>CM077587.1:52104731-57109000 GCA_039657365.1 Stephania yunnanensis
AGCATTGGAAAAACTCATATAAGCAAAAAATCTCAAATATCCTTGATCATGAGACATATAATTGTCACTATAAATAAGAACCATTACTCCAACAGTAGTGATTAATATTGACATAATAGAAGTAAGTGGATCGATCAAGTGACCGAACTCTAAGGAAAAATCATTATCGATGGTCCAAGACCATCCATATTGATAGATAGGACTACCCTTTATTTGCCGAATAGCCAGATCGGCTGAAAAAATCATAACGATACTTAGTAAGAAAACACTAGGAAAAGCCCACACACGCCGAAGATTTTTTGTTGCCGTCGGAACAAGGAGAAGCCCCAATCCTATGGCTATAGGAACTGGAAGTGGAACGAAAGGTATGATCCATGCATATTTATATGTATATTCCATAAAAAAATCCAACCTTTTTTTATTCTTTATTTTCACTTATAAACTGTTTCCAATTCACCAGCCTTTCTCTCTCTCAAAGGGAGCAAGAAACTAAATAAAAAAAAAAAAAAAAGATATGAAAAAGGATATGAAAGAACTCAAATATAACTTTCAATTCTTAATCATTTTGATTCTTTCCCAAAGATTGGAAATATTCAACTCGAGAAGTTATAATTGGCCAAAAGATAGGATCAAATCACTGTGGAAAATACTTAGTTATTGTTATTAACTATGAGATTTTTCATTTCCATATTAAAATAATAAATGTCCGTAAAGTTAAGGAATAAGGAAAAAGAATTATACCAAAAAAGGACTTGATTCTAATCCAGATTAGAATCCTCGAATTCGCCAATAACTTGACCCAATACAATAAAAAAAGAAAAGTAAAAAAGGATCTCGTTCTTTGAGTTAGTTTTTTCAGAATCAGTAACTAGTTCATTGTTGAAGGGATTGAGTGGGTTCCATTCCAATAAAACAACTTATGTTTATGGAAAACCAACCCTATTCTATTATGCTTATTTTATGAGAAACCCTATAATACTTGTCACTTCGTTACCTGTCACTTTGCATAGAACTGAATGAGGAAATTCCAAAAAGAGTCTTTTTCTGAAATCATGTATCATTTATATCGTTTAAGAGATAAAATACTCTACTTTTTGTTTTATAATTTTACAGTATAGTTTTCTTAAATAAATTAGGTAAGGATTCAGGATTCTGAAAATTTTCAATTTTTGTCTTTTCATTGAATTGATTTTTTTCATTGTTATTATCAATTATATTAGAAATATACAATTCAAAAAAAAAAATGAAGTTAACACGACGAAAATAGGCGGATATATGAATTTAACCCCCGCCCCCTCCCCCCTTTTTTTATTATTTTTCAACAGCAAACAATTCGATTTCTATAGCAATGGATCTTATGGATATGGATCCGAATGATCTATAAGAGTACCGTCCTAATTTTTATTTTTTCGTATGTAACAAAAATGTAAAACAAAAAATTACTTTTGAAAAAAGAATCGCATATTCAATTTTTCCCTAGGAAAACTCTCTGCAATTCACAATATTCTTATTGTATGTTATCATATTCATATTAGATGTTATCAAATAAATATCATCTAGTAAAATAAAAATAAAAATATGGGTAACCATAAAATGGATAAGGAATAAAAAGAAAGAACGATCCATTTTGAACAACCAGCACATGTCTTTCACATTTAACTATACCAATGAGTAACCTCTTTATTTGTGAATGGCAGTTCCGAAGAAACGTACTTCGCTATTAAAAAAGCGTATTCATAAAAACATTTGGAAAATCAAAGCGTTTTGGGCAGCGCTAAACGCTTTCTCTTTAGCAAAATCTCTGTCTACCGGGAATTCAAAAAGTTTTTTTGTGCGACAAAAAAATAATCAAGTATTGAAATAATAGAAATTGATATGAATCAAAAAATTGGTGAATTGCATTTAAACGATCAGATGAATTATTCTCATTAACAAATATTTTCGATTTTTATTTTGTATATCGAACTGATCAATAAAAGATATAATCGCACTTTATGGTATGTAGAAGAATTCCTCTGTCTACTGGATTGGAAATTCAAGTACTCAAACAAAAAAAAGAATAAAGCAAACGATACAAAGTTTCATCTTGTTTTTTTTTATAGGTTCTTTTTTTTTGTGGTGCAGGGATTTTCCCCATTGATTCATTTATTTTTTTTTTACAAACTATAATAAAAGTTTTTTTTTTTAAGAGGGTTTCTTGGATTATGTATTTTATTGGATTCTATATTTCGAATATGGAGCCTATGAACTACGGGCTCGATCAAGATATCTATATAGATATCTTGATCGCTTTACTGTCGCAATTTTTTTTTTCATTGCATTGAAAATGTGCATTTTTTCAATGAATTTTTTTCTCATCTCGAATCCATGAAATTGAAATAAGAAAAAAACATTCTCTATGCTCGGATCGAGGTCAAAACTAGCTAATTCAAACTGCTCTGTTGAGAACTTAAAATCGCACAAACCCCGTTGTGAAAACGAATACCATCCTACAATAAAATTAGGAAGATTATTGAACGTTCAAATAGGAATTTGAGTGATTCCCCATTCATCGACTTTTATTTTAATGTATCCTAAAGGATATTGAATTGACTCCTTGAATCTCGACCATTAAATATGGATGAGCTATTATGATTTTTAACAAGCCGCTATGGTGAAATTGGTAGACACGCTGCTCTTAGGAAGCAGTGCTAGAGCATCTCGGTTCGAGTCCGAGTGGCGGCATCTTATAAAAAAAAATACATTTCATTCTATAATGAATTCAAGAATTTATTTCATCCCATCCCTAGGGGCTCCCTCTTTTAGGATTTTTTTTATGATATTTTCTACTTTAGAACATATATTAACTCACATTTCTTTTTCGATCGTTTCAATTGTAATTACAATTTTTTTTATGACTTTATTAGTCCGCGAAATCTTAGGATTATATAATTCGTCAGAAAAGGCTATGATAGTTACTTTGTTTTGTATAACCGTAATATTAGTTACTCGTTGGGTTGATTCGGGACATTTTCCCTTAAGTAATTTATATGAATCATTAACGTTTCTTTCATGGAGTTTTTCTATTATCCATAGGGTTCCTTATTTTAGGAACCATAAAAATAAAAATCATTTTAGTGCAATAACTGCACCAAGTGCTATTTTGACTCAAGGCTTTGTTACTTCAGGTCTTTTAACTGAAATGCATCAATCCGCAATATTAGTACCCGCTCTCCAATCCCAGTGGTTAATGATGCATGTGAGTATGATGGTATTAAGCTATGCAGCTCTTTTATGTGGATCATTATTATCCGTAGCTCTTCTAGTAATTACATTTCGAAAAAATGTGGAAATCTTCTGTAAAAGTGATATTTTATCATTCTTAATTAGGCCAATTTTCTTTGATAAGATCCAATATGTGAATGAAAAAAACAATGTTTTACGAAATACTTGTTTTCTTTCGGTTCGAAATTATCATAGGTATCAATTGATTCAGCAATTGGATTGTTGGAGTTGTCGTGTCATTAGTCTAGGATTTCTCTTTTTAACCATAGGTATTCTTTCAGGAGCGGTATGGGCTAATGAGGCATGGGGATCATATTGGAATTGGGATCCAAAGGAGACTTGGGCATTTATTACTTGGACCATATTCGCAATTTATTTACACACTAGAACAAATAATAATTGGGGCAACAAAAATTCTGCAATTTTGGCTTCTGTGGGATTTCTTATAATTTGGATATGTTATTTTGGGGTCAACCTATTAGGAATAGGACTACATAGTTACGGTTCATTCACATTAATTTAAGATTTCTTTAAAGAAAGGACGACTGATACAATACATGGGGATAGTTTATATAATAAGGAGAGTTTTTGTGAGTTTTTTTGAGAATCATTTGAATCACTACTTGGACTTGATTCAAATGATTCTCAAAAAAAAGCCATGATTTTGATTCTAGAATTCACTTAATTGTTTTTTTTTTATTTAAGAGAAGGATAAACTAATAAGACTTTTTTTCTCATTGCCCCTATCCAACGAACGATTTTGTAAATCTTTCAATTACAGGATTTTTTTGTGTCTTATCTTTCTTATTGATGAAAACTATCTATAAAAGTAATTAGATAGAATAGCTTCTACCTTGTCAACTGATAGGGAGAAAACAAAATCCGGATAAATCCCAATACCTATTACGGGCAAAAAGATACAAATCGAAATAAATAGTTCTCGGGGTCCAGAATCCAAAAAATGCAAGTTTTGGGCATTAAATTGCTTGTATCCATAGAACATCTGGCGTAACATAGCTAATGAATAAATAGGAGTTAATATCATTCCAATTGCCATTACAAAAGTAATTAGGATTTTTGGAATTAAAAGATATTTTTGGCTGGTAATTATTCCAAAAAATACTACTAATTCTGCAACAAAACCGCTCATTCCCGGCAAGGCAAGAGAAGCCATCGAGAAGCTACTGAACATCGTAAAAATTTTTGGCATTGGAATAGCTATTCCCCCCATTTCGTCAAGATAAAGAAGACGTATTCTATCGTAAGTTGTTCCTGCCAGGAAAAAAAGCGCGGCACCAATAAATCCATGAGAGATTATTTGTAAAATGGCTCCATTGAGTCCCTTATCAGTTATGGAACTAATTCCTATTATTGTGAAACCCATATGAGATACTGAGGAATAGGCAATTCTCTTTTTTAAATTGCGTTGGCCAGGAGATGTTGAAGCTGCATAGATTATTTGCATTGTGCCCACTATCACCAACCAAGGAGAAAATAGAAAATGGGCATGAGGTAATAATTCCATATTAATCCGAACCAATCCATACGCCCCCATTTTTAATAAGATTCCGGCTAGAAGCATACATGTACTATAATGTGCTTCTCCGTGTGTATCTGGTAACCACGTATGTAAGGGTATAATTGGTGATTTGACAGCATAAGCAATAAGAAATCCAAAATAGAATATTATTTCCAATACCGCAGGATAGGAGTGATTAGCTAATGTTTCAAAATTAAATGTTGGTTCATCGGAACCGTATAAACCCATACCCAGAACTCCCATTAAAAGAAAAATAGAGCCCCCCGCGGTGTACAAAATAAACTTTGTAGCCGAGTACAAACGTTTCTTCCCTCCCCACATAGATAGAAGTAGGTAAACCGGAATTAATTCAAACTCCCACATAATGAAGAAAAGTAAAAGATCTCGAGAAGAAAATGATCCTATTTGACCGCTGTACATTGCTAACATCAGGAAATGGAACAATCGCGAATCTCGAGTAGCTGGCCAAGCTGCTAAAGTAGCTAAAGTAGTGATGAATCCTGTTAGTAAAATGGGTCCCACGGAAAGTCCATCGATTCCTAGTCTCCAATGAAAATCAAAAAGATTTATCCATCGATAATCTTGTTCTAATTGGATTAATGGATCATCCAATTGGAAATGATAACAAAACACATGGGTCGTTAGAAGGAGTTCGAGGATACATATGCATATAGTATACCACCGAATTACCTTATTTCCCCGATGAGGGAAAAATAGAATTGAAGAACCTGCGAATATCGGCAAAGCAACAATTATTGTTAACCAAGGAAAATTTTTCGTGGTAAATACAAGATACACTTTGACCAGAAAAACCCGTGCGCAATTATCGGTTCTATAATTGCGCACGGGTTTTTGTCGGTAAAGAGAAATCAAATGGATTCAGGTGGAGTTTTCTGAAACATATTAATAAGCTAGGCCCATGCTGCGAGTTGTCTCATGCCATAAATAAACCCGGACACTCAAGAAATCCGTTGGACAGGCAGATTCACACCTTTTACAACCTACACAGTCTTCTGTTCTTGGAGCAGAAGCAATTTGCTTAGCTTTACACCCATCCCAAGGTATCATTTCTAATACATCCGTGGGGCAGGCTCGTACACATTGAGTACACCCTATACATGTATCATATATCTTTACTGAATGTGACATTGGATCTATCAATTTTTTGAACGTCAGAGATTTTCAATCTAGTAAAGTAAAAGTAGTAAAGAAATCATATATTTTAAACACCAGACGAATCAATGATTTACCAGAGTTGTTTTCGAATCAATCTATTTCTGGATTTGTCCATGAGAAGAAAAAGAGCCAAGATACTTTGATTTCTTGTGTTTTAGCAAACAGAGTCATATGTTTTTTCTGTCATACATAACAGTTTGCATTGGTGAATACTCCATTATTTCTATAGAAATAATCTATATATTTCTGATTACCACTATTTATTCAACAAATTTGATTGATTGATACGAATTGATCTTCGGTTACGATGAATTGATGAAACAATAGCTAATCCAATAGCTGCTTCAGCGGCTGCAATAGCTATAACAAAAATGGAGAAAATATCTCCTTTTAATTGGCGATTATCAAACAAATTTGAAAATGTTACGAAATTCATATTAACCGCGTTCAGTATAAGTTCAAGACACATAAGTGCTCTAACCATATTTCGACTTGTAATCAATCCATAGATACCGATCGAAAATAAATAGGCACTCAAAACAAGTACATGCTCGAGCAGCATTGACTGACTCCTGACCAATCTCGACCAATCTCGATTCCTTTCAATATGAACAACAATTCCCGCGATTCGATTGACTAGAATATAAAAAATACGTAATAGTAATAAAAGAAAGTATTGATAATAGATCGAACTAAATGCATTTCTATTTTCTACATGAACAGTTTGAAAATAGAATTGAAAGAAAATTAATAGAATAAGACAAAATTTTGTCTTATTTTATTTGGATTTATAAGTTTTTTTTTTATTACTGACGAGCCATAGCAATCGCACCTATCAAGGCAACTAAAAGAATTATAGAAATAAGTTCAAATGGAAGAAAAAAATCTGTTGATAAATGAATCCCGATTTGTTGACCGTTGTTTATTAAATCCTGCTCTATAATCTGGTTGGATTTTGTCGTCCAAATAATTCCGTACCATGACGTATCTAGGATAGTAGTAATTAGTGAAACAAAAATACTTGTACAAACTAATAAAGTGGCCCCATCTCCAACGGTCCAGAGATGGAAATCGTTGTAATATTCTGAACCATTCATAAACATCACAGCAAATATGATTAAGACATTGATGGCTCCCACATAAATAAGGAGCTGTGCGGCAGCTACAAAATGGGAGTTCGCTAGAATATAGAAGAAAGATATACAAACAAGAACCAATCCCAAGGAAAAGGCAGACAAAATAGGATTGGTAAATAATACCACTCCCAGACCCCCCATTATAAGACCCGATCCAAAAAATACTAAAAGAAAATCATGTATTGGTCCAGGTAAATCCATTATATGTAAAATAAGAGATAAAAAGTCGAAATGTTTCATGACCTTATTGACTAGACCAGGAAAAAAGAAATTACCCTATCTATTTCTATTTTTTTTGATACGTTATGCAATGCTCCTAATTGAATTAAATCCTAATGGAGTGGGCGGGGATTGTTCTAGATACACTTATGAATTGAATCTCATTTATCTATCCAAAAGATTAGTTATAAATTTTATTTCTATTACTATTATATTAGAATTATATAAAATTTTGATATATTTCTATTCTGAAGTATTATTCTATTTATATTCAAATTCAAATAATTTTTTTATTATTTTATTAGATTTTCAATTAGACATTCCTAATAAAGTTATACATTATTAGACATTTAATACATTTCGTTTTAATTATTAATTGGAATTTATATATATATTTTGAAACCATCAAGGGTATATGAATGAATTTTCAATCCAAAGCAAACAGTAACTTCCACAAAATCATAGTTAGGATTTTGAGTTATTTCCGCAGCACAATGAAATGACAAAAACTTCGCTCCTTTAGATCACAACTGAATCTTAAGAATTGGTAATTGTTTTTGAATCAAGGGATTCACTCGTGACTTTGTTTATTTGAGTAGAATTCATAATTGGGGAAATGGTGTAATCCTCAATTACTGACATTGGTAACCTGCCCAAAGCAATTTGATTATAAGCCAATTCATGACGATCATAAGTAGAAAGTTCATATTCTTCAGTCATTGATAAACAGTTAGTTGGACAATACTCGACGCAGTTACCACAAAATATACAGATTCCGAAATCAATACTGTAATTAAGCAATCGTTTCTTTCGAATATCAGTTTCCAGTTTCCAATCTACAACGGGTAGATCCATAGGGCACACACGAACACATACTTCACAAGCAATGCATTTATCAAATTCAAAGTGGATTCGACCTCGGAAACGCTCAGATGTGATCAACTTTTCATAAGGATATTGAATAGTTACGGGTAAACGATTTATGTGGGATAAGGTAATCATGAAACTTTGACCGATGTACCTTGCAGCTCGTACTGTTTGTTGACCATAATTCATGAAACCAATTACCATAGGAACCATAGCATGAATATCTATAAATTATTTCATGTTTCTGTCTCTTGTTTGAACGAAGTTATGAATCTAGAATATCGTATGCCTTTACAGTGAAAGGAGTTGGGAAGCAGTTGTCAATAATAGATTACCTAAAGAGATAGGTAAAAGAAATTTCCACCCAAGATTTAATAGTTGGTCTATTCTCATCCTAGGTAAAGTCCATCTTGTTGTGATAGGAATGAACAGAAACAAATAAGCTTTGGCTAATGTAATAAATATACCAATTGTCGTTCCAAAGACTCCACCCACTTCATTTATTCCAATAAGCTCAGGAATGGATGTGTATGGAAGAGAGAGATTCCAACCGCCCAAGTAAAGAACCGTTACAAATAATGAAGAAACTAGTAGATTGAGATAGGAAGCAACGTAAAATAAACCAAATTTTATACCTGAATATTCGGTTTGATAACCCGCTACTAATTCTTCCTCTGCTTCTGGTAAATCAAAAGGCAATCTCTCACATTCCGCTAGGGAAGAAATTAGAAAAACCGCAAACCCTATAGGTTGACGCCAAAGATTCCACCCCCCAAACCCGTATTTTGACTGCGCCTCCACTATATCAACCGTACTTGAACTGTTAGATAATTATAGTCGGTGATAACATTACTGTTTCCATCGCTACTGCAGAACCGTACATGAGACTTCAGTTTCATACGGCTCCTCGATGGCCACAAATAAATCTAAGGACTAATTCGATATTATTTCCCTATGTTTGTAGAGTAGATAGAGTAAAGATATATCGGCAAATCCAAAATTAGACCAATGCAATTCTGTCTGCTATAATAACAACAAAAAGTGCTTCCGAATTGATCTCATCCTTCAAAATTTTCATTTTTCTTTGTTCAGTAATAACTGAATCTTTCAATTCAATAAAACACTCGTTGTATCCTAAATTTCGATTCATATCTTTTTCTTAATCAAAAGAATTCGACATTCTACTTAATTATATTAGTATTAGTTTACGAATCAGCATAGAATTCTTATTCTATTAATATTAATATGCATAGAAAAATTAATAAAAAAATTCTATTCTAAATATCGAAATATTTTATTTCAATTTAATTATTGATTTTATTGATAGAAATAAAAAAATGAATATAATAACTAAAGTTCATAAATAGAATAGAATATAAGTATAAGTAAAGGATTACTTCGTTCCTGATAGTCATTTCTTTAATCAGTGGATAGGAGCATACATACTCTGGATCGGGATCGTGGGGAAGTACTACTTAAGCATTTCTACCAATTTTAAGCCCCGTTTGAATTCCTTTTATTTTTTATACAGAATACTCCTTTGGATAACTTACTTTAATATACATTACTAATCCTTTGTGTACCTTGGTGTTCCTAAGCGTCCACTCATTTTTGCTCGATCCCCAGTATGGTAATCCAGACAATAGTAGAAACTCCATATGGTTGATCTTTTATACCCGCTTAAAACTATGATGACTAATCAACCAATTTTGGGGTAAAAAGTTTCCACTGTTTTTACTTCCGCTTAACTCTTGTACCTAGGGACTGAGACTCAATCCTTTTACTGCCAATTTGTAAGCTGTTTTGTCTCACTCATATAACTATCTGGTTTAGTTCATCGGAACGATGATGAATAAAAAAAAAGATGTTTATTCACTACTTTCAACTTTCAACTTAAAGAAAATTAAAAGATAGGTAAAAAAAAAAGTGTATGTCCCAACGAATCGCACGTAGAGATATTGATAACACACATAGAGTTAATGGTATTTCATAACTAATCGATTGAGCAGCAGCTCGGAGACCACCTAAAAAGGAATATTTATTATTCGATCCATATCCTGACATAAGAAGTCCAATAGGAGCAATACTAGAAATGGCAATCCATAAAAAAACACCTATACTGAGATCGTCTAAAACAACGCGATAGCCAAAAGGAATTACTGAATAACTTATGAAAATGGATATGACTGCTATTGATGGTCCGATACTGAATAAACGAATATCCCCTCTAGATGGAAGAAGATCCTCTTTGAAAAGTAGTTTTGTCCCGTCTGCTAGAGCTTGAAGAATTCCCAAAGGGCCGGCGTATTCGGGTCCAATACGTTGTTGTACCCCTGCGGATATTTGCCTTTCTAACCACACAATTACTAGTACCCCTATTATGATTCCCGGTGCGGGAGTAAAAATAGGGACAAGCAACCATATGAGCCCATAAACCTCTTTTAAGGATTCCGATCTGAAAAAAGAATTGATAGCTTGTACTTCTGTCATATCTATTATCATTTCACCGATCAACTTCTCCCATAATGATATCTATACTACCTAGTATCGTCATAATATCAGCCAATTTCATTCTTTTAACTAACTGAGGAAGAATTTGCAAATTGATAAAACCCGGCGGGCGAATTTTCCATCTCCAGGGAAAAACGCTCTGATCTCCTATAAGAAAAATTCCCAATTCCCCTTTTGGAGCTTCCACTCTCACATAAAGTTCTTGTTTCGACAATTCCAAAGTAGGTGAAGGTTTTTTACTAATGAATCGATATTCAAAATCATTCCATTCGGAATCCCTTGCTCTATCCAAACGGCGGACTTCCAAATTTTCATAAGGCCCCCCCGGAATTCCTTCCAGGGCTTGTTGAATTATTTTTATGGATTCTGCCATTTCACTGATTCGGACTAAATAACGAGCTAATGAATCTCCCTCTTTTTGCCATTGTACTTCCCAATCAAATTCGTCGTAACACTCATAATTATCAACTTTACGAAGATCCCATTGAATCCCGGAAGCTCGTAACATTGGTCCTGACAAACCCCAATTTATTGCTTCCTCCCCTCCAATAACGCCTACCCCTTCAACTCGTTCTAAAAAAATAGGATTGCGCGTAATAAGCTTTTGATATTCAGTAACCCCTGTTAAAAAATAATCACAAAAATCGAAACATTTATCTATCCAGCCATAGGGTAGATCGGCAGCGACTCCTCCGATACGGAAATAATTATGCATCATTCGCATACCCGTAGCAGCTTCGAATAGATCATATATTAATTCTCTCTCTCTGAAAATATAGAAAAAGGGAGTCTGCGCACCAATATCCGCCATAAAGGGGCCCAGCCATAACAAATGAGAAGCTATACGACTCAGTTCCAGCATAATTACTCTAATATAGCTAGCTCTTTTCGGTACTTGAATATTTCCCAACTGTTCTGGTCCATTTACCGTTATTGCTTCTGTAAACATAGTAGCTAAATAATCCCAACGTGTTACATAAGGCAGATATTGTATAATTGTTCGATTTTCCGCAATTTTTTCCATTCCTCGGTGTAAATAACCTAATATGGGTTCGCAATCAATAACATCTTCACCGTCTAGAGTAACGATGAGTCGAAGAACACCATGCATCGATGGGTGATGTGGACCCATATTGACTCTCATGAGGTCTTTTCTTGTAGCAGGTACAGGCATATTTTTTCCCCGATTCATTATTCCATGAATTGCTGAAAACGACATGAAGTTCATCCACATTTAGTTCAAATCGAATAAATCAAATAATTCAAAAAATTCAATATTCCAATTAGTTTAACGAGTTTTGGGGTTCCGAATATCCAACTGACCCATTAATTCTTTATAACGTACTTTATTTATCTTTGACAAATAAGCCAATAGCCGTTGACGTTTTCCCAGAATTTTCCGTAGACCTCTCTGAGATGAATAGTCTTTTCTGTGCAATTCCAAATGTGAAGCAAGTCTCCGTATTTTATTAGTGAAACTGAATACTTGAAATTCAACAGAACCCTTATTTTCTTCTTTTTCTTCTTGCGAAATAACTGAGATGAATGAATTTTTTACCATAATAACGAGTGCTTCTCTCCTTTTTCCTTTTTTTTTGAAAGATATGGGATTTTACGGATCAGTAATAATAATAAGAGAATGCCGTCCTTTTTTATTTGGTATACTCAAAAATATAGATTTCTTCATATACTTAGACTTACTGCTTTTGTTTTATACTTATTGTTATTGCTTGCTTTTTTTTTTTCAAATTTAATTAATCCATAATAAATCTCATTTGCAATTGGTTTTTGATATGGATACAAAAGGATAGTACATTTCTGCACCTACTACAAAAGAAAAAATTTTTGACTTAAAGAGGATTCTGTCCAGTCATTCCTAGATCTATTAATTGATAAGATAGGCCGTTGAATCCGTATCGTGTATCAGAATGTAATATAACAAATCCAATCAAATAAGGGCATGTGTACGTCTGTTTCCCCTTAAATACCATATCGGATCGGACGCGTGATCGATGCGAAATATACCATCAACGAAATTTCAATCGTGGATACATATGTATCCTTGACAGACTGAAACGACTACCATTATTGGTATCAAACCAATAGCGATTCATACTAGCTAAATCTTCTAATCGATAATTTGGCCAAACAAAGAATTTGTACTTACAGGATATATTATCTATATCAAAATGCTTGCTTTCATCCAAAAATGGAACACGATTACCTTCATTGTTCCCAGTGGGAAATACTAGATTCTTAACCACAACATTCACTTTCTCTGAATTGAAACAAATTCGAATTCTGAATTCTCTACGACGTCTAGGGGATAAAATATTTTCAGGAACAAGCAAATCATAATGATTTTCGTCTCGATTTCCAATCACCCTTTTATGCCGTGAAATGGACTCATCAAGACCGTTCTTATAAACATTTCTTTTTTCTCGGCATTTTCTATTAGTTTGAGTTTGGTGCTTACTCTTATGCACTAATGAAATAGCGATAGCTTGATACATAATAAATTGTCCATCCCATTTTATAGAAAAACGAACTGGTTCAATAATCAAAATTCCTTTTATTATCAGGTTTTTCAGAGTTAGATCTTTCTGAATCAGCATTACGTCCAGGCTCATTTCTTCTCTTTGAATAGAGTATATAGCAATTTCCTTTGGATTTATCAATCTAAGCAGGAGACAATATACTTTAATATTATTGATTATTCTTGGATTCAAAGGATCATCCCACCTCAATTGAAAAAGAAAATATCTTTTCAGAAATAAATCTAGTTCTGCTGCCGTGCTTCTCTTAGATTGTTTTTTCTTTCTAGTGTCTGATCCCTCATAATTTTCTTTAACATCTTTTTGTTGGTTTGATATATCTGATGCAAGATTCCCTTGATTTTGTGCGTCTGATCCCCGATCCACTTGGCCTTGGACTAATTGTTGTTTTTCTTTTTGATTTTGATCCTCTACCTCTAATTCAAGAGATTTTTTTGATTCGATGAGATACGAAGATCTTTTTTTTTTGTTCTGTTGATATTTTTTTCACTAACGTTTTCGTTTCCATTAAAATTCAAAAGAAGTAAATTGATTGGTACGATCCACGGTTGAATTTTATATGTATTATAAAGTAACACAAATTCTGGGAAAAATCAAAGTTGGAGACTTAATATGTGACAATTGAATTATTTTTCATTCATTCCCATCCAATCAAAAGGGTTTTGTCTTTGATTGGATGAATTTATTTGTTTATGACTCGCGAGATAAATAAGATCTTTCTTATCCATCTTGTCAATTATTTGATAATAATCAGTCCCACTCTGAGTATTTTGATTAATGGTGGTTCCAATATCTATATTGTTCCAACCCTCAATATCGCTTTTTTTTCTAAGACAAAAATGAAGAAGTCTCCAATCAACAAATTTTCTATCTGTATTTTTATCCGTCTCAATAATTGAATCTTCTCTTAGATAATCACTAAGAACCATATCCCCTGGCACATAAAAAAATTCAGGATTATATGTGTTGTAATTATGGGGAATCCCTCGGACTTCGTTTCCTTGTAATGGTGATCCATAAAGATATGAGTCCTTATTATCGGCATAATTCATATATTTATGTGATAAAAGATCATATCTGTAGTTTCTTTTGAATTTTGCTTTTTGACTCGGTAATGAATCTACTACATAATCATTTTTTTTCTGGTAATTCTGGTAATTAATTAATTGGTCTTTTTCGTATGAATCAAAACGGACTGAGTCTTTATTTTGAACCAGACAACTTTGATTGACCCTATTTCGCCATTTTTGTGGTACTAATCTAAACCATCTAGTCTGAGATAAATCATGTTGATAGTGATAATGACCTCTTAACCAGCCTTTCCAATCATTCATTACAAACTTTTGAAGTTTTTTATGCCTTAATCCGAAATGAAATATTTTTTGTGTTTTCAAACAATCCCTTATTATAGACTTAAGAAAAAGGGATGTTCCTTGATATTGAAGTACGGATTTCAAGTGATACTTGTTAATAACTTGGGTTTGTGATAATTTGTAAAATACATATGCCTGTGACAAAGAGGATAGATCACAAAGAGTCTGTGAATTCTTCTTACTAATATTAGAAAGCGGCTTTTTGATAGTCGAAATATAATGAATTGTATTTAGATTTGTTTCCTCAATTCCTTCTTGAGTTGTTTTATCATTGTAATTGGATTTCTCAATAAATATCCATGCATATTTCTCTTATTTAGAAAACATATTAAAGATTGCAGAGGAAGAACACAATACCTTTCTCTTTACTTTTGCTGAGCAATTTGGGAATTATGGTAAACCTACTCCATTTCCATTGTAATAGCTATATAAAAAGCATTGGATACACGACTTTTTCATTCCTTAGCTGTTCCCTACTACTCTATTTGATTCTCTTACTTTCTTATAATCATTATTCAATGAGAGACTTAATTAATTTAAAAAGCATTGGATACAAGACTTCGTGTATTTATTGGGTTTCTTTCTTAACTGGAGTCATGGATTAGCTTGAGTAAATTTAGTTCTTGAAGAGTATAACTAATTCCTTTTTTTCTTAGTGAAAATGACTAGTTCCTTTCTCTATGTATATGTAATGTGCATTAAGGTTTGTGTTGGAGACGGAGTTTTGTAATAGTTTGTCATTAGAGGACTATCTTCATGATGCCGCAAAAGGAGTTAAGGTTAGCATATTTATTAACTTTTTGTGGATGAACTTATTTCAAATTTAGTTCTTGCTCGTAGTTTATGTTTTGTTTCATTCTTCTTTTATCTACTTTCATTGGCCAAACTTGAAAAGCTTAAAGTGTCACTTATTATTCTGATCAGTAATGGGCTTTCTTCAACCACTTTTATTTGTAGATCTTTTATCTACTTTGAACTAGGCGTGTCAATCTTCTACAACTTGTAACATCTATAGCTTAATGTCAGGAACCTAGACTCTCGTGATCTTGTTGATCTGTTTGACTGTTTGGATGTGGAAACTTTATCTCGTCATCAAGGTAATAGCAGCTATTGCCTTTTTTATCATCGATCATCGATTTAACAGGCCCATGCCATATGACTTATCAAGCTCATGCTTTCTGGACTTGTCCAGCCATCAGGCCCATGCCTTAAGTCTTATCAAGCCCATGCTTCCAGGCAATTATTGCTTGCCTAACGTTTCTTATCTTCAAAGATTGTGATCTTGCTTTTACTTTACATAAAGCAATGCTTTTGCTTTATCAATATGCATTTACTATTTGCTTTTGTGAGTGAGAAAACAGTATTCCCCTTTAAGTCATGTCAGTCTGTATTTATTTGACTTTATGTCATGTCTGTTTTCTCTTTTTGTTAGTGCGTCGCTTTACCTAAAGCTAGCACCACTTGTTTTGTCGTGTAGGACTACCCTTCCATCGGTAGTGCGTCTATAAATAGAAGTTCTCATTTCATTGTTTATCATCGAGTTTTGAATCGAGTCTTACAGTGAGTAAGTAAGTTCAAAGTGTTTGTTCTTGTTTAATGCTCTTATGTAATTGTGTTCTGTGATCTCTTCAATATAAACATAGAGTCTTTCTATTACCTAGTCTGGGATTTTCATGCCCTTGCTTCTTGTTTTGATCCACCCTTTATTGATAACCCGTCGTTTGCTTTCAACTACCTCGCCGGTCGCTCAATTGGTACCAGAGCCATAGATCATCAAGCCGCTGTAAGTATTCTCTGTTCTTATCATTTATACGTAGTTTGCTTTGCCAGTTATTTGTTTTTCGTGAAAGTTTATCATCGTCGATTTTCTTGATTTACTCGTGCTTTTGTTTTCTTTGGTTTATCGTGGTTTTGCATCAGTGGTTGTCAAAACACTTTCCTAGTCGCGTCGTAAGTCTCGCAAATAGAGAGTAAGTCGAGCAGCAAATCGTTGACCAAGTGTCTGAAAACCTTATTGCCTAGCTATGTCTAACCTTGTAAAAACTTTATCTCGTGTTTTATCTCGCAAATCTACTCCGATAAATTTCGAATCTGGTTCATCTTCTGAGTCGTCTAACAAACCTCTTTCTCATATAGAAACACTAGATCTTAAAAATATTCATGAAGTTTCTTATTCTCAAATTGATCAATCTCTTCGAAATTGGAATCTTCCTTTGATCAAACCAGACTCTGTTTATACCAAAGGATCTTTTTCTAAAAAACAAGATTTTATAATCAAATTAGAAGAAGATACAATTTCTATTGATGAAGAAGGTCAAGAGATTTATCTCATTTCTCCTGAGAAAATTCAGAAATATAAAGAAAAACATAAATATTTGCATATTGGCCTTATTCAGGTCGCTATCAAGCCATCGGTAACTTTAGGTCTCAATACCTCAGTGTTAGTCTCTGTTAGAGATAAACGTCATCAAGAATTTAATGATTCTTTGCTAGGAATGATTGAAGGTAGCCTTGCAGAAGGACCAAATCTACTTCAATTGTTTTCCTAACTTCACAATCAGTTTACATGATAAATTATCACATGAAGCTGTTGTTTTAGGCATTTACACTCAAGGTTTTAAAATGAAAGGCATAATTTCTAATGTTGCGGTTGTTTATCGCATCTATTATAAATTAATGCATACTATTATTCCTGATGTTGCATACACTAATTTGCATAGAAGAACATCTACTCTTTTCCTTACAAACATTCGTAATAATAAAGTTGATCGCAAACAATTAAATTGGAAAGAAATTTCTATTCCTCATCACTGGACCATAACAGATGCAAATAAAGAAGAATGACAAAAGAGACAAGTATCTCAAGAAATTAATCAAATCATAACTCATGATGATGGTAAAGTTGATATTATATTTGCTCCTAGAGCTTCAACTTCAACTTTTACCACTACATCTTTCTCCTCAAAACGTTCCACCACTCCTCCTCCTACAGTTGCTACTGCAGACTCTCCGTCTCAGCCATCACCTGCAATCGGTGTTGCCTATCCTGTTTATTCCGCCCATGATAAAGATGATAATGATAATGTCAGTATTAATGATTTTGTTGAATATCATATTAATGTTGTTTCTCTCGAAGAAAAAGATGAAACATCAGAGGAATTATCATCTGAATTCAAAATGAATTATGCATTATTAAAGCAAGAGTTTCTAACTCATCCTTTGAAATCCATCTTTTGTAAACTTATTTCTTTTCAAAAACAAGCAATTTTTCGCGAAAAATATTTTGACTATGTCAAACTAAATCAAATCAATATTCCCTTTTTTTTATTGGCTATCTCAATGTTGCCCTAAACTCTCTCTTCAAATTAATACAATTTGGGAAGGCACCAATGGTGCACAATATAATCAAACCCATCCACCTTTAGCCCCTTTAAAAATAAAAGACAATATTAAAGCTTCTCCTTTTAAAACTTCTTTTGAAGATGATGGTCTTGCAACCAAAAAGGAATTGTCTCATCTTATTGAGCAAAATAATTTTACCAATCTTTATCTATCTACGATAGCGTCATCTCTTTCTTCTAATACTACGGTATCCGTTGCTTCTAAAGCTACAAGAACTCATGTTCCCACTTCATCTGCTCCTATTGCAGCTCCACTTATTAAAACATCCTATTTTCCCTCTACCACCACAAATTTACCATCTTTTGCTCCAAAATATTCTGATGAATTTATGGACAAACTAACAGCTCAATTAACTCATCTATCTTTAACCAAAAGTCAACCTTCCTCTTCTACACCGCCTCTTCCAAAAGTTGCATCCATGCCAGCTACACCTAAAGACAAGGAAAAAGCAAAAGAAAAATTCCCTGTTATTGGCAATATTGATCAGTTATCTGAATCATCTTCCCACTCTGAACAAAATGATTCCATTTCTTCCTCATCTGATCAACCGATTCCTCCTGATTCTGAATCTGCTACTCCTAATATTCATCGCATTATGCGCAAAGGCTATTCATCTAATAATCAATACCCACTAAGAAAACAATTTTATTCTCGTCCATTTCTTGCTGATCTTATTCTCGAAGAGAAAACGCAGCGTCCTCAAAAATATGATGGTAGTACCATATATGAATGGAATATTGACGGATTATCCGAATATCAAATTATGAAGGTTTTGTTACAAATGCAAATCTATGCAAAAGCCTGTTCCGCCATTCATAAACACCCTGAAGAACAAATTGCCCTCGCAATAGCTGCTGGTTTTTCCGGTCAGTTATATGGTTGGTGGCAATATATGTTTACAAACGATGATCGTAACAATATAATTTACGCAGTCAAAAAAGATAATGCTAATACTCCTATTCTTGATCATCTCGGAAAACCTCAGCCTAATGGTGTTGATACTTTAATGGCAAATATTATCTGGTATTTTGTTGGTCAGCTTTCTTCTCTAGATGAGAAAATCAGTGATCAATTACAAAATCTAAGATGCCGAACCTTAAATGATTATCGATGGTATAAAGATACTTTCTTTACTAAGCTCTATCAATTAACCGAGCATGATACTAATTTCTGGAAAGAAAGATTTATTGTTGGTTTACCTCCATTCTTTGCTGCAAAAGTAAAAGAGATCAAAATAATGGTTCTATGAACTGGCCTGCCTTATCTTATGGCGATATTATCCAATATGTTCAAACTTGTGGAATTTCCATTTGTAATGATATGCGTCTTAAGAAAAATTTACAAAAGGAAAAGAATACGTTAAAACGTGATCTTGGCAATTTTTGCTTTGATTTTGGTCAATATTTTGATCCTAGTCCTCTAATCAATCAAGCTAGACATCAGCGTGCTAAAGGTCAGGTAAAACTTCCTCAAAATAAATACTATTCAAGACCAAAAGCCCGTCCCAAGCAAAAATCATATAAGTTTTCGAAAGAGTCTCCGTACACTTCTAATCGCAAGAAAAATGTATGTTATAAATGTGGTAAGCCTGGACATTATGCAAATAAATGTCATCTTAAAAATTATAAACAAAAAGTTCAAAATATTCATCAAAGTGACTCAAATTCATCTTCTGATGTATGTCACTGTACGAATAATATGCTTAATACATCCTCTTCTTCTTCTGAGACAGAAATAAATGTTTTAACTGCTCATGAAGAACTCATTCTCTCAATTGGTGATCAAATTACTGATCCTTCTTTGAAGTATAAATATTTTACTGAATTAGTTTCTAAGGTTCCTACTACCGCTAAGGTTCCTACTACCGAATCCATTACGGAAGAGGTTACAGAACCTGTATCATTTGCTAAAAAAGCACCGAAAATTTAAACAACAATTAAATTTAGATCCTATGAAATATTCTTTTAAAAGTCTCATGGAAGTCGCTGATAAAAAACCTCATCAAGCAACTATTCAATCTCTTCAAACAGAGATAAATCAGTTGAAAACTGAAATCAAAACTCTCACCGCTAGGGTAGAAACCCTTGAAACTTTAAATACAGACTTCGTCTCTGACTTCGATCCAAATAATGTTTTTATTGAAATAATTACGCGCTATACTCATCAAAGATGGTTCACTCCCATAACGATTACTGTCAAGGATTTTTCCTATAAATGTACTGCTTTAATTGATTCAGGTGCTGATTTAAATTGCATTCGCGAAGGGTTAATCCCTCTCAGATATTGTGAATCCACTGATAATCACATTTCTACTGCGAATGGCAAACAAGCTACTATTAAATATAAAATCTCTCTTGCTCATATTTGTCATCAATCTGTTTGCATTCCTACCTCTTTTATTATTATTAAAGGTCTGCAACATGATATTTTATTGGGCACTCCTTTTCTCCAGCATATTCAACCATTTTCGATTTCTTCAAAAGGTATTTCTACCACTTTAAATAATCAACAGATTTTCTTTTCATTTCTACAACCTCCTAAAGAAAAATATTTACATACACTCATAAATCGAATTGATTTTAAACAAAATCATATTAACTTTTTAAGGACTGAGATCCATCTTCTCAAAACTGATCAATTTCTACAAACTTCATCTTTTCATAATAAGTTAAAAACTTTTCAATTTACTCTACAACAACAATGTTGTTCTGATATCCCTTCGGCCTTTTGGAATCGTAAACATCATATTGTTACGCTTCCCTACATTCCTGAATTTCATGAATCACAGATTCCTACTAAAGACAATCCTTCGCAAATGAATTCTCGCTTACGAGAACTTTGTCAAAATGAAATTAAAGATTTAATAAAAAAGAAATTAATCACTCCCTCTCAATCTCCCTGGAGTTGTACAGCATTTTATGTTGAAAATGCTTCTGAACTTGAACGAGGTGCTCCTCGCCTGGTTATTAATTATAAACCCTTGAATAAAGTTTTAAAAACAATTCGTTATCCTTTGCCAAATAAATATGATCTAATAAAAGCTACTACTTCTGCAGTAGTATTCTCCAAATTTGATCTTAAATCTGGATTTTGGCAAATCCAAGTTCATCCTGCTGATAGATATAAAACTGCATTTAATACTCCATTTGGTCAATACCAATGGAATGATATGCCTTTCGACCTCAAGAATGCTCCTTCTGAATTTCAGAAAATCATGAATGATATATTCAATCCTTACCATGAATTTATTCTTGTTTACATTGATGATATTTTGGTGTTTTCAAAGTCCATTGATCAACATTGGAAACATCTCTCTACCTTTCAGGCACTTATCATTAAAAATGGCCTTGTGCTATCTCAAAAGAAAATGCATTTATTTCAAACAACTGTTACCTTCTTAGGTTTCAAAATCTCAAATCAAACTATTACTCCTGTTAATAGGGTTATCAATTTTGCTGATAAATTTCCTGACCAGTTAACTGACAAAAATCAATTGCAACGATTTCTTGGTTGCCTTAATTACCTTTCGGATTTCTATCAAAATGCAGCAACAGATAGGAAACCATTACAGGAATTACTCAAAAAGGATTCTAAATTTCTTTAGACTCCTGTCCATACAAAAGCACTTCAAACCATCAAACAAAAGGTTAAAGCCATTCCTTGCCTTCATTTGGCAAATTCGAATTATTTCAAAATAATACAAACTGATGCATCTGATACTGGTTATGGAGATATCCTCCTTCAAAAAACCCCTGTGGGAAATGAACAATTAGTTTGTTATACATCTAAACTTTGGAATCAAGCTCAACGCAATTATGCGACTGTTAAAAAAGAAGTTCTAGCAATTGTTCTTTGTGTTCAAAAATTTCAATCTGATGTTTTAAACCAAAAGTTTTTAATTCGTGTCGATTGCAAATTTGCTAAAGAAATTCTTTTAAAAGATGTAAAGAATTTGGTTTCCAAACAGATTTTCGCTCGTTGGCAAGCAATATTAAGTATATTTGATTTTGATATTGAATATATTAAAGGCACTGATAATTCTCTCCCTGACTTTTTATCAAGAGAATTTCTTACTTCTCCTTCTATTCATTGCCTACAGATCATGAATAAAGGCAAAACTCCTGCGAATAATCGCTATGCTCCTTTAACCATTCCTGAAACCCATTCAGCCTATAAATTGACAAATTGTTACCTTCTTCTCCTGCTTGATAGCCATCTTGTTGATAAGTCTCTTGATGCACAAATCAATTTAGTCATGCCTCCTGGCCTTCATTTTATTCCCTCACGCCCTCACATAAGCCTAAAGTTCTATGAATGTCTTCTCATATCAACACAATCAGTTCATATTGAACATTTTACAAGAACGAATTCCGATGAAGTTGCTTACTCTAAATTTAAGATTCAAAAGGTGTTATCCAGTATTGAATGGTGCTCTCTAAACAAATCAATTCAGCATAGCCCGTTTATCTATCATGAAATGTCAATCGCCAAAGATAAACCTGCCGTTTATGTGAATTATAAAAATTATATTGACGCATGGCGTAATATTATCTTTTATCAAGATCCACAGACCAACCATTCATGGTATCTTACTTTCAAGAAATCCTTGAAGACTCCATTACCATCATGGTTTATGGATGACTGGTGGACTAAATTTGGTCCCAATCAAGATTTCTTACCACAAGATGTTCTTCAAAAATATGAAGCTGAAAAAATATCTTTATTTGAATTTCTTCAAAAATATTCTATCCCTTGGATACGTAAATGGCAGTATGCTACCCATCAAGTCACTAAGAACAATATCATAAAGACTTATCTTTCGCAAGATATCTCTTGTAAATGGTGGGATAAGTTCAATTGTGTCACCATTAATAAAACTACACCTTCGACACCGACACCCATCAAGCTTACTGAGTTTCCTGCTTTCTCATCAAGTTTTAAATATATTGTTACTAAACCAAAACCTACAGAGGCTTCCTCATCAATTAACCCAGATATTGCTCAAGTTATTCTTCAACAACTAAAGCAAATACATGATACGCAGAATCTTTTCCAAAACCGCTAAATCTTTGGCAACAGAATTGAAATTGTATGGAATACATCTTATACTCGTTACGAGCTCTACATTTTCACCGGACAAGTTAGTTTTGCTTGGACATCAGAAGATGCTAATCTCCTTCTAGCTTTATGGTGCCTATTGGGGTGTCCCATTATTCGCATTTACATCAATTATCCTGATATTTTGAGATATCCGGATTATGTGCATTATCCGTTGTGGCAACTCCTTCGCACAAATCCAATATCTTACTATTGCCTTTTTTATCATCGATCATCAATTTAACAGGCCCATGTCATATGACTTATCAAGCTCATGCTTCCTGGACTTGTCCAGCCATCAGGCCCATGCCTTAAGTCTTATCAAACCCATGCTTCCAGGCAATTATTGCCTTCCTAACGTTTCTTATCTTCAAAGATTGTGATCTTGCTTTTACTTTACATAAAGCAATGCTTTTGCTTTATCAATATGCTTTTACTATTTGCTTTTGTGAGTGAGAAAATAGTATTCCCCTTTAAGTCATGTCAGTCTGTATTTATTTGACTTTATGTCATGTTTGTTTTCTCTTTTTGTTAGTGCGTCGCTTTACCTAAAGCTAGCACCACTTGTTTTGTCGTGTAGGACTACCCTTCCATCGGTAGTGCGTCTATAAATAGAAGTTCTCATTTCATTGTTTATCATCGACTTTTGATTTGAGTCTTAGAGTGAGTAAGTAAGTTCAAAGTGTTTGTTCTTGTTTAATGCTCTTATGTAATTGTGTTCTGTGATCTCTTCAATATAAACATAGTCTTTCAATTACCTAGTCTGGGATTTTCATGCCCTTGCTTCTTGTTTTGATCCACCCTTTGTTGATAACCCGTCGTTTGCTTTCAACTACCTCGCCGGTCGCGCAATTGGTATCAAAGCCATAGATCATCAAGCTGCTGTAAGTATTCTCTGTTCTTATCATTTATACTTAGTTTGCTTTGCCAGTTATTTGTTTTTCGTGAAAGTTTATCATCGTCGATTTTCTTGATTTACTCGTGCTTCTGTTTTCTTTGGTTTATCGTGGTTTTGCATCAGTGGTTTTCAAAACACTTTCCTAGTCGCGTCGTAAATCTCGTAGATAGAGAGTAAGTCGAGCAGCAAATCGTTGACCAAGTGTCTGAAAACTTTATTGCCTAGCTATGTCTAACCTTGTGAAAACTTTGTCTCGGGTTTTCTCTCGCAAATCTACTCTTTTCCTTACAAACATTCGTAATAATAAAGTTGATCGCAAACAATTAAATTGGAAAGAAATTTCTATTCCTCATCACTGGACCATAACATATACAAATAAAGAAGAATGCCAAAAGAGACAAGTATCTCAAGAAATTAATCAAATCATAACTCATGATGATGGTAAAGTTGATATTATATTTGCTCCTAGAGCTTCAACTTCAACTTTTACCACTACATCAATAAATGCCATCAATAAATGCCAACACTGTCCCATCCCCTTGTTAAGGATCGGATGAACTAGTGCATGCTCTTCTTCTATTTGATTCTATTTAAAGCTTATAATCTATCTTCTTATGGTAAATATAATTTCTTTCGAGAGAAAAATTGTAAAAAAAATTAAAAGTCCTTATAAATCCACTTAAAACTCTAAAACTTGTAGATGGTTAAAATCAATCTGTAGAGTGCATTTTCCTAACATTAAGAACCCTTCATATTTTTTCCTGTTTTAATTGTGGCATTTCTAATGGGATTACATACTACTCTTAACACTTTTAAAACCATCAAACTAAGTTTGGATTGCAGAACTGTCTTTAATATGGTCTTTTTATGTGAAAGGAAATGTATCTATGAAACTCAGAAATTTCAGATTTTGAGAGAAGAAAGAATTGGGCACCTTTGCTTGCTCTTAGATATCCTCTGATTTCTATATGATCCAACGAGATCAGCAAGCAATGAATTCCACTGCAAGCCAGATAACCACCTCTAATCTGAAAAAAAATGACAGCAATGGAAATGAATCTCAGATATCAATTAGCAATGCAAGTAGGATTTAAAAATCACCATTACATGTAGTGCAAACCTAGATAGTTCAGGATCAAACAAACACAAAAAAGTGGCATTGAGAATAGTAACCAATGTGACCCTGGAAAATATAAGACCAATTCAAATATTTGAAATTAATACATAAATACAAGACAAAGACAATGACTAACTTTTTAACAATGAACATAGTTCAGATATTATATGGCTATACACTAAGAAACATCCAAAGAAAATTATGATTATGTTCAAAAGAGCAGAACAAGTTGAGAGTACACATTAATTGAGATTGTACAAATCATATTTAAAAGTAATTATTTTCAAAGCTCATCGTTGTTTTAATATATCAATTCAAAGACCAAGAACAAAGATGCCAAGTATATATATCAAGGTACTTCAAAGAAGAATTGGCACTGCACTTTGGAGATAACCTGTGAGAAGTCCATATATATGAGGATCAAAACCCAATTCATTGTAGTCCACATTCTCAAATTTCTCCATTTTCACTGAAAAGTGCATTTGAATTGTGTTAATGTAGTTTAATAATTACTTTATATGAATTAGGTAGCGGTTTCAATTGTGTTCAATGTGTCGTAGGAGGGAAAAATTAATAGTACGTACGTTCAAAGCATACAAGAAGGCAGATTTGTCAACAATTACAAATCCCTTTTAATATTGTACCTACTGATAGTACACATAAAACATGAAATTGTATCTGTTGATTTTCATTTGTCATCGAAAATAGCCACAAGAATTAATCCTTTAAAAAAAAAAAACACGCGAGAAGGTTCTGCAAGGCATATCTTCAAACTTCAAACAAATAAAGCGGTTTCATCAAACTTACGATATGTGTAATGCGCATCCATCTCCGATAATCTCAAAGCACATTGAATGTGAAATTAGGTGCTTGCATCATGAAATGCATATTGCAATGCCCGATTCTATCATGGTAAACTATGAAATGCATATTGCATCATGAAATGCATAATGAAACTAAGTTTCTCGTTGTTCATTGATCAATTCCCATAAAACACTAATTGAGACAAATGAATTGTGAAGCAATTTGGCACCATAAAGAATTCTTTAATGGTTCGTGTGCAATCAATAAACATTCTTTGGACAAACTTGTATATGAAATAAATAAATAAATAAATAAAATCACAAACTAGCCACAACTAAGTCATGTATGAAGCACTTTCTCCAGACATAATATCTTACTGCTCGAATAGATAATGAAAAACCCAAGCAGAGCTTATTAGCATGACGAAAAATTATGCACTTCATTGGGCTTCAAAAACAAAAAAAAAATCTTCAGAAATTAAACTGCTCATTACAAATTCATTGGATCAAAACAAAATTCAGAGAGAAAAAAACAATACTCTGTCGAAACTAAACTAAACTAAACTAGCGTAAGAGACAAACATATTAATGTATTGAAACATTTTAGGTGATATACATAGGTACCCTGCTATGTATGGTTCATAGCCAAAGAAAAGTTATTTGCCTTGAAGCAATTAAATAACAAGTTTTTCTGCTGTACAGGGCACAACTAATCTAGTTAGGCCTCTTGGTGTCCGAACTAGTGATCACTCACCTAGCTAGTGATCCCTCCCCAAGTTCTATTACACTAATCAATCCCCCTTACACTTTGCACTTACAGGAAACCCCAAGCAAAAACTACTTAGTGTGTCAACTGGTGCTTTGCATTTGTGATGACACTTTTGTTTATGTGTAGGCTCGTATATATATATATAGTGGGCAGAGTTTGTGCTAAGGTTTTTAGGTCCAGACCCGGCCCGAGTCCGGCCCAAGCCCGGCTCATAAACGGGTCTACTTATAAGGCCTCCCTGCACCCCCCGGCCCTATATAAGTTCCGTCTACCAGGCGCTGCCATGACCTCCCCTTCGCATCACTAATTCACATGGTTAATACAGTCTAATAAAAGCAGTATTTGCGGCAGCGGCGACGACGACTTCTTTGGTCATGACATGCTCTAAGGCCTAAAAGCATTAATTTCTACAAAGCAAAGCAAATTAAGTAGTAGAGAGCACCAAATGAAAACCAAATTTGTGCATTTTGAAAACAAACCATGCCTCATGAATCCCTAATTTCAAAACAAATGAAAACCAACGATTGAGAGAGAAGAGAGAGAGAGAGAGAGAGAGAGAGAGAGAGAGAGAGAGAGAGAGAGATGACCTTGTCGTTGGATTGATGAGTGTATGAAGAACCCTCACTCATTGCTTTGCTCAATGTGTCGAGTGGAGGGAACGCAGTGAGCATGTATTGTTGAAAGGAAAATTGCATTTAAAATGGATGTTAAGCCTCGATTCACCTTTTCATTGTTGGATATACAACCTTGCAATTAATGTATATGCATGAGTTTGTCGTTGATTATATCTGGATGAATTGCATGTGATGGTTAATTAAGTTATTCTCGGCAAATTAGTTTTATGAACCAGCTAGGCTATGTAGTTACATATACAACTAGCGGGATTGACTACAAGGAATTACCACTTGTTTGATTATGCCAAACTACCAATGATTAATTGATGCTTGACGAGACCAATATAAATAAAAAGCTAAGTCTCAAGATCAAAATGTCTCTTTTATATATATATACTCTTTTTTCATATAACTACAGATTCTTTGCAAGTACATAAACATCATGCCATACATCGCGCCTAGAGTTTCCTCTATAAGTTTGAGGCGAAAACGCCTAGACAACGATGATCTAGTCATAACACCTTGAAAACAATGTGCAAGGATGAGTGATCACCACCGCAGGGGACCATATTTCGTTAATTTCTACGCTACATCGATTTCATGGAATGCCTCCAAAGAGGGAACACCACTGCTTTCTAGCGGGCGAGAAAATTAAGAATTCATCACTAGAGTTTCTGAAACTTGTGAATTAACAAAAGCAAAAAGGCGATAGATGAGTGGCACCATTAGATAAAGCTACCCTTTAATTAGTTTTAACCAATGTGTAGTATCAACTATTCAAAAAAGTTTTCACCAACCATTACAAGAAGAGAGGTTGCATATTTAACAAAAGCACGGCAAAGAACAATATTCTTACCTCTCTTCAACGTCACCGATTGCTTTTCCGGACCACGATTCAACGCTAATGGTTAATAAAAATAGTGTTCTCGCTTACCTCTCTTCCATGCTTCTCCTGATGAAATTGTTTTCTTCCATTCAATGTTCAACTTCACATTATTCTACTTTTTCTCTACCTGAAACTTCTGATGCGCACCCATTAAAATTAAAGAACAAGAGATTAGTATCTCGCATGAATGCAAGTAACTTGCGCCGAGTACTATTCGGATTGCTCACCACAAGCAAAAATAGCCACAAGAATTAATCCTTTCGAAAAAAAAGAAAAAAAGAAAAACACGCGAGAAGGCTCTGCAAGGCATATTTTCAAACTTCAAACAAGCAAAGCAGTTTCATCAGACTTACGATATGTGTGATGCACATCAATCTCCAGATAACTCTAAGCACATTGAATGGGACGCAACAAATAATCCCATATTGAAATCAAGGTTAGATATAATTGGGGACATTTTAAAGGCCCATGAGGAGAAAAGAATGTTGAAGCCACCATTCTTTGGACATATACGAAACAGAGGCATCTAATAACACATACAAGAACTTTCACCGACCAAATACACCAATAAAATCGCAAATTAGCCAAAACTAAGTCATGTATGAAGCACTTTCTCCCATTTAATATCTTACTTGCTCGAATAGATAATGAAAAGCCCAAGCAGAGCCTATCAAAGCATGACGTAAAATTATGCGCCTCATTGGGCTTCAAAAAAAAAAAAAAAAAAAAAAAAAAAAACTAAACTGCACATTACAAATTAATTGGATCAAAGCAAAATTCGAGAGAAAAAAGCAATACTCTTTAGAAACTAAACCGCACAATGGGCACATTACAAATTGATAGGACGATTGAACTAAAAAAGATTTTATTGCATGGTCAAGGTTGTACTGGGTCATTATGCATATGATGAGCTTTTAGAAAGGAAGTGACAAGTAGTTTCTTTTTAGAATCAAAGTCCCGCTTCACAAGGTTCGGTACCAACTGTTCTCTTTTCATATCATCACAAATTCTTTCCTTCGCCATTTTGTGATTTTAATCTTCTCCTCACCACTTTGATGTAATCCACCTGAAAATTTGATGTTCCAGAGGTTATAGGGAATCTCACCTCAACCACTTTCCTTGAGCATATTGATTGATGAAAGAAAGATGTAAAACCCGCAAAGGGTCTAATGGATTAGTTTTTGGAAAGATGAAGAGAATCAAGAAAACTAAAATTGAAATGTATGACTATATGCTCGAATTGTGATAGAAACTAATAATCAAGGTTTGAGCTTTCATGGTTTGACATAAGATATGCACGCTTGAGACAATTAATGTGTTCAAACCCAATCATTCATTAATCGAAAAGAACAAAAAATTATTCATCGTTGTATAGCTTAAGAGACAAACATAATAAGGTGAAAGGAAAAAGTTTAATGCATTGAAACATTTTAGGTGATGTATATAGGTACCCTGCTATATATGGTTCGTAGCCAAAGAAAAGTTATTTATGTCTTGAAGTAATTAAACAACTAGTTTTTCTGTTGTGCACCGCACTACTAATCCACTTAAAGTTCTATTAACAAAGCCCAACACAAACAAATTAACTTACAATATCAAATTAGTTGAACGTCATGCATACATCCAAGACAAATGCATGAAAATCGAGAAGCATAATCTATTCACGAATAAGCAGAAAAATGTGCAATAAGTGTTGCTGCTCACCTATCGCCCGAGAAAAGAAACCAAAGTGCGCTTAATCATTCCACCATCTAAGGACAAAGCACCATCACTTATGCAAGGGAGAGCCGACATCATTTCCGTTCTTGTTTTATACACTTGCAAGCAAGAGAAAAGGCTATAGAATAAAGTCTCCCGAGGCCCAGGCCACTGGGTGTGAGACAAGATGAGTTTGCAATTTCCACATTGATCATGTTCACAAAGAAAGTCAATAAATCCGAGATGAGCACGTTCCGTTTGGCGCCTTGGTTTTGGAAGAGCAAGCTTTTTTTGTGGATCCCCGACAGCTAGCTCACCAACATATGGCCCGCATGTAAAATTATACTTAATATTGAACCAACACACCTTTAAGTCCATGTTCTAGAAGAATTTCTTGCCTCAAGTCTTCTAGACAAATAACTAGAAATCTGCCATCCAATGGCTTACTAAATGACGAACCGAGCCCGCCATGAAGCCCACTGCTCTTGTTGATTTTTCCTTTCGATCGTATGGTTCAAGATGCTTAATGCTCTCATTTGACTTGCATACAATTGCAAGCATATGGTCTAATCCTAAATATTCGAGAAAATCCCGGAATGGAAATTTAATATAACAAAAAGCGTTAATTCCAAATGGCATGCACAAATAATTACGAGGAAGAGGTAAATATTGCTTGGTGCGAGAAGCCCGTAACCTCCCCTTATCATCTTTAAAAGAAATCCATAAACTAATTTATTTGACTTGACGTACCCACATAGTGCTAAGGAAAAGCCAAAGAAATCACAAGCAACCATGTAAAAAATTGCGCTTTTAGAGTCCTATAGGCAACATTGCCAATGGGAACCGATTGTATATTTTCAAGAATAATAGGATTTAGTTAACTTTTTACCGAATGCCTAAGAATTACACAAACTAAAATAATGAGATAATGAACACACTTTGGATGATAAAGGCACACTAACATCTATTTTCCAACAAAATCCGCATAGCATAAAACTCAAAATAAGCACCGCAATATGCAAAAATATGTTGTAAAAACTAAACTACAATGAAAATAGAATTGAAAACTAAATCATAATCTTGAGTCCCGACTGCTAAGATTGTCGTCTTCAACTTTGCCGAGTGTAGCTACAACTCCCAAAGACATTATTGATCAATGATGGATTTGAAGCCCGATATGTGTAGCCATTTTTCAACTCACAAACAACACGAGTGCTAGAAATTTTCGATTTGTGAAATTTGTGCTATTGTCTTCTCCTCGGGCCGAGAACCATCAAGATTCCAATTTTCAACCTAAGCTCCAATTGATGACGAGTGGTACTTCCCTAGGCTAACTGAAAAGTCATATTTGCATTAGAAAAAAAAATTGCATGTTCGAATTGGAACGGGGTTTTACCACAAAAAAATCAACATGGTTTACAAAAAAAAGACTTTCGAAATATAAGCATTTGTTTCCTCAAAAGAAAAAACAAACATAAAAAGTATTTGTACACAATATAATTTATGAGTATAAACTTTTTAAACACTGCAAACTTCAAGTTAACTAGTACTTTGTCTTCGAGAACACGCAACTTTCAGAACAATCATACTCAACAAGCTTACAAATGCACTCCCTGAATAGATCTTTTACTGTTACGATATTTAATGTAAGGAGCATCTTCTAAATTTTATACGAAGTTTGCCAAACATTTAAGTTGTAAAAATTATTATCCAAGAAAAGTATTATGGCTAACGAAGTACTAGGTCTAGCATTCTTACAGGAAACTTATATGAATTATCAGTTGCACATTCAAACAAATAACCATAATCACATATAGCATATTTTAACTGGAAGGAGCATAGTACAAAGGAACCAACCTGAGACTGCCTCGCGAAACATTCTGCCTTATAAAGGTTGTCGTTATGTGCATTACCCCCAAGGAGGGGACACCATTATCCACACCATCAATGCCAATGATTCTTGCGCGGATGTCATGTTTATATGAAGTGGAAGGCGGCATAAAATAAGACACATGCCCATACATGTATAAAAAGACCAAAAGTGAAGAGCATATTTAAGAAAGGAAGTGAATGCAGTAGAACACACTTAATCTCTGTGAACAAGAATTCGATAAAACCAAAACAACTACGATATGAAGATAAACTAGCTCGAAAAATCGCTGCATTTGGGCGAAGCCAAAAAGAGTCTTCTTCTTTTTTTATTATTAGTTATGCCTTAAATGAAAACCAAATTTGTGCATTAATTTCTACATAGCAAAGTAGTCATGTAAGATACGGCATGGCCCCGTCTCGCCGACGCCGACGCAGACTGAATCAAGCCAAGTAGTGACTAGTGACCATCAAATGAAAACCAAGTTTGTGCATTTTGGAAACAAACCATGCCTCATGAATCGCTAATTTCAAAACAAACAAACTTAAAACCCTTACATGTCCCAAAACCCTTGAAAATGCACGAAATCAGCAAAAACAAGAGCAGAGATTGTCAACATTGCAATGCATGTATCAAAGAGAGAGAGAGAGAGAGAGAGAGAGAGAGGACCTTGTCGTTGGATTGATGAAACATTGAGAGAGACGAGTGTATGAAGAACCCTCACTCACTGCTTTGCTCAATGTGTCAGTGGAGGGAAACGCAAGGCACTGTTGAAAATTGCATTTAAAATGAGGGCCGCTAAGGGCACCCCACCGTTTCATGAAGGCACCCAGCTAATGTGGGCACTAACTAATTTACCTGGGGCACCCAAAAATTAGACCCGAAATACCCAAAATACCCCTCGAACAAACCTCTCGCACCCCACCACCCCACCACCACTACCACCACCACCGAACTCCTTGTGCGAAATCGTCGTTTCCGTCCGTCTCCGTGTGTTTCTCCGTCGTTGTAGGAGGTTTTTGCAGTTTGTAGGCTCAGGGTGTTTGCCGATTTCGTCTTCAAATTATGGCTCGGTTCTAGTTTTTCGTTCACACACTCAAGTCGAGAAATCGATAGTTTGAATGTATGTTGGTAGTCTAATTAAGTTGCATTTGATAGAGTAGTTGTTATGTTTGTGTGGCGGTGCATTCAATGGTTCATTTATTGGGCGTTCGTGGTTCTCGGCTACACAGGCCAGAGACGTTTATTCATTTCTCTCGGTTGTCCATTACCGAGACTTTTATTCATTTCTCGGTGGATGTTGACCGAGACGTTTGCATAACTCTCGGTCCTGCGAGGTCGAATCAATCGCGCACGTGAAAAAACGTCTGAAAATTTGAGAAACCCTACGTTGACAAAAAACAGTTCCTTCAAACCATCATATGGTTGTCAAACATTGTTACCTCGTTGTCGGATGATGTCAATCCGCAAGAATCGATAAACGGTCGTCAAACGCAATGTTGCTTTATGGTTCAAGCTTGGTGGTGGGGTGCCCCATTTTCTTTGTCAAAATGGTTTGTGGGGTTTGAATCAATATATATACAGGGGAAAAATAGTCTTTTCCATTTTCGCTGGAATTTTTACAAAAAAGTTGGGTGCCTTCATGAAACGGTGGGGTGCCCTTAGCGGCCCTCTTTAAAATGGATGTTAAACCTCGATTCCCCTTTTCGTTGTTGGATGTGCATCGACATCTGATTTGGTAGGAATCCAAAGTGCATCCAACGGACTAGAAAGGGGAGATGTTTAGTTGGGGTAATTAAGTGCTCTTCTCATAACTTTGTTTATTTGCTTGATAATCCAATCGACCAAAACTTATAGAAAACTTTAAAAAGGAAAGAAAAAAAAAAAACTACAGGCGTGTGTGCGTTGTAGATATATTTATTGTACATAGTGGCAATTTTGTTAATTATTAAAAGATTTATTGTTATCTTACTACAATTAATATCTTAATATCTAAATAGATATCTACAAAAATTAAAATTAAAATTATCCGAACAGAATGAATTGATCTCATCTCTTACTATATCAATGTTAGAAGTTTTTTTTTGTTGTCTAAAGATCAGAGAGAGAGAGAGATCAAACTAAGATTCAAGAATTCATTACCAACGCATGCATGATGGAGAATGAGATGATGAACAACAATAATAGCAATATTCTGCACCACCAACTGTCGTGGGGTTTAACTTTTAACCCCACCGATGAAGATCTTATGCGGTACTTGAGGGCCAAAGTAGATAACATTCAACTTCCTTTCGTCGACCCCATCCTCGAATTTGACGTTTTCACAGTAGACCACCCCTCCCAATTATTCTACTTGCACCGTATGTAATAAACTATCATCAACAATCACTACATGCAATTTAATTAGTTATCGATCTAGCATCTAGGGTACTTTTCTTTATAGGTGCGTGTTTTTTTTTTTTTTTTAACGCGCATGGTTCAACTAGGGTTTTAGGTAGGTTTCTTGTTGCGTGATCTTTGTTTTCTTTTCTTTTCTTTTCTTTTTTTTCTGAATGTAAGATCTTTTTTTACAAAAGCATGCGTGCACGCTATTTGGTAATTTGTTTTTTAAGGTGTTTTGGAGTACCATCTTTTATTATAGTTTAATTATAGTTTAATTAGGGTTTACAGTTGGTGTTAAAAAAAATAGGATTTTTTAAGGTGTTTACGTAACACTGCTTGCATGTTTCTTGGTTTGGTTAATGCAGAGGAGTTAATGAATGAAAGCCACGTATACTTTTACGTCAAAAAGAGCGGGAAAGTTCGCAGTGCCGGCAATGGTTCAATATATTTAGCAGTGAGGGAGAAATGATGGGGGAGAGGAGATCATTGGTTTATTACAATTCAAAAGAAAAAATACCCACAAAAAAGACCAGGTGGATCATGAACGAGTATAGGCTACCCAATCTCCAGCCCGCCATCATGTCCAACTCATCTTCGAAAGTAAGTATATATAATAACCAACTGTTTAAATTCATTGAGTTATATACTTAATCAAGATTTCTCAGTCGGATAATTAGTTACTAATCAGTTGCATGTGATTTGTATTTGATTATTCCAGGATCCCTTTTGGACTTTATGTAAAATTGGTGAGACAGGAAAAACCTCTGGTGATGATGAACAAGTTCTTCCCCCGCCTCGGCCGCAGCCGCAGCCGCAGCCGCATCAGATATTACAACAGGTTGATACTGTGGAATTGGTGCCTCAAGAAGTCACTGGAGGAAGCTTTGGAGGCAAAGATTACCAAAGTAGTAATAATGTTCTGTCCCAAGAACAACAGCAGCAGCACCATGAACAACAATTACACTACATGGAATTGGTGCCTCATCATCATGATTTACCTCCTGAATTCTGGGTTAATCATCATGACAACTCGTCTTTAGAGGTACTTCAGGAGGCGGCGCCTACAGGGCGCATTGGTTCATTACTACTGCCTGACCAACTAGACGATAATCGTACTGATGATGAGGAAGTTGGAGATGATCAAGACTGGATTGAGAACTTGGAATCAACTCTGGAGGTTGATGATGAGGAACAACAAACACTCCAACTGCTGCCATTAATTCATCAACAATTTGATCAGCAGCACCAACCATGGCCACAAGTACTACAACAACACACTGATGATAATATTATAACTGTTGAGGATTATGATGATATTCCTCCATGCATATTCGTTGATGAATATCAAGGCAACTTCGACTCGTGGATGGAGACAATTAAGAAGCGCGGCCATAATGATCAGCAGCAGCAAGTTTATGATGAGGAGGAGCCATCCCCAAGCGTGCTAAAGCTAGAGTAGCTAATTGAAGACCAATTTTACGGGATCATGTATGAATCATGCATTTTAGTTCAATTTGTTGTGTAGTATGCATGGCACAAAACAATGTATATATGCACTAGGTAGCAGTTATTTTACCATGCCAGCTACTTGCACTATTCTGTGTAACATTTTTTTTCATCAACAAATTCAATACAATTCTGTTTTTTAGTTTGTAAATATATACAGCCTTGCAAATATTAATGTATATGCATGAATTTGTTGTTGATCGTCTCTGGAATTGCATGTGATTAATTAAGTTATTCTGGCAAATTAATTTTATGAACATAATGTACATAAGAAACGCACATTTAAAGGGCACATCAAGCCATATATCCGAGCTGTCCATTTGCACCTCAATATACGTGCATATACAGATGCATGGATCCCCATTCAAAACACGTGAATCGAGGTCCCGATGTGCCTTTTTGAGTGCGTTTCTTATGTAAGTTCAGCTTTTTCCTTCCTTTTTTTTTATGTTCGGTAAGAGGAGGAAAAGATGTCCAACCGAGTGAAAACTCATTCGTACATGCATGATCATGAACAAATACTACATTCTATATACTAAAGAATGTATGTTCAGTTCACTGAACAGAGGAAAACACAACTAAAAAAGAAGTTATTGTACTTCAACAAAAAAGAAGTCATTGTTGAAAGCAACATATATTTAATTAGTACAAATCAAAATTAAGATCTTCTGATAAATTTCCTCTCCTGATAATATTAATTATATCTTCGCATCGATCGGTCGACGATCATGTCACGGGAAGATGTGCATCCTCGGTCTTGGAATGATGTTTTCCTCCAACCACCATCGATGGCTAACAATTGATTTGCACACCATGCATGGATAGCAAGAGATCGCCAATTAAAACAATTCATTCATTCTCATTGTCAAAAAAAAAAAGGAGAGTACTTAATTATGTCAAGACATAATTTAATTTGACACGAGTAAACCAAATTATTTTTTGCGCGCGGCAAATGTTCTTAATGAAGATCATTAAATCTTCCCTCCAAAAGAGTAAAATCATTAGATTTTCAAGTAAATGGAGAAACTAGTTGTGACCACTTACCACAAGGATATTCAGAAATTTTATTAAAAGTAAAGGAATCACTAGAGTAAAATTACTACCATCGTCTTAAACCGTTGTGTAAACTTTCTCGCGGTGATATCATTTCATCTATAAAATTCACTTTAAATTCTCTTGTGGTAGACTACACTCTATGGAAGGCAGACCTTCATAAAACTTAAAAGAGAGGCATATATACCTTCACAAACACTTTAAATTCTCTTCTTGCAGACTAGACTAAATCCTAAACCTTAACCCCTAAACCCTAATTTCACTCCGTGCATCTTTATAATCAGGGCGAAGCTTCATCAAGTTTGTAATTTATTTGGACTAAAACATGAAAGGAAGTAAATGATATAGCCCACACATCAACAGACTAAAAATCATAATTATCTCGGAACAAATGCATCACAAGCCAAAACATACCATTCCTTCAATCGAGTTGCATCACACTTTCTTGTCATAGGAACCTCTAGGCTTTGAACTCACTGGAACACTGCAGAACAACTAATATAAAACACATCAAAATCCTTCTCTATAAAATTGGATTCACTTTTCTTTTATTCAAGATAATTTGCTAAGGAGTCAGAAGCTTTGCAAAAAAATATAAATCTTCAAAGTAATGGGAAGATGTACAAATAGGTAATTTGAAGAAATAACTCCCAAGCTCACTAAATTTGATAGAGAACTAAAAGAAATAGAAGTTCTAATAATCTAAAGTGTTCGTGTAAACCAAAATTTAACTGCACAAGAATTAAGTGGAATACTAGAGCAAAAGAGAGGAATTAATTGGAATCACGAAGTGGAAAGCTTTGTTGAGTTAAGCAGCAGCTTAATTAAGAAATTTAACAATCAAATAAGTTGTTTCAAACATTAACTTCTATACAAAGAAGAAAAACAGAACATTCCAAAACCAAAAGTATAATACCGCGCGCCTTATTAGTACAACTTTCTATTGAGCAATAAACTCTACATTCCTCTACATTCTCTTTTAAGGAAGGCACTTCCATGCATTGACTTGAATCTTATACTACACATACCAACTCAATATACTCATATAGGAAGGACTCAAGTTGCACAGTAGGAAACAAAGTAATCCGCATAACCAAGCAACAATAAATAGAAGAATTAAGAACAAGTTAATTATAAACAAAGTAATGCATTGACATGCATTGTAACCCCTTTGTGCCAATCGTGCAGGATGAATGCCTTACAAGTCGCAACTTCACTAGAATCTGCCAAAAGAGATGTTTAAGCCCCTGGGAGCCATTAGATCCTAGCATGATTCCACTAAAAAGACATGAATCAACAACACGCGAACACAATAATTAACAAATAAAACAAGGCGATTTTACCGAACGACGTCAAAACCAACTTTTCACCTTATAATCCCAACATTGCTTTGAATCTTTTCCTGTCAAGACCAAGCCAATTGTGGCAATGCAAAATCAAAGAACATAATACATCTTTGGAGTAGCGAGTCAATTTACAAAGAAAAAAAGGACTCACATAAACATATTTTTCTTTGTAGGTAAGACAAATCAAACAGTTTTCACTCATGCCATTGCAATTCAAAGTGCATATGATCAGATTGTTCTTGAATACACTAGCTAAAAACATATCGAAACCTCTAGCGCAAAGACTGGCGTTTGAAGCATTGGAAAATACATATCATTAAAATTTAAAAATAAAATAAGCCTTAGTATCAAATTGGCTAATTTAGTCGTTACAATTTCATATCTGATCCAAACTCTTCAATGGTCTTCGTTGCAAGTGTTAGGACATCTACAAAAGCACTAAACGATGCACGGAGGAATCTGGCTTCAACTGCCTCAAAATGCCTAAACAAACCAAGAAAAAAAAAGTCATGTAAATTCAAGGTAATGAGTGATATTAAGAAAGTAAATGTGAAGGCAATTCAAGAATTCCATGTCAATGAAGAAACTTACACCATAAGCTTTCCATCAGATACCAACATGTGCCTTTTCACTTTGTCAGGTTGCAACTAATCAAAATGTTAACAAACAAAATAGGTAACTTGTCACGAAGCCATAACATTGTTACTGCAAATGCATCAAACTGGAAAACTTTGACCCACAAAATCAAGATAAATTCAACTAAATAGAAGGATCACCTCCTTATCAACAGCTAAAGCTGCATATACTATTGATGCATTCTCCACAGATCCATAATTTACGTCCAAGTTGCTGTAACGAGAATTAGGCAACATCAATAGTCAGTTTCTAAGCGTCTTCGAGATTCTAGATAGCCCAATAGTTTCAAATCACTATCCCAACAATCGGATGCGTATGGTTAGCACTGATTTTCAAAACACTTTTTGTTTTGCAAAACAAAGAAAAAACAGAATCTGAATCACAAACAAAAAAAAATCACCTAAAATTACCAATAAGATTATTTTTCTCCATATGAAGCTATAGAGGGAAGGACATCACCTAAAATTACCAATAAGATTATTTTTCTCCATATGAAGCTATAGAGGGAAGGACCATGAGCCTTTGAAGAAAACAAAAGAAAACTCTTACAGCAAAAAATTATTTTCCTCCATATGAAGCAATATAGGGAAGGACCAAGAGCCTTTGAAGAAAACAAAAGAAAGCTATTACAAAGAAAAAGGCCTGATCCCATAAACATAAACAACTAAAAACATGTACCAAACATAAAGAACAACACACAATATACAAAAAATAGAATTGGAAAGGAAGCCAAATAGTAGTAACTCAACATAAGATTCCAACACTAGTACTAGTACCTCGCACTCACTTTCACAAATTTCTCTTATCCCATTTTCAATCAAAATCTCCAAAAAACGCAAAACCAAATAAACCCAAAAGAATTCAGCTTCAAATCCACATATTTGAACAGGATAAGCCCATTAAAGACACGAAGACGATGTGAGCTACAAACAAAACTCAGAATATATGCCCAGATCAAAACATATGGATTAGTAGCATGGAAAGGATCGATCGAGTCATTGCCAATTTTGAAGGTATCTACATGCATAAAAGTCACATAGCACCATGAAATAGATGAAAATAAGTGTAATGGAAATTCATACCTTTAAGAAATGTCCACAGGGATCTTTGAAGCTATTCAAAGAATTCAAAGAAGAGTTACAAGTACTGTAACAAAATTAAGTGAAAAAAGTTTAAATGGAATGAATAGTCATAGGTAGTGTTTAACACAACTCTTTGATCTTTCATTACAACAGAACTTGAAACATCACGCATTCAGCAAGCATGAACTGACCAACTGAAAAAAATAAATAAATAAATAAAAGTACAAAAAGTTGAATCATTGAAACCCTCAATAGCACCAAAAAAGGCCGAAAAGTATTGAGAAGCACTTAGCTTCATCAGGAGTCTTTGGAAGCAGAAAAATCAAACTAATAAGCATTATTATATATTCTTGGACATTGGCTAGCACACAAAATGGACCGATCAGGCTCACTTTGATTTGAATTCCAGTTGAGGCTAAATGCTTGGCTTGATTAACAAGCTACTTTTCAAAAGAATCGAGTCATAGAAACATAAAGAGCTGAAAGAAAAGACAAGCGAACATAAAAGAGAAGAAATGCATCTAAACACACAAGAAGAAATTTGCAGATCAAATTTGATCGAACAAAAGTTTGGGGACCAAATTATGAGAGCACACATAGTTCAAGGACTAAATATATCTTTTTGCCTAAAATTAAATATAAGTCAAGGTTCCATATGATTCACCAAAGTTCCCATTTATTAATCTGCAAATCACCACAAAAGAAGATAGTTCCCTTATGCATGATTATTATAGTACAAACTAAAACAAAGATTATTCGCAGTGAAGAAGATTGCGAGATGAGAGAAGCTGCAAACCTGTACAAGTTCAGCTCAATCAGTTTCTAGCAAAACTTTCCAACTTTGATGAGGCCGTTGTTAGACCAGAGGGACTTGCAATGACTTCAAAGCGTGTAACACTGCCACTTTCCTAAAGGAAATTTTGCTCTCTATCTTTATGCAAGAGTCGGCAAATATCCTAAAGGATACGATGAAGTAAACACAACTTTCACTTTGCAGTAGTGAAAGATGAAAACAAGAGCAATTGCTGGTGATTTCGAGATGATTTCTTCCTCCTCAAACCTCTCCTCTTATAGAGCATTGGTAATGATCAGTTGGAGAAGTGGAATAGTCATGCATTGATGCAATGGAGTAATGGAGCAGCCAAGCATTGATGCAATGGAGTAGTGGAGCAGTAATTCCTTAATGGAGAGCAATTTCAACTGCACCCACTAAGCCACTCTACTAACTACCCATTTAATCTCGAAAATGGTAAAAACTAATGGTAAAAATTTTTACCCATGGTTAGCTTGCACACATATAGACACACGTGCTAAGTGCTAAGTGCTAAGTGTTAAGTGCGCCTAAAAATGCGCCATAAGCGCCGCGCCGCGCGCACGCGTGTGGCTCTCCGTGCATAGCACTTGTATTTTATTTTACATACACTATGGTGCAAGAGTACATATATACTCTTTAAACGTGAAGTTCCTAACCAATGTGGGATTAAACATTTATTTTGAAAATGTTCAACAGCCGTTCCCTCTTAAATGCATTTTCTGAGGAAGAAGATTAATATTACACAACAGAATGCTATCACATATATCTAAACAGCCATGAGTAATGATAGATACTTGCAATGCCAATAGATGCCAATAAACACAGCCAAGGAGAAGAAGGACATAAAATGGACCAAAATAGTTATTAAGGAGAAACTCCAACTTCCATAGCACAACAGAATGCTATCACATATATAAAGTAGATTGCATTTTAAAATTCTCAATTAGTTTTGACTTTTAAGTATCTTATAGTGAAGAAATTTCAGAAATCAAATGCACGTGATTAAAAAGGAAACTCTTCAGACTTACAAAACCTCTCTTTTTAAAGAAAAGAACGATGCTTAGTAAATTTTTTGTGGAAAGTTTTGCACACAAGAGAGAACGATTTAAACAATCAAACAATTCAAGAAAACCAAAAAAGATGGCAAATTTGAAGAAATACAAAGAGAAGCACCACAAAGTTGCACATCCATATTCAGCTAATCAATGAAGATCTTTATCATACAAGAAAATGAAATACTACATTTGTTATATATACAAAAAATGCATTACATATATACAAGTCTGATCATTACAGACGGACGTATAAAAAAGCTGTCTGCTCGCAACTCTCTTCAGACAAAAATCGAAATTGTTACAAATGAACATTCACAAAAATTGAACTATACATGACATTAACAAAAATTGAATTATACATGATTCTCTTCTACCCTCAACTTGAGAGGTTAGAAGCCCAAAAATGAAGCAGACAAAACTTGAATTATCTTCCCAATCTCTTCTACCATCATCTCGAACAAACAGTTAAAAAGACCAAAATGAGAGGGTGATAAACTAATAATGCATCGGCTTCAACAAATAATTTTGCCTTCTTCAACATCATCATCATCGTCTTCGGGAAACTCGTTCTTCAAATATAGGCCCAAACCCTCCAACACTCTATCATGTCCAATGCATTTGGCCACGCCCATCATCTCGAGATCTTTCATGATGGCAAAATTGTCGTATACGTCGACGGACTTTTCCATCTGAAAAAAAAAAGAATAACAAACATTGAATAGATTGTATATATAAATAGGTTGATGAAAATCAAAAGGTAGACAGCCAAGAAAATCATACCTCCTCGAAGTGCGGCCGAAATGTGCACTTGTCTCTGTCGTAGCAACTTCAATGCAGCTTCCTCTTTAATAGCTTTAACGTGCGCATCAATTCTTGCCTTCTCTGTTATTATTTGCTAACATTTAGAAAATTTATCGTGTAATGAACAATTTTAAAAAATCACCAAAGAACACCAAATGTGAATTAAAACTGAAATCAAACTCCTTCAACATATTCAATCAAAACTTGATTAAATCTAAAGATTTAAGTAAATCTTCTTTGGCCTAACAATTCACCAACATAAACATATAACCAACTACAATCATAATTTAAATACAAAATGAAGTGTCTCACCTTCTCGCATTGCTTCTTTTCAAATCTTTCCCTCTCCCACTGCTTCACCTTCAATGGATCTACTCTCTCACCCTAATAATTACACAATAAGCTTGTAAGCCAAGTTCAACAATAAAATAACTATAAAACACATCAAGACATGGACACTTACAATGCTTAGAGTTTTCTCTTGTGCTTTAAGAATTGTGTCTGCAAAGCGACTCTTTAACATTGCAACATACACGTGATGACTTGCTTGACGACAATTGCCCTTCACATGTTTTCGGACATTCTACACCTTCAAAGCATCACAAAGTATAAGAAAAATCGAGAAAAAATAGTTGAATAGAAAAACTTAGAAATGGACCAAGGCCATTCATTTTTTACATTATTTAACAAGTTTTAAGTCCACCTAATAGAATATTTTAAGATCACCCTCCAACTTCTCTTATTGCTTCCTAATTTATTTGTGTCGACTCGAAAGTTTCCTTTGATCGTTATAAGTCTAACATTATTGTTTCTGGAACTGTCATAGGGTATTGGTGATTTATCAATTAGAGAGTATTTGGTTGAAACTCTGAATATAAATGTGTCTGATTGATGATTATATATATTTACTGTGATCTGGTACTTCATGAAAAATTTAAAGATCACCCTCTAACTTCTCTTATTACTTCATAAGTTAAATAAATTCTAGTTTTTGGTACTATATCATATCGAATTAATAAAAATTTGCAGATCATAAAACAGACCCCATGTTTTTCCATGTCATGAAGAAATAGAAATTATTTGGTATCCGAAGAAGGAAAAACTCAAAATGCTATTTGATGGTAGTAGAAAAGAGAGACAAACCACTTGAAGCTTCGAGAAAGCATTGTCATGGCTGCAATGAGATTTCACATCGCCAAATGAACCTTTTGGATAGGTTGTTGCGGGATTCCCAAGTCTCTTGGAAGTAGCAGATTCACATTTAGGATTGGTGTTGTTATTTTTGAGGTCTTTGAGTGATGAGTCCTGTCCACAAGTACCACCAGTAGTGTTGGCAAACTGCATACACATTGCATAATTATAAAACTGAGTACAAAACTGAAATCCAACAACAAAAGTAATCACAACAAAAATGCAAAGGAAATAAGAAATATGATAAAAGGAGTTGCATACTTTTCCAATAACATTAGACTTGAAGCAACTACTTGTGAATATTTGCATTTCCGATGCAGTTTTTCCATCGTCTTTGTTTTCGCAAAGAAGCCCGAGTATTCGAAGATGACCGTGCAGCTTCGGTGGCAATTTTCTCTTTGATATTTCCATTAAATCAGATTTTTCCTCTTCACTCCATTTTGCTTCAAGAGACTTCCATTCCAAAGTAAACATTTGACTGAATTCACCGGCAAGTTCATGAACCCAGTTAGTCGAAGGATTGTACTTCATTGCATTGGAAAATGTCAACTTAACATCTGCAGCAAAGTCCCTGGCAAGAGTATGAGCCATTCTCTAGCTTTTTCTTGACAGTCCCAAGGTCCATCGGCTCGGATATTATATCAAAGTAATCGGGAATCCGCAGAGCCGCTGGTTTAACCGATTGATTGAAAAAAAATCCAAACTGATGATTCATCAATTTCCTAAGAAGTGCTCCACACTGTTGCATCACGCCGCTACCAATCTTAAGCTTCTTCAACTTCTGTCCGCACAATCTTGTTTCGGCGCCACGCTTACAAGTGCATTTTACTAAAGACCCATTTTTACATGAACCAGAAATCGGTTTTTCATGCTCAAATTCAATGCTTTTGGTAAGTTGAGATCTCGCTCGTGGCAGCTTTACCTTCAACTTCAACTTTTTCTTAACTGTGATATTTTCAACTTGAGATTTCGGTTGTGGCAGCTTCACCTTCAACTTCAAATTATTCTTAAGTGCGATGTTTTCATCAACAGGCATTGATGAGATTTGAATGAATTTCATTGGGGTTCTCTTCATGTTTAGACTATGATGATTTTCAAACAACATAACCAGCAGACACTGCCAAAAAACAAAAGAAGTAATTAGCCAAAAATTCCACAACACATTCATATCTCATTCATTCCATACGGAAAGAATTGTGTGATTTTATTACATAATGAAGCTCTCATGAAACAACACAAAAGTTTGTATCAATGATGAAAAAAAAAAAATGAAAGTCAATCCAAGAAATTCTACAACACATTCATATCCCATTCATGCTATAAGTAATAATAAGACCATCAAACTCTCATTAACATTGAGCAGAGAATTACATATGCATAGTTAGTGTCAATGAAACAACACAAAAGTTTGTATCAATGATGGAAAAAAAAAGTCAATCAAAGAAAGTCCTAAACATCATTAAATCTTTCAATGTTCATGCATGCAAGATGTAGAAGAGAACTAAATTTAACAGAACCCATAAACCCTAATTAAACACTAAAAATCACAAATGTATGTACGTACCACTAGCTAATCTAATTAAGAGAATGAACTTTATGTAAATTAAGTTAAACCCTAAAAATCACAAGAACCCAACCTAAAAATCACAAGAACCCAATTTGGGAGTGGTGAATTTTCAAAAAAAATTCAGTTCTTGATTGATATTATCCGATAATCAGATTATGATAGCATAAAAAAAACTCACCTTACTTGTCTTTAAGATAACAAAAATCACAACAATGCAAGCAAAAAAATAAAAATAATTAAAATTTAAATAGTAACTTACCGATTATTGATTTGGAAGAAGAGAAAACTCAAATCCCAAGAAACTATAGATTATAAAAAAAAAAAATTTACTTGATTGATTAATGTATTTATAATTTGGGGATAAGGATAACAACAATAGTTTTTTTTTATTATTATTTTCAAGATAGAAGGATAAGTAATAAAAAAAGCTAAAATAAAAATAGAAATAATAAAAAAACTGTAAAGACGAAATCAAGATATATACAATTTACAACCATTACTCTTGTTTCGAAAACCTTGATGAAGACTAAATTCGTTTGTATAGATTCGTTTTACATGATTTCTACTTCTTCTTCTTCTTCTTGTTGCGATTGGTTGCAATTCGTGAAAAGCCCACATTTTTATGCCTTGTTTTGTGAAATTGAAGACCCAAAACGTTCATTACCCATTCAGCGTCGATAATTGATTCACATTTTATAGCTGATGCATCATGAAATCTCGATAAAGTTCGCGCCTTTGCTTTTATTAACAAAGCTTCAATCCCAAATTAGTTGGGATCAAACTTTGACTTCATTGGGTGCAACATTTAAACTAGTAATCTTGCTTTTTCATCGCAAATGATATGTAGTTATCATTCTTCACGCCCTCGTGGTCACTTTATTGATGCCTTTTCATGTTTAAGCAAATTGATACAGGAGTATAATATAAATTGATTAGTTTGATTGTCATTTTCTGAGATCTCAAATGAAATGTTTTATCATAAATGCTTGAATTCCTTTGATAATGGTATTGTTTTCTCATCTTATTCGGTAAGTGATTTGGATTACTGAATGAGCAAATCGAGATGGATAAATAAAATGGGCTTCCGTTTGTTACTTGATTGAGATCGAAATGCAAGAAAGTAAACTTTTTCGGGTGGGACGATTCCTTTTTGTGTTGCCATGTATTTTGGATCTTTGGATAGTTATATTTAATTCTGTTTAATTTCATTGCATCTTAGAACATCAAGAAAGTTCTTTTCTTGCTCATGCTACTTGTTTGATCTGTTTATTTAATTGTTGAAGCTTCATGGCGATTGCGAATCATCCTATGCTTGCTCGAGAATACGGACGTGTAAGAGGCTTAGAGTGGCAAACCTCCCGTGAACCTTGATATGACTCATTAGACGCAAATAAACGCGGTGATGCCAATGCTCGGAAACTACACATGCAAAATGCTCTAAGTTCACTGCAAAGATCAAATTAGTGAGGTAATTAATTTCTATTTGGATTCTCAAAGTCTTACTAGATTTGCATTATACGAGAATCCGAGATAATTGGAACGATTTGAAGTAAGATTTTGACGACTCTTTGCGATTGCATTTGAATAAGTTTTTAGTAGATCATATTTCATCTACTAGCTAAATCTTTTCACCGGCCCCTAATATCTTTGTTGATTTCACAGTGGAAAACCTGGATTTGATGTCAAAGCACGGTGCTTGATGTATGGAAGCCTTGTAACCAACTACTGGAGGCTTTTTCAGAGGTTTATTTTCAATAAACTAGCTTTACTTGGGAAGGGCGGTTGGGGTGGTTTGGACAACTACAAAGACGGCCACCATGACTATAAACTAGCAAGCGAATCTGTAATGCTTTATGTGAAGGGTCGTGATCAATTCTTTTTTTGTATAGACAATGCTATTTAAATGGTTTGAAAAGCTCACCATCAATTGCAATAAATCGTGCACAATAGAAGAGTTTGATATATGTAGCCGACCTCAAGTAATTTGGGACTGAGCTTTAATTGTGCAAGGTCTACACTATTTACTCAGCCAAGGTCTGATTTTGATCAAGTACACTTCAATTGCAAATATATTTTCTGAAATGGCTTACATTTCTTTTGTTCCAATCTGTCATTCTCTTTTCAATTTGTATTTGGAGAATGTATTTCATGATGCATTGCAGACATGTGTGAAGTTTGTAATATGAATGGAATCTTTAGTATTGGCGGAACAATATCGCCAAGGAAGCCAACCTCCTCGGCCATTGGCAAAGTCGCATTGGGTGATGTGACGCATGGGCACCGAGTTAAAATGGGTGTGACTATGGGATGTGCGAACACGATTCTTGGTGCATAACACATGAGGTGTGCATCCTGAGGCCGACGCGACACATGAGTGATATGTACTGTGTATTCCCTTCATCCATATATACATATAGATCGTTTTGACTAAAGCAAACAAATTATTGCAACATTAATTGTAAGTTTACTTTTCAAATTTGCCCCCTTACATCCATGAGGCGGCAAAATATGTGTTTAACAAAAAAGAGGCGTCAAAACATGTTAACAAAGTTGCTCTAGAGGAGAGGGTTGGAGTATATAATCTCATATCATAAATACAATAAGAGTTGGTGTGATTGTAGATTGGATTCTAACATACACCAATTAATTTTGTGCAAGATGGGCTCCAACCTCATTTATATACGTATGTGGCCCAACACTCCCAGGCCATGGATTTCTACAATTTGGAATGTGAGAGATAGTAGAGTTCCAATCTTCTTCTGTCACTAAAAGACCTCTTGCCCCCTGCCCAGTGCCCCATTGTATGTGTTTAATATACACAAAACACATCCTTCCACACATGCATAACAAAAGTTTGTAAGAGAAGTCCCAGGACTGTCTTTCAGTATAATATGTATATATAAACACTGCTGAGAAGTCCCCGGACTGTCTTTAAGCAAGACTAACACTTCATCTATTTCTATGTACATTACTCTATTTTGTATCTATATTTATAGATCCATCATCAACTCTTGATTTTATATATGAATACCTATTTCAACCAAACAACATACTGTTAATCACTGATTCACTGTAGAAGAGTTTCTTCCAAAAAAAAACAACACTGGTAATTAATGAATAGTATTTGTGTTCACAAGTCTATAATTCACACTCTCAAGTGTGACTTGTGAGATAACATGCATAACAAAAGTTTGTAAGACAAGTCTATAATTCACACTCTCAATTAACTAGTCAATTGAACCTACATCTGCATATTAAGCAAGACTTAACACTTCATCTATTTCTATGTACATTACTCTATTTTGTATCTATATTTATAGATCCATCATCAACTCTTGATCCATCATCAACTCTTGATTTTATATATGAACAACTATTTCAACCAAACAACATACTGTTAATCACTGATTCACTGTTAATCAATGAAGATCTTATCATACAAGAAAATGAAATACTACATGTGTTATATATACAAAAATTGAATTATACATGATTCTCTTCTACCCTCAACTTAGAGGTTAGAAGGCCAAAAATGAAGCAGAAAAAACTTGAATTATCTACACAATCTCTTCTACCATCGTCTTGAACAGACAGTTAAAAGACCAAAATGAGAGGGAGAGAAACTATTTAGTAAGGCGTCGGCTTCAACAAATAATTTCGCCTTCTTCAACATCATCATCATCGTCTTCAGGAAACTCGTTCTTCAAATATAGGCCCAAACCCTCCAGCACTCTATCATGTCCAATACATTTGGTCGCGCCCATCATCTCGAGATCTTTCATGATGGCAAAACTGTCGTATACGTCGACGGACTTTTCCATCTGAAAAATGGAATAACAAACATTGAATAGATTGTATATATAAATAGGGTGATGAAAATCAAAATGTAAACAACCAAGAAAATCATACCTCCTCAAGTGCGAGCCGAGCAGCTTGTCTCTATCATAGCAACTTCAATGCAGCTTCCTCTTTAGCAGCTTTAACGTGCGCATCAATTCTTGCCTTCGCTATTATTATTTGTCAACATTTAGAAAATTTATCGTGTAATGAACAATTTTAAAAAATCACGTGCAAATCCAAATGTGAATTAAAACTGAAATCTGAAACTCCTTCAACATATTCAATCAAAACTTCAGACTAAATCTAAAGATTTAAGTAAATCTTCTTTGGCCTAACAATTTGCTAATAAAAACATATAACCAACTACAATCATAATTTAAATACAAAATGAAGTGCTTCAACTTCTCGCTGCTTCTTTTCAAATCTTCCCCTCTCCTCCTGCTTCACCTTCAATGGATCAACTCTCTCACCCTAATAATTACAAAATAAGCTAGTAAGCCAAGTTCAACAATAAAATAACTATAAAGCACACCAAGACATGGACACTTACGGTGCTTAGAGTTTTCTCATTGTGCTTTAAGAATCGTGTCTGCAAAGCTACTCTTTAACATTGCAAATGTATATGATGACTTGCTTGGCGACAATTGCCCTTCACATGTTTTCAGGCATTCTACACCTTCAAAGCATCACAAAGTATAAGAAAAAGCAGACATCAATACTTGAATAGAAAAACTTAGAAATGGACCAAAGCCATTCATTTTTTACATTATTTAACAGGTTTTAAGTCCACCTAATATAAAATTTTAAGATCACCCTCCAACTTCTCTTATTGCTTCCTAAGTTAAATAAATTCTAGTTTTTAGTACTATATCATATCGAAATAATAAAAATTTGGAGATCATAAAACAGATAACATGTTTTTCCGTGTCTTGAAGAAATATAAATTATTTGGCATCCGAAGAAGGAAAAACTGGAAATGCTATTTGCTGGTAGTAGAAAAGAGAGACAAACCACTTGAAGCTTCAGAGAAAGCATTGTCATGGCTGCAGCGAGATTTCATATCGCCAAATGAACCTTTTAGATAGGCTGCTGCAGGATTCCCAAGTCTCTTGGAAGCATCATATTCACATTTAGGATTGGTGTTGTTATTTTTTGAGTTCTTTGAGTGATGAATCATGTCCACAAGTACATCTGCAGCAAAGTCCCTAGCACTTGAGTATGAGTCATTCTCTAGTTTTTTCTTGACAGTTCCAAGGTCCATCGGCTCGGATATTATATCAAAGTAATTGGGAATCTGCAGAGCTGCTGGTTTAACCGGTTGATTGAAACAAAATCCAAACTGATGATTTATCAGTTTCCTAAGAAGTGCTCCACACTGTTGCATCACGCCGCTACCAATCTTAAGCTTCTTCAACTTATGTCTGCACAATCTTGTTTCGGCACCACGCTTATCAGTGCATTTTACTAAAGACCCATTTTTACATGAACCAGAAATCGGTCTTTCATGCTCAAATTCAATGCTTTTGTCAAGTTGAGATCTCGCTCGTGGCAGCTTTACCTTAAACTTCAATTTCTTCTTAACAGTGATGTTTTCAACTTGAGATTTCGGTTGTGGCAGCTTCACCTTCAACTTCAAATTATTCTTAAGTGTGATGTTTTCATCAATAGGCATTGATGAGATTTGAATGAACTTCATTGGGGTTCTCTTCATGTTTAGACTATGATGATTTTCAAACAACATAACCAGCAGACATTGCCAAAAAACAAAAGAAGTAATTAGCCAAAAATTCCACAACACATTCATATCCCATTCATTCCATAAGGAAAGAATTGTGTGATTTTCTTACATAATGAGGCTCTCATGAAACAACACAAAAGTTTGTATCAATGATGAAAAAAAAAAAAAAAAGTCAATCCAAGAAATTCCACAACACATTCGTATCTCATTCATGCTATAAGTAATAATAAGACCATCAAAACATTGAGCAGAGAATTACATATACATAGTTAGTGTCAATGAAACAACACAAAAGTTTGTATCAATGATGGAAAAAAAATCAATCAAAGAAAGTCCTAAACATCATTAAATCTTTCAATGTTCATGCATGCAAGATGTAGAAGAGAACTAAATTTAACAGAACCCATAAACCCTAATTAAACACTAAAAATCACAAACGTATATACGTACCACTAGCTAATTTAATTAAGAGAATGAACTTTATGTAAATTCAGTTAAACCCTAAAAATTACAAGAACCCAACCTAAATATCACAAGAACCCAATTTGGGAGTGGTGAATTTTCAAAAAAAAATTCAGTTCTTGATCGATATTATCCGATAATCAGATTAGGATAGCATAAAAAAAATTCACCTCACTTGTCTTTAAGAGAACAAAAATCACAACAATGCAAGCAAAAAAATAAAAATAATTAAAATTTAAATAGTAACTTACCGATTATTGGTTTGGAAGAAGAAAAAACTTAAATCCCAAGAAACTAGAGATCATAAAAAAAAAATTACTTGATTGATTAATGTATTTATAATTTGGGGATAAGGATAACAACAATAACTTTTTTTATTATTTTCAAGATAGAAGGATACGTAATAAAAAAAGCTAAAATAAAAATATATACATTATACAAAAATTACGAGAGCCCATTAATCTTCAACCCAACTCCAACTTCCATAGACGCAACGCTGGTACTCCCACTCCTTAATCTTCATTTCTATTGTTAAACCCTAAAAATCACAAGAACCCAACCTAAATATCACAAGAACCCAATTTGGGAGTGGTGAATTTCCAAAAAAATTCAGTTCTTGATCGATATTATCCGATAATCAGATTGGGATAGCTTACTGCTTAAGCTTTATCGCAGTTGGCAGTTGGCTGGCGCAAGGATTTTTTTTTTTTCTGGCGCCAAAATCCTATATGTCAAAATAGAAATAAAACACACCTAGTAATTATTTATTAAGCTAAAAACAAGTAGTAAAAAGGGTGAAGTAAATAAAATAGAAAACGTAAAGAGCGTGCTTTCAACTTAGTAATGGGCTCTCCTAATTTTTGTATGATGTATATATAATATAAAGGCTATCTGGACCAAATTGTGGATTGGAATCTTTCAAACAAAGCTCTTTGAAATCGAAACACGGATAGCATAAAAAAAATTCACCTCACTTGTCTTTAAAAGAACAAAAATCACAACAATGCAAGCAAAAAAGTAAAAATAATTAAAATTTAAGCAGTAACTTACCGATTATTGATTTGGAAGAATAGAAAACTCAAATCCCAAGAAACTAGAGATCAGAAATTTTTTTTTTTTTTTACTTGATTGATTAATGTATTTATAATTCGGGTAAAACTAAAAGAATCGAGTCATAGAAACATAAAGAGCTGAAAGAAAAGACATGCGAACATAAAAGAGAAGAAATGCATCTAAACACACGAAGAAATTTGCAGATCAAACACAAGCGAAGAATATGCAAATTCAAACATCATAATGTTATTCATAAGAACAGGTTTAAGGATGAAAGATTGCAATCATACCCAATAGACAAACTACCCAACAATTAGCCAAATAAATTCTCAAAAAAAAAAAAAAAAAAGGAAAGCGAGGAGCTAGTAGGCCACATTTTGAACATTCATCATGAATGCAAGAATGGCTTGAAGAACAATGCATTTGAATTGTGTTAATGTAGTTTAATAATTACTTTATATAAATTAGGTAGCGGTTTCAATTGTGTTCACATGTCGTAGGAGGGAAAATTTAATCTTACGTGCAAAGGATACAAGAAGGCAGATTTGTCAACAATTATAAATCCCTTTTAATATTGTACCTATTGATAGTACACATATAACATGAAATTGTATCTGTTGATTGTCATTTGTCATCGAACTTCATCATGTCATTCCATGCCACTTCACCTACTTGAAAAAGAACAATTGATTGTGGTGCTAAAACCTAGAGTTCGCAAAAGTAAAACAAAATAAATATTAGCATAACAAAATCAAATTCTACAAATAATGATAACTTAGATCAACTTTTCAAGTGTTCCAATGCTATAAACTAGCTAGTATAAACACGAGTTGTCCTCGTAACTTTCGACAACACGCGCGAAAAGTCACTACCGCAACCCCCTCAAGAATCGCACCAAGGACCGAATAGTGAATTCCTCCTCGTTAGCATCAACCATTGAGTGATAATGTGTACCGAATGTAATCGTAGTGAGGTGCATTGTATCAATATTGTCCAAATAATCATTGTAATTAGTTAGACAGTTAGAGTGTGTCGAGTGGGATTAACAACTTGTATGTACGTTTGTGATGTTACACAGAGTATATAAATGAGAGAGACTTAGTTATCTTGTTAAAAAAGATAATACGAGATGATGTTCTTGTATTCGTAGTGACTTGATCTGTTTGTTATCATGGTATCGAGGCGGCTAGTCGCCATTAAAGATCTGTTGAAGCTTCAAAGACTGTTGAAAAAGAAGATCTGAGTAATATAATGATGGCAGAACAAGATGGATCATCAACGTCTATCAACTCATATGAATCTCCAGTGATTAACAATCCGGTAATCTCTCCATTTGGTAATTCTTTAAACCAAATAGTAAATTAGGAGAGAACAATTTCATGTTATGGAAATCTGTGATAGTTCCTGCAATTCAAGGAATAGGTTATGATGGAATTCTATGCGGTACTGTCAAATGTCCTCCAAAGTTGAATGATAAATAGACATCAATGTTGAGTATCAAAATTGGTATTCAAAGGATCGAATCTTGTATAGTTGGTTGTTGTGCACACTTGAATCTAACATTGCAACTCAAGTTGCAAGAAACTCTTTGCAAATCAATTGTGGAAGTTGATTGAGGAGTTATGTGGCCAGAATAGAGCACAAAATTGAATTGTAAGAACTGCTAGGAAAGGAAATCAAAAGTTTTTTCGAGCTGTTGAAATAGGTGTAGAAAAAGCCCTAATCTTTCATAAATCTGATTAGGATTTTTGGTTTGGTGTTGTAGTTTGCGTTTGATTATTGGGAGCAGAATAAAATAATGAGAGATTGATTTCTTTATTACACAGTTTGGATAGCGGGTACCGCACTATCCAAACTGTGTAATATCAAACCCACATCTCACTCAATGTTAGGCGTTTAGTGCTTCTATATATAAAGTGTACAAATAACTAAGTTATTGTCGATGTGGGATTGTCTATCTTGTTGTCTTGCTGGTTTAGAGTACATGGATGATATTTGGTCTATCATGTTTTTATTTTTTATTGTCTTTCTTGTTGTCTTTGGACTATTACTTTTGTATCTGTAAATTCACATTACTGATATAAAAAGTTGTTTCTTATAAAAAAAAGAAAAAGAAAAAAAGAGGTTGTAAAACTAACTTGTGAGAAGAATGTTGTCAAGCAACAGCTTATGTGAACTCAACACAGACGACGAAGAAGAAGAGTATTACCAATTCCAGTTTTTTATGTCCCAGTTCCTGGTCATGACATCCATTTGACAACCTTGTTCACTCTCGTGCACAGAGTGATCAATTGAGAAGACACCACGCCTCCCATGCATCATTCTTTGCTTTTTGTTACTAACAATAACATACCTCAATGTCAAATCTGTAGTAGAGTTGGTCATACAACTGCTATTTGTTACTATAGAGCTGATATGTCTTACATGGGTGCACAAGGATCAGCTGGTGTTCAGGGAGTTCATGGCAATTTATCACAAAGAGGTGGTTTTAATAGCCCTCATAGTGCTCATTTTATCAATGGTTCCATTTTTCCTTCTCATGAGTCTGTAATGGACAGTTCTTGGTATGTTGACAGTGGTGCTACTTCCCATGTCACTCCTGATGCCTCTCATGTGTCTCAATCTTCACCATATTCAGGTACTGAATCTTTGATTGTTGGTAATGGTCACTCTTTAGCTCAGCACATATTTCTTCAGCTCATTCAAAATTGAAATTTCCAAACACCTTGGTGGTTCCCCAAATTAAAAAGAATTTGATCAATATCTCCCAGCTTACAAAAGATAATAATGTGGTTATTGAATTCACTAACTCACATTGTTTGGTGAAGGATTCAATAACTAAAGAGATTTTGCTTCAAGGAGTGCTAAGAGATGGCTTGTACCAGTTTCACAACAACACAGCTCCTTCAAAGAAGTTTCCTTATGTGTACATTGCTTCACAACAATCACCATTTTTGCTGTGGCATAGGAGGTTGGGACATCCACTACTTCAAACTCTTCAACAGATTGTCTGTGTGAATTTAAAACTTCCTGCATCTCAGTCTGAATTTTGTTCTGTTTGTCCTCTTGGCAAGCATCATGCCTTACCATTTTCTTTGTCAAATAAGTCTAGCTCTACTGTTTTAGAGTTGATACATACAGGTGTATGGGGACCCTCTCCTGTCTCTTCTATTGAGGGATTTAACTATTACATCTCTTTCATTGATGACTGCACAAGATTTACATGGATTTTTCCTGTGAAGTATAAATCTGATGCATTTAAAGTAGACTAGGGATGAGAGTTTTTAAGTCTTTTTTGGAAGCCAATGGAATTATATTCCAACACCCCTGCCCCTACACACATGACCAGAATGGGAGAGTGGAAAGCAAGCATAGACACATTGTGGAAACTAGTTTAACGTTGCTTGCTCATTAATTTACCAGCATCTTTCTGGTGGACAGCCTGTAAAACTGCTACATTCCTCATTAATCGCCTTCCTACCAAGGTACTACACAACATATATCCTTATCAGAAGCTGTATCAAGTGCCCCCTGACTATTCTCTTTTAAAGGTGTATGGGTGCTCTTGTTTTCCTTATCTGAGATCTTATAACACCAACAAGTATCATTATAGATCAGAGAAATGCTTCTTCTCGGGATACAGTTCACAACACAAAGCATACAAATGCATGTCAGCTGCTGGTAGAGTATATATCTCACGCCATGTCATGTTTAATGAAACTGAGTTTCTGTATTCTCAGTTATTTCAGTCTCCACAGTCTCATACCGCTGTACTCCCTACATGTCCACTGATTACTCTTCCTATACCTTCTGATGGTCCTGTGGATAACAATTCCAGCTCAACTTTACAAAGGTCTCTTACTGAAACAGTTATCCCACCTGTTTCTCAGCCAGTTGTGTCTACTCCATACTCACATACTCCTCTGGTCCCGGAGTAAGAGTATAAGGCATTAATTAAAAATGGTACTTGGTCTTTAGTTCCAGCTGTTTCTTCTCAAAACATTGTAGGAAACAAGTGGATTTTTACCATCAAACGTAATTCAGATGGTTCAATCAATCGTTATAAAGCTCGGTTGGTTGCAAAGGGATTTAAACAGGTACCGGGAGTTGATTTCTCTGAAACCTATAGTCCCGTTATCAAGGCTTCTACACTAAGAGTCATCTTCTCCATTGTTGTTACTTTTGGCTGGCAACTTAGACAAATTGATATTAACAATGCATTTCTAAATGGTACTTTAAAGGAGGAGGTCTATACTAATCAACCAGAGGGTTTTGTTACTGCTGATAAAGCTGGATTGGTGTGTCAATTGCACAAAGCCTTGTATGGACTACGCCAGGCTCCACGAGCTTGGTTTGAGGCACTGAAAAAACATCTCCTAAATTGGGGTTTCAAAAACTCTATTTCTGATCATTCTTTATTCATTCTTCACACTTCAACTGGCACCCTTTATGTCCTGGTGTATGTGGATGATATTATCATCACTGGGAGTAATTCTACCATGATTCAGCAGTTCATTTCCTCTCTTAATCATAAATTTGCATCGAAGGATATTGGTGATTTGAGTCTTTTCCTTGGTTTTGAAGTTCACCGTGACTCAACTGGATTGTATCTTAATCAATCCAGCTACATCAACACTCTTCTTCTTAAAGCTGGTATGGAGAATGTCAAACCAGTTGATACAAGTTAAGTGACCCTTCTGCCCCAGCTTTCTCTGATCCAACTCTCTATCGAAGCATCTTGGGAGGTCTTCAGTATGTTGTGAACACAAGATCTTATATTGCTTACATTGTTAACAAGTTAAGCCAGTATCAGCAGTCCCCTTCCATTCTTCATTGGCAAGCATTAAAGAGAGTGTTACGATATTTGAAAGGTATTCTTCTTCATGGTTTATGTTTCAAGTCTGGTTCTAAGCTGCTGTTGACGGGGTATTCGGATGCTGACTGGGCGTCCTCCATCGAAGATAGAAAGTATGTTGCTCGGTTTGCAGTGTTCTTTGGTTGCAACTTAGTGTCATGGCAGTCCAAGAAGCAAAGTGCGGTTGCTCGATCCAGCACTGAATCCGAGTATAGAGCTCTGGCCAATGTTGCTGCTGAACTTCAATGTATTAAGTCTCTTCTGCATGAACTGCATTTTAATCGTCCACATACTCCCATGGTGTGGTGTGACAACATGAGTGCAAATCTATCCATTACTGCCAGATTATGCGCACCTAAAATATTTATGTTTCAAATGAAGAGATTTTGAATTGGAAGATTAAACCAAAGCAGCCCTAACATACACCTTCGCAATGTCGATCGAATGAGAGTACACAAATAAATCAAAGAACACGCACCGATTCCACATCCAAAACCTAATCGCACAACCAAAGCATTCCTTATCTCCATGAAAAGGAATGAAAACGAAGGCCTCCATGAAAACACAAAGAAGAGATGTAGAGAGCGAAAGAGTCGGGGATTTGTTAATGTGTTTAGACGAATTGAGAGCAAAGTCGTTTGGATGTTGGGTTTTGTTAATTAGTTTCTACGTTGCATCATAATTCTTTAATGGTTCCTGTGCAATCAATAAACATTGTTTGAAAAATGATCTAGGCACTAAAGTTTCGTCGATCTTAGTTTGGTAAAGCTGGAGTTTTAATTCAATTTTTCAAAAATTTCTACCCTATTAAGGGCTTTGCGTGCAATTTTTCTATCTATTAATTATTCGCCAACACAAAAAAAAAAAAAAAATGTTCTAAAAAGAATATATAGTGTCACGTCTGAAGTATTAGTCCCACTCAACATCTGAAACTGAGAGATATATATTCGTGTACAAGTCGGATTCAATCCTCCAATACTAAATTTTTAATTCTATTAAGGATTTACCATTAATTCTATCTATTAATTTCTTCATCTTCTTCAAATTAATTAAACAACAACAACAACTCTTTTTCTTCTTCTGCAATTTTCTGTCAATTTTATTTTTTTTTCTTCTTTTTTTTTGTTAATGAAGATGATGAGTAAGGTCGAGTTTGTAGATTTTAAATATATACAGCCTTGCAAATTTTTATGTCAATTTTATGTCAATTTTCTTTTTTTTTTTCATCAACAAATTCAATACAATTCTGTTTTTTAGTTTATTAATATATACAGCCTTGCAAATTTTTATGTATATGCATGAATTTGTTGTTGACCGTCTCTGGAATTGCATGTGATTAATTTAGTTATTCTGGTAAATTAATTTTATGAACATAACGTACATAATGTACATAAGAAACGCACATTTAAAGGGTTCTTATAAGGAACGCACTCCCTTTCTCAATTCATGGGGTCGCAGGAAAATAAGGTCTGCCCTTAAGAATAATAGAAACTTTTCACTGCCGCCGCAGAGGCAGTTGGCGCAGCCTTCGCGACCACTAATGATCACTAGCGCCGGAGAAGATCATGATGATGATGATGATGATGAGGAAAAAGTAGTTGGTAATGAAAATGATGCAGCCAGTGGTAGGGAAAACAAGGAGGCTGAGATATTGATGAGTGAAGAAGAGAGTACTAGTACTAGTACTAATGATTATTACAACCAGGAGGTGAACAAGTGGAAGAATAAAAAGAGGAAGCGCAAGGTAAGATTAATTAATTAGATGAATGTATATATATATATATATATATATATATATATATATATATATATATTTGCTTGCTTATTATTTGCGGGTTTGGTTTTACTTCTTTTTAGGTGGTTTTGTAGGAAGTTCTTGAGGAGTTAAGGGAGCAAGAAAAAAAATTGTCCCAACAAAACAGAGAACTCAAACAGGTAACCTAGAAGGCATTGCTTTTCATTTTTTTATTTTTTATTTTTTTAGTTTGGAACGAAAATAGAAAGCGAAGTGAGCCTCGTATCACGAGGTGCATATATGGACAGTCGTGAGACCGACCCGTGTTCGGGGTGTACTTTTGATGATGTCATTAAATCATCACCTTGCCTTTTGGCATCCATCTCAGCAGAGAAATTGTTGGTATCTATTTAGGGGCGGCTCTTCCAATTTTATTTTATTTTTCAATCCATGAGACTATAACTCTGATATCTGATCACTTAAGGTGGAGACCAGAGTCTCTTACCACTTAGACCCATCCAGTTAATTTTTTGTCCGACTTTTTGTGAAGTGTACCTTTTGTGTTAGGAAGTATATATACAATTTTCAAAGAAAATAGCCTTTAATTTGACTTGTGAGTGGTTGGCACAACTGGAAGCGAGTTGTTGTCTCTTAACTATTAACTTGAGTTAAAGTTTTGAAAAGTAAACAACATTAAAAACTCTCCCCCCCCCCATTCACATGGTGCGTGACTCGGGCCGAACTCGAAGTGGTCAAATGGTTCAAATACACAGTGGTTTAAACCAAAAAAAAAAAAAAGCTTTTAATTGATAAATTTACTCTTTGAATAAAATAATAATAAATGTTCTTAAATGATATTAATTAAAGTTAATTTTAATAAGTTATTCCTATTTGTGTATACCCAATTTATTATATGTGCATAGAAAATTCAACCAATTAAACACGTAGAAATTGAAAGTCAGTACACATTTGAGGAAATAGAATATTTATCTGTTTAGGTATGACGTTCAATATGTATCTAACTTATGCGATGAGTTTGACGACTATAGTTAGTGTCCAATATGAATCTAACTTAGACAATGATTACTTGGTTAATCGGCGTATTGGAACGTTAGAGATTTCTACAAAGAAGCACAGTTGAAGAGCGAGCACTCCTTGAAGAGTTAAAATCAAGACGATTACAGGTATGATCATCTCCTTCATCTATGATTCGATGTTGTTTGGTTTAAGAAAAATGCTAGAATCACACCCTTAACTGCACAACACCCCCTTACCCACTGTATTTTGTATCACGAGATATATATATATATATAAAAGCACGAATCACAAATTTTTGAGTGGTAATGAAATTTACATATTTGCCCATACTTCTTTTTTTTTTTTTTATCTCCAAATTAACCTTTTCTTTTGTTTCCAAATCAAACTCTAAACTCCTTATCAATCCACCACACTTTTTTTTTCTTTATCTCCAAATCAATCATGAACTCATTCTCATCAATCCAATACACTTTTTTTTGAGGAAGTAATGTCCTATATATTACTAAAAATATATATTACTAAAAATAAATAAATATTATTTTAGCTTATTGATTAGCCACCCACTTCATACCAAAAAAAAATCTCTTACACAATACATGGCCCTCTTATGCCATATTTCAAAATAACCTTCTTTAAGATCTCCTTTATAATTTTCTATGTCATATCAACATTAAGGATTGCATTGTTCTTCCCTTATTTCAACCAGATTTCTCCATTGTTAGAAGAACTTCATGCCTTTGGTTGTATACTTCCCTAATAAATATGAATATTGTGCCGGACAAAATTGTTAAATGGACAAGAAGATAGATTGTTCTTAAAGTTTTTAGCATAATTCTTGTTTGTTTCAGTTATTGCCTTAGTTGATGTATTGAAGAAACTGTAATCGCTAAAAATTTAGATAATAATGTATGAATGTGATCACATTTGTTTACAATTTATTCAATTTTTTTTCTAATTTTTAAACTTTAATTACAACTTTGAATTTTATTAGTAAATTCTTAGAAATAAATTCCCGCGAGCGAAGCGAGCGGGTCAATCGTGCGTAGCACGTCTTTAAACTAGTATATATAAAAGCTCGCATCTCAAGATGCACACGGATGATGGAAATATTCGGTCGTTGGGCATTCTTTTGTGCATTATTGGTGTTGTTCTAGTCATCCTTTTTTTAATTTATGAGGAATTTAATTAATTAAGTATTACTTATATACGTACATTCTTTTCACTAAAATTACTATTTCAGGCATCGGCCTTGTGGCAGCGCCTAAATGGGGACCGACTTACGCCTCCACTGAACAAAAGGGCCCAATTTGGACAATACGTACATGGGTATTAGTATATTTTTCTTTTTCTTTTTTTGAAAGAGGTGTTATATGTGTACTTTCCTTGGTATATATAGCTAGTGTAATTCTTCAAGGGCAATTGAGTTTTCGTTCATAGAAAGAGAAAATAATTCCATTAGATTATGTAGTGTATTCATTTTTTTGGTTATTGTCCAGCCTCCGTTCCAGGATGTAGGGACAATTTTTTTTTTTAACTCCTTACCCTTTTGGGGCCCGATTGCGTGCAAATTCTTGTATACATAAACTAGAATTGTCAACAACAACAACAACAAAAAGAAAAAAAAAAAATTGTTTTAAAAAGAATATATAGTGTCACGTCTGAAGTAGTCCCACACAAAATCTGAGACTGAGATGTATATATTCGTGTACAAGTCGGATTGAGTCCGCCAACACTAAATTTCTTATTCTATTAAGGATTTACCATTAATTCTATCTAGTAATTTCTTCATCTTCTTCAAATTAATTAAACAACAACAACAACAACTCTTTTTCTTCTTTTGCAATTCTCTGTCAATTCTATTTCTTTTTTTCTTTCTTTTTTTTTAATGAAGATGATGAGTAAGGTCGAGTTTGTAGAGGTCCTGGACGCCGACGAAGAACTGCGGCTGGTAACTGCAGGGTTTATGGAGGCGTGCCACGAATGCCCTTATAAGGAACAAACAAAGCGATTTCGTCAGACTTACGATATATGTATGCACATCCATCTCCAGATAACTCAAAGCACATTGAATGTGAAATTAGGTGCTGCATCATGAAATGCATATTGCAATGCCTGATTCTATCATGGTAAACTATGAAATGCATATAGCATCATGAAATGCACAATGCAACTAATTTCTCAGTTGTTCATTGATCAATTCTGTCCATAAAACATTAATTGTGACAGATGAATTGTGAAGCAATTTGGCAGCCATAAAGAATTCTTTAATGGTTCCTGTGCAATCAATAAACATTGTTTGGACAAACTTGTATATGAAATAAATAAATAAATAAATAAAATCACAAACTAGCCACAACTAAGTCACGTATGAAGCACTTTCTGCAGACATAATATCTTATTGCTCGAATAGATAATCAAGGTTTGAGCTAGCTCACAGCAAAGTCAATAAATCCAGATGGGCACATTCCGTTTGGCAGTCTTGGTTTTCGAAGAGCAAGCTTTTATTGTGGATCCCCAGCAGCTAGCTCACCAACATATGGCCTGCATGTAAAATTATACTTAATATTGAACCAACACACACTTAAGTCCATGTTCTAGAAGAATTTCTTGCCTCAAGTCTTCTAGACAAATAACTAGAAATCTGCCATCCAATGGCTTGCTAAATCACTGAAGCCCACTGCTCTTGTTGATTTTTCCTTTCTGATCGCATGGTTCATGATGCTTAATGCCCTCATTTGACTTGCATACAATTGCAAGCATATGGTCTAATCCTAAATATTCTGAGAAAATCCTGGAATGGAAATTTAATATTAAAAAAAAAGCGTTAATTCCAGCCATGCACAAATAATTACGAGGAAGAGGTAAATATTGCTTGGTGCAGTAAGCCCGTAACCTCCCCCTTATCATCGTTAAAAGAAATCCATAAACTAATTTATTTGATTTGAAGTACCCACATAGTGCTATGGAAAAGCCAGCAAATCACAAGCAACCATGTAAAAAATTGCAGTTTCAGAGTCCTATAGGCAACATTGCCAATGGGGAACTGATTGTATATTTTCAAAAATAATAGGATTTAGTTAACTTTTACTGAATGCCTAAGAATTACACAGCTAAAATAATGAGATAATGAACACACTGGATGATAAAGGCACACTAACATCTATTTTCAAAATCCGCACAGCATAAAACCCAAAATAAGCACTGCAATATGCAAAAATATGTTGTAAAAACTAAACTACAATGAAAATAGAATTGAAAACTAAATCATAATCTTGAGTCCTGACCTGCTAAGATTGTCGTCTTCAACTTTGCCGAGTGTAGCTACAACTCCCAGCACATTATTGATCAATGATGGATTTGAAGCCTGATCTGTGTGGCCATTTTTCAACTCACAAACAACACGAGCTGCAGAATTTTCGATTTGTGAAATTTGTGCTATTGTCTTCTCCTCAGACTGAGAACCATCAAGATTCCCATTTTCAACCTGAGCTCCAATTGATGACGAGTGATACTTCCCTAGGCTAACTGAAAAGTCATATTTGCATTAGAAAAAGAAGAAAAAAAAATGCATCTTCGAATTGGAACGTGGTTTTACCACAAAAAAATCAACATGGTTTACAAAAAAAAAAAAAAGACTTCCAAAATATAAGCAGTAGAACACACTTAATCTATGTGAACAATAATATATAATTCAAACAAATAAACATAATCACATATAGCATATTTTAACTGGAAGGAGCATAGTACACAGGAACCAATCTGAGACTGCCTCGCGAAACATTCTGCCTAATAAAAGTTGTCGTTATGTGCATTACCCCCCAAGGAGGGGACACCATTATCCACAGCCATCAATGCCAATGATTCTTGCGCGGATGTCATGTTTATATGAAGTGGAAGCTGGCATAAAATAAGACACATGCCCATACATGTATAAAAAGACCAAAAGTGAAGAGCATATTTAAGAAAGGAAGTGAATGCAGTAGAACACACTTAATCTATGTGAACAAGAATTCGATAAAACCAAAACAACTACGATATGAAGATAAACTAGCTCAAAAAATCGCTACATTTGGGCGAAGCCAAAAAGAGTCTTCTTTTTTTTCTTTTTCTTTTTCTAGTTATGCCTTAAAACAAATTAATGATTGGTAAATCGGCAACTTGACTTGATCAAACAAAGTTTTCAAGGATCGCATGCATGTGAAGCAATTCTAATTTTCCCTAAAACAAATAAAGTTAATCATCGTCACATCACTAATTCAGTAATTCACATTGCCAATACATTCTAATAAAAACCAAATTTGTGCATTAATTTCTACATAGCAAAGTAGTCATGTAAGATACAAGGAGCACGATTTAGGCATGGCCCCGTCTCGCCGACGCCGACGCAGACTAAATCAAGCCAAGTAGTGACTAGTGACCATCAAATGAAAACCAAGTTTGTGCGTTTTGGAAACAAACCATGCCTCATGAATCCCTAATTTCAAAACAAATGAAAACCAACGATTGAGAGAGAGACAGAGAGAGACAGATGACCTTGTCGTTGGATTTAAACCTCGATTCCCCTGTTCGCTGTTGGATGTGCATCGACATATGTTTTGGTATGAATCCAAAGTGCATCCAACGGACTAGAAAGGGCAATTAAGTGCACTTCTCATGACTTTGTTTATTTGCTTGGTAATCCAATGGATCAAAACTTATAAAAAAACTTTAAAAAAAAAAAAAAAAAAAAAAACTATAGGCGTGTGTGCGTTGTAGATATATTTATTGTACATAGTGGCAATTTTGTTAATTATTAAAAGATTTATTGTTATCTTACTACAATTAATATCTTAATATCTAAATAGATATCTACAAAAATTAAAATAAAAATTATCCAAATCGAATGAATTGATCTCATCTCTTTCTATATCAAATTTAGAAAATTTTTTTGTTGTCTAAAGATCAAAGAGAGAGAGATCAAACTAAGATTCAAGAATTCATTAACAACGCATGCATGACGGATAATGAGATGATGAACAACAATAATAGTAATATTCTGCACCACCAACTGCCGTGGGGTTTAACTTTTAACCCCACCGATGAAGATCTTATGCGGTACTTGAGGGCCAAAGTAGATAACATTCAACTTCCTTTCGTCGACCCCATCCTCGAATTTGACGTTTTCACCGTGGACCACCCCTCTCAATTATTCTACTTGCACCGTATGTAATAAACTATCATCAACAATCACTACATGCAATTTAATTAGTTATCGATCTAGCATCTAGGGTACTTTTCTTTATAGGTGCATGTGTTTTGTTTTTAACGTGCATAGTTTAACTAGGGTTTTAGGTAGGTTTCTTGTTGCATGATCTTTGTTTTCTTTTCTTTTCTTTTTTACGAGTGTACGATCTTTTTTTACACATGCATGCGTGCACGCTATTTGGTAATTTGTTTTTTAAGGTGTTTTTGAGTACCATCTTTTATTACAGCTTTAATTAGGGTTTACAGTTGGTATTAAAAAAATTAGGATTTAATTAAGGTTCTTGATGATCTTTAGCTTTTTACTTTTTAGGTCAAATATTTACGCAACACTTGCTTGCATGCTTCTTGATTTGGTTAATGCAGAGAAGTTAATGAATGAAACCCACGTATACTTTTACGTCAAAAGAGCGGAAAGTTCGCAGTCTCTGCAGACAGGCGCTTTGGATCGCCAAAGAACGGTCAGAATCAATATATTTAGCAGTGAGGGAGAAATGATGGGGGAGAGGAGACCATTGGTTTATTACAATTCAAAGGAAAAAATACCCGCAAAAAAGACCAGGTGGATCATTAACGAGTATAGGCTACCTAATCTCCAGCCCGCTATCATGCCCGACTCATCTTCGAAAGTAAGTATATATAATTACCAACTGTTTAAATTCATTGGGTTATATACTTAATCAAGATTTCTCAGTTGGATATTTAGTTACTAATCAGTCGTAATTTGTATTTGATTATTCCAGGATCCCTTTTGGACTTTATGTAAAATTGGTGAGACGGGAAGAACCTCTGGTGATGATGAACAAGTTCTTCCCTCGCCTCGACCGCAGCTACAGCCGCAGCCGCATCAGATATTACAACAGGTTGATAATGTTGAATTGGTGCCTCAAGAAGTCACTGGAAGAAGCTTTGGAGGCAAAGATTACCATAGTAATAATGTTCCCTCACAACAACAACAACAACAATCTGAATGTGATGATGATGGTGATCAAGGTTGGATTGATAACTTGGAATCAACTCTGGAGGTTGATGATGAGGAACAACAACCACTCCAACAGCTGCCATTAATTCATCAACAATTTGATCAGCAGCACCAACCATGGCCACAAGTACTACAACAACACACTGATGATAATATTATAACTGTTGAGGATTATGACGATATTCCTCCATGCATCTTCCTTGATGAATATCAAGGCAACTTTGACTCGTGGATGGAGACAATTAAGAAGCGCAGCCATGATGATCAGCAGCAACAAGTTTATGATGAGGAAGAGCCATCCCCCAAGCATGCTAAAGCTAGAGTAGCTAATTGAAGACCAATTTTTATATGAATCATGCATTTTAGTTCAATTTGTTGTGGAGTATGCATGCACAAAACAATGTATATATGCACTATTCTATGTAACATTTTTTTTTTTTCATCAACAAATTCAATACAGTTCAGTTTATTAGTTTGTAAATATATACAACCTTGCATTTAATTGATTGTTGATCATATCTGGATTAATTGCATGTGATGGTTAATTAAGTTATTCTGGCAAATCAATTTTATGAACCAGCTAGGCTAAATACTTAATTACATATATAGACTCGCTCTTCTCCGCTTAAAATCCCCAAATGCCACTCTCTCGATCGATCGAGCGAGCTTGACTTCAATGGCGAACTCTTCGATCTCTCCATGGTGGCGTCTCTGCTCCTCATCTCTCTAATGGTGCCTCTGGTCAGTACTCTTCATCTTCGATCATACTCCCTCCCTCTCTCTCTCAGATCTCTTATTTTTTGATCTCTGGATCTGTTGTGCTAGGCCTTCGTTTCGTCAATCTTAGTTTGGTAAAGCTTGAGTTTTAGTTCAATTTTTGAGTTATATCCATCTTTCGTGCTAGGGTTTCGATTCAAGCTGGATGAAGGAGAAAGAGAGGAATGAGAGGATCAATTGTAATAGCGTTGTTGAGTATGAAACTTTAACAACCTCCTAGTAATTGTAATTTTATAGAACTGAAGGCTACAACTTCTCTTAGTTAAGTGATTTGGAGAGGATCGCATCGATAGTTTATTTTTATTTGTCTCTGGCTACTGAGCCAATGTCATCCAGTTGATTTTCTTCTCATAAGGTTCAATATCTGTTTCTGATTTCTGCCAAGGATAATGTACCTTTCTCTTATTTAGAAAACATATTAAAGATTGCAGAGGAAGAACACAATACCTTTCTCTTTACTTTTGCTGAGCAATTTGGGAATTATGGTAAACCTACTCCATTTCCATTGTAATAGCTATATAAAAAGCATTGGATACACGACTTTTTCATTCCTTAGCTGTTCCCTACTACTCTATTTGATTCTCTTACTTTCTTATAATCATTATTCAATGAGAGACTTAATTAATTTAAAAAGCATTGGATACAAGACTTCGTGTATTTATTGGGTTTCTTTCTTAACTGGAGTCATGGATTAGCTTGAGTAAATTTAGTTCTTGAAGAGTATAACTAATTCCTTTTTTTTCTTAGTGAAAATGACTAGTTCCTTTCTCTATGTATATGTAATGTGCATTAAGGTTGTGTTGGAGACGGAGTTTTGTAATAGTTTGTCATTAGAGGACTATCTTCATGATGCCGCAAAAGGAGTTAAGGTTAGCATATTTATTAACTTTTTGTGGATGAACTTATTTCAAATTTAGTTCTTGCTCGTAGTTTATGTTTTGTTTCATTCTTCTTTTATCTACTTTCATTGGCCAAACTTGAAAAGCTTAAAGTGTCACTTCCTTATTATTCTGATCAGTAATGGGCTTTCTTCAACCACTTTTATTTGTAGATCTTTTATCTACTTTGAACTAGGCTTGTCAATCTTCTACAACTTGTAACATCTATAGCTTAATTGTCAGGAACCTAGACTCTCGTGATCTTGTTGATCTGTTTGACTGTTTGGATGTGGAAATTGAATAATTAGGTAGTTTAAGCTTCACTCCTGGAAGCGTCTGGTATGGTCCACTTACAGCTTTACTAGTGTTATGATTACCCATCCATCTATTCATTGAGCATTAACGAAGGTGTTTTTCATTTGTAAACTACTGTTGGAAACATTTAGGAATGAACACCTTGTAGTTAACGCTGTAACGAGCTACTTTTACGCAGTGCATGCATCGCGTAATTGTGTGAATATGTTATGAATCCTCATCCATATAACTCATTTACCTTGAACTTAAAATTACCTTTTTCAACTTGCAGATATGGTGGGAACATGAGTTCAGCTAAAGCTACTTTAGAAAGTGATACACATGTAAGTGTCTCATCCAAGCTGGCCAAGTTAGCATTATGTACATGTGATTTTTCACCTAAAATCCTTGCTAAGTGTATTAATTAAAACTAATCGATTCTTCTACTTGATGCTGCTGCTACTGCTAGCATATGTTGTGTTTTTATTTCTAACAGAGCAACATGTTAGCTACATCTTCATTTTTACTCCTTAATAAAAACAAATCAAGCATCATCATTACTTATAGATCTGTTTTTTTACTTCGTTTACTTATTCTGCTGTTGTTGTGATGTAACTACAACCGTAGATCACTAAAACACTAGTCTAGATCTAAGCACATTGTGTAGAATATACATTGTACATCACTTTATGAACCTAGCCCAACTTAGGAGACTTTACCAAGCAATCTCTAGCATGAACTGTTTAGTATCTCTTGGAACAAAAGAGCTCCACCAATACAAGGGCTAGTCCTTGGTTGCATCTGTTAATTGCTTTATTTCCATGACTGATATAGAAACTCCCTCAATTAAGGTTTCAGAACAAGCCCTAAATGGTGACTTTGCAGTAAAGTAGAAATGGCACGACTATCTGCTGCTTTTATAGCTCTTCCAGGTATAGTTCATCACTTTGAACTCAGAATCGTGTATTTTATTTGCTAAATCCATTGTACATTTGTGAAGTTTTACTGATTTCTTTCATTGGAAATTTGAATCAATTCAGGGGGATATGGAACTATATATGGAAGAGTTCTTTGATTTGGTATGTTTTTTAGGGGGTTTTTTGATTTGGGCTTTTCATTTCTTGAATTGATTGATTGAAGGTTCGGGGAGGTGCCAAGTGAAGAAGAAAGTAAGATTTGCAGATGATGTGGTGGAGCCATCATCCAACAATGAAAAGTATTGAAGGAGAAGTTCAAGAGTTTTGTAAGTTTTGTAAGTAGAAGTAAGATTTCCACATGTGTTGATTGAAACATAAAAAATAGAGTTTTTAAAGCTCTGTTTTAACAAGGAAATTCAATTGAATATTGTTTTTTTTTTCACCTTAAATTTGTATATTTGTTAGTTTGAGTTTTGTTCCAATGAAATAAATAAAAATTTATATTAACTATAGGTCATTTAATACTTAACTAAATGTGGCCACATTAAAGCCACTTATTAACCCAACATCAATGCGCATTTAATTCAAATAAATTAAACTTACCACAGTATGCCGCTACCTCGGTCCCACGTCGACACGCGACTCGAGGTATGTACCTGTTCGTCTCGATACCTACACACTCGTAGAAAATTAATTTAATAGTTTACACATATACAATGCACTAGGCATACATCACAACAAATATAAAATGTACCTCAGCCCTTGCCTCAGTAAATGGACATATCAAGGTGTGGGTCCCACAGTACGAGTTATTGAGCCTATCAAAAGACTTAAACACGATTAGAGATTTTGGGCCGTTACATGTAGCCCGCACGTGTTGGTCACATAGAGTCGACACCTTACGTGTCGTACACACAGGCTATTATATGTGTTATATATATGACAACAAAAAGGAATGTGAAGCTCTTTCAGGACTGAGGGAACGATCGATATCTACGCGTATGGGGACTAATTAAAAGACACTAAAAGACATACTCAACACCCCATTTGATGTGAGGCCCACATATAGTTAGACCTGTTCACTGGGCTGGAGGCTCACTAGGCCCGCCCAAGATGGGTCGGGTCGGGCTTGGCCTTAAAAATTGAAGACTGGTCCGGCTTAAGCCTGAGTGCGCTAAAGCCCGCTTATTTAATAGGTGAACCTGGGTTTGTGAGTTTAACTCGGGCCCAGCCCAGTCCCGCCCACTTTATATTTTTTTATAAATTCTTTGTATGAAAATTAATACAAGATGTGAGTTTGTGAGGTTCAAACCTACACCTTCACGCTAATTTGAATACATTTTAACTACTTCATCACCCATTTTTTTTGGCTAACTCTTGAAACTTAATAAATATATTTAATTTCTTAAAAATAATAATAAGCCCAATTAGGCTTGCCCAAGCCCGCCCATACAAATTTGGGTCGGGCTTGTCTCGCCTATCAAAAGTCGGGCTCGACAAGACCTTGAAAAAAAAAGCCCGCCTTTAGCCCGCTCGGCCCCCACCCAAGCCCGCCCGTTGAACATGTCTACATCGGTTGTTATGCGATGCCTTGTGACTTAGTGTTGTCATTGTAGCATTTCCCTACCAAACAACCTAATAGAAATTGTCGATCTCTCAAACAACAAACTCTTCTCTTCTTAGTCGATCCAGCAATATATCTCGCCAGGAATTGGCGAGCTACGCCTTTTGGAATCAAATGTGACTGATATATATGTATTGATTAATTCTTTTGTCATTCTCTCCCTCATTTTGTATTGGCGGATTTTTGACTCAGTCGCAAGTGATCTTTATATAGCTGAAATGCAGAAGGGGTATTGAACTCAATTTTGTGGCTAGCCTAGCTAAGTCGAAAGGGGCGGTGATCAAAAAATATATTTTTTTGATATAGTTTAATGAATTATGCTGGTATATATTTTATCTCAATTTATTTAAAATAAATATTGCAGGTGACCAAGCCTTTTTAGGCTCCACTATTCCAACGAGAGCCAGATTGATATGCCCTAGCCCCATGACTCAGGAGAAACCAATATATTTGGAGTTGGATGGCGGAATTCGATTCATGACTTGTTATTGATCAATATCATCAAGCACATCTCAATATATAACTTTATATACGTTATATGACGTAGCACTCTTAAATTTTTGAAATAACTTTCAAAAGAATAAACTTGACCAAACTCAATTTTGAAAATGTCTTAGATTTTAATTTCTTGACTTGCATTTGTCTTGGTATTTGAAAATGATAAACAATTATTATTTGATGACAAGCTCACGACAAGCTAGCAACCTCGAGCCCCCCACTGAGAGGGTATACTCGTTCTGAATTATTGTAGAACCTAATGAATACGTACACTTCTTGGAAGCTACAACATGTGCGTCAACAAATAAATGAAGTCGCACACAACTTTGCAAAGCTTTCGCAATGTCATTATCGTTCCAAGTATTGGGAAGAAGCTCCAATTGTTGTTCGGAGTTATATTTTCAATGATGTAATTGGAGGTTGAATTAACATAAATGACCATTTTCAAAAAAAAAAAGAAATTTACATTTGTCATTTTGAGTGAATGAAAAAATTAGATTGGGAGGACCGCCTCCATTTGGAACCCGATAGTGCAAGAGCGTAGATTAGACGGTGCTTTTGGTATCGGACACCAAGTCGAGAATCGAAAAAAAAAAAAAAAAAAAAAAAAAAAAAAAAAAAAAAAAAAAAGAAAAGAAGGAAAACATATTTATCATAGTTGCAATTTCGTTAATTAAAATATTTAATAATTATTGTCTTACTACAATTACATTCTAAAAAAAATAAACTTAAAAAAAAATAAAAAAAAGGTATTGAAGTGCGTGCGTTGTAGATATATTTATCTTACGTAGTGGCAGTTTTGTTAATTATTAAAAGACTTATTGTTATCTTACTACAATAACAATCTTAATATCTAAATAGATATCTACAAAAAAAAAAAAAATTATCTTAATCGAATGAATCGATCTCATTTCTTTCTATATGTATAGGGGGAGACATGTAGCCAGATTTTGTTGTTAGATTTTTTTTTTGTTGTTGTTGTCTAAAGATCAGAGAGAGAGAGAGCGCTAGAGAGAGATCAAATTAAGATTCAAGAATTCATTAACAACGCATGCATGATGGAGAATGAGATGATGAACAACAATAATAGTAATATTCTGCACCACCAACTGCCGTGGGGTTTTACTTTTAACCCCATCGATGAAGATCTTATGCGGTACTTGAAGGCCAAAGTAAATAACATTCAACTTCCTTTCGTCGACCCCATCCTCGAATTTGACGTTTTCACCGTGGACCACCCCTCCCAATTATTCTACTTGCACCGTAAGTAATAAACTATATCATCAACAATCACTACATGCAATTTAATTAGTTATCGATCTAGCATCTAGAGTACTTTTCTTTATAGGTGCATGTTTTTATTTTTAACGTGCATGGTTTAACTAGGGTTTTAGGTATGTTTCTTGTTGCATGATCTTTGTTTTTTTTTTTTTTTTTTTTTTTTTTTTTTTTTCTCGAGTGTACGATCTTTTTTTACACATGCATGCGTGCATGCTATTTGGTAATTTGTTTTTTAAGGTGTTTTGGAGTACCATCTTTTATTACGCTTTAATTAGGGTTCACAGTTGGTGTTAAAAAAATTAGGATTTAATTAAGGTTTTTGATGATCTTTAGCTTTTTACTTTTTAGGTCAAATATTTACGTAACACTTGCTTGCATGCTTCTTGGTTTGGTTAATGCGAGAGGAGTTAATGAATGAAACTCACGTATACTTTTACGTCAAAAGAGCGGAAAGTTCGCAGTCTCGCAATGAATGGCGCTGGATCGCCAAAGAATAACAATCCGATCAAGATATATTTAGCAAGAGGGAGAGATGATGGGGGAGAGGAGATCATTGGTTTATTACAATTCAAAGGAAAAGATACCCACAAAAAGACCAGGTGGATCATGAACGAGTATAGGCTACCTAATCTCCAGCCCGCCATCATGTCCGACTCATCTTCGAAAGTAAGTATATATATAATCACCAACTGTTTAAATTCAATGGGTTATATACTTAATCAAGATTTCTCAGTTGGATAATTAGTTACTAATCAGTTGTATGTGATTTGTATTTGATGATTCCAGGATCCCTTTTGGACTTTATGTAAAATTGGTGAGACGGGAAGAACCTCTGGTGATGATGATCAAGTTCTTCCCCGCTTTCTCGTGCCATGCAAGCTGCAAGCATCGAATATTACAACAGGTTGATAATGTGGAATTGGTACCTCAAGAAGTCACTAGAGGAAGCTTGGAATTGGTGCCTCAAGAAGTCACCGGAGGAAGCTTTGGAGGCAAAGATTACCAAAGTAGTAATAATGTTATGTCCCAAGAACAACAACAAGAACACAAGCACCATGAACAACAATTACACCACATGGAATTGGTGCCTCATCATCATGATTTACCTCCTGAATTCTGGGTTAATCATCATGACAACTCATCTTTAGAGGTATTTCAGGAGACGACGCCTACAGGACGCATTGGTTCATTACTTCTGCCTGACCAACTAGACGATAATAGTACTGATGATGAGGAAGTTGGAGATGATCAAGACTGGATTGAGAACTTGGAATCAACTCTGGAGGTTCATGATGAGGAACAACAACCTTGCATTTAATTGATTGTTGATCATATCTGGATTAATTGCATGTGATGGTTAATTAAGTTATTCTGGCAAATCAATTTTATGAACCAAGCTAGGCTATATACTTAATTACATATATAGCTAACTTCTTACGGGCAGAGAGCAGAAAAACGTGACTTGTGGAGCTAGGCTATATACTAAATTACATCATGCATTCAGCAAGCATGAACTGACCAACTGAAAAAATAAAATAAACAAACAGACAAATAAATAAATAAAAGTACTAATCACATCTTGCAATTCAAAATGATCACACAATATTTGAGCTCATTTCTACAATATCAGGTGTGGCTGCACTGGGCTCTTAAATGAAAATCTCTCTGAGTTATCTCCTAGTCTCTTCATAAATACCCTCTTAAATTAAATTATGTTTTAATCTCTCTGAGTTATCTCTTAGTCTCTAAGTGGTTTTAAATTATGTTTTAATTTACACGTCACATTCAATCTCACTTATGGAAGAAGCTATGTCTCAGTTGAGTAGTATAATTCACAACATGAGTAGCAGTACTACTTCAACTGAAGAGCCCAAGTAGTATAGTATTATATATTAGTACTAGTACCAATACAATTACTACTCAGAAAAGATGCAATGCTAACAACAAGAGGGCATTGAGGGAGGGTGTGGGAGGAGGGATCAGCAGTTAAAAAAAATAAAAATAAAAATAAAAAATAAAAAATAAAAAAATAAAAAATAAAAACCAACTAAATACCCTGCAATTGATGAATTGTTGTTTGCTAGTCTCTTTTATTTTTTTTTTATTTTTTATTTTTGTCAAAGATCAACTACAGGATTAGTCGCCCAGCTTGAATTTCATCCACATATTACCACCATTCAAGATAGGTCCTTTGAGCGTGCATCTTTCAATATATTTCACGGTCTGCCAGTTTTTTAAGTAAAACTAAAAGAATCGAGTCATAGAAACATAAAGAGCTGAAAGAAAAGACAAGCGAACATAAAAGAGAAGAAATGCATCTAAACACACAAGAAGAAATTTGCAGATCAAACACAAGCAGCAATATGCAGCTCAAACATCATAATGTTATTCATAAGAACAGGTTTAAGGATGAAAGATTGCAATCATACCCAATAGACAAACCACCCAACAATTAGCCAAATAAATTCTCAAAAAAAAAAAAAAGGAAAGCAGGAGCTAGTAGGCCACATTTTGAACATTCATCATGAATGCAAGAATGGCTTGAAGAACAATGCATTTGAATTGTGTTAATGTAGTTTAATAATTACTTTATATAAATTAGGTAGCGGTTTCAATTGTGTTCACTGTGTCGTAGGAGGGAAAATTTAATCTTACGTGCAAAGGATACAAGAAGGCGATTTGTCAACAATTATAAATCCCTTTTAATATTGTACCTATTGATAGTACACATATAACATGAAATTGTATCTGTTGATTGTCATTTGTCATCGAACTTCATCATGTCATTCCATGCCACTTCACCTACTTGAAAAAGAACAATTGATTGTGGTGCTAAAACCTAGAGTTCGCAAAAGTAAAACAAAATAAATATTAGCATAACAAAATCAGAATTCTACAAATAATGATAACTTAGATCAACTTTTCAAGTGTTCCAATGCTATAAACTAGCTAGTAAACACAGAGTTGTCCTCGTAACTTTCGACAACACGCGCGAAAAGTCACTACCGGCAACCCCTCAAGAATCGCACCAAGGGATCGAATAGTGAATTCCTCCTCGTTAGCATCAACCATTGAGTGATAATGTGTACCGAATGTAATCGTAGTGAGGTGCATTGTATCAATATTGTCCAGCTAATCATTGTAATTAGTTAGACAGCTTAGAGTGTGTCGAGCTGGGATTAACAACTTGTATGTACGTTTGTGATGTTACACGAGTATATAAATGAGAGAGACTTAGTTATCTTGTTAAAAAAGATAATATGAGATGATGTTCTTGTATTCTCGTAGTGACTTGATCTGTTTGTTATCATGGTATCGAGCGGCTAGTCGCCATTAAAGATCTGTTGAAGCTTCAAAGATCATGTTGAAAAGAAGATCCGGAGTAATATAATGATGGCGAACAAGATGGATCATCAACGTCTATCAACTCATATGAATCTCCGTGATTAACAATCCTGTAATCTCTCCATTTGGTAATTCTTTAAACCAAATAGTTTCAAACAAATTAGGAGAGAACAATTTCATGTTATGGAAATCTGTGATAGTTCCCGCAATTCAAGGAATAGGTTATGATGGAATTCTATGCGATCTTGTCAAATGTCCTCCAAAGTTGAATGATAAATAGACATCAATGTTGAGTATCAAAATTGGTATTCAAAGGATCGAATCTTGTATAGTTGGTTGTTGTGCACACTTGAATCTAACGGAGTTTTTACTTGATTAATACGTTTGGGAGAAAAAATTAGCAACCCAACACACCCACCAAACTATTTCCCAATCTAACACACCTGTTGCTACGTAAGCGCCTAATCATCAGCCACGTAAAAATTTTTTTTTGGTCACTGGAAAACGTGACTCTAAGTCACGTTTTCCATTGACATGGATGTCGTGAGTTGCAGTCACGACTTCCATCGAATAGAAGTCGTGACTGCAACTCACGTTTTACTAATTAGTATTTTTTGTGCTTAGTTTTTTTTCCCTGCATTTTTGGTAAATGAAAAAAATGTACTAATAAACATCTAGTGAGTTGCAGTCACGACTTTGTGTGAATGGTCAAAAATGAATCAAAAATTAAAATTAAATTTCTGTTTCCAATTTTCAACAAAAGCTGGCAGTGGGTAATTAACGCGCTAATTCTGGGACCTAGCGCGCTAAGACTGGACTTAGCGCGCTAATAAACTTATTAGCGCGCTAACTGCAGGGACCTCAAAATAATTATTTTGGCCCTTTTGTGTTAGCGACCCTTATACTCGTCCGGGACCTAACCAACCCTTATATAACATGTTATTCATGTTTATTATGAGTCATTAAGCCTAATTGGGTGGTCCGGATATTTTGGCCCTTTTGATTAATTCAGGGACCAATTTGCTCTTGTGCTCCCACGCAACTAATTCATGAAAAATGATGACAAAGCTATTTATGATTCATGAGAGGAGACCATTGACAATCCAAATACTTTAGTACCTTTTTCATACACATAATAGCATACACAACTTTTGAATACAAGAGGTTAAACACATCAAGAAAAAATTAGTTAAAACTCAAAAAAAATAAAGAACTTGAAAGTTGAATTGATATAAATGATGAAATTGGTTGGTGATCAACTACAAGACAAAAATGAATAAAGAGGAAATGACTTATAACAATATAGAAAAAGTCCTAGTCTGACCCCAAATAATGACTTCCAGTCCCACACCGTGTTCTCTTGACGACTCGGACATTACGATTTCGTGCAAGTGGAATATCCGAATGACCCACATCAGCCGGATTTTGAGCATCTTCTGGTTGAATATCATCGTTGTCCCGCATTCCGCCATCCTGAGTACTTGTACTCCCAGATAAATTCATCATTATTGGACTTGCATGAAAATGACGCGAAGATGTAGGTGCCGTGTCAAATGGAAAGGCTTCCATAGCCTCGAATGTCATGGTGGGAGGAACTGAAGGAGTATGTGGAGTCCCAAACTCGTTGAAAGGCACTGATGGAGTATACAATGGAGTGTCATGCCTCGAAGGTGTATCAGCATGGGAAGAATGATGAGAAGCTTGAAATGAACTGGGCACATTATGCATCCGATAATCTGCGTGTACTGCAGTCAAAGTCGATGCAGCTACATCTCTAATACGGGCAATAGATACATCATCACCAAGGTTTCAACGATGAATTGAAGTAATGCCATGTGCCTACATATGAAATATTGAAGAAGTTTTATGCTAAAGTACGAGGAAAACAACAATTTGGAAAGGATTCATGAATGAAAAAAAATCAAATTGTACGAGGAAAACAACAATTTGGCAATGGGATGTAGTTGGCCGATCCACTTCCAATGTACGCTGGATATCGATATGTCATGTGTAATCTCTGTAAGTCATTGTCTATCTCGCAATGAATTACGATATAACGCACTGATTCATCGTACCACTAAACCAATCTTCGATCGAGATGTCGAATGGGCGGTTTCGTGTACGAAATTCCTGATGGTCCTTGTACCATGTCTCCATTCATATAACACAACAACGATACTCTTTGATCACCCATTCTTCAATCTATATATGTAGAATATAGATGAATCATTGCATACATAATTCAAATAAATATGACATTCATAAAATTTCTTATGGACCCTAATAGAATTGGTGTAGTGGTAAATTTATTAATATATATATATATATAACTAAATAGCCTAGTGATCAAATTAAGTACCTTATTCAGCAACAAATCAACTATTATATGCAAATAACTATTATATATTATAAACAACTACCCTAGCTAGCTTAGAATATAAGAGACCTTAAAGCAACCTTACAAAGTACCTTATTCTTCGAAATTTTTCTACTCAAGTATGGACATGTATAAGAGATTTTTTGCTTCATTAATACCACATCTAATTGGGAAAAAGTAATAATATAAATCGATAAAAAAATACCGAATTAAAAAAAAAAAGAAAAAAGAAAAATTAAATGAATGTGACACAAAATAATAACAAAAAATTAAACATACAACATGACATGAACCACATGAAGCTTTAACATACAAAATCTCCAAAAAAAAATTGCCCAAAATAAATCGGATAACAAAAATCAGCCTTAAAAAAAAAATAAAAACAAACATGTAGATTGTGAGACGTATCAATAAAATAAAAATTAACATACAAGATGACTTGACCCACATGAATCATTAACATACAATATCTCCAAAAAAACAGCCCACACGATTTAAATAACAAAAAAAAAAAAAAAAAACCAAATTAATGTATTTATTTAAATAACAAAAAAAGATATAAAAAAAAAACAGTAGAATGTGGGAAAAACTTAACAAAAATTTAAACATTCAACATAACATGAACCACATTAACCATAAACACACAAAAGCTCCAAAGAAAAAGATCTTACAAAGTTGTTGACTTCGGTGGGTTGCGGTTCGGATCGAAGTTGACGATGGAGATATGCACCTATGGAGCCAATGTAGTGGAGCTCAAGGAAGGGATCGGTGGGAATAAAATGAAGGGATCGGTGGGACGAAACAAAGAAGAAGGAAGAAGGCGGTGAGGAGAAGAAAATGACAGAAATGAGAGAAACGAAACCGAGATCCGGTTCTGGTTGTCTCTGGAGTTAAAGTGAAATCGTGACTTCGGGTCACGATTTCACTTTAACGGAAATCGTGACCCGAGATCACGATTTCCTTACTTTAGTAATGAAGTCGTGATCTCGGGTCACGATTTCGTTAAAGTGAAATCGTGACCCGAGGTCACGACTTCACTGGGACATCCACATATTACCACCATTCAAGATAGGTCCTTTGAGCGTGCATCTTTCAATATATTTCACGGTCTCACGCTTTTTAAGTAAAACTAAAAGAATCGAGTCATAGAAACATAAAGAGCTGAAAGAAAAGACAAGCGAACATAAAAGAGAAGAAATGCATCTAAACACACAAGAAGAAATTTGCGAGATCAAACACAAGCGGCAATATGCGGCTCAAACATCATAATGTTATTCATAAGAACAGGTTTAAGGATGAAAGATTGCAATCATACCCAATAGACAAACCACCCAACAATTAGCCAAATAAATTCTCAAAAAAAAAAAAAAAAAGGAAAGCAGGAGCTAGTAGGCCACATTTTGAACATTCATCATGAATGCAAGAATGGCTTGAAGAACAATGCATTTGAATTGTGTTAATGTAGTTTAATAATTACTTTATATAAATTAGGTAGCGGTTTCAATTGTGTTCACTTTGTGTCGTAGGAGGGAAAATTTAATCTTACGTGCAAAGGATACAAGAAGGCAGATTTGTCAACAATTATAAATCCCTTTTAATATTGTACCTATTGATAGTACACATATAACATGAAATTGTATCTGTTGATTGTCATTTGTCATCGAACTTCATCATGTCATTCCATGCCACTTCACCTACTTGAAAAAGAACAATTGATTGTGGTGCTAAAACCTAGAGTTCGCAAAAGTAAAACAAAATAAATATTAGCATAACAAAATCAGAATTCTACAAATAATGATAACTTAGATCAACTTTTCAAGTGTTCCAATGCTATAAACTAGCTAGTAAACACAGAGTTGTCCTCGTAACTTTCGACAACACGCGCGAAAAGTCACTACCGGCAACCCCCTCAAGAATCGCACCAAGGGACTGAATAGTGAATTCCTCCTCGTTAGCATCAACCATTGAGTGATAATGTGTACCTGAATGTAACTGTAGTGAGGTGCATTGTATCAATATTGTCCAGCTAATCATTGTAATTAGTTAGACAGTTAGAGTGTGTCAGGAGCTGGGATTAACAACTTGTATGTACGTTTGTGATGTTACACAGAGTATATAAATGAGAGAGACTTAGTTATCTTGTTAAAAAAGATAATACGAGATGATGTTCTTGTATTCTGTAGTGACTTGATCTGTTTGTTATCATGGTATCAGAGCGGCTAGTCGCCATTAAAGATCTGTTGAAGCTTCAAAGACTGTTGAAAAAGAAGATCTGGAGTAATATAATGATGGCAGAACAAGATGGATCATCAACGTCTATCAACTCATATGAATCTCCAGTGATTAACAATCCGGTAATCTCTCCATTTGGTAATTCTTTAAACCAAATAGTAAATTAGGAGAGAACAATTTCATGTTATGGAAATCTGTGATAGTTCCTGCAATTCAAGGAATAGGTTATGATGGAATTCTATGCGGTACTGTCAAATGTCCTCCAAAGTTGAATGATAAATAGACATCAATGTTGAGTATCAAAATTGGTATTCAAAGGATCGAATCTTGTATAGTTGGTTGTTGTGCACACTTGAATCTAACATTGCAACTCAAGTTGCAAGAAACTCTTTTGCAAATCAATTGTGGAAGTTGATTGAGGAGTTATGTGGCCAGAATAGAGCACAAAATTGAATTGTAAGAACTGCTAGGAAAGGAAATCAAAAGTTTTTTCGAGCTGTTGAAATAGGTGTAGAAAAAGCCCTAATCTTTCATAAATCTGATTAGGATTTTTGGTTTGGTGTTGTAGTTTGCGTTTGATTATTGGGAGCAGAATAAAATAATGAGAGATTGATTTCTTTATTACACAGTTTGGATAGCGGGTACCGCACTATCCAAACTGTGTAATATCAAACCCACATCTCACTCAATGTTAGGCGTTTAGTGCTTCTATATATAAAGTGTACAAATAACTAAGTTATTGTCGATGTGGGATTGTCTATCTTGTTGTCTTGCTGGTTTAGAGTACATGGATGATATTTGGTCTATCATGTTTTTATTTTTTATTGTCTTTCTTGTTGTCTTTGGACTATTACTTTTGTATCTGTAAATTCACATTACTGATATAAAAAGTTGTTTCTTATAAAAAAAAGAAAAAGAAAAAAAAAGAGGTTGTAAAACTAACTTGTGAGAAGAATGTTGTCAAGCAACAGCTTATGTGAACTCAACACAGACGACGAAGAAGAAGAGTATTACCAATTCCAGTTTTTTATGTCCCAGTTCCTGGTCATGACATCCATTTGACAACCTTGTTCACTCTCGTGCACAGAGTGATCAATTGAGAAGACACCACGCCTCCCATGCATCATTCTTTGCTTTTTGTTACTAACAATAACATACCTCAATGTCAAATCTGTAGTAGAGTTGGTCATACAACTGCTATTTGTTACTATAGAGCTGATATGTCTTACATGGGTGCACAAGGATCAGCTGGTGTTCAGGGAGTTCATGGCAATTTATCACAAAGAGGTGGTTTTAATAGCCCTCATAGTGCTCATTTTATCAATGGTTCCATTTTTCCTTCTCATGAGTCTGTAATGGACAGTTCTTGGTATGTTGACAGTGGTGCTACTTCCCATGTCACTCCTGATGCCTCTCATGTGTCTCAATCTTCACCATATTCAGGTACTGAATCTTTGATTGTTGGTAATGGTCACTCTTTAGCTCAGCACATATTTCTTCAGCTCATTCAAAATTGAAATTTCCAAACACCTTGGTGGTTCCCCAAATTAAAAGAATTTGATCAATATCTCCCAGCTTACAAAAGATAATAATGTGGTTATTGAATTCACTAACTCACATTGTTTGGTGAAGGATTCAATAACTAAAGAGATTTTGCTTCAAGGAGTGCTAAGAGATGGCTTGTACCAGTTTCACAACAACACAGCTCCTTCAAAGAAGTTTCCTTATGTGTACATTGCTTCACAACAATCACCATTTTTGCTGTGGCATAGGAGGTTGGGACATCCACTACTTCAAACTCTTCAACAGATTGTCTGTGTGAATTTAAAACTTCCTGCATCTCAGTCTGAATTTTGTTCTGTTTGTCCTCTTGGCAAGCATCATGCCTTACCATTTTCTTTGTCAAATAAGTCTAGCTCTACTGTTTTAGAGTTGATACATACAGGTGTATGGGGACCCTCTCCTGTCTCTTCTATTGAGGGATTTAACTATTACATCTCTTTCATTGATGACTGCACAAGATTTACATGGATTTTTCCTGTGAAGTATAAATCTGATGCATTTAAAGTAGACTAGGGATGAGAGTTTTTAAGTCTTTTTTGGAAGCCAATGGAATTATATTCCAACACCCCTGCCCCTACACACATGACCAGAATGGGAGAGTGGAAAGCAAGCATAGACACATTGTGGAAACTAGTTTAACGTTGCTTGCTCATTAATTTACCAGCATCTTTCTGGTGGACAGCCTGTAAAACTGCTACATTCCTCATTAATCGCCTTCCTACCAAGGTACTACACAACATATATCCTTATCAGAAGCTGTATCAAGTGCCCCCTGACTATTCTCTTTTAAAGGTGTATGGGTGCTCTTGTTTTCCTTATCTGAGATCTTATAACACCAACAAGTATCATTATAGATCAGAGAAATGCTTCTTCTCGGGATACAGTTCACAACACAAAGCATACAAATGCATGTCAGCTGCTGGTAGAGTATATATCTCACGCCATGTCATGTTTAATGAAACTGAGTTTCTGTATTCTCAGTTATTTCAGTCTCCACAGTCTCATACCGCTGTACTCCCTACATGTCCACTGATTACTCTTCCTATACCTTCTGATGGTCCTGTGGATAACAATTCCAGCTCAACTTTACAAAGGTCTCTTACTGAAACAGTTATCCCACCTGTTTCTCAGCCAGTTGTGTCTACTCCATACTCACATACTCCTCTGGTCCCGGAGTAAGAGTATAAGGCATTAATTAAAAATGGTACTTGGTCTTTAGTTCCAGCTGTTTCTTCTCAAAACATTGTAGGAAACAAGTGGATTTTTACCATCAAACGTAATTCAGATGGTTCAATCAATCGTTATAAAGCTCGGTTGGTTGCAAAGGGATTTAAACAGGTACCGGGAGTTGATTTCTCTGAAACCTATAGTCCCGTTATCAAGGCTTCTACACTAAGAGTCATCTTCTCCATTGTTGTTACTTTTGGCTGGCAACTTAGACAAATTGATATTAACAATGCATTTCTAAATGGTACTTTAAAGGAGGAGGTCTATACTAATCAACCAGAGGGTTTTGTTACTGCTGATAAAGCTGGATTGGTGTGTCAATTGCACAAAGCCTTGTATGGACTACGCCAGGCTCCACGAGCTTGGTTTGAGGCACTGAAAAAACATCTCCTAAATTGGGGTTTCAAAAACTCTATTTCTGATCATTCTTTATTCATTCTTCACACTTCAACTGGCACCCTTTATGTCCTGGTGTATGTGGATGATATTATCATCACTGGGAGTAATTCTACCATGATTCAGCAGTTCATTTCCTCTCTTAATCATAAATTTGCATCGAAGGATATTGGTGATTTGAGTCTTTTCCTTGGTTTTGAAGTTCACCGTGACTCAACTGGATTGTATCTTAATCAATCCAGCTACATCAACACTCTTCTTCTTAAAGCTGGTATGGAGAATGTCAAACCAGTTGATACAAGTTAAGTGACCCTTCTGCCCCAGCTTTCTCTGATCCAACTCTCTATCGAAGCATCTTGGGAGGTCTTCAGTATGTTGTGAACACAAGATCTTATATTGCTTACATTGTTAACAAGTTAAGCCAGTATCAGCAGTCCCCTTCCATTCTTCATTGGCAAGCATTAAAGAGAGTGTTACGATATTTGAAAGGTATTCTTCTTCATGGTTTATGTTTCAAGTCTGGTTCTAAGCTGCTGTTGACGGGGTATTCGGATGCTGACTGGGCGTCCTCCATCGAAGATAGAAAGTATGTTGCTCGGTTTGCAGTGTTCTTTGGTTGCAACTTAGTGTCATGGCAGTCCAAGAAGCAAAGTGCGGTTGCTCGATCCAGCACTGAATCCGAGTATAGAGCTCTGGCCAATGTTGCTGCTGAACTTCAATGTATTAAGTCTCTTCTGCATGAACTGCATTTTAATCGTCCACATACTCCCATGGTGTGGTGTGACAACATGAGTGCAACTGCTCTGGCTCATAATCATGTTTTTCATTCAAGAGCGAAGCACATTGAGATTGATGTCCATTTCATTCGTGATCAGGTCCTCAAACGAGCTCTTACAATTGCTCATTTACCTTCTGTTGATCAACTTGCTGATGATTTTACTAAACCATTGTCTACTTCGAGATTTACTTATCTTCGAATCAAACTTGGTGTAGGTATACTACCCTTGCGTTTGAAGGGGGATGTTAGCATCAACCATTGAGTGATAATGTGTACCTGAATGTAACTGTAGTGAGGTGTATTGAATCATTGTAATTAGTTAGACAGTTAGAGTGTGTCAGGAGGTGTGATTAACAACTTGTATGTACGTTTGTGATGTTACACAGAGTATATAAATGAGAGAGACTCAGTTATCTTGTTAAGAGAGATAATCTAAGATTGTTGAGATGATGTTCTGTAGTGACTTGATTTGTGTGTTATCTATCCATTACTGCCAGATTCTGCGCACCTAAAATATTTATGTTTCAAAGGAACATATTTTGAATTGGAAGATTAAACCAAACCAGCCCTAACCTTCGCAATGTCGATCGAATGAGCGTACACAAATCAAAGAACACACACCGATTCCAGATCCAAAACCTAATCGTACAACCAAAGCATTAATCTTATCTCCATGAAAACGAATGAAAACGAATAGGCAGCAATTTGGGCCTCCATGAAAACACAAAGAAGAGATGTAGAGAGCGAAAGAGTCGGGGTTTTGTTAATGTGTTTAGACGGATTGAGAGCAAAGTCGTTTGGATGTTGGTTTTGTTCTAGTGATATTTTGTTAGAAAAGATGCAAATTACAGTCTCGTCAAAAGAAAGAACACTGGTTTTGAAAAATTAAGATCTCATCACTAAAGTTTCTCACACGTGATGTCGTATGGCATCTTGTAATCCACTCTCTCACACTAAATTTCTAATTCTATTCAGGATTTACCATTAATTCTATCTATTAATTATTCGCCAACACTAAATTTCTAATTCTATTAAGGATTTACCAAATATCTTGTAATCCACTCTCTCACACTAAAATTCGTGTACAGGTCGGATTGAGTCCGCCAATACTAAATTTCTAATTCTATTAAGGATTTACCATTAATTCTATCTATTAATTTCTTAATCTTTTTCAAATTAATTAAACAACAACAACAACTCTTTTCCTTCTTCTGCAATTCTCTGTCAATTCTATTTTTTTTTTTTTGTTAATGAAGATGATGAGTAAGGTCGAGTTTGTAGAGGTCCCGGATGCCGACGAAGAACTCGCTGCTGCGTAATCGCTTCTGCGAGGGGTTTGTGGAGGCGTGCCACGAATGCCCTTATAAGGAACGCACTCCCTTTCTCATGTCATGGGGTCGCAAGAAAATAAGGTCTGCCCTTAAGAATAACAGAGAATCTTCGCGGCCGCCGCAGAGGCAGTTGGCGCGCCCTTCGCGACCACACCAATGATCATCGGCGCCGGAGAAGATCATGATGATGATGATGATGATGAGGAAAAAGTAGTTGGTAATGAAAATGATGCAAATGGTGGTAGGGAAAACAAGGAGGAGGCTGAGATATTGATGAGGGAAGAAGAGAGTACTAGTACTAGTACTAGTGATTATTACAACCAGGATTTGGAGGTGAACAAGTGGAAGAATAAAAAGAGGAAGCGCAAGGTAAAATTAATTAATTAGATGAATGTATATATATATATATATTTGCTGCTTATTATTTGCGGGTTTGGTTTTACTTCTTTTTAGGTGGTTTTGTAGGAAGTTCTTGAGGAGTTAAGGGAGCAAGAAAAAAAATTGTCCCAACAAAACAGAGAACTCAAACAGGTAACCTAGAAGGCATTGCTTTTCATTTTTTTATTTTTTATTTTTTTAGTTTGGAACGAAAATAGAAAGCGAAGTGAGCCTCGTATCACGAGGTGCATATATGGACGATCGTGAGACCGACCCGTGTTCGGGGTGTACTTTTGATGATGTCATTAAATCATCACCTTGCCTTTTGGCATCCATCTCAAAGAGAAATTGTTGGTATCTATTTAGGGGCGCTCTTCCAATTTTATTTTATTTTTCAATCCATGAGACTATAACTCTGATATCTGATCACTTAAGGTGGAGACCAGAGTCTCTTACCACTTAGACCCATCCAGTTAATTTTTTGTCCGACTTTTTGTGAAGTGTACCTTTTGTGTTAGGAAGTATATATACAATTTTCAAAGAAAATAGCCTTTAATTTGACTTGTGATTGGTTGGCACAACTGAAAGCGAGTTGTTGTCTCTTAACTATTAACTTGAGTTAAAGTTCTGAAAAGTAAACAACATTAAAAACTCTCCCCCCCCATTCACATGGTGCGTGACTCGGGCCGAACTCGAAGTGGTCAAATGGTTCAAATACACAGTGGTTTAAACCAAAAAAAAAAAAAAGCTTTTAATTGATAAATTTACTCTTTGAATAAAATAATAATAAATGTTCTTAAATGATATTAATTAAAGTTAATTTTAATAAGTTATTCCTATTTGTGTATACCCAATTTATTATATGTGCATAGAAAATTCAACCAATTAAACACGTAGAAATTGAAAGTCAGTACACATTTGAGGAAATAGAATATTTATCGGTTTAGGTATGACGTTCAATATGTATCTAACTTATGCGATGAGTTTGACGACTATAGTTAGTGTCCAATATGAATCTAACTTAGACAATGATTACTTGGTTAATCAGGCGTATTGGAACGTTAGAGATTTCTACAAAGAGCAGCAGCAAGAGCGAGCACTCCTTGAAGAGTTAAAATCAAGACGATTACAGGTATGATCATCTCCTTCATTTATGATTCGATGTTGTTTGGTTTAAGAAAAATGCTAGAATCACACCCTTAACTGCACAACACCCCCTTACCCACTGTATTTTGTATCACGAGATATATATCTATCATATATATAAAAGCACGAATCACAAATTTTTGAGTCGTAATCAAATTTACTTTTTTATCCCTCGCCCACACATTTTTATTTTGTGCGTTCCTTATCTTTTCCTTTTACTCCTTTTTTTTCTCCTGCGTCCCTTATCTTTCCGTTTTACTATTTCCTCTTCTCTCACTTCTCTCTCTCACCGATCACTTCGATATGTCCTTCCGTGATTTCTATTCCACTCCTATTCTCTCACGCTCTCCTCACTTCCTATTTTTCATCTTCTCCTGTCTCTTTTTTGCCTGGTCTCCCAAATCTCACAACTTTCTTCTCCACCATTATAACTTTTCTTCTTCACGTCTCCCCAATCTCACAACTCTTCTTCTTCACCATTATAACCCTATTCAATTTGTTACTTCTCTAGCGTTCTCTTCATCTCAACTCCGCCAACTCCACGAATCCAACCTCACCACCGCCGTCGCTCCTCCGCTTCGCCCTCTCATCCGTTTCCACAACCCTCACTCTCTCTACACCAAAGCTTCGACCGATTTCTTCCTCTCTCGAACGGTCTCAATTTTACCAGTTTGGTTGATTTTTCTCATTATGGGTGTTCAATAACTTTTTCGAAGAATTTACTCTTATCTTGATTAATGCATCTCTTTCAACATGTTGAACTGTGAACTTCAGATTTGAGGACTTACTGAGAGCATTTATAAATTCTAGATTTGAGGACTTACTGTTATTCAGATTTGGGATGATAGTGTGCAAATTAATGTCGCAAGGTTCGTCCTTCATCCTTCTCATTCGTTCGATTCAGATCTTAGTTAATCATTCCTCTTGATTTCTCAATTGTGGAACATTATTTTAGATTCAAGTTTTTCACAATTTTACTCTGTGTTGTTGATTTCCTTTTTATTGATGATTTGCTTTGAATAGGCCTCCTGAAATCTGAAAAGATTTACTACTTTCTTTTTTTTTTAAATCTTCCAGATTTTGTGTAAATCTTATATAGCCTTATGCCCACAGTAATAATGTCTAATATTGTTAAATTTGACACTAACAGTAACAAGTAGATAATAAGAAGAAAGATTAGTTTTTATTGTTAGAATGTAGGTTGTAGAAAATGCGGTTCTTCTCAATTCTTCAAAGACACAAAGCTTTGTAAACATTTCAATTTGATGCGAAATGTCTAATATTGAGATTTCCATCCATTGTTTTTGTGGTTCTTGCTTCGAATAAGATATGGCCCGTGAAGCGGCTTTGAGATTTAAATACTGTAATAGAGCTAATGCTCCCTTTACAAGCTTTTTTTCCTTTCATCAAAACTAATTTTCTTTAGATATGCATGCTGCAGGTACATTATTCTACCTTACATGTAATATATTTAGATAGGAAATGACAGAAATCCATATATGGGTGAACTTCACTCTTCTTTCTTTTCTTTTTAAACAACACAACACGCTGGGATCTTCTTTTTTTTTTTTTTTTTTATAAGAAAGAAACAACTTTCCGTCACTGGGACCTCTTACTCTCAAACCCTTACCTAACTATGGGGCCACCCAATTGGTTGGTAATTGTTCAACTTGATAGTGCAATTGCTCTACCTTTTACTTTCAATGTTTTCTGTATGGAAGATGTTAATTTGTTGCGATATGACAATATTCAAGTCAATGATTATATACATATAGTTCCAAGGTTGCATATGGGATATAGACTATAGCACAAATAATAGTCTTGCTATCTCCATTTTCTAACATACGGGAAAACCTACTAACATCTTAAATGGACCGAACATTGTGAAAACAATGTGAATTACACAAATGCTACTGGTGTAGATGGTTTAGCGATGGAAATTCAGTAGATTTTGTCGTGTATTTGCGCATCTGCTCATATTCTATTTTGGATGTATGCATTTATTGTGTTATTTTCCTTTTTCTGTGCTGCAGTGTTTGATGTCATTATTCCCTTGCAATTCATTTATTTATCTATTTATCCAGAATGCACCACAACAAAGGAAGTTGTTCACCTTGTTAGCAGAAATTTGAAATATAATGTTATGCAGATGACAAAAGATCGGACCTAAAAGTACACTCATAAAGGTAGGTATTGTTGGCTTGTAAATTTTTGTGTTTTCTATTCTCTTGACATAATTTATACATAGCTAAGTCTTAGTCTACAATGGAAGCTTAGTATATGGTGAAAGCTTTTATTGTAATTTTGGAGTCAGTAGCTTTCAAATTTCACATCTTATCTCAATCACAGTAGAGAATATTGATAAGTTAAAAAAGGTAATTGTATTTTTAATTTTTAAATTTTAATTACAATTTTAAATTTCGTTAATAAATTCTTAGAAATTGATTCCCGCGAGCGAAGCGAGCGGGGAATCGTGCGTAGCACGTCTTGAAACTAGTATATATAAAAGCACGAATCACAAATTTTTGAGTGGAAATTTTTGAGAACTCGTGGTTCTCTGCCAGACATGCTATAATAGTTTACACAATCTCGGCAACGAATGGCCGAAAGTAATTGTGTTATCTCGGTCACCACTTCACGAGAGTAACCATTAGTGTATAGTTTATGTCATGTCGGTTGATGTACTACCGAGAATGTCGAATAGCTCTCGGTTGTCCATAACCGACACTTTTATTGTCGTCTCGGTCACCACTTCACGAGAGTCCTCGGTGGATGTTGACCGAGACGTTTTCACAACTCTCGGTCCTGCGAGGCCGAATCAAGAGCGCCCGTGAAAAAACGTCTGAAAATTTGAGAAACCCTACGTTGACAAAAAACAGTTCCTTCAAACCATCATATGGTTGTCAAATATTGTTACATCGCTGTCGGATGATGTCAATCCGCAAGAATCGATAAACGGTCGCCAAACGCAATGTTGTTTTATGGTTCAAGCTTGGTGGTGGGGTGCCCCGTTTTCTTTGTCAAAATGATTTGTAAGGTTTGAATCAATATATCTATATACAGGGGCAAAATAGTCTTTTTCATTGTTGCTGGAATTTTTACAAAAAAATTGGGTGCCTTCATGAAATGGTGGGGTGCCCTTAGCGGCCCTCTTTGGTTTATTTGTTTGTAAATAAATACAACCTTGCATTTAATTGATTGTTGATCATATCTGATGAATAGCATGTTATGGTTAATTAAGTTACTCTGGCAAATTAGTTTTACGAACCAGCTAGGCTATATAGTTACATATATAGCTAGCAGGATTGACGACTACAAGGAATTACCACTGTTTGATTATGCCAAACTACCAATGATTAATTGATGCTGACGAAGACCAATATAAATAAAAATCTAAGTCTCAAGATCAAAATGTCTCTTTTTATATATATACTCTTTTTTAATATAACTACAGATTCTTTGCAAGTACATATATAAACATCATGCCATGCCGTGCCTAAGAGTTTCCTCGATAAGTTTGAGGCGAAAACACCGAGACAACGATGATCTAGTCATAAGCGGCACAACACCTTGAAAACAATGTGCAAGGATGAGTGATCACCTTACTGCAGGGACCATATTTCGTTAATTTCTACGTCGCATTAGATTTCATGGAGTGCCTCCAAAGAGGGAACACCACCGCTTTAAAATTAAGATCTCATCACTAGAGTTTCGAAACTTGTGAATTAACAAAAGCAAAACTAAGCGACGATAGATGAGTGGCACCATTAGATAAAGCTACTCTTTAATTAGTTTTAACCAATGTGTAGTATCAACTATTCGAAAAAAATTTCACCAACCATTACAAGAACAGAGGCTGCATATTTAATAAAAATAGTGTTCTCAGTTACCACTCTTCCATGCTTCTCCTGATAAAATTGGTTTCTTCCATTCAATGTTCAACTTCGCATTATTCTACTTTCTCTCTACCTGAAACTTCTGGTGCGCACCCATTATTCAATGTTCAACTTCGCATTATTCTATTTTTTTGTCAAAGATCAACTGCAGGATTAGTCGCCCAGCTTGAATATCATCCACATATTACCACCATTCAAGATAGGTCCTTTGAGTGTGCATCTTTACATATATTTCACGATCCGCGCTTTTTAAGTAAAACTAAACCTACAAACTAACTGAAGTTATCATAGAAGTCACATATGCAGAGCTATATAAGGTTGTGCTCACTACATAGAAGCTCGATCCATATTGCCTGTGAACTATAGATATTATTGACAAAAAAAAAATTATAAGTACCAAGCACAAATATCACTTATGAGTAGTCCGACACATTGATCAATATATAGAAGGCATAAATCACAATATGTTTCTATATAAGTGACATCAATAAACGCCAACACTCGTCCCGTCCCTCGTTAAGGATTGGATGAACTAGTGCATACTCTTCTTCTATTTGATTCTATTTAAAGCTTATAATCTATCTCGCTTATGGTAAATATAATTTCTTTCGAGAGAGAAATTGTAAAAAAAATTAAAAGTCCTTATAAATCCACTTAAAACTCTAAAACTTGTGGATGGTTAAAATCAATCTGTAGAGTGCATTTTCCTAACATTGAGAACCCTTCATATTTTTTCCTGTTTTAATTGTGGCATTTCTAATGGGATTACATACTACTCTTAACACTTTTAAAGCCATCAAACTAAGTTTGGATTGCATAACTGTCTTTAATCTGGTCTTTTAATGTGAAAGGAAATGTATCTATGAGACTCAGAAATTTCGGATTTTGAGAGAAGAAAGAATTGGGCACCTTGTTTGCTCTTAGATATCCTCTGACTTCTATATGATCCAACGAGATCAGCAAGCAATGGATTCCACTGCAAGCCGATAACCACCTCCAATCGAAAAAAAATGACAAAGAATGGAAATGAATCTCGATATCGCTTAGCAATGAAAGTAGGATTTAAAAATCACCATTACATGTAGTGCAAACCTAGATAGTTCAGATCAAACAAACACAAAAAAATGGCATTGAGAATAGTAACCAATGGCCCTTGTGACCCTTGAAAATATAAGACCAATTCAAATATTTGAAATTAATACATAAATACAAGACAAAGACAATGACTAACTTTTTAACAATGAACATAGTTCGAGATATTATATGGCTATACACTAAGAAACATCCAAAGAAAATTATGATTTATGTTCAAAAGGGCAGAACAAGTTGAGAGTACACATTAATTGAGATTGTACAAATCATATTTAAAAGTAATTATTCTAAAAGCTCATCGTTGTTTTAATATATCAATTCAAGAAGAAGAACAAAGATGCCAAGTATATATATATATATATATATATATATATGAGGATCAAAACCAAGAGAAGTCCATATATATGAGGATCAAAACCCAATTCATTGTAGTCCACATTCTCAAATTTCTCCATTGTCACTGAAAAGTACAAAAAGTTGAATCATTGAAACCCTCAATAGCACCAAAAAAGGCCAAAAAGTATTGAGAAGCACAAATTGAATTGTACAAAACAAGTATGAGAACTGCTAGGAAAGGAAATCAAAAGATGATTGAATACCTGAGATCCTTGAAAGAATTGTTTGATAATCTTGCCACTGCTGGAGAACCAATTTCAGTCTCTGAATTGGTTTCTAGTACTCTTTCTGGGCTTGATGGTGATTATCTCCCTATTACAACTGTATTGCAAGAAAAGAGAGATGTTTCTTGGCCGAAAATACAGAGTTCGCTGTTAAATTTTAAGGCCAAATTGAATCAAATTCAAGCTATGAGTGGAATTAATTCTTTACATACAAATACTGCCACACAAGTTAATTCTGCTGAGGTGAAAAATGGAAGTACCAACAACTGGAACACCAACAAATGTTAAGTATCAAAATGGAAATGGTAATAGAAATTTCAACACTGGTAATAGAGGAAGAGGCCGAGGAGGATGACGTGGAGGTTTCAGGTTTCCTAACAATAACAGACCTCAATGTCAAATTTGTAGTAGAGTTGGTCACACAGCTGCTATTTGTTACTATAGAGCTGATATGTCTTGCCATTTTCCGTGTGAATTTAAAACTTGCTGCATCTCAGTCAGAAGTTTGTTCTATTTGTCCTCTTAGCAAGCATCATGCCTTGCCATTTTCTTTGTCAAATAAGTGTAGCTCTACTGTTTTAGAGTTGATACATACAGATATATGGGAACCCTCTCCTGTCTCTTCTATTGAGGGATTCAACTGTTACATCTCTTTCATTGATGACAGCACAAGTTTTACATGGAGTTTTCCTTTGAAGTATAAATCTAATGCATTGCATTTAAAGTAGACTAGGGATGAGAGTTTCGAGTATTTAAGTGTTTTTTGGAAGCCAATGGAATTATATTCCAACACCCCTGCCCCTACACACATGAACAGAATGGGAGAGTGGAAAGGAAGCATAGACACATTGTGGAAACTAGTTTAACGTTGCTTGCTCATGCTAATTTACCAACATCTTTCTGGTGGACAGCCTGTAAAACTGTTACAGATGACATGGTACTACACAACATATCTCCTTATCAGAAGCTTTATCAAGTGCCCCCTGACTATTCTCTTATAAAGGTGTATGGGTGCTCTTGTTTTCCTTCTCTGAGATGTTATAAAACCAACAAGTATCATTATAGATCTGAGAAATGCTTATTCTCAGTTATTTCAGTCTCCACAGTCTCATACTGTTGTATGGACCACGCCAGGCTCCACGAGCTTGGTTTGAGACACTGAAACAACATCTCCTAAATTGCTATTTCTTATCATTCTTTATTCATTCTTCACACTTCAACTGGTACCCCTTTATGTCCTGGTGTATGTGGATGATATTATCATCACTGGGAGTAATTCTACCAAGATTCAGCAGTTCATTTCCTCTCTTAATCATAAATTTGCATTGAAGGATATTGGTGATTTAAGTCTTTTCCTTGGTTTTGAAGTTCACCGTGACTCAACTGGATTGTATCTTAATCAATCCAGCTACATCAACACTCTTCTTCTTAAAGCTGGTTCTAAGCTGCTGTTGACAGGGTATTCGGATGCTGACTGGGCGTCCTCCATCGAAGATAGAAAGTCTGTTGCTGGGTTTGCAGTGTTCTTTGGTTGCAACTTAGTGTCATGCCATGGATTGTATTTTAATCAATCCATGCCACTTCATCTACTTGAAAAAGAACAATTGATTGTGGTGCTAAAATCTAGAGTTCGCAAAAGTAAAACAAAATAAATATTACTATAACAAAATCGGAATTCTACAAATAATGATAACTTAGATCAACTTTTCAAAGAAGAGATGTAGAGATGTAGAGAGCGATTTGGGTGTCCATGAAAACACAAAGAAGAGATGTAGAGACCGAAAGAATCGGGGTTGTTAATGAGTTTTGATCGAGTTGGGTCTTGTGTTTAGACGGATTGAGAGCAAAGTCAATCGTTTGGATGTTGGTTTTGTTGTAGTGATATTTTGTTAGTTTCTACGTTGCATCAGATTTCATGGAGTGCCTCTCCAAATAGGAAAGATGCATATTACAGTTTCGTCAAAAGAAGGAACACTGCTGCTCTAGTGGACAGAAAATTAAGATCTCATCACTAGAGTTTCTGAAACTTGTGAATTAACAAAAGCAAAATTGCGGCGACGATAAATGAGTGCCACCACTAGATCGATAAAGCTACTCTTTAATTAGTTTTAACTAATGTGTAGTATCAACTACTCGTAAAAATTTTCACAAACCATTAGAAGAAGATCAGCCATATATTTAACAAAAGCACGGCAAAGATCAATGTTCTTACCTCTCTTAGTTCGACGTCAGCCTGATTGCTTTTCCGGGGCACAGTTCAACGCTAATGGTTAAGAAACAGTGTTCTCAGTTATCACTCTTCCATACTTCTCCTGATAGAAAACTTGGTTTCTTCCATTCAATGTTCAACGTCACATTATTCTACTTTTTCTTTACCTGAAACTACTAGTGTGCGCCCATTAAAATTAAAGAACAAGAGATTAGTATCTGCATGAATGCAAGTAACTTGCGCTGAGTACTACTCAGACTTAGCTCAACACAAGCAAAAATAGCCACAAGAATTAGTCCTTCAAAAAAAAAAAAAAAAAAAAAAACGCGAGAAGGTTCTGCAAGGCATATCTTCAAACTTCAAACAAATAAAGGGGTTTCATCAGACTTACGATATGTGTAATGCACATCCATCTCCAGATAACTCAAAGCACATTGAATGTGAAATTAGGTGCTGCATCACGAAAAGCATATTGCAATGCCTGATTCTATCATGGTAAACTATGAAATGCATAATGAAACTAAGTCTCTCAGTTGTTCATTGATCAATTCTGTCCATAAAACACTAATTGAGATAGCTGAATTGTGAAGCAATTTGGCAGCCATAAAGAATTCTTTAATGGTTCCTGTGCAATCAATAAACATTGTTTGGACAAACTTCTATATGAAATAAATAAATAAATAAAATCACAAACTAGCCACAACTAAGTCATGCAAGAAGCACTTTCTCCAGACATAATATCTTACTGCTCGAATAGATAAGTAAAAACCCAAGCAGAGCTTATTAGCATGACGAAAAATTATGCACTTCATTGGGCTTCAAAAAAAAAAAAAATCTTCAGAAATTAAACTGCTCATTACAAATTCATTGGATCAAAACAAAATTCAGAGAGAAAAAACAATACTCTTTCGAAACTAAACTAAACCAAACTAGCGTAAGAGACAAACATAATAAGGTGAAAGAAAAAAGTTTAATGCATTGAAACATTTAGGTGAAATATATAGGTACCCTGCTATATATGGTTTGTAGCCAAAGAAAAGTTATTTATGCCTTGAAGTAATTAAATAACTAGTTTTTCTGCTGTACACCGCACTACTAATCAAGTTAAAGTTCTATTAACAAAGCCCAACACAAACAAATTAACTTACAATATCAAATTAGTTGAACGTCATACATCCAAGACAAATGCATGAAAATCGAGAAGCATAATCTATTAACGAATAAGCAGAAAAATGTGCAATAAGTGTTGCTGCTCACCTACTGCCCAGAGAAAAGAAACCGGTGCGCTTAATCATCCCACCATCTAAGGACAAAGCACCATGAAGCCCAATGCTATTATTGATTTTCCCTTTCTGATAGTATGGTTCAAGATGCTTAATGCTCTCATTTGACTTGCATACAATTGCAAGCATATGGTCTAATCCTAAATATTCTGAAAAAATCCTGGAATGGAAATTTAATATAACAAAAAAAGCGTTAATTCCAGCCGTGCACAAATAATTACGAGGAAGAGGTAAATATTGCTTGGTGCAGTAAGCCCGTAACCTCCCCCTTATCATCGTTAAAAGAAATCCATAAACTAATTTATTTGATTTGAAGTACCCACATAGTACTTTGTCTTCGAGAACACACAACTTTCAGAACAATCATACTCAACAAGCTTACAAATGCACTCCCTGAATAGATATTTTACTGTTCTAATATTTAATGTAAGGAGCATCTTCTAAAATTTATACGAAGTTTGCCAAACATTTAAGTTGTAAAAATTATTATCCAAGAAAAATATTATGGCTAACAAAGTAGTAGGTCTAGCATTCTTACAGGAAACTTATATGAATTATCAGTTGCACATTCTCAAAAGATTACGCATATAGCAAACTCACAAAAGCCATATGCAGATGCATCACTAAGACACTAACCTTACAATTGTAAACATAATCACATATAGCATATTTTAACTGGAAGGAGCATAGTACAAAGGAACCAACCTGAGACTGCCTCGCGACACATTCTGCCTTATAAAGGATGTCGTTATGTGCATTCCCCCCCCAAGGAGGGGACACCATTATCCACAGCCATCAATGCCTTATATAATTCTAAGTAATAGTGTAATGCTACAATTTTGTTAATAACTAATTGTGCGGAATCAAAGCGGCAATGTGGATCTATGTGTTAATCACTTCAAACTTCAAGTTAACTAGTACTTTGTCTTCGAGAACACGCAACTTTCAGAACAATCATACTCAACAAGCTTACAAATGCACTCCCTGAATAGATATTTTACTGTTCTAATATTTAATGTAAGGAGCATCTTCTAAGTTTTATACGAAGTTTGCCAAACATTTAAGTTGTAAAAATTATTATCCCAAGAAAAGTATTATGGCTAACAAAGTATTATGGCTAAAAGTATCTATGTGTTAATCATCGTCACATCACTAATTCAGTAATTCACATTGCCTCATGATGCTTGATCTGATTTAGGCATGGCCCCGTCTCGCCCTCGCGGACGCCGACGCAGACTGAATCAAGCCAAGTAGTGACTAGTGACCATCAAATGAAAACCAAAATCAAACAAACTTAAAACCCTTGAAAATGCACGAAATCAGCGAAAGCAAGAGAAGAGATTGTCTACATTGCAATGCCTGTATCAAAGATTGAGAGAGAGAGAGAGAGAGAGAGAGATGACCTTGTCGTTGTCGTTCTCGTTGTCGTTGTTGTTGGTATCTATTTAGGGGCGGCTCTTCCAAATTTATTTATTTAATTTTCAATCCATGAGACTATAACTCTGATATCTGATCACTTAAGGTGGAGAGAGTCTCTTACCACTTAGATCCATCCAGTTGTTAATTTTTTGTCCGACTTTTTGTTAAGTGTTACTTTTTGTGTTAGGAAGTATAGATACAATTTACAAAGAAAATAGCCTTTAATTTGACTTATGATTGGTTAGCGCAACTGGAAGCGAGTTGTTGTCTCTTAACTATTAACTCGAGTTAAAGTTCTAAAAAGTAAACAACATTAAAAACTCCCCCATTCACATGGTGCGTGACTCGGGCCGAACTCAAAGTGGTCAAATAGTTCAAATACCGAGTGGTTTAAACCAAAAAAAAAAAAAAAAAAAAAAAAAGCTTTTAATTGATAAATTTACTCTTTGAATAAAATAATAATAAATGTTCTTAAATGATATTAATTAAAGCTAATTTTAATAAGTTATTCCTATTTGTGTATACCTAATTTATTATATGTGCATAGAAAATTCAACCAATTAAACACTTAAAAATTGAAAGTCAGTACACATTTGAGGAAATAGAATATTTGTCGGTTTAGGTATGGCGTTCAATATGAATCTAACTTATGCGATGAGTTTGACGACTATAGTTAGTGTCCAATATGAATCTAACTTAGACAGTGATTACTTGGTTAATCAGGCGTATTGGAACGTTAGAGATTTCTACAAAGAGCATCAGCAAGAGCGAGCACTCCTTAGAGAGTTAAAATCAAGACGATAACAGGTATGATCATCTCCTTCATCTATGAATCGATGTTGTTTGGTTTAAAAAAAATGCTACAATCACACCCTTAAATGCACAACGCCCCCTTACCCTCTGTATTTTGTATCACGATATATATAAGCTCGCATCTCAAGATGCACAACAACGTTTGGATGTTGGTTTTGTTGTAGTGATATTTTGTAGAGATGTAGAGAGCGTCTACTAGGCGCTCCCATGACCTCCCTTTCACATCACTAATTCACATGGTTAATACTTAATACATTCTACTAAAAACAGTATTTGCGGACTTCTGCGATCATGACATGCTCTAAGGCCTAAGAGCATTAATTTCTACAAAGCAAAGCAAATTAAGTAGCAGAGAGCACCAAATGAAAACCAAATTTGTGCATTTTGAAAACAAACCATGCTTCATGAATCCCTCCCTAATTTCAAAACAAATGAAAACCAAAATCAAACAAACTTAAAACCATTGAAAATGCACGAAATCAGCGAAAACAAGAGAAGAGATTGTCGACATTGCAATGCCTGTATCAACGATTGAGAGACAGACAGAGTTTGAGAGAGAGAGAGATGACCTTGTCCTTGTCCTTGTCGTTGTCGTTGGATTGATGAGTGTATGAAGAAGCCTCACTCACTGCTTTCCTCAATGTGTTCAACGCAGACCATATATTCTCGTTGTCGTTGGATTCATTCACCTTTTCGCTGTTGGATGTGCATCGGGATTTCTATTGGCAGGACCCCACAGCGCATCCAACGGACTAGAAAGGGGCCACGTAGATATATTTATTGTACGTAGTGGCAATTTTGTTAATTATTAAAAGATTTATTTTTATCTTACTACAATTAATATCTTAATATCTAAATAGATATCTACAAAAATTAAAATAAAATTATCCAAATTGAATGAATAGATCTCATCTCTTTCTATAAGCCAAAGTTTGTTAGAATTTTTTTTTTTTTTTTGTCTAAAGATCAGAGAGAGTGAGAGAGATCAAACTAAGATTCAAAAATTCATTAACAACGCATGCATGATGGAGAATGAGATGATGAACAACAATAATAGTAATACTTTGCACCATCAACTGCCATGGGGTTTAACTTTTAACCCCACCGATGAAGATCTTATGCGGTACTTGAGGGCCAAAGTAGACAACATTCAACTTCCTTTCATCGACCCCATCCTCGAATTTGACGTTTTTACCGTGGATCACCCCTCCCAATTATTCTACTTGCACCGTATTTAATAAACTATCATCAACAATCACTACATGCAATTTAATTAGTTATCGATCTAGCCATCTAGACTTTTCTTTATAGGTGCATGTTTTTGTTTTTAACATGCATGGTTTAACTAGGGTTTTAGGTAGGTTTCTTGTTGCATGATCTTTGTTTTCTTTTCTTTTTTTTTTTTTTTTTTTTTTGAGTGTACGATCTTTTTTTACACATGCATGCGTGCACGCTATTTGGTAATTAGTTTTTTAAGGTGTTTTGGAGTACCATATTTTATTACAGTTTAATTAGGGTTTACAGTTGGTGTTAAAAAAATTAGGATTTTTTAAGGTTCTTGATGATCTTTAGCTTTTTTACTTTTCAGGTCAAATATTTACGTAACACTGCTTGCATGCTTCTTGGTTTGGTTAATGCAGAGGAGTTAATGAATGCAACACACGTATACTTTTACGTCAAAAAGAGTGGAAAAGTTCGAAGTGCCGGCAATGGGCGTTGGATCGCCAAAGAACAAATTCAATCAATATATTTAGTAGTGAGGGAGAAATGATGGGGGAGAGGAGATCATTGGTTTATTACAATTCAAAGGAAAAGATACCCGCAAAAAAGACCAGGTGGATCATGAACGAGTATAGGCTACCCAATCTCCAGCCCGCCATCATGTCCGACTCATCGTCGAAAGTAAGTATATATAATTACCAACTTACTAAATTCATTTATACTTATCAAGATTTCTCAGTTGGATAATTAGTTACTAATCAGTTGTGATTCGTATTTGATTATTACAGGACCCCTTTTGGACTTTATGTAAAATTGGTGAGACAGGAAGAACCTCTGGTGATGATGAACAAGTTCTTCCCCCGCTCGACCACGCCTTGCATGATGCATCAGATGTTACAACAGGTTGATAATGTGGAATTGGTGCCTCAAGAAGTCACTGGAGGAAGCTTTGGAGGCAAAGATTACCAAATTAGTAATAATGTTCTGTCCCAAGAACAACAACAGCAACAACACCATGAACAACAATTACACCACATGGAATTGGTGCCTCATCGTCATGATTTACCTCCTGAATTTTGGGTTAATCATCATGACAACTCATCTTTAGAGGTACTTCAGGAGGCGGCGCCTACAGGGCGTATTGGTTTATTACTACTGCCTGACCAACTAGATGATAATGGTACTGATGATGAGGAAGTTGGAGATGATCAAGACTGGATTGAGAACTTAGAATCAACTCTAGAGGTTGATGATGAGTAACAACAACCACTCCAACAACTGCCCACCAACCATTGCCACAAGTACTACAACAAAACGCTGATGATAATATTATAACTGATGAGGATTATGATGATATTCCTCCATGCATATTCCTTGATGAATATCAAAGCAACTTCGACTCGTGGATGGAGACGATTAAGAAGCGCGGTCATGATGATCAACAGCAGCAAGTTGACGAGGAGGAGGAGGAGCCATCCCCCAAGCGTGCTAAAGCTAGAGTAGCTAATTGACGGCCAATTTTTATATGAATCATGCATTTTAGTTCAATTTGTTGTGGAGTATGCATGCACAAAACAATGTATATATACATGCACTATTCTATGTAACATTTTTTTTTTCATCAACAAATTCAATACAGTTCAGTTTATTAGTTTGTAAATATATACAACCTTGCATTTAATTGATTGTTGATCATATATTAATTGCATGTGATGGTTAATTAAGTTATGCTGTGATGGTTAATTGATTGTTGATCATATATTAATTGTTGACACAAATCTCTACATTTTGGCGACCATGCAAATACCACTGTTTGATTGTGCCAAACTACCAATGATTAATTAATTGATGCTCACCAAGACCAATACAAATAAAAGTTCATTTTTATCAGCCTAAACAAAAAAAGAGCTAAATGATTCAGACAAATATGAGTTAAAAGATGTTGTTTGCTAGATACAAAAGAGTACTAGGACAAAGAAACTACCTTACCTAGAAAATTTGCTCCACAAAGTTTTTGATGGGAATTCCATCAATTGTAGCAACTAAAAACATGTACCAAACATAAAGAACAACACACAATATACAAAAAATAGAATTGGAAAGGAAGCCAAATAGTAGTAACTCAACATAAGATTCCAACACTAGTACCTGTACTCAGCTTCACAGCCTCTCTTATCCCATTTTCAATCAAAATCTCCAAAAAACAGCAAAACCAATGGATTCCACTGCAAGCCAGTTAACCACCTCCAATCTGAAAAAAATGACAGCAATGGAAATGAATCTCAGATATCAGTTAGCAATGCAAGTAGGATTTAAAAATCACCATTACATGTAGTGCAAACCTAGATAGTTCAGGATCAAACAAACACAAAAAAGTGGCATTGAGAATAGTAACCAATGGCCCTTGTGACTTTGTGACCCTGGAAAATATAAGACCAATTCAAATATTTGAAATTAATACATAAATACAAGACAAAGACAATGACTAACTTTTTAACAATGAACATAGTTCAGATATTATATGGCTATACACTAAGAAACATCCAAAGAAAATTATGATTTTGTTCAAAAGGGCAGAACAAGTTGAGAGTACACATTAATTGAGATTGTACAAATCATATTTAAAAGTAATTATTTTCAAAGCTCATCGTTGTTTTAATATATCAATTCAGCACCAAGAACAAAGATGCCAAGTATATATATAAAGGTACTTCAAAGAAGAATTGGCACTGCACTTTGGAGATAACCTGTGAGAAGTCCTTATATATGAGGATCAAAACCCAATTCATTGTAGTCCGCATTCTCAAATTTCTCCATTTTCGCTGAAAAGTGCATTAGAATTGTGTTAATGTAGTTTAATAATTACTTTATATGAATTAGGTAGCGGTTTCAATTGTGTTCAATGTGTTGTAGGAGGGGAAAATTAATAGCACGAACGTGCAAAGCATACAAGAAGGCAGATTTGTCAACAATTACAAATCCCTTTTAATATTGTGCCTACCGATAGTACATATAAAACATGAAATTGTATCTGTTGATTGTCATTTGTCATCGAACTTCATCATGCATGTCATCCCATGCCAGTACTTCACCTACTTGAAAAAGAACAATTGATTGTGATGCTAAAACCTAGAGTTCGCAAAAGTAAAACAAAATAAATATTAGCATAACAAAATCAGAATTCTACAAATAATGATAACTTAGATCAACTTTTCAAAGAAGAGATGTAGAGATGTAGAGAGCGATTTGGGTCTCCATGAAAACACAAAGAAGAGATGCAGAGACCGAAAGAATCGGGGTCATGTGTTTAGACGGATTGAGAGCAAAGTCAATCGTTTGGATGTTGGTTTTGTTGTAGTGATATTTTGTTAGTTTCTACGTTGCATCAGATTTCATGGAGTGCCTCTCCAAATAGGAAAGATGCATATTACAGTTTCGTCAAAAGAAGGAACACTGCTGCTCTAGTGGACAGAAAATTAAGATCTCATCACTAGAGTTTCTGAAACTTGTGAATTAACAAAAGCAAAATTGCGGCGATGATAGATGAGTGCCACCACTAGATCGATAAAGCTACTCTTTAATTAGTTTTAACTAATGTGTAGTATCAACTACTCGTAAAATTTTTCACAAACCATTAGAAGAAGATCAGCTGTATATTTAACAAAAGTACGGCAAAGATCAATGTTCTTACCTCTCTTACTTCGATGTCAGCCTGATTGCTTTTCTGGGGCACAGTTCAATGCTAATGGTTAAGAAACAGTATTCTCAGTTATCACTATTCCATACTTCTACTGATAGAAAACTTTCTTCCATTCAATGTTCAACGTCACATTATTCTCCTTTTTCTTTACCTGAAACTACTAGTGTGCGCCCATTAAAATTAAAGAACAAGAGATTAGTATCTGCATGAATGCAAGTAACTTGCGCTGAGTACTATTCGGACTGCTCACCACAAGCAAAAATAGCCACAAGAATTAATCCTTTCAGAAAAAAAGAAAAAAGAAAAACACACGAGAAGGTTCTGCAAGGCATATTTTCAAACTTCAAACAAACAAAGCAGTTTCATCAGACTTACAATACGTGTAATGCACATCAATTGCTGAACAAATACAGCCAATAAAATCGCAAAGTAGCCAAAACTAAGTCATGTATGAAGCACTTTCTCCGGACAGAATATCTTCTTGCTCGAATAGATAATGAAAAGCCCAAGCAGAGCCTATCAGCATGACGTAAAATTATGCGCCTCATTGGGCTTCAAAAAAAAAAAAAAAAAAAAAAAACTAAACTGCACATTACAAATTCATTGGATCAAAACAAAATTCAGAGAGAAAAAAAAGCTACTCTTTAGAAACTAAACTACACAATGGGCACATTACAAATTGATAGTACGATTGAACTAAAAAAGATTTTGTTGCATGGTCAAGGTTGTACCTGGGTCATTATGCGTATGATGAGCTTTTAGAAAGGAAGCTGACAAGTAGTTTCTTTTTAGAATCAGAGTCCTGCTTCACAAGGTTCAGTACCAACTGTTCTCCTTTCATATCATCACAAATTATTTCCTTCTGCCATTTTGTGATTTTAATCTTCGCCTCATCAGCTTTGATGTAATCCATCGGAAAATTTGATGTTCCAGAGGTTATAGGGAATCTCACCTCAACCTCTTTCCCTGAGCATATTGATTGATGAAAGAAAGAAGTAAAAGCCAGCAAAAGGTCTAATTGATTAGTTTTTGGAAAGATAAAGAGAATCAAGAAAACTCAAATTGAAATGTATGACTATATGTTGGAATCGTGAGGGACACTAATCAAGGTTTGAGCTATCATGGTTCGACATAAGATATGCATGCTTGAGACAATTAATGTGTTCAAAACCAATCATTCATTAATCAAAAAGAACAAAAAATTATTCATCGTTGTATAGTTTAAGAGACAAACATAATAAGGTGAAAGAAAAAAGTTTAATGCATTGAAACATTTTAGGTGATATATATAGGTACCCTGCTATATATGGTTCGTAGCCAAAGAAAAGTTATTTATGTCTTGAAGTAATTAAACAACTAGTTTTTCTGTTGTACACCGCACTACTAATCCAGTTAAAGTTCTATTAACAAAGCCCAACCCAAACAAATTAACTTACAATATCAAATTACTTGGACATCATACATCCAAGACAAATGCATGAAAATCGAGAAGCATAATCTATTCACGAATAAGCGAGAAAAATGTGCAATAAGAAAAAAAAAAAAAAAAAACCCACTAAATACCCCGCAATTGATGAATTGTTGTTTGCTAGTCTCTTTTATTATTATTATTTATTTTATTTTTTTTGTCAAAGATCAACCACAAGATTAGTCACCCAAATTTGAATATCATCCACATATTACCACCATTGAAGATAGGTCCTTTGAGTGTGCATCTTTACATATATTTCACGGTCCGCCGCTTTTTAAGTAAAACTAAACCTACAAACCAACTGAAGTTATCATAGAAGTCATATATGCAGAGCTATATAAGGCTGTGCTCACTACATAAAAGCTCGATCCATATTGCTTGTGAACTATAGATTACGTAAAAAAAAAAAATTATACGTACCAAGCACAAACATCACTTATGAGTAGTCCGACACATTGATCAATATATAGAAGGCATAAATCACAATATGTTTCTATATAAGCTGACATCAATAAATGCCAACACTGTTCCATCCCCTTGTTAAGGATCAGATGAACTAGTGCTCTTCTTCTATTTCATTCCATTTAGAGCGTATAATCTATCTTCTTAAGGGCAGAACAAGTAGAGAGTACACATTAATTGAGATTGTGCAAATCATATTTAGAAGTAATTATTTTCAAAGCTCATCGTTATTTTGATATATCAATTCAGCACCAAGAACAAAGATGCCAAGTATATATATCAAGGTACTTTAAAGAAGAATTGGCACTGCACTTTGAAGATTACCTGTGAGAAGTCCATATGTACGAGGATCAAAACCCAATTAATTGTAGTCCACATTCTCAAATTTCTCCATTGTCACTGAAAAGTACAAAAAGTTGAATCATTGAAATCCTCAATAGCACCAAAAAGGGCCGAAAAGTATTGACAAGCACTTGGCTTCATCAGGAGTCTTTGGAAGCAGAAAAATCAAACTAATAAGCACAATTATATATTCTTGGACATTAGCTAGCACACAAAATGGACCGATCAGGCTCACTTTGATTTGAATTCCAGTTGAGGCTAAATGCATGGCTTGATTAACAAGCTACTTTTCAAAAGAATCGAGTCATAGAAACATAAAGAGCTGAAAGAAAAGACAAGCGAACATAAAAGAGAAGAAGTGCATCTGAACACACAACAAGAAATTTGCAGATCAAACACAAGCAGCAATATGCAGCTCAAACATCATAATGTTATTCATAAGAACAGGTTTAAGGATGAAAGATTGCAATCATACCCAATAGACAAACCACCCAACCACTGAATGATGTTTTCCTCCAACACCATGAATGGAAGGCAGCAGACTGCCAATTAAAACAATTCGTTCACTCTCATTGTCAAAAAAAAAAAAAAAAAAAAGGAGTGTACTTAATTATGTCAAGACATAATTTAATTTGGCATGAGTAAACCAAATTATTTTTTGCGCGCAGCAAATATTCTTAATGAAGATCATTAAATCTTCCCTCCAAAAGAGTAAAATCATTAGATTTTCAAGTAAATGGAGAAACTAGTTGTGGCCACTAACCACAAGGATATTCAGAAATTTTATCAAAAGAAAAGGAATTGCTAGAGTAAAATTACTACCATCGTCTTAAACCGTTGTGTAAACTTTCTCGCGGTGATATCATTTCATCTATAAAATTCACTTTAAATTCTCTTGTGGTAGACTAGACTCTATGGAAGGCAGACCTTCATAAAACTTAAAAGAGAGGCATATATACCATCACAAACACTTTAAATTCTCTTCTGGCATACTAGAATAAATCCTAAACCTTAACCCCTAAACCCTAAATTCACTCCGTGCATCTTTATAATCAGGGCGAAGCTTCATCAAGTTTGTAATTTATTTGGACTAAAACATGAAAGGAAGTAAATGATATAGCCCACACATCAACAGCTAAAAATCATAATTATCTCAGAACAAATGCATCACAAGCCAAAACATACCATTCCTTCAATCGAGTTGCATCACACTTTCTTGTCATAGGAACCTCTAGGCTTTGAACTCGCTGGAACACCTGCAGTAACAATTAATATAGAACACATCAAAATCCTTCTCTATAAAATTGGATTCACTTTTCTTTTATTCAGGATAATTTGCTAAGGAGTCAGAAGCTTCGCAAAAAAAAAAAAAAAAAAAATATAAATCTTCAGCAGTAATGGGAAGATGTACAAATAGGTAATTTGAAGAAATAACTCCCAAGCTTACTAAATTTGATAGAGAACTAAAAGAAATAGAAGTTCTAATAATCTAAATTGTTCGTGTAAACCAAAATTTAACTACACAAGAACTAAGTGGAATACTAGAGCAAAAGAGAGGAATTAATTGGAATCACGTAGTGGAAAGCTTTGTTGAGTTAAGCAGCAGCTTAATTAAGAAATTTAACAATCAAATAAGTTGTTTCAAACATTAACTTCTATTAAAAGAAGAAAAACAGAACATTCCAAAACCAAAAGTATAATACCGCGCGCCTTATTAGTATAACTTTCTATTGAGGAATAAACTCTACATTCCTCTACATTCTCCTTTCAGGAAGGCACTTCCATGCATTGACTAGAATCTTCTACTCACAGTGAGCACTAATCTTGTCTTCGAACCCTTAAAGACATTTAACATGCTATATAGGCTGTAAAAAAATGAAATATTTCCAATACAATGAAACTCAAAATAGTTTTATGTTATTTTTCTCGGAAGGCGTGCCATCTATATTTCATTAACAGTAGAAATGCATCATAAGGCGAAAAACCACCCAAATACCTTAATTTAAAAAACACCACAAATCAGTGATTTCAAACAAGAAAAGTTGAATCTTTGAGAAACTACACTCATATCTTGATCATACAACAATTACAAATAGTTATATAAAGTATCTATTCTATATAAGTGGGGAAATGATTGTAATCAATGTGAGAAACTTGATCGACTTCAAGATTTTGGATAATATTTCCTTAAGCAGGCCTCTCAATGCTATTATCTTTTTTCTGTTGGTTATATTCAACCAAAAAAGAAAAAGAATTTGGGCATATACACTACACATACCAACTCAATATACTCATATAGGAAGGACTCAAGTTGCACCATAGGAAACAAAGTAATCCGCATAACCAAGCACCAAATTAATGGAAGAATTAAGAACAAGTTAATTATAAACAAAACCTGTACATTGATAAAAAATCCCACGAACCGCGTGCAATTCGTTCAAAAATCGAATTCATATTTTTCCTCTAAAGACCATTTCCAGACATCAAACTTTACAAGAAAACAAACTCAAATCAAGTTTAATTTTCAGCAAACACACAAAATATCCATACCCAGTTAAGCAAATCCCTTCAATAAAACAAAGAACAAACAAGAACCCATTTCGCCTAGGTAATCAAAAATACTAAACCAAGAGTAAACCCCAAAAAATTCAAAATTTATGACAAAAGTAGAAGATTTATTACCAGTTGAACTCCCATTGAGAAGGAACATCAACGACATCCATTCTCTCAGCATAAACAATGGATGAACCAACCCTGTGAAGATCGAGAACAGATTCACTAAGCTAAACATCACAAAAAACAATCAAACAATTCAACAAATCACTCTGAAACTCATAAAAATGCGTGCATTTTATGCAAATCCACACCAAAACCTTCAATCAATCCCTAAATTTTACAAGATTTGAAGCACCAAAAGGGGTTTTGAGGGGTTTTGGTTCGAATCAAAAACTATTATGGCTAACGAACAAGTTGAGAGTACACATTAATTGAGATTGTACAAATCATATTTAAAAGTAAATCGTTGTTTTAATATATCAATTCAGCAGCAAGAACAAAGATGCCAAGTATATATATATATCAAGGTACTTCAAAGAAGAATTGGTACTGCACTTTGGAGATAACCTGTGAGAAGTCCATATATATGAGGATCAAAACCCAATTCATTGTACTCCACATTCTCAAATTTCTCCATTGTCACTGAAAAGTAGAAAAAGTTGAATCATCGAAACCCTCAATAGCACCAAAAAAGGCTGAAAAGTATTGAGAAGCACTTAGCTTCATTAGGAGTCTTTGGAAGGAGAAAAATCAAACTAATAATATATTCTTCGACGTTGGCTAGCACACAAAATGAAAGATTGCAATCATACCCAATAGACAAACCACCCAACATTTAGCCAAATAAATTCTCAAAAGAGAAAAAAAAAAAAAAAAAGGAAAGCAGGAGCTAGTAGGCCACATTTTGAACATTCATCATGAATGCAAGAATGGCCTGAAGAATAATGCATTTGAATTATGTGGAAGTTGATTGAGGAGTTATGTGGCCAGAATAGAGCACAAAATTGAATTGTACAAAACAATTCTGACAACTGCTAGGAAAGGAAATCAAAAGTTTTTTCGAGCTGTTGAAATAGGTGTAGAAAAAGCCCTAATCTTTCATAAATCTGATTAGGATTTTTGGTGTTGTAGTTTGCGTTTGATTATTGGCAGCAGTTGTTCGTTAAAACAAAAAAACAAAAGTGTTTCTGAGTTAAAAAAAAAAACAAAGCCCTTTCGAATAAAATAATGAGAGATTGATTCCATATAACTCAGCTAGCCTAGGATGGATGCTAACACCCTACGCTAACTGAGTGATATCTAATCCACATCTCACTCAATGTTAGGCGTCTAGTGCTTCTATATATAAAGTGTACAAATTATTAAGTTATTGTCGATGTGGGATTGTCTATCTTGTTGTCTTGCTGGTTTAGAGTACATGGATGATATTTGGACATGACATCCATTTGACAACCTTGTTCACTCTCGTGCACAGAGTGATCAATTGAGAAGACACCACGCCTCCCATGCATCATTCTCTGCTTTTTGTTACTAACAATAACATACCTCAATGTCAAATCTGTAGTAGAGTTGGTCATACAACTGCTATTTGTTACTATAGAGCTGATATGTCTTACATGGGTGCACAAGGATCAACTGGTGTTCAGGGAGTTCATGGCAATTTATCACAAAGAGATGGTTTTAATAGCCCTCATAGTGCTCATTTTATCAATTCACAAAATCAGTTTGGCAACTCTTTCCACAATGGTTCCATTTTTCCTTCTCATGAGTCTGTAATGGACAGTTCTTGGTATGTTGACAGTGGTGCTACTTCCCATGTCACTCCTGATGCCTCTCATGTGTCTCAATCTTCACCATATTCAGGTACTGAATCTTTGATTGTTGGTAATGGTCACTCTTTAGATATTCAATCTATTGGCTCAGCACATATTTCTTCAGCTCATTCAATAACTAAAGAGATTTGGCTTCAAGGAGTGCTAAGAGATGGCTTGTACCAGTTTCGCAACAACACAGCTCCTTCAAAGAAGTTTCCTTATGTGTACATTGCTTCAGAACAATCACCATTTTCGCTGTGGCGTAGGAGGTTGGGACATCCACAACTTCAAACTCTTCAACAGATTGTCCGTGCGAATTTAAATTTTCCTGCATCTCAGTCTGAATTTTGTTCTGTTTGTCTCTTCTATTGAGGGATTCAACTATTAAAGGTGCATGTGTGCTCTTGTTTTCCTTATCTGAGATCTTATAACACCAACAAATATCATTATAGATCAGAGAAATGCTTCTTCTTGGGATACAGTTCGCAACACAAAGGATACAAATGCATGTCAGCTGCTGGTAGAGTATATATCTCACGCCATGTCATGTTTAATGAAACCGAGTTTCTGTATTCTCAGTTATTTCAGTCTCCACAGTCTCATACTGTTGTATTCTCTGAAACCTATAGACACATTATCAAGGCTTCTACACTAAGAGTCATCTTCTCCATTGTAGCTACTTTTGGCTGGCAACTTCGACAAATTGATATTAACAATGCATTACTAAATGGTACTTTAAAGGAGGAGGTCTATACTAATCAACCAGAGGGTTTTGTTACTGCTGATAATGCTGGATTGGTGTGTCAATTGCACAAAGAGTTAAGTGACCCTTCTGCCCCAGCTTTCTCTGATCCAACTCTCTATCGAAGCATCTTGGGAGGTCTTCAGTATGTTGTGAACACAAGATCTGATATTGCTTACATTGTTAACAAGTTAAGCCAGTATCAGCAGTCCCTTTCCATTCTTCATCGGCAAGCATTAACGAGAGTGTTACGATATTTGAAAGGTACTCTTCTTCATGGTTTATGTTACAAGTCTGGTTCTAAGCTGCTGTTGACAGGGTATTCAGATGCTGACTGGGCGTCCTCCATCGAAAATAGAAAGTCTGTTGCTGGGTTTGCAGTGTTCTTTGGTTGCAACTTAGTGTCATGGCAGTCCAAGAAGCAAAGTGCGGTTGCTCGATCCAACACTGAATCCGAGTATGGAGCTCTGGCTAATGTTGCTGCTGAACTTAAATAGATCAAGTCTCTTCTGCATGAACTGCATTTTCCTCTTCCACATACTCCTATGGTGTTGTGTCACAACATGAGTGCAACTGCTCTGCCTCATAATCATGTTTTTCATTCAAGAACGAAGCACATTGAGATTGATGTCCATTTCATTCGTGATCAGGTCCTCAAACGAGCTCTTACAATTGCTCATGTACCTTCTGTTGATCAACTTGCTGATGGTTTTACTAAACCATTGCCTACTTCGAGATTTACTTATCTTCGAATCAAACTTGGTGTAGGTATGCTACCCCTGCGTATGAGGGGGGATGTTAGCATCAACCATTTAGTGATAATGTGTACCTGAATGTAACCGTAGTGAGGTGTATTGAATCAATATTGTCCAATTAATCATTGTAATTAGTTAGACAGTTAGAGTGCGTCAGGATGTGTGATTAACAACTTGTATGTACGTGAAGGAATATCAAAGTAGTAAACTGAGTTTAAAGAAGCAGAGACAAAAAAACAAGAATAAAAAAGAAAGATTTCTGCAGTAGTCTGCTAATTTCATTTAAGTTGAATAGCTTAAATACACAAAAAAATACTAACTGAAAATCAGAAAATAAGGAAACTACTCCTAGAATAATGCCACTACAAGCCTACAACTGATACACCAACCAACAGTCAAAGAAACTAAGCTAAAAATAAGGAAGTAACAACTAAAACATTAGACTAAGTCAGACACATAAATACTGCAGCAGCTGAGGCAAAATTCAACACTCTTCCTTGCTTCAGTTGCTGCACACTCCAAGCTTTTCTCTCAGGAATTCAAACTTGCTTGTCGGTAAGGCTTTGGTGAAGATGTCCGCCAGTTGATAATTTGTCCTGCAATACTTCAACTTAATTGATCCTCCTTTTTGCACATCTTTGGGAAAAAATAATTTGATGTTGAAGTGTTTTGTTCTTCCATGAAAAACAAGACTGTTTGAGATAGTGATTGCTGCTTGATTGTCCACAAACACCTTTGAACTTCCTTCTTGCTTCAAATTGAGATCAATCAACACTTTCCTAAGTCACAATGCTTGATTCGCAGCAGCTGTAGCAGCAATAAATTCAGCTTCGGCGGTGGATTGTGCAACAATATCTGGCTTCTTAGAACACCAAGTGAACACCCCTGAACCTAGATTAAAATAATAACCTGAAGTACTCTTCATATCATCAGAACCACCATAATCACTGTCCGAATATACCTGCAGAATACAATTCTGATTTGCACAAAACATAACTCCAAAATTAAGTGTTCCCTTGACATATCTCATAACTCTCTTAGCTGCTGTAAGATGAGTTTTAGTTGCACTATTAGAAAAATCTGGATAAGACACTTACACCATGTAAAATATCCGGTCTAGTTGCTGTGAGATACCTGAGACAACCAACTATACTTCGGTAAAGAGTCTCGTCTTAAACCGTTGTGTAACTTTCTCGCGGTGATATCATTTCATCTATAAAATTCACTTTAAATTCTCTTATGGTAGACTAGACTCTATGGAAGGCAGACCTTCATAAAACTTAAAAGAGAGGCATATATAACTTCACAAACACTTTAAATTCTCTTCTGGCAGACTAGACTAAATCCTAAACCGTAATTTCACTCCGTGCATCTTTATAATCAGGGCGAAGCTTCATCAAGTTTGTAATTTAATTGGACTAAAATATGAAAGGAAGTAAATGATATAGCCCACACATAAACAGCTAAAAATCATAATTATCTCGGAACAAATGCATCACAAGCCAAAATATACCATTCCTTCAATCGAGTTGCATCACACTTTCTTGTCATAGGAACCTCTAGGCTTTGAACTCGCTGGAACACCTGCAGTAACAATTAATATAGAACACATCAAAATCCTTCTCTATAAAATTGGATTCACTTTTCTTTTATTCAGGATAATTTGCTAAGGAGTCAGAAGCTTCGCAAAAAATAAATAAATCTTCAGCAGTAATGGGAAGATGTACAAATAGGTAATTTGAAGAAATAACTCCCAAGCTCACTAAATTTGATAGAGAACTAAAAGAAATAGAAGTTCTAATAATCTAAATTGTTCGTGTAAACCAAAATTTAACTGCACAAGAACTAAGTGGAATACTAGAGCAAAAGAGAGGAATTAATTGGAATCAAGTAGCGGAAAGCTTTGTTGAGTTAAGCAGCAGCTTAATTAAGAAATTTAACAATCAAATAAGTTTTTTCAAACATTAACTTCTATTAAAAGAAGAAAAACAGAACATTCCAAAACAAAAAGTATAATACCGTGCGCCTTATTAGTACAACTTTCTGTTGAGCAATAAACTCTACATTCCTCTACATTCTCCTTTCAGGAAGGCACTTCCATGCATTGACTTGAATCTTCTACTCACAGTGAGCACTAATCTTGTCTTCGAACCCTTAAAAACATTTAACATGCTATATAGGCTGTTCAAAAATGAAATATTTCCAATACAATGAAACTCAAAATAGTTTTATGTTATTTTTCCCGGAAGACGTGCCATCTATATTTCATTAACAGTAGAAGTGCATCATAAGGCGAAAAACCACCCAAATACCTTAATTTAAAAAACACCACAAATCAGTGATTTCAAACTCTTCCACTCCGCTCAATTTAAAAAATACAACAAAGCCTCATTCCCAAATTAGTAAAGGTCGGCTACATGGATCAAACTCTTCCACTCCGCTCAATTTAATTCACTAGATTTCTACCAAAAAAAAATTTAATTCACTAGATTACATTTTTAGAGAAAAACAAATACCACGAACTGAATGCAATTCGTTCAAAAATCGAATTCATATTTTTCCTCTAAAGACCATTTCCAGACATCAAATTTTACAAGAAAACAAACTCAAATCGAGTCTAATTTTCAGCAAACACACAAAATATCCATAACCAGTTAAGCAAATCCCTTCAATAAAACAAAGAACAAACAAGAACCCATTTCGAATTGTAGATGTTTTTGGGCCTGTTGAGATTCACCATGTAAACAAAAAGTAATGGAGGAATTGTAGATGTTTCTTATGCTTCAATAAAAAAAAAATCACAAAAATAATTCACTCTATGTTTTTAATTTTATAACCGTTTGTTTGATACTCCCCTCCAGTTTCAAATAGCTGTCGTAATTTGACCAAAAAGCACAAGAATTAAGAAAATGATTGATTCCATCAAAAAAATTCATGACGAGACTGAATTTTTTCTACATAAATGATTTCATTTATTTTGCACTTAATCGAGCACAATGAAAAAGTTTGATCCATGTAGCCGACCCCAGTTAATTTGGGACTGAGGCTATGTTGTTGTTGTAAATGATTTCATTTATTGTAAATTTTGTGAATGAAGCGATTACTGTTATCATTAATTAAATTGAAATTCAAGCAATAAACGCTCTGTTTACATTTTCTTTTTTGAGGACTTGGAGTTGAACTCACAACCTTCACTTTGTCTTTTAGGCAAGTGATGTTTCTACCATCTCATTAGAGATACTTTAGCGACAACGCACACCGAAACGCGATGTATGCACCTCAAGATGCGATTCACACATGTTTTGAGGAACATCTTATGCTCGTGGGAACGTGGATTTGATGTAGGTGTAGAATTTTTCTGTATTGGGAAGGAGGTAGTATTTGTTGCTCTCAATCTCTTATCTTTCCTTTTTGGCCCAAACATTACATGTTGAAGAATTATGAGTACGATCAAGCTAATTACTAGGCTAACTGAAAAGTCATATTTGCATTAGAAAAAAAAAAATGCATGTTCGAATAGGAACGTGGTTTTACCACAAAAAAAATCAACATGGTTTACAAAAAAAAAAAAGACATTCAAAATATAAGCATTTGTTTCCTCAAAAAAAAAAAAAAACAAAAAAAACAAAAAAAGTATTTGTACACATTATAATTTCTGAATATAAATTTTTTAAACACTTCAAACTTCAAGTTTAATGCATTGAAACATTTTAGGTGAAATATATAGGTACCCTGCTATATATGGTTTGTAGCCAAAGAAAACTTAGTTATGTCTTGAAGTAATTAAATAACTAGTTTTTCTGCTGTACACCGCACTACTAATCAAGTTAAAGTTCTATTAACAAAGCCCAATCCAAACAAATTAACTTACAATATCAAATTAGTTGAACGTCATACATCCAAGACAAATGCATGAAAATCGAGAAGCCTAATCTATTCACGAATAAGCAGAAAAATGTGCAATAAGAAAAAAAAAAAAAAAAAAAACCCGCTAAATATCTAAATTAACATGGGATGCATTAATTAGGAGGGATTTGAATGGTTTGCAAAGCTCACCATCAATTGCACTTAATCGAGCACAATGGAAAAGTTTGATCCATGTAGCCGACCCCAGTTAATTTGGGATTGAGGCTATGTTGTTGTTGTTGTCGTTGTACAATAAATAAAGTCATTAATTGTAAGAACTTGGACTCTATTTGTAACTCTATGCACACTTTTTCCTAGCTCTTCTTTGGGTGAGTTTTGACTCTATGCACACTTAATTGGTAATGCGGCGGCATGCAGGAAAAGCTAGACGGATGAGAGTGTTGACTCTATGTCAGGCTTCAGCCTATTCTCTGCTTGTTTATCAGAGGAAGTGTGTCCATGCAGACTTGTGGAGCTAGGGAGCATCACATTTTTGCCTCCTGTCTTGAATATAACATAATACGCAGGTTTGGCATATTGAGTTTACCATGCGAGACATCTAGGTTATATTCAAGAGGCAAAAAAATGTGATGCTCCCTGGCTCGTTAATTAAGTGAGAAGCTGGTAGTCGAACATGAGTAATTGTCGACACAAATCTCTACATTTTGGCGACCATGCGAATACCACTGTTTGATTGTGCCAAACTACCAATGATTAATTAATTGATGCTCACCAAGACCAAAACAAATAAAAGCTCATTTTTCTCAGCCTAAACAAAAAAAGAGCTAAATGATTCAGACAAATATGAGTTAAAAGATGTTGTTTGCTAGATACAAAAGAGTACTAGGACAAAGAAACTACTTTACCTAGAAAATTTGCTCCACAAAGTTTTAATGGGAATTCCATCAATTGTAGCAAATTAGACCCATCTGATGAAGACCCTCTTTGATCCATTAAGCTTCTTAACTTGAGATCATTGGCACCGAAATCTTCGTCTCTGAACAAATCAGATTGGCCTTATATACAATTACTTTTTTGGGGTGATTTAAAAAAAAAAAAAGTATAATATTGTTGCAGCAACCCCAACAAAGAAGATTCCAACAAAAAGCTGAGATGAAACTGAAATTCAAGTTCTAGGAACGAAAATCACATAAATTCAACCAAAAACATTCCCAACTTTATAAGCTTTGGAGACATAGATTCAAACATAAACAACTAAAAACATGTACCAAACATAAAGAACAACACACAATATACAAAAAATAGAATTGGAAAGGAAGCCAAATAGTAGTAACTCAACATAAGATTCCAACACTAGTACTTGGTACTGTACTCACTTCACACCTCTCTTGTCCCATTTTCAATCAAAATCTCCAAAAAACAGCAAAACCAAATAAACCCAAAAGAATTCAGGCTTCAAATCCACATATTTGAACAGGTGAAGCCCATTAAAGACCTAAAGATGATGTGAGCTACAAACAATACTAAGTATATATGCCCAGATCAAAACATATGGATTAGTAGCATGGAAAGGATCGATCGAGTCATTGCCAATTTTGAAGGTATCTACAATGAAAATGCACGAAATCAGCGAAAGCAAGAGAAGAGATTGTCTACATTGCAATGCCTGTATCAAAGATTGAGAGAGAGAGAGAGAGAGAGAGAGAGAGAGAGATGACGTTGTCGTTGTCGTTGTCGTTGGATTGATGAGTGTATGAAGAAGCCTCACTCACTGCTTTCCTCAATGCGTTCAACGCAGACCATATATTCTCGTTGTCGTTCGATTCATTCACCTTTTCGCTGTTGGATGTGCATCGGGATTTCTATTGGCAGGACCCCACAGTGCATCCAACGGACTACAAAGGGGCCACGTAGATATATTTATTGTACGTAGTGGCAATTTTGTTAACGGAGGATGATCTTCCTCCTGAATTCTGGGTTAATCTTCATGAACTCCAACAGCTGCCATTAATTCATCAACCACTATTTGAGCAACACCAACCACAAGTACTACAACAGCACACTGATGATAATATTATAACTGTTGAGGATTGTGATGATATTTCTCCATGCATATGCCTTGATGAATATCAAGGATGCTTCGACTCGTGGATGGAGACAATTAAGAAGGGCGGTCATGATGATCAACAACAACAATTTGATGATGAGAAGGAGGAGGATGATCAAGACTGGATTGAGAACTTGGAATCAACTCTGGAGGTTGATGATGAGGAACAACAACCACTTCAACAGCTGCCATTAATTCATCAACCACTATTTGAGCAGCACCAACCACAAGTACTACAACAGCACACTGATGATAATATTATAAATGTCGAGGATTATGATGATATTCCTCCATGCATCTTCCTTGATGAATATCAAGACAACTTCAACTCGTGGATGGAGACAATTAAGAAGCGCGGCCATGATGATCAGCAGCAACAAGTTGATGAGGAGGAGCCATCCCCCAAGCGTGCTAAAGCTAGAGTAGCAAATTGAAGACCAATTTTTATATGAATCATGCATTTTAGTTCAATTTGTTGTGGAGTATGCAAGCACAAAACAATGTATATATGCACTATTCTATGTAACAATTTTTTTTTCATCAACAAATTCAATACAGTTCAGTTTATTTGTTTGTAAATATATACAACCTTGCATTTAATTGATTGTTGATCATATCCGGATGAATAGCATGTTATGGTTAATTAAGTTATTCTGGCAAATTAGTTTTATGAACCAGCTAGGCTATATAGTTGCATATATAGCTAGCAGGATTGACGACTACAAGGAATTACCACTGTTTGATTATGCCAAACTACCAATGATTAATTGATGCTGACGAAGACCAATATAAATAAAAAGCTAAGTGTCAAGATCAAAATGTCTTTTATATATATATACTCTTTTTTCATATAACTACAGATTCTTTGCAAGTACATATATAAACATCATGCCATGCCGTGCCTAGAGTTTCCTCGATAAGTTTGAGGCGAAAACGCCGAGACAACGATGATCTAGTCATAAGCGGCACAACACCTTGAAAACAATGTGCAAGGATGAGTGATCAGCCTTACTGCAGGGACCATATTTCGTTAATTTCTACGCTGCATTAGATTTCATGGAGTGCCTCCAAAGAGGGAACACCACTGCTCTAAAATTAAGATCTCATCACTAGAGTTTCTGAAACTTGTGAATTAACAAAAGCAAAACGGCAGCGACGATAGATGAGTGGCACCATTAGATAAAGCTACTCTTTAATTAGTTTTAACCAATGTGTAGTATCAACTATTCGAAAAAAATTTCACCAACCATTACAAGAACAGAGGCTGCATATTTAACAAAAGCACAGCAAAGAACAATATTCTTACCTCTCTTCAACGTCAGCCTGATTGCCTTTTCCGGGGCACATGCTAATGGTTAATAAAAATAGTGTTCTCAGTTACCACTCTTCCATGCTTCTCCTGATAAAATTGGTTTCTTCCATTCAATGTTCAACTTCGCATTATTCTACTTTTTCTCTACCTGAAACTTCTGGTGCGCACCCATCAAAATTAAAGAACAAGAGATTAGTATCTGCATGAATGCAAGTAACTTGCGCTGAGTACTATTCGGACTGCTCACCACAAGCAAAAATAGCCACAAGAATTAATCCTTTCAGAAAAAAAGAAAAAAGAAAAACACACGAGAAGGTTCTGCAAGGCATATTTTCAAACTTCAAACAAACAAAGCAGTTTCATCAGACTTACAATATGTGTAATGCACATCAATTGCTGAACAAATACAGCCAATAAAATCGCAAATTAGCCAAAACTAAGTCATGTATGAAGCACTTTCTCCAGACAGAATATCTTACTGCTCGGAATAGATAATGAAAAGCCCAAGCAGAACCTATCAGCATGACGTAAAATTATGCGCCTCATTGGGCTTCGAAAAGAAAAAAAAAAAAAAAAAAAAAAAAAAAAAACTAAACTGCACATTACAAATTCATTGGATCAAAACAAAATTCAGAGAGAAAAAAAGCTACTCTTTAGAAACTAAACTGCACAATGGGCACATTACAAATTGATAGTACGATTGAACTAAAAAAGATTTTGTTGCATGGTCAAGGTTGTACCTGGGTCATTATGCGTATGATGAGCTTTTAGAAAGGAAGCTGACAAGTAGTTTCTTTTTAGAATCAGAGTCCTGCTTCACAAGGTTCAGTACCAACTGTTCTCTTTTCATATCATCACAAATTATTTCCTTCTGCCATTTTGTGATTTTAATCTTCTCCTCATCAGCTTTGATGTAATCCACCGGAAAATTTGATGTTCCAGAGGTTATAGGGAATCTCACCTCAACCTCTTTCCTTGAGCATATTGATTGATGAAAGAAAGAAGTAACAGCCAGCAAAAGGTCTAATGGATTAGTTTTTGGAAAGATAAAGAGAATCAAGAAAACTCAAATTGAAATGTATGGCTATATGTTGGAATCGTGAGGGACACTAATCAAGGTTTGAGCTATCATGGTTTGACATAAGATATGCATGCTTGAGACAATTAATGTGTTCAAACCCAATCATTCATTAATCAAAAAGAACAAAAAATTATTCATCGTTGTATAGTTTAAGAGACAAACATAATAAGGTGAAAGAAAAAAGTTTAATGCATTGAAACATTTTAGGTGATATATATAGGTACCCGGCTATATATGGTTCGTAGCCAAAGAAAAGTTATTTATGTCTTGAAGTAATTAAACAACTAGTTTTTCTGTTGTACACCGCACTACTAATCCAGTTAAAGTTCTATTAACAAAGCCCAACCCAAACAAATTAACTTACAATATCAAATTAGTTCGACGTCATACATCCAAGACAAATGCATGAAAATCGAGAAGCATAATCTATTCACGAATAAGCAGAAAAATGTGCAATAAGAAAAAAAAAAAAAAACCCACTAAATACCCTGCAATTGATGAATTGTTGTTTGCTAGTCTCTTTTATTATTATTATTATTATTATTTTTTTTTGTCAAAGATCAACCGCAGGATTAGTCACCCAGCTTGAATATCATCCACATATTACCACCATTCAAGATAGGTCCTTTGAGTGTGCATCTTTACATATATTTCACGGTTCGCCAGTTTTTTAAGTGAAACTAAACCTACAAACCAACTGAAGTTATCATAGAAGTCATATATGCAGAGCTATATAAGGCTGTGCTCACTACATAAAAGCTCGATCCATATTGCTTGTGAACTATAGATTACGTAAAAAAAAATTATAAGTACCAAGCACAAACATCACTTATGAGTAGTCTGACACATTGATCAATATATAGAAGGCATAAATCACAATATGTTTCTATATAAGCTGACATCAATAAATGCCAACACTGTTCCATCCCCTTGTTAAGGATCAGATGAACTAGTGCTCTTCTTCTATTTCATTCCATTTAGAGCGTATAATCTATCTTCTTAAGGGCAGAACAAGTAGAGAGTACACATTAATTGAGATTGTGCAAATCATATTTAAAAGTAATTATTTTCAAAGCTCATCGTTGTTTTAATATATCAATTCAGCACCAAGAACAAAGATGCCAAGTATATATATCAAGGTACTTTAAAGAAGAATTGGCACTGCACTTTGGAGATTACCTGTGAGAAGTCCATATGTATGAGGATCAAAACCCAATTCATTGTAGTCCACATTCTCAAATTTCTCCATTGTCACTGAAAAGTACAAAAAGTTGAATCATTGAAACCCTCAATAGCACCAAAAAAGGCCGAAAAGTATTGAGAAGCACTTGGCTTCATCAGGAGTCTTTGGAAGCAGAAAAATCAAACTAATAAGCACAATTATATATTCTTGGACATTAGCTAGCACACAAAATGGACCGATCAGGCTCACTTTGATTTGAATTCCAGTTGAGGCTAAATGCTTGGCTTGATGAACAAGCTACTTTTCAAAAGAATCGAGTCATAGAAACATAAAGAGCTGAAAGAAAAGACAAGCGAACATAAAAGAGAAGAAGTGCATCTAAACACACAACAAGAAATTTGCAGATCAAACACAAGCAGCAATATGCAGCTCAAACATCATAATGTTATTCATAAGAACAGGTTTAAGGATGAAAGATTGCAATCATACCCAATAGACAAACCACCCAACAATTAGCCAAATAAATTCTCAAAAAAAAAAAAAAAAAAAAAAAAAAAAAAAAAGCAAAGCAGGAGCTAGTAGGCCACATTTTGAACATTCATCATGAATGCAAGAATGGCCTGAAGAACAATGCATTTGAATTGTGTTAATGTAGTTTAATAATTGCTTTATATAAATTAGGTAGCGGTTTCAATTGTGTTCAATGTGTCGTAGGAAGGAAAAATTAATCGTACGTGCAAAGGATACAAGAAGGCAGATTTGTCAACAATTATAAATCCTTTTTAATATTGTACCTATTGATAGTACACATATAACATGAAATTGTATCTGTTGATTGTCATTTGTCATCGAACTTCATCATGTCATCCCATGCCACTTAACCTACTTGAAAAAGAACAATTGATTGTGGTGCTAAAACCTAGAGTTTGCAAAAGTAAAACAAAATAAATATTAACATAACAAAATCGTAATTCGACAAATAATGATAACTTAGATCAACTTTTCAAGTGTTCCAATCCTTTGCATCACGTCGATGCCGTTGTTGCTCCGAGTGATGAACCGTATAATGGGAATCACTATCTTATCATACAAAGGCATTAGGAGGATTATAGATAAGTTGATTACGCTCTGCAGGGATGCCGGTGGGATCATGAAGTTCTTCCCTATGTTCCTCTTCATTGTCATCCCTTGTTTAGTGAAGAAAGTCGCAGGCTGTTGGAAGATCACCGCGAAAGTGAGCAGCATTGCCCAGATTGGTAACAGTCTTAAGACAGCTCTTACATCATCACTAAGCAAATGATGAGTTGCAGGTCGGGCATCTCGACTATCAATGCTTCGGCGCAAGGGATGCTGATGCCTTCATTTCTGCAGAGCGATTTCTCCTCTAACCTATATACAGCCATGCATCTATCAGATTAGACTTGACCATTAATTTGAAACATGAATAAATTAAATCAATTAAGGGAGTCCCTTAATTTGAGATGACTAACTAAATCTCGAGATATTAATTAACTTACTCGAGCTCATCGGAAATGGTAGAATTTTTAGATGATGAGGATGATGATGATGATGATAAGGTAATTCTTCGAGTTATGGTATTTGGCGCCACACTTGCCTTGATTGCTTTCACAAAGCTCTCGATTTGCTTGAGTCCCTTGGTTTCTTTCATGGTATAGAAGCGAGTTCCAACTGTTTCTTCTCAAAACATTGTAGGAAACAAGTGGATTTTTACCATCAAACGTAATTCAGATGGTTCAATCAATCGTTATAAAGCTCGGTTGGTTGCAAAAGGATTTAAACAGATACCGGGAGTTGATTTCTCTGAAACCAAAAGTCTTGTTATCAAGGCTTCCACAGTAAGAGTCATCTTCTCCATTGTTGTTACTTTTGGATGGCAACTTCGACAAATTGATATTAACAATGCATTACTAAATGGTACTTTAAAGGAGGAGGTCTATACTAATCAACCAGAGGGTTTTGTTACTGCTGATAATGCTGGATTGGTGTGTCAATTGCACAAAGCCTTGTATGGACTACGCCAGCTCCACGAGCTTGGTTTGAGACATTGAAACAACATCTCCTAAATTGGGGTTTCAAAAACTCTATTTCTAATCATTCTTTATTCATTCTTCACACTTCAACCTGGTACCCTTTATGTCCTGGTGTATGTGGATGATATTATCATCACTTTGGGAGTAATTCTACCATGATTCAAATAGCTTCATTTCCTCTCTTAATCATAAATTTGCATTGAAGGATATTGGTGATTTGAGTCTTTTCCTTGGTTTCGAAGTTCACCGTGACTCAACTGGATTGTATCTTAATCAATCCAACTACATCAACACTCTTCTTCTTAAACCTGGTTCTAAGTCTTGTTGACAGGGTATTCGGATGCGACTAGGCGTCCTCCATTGAAGATAGAAAGTCTATTGCTTGGGTTTGCGGTGTTCTTTGGTTGCAACTTAGTGTCATGGCGAGTCCAAGAAGCATAGTGCGGTTTGCTCGATCCAAAGATTGAATCCGGTATAGAGCTCTGGCCAATGTTGTTGCTCAACTTCAATGGATCAAGTCTCTTCTGCATGAACTGGATTTTCCTCTTCCACATACTCCTATGGTGTTGTGTGACAACATGAGTGCAACTGCTCTGGCTCATAATCATGTTTTTCATTCAAGAACGAAGCACATTGAGATTGATGTCCATTTCATTCGTGATCAGGTCCTCAAACGAGCTCTTACAATTGCTCATGTACCTTCTGTTGATCAACTTGCCGATGGTTTTACTAAACCATTGCCTACTTCGAGATTTACTTATCTTCGAATCAAACTTGGTGTAGGTATACTACCCCTGCGTTTGAGGGGGGATGTTAGCATCAACCATTGAGTGATAATGTGTACCTGAATGTAACCGTAGTGAGGTTTATTGAATCAATACTTTCCAGCTAATCATTGTAATTAGTTAGACAGTTAGAGTGTGTCGAGGTGTGATTAACAACTTGTATGTACGTGAAGGAATATCAAAGTAGTAAACCGAGTATAAAGAAGCGAGAGACAAGAAACAAGAATAAAGAAGAAAGATTTCTGCATGAGTCTGCTAATTTCATTTAAGTTGAATAGCTTAAATACACAAAAAATTCTAACCGAAAATCGAAAAAATAAGGAAACTACGCCTAGAATAATGCCACTACAAGTCTACAACCGATACATCAACCATCAGTCAAAGAAACTAAGCTAAAAACAAGGAAGTAACAATCGAAACATTAGACTAAGTCGGACACATAAATACTGCAGCAAGAAAGTGAGGCAAAATTCAACACTCCTCTTTGCTTCAGTTATTGCACACTCCAAGCTTTTCTCTTAGGAATTCAAACTTGCTTGTCGGTAAGGCTTTGGTGAAGATGTCCGCTAGTTGATAATCTGTCTGCAGCACTTCAACTTAATTGATCCTCCTATCTCGCACATCTCTCGAGAAAAATAATTTGATGTTGAAGTGTTTTGTTTTTCCATGAAAAACAGATTGTTTGAGATAGCGATTGCTTTGCTTGATTGTCCACAAACACCTCTCGTACTTCCTTCTTGCTTCAAACCGAGATCAATCAACACTTTCCTAAGCCACAATGCTTGATTCGCAGCAAGCAGCTGCAGTAGCAAGAAATTCTCGCTTCATGCGGTGGATTGTGCAACAATACCTTGCTTCTTAGAACACCAAGTGAACACCCCCGTACCTACATTAAAACAATAACCTGAAGTACTTTTCATATCATCGAACCACCGTAATCACTATCCGAATATCCCCGCAGAACACAATTCTGATTTGCACAAAACATAACTCCAAAATTAAGGGTTCCCTTGACATATCTCATAACTCTCTTAGTTGTTGTAAGATGAGTTTTAGTTGCACTATTAGAAAATTTGGATAAGACACTCACAAAGATGTAAAATATCCTGGTCTAGTTGCGAGTGAGATACATGAGACAACCAACCATAGTTCGAAAAATTGTCTCGTCAACTCTTCCAGCTTCATCATTCTTGCTCAGCTTTTCCTTTTGACACATTGGAGTAGCCACTTCTTTGCAATTCTCCATTCTGAACTTCTTTAAAATCTCTCTTGCATACTTCTTTTGACAAACAAAAAACTCATTTTGCTTTTGTTTGATCTCCATTCTGAGAAAGTAAGCCATCTCTCCCAAATCTGTCATCTCAAATGTCATTTGCATATCTTGTTTGAAATCTTCAACAAGATTGACATTGCTACCTGTAACTAGCAAATCATCAACATACAAAGAAACAATCACAAAATTGACTTCATCACCTTTGATGTAGAGGGTAGCTTCACTTGGGCTTTTTTTGAAACCCAACTTCATCAAATGCTCATCAATTCTACTGTACCAAGCTCTAGGTGCCTGCTTCGGCCCATACAAAGCTTTCTTTAGTAGATCAACTTCATCTTCATGGCCTTTGATTGCAAATCCTTCCGGCTGATCGACATAAATCTCCTCCTCGAGAAGACCATTCAAAAAAGCAAACTTAACATCCAGCTGATACGCTTTCCAACCCTTTTGTGCGGCAATGGCTAGTAGTAATTTAATAGTATCCAATCTAGCAACAAGAGCAAATGTGTCAGAAAAATCAACACCATCAATTTGAGCATACCCCTGTACAACAAGCCTTGCTTTGTGCTTGTTGATTGAGCCATTTGCATTCAGCTTAGTTCTAAATACCCACTTCACTCCAATCACTTTTCTGTCAGCAGGTCTTTTCACAATCTCCCAAGTTTGGTTCTTCTCGATCATGTTCAGTTCTTCTTCCATTGCAGCTATCCATTTGGGATCATTTTCAGCTTCCCAAAAATCAGCAGGTTCAAGAACTGCTACAATGCACCTTTGGTAAATTTCAGCAAGTGATCTTGTACCTCTAATAGGAACATCATCAATCAATTCGTCTTCCTTCAGCTGAAACTTTGAATTATGAAGTAAATTTGAGGCTGATTTCTCTCCATTCCAGTCCCAAATCTCATTTTCCATGAAATGCACATCTCTACTTATTAGAATTTTCCTTGTATGAGGTTGGAAAACTCCATAAGCTTTAGAAATTGTGCTATATCCCACAAAAATTCCAGCCGTTGCCTTTTTATCTAGCTTATCTCTTTTGATCTGAGGCACATAAACAAAACACAAGCATCCAAACACTTTTAAATTTTTCAGAGAAGGTTTAAAACCATACCAAGCTTCGAATGGTGTCTTTCCGTCTACTGCTTTTGTAGGAAGCCGGTTGAGAAGGAAAACTGAAGTATGTGCAACTTCAACCCAATACTCCTTTGGCAAACTCTTCTCATGAAGCATGCATCTAGCCATCTCCATTATTATACGATTCTTCCTCTCACTTACTCCATTTCGTTGAGGAGTATATGGAGCAGTAAGTTGATGTTCAATTCCAGCCTCCTCACAATACGTGTTAAATTGATTTGATGTGTATTCCTTGCCATTATCAGACCTTAAGGCTTGAATTTGATAGCTACTTTGAGTTTCAATCCACTGCTTAAACTTCCAAAAAATTCCAGCAACTTCTGACTTGAATTTATGAAAATAAATCCAACACATTCTAGTGTGATCATCAATAAAAACAATGTAGTACTTACTCCCATTAAGTGAAGGAGTTCTTTGAGGTCCAGCCAAATCTTAGTGGATTAATTGTACCCTTTTAGTAGCCCTCCACGTTGCTTGAAGTCTTGTTTGCTTTCCAAATTGACATGTCTTGCAATCTAGTAATTTAGCTTCTAAGTGAGGTAAGCCTTAAACCAACTATTTTCTTTGCAAATTCAACACTGCTCCATGATGAAAGTGACCAAGTCTTTTGTGCCACAATTTTGTGGTAGACTTCATGGCTGAATAAGCTGCAATCTCCTCCTCCGAAGGATCTAGTACGAAGCTTTTTTCCTTTCATGTTGACTTTGAACACTTCTTCTCCTCTTGAATCTTTGATTAAGCATTGATTGCTTTCAAAGATTACTTTGAAACCCCTTTCGAGTAGTTGGCCTACACTCAACAAATTTTGGCTTATGTTAGGTACAAACAATACATCTTTAATTAACTTTGTACCTGAAACACTTTCGATTGCTATAGTTCATTTTCCCTTGACCGCAATGAAGTCTCCGTTGCCAATTCTGAATTTGGAGGTTATAGATGTGTCGAGCTCTTTGAAGAGATCTCGATCGAAGGTCATATGATTTGTGCAACCACTGTCAACAAGCCACCTATCACTTGCATTACTTGAGGCGAAACAAGATGCAACAAAAAGTTGCTCCTCCTCTTCTTCTTGATCAGCAACTTGGGCTGCATTTTTATGTTGAAGGTTGCCTTGAGTCACATTTCTTGGCTGAGGATTGCTTCTACATATCTTTTGATGATGTCTCTCTTCTGACATTTCTCGCACTGATGGTCGGGTTTCATCCAACATTTAAAGGGTGGATGACCTTTTCTTCCACAATGTTTACAAGGAGGGAAATCAAATTTTGTTCCCATACTGGTTTTAGGAGAATCAAAAACTGGTTTTAGTATTTTGAATTGAAAGATTAAACCAAAGCAGCCCTAACAAACACACCTTCGCAATGTCGATCGAATGAGCGTACATAAATCAAAGAACACGCATTGATTCCAGATCCAAAACCTAATCGTACAACCAAAGCATTACCTTATCTCCATGAAAAGGAATGAAAACGAATAGGCAGCAATTTGGGCCTCCATGAAAACACAAAGAATGAGATGTAGAGAGCGAAAGAGTCGGGGTCTTGTTAATGAGTTTTGATCGTGTTTAAACAGATTGAGAGCAAAGTCGTTTGGATGTTGGTTTTGTTCTAGTGATATTTTGTTACTTTCTACGTTGCATCAGAATTCTTTAATGGTTCATGTGCAATCAATAAACATTGTTTGGACAAACTTGTATATGAAATAAATAAATAAAATCACAAACTAGCCACAACTAAGTCATGTATGAAGCACTTTCTCCAGACATAATATCTTACTGCCCGAATAGATAATTAAAAACCCAAGCAGAGCTTATTAGCATGATGAAAAATTATGCACTTCATTGGGCTTCAAAAAAAAAAAATCTTCAGAAATCAAACTGCACATTACAAATTCATTGGATCCAAACAAAATTCAGAGAGAAAAAAAACAATACTCTTTCAAAACTAAACTGCACAAATTCATTGTACCTGAGTCATCATGCATACGATGAGCTTTTAGAATCATACTCAATAAGAGCATTAATTTCTGCAAAGCAAAGCAAATTAAGTAGCAGAGAGCACCAAATGAAAACCAAATTTGTGCATTTTGAAAACAAACCATGCCTCATGAATCCCCCCCTAATTTCAAAACAAATCAAAACCAACCAATGATTGAGAGAGAGAGAGACAGAGTTTTTGAGAGAGAGAGATGACGTTGTCGTTGTCGTCGTCGTTGTCGTTGGATTGATGAGTGTATGAAGAAGCCTCACTCACTGCTTTCCTCAATGTGTTCAACGCAGACCATATATTGTTGAAAGTAAAATTGCATTTAAAATGGATGTTAAACCTCGATTCCCCTTTTCGCCGTTGGATGTGCATCGACATTTGTTTTGGTAGGAATCTAAAGGAAAGCCAATGGACTAGAAAGGGGCTATGGTTAGAAGAGGAGGATTTTTTTTGGTTGGACGTTATTGTCCCTGGACTTTTTGTAAGCGTTGTGGAGTTTGAAGCGCTTGTGGAAGGGCACTCTGGGTAGTTCACTGTTGGGTTTAATGTTTTAAAGGTAATATTGTGTGTCCGACTTGGTGAACAACTCAGCCTCTCCCATCAAACTTGGGTTTTGTAGAGAGTTTTTTTTTCTTTCTTTTTTTTTTTTGTTTTTTTTTTTTTTGAGTGTGCGTTGTACGTAGTGGCAATTTTGTTAGTTATTAAAAAAATTATTGTTATCTTACTACAATTAATATCTTAATATCTAAATAGATATCTACAAAAAATAAAATAAAATTATCCGAATTTAATGAATTGATCTCATTTCTTTCTATATATATATATATTATAGCTTCGGAGTTGATCTGTAGTTAAAAATAGAAACTGGAGTTTGATTAATCCGTAGTTAAAATCGTATTAGCAGTAGTTAACTATAGTTAATAGTTGTTTTTTTTTTATATCAAATAGCTAATATATTATAGCTTCGGAGTTGTATTTAGAGTTTGATCAATAGACTCAAAATTAGAAAGTTTTCTTAAACAATCAATCAAATCACTCTTCGCCCATTTCGATTCCAGCATTGAAGAATTGGTTTCTTGATCAATCGATCAATGGCGTTGATTAGAAGGAGGGATGGCGTTTCATGGAAGAGATGGATTGCTCTGCTTGATGTGAGTGATAGTGAACGGGAACGCATCAACAAAGAAAATGAGGAGCAGAAGAAGAACGTTGAGAAGTTCAACAACAACAATGCAATCACTTTTAAGAACAACAAGATTGTGATCAAGATCAACAACAACAACAACAACAACACAATCCCCATCAAGAACAAGAAGATCGTGAAGAAGATTGCGAAGAAGATTGTGAAGAAGAAGAGGAAGCAAGAGGACCCGGAAGTGGATGGAGAGGCGGTAATGCCGGAGCGGATGAGGAGGAAATAGAGGGATTAATGGGGGCGGGGATGAAGGCGGCGACATGGGTAGTAAACAAGAGGATGACGGCGAGTGATGTGAGGGCGGATTTGAGTAGATTGTTCATACCAAGTGAGTGTGCGTGGAAGTTGGAGGGGTTGTTGAGTGCAGAGGAGATGAGGAAGGCAAGAGTGCAGGGGAAGAAGAATTCCGAAGAGGTTTTGGTGGTGAAGATGGTGGATGGAAACGGTGGGGTTTCGGATTTGGACTTCAAGTATTGGACAAGCCTCAACAAGTATGTCTTCACCAACCAATGGACTCAATTTGTGGACAAGTTTCAAGTGAAGGAAGGATGGATTGTGGAGATTTGGTGCTTTAGAGATCAACACTCTCTCCTCTGTTTTGGCATCAATGTCCATCCTTAAAACACTAGAATTAAGTCTCATGATGGATAATGATTTACTTATTAGTTGATACATTGGTGGGCCATACATACATGCTGACATGCACGCACTAAGATTCAGTGGGACCCATTTCATTGCTTCATTAATGTGTTAATAGTAGATTATACAGGGTGCATTGGAGAATTTTTTTATGGTGATGCTGACACACAATATTTCAATTCTCTTTCTTTCTTTCTACCTTGTATTTACAAGTACAGATACATGTTTTGGTTGATGTAACTATTTTTATATCAATACTATTGTTTTCGATTTTTTTCCTAAAGTACACATCTTATACTATTTAATGAGGGAAATAGGGGCGAAAATTTTTTATTTCCGGGGAGTAGGCAATAACGCCTATTGGGAAGGCGTCATCTACGTGGCAAAATTTTTGTTCGATTTTTGCCACGTGGATAGCGCCTTCTCAATAGGCGTTATCCACGTGGAAACACTGATAGCGCCTTCGGAGAAGGCGCTATCAGTGTAAGTGTCCACGTCAACATGTCGACGCGGACCGACGTGGACACATTACACCGATAGCCACGTGGACCGAAAAAACCCCTCGGCATATTGATAACGCCTTCTGCGAAGGCGCTATCATATGCCACGTGGGAAAGAGAGGGGTTTCCGGCCCACGTGGAGCCACGTGGACGGGAACCCGTGACTTTGGGCGCGAGATAGCGCCTTCTCAAAGGCGCTATCCGCACCCCACGTCATCTTCCGAAACCGACGCAGAGAATATATTCTCTCGCGTCGGTTTCGTCCTTACTGGTATAGGGGGCGGGGGTAGGGGGTAGGGGGTAGGGGGCGGTGTAGGTCATGGGGTTGGTCACGGGTTTACTTGTTGAGAGTGGGGTGGGTCGGGTACTTAAGGAGGGGAGGGGGAAGGAGCGAACCGGGAGAGACGACGAGAGGAGGGGGCGGACAACTTGTTTGAACGGGAGAGTGTGGGCGAGTGTGTGCGCGCGGCGGAGATGTTTGTCGAGCTTGGCGGGGGTACGTGGTGGTACGTGGAACGTGGTGTAGTTTGGCGGTCCGGTCCAGTGAGGCAGAGCAGCAGAGGTGACGGCCGAGGAAGAGGAGGGGATCTACGGCGGCGGCGGGGAGGAAGGAGCAATGGCGGCGGAGGAGGAAGGCCAACGTAGCGAAATAAGTGGAGGTAGGAGGAAGGAGGAGGTATGTGAATATAGTTAAGTTAGTTTAGTTAGTTAAATAAGATTGTTTAAGTTAGTTTGATTAAGTTAATTTGAGTTTGTTTAAGTGAGTTTAGTTAATTAAGTATGTTTACGTTAGTGTAGTTTGTTTAATAAGTTTAGTTACTGATTAGTTTGATTAAGTTCGTTTTATTAAGTTAGTAGTTTAGTTTGTTTAAGTGAGTTTAGTTAATTAAGTATGTTTATGTTACTTTAGTTTGTTTAATAAGTTTGTTTAAGTAAGTTGACGTTTGTTAGGTAATTAATTTTGATTAAGTTAGTTTGCATTGTGGAGTGGGTACATGTTTGTGAACAACGGTTTCGAGAGTGAGTTTGTTTAAGTTAGTTTAGGTAATTATGTTTGTTTAACTTAGTGTACTTAATTAATTTTAGTTAAGTTGGTATAGTTAATTACGTTTAGTTAATTGAGTTTAGTGAATTAAGTTTAGTTAATTAAGTTTGTTTGAGGTATTTTAGTTAATTTACCGAAGGAGGATGTATGTTTAGTTAATTACGTTTGTTTAAGGTTGGTTAGTTAGTTTATGTTAGATGTTTAGTTTAGGTATTTAGCTTAGTTAAGGTTCGGTAATTTAGTTTGGTTAGTTTAGTTTAGTTAGTGTGTTGAGTGAGTTAAGTCAATTAACTTAGTTTATATTTGGTATTTAGGTTAGTTAATTTAGTTAAAGTAATTTGCTTAGTTTATTAAGACGGTTAAGTTTGTTTAGGTTGGTTGTTTAGTTTAATAAGTTTGTTTAGGTAGTTTGTTTAGTTATTTAGGATGGTTTTGTTTAGTTTGTTTGTTTAGTTATTTAAGATTGTTTTGTTAAGTTAGTATGTTTAGTTTACTACGTTAGTTTTGTTTTGCTTTGTCTTGTTTTGTTTAGGTTAGGTTATTTAATTTGCTTAGCTATGTAATTTGTTTAGTTTTATAATTTTCTTAGTTAAGCATTTCATTAAAGCAATAAACCGATTTCGCATACCGTTTCCACTTTCACTTTTTATGTTTGTTATCATTATTGTAGTTATAGTTTAGTAATTCACAAATCATAATATTACGTTGTTACAATTTTTGTGTTCTAAAATAACGAAAATACAAGGTTATTGCAGGAATATAACGTTGCGGCGGAAAACCAGAGGAAACAAGTAAGTTCATTAATTTAGTATTTTCATATAAATTTATTTGGGTTAGGTTTTGGTTTGCATGATATATAGGGACATTCATATTTTGTTTATGAACAACGGTTCATATGTTTATTTATTGAACGTTATTACACAGAAAATGTTTGTGCGAAAGAATGAGTATGCTCTGTAGTTGCGCTATTATTGCGATCTTCTACATCAGAAAGTTCAATTGCGCTATATAAACACATGATTGTCAACGATTTCCCTAACGAAATTTGTGCATTTGTCTGTAAAATTTTTACATCCAAGTTTCCAAACCTCTGTAGGTCATTTCACAAAGAAACATCCCTTTTCTATTCTATGCGCACGACTCCATTGTTAATGGGGTCAATGGCATCGCGTACAGCTCATCGCCATCAGTAGTGTTGTGGGTTAAGTTTGGGTCGAGTGGGCGTGAAATGATTGATGTCATTTGTAACGCGTTCCATATCTCATCAACGGATAATATAGTTCATATGACGTATCGCCACATGATAGTCCTCCCCGGAGGCTCACATTATTTCGTTCCTGTCTTGTTGAATGATGCGACACACTTCGACTTGATGTGGGAGACGGTGGACACTTTACCAAAAACTGCAACGGTTGATATATATTTAACATTTGAGTCAATCGACTCAAATCAACATCGCACGGTTCATTCGCCAGTTTTTGACGAACGTAGCGGCACGCCAGACGCAGCCTTAATGATGGAAAGGCTGCGTATGCAATCCCCACAGGCTGAGGTCGTGCAACGGGGGTTCGTAGCTCCATTACATGAAAAGAATAATGCATATACTGACGATGACGATGACGATGACGCTGACGATGACGAAACTATCGACACTACTGAGGAAACGCATGTCGAAGAAGCTCCATCAGTTGCCGCTTGGGATGACGTTAACGTTTGCACGTATGATCCAAGATACGATCCTCCGGGTGCGGACAATGTCGAAGACGATGAGCAATTTGCTATCGATGAAGAGATTTTGTTGGAGGAAGCTAGTGACGATGAACTTCACCAACCATTGCCAGGATATGACGACATCGACTGGGAGGTGGCAAATTCAACTGCGACCCAACATTCCCATAAACAAACTTGGGGGTGCACGTCTAACTTCGATTTGGAGATAGGGCTGAGTTTTGACAATAAAAATGACTTACAACATGCGGTTAAAGTTTGGCATGTTGATAAACATTGTCAATACCATGTGATGGAATCGACTACAACTACGTGGGCGATTAAGTGCAAGTTTCCACAACACGAGTACATGTGGCGTCTTCGGGCATGTTTCCGAAAGAAAACACAATTATGGGAGATAACACAGTTAGACGTACCGCACACGTGTATTAATCCCAACATACAACGCGGTCATGCCCAACTTGACGCCAACATAAAGGCAACAACACACAAGTCGTCATCTTGAAGGACCGGGTCTGCACTTGTAATAAATGGCAGTCGTTTGGATTCCCCTGCTCACACGTCATAGCAGCATGTGCGGTAGTTCGAGTGAGCTACGCGCAGTTTCATCGAGCCATTCTACAGATGGATGTGTACGCACAATGCTACTCGTTTGCTTTCAAGGCCATCCCAGATGAGAAGTATTGGCCGACTTTTGGGACGAAGATCATACCCGACCCAAGATCCAGACGTGGCCGAGGGAGACCTAAGGGATCGCTAAGACATACGGAGATGGATCTGCCTAATGTCCAAAGACCTTTGCGATGTGGGATATGTCATCAAGAAGGACATAGAAGAAGAACATGTCCACATAGAGACCGTGAACGAGTCCCTACCAGGAAGAACCGGTGTGGCATTTGTCGTTTAGAGGGACACAACAAAAAAAATTGTCCAAGGAGACCTCAACCATCAAATGAGGACCTCTAGTCGATTTTGTATAATGTGTGAAACAACTTATGGTCGTAGATATGTTGAGTTTGACTAATTTTTGTTGTGTTTTTTTGTGTGAAAAATTAGTAAATACTTATCGCTATGGTTTCGCACAATACTCATTTTCTTTTTCTAACCTTCTATATAGTTGTACCGCAATGGATCCAGTCCTTCGATCCATCACTTGTTGCAACTCCAATCTACTCACGATCGACGCGAAACCTGGAGGGGCGAGGTAAGGCCATTTTACATGAATGCGTCATATTTACACAGAATATTGTATCAAAAACATACATTAATACATTATCAATTCCAAGGTTTACGAAACAATGCGCGTACGTCGAAGACGTGGGGTCGTTGATCGAACGATGCAATATCATTCTAGGATGATCCCATATCTTCGTTCCAGTGGGTTCTATGGGATATCCCGGGTAGCATTTTTCAGCCTTGATTGGGCTTTGATTACTGCGTTTGTAGAGAGATGGCGCCCTGAGACGCATACATTTCACATGCATTGTGGGGAGTGCACAATTACACTCTAAGACGTGCAGGTGCGGATTGGATTACCTATTGAAGGTATGCTTGTGACGGGAACGACAGACGCAGACTATGTTGATGTCTGCGAGAGGCTACTTGGACGAACTCCTGGTGGAGATGACATCGTAGGTTGTAAACTTAAGGTCGATTGGCTTGAGCGTAACGTTCCAGCAATAGATGATGAAAGCGATGAGGAGTCGGTCCAACGTTACGTTCGATCGTACATACTACAACTCATCGGTGGTTGTCTTTTCGCCGACAAGTCCAATCGGCTCGTACATTTGATGTTCCTACCTTTGCTGGAGGATTTCCAAGTAGCAAGCCAATATAGTTTGGGGAGTGCATGTTTGGCTTATTTGTACAGGGAGTTGTGTCGCGGATCTCGCGCAGGGGCACATGAGGTTGCTGGCGCCTCCATTCTTGTACAAGCTGTGGGCATGGGACAGATTTCCATTCATAGCACCGCGACATCTCGCGTGTATCTAGAGCTCAACAAATGAACGATGGATGGCCAAAATATGCTTATGGACGTTCCACTCGGACACAGGTATTAAAGTCGATTTTTCATTACTTTGCAAATAATTCTTGTCCATGTTCATTTATCATAACTTATTGTTTCCTACACAGATGGCTCGATGCATTTTCAGTTTCACAAAATGCGACGCACGTCGTATCGGCATACCGTGATGCACTCGACTCTCAGAGGCATGAGGAAGATGTGGTGTGACAACCATATAATGAACTCATGGGGTCTCTTCCCGAGTACTGTATAAATGGTCAAGGCAGTTGGCTCTCGACGTGTCCCCTTATTTGTTTCCACATTGTGGAGTGGCATCGACCAGAAAGGGTCATGAGACAATTCGGCATGGTACAAGTAGTGCCACCTAATTGTGCTTACGACGCCCAACTGCACCGCATCGAATTGCGTGGACATCATCATGAAAATTGGGTTACTTTTCACGCAAGCTACATAAACATGTGGGAAAATCGTGGGGACACCATTGCGACGGCGGCTCTGAATGAAGGGCATGACCATCAAGACTACATGACGTGGTATCGATCGGTCACTAGGAGATTCATAGGACAAGACGGGGCGTTACGCGACTACTCGGTAATCTTCTAACTCTAACTTTTCCTCAAACAGTTAATATTTTTATATTGAGTGATTTGAGGTCTTATTTTTGTTATATCGGCGTAACTTGGTGCATCGACTTAGGCGTGTGTTTATTGAGGATGGGTACGAGCGAGGTCTTGCGCCTCTTGATGAAGGGATTAAAATTTTGGACGAAGATGAAAGACAAAGGTCTAATCTTTCGCATGACGGAATTGACGTCCAACAAGACATAGATGAGGATAATGAACAAGAAGATGAAGAAGACGATCGGGGCGAACCGTACATAGAGGTGAGAAGAAGACGAACACGACCGAGAGGCGTGCGGGAATGCACCGAGACGTCCTCGTCCGCCACGTCCATCTACTCAGACTGAGATTGCTGCAGAGAGTAGTAGACCTTCTCCTCCAGCACGTTCATCTCGTTCGAGAGTGAGTAGAAGAGAGAATGTTGGCGAGAGTCGTCATTCTTCTCATGGGTACATTCCTGCATCTTCCACAGCCCAACCAGAACCTCAAATGTTTGTACCAAGGCCGCCGAGCATGAATCTTCCTCCTTACCATTTTGATCCTTACGCACCTGGGCCTTCGTCTTCATATGTGGACCATGGAATGCCTCATCATCAAACGTACCCATCACTGCCTCCATACAAGCCTAGTCCATATACTCCTACTCCGTACAATTACAATATGGCGTATAGTGGAGACCCTTTCATTCATGAACTTATTGACCATGCCGCAGCCTCATGTTCCATTCCCCCAACCCCATGCAAGAAGCCACTATTTCGGGATGGTTCCACCTCCTATTTTTGGTAGCATCAGTAGCAGAGGTGAGTCGAGTCAAGAACCAGAAGAAACACATCAATCTACTCGACGTGATTCATCGCAAGACCAACGGAGTCAACAACCTCAACCGGATGTACAAACACATCGTCCAACTAGACAAAGAGTACGTACGGTTTGCTTCACCGAGGAACAACGTCAACGGAACCGCCGAAATAGACCTGCATGATGAGTTTACTTGATGTCATGGTGATTTGTAAATAACTTAGATTTTGGGTTCATGAAGTACGTGTATTCAACCTTCTCATTGAATAATCTTATTTCTCATGTTTTCCATATTATTATAATGTCGTACATTTGATTACTCTTCAATAGTTAGTTTAGTTTGTTAAGTTAGTTTAGGTTATATGTATAATTTAACTTAAGTGGTTAGCTTAGTTAGTTAGGTGTCGGTGGTTAGGTTATATTAGTTTAGTTTGGTTAGGTTAATTAGGTTACTTACTTAATGTAGTTTAGTTTAGGTGTTGAGGTTATGTTTGTTTAGTTTCGTTTGGTGGTTAACGTGGATCATTTTTTGGTTGGTTGTTTAGTTAGTTAAGTTAGTTATTTTACTTTACTAAGTATGTATTGTTTAGGTGGTTATGTTAGTTAAGGTTAGTTATGTTAGTTCATGTTAGTTAGTTTAGTTTGGTTAGTTCCATTTAGTTAGTATGTTTAGTTTGCAATTAAGCTAGTTAAGTTAGTTATTTTAGTTTACTTAGTTTGTATTGTTAGGTGGTTTGGTTAGTTAGGGTTAGCTAGTTTAGTTTGTTAGTTAGTTTAGTTTCGTTATGTTGGTTAGTTAGTTAGTTAGTTTAGTTGAGGTTAGTTAGTTACTTAGTTTAGTTTGGTTTTGTTAGGTTAGTTTTGGTGACTTAGTTTAGGTTATTTTAGTTAGTTTGTTAGTTAGTTAGTTTAGTTAGTTAAGGTTATTAGTTACTTTAGTTTGGTTATGTTAGTTAAGGTTAGTTAGTTTACTTTGGTTAAGGTTAGTTATTTAGTTTAGTTTGGTTTGGTTAGTTTAGTTAGGTTAGTTAGTTTAGTTTAGTTTGGTTTGGTTATTTACTTAGTTTAGTTTGGTTTGGTTAGGTTACTTAAGTACTTAGTTTCGTTTAGTTAGTTAGTTAGTTAGTTAGTTTAGTTTGGTTAGGTTACTTAAGGTTAGTTAGATTAGTTTAGTTTGCTTAGTTAAGGTTAGTTAATGTTAGTTATTTTAGTTTGTTAATAAGTTTAGTTTGGTTAGGTTAGTTAATATTAGTTAGTTTAGTTTACTTTGGTTAGTTAGTTAGTTACTTACTTACTTACTTACTTAAGTTAAGTTAAGTTAGTTACTTAGTTATTTAGTTAGTTCAGTTAGTTAGTTATTTAGTTTAGTTTACTTTGGTTTGATTAGTTAAGGTTTGTTAGTTTAGTTTAGTTAGTTAGTTAGTTAGTTATTTAGTTACTTATTAGGTTAATTGGTTAGGTTAGTTAATGTTAGTTAGTTTAGAAAATAGAGTTGAAGGTTGAAACCAATGTATATATATGCCTATTCATAATTGGTTTCATTTTTATACAAATATAAACTCATCATATGCATATTCAAATTTGGTTGTAATTGTCGATGTCGCTTTCGACTACGACGACGACAGCTTAGCTAGCGGCGACGACGGAGCGCCGAGAGAAGACGCAGTCCAAGAAAGCTCATGCGGTGACTTGCCAGCGGCGGTGGCGGACAGTTTATTAAGTCCAGTTGGTGACGTGGCAGTGACGGGGCGGTGACGTGGCATTGACATGGCGATGGCGGACAGTTTGTTAAGCCCCGTTTAATTAAGTCCAGTTGGTCTGCCACGTAGACGCCACGTCAACGCCACGTCAACTTGCAATTTAACTGATAACGCCTTTTCAAAAGGCGTTATCAGTTAAATGTGGGTTTGCGGTGACGTGGCGTCCACGTGGCTGCCACATGTACAGATAGCGCCTTTTGAAAAGGCGCTATCTGTACATATCGATGCCACGTGGACGCCACGTCACCGCAAACCAAATCAACTCAACCCAATAACGCCTTCCCAAAGGGCGTTATTGCCTACTCCCGTAATAAAAAAAAAACCCCCCTATTTTGTGAATTAAATTGTAAACATACCCTAGTTTTAGAAAAACCCCATTGTTTTCATTCTTTATTATTTGTTACTTATTTTGTTTGAAACATCAATGATTAGAGAACATAATACTACTTGTCTTAATTTTCTGGGTAATTTCTTATCTTTACTCTACATAATATAAGTATATGGTAGTTTTTTGGGGGGCAGGCAGTAATTTTCTTCATTTCTTTTCTTCTTTTTTTTCAATGCATGGATGATAATAAGGTTTAGATAGGGGGTAATCTTTTATGGGTAGGTTACTAGCTACCTTCAAAGCTGAGGAAATGATCAAAATCTAAATATGGCTAAATGATTTGATGCTGCAAATAGCAAATTGTTTCTAGATCAGAGACTTTCTTGTGTTAGGGACACGTGGATCGAAATATATTTCCACGTTGGCTAAATGTAACTTCATAAGGAAATAAAATATATTTTTTTGATTATCAACTTTTGCCCCCATGTGGTTCGAACCAAAGAACCCTTTCAAATCACATATCAAACCATTGAATCACCCAATTGGTTGATATATAAAGAAGTAAAATGTTGATCTCTCCCCAAATAGTATTGAGACTTTTTGAAGTGAAATCCTACACTTGTGAACTCAAGTGGTATAAGAGCCGATGGTTCAGTTGGGACAAGACATGTCTGTTAGTAGTTGCGGGTTCCTCAAGTCGCCTCTCCTCAAGATGTAGCAATAACAAATTATGAGATGTAACATCTCAGAGGGAAATCGGTCTAAGGTGGAGCCAAGACACTCTAGTGCACCTTATTAAGATTTACTCCAAAAGGTTTCGGTACTCCAAAATATATTTCTACATAGGTTAAGTGTGACTTCACAAAGAATCACTTTAAAAGTGTTGCTCTCTCCTCAAATAACAACGAAACCTGTTGAAGCTCGAGTAGAGCTTCAATGAGGAAGACGAACCAGAACAGCGAGAGAGGAAAACAAAGCTTCGACAAACTCGTCGAATGCTTTGTACATTTTATTTATATCAAAGAAACATTACATCTCAGCCATTGATGTAAACACGTCTCAGCCGTTGGATTACAACACACAACGCACACACAAAGCTCACATACTACTTATTACAACAGAGGATATACCTCGAGATGCACACTAAATTCAAAATCAATGGTTCACTCTAACATCCCCCCTCAAACTAAGGGGAAGGGAAATGAGACTTAGTTTGTCCCGTAAATACAAAAATCGAGAGACAGTAAAGGATTTAGTAAAAATATCAGCAACATTATCAACTGAAGGAACATGATGAATATGAAGAAAACCGCCCAACACTTTATCTCGGACATAATGAATGTCTAACTCAATATGTTTAGTGCGAGAGTGATAAACTGGATTCTTGGCTAATGCAACAACTCATATTATCACACCAAACAAGTGGGACGAGTACCAAGAGAAAGTTTCAATTACGAAAATAAGGATGAATCCAACTTAATTCAAGCGGATTACTGCGCAAGAGCACGATATTCGATTCCGTACTAGAACGAGCAACCACCGTTGTTTCTTAGATCGCGAGAGATCAAATTAGAGCCCAAAAATACAAAGATAACCTCGCCACAGATTTCCTATCATCCACCGAGGCGCCCAATCAAGCATCGAATACCCAGTGAGAAATAAATCGAACTCGGTTTAAACCACAAACCCAAATCAAGCAAGCACTTTGAGATAGCGCAAAACTCTCTTAAGAGCTTGCCAATGCAACACCGTAGAGAGGCTGCTGGAATTGACGTAAAGTATTCACAATATAAGCAATGTCCCACCTAGTATTAACAAGATATTGGAGACCACCAAGCAAACTCCTATAAAGAGTTTTATCATGAAAAGAAGCACTACCATCCTTGTACAATGAGCTTACCAACAAGAAAGGGAGTAGCAATGGGCTTTGCATGAGACATACCCCCCTTTTGTAAAAGCTGATGAATATAAGTTGTTTGAGTTACGTACAATCCTTTGGCAGTCCTATGAACTTCCATTCCCAAAAACAAATTCAAATCTCCAATATCCTTTAAAGCAAACTTACCATTCAACTTATTAATGAAAGATTGAATGGAAGATTGATTAAAGCCAGTAATTATAATGTCATCCACATAAACCAACATATACCACACAACTTGCTCATGATGATAGATGAACAAAGAGCTGTCAGCTTTGGAATTATGGAAGCCCCAAGACAACAAAGTGGATTTCAACTGATCAAACCATGCACGAGGAGCTTGACGAAGACCATACAAAGCTTTATGCAAGCGACACACAGTATTAGGTTGAGAAGGATCCACAAACCCTATAGGTTGATTTGTGTAAACCTCCTCAACTAACTGACCATTTAAAAAGGCATTATTTATATCAATTTGTCTCAAAGACCAAGCGAAATGAACAACCAAAGACAAAATGACACGAATAGTAGAAGCCTTAACAACAGGACTATATGTCTCATCAAAATCAATACTGGGTACTTGTTTAAGCCCTTTGGCCACTAATCTAGCCTTGTATCGATTTATAGACCCATCGAATTCCTCTTAACAGAAAAATCCACTTATTGCCAACAACATTTTGACTAGGAGCGATGACGAACAAGAGACCAAGTATCATTCTTCATGAGAGCATGATACTCTGATCCATTCTTTGCCTTCCAATGAGGAATCGAAGCGGCGAAGAAGAGAGATGCGGGAAGATCATGTTCATGAGTGGATGTAGTAGACAAAAACACTTTTCTTAAACTGATTCCATCCTTGGCTCGAGTAATCATTGGATGTATGTTTTGGGGATCCACATCAGTCCTTGAATCCACAACAACAGGAGGTGTACCTCAATCAAGCAGTGCACCATTCAAATCGAGATGAAGAAGATGAAGAACTGATGAAAGTAAGGGCGATGTGGAACCAACAAAAGAAAATCGGTAGGCAACTCGGGTGAGGTAGATGTTGTTGTAGGAAACTTATCAAGCAAATAAAGAATCATAAGGAAATTCATTCTCATTAAACATAACATTTCTAGTGATGTAAATCTTCCCGATGGACTCAAGCACTTGTAGCCCTTATGCTTGGCTATACCCCGAAATATGCACTTTTCGATCTAAACGGTACTTATGAGCATTATAAGGACGCAAATATGGAAAGCATGCACATCCAAAAACTTGAAGTAGTGTGTAATCGGGTGATTCATGAAATAATTTCTCAAAAGGTGACATACCATGCAAGACTTTAGTAGGAAGGCGATTAATCGAAATGCGACGGTAGAACACGCATCCCACCAAAAGATTTTAGAGGTACTTTACTATGAGCAAGCAATGTAAGACTCATTTCAACTATGTGTTTATGCTTACGTTCACTTACCCATTCTGTGTATGTGTATGAGGACACGGATCTTTGAAAAATAATTTCACATTCATCAAGTACAGATTTAAAAGACCTATACTCACCACCCCAGATCAGATCAACTCTCTTGATAGTATAACTAAACTGATTCTCCACCATAGACTTAAAATGCATAAAAGCATTCAATGCATCGATTTCAATTTCAAAGGATATAACCATGTAAAGCGAGTAGAATCATCATCATAAAATGAATGTAATAGTTGAAACCACTCGGAGAAGTAATCGGTGCGGACCCCACAAATCGGTATGTATCAAATCCAAAACATTATTCGACATTCGACTGGATGAATGAAATGGTAATGCATGACTCTTGCCCAGTGGACAAGCCTGACAAAGATTAGTGATTGAACTGAATGGTAGATGAAGTTTTTGATGCATAACCTGTTGAAGTGTCTTTTGTGCCGGATGACCAAGTTTGGAATGCCACAGTGAAGACAAACTTTTATTGGACACAAACAAAGCATCATGTGAAGAAGGTAACTGTGCAGGTGGACCAGAGATGCGATTGAGAAGTGAAAAGCCTCATCTGAGGTAGAGGAGAACTCCCTGTTTGAGAGCCCATGTACTTCATGTCTGCCCTATAGTCACATACAACTCTTTGAATGTCCAAACTTCCCACAAATTTGACATGTGGGTTTGTTGTTCTTCTTGATGACTTGAAACCTCCTCTCGCTCGAAACCTTCCAAGATACACGACCTCTGGAACCACCATTCGCTCTATTCCCATTGGAATTCCAGTTCCGAACATTCACCTTAGTGCCACTATTTTTAATTTCAAAGAAGACATTAGCGAGATGGAGAATCCCGCAACACTAAAGCATTTACATCTCAAATCACATTATACTTGATCCAGTGTTTCTTCAAACCCGATCAGTGTAGAGTATAGTTCTTGCCATTGTAAATCACACCTTCCTTGCAAGAAGGTAGTAATAGGTAGATAATCCCTGTCTAAACCAATCAACACACTAGAAATCAAATCATCTGTGCTCACCACTGATCCCGCAATAGCATTATCTAAATACATTTCATCTTAGACAAATACTCTCTCATTTTCATAGCACCCTTACGAGTTGTATGAAGTGTTTTCTTAAGAGATCGAACATGAACTCTATTATTAGAGCCATAATATGTTTCGATTTCTCTCCACAACTCATTTCTTTGTTTGTTTCGGTGTATTCCCAATAATATGCATTGCGAAAGATCGTGCATCATCGCATTTATCAACCAACCCAACAAAAATCGATCTCTACTTAACCAAATCTTGTACTCTGGATTTGGTAATCCATCGATCAAGAATTTATCTGGTATTTCCAGAGACCCAAACAAATGACCATCAAGATCAAAACCTTGAACAGCCAACAACAACAATCGATTTCCACAATAAAAAATTTGTTCCATAAAGCTTTATAGTAACAAATTGACTCAAAGAACTACCAAATGGAGTACCGTAATTCAAACCTCGAGGTACCTCCCGATACAAAACCCGAAGATGGGGATCCCTGTTCCATGACTCCGCACTGTTCGTCATTCACACCGGCGTCAAGATCTCATGAACTTTCTCCTAAATCTGTTTGTTTTACACCCAGATCTCACAATTTATGCACCAGATCTAGTTGTTTTACAACCAGATCTCGAATCGCAACACTAGATCTGACTCGTTCTTCGCGATTCCTCGATCTCGACTCCTTCTTCACCGATCCAGCTTGTTTGACAACCGATCTCGTAAATCGCGACACTAGATTTAGCTTGTTCTTGCTCAGATCTGACTCCTTCTTCACCAGATCCAGTTGTTTGACAACCAGATCTCGTAACTGCGACACTAGATCTAGCTTGTTCTTGCTCAGATCTGGCTATTCCATCACCAGATCCATGCACAGAGAGAGGATGCACAGAGAAATCGCAAAGGAGAAATCACCGAGATCATTCATGGTTGCCTGAGGTCGGATCTAAGGCTTGCGAAAGAGAAATCGCGAAGAAATGCTCGAGTGAGCGTTCGAGCGAGCAGCGAAGAGCTCTATCACCACACACCAGAGAAATCTTGTCTTTCTCTCTCGATCCACAGCGCTAGCTGTTCAAAGCTCTGATACCATGTTGAAGCTCGAGTAGAGCTTCAATGAGGAAACGAACCAGAACAGCGAGAGAGAAAACAAAGCTTCGACAAACTCGTCGAATGCTTTGTACATTTTATTTATATCAAAGAAACATTACATCTCAACCATTGATGTAAACACATCTCAGCCGTTGGATTACAACACACAACGCACACACAAAGCTCACATACTACTTATTACAACAGAGGATATACCTCGAGATGCACACTAAATTCAAAATCAATGGTTCACTCTAACAAAACCTTTTGGAGTAAAACCCCCACACATGTGCACTCAAGGTGGTTAGGTTAAGATAATATCAGTATTAATGAGATCCAACTACTCCTAGAATAATGCCACTACAAGTCTACAACTGATACACCAACTATCAGTCAAAGAAACTCCTCATCACAACTGCCCATTGAACTCACTAACATCAACGTCTATCTATTACTGCCAGATTCTGCGCACCTAAAAAATTTATGTTTCAAATGAACAGATTTTGAATTGGAAGATTAAACCAAAGTAGCCCTAACATACACACATTCGCAATGTCGATCGAATGAGCGTACACAAATCAAAGAACACACACCGATTCCAGATCCAAAACCTAGGCTCTGTTTGGCAAGACTAGCTGATCATCTAGCTGATAACTGATAAACTAGCTGATAGTGATAATCTAGCTGATAGTTGATAATCTACTAACTGGTAGCGGAAAGCTGATAATCTAGTTGATCAACTAAAAATTGTTTGGAATGATAGCTGATTAATTAGCTGATAAATGCAAAATGACATTAAAGGACATATGATATAATTAAGTATAATAATTTTATAATCATATAATTAATTGTTATAAATAACTTTGTATTTTATTTACGAAATTCAAATTAATACCATAAAATAATTTATATTATTTAGAAAACTAAATTATGTGTGTCCATAAATGCTTACATGAAAATAACTCTATATTAATTTATAAGAATTCGCAAAAAATAAACGCATGTAAATAAAATACAATAAACGACTTGGATAACTATACATATACCTAATGCATCATCCATAATTGAGAAGCAATGTTATTGCGAATATTCTTCATTTCTAGAGAAGTCTCTCTATAGCTTAAAAAAATAGTAAATTAGTAAAAAAAAAAAAAAGCCCACCACTCGAACACTACATTAAAAAAATATTTTTATATCATCTAAAAAGATTTTTATACTCGATGTTGTTAAAACTTATTTAATATGTAATAAATATCTAACAAGATTATCTACAATTAAGAAATTAATGTGTAATGGTTTTTAATTTTAGTGAAATTCTTTGTTTTATAATATTTAGTTAATTATTAATCACTATTTTTTTTTCATTAACAATATTAAGCTATATGTTAATTTTAAATTCAATAAGTTTTAATAACGTATTATATGAGCTTGAAATGTTGGTTTCTCATCTGCCAACTCTACTAAGATATAATCGCAGGGTACTAATATTCGCGGGTTTGCAAGTGCATTAATTTTTTAATACCGTAAAAATAAGAGTATATGAAAAAATTGTTTTAAAAAGAATATATAGTGTCACTCTGAAGTAGTCCCACACAAAATCTGAGACTGAGAGGTATATATTCGTGTACAAGTCGAATTGAGTCTGCCAACACTAAATTTCTAATTCTATTAAGAATTTACCATTAATTATATCTATTAATTTCTTCATCTTCTTCAAATTAATTAAACAACAACAAGAACAACTCTTTTTCTTCTTCTGCAATTTTCTGTCGATTCTTTTTTTTTTTTTTTGTTAATGAATATGATGATTGATGAGTAAGGCCGAGTTTGTAGAGGTCCTGGACGCCGACGAAGAACTGCGGCTGGTAACTGCAGGGTTTGTGGAGGTGTGCCTTGAATGCCCTTATAAGGAACGTACTCCCTTTCTCATGTCATGGGGTCGCAGGAAAATAAGGTCTACCCTTAAGAATAACAGAGAGTTTTCGAGGCCGCCGCAAAAGCAGTTGGCGCAGCCTTCAAGACCACTAATGATCACTGGCGCCGGAGAGGATCATGATGATGATGATGACGAGGAAAAAGTAGTTGGTAATGAAAATGGTGCAGGCAGTGGTAGGGAAAACAAAGAGGAGGCTGGGATATTGATGAGTGAAGAAGAGAGGATTTGGAGGTGAACAAGTGGAAGAATAAAAATAGGAAGCGCAAGGTAAGATTAATTAATTAGATGAATGTATATATATATATATATATATATATATATATATATATATTTGTGCTGCTTATTATTGGCGGGTTTGGTTTTACTTCTTTTTAGGTGGTTTTGTAGGAAGTTCTTGAGGAGTTAAGGGAGCAGGGAAAAAAATTGTCCCAACAGAACAAAGAACTCAAACAACGAAAGTGGAAAGCGAAGTGAGTCTCGTATCACGAGGTGCATATATGGAGAGTCATGAGATCGACCCGTGTTCGGGGTGTACTTTTGATGATGTCATAAAATCATCACCTTGCCTTTTGGCATCCATCTAAGCGGAGATATTGCTGGTATCTATTTAGGGGCGACTCTTCCAATTTTTTTTTATTTTTTTTTTCAATCCATGAGATTATAACTCAGATATCTTATCATTTAAGGTGGAGACCAGAGTCTCTTACCACTTAGACTCATCTAGTTGTTAATTTTTTGTCCGACTTTTTATGAAGTGTTACTTTTTGTGTTAAAAAGTATATATACAATTTACAAAGAAAATAGCCTTTAATTTGACTTATGATTGATTGGCACAACTGGAAGCGAGTTATAGTCTCTTAACTATTAACTTGAGTTAAAGTGCTGAAAAGTAAACAACATTAAAAACTCCCCCCATTCACATGGTGCGTGACTCGGGCCGAACTCGAAATGGTCAAATGGTTCAAATACCGAGTGGTTTAAACCGAAAAAAAAAAAGCTTTTAATTGATAAATTTACTCTTTGAATAAAATAATAATAAATGTTCTTAAATGATATTAATTAAAGTTAATTTTAATAAGTTATTCCTATTTGTGTATACTGTATACCCAATTTATTATATGTGCATAGAAAATTCAACCAATCAAACACGTAAAAATTGAAAGTCAGTACACATTTGAGGAAATAGAATATTTATCGGTTTAGGTATGACGTTCAATATAAATCTAACTTATGCGATGAGTTTGACGACTATAGTTAGTGTCTAATATGAATCTAACTTAGACAATGATTACTTGATTAATCAAGCGTATTGGAACGTTAGAGATTTCTATAAAGAGCAGCAGCAAGAGCGAGCACTCCTTGAAGAGTTAAAATCAAAACGATTACAGGCATGATCATCTCTTTCATCTATGATTCGATGTTGTTTGGTTTAAGAAAAATGCTAGAATCACACCCTTAAATGCACAACGCCCCCTTACCCACTGCATTTTGTATCACGAGATATATATAAGGTCATTGGGCATTCTTTTGTGCATTATTTGTGTTGTTCTAGTCATCCTTTTTTATTTATGAGGAATTTAATTAATTAAGTATTACTTATATACGTAATCGAGCACAATGAAAAAGTTTGATCCATGTAACCGACCCCAGTTAATTTGGGACTGAGGCTATAATGTTGTTGTTGTTGTATTACTTATATATGTACATTCTTTTCACTAAAATTACTATTTCATGCATCGGCCTTGTGGCAGCGCCTAAATGGGGACCGACTTACTCCTCCACTGAACAAAAGGGCCCAATTCGGACAATACGTACATGGGTATTAGTATATTTTTCTTTTTCTTTTTTTGAAAGAGGTGTTATTTGTGTACTTTCCTTGGTATGTACAGCTAGTGTAATTCTTCAAGAGCAATTGAGTTTTCGTTCATAGAAAGAGAAAATAATTCCATTAGATTATGTAGTGTATTAATTATTTTGGTTATTTTTTTCATATTGTTTCGGGTCGGGGAGGTCGGCTTTTAATTTGTCTTGACTACTCATCAACTTACGACAAGTTCCTTTATATCTAGAGCTTAAAATTGAGACATGAATTTGTGTCATCCCACTGTAAAATTCTTTTAAGAGATTGATTAATTAACATTTCTCTAATAAATTTCGATAAAAAAAATATTCTAGCTATCTAGCTAACTAGCATTTATACCGTAGTGACATTTGGTACACATAAAATTAACATTGGAATTGGACTAAAGTTGTTCAAAATAAATTCAAAAGAAAAATGTTAAGGTGAAATCATTTCGCTACAACCTTTCATCATTGTAATACGTTGTCGAAGACCCTTGAGTTTTGCATTGATATGTATGCATATAAAAAACTTTTCATGTATATTTAAAAGACCTCAAGAGTTTGTAAAAAAAAGTTGTAGCAAAAGTATGTCGCTATATTGTTATCCTTTTGCAACATGAATATCATTGAGGGCCGCTAAGGGCACCCCACCGTTTCATGAAGGCACCCAGTTTTTGAGGGCACTAACCAATTTACCTTGGGCACCAAAAAATTAGACCCGAAATACCCAAAATACCCCTCTAACCAATTTACCCGGGGCACCAAAAAACTCCTGCAAAACAGAGGCACCCCACCACCGTCCTGTTGCTTGACTTTCTCCATTTCTCATCAACGAACCACCTAGCAATCCCGAATCTAAGTTGTATTCGTTCCTCTATGTCCCTCTCCTCTGTTATAAGACGTTTTTCGAGTTTGAAGACTCTGAGTTTTGGTCGATTTCATATCCAAATTAGGGCTCGGTTCAAGTTTTTCGTTCACACATCGATAGCGTTGAAATCGATCGTTTGAATGTGCGTTGGTAGTCTAATTAAGTTGCATTTGATAGAGTAGTTGTTATGTTTGTGTGGCGGTGCATTCAATGGTTCATTATTTGGGCGTTCGTGGTTCTCGGCCACACAGGCCAGAGATTTTGTTTACAGTCTCGGCCAAGCATGACCGAGAATGTAGAATAGCTCTCGGTTGTCCATAACCGAGACTTTTATTGTCGTCTCGGTCACCACTTCACGAGAGTAAGTCGAAGTGTATAGTTTATGTCTGTCGGTGATGTCCAACCGAGAATGTAGAATAGCTCTCGGTTGTCCATTACCGAGACCGTTATTCGATTCTCGGTGGATGGTGACCGAGACGTGTGCATAACTCTCGGTCCCGCGAGGCCGAATCAATCGCGTCCGCGAAAAACATCTCGAAAATTTGAGAAACCCTATGTTGACAAAAAACAGTTCCTTCAAACCATCATATGGTTATCAAACATTGTTACATCGTCGTTTGTCGGATGATGTCAATCATGCAAGAATCGATAAACGGTTCGGCAAACGCAATGTCGTTTTAGGTTCAAGCTTGGTGGTGGGGTGCCCCGTTTTTTCAGTCAAAATGGTTTGTAGGGTTTGAATCAATATATATATATACAGGGGCAAAATGGTCTTTTCCATTTTCGCTGAAATTTTTACAAAAACTTTGGGTGCCTTCATTAAACGGTGGGGTGCCTTTAGCGGCCCTCATATCATTTAGGGTCCGTCCACAAAGCCTATATATAGGCACATTTGTGTTGTAGGATGTGCATCAAGTCGTGTATTTTGTGTGATTTGAGGAAAAGTGCATCCACAAACGGTCGATTTTGAAGTTGGGCTGGGGCGAGCGGCCACCTAAGCCCCCACCCCAGTATTTTATGTATTTTGTTCTGAGTTCTTGATTACAATACATCTTCATATCTCACTCGCTTTTCTCCGCTTAAAATCTCCAAATGCCACTCTCTCGATCGATCGAGCTTGACTTCAATAGCGAACTCTTCGATCTCTCCATGGTGGCGTCTCTCGCTCTCATCTCTCTAATGATGCCTCTCGGTCGCACTCTTCATCTTTACGCCAATAAGTTCGGCCCCATTCACTACCTTAGGTTCGTAATCATACTCCCTCTCTCTTAGATCTCTTATTTTTTGATCTCTGGATCTCTTGTGCTAGGGCTTCGTTTCGTCAATCTTAGTTTGGTAAAGCTTGAGTTTTACTTCAATTTTTAAGTTATATCCATCTTTCGTGCTAGGGTTTCAATTCAAGCTGGATGAAGGAGAAAGAGAGGAATGAGAGGATCATTCGTAGTCTTTTGAAATAACTTTTAAAAGAATAAACTTGACTAAACTCAATTTTGAAAATGTCTTAGATTTTTATTTCTTGACTTGCATTTGTCTTGGTATTTGAAAATGATAAACAATTCTTATTTGATGACAAGCTCACGACGAGCTAGCAACCTCGCGCCCCCCACTGAGAGGGTATACACGTTCTGAATGATTGTAGAACCTAATGAATACGTACACCTCGTGGAACCTACAACATGTGCGTCAACAAACAAATGAAGTTGCACACAACTTTGCAAAGCTTACGCAATGTCATTATTGTCCCAAGTATTGGGAAGAAGCTCCAATTGTTGTTCGGAGTTATATTTTCAATGATGCAATTGGAGGTTGAATTAATAGAAATTACCATTTCAAAAAAAAAAAAAAAAACTTACATTTATCGTTTCAAGTGAATAAAAAAATTAGATTGGGAGGGCCACCTCCATATGGAACCTGATAGTGCAAGAGCGTGGATTAGACCATGTTTTTGGTATTAGACACCAAGTCGAAAACCAAAAAAGAAAAGAAAAGGAAAAACAAATTTATCATAGTTGCAATTTCGTTAATTAAAATATTTATTAATTATTGTCTTACTACAATTACATTCTAAAAAATAAACTTCAAAAAAAATAAAAAAGGTATTGGCGTGTGTGCGTTGTAGATATATTTATATTATGTAGTGGCAATTTTGTTAATTATTAAAAGATTTATTGTTATCTTACTACAATAACAATCTTAATATCTAAATAGATATCTACAAAAAAAAAAATTATCTTAATCGAATGAATCGATCTCATCTCTTTCTATATGTACAGGGGGAGACATGTAGCTAGATTTTGTTGTTAGAATTTTTTTTTTTTGTCTAAAGATCACAGAGAGAGAGAAAGAGAGAGCAATAGAGAGAGAGAAATCAAATTAAGATTCAAGAATTCATTAACAACGCATGCATGATGGAGAATGAGATGATGAACAACAATAATAGTAATATTATGCGCCACCAACTACCGTGGGGTTTAACTTTTAACCCCACCGATAAAGATCTTATGCGGTACGGTACTTGAGGGTCAAAGTAGATAACATTCAACTTCCTTTCGTCGACCTCATCCTCGAATTTGGCGTTTTCACCTTGGACCACCCCTCCCAATTATTCTACTTGCACCGTATGTAATAAACTATCATCAACAATCACTACATGCAATTTAATTAGTTATCGATCTAGCATCTAGGGTACTTTTCTTTATAGGTGAATGTTTTTGTTTTTAACGCGCATGGTTTAACTAGGGTTTTAGGTAGGTGTCTTGTGGCATGATCTTTGTTTTCTTTTTTTTTTTCTTTTTCTGAGTGTACTATCTTTTTTTACACATGCATGTGTGCACTCTATTTGGTAAATCGTTTTTTAAGGTCTTTTGGAGTACCATCTTTTATTACAGTTTAATTAGGGTTTACAGTAGGTGTTAAAAAAATTAGGATTTAATTAAAGTTCTTGATGATCATTAGCTTTTTATTTTTTAGGTCAATTATTTACGTAACCTTCTTGGTTTGGTTAATGTAGAGGGGTTAATGAATGAAACCCACGTATACTTTTACGTCAAAAAGAGCGGGAAAGTTCGCAATCCCGGCAATGGGCGTTGGATTGCCAGCAACGGTCTATTCAATATATTTAGCAGTGAGGGAGAAATGATGGGGGAGAGGAGATCATTGGTTTATTACAATTCAAAGGAAAAGATACCCGCAAAAAAGACTAGGTGGATAATGAACGAGTATAGGCTACCCAATCTCCGGCCCGCCATCATGTCCGACTCATCGTCGAAAGTAAGTAGTCTAAATTCATTGGGTTATATACTTATCAAGATTTCTCAGGTAGATAATTAGTTACTAATCAGTTGTGATTTGTATTTGATTATTACGGGACCCCTTTTGGACTTTATGTAAAATTGGTGAGACGGGAAGAACCTCTGGTGATGATAAACAAGTTCTTCCCCCGCCTCGGCCGCAACCGCAACCGCATCAGATGTTACAACAGGTTGATAATGTGGAATTGGTGCCTCAAGAAGTCACTGGAGAAAGCTTTGGAGGCAAAGATTACCAAAGTAGTAATAATATTTGCCCCAAGAACAACAACAACAGCAGCACCATGAACAACAATTACACCACATGGAATTGGTGCCTCATCATCATGATTTAGCTCCTGAATTTTAGGTTAATCAACATGACAACTCATCTTTAGAGGTACTTCAGGAGGCAGCGCCTACAGGGCGCATTGGTTCATTACTACTGCCTGACCAACTAGACGATAATAGTACTGATGATGAGGAAGTTGGAGATGATCAAGACTGGATTGAGAACTTGGAATCAACTCTGGAGGTTGATGATGAGGAACAACAACCACTCCAACAGCTGCCATTAATTCATCAACCACTATTTGAGCAGCACCAATCATGGCCACAAGTACTACAACAACAACACACTGAAGATAATATTATAACCGTTGAAGATTATGATGATATTCCTCCATGCATATTTCTTGATGAATATCAAGGCAACTTCGACTCGTGGATGGAAACAATTAAGAAGTGCGGCCATGATGATCAGCAGCAGCAAGTTGATGTGGAGGAGGAGCCATCCCCCAAGCGTGCTAAAGCAGCTAATTGATTACCAATTTTTATATGAATCATGCATTTTAGTTCAATTTGTTGTGGAGTATGAATGCACAAAACAATGTATATATATATGCACTATTCTATGTAACATTTTTTTTTTTTTTTCTATCAACAAATTCAATACAGTTCAGTTTATTAGTTTGTAAATGTATACAACCTTGCATTTAATTGATTGTTATCATATCTGGATGAATAGCATGTTATGGTTAATTAAGTTATTCTGGCAAATTAGTTTTATGAACCAGCTAGGCTATATAGTTGCATATATAGCTAGCAGGATTGACGACTACAAGGAATTACCACTGTTTGATTATGCCAAACTACCAATGATTAATTGATGCTGACGAAGACCAATATAAATAAAAAGCTAAGTGTCAAGATCAAAATGTCGTTTATATATATATACTCTTTTTTCATATAACTACAGATTCTTTGCAAGTACATATATAAACATCATGCCATGCCGTGCCTAGAGTTTCCTCGATAAGTTTGAGGCGAAAACGCCGAGACAACGATGATCTAGTCATAAGCGGCACAACAACTTGAAAACAATGTGCAAGGATGAGTGATCAGCCTTTACTGCGGGACCATATTTCGTTAATTTCTACGCTGCATCAGATTTCATGGAGTGCCTCCAAAGAGGGAACACCACTGCTCTAAAATTAAGATCAGTTTCGGAAACTTGTGAATTAACAAAAGCAAAACGGCAGTGACGATAGATGAGTGGCACCATTAGATAAAGCTACTCTTTAATTAGTTTTAACCAATGTGTAGTATCAACTATTCGAAAAAGTTTATGATTTGCTTTTATATATATGATAGATATATATTTGTGCTGCTTATTATTTGCGGGTTTGGTTTTACTTCTTTTTGGATGGTTTTGTAGGAAGTTCTTGAGGAATTAAGGGAGCAGGAAAAAAAATTGTTCCAACAGAACAAAGAACTCAAACAGGTAGCCTAGAAGGCATTGCTTTTCAATTTCTTATTTTTTATTTTTTTAGTTTGGAACGAAAGTGGAAAGCGAAGTGAGTCTCGTATCACGAGATGCATATATGGACAGTTATGAGACCGACCCGTGTTCGGGGTGTACTTTTGATGATGTCATAAAATCATCACCTTGCCTTTTGGCATCCATCTAAGCAGAGATATTGTTGGTATCTATTTAGGGGCAGCTCTTCTAATTTTTTTTTTTTTCAATCCATGAGACTATAACTCATATATCTATCTGATCACTTAAGGTGGAGACCAGCGTCTCTTACCACTTAGACCCATCCAGTTGTTAATTTTTTGTCCGACTTTTTGTGAAGTGTTACTTTTTGTGTTAAGAAGTATATATACAATTTACAAAGAAAATAGCCTTTAAGTTAACTTATGATTGGTTGGCACAACTGGAAGCGAGTTATAGTCTTTTAACTATTAACTTGAGTTAAAGTGCTAAAAAGTAAACAACATTAAAAACTCCCCCCATTCACACGGTGCGTGACTCGGGCCGAACTCGAAATGGTCAAATGGTTCAAATACCGAGTGGTTTAAACCAAAAAAAATTAGCTTTTAATTGATAAATTTACTCTTTGAATAAAATAATAATAAATGTTCTTAAATGATATTAATTAAAGTTAATTTTAATAAGTTATTCCTATTTGTGTATACCCAATTTATTATATGTGCATAGAAAATTCAACCAATCAAACACGTAAAAATTGAAAGTCAGTAAGGAAATAGAATATTTATCGATTTAGGTATGGCGTTCAATATAAATCTAACTTATGCGATGAGTTTGACGACTATAGTTAGTGTCCAATATGAATCTAACTTAGACAGTAATTACTTGGTTAATCAGGCGTATTGGAACGTTAGAGATTTCTACAAAGAGCAGCAGCAAGAGCGAGCACTCCTTGAAGAGTTAAAATCAAGACGATTACAGGTATGATCATCTCTTTCATCTATGATTCGATGTTGTTTGGTTTAAGAAAAATGCTAGATGCACAACGCCCCCTTACCCACTGTATAATTTGTATCACGAGGGATATATATATATATATATATATATATATATAAAAGCTTGCATCTCAAGATGCACACGGAGGATGGAAATATAAGGTCGTTGGGCATTCTTTTGTGCATTATTGGTGTTGTTATAGTCATCCTTTTTTTTATTTATGAGGAATTTAATTAATTAATTATCACTTATATACGTAATCGAGCACAATGGAAACGTTTGATCCATGTAGCCGACCTCAGTTAATTTGGGACTTAGGCTATGATGTTGTTATTGTATTACTTATATACGTACATTCTTTTCACTAAAATTAATATTTCAGGCATCGGCCTTGTGGAATGGGGACCGACTTACGCCTCCACTTAACCAAAGGGCCCAATTTGAACAATACATACATGGGTATTAGTATATTTTTCTTTTTCTTTCTTTGAAAGAGGTGTTATTTGTGTACTTTCCTTGGTATAACTAGCATTTATACCGTAGGGACATTTGCTACACATAAAATTAACATTGGAAATGGACTACGGTTGTTCAAAATAAATTTTTATGTAGTAGGATCACTTATCATACAATGCTTGTCGCGATGAAGATAAATCACAAACATCGTCGTTCCTTGATGCGCGACATGCATGTTGTAGGATCACAACATCTAGCTCCATCCTTTTCTCTTTCAGAGTTGTATCCAAGAAATAGGCAATGAATTGCCTTAATTGTTATCAAACTTATATATTTCAATGATTATTAGGTACAAAGGCTTAATATATATAAATGGTTTCGAATAATACTCGAAAATGGCATAATGCAGTATTGACATTCCGCGACTTTTGATAAATAAGAAATAAGATGAACCTTGAATTGATTGTAGTAGCCAATGTTATTGATCACATGAGCTACAATATTCTTAATCCCCAATGCAGAGAAAGAAAGGGTGAAAATGTTTACCATTTGAAAGCTTTTGTCAAACTTTATGTTGTTCACTCCTTAAATTTTTTTTCTTGCTATTGTTTTTGTTTTGTTTTTTTTGTTTTTTTTGTTTTTTTCTTAAAATCTTCTTGCCATTTTATTTGTCCCAAACCTTGACAAAAATAGAAGCTGAAAAAACTCGATGGTATAATAGTAAACTTAAGAAGTCAAAAGCATCAATAACCACCGCAACTACTCTCCGATGCCCAAGGTCATTTCCATCGAGACGAATAAGGTTCGAAACTCGTGGAATGCGAAATAAATGTTAGACCTCTATTTAATATTTAATCCAAGTTATCCATCATAAATGTCTGTAGAATAATCAATCTAAGTCCATTATAGATCTTGATAGTTATACGATTTTTTTGGGCTCAATATATAGGCTCGTCCAAGCTCTATAAGTTCGAATAATGAAAGCTCAATGTTTATTACATTAGATTGAAAAGATTAAGTCAAAGCATCTCTGGTGAGATAGATGAAGCGTCACTTGTCAAAAGGCAAAGTTTAGGGATGTTGTGAGTTTGACTCCAACTCTTTTTTTTTTTTTTTTTTTTTTTTTTTTTTTTTGAGGATTAAAAGAGTTTTTTTTTTTTTTTTTAGTTAATGGTTTAGAAGAGTTTAATGGGTTTTGGTAGTTTTTGGGATTGGAGATTGGAGATTCCAACTTAGCTCCAAGAGTGTGTGGTTTGATTGAGTAAATTTTTGGTGCTGGATAAAAATTATGTTGTAAATATATAAATAGGGATTGAAAGAGTAGTAGTGAGGGTAGTTTGGACACTTTTCTGTCAATTACTTGGGAGTCTATAAAAACTCCCCATTTGTCTTCCTAGAAAGCCCATTAAAAATGTTAATAACAATTATGTTGGAGTATAGAGATTCAAAGAGAAGTAGGTGCGGTAGCCTAATGGAGAAGGGTGGTTGCGGTGGCGTGGACGTGTATATAGAAGACCGACAAATGCCTCAGTTAGAAATGGAAGAAATTTGTAGGGATAAGATTAGACCTAATATAATTTGCGATAACATAAATTGTAATAGATTTAATAGTTTTCCAAGTCGATTCATTTTGAGAATCATGGGTATCCAATCTTTCAGTTTGACTAATGTCATGAGGGCTATCATAGCCTAGGAGATAACAAAAGAATGGTGGTGGAACTACCTCAAATTGAACCCATTACCTTTATTTTAGTCAAAGTAGTGGTGCCCGTCGTCGCCACTCCGCCACATCCCTCTGGGGTGATTCATCAACTATATTTTTATTTTATTTTTTTTTATGATCTTGGGGGTGTCCGAGTATGATTCATCAACTGTATTGAATAGAGGTAAATGGAAAAATAGGACTTTTGTAGCCAATCCCAACTAATATAAATATTTATTTGAATAAATACAAGGGTGAAGAATATCCACCAAAGTCTCGAAAGGATGAGTTAGAAAATTATCCACCCATGTCTCGGAAAAGCAGTTTTACCACACATATATAGCTCAAATTAACATCAGATTTCAATGGAAGGCATGCAAACATTTCGATAATCAACAAGGACAATGTTTGATGCCGAAAAAGTTGAAATAAAAAAAGAAAGAAAAGCAATAGAATTGAAATAAAATAGATTTCACAATAAGTTTGATCCCGAAAGAGTTGTTTGATCCACCTCCAATTTAGATTTAAGTAGATTTGCTGGACATTTGAAACGCAAGTTTTCCAAGAGATAATTTGTAAGCAGAGGTTGAAGAACATCAACTCTCGAGTTCCTATCTATATGAAACCTAAAAATCTATCCCCAAATCAAAATATCCAAATATTTGAGTAAAAATCCAATTTTCACGTTTCACGTTGCGAGTCACGCTATGGGCGTGGACTTCACGGAGTGAGTGGCAGTGTGGAATCCAATTGCTCTCTGTCCATTCTATGTTGTAGGTGGCCTCGTTAGAGATATGTGGGCGTCGACATGTGATGCGCGTTGAACGCGTCAATAATAATCTTAAACTCGAATTGTTACCAAATGCTAACTACAATTGGTTTTATAGTAGCGTAGTAAGCACGAGTGTCGATTCACAGTGATTGATAATCTAACTTTGGTAAAAAATGAGAGTTTTAAAAGAGTAAGAAACTAACTAATTACACTAGCTAACATGAGAGCATAAGAACCAGCAATTATCGAATACAACGACAATAGAGAAGAAAGAACTAATCTAATTAGCTAAGAGAGAGTAAATAACGGACTTAGGTTGGAAAAATCAAGTTCAACTCAACATCAAGGATTTTGTCGTCGATTCTACAAAGAAATGTTTGATTTAGTTCAAATAGACTAGCTATAGAGCTTCGAAAAGCATCTAACACTCCTCGATTTCCTATTTTTGGTAAAAGACTCTTTAACAAATGTACAACCCTTGGTAGAGCGACCATTGGATTATGCACATTCGCCGCATTAAGATTCGTGAAACCACTAGCCCTAGACAACTAAGTCACGAAGCACTCGATTTAGCCCAAACCATCTTGTTATGCAAAATAGACCAAAAGGGAGCGTACTAATTGGATAGTCCGCTTGCTACTTGGTGTTCAATGCTTCACACAATTACGGATGTAAAACAATCAAACTAGCAATATATAGATTTAAATAAAAGATAATATATTTGCAAGTACACAATCAATTGTCCAAACCATAGTAATCAAATAATAACAAGAGTGAAACCAAAACATAAGCCAAATTTGAAATTAAAATAAGTAGAACTCACAAATCTCATGATAATGTTGAGTTTCACTTTCAAATCAACCAACCACCATCCTAACTCAATGTGGGACCCATGCATTTTCTATCATGCTTTGCAGGCAAATCATCAAAAACACTTCAAAAGTATCCCCGTTTTATTAATCTTTTCATCAAACTCAATTTAAAACCTACAAATAACAAAAATAAATGACTATTAATCATTTTTTTGAAGATTTAGGCACATCAAAATATAATATTTTCACACTAAAATGAGACAGTATATATGGTAGAAAGCAATTTATATTAGTATTCACTCTCTTTAAGTTTGTAAAAATTAATTACTTGTAGTTCAACAAATGAGACAGTATATATGGTAGAAAGCAATTTAAAAGATATTTAAAAAAAAAAAAAAAAAAAAAAACAAGCTAGTAATTAATGAAAATGAAATATGGTTGAAGGAGCCGAGATTGAAGTCCAAACCTTGTCAATTATGGGAACGAACCTAAACGCCTCGGGGACCTCCATCGGTTTCTGCACTTATGAATGGTCAAATGGTGCAGTGTGGAGTCGCTCCTTCCTCAACTATCCACTCTTCCAAGTATGGCGCCTCGTAGAGTTGTAGTTTTTGGAGCCGAGGAAAGCCTTGCGCTTTGCAGACCATGGACGTACCATAGTATAACTCCGAGAGATAAAGATGAGTCAAGTTGGGTAATTTCTCTAATGTGGGCATCGGGTCTTCCTCAAGTCCAATACTATCCAATTTCAAAATGGTGAGGTTTGGAGGGAATTCACATGGGTTAGGCAATGCTCGTGCAGGAAAATATCCATAAAATTTCAATTTGACAAGTTGCTGGCAATTAATGCCACCAAATTGTAGTGGCACCGTTGAAAATATTTCCTTCTCGCCATAATAAAGACTACACCGTATCGACAAGCATTGTAGGGAGGTAAGTCCATCAACAAAAGGTATAACTTCACTAACTTCCTCCCTTGACTGTGTTCTTACATTCAACTTCACAACATTAGTAAATGTGGAGGTATTCTTCTTCATCCAACTCCCTACTTTTACTCCTTTTAGAGTGTGAAGGTTTCTTAAGTTGTCCATGCGAAGCTGCTTCGTAGTAACAGATGGGAGGCATAGAATCCTCAACTCTTCCATTTTCCATAATACATCAGGCATGCTTGCATTTCCTGCGAAAATTCTGTGCATACCAGATAAATCGAGTGTTTGCAACTTTTGCAGATTACTTATAGTGCAAGGGATTGGACCTATGACACTAATATGTTTCATTCCCAAGTACCTTAAGTGGATTAAGTTTCCAATTTCCTTTGGGAATTTACATCTTCCTTCTAGGCCTTCAAGATCAAGTACTCTGAGTAACTTCACCTCATTGAAGGTAGGCATCTTAGTGATGTATCTTTCATGGTCAAACATAAAAAGAATAGAACGAGCGTGTTTATTATAGGCTGCAACTTCACCAAAACCATCCCTTTCCAAGGAAATATGAACACCCAATCTAGGACATACTGATTTCTTGATTGAGGACATAACTTCACCAAAACCATCCTCCTTTGCCTTGACAATTGAGAAATCTCGCAAAACATCATGTAAGCGGCACGATTTAACTATCCCAAGAGAATTCATTTTTTCCACTTGAACCATGCCCCTACTAATCAACTCCATCAAGGCATTCTCTGCTGCTTCATGCACTGTCTCCTCTCCCTCTTGGCGTATGTATCCCTCTGCAATCCATACCCCTATTAGCCTCCTTCTCTCAATGCGAAAGTCCTCCGGAAAAAGGCTTGTATAGAGGAAACATGACTTCAACTTGTACGGTAGATCATCGTAGCTCAAATCAATTATGCTGTGGAGTCGTTCTTCCTTGCCCAATTTCCAGTTTATGTTTCGAAGCACACTCTCCCATTCATGTATTAATCTTCTTTTCGTAGATAGCAAACCTCCCAATACAACAATTGCTAAAGGCAAGCCGCCACATTTTTTAACCATCTTCTCTCCACAATGCTTCAAGTCTTGAGGGAAGTCGCCCGGATCGGCATTGTTAAATGTTCTGTTGCAAAACAGGTCCCAGCTCTCCTTTTCCGACAACATTTCAGGTACAACAGGCTGGCTGCGCGGATCGGCATAAGCGGCTAATCTTTCATTACGACTAGTAAGCATAATTTTGCTTCCAGATTTCCCATTGGGAAAAGCTTTTTCAAAATCATCCCAAGCCTGCTGTGTCCACAAGTCATCAAGAACAACTAAGTAACGTTTGTTTTCTAACAAGTTGTTGAGCTTCCCCATTATCTCTTCTTCTGCCATTTTCTTTTCTTCATCTGCTAATACCACTCCAACATTTTGCAGAAGCCTTAACAAAACGCCTTTTACGTTGTAATCTTGGGAACATCAGCCCAAGTACGACAATCAAAGTGGCGTTTAGTTTCGTCAGAAATGTAAATATGCTTGGCAAGAGTAGTTTTACCTGAACCGGGCATGCCCACAATTGTAATAACTCGACGTTCCACATCGTCCTTCACCAATTCCCCGATCAGTGTTCCTTTCGCTCTCTCCATTCCAACCATTGCGAAGTTCTCTTTGGTGTTATGTAAGACCCGTCTGAAACGGCGCGTAGGATCTAGTGATGATGATGTTGATGCTTTTTCTGCAACATGTTTTTCCTTTTGTGTGATGAGACCTTCAATCTTGGGCTTGATTTGTAGGATTTTCTCACTGATTCTACACAGACGTGCCCATCTTCTAGGAATGAAAGCACATCTCAAGATGAAGCAATGGTATTTCCTCAACCTCTCTTCCAAGTCGAACATGTCCATGATAACTTCTATTTCACAAACAGCATCTCTGACTTGCACCATCCATTCGCGGCGATTCACATCCTTGTCTCTTGCTTGCAGTTCATCAGCTTTTACTAAAGAGACATTGTTTTTGTTAGGAGTGACTCGAGGCATGATGCTCCTCCTTACATTCCCAATATGGTCCTCTGTATTCGTAACATTACCCCCACGTTCAGAAATGACCTTGTCCTTAAGGTCAAAGAAGGGAAAATCCTGGATGAAGTCGTTGAGATTCTCCCAAGTGGCGTTGGACGCAAGTTGGCCTTGCCATTGAACTAAAAGTTGAGCAGTAGCAGAACTCGAAAGTAGGACAGAGCAACGATTAAGAATCACCAGCGGCTGAAGCAAAGGGTGCGAGCCCATAAAATCCAATGGAAGAGGAGGGAAGGAGGTTGAAGATCTCCATAACATTTCTTCAACAGTGAGACATGAAAGACATTGTGAATCCTTGCATTGGAGGGCAAATCCAGCTTATAGGCTACCTTGCCAATGCGTGATAACACTTGAAATGGGCCAAAGAAATGCTTGCTTAGCTTGTTGTTCTGACGATGAGCCACAGACGTCTGTTAATAGGGGCGTAATTTGACAAAGACCCAATCCCTAATAGTAGATTCATCCACAAAACAATGAGCATTAGCTTTTTGAAGCATTCGGTGCTAAGCGCGAGAAAGTTTCGCCTTTAAAGTCTCTAAAATAGAGGTACGCTGAGATAACAAACCCAAGTTTTGGGATAATCAGCTGTGAAACAACGAAAATAATCCTCCAAACAACGATTTAAGACTTCAGTTTGGTCGTCCGTCTGGGGGTGGTAGGCATTACTCATAGCAAGTGTTGTCCGTTGTAACATAAAGAGTTCACGTCAAAAAGTACGGAGTAAAAAAGGATCACGATCGAGCGCAATAAAAGAGGGCATGCCATGGAGATGCACAATCTCAATAACAAAGATTGAAGCTAATGTGACAGCTGAAAGATTGGGGCCCAAACCAACAAAATGAGCACGCTTCGAGAGTCGGTCCATAACCACCAGGATAGTGGTTTTGCCAAAAGAACCAGGTAAATGAGTGATGAAGTCCATGGCAATCTCATCCCAAATCCGTATGGATCTATTGTTCACAGATTGCATGAAGGACACTGTCGTTTCCTTAAAGCGATTTTGGCTATTTTAGTCCTTCCGCGTGCATTTTCTCTTAACTAAGAAATATTTCATGGTTTTTTTTTTTTTTTTTTTTTTTCCGTTTTATTAACTCTATAGTTATTATCTTTCAACTGGCTTTTCTTTTTCCAATCTGTTGGGGGAGACTTCTAATGTTGGAATAAATTGCTTCTTTAGGCATCAGCAAAACATGCCAGAGACACCAGGTCCGGTAAGGACAAATCATAGACAATTTTGATTGACCTCAAAGATGTTGGGGGACTTGCATCCCCCGACCTCACCTCCTAGTTCTGACATGGAAGAATATAAAAGAAATTAGTAAACTTTTATGGATATATGATAATAAATGAGAGATTCCAGAATTGTGTAGTAGTAATGGTGTTTACTGATTTCCATATTATTATTTTACGTGATGGTGCCATTTAGCTTAAATTTTCTCTTTACACCCTTTGATTTCTTGCCATAAGCAGGAATACGGACTAATGTTGTGATTTTTTCTTTATTTGGAATAGCTTAAGGTATTATTATTCTAAGATTGGTAATTTAATCCATGTTGTTATGCAGTTTGCCAATATGAAAGAAGTTATTGAAAGGAGAATGAGAAGTGTTGAAGAATTCATCAAGGTAATCCAGTCTTTCTAATTTGACAAAGGCACAAGGATTTTCTGTTTGTGATTTTGTGGGTTTAAATTGTTGCGCATCATAAGGCGAAAAACCACCCAAAATACCTTAATTTAATAAACACCACAGATCAGTGATTTCAAACATGAAAAGTTGAATATTTAAGAAACTACACTCATATCTTGATCATACAACAATTACAAATAGTTATAAAGTATCTATTCTATATATGTGGGGAAATGATCGTAATCAATGTAAGAAACTTGATCGACTTCAAGATTTTGGATAATATTTTCTTAAGCAGGCCTCTCAATGCTATTATCTTTTTTTCTGTTGGTTATATTCAACCAAAAAAAGAAAAAGAATTTGGGCATATACACTACACATACCAACTCAATATACTCATATAGGAAGGACTCAAATTGCACCATAGGAAACAAAGTAATCCGCGTAACCAAGCAACAATTAATAGAAGAATTAAGAACAAGTTAATTATAAACAAAACCTGTACATTGATCTATGCACGCTGTTGTGTAACCCCTTTGTGCTGATCCTGCAGGATGAATGCCTTACAAGTCGCAACTTCACTAGAATCTGCCAAAAGAGATGTTTAAGCCCCGGGGAGCCATTAGATCCTAGCATGATTCCACTAAAAAGACATGAATCAACAGAACACGAGGAACACAATAATTAACAAATAAAACAAGGCGATTTTACCGAACTGACGTCAAAACCAACTTTTCGCCTTATAATCCCAACATTGCTGAATCTTTTCCTGTCAAGACCAAGCCAATTGTGGCAATGCAAAATCAAAGAACATAATACATGCTATAGAAGCAGTTCAATTTACAGCAAGAAAAAAGGACTCACATAAACATATTTTTCTTCATAGGTAAGACAAATCTAATAGTTTCACTCATGCCATTGCAATTCAAAGTACATATGATCAGATTGTTCTTGAATACACTAGCTAAAAACATAGCGAAACCTCTAGAGCAAAGACTGGTGTTTGAAGCATTGGAAAATACATATCATTAAAATTTAAAATAAAATAAGCCTTAGTATCAAATTGGCTAATTTAGTCGTTACAATTTCATATCTGATCCAAACTCTTCAATGGTCTTCGTTGCAAGTGTTAGGACATCTACAAAAGCACTAAATGATGCGCGGAGGAATTTGGCTTCGATTGCCTCAAAATGCCTAAACAAACCAAGAAAAAAAAAAGTCAGGTAAATTCAAGGTAATGAGTGATATTAAGAAAGTAAATGTGATGGCAATTCAAGAATTCCATGTCAATGAAGAAACTTACACCATAAGCTTTCCATCAGATACCGACATGTGCCTTTTCACTTTGTCAGGTTGCAACTAATCAAAATGTCAACAAACAAAATAGGTAACTTGGGACAAAGCCATAACATTGTTACTGCAAATGCATCAAACTAGAAAACTTTGACCCACAAAATCAAGATAAATTCAACAAAATAGAAGGATCACCTCCTTATCAACAGCTAAAGCTGCATATACTATTGATGCATTCTCCACAGATCCATAATTTACTTCCAAGTTGCTGTAACGAGAATTAGGCGACATCAATAGTCAGTTTCTAAGCGTCTTCGAGATTCCAGATAGCCTAATAGTTTCAAATCACTATCCCAACAATCGGATGCTTATGCTTAGCACCGATTTTCAAAACACTTTTTGTTTTGCAAAACAAAGAAAAAACAGAATCTGAATCAAAAACAAAAAAAAAATCACCTAAAATTACCAATAAGATTATTTTTCTCCATATGAAGCTATAGAGGGAAGGACCATGAGCCTTTGAAGAAAACAAAAGAAAACTCTTACAGTAAAAAATTATTTTTCTCCATATGAAGAAATATAGGGAAGGACCAAGAGCCTTTGAAGAAAACAAAAGAAAGCTAATACAACAAAAAAGGCCTGATCCCTGCAAATCTCAAAGAAAAGAATGTTCTAAACAGACGATACAAAGAGACCAAATCTGATATGCCACATACAATACAAAGCAGGACATCATGAATGATGGACCAAGAAGAAACGCATGACGTCCCAAGCAACTTAAAGGATTTCATGCATTAATTAGAAGGTTATTAAAATTCAAATAATTAAAACATTGTGGCAGTGTTGATTGTAATTGCAGAATATATATACAAAATGGAGCTAAGAGGAACCGTTTGATGTAGCCAACCCCAACCAATTGAGTTTAGGGTTTGGTTGTTGTTGGTTTCAATGTTTTCAAGGCGGCACCGTTTTAGGCGTTTGGGGGTTTCCACTGCCTAGCCCTTAATAAGCCACGCGGCGGGCGTAAAAATAATTATTAAAAAATATTTTTTATTGAAAATATCATTTATTTATTTGAAAATATTATTTATTTATTATTTTGAAAATATTTTTGTTCATTTCAATATGTATGGAAAAGTGTAGAGTTGAAAATATAGTGGTGAGAATGTGAAGGTGAGAAAGTATACCCCTTACTGTTGAGGGGCCTCTAAAGAAATTAAATTATTTCTTAGGGAGGTATAAGTAAATATTTTGTCGCCCGCCTAACTCCACCTTGCCGCATTAAAACATTGGTAGATTTTGTTATCCTTCCTTGTCAGCAAAGAGAGGAGGCCTTTCAGAATCAGCGTTGAATGAGAAGATGGAGAACCAATTCTAAATCTTCTTCACGTAAAATACACCAAGCAATGATATTAATTAGCAAGACAGTAGGTTAAATAAAACAGGTTATAAATATGATGATTTTTCTCTTCAATTTTTACAAGGAACGAATTGCTACATTGTAAATGCAAAAGATTTTATAGCTAACACAAGAAAACAAGGTGAAAAGTGAAAACCTAAGAGTATCCAAAAATAAATCCAAACACCTTTAAAACCTCAACCACCGTTCCTTCCCAAAAAAAAAAAGGAAAAAAAAGACAACAAAGCCTCATTCCCAAATTAGTTAAGGTCGGCTACATGGATCAAACTCTTCCACTCTGCTCAATTTAATTCACTAGATTTCTACCAAAAAAATTTTAATTCACTAGATTACATTTTTAGAGAAAAAAAAAAATCCCACGAACCGAATGCAATTTGTTCAAAAATCGAATTCATATTTTTCCTCTAAAGACCATTTCCAGACATCAAATTTTACAACGAAACAAACTCAAATCAAGTTTAATTTTCAGCAAACACACAAAATATCCATACCCAGTTAAGCAAATCCCTTCAACAAAACAAAGAACAAAGAAGAACCGATTTCGCCAAGGTAATCAAAAATACTAAACCAAGAGTAAATCCTAAAAAATTCAAAATTTATGACAAAAGTAGAAGATTTATTACCAGTTGAACTCCCATTGAGAAGGAACATCAACGGCGTCCATTCTCTCAGCATAAACAATGGATGAACCAACCCTGTGAAGATCGAGAACAGATTCACTAAGCTAAACATCACAAAAAACAATCAAACAATTCAACAAATCACTGTGAAACTCATAAAAATGCGAGCATTTTCTGCAAATCCACACCAAAACCTTCAATCAATCCCAAAATTTTACAAGATTTGAAGCACCAAATTTGTGCATTAATTTCTACATAGCAAAGTAGTCATGTAAGATACAAGGAGCACGATTTAGGCATGGCCCCGTCTCGCCGAAGCCGACGCAGACTGAATGAAGCCAAGTAGTGACTAGTGAGCATCAAATGAAAACCAAGTTTGTGCGTTTTGGAAACAAACCATGCCTCATGAATCCCTCCCTAATTTCAAAACAAATGAAAACCAAAATCAAACAAACTTACAACCCTTGAAAATGCACGAAATCAGCGAAAACAAGAGAAGAGATTGTCGACATTGCAATGCCTGTATCAACGATTGAGAGACAGACAGAGTTTGAGAAAGAGAGAGAGAGAGAGAGATGACCTTGTCGTTGGATTGATGAAACATTGAGAGAGATGAGTGTATGAAGAAGTGGAGGGAAACGCAGAGCATATATTGTTGAAAGGAAAATTGCATTTAAAATATATGTTAAACCCCAATTCCCCTTTGCTAGTCTCTTTTATTATTATTATTATTTTGAACAGGATAAGCCCATTAAAGACCTGAAGACGATGTGAGCTACAAACGATACTCAGAATATATGCCCAGATCAAAACATATGGATTAGTAGCATGGAAACGATCGATCGAGTCATTGCCAATTTTGAAGGTATCTACATGCATAAAAGTCACATAGCACTATGAAATAGATGAAAATAAGTGTAATGGAAATTCATACCTTTAAGAAATGTCCACAGGGGATCTTTGAAGAAGTATCGTAACAAAATTAAGTGAAAAAAAGTTTAAAAGGAATGAATAGTTAAAGGTAGTGTTTAACGCAACTGTTTTGATCTTTCATGACAAGAGAACTTGAAACATCACAACAAGCATGAACTGACCAACCGAAAAAATAAAATAAAATAAAATAAACAAACAAACAAATAAATAAATAAAAGTACTTGATCACATCTTGCAATTCAAAATGTTCACACAATATTTGAGCTCATTTCTACAATATCGAGTGTGGCCAACCTTTGGGCACTTGAATTGCATAGGTCGGGACAACAATTGGTTTAAATAGTTTGGAGGGCTTCGTTGCTTAAAAAAAGCAGCTCCCCACCCCCACCCTCTTAAATTAAAATCTCTTTGAGTCATCTCCTAGTCTCTTTATAAATACCCTCTTAAATTAAATTTTGTTTTAATCTCTATGAGTTATCTCCTAGTCTCTGAGTGGTTCTAAATTCTGTTTTAATTTACAAGTCACATTCAATCTCAGTTACAGAAGAAGCTATGTCTCAGTTGAGTGGCATAATTCACAACATGAGTAGCAGTACTACTTCAGTTAACCTTAGAGTCCAAGGAGTATAGTATTATTAGTACTAGTACCAATACAAGTACTACTCAGAAAAGATGCAATGCTAACAACAAGAGGGCGTTAAGGGAGGGTGTGGGAGGAGGGATCAGCAGTAACAAAAAAAATAAAAACCCACTAAATACCCTGCAATTGATGAATTGTCGTTTGCTAGTCTCTTTTATTTTATTTTATTTTTATTTTTTTGTCCAAGATCAACTGCAGGATTAGTCGCCCAGCTTGACTATCATCCACATATTACCACCATTCAAGATAGGTCCTTTGAGTGTGCATCTTTACATATATTTCGCGGTCTGCCAGTTTTTTAAGTAACACTAAACCTACAAACCAATTGAAGTTAGCATAGAAGTCATATATGCAGTGCTATATAAGGTTGTGCTCACTACATAGAAGCTCGATCCATATTGCTTGTGAACTATAGATCTTATTGACGTAAAAAAAAATTACAAGTACCAAGCACAAACATCACTTATGAGTAGTCCGACACATTGATCAATATATAGAAGGCATAAATCACAATATGCATCTATATAAGCTGACATCAATAAATGCCAACACTGTCCCATCCCCTTGTTAAGGATCGGATGAACTAGTGCTCTTCTTCTATTTGATTCTATTTAGAGCTTATAATCTATCTTCTTAAGGGCAGAACAAGTGGAGAGTACACATTAATTGAGATTGTGCAAATCATATTTAAAAGTAATTATTTTCAAAGCTCATCGTTGTAATATATCAATTCAGCAGCAATAACAAAGATGCCAAGTATATATATCAAGGTACTTCAAAGAAGAATTGGCACTGCACTCAGGAGATTACCTGTGAGAAGTCCATATATATGAGGATCAAAACCCAATTCACTGTAGTCCACATTCTCAAATTTCTCCATTGTCACTGAAAAGTACAAAAAGTTGAATCATTGAAACCCTCAATAGCACCAAAAAAGGCTGAAAAGTATTGAGAAGCACTTAGCTTCATCAGGAGTCTTTGGAAGCAGAAAAATCAAACTAATAAGCACAATTATATATTCTTGGACATTGGCTAGCACAGAAAATGGACCGATCAGGCTCACTTTGATTCGAATTCCAGTTTAGGCTAAATGCTTGGCTTGATTAACAAGCTACTTTTCAAAAGAATCGAGTCATGGAAACATAAAGAGCTGAAAGAAAAGACAAGCGAACATAAAAGAGAAGAAATGCATCTAAACACACAAGAAAAAATTTGCAGATCAAACACAAGCAGCAATATGCAGCTCAAACATCATAATGTTATTCATAAAAACAGGTTTAAGGATGAAAGATTGCAATCATAGCCAATAGACAAACCACCCAACAATTAGCCAAATAAATTCTCAAAAAAAAAAAAAAAAAAAGCAAAGCAGGAGCTAGCAGGCCACATTTTAACTTTGGTTTATTCTTACCTCGTCGAATTTCTACAGTTTCTATTGAGTCAAGTTTTCTAGTGGAGGCATTTGTAGGCCGTCTTTGCAGGTGACCAAACTACCGCAACCGCCTTTCCCTAATCTTTTTATCAATTGGTGTCACTCTTACTTGTCTTTGAATTTCTATATTTTCTTATTCTATCTTTAAGAGTTTTACCGCACATCCACCTAAGAATCCTCATTTCTGCTACGTTTATTTTATGTAACTATTGTTGCTTTGCCGCCCCAACATTCACTTCCATATAGCATAACTGACTTAATTGCGGCCCTATAAAATTTTCATTTTAACTTAGTAGGATTTCGATCACAAATTACCCCTGTTGCACACTGTCATTTCTTTCATCCAGCTTGAATTTTATGTGTGACATCATTCTCAATATTACCATCATCTTGTATGATTGATCCTAAGTATCTAAAGTGGTTCACCTTAGGAACTTGTTGTTAAAATTAAATAAGGAGGTGTGGAGTGAGACGCATTCGCCACGAAGGATGATGAGCGCGCAACACAACTACTGTTACTCTTCTATAACAAGCAAAGCCCTAATTCCAGGTTGTTCCATCCAGAGCTACAACCCTAATTCCAGGTCCCCTTCGAACATTTGTGTTTTGTATTCTTCGGTGGTTAGCGTCCATGGCGTCTATGGCACATCTCGAAAGAATAAGAAGAATGAGGGTTTCAAGGTCGAAGCAGCCGTTTCTCTTGGAGAGCAGGAGGTAGTAGTAGTAGTAGTAGCGAGTAGCATAAAGTAGCGATAGTAGTAGCAGCAGATAGCATAGCTTGATAGTAGCGATAGCAGAGAGCGAGAGTAGTAGGAGTAGTAGTAGGAGTAGGAGTAGTAGTAGTAGTAGTAGTAGTAGCGATAGCATACTTGATAGCTTGATAGCAAGCAGCAATGAGCAATCAGAATCAGCAGCATGATAGAGATAGCTTGATAGGAGAGCGATGAGCAGGAGTAGCAAAATAATAGCAAAGATAGGAGGAGCATAGCAATGATAGTAGTAGTAGTAGTAGTAGTAGCGCAGATAATGTGAGAGTAGCGAGCGAGCAGTAGTAGTAGTAGTAGTAGTAGTAGTAATAATAATAATAATAATAATAATAATAATAATAATAATAAGAAGAAGAAGAAGAACAAGAACAACAACAACAACGTATAGTTTTATTTTGTATGGTCGAGATATCCAAACATAGTCCAGGTGCTCACCTTTATTGACAACTAATGGTCTTTGCCTGTTGAGAGGTGCCGGGTCATTGAACATCCTCAACGAAGTTATTTCACAAGAATATCGACCTGACTTGTCTCCACTCAAGTACTCAACAAAGCCTTCTCTTATCACCTAACTCACACCTGTGAAGCAAGTGCATGAAAGATCCCAACTCCATTCTATCACTAATCTACCATCTAAATGGGTGCTGTGTTTTCTACAGGATTTGAGATGTGAAACTTTATTGCGCCGTGTATCCAAGACAGGTCAAATGCTATGGTTCAAAAACTGAATACCAGTTAGTTGAGAACTCTAAATTGTGCTCCAAAGAGAAGGTACGAGCATATAAAATAATAAAACATAGACTATATAGCCACAGAAAAATGAATATGTTGAACTGAAAAAAGAAAAAGAAAAAAAGACAACGTACATATGGGGATTGAACACATAGCATACTTGATATTAACAAACCTGGTTAGAGCAGACCATAGTAACTGGAGGATTTTGCTCGGAATAAGTAACACCCGATTCAACAGAACCCCTGGAAAGTAGAAGTGTGGTTAAGGATAACACCATATGAGCTATTAAAATAAATGAAACAATGCTACGATCTCAAGCGCATAAAGGTATATATATGGGAAGAACTACAACGGGAACTACAAAACCTTCTCTTATCACCTAACTCACAGCTGTGAAGCAAGTACCCATGCCATGGGAACTGCATTTACGCCCATTGGATTCTAATCCAACACATTAATCTATGAGTCATAAATACACAAAACATTTAATGCACAACACATTTTGAGAGGGTTCTCATGACATAGATATATATATATATATATATATATATATATATATATATATATATATATATATATATATATATTTTTGGCTCCATTGTAGAATTTCCTTATATCAATGCCAATTTTTGTTGTTTAATTCTGTTAGTTCAGATTAACTCACTTCGCACAGTAAGTGTCCATCAAGCTGACCATGGGAAAGAAGGTGTGCCATGTATTGCTGAAAAGAGAGGGAAGGACATTATTCATCTGTTCAACTCATGATAATTTTTGTAACTATCATAAATTTATAAATTTACTATTCATTGGTTTCATCTTAAATAGAATGAAAAAGATTATCAATTAAAAACAAAAAAAGCATCGGATCTCACCGCATGGTAAGCATAAGCCGGCTTTCCTTGGTGCTCGAAGTGTTTTGCCATGATAGAGTACTCTATAGGCCCCCAGTCGTCGATTTCAAAGCAGTTGCCTAGTGCTGCCTTGTATAACTACAATTAAAAAGGGCATTTACAGTCAGTTGTGAATGGAAGATAAATATGTAAGTAGATGCTGAATTAAAAAGGGCATTTAGCAGTATGAGTAAGCAGTTGTGTTCCAGCTGGGAATGAAGCATAGAACTGGGCACCTCGTGAGGTCCCAACTCTAGTCCTGCAAGAAAATCAAAGGACGGGCAAATTAAGGATATCACGATATCCAGCAAGGGAAATTGATTTCTGCAATTAGCAAACAAGATTAAAGACTTAACGTGTTGTTTGTATGCCAGAAGATCACAGCAGCACTGAAGCAGTAAAAGCCTGCATAAGAAACAACTCTCCTCAACTTCTGGATCTTTAGTATTGCTTTCCATTCATCATAAAGCCACATCTGGAAATCAAATCAAAGGGGATTGAAGGTTTTTAAATAAAGATATTTGGTTGCACTTAAAAGTATATCTATATCTAGCTAAAGAGAAGAATCAAAATATTAATTACGCTCGTCTGTTCACATATTTATTCATTCATTCATTCATTCTAATAATAATAATAATAAGAATAATAATTCACCAAATTAAGTTTAATAACTGATATTCTGGCATCCCAAGTTCAGCTTTAGATTCTTTATTTAACAAGTTCATTGAAGAAGTTGAACTTTACACAACTTGACAAGTCGAAAAGTTGACAAAAAGTAATTAAAAAAAAAAAAGAAGGAAAATGAGTTACAATGGGATTGAAAACAAGCATTATGAAGTAGAAATTTGTACATTGTAAACTTTGTAAACATGATGAATGGTAAAACAAGAATAATAATTGAATCAAGTATAGAGAAAGAAGTAACTTAATTTATAGAAGCTAAGGTATGATAGAAGTTGGAAAAAGCATAAGTTAGATGATGAATTTGGAGATGTAAGCGAATGAGTGTTTGTTTAAGGCCACAGATAGATAGCAGTTAATAAGCATCTCCCCTGAGCATGAATCCCTCCCTCAGTCTCAGCTGAATCTCAATCGGGATATACTGATCATAGAAGAATTTATTGAACTCTGCCCAAGTACTCGGCTCTCCGTGGGCGGCTGTGTGGGCGGTTCACTATACTGCAGCATCTCCCCTAAGCATGAATCTCAATCGGGATATACGTGTACATAAGTATTACAATCAATATATACCGCTGCCATTAATTAATATCCTATAGATACCGCAGCCATGACCCCCCCTCCACATCACTAATTCACATGGTTAATACATTCTAATAAAAGCACTATTTGCGGCGGCGGCGATGACGACTTCGATCATGACATGCTCTAAGGCCTAAGAGCATTAATTTCTACAAACCAAAGCAAATTAAGTAGCAGAGATTTGTGCATTTTGAAAACAAACCATGCCTCATGAATCCCTCCCTAATTTCAAAACAAATCAAAACCAACCAACGATTGAGAGAGAGAGACAGAGTTTGAGAGAGAGAGAGATGACCATATCGTTGTCGTTGGATTGATGAAGAAGCCTCACTCACTGCTTTGCTCAATGTGTCAGTGGAGGGAAACGCAGAGCGTATATTGTTGAAAGGAAAATTGCATTTAAAATGGATGTTAAACCTCGATTCACCTTTTCGCAGTTGGATGTGCATCGAGATTTGTGTTAGTAGGACCCCAAAGTGCATCCAACGGACTAGAAAGGGGCCATGTTTGGTTGGGTAATTAAGTGCACTTCTTATAATTTCTCATACCTGTGTTTATTTGCTTGGTAATCCCTTTTTTTTTTTTATAATGGTGGTGTTTCGAGCACCCTAACCCCATGACTCAAGAGAAATCGACATATTTGAATTTTGATAGCAGGATTTGATTTCACGATCTATTGTTCATCAAACATATCTTAGTAATTTTACCATCTCACAATGTTTATTTCATAATTTTAACCTACTTCAAGGTCAGAGTTTCATTTTTTTTTGACAAAATATGTTATTAAGTTTAATAGATTTTTTTTTTTTAATTAAAAGGGAGCTTATAAGCTTAAGTTACAATGAATACAATTTAGGGAACGAAACCTTGAGCCTTATTAAATCAAGTTTTATGCGACTAGAAAATTCATACGCCTCTGACAGTCCAACTTCAACTGCTTGTACGTTGCAACATCGATCAAGATTGCCCTCCAAATTTCAAAAGTTGTTGGATATCAATTAGTTCGAGCTTTGAATGTGTTTCATTACTCTTTTTCGTCTTTCCTGAGCCGCTTCTCAGTTTGCGACCACTTTTCAAGTTGAAATGCTTCGATTTATCTCGATTTCATAACACAAGGTACTTGTGATTTTGGAAGACAATACGCATGTTCAATCTATTCAATGAGCAATTATCACACACATCACATATATCTCTGAACACAATTTAAAAGGGTCTTATTTTTTGATATTATTATGTGCATAGTTACTGAATTACCACACACCAAATACGCCTACCAAATATGCCTTCAAAAATTAAAAAATTCGAATACATGATATCTCTTAAAAGGCACACGCGTGTTATCAATAAGCCCCAACTACTGCACCAAGTAAACGATTGGTCCTAACAAGGTTCCTTGCTCAATTGCTCTTATTTATAAATGAATGGTATTGAAGTACTCTTAAAGCCTTGACACCACTGCTGCTCCTGCTCGAGGGAGGGGTCAAACCTATAACTCGTTACACCATTGAGCTGACCGCTCGTGGGTATGGGCATGCAGCGTTTACTCTTCAAGGACCAACTCCCTTGGAAAGTTACTAATATAAAACAGAAAAAGACAAATGAAAAATAGGGGGAAAAAATGTCTCCCCTAAGAGTCAATACTAATGAAACAATATGCAAAGATCCAGTAACAACAATAAGGCCTGAGTGACACTGTGTTTTTCAGTGAGAATCTGGTTTGCAAGCTTCAGAGAGAATTACATTGAGCCACAGTAGCTAATACCCAAAAAAAAAACCATCCCAATCGATCAAAACTTATATAAAAAACTTAAAAAACAAAAAAGCTTTAGGCGTGTGTGCGTTGTAGATATATTTATTGTACGTAGAGGCAATTTTGTTAATAATTATAAGATTTATTGTTATCTTACTACAATTAATGTCTTAATATCTAAATAGATATCTACCAAATTAAAAATAAAATTATCCGAATCGAATGAATAGATCACATCTCTTTCTAAAGATCACATCTCTTTCTAGAATTTGTTTCATTAACAACGCATGCATGATGGAGAATGAGATGATGAACAACAATAATAGTAATATTCTGCATCACCAACTGCCATGGGGTTTAACTTTTACCGATGAAGATCTTATGCGGTACTTGAGAGCCAAAGTAGATAACATTCAACAATTCCTTTCGTCGACCCCATCCTCGAATTTGACGTTTTCACCGTGGACCAGTACCCCTCCCAATTATTCTACTTGCACCGTACGTAATAAACTATCATCAACAATCACTACATGCAATTTAATTAGTTATCGATCTAGCATCTAAGGTACTTTTCTTTATAGGTGTGTTTTTGTTTTTAACGTGCATGGTTTAACTAGGGTTTTAGATAGGTTTCTTGTTGCATGATCTTTGTTTTCGTTTCTTTTCTTTTTCTTTTTTTTTTTTTTTTTTTTTTTTTTTTTTTTTTTTTTTAGTGTACGATCTTTTTTTACACATGCATTCGTGCACGCTATTTGGTAATTTGTTTTTTAAGGTGTTTTAGAGTACCATCTTTTATTACAGTTTAATTAGGGTTTACAGTTGGTGTTAAAAAAAACTAGGATTTAATTAAGGTTCTTGATGATCTTTGGCTTTTTTACTTTTTAGGTCAAATATTTACGTAACACTGCTTGCATGCTTCTTGGTTTGGTTAATGCAGATGAGTTAATGAATGAAACCCACGTATACTTTTACGTCAAAAAGAGCGGGAAAGTTCGCAGTGCCAGCAATGGGCGTTGGATCGCCAGCAACGGTCCAGTCAATATATTTAGCTGTGAGGTAGAAATGATGGGGGAGAGGAGATCATTGGTTTATTTCAATTCAAAGAAAAAGATACCCGCAAAAAAGACTAGGTGGATCATGAACGAGTATAGGCTTCCTAATCCCCAGCCCGCCATCATGTCCGACTCATCTTCGAAAGTAAGTATATATAATCAACAACAGTTTAAATTCATTAGGTTATATACTTAATCAAGATATCTCAATTGGATAATTAGTTACTAATCAGTTGCATGTGATTTGTATTTGATTATTTCAGGATCCCTTTTGGACTTTATGTAAAATTGGTCAAAGACAGGAAGAACCTATGGTGATGATGATCAAGTTCTTCCCCGGCCTCGGCCGCAGCCGCAGCCGCATCAGATATTACAACAGGTTGATAATGTGGAATTGGTGCCTCAAGAGGTCACTGGAGGAAGCTTTGGAGGCAAAGATTACCAAAGTAGTAATAATGTTTTGTCCCAAGATTAACTGCTGCTCTAGTGGACAGAAAATTAAGATCTCATCACTAGAGTTTCTGAAACTTGCGAATTAACAAAAGCAAAATTGCGGCGACGATAGATGAGTGCCACCACTAGATCGATAAAGCTACTCTTTAATTAGTTTTAACTAATGTGTAGTATCAACTACTCGTAAAATTTTTCACAAACCATTAGAAGAAGATCAGTTGTATATTTAACAAAAGTGGCATTGAGAATAGTAACCAATGGCCCTTGTGACCCTGAAAAATATAAGACCAATTCAAATATTTGAAATTAATACATAAATACATGACAAAGACAATGACTAACTTTTTAACAATGAACATAGTTCAGATAGTATATGGCTATACACTAAGAAACATCCAAAGAAAATTATGATTATGTTCAAAAGGGCAGAACAAGTTGAGAGTACACATTAATTGAGATTGTACAAATCATATTTAAAAGTAAATCGTTGTTTTAATATATCAATTCAGCAGCAAGAACAAAGATGCCAAGTATATATATATATATATATCAAGGTAGTTCAAAGAAGAATTGGTACTGCACTTTGGAGATTACCTGTGAGAAGTCCATATATATGAGGATCAAAACCCAATTCATTGTACTCCACATTCTCAAATTTCTCCATTGTCACGGAAAAGTAGAAAAAGTTGAATCATCGAAACCCTCAATAGCACCAAAAAAGGCTGAAAAGTATTGAGAAGCACTTAGCTTCATTAGGAGTCTTTGGAAGGAGAAAAATCAAACTAATAATATATTCTTCGACGTTGGCTAGCACACAAAATGAAAGATTGCAATCATACCCAATAGACAAACCACCCAATATTTAGCCAAATAAATTCTCAAAAGAGAAAAAAAAAAAAAAAAGGAAAGCAGGAGCTAGTAGGCCACATTTTGAACATTCATCATGAATGCAAGAATGGCCTGAAGAATAATGCATTTGAATTATGTGGAAGTTGATTGAGGAGTTATGTGGCCAGAATAGAGCACAAAATTGAATTGTACAAAACAATTCTGACAACTGCTAGGAAAGGAAATCAAAAGTTTTTTCGAGCTGTTGAAATAGGTGTAGAAAAAGCCCTAATCTTTCATAAATCTGATTAGGATTTTTGGTGTTGTAGTTTGCGTTTGATTATTGGCAGCAGTTGTTCGTTAAAACAAAAAACAAAAGTGTTTCTGAGTTAAAAAAATAAACAAAGCCCTTTCGAATAAAATAATGAGAGATTGATTCTGTATAACTCAGCTAGCCCAGGATGGATGCTAACACCCTACGCTAACTGAGTGATATCTAATCCACATCTCACTCAATGTTAGGCGTCTAGTGCTTCTATATATAAAGTGTACAAATTATTAAGTTATTGTCGATGTGGGATTGTCTATCTTGTTGTCTTGCTGGTTTAGAGTACATGGATGATATTTGGACATGACATCCATTTGACAACCTTGTTCACTCTCGTGCACAGAGTGATCAATTGAGAAGACACCACGCCTCCCATGCATCATTCTCTGCTTTTGTTACTAACAATAACATACCTCAATGTCAAATCTGTAGTAGAGTTGGTCATACAACTGCTATTTGTTACTATAGAGCTGATATGTCTTACATGGGTGCACAAGGATCAACTGGTGTTCAGGGAGTTCATGGCAATTTATCACAAAGAGATGGTTTTAATAGTCCCTCATAGTGCTCATTTTATCAATTCACAAAATCAGTTTGGCAACTCTTTCCACAATGGTTCCATTTTTCCTTCTCATGAGTCTGTAATGGACAGTTCTTGGTATGTTGACAGTGGTGCTACTTCCCATGTCACTCCTGATGCCTCTCATGTGTCTCAATCTTCACCATATTCAGGTACTGAATCTTTGATTGTTGGTAATGGTCACTCTTTAGATATTCAATCTATTGGCTCAGCACATATTTCCTCAGCTCATTCAAAATTGAAATATTCCAAACACCTTGGTGGTTCCCAAAATTAAAAAGAATTTGATCAATATCTCCCAGCTTACAAAAGATAATAATGTGGTTATTGAATTCACAAACTCACATTGTTTGGTGAATGCCACAAGAATTAATCCTATAAAAAAAATAAATAAATAAAAACACGCAAGAAGGTTCTGCAAGGCATATCTTCAAACTTCAAACAAACAAAGCGATTTCGTCAGACTTATGATATGTGTAATGCACATCCATCTCCAGATAACTCAAAGCACATTGAATGTGAAATTAGGTGCTGCATCATGAAATGCGTATTGCAATGCCTCATTCTATCATGGTAAACTATGAAATGCACATTGCAACTAAGTTTCTCAGTTGTTCATTGATGAATTCTGCCCATAAAACATTAATTGAGACAGCTGAATTGTGAAGCAATTTGGCAGCCATAAAGAATTCTTTAATGGTTCCTGTGCAATCAATAAACATTATTATTTTTTATAATGGTGGTGCTCCGAGCGCCCTAACCCCGTGACTCAAGAGAAATCGACATATCGACATATTTGAATTTTGATGGTGATGATTTGATTTCATGATCCATTGTTCATTAACCATGTCTCAGTAATTTTACCATCGCATAATGTTTATTCGGTAATTTTGACCTACTTCGATGTAAGAGTTACATTTTATTTTATTTTTGTGACAATATGTGCTACTAAATTTAATAATTTTTTTTTTTTAATTAAAAGGGATAATGAATACAATCTAGGAAACGAAACCCCGAGCCTTATTAAATCAAGTCTTATGCGACTACAAAATTCATATGCCTCTAACAATACAACTTCAACTGCTTGTACGTTGCAACATCAAGATTGCCCTCCAATTTTCAAAAGTTGTTGGATATCAATTAGTTCGAGCTTTGAATGTGTTTCATTACTCTTCTTCGTCTTCCCTGAGCCGCTTTTCACTTTGCAATCACTTTTCAAGTTGAAATGCTTCGATTTATCTGGATTTCATAACAGTAAGGTACTTGTGATTTTGGAAGACAATATGCATGTTCAATCTATTCAATGAGCAATTATCACACACATCACATATATCTCTGAAAACAATTTAAAAGGGTCTTATTTTTTGATATTATGATGTGCACAGTTACTGAATTACCACACACCAAAATACGCCTACCAAATATGCCTTCAAAAATTAGAAAATTCGAATATCTGATATCTCTTAAAAGGCACACGCGCGTTATTAGTAATCCCCGACTACTGCACCAAGCAAATGATTGGTCCTAACAAGGTCCCTTGCTCAGTTGCTCTTATTTATAAATGAATGGTGTTGAAGTACTCTTAAATCTGAGATTGTTGAGATGATGTTCTTGTATTCTGTAGTGACTTGATCTGTGGTTATCACTGCTCAAATCAAATTGCAATAAATTCCCAAACTCCTCATCACAACTGCCCATTGAACTCACTAACATCAACATCTATCCATTACTGCCACATTATGCGCACCTAAAAAATATCTGTTTCAAATGAAGAGATTTTGAATTGGAAGATTAAACCAAAGCAGCCCTAACATGCACACCTTCGCAATGTCGATCGAATGAGCGTACACAAATCAAAGAACACGCACAGATTCCAGATCCAAAACCTAATCGTACAACCAAAGCATTACCTTATCTCCATGAAAAGGAATGAAAACGAATAGGCAGCAATTTGGGCCTCCATGAAAACACAAAGAAGAGATGTAGAGAACGAAAGAGTCGGGGTTTTGTTAATGAGTTTTGATCGAGTTGAGGATTGAGAGCAAAGTCAATCGTTTGGATGTTGGTTTTGTTGTAGTGATATTTCGTTAGTTTCTAAGTTGCATCAGATTTCATGGAGTGCTTCCAAAGAGGAAAGATGCATATTACAGTCTCGTCAAAGGAAGGAACACTGCTGCTCTATTGGACAGAAAATTAATCTTCAGAAATTAAACTTCACATTACAAATTCATTGGATCAAAATAAAATTCAGAGAGAAAAAACAATACTCTTTCAAGACTAAACTGCACAAATATTTGATGTAAGAGCATTAATTTCTACAAAGCAAAGCAAATTAAGTAGCAGAGAGCACCAAATGAAAACCAAATTTGTGCATTTTGAAAACGAACCATGCTTCATGAATCCCTCCCTAATTTCAAAACATATACTACACTCTATATACTAAAGAATGTATGTTCAGTTCACTGAACAAACAGTGGAAAACACAACTAAAAAAGTTATTGTACTTCAACAAAAAACAAGTCATTGCTGAAAGCAACATACATTTAATTAGTACAAATCAAAATTAAGATCTTCTGATAAATTCCCTCTCCTGATAATATTAATTATATCCTCACATCGATCAGTCGACGATCATGTCAGCGGGAAGATGTGCATCCTCGGTCTTGGAATGATGTTTTCCTCCAACCACCATGGATGCCTAACAATTGACTGCACACCATGCATGGATAGCAGCAGACTGCCAATTAAAACAATCCATTCACTCTCATTGTCAAAAAAAAAAAAAAAAAAAAAAAAGTACATAATTATGTCAAGACATAATTTAATTTGACATGAGTAAACCAAATTATTTTTTGCGCGCGGCAAATATTCTTAATGAAGATCATTAAATCTTCCTCCAAAAGAGTAAAATCATTAGATTTTCAAGTAAATGGAGGAACTAGTTGTGACCACTTATCACAACACCACACCGTGCATCTTTATAATCAGGGCGAAGCTTCATCAAGTTTGTAATTTATTTGGACTAAAACATGAAAGGAAGTAAATGATATAGCCCACACGTCAACAGCTAAAAATCATAATTATCTCAGAACAAATGCATCACAAGCCAAAACGTACCATTCCTTCAATCGAGTTGCATCACACTTTCTTGTCATAGGAACCTCTAGGCTTTGAACTCGCTGGAACACCTGCAGTAACAATTAATATAGAACACATCAAAATCCTTCTCTATAACATTGGATTCACTTTTCTTTTATTCAGGATAATTTGCTAAGGAGTCAGAAGCTTCGCAAAAAAAAAATATAAATCCACAGCAGTAATGGGAAGATGTACAAATAGGTAATTTGAAGAAATAACTCCCAAGCTCACTAAATTTGATAGAGAACTAAATGGAATAGAAGTTCTAATAATCTAAATTGTTCGTGTAAACCAAAATTTAACTGCACAAGAACTAAGTGGAATACTAGAGCAAAAGAGAGGAATTAATTGGAATCACGAAGTGGAAAGCTTTGTTGAGTTAAGCAGCAGCTTAATTAAGAAATTTAACAATCAAATAAGTTGTTTCAAACATTAACTTCTATTAAAAGAAGAAAAACAGAACATTCCAAAACCAAAAGTATAATACCGCGCGCCTTATTAGTACAACTTTCTATTGAGCAATAAACTCTACATTCCATTTCCTCTACATTCTCCTTTCAGGAAGGCACTTCCATGCATTGACTTGAATCTTCTACTCACAGTGAGCACTAATCTTGTCTTCGAACCCTTAAAGACATTTAACATGCTATATAGGCTGTTCAAAAATGAAATATTTCCAATACAATGAAACTCAAAATAGTTTTATGTTATTTTTCTCGGAGGACGCGCCATCTATATTTCATTAACAGTAGAAGCGCATCATAAGGCGAAAAACCACCCAAAATACCTTAATTTAAAAAACACCACAAATCAGTGATTTCAAACATGAAAAGTTGAATATTTGAGAAACTACACTCATACCTTGATCATACAACAATTACAAATAGTTATAAAGTATCTATTCTATATTTGTAGGGAAATGATCGTAATCAATGTGAGAAACTTGATCGACTTCAAGATTTTGGATAATATTTTCTTAAGCAGGCCTCGATACTATGGGGTGTACTTAGCACGAGATAGTAAAGAGAGAAATACATGTATATAAGGAAGCTACAGTGAGAGGGGCAGGAGATATAAAAAAGTTGTCATTTCAGGGTTTTGGTTTCCGGAGCTCGAGAGAGAGACTCTCGGTGGTCACGGGAGGGCTTCGGCTCCTCTCCGTTTGGTTCGTTGTACTCATTTTTCCCCTCGTTGGGACCATCAATCAATCTCCCGAGGCGACCCCCTCGTTCTATAGTCGGCGATTGCTATCATTGGTATCAGAGCGAGTCGAAGATGCCGTCAAAGGTCGACGCTAGGGTGGATACCCTAGAGGCTGAGATGCAAAAGTTACGGCGCGACTTGATAGGATCCCGGATCTGGAGTCCACGGTGGCTGGGTTGTCGTCGAAGGTGGGTGTTCTGCAATCAGAGGTCAGATCGGAGATCTCCGATGTGAAAACGGAGATCCGGGGGTTAACGCAGAAGATGGAGGTATTCCTCCTTCAAGCGAGATCTCTGCTGGATCCGAGGGTGGGAGACCCGGTAAGCGTCCAACGAGGGCCCCAGATCGAGTCGGATCTGGGCGGATCGGGACCAGATCTGGGTTCACAGCTTACCGGATCCGCGGATCCGGCTCGGCGGCGACGGATTCGCGAGCCTACTCCGCCGATCTACCACCTTATCGTGGGGGACCGGAGGAGAAGAAGATCAAGATGCCAACGTGCGATGGAGAGGATCTGATCGTTTGGCTCAACCAGGCGGAGCACTACTTCGCCGCTTCACGAGATGTCGGAGGCGTCCAAGCTTCGCGCCGCTCGGATATGTTTGGTGGGGCGGCTCAAATTGGCTCCAGGGCGGAGGAGCGGGATCGCACGTTTACTTCGTGGGCGGAGTTGAAGATCGAGCTTTCCCGAAGATTCAAAGGGGCTCACCTCTCGAGTTGTGCCGACAATTTTTCGCAGATCCCGCCAGAAACCGCGGTAGCGAGCTACCGAGAGAGATTCGAGTTACTCTCGTTGCATCTCGGAGCTATCTTGTCCGAGCATCACAAGATGGCGGTTTTCATTAATGGGTTGCGGGAAAGGATCGGATTGGAGTTACTAGCGGACCCGGAGACGATGAGGCGGCGATGGATCGAGCGGTGTGGATTGAAGCCAAACTTCGGGCTTGGAGTCTCTTGGGCTTTTACCCAAAGTAGGCTCACGAGAGCGGCCCAACAAAGATGGGGTCTTCTATTGGACCGATCCAAGGCCCAAAGGATGGGTCACTCACACTCTGCTACGGCTCCAGCGAGAGACGGCTCGTCGGGCCAGCCCAAGACCCAGTCCAGTTTGGGTCCGGCCCATACGAAAAGCACACCAGGGACATCTGTTTCATCGTCCAGCCCAACTTCATTCTCCGCGGCCTCTTCCATATCTCCTTTACCTAAGTTCAAACGACTTACAGAGGTTGAAGCGCAGGCGAGGCGGAGCAAGGGGCTGTGCTACCGATGCGACGAGAAGTATTTCCATGGCCACCGATGCAAGGTGCGGGAGCTCCAGGTTATGCTCGTGGACGACGAACCCATTGAGCCGGTGGCTTCACCTGAGTCAGTGGAGATGGAGGGCTAACGCGTCGATTTGGGTGTGATTGAGCTGTCATCCCAGGCTGTTGAAGGCTATCCCGGCCCGCGTACCATTAAGGTGAAAGGGCAGGTGCAAGGGGTGGAGGTGGTCATCCTAATCGATTGTGGGGCTTCGCATAACTTCATCTCAGATGACTTGGTGCGTCTTCTCAGGTTGCCGGTCTCTCCCACGTCCAACTACGGAGTTCTCGTAGGCGACGGTTACCAGGTTCAGCGCTCCGGGGTATGCAAACAGTTGGCCCTCAAATTCCAGGGAATCGAGGTAATGGAAGATTTTTTCCCTATGTCGCTCCCCAATTCTGATGTGTTGTTGGGCATGCAATGGTTGTATTCGTTGGGGGTCACCACCACCGACTGGCCTAACCTTACTCTCACATTTATGTCGGGCGGCAAAGAGTTTTCTGTCATTGGGGACCCCAACCTTCATCGAGCTCTGATCTCTTGCCGTTCACTCCAACGCTCATACGAGAACGCTATGGGTTGTTTTCTGATTGAACTGTATCAAGTGACTGCTGGCTCGGATGACTCAGGTTTCCCGGAGGTACCTGCGTGTATACAGTCTGTTCTCCAGTCCTATTCTGCCTTATTTCAGCCACCGACGGGGCTCCCACCCGCCCGTGCTTCCGACCACGCCATTGTCTTGACGGACGGCTTGACCCGGTCAGTACGGCCTTATCGGTACCCCCACATACAAAAGGAAGAAATCGAGCGGATGGTCTCGGAAATGCTCAACGCGGGCCTCATTCAACCTAGCTGCAGTCCCTTTTCCAGTCCGGTCCTCTTGGTGAAAAAGAAGGATGGGAGCTGGCGTTTTTGTGTGGACTACAGAGCGCTCAACAAAGTCACGGTGCCGGACCGGTTTCCTATTCCGAACATTGACGAGTTGCTGGACGAACTACATGGCGCTACTGTGTTTTCAAAGTTAGATCTCCGCTCTGGATATCATCAAATTCGGGTGAGACCTCAAGATGTGCATAAAACAACATTCCGCACTCATGAGGGTCACTATGAATTTCTAGTGATGCCGTTCGGCCTTTCAAATGCTCCGGCCACCTTTCAGGCACTGATGAATTCCATCTTTAAGGGTCTCCTCCTTCGTTGTGTTCTAGTGTTCTTTGATGATATATTGGTCTTCAGCCGCTCCCTGGACGACCATGTGCACCACCTCACGCAGGTCCTTTCCATTCTCTCATCTAATTCTCTCTTTGTCAATTTAAAGAAATGCTGTTTTGCTCAATCCCAACTTGATTATTTGGGCCACATCATCTCCGGCAATGGAGTGATGGCCGATCCAGGAAAGGTACAGGCGATGGTGGACTGGCCTACACCCTCAAATCCTAAGGAGTTACGCGGGTTCTTGGGTCTCAAAGGTTATTATAGGAGATTTGTGCGAGATTATGGGAAACTGGCAGCTCCCCTGACCCAATTACTTCGGAAGGACAGTTTTTCCTGGTCGGCGGAAGCCTCACCGCTTGTGGACGCCCCAAGCAAGCCATGGTGGTGTTCCAATCTTGGGTTTGCCGACTTTGAAGCCCCTGTTTATCATCGAAACTGATGCATCCGGCATCGGGGTGGGTGCTGTCCTCTCCCAATCTGACCGACCGATCGCCTTTTTCAGCCAATCCCTCTCCCCCCGCGCTCGGCAGAAGTCCGCATACGAGCGTGAATTGATGACCATTGTGTTGGCCGTCCAAAAGTGGAGACATTACTTACTTGGGCGGAAGTTTGTGGTTCGCAGTGATCAGCGTAGCCTGAAGTACCTATTTGAGCAGCGTGTAATTGCCCCTGAGTATCAACGGTGGATCTTGAAGTTACTAGGCTTCCAGTTTGAAATACAATACAAGCCGGGGTCTTCCAACGCAGCAGCTGACGCCCTCTCCCGTTTCCCTTGCATGGAGCTCCAATCTTTCACCACGTCCTCTTTTTTGGATATGGAGGTCATCCACTCCGAAGTTCTTCAGGATTCATTTTTGGCCCCTATAGTCTCCGCTCTCCAACAGGACAAGGAGGCCCCACCTGGCTGGTCTCTTTACCGAGGACACCTCAGATTTGATGATAGGGTGGTCCTCTCAGCGGCGTCGTCCCTTAAGGAGCGTATCCTTGCTGAGTTTCATGCCAGCCCGGTTGGGGGTCATGGCGGTTTTCTCAAGACTTACAAGAGGATTATGGCTGAATTATTTTGGGTCGGTATGAAGAACGATATCAAGTCGTTCGTGGCTTCCTGTGACATCTGCCAACGGCACAAATATGAGACATTGGTCCCTGCGGGTCTACTCCAGCCGCTCCCAGTTCCTACAGCCATTTGGGAGCATATCTCCATGGACTTCATTGAGGGCCTACCACCATCCTTAGGTTGGAATTCCATCCTGGTCGTCGTGGACCGATTTAGTAAGTACAGCCATTTCCTTCCACTGAAGCACCCATTCTCCGCCAAGACAGTGGCTGCTGCCTTTATCCATGGAGTTGTCCGCCTTCATGGTTTCCCTCTCAGCATTGTCTCGGATCGCGACAAAATTTTTCTCAGCCATTTTTGGAGTGAGTTGTTCCGCTTCCAGGGTACTAAACTGAATCGGAGCTCCGCCTACCACCCGCAGTCTGATGGGCAGAGTGAAGTAGTGAACCGCTGTTTGGATACGTATCTCCGCTGTTTCATTAGTCAGAGGCCGAAGGAGTGGTCGAAGTGGCTGAGTTGGGCAGAGTACTGGTACAACACATCCTTCCATTCTTCTTTGAAATGTACCCCGTTCCGCGTGGTTTATGGGCGTGACCCACCCCCTTTAGTCCGGTACGGCTCGGTCTCTCCTCCTCCAATCCCGACTTGGAGGTTTTACTGGCAGCGCGTGATGCTTTGCCTTGGTGGAGCTGCGGGAACAGCCTCCCCCGTCGCTCAAAATCGGATGAAGCGACAAGGCGACAACGGCGGCGTGAACTCTCTTTCGCTGTGGGCGATTGGGTTTATGTGAAACTCCGGCCTTACCGACAACAATCGGTGGCGCGCCGCTCCAACTCAAAGCTCAGCCCAAAATTTTATGGCCCATTTGAGATTATTGCAGCTGTTGGGTCCGTGGCTTATAAGCTGGCCCTTCCACCCTCTGCCACCACATATTTCTCAACTGCGCCGGGTCATCGGTAATCACACTGCCACCCCTTCTCTGCCACCTCTTTCTGCGGACACTCTCCTCCTTCCCTCCGAGCCTGACGAGATTCTGGCCTACCGTGCTGACCCAGCGGGTCCAATGGTGTTGATTCGTTGGCTCGGCCTACCTGCGACTGACGCCACTTGGGAGCTGGTGAAACATGTGCAGCGCTCTTTCCCTTCTTTCCACCTTGAGGACAAGGTGGCTCTCCTGGGAGGGAGTATTGATACGATCCAGGGTAGACCACCCATTCATCAGGTGTACGGGCGTAGCGCGGCGGGAATAAACGATCCAAGTCTTCGGTGGGCCCGATGGGCCCAACTAGTATGTCATGTAGGCCCTAATGGGCCTGGTCCACTTGTGAGGTCCGGTTTTGTGGATTATAGGATGTTCATAGAAGCCCATATGGGGTGTACTTAGCACGAGATAGTAAAGAGAGAAATACATGTATATAAGGAAGCTACAAATGAGAGGGGCAGGAGATATAAAAAAGTTGTCATTTCAGGGTTTTGGTTTCCGGAGCTCGAGAGAGAGACTCTCGGTGGTCACGGGAGGGCTTCGGCTCCTCTCCGTTTGGTTCGTTGTACTCATTTTTCCCCTCGTTGGGACCATCAATCAATCTCCCGAGGCGACCCCCTCGTTCTATAGTCGGTGATTGCTATCAGCCTCTCAATACTATTAACTTTTTTTCTGATTATATTCAACGAAAAAAGAAAAAGAATTTGGGCACATACACTACACATACCAACTCAATATACTCATATAGGAAGGACTCAAGTTGCACCATAGGAAACAAAGTAATCCGCATAAACAAGCAACAAATTAGTAGAAGAATTAAGAACAAGTTAATTATAACCAAAACTCGTACATTGATCTATGCCCGCGTTGTGTAACCCTTTGTGCCGATCCCGGGATGAATGCCTTACAAGTCGCAACTTCACTAGAATCCGCCACAAGAGATGTTTAAGCCCCGGGAGCCATTAGATCCTAGCATGATTCCACTAAAAAGACATGAATCAACAGAACACGCGGAACATAATAATTAACAAATAAAACAAGGCGATTTTACGTAACCGAATCGACGTCAAAACCAACTTTTCGCCTTATAATCCCAACATTGTTGAATCTTTTCCCCGTCAAGACCAAGCCAATTGTGGCAATGCAAAATCAAAGAATATAATACATGCTATAGTCACAGTTCAATTTACAAAGAAGTAAAAAGGACTCACATAAACATATTTTTCTTCGTAGGTAAGACAAATCAAATAGTTTTCACTCATGCCATTGCAATTCAAAGTACTTATGATCGATTGTTCTTGAATACACTAGCTAAAAACATATCGAAACCTCTAGAGCAAAAAGACGGCGTTTGAAGCATTGGAAAATACATATCATTAAAATTTAAAAATAAAATAAGCCTTAGTATCAAATTGGCTAATTTAGTCGTTACAATTTCATATCTGATCCAAACTCTTCGATGGTCTTCGTTGCAAGTGTTAGGACATCTACAAAAGCACTAAACGATGCGCGGAGGAATCTGGCTTCAACTGCCTCGAAATGCCTAAACAAACCAAGAAAAAAAAAAAAAGTCGGTAAATTCAAGGTAATGAGTGATATTAAGAAAGTAAATGTGATGGCAATTCAAGAATTCCATGTCAATGAAGAAACTTACACCATAAGCTACCCATCAGATAGCGACATGTGCCTTTTCACTTTGTCAGGTTGCAACTAATCAAAATGTTAACAAACAAAATAGGTAACTTGTGACAAAGCCATAACATTGTTCTTTCGCAAATGCATCAAACTAGAACACTTTGACCCACAAAATCAAGATAAATTCAACAAAATAGAAGGATCACCTCCTTATCAACGACTAAAGTCGCATATACTATTGATGCATTCTCCACAGATCCATAATTTACTTCCAAGTTCTTTAACGAGAATTAGGCGACATCAATAGTCGGTTTCTAGGCGTCTTGAGATTCCGATAGCCCGATAGTTTCAAATCACTATCCCAACAATCGGATGCTTATGCTTAGCACCGATTTTCAAAACACTTTTTGTTTTGCAAAACAAAGAAAAACAGAATCTGAATCAAAAACAAAAAAAAAATATCACCTAAAATTACCAATAAGATTATTTTTCTCCATATGAAGCTATAGAGGAAGGACCATGAGCCTTTGAAGAAAACAAAAGAAAACTCTTACAAGAAAAAAATTATTTTTCTCCATATGAAGCAATATAGGGAAGGACCAAGAGCCTTTGAAGAAAACAAAAAGAAAGCTAATACAAAGAAAAAAGGCCCGATCCCCGCAAATCTCAAAGAAAAGAATGTTCTAAACAGACGATACAAAGAGACCAAATTTGATATGCCACATACAATACAAAGCGGGACATCAAGAATGATGGACCAAGAAGGAACACATGACGTCCCAAGCAACTTAAAGGATTTCATGCATTAATTAGAAGGTTATTAAAATTCAAATAATTAAAACATTGTGGCAGTGTTGATTGTAATTGCAGAATATATATACAAAATGGAGCTAAGAGGAACCGCTTGATCAATGTAGCCAACCCCAACCAATTGAGTTTAGGGTTTGTTGTTGTTGGTTTCAATGTTTTCAAGGCGGCACCGTTTTAGGCGTTTAGGGGTTTCCACTGCCTAGCCCTTAATAAGCCACGTAGTGGGCGTAAAAATAATTATTAAAAAATATTTATTTATTGAAAATATCATTTATTTATTTGAAAATATTATTTATTTATTTATTATTTTGAAAATATTTTTGTTCATTTCAATATGTGTGGAAAAGTGTAGAGTTGAAAATATAGTGGTGAGAATGTGCAGGTGAGAAAGTATACCCCTTACTGTTGAGGGGCCTCTAAAGAAATAAATTTTTTTTAGGGAGGTATAAGTAAATATTTTGTCACCCGCCTAACTCCACCTCACCGCATTAAAACATTGGTAGGTTTTGTTATCCTTCCTTGTCGAAAACGAGAGGAGGCCTTTCGAATCGCATTGAATGAGAAGATGGAGAACCGATTCTAAATCTTCTTCACGTAAAATACACCAAGCAATGATATTAATTAGCAAGACAAGGTTAAATAAAACAGGTTATAAATATGATGATTTTTCTCTTCAATTTTTACAAGGAACGAATTGCTACATTGTAAATGCAAAAGATTTTATAGCTAACACAAGAAAACAAGGTGAAAAGTGAAAACCTAAGAGTATCCAAAAATAAACCCAAACACCTTTAAAACCTCAACCACCGTTCCTTCCAACAAAAAAAAAAAGAAAAAAATACAACAAAGCCTCATTCCAAAATTAGTAAAGGACGGCTACATGGATCAAACTCTTCCACTCCGCTCAATTTAATTCACTAGATTTCCACCAAAAAAATTTTAATTCACTAGATTACATTTTTAGAAGAAAAAAAAAATCCCACGAACTGAATGCAATTCGTTCAAAAATCGAATTCATATTTTTCCTCTGAAGACCATTTCCAGACATCAAATTTTACAAGAAAACAAACTCAAATCAAGTCTAATTTTCAGCAAACACACAAAATATCATAACCGTTAAGCAAATCCCTTCAATAAAACAAAGAACAAACAAGAACCCATTCCGAATTGTAGATGTTTTTGGGCTGTTGAGATTCACCATGTAAACAAAAAGTAATGGAGGAATTGTAGATGTTTCTTATGCTTCAATAAAAAAGAAAATCACAAAAAAAATTCACTCTATGTTTTTAATTTTATAACAGTTCGTTTGATACTCCCCTCCATTTTCAAATAGCTGTCGTAATTTGACCAAAAGCACAAGAATTAAGAAAATGATTGATTCCATCAAAAAAATTCATGACGAGACTGAATTTTTTCTACATAAATGATTTCATTTATTTTGCACTTAATCGAGCATAATGGAAAAGTCTCGATCCATGTAGTCGACCCTGCTTAATTTGGGACCGAGGGCTATGTTGTTGTTGTTGTTGTTATAAATGATTTCATTTATTGTAAATTTTGTGAATAAAGCGATTACTGTTATCATTAATTAAATTGAAATTCAAGCAATAAACGCTCTGTTTACATTTTCTTTTTTGAGGACTTGGAGTTGACCTTCACTTTGTCTTTTAGGCAAGTGATGTTTCTACCATCTCATTAGAGATACTTCAGTGACAACGCACATCGAAACGCGATGTATGCGCCTCAAGATGCGATTCACATATGTTTTGAGGAACATCTTATGCTCGTGGGAACGTGGATTTGATGTAGGTGTAGAATTTTTCTGTATTGGGAAGGAGGTAGTATTTGTTGCTCTCAATCTCTTATCTTTCCTTTTTGGCCCAAACATTACATGTTGAAGAATTATGAGTACGATCAAGCTAATTACTAGGCTAACTGAAAAGTCATATTTGCATTAGAAAAAAAAAAAAAAATAATTGTTCGAGTTGGAACGTGGTTTTACCATAAAAAAATCAACATGGTTTACAAAAAAAAAAAAGACTTTCAAAATATAAGCATTTGTTTCCTCAAAAGAAAAAAAAAAACATAAAAAGTATTTGTACACATTATAATTTCTGAATATAAATTTTTTAAACACTGCAAACTTCAAGTTAACTAGTACTTTGTCTTCGAGAACACGCAACTTTCAGAACGATCATACTCAACAAGCTTACAAATGCACTCCCTGAATAGATATTTTACTGTTCTAATATTTAATGTAAGGAGCATCTTCTAAATTTTATACGAAGTTTGCCAAACATTTAAGTTGTAAAAATTATTATCCCAAGAAAAGTATTATGGCTAACAAAGTAGTAGGTCTAGCATTCTTACAGAAACTTATATGAATTATCGGTTGCACATTCTCACAAGATTACGCATATAGCAACTCACAAAAGCCATATGCGAGATGCATCACTAAGACACTAACCTTACCATTGTAAACATAATCACATATAGCATATTTTAACCTGGAAGGAGCAAAGTACAAATGAACCAACTCGAGATCGCCTCGCGAAACATTCTCGCCTTATAAATCGAGAGAGAGAGAGAGAGAGAGAGATCAAACAAAGATTCAAGAATTCATTAACAACGCATGCATGATGGAGAATGACATGATGAACAACAATAATAGTAATATTCTCGCACCACCAACTGCCGTGGGGTTTAACTTTTAATCCCACCGATGAAGATCTTATGCGCTACTTGAGGGCCAAAGTAGATAACGTTCAACTTCCTTTCGTCGACCCCATCCTCGAATTTGACGTTTTCGCCGTGGACCACCCCTCTCAGTTATTCTACTTGCACCGTATGTAATAAACTATCTTCATCAATCACTACATGCAATTTAATTAGTTATCAATCTAGCATCTATGGTACTTTTCTTTATAGGTGCATGTTTTTGTTTTTAACGTGCATGATTTAACTAGGGTTTTAAGTAGGTTTCTTGCTGCATGATCTTTCTTTTCTTTTCTTTCTTTTCTTTTTCTCGAGTGTACGATCTTTTTTTACACAAGTATGCGTGCACGCTATTTGGTAATTTATTTTTAAGGTGTTTTGGAGTACCATCTTTTATTACAGTTTAATTAGGGTTTACAGTTGGTGTTAAAAAAATTAGTATTTAATTAAAGTTCTTGATGATCTTTAACTTTTAACTTTTTAGGTCAAATATTTATGTGACACTGCTTGCATGCTTCTTGGTTTGGTTAATGCAGAGGAGTTAATGAATGAAACCCACGTATACTTTTACATCAAAAAGAGTGGGAAAGTTCGCAGGTCTTGAAACGAATGGGCGTTGGATCGCCAGCAAAGGTCCAGTCAATATATTTAGCAGTGAGGGAGAAATGATGGGGGAGAGGAGATCATTGGTTTATTACAACTCAAAGGAAAAGATACTCGCAAAAAAGACCAGGTGGATCATTAACAAGTATAGGCTACCCAATCTCCAGCCCACCATCATATCATGTCCGACTCATGGTCGAAATTAAGTATATATAATTTCCAACTGTATAAATTCATTGGGTTATATACTTAATCAAGATTTCTCAGTTGGATAATTAGTTACTAATCAGTTGTGATTTGTATTTGATTATTACAGGACCCCTTTTGGACTTTATGCAAAATTGGTGAGATAGGAAGAACCTCTGGTGATAATGAACAAGTTCTTCCCCCGCCTCGGCCGCAGCCACATCAGATGTTACAACAGGTTGATAATGTGGAATTGGTGCCTCAAGAAGTCACTGAAAGAAGCTTTGGAGGCAAAGATTACCAAAGTAGTAATAATGTTCCCTCACAACAACAACAACAACAGCAGCAACAATCTGAATGTGATGATGATGGTGATCAAGGTTGGATTGATAACTTGGAATCAACACTGGAGGTTGACGGCGAGGAACAACAACCACAAGTACACAAAATAGATGATCAACAATTATTAATGGGGCCTCATCATGATCAACAAGTAGATGATCAACAACAGCAACATCAACAACAACCATTATTTGAGCAGCACCAACCATAAGTACTACAACAACACACTGATGATAATATTATAAATGTCGAAGATTATGATGATATTTCTCCATGTATATGCCTTGATGAATATCAAGGCAACTTCGACTCGTGGATTGAGACAATTAAAAAGCGTGACCACGATGATCAGCAACAACAATTTGATGATGAGGAGGAGGATAATCAAGATTGGACTGAGAACTTGGAATCAACACTGGAGGTTGATGATGAGGAGCAACAACCACTCCAACAGCTGCCATTAATTCATCAACAATTTGATCAGCGACACCAACCATGGCCACAAGTACTACAACAACACACTGATGATAATATTATAATTGTTGAGGATTATGATGATATTCCTCCATGCATCTTCCTTGATGAATATCAAGACAACTTCGACTCGTGGATGGAGACAATTAAGAAGCGCGGCCATAATGATCAGCAGCAGCAAGTTGATGAGGAGGAGGAGCCATCTCCCAAGCGTGCTAAAGCTAGAGTAGCTAATTGAAGACCGATTTTTATATGAATCATGCATTTGAGTTAAATTTGTTGTGGAGTATGCATGCACAAAACAATGTATATATGCACTATTCGTTGTAACATTTTTTTTTTTTTCATCAACAAATTCAATACAGTTCAGTTTATTTGTTTGTAAATAAATACAACCTTGCATTTAATTGATTGTTGATCATATCTGGATGAATAGCATGTTATGGTTAATTAAGTTACTCTGGCAAATTAGTTTTATGAACCAGATAGGCTATATAGTTACATATATAGCTAGCAGGATTGACAACAAGGAATTACCACTGTTTGATTATGCCAAACTACCAATGATTAATTGATACTGACGAAGACCAATATAAATAAAAAGATAAGTCTCAAGATCAAAATGTCTCTTTTATATATATACTCTTTTTTCATATAACTACAGATTCTTTGCAAGTACATATATAAACATCATGCCATGCATCGTGCCTAGAGTTTCCTCGATAAGTTTGAGGCGAAAACACCTAGACAACGATGTTCTAGTCATAACCGGCACAACACCTTGAAAACAATGTGCAAGGATGAGTGATCAGCCTTACTGGAGGGACCATATTTCATTAATTTCTACTCTGCATCAGATTTCATGGAGTGCCTCCAAAGAGGGAACACCACTGCTCTAAAATTAAGATCTCATCACTAGAGTTTCTGAAACTTGTGAATTAACAAAAGCAAAACGGCAGCGACGATAGATGAGTGGCACCATTAGATAAAGCTACTCTTTAATTAGTTTTAACCAATGTGTAGTATCAACTATTCGAAAAAGTTTCACCAACCATTACAAGAAGAGAGGCTGCATATTTAACAAAAGCACGGCAAAGAAAAATATTCTTACCTCTCTTCAACGTCAGCCTGATTGCTTTTCCGGGCCACAGTTCAACGCTAATGGTTAATAAAAATAGTGCTCTCAGTTACCACTCTTCCATGCTTCTCCTGATAAAATTGGTTTCTTCCATTCAATGTTCAACTTCGCATTATTCTACTTTTTCTCTACCTGAAACTTCTGGTGCGCACCCATTAAAATTAAAGAACAAGAGATTAGTATCTGCATGAATGCAAGTAACTTGCGCTGAGTACTATTCGGACTGCTCACCACAAGCAAAAATAGCCACAAGAATTAATCCTTTCAGAAAAAAAGAAAAAAGAAAAACACACGAGAAGGTTCTGCAAGGCATATTTTCAAACTTCAAACAAACAAAGCAGTTTCATCAGACTTGCGATATAATTGGGGACATTTTAAAGGCCCATGAGGAGAAAAGAATATTGAAGCCACCATTGCTGGACATATACAGAAACAGACATCTAATAACACATACAAGAACTTTAACTGAACAAATACAGCCAATAAAATCGCAAACTAGCCACAACTAAGTCATGTATGGACAAGGTTGTACCTGGGTCATCATGCGTATGATGAGCTTTTAGAAAGGAAGCTGACAAGTAGTTTCTTTTTAGAATCGAAGTCCTGCTTCACAAGGTTCAGTACCAACTGTTCTCTTTTCATATCATCACAAATTTTCTTTTCATATCATCACAAGGTTCAGTACCAACTGTTGTCTTTTCATATCATCGTTGTATAGCTTAAGAGACAAACATAATAAGGTGAAAGAAAAAAGTTTAATGCATTGAAACACTGTTTGCTAGTCTCTTTTATTATTATTATTATTTTGAACATGATAAGCCCATTAAAGACCTGAAGACGATGTGAGCTACAAACGATACTCAGAATATATGCCCAGATCAAAACATATGGATTAGTAGCATGGAAAGGATCGATCGAGTCATTGCCAATTTTGAAGGTATCTACATGCATAAAAGTCACATAGCACTATGAAATAGATGAAAATAAGTGTAATGGAAATTCATACCTTTAAGAAATGTCCACAGGGATCTTTGAAGAAGTACTGTAACAAAATTAAGTGAAAAAAAGTTTAAAAGGAATGAATAGTCAAAGGTAGTGTTTAACACAACTGTTTTGATCTTTCATGACAAGAGAACTTGAAACATCACAACAAGCATGAACTGACCAACTGAAAAAATAAAATAAAATAAACAAACAGACAAATAAATAAATAAAAGTACTGATCACATCTTGCAATTCAAAATGTTCACACAATATTTGAGCTCATTTCTACAATATCAGGTGTGGCTGCACTGGGCACTTGAATTGCATAGGTCAAGACAACAATTGGTTTAAATAGTTTGGAGGGCTTCTGTTGCTTAAAAAAAGCACCTCCCCACCCCCACCCTCTTAAATTAAAATCTCTCAGAGTCATCTCCTAGTCTCTTTATAAATACCCTCTTAAATTAAATTTTGTTTTAATCTCTATGAGTTATCTCCTAGTCTCTGAGTGGTTCTAAATTATGTTTTAATTTACACGTCACATTCAATCTTAGTTACAGAAGAAGCTATGTCTCAATTGAGTGGCATAATTGACAACATGAGTAGCAGTACTACTTCAGTTAACCTTAGAGTCCAAGGAGTATAGTATTATTAGTACTAGTACCAATACAAGTACTACTCAGAAAAGATGCAATGCTAACAACAAGAGGGCGTTGAGCGAGGGTGTGGGAGGAGGGATCAGCAGTAATAAAAAAAATAAGAACCCACTAAATACCCTGCAATTGATGAATTGTTGTTTGCTAGTCTCTTTTATTTTATTTTATTTTTATTTTTTTTGTCAAAGATCAACTGCAGGATTAGTCGCCCAGCTTGAATATCATCCACATATTACCACCATTCAAGATAGGTCCTTTGAGTGTGCATCTTTACATATATTTCGCGGTCTGCCAGTTTTTTAAGTAACACTAAACCTACAAACCAACTGCTCTTGTTGATTTTCCCTTTCTGATCGTATGGTTCAAGATGCTTAATGCCCTCATATGACTTGCATACAATTGCAAGCATATGGTCTAATCCTAAATATTCTGAGAAAATCCTGGAATGGAAATTTAATATAAAAAAAATATGTTAATTCCGGCCATGCACAAATAATTACGAGGAAGAGGTAAATATTGCTTGGTGCAGTAAGCCCGTAACCTCCCCCTTATCATCGTTAAAAGAAATCCATAAACTAATTTATTTGATTTGAAGTACCCACATAGTGCTATGGAAAAGCCAGCAAATCACAAGCAACCATGTAAAAAATTGCAGTTTTAGAGTCCTATAGGCAACATTGCCAATGGGGAACTGATTGTAGCCGACCCCAGTTAATTTGGGACTGAGGCTATGTTGTTGTTGTTGTTGTTGTTACTGAATGCCTAAGAATTACACAGCTAAAATAATGAGATAATGAACATACTGGATGATAAAGGCACATTAACATCTATTTTCCAACAAAATCTGCACAGCATAAAACCCAAAATAAGCACTGCAATATGCAAAAATATGTTGTAAAAACTAAACTACAAGGAAAATAGAATTGAAAACTAAATCATAATCGTGAGTCCTGACCTGCTAAGATTGTCGTCTTCAACTTTGCCGAGAGTAGCTACAACTCCCATGGATTTGAAGCCTGATCCGTGTGGCCATTTTTCAACACACAAACAACACGAGCAGCAGAATTTTCGATTTGTGAAACTTGTGCTACTGTCTTCTCCTCAAACTGAGAGCCATCAAGATTCCCATTTTCAACCGGAGCTCCGATTGATGACGAGTGGTACTTCCCTAGGCTAACTGAAAAGTCATATTTGCATTAGAAAAAAAAAATAAATGCATGTTCGAATTGGAACGTGATTTTACCACAAAAAAATCAACATGGTTTACAAAAAAAAGACTTTCAAAATATAAGCATTTGTTTCCTCAAAAGAAAAAAAAAAAAAAAAAAAAAAAAAAAAAACACAAAAAGTATTTGTACAGATTATAATTTCTGAGTATAAACTTTTTTAACAACAATGAGGCCTGATTGGCACTGTGTTTTTTTAGTGAGAATATGGTTTGCAAGCTTCAAAATGGACTGCAGTAGGCCACTGGTAGCTAATACAGTTTTGTGTTCCTTATCCGCAGCAGAGCCGCTTAGTTGCTCCATAAAGAGCAGCTCATTTTCTCCTGCCCCGACATCCGCAATTTCAACATCCAATTCTTTAGGAGCTTGGATCCAAGCGCCTTTAACAATGAAGCTGGAGTTATCCGAGGAAGGTCTCCGGCGATGCTTACTTCCGTTAGCACTACAGCTTCTGGCAATCTCCCTGACAATGTTCATGAAAAAAATTTAAAGAGAACAGTGAACATCAAGTCCCTTGTAAAGCTAAATATTGTCTGGAATAATCATGTTTATATAAGCTCCATGTTACCTAGAAGAAGTTGCCTTGCGAAAGCTGAATGATCTTTGTCATTTGCCATTGCTACAACAAGAGTCAATCGAGAGTTTGGATGCGTCATATTAATAATGAGCATTAAGTCTTCTTTATCCAGATCGATAATACATAATGACAAACTTTTATCTATACTATAAAATTTTGCTTTCTTAACTTATTACGGGCAGAAAGGAGAAAAACATGAATTACTCAGAGATTACTATATTCCATCAAGCTACAACAAATAAAGTAGATGATACTGTCTTAGTGGATGAAACTAAAGATGAAGTGAATAGAAAATTAAAACTCTGGAGGAATACATTAGAATCTAAAGGCTTTAAGTTGAGTAGGACGAAAACCGAATACATGCACTGTAAGTTTAGAAACACTAGACATCGAGATGACGGAGTGATAAAATTAGGGGAAATAGAAGTTCCTAAGGTAAACCCACTTTAGATACCTATGATCAATTATACAAAATGATGGTAACATTGAGAATGATGTCACACATAGAATTCAAGCTGGAAGGAAAAAATGGCGGAGTGCAACAGGGGTGATTTGTGATCGAAATGTTCCTACTAAGCTAAAAGGAAAATTTTATAAGACCGCAATTAGGCCAGCTATGCTCTATGGAAGTGAATGTTGGGCAGTAAAGCAACAACATGGGATGCATTAATTAGGAGGGATTTGAATGGTTTGCAAAGCTCACCATCAATTGCACTTAATCGAGCACAATGGAAAAGTTTGATCCATGTAGCCGACCCCAGTTAATTTGGGATTGAGGCTATGTTGTTGTTGTTGTCGTTGTACAATAAATAAAGTCATTAATTGTAAGAACTTGGACTCTATTTGTAACTCTATGCACACTTTTTCCTAGCTCTTCTTTGGGTGAGTTTCGACTCTATGCACACTTAATTGGTAATGCGGCGGCATGCAGGAAAAGCTAGACGGGTGAGAGTGTTGACTCTATGTCAGGCTTCAGCTTATTCTCTGCTTGTTTATCAGAGGAAGTGTGTCCATGCGGACTTGTGGAGCTAGGGAGCATCACATTTTTGCCTGCTGTCGTGAATACAACATAATACGCAGGTTTGGCATATTGAGTTAACCATGCGAGACATCTAGGTTATATTCAAGAGGCAAAAAAATGTGATGCTCCCTGGCTCGTTAATTAAGTGAGAAGCTGGTAGTCGAACATGAGTAACTGTTGACACAAATCTCTACATTTTGGCGACCATGCGAATACCACTGTTTGATTGTGCCAAACTACCAATGATTAATTAATTGATGCTCACCAAGACCAATACAAATAAAAGCTCATTTTTCTCAGCCTAAACAAAAAAAGAGCTAAATGATTCAGACAAATATGAGTTAAAAGATGTTGTTTGCTAGATACAAAAGAGTACTAGGACAAAGAAACTACTTTACCTAGAAAATTTGCTCCACAAAGTTTTTGATGGGAATTCCATCAATTGTAGCAACTAAAAACATGTACCAAGCATAAAGAACAACACACAATATACAAAAAATAGAATTGGAAAGGAAGCCAAATAGTAGTAACTCAACATAAGATTCCAACACTAGTATTTTCAATCAAAATTTCCAAAAAACAGCAAAACCAAATAAACCCAAAAGAATTCAGGCTTCAAATACACATATTTGAACAGGATAAGCTCATTAAAGACCTGAAGACGATGTGAGCTACAAACAACACTCAGAATATATGCCCAGATCAAAACATATGGATTAGTAGCATGAAAAGGATCGATCGAGTCATTGCCAATTTTGAAGGTATCTACATGCATAAAAGTCACATAGCACCATGAAATAGATGAAAATAAGTGTAATGGAAATTCATACCTATAAGAAATGTCCACAGGGATCTTTGAAGCTATTCAAAGAATTCAAAGAAGAGTTACAAGTATTGTTACAAAATTAAGTGAAAAAAGTTTAAGTGGAATGAATAGTCATAGGTAGTGTTTAACACAACTGTTTTGATCTTTCATTACAACAGAACATGAAACATCATGCATTCAGCAAGCATGAACTGACCAACCGAAAAAATAAAATAAACAAACAGACAAATAAATAAATAAAAGTACTGATCACATCTTGCAATTCAAAATGTTCACACAATATTTGAGCTCATTTCTACAATATCAGGTGTGGCTGCACTGGGCACTTGAATTACATAGGTCAGGACAACAACTGGTTTAAATAGTTTGGAGGGCTTCTGTTGCTTAAAAAAAGCACCTCCCCACCCCCACACTCATAAATTAAAATCTCTCTGAGTTATCTCCTTGTCTCTTCATAAATACCCTGTTAAATTAAATTCTGTTTTAATCTCTCTGAGTTATCTCCTAGTCTCTGAGTGGTTTCAAATTATGTTTTAATTTACACGTCACATTCAATCTCAGTTAGGGAAGAAGCTATGTCTCAGTTGAGTGGTATAATTCACAACATGAGTAGCAGTACTACTTCAACTGAAGTACCCTTAGAGCCCAAGGAGTATAGTATTATTAATACTAGTTCCAACACAAGTACTACTCAGAAAAGATGCAATGCTAACAACAAGAGGGCGTTGAGGGAGGGTGTGGGAGGAGGGATCAGCAATATAAAAAAAAAAAAAACCCACTAAATACCCTGCAATTGATGAATTGTTGTTTGCTAGTCTTTTTTATTATAATGATTTTTTTTTTTGTCAAAGATCAACTACAGGATTAGCATAGAAGTCATATATGCAGAGCTATATAAGGCATATCTTCATACTTCAAACAAACAAAGCGATTTCGTCGGACTTACGATATGTGTAATGCACATCCATCTCCAGATAACTCAAAGCACATTGAATGTGAAATTAGGTGCTGCATCACGAAAAGCATATTGCAATGCCTGATTCTATCATGGTAAACTATGAAATGCATAATGAAACTAAGTTTCTCAGTTGTTCATTGATCAATTCCGTCCATAAAACACTAATTAAGACAGCTGAATTGTGAAGCAATTTGGCAGCCATAAAGAATTCTTTAATGGTTCCTGTGCAATCAATAAACATTGTATGAATACAGAAAATACAAGAAATTTAACTGTACATTGTAAATTTGGCTGTCTCAATTAATAAACATTGTATTAATTGAGACAGCCAAATTTGTGCATTTTGAAAACAAACCATGCCTCATGAATACCTAACAAATGAAAACCAACGATTGAGAGAGAGAGAGACAGAATTTGAGAGAGAGAGAGAGAGATGACCTTGTCGTTGTCGTTGTCGTTGTCGTTGGATTGATGAGTGTATGAAGAAGCCTCACTCACTGCTTTGCTCAATGTGTCAGTGGAGGGAAACGTAGAGCATATATTGTTGAAAGGAAAATTGCATTTAAAATATATGTTAAACCCCAATTCCCCTTTTCGACCAAAAAAACAAAGATTTATTGTTATCTTACTACAATTAATATCTTAATATTAATTGTAGTAATATATTTATTGTACGTAGTGGCAATTTTGTTAATTATTAAAAGATTTATTGTTATCTTACTACAATTAGTATCTTAATATCTAAATAGATATCTACAAAAATAAAAATTAAATTATCCGAATCGAATGAATCGATCTCATCTCTTTCTATATCAAAGTTAGAATTTTTTTTTATTGTCTAAAAATCAGAGGGAGAGAGAGAGATCAAACTAAGATTCAAGAATTCATTAACAACGCATGCATGATGGAGAATGAGATGATGAACAACAATAATAGTGATATTCTGCACCACCAACTGCCGTGGGGTTTAACTTTTAATCCCACCGATGAAGATCTTATGCGCTACTTGAGGGCCAAAGTAGATAACATTCAACTTCCTTTCGTCGACCCCATCTTCGAATTCGACATTTTCACCCCTCCCAATTATTCTACTTGCAACGTATGTAATAATAAACTATCGTCAACAATCACTACATGCAATTTAATTAGTTATCGATCTAGCATCTATGGCACTTTTCGTTATAGATGCATGTTTTTGTTTTTAACTTGCATGGTTTAACTAGGGTTTTGATTAGGTTTCTTGTTGCATGATCTTGTTCATGAAAAAAATGTAAAGAGAACAGTGAACATCAAGTCCCTTGTAAAGCTAAATATTATCTGGAATAATCATGTTTATATAAGCTCCATGTTACCTAAAAGAAGTTGCATTGCCATTGCTACAACAAGAGCCAATGGCGAGTTTGGATGCATCATATTAATAATGAGCATTAAGTCTTCTTTATCCAGATCGATAATAAATAATGACAAATTTTTATCTATACTATAAAATTTTGCTTTCTCGAGCAATATATAATATAGAGTAGCTAACTTATTACGGCCAGAAAGGAGAAAAACATGAATTACTCAGAGATTACTATATTCCATCTAGCTACAATAAATAAAGTAGATGATATTGTCTTAGTGGATGAAACTAAAGATGGAGTGAATAGGAAATTAGAACCCTGGAGGAATACATTAGAATCTAAAGGCTTTAAGTTGAGTAGGACGAAAACCGAATACATGCACTGTGAGTTTAGAAACACTAGACATCAAGATGACGGAGTGGTAAAATTAGGGGAAATAGAAGTTCCTAAGGTAAACCACTTTAGATACCTAGGATCAATCATACAAAATGATGGTAACATTGAGAATGATGTCACATATAGAATTCAAGTTGGATGGAAAAAATGGCGGAGTGCAACAGGAGTGATTTGTGATCGAAATGTTCCTACTAAGTTAAAAGAAAAAATTTTATAGGACCGCAATTAGGCCAACTATGCTCTATGGAAGTGAACGTTGGGCAGTAAAGCAACAACAATTACATAAAATAAACGTAGCAGAAATGAGGATGCTTAGGTGGATGTGTGGTAAAACTCGTAAAGATAAAATAAGAAATATATAAATTCAATGACAAGTAGGAGTAGCACCAATTAATACAAAGATTAGGGAAGGGCGGATGTGATGGTTTGGTCACCTGCAAAGACGGCCTACAAATGCTCCAACTAGAAAACTTGACTCAATAGAAACTGTAGAAATTCGACGAGGTAGGGGCAGACCAAAGTTAACATGGGATGCATTAATTAGGAGGGATTTGAATGGTTTGCAAAGCTCACCATCAATTGCACTTAATCGAGCACAATGGAAAAGTTTGATCCATGTAGCCGACCCCAGTTAATTTGGGACTGAGGCTATGTTGTTGTTGTTGTTGTTGTACAATAAATAAAGTCATTAATTGTAGGAGGTTGGACTCTATTTGTAACTCTATGCACACTTTTTCCTAACATTTCTTTGGGTGAGTTTTGACTCTATGCACACTTAATTGGTAATGCGGCGGCATGCAGGAAAAGCTAGACGGATGAGAGTGTTGACTCTATGTCAGGCTTCAGCCTATTCTCTGCCTGTTTATCAGAGGAAGTGTGTCCATGCGGACTCATGGAGCTAGGGAGCATCACAGTTTTGCCTCCTGTCTTGAATATAACATAATACGCAGGTTTGGCATATTGAGTTTACCATGCGAGACATCTAGTTTATATTCAAGAGGCAAGAAAATGTGATGCTCCCTGGCTCATTAATTAAGTGAGAAGCTGGTAGTCGAACATGAGTAATTGTTGACACAAAGCTCTACATTTTGGCGACCATGCGAATACCACTGTTTCTTTGTGCCAAACTACCAATGATTAATTAATTGATGCTCACCAAGACCGATACAAATAAAAGCTCATTTTTCTCAGCCTAAACAAAAAAATAGCTAAATGATTCAGACAACTATGAGTTAAAAGATGTTTGTTAGATACAAAGAGTACTAGGACAAAGAAACTACTTTACCTAGAAAATTTGCTCCACAAAGTTTTTTATGGGAATTCCATCAATTGCAGCAAATTAGACCCATCTGATGAAGACCCTCTTTGATCCATTAAGCTTCTTAAGTTGAGATCATTGGCAGCAAAATCTTCGTCTCTGAACAAATCAGATTGGCCTTATATGCAATTACTTTTTTGGGGTATTTAAAAAAAAAAAGTATAATATTGTTGCAGCAACCCCAACAAAGAAGATTCCAACAAAAAGCTGAGATGATACTCAAATTCAAGTTCTAGGAACGAAAATCACATAAATTCAATCAAAAACATTCCCAACTTTATAAGCTTCGGAGACATAGATTCAATCGAGTCATTGCCAATTTTGAAGGTATCTACATGCATAAAAGTCAGATAGCACTATGAACAACAACATAGCCTCAGTCCCAAATTAATTGGGGTCGGATGCATAGACCAAACTTTTCCATTGTGCTCGATCAAGTGAGATAACACCATGAAATAGATGAAAATAAGTGTAATGGAAATTCATACCTTTAAGAAATGTCCATAGGGATCTTTGAAGCTATTCAAAGAATTCAAAGAAGAGTTACAAGTACTGTAACATAATTAAGTGGATAAAGTTTAAATGGAATGAATATAGGTACATTCCATTTAAACATCACCTCTGAGTAGTCCGATATATTGATCAATATGTAGAAGGCATAAATCGTAATATGTATCTATATAAGCTGACATCAATAAATGCCAACACTGTCCCATCCCCTTGTTAAGGATCGGATGAACTAGTGCATGCTCTTCTTCTATTTGATTCTATTTAAATCTTATAATCTATCTTCTTATGGTAAATATAATTTCTTTCGAGAGAGAGAAATTGTAAAAAAAATTAAAAGTCCTTATAAATCCACTTAAAACTCTAAAACTTGTGGATGGTTAAAACCAAACTGTAGAGTGCATTTTCCTAACATTGTGAACCCTTCATATTTTTTCCTGTTTTAATTGTGGCATTTCCAATGGGATTACATACTACTCTTAACACTTTTAAAACCATCAAACTAAGTTTGGGTTGCAGAACTTTCTTTAATTTGGTCTTTTAATGTGAAAGGAAATGTATCTATGAAACTCAGAAATTTCAGATTTTGAGAGAAAAAAGAATTGGGCAACCTTTGTTTTCTCTTAGATATCCTCTGACTTCTATATGATCCAACGAGATCAGCAAGCAATGAATTCCACTGCAAGCCAGATAACCACCTCTAATCTGAAAAAAAAATGACAGCAATGGAAATGAATCTCAGATATCAGTTAGCAATGCAAGTAGGATTTAAAAATCACCATTACATGTAGTTCAAACCTAGATAGTTCAGGATCAAACAAACACAAAAAAGTGGCATTGAGAATAGTAACCAATGGCCCTTGTGACCCTGGAAAATATAAGACCAATTCAAATATTTGAAATTAATACATAAATACAAGACAAAGACAATGACTAACTTCTTAACAATGAACATAGTTCAGATATTATATGGCTATACACTAAGAAACATCCAAAGAAAATTATGGTTATGTTCAAAAGGGCAGAACAAGTTGAGAGTACACATTAATTGAGACTGTACAAATCATATTTAAAAGTAATTATTTTCAAAGCTCATCGTTGTTTTAATATATCAATTCAGCACCAAGAACAAAGATGCCAAGTATATATATCAAGGTACTTCAAAGAAGAATTGGCACTGCACTTTGGAGATAACCTGCGAGAAGTCCATATATATGAGGATCAAAACCCAATTCATTGTAGTCCACATTCTCAAATTTCTCCATTTTCACTGAAAAGTGCATTTGAATTGTGTTAATCACTAAAGTGATTGTTTTAATAATTACTTTATATGAATTAGGTAGCGGTTTCAATTGTGTTCAATGTATCGTAGGAGGGAAAAATTAATAGTACGTACGAGCAAAGCATACAAGAAGGCAGATTTGTCAACAATTACAAATCCCTTTTAATATTGTACCTACTTATAATACACATAAAACATGAAATTGTATCTGTTGATTTTCATTTGTCATCGAACTTCATCATGCATGTCATCCCATGCCAGTACTTCACCTACTTGAAAAAGAACAATTGATTGTGGTGCTAAAACCTAGAGTTCGCAAAAGTAAAACAAAATAAATATTAGCATAACAAAATCAGAATTCTACAAATAATGATAACTTAGATCAACTTTTCAAAGAAAAGATGTAGAGATGTAGAGAGTGATTTGGGTCTCCATGAAAACACAAAGAAGAGATGTAGAGACCGAAAGAATCGGGGTTTTGTTAATGAGTTTTGATCGAGTTGGGTCATGTGTTTAGACGGATTGAGAGCAAAGTCAATCGTTTGGATGTTGGTTTTGTTCTAGTGATATTTTGTTAGTTTCTACGTTGCATCAGATTTCATGGAGTGCCTCTCCAAATAGGAAAGATGCATATTACAGTTTCGTCAAAAGAAGGAACACTGCTGCTCTAGTGGACAGAAAATTAAGATCTCATCACTAGAGTTTCTGAAACTTGTGAATTAACAAAAGCAAAATTGCGGTGACGATAGATGAGTGCCACCACTAGATCGATAAAGCCACTCTTTAATTAGTTTTAACTAATGTGTAGTATCAACTACTCGTAAAAATTTTCACAAACCATTAGAAGAAGATCAGCTGTATATTTAACAAAAGCTCGGCAAAGATCAATGTTCTTACCTCTCTTACTTCGACGTCAGCTTGATTGCTTTTCCGGGGCACAGTTCAACGCTAATGGTTAAGAAACAGTGTTCTCAGTTATCACTCTTCCATACTTCTCCTGATAGAAAACTTGGTTTCTTCCATTCAATGTTCAACGTCACATTATTCTACTTTTTCTTTACCTGAAACTTCTAGTGTGCGCCCATTAAAATTAAAGAACAAGAGATTAGTATCTGCATGAATGCAAGTAACTTGCGCTGAGTACTACGCAGACTTAGCTCAACACAAGCGAAAATAGCCACAAGAATTAATCCTTAAAAAAAAAAAAAAAAAAAACACGCGAGAAGGTTCTCCGCAAGGCATATCTTCAAACTTCAAACAAATAAAGCGGTTTCATCGGACTTACGATATGTGTAATGCACATCCATCTCCAGAGATAACTCAAAGCACATTGAATGTGAAATTAGGTGCTGCATCATGAAATGCATATTGCAATGCCTGATTCTATCATGGTAAACTATGAAATGCATAATGAAACTAAGTTTCTCAGTTGTTCATTGATCAATTCTGTCCATAAAACACTAATTGAGACAGCTGAATTGTGAAGCAATTTGGCAGCCATAAAGAATACTTTAATGGTTTCTGTGCAATCAATAAACATTGTTTGGACAAACTTCTATATGAAATAAATAAATACAACAACAACAACAACAACAACATAGCCTCAGTCCCAAATTAACTGGGGTCGGCTACATGGATCAAACTTTTCCATTGTGCTCGATTAAGTGCAATTGATGGTGAGCTTTGCAAACCATTCAAATCCCTTTTAATTAATGCATCCCATGTTAACTTTGGTCCGCCTTTACCTCGTCGAATTTCTACGCTTTCTATTGAGTCAAGTTTTCTAGTTGGGGCATTTGTAGGCCGTCTTTGCGAGTGACCAAACCATCGCAACCGCTCTTCCCTAATCTTTGTATCAATTGGTGCTACTCCTACTTGTCTTTGAATTTCTATATTTCTTATTCTATCTTTACGAGTTTGACCACACATCCACCTAAGCATCCTCATTTCTGCTACGTTCACTTTATGTAATTGTTGTTGCTTTACCGCCCAACATTCACTTCCATAGAGTATAGCTAGCCTAATTGTGGTCCTATAAAATTTTCCTTTTAACCTAGTAGGAACATGTCGATCACAAATCACCCCTGTTGCACTCCGTCATTTCTTCCATCCAGCTTGAATTCTATGTGTGACATCATTTTCAATGTTACCATCATTTTGTAAGATTGATCCTAGATATCTAAAGTGGTTTACCTTAGGAACTTCTACTTCCCCTAATTTTACCACTCCGTCATCTCGATGTCTAGTGTTTCCAAACTCACAGCGCATGTATTCAGTTTTCGTCCTACTCAACTTAAAGCCTTTAGATTCTAATGTATTCCTCCAGAGTTCTAATTTCCTATTCACTCCATCTTTAGTTTCATCCACTAAGACAATATCATCCGCAAATAGCATACACCATGGTATATCCTCTTGAATATGTCTAGTTAGTTCATCCATCATTAAGTAAATATATATGGGCTTAAAGTCGATCCTTGATGTAGTCCTATCGTAATGGGAAATTCTTTTGTAGCTCCTCCAAATGTCTTTATACTCGTTACTACTCCATCATACATATCCTTAATCGTGTCTATGTATCTAGCATGCACTCTTTTTCTTTCTAGAACCCACCAAAGAACATCTCTAGGGACCCTATCATATGTTTTTTTCTAAATCTACGAATACCATATGAAGATCTTTTTCTTTTCTCTATATTTTTCTAACAATCGTCTTACAAGGAAAATCGCCTCCATAGTTGACCTCCCAGGCATGAAACCAAATTGGTTCTCTCGATATTGTTGTTTCTCTCCTTAGCCTATTGTCAATTATTCTCTCCCACAGCTTTCATAGTGTGACTCATAAGTTTAATTCCCCGTAGTTTGAGCAACTTTGAATGTCTCCTTTGTTTTTGAAGATTGGCACAAGCGTGCTTCTTCTCCAATCCATTGCCATCCGTTTTGATTTTAAAATTTTATTGAAAAGTTTTGTTAACCAAGTCAATCCGATTTCTCCTAAGCATTTCCAAACCTCTATGGGTATTTCATCTCGGGCCACATGCTTTCCCTATTTTCATTTTTTTCAATGCCTCTTTAACTTCTACAATTCTAATATTGCGTGTATAGTTTACATTTCTTTCTTGGTGTGGGTTTTCTTCTATTATAGTATCAACTTGGCCATCATTAAAATAAACTATCGAAGTAACTTCTCCATCTCTCCTTAATATCCTCCTCGCGCGTTAAAACATTTTGATTTTCGTCCTTAATACATCTTACATGACTTAGGTCTTGTTTCTTTTTATCTCTTAATTTGGCTAGCCTATATATATATATTTTTCGCCATCTCTATTACCTAACCTTGTATATAGATCTTCCATGAAATTTGTTTTAGCTTGACTAACTACTTTTTTAGCTTGTTTTCTAGCATCTCTATATTGATTGTACGCATCTTCATCTTGACACTTAGGTATTTTCCTATACATCTCTCTTTTAGTCTTAATCGCTCGTTGGACATCCTCGTTCCACCACCATGTTTCCTTCTTTGGAGGTCCCAAGCCCTTAGATATACCTAATATGTTTGATCCCACCCTCCTTATGCAACTACTCATTTCTAGCCACATTGTATTAGCATCTAAGTCAAGATTCCAAACATTTTTCCTTTAGTAGTTTTTCTCTAAACTTTACTTGTTTACTATGTTTTAGGTTCCACCACTTTATTCTAAAATTGATTCTCCTTCTTCATTTCTATTACCGTAACCAAAACCTCCATGAACTCTCTCAAACCCATCGTTACTTACCCCGACATGCCCATTTAAATCTCCTCCAATAAAAACCTTTTCATCTAATGGTATACTCGCATAAATCCATCCATATCATCCCAAAACTTGCGTTTGATGCTCTCGCTTAATCCTACTTGTGGTGCATATGCGCTAAGTATGTTCAGTTTTTCGTCTCCAATAATTAATTTAACTAGAATCAATCAATCCCCCATTCTTCTACGACCTTATCCTTATAATCATTATCCACCACAATTCCTACTCCATTGCATTTTCTATCTATACCAGTGTACCACAGTTTAAACCTTGTGCTTCCTATTTCTCTACTCTTTTCTCCTACCCATTTTGTCTCTTGGAGGCAAGCCATATTGACTCTCCTTCTAATCATGGTATCTACTAGTTCTATTGACTTCCCCATAAGTGTTCCTATGTTCAACGCCCCAACGTTTATATATGTTTGATACATTTCATGGAAAGTGACAAAAGTTTTACGCTGGCTGTCAACCTATCGCAACCCTCCTCCATTTCCCAAGAATGAAAAATGAGCTTGGGGCCTCCCTCCCTCACTTTTCGGGTATGAAAAGTGAGTTTGGGACCTCCCTTACCCATTTTTCAGTATGAAAAAATGGGCGTCAGAGTCCCCTTCCTTTATCCGGACTTGGGACCGGCTATGTAGCGCACATAGTGTACAACATAGGTGGAGTTAGCCACAACTAAGTCATGTATGAAGCACTTTCTCCAGACATAATATCTTACTGCTCGAATAGATAATGAAAAACCCAAGCAGAGCTTATTAGCATGATGAAAAATTATGCACTTCAATGGGCTTCAAAAAAAAAAAAATCTTCAGAAATTAAACTGCACATTACAAATTCATTGGATCAAAACAAAATTCAGAGAGAAAAAACAATACTCTTTCAAAACTAAACTGCACAATGGGCACAATACAAATTCATTGTACCTGAGTCATCATGCATACGATGAGCTTTTAGAATCATACTCAATAAGAGCATTAATTTCTGCAAAGCAAAGCAAATTAAGTAGCAGAGAGCACCAAATGAAAACCAAATTTGTGCATTTTGAAAACAAACCATGCCTCATGAGTCCCTAATTTCAAAACAAATGAAAACCAACGATTGAGAGAGAGAGAGAGAGAGAGAGAGAGAGAGAGAGATGACCTTGTCGTTGGATTGATGAGTGTATGAAGAAGCCTCACTCACTGCTTTGCTCAATGTGTCAGTGGAGGGAACGCTGAGCATGTATTGTTGAAATGAAAATTGCATTTAAAATGGATGTTAAACCTCGATTCACCTTTTCGCTGTTGGATGTTAAACCTCGATTCACCTTTTCGCTGTTGGATATACAACCTTGCAATTAATGTATATGCATGAATTTGTCGTTGATTATATCTGGATGAATTGCATGTGATGGTTAATTAAGTTATTCTGGCAAATTAGTTTTATGAACCAGCTAGGCTATGTAGTTACATATACAGTTAGCAGGATTGACTACAAGGAATTACCACTGTTTGATTATGCCAAACATATACAACTAGGCTATGTAATTTTATGAACTGCCTATGATTAATTGATGCTGACGAAGACCAATATAAATAAAAAGCTAAGTCTCAAGATCAAAATGTCTCTTTTATATATATATACTCTTTTTTCATATAACTACAGATTCTTTGCACGTACATAAACATCATGCCATACATCGTGCCTAGAGTTTCCTCGATAAGTTTGAGGCGAAAACGCCTAGACAACGATGATCTAGTCATAACCGGCACAACAACTTGAAAACAATGTGCAAGGATGAGTGATCAGCCTCACTGCAGGGACCATATTTCGTTAATTTCTACGCTACATCAGATTTCATGGAGTGCCTCCAAAGAGGGAACACCACTGCTCTAGCGGACAGAAAATTAAGATCTCATCACTAGAGTTTCTGAAACTTGTGAATTAACAAAAGCAAAACGGCGGCAACGATAGATGAGTGGCACCATTAGATAAAGCTACTCTTTAATTAGTTTTAACCAATGTGTAGTATCAACTATTCGAAAAAGTTTTCACCAACCATTACAAGAAGAGAGGCTGCATATTTAACAAAAGCACGGCAAAGAAAAATATTCTTACCTCTCTTCAACGTCAGCCTGATTGCTTTTCCGGGCCACAGTTCAACGCTAATGGTTAATAAAAATAGTGCTCTCAGTTACCACTCTTCCATGCTTCTCCTGATAAAATTGGTTTCTTCCATTCAATGTTCAACTTCGCATTATTCTACTTTTTCTCTACCTGAAACTTCTGGTGCGCACCCATTAAAATTAAAGAACAAGAGATTAGTATCTGCATGAATGCAAGTAACTTGCGCTGAGTACTATTCGGACTGCTCACCACAAGCAAAAATAGCCACAAGAATTAATCCTTTCAGAAAAAAAGAAAAAAGAAAAACACACGAGAAGGTTCTGCAAGGCATATTTTCAAACTTCAAACAAACAAAGCAGTTTCATCAGACTTACAATATGTGTAATGCACATCAATTGCTGAACAAATACAGCCAATAAAATCGCAAATTAGCCAAAACTAAGTCATGTATGAAGCACTTTCTCCGGACAGAATATCTTCTTGCTCGAATAGATAATGAAAAGCCCAAGCAGAGCCTATCAGCATGACGTAAAATTATGCGCCTCATTGGGCTTCGAAAAAAAAAAAAAAAACTAAACTGCACATTACAAATTCATTGGATCAAAACAAAATTCAGAGAGAAAAAAAGCTACTCTTTAGAAACTAAACTGCACAATGGGCACATTACAAATTGATAGTACGATTGAACTAAAAAGATTTTGTTGCATGGTCAAGGTTGTACCTGGGTCATTATGCGTATGATGAGCTTTTAGAAAGGAAGCTGACAAGTAGTTTCTTTTTAGAATCAGAGTCCTGCTTCACAAGGTTCAGTACCAACTGTTCTCCTTTCATATCATCACAAATTATTTCCTTCTGCCATTTTGTGATTTTAATCTTCGCCTCATCAGCTTTGATGTAATCCACCGGAAAATTTGATGTTCCAGAGGTTATAGGGAATCTCACCTCAACCTCTTTCCTTGAGCATATTGATTGATGAAAGAAAGAAGTAAAAGCCAGCAAAAGGTCTAATGGATTAGTTTTTGGAAAGATAAAGAGAATCAAGAAAACTTAAATTGAAATGTATGACTATATGTTGGAATCGTGAGGGACACTAATCAAGGTTTGAGCTATCATGGTTTGACATAAGATATGCATGCTTGAGACAATTAATGTGTTCAAAACCAATCATTCATTAATCAAAAAGAACAAAAAATTATTCATCGTTGTATAGTTTAAGAGACAAACATAATAAGGTGAAAGAAAAAAGTTTAATGCATTGAAACATTTTAGGTGATATATATAGGTACCCTGCTATATATGGTTCGTAGCCAAAGAAAAGTTATTTATGTCTTGAAGTAATTAAACAACTAGTTTTTCTGTTGTACACCGCACTACTAATCCAGTTAAAGCTCTATTAACAAAGCCCAACCCAAACAAATTAACTTACAATATCAAATTACTTGGACGTCATACATCCAAGACAAATGCATGAAAATCGAGAAGCATAATCTATTCACGAATAAGCAGAAAAATGTGCAATAAGAAAAAAAAAAAAAAAAAAAAAAACCCACTTAATACCCTGCAATTGATGAATTGTTGTTTGCTAGTCTCTTTTATTATTATTATTTATTTTATTTTTTTTGTCAAAGATCAACCGCAAGATTAGTCACCCAGCTTGAATATCATCCACATATTACCACCATTGAAGATAGGTCCTTTGAGTGTGCATCTTTACATATATTTCACGGTCCGCCAGTTTTTTAAGTAAAACTAAACCTACAAACCAACTGAAGTTATCATAGAAGTCATATATGCAGAGCTATATAAGGCTGTGCTCACTACATAAAAGCTCGATCCATATTGCTTGTGAACTATAGATTACGTAAAAAAAAATTATAAGTACCAAGCACAAACATCACTTACGAGTAGTCCGACACATTGATCAATATATAGAAGGCATAAATCACAATGTGTTTCTATATAAGCTGACATCAATAAATGCCAACACTGTTCCATCCCCTTGTTAAGGATCAGATGAACTAGTGCTCTTCTTCTATTTCATTCCATTTAGAGCGTATAATCTATCTTCTTAAGGGCAGAACAAGTAGAGAGTACACATTAATTGAGATTGTGCAAATCATATTTAGAAGTAATTATTTTCAAAGCTCATCGTTGTTTTGATATATCAATTCAGCACCAAGAACAAAGATGCCAAGTATATATATCAAGGTACTTTAAAGAAGAATTGGCACTGCACTTTGGAGATTACCTGTGAGAAGTCCATATGTACGAGGATCAAAACCCAATTAATTGTAGTCCACATTCTCAAATTTCTCCATTGTCACTGAAAAGTACAAAAAGTTGAATCATTGAAACCCTCAATAGCACCAAAAAAGGCCGAAAAGTATTGACAAGCACTTGGCTTCATCAGGAGTCTTTGGAAGCAGAAAAATCAAACTAATAAGCACAATTATATATTCTTGGACATTAGCTAGCACACAAAATGGACCGATCAGGCTCACTTTGATTTGAATTCCAGTTGAGGCTAAATGCTTGGCTTGATTAACAAGCTACTTTTCAAAAGAATCGAGTCATAGAAACATAAAGAGCTGAAAGAAAAGACAAGCGAACATAAAAGAGAAGAAGTGCATCTGAACACACAACAAGAAATTTGCAGATCAAACACAAGCAGCAATATGCAGCTCAAACATCATAATGTTATTCATAAGAACAGGTTTAAGGATGAAAGATTGCAATCATACCCAATAGACAAACCACCCAACCACTGAATGATGTTTTCCTCCAACACCATGAATGGATGGCAGCAGACTGCCAATTAAAACAATTCATTCACTCTCATTGTCAAAAAAAAAAAAAAAAAAAAAAAAAAAAGGAGAGTACTTAATTATGTCAAGACATAATTTAATTTGGCATGAGTAAACCAAATTATTTTTTACGCGCAGCAAATATTCTTAATGAAGATCATTAAATCTTCCCTCCAAAAGAGTAAAATCATTAGATTTTCAAGTAAATGGAGAAACTAGTTGTGGCCACTTACCACAAGGATATTCAGAAATTTAATCAAAAGAAAAGGAATTGCTAGAGTAAAATTACTACCATCGTCGTAAACCGTTGTGTAAACTTTCTCGCGGTGATATCATTTCATCTATAAAATTCACTTTAAATTCTCTTGTGGTAGACTAGACTCTATGGAAGGCAGACCTTCATAAAACTTAAAAGAGAGGCATATATACCATCACAAACACTTTAAATTCTCTTCTGGCATACTAGAATAAATCCTAAACCCTAACCCCTAAACCCTAAATTCACTCCGTGCATCTTTATAATCAGGGCGAAGCTTCATCAAGTTTGTAATTTATTTGGACTAAAACATGAAAGGAAGTAAATGATATAGCCCACACATCAACAGCTAAAAATCATAATTATCTCAGAACAAATGCATCACAAGCCAAAACATACCATTCCTTCAATCGAGTTGCATCACACTTTCTTGTCATAGGAACCTCTAGGCTTTGAACTCGCTGGAACACCTGCAGTAACAATTAATATAGAACACATCAAAACCCTTCTCTATAAAATTGGATTCACTTTTCTTTTATTCAGGATAATTTGCTAAGGAGTCAGAAGCTTCGCAAAAAAAAAAATATAAATCTTCAGCAGTAATGGGAAGATGTACAAATAGGTAATTTGAAGAAATAACTCCCAAGCTTACTAAATTTGATAGAGAACTAAAAGAAATAGAAGTTCTAATAATCTAAATTGTTCGTGTAAACCAAAATTTAACTACACAAGAACTAAGTGGAATACTAGAGCAAAAGAGAGGAATTAATTGGAATCACGTAGTGGAAAGCTTTGTTGAGTTAAGCAGCAGCTTAATTAAGAAATTTAACAATCAAATAAGTTGTTTCAAACATTAACTTCTATTAAAAGAAGAAAAACAGAACATTCCAAAACCAAAAGTATAATACCGCGCGCCTTATTAGTATAACTTTCTATTGAGCAATAAACTCTACATTCCTCTACATTCTCCTTTCAGGAAGGCACTTCCATGCATTGACTAGAATCTTCTACTCACAGTGAGCACTAATCTTGTCTTCAAACCCTTAAAGACATTTAACATGCTATATAGGCTGTTAAAAAATGAAATATTTCCAATACAATGAAACTCAAAATAGTTTTATGTTATTTTTCTCGGAAGGCGTGCCATCTATATTTCATTAACAGTAGAAATGCATCACAAGGCGAAAAACCACCCAAATACCTTAATTTAAAAAACACCACAAATCAGTGATTTCAAACAAGAAAAGTTTGAATCTTTGAGAAACTACACTCATATCTTGATCATACAACAATTACAAATAGTTATATAAAGTATCTATTCTATATAAGTGGGGAAATGATTGTAATCAATGTGAGAAACTTGATCGACTTCAAGATTTTGGATAATATTTCCTTAAGCAGGCCTCTCAATGCTATTATCTTTTTTCTGTTGGTTATATTCAACCAAAAAAGAAAAAGAATTTGGGCATATACACTACACATACCAACTCAATATACTCATATAGGAAGGACTCAAGTTGCACCATAGGAAACAAAGTAATCCGCATAACCAAGCACCAAATTTATGGAAGAATTAAGAACAAGTTAATTATAAACAAAACCTGTACATTGATCAAAAATCCCACGAACCGCGTGCAATTCGTTCAAAAATCGAATTCATATTTTTCCTCTAAAGACCATTTCCAGACATCAAACTTTACAAGAAAACAAACTCAAATCAAGTTTAATTTTCAGCAAACACACAAAATATCCATACCCAGTTAAGCAAATTCCTTCAATAAAACAAAGAACAAACAAGAACCCATTTCGCCTAGGTAATCAAAAATACTGAACCAAGAGTAAACCCCAAAAAATTCAAAATTTATGACAAAAGTAGAAGATTTATTACCAGTTGAACTCCCATTGAGAAGGAACATCAACGACATCCATTCTCTCAGCATAAACAATGGATGAACCAACCCTGTGAAGATCGAGAACAGATTCACTAAGCTAAACATCACAAAAAACAATCAAACAATTCAACAAATCACTCTGAAACTCATAAAAATGCGCGCATTTTATGCAAATCCACACCAAAACCTTCAATCAATCCCTAAATTTTACAAGATTTGAAGCACCAAAAGGGGTTTTGAGGGGTTTTGGTTCGAATCAAAAACTATTATGGCTAACGAACAAGTTGAGAGTACACATTAATTGAGATTGTACAAATCATATTTAAAAGTAAATCGTTGTTTTAATATATCAATTCAGCAGCAAGAACAAAGATGCCAAGTATATATATATATCAAGGTACTTCAAAGAAGAATTGGTACTGCACTTTGGAGATAACCTGTGAGAAGTCCATATATATGAGGATCAAAACCCAATTCATTGTACTCCACATTCTCAAATTTCTCCATTGTCACTGAAAAGTAGAAAAAGTTGAATCATCGAAACCCTCAATAGCACCAAAAAAGGCTGAAAAGTATTGAGAAGCACTTAGCTTCATTAGGAGTCTTTGGAAGGAGAAAAATCAAACTAATAATATATTCTTCGACGTTGGCTAGCACACAAAATGAAAGATTGCAATCATACCCAATAGACAAACCACCCAACATTTAGCCAAATAAATTCTCAAAAGAGAAAAAAAAAAAAAAAAAAAAAAAAAGGAAAGCAGGAGCTAGTAGGCCACATTTTGAACATTCATCATGAATGCAAGAATGGCCTGAAGAATAATGCATTTGAATTATGTGGAAGTTGATTGAGGAGTTATGTGGCCAGAATAGAGCACAAAATTGAATTGTACAAAACAATTCTGACAACTGCTAGGAAAGGAAATCAAAAGTTTTTTCGAGCTGTTGAAATAGGTGTAGAAAAAGCCCTAATCTTTCATAAATCTGATTAGGATTTTTGGTGTTGTAGTTTGCGTTTGATTATTGGCAGCAGTTGTTCGTTAAAACAAAAAAACAAAAGTGTTTCTGAGTTAAAAAAAAAATAAACAAAGCCCTTTCGAATAAAATAATGAGAGATTGATTCCATATAACTCAGCTAGCTTAGGATGGATGCTAACACCCTACGCTAACTGAGTGATATCTAATCCACATCTCACTCAATGTTAGGCATCTAGTGCTTCTATATATAAAGTGTACAAATTATTAAGTTATTGTCGATGTGGGATTGTCTATCTTGTTGTCTTGCTGGTTTAGAGTACATGGATGATATTTGGACATGACATCCATTTGACAACCTTGTTCACTCTCGTGCACAGAGTGATCAATTGAGAAGACACCACGCCTCCCATGCATCATTCTCTGCTTTTTGTTACTAACAATAACATACCTCAATGTCAAATCTGTAGTAGAGTTGGTCATACAACTGCTATTTGTTACTATAGAGCTGATATGTCTTACATGGGTGCACAAGGATCAACTGGTGTTCAGGGAGTTCATGGCAATTTATCACAAAGAGATGGTTTTAATAGCCCTCATAGTGCTCATTTTATCAATTCACAAAATCAGTTTGGCAACTCTTTCCACAATGGTTCCATTTTTCCTTCTCATGAGTCTGTAATGGACAGTTCTTGGTATGTTGACAGTGGTGCTACTTCCCATGTCACTCCTGATGCCTCTCATGTGTCTCAATCTTCACCATATTCAGGTACTGAATCTTTGATTGTTGGTAATGGTCACTCTTTAGATATTCAATCTATTGGCTCAGCACATATTTCCTCAGCTCATTCAAAATTGAAATATTCCAAACACCTTGGTGGTTCCCAAAATTAAAAAGAATTTGATCAATATCTCCCAGCTTACAAAAGATAATAATGTGGTTATTGAATTCACAAACTCACATTGTTTGGTGAATGCCACAAGAATTAATCCTATAAAAAAAATAAATAAATAAAAACACGCAAGAAGGTTCTGCAAGGCATATCTTCAAACTTCAAACAAACAAAGCGATTTCGTCAGACTTATGATATGTGTAATGCACATCCATCTCCAGATAACTCAAAGCACATTGAATGTGAAATTAGGTGCTGCATCATGAAATGCGTATTGCAATGCCTCATTCTATCATGGTAAACTATGAAATGCACATTGCAACTAAGTTTCTCAGTTGTTCATTGATGAATTCTGCCCATAAAACATTAATTGAGACAGCTGAATTGTGAAGCAATTTGGCAGCCATAAAGAATTCTTTAATGGTTCCTGTGCAATCAATAAACATTATTATTTTTTATAATGGTGGTGCTCCGAGCGCCTAACCCCGTGACTCAAGAGAAATCGACATATCGACATATTTGAATTTTGATGGCATGATTTGATTTCATGATCCATTGTTCATTAACCATGTCTCAGTAATTTTACCATCGCATAATGTTTATTCGGTAATTTTGACCTACTTCGATGTAAGAGTTACATTTTATTTTATTTTTGTGACAATATGTGCTACTAAATTTAATAATTTTTTTTTTTTAATTAAAAGGGATAATGAATACAATCTAGGAAACGAAACCCCGAGCCTTATTAAATCAAGTCTTATGCGACTACAAAATTCATATGCCTCTAACAATACAACTTCAACTGCTTGTACGTTGCAACATCAAGATTGCCCTCCAATTTTCAAAAGTTGTTGGATATCAATTAGTTCGAGCTTTGAATGTGTTTCATTACTCTTCTTCGTCTTCCCCGAGCCGCTTTTCACTTTGCAATCACTTTTCAAGTTGAAATGCTTCGATTTATCTGGATTTCATAACAGTAAGGTACTTGTGATTTTGGAAGACAATATGCATGTTCAATCTATTCAATGAGCAATTATCACACACATCACATATATCTCTGAAAACAATTTAAAAGGGTCTTATTTTTTGATATTATGATGTGCACAGTTACTGAATTACCACACACCAAAATACGCCTACCAAATATGCCTTCAAAAATTAGAAAATTCGAATATCTGATATCTCTTAAAAGGCACACGCGCGTTATTAGTAATCCCCGACTACTGCACCAAGCAAATGATTGGTCCTAACAAGGTCCCTTGCTCAGTTGCTCTTATTTATAAATGAATGGTGTTGAAGTACTCTTAAATCTGAGATTGTTGAGATGATGTTCTTGTATTCTGTAGTGACTTGATCTGTGGTTATCACTGCTCAAATCAAATTGCAATAAATTCCCAAACTCCTCATCACAACTGCCCATTGAACTCACTAACATCAACATCTATCCATTACTGCCACATTATGCGCACCTAAAAAATATCTGTTTCAAATGAAGAGATTTTGAATTGGAAGATTAAACCAAAGCAGCCCTAACATGCACACCTTCGCAATGTCGATCGAATGAGCGTACACAAATCAAAGAACACGCACAGATTCCAGATCCAAAACCTAATCGTACAACCAAAGCATTACCTTATCTCCATGAAAAGGAATGAAAACGAATAGGCAGCAATTTGGGCCTCCATGAAAACACAAAGAAGAGATGTAGAGAACGAAAGAGTCGGGGTTTTGTTAATGAGTTTTGATCGAGTTGAGGATTGAGAGCAAAGTCAATCGTTTGGATGTTGGTTTTGTTGTAGTGATATTTCGTTAGTTTCTAAGTTGCATCAGATTTCATGGAGTGCTTCCAAAGAGGAAAGATGCATATTACAGTCTCGTCAAAGGAAGGAACACTGCTGCTCTATTGGACAGAAAATTAATCTTCAGAAATTAAACTTCACATTACAAATTCATTGGATCAAAATAAAATTCAGAGAGAAAAAAACAATACTCTTTCAAGACTAAACTGCACAAATATTTGATGTAAGAGCATTAATTTCTACAAAGCAAAGCAAATTAAGTAGCAGAGAGCACCAAATGAAAACCAAATTTGTGCATTTTGAAAACAAACCATGCTTCATGAATCCCTCCCTAATTTCAAAACATATACTACACTCTATATACTAAAGAATGTATGTTCAGTTCACTGAACAAACAGTGGAAAACACAACTAAAAAGAAGTTATTGTACTTCAACAAAAAACAAGTCATTGCTGAAAGCAACATACATTTAATTAGTACAAATCAAAATTAAGATCTTCTGATAAATTCCCTCTCCTGATAATATTAATTATATCCTCGCATCGATCAGTCGACGATCATGTCAGCGGGAAGATGTGCATCCTCGGTCTTGGAATGATGTTTTCCTCCAACCACCATGGATGCCTAACAATTGACTGCACACCATGCATGGATAGCAGCAGACTGCCAATTAAAACAATCCATTCACTCTCATTGTCAAAAAAAAAAAAAAAAAAAAGAGTACATAATTATGTCAAGACATAATTTAATTTGACATGAGTAAACCAAATTATTTTTTGCGCGCGGCAAATATTCTTAATGAAGATCATTAAATCTTCCCTCCAAAAGAGTAAAATCATTAGATTTTCAAGTAAATGGAGGAACTAGTTGTGACCACTTATCACAGCACCACACCGTGCATCTTTATAATCAGGGCGAAGCTTCATCAAGTTTGTAATTTATTTGGACTAAAACATGAAAGGAAGTAAATGATATAGCCCACACGTCAACAGCTAAAAATCATAATTATCTCAGAACAAATGCATCACAAGCCAAAACGTACCATTCCTTCAATCGAGTTGCATCACACTTTCTTGTCATAGGAACCTCTAGGCTTTGAACTCGCTGGAACACCTGCAGAACAATTAATATAGAACACATCAAAATCCTTCTCTATAACATTGGATTCACTTTTCTTTTATTCAGATAATTTGCTAAGGAGTCGAAGCTTCGCAAAAAAAAAATATAAATCCACAGCAGTAATGGGAAGATGTACAAATAGGTAATTTGAAGAAATAACTCCCAAGCTCACTAAATTTGATAGAGAACTAAAAGGAATAGAAGTTCTAATAATCTAAATTGTTCGTGTAAACCAAAATTTAACTGCACAAGAACTAAGTGGAATACTAGAGCAAAAGAGAGGAATTAATTGGAATCACGAAGTGGAAAGCTTTGTTGAGTTAAGCATCAGCTTAATTAAGAAATTTAACAATCAAATAAGTTGTTTCAAACATTAACTTCTATTAAAAGAAGAAAAACAGAACATTCCAAAACCAAAAGTATAATACCGCGCCTTATTAGTACAAATTTCTATTGAGCAATAAACTCTACATTCCATTTCCTCTACATTCTCCTTTCGGAAGGCACTTCCATGCATTGACTTGAATCTTCTACTCACAAAGTGAGCACTAATCTTGTCTTCGAACCCTTAAAGACATTTAACATGCTATATAGGCTGTTCAAAAATGAAATATTTCCAATACAATGAAACTCAAAATAGTTTTATGTTATTTTTCTCGAGGACGCGCCATCTATATTTCATTAACAAGAGAAGCGCATCATAAGGCGAAAAACCACCCAAAATACCTTAATTTAAAAAACACCACAAATCAGTGATTTCAAACATGAAAAGTTGAATATTTGAGAAACTACACTCATACCTTGATCATACAACAATTACAAATAGTTATAAAGTATCTATTCTATATTTGTAGGGAAATGATCGTAATCAATGTGAGAAACTTGATCGACTTCAAGATTTTGGATAATATTTTCTTAAGCAGGCCTCTGATACGATCCAGGGTAGACCACCCATTCATCAGGTGTACAGGCGTAAGCGCGGCGGGAATAAACGATCCAAGTCTTCGGTGGGCCCTGATGGGCCCAACTAGTATGTCATGTAGGCCCTAATGGGCCGGTCACTGTGAGGTCCAGTTTTGTGGATTATAGGATGTTCATAGAAGCCCATATGGGGTGTACTTAGCACAGATAGTAAAGAGAGAAATACATGTATATAAGGAAGCTACAGTGAGAGGGGCAGGAGATATAAAAAAGTTGTCATTTCAGGGTTTTGGTTTCCGGAGCTCGAGAGAGAGACTCTCGGTGGTCACGGGAGGGCTTCGGCTCCTCTCCGTTTGGTTCGTTGTACTCATTTTTCCCCTCGTTGGGACCATCAATCAATCTCCCGAGGCGACCCCCTCGTTCTATAGTCGGCGATTGCTATCATTGGTATCAGAGCGAGTCGAAGATGCCGTCAAAGGTCGACGCTAGGGTGGATACCCTAGAGGCTGAGATGCAAAAGTTACCGGCGCAGCTTGATAGGATCCCGGATCTGGAGTCCACGGTGGCTGGGTTGTCGTCGAAGGTGGGTGTTCTGCAATCAGAGGTCAGATCGGAGATCTCCGATGTGAAAACGGAGATCCGGGGGTTAACGCAGAAGATGGAGGTATTCCTCCTTCAAGCGAGATCTCTGCTGGATCCGAGGGTGGGAGACCCGGTGAGCGTCCAACGAGGGCCCCAGATCGAGTCGGATCTGGGCGGATCGGGACCAGATCTGGGTTCACGCACAGATCCGGCAGATCCGGCCTACGGCAGCCGAGATTCGCGAGCCTACTCCGCCGATCTACCACCTTATCGTGGGGGACCGGAGGTGAGGAAGATCAAGATGCCAACGTGCGATGGAGAGGATCTAATCGTTTGGCTCAACCAGGCGGAGCACTACTTCGCCCTTCACGAGATGTCGGAGGCGTCCAAGCTTCGCGCCGCTCGGATCTGTTTGGTAGGGGCGGCTCAAATTTGGCTCCAGGCGGAGGAGCAGGATCGCACGTTTACTTCGTGGGCGGAGTTGAAGATCGAGCTTTCCCGAAGATTCAAAGGGGCTCACCCTCTCCAGTTGTGCCAGCAATTTTTCGCAGTCCGCCAGGAAACCACGGTAGCAGCTTACCGAGAGAGATTCGAGTTACTCTCGTTGCATCTCGGAACTGTACTGTCCGAGCATCACAAGATGGCGGTTTTCATTAATGGGTTGCAGGAAAGGATCAGATTGGAGTTACTAGCAGACCCGCCGGAGACGATGAGGACGGCGATGGATCGAGCGGTGTGGATTGAAGCCAAACTTCTGGGCTTGGAGTCTCTTGGGCTTTTACCCAAAGTAGGCTCACGAGAGCGGCCCAACATCATGGGGTCTTCTATTGGACCGGATCCAAGGCCCAAAGGATGGGTCACTCACACTCTTACGGGCTCCAACAGAGACGAACTCGTCGGGCCAGCCCAAGACCCAGTCCAGTTTGGGCCCGGCCCATACGAAAAGCACACCAGGGCCATTTGTTTCATCGTCCAGCCCAACTTCATTCTCCGCGGCCTCTTCCAATTCTCCTTTACCTAAGTTCAAACGACTTACAGAGGCTGAAGCGCAGCGAGGCGGAGCAAGGGGCTGTGCTACCGATGCGACGAGAAGTATTTCCATGGCCACCGATGCAAGGTGCGGGAGCTCCAGGTTATGCTCGTGGACGACGAACCCATTGAGCCGGTGGCTTCACCTGAGTCAGTGGAGATGGAGGACTGCGTCGATTTGGGTGTGATTGAGCCGTCAGCCCAGTCTGTTGAAGGCTATCCCGGCCCGCGTACCATTAAGGTGAAAGGGCAGGTGCAAGGGGTGGAGGTGGTCATCCTAATCGATTGTGGGGCTTCGCATAACTTCATCTCAGATGACTTGGTGCGTCTTCTCAGGTTGCCGGTCTCTCCCACGTCCAACTACGCAGTTCTCGTAGGCGACGGTTACCAGGTTCAGCGCTCCGGGGTATGCAAACAGTTGGCCCTCAAATTCCAGGGAATCGAGGTAATGGAAGATTTTTTCCCTATGTCGCTCCCCAATTCTGATGTGTTGTTGGGCATGCAATGGTTGTATTCGTTGGGGGTCACCACCACCGACTGGCCTAACCTTACTCTCACATTTATGTCGGGCGGCAAAGAGTTTTCTGTCATTGGGGACCCCAACCTTCATCGAGCTCTGATCTCTTGCCGTTCACTCCAACGCTCATACGAGAACGCTATGGGTTGTTTTCTGATTGAACTGTATCAAGTGACTGCTGGCTCGGATGACTCAGGTTTCCGGAGGTACCTGCGTGTATACAGTCTGTTCTCCAGTCCTATTCTGCCTTATTTCAGCCACCGACGGGGCTCCCACCCGCCCGTGCTTCCGACCACGCCATTGTCTTGACGGACGGCTCGGACCCGGTCAGGGTACGGCCTTATCGGTACCCCCACATACAAAAGGAAGAAATCGAGCGGATGGTCTCGGAAATGCTCAACGCGGGCCTCATTCAACCTAGCTGCAGTCCCTTTTCTAGTCCGGTCCTCTTGGTGAAAAAGAAGGATGGGAGCTGGCGTTTTTGTGTGGACTACAGAGCGCTCAACAAAGTCACGGTGCCGGACCGGTTTCCTATTCCGAACATTGACGAGTTGCTGGACGAACTACGTGGCGCTACTGTGTTTTCAAAGTTAGATCTCCGCTCTGGATATCATCAAATTCGGGTGAGACCTCAAGATGTCCATAAAACAGCATTCGCACTCATGAGGTCACTATGAATTTCTAGTGATGCCGTTCGGCCTTTCAAATGCTCCGCCACCTTTCAGGCACTGATGAATTCCATCTTTAAGGGTCTCCTCCGTCGTTGTGTTCTAGTGTTCTTTGATGATATATTGGTCTTCAGCCGCTCCCTGGACGACCATGTGCACCACCTCACGCAGGTCCTTTCCATTCTCTCATCTAATTCTCTCTTTGTCAATTTAAAGAAATGTTGTTTTGCTCAATCTCAACTTGATTATTTGGGCCACATCATCTCCGGCAATGGAGTGATGGCCGATCCAGGAAAGGTACAGGCGATGGTGGACTGGCCTACACCCTCAAATCCTAAGGAGTTACGCGGGTTCTTGGGTCTCACAGGTTATTATAGGAGATTTGTGCGAGATTATGGGAAATTGGCAGCTCCCCTGACCCAATTACTTCGGAAGGACAGTTTTTCCTGGTCGGCGGAAGCCTCAGCTGCTGTGGACGCCCTGAAGCAAGCCATGGTGGCTGTTCCAATCTTGGGTTTGCCAGACTTTGAAGCCCTGTTTATCATCGAAACTGATGCATCCGGCATCGGGGTGGGTGCTGTCCTCTCCCAATCTGACCAACCGATCGCCTTTTTCGCCGAATCCCTCTCCCCCGCTCGCGAAGTCCGCATACGAGCGTGAATTGATGGCCATTGTGTTGGCGTCCAAAAGTGGAGACATTACTTACTTGGGCGGAAGTTTGTGGTTCGCAGTGATCAGCGTAGCCTGAAGTACCTATTTGAGCAGCGTGTAATTGCCCCTGAGTATCAACGGTGGATCTTGAAGTTACTAGGCTTCCAGTTTGAAATACAATACAAGCCGGGGTCTTCCAACGCAAGAAATTCGACGCCTCTCCCGTTTCCCTTGCATGGAGCTCCAATCTTTCACCACGTCCTCTTTTTTGGATATGGAGGTCATCCACTCCGAAGTTCTTCAGGATTCATTTTTGGCCCCTATAGTCTCCGCTCTCCAACAGGACAAGGAGGCCCCACTGTCGGTCTCTTTACCGAGGACACCTCGTATTTGATGATAGGGTGGTCCTCTCACGGCGGCGTCGTCCCTTAAGGAGCGTATCCTTGCTGAGTTTCATGCCAGCCCGGTTGGGGGTCATGGCGGTTTTCTCAAGACTTACAAGAGGATTATGGCTGAATTATTTTGGGTCGGTATGACGAACGATATCAAGTCGTTCGTGGCTTCCTGTGACATCTGCCAACAGCACAAATATGAGACATTGGTCCTCGCGGGTCTACTCCAGCCGCTCCCAGTTCCTACAGCCATTTGGGAGCATATCTCCATGGACTTCATTGAGGGCCTACCACCATCCTTAGGTTGGAATTCCATCCTGGTCGTCGTGGACCGATTTAGTAAGTACAGCCATTTCCTTCCACTGAAGCACCCATTCTCCGCCAAGACAAGAGGCTGCGCCTTTATCCATGGAGTTGTCCGCCTTCATGGTTTCCTCTCAAAGCATTGTCTCTGATCGCGACAAAATTTTTCTCACCATTTTTGAGTGAGTTGTTCCGCTTCCAGGGTACTAAATCGAATCGAGCTCCGCCTACCACCCGCAGATCGATGGGCGAGTGAGTAAGTAGTGAACCGCTGTTTGGAGACGTATCTCCGCCGTTTTCATTAGTCGAGGCCGAAGGAGTGGTCGAAGTGGCCGAGTTGGGCGAGTACTTGGTACAACACATCCTTCCATTCTTCTTTGAAATGTACCCCTTCCCGCGTGGTTTATGGGTGTGACCCACCCCTTTAGTCCGACGGCTCGGTCTCTCCCTCCTCCAATCCCGACTTGGAGGTTTACTGGCAGCGCGTGATGCTGCCTTGGTGGAGCCGCGGGAACAGCTCCTGCTGGCTCAAAATCGGATGAAGCAGCAAGCTGACAACGGCCGGCGTGAACTCTCTTTCGCTGTGGGCGATTGGGTTTATGTGAAACTCCGGCCTTACCGACAACAATCGGTGGCGCGCCGCTCCAACTCAAAGCTCAGCCCAAAATTTTATGGCCCATTTGAGATTATTGCAGCTGTTGGGTCCGTGGCTTATAAGCTGGCCCTTCCACCCTCTGCCACCATCCACCCCGTCTTCCATATTTCTCAACCGCGCCGGTCATCGGTAATCACACCGCTACCCTTCTCTCGCCACCTCTTTCTGCGGACACTCTCCTCCTTCCTCCGAGCCCGACGAGATTCTCGCCTACCGTGCCGACCCAAATGGGTCCAATGGTGTTGATTCGTTGGCTCTCGCCTACCCGCGATCGACGCCACTTGGGAGCTGGTGAAACATGTGCAGCGCTCTTTCCCTTCTTTCCACCTTGAGGACAAGGTGGCTCTCCTGGGAGGGAGTATTGATACGATCCAGGGTAGACCACCCATTCATCAGGTGTACAGGCGTAAGCGTGGCGGGAATAAACGATCCAAGTCTTCGGTGGGCCCTGATGGGCCCAACTAGTATGTCATGTAGGCCCTAATGGGCCGGTCACTGTGAGGTCCAGTTTTGTGGATTATAGGATGTTCATAGAAGCCCATATGGGGTGTACTTAACACAGATAGTAAAGAGAGAAATACATGTATATAAGGAAGCTACAGTGAGAGGGGCAGGAGATATAAAAAAGTTGTCATTTCAGGGTTTTGGTTTCCGGAGCTCGAGAGAGAGACTCTCGGTGGTCACGGGAGGGCTTCGGCTCCTCTCCGTTTGGTTCGTTGTACTCATTTTTCCCCTCGTTGGGACCATCAATCAATATCCCGAGGCGACCCCCTCGTTCTATAGTCGGCGATTGCTATCAGCCTCTCAATACTATTAACTTTTTTCTGTTGGTTATATTCAACGAAAAAAGAAAAAGAATTTGGGCACATACACTACACATACCAACTCAATATACTCATATAGGAAGGACTCAAGTTGCACCATAGGAAACAAAGTAATCCACATAAACAAGCAACAAATTAGTAGAAGAATTAAGAACAAGTTAATTATAACCAAAACCTGTACATTGATCTATGCCCGCTGTTGTGTAACCCCTTTGTGCCGATCCCGCAGGATGAATGCCTTACAAGTCGCAACTTCACTAGAATCTTACAAGAGATGTTTAAGCCCCGGGGAGCCATTAGATCCTAGCATGATTCCACTAAAAAGACATGAATCAACAGAACACGCGGAACACAATAATTAACAAATAAAACAAGGCGATTTTACAGAACTAACGTCAAAACCAACTTTTCGCCTTATAATCCCAACATTGCTTTGAATCTTTTCCCGTCAAGACCAAGCCAATTGTGGCAATGCAAAATCAAAGAATATAATACATGCTATAGTCACAGTTCAATTTACAGCAAGTAAAAAGGACTCACATAAACATATTTTTCTTCGTAGGTAAGACAAATCAAATAGTTTTCACTCATGCCATTGCAATTCAAAGTACATATGATCGATTGTTCTTGAATACACTAGCTAAAAACATATCGAAACCTCTAGAGCAAAGACTCACGCGTTTGAAGCATTGGAAAATACATATCATTAAAATTTAAAAATAAAATAAGCCTTAGTATCAAATTGGCTAATTTAGTCGTTACAATTTCATATCTGATCCAAACTCTTCGATGGTCTTCGTTGCAAGTGTTAGGACATCTACAAAAGCACTAAACGATGCGCGAGGAATCGCTTCAACCGCCTCAAAATGCCTAAACAAACCAAGAAAAAAAAAGTCGGTAAATTCAAGGTAATGAGTGATATTAAGAAAGTAAATGTGATGGCAATTAAAGAATTCCATGTCAATGAAGAAACTTACACCATAAGCTTCCCATCAGATAGCGACATGTGCCTTTTCACTTTGTCAGGTTGCAACTAATCAAAATGTTAACAAACAAAATAGGTAACTTGTGACAAAGCCATAACATTGTTATCTTAAACCGCATCAAACTAGAACACTTTGACCCACAAAATCAAGATAAATTCAACAAAATAGAAGGATCACCTCCTTATCAACAACTAAAGTCGCATATACTATTGATGCATTCTCCACAGATCCATAATTTACTTCCAAGTTGCTGCAACGAGAATTAGGCGACATCAATAGTCAGTTTCTAAGCGTCTTCGAGATTCCAGATAGCCCGATAGTTTCAAATCACTATCCCAACAATCGGATGCTTATGCTTAGCACCGATTTTCAAAACACTTTTTGTTTTGCAAAACAAAGAAAAAACAGAATCTGAATCAAAAACAAAAAAAAAATATCACCTAAAATTACCAATAAGATTATTTTTCTCCATATGAAGCTATAGAGGGAAGGACCATGAGCCTTTGAAGAAAACAAAAAAAAACTCTTACAGTAAAAAATTATTTTTCTCCATATGAAGCAATATAGGGAAGGACCAAGAGCCTTTGAAGAAAACAAAAGAAAGCTAATACAACAAAAAAGGCCTGATCCCTGCAAATCTCAAAGAAAAGAATGTTCTAAACAGACGATACAAAGAGACCAAATTTGATATGCCACATACAATACAAAGCAGGACATCAAGAATGATGGACCAAGAAGGAACACATGACGTCCCAAGCAACTTAAAGGATTTCATGCATTAATTAGAAGGTTATTAAAATTCAAATAATTAAAACATTGTGGCAGTGTTGATTGTAATTGCAGAATATATATACAAAATGGAGCTAAGAGGAACCGCTTGATCAATGTAGCCAACCCCAACCAATTGAGTTTAGGGTTTGTTGTTGTTGGTTTCAATGTTTTCAAGGCGGCACCGTTTTAGGCGTTTAGGGGTTTCCACTGCCTAGCCCTTAATAAGCCACGTAGTGGGCGTAAAAATAATTATTAAAAAATATTTATTTATTGAAAATATCACTTATTTATTTGAAAATATTATTTATTTATTTATTATTTTGAAAATATTTTTGTTCATTTCAATATGTGTGGAAAAGTGTAGAGTTGAAAATATAGTGGTGAGAATGTGCAGGTGAGAAAGTATACCCCTTACTGTTGAGGGGCCTCTAAAGAAATAAATTTTTTTTAGGGAGGTATAAGTAAATATTTTGTCACCCGCCTAACTCCACCTCACCGCATTAAAACATTGGTAGGTTTTGTTATCCTTCCTTGTCAGCAAACAGAGGAGGCCTTTCAGAATCAGCATTGAATGAGAAGATGGAGAACCGATTCTAAATCTTCTTCACGTAAAATACACCAAGCAATGATATTAATTAGCAAGACAGTAGGTTAAATAAAACAGGTTATAAATATGATGATTTTTCTCTTCAATTTTTACAAGGAACGAATTGCTACATTGTAAATGCAAAAGATTTTATAGCTAACACAAGAAAACAAGGTGAAAAGTGAAAACCTAAGAGTATCCAAAAATAAACCCAAACACCTTTAAAACCTCAACCACCGTTCCTTCCAACAAAAAAAAAGACAAAAATACAACAAAGCCTCATTCCAAAATTAGTAAAGGACGGCTACATGGATCAAACTCTTCCACTCCGCTCAATTTAATTCACTAGATTTCCACCAAAAAAATTTTAATTCACTAGATTACATTTTTAGAAGAAAAAAAAAATCCCACGAACTGAATGCAATTCGTTCAAAAATCGAATTCATATTTTTCCTCCGAAGACCATTTCCAGACATCAAATTTTACAAGAAAACAAACTCAAATCAAGTCTAATTTTCAGCAAACACACAAAATATCATAACCAGTTAAGCAAATCCCTTCAATAAAACAAAGAACAAACAAGAACCCATTCCGAATTGTAGATGTTTTTGGGCCTGTTGAGATTCACCATGTAAACAAAAAGTAATGGAGGAATTGTAGATGTTTCTTATGCTTCAATAAAAAAGAAAATCACAAAAAAAATTCACTCTATGTTTTTAATTTTATAACAGTTCGTTTGATACTCCCCTCCATTTTCAAATAGCTGTCGTAATTTGACCAAAAGCACAAGAATTAAGAAAATGATTGATTCCATCAAAAAAATTCATGACGAGACTGAATTTTTTCTACATAAATGATTTCATTTATTTTGCACTTAATCGAGCATAATGGAAAAGTCTGATCCATGTAGTCGACCCCAGTTAATTTGGGACTGAGGCTATGTTGTTGTTGTTGTTGTTATAAATGATTTCATTTATTGTAAATTTTGTGAATAAAGCGATTACTGTTATCATTAATTAAATTGAAATTCAAGCAATAAACGCTCTGTTTACATTTTCTTTTTTGAGGACTTGGAGTTGACCTTCACTTTGTCTTTTAGGCAAGTGATGTTTCTACCATCTCATTAGAGATACTTCAATGACAACGCACATCGAAACGCGATGTATGCGCCTCAAGATGCGATTCACATATGTTTTGAGGAACATCTTATGCTCGTGGGAACGTGGATTTGATGTAGGTGTAGAATTTTTACGTATTGGGAAGGAGGTAGTATTTGTTGCTCTCAATCTCTTATCTTTCCTTTTTGGCCCAAACATTACATGTTGAAGAATTATGAGTACGATCAAGCTAATTACTAGGCTAACTGAAAAGTCATATTTGCATTAGAAAAAAAAAAAAAATAATTGTTCGAATTGGAACGTGGTTTTACCATAAAAAAATCAACATGGTTTACAAAAAAAAAAAAAAAAGACTTTCAAAATATAAGCATTTGTTTCCTCAAAAGAAAAAAAAAAAAAAACATAAAAAGTATTTGTACACATTATAATTTCTGAATATAAATTTTTTAAACACTGCAAACTTCAAGTTAACTAGTACTTTGTCTTCGAGAACACGCAACTTTCGTAACAATCATACTCAACAAGCTTACAAATGCACTCCCTGAATAGATATTTTACTGTTCTAATATTTAATGTAAGGAGCATCTTCTAAATTTTATACGAAGTTTGCCAAACATTTAAGTTGTAAAAATTATTATCCCAAGAAAAGTATTATGGCTAACAAAGTAGTAGGTCTAGCATTCTTACAGGAAACTTATATGAATTATCAGTTGCACATTCTCACAAGATTACGCATATAGCAACTCACAAAAGCCATATGCAGATGCATCACTAAGACACTAACCTTACCATTGTAAACATAATCACATATAGCATATTTTAACTGGAAGGAGCAAAGTACAAATGAACCAACCTGAGACTGCCTCGCGAAACATTCTGCCTTATAAATCGAGAGAGAGAGAGAGAGAGAGATCAAACAAAGATTCAAGAATTCATTAACAACGCATGCATGATGGAGAATGACATGATGAACAACAATAATAGTAATATTCTGCACCACCAACTGCCGTGGGGTTTAACTTTTAATCCCACCGATGAAGATCTTATGCGCTACTTGAGGGCCAAAGTAGATAACGTTCAACTTCCTTTCGTCGACCCCATCCTCGAATTTGACGTTTTCGCCGTGGACCACCCCTCTCAGTTATTCTACTTGCACCGTATGTAATAAACTATCTTCATCAATCACTACATGCAATTTAATTAGTTATCAATCTAGCATCTATGGTACTTTTCTTTATAGGTGCATGTTTTTGTTTTTAACGTGCATGATTTAACTAGGGTTTTAAGTAGGTTTCTTGCTGCATGATCTTTCTTTTCTTTTCTTTCTTTTCTTTTTCTGAGTGTACGATCTTTTTTTACACAAGTATGCGTGCACGCTATTTGGTAATTTATTTTTTAAGGTGTTTTGGAGTACCATCTTTTATTACACTTTAATTAGGGTTTACAGAGTTGGTGTTAAAAAATTAGTATTTAATTAAAGTTCTTGATGATCTTTAACTTTTAACTTTTTAGGTCAAATATTTATGTGACACTGCTTGCATGCTTCTTGGTTTGGTTAATGCAGAGGAGTTAATGAATGAAACCCACGTATACTTTTACATCAAAAAGAGTGGGAAAGTTCGCAGTGCCGGCAATGGGCGTTGGATCGCCAGCAAAGGTCCAGTCAATATATTTAGCAGTGAGGGAGAAATGATGGGGAGAGGAGATCATTGGTTTATTACAACTCAAAGGAAAAGATACTCGCAAAAAAGACCAGGTGGATCATGAACGAGTATAGGCTACCCAATCTCCAGCCCACCATCATATCATGTCCGACTCATGGTCGAAATTAAGTATATATAATTTCCAACTGTATAAATTCATTGGGTTATATACTTAATCAAGATTTCTCAGTTGGATAATTAGTTACTAATCAGTTGTGATTTGTATTTGATTATTACAGGACCCCTTTTGGACTTTATGCAAAATTGGTGAGATAGGAAGAACCTCTGGTGATAATGAACAAGTTCTTCCCCCGCCTCGGCCGCAGCCACATCAGATGTTACAACAGGTTGATAATGTGGAATTGGTGCCTCAAGAAGTCACTGAAAGAAGCTTTGGAGGCAAAGATTACCAAAGTAGTAATAATGTTCCCTCACAACAACAACAACAACAAAGAAGAACAATCTGAATGTGATGATGATGGTGATCAAGGTTGGATTGATAACTTGGAATCAACTCGGAGGTTGACTACGAGGAACAACAACCACAAGTACATAAAATAGATGATCAACAATTATTAATGGGGCCTCATCATGATCAACAAGTAGATGATCAACAACAGCAACATCAACAACAACCATTATTTGAGCAGCACCAACCATAAGTACTACAACAGCACACTGATTATAATATTATAAATGTCGAAGATTATGATGATATTTCTCCATGTATATGCCTTGATGAATATCAAGGCAACTTCAACTCGTGGATGGAGACAATTAAAAAGCGTGACCACGATGATCAGCAACAACAATTTGATGATGAGGAGGAGGATAATCAAGATTGGATTGAGAACTTGGAATCAACACTGGAGGTTGATGATGAGGAACAACAACCACTCCAACAGCTGCCATTAATTCATCAACAATTTGATCAGCGGCACCAACCATGGCCACAAGTACTACAACAACACACTGATGATAATATTATAATTGTTGAGGATTATGATGATATTCCTCCATGCATCTTCCTTGATGAATATCAAGACAACTTCGACTCGTGGATGGAGACAATTAAGAAGCGCGGCCATAATGATCAGCACCAGCAAGTTGATAAGGAGGAGGAGCCATCTCCCAAGCGTGCTAAAGCTAGAGTAGCTAATTGAAGACCGATTTTTATATGAATCATGCATTTGAGTTAAATTTGTTGTGGAGTATGCATGCACAAAACAATGTATATATGCACTATTCGTTGTAACATTTTTTTTTTTTTCATCAACAAATTCAATACAGTTCAGTTTATTTGTTTGTAAATAAATACAACCTTGCATTTAATTGATTGTTGATCATATCTGGATGAATAGCATGTTATGGTTAATTAAGTTACTCTGGCAAATTAGTTTTATGAACCAGCTAGGCTATATAGTTACATATATAGCTAGCAGGATTGACAACAAGGAATTACCACTTTGTTTGATTATGCCAAACTACCAATGATTAATTGATACTTTGACGAAGACCAATATAAATAAAAAGATAAGTCTCAAGATCAAAATGTCTCTTTTATATATATACTCTTTTTTCATATAACTACAGATTCTTTGCAAGTACATATATAAACATCATGCCATGCATCGTGCCTAGAGTTTCCTCGATAAGTTTGAGGCGAAAACACCTAGACAACGATGTTCTAGTCATAACCGGCACAACACCTTGAAAACAATGTGCAAGGATGAGTGATCACCTTCTTGGAGGGACCATATTTCATTAATTTCTACTCGCATCGATTTCATGGAGTGCCTCCAAAGAGGGAACACCACTTGCTCTAAAATTAAGATCTCATCACTAGAGTTTCGAAACTTGTGAATTAACAAAAGCAAAACAGCAAATGACGATAGATGAGTGGCACCATTAGATAAAGCTACTCTTTAATTAGTTTTAACCAATGTGTAGTATCAACTATTCGAAAAAGTTTCACCAACCATTACAAGAAGAGAGGCTGCATATTTAACAAAAGCACGGCAAAGAAAAATATTCTTACCTCTCTTCAACGTCACTGATTGCTTTTCCGGCCACAGCTTCAACGCTAATGGTTAATAAAAATAGTGCTCTCGCTTACCACTCTTCCATGCTTCTCCCGATAAAATTGGTTTCTTCCATTCCATGTTCAACTTCGCATTATTCTACTTTTTCTCTACTGAAACTTCTGTGCGCACCCATTAAAATTAAAGAACAAGAGATTAGTATCTCGCATGAATGCAAGTAACTTGCGCCGAGTACTATTCGGACTGCTCACCACAAGCAAAAATAGCCACAAGAATTAATCCTTTCTAAAAAAAGAAAAAGAAAAACACACGAGAAGGTTCTCAAAGGCATATTTTCAAACTTCAAACAAACAAAGCAGTTTCATCAGACTTACGATATAATTGGGGACATTTTAAAGGCCCATGAGGAGAAAAGAATATTGAAGCCACCATTGCTGGACATATACAGAAACAGACATCTAATAACACATACAAGAACTTTAACTGAACAAATACAGCCAATAAAATCGCAAACTAGCCACAACTAAGTCATGTATGGACAAGGTTGTACCTGGGTCATCATGCGTATGATGAGCTTTTAGAAAGGAAGCGACAAGTAGTTTCTTTTTAGAATCGAAGTCCTGCTTCACAAGGTTCAGTACCAACTGTTCTCTTTTCATATCATCACAAATTTTCTTTTCATATCATCACAAGGTTCAGTACCAACTGTTGTCTTTTCATATCATCGTTGTATAGCTTAAGAGACAAACATAATAAGGTGAAAGAAAAAAGTTTAATGCATTGAAACACTGTTTGCTAGTCTCTTTTATTATTATTATTATTTTGAACATGATAAGCCCATTAAAGACCTGAAGACGATGTGAGCTACAAACGATACTCGAATATATGCCCAGATCAAAACATATGGATTAGTAGCATGGAAAGGATCGATCGAGTCATTGCCAATTTTGAAGGTATCTACATGCATAAAAGTCACATAGCACTATGAAATAGATGAAAATAAGTGTAATGGAAATTCATACCTTTAAGAAATGTCCACAGGGATCTTTGAAGAAGTACTTGTAACAAAATTAAGTGAAAAAAAGTTTAAAAGGAATGAATAGTCAAAGGTAGTGTTTAACACAACTGTTTTGATCTTTCATGACAAGAGAACTTGAAACATCACAACAAGCATGAACTGACCAACTGAAAAATAAAATAAAATAAACAAACAGACAAATAAATAAATAAAAGTACTGATCACATCTTGCAATTCAAAATGTTCACACAATATTTGAGCTCATTTCTACAATATCGTGTGTGGTGCACCGGGCACTTGAATTGCATAGGTCAAGACAACAATTGGTTTAAATAGTTTGGAGGGCTTCGTTGCTTAAAAAAAGCACCTCCCCACCCCCACCCTCTTAAATTAAAATCTCTCGAGTCATCTCCTAGTCTCTTTATAAATACCCTCTTAAATTAAATTTTGTTTTAATCTCTATGAGTTATCTCCTAGTCTCTCGAGTGGTTCTAAATTATGTTTTAATTTACACGTCACATTCAATCTCGATTCATGTAAGAAGCTATGTCTCAATTGAGTGGCATAATTGACAACATGAGTAGCAAGATACTACTTCGCTTAACCTTAGAGTCCAAGGAGTATAGTATTATTAGTACTAGTACCAATACAAGTACTACTCGAAAAGATGCAATGCTAACAACAAGAGGGCGTTGAGCGAGGGTGTGGGAGGAGGGATCAAGCAGAATAAAAAAAATAAGAACCCACTAAATACCCCGCAATTGATGAATTGTTGTTTGCTAGTCTCTTTTATTTTATTTTATTTTTATTTTTTTTGTCAAAGATCAATCATAGGATTAGTCGCCCAGCTTGAATATCATCCACATATTACCACCATTCAAGATAGGTCCTTTGAGTGTGCATCTTTACATATATTTCGATCCGCCAGCTTTTTAAGTAACACTAAACCTACAAACCAACTGCTCTTGTTGATTTTCCCTTTACGATCGTATGGTTCAAGATGCTTAATGCCCTCATATGACTTGCATACAATTGCAAGCATATGGTCTAATCCTAAATATTCGAGAAAATCCTGGAATGGAAATTTAATATAAAAAAAATATGTTAATTCCGGCCATGCACAAATAATTACGAGGAAGAGGTAAATATTGCTTGGTGCAAGAAGCCCGTAACCTCCCCCTTATCATCGTTAAAAGAAATCCATAAACTAATTTATTTGATTTGAAGTACCCACATAGTGCTATGGAAAAGCCAGCAAATCACAAGCAACCATGTAAAAAATTGCAGTTTTAGAGTCCTATAGGCAACATTGCCAATGGGAACTGATTGTAGCCGACCCAGATTAAATTGGGACTGAGGCTATGTTGTTGTTGTTGTTGTTACTGAATGCCTAAGAATTACACAGCTAAAATAATGAGATAATGAACATACTGGATGATAAAGGCACATTAACATCTATTTTCCAACAAAATCTGCACAGCATAAAACCCAAAATAAGCACTGCAATATGCAAAAATATGTTGTAAAAACTAAACTACAAGGAAAATAGAATTGAAAACTAAATCATAATCGTGAGTCCCGACTGCTAAGATTGTCGTCTTCAACTTTGCCGAGAGTAGCTACAACTCCCATGGATTTGAAGCCTGATCCGTGTGGCCATTTTTCAACACACAAACAACACGAGCAGCAGAATTTTCGATTTGTGAAACTTGTGCTATTGTCTTCTCCTCAAACTGAGAGCCATCAAGATTCCCATTTTCAACCTGAGCTCCAATTGATGACGAGTGGTACTTCCCTAGGCTAACTGAAAAGTCATATTTGCATTAGAAAAAAAAAATAAATGCATGTTCGAATTGGAACGTGATTTTACCACAAAAAAATCAACATGGTTTACAAAAAAAAGACTTTCAAAATATAAGCATTTGTTTCCTCAAAAGAAAAAAAAAAAAAAAAAAAACACAAAAAGTATTTGTACAGATTATAATTTCTGAGTATAAACTTTTTTAACAACAATGAGGCCTGATTGGCACTGTGTTTTTTTAGTGAGAATATGGTTTGCAAGCTTCAAAATGGACTGCAGTAGGCCACTGGTAGCTAATACAGTTTTGCGTTCCTTATTCGCAGCAGAGCCGCTTAGTTGCTCCATAAAGAGCAGCTCATTTTCTCCCGCCCCGACATCCGCAATTTCAACATCCAATTCTTTAGGAGCTTGGATCCAAGCGCCTTTAACAATGAAGCTGGAGTTATCCGAGGAAGGTCTCCGGCGATGCTTACTTCCGTTAGCACTACAGCTTCGGCAATCTCCCTGACAATGTTCATGAAAAAATTTAAAGAGAACAGTGAACATCAAGTCCCTTGTAAAGCTAAATATTGTCTGGAATAATCATGTTTATATAAGCTCCATGTTACCTAGAAGAAGTTGCCTTGCGAAAGCTGAATGATCTTTGTCATTTGCCATTGCTACAACAAGAGTCAATCGAGAGTTTGGATGCGTCATATTAATAATGAGCATTAAGTCTTCTTTATCCAGATCGATAATACATAATGACAAACTTTTATCTATACTATAAAATTTTGCTTTCTTGAGCAATATATAATATAGAGTAGCTAACTTATTACGGGCAGAAAGGAGAAAAACATGAATTACTCAGAGATTACTATATTCCATCAAGCTACAACAAATAAAGTAGATGATACTGTCTTAGTGGATGAAACTAAAGATGAAGTGAATAGAAAATTAAAACTCTGGAGGAATACATTAGAATCTAAAGGCTTTAAGTTGAGTAGGACGAAAACCGAATACATGCACTGTGAGTTTAGAAACACTAGACATCGAGATGACGGAGTGATAAAATTAGGGGAAATAGAAGTTCCTAAGGTAAACCCACTTTAGATACCTATGATCAATTATACAAAATGATGGTAACATTGAGAATGATGTCACACATAGAATTCAAGCTGGAAGGAAAAAATGGCGGAGTGCAACAGGGGTGATTTGTGATCGAAATGTTCCTACTAAGCTAAAAGGAAAATTTTATAAGACCGCAATTAGGCCAGCTATGCTCTATGGAAGTGAATGTTGGGCAGTAAAGCAACAACATGGGATGCATTAATTAGGAGGGATTTGAATGGTTTGCAAAGCTCACCATCAATTGCACTTAATCGAGCACAATGGAAAAGTTTGATCCATGTAGCCGACCCCAGCTTAATTTGGGATTGAGGCTATGTTGTTGTTGTTGTCGTTGTACAATAAATAAAGTCATTAATTGTAAGAACTTGGACTCTATTTGTAACTCTATGCACACTTTTTCCTAGCTCTTCTTTGGGTGAGTTTCGACTCTATGCACACTTAATTGGTAATGCGGCGGCATGCGGGAAAAGCTAGACGGGTGAGAGTGTTGACTCTATGTCAGGCTTCAGCTTATTCTCTGCTTGTTTATCAGAGGAAGTGTGTCCATGCGGACTTGTGGAGCTAGGGAGCATCACATTTTTGCCTGCTGTCGTGAATACAACATAATACGCAGGTTTGGCATATTGAGTTAACCATGCGAGACATCTAGGTTATATTCAAGAGGCAAAAAAATGTGATGCTCCCTGGCTCGTTAATTAAGTGAGAAGCTGGTAGTCGAACATGAGTAACTGTTGACACAAATCTCTACATTTTGGCGACCATGCGAATACCACTATTTGATTGTGCCAAACTACCAATGATTAATTAATTGATGCTCACCAAGACCAATACAAATAAAAGCTCATTTTTCTCAGCCTAAACAAAAAAAGAGCTAAATGATTCAGACAAATATGAGTTAAAAGATGTTGTTTGCTAGATACAAAGAGTACTAGGACAAAGAAACTACTTTACCTAGAAAATTTGCTCCACAAAGTTTTTTATGGGAATTCCATCAATTGCAGCGAATTAGACCCATCTGATGAAGACCCTCTTTGATCCATTAAGCTTCTTAAGTTGAGATCATTGGCAGCAAAATCTTCGTCTCTGAACAAATCAGATTGGCCTTATATGCAATTACTTTTTTGGGGTATTTAAAAAAAAAAAGTATAATATTGTTGCAGCAACCCCAACAAAGAAGATTCCAACAAAAAGCTGAGATGATACTCAAATTCAAGTTCTAGGAACGAAAATCACATAAATTCAATCAAAAACATTCCCAACTTTATAAGCTTCGGAGACATAGATTCAATCGAGTCATTGCCAATTTTGAAGGTATCTACATGCATAAAAGTCAGATAGCACTATGAACAACAACATAGCCTCGGTCCCAAATTAATTGGGGTCGGATGCATAGACCAAACTTTTCCATTGTGCTCGATCAAGTGAGATAACACCATGAAATAGATGAAAATAAGTGTAATGGAAATTCATACCTTTAAGAAATGTCCATAGGGATCTTTGAAGCTATTCAAAGAATTCAAAGAAGAGTTACAAGTACTGTAACATAATTAAGTGGATAAAGTTTAAATGGAATGAATATAGGTACATTCCATTTAAACATCACTTCTGAGTAGTCCGATATATTGATCAATATGTAGAAGGCATAAATCGTAATATGTATCTATATAAGCTGACATCAATAAATGCCAACACTGTCCCATCCCCTTGTTAAGGATCGGATGAACTAGTGCATGCTCTTCTTCTATTTGATTCTATTTAAATCTTATAATCTATCTTCTTATGGTAAATATAATTTCTTTCGAGAGAGAGAAATTGTAAAAAAAATTAAAGTCGATCCTTGATGTAGTCCTATCGTAATGGGAAATTCTTTTGTAGCTCCTCCAAATGTCTTTATACTCGTTACTACTCCATCATACATATCCTTAATCGTGTCTATGTATCTAGCATGCACTCTTTTTCTTTCTAGAACCCACCAAAGAACATCTCTAGGGACCCTATCATATGTTTTTTTCTAAATCTACGAATACCATATGAAGATCTTTTTTCTTTTCTCTATATTTTTCTAACAATCGTCTTACAAGGAAAATCGCCTCCATAGTTGACCTCCCAGGCATGAAACCAAATTGGTTCTCTGATATTGTTGTTTCTCTCCTTAGCCTATTGTCAATTATTCTCTCCCACAGTTTCATAGTGTGACTCATAAGTTTAATTCCCCGGTAGTTTGAGCAACTTTGAATGTCTCCTTTGTTTTTGAAGATTGGCACAAGCGTGCTTCTTCTCCAATCCATTGCCATCCGTTTTGATTTTAAAATTTTATTGAAAAGTTTTGTTAACCAAGTCAATCCGATTTCTCCTAAGCATTTCCAAACCTCTATGGGTATTTCATCTGGGCCACATGCTTTCCCTATTTTCATTTTTTTCAATGCCTCTTTAACTTCTACAATTCTAATATTGCGTGTATAGTTTACATTTCTTTCTTGGTGTGGGTTTTCTTCTATTATAGTATCAACTTGGCCATCATTAAAATAAACTATCGAAGTAACTTCTCCATCTCTCCTTAATATCCTCCTCGCGCGTTAAAACATTTTGATTTTCGTCCTTAATACATCTTACATGACTTAGGTCTTGTTTCTTTTTATCTCTTAATTTGGCTAGCCTATATATATATATTTTTCGCCATCTCTATTACCTAACCTTGTATATAGATCTTCCATGAAATTTGTTTTAGCTTGACTAACTACTTTTTTAGCTTGTTTTCTAGCATCTCTATATTGATTGTACGCATCTTCATCTTGACACTTAGGTATTTTCCTATACATCTCTCTTTTAGTCTTAATCGCTCGTTGGACATCCTCGTTCCACCACCATGTTTCCTTCTTTGGAGGTCCCAAGCCCTTAGATATACCTAATATGTTTGATCCCACCCTCCTTATGCAACTACTCATTTCTAGCCACATTGTATTAGCATCTAAGTCAAGATTCCAAACATTTTTCCTTTAGTAGTTTTTCTCTAAACTTTACTTGTTTACTATGTTTTAGGTTCCACCACTTTATTCTAAAATTGATTCTCCTTCTTCATTTCTATTACCGTAACCAAAACCTCCATGAACTCTCTCAAACCCATCGTTACTTACCCCGACATGCCCATTTAAATCTCCTCCAATAAAAACCTTTTCATCTAATGGTATACTCTGCATAAATCCATCCATATCATCCCAAAACTTGCGTTTGATGCTCTCGCTTAATCCTACTTGTGGTGCATATGCGCTAAGTATGTTCAGTTTTTCGTCTCCAATAATTAATTTAACTAGAATCAATCAATCCCCCATTCTTCTACGACCTTATCCTTATAATCATTATCCACCACAATTCCTACTCCATTGCATTTTCTATCTATACCAGTGTACCACAGTTTAAACCTTGTGCTTCCTATTTCTCTACTCTTTTCTCCTACCCATTTTGTCTCTTGGAGGCAAGCCATATTGACTCTCCTTCTAATCATGGTATCTACTAGTTCTATTGACTTCCCCATAAGTGTTCCTATGTTCAACGCCCCCAACGTTTATATATGTTTGATACATTTCATGGAAAGTGACAAAAGTTTTACGCTTGTCGTCAACCTATCGCAACCCTCCTCCATTTCCCAAGAATGAAAAATGAGCTTGGGGCCTCCCTCCCTCACTTTTCGGGTATGAAAAGTGAGTTTGGGACCTCCCTTACCCATTTTTCAAGTATGAAAAAATGGGCGTCGAGTCCCCTTCCTTTATCCGGACTTGGGACCGGCTATGTAGCGCACATAGTGTACAACATAGGTGGAGTTAGCCACAACTAAGTCATGTATGAAGCACTTTCTCCAGACATAATATCTTACTTTGCTCGAATAGATAATGAAAAACCCAAGCAGAGCTTATTAGCATGATGAAAAATTATGCACTTCAATGGGCTTCAAAAAAAAAAAATCTTCAGAAATTAAACTGCACATTACAAATTCATTGGATCAAAACAAAATTCAGAGAGAAAAAACAATACTCTTTCAAAACTAAACTGCACAATGGGCACAATACAAATTCATTGTACCTGAGTCATCATGCATACGATGAGCTTTTAGAATCATACTCAATAAGAGCATTAATTTCTGCAAAGCAAAGCAAATTAAGTAGCAGAGAGCACCAAATGAAAACCAAATTTGTGCATTTTGAAAACAAACCATGCCTCATGAGTCCCTAATTTCAAAACAAATGAAAACCAACGATTGAGAGAGAGAGAGAGAGAGAGAGAGAGAGAGATGACCTTGTCGTTGGATTGATGAGTGTATGAAGAAGCCTCACTCACTGCTTTGCTCAATGTGTCAGTGGAGGGAACGCTGAGCATGTATTGTTGAAATGAAAATTGCATTTAAAATGGATGTTAAACCTCGATTCACCTTTTCGCTGTTGGATGTTAAACCTCGATTCACCTTTTCGCTGTTGGATATACAACCTTGCAATTAATGTATATGCATGAATTTGTCGTTGATTATATCTGGATGAATTGCATGTGATGGTTAATTAAGTTATTCTGGCAAATTAGTTTTATGAACCAGCTAGGCTATGTAGTTACATATACAGTTAGCAGGATTGACTACAAGGAATTACCACTGTTTGATTATGCCAAACATATACAACTAGGCTATGTAATTTTATGAACTGCCTATGATTAATTGATGCTGACGAAGACCAATATAAATAAAAAGCTAAGTCTCAAGATCAAAATGTCTCTTTTATATATATATACTCTTTTTTCATATAACTACAGATTCTTTGCACGTACATAAACATCATGCCATACATCGTGCCTAGAGTTTCCTCGATAAGTTTGAGGCGAAAACGCCTAGACAACGATGATCTAGTCATAACCGGCACAACAACTTGAAAACAATGTGCAAGGATGAGTGATCAGCCTCACTGCAGGGACCATATTTCGTTAATTTCTACGCTACATCAGATTTCATGGAGTGCCTCCAAAGAGGGAACACCACTGCTCTAGCGGACAGAAAATTAAGATCTCATCACTAGAGTTTCTGAAACTTGTGAATTAACAAAAGCAAAACGGCGGCAACGATAGATGAGTGGCACCATTAGATAAAGCTACTCTTTAATTAGTTTTAACCAATGTGTAGTATCAACTATTCGAAAAAGTTTTCACCAACCATTACAAGAAGAGAGGCTGCATATTTAACAAAAGCACGGCAAAGAAAAATATTCTTACCTCTCTTCAACGTCAGCCTGATTGCTTTTCCGGGCCACAGTTCAACGCTAATGGTTAATAAAAATAGTGCTCTCAGTTACCACTCTTCCATGCTTCTCCTGATAAAATTGGTTTCTTCCATTCAATGTTCAACTTCGCATTATTCTACTTTTTCTCTACCTGAAACTTCTGGTGCGCACCCATTAAAATTAAAGAACAAGAGATTAGTATCTGCATGAATGCAAGTAACTTGCGCTGAGTACTATTCGGACTGCTCACCACAAGCAAAAATAGCCACAAGAATTAATCCTTTCAGAAAAAAAGAAAAAAGAAAAACACACGAGAAGGTTCTGCAAGGCATATTTTCAAACTTCAAACAAACAAAGCAGTTTCATCAGACTTACAATATGTGTAATGCACATCAATTGCTGAACAAATACAGCCAATAAAATCGCAAATTAGCCAAAACTAAGTCATGTATGAAGCACTTTCTCCGGACAGAATATCTTCTTGCTCGAATAGATAATGAAAAGCCCAAGCAGAGCCTATCAGCATGACGTAAAATTATGCGCCTCATTGGGCTTCGAAAAAAAAAAAAAAAAAAAAAACTAAACTGCACATTACAAATTCATTGGATCAAAACAAAATTCAGAGAGAAAAAAAAGCTACTCTTTAGAAACTAAACTGCACAATGGGCACATTACAAATTGATAGTACGATTGAACTAAAAAAGATTTTGTTGCATGGTCAAGGTTGTACCTGGGTCATTATGCGTATGATGAGCTTTTAGAAAGGAAGCTGACAAGTAGTTTCTTTTTAGAATCAGAGTCCTGCTTCACAAGGTTCAGTACCAACTGTTCTCCTTTCATATCATCACAAATTATTTCCTTCTGCCATTTTGTGATTTTAATCTTCGCCTCATCAGCTTTGATGTAATCCACCGGAAAATTTGATGTTCCAGAGGTTATAGGGAATCTCACCTCAACCTCTTTCCTTGAGCATATTGATTGATGAAAGAAAGAAGTAAAAGCCAGCAAAAGGTCTAATGGATTAGTTTTTGGAAAGATAAAGAGAATCAAGAAAACTTAAATTGAAATGTATGACTATATGTTGGAATCGTGAGGGACACTAATCAAGGTTTGAGCTATCATGGTTTGACATAAGATATGCATGCTTGAGACAATTAATGTGTTCAAAACCAATCATTCATTAATCAAAAAGAACAAAAAATTATTCATCGTTGTATAGTTTAAGAGACAAACATAATAAGGTGAAAGAAAAAAGTTTAATGCATTGAAACATTTTAGGTGATATATATAGGTACCCTGCTATATATGGTTCGTAGCCAAAGAAAAGTTATTTATGTCTTGAAGTAATTAAACAACTAGTTTTTCTGTTGTACACCGCACTACTAATCCAGTTAAAGCTCTATTAACAAAGCCCAACCCAAACAAATTAACTTACAATATCAAATTACTTGGACGTCATACATCCAAGACAAATGCATGAAAATCGAGAAGCATAATCTATTCACGAATAAGCGAGAAAAATGTGCAATAAGAAAAAAAAAAAAAAAAAAAAAAAACCCACTTAATACCCTGCAATTGATGAATTGTTGTTTGCTAGTCTCTTTTATTATTATTATTTATTTTATTTTTTTTGTCAAAGATCAACCGCAAGATTAGTCACCCAGCTTGAATATCATCCACATATTACCACCATTGAAGATAGGTCCTTTGAGTGTGCATCTTTACATATATTTCACGGTCCGCCAGTTTTTTAAGTAAAACTAAACCTACAAACCAACTGAAGTTATCATAGAAGTCATATATGCAGAGCTATATAAGGCTGTGCTCACTACATAAAAGCTCGATCCATATTGCTTGTGAACTATAGATTACGTAAAAAAAAAAAATTATACGTACCAAGCACAAACATCACTTATGAGTAGTCCGACACATTGATCAATATATAGAAGGCATAAATCACAATGTGTTTCTATATAAGCTGACATCAATAAATGCCAACACTGTTCCATCCCCTTGTTAAGGATCAGATGAACTAGTGCTCTTCTTCTATTTCATTCCATTTAGAGCGTATAATCTATCTTCTTAAGGGCAGAACAAGTAGAGAGTACACATTAATTGAGATTGTGCAAATCATATTTAGAAGTAATTATTTTCAAAGCTCATCGTTGTTTTGATATATCAATTCAGCACCAAGAACAAAGATGCCAAGTATATATATCAAGGTACTTTAAAGAAGAATTGGCACTGCACTTTGGAGATTACCTGTGAGAAGTCCATATGTACGAGGATCAAAACCCAATTAATTGTAGTCCACATTCTCAAATTTCTCCATTGTCACTGAAAAGTACAAAAAGTTGAATCATTGAAACCCTCAATAGCACCAAAAAAGGCCGAAAAGTATTGACAAGCACTTGGCTTCATCAGGAGTCTTTGGAAGCAGAAAAATCAAACTAATAAGCACAATTATATATTCTTGGACATTAGCTAGCACACAAAATGGACCGATCAGGCTCACTTTGATTTGAATTCCAGTTGAGGCTAAATGCTTGGCTTGATTAACAAGCTACTTTTCAAAAGAATCGAGTCATAGAAACATAAAGAGCTGAAAGAAAAGACAAGCGAACATAAAAGAGAAGAAGTGCATCTGAACACACAACAAGAAATTTGCAGATCAAACACAAGCAGCAATATGCAGCTCAAACATCATAATGTTATTCATAAGAACAGGTTTAAGGATGAAAGATTGCAATCATACCCAATAGACAAACCACCCAACCACTGAATGATGTTTTCCTCCAACACCATGAATGGATGGCAGCAGACTGCCAATTAAAACAATTCATTCACTCTCATTGTCAAAAAAAAAAAAAAAAAAAGGAGAGTACTTAATTATGTTAAGACATAATTTAATTTGGCATGAGTAAACCAAATTATTTTTTGCGCGCAGCAAATATTCTTAATGAAGATCATTAAATCTTCCCTCCAAAAGAGTAAAATCATTAGATTTTCAAGTAAATGGAGAAACTAGTTGTGGCCACTTACCACAAGGATATTCAGAAATTTAATCAAAAGAAAAGGAATTGCTAGAGTAAAATTACTACCATCGTCGTAAACCGTTGTGTAAACTTTCTCGCGGTGATATCATTTCATCTATAAAATTCACTTTAAATTCTCTTGTGGTAGACTAGACTCTATGGAAGGCAGACCTTCATAAAACTTAAAAGAGAGGCATATATACCATCACAAACACTTTAAATTCTCTTCGGCATACTAGAATAAATCCTAAACCCTAACCCCTAAACCCTAAATTCACTCCGTGCATCTTTATAATCAGGCGAAGCTTCATCAAGTTTGTAATTTATTTGGACTAAAACATGAAAGGAAGTAAATGATATAGCCCACACATCAACAGCTAAAAATCATAATTATCTCGTAACAAATGCATCACAAGCCAAAACATACCATTCCTTCAATCGAGTTGCATCACACTTTCTTGTCATAGGAACCTCTAGGCTTTGAACTCATTGGAACACTGCCAAAGGTAACAATTAATATAGAACACATCAAAACCCTTCTCTATAAAATTGGATTCACTTTTCTTTTATTCAGGATAATTTGCTAAGGAGTCGAAGCTTCGCAAAAAAAAAAAAAAATATAAATCTTCAGCAGTAATGGGAAGATGTACAAATAGGTAATTTGAAGAAATAACTCCCAAGCTTACTAAATTTGATAGAGAACTAAAAGAAATAGAAGTTCTAATAATCTAAATTGTTCGTGTAAACCAAAATTTAACTACACAAGAACTAAGTGGAATACTAGAGCAAAAGAGAGGAATTAATTGGAATCACGTAGTGGAAAGCTTTGTTGAGTTAAGCAGCAGCTTAATTAAGAAATTTAACAATCAAATAAGTTGTTTCAAACATTAACTTCTATTAAAAGAAGAAAAACAGAACATTCCAAAACCAAAAGTATAATACCGCGCGCCTTATTAGTATAACTTTCTATTGAGCAATAAACTCTACATTCCTCTACATTCTCCTTTCAGGAAGGCACTTCCATGCATTGACTAGAATCTTCTACTCACAAGTGAGCACTAATCTTGTCTTCAAACCCTTAAAGACATTTAACATGCTATATAGGCTGTTAAAAAATGAAATATTTCCAATACAATGAAACTCAAAATAGTTTTATGTTATTTTTCTCGGAAGACGTGCCATCTATATTTCATTAACAGTAGAAATGCATCACAAGGCGAAAAACCACCCAAATACCTTAATTTAAAAAACACCACAAATCAGTGATTTCAAACAAGAAAAGTTTGAATCTTTGAGAAACTACACTCATATCTTGATCATACAACAATTACAAATAGTTATATAAAGTATCTATTCTATATAAGTGGGGAAATGATTGTAATCAATGTGAGAAACTTGATCGACTTCAAGATTTTGGATAATATTTCCTTAAGCAGGCCTCTCAATGCTATTATCTTTTTTCTGTTGGTTATATTCAACCAAAAAAGAAAAAGAATTTGGGCATATACACTACACATACCAACTCAATATACTCATATAGGAAGGACTCAAGTTGCACCATAGGAAACAAAGTAATCCGCATAACCAAGCACCAAATTAATGGAAGAATTAAGAACAAGTTAATTATAAACAAAACCTGTACATTGATCAAAAATCCCACGAACCGCGTGCAATTCGTTCAAAAATCGAATTCATATTTTTCCTCTAAAGACCATTTCCAGACATCAAACTTTACAAGAAAACAAACTCAAATCAAGTTTAATTTTCAGCAAACACACAAAATATCCATACCCAGTTAAGCAAATTCCTTCAATAAAACAAAGAACAAACAAGAACCCATTTCGCCTAGGTAATCAAAAATACTGAACCAAGAGTAAACCCCAAAAAATTCAAAATTTATGACAAAAGTAGAAGATTTATTACCAGTTGAACTCCCATTGAGAAGGAACATCAACGACATCCATTCTCTCAGCATAAACAATGGATGAACCAACCCTGTGAAGATCGAGAACAGATTCACTAAGCTAAACATCACAAAAAACAATCAAACAATTCAACAAATCACTCTGAAACTCATAAAAATGCGCGCATTTTATGCAAATCCACACCAAAACCTTCAATCAATCCCTAAATTTTACAAGATTTGAAGCACCAAAAGGGGTTTTGAGGGGTTTTGGTTCGAATCAAAAACTATTATGGCTAACGAACAAGTTGAGAGTACACATTAATTGAGATTGTACAAATCATATTTAAAAGTAAATCGTTGTTTTAATATATCAATTCAGCAGCAAGAACAAAGATGCCAAGTATATATATATATCAAGGTACTTCAAAGAAGAATTGGTACTGCACTTTGGAGATAACCTGTGAGAAGTCCATATATATGAGGATCAAAACCCAATTCATTGTACTCCACATTCTCAAATTTCTCCATTGTCACTGAAAAGTAGAAAAAGTTGAATCATCGAAACCCTCAATAGCACCAAAAAAGGCTGAAAAGTATTGAGAAGCACTTAGCTTCATTAGGAGTCTTTGGAAGGAGAAAAATCAAACTAATAATATATTCTTCGACGTTGGCTAGCACACAAAATGAAAGATTGCAATCATACCCAATAGACAAACCACCCAACATTTAGCCAAATAAATTCTCAAAAGAGAAAAAAAAAAAAAAAAAGGAAAGCAGGAGCTAGTAGGCCACATTTTGAACATTCATCATGAATGCAAGAATGGCCTGAAGAATAATGCATTTGAATTATGTGGAAGTTGATTGAGGAGTTATGTGGCCAGAATAGAGCACAAAATTGAATTGTACAAAACAATTCTGACAACTGCTAGGAAAGGAAATCAAAAGTTTTTTCGAGCTGTTGAAATAGGTGTAGAAAAAGCCCTAATCTTTCATAAATCTGATTAGGATTTTTGGTGTTGTAGTTTGCGTTTGATTATTGGCAGCAGTTGTTCGTTAAAACAAAAAAACAAAAGTGTTTCTGAGTTAAAAAAAAAATAAACAAAGCCCTTTCGAATAAAATAATGAGAGATTGATTCCATATAACTCAGCTAGCTTAGGATGGATGCTAACACCCTACGCTAACTGAGTGATATCTAATCCACATCTCACTCAATGTTAGGCATCTAGTGCTTCTATATATAAAGTGTACAAATTATTAAGTTATTGTCGATGTGGGATTGTCTATCTTGTTGTCTTGCTGGTTTAGAGTACATGGATGATATTTGGACATGACATCCATTTGACAACCTTGTTCACTCTCGTGCACAGAGTGATCAATTGAGAAGACACCACGCCTCCCATGCATCATTCTCTGCTTTTTGTTACTAACAATAACATACCTCAATGTCAAATCTGTAGTAGAGTTGGTCATACAACTGCTATTTGTTACTATAGAGCTGATATGTCTTACATGGGTGCACAAGGATCAACTGGTGTTCAGGGAGTTCATGGCAATTTATCACAAAGAGATGGTTTTAATAGCCCTCATAGTGCTCATTTTATCAATTCACAAAATCAGTTTGGCAACTCTTTCCACAATGGTTCCATTTTTCCTTCTCATGAGTCTGTAATGGACAGTTCTTGGTATGTTGACAGTGGTGCTACTTCCCATGTCACTCCTGATGCCTCTCATGTGTCTCAATCTTCACCATATTCAGGTACTGAATCTTTGATTGTTGGTAATGGTCACTCTTTAGATATTCAATCTATTGGCTCAGCACATATTTCCTCAGCTCATTCAAAATTGAAATATTCCAAACACCTTGGTGGTTCCCAAAATTAAAAAGAATTTGATCAATATCTCCCAGCTTACAAAAGATAATAATGTGGTTATTGAATTCACAAACTCACATTGTTTGGTGAATGCCACAAGAATTAATCCTATAAAAAAAATAAATAAATAAAAACACGCAAGAAGGTTCTGCAAGGCATATCTTCAAACTTCAAACAAACAAAGCGATTTCGTCAGACTTATGATATGTGTAATGCACATCCATCTCCAGATAACTCAAAGCACATTGAATGTGAAATTAGGTGCTGCATCATGAAATGCGTATTGCAATGCCTCATTCTATCATGGTAAACTATGAAATGCACATTGCAACTAAGTTTCTCAGTTGTTCATTGATGAATTCTGCCCATAAAACATTAATTGAGACAGCTGAATTGTGAAGCAATTTGGCAGCCATAAAGAATTCTTTAATGGTTCCTGTGCAATCAATAAACATTATTATTTTTTATAATGGTGGTGCTCCGAGCGCCCTAACCCCGTGACTCAAGAGAAATCGACATATCGACATATTTGAATTTTGATGGCATGATTTGATTTCATGATCCATTGTTCATTAACCATGTCTCAGTAATTTTACCATCGCATAATGTTTATTCGGTAATTTTGACCTACTTCGATGTAAGAGTTACATTTTATTTTATTTTTGTGACAATATGTGCTACTAAATTTAATAATTTTTTTTTTTTTAATTAAAAGGGATAATGAATACAATCTAGGAAACGAAACCCCGAGCCTTATTAAATCAAGTCTTATGCGACTACAAAATTCATATGCCTCTAACAATACAACTTCAACTGCTTGTACGTTGCAACATCAAGATTGCCCTCCAATTTTCAAAAGTTGTTGGATATCAATTAGTTCGAGCTTTGAATGTGTTTCATTACTCTTCTTCGTCTTCCCGAGCCGCTTTTCACTTTGCAATCACTTTTCAAGTTGAAATGCTTCGATTTATCTGGATTTCATAACAGTAAGGTACTTGTGATTTTGGAAGACAATATGCATGTTCAATCTATTCAATGAGCAATTATCACACACATCACATATATCTCTGAAAACAATTTAAAAGGGTCTTATTTTTTGATATTATGATGTGCACAGTTACTGAATTACCACACACCAAAATACGCCTACCAAATATGCCTTCAAAAATTAGAAAATTCGAATATCTGATATCTCTTAAAAGGCACACGCGCGTTATTAGTAATCCCCGACTACTGCACCAAGCAAATGATTGGTCCTAACAAGGTCCCTTGCTCAGTTGCTCTTATTTATAAATGAATGGTGTTGAAGTACTCTTAAATCTGAGATTGTTGAGATGATGTTCTTGTATTCTGTAGTGACTTGATCTGTGGTTATCACTGCTCAAATCAAATTGCAATAAATTCCCAAACTCCTCATCACAACTGCCCATTGAACTCACTAACATCAACATCTATCCATTACTGCCACATTATGCGCACCTAAAAAATATCTGTTTCAAATGAAGAGATTTTGAATTGGAAGATTAAACCAAAGCAGCCCTAACATGCACACCTTCGCAATGTCGATCGAATGAGCGTACACAAATCAAAGAACACGCACAGATTCCAGATCCAAAACCTAATCGTACAACCAAAGCATTACCTTATCTCCATGAAAAGGAATGAAAACGAATAGGCAGCAATTTGGGCCTCCATGAAAACACAAAGAAGAGATGTAGAGAACGAAAGAGTCGGGGTTTTGTTAATGAGTTTTGATCGAGTTGAGGATTGAGAGCAAAGTCAATCGTTTGGATGTTGGTTTTGTTGTAGTGATATTTCGTTAGTTTCTAAGTTGCATCAGATTTCATGGAGTGCTTCCAAAGAGGAAAGATGCATATTACAGTCTCGTCAAAGGAAGGAACACTGCTGCTCTATTGGACAGAAAATTAATCTTCAGAAATTAAACTTCACATTACAAATTCATTGGATCAAAATAAAATTCAGAGAGAAAAAAACAATACTCTTTCAAGACTAAACTGCACAAATATTTGATGTAAGAGCATTAATTTCTACAAAGCAAAGCAAATTAAGTAGCAGAGAGCACCAAATGAAAACCAAATTTGTGCATTTTGAAAACAAACCATGCTTCATGAATCCCTCCCTAATTTCAAAACATATACTACACTCTATATACTAAAGAATGTATGTTCAGTTCACTGAACAAACAGTGGAAAACACAACTAAAAAAGAAGTTATTGTACTTCAACAAAAAACAAGTCATTGCTGAAAGCAACATACATTTAATTAGTACAAATCAAAATTAAGATCTTCTGATAAATTCCCTCTCCTGATAATATTAATTATATCCTCGCATCGATCAGTCGACGATCATGTCAGCGGGAAGATGTGCATCCTCGGTCTTGGAATGATGTTTTCCTCCAACCACCATGGATGCCTAACAATTGACTGCACACCATGCATGGATAGCAGCAGACTGCCAATTAAAACAATCCATTCACTCTCATTGTCAAAAAAAAAAAAAAAAAAAAAAAAAGAGTACATAATTATGTCAAGACATAATTTAATTTGACATGAGTAAACCAAATTATTTTTTGCGCGCGGCAAATATTCTTAATGAAGATCATTAAATCTTCCCTCCAAAAGAGTAAAATCATTAGATTTTCAAGTAAATGGAGGAACTAGTTGTGACCACTTATCACAAAGACCACACCGTGCATCTTTATAATCGGGCGAAGCTTCATCAAGTTTGTAATTTATTTGGACTAAAACATGAAAGGAAGTAAATGATATAGCCCACACGTCAACAGCTAAAAATCATAATTATCTCGAACAAATGCATCACAAGCCAAAACGTACCATTCCTTCAATCGAGTTGCATCACACTTTCTTGTCATAGGAACCTCTAGGCTTTGAACTCATTGGAACACCTGCAGTAACAATTAATATAGAACACATCAAAATCCTTCTCTATAACATTGGATTCACTTTTCTTTTATTCAGGATAATTTGCTAAGGAGTCGAAGCTTCGCAAAAAAAATATAAATCCACAAAGAGTAATGGGAAGATGTACAAATAGGTAATTTGAAGAAATAACTCCCAAGCTCACTAAATTTGATAGAGAACTAAAAGGAATAGAAGTTCTAATAATCTAAATTGTTCGTGTAAACCAAAATTTAACTGCACAAGAACTAAGTGGAATACTAGAGCAAAAGAGAGGAATTAATTGGAATCACGAAGTGGAAAGCTTTGTTGAGTTAAGCGGCAGACTTAATTAAGAAATTTAACAATCAAATAAGTTGTTTCAAACATTAACTTCTATTAAAAGAAGAAAAACAGAACATTCCAAAACCAAAAGTATAATACCGCGCGCTTATTAGTACAACTTTCTATTGAGCAATAAACTCTACATTCCATTTCCTCTACATTCTCCTTTCAGGAAGGCACTTCCATGCATTGACTTGAATCTTCTACTCACAAGTGAGCACTAATCTTGTCTTCGAACCCTTAAAGACATTTAACATGCTATATAGGTTGTTCAAAAATGAAATATTTCCAATACAATGAAACTCAAAATAGTTTTATGTTATTTTTCTCGGAGGATGCGCCATCTATATTTCATTAACGGTAGAAGCGCATCATAAGGCGAAAAACCACCCAAAATACCTTAATTTAAAAAACACCACAAATCGTGATTTCAAACATGAAAAGTTGAATATTTGAGAAACTACACTCATACCTTGATCATACAACAATTACAAATAGTTATAAAGTATCTATTCTATATTTGTAGGGAAATGATCGTAATCAATGTGAGAAACTTGATCGACTTCAAGATTTTGGATAATATTTTCTTAAGCGAGGCCTCGATACGATCCAGGGGTAGACCACCCATTCATCGGGTGTACAAAGGCGTAAGCGCGGCGGGAATAAACGATCCAAGTCTTCGGTGGGCCCGATGGGCCCAACTAGTATGTCATGTAGGCCCTAATGGGCCTGGCCACTGTGAGGTCCAGTTTGTGGATTATAGGATGTTCATAGAAGCCCATATGGGGTGTACTTAGCACAGATAGTAAAGAGAGAAATACATGTATATAAGGAAGCTACAGTGAGAGGGGCAGGAGATATAAAAAAGTTGTCATTTCAGGGTTTTGGTTTCCGGAGCTCGAGAGAGAGACTCTCGGTGGTCACGGGAGGGCTTCGGCTCCTCTCCGTTTGGTTCGTTGTACTCATTTTTCCCCTCGTTGGGACCATCAATCAATCTCCCGAGGCGACCCCCTCGTTCTATAGTCGGCGATTGCTATCATTGGTATCAGAGCGAGTCGAAGATGCCGTCAAAGGTCGACGCTAGGGTGGATACCCTAGAGGCTGAGATGCAAAAGTTACCGGCGCAGCTTGATAGGATCCCGGATCTGGAGTCCACGGTGGCTGGGTTGTCGTCGAAGGTGGGTGTTCTGCAATCAGAGGTCAGATCGGAGATCTCCGATGTGAAAACGGAGATCTCCGATGTGAAAACGGAGATCCGGGGGTTAACGCAGAAGATGGAGGTATTCCTCCTTCAAGCGAGATCTCTGCTGGATCCGAGGGTGGGAGACCCGGTAAGCGTCCAACGAGGGCCCCAGATCGAGTCGGATCTGGGCGGATCGGGACCAGATCTGGGTTCACAGTTACCAGATCTGGCAGATCCGGCTCGGCGGCAGCGAGATTCGCGAGCCTACTCCGCCGATCTACCACCTTATCGTGGGGGACCGGAGGTGAGGAAGATCAAGATGCCAACGTGCGATGGAGAGGATCTGATCGTTTGGCTCAACCAGGCGGAGCACTACTTCGCCCTTCACGAGATGTCGGAGGCGTCCAAGCTTCGCGCCGCTCGGATCTGTTTGGTGGGGGCGGCTCAAATTTGGCTCCAGGCGGAGGAGCAGGATCGCACGTTTACTTCGTGGGCGGAGTTGAAGATCGAGCTTTCCCGAATATTCAAAGGGGCTCACCCTCTCGAGTTGTGCCAGCAATTTTTCGCAGTCCGCCAGGAAACCACGGTAGCAGCTTACCGAGAGAGATTCGAGTTACTCTCGTTGCATCTCGGAACTGTACTGTCCGAGCATCACAAGATGGCGATTTTCATTAATGGGTTGCAGGAAAGGATCAGATTGGAGTCACTAGCAGACCCGCCGGAGACGATGAGGGCGGCGATGGATCGAGCGGTGTAGATTGAAGCCAAACTTCTGGGCTTGGAGTCTCTTGGGCTTTTACCCAAAGTAGGCTCACGAGAGCGGCCCAACAGCATGGGGTCTTTTACTGGACCGGATCCAAGGCCCAAAGGATGGGTCACTCACACTCTTACGGGCTCCAGCAGAGACAGCTCGTCGGGCCAGCCCAAGACCCAGTCCAGTTTGGGTCCGGCCCATACGAAAAGCACACCAGGGACATCTGTTTCATCGTCCAGCCCAACTTCATTCTCCGCGGCCTCTTCCAATTCTCCTTTACCTAAGTTCAAACGACTTACGAGGCGAAGCGCGAGGCGAGCAGCGAGCGAGGGGGTCATGCTGCTACCGATGCGACGAGAAGTATTTCCATGGCCACCGATGCAAGGTGCGGGAGCTCCAGGTTATGCTCGTGGACGACGAACCCATTGAGCCGGTGGCTTCACCTGAGTCAGTGGAGATGGAGGACTGCGTCGATTTGGGTGTGATTGAGCTGTCAGCCCAGGCTGTTGAAGGTTATCCCGGCCCGCGTACCATTAAGGTGAAAGGGCAGGTGCAAGGGGTGGAGGTGGTCATCCTAATCGATTGTGGGGCTTCGCATAACTTCATCTCAGATGACTTGGTGCGTCTTCTCAGGTTGCCGGTCTCTCCCACGTCCAACTACGCAGCTTCTCGTAGGCGACGGCTACCGTGTTCGGCTCCGGGTATGCAAACGATTGGCCCTCAAATTCCGGGGAATCGAGGTAATGGAAGATTTTTTCCCTATGTCGCTCCCCAATTCGATGTGTTGTTGGGCATGCAATGGTTGTATTCGTTGGGGTCACCACCACCGACCGCCTAACCTTACTCTCACATTTATGTCGGGCGGCAAAGAGTTTTCTGTCATTGGGGACCCCAACCTTCATCGAGCTCGATCTCTTGCCGTTCACTCCAACGCTCATACGAGAACGCTATAGGTTGTTTTCTGATTGAATCGTATCAAGTGATCGTCTGCTCGGATGACTCAGTTTCTGGAGGTACTGCGTGTATACGATCTGTTCTCCAGTCCTATTCTCGCCTTATTTCACCACCGACGGGGCTCCCACCCGCCTTGCTTCCGACCACGCCATTGTCTTGACGGACGGCTCGGACCCTCCAAGGTACGGCCTTATCGGTACCCCCACATACAAAAGGAAGAAATCGAGCGGATGGTCTCGGAAATGCTCAACGCGGGCCTCATTCAACCTAATTGCAGTCCCTTTTCCAGTCCGGTCCTCTTGGTGAAAAAGAAGGATGGGAGCTGGCGTTTTTGTGTGGACTACAGAGCGCTCAACAAAGTCACGGTGCCGGACCGGTTTCCTATTCCGAACATTGACGAGTTGCTGGACAAACTACGTGGCGCTACTGTGTTTTCAAAGTTAGATCTCCGCTCTGGATATCATCAAATTCGGGTGAGACCTCAAGATGTCCATAAAACAGCATTCCGCACTCATGAGGGTCACTATGAATTTCTAGTGATGCCGTTCGGCCTTTCAAATGCTCCGGCCACCTTTCAGGCACTGATGAATTCCATCTTTAAGGGTCTCCTCCGTCGTTGTGTTCTAGTGTTCTTTGATGATATATTGGTCTTCAGCCGCTCCCTGGACGACCATGTGCACCACCTCACGCAGGTCCTTTCCATTCTCTCATCTAATTCTCTCTTTGTCAATTTAAAGAAATGCTGTTTTGCTCAATCTCAACTTGATTATTTGGGCCACATCATCTCCGGCAATGGAGTGATGGCCGATCCAGAAAGGTACAAAGAGCGATGGTGGATCGGCCTACACCCTCAAATCCTAAGGAGTTACGCGGGTTCTTGGGTCTCACGAGTTATTATAGGAGATTTGTGCGAGATTATGGGAAACTGCGCTCCCGACCCAATTACTTCGGAAGGACGCTTTTCCCTGGTCGGCGGAAGCCTCACCGCTTCTTGTGGACGCCCGAAGCAAGCCATGGTGGCTGTTCCAATCTTGGGTTTGCCAGACTTTGAAGCCCTGTTTATCATCGAAACTGATGCATCCGGCATCGGGGTGGGTGCTGTCCTCTCCCAATCTGACCAACCGATCGCCTTTTTCAGCGAATCCCTCTCCCCCCGCGCTCGGCAGAAGTCCGCATACGAGCGTGAATTGATGGCCATTGTGTTGGCCGTCCAAAAGTGGAGACATTACTTACTTGGGCGGAAGTTTGTGGTTCGCAGTGATCAGCGTAGCCTGAAGTACCTATTTGAGCAGCGTGTAATTGCCCCTGAGTATCAACGGTGGATCTTGAAGTTACTAGGCTTCCAGTTTGAAATACAATACAAGTCGGGGTCTTCCAACGCAGCAGCTGACGCCCTCTCCCGTTTCCCTTGCATGGAGCTCCAATCTTTCACCACGTCCTCTTTTTTGGATATGGAGGTCATCCACTCCGAAGTTCTTCAGGATTCATTTTTGGCCCCTATAGTCTCCGCTCTCCAACAGGACAAGGAGGCCCCACCTGGCTGGTCTCTTTACCGAGGACACCTCAGATTTGATGATAGGGTGGTCCTCTCAGCGGCGTCGTCCCTTAAGGAGCGTATCCTTGCTGAGTTTCATGCCAGCCCGGTTGGGGGTCATAGCGGTTTTCTCAAGACTTACAAGAGGATTATGGCTGAATTATTTTGGGTCGGTATGACGAACGATATCAAGTCGTTCGTGGCTTCCTGTGACATCTGCCAACGGCACAAATATGAGACATTGGTCCCTGCGGTCTACTCCAGCCCGCTCCCAGCTCTGACCATTTGGGAGCATATCTCCATGGACTTCATTGAGGGCCTACCACCATCCTTAGGTTGGAATTCCATCCCGGTCGTCGTGGACCGATTTAGTAAGTACTGACCATTTCCTTCCACTGAAGCACCCATTCTCCGCCAAGACAGTGGCTGCTGCCTTTATCCATGGAGTTGTCCGCCTTCATGGTTTCCCTCTCAGCATTGTCTCGGATCGCGACAAAATTTTTCTCAGCCATTTTTTGAGTGAGCTGTTCCGCTTCCAGGGTACTAAACTGAATCGGAGCTCCGCCTACCACCCGCAGTCTGATGGGCAGAGTGAAGTAGTGAACCGCTGTTTGGAGACGTATCTCCGCTGTTTCATTAGTCAGAGGCCGAAGGAGTGGTCGAAGTGGCTGAGTTGGGCAGAGTACTGGTACAACACATCCTTCCATTCTTCTTTGAAATGTACCCCGTTCCGCGTGGTTTATGGGCGTGACCCACCCCCTTTAGTCCGGTACGGCTCGGTCTCTCCCTCCTCCAATCCCGACTTGGAGGTTTTACTGGCAGCGCGTGATGCTGCCTTGGTGGAGCTGCGGGAACAGCTCCTGCTGGCTCAAAATCGGATGAAGCAGCAAGCTGACAACGGCCGGCGTGAACTCTCTTTCGCTGTGGGCGATTGGGTTTATGTGAAACTCCGGCCTTACCGACAACAATCGGTGGCGCGCCGCTCCAACTCAAAGCTCAGCCCAAAATTTTATGGCCCATTTGAGATTATTGCAGCTGTTGGGTCCGTGGCTTATAAGCTGGCCCTTCCACCCTCTGCCACCATCCACCCCGTCTTCCATATTTCTCAACTGCGCCGGGTCATCGGTAATCACACTGCCACCCCTTCTCTGCCACCTCTTTCTGCGGACACTCTCCTCCTTCCCTCCGAGCCTGACGAGATTCTGACCTACCGTGCTGACCCAGCGGGTCCAATGGTGTTGATTCGTTGGCTCGGCCTACCTGCGACTGACGCCACTTGGGAGCTGGTGAAACATGTGCAGCGCTCTTTCCCTTCTTTCCACCTTGAGGACAAGGTGGCTCTCCTGGGAGGGAGTATTGATACGATCCAGGGTAGACCACCCATTCATCAGGTGTACAGGCGTAAGCGCGGCGGGAATAAACGATCCAAGTCTTCGGTGGGCCCTGATGGGCCCAACTAGTATGTCATGTAGGCCCTAATGGGCCTGGCCACCGTGAGGTCCAGTTTTGTGGATTATAGGATGTTCATAGAAGCCCATATGGGGTGTACTTAGCACAGATAGTAAAGAGAGAAATACATGTATATAAGGAAGCTACAGTGAGAGGGGCAGGAGATATAAAAAAGTTGTCATTTCAGGGTTTTGGTTTCCGGAGCTCGAGAGAGAGACTCTCGGTGGTCACGGGAGGGCTTCGGCTCCTCTCCGTTTGGTTCGTTGTACTCATTTTTCCCCTCGTTGGGACCATCAATCAATATCCCGAGGCGACCCCCTCGTTCTATAGTCGGCGATTGCTATCAGCCTCTCAATACTATTAACTTTTTTCTGTTGGTTATATTCAACGAAAAAAGAAAAAGAATTTGGGCACATACACTACACATACCAACTCAATATACTCATATAGGAAGGACTCAAGTTGCACCATAGGAAACAAAGTAATCCGCATAAACAAGCAACAAATTAGTAGAAGAATTAAGAACAAGTTAATTATAACCAAAACCCGTACATTGATCTATGCCCGCATTTGTTGTGTAACCCCTTTGTGCCGATCCCGCAGGATGAATGCCTTACAAGTCGCAACTTCACTAGAATCTTACAAGAGATGTTTAAGCCCCTGGGAGCCATTAGATCCTAGCATGATTCCACTAAAAAGACATGAATCAACGAAACACGCGAACACAATAATTAACAAATAAAACAAGGCGATTTTACGAACCGACGTCAAAACCAACTTTTCGCCTTATAATCCCAACATTGTTGAATCTTTTCTGTCAAGACCAAGCCAATTGTGGCAATGCAAAATCAAAGAATATAATACATGCTATAGTCACAGTTCAATTTACAGCAAGTAAAAAGGACTCACATAAACATATTTTTCTTCGTAGGTAAGACAAATCAAATAGTTTTCACTCATGCCATTGCAATTCAAAGTACATATGATCGATTGTTCTTGAATACACTAGCTAAAAACATATCGAAACCTCTAGAGCAAAGATCGGCGTTTGAAGCATTGGAAAATACATATCATTAAAATTTAAAAATAAAATAAGCCTTAGTATCAAATTGGCTAATTTAGTCGTTACAATTTCATATCTCGATCCAAACTCTTCGATGGTCTTCGTTGCAAGTGTTAGGACATCTACAAAAGCACTAAACGATGCGCGGAGGAATCGCTTCAATCGCCTCAAAATGCCTAAACAAACCAAGAAAAAAAAAAGTCAGGTAAATTCAAGGTAATGAGTGATATTAAGAAAGTAAATGTGATGGCAATTCAAGAATTCCATGTCAATGAAGAAACTTACACCATAAGCTTCCCATCAGATAGCGACAAGTGCCTTTTCACTTTGTCAGGTTGCAACTAATCAAAATGTTAACAAACAAAATAGGTAACTTGTGACAAAGCCATAAAAAAATCAACATGGTTTACAAAAAAAAAAAAGACTTTCAAAATATAAGCATTTGTTTCCTCAAAAGAAAAAAAAAAAAAAAACATAAAAAGTATTTGTACACATTATAATTTCGAATATAAATTTTTTAAACACTTTGCAAACTTCAAGTTAACTAGTACTTTGTCTTCGAGAACACGCAACTTTCGAACAATCATACTCAACAAGCTTACAAATGCACTCCCTGAATAGATATTTTACTGTTCTAATATCTAATGTAAGGAGCATCTTCTAAATTTTATACGAAGTTTGCCAAACATTTAAGTTGTAAAAATTATTATCCCAAGAAAAGTATTATGGCTAACAAAGTAGTAGGTCTAGCATTCTTACAGAAACTTATATGAATTATCGCTTGCACATTCTCACAAGATTACGCATATAGCAACTCACAAAAGCCATATGCAGATGCATCACTAAGACACTAACCTTACCATTGTAAACATAATCACATATAGCATATTTTAACTGGAAGGAGCAAAGTACAAATGAACCAACCTGAGACTGCCTCGCGAAACATTCTGCCTTATAAATCGAGAGAGAGAGAGAGAGAGATCAAACAAAGATTCAAGAATTCATTAACAACGCATGCATGATGGAGAATGACATGATGAACAACAATAATAGTAATATTCTCGCACCACCAACTGCCGTGGGGTTTAACTTTTAATCCCACCGATGAAGATCTTATGCGCTACTTGAGGGCCAAAGTAGATAACGTTCAACTTCCTTTCGTCGACCCCATCCTCGAATTTGACGTTTTCGCCGTGGACCACCCTCTCGCTTATTCTACTTGCACCGTATGTAATAAACTATCTTCATCAATCACTACATGCAATTTAATTAGTTATCAATCTAGCATCTATGGTACTTTTCTTTATAGGTGCATGTTTTTGTTTTTAACGTGCATGATTTAACTAGGGTTTTAAGTAGGTTTCTTGCTGCATGATCTTTCTTTTCTTTTCTTTCTTTTCTTTTTCTGAGTGTACGATCTTTTTTTACACAAGTATGCGTGCACGCTATTTGGTAATTTATTTTTTAAGGTGTTTTGGAGTACCATCTTTTATTACAGTTTAATTAGGGTTTACAGTTGGTGTTAAAAAAATTAGTATTTAATTAAAGTTCTTGATGATCTTTAACTTTTAACTTTTTAGGTCAAATATTTATGTGACACTGCTTGCATGCTTCTTGGTTTGGTTAATGCAGAGGAGTTAATGAATGAAACCCACGTATACTTTTACATCAAAAAGAGTGGGAAAGTTCGCAGTGCCGGCAATGGGCGTTGGATCGCCAAAGAAAGGTCCGATCAATATATTTAGCGATGAGGGAGAAATGATGGGGAGAGGAGATCATTGGTTTATTACAACTCAAAGGAAAAGATACTCGCAAAAAGACCAGGTGGATCATGAACGAGTATAGGCTACCCAATCTCCAGCCCACCATCATATCATGTCCGACTCATGGTCGAAATTAAGTATATATAATTTCCAACTCGTATAAATTCATTGGGTTATATACTTAATCAAGATTTCTCGATTGGATAATTAGTTACTAATCGGTTGTGATTTGTATTTGATTATTACAGACCCCTTTTGGACTTTATGCAAAATTGGTGAGATAGGAAGAACCTCTCGGTGATAATGAACAAGTTCTTCCCCCGCTTTCTACGCAGCCTACACATCGATGTTACAACAGGTTGATAATGTGGAATTGGTGCCTCAAGAAGTCACTCGAAAGAAGCTTTGGAGGCAAAGATTACCAAAGTAGTAATAATGTTCCCTCACAACAACAACAACAACAAGAAAACAATCTGAATGTGATGATGATGGTGATCAAGGTTGGATTGATAACTTGGAATCAACTCGGAGGTTGACTACGAGGAACAACAACCACAAGTACACAAAATAGATGATCAACAATTATTAATGGGGCCTCATCATGATCAACAAGTAGATGATCAACAACAAGCAACATCAACAACAACCATTATTTGAGCAAAGACCAACCATAAGTACTACAACAAAGACACGATGATAATATTATAAATGTCAAAGATTATGATGATATTTCTCCATGTATATGCCTTGATGAATATCAAGGCAACTTCGACTTTCGTGGATGGAGACAATTAAAAAGCGTGACCACGATGATCAAGCAACAACAATTTGATGATGAGGAGGAGGATAATCAAGATTGGATTGAGAACTTAGAATCAACACTGGAGGTTGATGATGAGGAACAACAACCACTCCAACAAATTGCCATTAATTCATCAACAATTTGATCAATGCGTACCAACCATGGCCACAAGTACTACAACAACACACCGATGATAATATTATAATTGTTGAGGATTATGATGATATTCCTCCATGCATCTTCCTTGATGAATATCAAGACAACTTCGACTCGTGGATGGAGACAATTAAGAAGCGCGCCATAATGATCAAGACCAAAGAAGTTGATAAGGAGGAGGAGCCATCTCCCAAGCGTGCTAAAGCTAGAGTAGCTAATTGAAGATTGATTTTTATATGAATCATGCATTTGAGTTAAATTTGTTGTGGAGTATGCATGCACAAAACAATGTATACATGCACTATTCGTTGTAACATTTTTTTTTTTTTCATCAACAAATTCAATACAGATTCAGCTTTATTTGTTTGTAAATAAATACAACCTTGCATTTAATTGATTGTTGATCATATCTGGATGAATAGCATGTTATGGTTAATTAAGTTACTCTGGCAAATTAGTTTTATGAACCAGCTAGGCTATATAGTTACATATATAGCTAGCAGGATTGACAACAAGGAATTACCACTGTTTGATTATGCCAAACTACCAATGATTAATTGATACTTGACGAAGACCAATATAAATAAAAAGATAAGTCTCAAGATCAAAATGTCTCTTTTATATATATACTCTTTTTCATATAACTACAGATTCTTTGCAAGTACATATATAAACATCATGCCATGCATCGTGCCTAGAGTTTCCTCGATAAGTTTGAGGCGAAAACACCTAGACAACGATGTTCTAGTCATAACCGCACAACACCTTGAAAACAATGTGCAAGGATGAGTGATCACCTTCTTGGAGGGACCATATTTCATTAATTTCTACTCGCATCGATTTCATGGAGTGCCTCCAAAGAGGGAACACCACTCGCTTCTAAAATTAAGATCTCATCACTAGAGTTTCGAAACTTGTGAATTAACAAAAGCAAAACTAAGCGCGACGATAGATGAGTGGCACCATTAGATAAAGCTACTCTTTAATTAGTTTTAACCAATGTGTAGTATCAACTATTCGAAAAAAATTTCACCAACCATTACAAGAACAGAGGCTGCATATTTAATAAAAATAGTGTTCTCGCTTACCACTCTTCCATGCTTCTCCCGATAAAATTGGTTTCTTCCATTCAATGTTCAACTTCGCATTATTCTACTTTCTCTCTACCCGAAACTTCGGTGCGCACCCATTATTCAATGTTCAACTTCGCATTATTCTATTTTTTTGTCAAAGATCAATCACAGGATTAGTCGCCCAAATGCTTGAATATCATCCACATATTACCACCATTCAAGATAGGTCCTTTGAGTGTGCATCTTTACATATATTTCACACCGCGCTTTTAAGTAAAACTAAACCTACAAACCAACTGAAGTTATCATAGAAGTCACATATGCAGAGCTATATAAGGTTGTGCTCACTACATAGAAGCTCGATCCATATTGCCTGTGAACTATAGATATTATTGACAAAAAAAAAATTATAAGTACCAAGCACAAATATCACTTATGAGTAGTCCGACACATTGATCAATATATAGAAGGCATAAATCACAATATGTTTCTATATAAGCTGACATCAATAAACGCCAACACTGTCCCGTCCCCTCGTTAAGGATTGGATGAACTAGTGCATACTCTTCTTCTATTTGATTCTATTTAAAGCTTATAATCTATCTGCTTATGGTAAATATAATTTCTTTCGAGAGAGAAATTGTAAAAAAAATTAAAAGTCCTTATAAATCCACTTAAAACTCTAAAACTTGTGGATGGTTAAAATCAAACTCAGAGTGCATTTTCCTAACATTGAGAACCCTTCATATTTTTTCTGTTTTAATTGTGGCATTTCCAATGGGATTACATACTACTCTTAACACTTTTAAAACCATCAAACTAAGTTTGGATTGCATAACTGTCTTTTTAATCTGGTCTTTTAATGTGAAAGGAAATGTATCTATGAGACTCAGAAATTTCGGATTTTGAGAGAAGAAAGAATTGGGCACCTTGTTTGCTCTTAGATATCCTCTCGACTTCTATATGATCCAACGAGATCGCAAGCAATGGATTCCACTTGCAAGCCGATAACCACCTCCAATCTGAAAAAAAATGACAAAGAATGGAAATGAATCTCGGATATCGCTTAGCAATGAAAGTAGGATTTAAAAATCACCATTACATGTAGTGCAAACCTAGATAGTTCAGGATCAAACAAACACAAAAAAATGGCATTGAGAATAGTAACCAATGGCCCTTGTGACCCTTGAAAATATAAGACCAATTCAAATATTTGAAATTAATACATAAATACAAGACAAAGACAATGACTAACTTTTTAACAATGAACATAGTTCGATATTATATGGCTATACACTAAGAAACATCCAAAGAAAATTATGATTTATGTTCAAAAGGGCGAGAACAAGTTGAGAGTACACATTAATTGAGATTGTACAAATCATATTTAAAAGTAATTATTCTAAAAGCTCATCGTTGTTTTAATATATCAATTCAAGCAGAAAGAACAAAGATGCCAAGTATATATATATATATATATGAGGATCAAAACCAGTGAGAAGTCCATATATATGAGGATCAAAACCCAATTCATTGTAGTCCACATTCTCAAATTTCTCCATTGTCACTGAAAAGTACAAAAAGTTGAATCATTGAAACCCTCAATAGCACCAAAAAAGGCCAAAAAGTATTGAGAAGCACAAATTGAATTGTACAAAACAAGTATGAGAACTGCTAGGAAAGGAAATCAAAAGATGATTGAATACCTGAGATCCTTGAAAGAATTGTTTGATAATCTTGCCACTGCTGGAGAACCAATTTCAGTCTCTTAATTGGTTTCTAGTACTCTTTCTGGGCTTGATGGTGATTATCTCCCTATTACAACTGTATTGCAAGAAAAGAGAGATGTTTCTTGGCCGAAAATACAGAGTTCGCTGTTAAATTTTAAGGCCAAATTGAATCAAATTCAAGCTATGAGTGGAATTAATTCTTTACATACAAATACTGCCACACAAGTTAATTCTGCTGAGGTGAAAAATGGAAGTACCAACAACTGGAACACCAACAAATGTTAAGTATCAAAATGGAAATGGTAATAGAAATTTCAACACTGGTAATAGAGGAAGAGGCCGAGGAGGATGACGTGGAGGTTTCAGGTTTCCTAACAATAACAGACCTCAATGTCAAATTTGTAGTAGAGTTGGTCACACAGCTGCTATTTGTTACTATAGAGCTGATATGTCTTACCATTTTCCGTGTGAATTTAAAACTTGCTGCATCTCAGTCAGAAGTTTGTTCTATTTGTCCTCTTAGCAAGCATCATGCCTTGCCATTTTCTTTGTCAAATAAGTGTAGCTCTACTGTTTTAGAGTTGATACATACAGATATATGGGAACCCTCTCCTGTCTCTTCTATTGAGGGATTCAACTGTTACATCTCTTTCATTGATGACAGCACAAGTTTTACATGGAGTTTTCCTTTGAAGTATAAATCTAATGCATTGCATTTAAAGTAGACTAGGGATGAGAGTTTCGAGTATTTAAGTGTTTTTTGGAAGCCAATGGAATTATATTCCAACACCCCTGCCCCTACACACATGAACAGAATGGGAGAGTGGAAAGGAAGCATAGACACATTGTGGAAACTAGTTTAACGTTGCTTGCTCATGCTAATTTACCAACATCTTTCTGGTGGACAGCCTGTAAAACTGTTACAGATGACATGGTACTACACAACATATCTCCTTATCAGAAGCTTTATCAAGTGCCCCCTGACTATTCTCTTATAAAGGTGTATGGGTGCTCTTGTTTTCCTTCTCTGAGATGTTATAAAACCAACAAGTATCATTATAGATCTGAGAAATGCTTATTCTCAGTTATTTCAGTCTCCACAGTCTCATACTGTTGTATGGACCACGCCAGGCTCCACGAACTTGGTTTGAGACACTGAAACAACATCTCCTAAATTGCTATTTCTTATCATTCTTTATTCATTCTTCACACTTCAACTGGTACCCCTCTATGTCCTGGTGTATGTGGATGATATTATCATCACTGGGAGTAATTCTACCAAGATTCAGCAGTTCATTTCCTCTCTTAATCATAAATTTGCATTGAAGGATATTGGTGATTTAAGTCTTTTCCTTGGTTTTGAAGTTCACCGTGACTCAACTGGATTGTATCTTAATCAATCCAGCTACATCAACACTCTTCTTCTTAAAGCTGGTTCTAAGCTGCTGTTGACAGGGTATTCGGATGCTGACTGGGCGTCCTCCATCGAAGATAGAAAGTCTGTTGCTGGGTTTGCAGTGTTCTTTGGTTGCAACTTAGTGTCATGCCATGGATTGTATTTTAATCAATCCATGCCACTTCATCTACTTGAAAAAGAACAATTGATTGTGGTGCTAAAATCTAGAGTTCGCAAAAGTAAAACAAAATAAATATTACTATAACAAAATCGGAATTCTACAAATAATGATAACTTAGATCAACTTTTCAAAGAAGAGATGTAGAGATGTAGAGAGCGATTTGGGTGTCCATGAAAACACAAAGAAGAGATGTAGAGACCGAAAGAATCAGGGTTGTTAATGAGTTTTGATCGAGTTGGGTCTTGTGTTTAGACGGATTGAGAGCAAAGTCAATCGTTTGGATGTTGGTTTTGTTGTAGTGATATTTTGTTAGTTTCTACGTTGCATCAGATTTCATGGAGTGCCTCTCCAAATAGGAAAGATGCATATTACAGTTTCGTCAAAAGAAGGAACACTGCTGCTCTAGTGGACAGAAAATTAAGATCTCATCACTAGAGTTTCTGAAACTTGTGAATTAACAAAAGCAAAATTGCGGCGACGATAAATGAGTGCCACCACTAGATCGATAAAGCTACTCTTTAATTAGTTTTAACTAATGTGTAGTATCAACTACTCGTAAAAATTTTCACAAACCATTAGAAGAAGATCAGCCATATATTTAACAAAAGCACGGCAAAGATCAATGTTCTTACCTCTCTTAGTTCGACGTCAGCCTGATTGCTTTTCCGGGGGCACGTTCAACGCTAATGGTTAAGAAACAAGAGTTCTCGCTTATCACTCTTCCATACTTCTCCCGATAGAAAACTTGGTTTCTTCCATTCAATGTTCAACGTCACATTATTCAACTTTTTCTTTACCTGAAACTACTAGTGTGCGCCCATTAAAATTAAAGAACAAGAGATTAGTATCTCGCATGAATGCAAGTAACTTGCGCTGAGTACTACTCAGACTTAGCTCAACACAAGCAAAAATAGCCACAAGAATTAGTCCTTCAAAAAAAAAAAAAAAAAAAAAAAAACACGCGAGAAGGTTCTGCAAGGCATATCTTCAAACTTCAAACAAATAAAGGGGTTTCATCGACTTACGATATGTGTAATGCACATCCATCTCCAGATAACTCAAAGCACATTGAATGTGAAATTAGGTGCTTTGCATCACGAAAAGCATATTGCAATGCCTGATTCTATCATGGTAAACTATGAAATGCATAATGAAACTAAGTCTCTCAGTTGTTCATTGATCAATTCTGTCCATAAAACACTAATTGAGATAGCTGAATTGTGAAGCAATTTGGCAGCCATAAAGAATTCTTTAATGGTTCCTGTGCAATCAATAAACATTGTTTGGACAAACTTCTATATGAAATAAATAAATAAATAAAATCACAAACTAGCCACAACTAAGTCATGCAAGAAGCACTTTCTCCAGACATAATATCTTACTGCTCGAATAGATAAGTAAAAACCCAAGCAGAGCTTATTAGCATGACGAAAAATTATGCACTTCATTGGGCTTCAAAAAAAAAAAAAAAAAAAATCTTCAGAAATTAAACTGCTCATTACAAATTCATTGGATCAAAACAAAATTCAGAGAGAAAAAACAATACTCTTTCGAAACTAAACTAAACCAAACTAGCGTAAGAGACAAACATAATAAGGTGAAAGAAAAAAGTTTAATGCATTGAAACATTTAGGTGAAATATATAGGTACCCTGCTATATATGGTTTGTAGCCAAAGAAAAGTTATTTATGCCTTGAAGTAATTAAATAACTAGTTTTTCTGCTGTACACCGCACTACTAATCAAGTTAAAGTTCTATTAACAAAGCCCAACACAAACAAATTAACTTACAATATCAAATTAGTTGAACGTCATACATCCAAGACAAATGCATGAAAATCGAGAAGCATAATCTATTAACGAATAAGCAGAAAAATGTGCAATAAGTGTTGCTGCTCACCTACTGCCCAGAGAAAAGAAACCGGTGCGCTTAATCATCCCACCATCTAAGGACAAAGCACCATGAAGCCCAATGCTATTATTGATTTTCCCTTTCTGATAGTATGGTTCAAGATGCTTAATGCTCTCATTTGACTTGCATACAATTGCAAGCATATGGTCTAATCCTAAATATTCTGAAAAAATCCTGGAATGGAAATTTAATATAACAAAAAAGCGTTAATTCCAGCCGTGCACAAATAATTACGAGGAAGAGGTAAATATTGCTTGGTGCAGTAAGCCCGTAACCTCCCCTTATCATCGTTAAAAGAAATCCATAAACTAATTTATTTGATTTGAAGTACCCACATAGTACTTTGTCTTCGAGAACACACAACTTTCGAACAATCATACTCAACAAGCTTACAAATGCACTCCCTGAATAGATATTTTACTGTTCTAATATTTAATGTAAGGAGCATCTTCTAAAATTTATACGAAGTTTGCCAAACATTTAAGTTGTAAAAATTATTATCCAAGAAAAATATTATGGCTAACAAAGTAGTAGGTCTAGCATTCTTACAGAAACTTATATGAATTATCAGTTGCACATTCTCAAAAGATTACGCATATAGCAAACTCACAAAAGCCATATGCGAGATGCATCACTAAGACACTAACCTTACAATTGTAAACATAATCACATATAGCATATTTTAACTGGAAGGAGCATAGTACAAAGGAACCAACTCGAGATCGCCTCATGACACATTCTCGCCTTATAAAGGATGTCGTTATGTGCATTCCCCCCCCGAAGGAGGGGACACCATTATCCACGACCATCAATGCCTTATATAATTCTAAGTAATAGTGTAATGCTACAATTTTGTTAATAACTAATTGTGCGGAATCAAAGCGGCAATGTGGATCTATGTGTTAATCACTTCAAACTTCAAGTTAACTAGTACTTTGTCTTCGAGAACACGCAACTTTCAGAACAATCATACTCAACAAGCTTACAAATGCACTCCCTGAATAGATATTTTACTGTTCTAATATTTAATGTAAGGAGCATCTTCTAAGTTTTATACGAAGTTTGCCAAACATTTAAGTTGTAAAAATTATTATCCCAAGAAAAGTATTATGGCTAACAAAGTATTATGGCTAAAAGTATCTATGTGTTAATCATCGTCACATCACTAATTCAGTAATTCACATTGCCTCATGATGCTTGATCTGATTTAGGCATGGCCCCGTCTCGCCCTCGCGGACGCCGACGCAGACTGAATCAAGCCAAGTAGTGACTAGTGACCATCAAATGAAAACCAAAATCAAACAAACTTAAAACCCTTGAAAATGCACGAAATCAGCGAAAGCAAGAGAAGAGATTGTCTACATTGCAATGCCTGTATCAAAGATTGAGAGAGAGAGAGAGAGAGAGAGAGATGACCTTGTCGTTGTCGTTCTCGTTGTCGTTGTTGTTGGTATCTATTTAGGGGCGGCTCTTCCAAATTTATTTATTTAATTTTCAATCCATGAGACTATAACTCTGATATCTGATCACTTAAGGTGGAGAGAGTCTCTTACCACTTAGATCCATCCAGTTGTTAATTTTTTGTCCGACTTTTTGTTAAGTGTTACTTTTTGTGTTAGGAAGTATAGATACAATTTACAAAGAAAATAGCCTTTAATTTGACTTATGATTGGTTAGCGCAACTGGAAGCGAGTTGTTGTCTCTTAACTATTAACTCGAGTTAAAGTTCTAAAAAGTAAACAACATTAAAAACTCCCCATTCACATGGTGCGTGACTCGGGCCGAACTCAAAGTGGTCAAATAGTTCAAATACCGAGTGGTTTAAACCAAAAAAAAAAAAAAAAAAAAAAAAAAAAAAAGCTTTTAATTGATAAATTTACTCTTTGAATAAAATAATAATAAATGTTCTTAAATGATATTAATTAAAGCTAATTTTAATAAGTTATTCCTATTTGTGTATACCTAATTTATTATATGTGCATAGAAAATTCAACCAATTAAACACGTAAAAATTGAAAGTCGGTACACATTTGAGGAAATAGAATATTTGTCGGTTTAGGTATGGCGTTCAATATGAATCTAACTTATGCGATGAGTTTGACGACTATAGTTAGTGTCCAATATGAATCTAACTTAGACAAAGTGATTACTTGGTTAATCGGCGTATTGGAACGTTAGAGATTTCTACAAAGAGCATCGGCAAGAAGAGCGAGCACTCCTTAGAGAGTTAAAATCAAGACGATAACAGGTATGATCATCTCCTTCATCTATGATTCGATGTTGTTTGGTTTAAAAAAATGCTACAATAACACCCTTAAATGCACAACGCCCCGTATTTTGTATCACGATATATATATATATATATATATATATATATATATATATATATATATATATAAGCTCGCATCTCAAGAAGCACAACAACGTTTGGATGTTGATTTTGTTGTAGTGATATTTTGTAGAGATGTAGAGAGCGTCTACTAGGCGCTCCCATGACCTCCCCTTCACATCACTAATTCACATGGTTAATACATTCTAATAAAAACAGTATTTGCGGCAGCTGCGACGAAGACTTCGATCATGACATGCTCTAAGGCCTAAGAGCATTAATTTCTACAAAGCAAAGCAAAGCAAATTAAGTAGCAGAGATTTGTGCATTTTGAAAACAAACCATGCTTCATGAATCCCTCCCTAATTTCAAAACAAATGAAAACCAAAATCAAACAAACTTAAAACACTTACATGTCCCAAAACCCTTGAAAATGCACGAAATCAGCGAAAGCAAGAGAAGAGATTGTCCACATTGCAATGCCTGTATCAAAGATTGAGAGAGAGAGAGAGAGAGAGAGAGAGAGAGAGAGAGAGAGAGAGAGAGAGAGATGACCTTGTCGTTGTCGTTGGATTGATGAGGGTATGAAGAAGCCTCACTCACTGCTTTCCTCAATGTGTTCAACGCAGACCATATATTCTCGTTGTCGTTCGATTCATTCGCCTTTTCGCTGTTGGATGTGCATCGAAATTTATATTGGCAGGACCCCACAGTCCATCCAACGGACTAGAAATGGGCCACGTAGATCTATTTATTGTCCGTAGTGGCAATTTTGCTAATTATAAATAGATTTATTTTTATCTTACTACAATTAATATCTTAACATCTAAATAGATATCTACAAAAATAAAAATTAAATTATCCGAATTGAATGATCATCTCTTTCTATATCAAAATTAGAATCTTTTTTTTTTGTTGTCTAAAAATCAGAGAAAGAGAGAAAGATCAAACTAAGATTCAAGAATTCATTAACAACGCGTGTATGATGGAGAATGAGATGATGAACAACAATAATAGTAATATTCTGCACCACCAACTGCCGTGGGGTTTAACTTTTAATCCCACTGATGAAGATCTTATGCGCTACTTGAGGGCCAAAGTAGACAACATTCAACTTCCTTTCGTCGACCCCATCCTCGAATTTGACGTTTTCACCGTGGATCACCCCTCCCAATTATTCTACTTGCACCGTATGTAATAAACTATCTTCATCAATCACTACATGCAATTTAATTTGTTATCGATCTAGCATCTATGGTATTTTTCTTTATAGGTGCATGTTTTTGTTTTTAACGTGCATGGTTTAACTAGGGTTTTATGTATGTTTCTTGTTGCATGATCTTTGTTTTCTTTTCTTTTTTTTTTTTTTTTTTTCGAGTGTACGATCTTTTTTACAAGTGCATGCGTGCACGCTATTTGATAATTTGTTTTTTAAGGTGTGTTGGAGTATTATCTTTTATTACGCTTTAATTAGGGTTTACATGGTTGGTGTTAAAAAATTAGGATTTTTTAAGGTTCTTGATGATCTTTAGCTTTTTTTACTTTTTAGGTCAAATATTTACGTAACACTTCTTGCATGCTTCTTGGTTTGGTTAATGCAGAGGAGTTAATGAATGCAACACACGTATACTTTTACGTCAAAAGAGTGGAAAAGTTCGGTGCCGAATGGGCGTTGGATCGCCAAAGAACGGTCCAAATAATATATTTAGCGAAATGAGGGAGAAATGATGGGGGAGAGGAGATCATTGGTTTATTACAATTCAAAGGAAAAGATACCCGCAAAAAAGACCAGGTGGATCATGAACGAGTATAGGCTACCCAATCTCCAACCCGCCATCATGTCCGACTCATCGTCGAAAGTAAGTATATATAATTACCAACTATCTAAATTCATTTATACTTATCAAGATTTCTCAGTTGGATAATTAGTTACTAATCAGTTGTGATTCGTATTTGATTATTACGACCCTTTTGGACTTTATGTAAAATTGGTGAGACAGAAGAACCTCTGGTGATGATGAACAAGTTATTCCCCGCTTCTCAACCACAAATTGCAAATGCGCATCGGATGTTACAACAAAGTTGATAATGTGGAATTGGTGCCTCAAGAAGTCACTGGAGGAAGCTTTGGAGGCAAAGATTACCAAAGTAGTAATAATGTTTTGTCCCAAGAACAACAACAGCAGCAACAACACCATGAACAACAATTACACCACATGGAATTGGTGCCTCATCATCATGATTTACCTCCTGAATTTTGGGTTAATCATCATGACAACTCATCTTTAGAGGTACTTCAGGAGGCGGCGCCTACAAGGCGTATTGGTTCATTACTACTGCCTGACCAACTAGATGATAATGGTACTGATGATGAGGAAGTTGGAGATGATCAAGACTGGATTGAGAACTTAGAATCAACTCTGGAGGTTGATGATGAGGAACAACAACCACTCCAACAGCTGCCATTAATTCATCAACAATTTGATCAGCAACACCAACCATGGCCACAAGTACTACAACAAAACGCTGATGATAATATTATAACTGTTGAGGATTATGATGATATTCCTCCATGCATATTCCTTGATGAATATCAAAGCAACTTCGACTCGTGGATGGAGACGATTAAGAAGCGCGGTCATGATGATCAACAGCAGCAAGTTGACGAGAAGGAGGAGGAGGAGCCATCCCCCAAGCGTGCTAAAGCTAGAGTAGCTAATTGAAGACCAATTTTTATATGAATCATGCATTTTAGTTCAATTTGTTGTGGAGTATGCATGCACAAAACAATGTATATATACATGCACTATTCTATGTAACATTTTTTTTTTCATCAACAAATTCAATACAGTTCAGTTTATTAGTTTGTAAATATATACAACCTTGCATTTAATTGATTGTTGATCATATATTAATTGCATGTGATGGTTAATTAAGTTATTCTGGCAAATCAATTTTATGAACTAGCTAGGCTATATATACTTAATTACATATATAGCTAACTTCTTACGGGCATAGAGCAGAAAAACATGACTTGTGGAGCTAGGGTGCATCACATTTTTGCCTGCTGTCTTGAATATAACATAATACGCAGGTTTGGCATATTGAGTTTACCATGCAAGACATCTAGGTTATATTCAAGAGGCAAAAAAAATGTGATGCTCCCTGGCTCATTAATTAAGTGAGAAGCTGGTAGTCGAACATGAGTAATTGTTGACACAAATCTCTACATTTTGGCGACCATGCGAATACCACTGTTTCATTGTGCCAAACTACCAATGATTAATTAATTGATGCTCACCAAGACCTATACAAATAAAAGCTCATTTTTCTCAGCCTAAACAAAAAAAGAGCTAAATGATTCAGACAAATATGAGTTAAAAGATGTTGTTTGCTAGATACAAAAGAGTACTAGGACAAAGAAACTACTTTACCTAGAAAATTTGCTCCACAAAGTTTTTGATGGGAATTCCATCAATTGTAGCGACTAAAAACATGTACCAAACATAAAGAACAACACACAATATACAAAAAATAGAATTGGAAAGGAAGCCAAATAGTAGTAACTCAACATAAGATTCCAACACTAGTACTAGTACCTGTACTCAGCTTCACAGCCTCTCTTAATGTGTACCTGAATGTAACTGTAGTGAGTTGTATTGTATCAATACTGTCCAGCTAATCATTGTAATTAGTTAGAGAGTTAGAGTGTGTCAGGAGGTGTGATTAACAACTTGTATATACGTTTGTGATGTTACACAGAGTATATAAATATAAATGAGAGAGACTCAGTTATCTTATTAAGAGAGATTGTTGAGATGATGTTCTTGTATTCTGTAGTGACAACTGCCCATTGAACTCACCAATCTTCTCCACCCCACCACCTCCTTCTCATTAGTTTTCCTTCACCTCTCAGTGGTACTAGCCGATGCTATTTTTGCCTTCATGTGGACAACCACTCAGGCCTTTCGAATGCGCCCGATTCAACGTCGAACATTCCCCGACAACCTCGTCAAGATGCTTGACAAATCTGGAGAGTACCCCGGATTGGATGTGTTTATATTCACGGCAGATCCATACAAGGAGCTTCCAATGAGCGTGGTGAACACTGCTCTATCAGTGATGGCTTATGAGTATCCAACGGATAAGAACTCGATCTATATATCGGACGATGGAGGGTCAAAGCTGACTCTCTTTGCTTTCATGGAGGCTGCAAGGTTTGCTCGCCATTGGTTGCCGTTTTGTAGGGAGAAGAGGTTAGTGGAGAGGAGCCCGGATGCTTACTTTGTGAGAATAAACTTGACTTGGACAAGAGTAACATGGTTACTAGGTGTCATTGTTGACTAGGTGTCATTGTTGACTAGGTGTCATTAGGTGTCATTATTGACTATGTTTTTTTTGCTACTATAAATAGGTAGTGTTGTGCATTGTTACAAAACACTCCAAACTTGTAGTTTTTTTTGCTTGTTGTCTTCAAATTACAAAGAAAAACCCCCATTAGTCCAATCTCTCTTTTTTCTTCAATCTTGTTCTTCAACGATCCTTTACATTGGAACCAACATTTGGTATCAGAGACATTAGCCGAAGGACATGTCGTCATCAAGCAAAGCGGTCGGAGGAGATATGGCGGCAACTAAGATCGGAAAAGAAGGGAACATGACGCTCTCTTATCCGTTACTCACAAAGAGTAACTACTCGGTGTGGGCGTTGAAGATGCGGGTGAATTTACAAGCGCAAGGAGTGTGGGAAGCCGTGGAGTTCGACGAGGTCGAAAAACGCAAGGATAGAATGGCTCTCGCTGCCATTTATCAAGCGCTTCCGGAGGATGTTCTTCTTATGGTGGCAGAAAAGGATTCCGCCAAGCAAGCATGGGAGACACTACAGACGATGCACGTTGGCGTGGAGCGAGTCAAGGAGGCGAAAGTGCAAACCTTGAGGACTGAGTTCGAGGCAATCCGCATGAAGGATGTAGAGAAGGTGGACGATTTCGCTATGAAATTGACATCCATTGTGACAGCATCCGCTCGTTGGGAGAGAAGGTGGAGGAGATCTCCGTCGTTAAGAAGTTCCTACGAGCCTTGCCACAAAAATACATGCAAATCGTTACCGCGATCGAGCAATTTGGTGACCTCAAAAACATGACGGTTGAGGAGGTCGTCGGTCGCCTTAAAGTCTACGAGGAGAGACTTCGCGGATACGGTGAAAGAGAGGAGGAGAAGCACCTCTTGCTCACGCATGCAGAATGGATGTCACGAATGAAGAAAAATGGAGAAACCAGTTTTTCTTCCGAATCGTCGAGTCGCAGCGGCCATGGTGGAAATAAACGAGGTCGTGGCAAAGGACGGGGACGAGGTCGAGGGCGAGGTCGTGGAGAAAGCTCACCTCGACAAGAAGACACCAAGCCCCGCAAAGACAAGAGCACAGTGAAGTGTTACGCTTGTCAAAAGTACGGGCACTACGCGATCGAGTGCCCTAACAAAAAGGCCGACGAGGTGGCAAACCTCACTAGCTTCCATGACGAGGAGCCAGCATTAATGTTCGCCGAGGGAGTGGCGAACGCCTTGCCCGAAGATGAGGAGACAAACCTCGAAGAATTCGTGCAAGAATCGACCAAGGAGGAACCAGAGGTAGTGTTGCTCAATGAAGAGAAAGTCATGGCGAACCTCCTCGCAAGTGGCGAGGAGCATAATCACACCGACGTGTGGTACCTTGACAATGGAGCAAGTAACCATATGACGGCCCATCGAGAGAAGTTCCATGAGCTCGACGAGAAGATCACCGGAAATGTGAAGTTCGGAGACGGCTCACTCGTCGAGATCAAGGGCCGAGGATCCATATTGTTCGTATGCAAAAACGGTGATCAGCGTCTAATGACTGAGGTATATTACATTCCAAAGTTGAAAAGTAATATCATAAGTCTCGGTCAGATGACAGAAGAATGCAATACGATCATCTTAGCCGGCTCGATCCTAAAGATGTTCGACCGAAATGGCGTCCTGTTAATGAAAGTGGAGAAATCGCCAAATCGGTTGTACAAGATTTCTCTCGAGACGAGTCAACCCGTTGTTCTATTAGCATCGCTAGCAGATCCTGCTTGGTTGTGGCATGCAAGACTTGGGCACGTAAATTTTTATGCGCTCAAGATGATGGGGAGAAGGAGATGGCTATAGGGCTGCCCAAGTTTACACACCCCAACCAAGTGTGTGAGAGTTGCATGATCGCAAAGCAAACAAGGCCGCCATTACCTCGCCCAAGCCAACTACCGTGCCGAGCATCCCCTACAACTTGTACATGCGATCTCGTGTGTCCGATCACCCCGACATCACTCGGGTAACAAGTATTTCTTTTTACTTGTTGATGATTGTAGTCGTTGGATGTGGGTATACATGCTCGAGAAAAGGAGAAGCCTTTGAAGCATTCAAGAAATTCAAGAAGCTCGTGGAGAACAAGTCGGAGCACAAGCTTAAGACTTTGCGAACTGATCGAGGTGGTGAGTTCACTTCCCATAGGTTTCCTGGAGTTTTGCAAGGAAGAGGAGTCGAGCGTCACCTCACGGCACCATACACACCTCAACAAAATGGTGTGGTGGAGAGGAGAAATCGCACCGTAATGGCCATCGCGAGGAGTCTGCTCAAGAGCATGCAAGTCCCGGCGAAACTCTGGGGAGAGGCGGTACGACATGCGGTTTATCTCTTGAACCGCTTGCCGACAAAGGTGCTAGGAGATTGTACCCCTTACCAAGCTTGGTTCGGCAGACGACCTCATCCTGGAGCACTTGAGAGTGTTCGGGTGTACTGCACATGTGAAGGTTGTAGGTCCACATCTCAAGAAGCTCGATGACCGAAGTCAAGCAATGGTGTATCTTGGCGTCGAAGACGGATGTAAGGCGCACAGATTCCTTGATCCACGATGCGGAAAAATCATTGTGAGCAGAGATGTTGTGTTTGAAGAAGAGAAGAAGTGGGAATGGTGCAACGATGATGGCGAGATCGCACAAAATTCTGTGGAGTTCGGAATTTTTGATGGAGATGTAGCGGATTTGGAAAACGCAGCAACACCACCGGCAAGTCCGCACTCGGCATCACCAATAACACCAGTAGCCATGCCGTACTCTCCTCAACAACGAGAGAGCTCAAGTAGGTCCACAACCGAAGATGCCCCAAAAAAGGTCCGCTCTCTTGCCGACATTTATGAAGTGGCACCATTAAGGGAGATGGATCTCGACGAATTGTTGTTGTTCACCACCGACGAGCCAACAACATATCACGAGGCAGCAACCGAGGAGGCATGGAAGGAGGCCATGCGAAAAGAGCTCGAGTCCATCGAGAAGAACAAGACGTGGGAACTCACCGACTTGCCACCCGGCCACAAGCTCATCGATTTAAAGTGGGTGTTCAAGTTGAAAAGAGACAGCGAAGGCAACATCCTTAAGCACAAAGCGAGATTAGTGGCGAAAGGATACGTGCGAAGCAAGGAGTTGACTTCGAGGAAAACTTTGCACCGGTGGCGAGACTCGACACCGTCGTTAATTCTTGCCCTCGCAGCTCATCGTGGGTGGGAGATTCACCACTTGGACGTCAAATCGGCGTTTCTCAATGGTGATATCGAAGAAGAAGTTTATGTCGCCCAACTCGAAGGCTTCATCATCAAGAATAAAGAGCACAAGGTGTACAAGCTGTCCAAGGCTCTCTACGGACTACGCCAAGCACCAAGAGCGTGGAACACTTGCCTCAACAAGAGAATGATGAGTCTCGGCTTCGTGAAGTGTTCTCAAGAGCAGTCCGTGTACACGAGGAGCCATGGAGCGAAAGTACTCATCGTTGGTGTATACGTTGACGATTTGATAGTGACGGGATCTAGCATTGATGGTGTTGAGAGATTCAAGAAGCAAATGATGAAGGAGTTCGAGATGAGTGATCTTGGGCTGCTCTCATACTACCTCGGTATCGAGGTGGACCGAAAGAAAAACCGCATCACAAAGAAGCAATCAGCTTATGCAAAGAAAATATTGGAGCGCCTCGGGATGGCGGATTGCAACCCGAGCAAGTATCCAATGGAAGCAAAGTTGCAACTCGGAAAGGATGCGGAAGGAACCTTTGTGAATTCCACCGAGTATAGGCGTGTCATCGGGTGTCTCGTGTACTTGACCCACACTCGACTGATATCTCATATGCGGTTGGCATGGTGAGTCGTTACATGGAACGACCTACTATTCTACACCAACAGCAAGTGAAACACATTCTTCGCTACGTGAAGGGAACAACGAGCTATGGGATTCAAGATAAAAGAGAGGAAAAGGAGTCGAAGAACTCGTCGGATTTATCGACAATGATCTAGCCGGTGATATAGATGACGAAAAGAGTACCGGAGGGGATGGCATTTTATCTCAACGAGAATCTAATCACTTGGCAATCGCGAAGCGAAGCGAATAACCGTGGCTCTATCTTCCCGTGAGGCCGAGTTTATGGCAGCTACTGCGCAAAGATCATGTCAAGCATTATGGTGAGAAACTTGTTGAACGAGGTAACCTAAGTAAGCGAAGCCGGAACTCTCTACGTCGACAATAAGTCTGCAATCGCATTGATGAAGAATCCGGTGTTTCATGGACGCAAGCAAGCACATTGACACTCGATTCCATTTCATTCGCGAATGTGTCGAGAACCGACGGATCGTAGTGGAGTTCGTAAGCACCGGAGAACAACGTGCGGATATTCTCACCAAGGCCTTAGCAAGAGTCAAATTTAAGGAGATGCGGGAGCAACTCTACGTGAAGAACCTTGAACAAAGTCAAGCTTACGGGGGAGATTGTGAGAATAAACTTGACTTGGACAAGAGTAACATGGTTACTAGGTGTCATTGTTGACTAGGTGTCATTGTTGACTAGGTGTCATTGTTGACTAGGTGTCATTAGGTGTCATTATTGACTATGTTTTTTTTGCTACTATAAATAGGTAGTGTTGTGCATTGTTACAAAACACTCCAAACTTGTAGTTTTTTTTGCTTGTTGTCTTCAAATTACAAAGAAAAACCCCCATTAGTCCAATCTCTCTTTTTTCTTCAATCTTGTTCTTCAACGATCCTTTACATTGGAACCAACATACTTCAGCAACAACAACTGTTGTTCTTCTAAGGATGAAGAAATGAAGGTGAGACCAGAAAAGTTGTTAGAATTACACGTTCTGCAATATCTTATCAAATGTATATCAATTATATGAGCATTATATGGGCTTTAACTAACATCTGACAGCACAAATAAAAAGAGAGAGTAATTAAGTACCACATAATTCACAATGCTGAAAGTGTAAGAGTAACATCACATTTTATTTTAATTAGTAACAAAAAATAATTCTACAATATATATGCCATTAAGTATGTTATAGAAATTATTTGCTTTTTACCTTACCATTGTTTACTACACCACTGCCTAGAGAGGCATATATATAGTCAGTGGTAGAAATGCAACTCTCTCATCAAGATCTCATACGATTTTCGAAGAATGCTATTTTTTTTACCATGGGCAAGTGATTTCTAGTAGAAAACTCTCTCGACATTCTCAAGCACACACTAGATTGAATGGTAGGAAAAAAAAAGTTAGTTGTTTCTAGTGGAAACTCTAGCAATGCACTTAGATGCATACTAAAGATTGGTGTGATATATATACTCATTGAAATTTATATTGCATACATCATAACCTTTTATGACAAAACCATTTGTTTCAACTTGTCATTTGGAATCTAGAAGTTTTTGTATTTTCTCATTGCTTTTACACAGACCACTCAAATAATTGAGCACTTTCTTTTTAGTTTTTTTTTTATCAAGGTTATTGGTAAATGTGACATTATGGCAGTTTTTTTGTCTTACTTCCTTGTTTGGAATCTATTTCAATTAAAATATAGAATAATCTGTTTTACTTCCTCTGGAGTCTATCTCAATTAAAACTTAAAATATTACAACTACATAATTCATCCTTTTATGTTTTTTTTTTTAAAAACTTGTATGTTCTGTTTTGTTAGTAGGATAAGGCTTTTGTTTGCCACCATTTTTAGGACAATTTTATACTAGACGACCACTAAATTTGAAGTTACAATAAAGTTAAAAGCACACTTTCTTAATTTGAGTTTTACATCTGTTGCAGACAATGTATGAAGCCATGAAAGGAAGAGTTGAAAATATGGTGGAGAGAGGGGAAGTGAACGAAGAGTACCTCACTAGCAAACACGACCGCGATGCTCTAAATAAGTGGGAACCAGGATTTACTCATCAAGATCATCCTACAATAATTGAGGTTAGACCTTCTCAAAAAATGAATTATATATACATGTCTAAACAAGTGTGCCAAAAAAAGAAAAAAAAAAAAAAAAAAAAAAAAAAAACTAACGAAAACTAATAGTTCACCTAGAACAAGAAAAACATGATATATATATATATACAAAGAAAACTTTCTCTAAAGCTCTCCTCAGTTTTCAATTCAGGAATTTAAACCACATACATCGCATTATATCCTATATGATATGTAGAGCTACCAGAGTTACTCCTTACCTAATCACACCAGACACGTCTAAATATAATTGTCTGCTCGAGTCACATCCGTTCACAAAGGGGGAAGCATTTTTAAAATACAAAAGAAGTAACTACTTATAATTATTGTAGCTCAAATGAATAAATCTATGTGATCAATTTGCAAATAAATCAAATATATATCTTCTTGATCCACAAATTGCCCCCAGTTGAAATGGTACAATGGTTAATAAGTTGTTAGAATTGAAAAGTCTTGTGACTAAAAGTCTTGCGATCGACTACTGCTATCGATCCAACTTAAAATAAGTTGGTTTCTCTTTGGGTCGCAGGTCGATTGAGGAGCCTGATTGACTCTTATAGAATTGGACGATTGTGGAGCCTACAGTTTGGAAATTCACATGCCTCAATAAAATTCAAGCTGGAGTCTTTAAGATGTATTTTAGTGAACACCACTGAATTGAGATTTGTATATTGCTCAATATAAATCATTACAGGTTCTACTAGACAATGGAGAAGACAAAGACATTACAGGTTATAAGATGCCTAATCTTGTGTACATTGCTAGGGAGAAAAGTAAGAGTTCAGCGCACCATTTCAAGGCTGGCGCCCTCAATGTGCTGGTAATTGTAATATGATCTTAATTTATCTTAACGATTATTAGTGCTAAAGTTTATCATGAAATTTAAAGTCTAACTTGTTTTGCTGGTTCACATCGATCATACAGACCCGTGTATCAGCAACCATGACCAATGCACCAGTAATCCTTACTTTGGATTGTGACATGCACTCCAACGATCCCATAACACCTCTTCGAACCTTGTGCTTCCTTTTGGAGCCTATTATGGGATTGGAAGTAGCGTATGTGCAGTTTCCACAACATTTCTGTGGCATCAACAAGAATGACACATACGCTAATGAGATAAAACGATCATTTCGAGTAGACCCAATAGGAATGGATGGATTACAAGGTACTTGTTACCTTGGAACAGGTTGCTTCTTTCGTCGAAGGTCACTCTTTGGAAGCTCTTTGTCACAGTAATTCGCTGAGAGAAGAGAATTAAATCCAGAACATGTAGTTGATAAGAGTATTAAGTCTAGAGAAGTTCTTTCCATGGCTCATCTAGTAGCTAGTAGCAACTACGAAGATGGAACAAACTGGGGTTCAAAGGTAAGCACTTGTATATATTTCTAGAGAAAATGCTTAGGCTTATATCAAATGAAACACACCCTCATTAGTAAGCATTGGATGATCTCAAAATATACAACGTATTGATATGCATCCATCCAACACTACTCAAGATTTTAGGTGTGTGTTTCATTTCAAAATAATTACCTTCTATCATGGTCTGATCAACATCAAGCTTGAGATCTTTGTAAATACTGATAATCACTAGAATATTTTTGACCTTTAATAGAGGTTTTAAAACCCCTATTAAATAGAGTGGTATTAAATGTTATGTGAAAATGGGTTATATTTTAATTTTTAATACATGTATTACATAAAGGTTTTTAAAACTCATATCAATTAGGTGTTATTTTATAACACCCCCATTTAATAGGGGTTTTAAAACCTCTATTAAATACCGAAATTGTTCTAGCGAATGATAGAAAGCAATAATTTTTACAACGGGCTTCCACCGCCTCAGCTTAAAGAAAAAAAAAAATAGTGCATCTCTATGATCTAAATGCATGCATAGGAAAGTTTCATTTTCATACAACAAAACTGTAAGCGAAGTAATCAATTAATTTTAATAAATTTGTGTTGCTAAATAATGTGCAGATTGGATTTAGATATGGATCACTAGTTGAAGACTACTACACGGGATATAAATTGCAATGTGAAGGGTGGAAGTCAGTGTTTTGTGATCCAGAGAGGCCAGCATTTCTTGGTGACATTCCAATAAACCTACATGATGTACTAAGCCAGAACAAAAGATGGGCTATAGGCCACCTGGAGGTAGCATTTTCTAAATACTGCCCGTTGATGTATGGCGTAAATTCTATGGGCATTTTGATGGGCCTTGCCTATGCTCGCTATGCTTTCGAGGCCTTCTGGTCTATTCCCTTCACCATATATGCTTTTCTCATACCACTTGCTTTCATCGATGGAGTATCTACCTTTCCTGAGGTATGTATGTATACATTTTCTCAACAAGGCTATTTATATCTCAACTAAATATGTTATTTTATGATGAATTATTCATACTGCAGGTTACAAACCCTTTGTTTTACTTGTATGTATTTTTCTTTGTCGGAGCTTATGCACAAGACCTTACAGACTTTCTTTTAACTAATGGAACGATAATGCAATGGTGGAGCGATCAAAGAATGTGGTTGATAAGAGGACTTACATCATACCTATTTGGTTCAATTGATTGTTCTTTTCAAAAACTTGGCATCTCTGCTTTGGGATTTAATGTGACTAATAAAGTTGTTGATGATGAACAAAGGAAGCGATATGAACAAGGCACCTTCGAGTTTGGCGTTACATCCCCATTCTTCGTCACACTTACAATGGCGGCGATCATCAACTTGATAACGTTTGTTGTTGGTGTTGTAAGGATGGTTTTCTTCCCAGAGAAGTTTGGTGAAATGTTTGTTCAAATGTTCATTTCAGGATTTGTGATAGTGAATTGCTGGCCAATTTATGAGGGTATAGCCTTGAGGGTTGACAAAGGAAGAATGCCTACTAAAACTCTAACAATTACCTTACTGCTAGTTGGAATTCTTCATTGTGTAACCTTTTTCTCACTAACACATGTTAGACATTGATTTTATGTTGTTTCCTCCTCCATTTGTATCCAAATTAGAATTCAAAGAAATAATACTAATTTGAGCTTTGATATCTTCTCTATTGATCAGCATTGTTCATGAAGAAACTAAAATTTGACATGAAAATTGTCATGAATATATATCATTTACGAAGAATTCAATAAATTTATAAATTCGATTTGACGATTTATCACTAATATTTGAGATTAGACTTTTATAAATGTAATTCAGTGAATCTACAAGCATCATTTTGGATCAAAGTTAAGGAGAAAAACATATTTAACATTAGTCATCTATAGTAGTAGTCGTTCAACTTGAATCCTCTCTTTTAGCTTCACAATTTTTTTCATAGTTGAATTGATCTCAATAGATTAACTGTTGGGAACCAACTAATTAAATTAGTTCTTGTCTATATTAATTGCAGAACCTTTGAGATGTTAGTTTGCAACAGCTTAACCAATGAAAGGCTTAGATTAAATCTTTGCATTTAGAACTGATGAACAATGTTGATTAGCGGGGAATCAAACTTGGGACCGTGCGCCTAACCCACACAATCCCTAGCTCGCCTTTACCGTTGGGCCGACTCGTCCGGGTTATTTAGGTTGCATTACTCAAAATTAGTTCCCATCAAATAATTAAGCATGCACATATTATTTCAAAAGATCATTCAGTCATTTATTCAAGCAGCTATCAAACATGTTTTCACATTAGATAAACTTCTCACTCAAAAGTAATCTCATCAAATAAGCATGTAGGTTTCATTTCGAAATAATAATCAGACATTTATTCAAAAAGTACGAAGCTCATTAACCAAATGTCAAATCTTCTTGAATCATTAATCGTCTGAACATTGCAAAATCATGTAAAAAAAACTAACTCACCAGATTGTTGAGAAGAATGTCTTTCTCAATCATTAATCGTCTCAACAATGCAAAGTCGACAACCTTCCCTTGCAATTTAGACTTCTACAACTGAAAAAGTCTCCATAGTCTATACAATATGTTGTGACCCTCCACCCATGTATCCGAGGTCTGTGGATCTCGCTAATATCGCCGCAAGTCCGTGGATCTCATTAATACCGATATTATCCTAATCTAACCACCTTGAGTACACATGTGTGGGGGTTTTACTCCATAAGGTTTCGTTATTATTTGAGGAGAGAGCAACACTTAAAGTGATTATTTGTGAAGTCACACTTAACCTATGTAGAAATATATTTTGGAGTACCGAAACCTTTTGGAGTAAATCCTACTAAGGTGCACTAAAGTGTCTTAGCTCCACCTTAGACCGATTTCCCTCTGAGATGTTACATCTCATAATTTGTCATTGCTACATTTTGAGGAGAGGTGACTCGAGGAACCCGCAACTACTAACAGACATGTCTTGTCCCAACTAAACCATCGGCTTTTATACCACTTGAGCTCACAGGTGTAGGATTTCACTCCAAAAAGTCTCGATACTATTTGGGGAGAGATCAACATTTTACTTCTTTATATATCAACCAATTCATGTTTCAAACAAAATCAGTAACAAATGAGAAAGAATGAAAGCAATAGTATTGATAAAATATAGTTACATCAACCAAAACATGTATATGTACTTGTAAATACAAGGTAGAAAGAATGAACGAAAGAAAGAAATATTCTATGTCAAAAAAATTCTGCAATGCACCCTATATAATCTACTATATTAACACATTAATATGCACCCTATATAATCTACTATATTAACACATTAATGAAGCAATGAAATGGGTCCCACTGAATCTTAGTGCGTGCATGTCAGCATGTATGTATGGCCCACCAATGTATCAACTAATAAGTAAATAAATCATTATCCATCATGAGACTTAATACTAGTGTTCTAAGGATGGACATTGACGCCAAAACAGAGGAGAGAGTGTTTATCTCTAAAGCACCAGATCTCACAATCCATCCTTCCTTCACTTGAAACTTGTCCACAAATTGAGTCCATTGGTTGGTGAAGACATACTTGTTGAGGCTTGTCCAATACTTGAAGTCCAAATCCGAAACCCCACCGTTTCCATCCACCATCTTCACCACCAAAACCTCTTCGGAATTCTTCTTCCCCTGCACTCTTGCCTTCCTCATCTCCTCTGCACTCAACAACCCCTCCAACTTCCACTCACACTCACTTGGTATGAACAATCTACTCAAATCCGCCCTCACATCACTCGCCGTCATCCTCTTGTTTACTACCCATGTCGCCGCCTTCATCCCCGCCCCCATTAATCCCTCTATTTCCTCCCTCATCCGCTCCGGCATTACCGCCTCTCCATCCACTTCCGGGTCCTCTCGCTTCCTCTTCTTCTTCGCAATCTTCTTCACGATCTTCTTGTTCTTGATGGGGATTGTGTTGTTGTTGTTGTTGATCTTGATCACAATCTTGTTGTTCTCAAAAGTGATTGCGTTGTTGTTGTTGAACTTCTCAACGTTCTTCTTCTGCTCCTCATTTTCATTGTTGATGCGTTTCCGTTCACTATCACTCACATCAAGCAAAGCAATCCATCTCTTCCATGAACCGCCATCCCTCCTTCTCATCAACGCCATTGATCGATTGATCAAGAAACCAATTCTTCAATGCTGGAAAGCTTGGAATCGAAATGGGAGAAGAGTGATTTGATTGATTATTTCAGAAAACTTTCTAATTTTGAGTCTACTGATCAAACTCTAAATACAACTCTGAAGCTCTAATATATTAGCTGTTAACTATGATTAAAACAGCTGTTAACTATAGTTAATTACTGCCAATACGATTTTAACTACGGATTAACCAAACTCCAGTTTCTATTTTTCATTTCTAATCACTCAACTAATTACTACTCATTTTTAAGCAGGTTTCGTATCTCTAGATTCCCAAGAGCAAAGATATGCTACTATTTCGGTGAGTACGCCAATGGATTTTAGAGATAATCATTGGTGCATACGATAACTATTGAATAGTGATCCACTCACATTCACTCCGAATTATAAATTTTATAAAACAGAAACAATACACTCAATACGCCGAATTATAAATTTTGTACGTTTTTTTGATAAAGCCATTTAATCACGTTTCGGAATTGGTCGATTATCTAACATTATTTACCTTTGTTAGTGTTTAAAACATTTATTGTTGCCTTAATTCAATTACAATTAACGTTTAAAAAGATAAACTTTTTTTTTTTATTTGGGGTAGTATGACACCTTTATGATCCAGGAGGGGCGAGATACTTAAACAATTACTTCTTTTGTACCACTTTTTTTTTCTTTTTTTTTGTCTAAATTATTTAGTATATATATATTTTAATATTCGTGAGTATCTAGGCGAGTCTGACTTTTCTCATGAGGCCCTGACATAACCAGCCATTGCGTATCCCAGTGAGCCGAGCAATCTTACCGCGTCGAGAAATCGAAATAGAAGTCGTGCGCTTAACTCACATAACCCTACTTTTCACCTTTATCGTTGTGTGAACCCGACCGAGTTACTATTTAGTAGATTAATGTGTGTGGGAGTGCCGAATGTGTGAACTAATTAAATTGTAGTCCCACGCGCATCGGTTATGTACTGTGACTTCATTAAAAGTACATCAATGCGATCTCTCTCCAATTAGTATTGAGGTATATCAATGCATCTCTCTCCAATTAGTATTGAGGTATTTTGAAGTTACATAACATCTTTGTGAGTTTGAGGTGGCGCAATCGCCACTAGTAATATCCGAGGATTGCTATGTAAGATGAAATGGACATCAAATTCATGTCTAGCGTTTATGCATGTCTAGCCTAAACGCGACACCAATAATGTTCATATTAAATAATGTCTAAAACTAGCTTGACATTTAACTAGTTAGACATTTTTTTTTTCATATTGATGCTTCTAGCTCAAAAGAGGGGACATCAATTTATTACGGCAAAAATAATAGATATCTTGTTACAGTAAAGCATAGAATTAACATAGAACTAAGACCCGATACCATGCACACAAGGTGGTGCCTAACAATTAATCTCTGACGGGCACAACTACCGCACAAGTGGGGATAACCACACGTACCCATTATACGAGAACAACATCCCATTAGTGGGTACAAAAAAACTTTAGATCCAATTAAAAAAAAAACTAAAAAGACACAACGGAACTCAAGCAACTAGCGATAATCGCAACTTAGTGTCTATTGCCATTCCTCAGGATCGGTTGTGGGCATTCATCATCTTTGACATGACACGACCGTTACTTTGTCTCTCCGTATTTCTTTCACTCGATCGAGACTCTAGGTGCCAAAATAGAGCCATCAACGTCGTAGCATCAGAAACCCCATACCTACGCGGTAGTCGACTACCGGATCTACCGGGAAAACTAGAAAAGAAAAGGAGGGGGAGGAAATTTTCTAATTTTGAGTCTACATATCAAACTTTAAATACAACTCTGAAGCTCCAATATATAAGTTGTTAACTATAGTTAAAACAACTGTTAACTATAGTTAATTACCGTCAATGCGATTTTAACTACGGATTAACCAAACTCCAGTTTCTATTTTTCATTTTTAATCACTCAACTAATTACTATTCATTTTTTAACCAAGTTTTGTATCTCTAGATTCCAAAGAGCAAAGATAAGCTGGGACAAGGGCACGTGCAATTGTAGACTCGGAGCCGTTGATAGCATCATGATTACAATTTGATTTGTGATCGGACGGCAGGTAGAGAGTTAATATACCTATTATTTCGCTGAGAACGCCACGCGTGTTCAGAATAATTGTTGATGCATGCGTCGGAACTATCTATTGAGATATTTTTGGAGTCACCGACGTGTTCATTCGTTAGATAGATGTTGGGATGTGAACAAGCCGAATCCAACACTTATCAACAACTGAGGAGCGTGCGAAGCGAGATAAAACCTAGTCTAATAGTTGTTGGCATCCGGAGTCCCGATCGTGCTGGAGCGTCCATTAGAGACAAGTTAAAGTTTGTTCCAAATTTATCTTAATGTTTCAATTTTTACAAATACAATTTTAATTTTTTTCTTTTTTTTTTTATATATTTATCCCAAAATCTCTCAATTTAAATCCTTACAAATTGTAGCTCGTAAAAGTGATGAATTGGGGGAATTCTTCCCATTTTACGACAACATGGTTAAAAGTAATATCAAATCAATCTAAATTTATTCATAGAATACAATTTGTGCAATTTCAAAAGTTAGCATGTACTCATATGTTATTTGCCTTTTTTTTTTAATCCAACAATTAAAGAGTCCAACACACGAGCTCTCTAAACCTTACTTATAGTCAAATGATGTATCGTCTATCTTAAGCAAAATTTAATTCATCTAGAAATTAAAAGTATATTTATTGCATTTATTTCTCTATGTATCTTAGTAATATTTCTTTGTATAAATTAACATTTTATTAAGTATTCATATATTGCTCATCTGGAAAAGAAAATATTCATTTTTCATTAGTTTTTAATTATTTAATCAAAAAATGAATAAGACTTCGCTTGAACTTCGGATTGGATTTGAGCTTAGAGGACCTTGTTTATGCTCAATTCACTTCAAACTTCGGACAAGATTTTTTATTCAAATTTGACCCTCCTACCCGAATAAAGTATGGAGAACAAATTATTTTGTCAGAATCTTACAGGAAACTTATATGAATTATCAGTTGCACATTCTCACAAGATTACGCATATTGCAAACTCACAAAAGCCATATGCAGATGCATCACTAAGACACTAACATTGCCAAGGAGGGGACACCATTATCCACAGCCATCAATGCCTTATATAATTCTAAGTAATAGTGTAATGCTACAATTTTGTTACTAACTAATTGTGCGGCATCAAAGCGGCAATGTGGATCTATGTGTTAATCATCGTGACATCACTAATTTAGTAATTCACATTGCCAATACATTCTAATAAAAACCAAATTTGTGCATTAATTTCTACATAGCAAAGTAGTCACGTAAGATACAAGGAGCACGATTTAGGCATGGCCCCGTCTCGCCGACGCCGACTGAATCAAGCCAAGTAGTGACTAGTGACCATCAAATGAAAACCAAGTTTGTGCATTTTTGAAACAAACCATGCCTCATGAATCCCTAATTTCAAAACAAATGAAAACCAAAATCAAACAAACATAAAACCCTTGAAAATGCACGTAAAATACACCAAGCAATGAATGAGAAGATGGAGAACCAATTCTAAATCTTCTTCACGTAAAATACACCAAGCAATGATATTAATTAGCAAGACAGTAGGTTAAATAAAACAGGTTATAAATATGATGATTTTTCTCTTCAATTTTTACAAGGAACGAATTGCTACATTGTAAATGCAAAAGATTTTATAGCTAACACAAGAAAACAAGGTGAAAAGTGAAAACCTAAGTGTATCCAAAAATAAACCCAAACACCTTTAAAACCTCAACCACCGTTCCTTTCAAAAAAAAAAAAGGGAAAAAAAGACAACAAAGTGCATGCGTGCACGCTATTTGGTAATTTATTTTTTAAGGTCTTTTGGAGTACCATCTTTTATTACAGTTTAATTAGGGTTTACAGTTGGTGTTAAAAAAATTAGGATTTAATTAAGGTTCTTGATGATTTTTAGCTTTTTACTTTTTAGGTCAAATATTTGCGTAACATTGCTTGCATGCTTCTTGGTTTGGTTAATGCAGACGAGGTAATGAATGAAACCCACGTTTACTTTTACGTCAAAAAGAACAGGAAAGTTCGTAGTGCCGAATGGGCGCTGGATCGCCAGCAACGGTCCAGTCAATATATTTAGCAGTGAGGGAGAAATGATGGGGGAGAGGAGATCATTGGTTTATTACAATTCAAAGGAAAAGGTACCCGCAAAAAAGACCAGGTGGATCATGAACGAGTATAGGCTACCCAATATCCAGCCCGCCATCATGTCCGACTCATCGTCGAAAGTAAGTATATATAATTACAACTGTCTAAATTCATTGGGTTATATACTTAATCAAGATTTTTCAGTTGGATAATTAGTTACTAATCAGTTGTGATTTGTATTTGATTATTACAGGACCCCTTTTGGACTTTATGCAAAATTGGTGAGACAGGAAGAACCTCTGGTGATGATGAACAAGTTCTTCCCCGCCTCGGCCGCAGCTGCAGCTGCAGCAACATCAGATGTTACAACACGTTGATAATGTGGAATTGGTGCCTCAAGAAGCCACTGGACAAAGCTTTGGAGGCAAAGATTACCAAAGTAGCAATAATGTTCCCTCACAACAGCAGCAGCAGCAACAATCTGAATGTGATGATGATGGTGATCAAGGTTGGATTGATAACTTGGAATTAACTCTGGAGGTTGATGGCGTACACAAAATAGATAATCAACAATTATTAATGGGGCCTCATCATGATCAGCAAGTAGATGATCAACAACAGCAACATCAACAACAACCACTATTTGAGCAGCACCAACCACAAGTACTACAACAACACACTGATGATAATATTATAAATGTTGAGGATTATGATGATATTTCTCCATGCATAAGCCTTGATGAATATCAAGGCAACTTCGACTCGTGGATGGAGATAATTAAAAAGCGTGGCCACGATGATCAGCAACAACAATTTGATGATGAGGAGGAGGATGATCAAGATTGGATTGAGAACTCTAATCACTCTCCTGGAGGTTGATGATGAGGAACAACAACCACTCCAACAGCTGCCATTAACTCATCAACCACTATTTGAGCAGCACCAACCAAAAGTACTACAACAACACTCTGATGATAATATTATCACTGTTGAGGATTATGACGACATTCCTCCATGCATCTTCCTTGATGAATATCAATGCAACTTCGACTCATGGATGGAGACAATTAAGAAGCGCGGCTATGATGATCAGCAGCAGCAAGTTTATGATGAGGAGGAGCCATCTCCCAAGCGTGCTAAAGCTAGAGTAGCTAATTGAAGACCAATTTTTATATGAATTATGCATTTTAGTTCAATTTGTTGTGGAGTATGCACACAAAACAATGTATATATGCACCATTCTATGTAACATAATTAAGTGGATAAACAATGTATATATGCACCAATTTTTCTATGAATTATGCATTTTAGCTAATTGAAGACCAATTTTTATATGAAGAGTTACAAGTACTGTAATATAATTAAGTGGATAAAAGTTTAAATCCATTTAAACATCACTTGTGCGTAGTCCGATACATTGATCAATATGTAGAAGGCATAAATCACAATATGTATCTATATAAGCTGACATCAATAAATGCCAAAACTGTCCCATCCCCTTGTTAAGGATCGGATGAACTAGTGCATGCTCTTCTTCTATTTGATTCTATTTAAAGCTTATAATCTATCTTCTTATGGTAAATATAATTTCTTTCGAGAGAGAAATTGTAAAAAAAAATTAAAAGTCCTTATAAATCCACTTAAAACTCTAAAACTTGTTGATGGTTAAAATCAATCTGTAGAGTGCATTTTCCTAACATTGAGAGCCCTTCATATTTTTTCCTGTTTTAATTGTGGCATTTCTAATGGGATTACATACTACTCTTAACACTTTTAAAACCATCAAACTAAGTTTGGATTGCAGAACTTTCTTTAATCTGGTCTTTTAATGTGAAAGGAAATGTATCTATGAAACTCAGAAATTTCAGATTTTGAGAGAAAAAAGAATTGGGCACCTTTGTTTGCTCTTAGATATCCTCTGACTTCTATATGATCCAATGAGATCAGCAAGCCAGATAACCACCTCCAATCTGAAAAAAAAAAATGATAGCAATGGAAATGAATCTCAGATATCAGTTAGCAATGCAAGTAGGATTTAAAAATCACCATTACATGTAGTGCAAACCTAGATAGTTCAGTATCAAACAAACACGAAAAAATGGCATTGAGAATAGTTACCAATGGCCCTTGTGACCCTGGAAAATATAAGACCAATTCAAATATTTGAAATTAATACATAAATACAAGACAAAGACAATGACTAACTTTTTAACAATAAACATAGTTCAGATATTATATGGCTATACACTAAGAAACATCCAAAGAAAATTATGATTACGTTCGAAAGGCCAGAACAAGTTGAGAGTACACATTAATTGAGATTGTACAAATCATATTTAAAAGTAATTATTTTCAAAGCTCATCGTTGTTTTAATATATCAATTCAGCACCAAGAACAAAGATGCCAAGTATATATATATATATATATCAAGGTACTTCAAAGAAGAATTGGCATTGCACTTTGGAGATTACCTGTGAGAAGTCCATGTATTGCAAGAAAAGAGAGATGTTTCTTGGCCAAAAATACAGAGTTCACTGTTAAATTTTAAGGCCAAATTGAATCAAATTCAAGCTATGAGTGGAATTAATTCTTTACATATAAATATTCCCACACAAGTTAATTCTGTTGAGGTGAAAATGGAAGTACCAACAACTGGAACACCAACAATGTTAAGTATCAAAATGGAAATGGTAATAGAAATTTCAACACTGGTAATAGAGGAAGAGGCCGAGGAGGATGACGTGGAGGTTTCAGGTTTCCTAACAATAACAGACCTCAATGTCAAATTTGTAGTAGAGTTGGTCACACAGCTGCTATTTGTTACTATAGAGCTGATATGTCTTACATGGGTGCACAAGGATCAACTGGTGTTCAGGGAGTTCATGGCAATTTATCACAAAGAGGTGGTTTTAATGGTCCTCATAGTGCTCATTTTATCAATTCACAGAATCAGTTTGGCAACTCTTTCCATAATGGTTCCATTTTTCCTTCTAATGAGTCTGTAATGGACAGTTCTTGGTATGCTGACAGTTGTGCTACTTCCCATGTCACTCCTGATGCCTCTCATGTACTGAATCTTTGATTGTTGGTAATGGTCACTCTTTAGATATTCAATCTATTGGCTCAGCACATATTTCAGAAAGATATAATAAAATCATGAACAACATATCATACAATGAAGATTAGGAAAGCCATTCCAGTAACAACCTTCCCAGTTACTACAAAGGCCGGCCCACCTTGTAACTAAAACAAATCTCTTTTTCTAAGAAACCAATAATGTGTGGCATAATCACATCTACATCTAATCATCCATACAATGCTAATAGAGCTCCTGAACAACATTAAATCAATACCTTCGCATCGCTCGCCGCAAAAACACTTTCTTCAACCTCTCTCATGTCCATATTTCCAATCAACAACAGATACACAAATTCAGTTCTGCACATACAACACAACCCAACAAAGAAAGATCGTAAAAATTCAAACTTGCAAATCAAAAAGCTAAGATTCAATCATATAAACCAAAATCAGGTGAATTTTGAATGAAATGCCACAAATGCAGCACCAATAACATTTCTAAATCTGACTTTCTCCAAGTTTTTTGTATTTTTGGCATGTGTTTTAAGAAGCATGGTCATATCATGATTTACCATTGATTTTGTCTCTCGAGATCTCGAAATGATGCGTATAATCTATAGAGATTTATCGACTTAATGAACATCGAGATCGGGTAGGTTAGCGAGGTTCCCTGAAGGTCGAAACCTGTAATTTGTTTTTGGCAAACATATATAATCTTTTTTCATGATCATGTTTTCCATGGCTTTTTTTTTTTTTTTTTTTTCCTTGGGTGGTATTCTCAATGTTTTTGTTCTAAAGAAATGAAACTTCTTCTTTTTTCCCTCTACTACGACAATAGAAGGCGCGCAGTAGCCGCTTCAACAAGCTATCTCGACCTGCCAAGTAATAAGATCAAACACAGACCCTTGTAGAGTCTATATACAATTACACATGGAAGTTGGATCTATTGAAACAATTGACAGGTTGAGAACATGAACTGGTCTGTCTGATTAATTTTCTCTCCATGAATCCATGTTAAGCAAAAAATCAAGGTTGAGGCATATACTTAACAATTTCAAATCCGCATTAAACTTATTGCGCTCTAGTAAGGTGCAACGCGTGTCTTATATCGACAAGATAGATCACAAGTAGCAACTATAGTAAAATTAAGAATGTTGATCAATTGAACACAAATAAAATTGGTTCCTACTCAAAACCAAAACAACAGAATGAAAACCAATTGAAAAAAAAATATAATAATGTTCAGTCATTATTCAACAGTAACAACAAATTAATATTCCCATTACAATCCAAGAAATATTAAACCAAGAACATGTAAAATAAAATGAGCACATATGTATTGATTACAATAAGCTAATTAAGACTAGTCTATCTCAATGACTTACAAGTATATATTGTCAACTCCAAAAAAAATATAGAACCAAATCTGTTAGGAGCAGTTACAGTTACTAATGAGGTAGGAGGAGCTATAGATGAGGAGGCGTAATGGGGTCGTAAAACCTGAGAAGGGCGTTTATCTCCTCATCCTCTACCATCGGTCCTTCGTCAGTGGCGCCGCAGCAGTTAAGAAGACACGACGAAGATGTCGTCGAAGCCTCATAACTCCTATTATTCGATTCAATTTCCTGCAGTCTCGCCATCGCCGTGTTCTTCAAACTTTTCAATTCATCTTCAAACTTTACCAGCTCCTCCAAGGTTTGAATTTGGTCTAGATTCACCTTCTCCCGCAAAAACCCTTCTTTCGTATGCGTCGATTGGCGACTCGGATTCTGGCAGTTAAGAAATTGATCGATGGCAGTATGATCCGTTGATGATGGATGATGGAAAGAAAATGGTTTTCCCGCCGGCGAGAAAACAACGATAGACATCTTCATCGTCCCGTCGATCATGCACATCTCCTTGTCCTTGTCTAAAATCCCCTTTCGGCGCTTTGAAAAGGTCACTAGGCGCTTGTCCTTGTCCTCGATCGCCTTGATCTCAATCTTTTTTCTTCCCATCGTCGCGGTGAGTCAGTCGACGTTTCAGGTCAAAACAAGAACAATTCAATTCAAGAACCTCCCTTTCAAGACCAACACAGAAAAAAGAAGATTATCAGCAATGAAAGTGAAAAAATTATGGCATAAAACTGAATAATCAATGAGATGGACTCACGAAATAGTGAGCAATCTGTTTTTACTCATAAATCCACAAATCAAGCTTAAACCCTAAAATCCTCAAATCAAGCAATTAAAGTGCAAAAAATATTCAAAGAAATCAAACAATATCACATCGAACCCTTCAAATTACATAGAACTAGACAGCGAGAGAGAGACTTACAGGGAGAGGGCGGGCGGAAGCAAGAGAGTGGACGACAAGGAGGGCGGGTGAGGCGAATGGGAGAGCGAGAGGCAACGAAGGTGTTGGTTTTGATTTTGATACACCCCACAATGATGGGATGCTTTTATTGAAACCAAAAGAACACTTAAATTGGGGCCACATCATCACTTCAAATACTTTGGTGACTTCTCATGCAATCCTACGTGGCGCCACATTTTTCTAAAGTTGGGTGATATATTTGAGACAAATATGAGTTCAGTCACCAAAGTATTACAAATTACAAACTTCAGTGATCATCGGTGAAATTAACCCAATATTTATTAGCATAACAAAATCGGAATTCTACAAATAATGATAACTTAGATCAACTTTTCAAGTGTTCCAATGCTATAAACTAGCTAGTAAACATAGAGTTGTCCTCATAACTTTCGACAACACGCGCGAAAGGTCACTACTGGCAACCCCCTCAATAATCGCACCGAGGACCGAATAGTGAATTTCTCCTTGTTAGCATCAACCATTGCGTGATAATGTGTACCCGAATGTAACGTAGTGAGGTGTATTGTATCAATAATGTCCACTAATCATTGTAATTAGTTAGACAAGCTTAAAGTCGTTTGGATGTTGGTTTTGTTCTGGTGATATTTTGTTAGAGGAAAGATGCATATTACAATCTCACAAAGGAAGGAACACTCACGCTTCTAGTCGTTTGAATGAAAAATCAATCTTCGAAATTAAACCGCACATTACAAATTCATTGGATCAAAACAAAATTCAGGAATATATTCATCCAACACATTTTCCCGACTTTTCAAGATCGTCCCGAAGTTTCGTAAAGGAAAAATACAAAATATATAATTCGAACAAATAAACATAATCACATATAGCATATTTTAACCGGAAGGAGCATAGTACACATGAACCAACCCGAGATCGCCTCTCGCGAAACATTCTCGCCTTAAAAAGGTTGTCGTTATGTGCATTACCCCCAAGGAGTGGACACCATTATGATCACTAATGAAAATGATGATGAGGTGGAGGAGGAAAAAGTAGTTGGTAATGAAAATGATGCAAAGGTAGTAGGGAAAAAAGAAGGAGGCCGAGATATTGATAAGTGAAGAAGAGAGTACTAGTACTAGTACTAGCGATTATTACAATCGGGATTTGGAGGTGAACAACTGGAAGAATAAAAAGAGGAAAGCGCAAGGTAAGATTAATTAATTAGAAGAAAGTATATATGTATATATATATATATATATATTATATATATATATATATATATATGTATATATATATACATTTGCGCCGCTTATTATTCGCGGGGTTTTACTTCTTTTTGGGTGGTTTTGTACGAAGTTCTTTAGGAGTTAAGGGAGCAGGAAAAAAAATTGTCCCAACGGAACACATAACTCAAACGGGTAATCTAGAAGGCATTGCTTTTCATTTTTTCATTTTTTTATTTTTTTTAGTTTGGAACGAAAGTTGAAAGCGAAGTGAGACTCATATCACGAGGTGCATATATGGACAGTCGTGAGACCGACCCCTGTTCGGGGTACTTTTAATGTTGTCATAAAATCATCACCTTGCCTTTTGGCATCCATCTCAGCAGAGATATTGTTGGTATCTATTTAGGGGCGGCTCTTCCAAATTTATTTATTTAATTTTCAATCCATGAGACTATAACTCTGATATCTGATCACTTAAGGTGGAGACCAGAGTCTCTTACCACTTAGATCCATCCAGTTGTTAATTTTTTGTCTGACTTTTTGTGAAGTGTTACTTTTTGTGTGAGGAAGTATATATAAAATTTACAAAGAAAATAGCCTTTAATTTGACTTATGATTGGTTAGCGCAACTGGAAGCGAGTTGTTGTCTCTTAACTATTAACTCGAGTTAAAGTTCTGAAAAGTAAACAACATTAAAAACTCCCCATTCACATGGTGCGTGACTCGGGCCGAACTCAAAGTGGTCAAATAGTTCAAATACCGAGTGGTTTAAACCAAAAAAAAAAAAAAAAAGCTTTTAATTGATAAATTTACTCTTTGAATAAAATAATAATAAATGTTCTTAAATGATATTAATTAAAGTTAATTTTAATAAGTTATTCCTATTTGTGTATACCCAATTTATTATATGTGCATAGAAAATTCAACCAATTAAACACGTAAAAATTGAAAGTCAGTACGCATTTGAGGAAATAGAATATTTGTCGATTTAGGTATGGCGTTCAATATGAATCTAACTTATGCAATGAGTTTGACGACTATAGTTAGTGTCCAATATGAATCTAACTTAGAGAGTTAAAATCAAGACGATAACAGGTATGATCATCTCCTTCATCTATGATTCGATGTTGTTTGGTTTAAAAAAAATGCTACAATCACACATTTAAATGCACAACGCCCCCTTACCCTCTGTATTTTGTATCACGATATATATATATAAGCTCGTATCTCAAGATGTACAACGTTTGGATGTTGGTTTTGTTGTAGTGATATTTTGTAGAGATGTAGAGAACGTCTACTAGGCGCTCCCATGACCTCCCCTTCACATCACTAATTCACATGGCATTCTAATAAAAGCAGTATTTGCGGCGTCAGCGCCGACGCCGATGACTTCGATCATGACATGCTCTAAGGCCTAAGAGCATTAATTTCTACAAAGCAAAGCAAATTAAGTAACAGAGAGCACCAAATGAAAACCAAATTTGAGCATTTTGAAAACAAGCCATGCCTCATGAATCCCTCCCTAATTTGTGTATGAAGAAGCCTCACTCACTGCTTTCCTCAATGTGTTAAACGCAGAGCATATATTGTTGAAAGGAAAATTGCATTTAAAATGGATGCTAAACCTCAATTCCCCTTTTCGCTGTTGGATGTGCATCGACATTTGTTTTGGTAGGAATCTAAAGGAAAGCCAACGGACTAGAAAGGGGCTATGTTTAGAAGAGGAGGATTTTTTTTGGTTGGACGTTATTGTCCCTGGACTTTTTGTAAGTGTTGTGGAGTTTGAAGCGCTTGTGGAAGGGCACTCTGGGTAGTTCACCGTTGAGTTTAATGTTTAAAAGGTAATATTGTGTGTCCGACTTGGTGAACAACTCAGCCTCTCCCATCAAACTTGGGTTTTGCAGAGAGTTTTTTCTTTTTTTCTTGTTTTTTTCGAGTGTGCGTTGTAGATATATTTATTGTACGTAGTGGCAATTTTGTTAGTTATTAAAAAATTTATTGTTATCTTGCTACAATTAATATCTTAATATCTAAATAGATATCTACAAAAATTAAAATAAAATTATCACATCAAATGAATCCATCTCATCTCTTTCTATATCAAAATTAGAATCTTTTTTTTGGTTGTCTAAAAATCAGAGAAAGAGAGAAAGAGAGAAAGATCAAACTAAGATTCAAGAATTCATTAACAACGCATGCATGATGGAGAATGAGATGATGAACAACAATAATAGTGATATTCTGCACCACCAACTGCCGTGGGGTTTAACTTTTAATCCCACCGATGAAGATCTTATGCGCTACTTGAGGGCCAAAGTAGACAACATTCAACTTCCTTTCGTCGACCCCATCCTCGAATTTGACGTTTTCAGCGTGGATCACCTCTCCCAATTATTCTACTTGCACCGTATGTAATAAACTATCATCAACAATCACTACATGCAATTTAATTAGTTATCGATCTAGCATCTAGGGTACTTTTCTTTACAAAAGTGGTTTAACTAGGGTTTTAATTAGGTTTCTTGTTGCATGATCTTTGTTTTCTTTTCTTTTTTTTTTTTTTTTTTTTTTTTTTGTGTAGAATCGCTTTTTACACATGCATGCGTTTTGGTAGTTGGTTGGTTTATTAATTATAGTTATCTAACTCATATATGCTACTGTTTTAATATTGTTATATATGGTATATATATATATATATATTACCGTTCAATTAGGGTTTACAGTTGGTGTTAAAAAAAAAAACTAGGATTTAATTAAGGTTCTTAGTGATCAATATTTAGCTTTTTACTTTTTAGATCATAAATATTTACGTAACACTGCTTGCATGTTTCTTGGTTTGGTTAATGTAGAGGGGTTAATGAATCAAACTCACGTATACTTTTACGTTAAAAAGAGCGGGAAAGTTCGCAGCGTCAAGAATGGGCGTTGGATCGCCGATTCACGGTCCGTCAATATATTTAGCGAGTGAGGGAGAAATAATGGGGGAGAGGAGATCATTGGTTTATTACAATTCAAAGAAAAAGATATCCACAAAAAAGACCAGGTGGATCATGAACGAGTATAGGCTTCTCAATCCTCGCCCGCCATCATGTCCGACTCATCTTCCAAAGTAAGTATATATAATCAACAATCTGTTTAAATTCATTGGGTTATATACTTAATCAAGATATCTCATTGGATTATTAGTTACTAATCGGTTGCATGTGATTTGTATTTGATTATTTCAGGGATCCCTTTTGGACTTTATGTAAAATTGGTGAGACAGAAGAACCTCTGGTGATGATGATCAAGTTCTTCCTCACCTCGGCGCGCACACACCTTGCACCACGTCAAATGTTACAACAAAGTTGATAATGTGGAATTGGTGCCTCAAGAAGTCACCGGAGGAAGCTTTGGAGGCAAAGATTATCAAAGTAGTAATAATGTTCTCGTCCCAAGAACAACAACAAAGAGAAGAAGACCATGAACAACAATTACACCACATGGAATTGGTGCCTCATCATCATGATTTACCTCATGAATTCTCGGGTTAATCATCATGACAACTCATCTTTAGAGGTACTTCAGAGGCGCGCCTACAGGCGTATTGGTTCATTACTACGCTCGACCAACTAGACGATAATGGTGCGATGATGAGGAAGTTGGAGATGATCAAGACTCGGATTGAGAACTTAGAATCAACTCGGAGGTTGATGATGAGGAACAACAACCACTCCAACAATTGCCATTAATTCATCAACAATTTGATCAAGAAAGACCAACCCCGGCCACAAGTACTACAACAAAACGCCGATGATAGTATTATAACTATTGAGGATTATGATGATATTCCTCCATGCATATTCCTTGATGAATATCAAAGCAACTTCGACTCGTGGATGGAGACGATTAAGAAGCGTGGTCATGATGAGCAGCAGCAGCAAGTTGACGAGGAGGAGGATGAGCCATCCCTCAAGCGTGCTAAAGCTAGAGTAGCTAATTGAAGACCAATTTTTATATGAATCGTGCATTTTAGTTCAATTTGTTGTGGAGTATGCATGCACAAAACAATGTATATATACGTGCACTATTCTATGTAACATTTTTTTTTTTTTCATCAACAAATTCAATACAGTTCAGTTTATTAGTTTGTAAATATATACAACCTTGCATTTAATTGATTGTTGATCATATTTGGATTAATTGCATGTGATGGTTAATTAAGTTATTCTGGCAAATCAATTTTATGAACTAGCTAGGCTATATATACTTAATTACATATATAGCTAACTTCTTACGGGCATAGAGCAGAAAAACATGACTTGTGGAGCTAGGGTGCATCACATTTTTGCCTGCTGTCTTGAATATAACATAATACGCAGGTTTGGCATATTGAGTTTACCATGCGAGACATCTAGGTTATATTCAAGAGGCAAAAAAAAGGTGATGCTCCCTGGCTCATTAATTAAGTGAGAAGCTAGTAGTCGAACATGAGTAATTGTTGACACAAATCTCTACATTTTGGCTCAAGTCTTCTAGACAAATAACTAGAAATCTGCCATCCAATGGCTTGCTAAATGACGAACTAAGCATTAATTCATGTTGTTCATTTTTCCTTTCTGATCGTATGGTTCAAGATGCTTAATGCCCTCATTTGACTTGCATACAATTGCAAGCATATGGTCTAATCCTAAATATTCTGAGAAAATCCTGGAATGGAAATTTAATATAACAAACTGTAGAGTGCATTTTCCTAAGATTGAGAACCCTTCATATTTTTTCCTGTTTTAATCGTGGCATTTCAAATGGGATTACATACTACTCTTAACACTTTTAAAACCATCAAACTAAGTTTGGGTTGCAGAACTTTCTTTAATCTGGCCTTTTAATGTGAAAGGAAATGTATCTATGAAACTCAGAAATTTCGATTTTGGGAGAAAAAATAATTGGGCACCTTTGTTTGCTCTTAGATATCCTCTCGACTTCAATATGATCCAACGAGATCAAGCAGCAATGAATTCCCACCGCAAGCCGATAACCAACTCCAATCTAAAAAAAAACTGACGGCAATGGAAATGAATCTCATATATCAGTTAGCAATGCAAGTAGGATTTAAAAATCACCATTACTTGTAGTGCAAACCTAGATAGTTCAGGATTTAATAGCACGTACGTGCAAAGCATACAAGAAGACAGATTTGTCCACAATTACAAATCCCTTTTAATATTGTACCTACTGATAGTACATATAAAACATGAAATTGTATCTGTTGATTGTCATTTGTCATCGAACTTCATCATGAATGTCATCCCATGCCAGCACTTCACCTACTTGAAAAAGAACAATTGATTGTGGTGCTAAAACCTAGAGTTCGCAAAAGTAAAACAAAATAAATATTAGCATAACAAAATCAGAATTCTACAAATAATGATAACTTAGATCAACTTTTCAAAGAAGAGATGTAGAGATGTAGAGAGCGATTTGGGTCTCCATGAAAACACAAAGAAGAGATGCAGAGACCGAAAGAATCGGGGTCATGTGTTTAGACGGATTGAGAGCAAAGTCAATCGTTTGGTTGTTGGTTTTGTTCTAGTGATATTTTGTTAGTTTCTACGTTGCATCAGATTTCATGGAGCGCCTCTCCAAATAGGAAAGATGCATATTACAGTTTCGTCAAAAGAAGGAACACTGCTGCTCTAGTGGACAGAAAATTAAGATCTCATCACTAGAGTTTCTGAAACTTGTGAATTAAAAAAAGTAAAATTGCGGCGACGATAGATGAGTGCCACCACTAGATCGATAAAGCTACTCTTTAATTAGTTTTAACTAATGTGTAGTATCAACTACTCGTAAAAATTTTCACAAACCATTAGAAGAAGATCAGCTGTATATCTAACAAAAGCACGACAAAGATCAATGTTCTTACATCTCTTACTTCGATGTCACCTGATTGCTTTTCTCAAGGGCACGGTTCAATGCTAATGGTTAAGAAACAAGTGTTCTCGCTTATCACTATTCCATACTTCTACCGATAAAAAACTTGGTTTCTTCCATTCAATGTTCAACGTCACATTATTCTACTTTTTCTTTACCCGAAACTACTAGTGTGCGCCCATTAAAATTAAAGAACAAGAGATTAGTATCTGCATGAATGCAAGTAACTTGCGCTGAGTACTACTCAGACTTAGCTCAACACAAGCGAAAATAGCCACAAGAATTAATCCTTTAAAAAAAAAAAACACGCGAGAAGGTTCTGCAAGGCCTATCTTCAAACTTCAAACAAATAAAGCGGTTTCATCAGACTTACGATATGTGTAATGCACATCCATCTCCAGATAACTCAAAGCACAGTGAATGTGAAATTAGGTGCTGCATCATGAAATGCATATTGCAATGCTTTATTCTATCATGGTAAACTATGAAATGCATATTGCATCATGAAATGCATAATGAAACTAAGTTTCTCAGTTGTTCATTGATCAATTTTGTCCATAAAACACTAATTGAGACAGCTGAACTGTGAAGCAATTTGGCAGCCATAAAGAATTCTTTAATGGTTCCTGTGCAATCAATAAACATTGTTTGGACAAACTTCTATATGAAATAAATAAATAAATAATAAAATCACAAACTAGCCACAACTAAGTCATGTATGAAGCACTTTCTCCAGACATAATATCTTACCGCTCGAATAGATAATGAAAAAAACCAAGCAGAGCTTATTAGCATGACGAAAAATTATGCACTTCATTGGGCTTCAAAAAAGAATCTTCAGAAATTAAACTGCTCATTACAAATTCATTGGATCAAAACAAAATTCAGAGAGAAAAAAACAATACTCTTTCGAAACTAAACTAAACTAAACTAGCATATTTTCAAACTTCAAACAAACAAAGCAGTTTCATCGACTTACGATATGTGTAATGCACATCAATCTCCGTGATAACTCTAAGCACATTGAATGCGACGCAAGAAATAATCCCATATTGAAATCAAGGTTTGATATAATTTAGGACATTTTAAAGGCCCATGAGGAGAAAAGAATATTGAAGCCACCATTGCTGGACATATACAGAAACAGGCATCTAATAACACATACAAGAACTTGAACTGTACAAATACAGCCAATAAAATCGCAAACTAGCCACAACTAAGTCATGTATGGAGCACTTTCTCCAGACATAATATCTTACTGCTCGAATAGATAATGAAAAGCCCAAGCAGAGCCTATCAGCATGATGTAAAATTATGCGCCTCATAGGGCTTCAAAAAAAAAAAACTGAACTGCACATTACAAATTCATTGGATCAAAACAAAGTTCAGAGAGAAAAAAGCAATACTCTTTAGAAACTAAACTGCACAATGGGCACATTACAATTGATAGTACGATTGAACTAAAAAAGATTTTATTGCATGGTCAAGGTTGTACCTGGGTCATTATGCGTATAATGAGCTTTTAGAAAGGAAGCTGACAAGTAGTTTCTTTTTAGAATCAAAGTCCTGCTTCACAAGGTTCAGTACCAACTGTTCTCTTTTCATATCATCACAAATTCTCTTTTCATATCATAGCAAGGTTCAGTAACAACTGTTCTTTTTTCATATCATCGTTGTATAGCTTAAGAGACAAACATAATACGGTGAAAGAAAAAAGTTTAATGCATTGAAACACTGTTTGCTAGTCTCTTTTATTATTATTATTATTTTGAACAGGATAAGCCCATTAAAGACCTGAAGACGATGTGAGCTAGAAACGATACTCAGAATATATGCCCAGATCAAAACATATGGATTAGTAGCATGGAAAGGATCGATCGAGTCATTGCCAATTTTGAAGGTATCTACATGCATAAAAGTCACATAGCACCATGAAATAGATGAAAATAAGTGTAATGGAAATTCATACCTTTAAGAAATGTCCACAGGGATCTTTGAAGCTATTCAAAGAATTCAAAGAAGAGTTACAAGTACTGTAACAAAATTAAGTGAAAAAAGTTTAAAAGGAATGAATAGTCAAAGGTAGTGTTTAACACAACTGTTTTGATCTTTCATGACAAGAGAACTTGAAACATCACAACAAGCATGAACTGACCAACTGAAAAAATAAAATAAAATAAAATAAACAAACAGACAAATAAATAAATAAAAGTACTGATCACATCTTACAATTCAAATGTTCACACAATATTTGAGCTCATTTCTACAATATCGTGTGTGTGGCATGACTGGCACTTGAATTGCATAGGTCGGACAACAATTGGTTTAAATAGTTTGGAGGGCTTCGTTGCTTAAAAAAGCACCTCCCCACCCCCACCCTCTTAAATTAAAATCTCTCTCGAGTCATCTCCTAGTCTCTTTATAAATACCCTCTTAAATTAAATTCTGTTGTAATCTCTATGAATTATCTCCTAGTCTCCGAGTGATTCTAAATTATGTTTTAATTTACACGTCACATTCAATCTCAGTTACAGAAGAAGCTATGTCTCAGTTGAGTGGCATAATTCACAACATGAGTAGCAGTACTACTTCAGTTAACCTTAGAGCCCAAGGAGTATAGTATTATTAGTACTAGTACCAATACAAGTACTACTCAGAAAAGATGCAATGCTAACAACAAGAGGGCATTGAGGGAGGGTGTGGGAGGAGGCATCAGCAGTAATAAAAAAAATAAAAACCCACTAAATACCCTGCGATTGATGAATTGTTGTTTGCTAGTCTCTTTTATTTTATTTTATTTTTATTTTTTTGTCAAAGATCAACTGCAGGATTAGTCGCCCAGCTTGAATATCATCCACATATTACCACCATTCAAGATAGGTCCTTTGAGTGTGCATCTTTACATATATTTCGCGGTCTGCCAATTTTTTAAGTAACACTAAACCTACAAACAAACTGAAGTTAGCATAGAAGTCATATATGCAGAGCTATATAAGGTTGTGCTCACTACATAGAAGCTCGATCCATATTGCTTGTGAACTGTAGATCTTATTGACGTAAAAAAAAATTATAAGTACCAAGCACAAACATCACTTATGAGTAGTCCGACACATTGATCAATATATAGAAGGCATAAATCACAATATGCATCTATATAAGCTGACATCAATAAATGCCAACACTGTCCCATCCCCTTGTTAAGGATCGGATGAACTAGTGCTCTTCTTCTATTTGATTCTATTTAGAGCTTATAATCTATCTTCTTAAGGGCAGAACAAGTGGAGAGTACACATTAATTGAGATTGTGCAAATCATATTTAAAAGTAATTATTTTCAAAGCTCATCGTTGTTTTAATATATCAATTCAGCAGCAATAACAAAGATGCCAAGTATATATATCAAGGTACTTCAAAGAAGAATTGGCACTGCACTTTGGAGATTACCTGTGAGAAGTCCATATATATGAGGATCAAAACCCAATTCACTGTAGTCTACATTCTCAAATTTCTCCATTGTCACTGAAAAGTACAAAAAGTTGAATCATTGAAACCCTCAATAGCACCAAAAAAGACCGAAAAGTATTGAGAAGCACTTAGCTTCATCAGGAGTCTTTGGAAGCAGAAACATGAAACTAATAAGCGCAATTATATATTGAGAAGAACTTACTTCATCAGGAGTATTGAGAAGCACACAAAATGGACCGATCAGCAATATGCAGCTCAAACATCATAATGTTATTCATAAGAACAGGTTTAAGGATGAAAGATTGCAATCATACCCAATAGACAACCCACCCAACAATTAGCCAAATAAATTCTCAAAAAAAAAAAAAAAGCAAAGCCGAGCTAGTAGGCCACATTTTGAACATTCATCATGAATGCAAGAATGGCCTGAAGAACAATGCATTTGAATTGTGTTAATGTAGTTTAATATTTACTTTATATAAATTAGGTAGCGGTTTCAATTGTGTTCAATGTGTCGTAGGAGGGAAAAATTAATCTTACGTGCAAAGGATACAAGAAGGCAGATTTGTCAACAATTATAAATCCTTTTTAATATTGTACCTATTGATAGTACACATATAACATGAAATTGTATCTGTTGATTGTCATTAGTCATCGAACTTCATCATGTCATCCCATGCCACTTCATCTACTTGAAAAAGAACAATTGATTGTGGTGCTAAAACCTAGAGTTCGCAAAAGTAAAACAAAATAAATATTAGCATAACAAAATCGGAATTCTACAAATAATGATAACTTAGATCAACTTTTCAAGTGTTCCAATGCTATAAACTAGCTAGTAAACATATAGTTGTCCTCATAATTTTCGACAACACGCGCGAAAAGTCACTACTGGCAACCCCCTCAAGAATCGCACCAAGGGACTAAATAGTGAATTCCTCCTTGTTAGCATCAACCATTGAGTGATAATGTGTACCTGAATGTAACTGTAGTAAGGTGTATTGTATCAATACTGTCCAGCTAATCATTGTAATTAGTTAGACAGTTAGAGTGTGTCAGGAGGTGTGATTAACAACTTGTATGTACGTTTGTGATGTTACACAGAGTATATAAATGAGAGAGACTCAGTTATCTTGTTAAGAGAGATTGTTGAGATGATGTTCTTGTATTCTGTAGTGACCTAATCTGTGTGTTATCACTCCTAATCACGGCTCAAATCAATGATTAATTAATTGATGCTCACCAAGACCAATACAAATAAAAGCTCATTTTTCTCAGCCTAAACAAAAAAAGAGCTAAATGATTCAGACAAGTATGAGTTAAAAGATGTTGTTTGCTAGATACAAAAGAGTACTAGGACAAAGAAACTACTTTACCTAGAAAATTTGCTCCACAAAGTTTTTGATGGGAATTCCATCAATTGCAGCAAATTAGACCCATCTGATGAAGACCCTCTTTGATCCATTAAGCTTCTTAACTTGAGATCATTGGCACCGAAATCTTCGTCTCTGAACAAATCAGATTGGCCTTCTATACAATTACTTTTTTGGGGTGATTTAAAAAAAAAAGTATAATATTGTTGCAGCAACCCCAACAAAGAAGATTCCAACAAAAAGCTGAGATGAGACTGAAATTCAAGTTCTAGGAACGAAAATCACATAAATTCAACCAAAAACATTCCCAACTTTATAAGCTTTGGAGATATAGATTCAAACACAAACAACTAAAAACATGTACCAAACATAAAGAACAACACACAATATACAAAAAATAGAATTGGAAAGGAAGTCAAATAGTAGTAACTCAACATAAGATTCCAACACTAGTACTAGTACCTGTACTCAGCTTCACAGCCTCTCTTATCCCATTTTCGATCAAAATCTCCAAAAAACAGCAAAACCAAATAAACCCAAAAGAATTCAGGCTTCAAATCCACATATTTGAACAGGATAAGCCCATTAAAGACCTGAAGACGATGTTAGCTACAAACAATACTCATAATATATGCCCAGATCAAAACACATGGATTAGTAGCATGGAAAGGATCGATCGAGTCATTGCCAATTTTGAAGGTATCTACATGCATAAAAGTCACATAGCACCATGAAATAGATGAAAATAAGTGTAATGGGAATTCATACCTTTAAGAAATGTCCACAGGGATCTTTGAAGCTATTCAAAGAATTCAAAGAAGAGTTACAAGTACTGTAACAAAATTAAGTGAAAAAAGTTTAAAAGGAATGAATAGTCAAAGGTAGTGTTTAACACAACTGTTTTGATCTTTCATTACAACAGAACTTGAAACATCATGCAATCAACAAGCATGAACTGACCAACTGAAAAAATAAAATAATATAAAATAAACAAAATAGACAAATAAATAAATAAAAGTACTGATCACATCTTGCAATTCAAAATGTTCACACAATATTTGAGCTCATTTCTACAATATCACGTGTGGCTGCACTGGGCACTTGAATTACATAAGTCAGGGCAACAATTGGTTTAAAAAAGTTTGGAGGGCTTATGTTGCTTAAAAAAAGCACCTCCCCACCCCCACCCTCTTAAATTAAAATCTCTCTGAGTTATCTCCTAATCTCTTTAAAAACACCCTCTTAAATTAAAATCTCTTTAAGTTATCTCATAGTCTCTTTATAAATACCCTCTTAAATTAAATTCTGTTTTTAATCTCTCTGCGTTATCTCCTAGTCTCTGAGTGGTTTTAAATTCTGTTTTAATTTACACGTCACATTCAATCTAAGTTACAGAAGAAGCTATGTCTTAGTTGAGTGGCATAATTCACAACATGAGTAGCAGTACTACTTCAACTGAAGTAGCCTTAGAGCCCAAGGAGTATAGTATTATTAATACTAGTTCCAACACAAGTACTACTCAGAAAAGATGCAATGCTAACAACAAGAGGGCGTTGAGGGAGGGTTTGGGAGGAGGGATCAGCGGTATAATAAAAAAAAAAAAAAAAAAAAAAAAAAACCCACTAAATACCCTGCAATTGATGAATTGTTGTTTGCTAGTCTCTTTTATTATTATGATTTTATTTTATTTTTTTCAAAGATCAACTGCAGGATTAGTCACCCAGCTTGAATATCATCCACATATTATCACCATTCAAGATAGGTCCTTTGAGTGTGCATCTTTACATATATTTCACAGTCTGCCAGTTTTTTAAGTAACACTAAACCTACAAACTAACTGAAGTTAGCATAGAAGTCATATATGCAGAGCTATATAATGTTGTGCTCACTACATAAAAGCTCGATCCACATTGCTTGTGAACTATAGATCTTATTGACGTAAAAAAAATTATAAGTACCAAGCACAAACATCACTTATGAGTAGTCTGACACATTGATCAATATATAGGAGGAGGAGCCATCCCCCAAGCATTCTACAGCTAGAGTAGGTAATTGAAGACCAATTTTTATATGAATCATGCATTTTAGTTCAATTTGTTGTGGAGCATGCATGCACAAAACAATGTATACATGCATATTGCATCATGAAATGCACATTGCAACTAAGTTTCTCAGTTGTTCATTGATCAATTCTGCCCATAAAACATTAATTGAGACAGCTGAATTGTGAAGCAATTTGGCAGCCATAAAGAATTCTGCCCATAAAACATTGTTTGGACAAACTTGTATATGAAATAAATAAATAAAATCACAAACCAGCCACAACTAAGTCATGTATGAAGCACTTTCTACTTATAAGACCGCCTTGCACCCCCCTGCCCTATATAAGTTCCGTCTACTAATTCACATCACTAATTCACATGGTTAATACATTCTAATAAAAACAGTATTTGCGGCAGCGGCCACGACGTCGACGACGACTTCGATCATGACATGCTCTAAGGCCTAAGAGCATTAATTTCTACAAAGCAAAGCAAAGCAAATTAAGTAGCAGAGAGCACCAAATGAAAACCAAATTTGTGCATTTTGAAAACAAACCATGCCTCATGAATCCCTAACAAATGACAACCAACCAATGATTGAGAGAGAGAGAGAGAGATGACCTTGTCGTTGTCGTTGGATTGATGAAACATTGAGAGAGAAGAGTGTATGAAGAACCCTCACTCACTGCTTTCCTAAATGAGTCAGTGGAGGGAAACGCAAGACACTTGAAAATTGCATTTAAAATGGATGTTAAACCTCGATTCCCTTTTTCGCTGTTGGATGTGCATCCACATCTCTTTTGCTAGGAATCCAAAGAGCATCCAACGGACTAGAAAGGGCAATTAAGTGCACTTCTCATAACTTTGTTTATTTGCTTGGTAATCCAATCGATCAAAACTTATGTAAAAAACTTTAAACAAGAAAAAAAAAGAAGAAGAAAAAGTTAAAAAAAAAACTATAGGCGTGTGTGTGCGTTGTAGATATCTACAAAAATTAAAATTAAAATTATCCGAATAAAATGAATTGATCTCATCTCTTTCTATATATATAGAGGGAGCCATGTAGCCAAAGTTTGTTAGAATTTTTTTTTCTAAAGATCAAAGAGAGAGAGAGTGATATCGAGAGAATGAGATGATGAACAACAATAATAGTAATATTCCGCACCACCAACCGCCGTGGGGTTTAACTTTTAATCCCACCGATGAAGATCTTATGCGCTACTTGAGGGCCAAAGTAGATAACATTCAACTTCCTTTCGTCGACCCCATCTTCGAATTTGACGTTTTCACCCAGGACCACCCTCTCGCTATTCTACTTGCACCGTATGTAATAAACTATCTTCATCAATCACTACATACAATTTAATTAGTTATCGATCTAGCCGATATAAGCAAGTTCTTGTGGTTGGCTAGAAAACAACTAGTAAAAAAAAAAAAAAAAAAAAAAAAAAAAAAAAAAAAAACTTATGCTAAAAACAAACTTCACGAATCAAATTAATTAATGCTTTCAACTTCCATGATCAGAACTTCAATTCCTTAATTTTATTCTATTCGTTTTGTCTCAGTTCGATACGCGTTTTTCGTGTTTCAATTGGCTTGAAAGAAAAATAGCATATATAGTTTGTAAAAGCAGTGTGGCTAATGGAATAAGAGGTATTGCTTCAATCCATGGAATGACTTTCACATCTCTATGCATCTTTCTATGATGAACACATCAAACACTTTGAAAAAACATTAATTCCTTTTAAGGCCAAGAGTTTTTTTTTTCAATGACCTTCAGTATCATGACGGACGCAATTAATTTGGGATTGAGGCTATGTTGTTGTTGTTGTTGTTGTTGTTGACCTTCGTTATCATGATCACATATAGAAATCTTCCGTATGTGATTCATGGACACTTGTAGGATCAAATTATTAATCTCCTAAAATAATTTCAGGGATCTACGACGACAACCAACTTGAAGAAACTTAGGTCCAGACTTGTGCATTTTCATTCATAAGGTTAGCTGCAGAAGTTGTAAGGAGAGTTGAGCAAGTAGGTCGCCCATTATGCTTCCTAACGAAGAAAATATCGAAATTCAGTCATCCATTTGTTTCCCCAATGCAATATCAATGGCTCTTGATACTTTCCTACGCCGACGATCAAATTCTAGCTATAGAAACAGTGGTAGAGAAGTGCTTTCCATTTGCAACTCATGTTTTAGACAAGTTAGACACTGTGGTGGCCGTGGACAATGCAATAGATGAGCTTTCGACGATGATCCATCGAAAAGTTTCGATTTTAAGTTTGGCTTTGATGCAGTGGAGACTAATTTTGGATTTCTTGATTTGTACTCTAACAGACTGGAATTGTGATGAAGTTAAAGAAAAGGAAATCAGGGTCGATACCAACTGCAATGAACGCGTTGAATTAGGTGCTAGAAAAGCATTAGTCGATGTGCAAGACGAAAGCGAATTGATCATGATCGACTCTAGCCACTCTGAGGACACTATTGAGGAGTCGTGACAGAACAATCAAGGACAAGGATGTATTGCGAGAATTCGATGATGATGAAGAAGAGATCAAGAATGAGGACAAGAGCATGTCAGAGATGGAAAAGATAAAAGACTCCACGAAAAATGCTATGAGACCATCCGAAGATTCAATCGTCGAAATGTTTACTAACAAATGGTACACTTAGATTGATTAAATTTCAACATTGTACTTACAATTAAGATCCAACTTTCTATGCTTAAAAATCAATATAGAATTACAATTGAGTTTGAACAGATATTATTGATGTATATATAAATTCTTCATAGATGAGGAGGCGTATCGGGATCGTAAAACCCGAGAAGGGCATTGATCTCCTCATCCTCCACCATCAGTCCTTCGTCAGTGGCGCCGCAACAGTTAAGAAGACACGACGAAGAAGATGTCGTCGAAGCCTCATAACTCCTATTATTCGATTCAATTTCCTGCAGTCTCGCCATCCCCGTGTTCTTCAAACTTTTCAATTCATCTTCAAACTTTACCAGCTCCTCCAAGGTTTGAATTTGGTCTAGATTCACCTTCTCCCGCCAAAACCCTTCTTTCGTATCCGTCGATTGGCGACTCGGATTCTGGCAGTTAAGAAATTGATCGATGGGTTGATGATGGATGATGGAAAGAAAATGGTTTTCCCGCCGGCGAGAAAACAACGATAGACATCTTCATCGTCCCATCGATCATGCACATCTGCTTGGACTTGTTAAAAATCCCCTTTCGGCGCTTTGAAAAGGTCACTAGGCGCTTGTCCTTGTCCTCGATCGCCTTGATCTCAATTTTTTTCTTCCCATCGTCGCGGCGAGTCAGTCGATGTTTCAGGTCAAAACTAGAACAATTCAATTCAAGAACCTCCCTTTCAAGACCAAGACAGATAAAAGAAGATTATCAGCAATGAAAGTGCAAAAATTATGGCATAAAACTGAATAATCAATGAGATGGACTCACGAAATAGTGAGCAATCTGTTTTTACTCCTAAATCCACAAATCAAGCTTAAACCCTAAAATCCTCAAATCAAGCAATTAAAGTGCAAAAAATATTCAAAGAAATCAAACAATATCACATCGAACCCTTCAAATTACATAGAACTAGACAGCGAGAGAGAGACTTACAGGGAGAGGGCGGGCGGAAGCAAGAGAGTGGACGACAAGGAGGGCGGGTGAGGCGAATGGGAGAGCGAGAGGACGCGCGCAGTGACGACGAGCAGAGAATGTGACGACGAGCAGCCGGAGGCGAGGCGCGGTGACGGAGGACGAAGATGATGGAAGGTTTTGGAGGTGCAGTGGCGTGAAGAAGATGGTGAGCACCAAAAGAACACTTAAATTGGGGCCACATCATCACTTCAAATACTTTGGTAACTTCACATGCAATCCTACGTGGCGCCACGTCATCATGATTGCCAAATTTTCTAACCGAGAAGGGTCGGAGTTATATTGTTCAAACGTTTTCTAAAGTTTGGTGATATATTTGGGACAAATATGAGTTCAGATCACCAAAGTGTTACAAATTACAAACTTCAAAGATCATCTATGTGAAATTAACCCAATATTTATTAGCATAACAAAATCGAATTCTACAAATAATGATAACTTAGATCAACTTTTCAAGTGTTCCAATGCTATAAACTAGCTAGTAAACATAGAGTTGTCCTCATAACTTTCGACAACACGCGCGAAAGGTCACTACTGGCAACCCCCTCAATAATCGCACCGAGGGACTGAATAGTGAATTTCTCCTTGTTAACATCAACCATTGCGTGATAATGTGTACCTGAATGTAACTGTAGTGAGGTGTATTGTATCATTACTCGTCCAGCTAATCATTGTAATTAGTTAGACAGTTAAAGTCGTTTGGATGTTGGTTTTGTTCTCGGTGATATTTTGTTAGAGGATAGATGCATATTACAAGCCTCGTCAAAGGAAGGAACACTCGCGCTCTATTGACAAAAATTAATCTTCGAAATTAAACTCGCACATTACAAATTCATTGGATCAAAACAAAATTCAGGAATATATTCATCCAACACATTTTCCCGACTTTTCAAGATCGTCCCGAAGTTTCTCGTAAAGGAAAAATACAAAATATATAATTCGAACAAATAAACATAATCACATATAGCATATTTTAACTGGAAGGAGCATAGTACACATGAACCAACCCGAGACGCCTCGCGAAACATTCTCGCCTTAAAAAGGTTGTCGTTATGTGCATTACCCCCCAAGGAGTGGACACCATTATGATCACTAATGAAAATGATGATGAGGTGGAGGAGGAAAAAGTAGTTGGTAATGAAAATGATGCAGCCAGTAGTAGGGAAAAAAGGAGGAGGCCGAGATATTGATAATGAAGAAGAAGAGAGTACTAGTACTAGTACTAGCGATTATTACAATCGGGATTTGGAGGTGAACAACTGGAAGAATAAAAAGAGGAAGCGCAAGGTAAGATTAATTAATTAGATGAAAGTATATATGTATATATATACATTTGCGTTGCTTATTATTTGCGGGGTTGGTTTTACTTCTTTTTGGGTGGTTTTGTAGGAAGTTCTTGAGGAGTTAAGGGAGCAGAAAAAAAGCTGTCCCAACAGAACACGTAACTCAAACAGTAACCTAGAAGGCATTGCTTTTCATTTTTTTTATTTTTTCATTTTTTTTAGTTTGGAACGAAAGTAGAAAGCGAAGTGAGACTCGTATCACGAGGTGCATATATGGACAGTCGTGAGACCGACCCTTGTTCGGGGTACTTTTGATGATGTCATAAAATCATCACCTTGCCTTTTGGCATCCATCTCAGCAGAGATATTGTTGGTATCTATTTAGGGGCGGCTCTTCCAAATTTATTTATTTAATTTTCAATCCAAGAGACTATAACTCTGATATCTAATCACTTAAGGTGGAGAGAGTCTCTTACCACTTAGATCCATCCAATCGTTAATTTTTTGTTCGACTTTTTGTGAAGTGTTACTTTTTGTGTTAGGAAGTATAGATACAATTTACAAAGAAAATAGCATTCAATTTGACTTATGATTGGTTAGCGCAACTAGAAGCGAGTTGTTGTCTCTTAACTATTAACTCGAGTTAAAGTTATGAAAAGTAAACAACATTAAAAACTCCCCATTCACATGGTGCGTGACTCGAGCCGAACTCAAAGTGATCAAATTGTTCAAATATATACCGAGTGATTTAAACCAAAAAAAAAGAAGCTTTTAATTGATAAATTTACTCTTTGAATAAAATAATAATAAATGTTCTTAAATGATATTAATTAAAGTTAATTTTAATAAGTTATTCCTATTTGTGTATACCCAATTTATTATATGTGCATAGAAAATTCAACCAATTAAACACGTAAAATTGAAAGTCAAGTACACATTTGAGGAAATAAAATATTTGTCGATTTAGGTATGACGTTCAATATGAATCTAACTTATGCGATGAGTTTGACGACTATAGTTAGTGTCCAATATGAATCTAACTTAGACAGTGATTTCTTGGTTAATCAAGCGTATTGGAACGTTAGAGATTTCTACAAAGAGTATCAGCAAGAGCGAGCACTCCTTAGAGAGTTAAAATCAAGACGATAACAGGTATGATCATCTCCTTCATCTATGATTCGATGTTGTTTGGTTTAAAAAAAATGCTACAATCACACATTTAAATGCACAACGCCCCCTTACCCTCTGTATTTTGTATCACGATATATATATATATATAAGCTCGCATCTCAAGATGCACAACGTTTGGATGTTGGTTTTGTTGTAGTGATATTTTGTAGAGATGTAGAGAGCGTCTACTAGGCGCTCCCATGACCTCCCCTTCACATCACTAATTCACATGGTTAATACATTCTAATAAAAGCAGTATTTGCGGCGGCGGCGCCGACGCCGATGACTTCGATCATGACATGCTCTAAGGCCTAAGAGCATTAATTTCTACAAAGCAAAGCAAATTAAGTAACAGAGAGCACCAAATGAAAACCAAATTTGAGCATTTTGAAAACAAACCATGCCTCATGAATCCCTCCCTAATTTGTGTATGAAGAAGCCTCACTCACTGCTTTCCTCAATGTGTTAAACGCAGAGCATATATTGTTGAAAGGAAAATTGCATTTAAAATGGATGCTAAACCTCAATTCCCCTTTTCGCTGTTGGATGTGCATCGACATTTGTTTTGGTAGGAATCCAAAGGAAAGCCAACGGACTAGAAAGGGGCTATGTTTAGAAGAGGAGGATTTTTTTTGGTTGGACGTTATTGTCCCTGGAATTTTTTGTAAGTGTTGTGGAGTTTGAAGCGCATGTGGAAGGGCACTCTGGGTAGTTCACTGTTGGGTTTAATGTTTTAAAGGTAATATTGTGTGTCCGACTTGGTGAACAACTCAGCCTCTCCCATCAAACTTGGGTTTTGCAGCGAGTTTTTTCTTTTTTTCTTGTTTTTTTCGAGTGTGCGTTGTAGATATATTTATTGTACGTAGTGGCAATTTTGTTAGTTATTAAAAAATTTATTGTTATCTTGCTACAATTAATATCTTAATATCTAAATAGATATCTACAAAAATTAAAATAAAATTATCACATCAAATGAATCCATCTCATCTCTTTCTATATCAAAATTAGAATCTTTTTTTTGGTTGTCTAAAAATCAGAGAAAGAGAGAAAGAGAGAAAGATCAAACTAAGATTCAAGAATTCATTAACAACGCATGCATGATGGAGAATGAGATGATGAACAACAATAATAGTGATATTCTGCACCACCAACTGCCGTGGGGTTTAACTTTTAATCCCACCGATGAAGATCTTATGCGCTACTTGAGGGCCAAAGTAGACAACATTCAACTTCCTTTCGTCGACCCCATCCTCGAATTTGACGTTTTCAGCGTGGATCACCTCTCCCAATTATTCTACTTGCACCGTATGTAATAAACTATCATCAACAATCACTACATGCAATTTAATTAGTTATCGATCTAGCATCTAGGGTACTTTTCTTTACAGGTGCGTGGTTTAACTAGGGTTTTAATTAGGTTTCTTGTTGCATGATCTTTGTTTTCTTTTCTTTTTTTTTTTCTTTTTTTTTTTGTGTAGAATCGCTTTTTACACATGCATGCGTTTTGGTAGTTGGTTGGTTTATTAATTATAGTTATCTAACTCATATATGCTACTGTTTTAATATTGTTATATATGGTATATATATATATATATATATTACCGTTCAATTAGGGTTTACAGTTGGTGTTAAAAAAAAAAACTAGGATTTAATTAAGGTTCTTAGTGATCAATATTTAGCTTTTTACTTTTTAGATCATAAATATTTACGTAACACTGCTTGCATGTTTCTTGGTTTGGTTAATGTAGAGGGGTTAATGAATCAAACTCACGTATACTTTTACGTTAAAAAGAGCGGGAAAGTTCGCAGTGCCGGCAATGGGCGTTGGATCGCCAGTTACGGTCCCGTCAATATATTTAGCAGTGAGGGAGAAATAATGGGGGAGAGGAGATCATTGGTTTATTACAATTCAAAGAAAAAGATATCCACAAAAAAGACCAGGTGGATCATGAACGAGTATAGGCTTCTCAATCCTCAGCCCGCCATCATGTCTGACTCATCTTCCAAAGTAAGTATATATAATCAACAACTGTTTAAATTCATTGGGTTATATACTTAATCAAGATATCTCAGTTGGATTATTAGTTACTAATCAGCTTGCATGTGATTTGTATTTGATTATTTCAGATCCCTTTTGGACTTTATGTAAAATTGGTGAGACAGAAGAACCTCTGGTGATGATGATCAAGTTCTTCCTCAGCCTCGCTGACCACACACGCAGAACACGTCAAATGTTACAACAAAAGTTGATAATGTGGAATTGGTGCCTCAAGAAGTCACTCGGAGGAAGCTTTGGAGGCAAAGATTATCAAAGTAGTAATAATGTTCTCGTCCCAAGAACAACAACAAGCAAGAAGAAAGACCATGAACAACAATTACACCACATGGAATTGGTGCCTCATCATCATGATTTACCTCATGAATTCTCGGGTTAATCATCATGACAACTCATCTTTAGAGGTACTTCAGAGGAGGCGGCGCCTACGGGCGTATTGGTTCATTACTACTTTGCGCTCGACCAACTAGACGATAATGGTACGATGATGAGGAAGTTGGAGATGATCAAGACTGGATTGAGAACTTAGAATCAACTCGGAGGTTGATGATGAGGAACAACAACCACTCCAACAAATTGCCATTAATTCATCAACAATTTGATCAATGCACCAACCCCGGCCACAAGTACTACAACAAAACGTGATGATAGTATTATAACTATTGAGGATTATGATGATATTCCTCCATGCATATTCCTTGATGAATATCAAAGCAACTTCGACTCGTGGATGGAGACGATTAAGAAGCGTGGTCATGATGAGCAAGCAGCAGCAAGTTGACGAGGAGGAGGATGAGCCATCCCTCAAGCGTGCTAAAGCTAGAGTAGCTAATTGAAGACCAATTTTTATATGAATCGTGCATTTTAGTTCAATTTGTTGTGGAGTATGCATGCACAAAACAATGTATATATACGTGCACTATTCTATGTAACATTTTTTTTTTCATCAACAAATTCAATACAGTTCAGTTTATTAGTTTGTAAATATATACAACCTTGCATTTAATTGATTGTTGATCATATTTGGATTAATTGCATGTGATGGTTAATTAAGTTATTCTGGCAAATCAATTTTATGAACTAGCTAGGCTATATATACTTAATTACATATATAGCTAACTTCTTACGGGCATAGAGCAGAAAAACATGACTTGTGGAGCTAGGGTGCATCACATTTTTGCCTCGCTGTCTTGAATATAACATAATACGCGAGTTTGGCATATTGAGTTTACCATGCGAGACATCTAGGTTATATTCAAGAGGCAAAAAAAAGGTGATGCTCCCTGGCTCATTAATTAAGTGAGAAGCTAGTAGTCGAACATGAGTAATTGTTGACACAAATCTCTACATTTTGGCTCAAGTCTTCTAGACAAATAACTAGAAATCTGCCATCCAATGGCTTGCTAAATGACGAACTAAGCATTAATTCATGTTGTTCATTTTTCCTTTCGATCGTATGGTTCAAGATGCTTAATGCCCTCATTTGACTTGCATACAATTGCAAGCATATGGTCTAATCCTAAATATTCGAGAAAATCCTGGAATGGAAATTTAATATAACAAACTAGAGTGCATTTTCCTAAGATTGAGAACCCTTCATATTTTTTCCTGTTTTAATCGTGGCATTTCAAATGGGATTACATACTACTCTTAACACTTTTAAAACCATCAAACTAAGTTTGGGTTGCGTAACTTTCTTTAATCGGCCTTTTAATGTGAAAGGAAATGTATCTATGAAACTCGAAATTTCAGATTTTGGGAGAAAAAATAATTGGGCACCTTTGTTTGCTCTTAGATATCCTCTGACTTCAATATGATCCAACGAGATCAGCAAGCAATGAATTCCCACTGCAAGCCAGATAACCAACTCCAATCTAAAAAAAAAAACGGCAATGGAAATGAATCTCATATATCAGTTAGCAATGCAAGTAGGATTTAAAAATCACCATTACTTGTAGTGCAAACCTAGATAGTTCAGATTTAATAGCACGTACGTGCAAAGCATACAAGAAGACAGATTTGTCCACAATTACAAATCCCTTTTAATATTGTACCTACCGATAGTACATATAAAACATGAAATTGTATCTGTTGATTGTCATTTGTCATCGAACTTCATCATGAATGTCATCCCATGCCAAAGACTTCACCTACTTGAAAAAGAACAATTGATTGTGGTGCTAAAACCTAGAGTTCGCAAAAGTAAAACAAAATAAATATTAGCATAACAAAATCAGAATTCTACAAATAATGATAACTTAGATCAACTTTTCAAAGAAGAGATGTAGAGATGTAGAGAGCGATTTGGGTCTCCATGAAAACACAAAGAAGAGATGCAGAGACCGAAAGAATCGGGGTCATGTGTTTAGACGGATTGAGAGCAAAGTCAATCGTTTGGTTGTTGGTTTTGTTCTAGTGATATTTTGTTAGTTTCTACGTTGCATCGATTTCATGGAGCGCCTCTCCAAATAGGAAAGATGCATATTACAGTTTCGTCAAAAGAAGGAACACTGCTTTGCTTTAGCTATGGACGAGAAAATTAAGATCTCATCACTAGAGTTTCGAAACTTGTGAATTAAAAAAAGTAAAATTGCGGCGACGATAGATGAGTGCCACCACTAGATCGATAAAGCTACTCTTTAATTAGTTTTAACTAATGTGTAGTATCAACTACTCGTAAAAATTTTCACAAACCATTAGAAGAAGATCACCGTATATCTAACAAAAGCACGACAAAGATCAATGTTCTTACATCTCTTACTTCGATGTCGGCTGATTGCTTTTCTCAAGGGCACAGCTTCAATGCTAATGGTTAAGAAACAAGTGTTCTCGCTTATCACTATTCCATACTTCTACCGATAAAAAACTTGGTTTCTTCCATTCAATGTTCAACGTCACATTATTCTACTTTTTCTTTACCCGAAACTACTAGTGTGCGCCCATTAAAATTAAAGAACAAGAGATTAGTATCTCGCATGAATGCAAGTAACTTGCGCCGAGTACTACTCGACTTAGCTCAACACAAGCGAAAATAGCCACAAGAATTAATCCTTTAAAAAAAAAAAAAACACGCGAGAAGGTTCTGCAAGGCCTATCTTCAAACTTCAAACAAATAAAGCGGTTTCATCAGACTTACGATATGTGTAATGCACATCCATCTCCAGATAACTCAAAGCACAAAGAATGTGAAATTAGGTGCTGCATCATGAAATGCATATTGCAATGCTTTATTCTATCATGGTAAACTATGAAATGCATATTGCATCATGAAATGCATAATGAAACTAAGTTTCTCAGTTGTTCATTGATCAATTTTGTCCATAAAACACTAATTGAGACAGCTGAACTGTGAAGCAATTTGGCAGCCATAAAGAATTCTTTAATGGTTCCTGTGCAATCAATAAACATTGTTTGGACAAACTTCTATATGAAATAAATAAATAAATAATAAAATCACAAACTAGCCACAACTAAGTCATGTATGAAGCACTTTCTCCAGACATAATATCTTACCGCTCGAATAGATAATGAAAAAAACCAAGCAGAGCTTATTAGCATGACGAAAAATTATGCACTTCATTGGGCTTCAAAAAAGAATCTTCAGAAATTAAACTGCTCATTACAAATTCATTGGATCAAAACAAAATTCAGAGAGAAAAAAACAATACTCTTTCGAAACTAAACTAAACTAAACTAGCATATTTTCAAACTTCAAACAAACAAAGCAGTTTCATCAGACTTACGATATGTGTAATGCACATCAATCTCCAGATAACTCTAAGCACATTGAATGCGACGCAAGAAATAATCCCATATTGAAATCAAGGTTTGATATAATTTAGGACATTTTAAAGGCCCATGAGGAGAAAAGAATATTGAAGCCACCATTGCTGGACATATACAGAAACAGGCATCTAATAACACATACAAGAACTTGAACTGTACAAATACAGCCAATAAAATCGCAAACTAGCCACAACTAAGTCATGTATGGAGCACTTTCTCCAGACATAATATCTTACTGCTCGAATAGATAATGAAAAGCCCAAGCAGAGCCTATCAGCATGATGTAAAATTATGCGCCTCATAGGGCTTCAAAAAAAAAAAAAACTGAACTGCACATTACAAATTCATTGGATCAAAACAAAGTTCAGAGAGAAAAAAGCAATACTCTTTAGAAACTAAACTGCACAATGGGCACATTACAATTGATAGTACGATTGAACTAAAAAAGATTTTATTGCATGGTCAAGGTTGTACCTGGGTCATTATGCGTATAATGAGCTTTTAGAAAGGAAGCTGACAAGTAGTTTCTTTTTAGAATCAAAGTCCTGCTTCACAAGGTTCAGTACCAACTGTTCTCTTTTCATATCATCACAAATTCTCTTTTCATATCATAGCAAGGTTCAGTAACAACTGTTCTTTTTTCATATCATCGTTGTATAGCTTAAGAGACAAACATAATACGGTGAAAGAAAAAAGTTTAATGCATTGAAACACTGTTTGCTAGTCTCTTTTATTATTATTATTATTTTGAACAGGATAAGCCCATTAAAGACCTGAAGACGATGTGAGCTAGAAACGATACTCAGAATATATGCCCAGATCAAAACATATGGATTAGTAGCATGGAAAGGATCGATCGAGTCATTGCCAATTTTGAAGGTATCTACATGCATAAAAGTCACATAGCACCATGAAATAGATGAAAATAAGTGTAATGGAAATTCATACCTTTAAGAAATGTCCACAGGGATCTTTGAAGCTATTCAAAGAATTCAAAGAAGAGTTACAAGTACTGTAACAAAATTAAGTGAAAAAAGTTTAAAAGGAATGAATAGTCAAAGGTAGTGTTTAACACAACTGTTTTGATCTTTCATGACAAGAGAACTTGAAACATCACAACAAGCATGAACTGACCAACTGAAAAAATAAAATAAAATAAAATAAACAAACAGACAAATAAATAAATAAAAGTACTGATCACATCTTACAATTCAAATGTTCACACAATATTTGAGCTCATTTCTACAATATCAGGTGTGGCTGCACTGGGCACTTGAATTGCATAGGTCAGGACAACAATTGGTTTAAATAGTTTGGAGGGCTTCGTTGCTTAAAAAAGCACCTCCCCACCCCCACCCTCTTAAATTAAAATCTCTCTCGAGTCATCTCCTAGTCTCTTTATAAATACCCTCTTAAATTAAATTCTCGTTGTAATCTCTATGAATTATCTCCTAGTCTCCGAGTGATTCTAAATTATGTTTTAATTTACACGTCACATTCAATCTCGCCATGTGAAAGAAGCTATGTCTCGGTTGAGTGGCATAATTCACAACATGAGTAGCAAGTACTACTTCGCTTAACCTTAGAGCCCAAGGAGTATAGTATTATTAGTACTAGTACCAATACAAGTACTACTCGTAAAAGATGCAATGCTAACAACAAGAGGGCATTGAGGGAGGGTGTGGGAGGAGGCATCGCGTAATAAAAAAAATAAAAACCCACTAAATACCCCCCGCGATTGATGAATTGTTGTTTGCTAGTCTCTTTTATTTTATTTTATTTTTATTTTTTTGTCAAAGATCAACTGCAGGATTAGTCGCCCAGCTTGAATATCATCCACATATTACCACCATTCAAGATAGGTCCTTTGAGTGTGCATCTTTACATATATTTCGCGGTCTGCCAATTTTTTAAGTAACACTAAACCTACAAACAAACTGAAGTTAGCATAGAAGTCATATATGCAGAGCTATATAAGGTTGTGCTCACTACATAGAAGCTCGATCCATATTGCTTGTGAACTGTAGATCTTATTGACGTAAAAAAAAAATTATAAGTACCAAGCACAAACATCACTTATGAGTAGTCCGACACATTGATCAATATATAGAAGGCATAAATCACAATATGCATCTATATAAGCCGACATCAATAAATGCCAACACTTTGTCCCATCCCCTTGTTAAGGATCGGATGAACTAGTGCTCTTCTTCTATTTGATTCTATTTAGAGCTTATAATCTATCTTCTTAAGGGCGAAACAAGTGGAGAGTACACATTAATTGAGATTGTGCAAATCATATTTAAAAGTAATTATTTTCAAAGCTCATCGTTGTTTTAATATATCAATTCAGCAGCAATAACAAAGATGCCAAGTATATATATCAAGGTACTTCAAAGAAGAATTGGCACTTGCACTTTGGAGATTACCCGTGAGAAGTCCATATATATGAGGATCAAAACCCAATTCACCGTAGTCTACATTCTCAAATTTCTCCATTGTCACCGAAAAGTACAAAAAGTTGAATCATTGAAACCCTCAATAGCACCAAAAAAGACCGAAAAGTATTGAGAAGCACTTAGCTTCATCAGAGTCTTTGGAAGCGAGAAACATGAAACTAATAAGCGCAATTATATATTGAGAAGAACTTACTTCATCGGGAGTATTGAGAAGCACACAAAATGGACCGATCAGCAATATGCAGCTCAAACATCATAATGTTATTCATAAGAACAGGTTTAAGGATGAAAGATTGCAATCATACCCAATAGACAACCCACCCAACAATTAGCCAAATAAATTCTCAAAAAAAAAAAAAAAAAAGCAAAGCGGAGCTAGTAGGCCACATTTTGAACATTCATCATGAATGCAAGAATGGCCTCAAGAACAATGCATTTGAATTGTGTTAATGTAGTTTAATATTTACTTTATATAAATTAGGTAGCGGTTTCAATTGTGTTCAATGTGTCGTAGGAGGGAAAAATTAATCTTACGTGCAAAGGATACAAGAAGGCAGATTTGTCAACAATTATAAATCCTTTTTAATATTGTACCTATTGATAGTACACATATAACATGAAATTGTATCTCGTTGATTGTCATTAGTCATCGAACTTCATCATGTCATCCCATGCCACTTCATCTACTTGAAAAAGAACAATTGATTGTGGTGCTAAAACCTAGAGTTCGCAAAAGTAAAACAAAATAAATATTAGCATAACAAAATCGGAATTCTACAAATAATGATAACTTAGATCAACTTTTCAAGTGTTCCAATGCTATAAACTAGCTAGTAAACATATAGTTGTCCTCATAATTTTCGACAACACGCGCGAAAAGTCACTATCGGCAACCCCTCAAGAATCGCACCAAGGGACTAAATAGTGAATTCCTCCTTGTTAGCATCAACCATTGAGTGATAATGTGTACCTGAATGTAACTGTAGTAAGGTGTATTGTATCAATACTGTCCAGCTAATCATTGTAATTAGTTAGACAGTTAGAGTGTGTCGGGAGGTGTGATTAACAACTTGTATGTACGTTTGTGATGTTACACAGAGTATATAAATGAGAGAGACTCGCTTATCTTGTTAAGAGAGATTGTTGAGATGATGTTCTTGTATTCTCAGTAGTGACCTAATCTGTGTGTTATCACTCCTAATCACGGCTCAAATCAATGATTAATTAATTGATGCTCACCAAGACCAATACAAATAAAAGCTCATTTTTCTCACCTAAACAAAAAAAGAGCTAAATGATTCAGACAAGTATGAGTTAAAAGATGTTGTTTGCTAGATACAAAAGAGTACTAGGACAAAGAAACTACTTTACCTAGAAAATTTGCTCCACAAAGTTTTTGATGGGAATTCCATCAATTGCAAGAAATTAGACCCATCGATGAAGACCCTCTTTGATCCATTAAGCTTCTTAACTTGAGATCATTGGCACCGAAATCTTCATCTCTCGAACAAATCAGATTGGCCTTCTATACAATTACTTTTTTGGGGTGATTTAAAAAAAAAGTATAATATTGTTGCAAAAACCCCAACAAAGAAGATTCCAACAAAAAGCTGAGATGAGACTCGAAATTCAAGTTCTAGGAACGAAAATCACATAAATTCAACCAAAAACATTCCCAACTTTATAAGCTTTGGAGATATAGATTCAAACACAAACAACTAAAAACATGTACCAAACATAAAGAACAACACACAATATACAAAAAATAGAATTGGAAAGGAAGTCAAATAGTAGTAACTCAACATAAGATTCCAACACTAGTACTAGTACTGTACTCGCTTCACAAATCTCTTATCCCATTTTCGATCAAAATCTCCAAAAACAGCAAAACCAAATAAACCCAAAAGAATTCAGGCTTCAAATCCACATATTTGAACAGATAAGCCCATTAAAGACCAAAGACGATGTTAGCTACAAACAATACTCATAATATATGCCCAGATCAAAACACATGGATTAGTAGCATGGAAAGGATCGATCGAGTCATTGCCAATTTTGAAGGTATCTACATGCATAAAAGTCACATAGCACCATGAAATAGATGAAAATAAGTGTAATGGGAATTCATACCTTTAAGAAATGTCCACAGGGATCTTTGAAGCTATTCAAAGAATTCAAAGAAGAGTTACAAGTACTGTAACAAAATTAAGTGAAAAAAGTTTAAAAGGAATGAATAGTCAAAGGTAGTGTTTAACACAACTGTTTTGATCTTTCATTACAACAGAACTTGAAACATCATGCAATCAACAAGCATGAACTGACCAACTGAAAAAATAAAATAATATAAAATAAACAAAATAGACAAATAAATAAATAAAAGTACTGATCACATCTTGCAATTCAAAATGTTCACACAATATTTGAGCTCATTTCTACAATATCACGTGTGGCTGCACTTTGGGCACTTGAATTACATAAGTCGGGGGCAACAATTGGTTTAAAAAAGTTTGGAGGGCTTATGTTGCTTAAAAAAAGCACCTCCCCACCCCCACCCTCTTAAATTAAAATCTCTCTCGAGTTATCTCCTAATCTCTTTAAAAACACCCTCTTAAATTAAAATCTCTTTAAGTTATCTCATAGTCTCTTTATAAATACCCTCTTAAATTAAATTCTGTTTTTAATCTCTCTGCGTTATCTCCTAGTCTCTCGAGTGGTTTTAAATTCTGTTTTAATTTACACGTCACATTCAATCTAAGTTACGTAAAGCTATGTCTTAGTTGAGTGGCATAATTCACAACATGAGTAGCAAGACTACTTCAATCGAAGTAGCCTTAGAGCCCAAGGAGTATAGTATTATTAATACTAGTTCCAACACAAGTACTACTCGAAAAGATGCAATGCTAACAACAAGAGGGCGTTGAGGGAGGGTTTGGGAGGAGGGATCAAAGTATAATAAAAAAAAAAAAAAAAAAAAAAAAAAAAAAAAACCCACTAAATACCCCGCAATTGATGAATTGTTGTTTGCTAGTCTGTTTTATTATTATGATTTTATTTTATTTTTTTCAAAGATCAATCTGCGGGATTAGTCACCCACTTTTTGAATATCATCCACATATTATCACCATTCAAGATAGGTCCTTTGAGTGTGCATCTTTACATATATTTCACAGTCTGCCAGTTTTTTAAGTAACACTAAACCTACAAACTAACTGAAGTTAGCATAGAAGTCATATATGCAGAGCTATATAATGTTGTGCTCACTACATAAAAGCTCGATCCACATTGCTTGTGAACTATAGATCTTATTGACGTAAAAAAAATTATAAGTACCAAGCACAAACATCACTTATGAGTAGTCTGACACATTGATCAATATATAGGAGGAGGAGCCATCCCCCAAGCATTCTACAGCTAGAGTAGGTAATTGAAGACCAATTTTTATATGAATCATGCATTTTAGTTCAATTTGTTGTGGAGCATGCATGCACAAAACAATGTATACATGCATATTGCATCATGAAATGCACATTGCAACTAAGTTTCTCAGTTGTTCATTGATCAATTCTGCCCATAAAACATTAATTGAGACAGCTGAATTGTGAAGCAATTTGGCAGCCATAAAGAATTCTGCCCATAAAACATTGTTTGGACAAACTTGTATATGAAATAAATAAATAAAATCACAAACCAGCCACAACTAAGTCATGTATGAAGCACTTTCTACTTATAAGACCGCCTTGCACCCCCCTGCCCTATATAAGTTCCGTCTACTAATTCACATCACTAATTCACATGGTTAATACATTCTAATAAAAACAGTATTTGCGGCAGCGGCCACGACGTCGACGACGACTTCGATCATGACATGCTCTAAGGCCTAAGAGCATTAATTTCTACAAAGCAAAGCAAAGCAAATTAAGTAGCAGAGAGCACCAAATGAAAACCAAATTTGTGCATTTTGAAAACAAACCATGCCTCATGAATCCCTAACAAATGACAACCAACCAATGATTGAGAGAGAGAGAGAGAGATGACCTTGTCGTTGTCGTTGGATTGATGAAACATTGAGAGAGAAGAGTGTATGAAGAACCCTCACTCACTGCTTTCCTAAATGAGTCAGTGGAGGGAAACGCAAGACACTTGAAAATTGCATTTAAAATGGATGTTAAACCTCGATTCCCCTTTTCGCTGTTGGATGTGCATCCACATCTCTTTTGCTAGGAATCCAAAGAGCATCCAACGGACTAGAAAGGGCAATTAAGTGCACTTCTCATAACTTTGTTTATTTGCTTGGTAATCCAATCGATCAAAACTTATGTAAAAAACTTTAAACAAGAAAAAAAAAAGAAGAAGAGAAAAGTTAAAAAAACTATAGGCGTGTGTGTGCGTTGTAGATATCTACAAAAATTAAAATTAAAATTATCCGAATAAAATGAATTGATCTCATCTCTTTCTATATATATAGAGGGAGCCATGTAGCCAAAGTTTGTTAGAATTTTTTTTTTGTCTAAAGATCAAAGAGAGAGAGAGTGATATCAGAGAATGAGATGATGAACAACAATAATAGTAATATTCCGCACCACCAACCGCTAGTGGGGTTTAACTTTTAATCCCACCGATGAAGATCTTATGCGCTACTTGAGGGCCAAAGTAGATAACATTCAACTTCCTTTCGTCGACCCCATCTTCGAATTTGACGTTTTCACCCGGACCACCCCTCTCGGTTATTCTACTTGCACCGTATGTAATAAACTATCTTCATCAATCACTACATACAATTTAATTAGTTATCGATCTAGCCAGATATAAGCAAGTTCTTGTGGTTGGCTAGAAAACAACTAGTAAAAAAAAAAAAAAAAAAAAAAAAAAAAAAAAAAAAGCTTATGCTAAAAACAAACTTCACGAATCAAATTAATTAATGCTTTCAACTTCCATGATCAGAACTTCAATTCCTTAATTTTATTCTATTCGTTTTGTCTCGGTTCGATACGCGTTTTCGTGTTTCAATTGGCTTGAAAGAAAAATAGCATATATAGTTTGTAAAAGCGAGTGTGGCTAATGGAATAAGAGGTATTGCTTCAATCCATGGAATGACTTTCACATCTCTATGCATCTTTCTATGATGAACACATCAAACACTTTGAAAAAACATTAATTCCTTTTAAGGCCAAGAGTTTTTTTTTTCAATGACCTTCAGTATCATGACGGACGCAATTAATTTGGGATTGAGGCTATGTTGTTGTTGTTGTTGTTGTTGTTGACCTTCGTTATCATGATCACATATAGAAATCTTCCGTATATGATTCATGGACACTTGTAGGATCAAATTATTAATCTCCTAAAATAATTTCAGGGATCTACGACGACAACCAACTTGAAGAAACTTAGGTCCAGACTTGTGCATTTTCATTCATAAGGTTAGCTGCAGAAGTTGTAAGGAGAGTTGAGCAAGTAGGTCGCCCATTATGCTTCCTAACGAAGAAAATATCGAAATTCAGTCATCCATTTGTTTCCCCAATGCAATATCAATGGCTCTTGATACTTTCCTACGCCGACGATCAAATTCTAGCTATAGAAACAGTGGTAGAGAAGTGCTTTCCATTTGCAACTCATGTTTTAGACAAGTTAGACACTGTGGTGGCCGTGGACAATGCAATAGATGAGCTTTCGACGATGATCCATCGAAAAGTTTCGATTTTAAGTTTGGCTTTGATGCAGTGGAGACTAATTTTGGATTTCTTGATTTGTACTCTAACAGACTGGAATTGTGATGAAGTTAAAGAAAAGGAAATCAGGGTCGATACCAACTGCAATGAACGCGTTGAATTAGGTGCTAGAAAAGCATTAGTCGATGTGCAAGACGAAAGCGAATTGATCATGATCGACTCTAGCCACTCGAGGACACTATTGAGGAGTCGTGACAACAATCAAGGACAAGGATGTATTGCGAGAATTCGATGATGATGAAGAAGAGATCAAGAATGAGGACAAGAGCATGTCAGAGATGGAAAAGATAAAAGACTCCACGAAAAATGCTATGAGACCATCCGAAGATTCAATCGTCGAAATGTTTACTAACAAATGGTACACTTAGATTGATTAAATTTCAACATTGTACTTACAATTAAGATCCAACTTTCTATGCTTAAAAATCAATATAGAATTACAATTGAGTTTGAACAGATATTATTGATGTATATATAAATTCTTCATAGATGAGGAGGCGTATCGGGATCGTAAAACCCGAGAAGGGCATTGATCTCCTCATCCTCCACCATCAGTCCTTCGTCAGTGGCGCCGCAACAGTTAAGAAGACACGACGAAGAAGATGTCGTCGAAGCCTCATAACTCCTATTATTCGATTCAATTTCCTGCAGTCTCGCCATCCCCGTGTTCTTCAAACTTTTCAATTCATCTTCAAACTTTACCAGCTCCTCCAAGGTTTGAATTTGGTCTAGATTCACCTTCTCCCGCCAAAACCCTTCTTTCGTATCCGTCGATTGGCGACTCGGATTCTGGCAGTTAAGAAATTGATCGATGGGTTGATGATGGATGATGGAAAGAAAATGGTTTTCCCGCCGGCGAGAAAACAACGATAGACATCTTCATCGTCCCATCGATCATGCACATCTGCTTGGACTTGTTAAAAATCCCCTTTCGGCGCTTTGAAAAGGTCACTAGGCGCTTGTCCTTGTCCTCGATCGCCTTGATCTCAATTTTTTTTCTTCCCATCGTCGCGGCGAGTCAGTCGATGTTTCAGGTCAAAACTAGAACAATTCAATTCAAGAACCTCCCTTTCAAGACCAAGACAGATAAAAGAAGATTATCAGCAATGAAAGTGCAAAAATTATGGCATAAAACTGAATAATCAATGAGATGGACTCACGAAATAGTGAGCAATCTGTTTTTACTCCTAAATCCACAAATCAAGCTTAAACCCTAAAATCCTCAAATCAAGCAATTAAAGTGCAAAAAATATTCAAAGAAATCAAACAATATCACATCGAACCCTTCAAATTACATAGAACTAGACAGCGAGAGAGAGACTTACAGGGAGAGGGCGGGCGGAAGCAAGAGAGTGGACGACAAGGAGGGCGGGTGAGGCGAATGGGAGAGCGAGAGGACGCGCGCAGTGACGACGAGCAGAGAATGTGACGACGAGCAGCCGGAGGCGAGGCGCGGTGACGGAGGACGAAGATGATGGAAGGTTTTGGAGGTGCAGTGGCGTGAAGAAGATGGTGAGCACCAAAAGAACACTTAAATTGGGGCCACATCATCACTTCAAATACTTTGGTAACTTCACATGCAATCCTACGTGGCGCCACGTCATCATGATTGCCGAATTTTCTAACCGAGAAGGGTCGGAGTTATATTGTTCAAACGTTTTCTAAAGTTTGGTGATATATTTGGGACAAATATGAGTTCAGTCACCAAAGTGTTACAAATTACAAACTTCAGTGATCATCGGTGAAATTAACCCAATATTTATTAGCATAACAAAATCGGAATTCTACAAATAATGATAACTTAGATCAACTTTTCAAGTGTTCCAATGCTATAAACTAGCTAGTAAACATAGAGTTGTCCTCATAACTTTCGACAACACGCGCGAAAGGTCACTACTGGCAACCCCCTCAATAATCGCACCGAGGGACTGAATAGTGAATTTCTCCTTGTTAACATCAACCATTGCGTGATAATGTGTACCTGAATGTAACTGTAGTGAGGTGTATTGTATCATTACTGTCCAGCTAATCATTGTAATTAGTTAGACAGTTAAAGTCGTTTGGATGTTGGTTTTGTTCTGGTGATATTTTGTTAGAGGATAGATGCATATTACAGTCTCGTCAAAGGAAGGAACACTGCTGCTCTAGTCGTTTGGACAGAAAATCAATCTTCAGAAATTAAACTGCACATTACAAATTCATTGGATCAAAACAAAATTCAGGAATATATTCATCCAACACATTTTCCCGACTTTTCAAGATCGTCCTGAAGTTTCTGTAAAGGAAAAATACAAAATATATAATTCGAACAAATAAACATAATCACATATAGCATATTTTAACTGGAAGGAGCATAGTACACATGAACCAACCTGAGACTGCCTCGCGAAACATTCTGCCTTAAAAAGGTTGTCGTTATGTGCATTACCCCCCAAGGAGTGGACACCATTATGATCACTAATGAAAATGATGATGAGGTGGAGGAGGAAAAAGTAGTTGGTAATGAAAATGATGCAGCCAGTAGTAGGGAAAAAAGGAGGAGGCTGAGATATTGATAAGTGAAGAAGAGAGTACTAGTACTAGTACTAGCGATTATTACAATCAGGATTTGGAGGTGAACAACTGGAAGAATAAAAAGAGGAAGCGCAAGGTAAGATTAATTAATTAGATGAAAGTATATATGTATATATATACATTTGCGTTGCTTATTATTTGCGGGGTTGGTTTTACTTCTTTTTGGGTGGTTTTGTAGGAAGTTCTTGAGGAGTTAAGGGAGCAGGAAAAAAAACTGTCCCAACAGAACACAGAACTCAAACAGGTAACCTAGAAGGCATTGCTTTTCATTTTTTTTATTTTTTCATTTTTTTTAGTTTGGAACGAAAGTAGAAAGCGAAGTGAGACTCGTATCACGAGGTGCATATATGGACAGTCGTGAGACCGACCCTTGTTCGGGGTACTTTTGATGATGTCATAAAATCATCACCTTGCCTTTTGGCATCCATCTCAAAGAGAGATATTGTTGGTATCTATTTAGGGGCGCTCTTCCAAATTTATTTATTTAATTTTCAATCCAAGAGACTATAACTCTGATATCTAATCACTTAAGGTGGAGAGAGTCTCTTACCACTTAGATCCATCCAATCGTTAATTTTTTGTTCGACTTTTTGTGAAGTGTTACTTTTTGTGTTAGGAAGTATAGATACAATTTACAAAGAAAATAGCATTCAATTTGACTTATGATTGGTTAGCGCAACTAGAAGCGAGTTGTTGTCTCTTAACTATTAACTCGAGTTAAAGTTATGAAAAGTAAACAACATTAAAAACTCCCCATTCACATGGTGCGTGACTCAGTAGAACTCAAAGTGATCAAATTGTTCAAATATATACCGAGTGATTTAAACCAAAAAAAAAGAAGCTTTTAATTGATAAATTTACTCTTTGAATAAAATAATAATAAATGTTCTTAAATGATATTAATTAAAGTTAATTTTAATAAGTTATTCCTATTTGTGTATACCCAATTTATTATATGTGCATAGAAAATTCAACCAATTAAACACGTAAAAATTGAAAGTCAGTACACATTTGAGGAAATAAAATATTTGTCGATTTAGGTATGACGTTCAATATGAATCTAACTTATGCGATGAGTTTGACGACTATAGTTAGTGTCCAATATGAATCTAACTTAGACAAAGTGATTTCTTGGTTAATCAAGCGTATTGGAACGTTAGAGATTTCTACAAAGAGTATCAGCAAGAGCGAGCACTCCTTAGAGAGTTAAAATCAAGACGATAACAGGTATGATCATCTCCTTCATCTATGATTCGATGTTGTTTGGTTTAAAAAAAATGCTACAATCACACATTTAAATGCACAACGCCCCCTTACCCTCTGTATTTTGTATCACGATATATATATATATATAAGCTCGCATCTCAAGATGCACAACGTTTGGATGTTGGTTTTGTTGTAGTGATATTTTGTAGAGATGTAGAGAGCGTCTACTAGGCGCTCCCATGACCTCCCTTCACATCACTAATTCACATGGTTAATACATTCTAATAAAAGTAGTATTTGCGGCGGCGGCGCCCGACGCTGATGATGACTTCGATCATGACATGCTCTAAGGCCTAAGAGCATTAATTTCTACAAAGCAAAGCAAATTAAGTAACAGAGAGCACCAAATGAAAACCAAATTTGAGCATTTTGAAAACAAACCATGCCTCATGAATCCCTCCCTAATTTGTGTATGAAGAAGCCTCACTCACTGCTTTCCTCAATGTGTTAAACGCAGAGCATATATTGTTGAAAGGAAAATTGCATTTAAAATGGATGCTAAACCTCAATTCCCCTTTTCGCTGTTGGATGTGCATCGACATTTGTTTTGGTAGGAATCCAAAGGAAAGCCAACGGACTAGAAAGGGGCTATGTTTAGAAGAGGAGGATTTTTTTTGGTTGGACGTTATTGTCCCTGGAATTTTTTTGTAAGTGTTGTGGAGTTTGAAGCGCATGTGGAAGGGCACTCTGGGTAGTTCACTGTTGGGTTTAATGTTTTAAAGGTAATATTGTGTGTCCGACTTGGTGAACAACTCAGCCTCTCCCATCAAACTTGGGTTTTGCAGCGAGTTTTTTCTTTTTTTCTTGTTTTTTTCGAGTGTGCGTTGTAGATATATTTATTGTACGTAGTGGCAATTTTGTTAGTTATTAAAAAATTTATTGTTATCTTGCTACAATTAATATCTTAATATCTAAATAGATATCTACAAAAATTAAAATAAAATTATCACATCAAATGAATCCATCTCATCTCTTTCTATATCAAAATTAGAATCTTTTTTTTGGTTGTCTAAAAATCAGAGAAAGAGAGAAAGAGAGAAAGATCAAACTAAGATTCAAGAATTCATTAACAACGCATGCATGATGGAGAATGAGATGATGAACAACAATAATAGTGATATTCTCGCACCACCAACTAGTGGGGTTTAACTTTTAATCCCACCGATGAAGATCTTATGCGCTACTTGAGGGCCAAAGTAGACAACATTCAACTTCCTTTCGTCGACCCCATCCTCGAATTTGACGTTTTCAGCGTGGATCACCTCTCCCAATTATTCTACTTGCACCGTATGTAATAAACTATCATCAACAATCACTACATGCAATTTAATTAGTTATCGATCTAGCATCTAGGGTACTTTTCTTTACAGGTGCGTGGTTTAACTAGGGTTTTAATTAGGTTTCTTGTTGCATGATCTTTGTTTTCTTTTCTTTTTTTTTCTTTTTTTTTTGTGTAGAATCGCTTTTTACACATGCATGCGTTTTGGTAGTTGGTTGGTTTATTAATTATAGTTATCTAACTCATATATGCTACTGTTTTAATATTGTTATATATGGTATATATATATATATATATTACCGTTCAATTAGGGTTTACAGTTGGTGTTAAAAAAAAAAACTAGGATTTAATTAAGGTTCTTAGTGATCAATATTTAGCTTTTTACTTTTTAGATCATAAATATTTACGTAACACTGCTTGCATGTTTCTTGGTTTGGTTAATGTAGAGGGGTTAATGAATCAAACTCACGTATACTTTTACGTTAAAAAGAGCGGGAAAGTTCGCAGTGCCGGCAATGGGCGTTGGATCGCCAGTTACGGTCCCGTCAATATATTTAGCAGTGAGGGAGAAATAATGGGGGAGAGGAGATCATTGGTTTATTACAATTCAAAGAAAAAGATATCCACAAAAAAGACCAGGTGGATCATGAACGAGTATAGGCTTCTCAATCCTCAGCCCGCCATCATGTCTGACTCATCTTCCAAAGTAAGTATATATAATCAACAACTGTTTAAATTCATTGGGTTATATACTTAATCAAGATATCTCAGTTGGATTATTAGTTACTAATCAGTTGCATGTGATTTGTATTTGATTATTTCAGGATCCCTTTTGGACTTTATGTAAAATTGGTGAGACAGGGAAGAACCTCTGGTGATGATGATCAAGTTCTTCCTCACTTCATGGCCAGCCCACGTACTGCGACCACGTCAAATGTTACAACAAAGTTGATAATGTGGAATTGGTGCCTCAAGAAGTCACTGGAGGAAGCTTTGGAGGCAAAGATTATCAAAGTAGTAATAATGTTCTCATCCCCAAGAACAACAACAACAGCAAGCGAGCACCATGAACAACAATTACACCACATGGAATTGGTGCCTCATCATCATGATTTACCTCATGAATTCTGGGTTAATCATCATGACAACTCATCTTTAGAGGTACTTCAGGAGGCGGCGCCTACAGGGCGTATTGGTTCATTACTACTGCCTGACCAACTAGACGATAATGGTACTGATGATGAGGAAGTTGGAGATGATCAAGACTGGATTGAGAACTTAGAATCAACTCTGGAGGTTGATGATGAGGAACAACAACCACTCCAACAGCTGCCATTAATTCATCAACAATTTGATCAGCAGCACCAACCCTGGCCACAAGTACTACAACAAAACGCTGATGATAGTATTATAACTATTGAGGATTATGATGATATTCCTCCATGCATATTCCTTGATGAATATCAAAGCAACTTCGACTCGTGGATGGAGACGATTAAGAAGCGTGGTCATGATGAGCAGCAGCAACAAGTTGACGAGGAGGAGGATGAGCCATCCCTCAAGCGTGCTAAAGCTAGAGTAGCTAATTGAAGACCAATTTTTATATGAATCGTGCATTTTAGTTCAATTTGTTGTGGAGTATGCATGCACAAAACAATGTATATATACGTGCACTATTCTATGTAACATTTTTTTTTTTTCATCAACAAATTCAATACAGTTCAGTTTATTAGTTTGTAAATATATACAACCTTGCATTTAATTGATTGTTGATCATATTTGGATTAATTGCATGTGATGGTTAATTAAGTTATTCTGGCAAATCAATTTTATGAACTAGCTAGGCTATATATACTTAATTACATATATAGCTAACTTCTTACGGGCATAGAGCAGAAAAACATGACTTGTGGAGCTAGGGTGCATCACATTTTTGCCTCTTGTCTTGAATATAACATAATACGCAGTTTGGCATATTGAGTTTACCATGCGAGACATCTAGGTTATATTCAAGAGGCAAAAAAAGGTGATGCTCCCTGGCTCATTAATTAAGTGAGAAGCTAGTAGTCGAACATGAGTAATTGTTGACACAAATCTCTACATTTTGGCTCAAGTCTTCTAGACAAATAACTAGAAATCTGCCATCCAATGGCTTGCTAAATGACGAACTAAGCATTAATTCATGTTGTTCATTTTTCCTTTCTGATCGTATGGTTCAAGATGCTTAATGCCCTCATTTGACTTGCATACAATTGCAAGCATATGGTCTAATCCTAAATATTCTGAGAAAATCCTGGAATGGAAATTTAATATAACAAACTGTAGAGTGCATTTTCCTAAGATTGAGAACCCTTCATATTTTTTCCTGTTTTAATCGTGGCATTTCAAATGGGATTACATACTACTCTTAACACTTTTAAAACCATCAAACTAAGTTTGGGTTGCAGAACTTTCTTTAATCTGGCCTTTTAATGTGAAAGGAAATGTATCTATGAAACTCAGAAATTTCAGATTTTGGGAGAAAAAATAATTGGGCACCTTTGTTTGCTCTTAGATATCCTCTGACTTCAATATGATCCAACGAGATCAGCAAGCAATGAATTCCCACTGCAAGCCAGATAACCAACTCCAATCTAAAAAAAAAAATGACGGCAATGGAAATGAATCTCATATATCAGTTAGCAATGCAAGTAGGATTTAAAAATCACCATTACTTGTAGTGCAAACCTAGATAGTTCAGGATTTAATAGCACGTACGTGCAAAGCATACAAGAAGACAGATTTGTCCACAATTACAAATCCCTTTTAATATTGTACCTACTGATAGTACATATAAAACATGAAATTGTATCTGTTGATTGTCATTTGTCATCGAACTTCATCATGAATGTCATCCCATGCCAGCACTTCACCTACTTGAAAAAGAACAATTGATTGTGGTGCTAAAACCTAGAGTTCGCAAAAGTAAAACAAAATAAATATTAGCATAACAAAATCAGAATTCTACAAATAATGATAACTTAGATCAACTTTTCAAAGAAGAGATGTAGAGATGTAGAGAGCGATTTGGGTCTCCATGAAAACACAAAGAAGAGATGCAGAGACCGAAAGAATCGGGGTCATGTGTTTAGACGGATTGAGAGCAAAGTCAATCGTTTGGTTGTTGGTTTTGTTCTAGTGATATTTTGTTAGTTTCTACGTTGCATCGATTTCATGGAGCGCCTCTCCAAATAGGAAAGATGCATATTACGCTTTCGTCAAAAGAAGGAACACTGCTTTGCTCTAGTGAATGAGAAAATTAAGATCTCATCACTAGAGTTTCGAAACTTGTGAATTAAAAAAGTAAAATTGCGGCGACGATAGATGAGTGCCACCACTAGATCGATAAAGCTACTCTTTAATTAGTTTTAACTAATGTGTAGTATCAACTACTCGTAAAAATTTTCACAAACCATTAGAAGAAGATCAAATTTGTATATCTAACAAAAGCACGACAAAGATCAATGTTCTTACATCTCTTACTTCGATGTCGACTGATTGCTTTTACAGGGCACAGCTTCAATGCTAATGGTTAAGAAACAGTGTTCTCGATTATCACTATTCCATACTTCTATCGATAAAAAACTTGGTTTCTTCCATTCAATGTTCAACGTCACATTATTCTACTTTTTCTTTACCTGAAACTACTAGTGTGCGCCCATTAAAATTAAAGAACAAGAGATTAGTATCTCGCATGAATGCAAGTAACTTGCGCCGAGTACTACTCGAGACTTAGCTCAACACAAGCGAAAATAGCCACAAGAATTAATCCTTTAAAAAAAAAAAAAAAACACGAGAAGGTTCTGCAAGGCCTATCTTCAAACTTCAAACAAATAAAGCGGTTTCATCGGACTTACGATATGTGTAATGCACATCCATCTCCAGATAACTCAAAGCACAAAGTGAATGTGAAATTAGGTGCTTTGCGCATCATGAAATGCATATTGCAATGCTTTATTCTATCATGGTAAACTATGAAATGCATATTGCATCATGAAATGCATAATGAAACTAAGTTTCTCGGTTGTTCATTGATCAATTTTGTCCATAAAACACTAATTGAGACAGCTGAACTCAATGAAGCAATTTGGCGACCATAAAGAATTCTTTAATGGTTCCCGTGCAATCAATAAACATTGTTTGGACAAACTTCTATATGAAATAAATAAATAAATAATAAAATCACAAACTAGCCACAACTAAGTCATGTATGAAGCACTTTCTCCAGACATAATATCTTACCGCTCGAATAGATAATGAAAAAAACCAAGCGAGCTTATTAGCATGACGAAAAATTATGCACTTCATTGGGCTTCAAAAAAGAATCTTCGAAATTAAACTCGCTCATTACAAATTCATTGGATCAAAACAAAATTCAGAGAGAAAAAAACAATACTCTTTCGAAACTAAACTAAACTAAACTAGCATATTTTCAAACTTCAAACAAACAAAGCGGTTTCATCGGACTTACGATATGTGTAATGCACATCAATCTCCGATAACTCTAAGCACATTGAATGCGACGCAAGAAATAATCCCATATTGAAATCAAGGTTTGATATAATTTAGGACATTTTAAAGGCCCATGAGGAGAAAAGAATATTGAAGCCACCATTGCTGGACATATACAGAAACAGGCATCTAATAACACATACAAGAACTTGAACTGTACAAATACAGCCAATAAAATCGCAAACTAGCCACAACTAAGTCATGTATGGAGCACTTTCTCCGACATAATATCTTACTTGCTCGAATAGATAATGAAAAGCCCAAGCGAGCCTATCAAGCATGATGTAAAATTATGCGCCTCATAGGGCTTCAAAAAAAAAAAAAAACTGAACTGCACATTACAAATTCATTGGATCAAAACAAAGTTCAGAGAGAAAAAAGCAATACTCTTTAGAAACTAAACTGCACAATGGGCACATTACAATTGATAGTACGATTGAACTAAAAAAGATTTTATTGCATGGTCAAGGTTGTACCTGGTCATTATGCGTATAATGAGCTTTTAGAAAGGAAGCTGACAAGTAGTTTCTTTTTAGAATCAAAGTCCCGCTTCACAAGGTTCGGTACCAACTGTTCTCTTTTCATATCATCACAAATTCTCTTTTCATATCATAGCAAGGTTCAAGGTAACAACTGTTCTTTTTTCATATCATCGTTGTATAGCTTAAGAGACAAACATAATACGGTGAAAGAAAAAGTTTAATGCATTGAAACACTTGTTTGCTAGTCTCTTTTATTATTATTATTATTTTGAACAGGATAAGCCCATTAAAGACCAAGACGATGTGAGCTAGAAACGATACTCGAATATATGCCCGAGATCAAAACATATGGATTAGTAGCATGGAAAGGATCGATCGAGTCATTGCCAATTTTGAAGGTATCTACATGCATAAAAGTCACATAGCACCATGAAATAGATGAAAATAAGTGTAATGGAAATTCATACCTTTAAGAAATGTCCACGGGGATCTTTGAAGCTATTCAAAGAATTCAAAGAAGAGTTACAAGTACTGTAACAAAATTAAGTGAAAAAAGTTTAAAAGGAATGAATAGTCAAAGGTAGTGTTTAACACAACTGTTTTGATCTTTCATGACAAGAGAACTTGAAACATCACAACAAGCATGAACCGACCAACCGAAAAAATAAAATAAAATAAAATAAACAAACAGACAAATAAATAAATAAAAGTACTGATCACATCTTACAATTCAAATGTTCACACAATATTTGAGCTCATTTCTACAATATCAGGTGTGGCTGCACTGGGCACTTGAATTGCATAGGTCAGGACAACAATTGGTTTAAATAGTTTGGAGGGCTTCTGTTGCTTAAAAAAAGCACCTCCCCACCCCACCCTCTTAAATTAAAATCTCTCTGAGTCATCTCCTAGTCTCTTTATAAATACCCTCTTAAATTAAATTCTGTTGTAATCTCTATGAATTATCTCCTAGTCTCCGAGTGATTCTAAATTATGTTTTAATTTACACGTCACATTCAATCTCAGTTACAGAAGAAGCTATGTCTCAGTTGAGTGGCATAATTCACAACATGAGTAGCAGTACTACTTCAGTTAACCTTAGAGCCCAAGGAGTATAGTATTATTAGTACTAGTACCAATACAAGTACTACTCAGAAAAGATGCAATGCTAACAACAAGAGGGCATTGAGGGAGGGTGTGGGAGGAGGCATCGCAAAGAATAAAAAAAAATAAAAACCCACTAAATACCCCGCGATTGATGAATTGTTGTTTGCTAGTCTCTTTTATTTTATTTTATTTTTATTTTTTTGTCAAAGATCAAGCTGCAGGATTAGTCGCCCACTTGAATATCATCCACATATTACCACCATTCAAGATAGGTCCTTTGAGTGTGCATCTTTACATATATTTCGCGGTCTCGCCAATTTTTTAAGTAACACTAAACCTACAAACAAACTGAAGTTAGCATAGAAGTCATATATGCGAGCTATATAAGGTTGTGCTCACTACATAGAAGCTCGATCCATATTGCTTGTGAACTTGTAGATCTTATTGACGTAAAAAAAAATTATAAGTACCAAGCACAAACATCACTTATGAGTAGTCCGACACATTGATCAATATATAGAAGGCATAAATCACAATATGCATCTATATAAGTGACATCAATAAATGCCAACACTTTGTCCCATCCCCTTGTTAAGGATCGGATGAACTAGTGCTCTTCTTCTATTTGATTCTATTTAGAGCTTATAATCTATCTTCTTAAGGGCAGAACAAGTGGAGAGTACACATTAATTGAGATTGTGCAAATCATATTTAAAAGTAATTATTTTCAAAGCTCATCGTTGTTTTAATATATCAATTCAGCAGCAATAACAAAGATGCCAAGTATATATATCAAGGTACTTCAAAGAAGAATTGGCACTTTGCGCACTTTGGAGATTACCTGTGAGAAGTCCATATATATGAGGATCAAAACCCAATTCACTGTAGTCTACATTCTCAAATTTCTCCATTGTCACTGAAAAGTACAAAAAGTTGAATCATTGAAACCCTCAATAGCACCAAAAAAGACCGAAAAGTATTGAGAAGCACTTAGCTTCATCAGGAGTCTTTGGAAGCAGAAACATGAAACTAATAAGCGCAATTATATATTGAGAAGAACTTACTTCATCAGGAGTATTGAGAAGCACACAAAATGGACCGATCAGCAATATGCAGCTCAAACATCATAATGTTATTCATAAGAACAGGTTTAAGGATGAAAGATTGCAATCATACCCAATAGACAACCCACCCAACAATTAGCCAAATAAATTCTCAAAAAAAAAAAAAAGCAAAGCCGGAGCTAGTAGGCCACATTTTGAACATTCATCATGAATGCAAGAATGGCCTGAAGAACAATGCATTTGAATTGTGTTAATGTAGTTTAATATTTACTTTATATAAATTAGGTAGCGGTTTCAATTGTGTTCAATGTGTCGTAGGAGGGAAAAATTAATCTTACGTGCAAAGGATACAAGAAGGCAGATTTGTCAACAATTATAAATCCTTTTTAATATTGTACCTATTGATAGTACACATATAACATGAAATTGTATCTGTTGATTGTCATTAGTCATCGAACTTCATCATGTCATCCCATGCCACTTCATCTACTTGAAAAAGAACAATTGATTGTGGTGCTAAAACCTAGAGTTCGCAAAAGTAAAACAAAATAAATATTAGCATAACAAAATCGGAATTCTACAAATAATGATAACTTAGATCAACTTTTCAAGTGTTCCAATGCTATAAACTAGCTAGTAAACATATAGTTGTCCTCATAATTTTCGACAACACGCGCGAAAAGTCACTACTGGCAACCCCCTCAAGAATCGCACCAAGGGACTAAATAGTGAATTCCTCCTTGTTAGCATCAACCATTGAGTGATAATGTGTACCTGAATGTAACTGTAGTAAGGTGTATTGTATCAATACTGTCCAGCTAATCATTGTAATTAGTTAGACAGTTAGAGTGTGTCAGGAGGTGTGATTAACAACTTGTATGTACGTTTGTGATGTTACACAGAGTATATAAATGAGAGAGACTCAGTTATCTTGTTAAGAGAGATTGTTGAGATGATGTTCTTGTATTCTGTAGTGACCTAATCGTGTGTTATCACTCCTAATCACGGCTCAAATCAATGATTAATTAATTGATGCTCACCAAGACCAATACAAATAAAAGCTCATTTTTCTCAGCCTAAACAAAAAAAGAGCTAAATGATTCAGACAAGTATGAGTTAAAAGATGTTGTTTGCTAGATACAAAAGAGTACTAGGACAAAGAAACTACTTTACCTAGAAAATTTGCTCCACAAAGTTTTTGATGGGAATTCCATCAATTGTAGCAAATTAGACCCATCTGATGAAGACCCTCTTTGATCCATTAAGCTTCTTAACTTGAGATCATTGGCACCGAAATCTTCGTCTCTGAACAAATCAGATTGGCCTTATATACAATTACTTTTTTGGGGTGATTTAAAAAAAAAGTATAATATTGTTGCAGCAACCCCAACAAAGAAGATTCCAACAAAAAGCTGAGATGAGACTGAAATTCAAGTTCTAGGAACGAAAATCACATAAATTCAACCAAAAACATTCCCAACTTTATAAGCTTTGGAGATATAGATTCAAACACAAACAACTAAAAACATGTACCAAACATAAAGAACAACACACAATATACAAAAAATAGAATTGGAAAGGAAGTCAAATAGTAGTAACTCAACATAAGATTCCAACACTAGTACTAGTACTGTACTCACTTCACAACCTCTCTTATCCCATTTTCGATCAAAATCTCCAAAAAACAGCAAAACCAAATAAACCCAAAAGAATTCAGGCTTCAAATCCACATATTTGAACAGGATAAGCCCATTAAAGACCTGAAGACGATGTTAGCTACAAACAATACTCATAATATATGCCCAGATCAAAACACATGGATTAGTAGCATGGAAAGGATCGATCGAGTCATTGCCAATTTTGAAGGTATCTACATGCATAAAAGTCACATAGCACCATGAAATAGATGAAAATAAGTGTAATGGGAATTCATACCTTTAAGAAATGTCCACAGGGATCTTTGAAGCTATTCAAAGAATTCAAAGAAGAGTTACAAGTAATCTTGTAACAAAATTAAGTGAAAAAAAGTTTAAAAGGAATGAATAGTCAAAGGTAGTGTTTAACACAACTGTTTTGATCTTTCATTACAACAGAACTTGAAACATCATGCAATCAACAAGCATGAACTGACCAACTGAAAAAATAAAATAATATAAAATAAACAAAATAGACAAATAAATAAATAAAAGTACTGATCACATCTTGCAATTCAAAATGTTCACACAATATTTGAGCTCATTTCTACAATATCACGTGTGGCGCACTTGCCTTGGGCACTTGAATTACATAAGTCGGGGCAACAATTGGTTTAAAAAAGTTTGGAGGGCTTATGTTGCTTAAAAAAAGCACCTCCCCACCCCCACCCTCTTAAATTAAAATCTCTCTGAGTTATCTCCTAATCTCTTTAAAAACACCCTCTTAAATTAAAATCTCTTTAAGTTATCTCATAGTCTCTTTATAAATACCCTCTTAAATTAAATTCTGTTTTTAATCTCTCTGCGTTATCTCCTAGTCTCTGAGTGGTTTTAAATTCTGTTTTAATTTACACGTCACATTCAATCTAAGTTACAGAAGAAGCTATGTCTTAGTTGAGTGGCATAATTCACAACATGAGTAGCAGTACTACTTCAACTGAAGTAGCCTTAGAGCCCAAGGAGTATAGTATTATTAATACTAGTTCCAACACAAGTACTACTCAGAAAAGATGCAATGCTAACAACAAGAGGGCGTTGAGGGAGGGTTTGGGAGGAGGGATCAGCAGTATAATAAAAAAAAAAAAAAAAAAACCCACTAAATACCCTGCAATTGATGAATTGTTGTTTGCTAGTCTCTTTTATTATTATGATTTTATTTTATTTTTTTCAAAGATCAACTGCAGGATTAGTCACCCACTTGAATATCATCCACATATTATCACCATTCAAGATAGGTCCTTTGAGTGTGCATCTTTACATATATTTCACGATCGCCGAGTTTTTAAGTAACACTAAACCTACAAACTAACCGAAGTTAGCATAGAAGTCATATATGCGAGCTATATAATGTTGTGCTCACTACATAAAAGCTCGATCCACATTGCTTGTGAACTATAGATCTTATTGACGTAAAAAAAATTATAAGTACCAAGCACAAACATCACTTATGAGTAGTCCACACATTGATCAATATATAGGAGGAGGAGCCATCCCCCAAGCATTCTACAGCTAGAGTAGGTAATTGAAGACCAATTTTTATATGAATCATGCATTTTAGTTCAATTTGTTGTGGAGCATGCATGCACAAAACAATGTATACATGCATATTGCATCATGAAATGCACATTGCAACTAAGTTTCTCAGTTGTTCATTGATCAATTCTGCCCATAAAACATTAATTGAGACAGCTGAATTGTGAAGCAATTTGGCAGCCATAAAGAATTCTGCCCATAAAACATTGTTTGGACAAACTTGTATATGAAATAAATAAATAAAATCACAAACCAGCCACAACTAAGTCATGTATGAAGCACTTTCTACTTATAAGACCGCCTTGCACCCCCCTGCCCTATATAAGTTCCGTCTACTAATTCACATCACTAATTCACATGGTTAATACATTCTAATAAAAACAGTATTTGCGGCAGCGGCCACGACGTCGACGACGACGACTTCGATCATGACATGCTCTAAGGCCTAAGAGCATTAATTTCTACAAAGCAAAGCAAAGCAAATTAAGTAGCAGAGAGCACCAAATGAAAACCAAATTTGTGCATTTTGAAAACAAACCATGCCTCATGAATCCCTAACAAATGACAACCAACCAATGATTGAGAGAGAGAGAGAGAGATGACCTTGTCGTTGTCGTTGGATTGATGAAACATTGAGAGAGAAGAGTGTATGAAGAACCCTCACTCACTGCTTTCCTAAATGAGTCAGTGGAGGGAAACGCAAGACACTTGAAAATTGCATTTAAAATGGATGTTAAACCTCGATTCCCCTTTTCGCTGTTGGATGTGCATCCACATCTCTTTTGCTAGGAATCCAAAGAGCATCCAACGGACTAGAAAGGGCAATTAAGTGCACTTCTCATAACTTTGTTTATTTGCTTGGTAATCCAATCGATCAAAACTTATGTAAAAAACTTTAAACAAGAAAAAAAAAAGAAGAAGAGAAAAGTTAAAAAAACTATAGGCGTGTGTGTGCGTTGTAGATATCTACAAAAATTAAAATTAAAATTATCCGAATAAAATGAATTGATCTCATCTCTTTCTATATATATAGAGGGAGCCATGTAGCCAAAGTTTGTTAGAATTTTTTTTTTGTCTAAAGATCAAAGAGAGAGAGAGTGATATCAGAGAATGAGATGATGAACAACAATAATAGTAATATTCCGCACCACCAACTGCCGTGGGGTTTAACTTTTAATCCCACCGATGAAGATCTTATGCGCTACTTGAGGGCCAAAGTAGATAACATTCAACTTCCTTTCGTCGACCCCATCTTCGAATTTGACGTTTTCACCCAGGACCACCCCTCTCAGTTATTCTACTTGCACCGTATGTAATAAACTATCTTCATCAATCACTACATACAATTTAATTAGTTATCGATCTAGCCAGATATAAGCAAGTTCTTGTGGTTGGCTAGAAAACAACTAGTAAAAAAAAAAAAAAAAAAAAAAAAAAAAAAAAAAAAAAAAAAACTTATGCTAAAAACAAACTTCACGAATCAAATTAATTAATGCTTTCAACTTCCATGATCGAACTTCAATTCCTTAATTTTATTCTATTCGTTTTGTCTCGGTTCGATACGCGTTTTTCGTGTTTCAATTGGCTTGAAAGAAAAATAGCATATATAGTTTGTAAAAGCAAGTGTGGCTAATGGAATAAGAGGTATTGCTTCAATCCATGGAATGACTTTCACATCTCTATGCATCTTTCTATGATGAACACATCAAACACTTTGAAAAAACATTAATTCCTTTTAAGGCCAAGAGTTTTTTTTTCAATGACCTTCAAGATCATGACTGACGCAATTAATTAATTTGGGATTGAGGCTATGTTGTTGTTGTTGTTGTTGTTGTTGACCTTCGTTATCATGATCACATATAGAAATCTTCCGTATGTGATTCATGGACACTTGTAGGATCAAATTATTAATCTCCTAAAATAATTTCGGGGATCTACGACGACAACCAACTTGAAGAAACTTAGGTCCAGACTTGTGCATTTTCATTCATAAGGTTAGGCTGTGAAGTTGTAAGGAGAGTTGAGCAAGTAGGTCGCCCATTATGCTTCCTAACGAAGAAAATATCGAAATTCAGTCATCCATTTGTTTCCCAATGCAATATCAATGGCTCTTGATACTTTCCTACGCCGACGATCAAATTCTAGCTATAGAAACAATGGGTAGAGAAGTGCTTTCCATTTGCAACTCATGTTTTAGACAAGTTAGACACTGTGGTGGCCGTGGACAATGCAATAGATGAGCTTTCGACGATGATCCATCGAAAAGTTTCGATTTTAAGTTTGGCTTTGATGCAGTGGAGACTAATTTTGGATTTCTTGATTTGTACTCTAACAGACTGGAATTGTGATGAAGTTAAAGAAAAGGAAATCAGGGTCGATACCAACTGCAATGAACGCGTTGAATTAGGTGCTAGAAAAGCATTAGTCGATGTGCAAGACGAAAAGCGAATTGATCATGATCGACTCTAGCCACTCGAGGACACTATTGAGGAGTCGTGACAGAACAATCAAGGACAAGGATGTATTGCGAGAATTCGATGATGATGAAGAAGAGATCAAGAATGAGGACAAGAGCATGTCGAGATGGAAAAGATAAAAGACTCCACGAAAAATGCTATGAGACCATCCGAAGATTCAATCGTCGAAATGTTTACTAACAAATGGTACACTTAGATTGATTAAATTTCAACATTGTACTTACAATTAAGATCCAACTTTCTATGCTTAAAAATCAATATAGAATTACAATTGAGTTTGAACAGATATTATTGATGTATATATAAATTCTTCATAGATGAGGAGGCGTATCGGGATCGTAAAACCCGAGAGGGCATTGATCTCCTCATCCTCCACCATCGATCCTTCGTCGGTGGCGCCGCAACAGATTAAGAAGACACGACGAAGAAGATGTCGTCGAAGCCTCATAACTCCTATTATTCGATTCAATTTCCCGCAGCCTCGCCATCCCCGTGTTCTTCAAACTTTTCAATTCATCTTCAAACTTTACCAGCTCCTCCAAGGTTTGAATTTGGTCTAGATTCACCTTCTCCCGCCAAAACCCTTCTTTCGTATCCGTCGATTGGCGACTCGGATTCTCGCGATTAAGAAATTGATCGATGGGTTGATGATGGATGATGGAAAGAAAATGGTTTTCCCGCCGTGAGAAAACAACGATAGACATCTTCATCGTCCCATCGATCATGCACATCTCGCTTGGACTTGTTAAAAATCCCCTTTCGGCGCTTTGAAAAGGTCACTAGGCGCTTGTCCTTGTCCTCGATCGCCTTGATCTCAATTTTTTTCTTCCCATCGTCGCGGCGAGTCGATCGATGTTTCAGTCAAAACTAGAACAATTCAATTCAAGAACCTCCCTTTCAAGACCAAGACAGATAAAAGAAGATTATCGGCAATGAAAGTGCAAAAATTATGGCATAAAATCGAATAATCAATGAGATGGACTCACGAAATAGTGAGCAATCTGTTTTTACTCCTAAATCCACAAATCAAGCTTAAACCCTAAAATCCTCAAATCAAGCAATTAAAGTGCAAAAAATATTCAAAGAAATCAAACAATATCACATCGAACCCTTCAAATTACATAGAACTAGACAATGAGAGAGAGACTTACAGGGGAGAGGGCGGGCGGAAGCAAGAGAGTGGACGACAAGGAGGGCGGGTGAGGCGAATGGGAGAGCGAGAGGACGCGCGCAGATGACGACGAGCGAGAAATGTGACGACGAGCAGCCGGAGGCGAGGCGCGATGACGGAGGACGAAGATGATGGAAGGTTTTGGAGGTGCGGTGGCGTGAAGAAGATGGTGAGCACCAAAAGAACACTTAAATTGGGGCCACATCATCACTTCAAATACTTTGGTAACTTCACATGCAATCCTACGTGGCGCCACGTCATCATGATTGCCAAATTTTCTAACCGAGAAGGGTCGGAGTTATATTGTTCAAACGTTTTCTAAAGTTTGGTGATATATTTGGGACAAATATGAGTTCAGTCACCAAAGTGTTACAAATTACAAACTTCAGTGATCATCGGTGAAATTAACCCAATATTTATTAGCATAACAAAATCGGAATTCTACAAATAATGATAACTTAGATCAACTTTTCAAGTGTTCCAATGCTATAAACTAGCTAGTAAACATAGAGTTGTCCTCATAACTTTCGACAACACGCGCGAAAGGTCACTACTGGCAACCCCCTCAATAATCGCACCGAGGGACTGAATAGTGAATTTCTCCTTGTTAACATCAACCATTGCGTGATAATGTGTACACGAATGTAATCGTAGTGAGGTGTATTGTATCATTACTTGTCCACTAATCATTGTAATTAGTTAGACAGTTAAAGTCGTTGGATGTTGGTTTTGTTCGTGTGATATTTTGTTAGAGGATAGATGCATATTACGATCTCGTCAAAGGAAGGAACACTCTTTGCTCTAGTCGTTTGACATGAAAAATCAATCTTCGAAATTAAACGCACATTACAAATTCATTGGATCAAAACAAAATTCAGGAATATATTCATCCAACACATTTTCCCGACTTTTCAAGATCGTCCCGAAGTTTCGTAAAGGAAAAATACAAAATATATAATTCGAACAAATAAACATAATCACATATAGCATATTTTAACTGGAAGGAGCATAGTACACATGAACCAACCTGAGATCGCCTCATGAAAACATTCTCGCCTTAAAAAGGTTGTCGTTATGTGCATTACCCCCAAGGAGTGGACACCATTATGATCACTAATGAAAATGATGATGAGGTGGAGGAGGAAAAAGTAGTTGGTAATGAAAATGATGCAACGGTAGTAGGGAAAAAAAGGAGGAGGCCGAGATATTGATAAGTGAAGAAGAGAGTACTAGTACTAGTACTAGCGATTATTACAATCGGGATTTGGAGGTGAACAACTGGAAGAATAAAAAGAGGAAGCGCAAGGTAAGATTAATTAATTAGATGAAAGTATATATGTATATATATACATTTGCGTTGCTTATTATTTGCGGGGTTGGTTTTACTTCTTTTTGGGTGGTTTTGTAGGAAGTTCTTGAGGAGTTAAGGGAGCAGAAAAAAAACTGTCCCAACAGAACACAGAACTCAAACAGGTAACCTAGAAGGCATTGCTTTTCATTTTTTTTATTTTTTCATTTTTTTTAGTTTGGAACGAAAGTAGAAAGCGAAGTGAGACTCGTATCACGAGGTGCATATATGGACGATCGTGAGACCGACCCTTGTTCGGGGTACTTTTGATGATGTCATAAAATCATCACCTTGCCTTTTGGCATCCATCTCAGCAGAGATATTGTTGGTATCTATTTAGGGGCGGCTCTTCCAAATTTATTTATTTAATTTTCAATCCAAGAGACTATAACTCTGATATCTAATCACTTAAGGTGGAGAGAGTCTCTTACCACTTAGATCCATCCAATCGTTAATTTTTTGTTCGACTTTTTGTGAAGTGTTACTTTTTGTGTTAGGAAGTATAGATACAATTTACAAAGAAAATAGCATTCAATTTGACTTATGATTGGTTAGCGCAACTAGAAGCGAGTTGTTGTCTCTTAACTATTAACTCGAGTTAAAGTTATGAAAAGTAAACAACATTAAAAACTCCCCCATTCACATGGTGCGTGACTCAGGCCGAACTCAAAGTGATCAAATTGTTCAAATATATACCGAGTGATTTAAACCAAAAAAAAAGAAGCTTTTAATTGATAAATTTACTCTTTGAATAAAATAATAATAAATGTTCTTAAATGATATTAATTAAAGTTAATTTTAATAAGTTATTCCTATTTGTGTATACCCAATTTATTATATGTGCATAGAAAATTCAACCAATTAAACACGTAAAAATTGAAAGTCAGTACACATTTGAGGAAATAAAATATTTGTCGATTTAGGTATGACGTTCAATATGAATCTAACTTATGCGATGAGTTTGACGACTATAGTTAGTGTCCAATATGAATCTAACTTAGACAGTGATTTCTTGGTTAATCAAGCGTATTGGAACGTTAGAGATTTCTACAAAGAGTATCAGCAAGAGCGAGCACTCCTTAGAGAGTTAAAATCAAGACGATAACAGGTATGATCATCTCCTTCATCTATGATTCGATGTTGTTTGGTTTAAAAAAAATGCTACAATCACACATTTAAATGCACAACGCCCCCTTACCCTCTGTATTTTGTATCACGATATATATATATATATAAGCTCGCATCTCAAGATGCACAACGTTTGGATGTTGGTTTTGTTGTAGTGATATTTTGTAGAGATGTAGAGAGCGTCTACTAGGCGCTCCCATGACCTCCCCTTCACATCACTAATTCACATGGTTAATACATTCTAATAAAAGCAGTATTTGCGGCGGCGGCGCCGACGCCGATGACTTCGATCATGACATGCTCTAAGGCCTAAGAGCATTAATTTCTACAAAGCAAAGCAAATTAAGTAACAGAGAGCACCAAATGAAAACCAAATTTGAGCATTTTGAAAACAAACCATGCCTCATGAATCCCTCCCTAATTTGTGTATGAAGAAGCCTCACTCACTGCTTTCCTCAATGTGTTAAACGCAGAGCATATATTGTTGAAAGGAAAATTGCATTTAAAATGGATGCTAAACCTCAATTCCCCTTTTCGCTGTTGGATGTGCATCGACATTTGTTTTGGTAGGAATCCAAAGGAAAGCCAACGGACTAGAAAGGGGCTATGTTTAGAAGAGGAGGATTTTTTTTGGTTGGACGTTATTGTCCCTGGAATTTTTTTGTAAGTGTTGTGGAGTTTGAAGCGCATGTGGAAGGGCACTCTGGGTAGTTCACTGTTGGGTTTAATGTTTTAAAGGTAATATTGTGTGTCCGACTTGGTGAACAACTCAGCCTCTCCCATCAAACTTGGGTTTTGCAGAGAGTTTTTTCTTTTTTTCTTGTTTTTTTCGAGTGTGCGTTGTAGATATATTTATTGTACGTAGTGGCAATTTTGTTAGTTATTAAAAAATTTATTGTTATCTTACTACAATTAATATCTTAATATCTAAATAGATATCTACAAAAATTAAAATAAAATTATCCACATCAAATGAATCCATCTCATCTCTTTCTATATCAAAATTAGAATCTTTTTTTTTGGTTGTCTAAAAATCAGAGAAAGAGAAAAAGAGAGAAAGATCAAACTAAGATTCAAGAATTCATTAACAACGCATGCATGATGGAGAATGAGATGATGAACAACAATTATAGTGATATTCTGCACCACCAACTGCCGTGGGGTTTAACTTTTAATCCCACCGATGAAGATCTTATGCGGTACTTGAGGGCCAAAGTAGATAACATTCAACTTCCTTTCGTCGACCCCATCCTCGAATTCGATGTTTTCACCGTGGATCACCCCTCCCAATTATTCTACTTGCACCGTATGTAATAAACTATCATCAACAATCACTACATGCAATTTAATTAGTTATCGATCTAGCATCTAGAGTACTTTTCTTTATAGGTGCATGTTTTTGTTTTTAACGTGCATGGTTTAACTAGGGTTTTAGGTAGGTTTCTTGTTGCATGATCATTGTTTTCTTTTTTTTTTCTTTTTTTTTCTGAGTGTACGATCTTTTTTACACATGCATACGTGCACGCTATTTGGTAATTTATTTTTTAAGGTGTTTTGGAGTACAATCTTTTATTACAGTTTAATTAGGGTTTACAGTTGGTGTTAAGAAATTAGTATTTAATTAAGGTTCTTGATGATCTTTAGCTTTTAACTTTTTAGGTCAAATATTTATGTGACACTGCTTGCATGCTTCTTGGTTTGGTTAATGCAGAGGATTTAATGAATGAAACCCACGTATACTTTTACATCAAAAAGAGTGGGAAAGTTCGCAGTGCTGGCAATGGGCGCTGGATCGCCAACAAAGGTCCAGTCAATATATTTAGCAGTGAGGGAGAAATGATGGGGGAGAGGAGATCATTGGTTTATTACAATTCAAAGGAAAAGATACCCGCAAAAAAGACCAGGTGGATCATGAACGAGTATAGGCTACCCAATCTCCAGCCCGCCATCATGTCCGACTCATCGTCGAAAGTAAGTATATATAATTACCAACTGTCTAAATTCATTGGGTTATATACTTAATCAAGATATCTCAGTTGGATTATTAGTTACTAATCAGTTGCATGTGATTTGTATTTGATTATTTTAGGATCCCTTTTGGACTTTATGTAAAATTGGTGAGACAGGAAGAACCTCTGGTGATGATGATCAAGTTCTTCCCCCGCCTCGGCAGCAGCCGCAGTCGCGTCAGATGTTACAACAGGTTGATAATGTGGAATTGGTGCCTCAAGAAGTCACTGGAGGAAGTTTTAGAGGCAAAGATTATCAAAGTAGTAATAATGTTCTGTCCCAAGAACAACAACAAAGCAGCAGCAGCACCATGAACAACAATTACACCACATGGAATTGGTGCCTCATCATCATGATTTACCTCATGAATTCTGGGTTAATCATCATGACAACTCATCTTTAGAGGTGCTTCAGGAGGCGGCGCCTACAGGGCGTATTGGTTCATTACTACTGCCTGACCAACTAGACGATAATGGTACTGATGATGAGGAAGTTAGAGATGATCAAGACTGGATTGAGAATTTGGAATCAACTCTGGAGATTGATGATGAAGAACAACAACCACTCCAACAACTGCCATTAATTCATCAACAATTTGATCAACAGCACCAACCATGGCCACAAGTACTACAACAAAACGCTGATGATAATATTATAACTGTTGAGGATTATGATGATATTCCTCCATGCATTTTCCTTGATGAATATCAAAGCAACTTTGACTCGTGGATGGAAACGATTAAGAAGCGCGGTCATGATGATCAGCAGCAGCAAGAAGTTGACGAGGAGGAGGAGGAGCCATCCCCCAAGCGTGCTAAAGCTAGAGTAGCTAATTGAAGACCAATTTTTATATGAATCATGCATTTTAGTTCAATTTGTTGTGGAGTATGCATGCACAAAACAATGTATATATGCACTATTCTATGTAACATTTTTATTTTCATCAACAAATTCAATACAGTTCAGTTTATTAGTTTGTAAATATATACAACCTTGCATTTAATTGATTGTTGATCATATATTAATTGCATGTGATGGTTAATTAAGTTATTCGGCAAATCAATTTTATGAACTAGCTAGGCTATATACTTAATTACATATAACATTTTTGCCTGCTTTCTTGAATATAACATAATTAAGTGAGAAGCTGGTAGTCGAACATGACTAATTGTTGACACAAATCTCTACATTTTGGCGACCATGCGAATACCACTGGCTCATTAATTAATTGATGCTCACCAAGACCGATACAAATAAAAGCTCATTTTTCTCAGCCTAAACAAAAAAAGAGCTAAATGATTCAGACAAATATGAGTTAAAAGATGTTTGTTAGATACAAAAGAGTACTAGGACAAAGAAACTACTTTACCTAAAAAATTTGCTCCACAAAGTTTTTGATGGGAATTCCATTAATTGTAGCAACTAAAAACATGTACCAAACATAAAGAACAACACACAATATACAAAAAATAGAATTGGAAAGGAAGCCAAATAGTAGTAACTCAACATAAGATTCCAACACTAGTACTAGTACTGCATCACTTACTCGACTTCACTTCACCCTCTCTTATCCCATTTTCAATCAAAATCTCCAAAAAACAGCAAAACCAATGGATTCCACTGCAAGCCAGATAACCACCTCCAATCTGAAAAAAAATGACAGCAATGGAAATGAATCTCAGATATCAGTTAGCAATGCAAGTAGGATTTAAAAATCACCATTACATGTAGTGCAAACCTAGATAGTTCAGGATCAAACAAACACAAAAAGTGGCATTGAGAATAGTAACCAATGGCCCTTGTGACCCTGGAAAATATAAGACCAATTCAAATATTCGAAATTAATACATAAATACAAGACAAAGACAAACTAACTTTTTAACAATGAACATAGTTCATATATTATATGGCTATACACTAAGAAACATCCAAAGAAAATTATGATTATGTTCAAAAAGGCAGAACAAGTTGAGAGTACACATTAATTGAGATTGTACAAATCATATTTAAAAGTAAATCGTTGTTTTAATATATCAATTCAGCAGCAAGAACAAAGATGCCAAGTATATATATCAAGGTACTTCAAAGAAGAATTGGCACTGCACTTTGGAGATAACCTGTGAGAAGTCCATATCTATGAGGATCAAAACCCAATTCATTGTAGTCCACATCTCAAATTTCTCCATTTTCACTGAAAAGTGCATTAGAATTGTGTTAATGTAGTTTAATAATTACTTTATATGAATTAGGAAGCGGTTTCAATTGTGTTCAATGTGTTGTAGGAGGGGAAAATTAATAGCACGTACGTGCAAAGCATACAAGAAGGCAGATTTGTCTACAATTACAAATCCCTTTTAATATTGTACCTACTGATAGTACATATAAAACATGAAATTGTATTTGTTGATTGTCATTTGTCATCGAACTTCATCATGCATGTCATCCCATGCCAGTACTTCACCTACTTGAAAAAGAACAACTGATTGTGGTGCTAAAACCTAGAGTTCGCAAAAGTAAAACAAAATAAATATTAGCATAACAAAATCAGAATTCTACAAATAATGATAACTTAGATCAACTTTTCAAAGAAGAGATGTAGAGATGTAGAGAGCGATTTGGGTCTCCATGAAAACACAAAGAAGAGATGCAGAGACCGAAAGAATCGGGGTCATGTGTTTAGACGGATTGAGAGCAAAGTCAATCGTTTGGATGTTGGTTTTGTTCTAGTGATATTTTGTTAGTTTCTACGTTGCATCAGATTTCATGGAGTGCCTCTCCAAATAGGAAAGATGCATATTACAGTTTCGTCAAAAGAAGGAACACTGCTGCTCTAGTGGACAGAAAATTAAGATCTCATCACTAGAGTTTCTGAAACTTGTGAATTAAAAAAAGTAAAATTGCGGCGACGATAGATGAGTGCCACCACTAGATCGATAAAGCTACTCTTTAATTAGTTTTAACTAATGTGTAGTATCAACTACTCGTAAAAATTTTCACAAACCATTAGAAGAAGATCAGCTGTATATTTAACAAAAGCACGGCAAAGATCAATGTTCTTACCTCTCTTACTTCGATGTCAGCCTGATTGCTTTTCTGGGGCACGAGTTCAATGCTAATGGTTAAGAAACAGATGTTCTCGCTTATCACTATTCCATACTTCTACTGATAGAAAACTTGGTTTCTTCCATTCAATGTTCAACGTCACATTATTCTCCTTTTTCTTTACCTGAAACTACTAGTGTGCGCCCATTAAAATTAAAGAACAAGAGATTAGTATCTGCATGAATGCAAGTAACTTGCGCTGAGTACTACTCAGACTTAGCTCAACAAGCGAAAATAGCCACAAGAATTAATCCTTTAAAAAAAAAAAAAAACACACGAGAAGGTTCTGCAAGGCATATCTTCAAACTTCAAACAAATAAAGCGGTTTCATTAGACTTACGATATGTGTAATGCGCATCCATCTCCAGATTACTCAAAGCACAGTGAATGTGAAATTAGGTGCTGCATCATGAAATGCATATTGCAATGCCTGATTCTATCATGGTAAACTATGAAATGCATAATGAAACTAAGTCTCTCAGTTGTTCATTGATCAATTCTGTCTATAAAACACTAATTGAGACAGCTGAATTGTGAAGCAATTTGGCAGCCATAAAGAATTCTTTAATGGTTCCTGTGCAATCAATAAACATTGTTTGGACAAACTTCTATATGAAATAAATAAATAAATAAATAAATAAAATCACAAACTAGCCACAACTCAATCATGCAAGAAGCACTTTCTCCAGACATAATATCATACTGCTCGAATAGATAATTAAAAACCCAAGCAGAGCTTATTAGCATGACGAAAAATTATGCACTTCATTGGGCTTCAAAAAAAAAAATCTTCAGAAATTAAACTGCTCATTACAAATTCATTGGATCAAAACAAAATTCAGAGAGAAAAAAACAATACTCTTTCAAAACTAAACTAAACTAAATTAGCATAAGAGACAAACATAATAAGGTGAAAGAAAAAAGTTTAATGCATTGAAACATTTAGGTGAAATATATAGGTACCCTGCTATATATGGTTTGTAGCCAAAGAAAAGTTATTTATGCCTTGAAGTAATTAAATAACTAGTTTTTCTGATGTACACCGCACTACTAATCAAGTTAAAGTTCTATTAACAGAGCCCAACACAAACAAATTAACTTACAATATCAAATTAGTTGAACGTCATACATCCAAGACAAATGCATGAAAATCGAGAAGCATAATCTATTCACGAATAAGCAGAAAAGTGTGCAATAAGTGTTGCTGCTCACCTACTGCCCAGAGAAAAGAAACCGGTGCGCTTAATCATCCCACCATCTAAAGACAAAGCACCATCACATATGCCAGGGAGAGCCGACATCATATCCGTTCTTGTTTTATACACTTGCAAGCGAGAGAAAAGGCTATAGAATGAAGTCTCCCTGAGGCCCAGGCCACTGGCTGTGAGACAAGATGAGTTTGCAATTTCCACATTGATCATGTTCACAGCAAAGTCAATAAATCTAGATGGGCACGTTCCGTTTGGCAGTCTTGGTTTTGGAAGAGCAAGCTTTTTTTGTGGATCCCCAGCAGCTAGCTCACCAATATATGGCCTGCATGTAAAATTATGCTTAATATTGAACCAACACACATTTAAGTCCATGTTCTAGAAGAGTTTCTTGCCTTAAGTCTTCTAGACAAATAACTAGAAATCTGCCATCCAATGGCTTGCTAAATGACGAACCAAGCCCATGAAGCTCACTGCTCTTGTTGATTTTTCCTTTCTGATCGTATGGTTCAAGATGCTTAATGCCCTCATTTGACTTCCATACAATTGCAAGCATATGGTCTAATCCTAAATATTCTGAGAAAATCCTGGAATGGAAATTTAATATAAAAAAATATATGTTAATTCCGGCCATGCACAAATAATTACGAGGAAGAGGTAAATATTGCTTGGTGCAGTAAGCCCGTAACCTCCCCCTTATCATCGTTAAAAGAAATCCATAAACTAATTTATTTGATTTGAAGTACCCACATAGTGCTATGGAAAAGCCAGCAAATCACAAGCAACCATGTAAAAAATTGCAGTTTTAGAGTCCTATAGGCAACATTGCCAATGGGGAACTGATTGTATATTTTCAAAAATAATAGGATTTAGTTAACTTTTACTGAATGCCTAAGAATTACACAGCTAAAATAATGAGATAATGAACATACTGGATGATAAAGGCACATTAACATCTATTTTCCAACAAAATTTGCACAGCATTAAACCCAAAAAAAGCACTGCAATATGCAAAAATATGTTGTAAAAACTAAACTACAAGGAAAATAGAATTGAAAACTAAATCATAATCGTGAGTCTTGACCTGCTAAGATTTTCGTCTTCAACTTTGCCGAGGGTAGCTACAACTCCCAGCACATTATTGATCAATGATGGATTTGAAGCCTGATCCGTGTGGCTATTTTTCAACTCACAAACAACGCGAGCTGCAGAATTTTCGATTTGTGAAATTTGTGCTATTGTCTTCTCCTCAAACTGAGAGCCATCAAGATTCCCATTTTCAACCTGAGCTCCAATTGATGACGAGTGGTACTGCCATAGGCTAACTGAAAAGTCATATTTGCATTAGAAAAAAAAAAAAAAAAAAATGCATGTTCGAATGGAACGTGGTTTTACCACAAAAAAATCAACATGGTTTACAAAAAAAAAGACTTTCAAAATATAAGCATTTGTTTCCTCAAAAGAAAAAAAAAAACATAAAAAGTATTTGTACACATTATAATTTCTGAATATAAATTTTTTAAACACTGCAAACTTCAATTTAACTAGTACTTTGTCTTCGAGAACACGCAACATTCAGAACAATCATACTCAACAAGCTTACAAATGCACTCCCTGAATAGATATTTTACTGTTCCAATATTTAATGTAAGGAGCATCTTCTAAATTTTATACGAAGTTTGCCAAACATTTAAGTTGTAAAAATTATTATCCAAGAAAAGTATTATGGCTAACAAAGTAGTAGGTCTAGCATTCTTACAGGAAACTTATATGAATTATCAGTTGCACATTCTCACAAGATTACGCATATAGCAAACTCACAAAAGCCATATGCAAATGCATCACTAAGACACTAACGTTGCCAAGGAGGGGACACCATTATCCACAGCCATCAATGCCTTATATAATTCTAAGTAATAGTGTAATGCTACAATTTTGTTACTAACTAATTGTGCGGCATCAAAGCGGCAATGTGGATCTATGTGTTAATCATCGTGACATCACTAATTCAGTAATTCACATTGCCAATACATTCTAATAAAAACCAAATTTGTGCATAAATTTCTACATAGCAAATTAGTCATGTAAGAAACAAGGAGCACGATTTAGGCATGGCCCCGTCTCGCCGACGCCAACGCAGAATGAAAACCAAGTTTGTGCGTTTTGGAAACATACCATGCCTCATGAATCCCTCCCTAATTTCAAAACAAATGAAAACCAAAATCAAACAAACTTAAAACCATTGAAAATGCACGAAATCAGCGAAAACAAACATTGCAATGCCTGTATCAAAGATTGAGAGAGAGAGAGAGAGAGAGAGAGAGAGAGAGAGAGATGACCTTGTCGTTGTCGCTGTCGTTGGATTGATGAAGAAGCCTCACTCACTGCTTTCCTCAATGTGTTAAACGCAGAGCATATATTGTCGTTGTCGTTCGATTCATTCACCTTTTCGCTGTTGGATGTGCATCGAGATTTATATTGGCAGGACCCCACAGTGCATCCAACGGACTAGAAATGGGCCACGTAGATCTATTTATTGTACGTAGTGGCAATTTTGTTAATTATTAATAGATTTGTTTTTATCTTACTACAATTAATATCTTAACATCTAAATAGATATCTACAAAAAATTAAATTAAATTATCCGAATTGAATGATCATCTCTTTCTATATCAAAATTAGAATCTTTTTTTTTTTTTTTTGTCTAAAAATCAGAGAAAGAGAGAAAGATCAAACTAAGATTCAAGAATTCATTAACAACGCGTGCATGATGGAGAATGAGATGATGAACAACAATAATAGTAATATTCTGCACCACCAACTGCCGTGGGGTTTAACTTTTAATCCCACCGATGAAGATCTTATGCGCTACTTGAGGGCCAAAGTAGACAACATTCAACTTCCTTTCGTCGACCTCATCCTCGAATTTGACGTTTTTACCGTGGATCACCCCTCCCAATTATTCTACTTGCACCGTATGTAATAAACTATCTTCATCAATCACTACATGCAATTTAATTTGTTATCGATCTAGCATCTATGGTATTTTTCTTTATAGGTGCATGTTTTTGTTTTTAACGTGCATGGTTTAACTAGGGTTTTAGGTATGTTTCTTGTTGCATGATCTTTGTTTTTTTTTTTTTTTTTTTTTTTTTTTCTCGAGTGTATTATCTTTTTTACAAGTGCATGCGTGCACGCTATTTGATAATTTGTTTTTTAAGGTGTTTTGGAGTATCATCTTTTATTAGAGTTTAATTAGGGTTTACACTTGGTGTTAAAAAAAATTAGGATTTTTTAAGGTTCTTGATGATCTTTAGCTTTTTTACTTTTTAGGTCAAATATTTACGTAACACTGCTTGCGTGCTTCTTGGTTTGGTTAATGTAGATGAGTTAATGAATGAAACCCACGTATACTTTTACGTCAAAAAGAGCGGAAAAGTTCGCATCTGCGGCAACTCGGCGTTGGATCGCCAGCAACGGTCCAGTCAATATATTTAGCGGTGAGGGAGAAATGATGGGGGAGAGGAGATCATTGGTTTATTACAATTCAAAGGAAAAGATACCCGCAAAAAAGACCAGGTGGATCATGAACGAGTATAGGCTTCCCAATCCCCAGTCCGCCATCATGTCCGACTCATCTTCCAAAGTAACTATATATATAATCACCAACTTTTTTAAATTCAATGGGTTATATACTTAATCAAGATTTCTCAGTTGGATAATTGGTTACTAATCAGTTGCATGTGATTTGTATTTGATTATTACAGGACCCCTTTTGGACTTTATGCAAAATTGGTGAGACAGGAAGAACCTCTGGTGATGATGAACAAGTTCTTCCCCGCCTTCGCGCAATTGCGCAATGCCGCGCATCGATGTTACAACTGGTTGATAATGTGGAACCGGTGCCTCAAGAAGCCACTGGAAAAAGCTTTGGAGGCAAAGATTACCAAAGTAGCAATAATGTTCCCTCACAACAACAACGGCAGCAGCAGCAGCAACAATCTGAATGTGATGATGATGGTGATCAAGGTTGGATTGATAACTTGGAATCAACTCTGGAGGTTGATGATGAAGAACAACAACCACAAGTACACAAAATAGATGATCAACAATTATTAATGGGGCCTCATCATGATCGGCAAGTAGATGATCAACAACAGCAACGGCAACAGCTGCAACAATCTGAATGCAATAATGATGGTGATCCTGATCGCTTGGTGCTAACGGAGGATGATCTTCCTCCTGAATTCTGGGTTAATCTTCATGAACTCCAACAGCTGCCATTAATTCATCAACCACAATTTGAGCAACACCAACCACAAGTACTACAACAGCACACTGATGATAATATCATAACTGTTGAGGATTGTGATGATATTTCTCCATGCAAATGCCCTGATGAATATCAAGGATGCTTCGACTCGTGGATGGAGACAATTAAGAAGGGCGGTCATGATGATCAGCAACATCAATTTGATGATGAGGAGGAGAATGATCAAGATTGGATTGAGAACTTGGAATCAACACTGGAGGTTGATGATGAGGAACAACAACCACTCCAACAGCTGTCATTAATTCATCAACCACTATTTGAGCAGCACCAACCACAAGTACTACAACAGCACACTGATGATAATATTATAAATGTCGAAGATTATGATGATATTCCTCCATGCATCTTCCTTGATGAATATCAAGGCAACTTCGACTCGTGGATGGAGACAATTAAAAAGCGCGACCATGATGATCAGCAGAAGCAAGTTGATGAGGAGGAGGAGCCATCCCCCAAGCGTGCTAAAAGCTAAAGTAGCTAATTGAAGACCAATTTTTATATGGATCATGCATTTTAATTCAATTTGTTGTGGAGTATGCAAGGCACAAAACAATGTATATATGCACTATTCTATGTAACTTTTATTTTTTTCATCAACAAATTCAATACAGTTCAGTTTATTAGTTTGTAAATATATACGACCTTGCATTTAATTGATTGTTGATCATATCTGGATGAATAACATGTGATGGTTAATTAAGTTATTCTGGCAAATTAGTTTTATGAACCAGCTAGGCTATATAGTTACACATATAGCTAGCAGGATTGAGTACAAGGAATTACCGCTGTTTGATTATGCCAAACTACCAATGATTAATTGATGATGACGAAGGCCAATATAAATAAAAAGCTAAGTCTCAAGATCAAAATGTCTCTTTTATATATATATACACTCTTTTTTCATATAACTATAGATTCTTTGCAAGTACATATATAAACATCATGCCATGCATCCTGCCTTGAGTTTCCTCGATAAGTTTGAGGCGAGAACGCCTAGACAACGATGATCTAGTCATAACCGGCACAACACCTTGAAAACAATGTGTAAGGATGTGTGATCAGCCTTACCGCAGGGACCATATTTCGTTAATTTCCACTCTACATCAGATTTCATGGAGTGCCTCCAAAGAGGGAACACCACTGCTCTAATGGACGAAAATTAAGATCTCATCACTAGAGTTTCGAAACTTGTGAATTAACAAAAGCAAAACAAATGGCGACGATAGATGAGTGGCACCATTAGATAAAGCTACTCTTTAATTAGTTTTAACCAATGTGTAGTATCAACTATTCGAAAAAGTTTCACCAACCATTACAAGAAGAGAGGCCGCATATTTAACAAAAGCACGGCAGAGAACAATATTCTTACCTCTCTTCAACGTCACCCGATTGCTTTTCCTGGCACGCTTCAACGCTAATGGTTAATAAAAATAGTGTTCTCGCTTACCACTCTTCCATGCTTCTCCCGATAAAATTGGTTTCTTCCATTCAATGTTCAACTTCACATTATTCTACTTTTTCTCTACCCGAAACTTCAGTGCGCACCCATTAAAATTAAAGAACAAGAGATTAGTATCTCGCATGAATGCAAGTAACTTGCGCCGAGTACTATTCGGATCGCTCACCACAAGCAAAAGTAGTAGCCACAAGAATTAATCCTTTCGGAAAAAAAGAAAAAGAAATACACACGAGAAGGCTCTGCAAGGCATATTTTCAAACTTCAAACAAACAAAGCGCTTTCATCGGACTTACGATATGTGTAATGCACATCAATCTCCAGATAACTCTAAGCACATTGAATGCGACGCAACAAATAATCCCATATTGAAATCAAGGTTAGATATAATTGGGGACATTTTAAAGGCCCATGAGGAAAAAAGAATATTGAAGCCACCATTCTTTGGACATATACGAAACAAAGGCATCTAATAACACATACAAGAACTTGAACTGTACAAATACAAACAATAAAATCGCAAACTAGCCACAACTAAGTCATGTATGGAGCACTTTCTCCGGACATAATATCTTACTGCTCGAATAGACAATGAAAGGCCCAAGCAGAGCCTATCAGCATGATGTAAAATTATGTGAAAAGCCCAAGCAGACTTAGCTCAACACAAGCGAAAATAGCCACAAGAATTAATGCTTCAAAAAAAAAAAAAAAACACGCGAGAAGGTTCTGCAAGGCATATCTTCAAACTTCAAACAAATAAAGCGGTTTCATCGGACTTACGATATGTGTAATGCACATCCATCTCCAGATAACTCAAAGCACATTGAATGTGAAATTAGGTGCTGCATCACGAAAAGCATATTGCAATGCAAGATTCTATCATGGTAAACTATGAAATGCATAATGAAACTAAGTTTCTCAGTTGTTCAATGATCAATTCTCATCCATAAAACACTAATTGAGATAGCTGAATTGTGAAGCAATTTGGCGACCATAAAGAATTCTTTAATGGTCCCCAGTGCAATCAATAAACATTGTTTGGACAAACTTCTATATGAAATAAATAAAATCACAAACTAGCCACAACCAAGTCATGTATGAAGCACTTTCTCCAGACATAATATCTTACTGCCCGAATAGATAATTAAAAACCCAAGCAGAGCTTATTAGCATGACGGAAAATTATGCACTTCATTGGGCTTCCAAAAAAAAAATCTTCAGAAATTAAACTGCTCATTACGAATTCATTGGATCAAAACAAAATTCAGAGAGAAAAAAACAATACTCTTTCGAAACTAAACTAAACTAAACTAGCGTAAGAGACAAACATAATAAGGTGAAAGAAAAAAGTTTAATGCATTGAAACATTTTAGGTGAAATATATAAGTACCCTGCTATATATGGTTTGTAGCCAAAGAAAAGTTATTTTAAGTCCATGTTCTAGAAGAGTTTCATGCCTCAAGTCTTCTAGACAAATAACTAGAAATCTGCCATCCAATGGCTTGCTAAATGACGAACCAAGCCCATGAAGCTCACTGCTCTTGTTGATTTTTCCTTTCTGATCGTATGGTTCAAGATGCTTAATGCCCTCATTTGACTTGCGTACAATTGCAAGCATATGGTCTAATCCTAAATATTCTGAGAAAATCCTGGAATGGAAATTTAATATTAAAAAAAATATGTTAATTCCGGCCATGCACAAATAATTACGAGGAAGAGGTAAATATTGCTTGGTGCAGTAAGCCCGTAACCTCCCCTTATCATCGTTAAAAGAAATCCATAAACTAATTTATTTGATTTGAAGTACCCACATAGTGTTATGGAAAAGCCAAAGAAAATCACAAGCAACCATGTAAAAAATTGCAAAGTGTTAGAGTCCTATAGGCAACATTGCCAATGGGGAACGATTGTATATTTTCAAAAACAATAGGATTTAGTTAACTTTTACTTGAATGCCTAAGAATTACACAATAAAATAATGAGATAATGAATATACTTGGATGATAAAGGCACATTAACATCTATTTTCCAACAAAATCCGTACAACATAAAACCCAAAATAAGCACTGCAATATGCAAAAATATGTTGTAAAAACTAAATCATAATCGTGAGTCCTGACCTGCTAAGATTCCCGTCTTCAACTTTGCCTAGTGTAGCTACAACTCCCAGCACATTATTGATCAATGATGGATTTGAAGCCTGATCCATGTGGCCATTTTTCAACTCACAAACAACACGAGCTGCAGAATTTTCGATTTGTGAAATTTGTGCTATTGTCTTCTCCTCAGACTGAGAACCATCAAGATTCCCATTTTAAACCTGAGCTCCAATTGATGACGAGTGGTACTTTCCTAGGCTAAATGAAAAGTCATATTTGCATTAGAAAAAAAAAATAAAAAATGCATGTTCGAATTGGAACGTGGTTTTACCACAAAAAAACCAACATGGTTTACAAAAAAAAAAAGACTTCAAAAATATAAGCATTTGTTTCCTCAAAAGAAAAAAAAAAAACATAAAAAGTATTTGTACACATTATAATTTACGAATATAAATTTTTTAAACACTGCAAACTTCAATTTAACTAGTACTTTGTCTTCGAGAACACGCAACTTTCAGAACAATCATACTCAACAAGCTTACAAATGCACTCCCTGAATAGATATTTTACTGTTCTAATATTTCATGTAAGGAGCATCTTCTAAATTTTATACGAAGTTTGCCAAACATTTAAGTTGTAAAAATTATTATCCAAGAAAAGTATTATGGCTAACAAAGTAGTAGGTCTAGCATTCTTACAGGAAACTTATATGAATTATCAGTTGCACATTCTCACAAGATTACGCATAGAGCACACTCACAAAATCCATATGCAGATGCATTACTAAGACACTAACGTTACAATTGTAAACATAATCACATATAGCGTATTTTAACTGGAAGGAGCATAGTACACAGGAACCAACCTGAGACTGCCTCGCGAAACATTCTCACAAGATTACGCATATAGCAAACTCACAAAAGCCATATGCAGATGCATCACTAAGACACTAACGTTGCCAACCATTATCCACAGCCATCAATGCCTTATATAATTCTAAGTAATAGTGTAATGCTACAATTTTGTTACTAACTAATTGTGCGGCATCAAAGCGGCAATGTGGATCTATGTGTTAATCATCGTCGCATCGCTAATTCAGTAATTCACATTGCCAATACATTCTAATAAAAACCAAATTTGTGCATTAATTTCTACATAGCAAAGTAGTCATGTAAGGTACAAGGAGCACGATTTAGGCATGGCCCCGTCTCGCTGACGCGGACGCAGACTGAAAACCAAGTTTGTGCGTTTGAGAAACAATCCATGCCTCATGAATCCCTCTCTAATTTCAAAACAAACGAAAACCAAAATCAAACAAACTTAAAACCCTTACATGTCCCAAAACCCTTGAAAATGCACGAAATCAGCAAAAGCAAGAGAAGAGATTGTCTACATTGCCATGCCTGTATCAAAGATTGAGAGAGAGAGAGAGAGAGAGAGAGAGAGAGAGAGAGAGAGAGAGAGAGAGATGACCTTGTCGTAGAGAAGAGTGTATGAAGAAGCCTCACTCACTCGGTCACTTTGCTTTGCTCAATGAGTCGGTGGAGGGAAACGCAAGACACCGTTGAAAATTGCATTTAAAATGGATGTTAAACCTCGATTCCCCTTTTCGCATTGGATGTGCATCCACATCTGTTTTGCTAGGAATCCAAAGAGGGGTTGTTGGAGGGGTGGTTGAGTGCGAGAGGAGATGACAACGACATGGGTAGTAAACAAGAGGATGACGGCGAGTGATGTGAGGGCGGATTTGAGTAGATTGTTCATACCAAGTGAGTGTGAGTGGAAGTTGGAGGAGATGAGGAAGGCAAGAGTGCAGGGGAAGAAGAATTCCCAAGAGGTTTTGGTGGTGAAGATGGTGGATGGAAACGGTGGGGTTTCGGATTTGGACTTCAAGTATTGGACAAGCTTCAACAAGTACGTCTAAACCAACCAACAGACTCAATTTGTGGACAAGTTTCAAGTGAAGGAAGGATGGATTGTGGAGATTTGGTGCTTTAGAGATAAACATTCTCTCCTTTGTTTTGGCATCAATGTCCATCCTTAAACAGTAATATTAAGTCAGTTGATACATTGGTGGGCTATACATGCTGACATGCACACACTAAGATTCAGTGGGACCCATTTCATTGCTTCATTAATGTGTTAATAGTAGATTATAGGGTGCATTGCAGAATTTTTTGATGGTGATGATTGACTTATAATATTTCAATTCTTTCTTCTTTCTTTCTTTCCACCTTGTATTTACAAGTACAGATACATGTTTTGGTTGATATAACTATTTTTATATCAATACTATTGTTTTCATTCTTTATTATTTGTTACTTATTTTGTTTGAAACATCAATGATTAGAGAACAGAATACTACTTGTCTTAATTTGCTGGGTAATTTCTTATCTTTACTCTACATAATATAAGTATATAGTAGTTTTTTGGGGGGCTGGCAGTAATTATCTTCATTTCTTTTCTTCTTTTTTTATAATGCATGGATGATAATAAGGTTTAGATAGGGGGTAATCTTTTATGGGTAGGTTACTAGCTACCTTCAAAGCTGAGGAAATGATCAAAATCTAAATATGGCTAAATGATTTGATGCTGCAAATAGCAAATTGTTTCTAGATCATAGCCTTTCTTGTGTTAGGGACACGTGGATCGAAATATATTTCCACGTTGGCTAAATGTAACTTCATAAGGAAATAAAATATATTTTTTTGATTATCAACTTTTGCCCCCATGTGGTTCGAACCAAAGAACCCTTTCGAATCACATATCAAACCATTGAATCACCCAATTGGTTGATATATAAAGAAGTAAAATGTTAATCTCTCCCCAAATAGTACTGAGACTTTTTGAAGTGAAATCCTACACTTGTGAACTCAAGTGGTATAAGAGCCGATGGTTCAGTTGGGACAAGACATGTCTGTTAGTAGTTGCGGGTTCCTCAAGTCGCCTCTCCTCAAGATGTAGCAACGACAAATTATGAGATGTAACATCTCAGAGGGAAATCGGTCTAAGGTGGAGCCAAGACACTCTAGTGCACCTTATTAAGATTTACTCCAAAAGGTTTCGGTACTCCAAAATATATTTCTACATAGGTTAAGTGTGACTTCACAAAGAATCACTTTAAAAGTGTTGCTCTCTCCTCAAATAATAACGAAACCTGTTGAAGCTCGAGTAGAGCTTCAATGAGGAAGACGAACCAGAACAGCGAGAGAGGAAAACAAAGCTTCGACAAACTCGTCGAATGCTTTGTACATTTGATTTATATTAAAGAAACATTACATCTCAGCCATTGATGTAAACACATCTCAGCCGTTGGATTACAACACACAACGCACACACAAAGCTCACATACTACTTATTACAATAGAGGATATACCTCGAGATGCACACTAAATTCAAAATCAATGGTTCACTCTAACATCCCCCCTCAAACTAAGGGGAAGGGAAATGAGACTTAGTTTGTCCCGTAAATACAAAAATCGAGAGACAGTAAAGGATTTAGTAAAAATATCAGCAACATTATCAACTGAAGGAACATGATGAATATGAAGAAAACCGCCCAACACTTTATCTCGGACATAATGAATGTCTAACTCAATATGTTTAGTGCGAGAGTGATAAACTGGATTCTTGGCTAATGCAAAGAAGACTCATATTATCACACCAAACAAGAGGGACGAGTACCAAGAGAAAGTTTCAATTACTCAAAATAAGGACCGAATCCAACTTAATTCAAGCAGCACTGCGCACAAGAGCACGATATTCGATTCCGTACTAGAACGAGCAACCACCATTGTTTTCTTAGATCGCCAAGAGATCAAATTAGAGCCCAAAATACAAAGATAACCTCGCCACAAATTTCCTATCATCCACCAAGGCAAACCAATCAAGCATCATAATACCCAAAGTGAGAAATAAATCGAACTCGGTTTAAACCACAAACCCAAATCGTAGTACCTTTGAGATAGCGCAAAACTCTCTTAAGAGCTTGCCAATGCAACACTTGTAGGAGACTCATTGGAATTGACTTAAAGTATTCACAATATAAGCAATGTCCGGCCTAGTATTAACAAGATATTGGAGACCACCAAGCAAACTCCTATAAAGAGTTTTATCATGAAAAGAAGCACTACCATCCTTGTACAATGACTTACCAACAAGAAAGGGAGTAGCAATGGGCTTTGCGTGAGACATACCTCCTTTTTGTAAACGCTTATGAATATAAGTCGTTTGAGTTAAGTACAATCCTTTGGCATCCTACGAACTTCCATTCCCAAAAACAAATTCAAATCTCCAATATCCTTTAAAGCAAACTTACCATTCAACTTATTAATGAAAGATTGAATGGAAGATTGATTAGAGCCGATAATTATAATGTCATCCACATAAACCAAAGACATACAACACAACTTGCTCATGATGATAAATGAACAAAGAGTCACTTTGGAATTATGGAAGCCCCAAGACAACAAAGTGGATTTCAACTGATCAAACCATGCACGATGAGCTTGACGAAGACCATACAAAGCTTTATGCAAGAGACACACACAAGATTAGGTTGAGAAGGATCCACAAACCCCATAGGTTGATTTGTGTAAACCTCCTCAACTAATCGACCATTTAAAAATGCATTATTTATATCAATCTGTCTCAAAGACCAACCAAAATGAACACCAAAGACAAAATGACACGAATAGTAGAAGCCTTAACAACAAGACTATATGTCTCATCAAAATCAATACCGGGTACTTGTTTAAACCCTTTGGCCACTAATCTAGCCTTGTATCGATTTATAGACCCATCGAATTCCTCTTAACGAAAAAAATCCACTTATTGCCAACAACATTTTGACTAGGAGCAGAAGGAACAAGAGACCAAGTACCATTCTTCATGAGAGCATGATACTCCCGATCCATTGTTACCTTCCAATGAGGAATCAAGAGCGAAGAAGAATGATGCGGGAAGATCATGTTCATGAGTGGATGTAGTAGACAAAAACACTTTTCTTAAACCGATTCCATCCTTGGCTCGAGTAATCATTGGATGTATGTTTTGGGGATCCACATCGGTCCTTGAATCCACAACAACAGGAGGTGTACCCTCAATCAAGCGGTACACCATTCAAATCGATGAAGGAGATGAAGAACTGATGAAAGTAAGGGCGATGCGGAACCAACAAAGGAAAATCGGTAGGCAACTCGGGTGAGGTAGATGTTGTTGTAGGAAACTAATCAAGCAAATAAAGAATCATAAGGAAATTTATTCTCATGAAACACAACATTTCTAGTGATGTAAATCTTCCCAAATGGACTCAAGCACTTGTAGCCCTTATGCTAACCGCTATACCCCGAAATATGCACTTTTCGATCTAAACCGGTACTTACGAGCATTATAAGGACGCAAATATGGAAAGCATGCACATCCAAAAACTCAAAGTAGTGTGTAATCGGTGATTCATGAAATAATTTCTCAAAAGGTGACATACCATGCAAAGACTTTAGTAGGAAGACGATTAATCGAAATGCAAAGAGTAGAACACGCATCCCACCAAACATTTTTTAGAGGTACTTTACTATGAGCAAGCAATGTAAGACTCATTTCAACTATGTTTCTATGCTTACGTTCACTCTACCATTCGTGCATGTGTATGAGGACACGAATGCCGAAAAATAATTCCACATTCATCAAGTACTGATTTAAAAGATCTATACTCACCACCCCAATCAGATCAACTCTTTTGATAGTAGAACTAAACTGATTCTCCGCCATAGACTTAAAATGCATAAAAGCATTCAATGCATCGATTTCAATTTCAAAAGATATAACCATGTAAAGCGAGTAGAATCATCAATAAAATGAATGTAATAGTTGAAACCACTCGAGAAGTAATCGGTGCGGACCCCACAAATCAAGATGTATCAAATCCTAAACATTATTCGACATTCGATGGATGAATGAAATGGTAATGCATGACTCTTGCCCAAAGTGCACAAGACTCGACAAATATCGGTGATTGAACCGAATGGTAGATGAAGTTTTTGATGCATAACTTTGTTGAAGTGTCTTTTGTGCTTGGATGACCAAGTCTCGGAATGCCACAATGAAGAAAAACTTTTATTGGACACAAACAAAGCAAAGATGTGAAGAAGGTAATCGTGCGGTGGACCGAGATGCGATATAGACCATTTTGTCTTGTTTCGTGAAGAAGAATCTCATTGGTTTGAAGGTCCTTCACGAAACATACATGAGGATGAAACTCAATCAACACATTGTTGTCTTTGGTTAACGAGAGACACTCAACAAATTCTTTTTGATGCTAGGCACACACAAAGTGTTATGAAATGATAATGTAGAACCAACGAGATGGAATGCAAGCAGACCAGCACCGGTAATTTTCAAAGAATCGACCATTACCAACCATTAAAGATTGATTACCCGAGTATGTGGAGGTGTTAAGCATCCGAGAAAAATCCCTAGTAACATGAGATGTAGCACCACTTGTCCATGTACCACGATCCATCATGACCGCTTCGATGCGGAAAGAAAGACGAAGGTGTATGAGATTGAGGAGTGAAAAGCCTCATCTCGAGGTAGAGGAGAACTCCCTGTTTGAGAGCCCATGTACTTCATGTCCGCTCTATAGTAACATACAACTTCGCTCGAATGTCCAAACTTCCCACAAATTTGACATGTGGGTTTGTCGTTCTGTCGCTTGATGACTTGAAACCTCCTCTCGCCTCGAAACCTTCCAAGATACCACGACCTCTCGGAACCACCATTCGCTCTATTCCCATTGGAATTCCAGCTTCCGAACATTCACCTTAGTGCTACTGTTTTTAATTTCAAAGACAGATTAGCGAGATGGAGAATCCCGCAACACTAAAGCATTTACATCCGAAATTACATTATACTGATCCAATGTTTCTTCAAACCCGATCGGTGTAGAGTATAGTTCTTGCCATTGTAAATCACGCCTTCCTTGCAAGAAGGTAGTAATAGGTAGATAATCCCTGTCTAAACCAATCAACACACTAGAAATCAAATCATATGTGCTCACCACTGATCTTGCAATAGCCAGATTATTAGAAATACATTTCATCTTAGACAAATACTCTCTCATTTTCATAGCACCCTTACGAGTTGTATGAAGTGCTTTCTTGAGAGACTGAACGTGAACTCTATTATTAGAGCCATAATCTGTTTCGATTTCTCTCCACAACTCATTTGCTGTTTGTTTCGGTGTATTCCCAATAATCTGCATTGCACGATCGCATCATCGCATTTATCAACCAACCCAACAAAAATCGATCTCTCTCAACCAAATCTTGTACTGGATTTGGTAATCCATCATCAAGAATTTATCTGGTATTTCCGAGAGACCCAAACAAATGACCATCAAGATCAAAACCTTGAATAAATTTTAACAACAATCGATTTCCACAATAGAAAATTTGTTCCATCAAGCTTTATAGTAACAAATTGACTCAAAGAACTACCAAATGGAGTACCGAATTCAAACCTAAGGTACCTCCGATACAAAACCTGAAGATGGGGATCCCTGTTCCATCACTCCAAACCTGTTCGTCATTCACACCAGAGTCAAGATCTCAACAACTTTCTCCCAGATTTGTTTGTTTTACACCCAGATCTCACAATTTCTGCACCAGATCTAGTTGTTTTACAACCAGATCTCGTAACTGCAATACTAGATCTGACTTGTTCTTCGCCAGATTCCTCATATCTGACTCCTTCTTCACCAGATCCAGTTGTTTGACAACCAGATCTCGTAACTGCGACACTAGATCTAGCTTGTTCTTGCTCAGATCTGGCTATTCCATCACCAGATCCATGCACAGAGAAAGGATGCACAGAGAAATCTCGAAGGAGAAATCACAGAGATCACTCATGGTTGCCAGAGGTCGGATCTAAAGCCTGCGAAGGAGAAATCGCGAAGAAATACTCGAGTGAGCGTTCGAGCGAGCAGCGAAGAGCTCTATCACCACACACCAGAGAAATCTTGTCTTTCTCTCTCGATCCATAGCGCTAGCTGTTCAAAGCTCTGATACCACGTTGAAGCTCGAGTAGAGCTTCAATGAGGAAGACGAACCAGAACAGCGAGAGGGGAAAACAAAGCTTCGACAAACTCGTCGAATGCTTTGTACATTTTATTTATATCAAAGAAACATTACATCTCAGCCATTGATGTAAACACATCTCGGCCGTTCGATTACAACACACAACGCACACACAAAGCTCACATACTACTTATTACAACAGAGGATATACCTCGAGATGCACACTAAATTCAAAATCAATGGTTCACTCTAACAAAACCTTTTGGAGTAAAACCCCCACACATGTGCACTCAAGGTGGTTAGGTTAAGATAATATCGATTAATGAGATCCAACTACTCCTAGAATAATGCCACTACAAGTCTACAACCGATACACCAACTATCGCTTAAAGAAACTCCTCATCACAATCGCCCATTGAACTCACTAACATCAACGTCTATCCATTACCGCGCGATTCTCGCGCACCTAAAAATTTATGTTTCAAATGAACAGATTTTGAATTGGAAGATTAAACCAAAGTAGTTCTAACATACACACATTCGCAATGTCGATCGAATGAGCGTACACAAATCAAAGAACACACACCGATTCCGATCCAAAACCTAGGCTCTGTTTGGCAAGACTAGCTGATCATCTAGTGATAACCGATAAACTAGTGATAGTGATAATCTAGTTTGATAGTTGATAATCTACTAATTAGCGGAAAAGTCGATAATCTAGTTGATCAACTAAAAATTGTTTGGAATGATAGGCCGATTAATTAGCTGATAAATGCAAAATGACATTAAAGGACATATGATATAATTAAGTATATTAATTTTATAATCATATAATTAATTGTTATAAATAACTTTGTATTTTATTTACAAAATTCAAATTAATACTATAAAATAATTTATATTATTTAGAAAACTAAATTATGTGTGTCCATAAATGCTTACATGAAAATAACTCTATATTAATTTATAAGAATTCGCAAAAAATAAACACATGTAAATAAAATACAATAAACGACTTGGATAACTATACATATACCTAATGCATCATCCATAATGGAGAAGCAATGTTATTGCGAATATTCTTCATTTCTAGAGAAGTCTCTCTATAACTTAAAAAAATAGTAAATTAGTAAAAAAAAAAAAATAGCCCACCACTCGAACACTACATTAAAAAAATATTTTTATATCATCTAAAAAGATTTTTATACTCGATGTTGTTAAAACTTATTTAATACGTAATAAATATCTAACAAGATTATCTACAATTAAAAAATTAATGTGTAATAATTTTTAATTTTAGTGAAATTCTTTGTTTTATAATATTTAGTTAATTATTAATCACTATTTTTTTTCATTAACAATATTAAGCTATATGTTAATTTTAAATTCAATAAGTTTTAAAAACGTATTATATGAGCTTGAAATGTTGGTTTCTCATCTGCCAACTCTACTGAGGTATAATCGCAGGGTACTAATATTCGCGGGTTTGCAAGCGCATTGATTTTTTAATACCGTAAAAATAAGAGTATATGAAAAAATTGTTTTAAAAAGATTATATAGTGTCACTCTGAAGTAGTCCCACACAAAATCTGAGACTGAGAGGTACATATTCGTGTACAAGTCGAATTGAGTCTGCCAACACTAAATTTCTAATTCTATTAAGAATTTACCATTAATTATATCTATTAATTTCTTCATCTTCTTCAAATTGATAAAACAACAACAACAACAACTCTTTTTCTTCTTCCGCAATTTTCTGTCAATTTTTTTTTTTTTTTTTTTTAATGAAGATGATGATTGATGAGTAAGGCGAGTTTGTAGAGGTCCCGGACGCCACGAAGAACTCTGGCTTTGTAACTGCAGGGTTTGTGGAGGTGTGCCTTGAATGCCCTTATAAGGAACGTACTCCTTTCTCATGTCATGGGGTCGCAGGAAAATAAGGTCTACCCTTAAGAATAACAGAGACTTTTCGAGGCCGCCGCAAAAGCAGTTGGCGCAGCCTTCACGACCACTAATGATCACTGGCGCCGGAGAGGATCATGATGATGATGATGATGAGGAAAAAGTAGTTGGTAATGAAAATGGTGCAGGCAGTGGTAGGGAAAACAAAGAGGAGGCTGGGATATTGATGAGTGAAGAAGAGAGGATTTGGAGGTGAACAAGTGGAAGAATAAAAAGAGGAAGCGCAAGGTAAGATTAATTAATTAGATGAATGTATATATATATATATATATATATATATTTGTGCTGCTTATTATTTGCGGGTTTGGTTTTACTTCTTTTTAGGTGGTTTTGTAGGAAGTTCTTGAGGAGTTAAGGTAGCAGGAAAAGAAATTGTCCCAACAGAACAAAGAACTCAAACAACGAAAGTGGAAAGCGAAGTGAGTCTCGTATCACGAGGTGCATATATGGAGAGTCATGAGATCGACCGGTGTTCGGGGTGTACTTTTGATGATGTCATAAAATCATCACCTTGCCTTTTGGCATCCATCTAAGCGGAGATATTGCTGGTATCTATTTAGGGGCGACTCTTCCAATTTTTTTTTATTTTTTTTTCAATCCATGAGACTATAACTCAGATATCTGATCACTTAAGGTGGAGACCAGAGTCTCTTACCACTTAGACTCATCCAGTTGTTAATTTTTTGTCCGACTTTTTTATGAAGTGTTACTTTTTGTGTTAAGAAGTATATATACAATTTACAAAGAAAATAGCCTTTAATTTGACTTATGATTGATTGGCACAACTGAAGTGAGTTATAGTCTCTTAACTATTAACTTGAGTTAAAGTCTTTGAAAAGTAAACAACATTAAAAACTTCCCCATTCACATGGTGCGTGACTCGGTAAACTCGAAATGGTCAAATGGTTCAAATACCGAGTGGTTTAAATAAAAAAAAAAGCTTTTAATTGATAAATTTACTCTTTGAATAAAATAATAATAAATGTTCTTAAATGATATTAATTAAAGTTAATTTTAATAAGTTATTCCTATTTGTGTATACTGTATACCCAATTTATTATATGTGCATATAAAATTCAACCAATCAAACAGGTAAAAATTGAAAGTCAGTACACATTTGAGGAAATAGAATATTTATCGGTTTAGGTATGACGTTCAATATAAATCTAACTTATGCGATGAGTTTGACGACTATAGTTAGTGTCCAATATGAATCTAACTTAGACAATGATTACTTGGTTAATCAAGCGTATTGGAACGTTAGAGATTTCTATAAAGAAAGAAACGAAAAGCGAGCACTCCTTGAAGAGTTAAAATCAAGACGATTACAGGTATGATCATCTCTTTCATCTATGATTCGATGTTGTTTGGTTTAAGAAAAATGCTAGAATCACACCCTTAAATGCACAACGCCCCCTTACCCACTGTATTTTGTATCATGAGATATATGTATAAGGTCGTTGGGCATTCTTTTGTGCATTATTGGTGTTGTTCTACTCATCCTTTTTTATTTATGAGGAATTTAATTAATTAAGTATTACTTATATACGTAATCGAGCACAATGAAAAAGTTTGATCCATGTAGCTGACCCCAATTAATTTGGGACTGAGGCTATGATGTTGTTGTTGTTGTATTACTTATATACGTACATTCTTATCACTAAAATTACTATTTCAGGCATCGGCCTTGTGGCAACGCCTAAATGGGGACCGACTTACTCCTCCACTGAACGAAAGGGCCCAATTCGGACAATACATACATGGGTATTAGTATATTTTTCTTTTTCTTTTTTTGAAAGAGGTGTTATTTGTGGACTTTCCTTGGTATGTACAGCTAGTGTAATTCTTCAAGAGCAATTGAGTTTTCGTTCATAGAAAGAGAAAATAATTCCATTAGATTATGTAGTGTATTAATTATTTTGGTTATTTTTTTCATATTGTTTCGGGTCGGGGAGGTCGGCTTTTAATTTGTCTTGACTACTTATCAACTTACGACAAGTTCCTTTATATCTAGAGTTTAAAATTGAGACATGGATTTGTGTCATCCCACTGTAAAATTCTTTTAAGAGATTAATTAATTAACATTTCTCTAATAAATTTTGATAAAAAAAAATATTCTAGCTATCTAGCTAACTAGCATTTATACCGTAGTGACATTTGGTACACATAAAATTAACATTGGAATTGGACTAAAGTTGTTCAAAATAAATTCAAAAGAAAAATGTTAAGGTGAAATCATTTCGCTACAACCTTTCATCATTGTAATACGTTGTTGAAGACCCTGAGTTTTGCATTGATATGTATGCATATAAAAAACTTTCATGTATATTTAAAAGACCTCAAGAGTTTGTAAAAAAAAGTTGTAGCAAAAGTTTGTCGCTATATTGTTATCCTTTTGCAACATGAATATCATTTAGGGTCCGTCCACAAAGCCTATATATAGGCACATTTGTGTTGTAGGATGTGCATCATGTCGTGTATTTTGTGTGATTTGAGGAAAAGTGCATCCACAAACAGGGTCGATTTTGAAGCTGGGCTGGGGCGAGCGGCTACCTAAGCCCCCACCCCAGTATTTTGAGTATTTTATTCTGAGTTCTCGATTACAATACATCTTCATATCTCACTCGCTTTTCTCCGCTTAAAATCTCCAAATGCCACTCTCTCGATCGATCGAGCTTGACTTCAATAGCGAACTCTTCGATCTCTCCATGGTGGCGTCTCTGCTCCTCATCTCTCTAATGATGCCTCTGGTCAGTACTCTTCATCTTTACGCCAATAAGTTCGGCCCCATTCACTACCTTAGGTTCGTAATCATACTCCCCTCTCTCTTAGATCTCTTATTTTTTGATCTCTGGATCTCTTGTGCTAGGGCTTCGTTTCGTCAATCTTAGTTTGGTAAAGCTTGATTTTAGTTCAATTTTTAAGTTATATCCATCTTTCGTGCTAGGGTTTCAATTCAAGCTGGATGAAGGAGAAAGAGAGGAATGAGAGGATCATTCTTAGTCTTTTGAAAGTTAGTCTTTTGAAATAACTTTCAAAAGAATAAACTTGACTAAACTCAATTTTGAAAATGTCTTAGATTTTAATTTCTTGACTTGCATTTGTCTTGGTATTTGAAAATGATAAACAATTCTTATTTGATGACAAGCTCACGACGAGCTAGCAACCTCGCGCCCCCCACTGAGAGGGTATACACGTTCTGAATGATTGTAGAACCTAATGAATACGTACACCTCGTGGAACCTACAACATGTGCGTCAACAAACAAATGAAGTTGCACACAACTTTGCAAAGCTTACGCAATGTCATTATTGTCCCTAAGTATTGGGAAGAAGCTCAAATTGTTGTTCGGAGTTATATTTTCAATGATGTAATTGGAGGTTGAATTAATAGAAATTACCATTTCAAAAAAAAAAGAAACTTACATTTATCGTTTCAAGTGAATAAAAAAATTAGATTGGGAGGGCCACCTCCATATGGAACCTGATAGTGCAAGAGCGTAGATTAGACCATGTTTTTGGTATTAGACACCAAGTCGAAAACCAAAAAAGAAAAGAAAAGGAAAAACAAATTTATCATAGTTGCAATTTCGTTAATTAAAATATTTATTAATTATTGTCTTACTACAATTACATTCTAAAAAAATAAACTTCAAAAAAAATAAAAAAAGGTATTGGCGTGTGTGCGTTGTAGATATATTTATATTATGTAGTGGCAATTTCGTTAATTATTAAAAGATTTATTGTTATCTTACTACAATAACAATCTTAATATCTAAATAGATATCTACAAAAAAAGAAAAATTATCTTAATCGAATGAATCGATCATATATATATATATATATATATTTGTGATGCTTATTATTTGCGGGTTTGGTTTTACTTCTTTTTGGGTGGTTTTGTAGGAAGTTCTTAAGGAGTTAAGGGAGTAGGAAAAAAATTTGTCCCAACAGAACAAAGAACTCAAACAGGTAACCTAAAAGGCATTGCTTTTCATTTTTTCATTTTTTTTTTTTTAGTTTGGAACGAAAGTAGAAAGCGAAGAGAGTCTCGTATCACAAGGTGCATATATGGACAGTCGTGAGACCTACCCGTGTTAGTGATGTACTTTTGATGATGTCATAAAATCATCACCCTGCCTTTTGGCATCCATCTTAGCAGAGATATTGTTGGTATCTATTTAGAGGTGGCTTTTCCAACTTTTTTTTTTTTTTTCAATCCATGAGACTATAACTCAGATATTTGATCACTTAAGGTGGAGACCAAAGTCTCTTACCACTTAGATCCATCCAGTTGTTGATTTTTTGTCCGACTTTTTTGTGAAGTGTTACTTTTTGTGTTAAGAAGTATATATACAATTTACAAAGAAAATAGCCTTTAAGTTAATTTATGATTGGTTGGCACAACTGGAAGCGAGTTATAGTCTCTTAACTATTAACTTGAGTTAAAGTGCTAAAAAGTAAACAACATTAAAAACTCCTCCATTCACATGGTGCGTGACTCGGGCCGCACTCGAAATGGTCAAATGGTTCAAATACCGAGTGGTTTAAACCAAAAAAAAAAAAAAGCTTTTAATTGATAAATTTACTCTTTGAATAAAATAATAATAAATGTTCTTAAATGATATTAATTAAAGTTAATTTTAATAAGTTATTCCTATTTGTGTATACCCAATTTATTATATGTGCATAGAAAATTCAACCAATCAAACACGTAAAAATTGAAAGTCAGTACACATTTGAGGAAATAGAATATTTATCGATTTAGGTATGGCGTTCAATATAAATCTAACTTATGTGATGAGTTTGACGACTATAGTTAGCGTCCAATATGAATCTAACTTAGACAATAATTACTTGGTTAATCACGCGTATTGGAACGTTAGAGATTTCTACAAAGAGCAGCAGCAAGAGCGAGCACTCCTTGAAGAGTTAAAATCAAGACGATTACAGGTATGATCATCTCCTTCATCTATGATTCGATGTTGTTTGGTTTAAGAAAAATGCTAGATGCACAACGCCCCCTTACCCACTGTATTTTGTATCACGAGATATATATATATATATATATATATATATATATATATATATATATATATATATATATATATATATATATATATATAAGCTCGCATCTCAAGATGCACACGGAGGATGGAAATATAAGGTCGGAGGATGGAAATATAAGGTCGTTGGGCATTCTTTTGTGCATTATTGGTGTTGTTATAGTCATCCTTTTTTATTTATGAGGAATTTAATTAATTAATTATCACTTATATACGTAATCGAGCACAATGGAAAAGTCTGATCCATGTAGCCGACCCCAGTTAATTCGGGACTGAGGCTATGATGTTGTTGTTGTTGTTGTTGTTGTTGTATTACTTATATACGTACATTCTTTTCACTAAAATTAATATTTCAGGCATCGGCCTTGTGGCGCGCCTAAATGGGGACCGACTTACGCCTCCACTTAACAAAGGGCCCAATTTGAACAATACATACATGGGTATTAGTATATTTTTCTTTTTCTTTTTTTGAAAGAGGTGTTATTTGTGTACTTTCCTTGGTATATATAGCTAGTATAATTCTTCAAGAGCAATTGAAAAAGAGAAAATAATTCCATTAGATTATGTAGTGTATTAGTTTTTTTGGTTTTTTTTTTCATATTGTTTTGGGTCGGGAAGGTCGGAGTTTAATTTGTCTTGACTACTCATTAACTTACGACAAGTTCCTTTATATTTAGAGCTTAAAATTAAGACATAGATTCGTGTCATCCCACTGTAAAATTCTTTTAAGAGATTAATTAATTAACATTTCTCTAATAAATTTTGATAAAAAAAATATTCTAGCTATCTAGCTAACTAGCATTTATACCGTAGGGACATTTGGTACACATAAAATTAACATTGGAATTGGACTAGGGTTGTTCAAAATAAATTTTTATGTAGTAGGATCACTTATCATACAATGCTTGTCGCGATGAAGAAAAATCACAAACATCGTCGTTCCTTGATGCGCGACATGCATGTTGTAGGATCACAACATCTAGCTCCATCCTTTTCTCTTTCAGAGTTGTATCCAAGAAATAGGCAATGAATTGCCTTAATTGTTATCAAACTTATATATTTCAATGATTATTAGGTACAAAGGCTTAATATATATAAATGGTTTCGAATAATACTCGAAAATGGCATAATGCAGTATTGACATTCCGCGACTTTTGATAAATAAGAAATAAGATGAACCTTGAATTGATTGTAGTAGCCAATGTTATTGATCACATGAGCTACAATATTCTTAATCCCCAATGCAGAGAAAGAAAGGGTGAAAAATGTTTACCATTTGAAAGCTTTTGTCAAACTTTATGTTGTTCACTCCTTAAATTTTTTTTCTTGCTATTGTTTTTGTTTTTGTTTTTTTTTTTTTTTCTTAAAATCTTCTTGCCATTTTATTTGTCCCAAACCTTGACAAAAATAGAAGCTGAAAAAACTCGATGGTATAATAGTAAACTTAAGAAGTCAAAAGCATCAATAACCACCGCAACTACTCTCCGATGCCCAAGGTCATTTCCATCGAGACGAATAAGGTTCGAAACTCGTGGAATGCGAAATAAATGTTAGACCTCTAGTTAATATTTAATCCAAGTTATCCATCATAAATGTCTCAGAGAATAATCAATCTAAGTCCATTATAGATCTTGATAGTTATACGATTTTTTGGGCTCAATATATAGGCTCGTCCAAGCTCTATAAGTTCGAATAATGAAAGCTCAATGTCTATTACATTAGATTGAAAAGATTAAGTCAAAACATCTCTGGTGAGATAGATGAAGTGTCATTTGTCAAAAAGCAAAGTTTAGAGATGTTGTGAGTTTGACTCCAACTTTTTTTTTTTTTTTTAAAAGAGTTCTTTTTTTTTTTTAGTTAATGGATTAGAAGAGTTTAATGGGTTTTGGTAGTTTTTGGGATTGGAGATTGGAGATTCCAACTTAGCTCCAAGAGTGTGTGGTTTGATTGAGTAAATTTTTGGTGCTGGATAAAAATTATGTTGTAAATATATAAATAGGGATTGAAAGAGTAGTAGTGAGGGTAGTTTGGACACTTTTTCTCTCGATTACTTGGGAGTTTATATAAACTCCCCCTTTGTCTTCCTAGAAAGCCCATTAAAAATGTTAATAACAATTATGTTGGAGTATAGAGATTCAAAGAGAAGTAGGTGCGGTAGCCTAATGGAGAAGGGTGGTTGCGGTGGCGTGGACGTGTATATAGAAAGCCGACAAATGCCTCAGTTAGAAATGGAAGAAATTTGTAGGGATAAGATTAGACCTAATATAATTTGGGATAACATAAATTATAATAGATTTAATAGTTTTCCAAGTCGATTCATTTTGAGAATCATAGGTATCCAATCCTTCCGTTTGACTAATGTCATGAGGGCTATCATAGCCTAGCCTCGAGATAAATGGGCTATCATAGCCTAGAGATAACAAAAGAATGGTGGTGGAACTACCTCAAATTGAACCCATTACCTTTATTTTAGTCAAAGTAGTGGTGCCCGTCGTTGCCACTCCGCCACATCCCTCGGTGGTGATTCATCAACAGTATTTTTATTTTATTTTATTTTTATGATCTTGGGGGTGTCCGAGTATGATTCATCAACTGTATTGAATAGAGGTAAATGGAAAAATAGGACTTTTGCAGCCAATCCCAACTAATATAAATATTTATTTGAATAAATATCCAAGGGTGAAGAATAACAGAAGGATGAGTTAGAAAATTATCCACCCATGTCTCTGGAAAAAGTTTTACCACACATATATAGCTCAAATTAACAGTACAATGGAAGGCATGCAAACATTTCAGATAATCAACAAGGACAATGTTTGATGCCGAAAAAGTTGAAATAAAAAACGAAAGAAAAGCAATAGAATTGAAATAAAATAGATTTCACAATAAGTTTGATCCCGAAAGAGTTGTTTGATCCACCTCCAATTTAGATTTAAATAGATTTGCTGGACATTTGAAACGCAAGTTTTCCAAGAGATAATTGGTAAGCAGAGGTTGAAGAACATCAACTCTCGAGTTCCTATCTATATGAAACCTAAAAATCTATCCCCAAATCAAAATATCCAAATATTTGAGTAAAAATCCAATTTTCACGTTCCACGCTGCGAGTCACTCTATGGGCGTGGACTTCACGGTGTGAGTGTCAATGTGGAATCCAATTGCTCTCTGTCCATTCTATGTTGTAGGTGGCCTCGTTAGAGATATGTGGGCGTCGACATGTGAATGCGCGTTGAACGCGTCAATAATAATCTTAAACTCGAATTGTTACCAAATGCTAACTACAATTGGTTTTATAGTAGCGTGGTAAGCACGAGTGTCGATCCACAGTGATTGATAATCTAACTTTGATAAAAAAAACGAGAGTTTTAAAAGAGTAAGAAACTAACTAATTACACTAGCTAACATGAGAGCATAAGAACGAACAATTATCGAATACAACGACAATAGAGAAGAAATAACTAATCTAATTAGCTAAGAGAGAAAGTAAATAACGGACTTAGGTTGGAAAAATCAAGTTCAACTCAACATCAAGGATTTTGTCGTCGATTCTACAAAGAATTGTTTGATTTAGTTCAAATAGACTAGCTATAGCTTCGAAAGCATCTAACACTCCTCGATTTCCTATTTTTGGTAAAAGACTCTTTAACAAATGTACAACCCTTGGTAGAGCGACCATTTGATTATGCACATTCGCCGCATTAAGATTCGTGAAACCACTAGCCCTAGACAACTAAGTCACGAAGCACTCGATTTAGCCCAAACCATCTTGTTATGCAAAATAGACCAAAAGGGAGCGTACTAATTGGATAGTCCGCTTGCTACTTGGTGTTCAATGCTTCACACAATTACGGATGTAAAACAATCAAACTAGCAATATATAGATTTAAATAAAAGATAATATATTTGCAAGTACACAATCAATTGTCCAAACCATAGTAATCAAATAATAACAAGAGTGATACCAAAACATAAGCCAAATTTGAAATTAAAATAAGTAGAACTCACAAATCTCATGATAATGTTGAGTTTCACTTTCAAATCAACCAACCACCATCCTAACTCAATGTGGGACCCATGCATCGCTTTGAGATGTGTGCTATCATGCTTTGCGAGGCAAATCATCAAAAACACTTCAAAAGTATCCTCGTTTTATTAATCTTTTCATCAAACTATATTTAAAACCTACAAATAACAAAAATAAATGACTATTAATCATTTTTTTTGAAGATTTAGGCACATCAAAATATAATATTTGCACACTAAAATGATATATATATATAGAGGACTCAACCGCTTGGGACGATAGAGTGGATTTTCAAAAAGTGTTCCTCCCATCCTTTTTGGCTCCGATTCTTTGTTAGAAGTCCTGAAAGCCAGAAAACGATACAAATGAAAGATTATCACTATAAATAGAGATTAAGGTTCAAAATTATACTAAACACTAGCATAAATAATATAGACTTATCACTTGCTAACCTATTAATAAAGGAGACCCATATATATTAGTATTCACTCTCTTTAAGTTCGTAAAAATTAATTACTTGTAGTTCAACAAATGAGACAAAGATATATGGTAGAAAGCAATCTAAAAGATATTTAAAAAAAAAAAAAAAAAACAAGCTAGTAATTAATGAAAATGAAATATGGTTGAAGGAGCCGAGATTGAAGTCCAAACCTTGTCAATTATGGGAACGAACCTAAACGCCTCGGGGACCTCCATCGGTTTCCGCACTTATGAATGGTCAAATGGTGCAGGTGTGAGTCTGCTCCTTCCTCAACTATCCACTCTTCCAAGTATGGCGCCTCGAGAGAGTTGTAGTTTTTGGAGCCGAGGAAAGCCTTGCGCTTTGCAGACCATGGACGTACCATAGTATAACTCCGAGAGATAAAGATGAGTCATGTTGGGTAATTTCTCTAATGTGGGCATCGGGTCTTCCTCAAGTGCAATACTATCCAATTTCAAAATGGTGAGGTTTGGAGGGAATTCACATGGGTTAGGCAATGCTCGTGCAGGAAAATATCCATAAAATTTCAATTTGACAAGTTGCTGGCAATTAATGCCACCAAATTGTAGTGGCACCGTTGAAAATATTTCCTTCTCGCCATAATAAAGACTACACCGTATCGACAAGCATTGTAGGGAGGTAAGTCCATCAACAAAAGGTATAACTTCACTAACTTCCTCCCTTGACTGTGTTCTTACATTCAACTTCACAACATTAGTAAATGTGGAGGTATTCTTCTTCATCCAACTCCCTACTTTTACTCCTTTTAGAGTGTGAAGGTTTCTTAAGTTGTCCATGCGAAGCTGCTTCGTAGTAACAGATGGGAGGCATAGAATCCTCAACTCTTCCATTTTCCATAATACATCAGGCATGCTTGCATTTCCTTCGAAAAATCTGTGCATACCAGATAAATCGAGTGTTTGCAACTTTTGCAGATTACTTATAGTGCAAGGGATTGGACCTATGACACTAATATGTTTCATTCCCAAGTACCTTAAGTGGATTAAGTTTCCAATTTCCTTTGGGAATTTACATCTTCCTTCTAGGCCTTCAAGATCAAGTACTCTGAGTAACTTCACCTCATTGAAGGTAGGCATCTTAGTGATGTATTTTTCATGGTCAAACATAAAAAGAATAGAACGAGCATGTTTATTATAGGCTGCAACTTCACCAAAACCAACCCTTTCCGAGGAAATATGAACACCCAATCTAGGACACACTGATTTCTTGATTGAGGACATAACTTCACCAAAACCATCCTCCTTTGCCTTGACAATTGAGAAATCTCGCAAAACATCATGTAAGCGGCACGATTTAACTATCCCAAGAGAATTCATTTTTTCCACTTGAACCATGCCCCTACTAATCAACTCCATCAAGGCATTCTCTGCTGCTTCATGCACTGTCTCCTCTCCCTCTTGGCGTATGTATCCCTCTGCAATCCATACCCCTATTAGCCTCCTTCTCTCAATGCGAAAGATCTCTGGAAAAAAGCTTGTATAGAGGAAACATGACTTCAAGTGGTACGGTAGATCATCGTAGCTCAAATCAATTATGCTGCGGAGTCGTTCTTCCTTGCCCAATTTCCAATTTATGTTTCGAAGCACACTCTCCCATTCATTTATTAATCTTCTTTTCGTAGATAGCAAACCTCACAATACAACAATTGCTAAAGGCAAGCCGCCGCATTTTTTAACCATCTTCTCTCCACAATGCTTCAAGTCTTGAGGGAAGTCGCCCGGATCGGCATTGTTAAATGTTCTATTGCAAAACAGGTCCCAGCTCTCCTTTTCCGACAGCATTTCAGGTACAACAGGCTGGCTGCGCAGATCGGCATAAGCGGCTAATCTTTCATTACGACTAGTAAGCATAATTTTGCTTCCTGATTTCCCATTGGGAAAAGCTTTTTCAAAATCATCCCAAGCCTGCTGTGTCCACAAGTCATCAAGAACAACTAAGTAACGTTTGTTTTCTAACAAGTTGTTGAGCTTCCCCATTATCTCTTCTTCTGCCATTTTCTTTTCTTCATCTGATAATACCACTCCAACATTTTGCAGAAGCCTTAACAAAACGCCTTTCAAGTTGTAATCTTGGGAAACATCAGCCCAAGTACGACAATCAAAGTGGCGTTTAGTTTCGTCAGAAATGTAAACATGCTTGGCAAGAGTAGTTTTACCTGAACCGGGCATGCCCACAATTGTAACAACTCGACGTTCCACATCGTCCTTCACCAATTCCCCGATCAGTGTTCCTTTCGCTCTCTCCATTCCAACCATTGCGAAGTTCTCTTTGGTGTTATGTAAGACCCGTCTGAAACGGCGCGTAGGGTCTAGTGATGATGATGTTGATGCTTTTTCTGCAACATGTTTTTCCTTTTGTGTGATGAGACCTTCAATCTTGGGCTTGATTTGTAGGATTTTCTCACTGATTCTACACAGACGTGCCCATCTTCTAGGAATGAAAGCACATCTCAAGATGAAGCTATGGTATGTCCTCAACCTCTCTTCCAAGTCGAACATGTCCATGATAACTTCTATTTCACAAACAGCATCTCTGACTTGCACCATCCATTCGCGGCGATTCACATCCTTGTCTCTTGCTTGCAGTTCATCAGCTTTTACTAAAGAGACATTCAGTTGTCCACCCAATGTTTTCATCTCCTCTACTTCTCGGTGCACCTTGCAATACAACACTATTCTTTGATGAAAAACTTTGAAAAGCTCTTGTCCAACATAAGAACCAAATGAAGAAATCAAAGCCTCTGCCATGATTTAATTTTCTTTCTTCTTCTCCTCTTGCAAAACAACCAAGAAGGCAATAATAAGTTGAAGGACCAAATTTATGCTATCTATAACAAGGTTGCTCAAATCGTGAATTGGTATCAAATGAAGAGATTGATTTTGGTCTTTTAAAAGGATTGCTTCTTTTTTTTTTGGAGCAAATTGTGGTGGTTTGTGTGCCTCCAAAGATGGCCTGCAAATGCTATTGTTTGAAATTTTGACTTAATAGAAACTGAAGATATTAAATGATGCCATTAAGGATAGGCCAAAGCTACTTAGGACTAGGGGTTTAAACCTGTAAAGCACACCATATATTGCACCAAATAGAGCACAATATTGTAAAAAAAAATTGCTTTCTAGTATTTAAAATAATTGGATTTAGTGTGTCAGAAAATAGGCCCTCTGATTCATAAAATGTATGTAGCAGTAGAGTTTTCTTGCCCTTAATTCTTTCTCGAGTTCTACAATTTTTCACATAACTTTTATACATGTAGTAGATTTTTGTGTTTATTTTTATTTGATAAACTTAACGAGAACTGCTCATTAAGTCCTTTTCCAAAAGTAAAGTGCAGTATTCATGATTCGAAATTCCTCCAAAAGAAAAAGAAGAAAAAGCAAAGATATGCAAACTTGCAACTAAAGGAAGCTTATACCTTTCTTGGGTTTTTGGCTAAGATAAATCAGACTTGTGTCATGTCCAAAGTATGCACGAGGACAATGTTAATTAGGGGTGCGCAGGGATTTGGTGGTGGTTTTCATTTATGGAAAATCGCAGTTCACCAAACCGCAAACCACCCTCAAACTTGCAATTGAATGGAATGGAGTTAGAAGCCTTTTTCATGTTTTTTGAACTTTGGAAATAAACTTGGACTCATAATTTTGGTTGAGTTCATGTGTTTCAATATTGTTTTTTGTGGATGGTCATGTATGATGGATATATATATGTTTTGTTGATGGACATGTATGGACTTGTATGGAATGTGTGACATTTTTTTTATTGTGTCGCAGAAAAAATGGCAAAATCAGACTGACCAAACCGCGTAAACCACGGTTGATTTGGTCGCGGTTTTGAGGGTTCACGGCTTGATGGTGGTTTGGTAAACGATCAAACCATGAACCCCTAATTTATATGCTTCGAACTACATGTTATGATGCGATTTGGAGTGCATATGATGACAAATGAAGGGGATCGAACTCTAGGTATATGGATAAGAGAATATCCATCGGACCTGCAGAAAGTTGCTCTAGACTAGTCAGCTACGTAGTTGGCCTCTGCACAAAAAAATAAAAAAAGGAAATGGTAACAATTATTGTATATCTATCATATCTATCATATATATAAAAGCACGAATCACAAGTTTTTGAGTCGTAATCAAATTTACCTTTTTGTCCCTCGCCCACCCTTCTCGTGCATCCCTTATATTTCCTTTTTTTTTTTTTGTTTAATCTCTACATCAACTCTAAACTCTTATCTCCTTCTTCTGTGATTTCTACACTACTCCTTCATTCCTCTTCTCTCACGTCTCTCTCTCACGTTTCTATAATTCGCCAAGTTCGTCCACTCGCAAGGTCTGCAGTCGTTTGTGGTGTATATGGGTAGCCATGCCCAGAAATTACATCAAAGGATCTTGATAGAACAACAAATTAACATTACCAGCTATTGGGATCTTACATGGGAAGGTGCATGATCTAATCTCAACTCTTGCGTACATGCTCAAAATCATGTAGGATGAACTTTGTTCGTGGTTTGTTTTCTATCGATCATTGTGTGATTTGCTATAGTGAGAGTTGATTCTTCTTTGGCACGGTTTTAGAGTTTTAGGGAAACTTGATAGAATTCTAGATCTTATTGCTGAATTGACATGCCAAAAAAACTCGATGACTTAGAAAACGCAGATAGAACCCTATATCTCAACCCAATCACTCAAAGAATGTCAATTACATTTGAATTCCAAGGTTTTTACTCAAACTATATTATCTTATTCTCAGTAACGCTATATGACCTAAATGTGGGATTTTATCATTACTCTCCTTTTAAATATCCACCTTGTTCGGTGGAAAGAAAAAGAAACATACAGGGAAATTGAAAGAACACTGAGAAAATATACCCGACAATACAAGCAAGCAAGGTCATGAAGAGAACAATCTTGAGTGTAACATTCGCCAATATCATGTGATCAAGCACCTGTTGTGCACTACCAATAGTGCAAAAGGAGACCAACACATATCCATATGGTGTATAGTCAAGAGGCAACCATGCTAGGATACAATGATACATAGAGACCTTGCAATAGGAGGCTGAGCAAAGCGCAATAGCGAAGTAGAAGTAAAGAAAGGGAACAACTATACTGCAGAAGACCAAGACCATGATATAACCCATAGTAGCCTTTTAGTTGTCCATTGATTAGCACCCCTTATTGCTTGGTGAAAGTAGGGAGTGGCCACAACTACAAGCAACACAACAACTATCGCAACATCATGTGTCTGAAGGACAACATGCACCATAATGTCTCTAACAACTATGAGAACGACCTACAGACCTGTAGCGATGTTAGGTATGTGAGTGAATTGAAAAGAAGAGAAACAGAGAAGGGGAAGCGTAGAAACATAGAAGAAAGAGATAGAGAGAAATAGAGATTTGTATAAGCAATTCTTGCTCTGCATATGAGCTTCATTACATTATGTATTGGCGGTTACACGATTGCTCTAACGAATTGGCAGGGAGTCTTTACAATTAGCAAATCACCTAATGACGTATGTTTATCATATCCGCACACCACATTCCATGACTTAACGAATTGTCACTACGAAATCACCTAATTTGTTAGGAGTGACTCGAGGCATGATGCTCCTCCTTACATTCCCAATATGGCCCTCTGTATTCGTAACATTACCCCCACGTTCAGAAATGACCTTGTCCTTAAGGTCAAAGAAGGGAAAATCCTGGATGAAGTCGTTGAGATTCTCCCAAGTGGCGTTGGACGCAAGTTGGCCTTGCCATTGAACTAAAAGTTGAGCGATGAGAGAACTCGAAAGTAGGACAGAGCAACGATTAAGAATCACCAAATGGCTGAAGCAAAGGGTGCGAGCCCATAAAATCCAATGGAAGAGGAGGGAAGGAGGTTGAAGATCTCCATAACATTTCTTCAACAAGTGAGACATGAAAGACATTGTGAATCCTTGCATTGGAGGGCAAATCCAGCTTATAGGCTACCTTGCCAATGCGTGATAACACTTGAAATGGGCCAAAGAAATGCTTGCTTAGCTTGTTGTTCGACGATGAGCCACGACGTCGCTTAATAGGGGCGTAATTTGACAAAGACCCAATCCCTAATAGTAGATTCATCCACAAAACTATGAGCATTAGCTTTTTGAAGCATTCGGTGCTAAGCGCGAGAAAGTCTCGCCTTTAAAGTCTCTAAAATAGAGGTACGCTGAGATAACAAACCCAAGTTTTGGGATAATCAGTCCGTGAAACAACAAAAATAATCCTCCAAACAACGATTTAAGACTTCGCTTTGGTCGTCCGTCTGGGGTGGTAGGCATTACTCATAGCAAGTGTTGTCCGTTGTAACATAAAGAGTTCACGTCAAAAAGTACCGAGTAAAAAAGGATCACGATCGAGCGCAATAAAAGAGGGCATGCCATGGAGATGCACAATCTCGGTAACAAAGATTGAAGCTAATGAGACAAATGAAAGATTGGGGCCCAAACCAACAAAATGAGCACGCTTCGAGAGTCGGTCCATAACCACCAGGATAGTGGTTTTGCCAAAAGAACCAGGTAAATGAGTGATGAAGTCCATAGCAATCTCATCCCAAATCCGTATGGATCTATTGTTCACAGATTGCATGAAGGACACTGTCGTTTCCTTAAAGCGATTTTGGCTATTTTAGTCCTTCCGCGTGCATTTTCTCTTAACTAAGAAATATTTCATTGTTTTTTTTTTTTTTTTTTTTTTTTTTTTTTCGTTTTATTAACTCTATAGTTATTATCTTTCAACTGGCTTTTCCTTTTCCAATCTGTTGGGGGAGACTTCTAATGTTGGAATAAATTGTTTCTTTAGGCATCAGCAAAACATGCCAGAGACACCAAGTTCGGTAAGGACAAATCATAGACAATTTTGTTTGACCTCAAAGATGTTGGGGGACTTGCATCCCCCGACCTCACCTCCTAGTTCCGACATGGAAGAATATAAAAGAAATTAGTAAACTTTTATGGATATATGATAATAAATGAGAGATTCCAGAATTGTGTAGTAGTAATGGTGTTTACTGATTTCCATATTATTATTTTACGTGATGGTGCCATTTAGCAAAAGTTAAATTTTCTCTTTACACCCTTTGATTTCTTGCCATAAGCAGGAATACGGACTAATGTTGTGATTTTTTCTTTATTTGGAATAGCTTAAGGTATTGTTATTCTAAGATTGGTAATTTAATCCATGTTGTTATGCAGTTTGCCAATATGAAAGAAGTTATTGAAAGGAGAATGAGAAGTGTTGAAGAATTCATCAAGGTAATTCAGTCTTTCTAATTTGACAAAGGCACAAGGATTTTCTGTTTGTGATTTTGTGGGTTTAAATTGTTGCGCATCATAAGGCGAAAAACCACCCAAAATATCTTAATTTTAAAAACACCACAAATCAGTGATTTCAAACATGAAAAGTTGAATATTTGAGAAACTACACTCATATCTTGATCATACAACAATTACAAATAGTTATAAAGTATCTATTCTATATATGTGGGGAAATGATTGTAATCAATGTGAGAAACTTGATCGACTTCAAGATTTTGGATAATATTTTCTTACGCAGGCCTCTCAATGCTATTATCTTTTTTTTCTGTTGGTTATATTCAACCAAAAAAGAAAAAGAATTTGGGCATATACACTACACATACCAACTCAATATACTCATATAGGAAGGACTCAAGTTGCACCATAGGAAACAAAGTAATCCGCATAACCAAGCAACAATTAATAGAAGAATTAAGACCATGTTAATTATAAACAAAACCTGTACATTGATCTATGCGCTGTTGTGTAACCCCTTTGTGCCGATCCTGCAAGATGAATGCCTTACAAGTCGCAAGTTCACTCGAATCTGCCAAAAGAGATGTTGGAGAAACTAGTTGTGACCACTTACCACAAGGATATTCATAAATTTTAACATATGGATTAGTAGCATGGAAAGGATCGATAGTCATTGCCAATTTTGAAGGTATCTACATGCATAAAAGTCATAGCACCATGAAATAGATGAAAATAAGTGTAATGGAAATTCATACCTTTAAGAAATGTCCACAGGGATCTTTGAAGCTATTCAAAGAATTCAAAGAAGAGTTACAAGTACCGTAACAAAATTAAGTGAAAAAAGTTTAAAAGGAATGAATAGTCAAAGGTAGTGTTTAACCCAACTGTTTTGATCTTTCATTCCAACAGAACTTGAAACATCATGCATTCAGCAAGCATGAACTGACCAACTGAAAAAATAAAATAAAATAAACAAACAGACAGACAAATAAATAAATAAAAGTACAGATCACATCTTGCAATTCAAAATGTTCACTCAATATTTGAGCTCATATCTACAATATCAAGTGTGGTTGCACTGGGCGCTTGAATAACATAGGTCAAGACAACAATTGGTTTAAATAGTTTGGAGGGCTTCTGTTGCTTAAAAAAAGCACCTCCCCACCCCCACCCTCTTAAATTAAAATCTCTCTGAGTCATCTCCTAGTCTTTTTATAAATACCCTCTTAAATTAAATTTTCTTATAATCTCTCTGAGCTATCTCCTACTCTCTGAGTGGTTTTAAATTCTGTTTTAATTTACACGTCACATTCAATCTCAGTTATTGAAGAAGCTATGTCTCGGTTGAGTGGCATAATTCACAACATGAGTAGCAAGACTACTTCAACCGAAGTACCCTTAGAGCCCAAGGAGTATAGTATTATTAGTACGAGTACCAATACAAATACTACTCAGAAAAGATGCAATGCTAACAACAAGAGGGCGTTGAGGGAGGGTGTGGGAGGGGGGATCAGCAGTAATTAAAAAAAAAAAAAAAACCCACTAAATACCCTGCAATTGATGAATTGCTGTTTGCTAGTCTCTTTTATTATTATTATTTTTTTTTTTTTTGTCAAAGATCAACTGCAGGATTAATCACCAGCTTGAATATCATCCACATATTACCACCATTCAAGATAGGTCCTTTGAGTGTGCATCTTTACATATATTTCGCGGTCTGCCAGTTTTTTAAGTAAAACTAAACCTACAAACCAACTGAAGTTAGCATAGAAGTCATATATGCAGAGCTATATAAGGTTGTGCTCACCACATAGAAGCTCGATCCATATTGCTTGTGAACTATAGATCTTATTGACGTAAAAAAAAATTATAAGTACCAAGCACAAAAATCACTTATGAGTAGTCCGACACATTGATCAATATATAGAAGGCATAAATCACAACATGCATCTATATAAGCTGACATCAATAAATGCCAACACTGTCCCATCCCCTTGTTAAGGATCGGATGAACTAGTGCTCTTCTTCTATTTGATTCTATTTAGAGCTTATAATCTATCTTCTTAAGGGCAAAACAAGTGGAGAGTACACATTAATTGAGATTGTGCAAATCATATTTAAAAGTAATTATTTTCAAAGCTCATCGTTGTTTTGATATATCAATTCAACAGCAATAACAAAGATGCCAAGTATATATATCAAGGTACTTCAAAGAAGAATTGGCATGCACTTTGGAGATTACCTGTGAGAAGTCCATATATATGAGGATCAAAACCCAATTCATTGTAGTCCACATTCTCAAATTTCTCCATTGTCACTGAAAAGTACAAAAAGTTGAATCATTGAAACCCTCAATAGCACCAAAAAAGGCCAATAAGTATTGAGAAGCACAAATTGAATTCTACAAAACAAGTCTGAGAACTGCTAGGAAAGGAAATCAAAAGATGATTGAATACCTGAGATCCTTGAAAGAATTGTTTGATAATCTTGCCACTGCTGGAGAATTTCAGTCTCTAAATTGGTTTCTAGTACTCTTTCTGGGCTTCATGGTGATTATCTCCCTATTACAACTGTATTGCAAGAAAAGAGAGATGTTTCTTGGCAAAAAATACAGAGTTCACTGTTAAATTTTAAGGCCAAATTGAATCAAATTCAAGCTATGAGTGGAATTAATTCTTTACATATAAATACTGCCACACAAGTTAATTCTGCTGAGGTGAAAAATGGAAGTACCAACAACTGGAACACCAACAATGTTAAGTATCAAAATGGAAATGGTAATAGAAATTACAACACTGGTAATAGAAAAGTTATTTATGTCTTGAAGTAATTAAACAACTAGTTTTTCTGTTGTACACCGCACTACTAATCCAGTTAAAGTTCTATTAACAAAGCCCAACCCAAACAAATTAACTTACAATATCAAATTAGTTGGACGTCATACATCCAAGACAAATGCATGAAAATCGAGAAGCATAATCTATTCACGAATAAGCAGAAAAATGTGCAATAAGAAAAAAAAAAAAAAAAAACCACTAAATACCCTGCAATTGATGAATTGTTGTTTGCTAGTCTCTTTTATTATTATTATTATTATTTATTTTTTTTGTCAAAGATCAACCGCAGGATTAGTCACCCAGCTTGAATATCATCCACATATTACCACCATTCAAGATAGGTCATTTGAGTGTGCATCTTTACATATATTTCACGGTCCGCCAATTTTTTAAGTAAAACTAAACCTACAAACCAACTGAAGTTATCATAGAAGTCATATATGCAGAGCTATATAAGGTTGTGCTCACTACATAAAAACTCGATCCATATTGCTTGTGAACTATAGATTACGTAAAAAAAAATTATAAGTACCAAGCACAAACATCACTTATGAGTAGTCCGACACATTGATCAATATATAGAAGGCATAAATCACAACATGTTTCTATATAAGCTGACATCAATAAATGCCAACACTGTCCCATCCCCTTGTTAAGGATCGGATGAACTAGTGCTCTTCTTCTATTTGATTCTATTTAGAGCTTATAATCTATCTTCTTAAGGGCAGAACAAGTGGAGAGTACACATTAATTGAGATTGTGCAAATCATATTTAAAAGTAATTATTTTCAAAGCTCATCGTTGCTTTAATATATCAATTCAGCAGAGAACAAAGATGCCAAGTATATATATCAAGGTACTTCAAAGAAGAATTGGCACTTGCACTTTGGAGATTACCTGTGAGAAGTCCATATATATGAGGATCAAAACCCAATTCACCGTAGTCCACATTCTCAAATTTCTCCATTGTCACTTGAAAAGTACAAAAAGTTGAATCATTGAAACCCTCAATAGCACCAAAAAAGGCCGAAAAGTATTGAGAAGCACTTAGCTTCATCAGAGTCTTTGGAAGCGAAAAAAACAAACTAATAAGCACAATTATATATTGAGAAGAACTTAGCTTCATCGGGAGTATTGAGAAGCACACAAAATGGACCGATCAGGCTCACTTTGATTTGAATTCCAGTTGAGGCTAAATGCTTGGCTTGATTAACAAGCTACTTTTCAAAAGAATCGAGTCATAGAAACATAAAGAGCTGAAAGAAAAGACAAGCGAACATAAAAGAGAAGAAATGCATCTAAACACGCAAATAACCTAAAAGAGAAGAAATGCATCTAAACATACAAAAAGAAATTTGCAGATCAAACACAAGCAAAAATATGCAAATCAAACATCATAATGTTATTCATAAGAACAGTTTTAAGGATGAAAGATTGCAATCATACCCAATAGACAAACCACCCAACAATTAGCCAAATAAATTCTCAAAAAAGAAAAAAAAAAAAAAAAAAAAGCAAAGCGGGAGCTAGTAGGCCACATTTTGAACATTCATCATGAATGCAAGAATGGCTTTGAAGAACAATGCATTTGAATTGTGTTAATGTAGTTTAATATTTACTTTATATAAATTAGGTAGCGGTTTCAATTGTGTTCAATGTGTCGTAGGAAGGAAAAATTAATCTTACGTGCAAAGGATACAAGAAGGCAGATTTGTCAACAATTATAAATCCTTTTTAATATTGTACCAATTGATAGTACACATATAACATGAAATTGTATCTGTTGATTGTCATTAGTCATCGAACTTCATCATGTCATCCCATGCCACTTCATCTACTTGAAAAAGAACAATTGATTGTGGTGCTAAAACCTAGAGTTCGCAAAAGTAAAACAAAATAAATATTAGCATAACAAAATCGGAATTCTACAAACAATGATAACTTAGATCAACTTTTCAAGTGTTCCAATGCTATAAACTAGCTAGTAAACATATAGTTGTCCTCATAACTTTCGACAACACGCGCGAAAAGTCACTACAGCAACCCCTCAAGAATCGCACCAAGGGACTAAATAGTGAATTCCTCCTTGTTAGCATCAACCATTGAGTGATAATGTGTACCTGAATGTAACTATAGTGAGGTGTATTGGATCAATACTTGTCCAAATAATCATTGTAATTAGTTAGACAGGTTAGAGTGTGTCGAGGAGGTGTGATTAACAACTTGTATGTACGTTTGTGATGTTACACAGAGTATATAAATGAGAGAGACTCGATTATCTTGTTGAGAGAGATTGTTGAGATGATGTTCTTGTATTCGTAGTGACTTAATCTGCGTGTTATCACTCTTAATCACGGCTCAAATCAATGATTAATTAATTGATGCTCACCAAGACCAATACAAATAAAAGCTCATTTTTCACAAACCTAAAAAAAAAAAGAGCTAAATGATTCAGACAAGTATGAGTTAAAAGATGTTGTTTGCTAGATACAAAAGAGTACTAGGACAAAGAAACTACTTTACCTAGAAAATTTGCTCCACAAAGTTTTTGATGGGAATTCCATCAATTGCGATAAATTAGACCCATCGAGATGAAGACCCTCTTTGATCCATTAAGCTTCTTAACTTGAGATCATTGGCACCAAGTCTTCGTCTCTCGAACAAATCAGATTGGCCTTATATACAATTACTTTTTTGGGGTGATTTTAAAAAAAAAGTATAATATTGTTGCAAAAACCCCAACAAAGAAGATTACAACAAAAAGCCGAGATAAGACTGAAATTCAAGTTCTAGGAACGAAAATCACATAAATTCAACCAAAAACATTCCCAACTTTATAAGCTTTGGAGACATAGATTCAAACATAAACAACTAAAAACATGTACCAAACATAAAGAACAACACACAATATACAAAAAATAGAATTGGAAAGGAAGTCAAATAGTAGTAACTCAACATAAGATTCCAACACTAGTACTAGTACCGTACTCGATTCACAAATTCTCTTATCCCATTTTCAATCAAAATCTCCAAAAAACAGCAAAACCAAATAAACCCAAAAGAATTCAGGCTTCAAATCCACATATTTGAACAGGTGAAGCCCATTAAAGACCTAAAGACGATGTGAGCTACAAACAATACTCAGTATATATGCCCAGATCAAAACATATGGATTAGTAGCATGGAAAGGATCGATCGAGTCATTGCCAATTTTGAAGGTATCTACATGCATAAAAGTCACATAGCACCATGAAATAGATGAAAATAAGTGTAATGGAAATTCATACCTATAAGAAATGTCCACATGTATCTTTGAAGCTATTCAAAGAATTCAAAGAAGAGTTACAAGTATTGTTACAAAATTAAGTGAAAAAAGTTTAAATGGAATGAATAGTCATAGTTAGTGTTTAACACAACTGTTTTGATCTTTCATTACAACAGAACATGAAACATCGTGCATTCAGCAAGCATGAACTGACCAACTGAAAAAATAAAATAAAATAAAATAAACAAACAGACAAATAAATAAATAAAAGTACTGATCACATCTTGCAATTCAAAATGTTCACACAATATTTGAGCTCATTTCTACAATATCGTGTGGTGCCTTTACTGGGCACTTGAATTGCATAGGTCAGGACAACAATTGGTTTAAATAGTTTGGAGGGCTTCTGTTGCTTAAAAAAAGCACCTCCCTACCCCACCCTCTTAAATTAAAATCTCTCTGAGTCATCTCCTATTCTCTTTATAAATACCCTCTTAAATTAAATTATGTTTTAATCTCCATGAGTTATCTCCTAGTCTCTGTGTGGTTCTAAATTCCGTTTTAATTTACGCGTCACATTCAATCTCAGTTACAGAAGAAGCTATGTCTCAGTTGAGTGGCATAATTCACAACATGAGTAGCAATACTACTTCAGTTAACCTTAGAGTCCAAGGAGTATAGTATTATTAGTACTAGTACCAATACAAGTACTACTCAGAAAAGACGCAATGCTAACAACAAGAGGGGGTTGAGGGAGGTTGTGGGAGGAGGGATCAGCAGTATAAAAAAAAAAAAAAAAACCACTAAATACCCTGCAATTGATGAATTGTTGTTTGCTAGTCTCTTTTATTATTATGATTTATTTTTTTTTGTCAAAGATCAACTGCAGGATTAGTCACCCAGCTTGAATATCATCCACATATTATCACCATTCAAGATAGGTCCTTTGAGTGTGCATCTTTACATATATTTCACAGTCTACCAATTTTTTAAGTAACACTAAACCTACAAACCAACTGAAGTTAGCATAGAAGTTATATATGCAGAGCTATATAAGGTTGTGCTCACTACATAAAAGCTCGATCCATATTGCTTGTGAACTATAGATCTTATTGACGTAAAAAAAAAATTATAAGTACCAAGCACAAACATCACTTATGAGTAGTCCGTCACATTGATCAATATATAGGAGGAGGAGCCATCCCCAAGCGTGCTAAAGCTAGAGTAGCTAATTGAAGACCAATTTTTATATAAATCATGCATTTGAGTTCAATTTGTTGTGGAGTATGCATGCACAAAACAATGTATACATGCACTATTCAACAGTACGTTCGTGATGTTACACAGAGTATATAAATGAGAGAGACTCAGTTATCTTGTTAAGAGAGACTGTTGAGATGATGTTCTTGTATTCTGTAGTGACTTGATCTGTGTGTTATCACTGCTCAAATCAAATTGCAACAAATTCCCAAACTCCTCATCATAACTGCCCATTGAACTCACTAACATCAACATCTATCCATGAGTGCCAGATTCTGCGCACCTAAAAAATATCTGTTTCAAATGAACAGATTTTGAATTGGAAGATTAAACCAAAGCAGCCCTAACATACACACCTTCGCAATGTCGATCGAATGAGAGTACACAAATCAAAGAACATGCACCGATTCCAAATCCAAAACCTAATCGTACAACCAAAGCATTACCTTGTCTCCATGAAAAGGAATGAAAACGAATAGGCAGCAATTTGGGCCTCCATGAAAACACAAAGAAGAGATGTAGAGAGCGAAAGAGTCGGGGATTTGTTAATGAGTTTTGATCGAGTTGGGTCATGCGTTTAGACGGATTGAGAGCAAAGTCGTTTGGATGTTGGTTTTGTTCTAGCACATTGAATGTGAAATTAGGTGCTGCATCATGAAATGCGTATTGCAATGCCTGATTCTATCATGGTAAACTATGAAATGCATATTGCATCATGAAATTTACATTGCAACTAAGTTTCTCAGTTGTTTATTGATGAATTCTGCCCATAAAACATTAATTGAGACAGCTGAATTGTGAAGCAATTTGGCAGCCATAAAGAATTATTTAATGGTTCCTGTGCAATCAATAAACATTATATGAATACAGAAAATACAGCCAATAAAGTAAACAGGTCAACTTAGAAGACCTCCTTGCACCCCCCTGCCCTATATAAGTTCCGTCTACTAATTCACATCACTAATTCACATGGTTAATACATTCTAATAAAAACAGTATTTGCGGCAGCGGCGACGACTTCGATCATGACATGCTCTAAGGCCTAAGAGCATTAATTTCTACAAAGCAAAGCAAATTAAGTAATAGAGAGCACCAAATGAAAACCAAATTTGTGCATTTTGAAAACAAACCATGCCTCATGAATCCCTAACAAATGAAAACCAACGATTGAGAGACAGACAAAGTTTGAGAGAGAGAGAGAGATGACCTTGTCGTTGTCGTTGGATTGATGAAACATTGAGAGAGAGAGAGAGTGTATGAAGAAGCCTCACTCACTGCTTTCCTCATAGTGTCAGTGGAGGGAAACGCAAGACACTCTTGAAAATTGCATTTAAAATGGATGTTAAACCTCGATTCCCCTTTTCGCTGTTGGATGTGCATCCACATCTGTTTTGCTAGGAATCCAAAGAGCATCCAACGGACTAGAAAGGGCAATTAAGTGCACTTCTCATAACTTCGTTTATTTGCTTGGTAATCCAATCGATCAAAACTTATGTAAAAAACTTTAAACAATAAAAAAAAAAAGAGAAAAGTTAAAAAAACTATAGGCGTGTGTGTGTGCGTTGTAGATATCTACAAGAATTAAAATTAAAATTATCCGAATAGAATGAATTGATCTCATCTCTTTCTATATATATATAGAAGGAGCCATGTAGCCAAAGTTTGTTAGAATTTTTTTTTTTGTCTAAAGATCAAAGAGAGAGAGCGCGCTAGAGAGAGAGAGATCAAACTAAGATTCAAGAATTCATTAACGACGCAGGCATGATGGAGAATGAGATGATGAACAACAATAATAGTAATATTCTGCACCACCAACTGCCGTGGGGTTTAACTTTTAATCCCACCGATGAAGATCTTATGCGCTACTTGAGGGCCAAAGTAGATAACATTCAACTTCCTTTCGTCGACCCCATCCTCGAATTTGACGTTTTCACCGTGGACCACCCCTCTCAGTTATTCTACTTGCACCGTATGTAATAAACTATCTTCATCAATCACTACATACAATTTAATTAGTTATCGATCTAGCATCTATGGTACTTTTCTTTTATAGGTGCATGTTTTTGTTTTTAACGTGCATGGTTTAACTAGGGTTTAACTAGGGTTTTAAGTAGATTTCTTGTTGCATGATCTTTTTTCCTTTTCTTTCTTTTCTTTTTCTGAGTGTACGATCTTTTTTTAGACATGCATGCGTGCACGCTATTTGGTAATTTATTTTTTAAGGTGTTTTAGAGTACCATCTTTTATTACAGTTTAATTAGGGTTTACAGTTGGTGTTAAAAAAATTAGTATTTAATTAAGGTTCTTGGTGATCTTTAGCTTTTAACTTTTTAGGTCAAATATTTATGTGACTCTGCTTGCATGTTTACTTGGTTTGGTTAATGTAGAGGAGTTAATGAATGAAACCCACGTATACTTTTACATCAAAAAGAGTGGGAAAGTTCGCAGTGCCGGCAATGGGCGCTGGATCGCCAACAAAGGTCCAGTCAATATATTTAGCAGTGAGGGAGAAATGATGGGGGAGAGGAGATCATTGGTTTATTACAATTCAAAGGAAAAGATACCCGCAAAAAAGACCAGGTGGATCATGAACGAGTATAGGCTACCCAATCTCCAGCCCACCATCATGTCCGACTCATCATCGAAAGTAAGTATATATAATTACCAACTGTCTAAATTCATTGGGTTATATACTTAATCAAGATTTCTCAGTTGGATAATTAGTTACTAATTAGTTGTGATTTGTATTTGATTATTACAGGACCACTTTTGGACTTTATGCAAAATTGGTGAGACAGGAAGAACCTCTGGTGATAATGAACAAGTTCTTCCCCCGCCTCGGTCGCAGCCGCATCAGATGTTACAACAGGTTGATAATGTGGAATTGGTGCCTCAAGAAGTCACTGGAAGAAGCTTTGGAGGCAAAGATTACCAAAGTAGTAATAATGTTCCCTCACAACAACAACAACAGCAGCAGCAACAATCTGAAAGTGATGATGATGGTGATCAAGGTTGGATTGATAACTTGGAATCAACTCTGGAGGTTGACGGCGAGGAACAACAACCACAAGTACACAAAATAGATGATCAACAATTATTAATGGGGCCTCATCATGATCAGCAAGTAGATGATCAACAACAGCAACATCAACAGCAACCACTATTTGAGCAGCACCAACCACAAGTACTACAACAGCACACTGATGATAATATTATAAATGTCGAGGATTATGATGATATTTCTCCATGCATATGCCTTGATGAATATCAAGGCAACTTCGACTCGTGGATGGAGACAATTAAAAAGCGTGGCCACGATGATCAGCAACATCAATTTGATGATGAGGAGGAGAATGATCAAGATTGGATTGAGAACTTGGAATCAACACTGGAGGTTGATGATGAGGAACAACAACCACTCCAACAGCTGCCATTAATTCATCAACAATTTGATCAACAACACCAACCATGGCCACAAGTACTACATCAACACACTGATGATAATATTATAACTGTTGAGGATTATGATGATATTCCTCCATGCATCTTCCTTGATGAATATCAAGACAACTTCGACTCGTGGATGGAGACAATTAAGAAGCGCGGCCATAATGATCAGCAACAGCAAGTTGATGAGGAGGAGGAGCCATCCCCCAAGCGTGCTAAAGTTAGAGTAGCTAATTGAAGACCATTTTTTATATGAATCATGCATTTTAGTTCAATTTGTTGTGGAGTATGCATGCACAAAACAATGTATATATGCACTATTTGTTGTAACATTTTTTTTTTCATCAACAAATTCAATACAGTTCAGTTTATTTGTTTGTAAATAAATACAACCTTGCATTTAATTGATTGTTGATCATATCTGGATGAATAGCATGTTATGGTTAATTAAGTTATTCTTGGCAAATTAGTTTTATGAACCAGCTAGGCTATATAGTTACATATATAGCTGGCAGGATTGACGACTACAAGGAATTACTGTTTGATTATGCCAAGTCTTGGTTTTGGAAGTCTTGGTTTTGGAAGAGCAAGCTTTTTTTGTGGATCCCCAGCAGCTAGCTCACCAACATATGGCCTGCATGTAAAATTATGCTTAATATTGAACCAACACACATTTAAGTCCATGTTCTAGAAGAGTTTCTTGCCTCAAGTCTTCTAGACAAATAACTAGAAATCTGTCATCCAATGGCTTGCTAAATGACGAACCAAGCCCGCCATGAAGCCCAATGCTCTTGTTCATTTTTCCTTTCTGATCATATGGTTCAAGATGCTTAATGCCCTCATTTGACTTGCATACAATTGCAAGCATATGGTCTAATCCTAAATATTTTGAGAAAATCCTGGAATGGAAATTTAATATAACAAAAAAAGCGTTAATTCCAGCCGTGCACAAATAATTACGAGGAAGAGGTAAATATTGCTTGGTGCAGTAAGCCCGTAACCTCCCCCTTATCATCGTTAAAAGAAATCCATAAACTAATTTATTTGATTTGAAGTACCCACATAGTGCTATGGAAAAGCCAGCAAATCACAAGCAACCATGTAAAAAATTGCAGTTTTAGAATCCTATAGGCAACATTGCCAATGGGGAACTGATTGTATATTTTCAAAAATAATAGGATTTAGTTAAGTTTTACTGAATGCCTAAGAATTACACAGCTAAAATAATGAGATAATGAACATACTGGATGATAAAGGCACATTAACATCTATTTTCCAACAAAATCCGCACAGCATAAAACCCAAAATAAGCACTACAATATGCAAAAATATGTTGTAAAAACTAAACTACAAAGAAAATAGAATCGAAAACTAAATCATAATCGTGAGTCCTGACCTGCTAAGATTGTCGTCTTCAACTTTGCCGAGTGTAGCTACAACTCCCAGCACATTATTGATCAATGATGGATTTGAAGCCTGATCCGTGTGGCCATTTTTCAACTGACAAACAACACGAGCTGCAGAGTTTTCGATTTGTGAAATTTGTGCTATTGTCTTCTCCTCAGACTGAGAACCATCAAGATTCCCATTTTCAACCTGAGCTCCAATTGATGACGAGTGGTACTTCCCTAGGCTAACTGAAAAGTCATAATTGCATTAGAAAAAGAAAAAAAAACATAGACATCAGTGTTGAGTATCAAAATTGGTATTCAAAGGATCGAATCTTGTATAGTTGGTTGTTGTGCACACTTGAATCTAACATTGCAACTCAAGTTGCAAGAAACTCTATTGTGGAAGTTGATTGAGGAGTTATGTGGCCAGAATAGAGCACAAAATTGAATTGTACAAAACAATTCTGACAACTGCTAGGAAAGGAAATCAAAAGTTTTTTCGAGCTGTGTAGAAAAAGCCCTAATCTTTCATAAATCTGATTAGGATTTTTGGTGTTGTAGTTTGCGTTTGATTATTGGGAGTAGTTGTTCGTTAAAACAAAAAAACAAAAGTGTTTCTGAGTTAAAAAAAAAATAAACAAAGCCCTTTCGAATAAAATAATGAGAGATTGATTCCGTATAACTCAGCTGGCAAAGGATGAGTGACACACTCTTTGCCAGCTGAGTGACATCTAATCCACATCTCACTCAATGTTTCGCGTCTAGTGCTTCTATATATAAAGTGTACAAATTACTAAGTTATTGTCGATGTGGGATTGTCTGTCTTGTTGTCTTGCTGGTTTAGAGTACATGGATGATATTTGGTCTATCATGTTTTTATTTTTTTATTTTTTATTTTTTTTTTATTGTCTTTCTTGTTGTCTTTGGACTATTACTTTTGTATCTGTAAATTCACATTACTGATATAAAAAGTTGTTTCTTATAAAAAAAAGAAAAAAGAAAAAAAAAGTGGTTGTAAAACTAACTTGTGAGAAGAATGTTGTCAAGCAACAGCTTAATTAGAGTTGGTCATACAACTGCTATTTGTTACTATAGAGCTGATATGTCTTACATGGGTGCACAAGGATCAACTGGTGTTCAGGGAGTTCATGGCAATTTATCACAAAGAGATGGTTTTAATAGCCCTCATAGTGCTCATTTTATCAATTCACAAAATCAGTTTGGCAACTCTTTCCACAATGGTTCCATTTTTCCTTCTCATGAGTCTGTAATGGACAGTTCTTGGTATGTTGACAGTGGTGCTACTTCCCATGTCACTCCTGATGCCTCTCATGTGTCTCAATCTTCACCATATTCAGGTACTGAATCTTTGATTCTTGGTAATGGTCACTCTTTAGATATTCAATCTATTGGCTCAGCACATATTTCTTCAGCTCATTCAATAACTAAAGAGATTTTGCTTCAAGGAGTGCTAAGAGATGGCTTGTACCAGTTTCACAACAACACAGCTCCTTCAAAGAAGTTTCCTTATGTGTACATTGCTTCACAACAATCACCATTTTCGCTGTGGCGTAGGAGGTTGGGACATCCACAACGTCAAACTCTTCAACAGATTGTCCGTGTGAATTTAAATTTTCCTGCATCTCAGTCTGAATTTTGTTCTGTTTGTCCTCTTGGCAAGCATCATGCCTTACCATTTTCTTTGTCAAATAAGTGTAGCTCTACTGTTTTAGAGTTGATACATGCAGATGTATGGGGACCCTCTCCTGTCTCTTCTATTGAGGGATTCAACTATTAAATCTCTTTCATTGATGACGACACAAGATTTACATGGATTTTTCCTTTCAAGTATAAATCTAATGCGTTTAAAGTATTTCAAACTTTTAAACTGCAAGTAGAAAATCAATTTGGAGCTACTATCAAGAAACGTCAATCAGACTAGGGGTGAGAGTTTCGAGTGTTTAAGTCTTTTTTGGAAGCCAATGGAATTATATGCCAACACCTTTGCCTCTAACACGAGCAGAATGGGAGAGTGGAAAGGAAGCATAGACACATTGCGGAAACTAGTTTAACGTTGCTTGCTCATGTTAATTTACCAACATCTTTCTGGTGGAGAGCCTGTAAAACTGCTACATTCCTCATTAATCTCCTCATCCGAAGCTGTATCAAATGCCCCTTGACTATTCACTTTTAAAGGTGTATTCCTTATCTGAGATCTTATAACACCAACAAGTATCATCATAGATCAGAGAAATGCTTCTTCTTGGGATACAGTTCGCAACACAAAGGATCTGGTAGAGTATATATCTCACGCCATGTCATGTTTAATGAAACTGAGTTTCCGTATTCTCAGTTATTTCAGTCTCCACAGTCTCATACTGTTGTATGGACTACGCCAGGCTCCACGAGCTTGGTTTGAGACACTGAAACAACATCTCCTAAATTGGGGTATCAAAAACTCTATTTCTTATAATTCTTTATTCATTCTTCACACTTCAACTGGTACCCTTTATGTCCTGGTTTATGTGGATGATATTATCATCAATGGGAGTAATTCTACCAAGATTCAGCAGTTCATTTCCTCTCTTAATCATAAATTTGCATTGAAGGATATTGGTGATTTGAGTCTTTCCTTGGTTTTGAAGTTCACCGTGACTCAACTGGATTGTATCTTAATCAATCCACCTACATCAACACTCTTCTTCTTAAAACTGGTATGGAGAATGTTAAACCAGTTGATACACCTGCTGTGGTTCACAAAGAGTTAAGTGACCCTTCTGCCCCAGCTTTCTCTGATCCATCTCTCTATCGAAGCATCTTGGGAGGTCTTCAGTATGTTGTGAACACAAGATCTGATATTGCTTACATTGTTAACAAGTTAAGCCAGTATCAGCAGTCCCTTTCTATTTTTCATCGGCAAGCATTAAAGAGAGTGTTACGATATTTGAAAGGTACTCTTCTTCATGGTTTATGTTTCAAGTCTGGTTCTAAGTTGCTGTTGACAGGGTATTCGGATGCTGACTGGGCGTCCTCCATCGAAAATAGAAAGTCTGTTGCTGGGTTTGCAGTGTTCTTAGGTTGCAACTTAGTGTCATGGCAGTCCAAGAAGCAAAGTGCGGTTGCTCGATCCAACACTGAATCCGAGTATGGAGTTCTAGCTAATGTTGCTGCTGAACTTAAATAGATCAATTCTCTTCTGCATGAACTGCATTTTCCTCTTCCACATACTCCTATGGTGTGGTGTCACAACATGAGTGCAACTGCTCTGCCTCATAATCATGTTTTTCATTCAAGAACGAAGCACATTGAGATTGATGTCCATTTCATTCGTGATCAGCTCCTCAAACGAGCTCTTACAATTGCTCATGTACCTTCTGTTGATCAACTTGCTGATGGTTTTACTAAACCATTGCCTACTTCGAGATTTACTTATCTTCGAATCAAACTTGGTGTAGGTATACTACCCCTGCGTTTGAGGGGGGATGTTAGCATCAACCATTGAGTGATAATGTGTACCTGAATGTAACTGTAGTGAGGTTTATTGAATCAATACTTTCCAGCTAATCATTGTAATTAGTTAGACAGTTAGAGTGTGTCAAGAGGTGTGATTAACAACTTGTATGCACGTGAAGGAATATCAAAGTAGTAAACTGAGTATAAAGAAGCAGAGACAAGAAACAAGAATAAAGAAGAAAGATTTCTGCAGTAGTCTGCTAATTTCATTTAAGTTGAATAGCTTAAATACACAAAAAATTCTAACTGAAAATCAGAAAATAAGGAAACTACTCCTAGAATAATGCCACTACAAGTCTACAACTGATACATCAACCATCAGTCAAAGAAACTAAGCTAAAAACAAGGAAGTAACAACTGAAACATTAGACTAAGTCAGACACATAAATACTGCAGCAGCTGAGGCAAAATTCAACACTCCTCCTTGCTTCAGTTATTGCACACTCCAAGCTTTTCTCTTAGGAATTCAAACGTGCTTGTCGGTAAGGCTTTGGTGAAGATGTCCGCTAGTTGATAATCTGTCCTGCAGTACTTCAACTTAATTGATCCTCCTATCTGCACATCTCTGAGAAAAAATAATTTGATGTTGAAGTGTTTTGTTTTTCCATGAAAAATAGGATTGTTTGAGATAGCGATTGCTGCTTGATTGTCCACAAACACCTCTGTACTTCCTTCTTGCTTCAAACTGAGATCAATCAACACTTTCCTAAGCCACAATGCTTGATTCGCAGCAGCTGCAGTAGCAAGAAATTCTGCTTCTGCGGTGGATTGTGCAACAATACCTTGCTTCTTAGAACACCAAGTGAACACCCCTGTACCTACATTAAAACAATGACCTGAAGTACTTTTCATATCATCAGAACCTCCGTAATCACTGTCCGAATATCCCTGCAGAACACAATTCTGATTTGCACAAAACATAACTCCAAAATTAAGGGTTCCCTTGACATATCTCATAACTCTCTTAGTTGTTGTAAGATGAGTTTTAGTTGCACTATTAGAAAATTTGGATAAGACACTCACAGCATGTAAAATATCCGGTCTAGTTGCAGTGAGATACATGAGACAACCAACCATAGTTCGGTAAATTGTCTCGTCAACTCTTCCAGCTTCATCATTCTTGCTCAGCTTTTCCTTTTGACACATTGGAGTAGCCACTTCTTTGCAATTCTCCATTCTGAACTTCTTTAAAATCTCTCTTGCATACTTCTTTTGACAAACAAAAAACTCATTTTGCTTTTATTTGATCTCCATTCCGAGAAAGCAAGCCATGTGAAGGCCCAAGGTACCCCGGAGAACGAGTTTGCCCGACCCAGCGTGAGCCCTTGGCACCTCCAAGGCAGTGGGAGCTTTCTAAGGCCTCCCACCATCCACGTCCCCCCCCCCCCCCCCCCCCCCCCCATTTAATTAAATGGGCGTGGTTTTTCGCCCCCACGGTTCGAAACCAAGACCTAGGGGTTAAGTACTTGATTTTAGCAAACCGTGTACCATTGAGCTAGATTAGCTCAAACACTCAACAAATTTTGGCTTATGTTAGGTACAAACAATACATCTTTAATTAACTTTGTACCTAAAACACTTTCGATTGCTATAGTTCATTTTCCCTTGACCGCAATGAAGTCTCCGTTGCCAATTCTGAATTTGGAGGTTATAGATGTGTCGAGCTCTTTGAAGAGATCTCGATCGAAGGTCATATGATTTGTGCAACCACTGTCAACAAGCCACCTATCACTTGCATTACTTGAGGCGAAACAAGATGCAACAAAAAGTTGCTCCTCCTCTTCTTCTTGATCAGCGACTTGGGCTGCATTTTTATGTTGAAGGTTGCCTTGAGTCACATTTCTTGGCTGAGGATTGCTTCTATATATATGTCCTCTCTTCTGACATTTCTCGCACTGATGGTCGGGTTTCATCCAACATTTAAAGGGTGGATGACCTTTTCTTCCACAATGTTTACAAGGAGGGAAATCAAATTTTGTTCCCATACTGGTTTTAGGAGAATCAAAAACTGAGTTTCCTTTCTTCTTCTTCTCATGTTTCTTCCCTCCTCCCTGGTTGAACTGAGTTCTCGCAGCTAATGCACCTTCAACGGCCGCTTCAGATCTCTTAAGCCTTCTTTATTCTTATGCTTGCAAGGAACTTAACAATTATACCAAGCTAACCATTGATAGATTTTTAGTATTTTGAATTGAAAGATTAAACCAAACCAGCCCTAACAAACACACCTTCGCAATGTCGATCGAATGAGCGTACATAAATCAAAGAACACGCATTGATTCCAGATCCAAAACCTAATCGTACAACCAAAGCATTACCTTATCTCCATGAAAAGGAATGAAAACGAATAGGCAGCAATTTGGGCCTCCATGAAAACACAAAGAATGAGATGTAGAGAGCGAAAGAGTCGGGGTCTTGTTAATGAGTTTCGATCGTGTTTAAACGGATTGAGAGCAAAGTCGTTTGGATGTTGGTTTTGTTCTAGTGATATTTTGTTACTTTCTACGTTGCATCAGAATTCTTTAATGGTTCATGTGCAATCAATAAACATTGTTTGGACAAACTTGTATATGAAATAAATAAATAAAATCACAAACTAGCCACAACTAAGTCATGTATGAAGCACTTTCTCCAGACATAATATCTTACTGCCCGAATAGATAATTAAAAACCCAAGCAGAGCTTATTAGCATGATGAAAAATTATGCACTTCATTGGGCTTCAAAAAAAAAAAAAAAATCTTCAGAAATTAAACTGCACATTACAAATTCATTGGATCAAAACAAAATTCAGAGAGAAAAAAACAATACTCTTTCAAAACTAAACTGCACAAATTCATTGTACCTGAGTCATCATGCATACGATGAGCTTTTAGAATCATACTCAATAAGAGCATTAATTTCTGCAAAGCAAAGCAAATTAAGTAGCAGAGAGCACCAAATGAAAACCAAATTTGTGCATTTTGAAAACAAACCATGCCTCATGAATCCCTAACAAATGAAAACCAACCAATGATTGAGAGAGAGAGAGAGAGAGAGAGAGAGATGACCTTGTCGTAGTCGTTGTCGTTGGATTGATGAAACATTGAGAGAGAAGAGTGTATGAAGAAGCCTCACTCACTGCTTTGCTCAATGAGTCAGTGGAGGGAAACGCAAGACACTGTTGAAAATTGCATTTAAAATGGATGTTAAACCTCGATTCCCCTTTTCGCTGTTGGATGTACATCGACATCTGATTTGGTAGGAATCCAAAGAGCATCCAACAGACTAGAAAGGGCAATTAAGTGCGCTTCTCATAACTTTGTTTATTTGCTTGGTAATCCGATCGATCAAAACTTACGTAAAAAACTTAAAAAAAGAAGAAGAAGAAAAGGTAAAAAAACTATAGTCGTGTGTGCGTTGTAGATATATTTAAAAGATTTATTGTACATAGTGGCAATTTTGTTAATTATTAAAAAATTTATTGTTATCTTACTACAATTAATATCCGAATTGAATGACTCAAAATTAGAAAGTTTTATTTAGAAAGTTTTCTAAATAGATATCTTAATAGCTAATATATTAGAGCTTCCAAGTTGTATTTAGAGTTTGATCAATAGACTCAAAATTAGAAAGTTTTCTTAAACAATCAATCAAATCACTCTTCGCCCATTTCGATTCCAGCATTGAAGAATTGGTTTCTTGATCAATCGATCAATGGCGTTGATGATGAGAAGGAGGGATGGCGGTTCATGGAAGAGATGGATTGCTCTGCTTGATGTGAGTGATAGTGAACGGGAACGCATCAACAATGAAAATGAGGAGCGGAAGAAGAACGTTGAGAAGGTCAACAACAACAACAACGCAATCACTTTTAAGAACAACAAGATTGTGATCAAGATCAACAACAACAACAACAGCACAATCCCCATCAAGAACAAGAAGATCGTGAAGAAGATTGTGAAGAAGAAGAGGAAGAAGCAAGAGGACCCGGAAGTGGATGGAGAGGCGGTAATGCCGAGCGGATGAGGAGGAAATAGAGGGATTAATGGGGGCGGGGATGAAGGCGGGGACATGGGTAGTAAACAAGAGGATGACGGCGAGTGATGTGAGGGTGGATTTGAGTAGATTGTTCATACCAAGTGAGTGTGAGTGGAAGTTGGAGGGGTTGTTGAGTGCAGAGGAGAGGAGGAAGGCAAGAGTGCAGGGGAAGAAGAATTCCGAAGAGGTTTTGGTGGTGAAGATGGTGGATGGAAACGGTGGGGTTTCGGATTTGGACTTCAAGTATTGGACAAGCCTCAACAAGTATGTCTTCACCAACCAATGGACTCAATTTGTGGACAAGTTTCAAGTGAAGGAAGGATGGATTGTGGAGATCTGGTGCTTTAGAGATAAACACTCTCTCCTCTGTTTTGGCATCAATGTCCATCCTTAAAACACTAGTATTTTAAGTCTCATGATGGATGATCATTTACTTAGTTGTTAGTTGGTACATTGGTGGGCCATACATGCTGACATGCAGGCACTAAGATTGAGTGGGACCCATTTCATTGATTCATTAATGTGTTAATAGTAGATTATATAGGGTGCATTGGAGAATTTTTTTGACATAGATTCTTTCTATTCTTTCTTTCTTTCTTTCTACCTTGTATTTACAAGTACAGATACATGTTTTGGTTGATGTAACTATTTTTTATCAATACTATTGCTTTCATTCTTTCTCATTTGTTACTGATTTTGTTTGAAACATGAATTGGTTGATATATATATATATAGAAGTAAAATGTTGATCTCTCCCCAAATAGTACCGAGACTTTTTGGAGTGAAATCCTACAACTGTGAGCTCAAGTGGTATAAGAGCCGATGGTTCGGTTGGGACAAGACATGTCTGTTAGTAGTTGCGGGTTCCTCAAGTCGCCTATCCTCAAGATGTAGCAATGACAAATTATGAGATGTAACATCTCAGAGGGAAATCGGTCTAAGGTGGAGCCAAGACACTCTAGTGCACCTTATTAAGATTTACTCCAAAAGGTTTCGGTACTCCAAAATATATTTATACATAGGTTAAGTGTGACTTTACAAAGAATCACTTTAAAAGTGTTGCTCTCTCCTCAAATAATAACGAAACCTTTTGGAGTCAAACCCCCACACATGTGCACTCAAGGTGGTTAGGTTAAGATAATATCAATATTAATGAGATCCAACTACTCCTAGAATAATGCCACTACAAGTCTACAACTGATACACCAACTATCAGTCAAAGAAACTCCTCATCACAACTGCCCATTGAACTCACTAACATCAACGTCTATCCATTACTGCGAGATTCTGCGCACCTAAAAAATTTATGTTTCAAATGAACAGATTTTGAATTGGAAGATTAAACCAAAGTAGCCCTAACATACACACATTCGCAATGTCGATCGAATGAGCGTACACAAATCAAAGAACACACACCGATTCCAGGATCTAAAACCTAGGCTCTGTTTGGCAAGACTAGTGATCATCTAGCGATAATCGATAAACTAGCTGATAGCTGATAATCTAGCTGATAGTTGATAATCTACTAGCTGGTAGCGGAAAGCTGATAATCTAGTTGATCAACTAAAAATTGTTTGGAATGATAGCTGATTAATTAGCTGATAAATGCAAAATGACATTAAAGGACATGATATAATTAAGTATATTAATTTTATAATCATATAATTAATTGTTATAAATAACTTTGTATTTTATTTACAAAATACAAATTAATACCATAAAATAATTTATATTATTTAGAAAACTAAATTATGTGTGTCCATAAATGCTTACATGAAAATAACTCTATATTAATTTATAAGAATTCGCAAAAAATAAACGCATGTAAATAAAATACAATAAATGACTTGGATAACTATACATATACATAATGCATCATCCATAATTGAGAAGCAATGTTATTGCGAATATTCTTCATTTCTAGAGAAGTCTCTCTATAACTTAAAAAAATAGTAAATTAGTAAAAAAAAAAAAAAAAATAGCCCACCACTCGAACACTACATTAAAAAAATATTTTTATATCATCAAAAAAGATTTTTATACTCGATGTTGTTAAAACTTATTTAATATGTAATAAATATCTAACAAGATTATCTACAATTAAGAAATTAATGTGTAATGATTTTTAATTTTAGTGAAATTCTTTGTTTTATAATATTTAGTTAATTATTAATCACTATTTTTTTTTCATTAACAATATTAAGCTATATGTTAATTTTAAATTCAATAAGTTTTAATAACGTATTATATGAGCTTGAAATGTTGGTTTCTCATCTGCCAACTCTACTAAGGTATAATCGCAGGGTACTAATATTCGCGAGTTTGCAAGTGCATTAATTTTTTAATACCGTAAAAATAAGAGTATATGAAAAAATTGTTTTAAAAAGAATATATAGTGTCACTCTGAAGTAGTCCCACACAAAATCTGAGACTGAGAGGTATATATTCGTGTACAAGTCGAATTGAGTCTGCCAACACTAAATTTCTAATTCTATTAAGAATTTACCATTAATTATATCTATTAATTTCTTCATCTTCTTCAAATTAATTAAACAACAACAACAACAACTCTTTTTCTTCTTCTGCAATTTTCTGTCAATTTTTTTTTTTTTTTTTTTTTTTTTTTTTTTTGTTAATGAAGATGATGATTGATGAGTAAGGCCGAGTTTGTAGAGGTCCTGGACGCCGACGAAGAACTGCGGCTGGTAACTGCAGGGTTTGTGGAGGTGTGCCTTGAATGCCCTTATAAGGAACGTACTCCCTTTCTCATGTCATGGGGTCGCAGGAAAATAAGGTCTACCCTTAAGAATAACAGAGACTTTTCGAGGCCGCCGCAAAAGCAGTTGGCGCAGCCTTCACGACCACTAATGATCACTGGCGCTGGAGAGGATCATGATGATGATGATGATGATGATGATGAGGAAAAAGTAGTTGGTAATGAAAATGGTGCAGGCAGTGGTAGGGAAAACAAAGAGGAGGCTGGGATATTGATGAGTGAAGAAGAGAGGATTTGGATGTGAACAAGTGGAAGAATAAAAAGAGGAAGCGCAAGGTAAGATTAATTAATTAGATGAATGTATATATATATATGTGCTGCTTATTATTTGCGGGTTTGGTTTTACTTCTTTTTAGGTGGTTTTGTAGGAAGTTCTTGAGGAGTTAAAAAATTGTCCCAACAGAACAAAGAACTCAAACAACGAAAGTGGAAAGCGAAGTGAGTCTCGTATCACGAGGTGCATATATGGAGAGTCATGAGATCGACCCGTGTTCGGGGTGTACTTTTGATGATGTCATAAAATCATCACCTTGCCTTTTGGCATCCATCTAAGCGGAGATATAGCTGGTATCTATTTAGGGGCGACTCTTCCAATTTTTTTTTTATTTTTTATTTTCAATCCATGAGACTATAACTCAGATATCTGATCACTTAAGGTGGAGACGAGAGTCTCTTACCACTTAGACTCATCCAGTTGTTAATTTTTTGTCCGACTTTTTATGAAGTGTTACTTTTTGTGTTAAGAAGTATATATACAATTTACAAAGAAAATAGCCTTTAATTTGACTTATGATTGATTAGCACAACTGGAAGTGAGTTATAGTCTCTTAACTATTAACTTGAGTTAAAGTGCTAAAAAGTAAACAACATTAAAAACTTCCCCCATTCACATGGTGCGTGACTCGGGCCGAACTCGAAATGGTCAAATGGTTCAAATACCGAGTGGTTTAAACCAAAAAAAGAAGAAGCTTTTAATTGATAAATTTACTCTTTGAATAAAATAATAATAAATGTTCTTAAATGATATTAATTAAAGTTAATTTTAATAAGTTATTCCTATTTGTGTATACTGTATACCCAATTTATTATATGTGCATAGAAAATTCAACCAATCAAACACGTAAAAATCGAAAGTCAGTACACATTTGAGGAAATATAATATTTATCGGTTTAGGTATGACGTTCAATATAAATCTAACTTATGCGATGAGTTTGACGACTATAGTTAGTGTCCAATATGAATCTAACTTATACAATGATTACTTGGTTAATCAAGCGTATTGGAACGTTAGAGATTTCTATAAAGAGCAGCAGCAAGAGCGAGCATTCCTTGAAGAGTTAAAATCAAGACGATTACATGTATTATCATCTCTTTCATCTATGATTCGATGTTGTTTGGTTTAAGAAAAATGCTAGAATCACACCCTTAAATGCACAACGCCCCCTTACCCACTGTATTTTGTATCACGAGATATATATAAGGTCGTTGGGCATTCTTTTGTGCATTATTGGTGTTGTTCTAGTCATCCTTTTTTTATTTAGGAGGAATTTAATTAATTAAGTATTACTTATATACGTAATCGAGCACAATGAAAAAGTTTGATCCATGTAGCCGACCCCAGTTAATTTGGGACTGAGGCTATGTTGTTGTTGTTGTTGTATTACTTATATATGTACATTCTTTTCACTAAAATTACTATTTCAGGCATCGGCCTTGTGGCAGCGCCTAAATGGGGACCGACTTACGCCTCCACTGAACAAAAGGGCCCAATTCGGACAATACATACATGGGTATTAGTATATTTTTCTTTTTCTTTTTTTGAAAGAGGTGTTATTTGTGTACTTTCCTTGGTATGTACAGCTAGTGTAATTCTTTAAGAGAAAATAATTCCATTAGATTATGTAGTGTATTAGTTTTTTTGGTTATTTTTTTTCATATTGTTTCGGGTCGGGAAGGTCGGAGTTTAATTTGTCTTGACTACTCATTAACTTACGACAAGTTCCTTTATATCTAGAGCTTAAAATTAAGACATAGATTCGTGTCATCCCACTGTAAAATTCTTTTAAGAGATTAATTAATTAACATTTCTCTAATAAATTTTGATAAAAAAAAATATTCTAGCTATCTAGCTAACTAGCATTTATACGGTAGGGACATTTGGTACACACAAAATTAACATTGGAATTGGACTACGGTTCATACAATGCTTGTCGCGATAAAGATAAATCACAAACATCGTCGTTCCTTGATGCGCAACATGCATGTTGTAGGATCACAACATCTAGCTCCATCCTTTTCTCTTTCAGAGTTGTATCCAAGAAATAGGCAATGAATTGCCTTAATTGTTATCAAACTTATATATTTCAATGATTATTAGGTACAAAGGCTTAATATATATAAATGGTTTCGAATAATACTCGAAAATGGCATAATGCAGTATTGACATTCCGCGACTTTTGATAAATAAGAAATAAGATGAACCTTGAATTGAATGTAGTAGCCAATGTTATTGATCACATGAGCTACAATATTCTTAATCCCCGATGCAGAGAAAGAATGGGTGAAAAATGTTTACCATTTGAAAGCTTTTGTCAAACTTTATGTTGTTCACTCCTTAAAAATTTTTTCTTGCTATTATTTTTGTTTTTGTTTTTTGTTTTTTTCTTAAAATCTTCTTGCCATTTTATTTGTCCCAAACCTTGACAAAAATAGAAGCTGAAAAAATTCGATGGTATAATAGTAAACTTAAGAAGTCAAAAGCATCAATAACCACCGCAATTACTCTCCGATGCCCAAGGTCATTTCCATCGAGACGAATAAGGTTCGAAACTCGTGGAATGTGAAATAAATGTTAGACCTCTAGTTAATATTTAATCCAAGTTATCCATCATAAATGTTTGTAGAATAATCAATCTAAGTCCATTATAGATCTTGATAGTTATACGATTTTTTTGGGCTCAATATATAGGCTCGTCCAAGCTCTATAAGTTCGAATAATGAAAGCTCAATGTCTATTACATTAGATTGAAAATACTAAGTCAAAGCATCTCTGGTGAGATAGATGAAGCGTCACTTGTCAAAAGGCAAAGTTTATGTATGTTGTGAGTTTGACTCCAACTCTTTTTTTTTTTTTTTTGAGAGGATTAAAAGAGTTCTTTTTTTTTTTTTTAGTTATTGGATTAGAAGAGTTTAATGGGTTTTGGTAGTTTTGGGATTGGAGATTGGAGATTCCAACTTAGCTCCAAGAGTGTGTGGTTTGATTGAGTAAATTTTTGGTGCTGGATAAAAATTATGTTGTAAATATATAAATAGGGATTGAAAGAGTAGTAGTGAGGGTAGTTTGGACACTTTTCTGTCGATTACTTGGGAGTCTATAAAAACTCCCCCTTTGTCTTCCTAGAAAGCCCATTAAAAATGTTAATAACAATTATGTTGGAGTATAGAGATTCAAAGAGAAGTAGGTGCGGTAGCCTAATGGAGAAGGGTGGTTGCGGTGGCGTAGACGTGTATATAGAAGACCGACAAATGCCTCAGTTTTGTAGGGATAAGATTAGACCTAATATAATTTGCAATAACATAAATTGTAATAGATTTAATAGTTTTCCAAGTCGATTCATTTTGAGAATCATGGGTATTCAATCCTTCAGTTTGACTAATGTCATGAGGGCTATCATAGCCTAGGAGATAACAAAAGAATGGTGGTGGAACTACCTCAAATTGAACCCATTACCTTTATTTTAGTCAAAGTAGTGGTGCCCGTCGTTGCCACTCCGCCACATCCCTCTGGGGTGATTCATCAACTGTATTTTTATTTTATTTTTTTTGATGATCTTGGGGGTGTCTGAATATGATTCATCAACTGTATTGAATAGAGGTAAATGGAAAAATAGGACTTTTGTAGCCAATCCCAACTAATATAAATACTTATTTGATTAAATATCCAAGGGTGAAGAATAACAGAAGGATGAGTTAGAAAATTATCCACCCATGTCTCTGGAAAAAGTTTTACCACACATATATAGCTCAAATTAACAGTATAATGGAAGGCATGCAAACATTTCAGATAATCAACAAGGACAATGTTTGATGCCGAAAAAGTTGAAATAAAAAACGAAAGAAAAGCAATAGAATTGAAATAAAATAGATTTCACAATAAGTTTGATCCCGAAAGAGTTGTTTGATCCCGAAAGAGTTGTTTGATCCACCTCCAATTTAGATTTAAGTAGATTTGCTAGACATTTGAAACGCAAGTTTTCCAAGAGATAATTCGTAAGCAGAGGTTGAAGAACATCAACTCTCGAGTTCCTATCTATATGAAACCTAAAAATCTATTCCCAAATCAAAATATCCAAATATTTGAGTAAAAATCCAATTTTCACGTTCCACGCTGCGAGTCACGCTATGGGCGTGGACTTCACGGTGTGAGTGGCAGTGTGGAATCCAACACTACAAAAAAACAGCAGATCAGAAACGAAAATTTCCTCTCTGATTTGCATAAATTCCGTCTCTAATCGAAATCTGCAACGGAACAGAGACGGAATAAATTTCGTCTCTGAAATCGTCGACGCTGATTCAATCAGAAACGGAAATGTGATTCCGCTTCTGATTTAGAAACGAATTAGAGACGAAATAAATTCCGTTTCTGATTAGAGACGGATTAGAGACGGAAATTAGAAACGGAACAGAGACGGAACAGAAATGGAAATTTTTCAAAATGGTACAATTGTATTTGCATTCCGTCTCTGATCCGTCTCTGATTAGCAACAGATCAGAGACGGAATGCATTATTTCTGTCTCTGATCCGTTGCTGATTCATACATCTATTCCTCGAAGAGACGGAATAGCAACGGAATCTCTGAATTCCGTTGCTAATCCGTCAATAATTTTCTTTTTTGTTTAGTTTTCAAACATAAACTCAATCCAATTGGTTCTCCAACCTATAACTTGAAAATACAACCATAGGACCTACTCCATCGCCTGCACCTCCTCCAACAACTCTTTGGGGGTGCTAACATCCCCCAAAAAGCAAAATTTGACATTCATACATCGACAATATATATCAACAAATATTCAAATGAGAGAAAAAAATGTAAAATTCAAATTTTGAAAAAGATTTATATATCCACGAAAAATTGTCAAGTATAATAAATGCTCCAAATTTCTAAGTATTCACAAAAACCACCAATCCTATTGTTCAACAACCACAAAAAAAACTTACAATCCTCTAAATATGCGCAAAAAGAATTATCAATCTAAAAGTCATGTAAACAACTATAAAAGTTACATGATATGCTTTAAATTCCTCATCTCTCATTTGAAAATCAGATTATGACAGGTATTGTCACAGGGATATGGGCAATCAATAGCACTAACTCCCACTCGATCGAAGAACCAGATCTCTTCGATAGGGCCACGCTCTCGCAAATATTGCAAAATAGATCAAACTCACGATAAAAAAAAAAAAACGCAACGCAAAAAAACTATCTCCATTTACGGTGCAAAAGAAAACAATATATTTTACTATAATTTTTGACAAGTACATGGCTACTTGTGTGTCCAACTAACACAATTTATTAGAAGGGGAATCGAGAACCTACCTAACTACATGAACAAAAAGCTTTGCTAAAACACAATTACGAAAATGTTTTAAGTGCTAAAGCACAACAACATGCCAAAGAAAAGGAAAATTCGAATCATTTCATTAAAAATGTCTAATGATCACAAAACTACATAAGGTGAAAACAAAGGGAATACAAAAAGTACAAAGATCCACAATATTGAGCAAAAATCGAAGAGAACATAATACGTTGAGAATTTACAGATTATAGAGCAAATAATGAAAACAAAGCACTTGTGTCTGGGTCTAGCAAAAATTAGAAGAGAACATAATAGGTCAAATAAGGCCACAACAAGAATAAAGAACATGCACTTACAGAGGAAAGTAATAGAGTTGAAACATCAAAAAAAGTGAATTGGAAGCTCTGTGTAAAAATTAACAAAATATAAATAAGGATTTGTAAGGACACGAAGAAGCTAAGCTTAGTCATAATGGCAAGGTAGATTATTTACTTCATTCCAAGGTCCAAGTAATGTAGCGAATACAAAAACCATTTATAAGAGAAGAACATTTCAGTACTAACATCGTAAATATCATTAACTGTTATTCCTCTGCAAAGTGCATTTCCAGTTTAACTTGATAAAATCTTAAGAATATAGCTACATTGATAGAGAAACTAAACTCCTAACATGTAAACAACTTTCAAAAGGAGCTTAGGATGTTGAGATCTACACCACAAAGGCACAAAGCAATTAGAGAAATAAGTGTTAAATCATAAAATATGGAAGAACAACAACTCATTCGCTCAAGAGGAAGAACAAATGCAGAAGCCCTTGATGACTTGCTCCCAGCATTCAAGGCCACAGCTTGCCCTTGCCAATCAATGACAGGGGAACCACTAGAACCTTCTTTTGTTCCAGATGCAGCCTATCAAACCACAAGTCAAAAAAATGGGCAACTAAGAAAGTAGTGGAAGAAGAAAAAAAAATAAATAATTTAAATAATTCAATTGATCATCATAAACCAATCAATGGTATCAACTCATCAATCTATAAAAGACTGCACTCAAAAATTCACAAAATGAATGAGATAACTTGCTTGTAAGTGTGGTGACGAGCCCACCAAAAATAAAAACAAAAATTGGAGAGGCACTAGACCATGAGAGAAGGCCCTGCAAGACCACACTTGAATGTCAGACTTTTATCAATTTATCACTGAATCTGTGGCGTCCACTCAAACATGTGTTGGTGATGCTAAAAATGCAACAATAACAAACTTACAAATGCGACATCGAGAAGAAGGAAAGTTAAAAGTAACGCTACAAGAGATTGAGGCCAATAGGCTCAAACAATTGAAGATACTAACAGAAAAAATCCACAAATGTGTGTTCTAAGAAAAGAAAGGTACAATGGCTACCTTGATCGCAGCGCCTAATGCATCGAGTAGGTTTCCATCAGCATTGATCACAAGACCCTCTATGTAAAGGTCCCAACAAATCTTTCCTTCCATCACGTTGAGAGACAAGAGATCAATTCCAGCTCCTAACACATTAAACAGTCAATTTCACTCAAGCAAGAATCCATTTGATCAAACTAAGACCAATTTCAATGGAATTATGATCTTTTAAAAAAAAAAAATCCACAACATACATCCAATGATTCTACAGTTTCAATCGAGTCATCTCAAAAAAAAAAAAAAAAAAAACAAAATGCTCGATCAAACGAATGCACTCTTCCACATTTTCCGGTGATACAAAATCAAGAGCAACTTTTAAACATGACTGAAAAATTACGAAAAATTAGAAAATAAAAATGACATACTTAAACTACAAAAGATGGATTGAATAGCAAAGATAATGGAAAAGGAATTGTAATGAATAATAAAACAATAAATAAGTCAAGAGAAGGGACTTTCACGAAATTTAAAAAAAGAAGGGAAGTCATTGGATGGCATACTTAGGATTCATGCATTTGCAAAGCGAGTAATAAAACAATAAACTTTGTTTTGCTCGCTCCGCCGCGAACATAGTGATCAAAACAAGCATTCAAAACACAAATTGAAGATCAAAACAACCCAAAATCGAACCTTTAAATGCGAATCTTTGCGCCGAGCTTGAGCTTGAGCCCCATCAACCGACCCTTAAAACCGAAATCCTCCAAAGAGAAATACACATCATCTCCATGTAACTGCAAATCTGCAAAGCCAAAACACCTCACAAACTCACAGAGTCAAAAAACCACCAAAACCAACCAAAACACACCAAAAAAAAAAAAAAAAAAAAAAAACCAAAAAACCGAAAACTCGTACATGCGGAATTGAGGTTCGAAGCGAGAGAATCAACAGACGAAGCCGCCGAAGCCGACGAAGACGAAGAAGATCGGAGAAAAAGAGAGACACGGCCTTGTCGAAGAGCGAGCTCGAACCCTAAGCTAGAGCCGAATCGAGCCCTAGATTTGGAGTCGTCGGTCCCCATGAACGCATCCCAAGACGATTGCGAGGCCAGGAAGGCCGCGAAGGCGGCGTAGCTGGAGTCGCCGAGCCACGCGCGCCAGACTCCGCAGGTCTCGAGCCGGAGAGCAGAGACCGAGACGAGACGCGACGACGAACTTGTGGGATTTGGGGATTTTGGTTGGGGGGTGGGGGTGGAGGGGATACTCATCAAATCTCGAGATTTGATGAACGGTTATAAGAAAACAAAGTTTTGGGGGGAATGTTGGCGCCATTTTTTAGAGACGGAATTTAATTCCGTCTCTATTTCCGTCTCTGATAGTTTTGGGGGGAATGTTGGCGCCATTTTTTAGAGACGGAATTTAATTCCGTCTCTGATTCGTCTCAATTCCGTCTCTGAATTAGTCCATTTCAATTCCGTCTCTAACTACTTTTTTTAGCAACAGAACTTAATTCCGTTGCTAATTCCGTTTCTAAATTTCATTTTCCTTGTAGTGCAATTGCTCTCTGTCCATTCTATGTTGTAGGTGGCATCGTTAGAGATATGTGGGCGTCGACATGTGATGCGCGTTGAACGCGTCAATAATAATCTTAAACTCGAATTGTTACCAAATGCTAACTACAATTGGTTTTATAGTAGCGTGGTAAGCACGAGTGTCGATCCACAGTAATTGATAATCTAACTTTGGTAAAAAACGAGAGTTTTAAAAGAGTAAGAAATTAACTAATTACACTAGCTAACATGAGAGCATAAGAACCAAAGAATTATCGAATACAACGACAATAGAGAAGAAAGAACTAATCTAATTAGCTAAGAGAGAAAGTAAATAACGGACTTAGGTTGAAAAAATCAAGTTCAACTCAACATCAAGGATTTTGTCGTCGATTCTACAAAGAATTGTTTGATTTAGTTCAAATAGACTAGCTATAGAGCTTCGGAAAGCATCTAACACTCCTCGATTTCCTATTTTTGGTAAAAGACTCTTTAACAAATGTACAACCCTTGGTAGAGCGACCATTGGATTATGCACATTCGCCGCATTAAGATTCGTGAAACCACCAACCCTAGACAACTAAGTCACGAAGCACTCGATTTAGCCCAAACCATCTTGTTATGCAAAATAGACCAAAAGGGAGCGTACTAATTGGATAGTCCGCTTGCTACTTGGTGTTCAATGCTTCACACAATTACGAATGTAAAACAATCAAACTAGCAATATATAGATTTAAATAAAAGATAATATATTTGCAAGTACACAATCAATTGTCCAAACCATAGTAATCAAATAATAACAAGAGTGATACCAAAACATAAGCCAAATTTGAGATTAAAATAAGTAGAACTCACAAATCTCATGATAATGTTGAGTTTCACTTTCAAATCAACCAACCACCATCCTAACTCAATGTGGGACCCATGCATCTGCCTTGAGATGTGTGCTATCATGCTTTGCGAGGCAAATCATCAAAAACACTTCAAAAGTATCCCCGTTTTATTAATCTTTTCATCAAACTGAATTTAAAACCTACAAATAACAAAAATAAATGACTATTAATCATTTTTTTGAAGATTTAGGCACATCAAAATATAATATTTGCACACTAAAATATTATATATATATATATATATATATAGGACTCAACCGCCTGGGACGATAGAGTGGATTTTCAAGAAGTGTTCCTCCCATCCTTTTTGGCTCCGATTCTTTGTTAGAAGTCCTTAAAGCCAGCAAACGATACAAATGAAAGATTATCACTATAAATAGAGATTAAGGTTCAAAATTATACTAAACACTAGCATAAATAATATAGACTTATCACTTGCTAACCTATTAATAAAGGAGACCCATATATATTAGTATTCACTCTCTTTAAGTTTGTAAAAATTAATTACTTGTAGTTCAACAAATGAGACAATATATATGGTAGAAAGCAATTTAAAAGATATTTAAAAAAAAAAAAAAAGCTAGTAATTAATGAAAATGAAATATGGTTGAAGGAGCTGAGATTGAAGTCCAAACCTTGTCAATTATGGGAACGAACCTAAACGCCTCAGGGACCTCCATCAGTTTTTGCAATTATGAATGGTCAAATGGTGCAGGTGTGGAGCTGCTCCTTCCTCAACTATCCACTCTTCCAAGTATGGCGCCTTAGAGAGTTGTAGTTTTTGGAGCCGAGGAAAGCCTTGCGCTTTGCAGACCATGGACGTACCATAGTATAACTCCGAGAGATAAAGATGAGTCATGTTGGGTAATTTCTCTAATGTGGGCATCGGGTCTTCCTCAAGTGCAATACTATCCAATTTCAAAATGGTGAGGTTTGGAGGGAATTCACATGGGTTAGGCAATGCTCGTGCAGGAAAATATCCATAAAATTTCAATTTGACAAGTTGCTGGCAATTAATGCCACCAAATTGTAGTGGCACTGTTGAAAATATTTCCTTCTCGCCATAATCAAGACTACACCGTATCGACAAGCATTGTAGGGAGGGAAGTCCATCAACAAAAGGTATAACTTCACTAACTTCCTCCCTTGACTGTGTTCTTACATTCAACTTCACAACATTAGTAAATGTGGAGGTATTCTTCTTCATCCAACTCCCTACTTTTACTCCTTTTAGAGTGTGAAGGTTTCTTAAGTTGTCCATGCGAAGCTGCTTCGTAGTAACAGATGGGAGGCATAGAATCCTCAACTCTTCCATTTTCCATAATACATCAGGCATGCTTGCATTTCCTTCGAAAAATCTGTGCATACCAGATAAATCGAGTGTTTGCAACTTTTGCAGATTACTTATAGTGCAAGGGATTGGTCCTATGACACTAATATGTTTCATTCCCAAGTACCTTAAGTGGATTAAGTTTCCAATTTCCTTTGGGAATTTACATCTTCCTTCTAGGCCTTCAAGATCAAGTACTCTGAGTAACTTCACCTTATTGAAGGTAGGCATCTTAGTGATGTAGCTTTCATGGTCAAACATAAAAAGAATAGAACGAGCGTGTTTATTATAGGCTGCAACTTCACCAAAACCATCCCTTTCCAAGGAAATATGAACACCCAATCTAGGACATACTGATTTCTTGATTGAGGACATAACTTCACCAAAACCATCCTCCTTTGCCTTGACAATTGAGAAATCTCGCAAAACATCATGTAAGCGGCACGATTTAACTATCCCAAGAGAATTCATTTTTTCCACTTGAACCATGCCCCTACTAATCAACTCCATCAAGGCATTCTCTGCTGCTTCATGCACTGTCTCCTCTCCCTCTTGGCGTATGTATCCCTCTGCAATCCATACCCCTATTAGCCTCCTTCTCTCAATGCGAAAGTCCTCTGGAAAAAAGCTTGTATAGAGGAAACATGACTTCAAGTTGTACGGTAGATCATCGTAGCTCAAATCAATTATGCTGTGGAGTCGTTCTTCCTTGCCCAATTTCCAATTTATGTTTCGAAGCACACTCTCCCATTCATTTATTAATCTTCTTTTCGTAGATAGCAAACCTCCCAATACAACAATTGCTAAAGGCAAGCCGCCACATTTTTTAACCATCTTCTGTCCACAATGCTTCAAGTCTTGAGGGAAGTCACCCGGATCGGCATTGTTAAATGTTCTATTGCAAAACAGGTCCCAGCTCTCCTTTTCCGACAGCATTTCAGGTACAACAGGCTGGCTGCGCGGATCGGCATAAGCCGCTAATCTTTCATTACGACTAGTAAGCATAATTTTGCTTCCTGATTTCCCATTGGGAAAAGCTTTTTCAAAATCATCCCAAGCCTGCTGTGTCCACAAGTCATCAAGAACAACTAAGTAACGTTTGTTTTCTAAGAAGTTGTTGAGCTTCCCCATTATCTCTTCTTCTGCCATTTTTTTTTCTTCATCTGATAATACCACTCCAACATTTTGCAGAAGCCTTAACAAAACGCCTTTTACATTGTAAATCTTGGGAAACATCAGCCCAAGTACGACAATCAAAGTGGCGTTTAGTTTCGTCAGAAATGTAAACATGCTTGGCAAGAGTAGTTTTACCTGAACCGGGCATGCCCACAATTGTAACAACTCGACGTTCCACATCGTCCTTCACCAATTCCCCGATCAGTGTTCCTTTCGCTCTCTCCATTCCAACCATTGCGAAGTTCTCTTTGGTGTTATGTAAGACCCGTCTGAAACGGCGTGTAGGATCTAGTGATGATGATGTTGATGCTTTTTCTGCAACATGTTTTTCCTTTTGTGTGATGAGACCTTCAATCTTGGGCTTGAGTTGTAGGATTTTCTCACTGATTCTACACAGACGTGCCCATCTTCTAGGAATGAAAGCACATCTCAAGATGAAGCAATGGTATTTCCTCAACCTCTCTTCCAAGTCGAACATGTCCATGATAACTTCTATTTCACAAACAGCATCTCTGACTTGCACCATCCATTCGCGGCGATTCACATCCTTGTCTCTTGCTTGCAGTTCATCAGCTTTTACTAAAGAGACATTCAGTTGTTCACCCAATGTTTTCATCTCCTCTACTTCTCGGTGCACCTTGCAATACAACACTATTCTTTGATGAAAAACTTTGAAAAGCTCTTGTCCAACATAAGAACCAAATGAAGAAATCAAAGCCTCTGCCATGATTTAATTTTCTTTCTTCTTCTCCTCTTGCAAAACAACCAAGAAGGCAATAATAAGTTGAAGGACCAAATTTAAGCTATCTATAACAAGGTTGCTCAAATCGTGAATTGGTATCAAATGAAGAGATTGATTTTGGTCTTTTAAAAGGATTGCTTCTTTTTTTTTTGGAGCAAATTGTGGTGGTTTGTGTGCCTCCAAAGATGGTCTGCAAATGCTATTGTTTGAAATTTTGACTTAATAGAAAGTGAAGATATTAAATGATGCCATTAAGGATAGGCCAAAGCTACTTAGGACTAAGGGTTTAAACCTGTAAAGCACACCATATATTGCACCAAATCGAGCACAATATTGTAAAAAAATTGCTTTTTAGTATTTAAAATAATTGGATTTAGTGTGTCAGAAAATAGGCCCTCTGATTCATAAAATGTGTGTAGCAGTAGAGTTTTCTTGCCCTTAATTCTTTCTCGAGTTCTAGAATTTTTCACATAACTTTTGTACATGTAGTAGATTTTTGTGTTTATTTTTATTTTATAAACTTAACGAGAACTGCTCATTAAGTCCTTTTCCAAAAGTAAAGTGCAGTATTCATGATTCGAAATTCCTCCAAAAGAAAAAGAAGAAAAAGCAAAGATGTGCAAACTTGCAACTAAAGGAAGGTTATACCTTTCTTGAGTTTTTGGCTAAGATAAACTGTACTTGTGTCATGTCCAAAGTATGCACGAGGAAAATGTTAATTAGGGGTGCGCAGGGATTTGGTGGTGATTTTCATTTATGGAAAATCGCAGTTCACCAAACCGCAAACCACCCTCAAACTTGCAATTGAATGAAATGGAGTTAGAAGCCTTTTTCATGTTTTTTGAACTTTGGAAATAAACTTGGACTCATAATTTTGGTTGAGTTCATGTGTTTCAATATTGTTTTTTGTGGATGGTCATGTATAATGGATATATATATGTTTTGTTGATGGACATGTATGGACTTGTATGGAATGTGTGACATTTTTTTTTATTGTGTCGCAGAAAAAATGGCAAAATCAGACTGACCAAACCGCGTAAACCACGGTTGATTTGGTCGCGGTTTTGAGGGTTCACGGCTTGATGGTGGTTTGGTAAACGATCAAACCATGAACCCCTAATTTATATGCTTCGAACTACGTGTTATGATGCGACTTGGAGTGCATATGACGACAAATGAAGGGGATCGAACTCTAGGTATATGGATAAGAGAATATCCATCGGACCTGTAGAAAGTTGCTCTAGACTAGCCAACTACGACAAATGAAGGGGATCGAACTCTAGGTATATGGATAAGAGAATATCCATCGGACCTGCAGAAAGTTGCTCTAGACTAGTCAGCTACGTAGTTGGCTTCTGCACAAAAAAATAAAAAAAAGGAAATGGTGACAATTATTGTATATCTATCATATATATAAAAGCACGAATCACAAGTTTTTGAGTCGTAATCAAATTTACCTTTTTGTCCCTCGCCCACAGTTCTCGTGCATCCCTTATATTTCCTTTTTTTTTTTGTTTAATCTCCACGTCAACTCTAAACTCTTATCTCCTTCTTCCGTGATTTCTACACTACTCTTTCATTCCTCTTCTCTCATGTCTCTATCTCACGTTTCTATAATTCGCCAAGTTCGTCCACTCGCAAGGTCTGGATCTCATTTTCTGCTTCTATGTTGTGGTTTCTTCTATAATTCGCCAAGTTCGTCCACTCGCAAGGTCTGCAGTCGTTTGTGGTGTATATGGGTAGCCATGCCCAGAAATTACATCAAAGGATCTTGATAGAACAACAAATTATCATTACCAGCTATTGGGATATTACATGGGAAGGTGCATGATCTAATCTCAACTCTTACGTACATGCTCAAAATCATGTAGGATGAACTTTGTTCGTGGTTTGTTTTCTATCGATCATTGTGTCATTTGCTATAGTGAGAGTTGATTCTTCTTTGGCTCGGTTTTAGAGTTTTAGGGAAACTTGATAGAATTCTAGATCTTATTGCTGAATTGACATGCCAAAAAAACACGATGACTTAGAAAACCCAGATAGAACCCTATATCTCAACCCAATCACTCAAAGAATGTCAATTACATTTGAATTCCAAGGTTTTTACTCAAACTATATTTTCTTATTCTCAGTAACTCTATATGACCTAGATGTGGGATTTTATCATTACTCTCCTCTTAAATATCCACCTTGTTCGGTGGAAAGAAAAAGAAACATACAGGGAAATTGAAAGAACACTGAGAAAATATACCCGACAATACAAGCAAGCAAGGTCATGAAGAGAACAATCTTGAGTGTAACATTCGCCAATATCATGTGATCAAGCACCTGTTGTGCACTACCAATAGTGCAAAAGGAGACCAACACATATCCATATGGTGTGTAGTCAAGAGGCAACCATGCTAGGATACAATGATACATAGAGACCTTGCAATAGGAGGCTGAGCAAAGCGCAATAGCGAAGTAGAAGTGAAGAAAGGGAACAACTATACTGCAGAAGACCAAGACCATGATATAACCCATAGTAGCCTTTTAGTTGTCCATTGATTAGCACCCCTTATTGCTTGGTGAAAGTAGGGAGTGGCCACAACTACAAGCAACACAACAACTATCGCAACATCATGTGTCTGAAGGACAACATGCACCATAATGTCTCTAACAACTATGAGAACGACCTACAGACGTGTAGCGATGTTAGGTATGTGAGTGAATTGAAAAGAAGAGAAACAGAGAAGGGGAAGGGTAGAAACATAGAAGAAGAGATAGAGAGAAAGAGAGATTTGTATAAGCAATTCTTGCTCTGCATATGAGCTTCATTACATTATGTATTGGCGGTTACACGATTGCTCTAACGAATTGGCATGGAGTCTTTACAATTAGCAAATCACCTAATGACGTATGTTTATCATATCCGCACACCACATTCCATGACTTAACGAATTGTCACTACGAAATCACCCAATTTGTTAGGAGTGACTCGAGGCATGATGCTCCTCCTTACATTCCAAATATGGTCCTCTCGTATTCGTAACATTACCCCCACGTTCGAAATGACCTTGTCCTACGCGAGTTGGCCTTGCCATTGAACTAAAAGTTGAGCGAGAGCGAAACTCGAAAGTAGGACAGAGCAACGATTAAGAATCACCAGCGGGTGAAGCAAAGGGTGCGAGCCCATAAAATCCAATGGAAGAGGAGGGAAGGAGGTTGAAGATCTCCATAACATTTCTTCAACGAGTGAGACATGAAAGACATTGTGAATCCTTGCATTGGAGGGCAAATCCAGCTTATAGGCTACCTTGCCAATGCGTGATAACACTTGAAATGGGCCAAAGAAATGCTTGCTTAGCTTGTTGTTCTGACGATGAGCCACAAACGTCTGTTAATAGGGGCGTAATTTGACAAAGACCCAATCCCTAATAGTAGATTCATCCACAAAACAATGAGCATTAGCTTTTTGAAGCATTCGGTGCTAAGCGCGAGAAAGTCTCGCCTTTAAAGTCTCTAAAATAGAGGTACGCTGAGATAACAAACCCAAGTTTTGGGATAATCAGCTGTGAAACAACAAAAATAATCCTCCAAACAACGATTTAAGACTTCAGTTTGGTCGTCCGTCTGGGGGTGGTAGGCATTACTCATAGCAAGTGTTGTCCGTTGTAACATAAAGAGTTCACGTCAAAAAGTACTAAGTAAAAAAGGATCACGATCGAGCGCAATAAAAGAGGGCATGCCATGGAGATGCACAATCTCAATAACAAAGATTGAAGCTAATGAGACAGCTGAAAGATTGGGGCCCAAACCAACAAAATGAGCACGCTTCGAGAGTCGGTCCATAACCACCAGGATAGTGGTTTTGCCAAAAGAACCAGGTAAATGAGTGATGAAGTCCATAGCAATCTCATCCCAAATCCGTATGGATCTATTGTTCACAGATTGCATGAAGGACACTGTCGTTTCCTTAAAGCGATTTTGGCTATTTTAGTCTTTCCGCGTGCATTTTCTCTTAACTAAGAAATATTTCATTGTTTTTTTTTTTTTTTTTTGGTTTTATTAACTCTATAGTTATTATCTTTCAACTGGCTTTTCTTTTTCCAATCTGTTGGGGGAGACTTCTAATGTTGGAATAAATTGTTTCTTTAGGCATCAGCAAAACATGCCAGAGACACCAGGTTCGGTAAGGACAAATCATAGACAATTTTGTTTGACCTCAAAGATGTTGGGGGACTTCCATCCCCCGACCTCACCTCCTCGTTCCGACATGGAAGAATATAAAAGAAATTAGTAAAATTTTATGGATATATGATAATAAATGAGAGATTCCAGAATTGTGTAGTAGTAATGGTGTTTACTGATTTCCATATTATTAATTTACGTGATGGTGCCATTTAGCGAAAGTTAAATTTTCTCTTTACACCCTTTGATTTCTTGCCATAAGCAGGAATACGGACTAATGTTGTGATTTTTTCTTTATTTGGAATAGCTTAAGGTATTGTTATTCTAAGATTGGTAATTTAATCCATGTTGTTATGCAGTTTGCCAATATGAAAGAAGTTATTGAAAGGAGAATGAGAAGTGTTGAAGAATTCATCAAGGTAATTCAGTCTTTCTAATTTGACAAAGGCACAAGGATTTTCTGTTTGTGATTTTGTGGGTTTAAATTGTTGCGCATCATAAGGCGAAAAACCACCCAAAATACCTTAATTTTAAAAACACCACAAATCAGTGATTTCAAACATGAAAAGTTGAATATTTGAGAAACTACACTCATATCTTGATCATACAACAATTACAAATAGTTATAAAGTATCTATTCTATATATGTGGGGAAATGATCGTAATCAATGTGAGAAACTTGATCGACTTCAAGATTTTGGATAATATTTTCTTACGCAGGCCTCTCAATGCTATTATCTTTTTTTTCTGTTGGTTATATTCAACCAAAAAAGAAAAAGAATTTGGGCATATACACTACACATACCAACTCAATATACTCATATAGGAAGGACTCAAGTTGCACCATAGGAAACAAAGTAATCCGCATAACCAAGCAACAATTAATAGAAGAATTAAGACCAAGTTAATTATAAACAAAACCTGTACATTGATCTATGCGCTGTTGTGTAACCCCTTTGTGCCGATCCTGCAAGATGAATGCCTTACAAGTCGCAAGTTCACTAGAATCTGCCAAAAGAGATGTTGGAGAAACTAGTTGTGACCACTTACCACAAGGATATTCATAAATTTTAACATATGGATTAGTAGCATGGAAAGGATCGATAGTCATTGCCAATTTTGAAGGTATCTACATGCATAAAAGTCATAGCACCATGAAATAGATGAAAATAAGTGTAATGGAAATTCATACCTTTAAGAAATGTCCACAGGGATCTTTGAAGCTATTCAAAGAATTCAAAGAAGAGTTACAAGTACCGTAACAAAATTAAGTGAAAAAAGTTTAAAAGGAATGAATAGTCAAAGGTAGTGTTTAACCCAACTGTTTTGATCTTTCATTCCAACAGAACTTGAAACATCATGCATTCAGCAAGCATGAACTGACCAACTGAAAAAATAAAATAAAATAAACAAACAGACAGACAAATAAATAAATAAAAGTACAGATCACATCTTGCAATTCAAAATGTTCACTCAATATTTGAGCTCATATCTACAATATCAGGTGTGGCTGCACTGGGCGCTTGAATAACATAGGTCAGGACAACAATTGGTTTAAATAGTTTGGAGGGCTTCTGTTGCTTAAAAAAAGCACCTCCCCACCCCCACCCTCTTAAATTAAAATCTCTCTGAGTCATCTCCTAGTCTCTTTATAAATACCCTCTTAAATTAAATTTTCTTATAATCTCTCTGAGCTATCTCCTAGTCTCTGAGTGGTTTTAAATTTTGTTTTAATTTACACGTCACATTCAATCTCAGTTATGGAAGAAGCTATGTCTCAGTTGAGTGGCATAATTCACAACATGAGTAGCAATACTACTTCAACTGAAGTACCCTTAGAGCCCAAGGAGTATAGTATTATTAGTACTAGTACCAATACAAATACTACTCAGAAAAGATGCAATGCTAACAACAAGAGGGCGTTGAGGGAGGGTGTGGGAGGGGGGATCAGCAGTAATTAAAAAAAAAAAAAAAAAAACCCACTAAATACCCTGCAATTGATGAATTGCTGTTTGCTAGTCTCTTTTATTATTATTATTTTTTTTTTTGTCAAAGATCAACTGCAGGATTAATCACCAGCTTGAATATCATCCACATATTACCACCATTCAAGATAGGTCCTTTGAGTGTGCATCTTTACATATATTTCGCGGTCTGCCAGTTTTTTAAGTAAAACTAAACCTACAAACCAACTGAAGTTAGCATAGAAGTCATATATGCAGAGCTATATAAGGTTGTGCTCACCACATAGAAGCTCGATCCATATTGCTTGTGAACTATAGATCTTATTGACGTAAAAAAAAATTATAAGTACCAAGCACAAAAATCACTTATGAGTAGTCCGACACATTGATCAATATATAGAAGGCATAAATCACAATATGCATCTATATAAGCTGACATCAATAAATGCCAACACTGTCCCATCCCCTTGTTAAGGATCGGATGAACTAGTGCTCTTCTTCTATTTGATTCTATTTAGAGCTTATAATCTATCTTCTTAAGGGCAGAACAAGTGGAGAGTACACATTAATTGAGATTGTGCAAATCATATTTAAAAGTAATTATTTTCAAAGCTCATCGTTGTTTTAATATATCAATTCAGCAGCAAGAACAAAGATGCCAAGTATATATATATATATCTATATATCAAGGTACTTCAAAGAAGAATTGGCACTGCACTTTGGAGATTACCTGTGAGAAGTCCATATATATGAGGATCAAAACCCAATTCATTGTAGTCCACATTCTCAAATTTCTCCATTGTCACTGAAAAGTACAAAAAGTTGAATCATTGAAACCCTCAATAGCACCAAAAAAGGCCAATAAGTATTGAGAAGCACAAATTGAATTCTACAAAACAAGTCTGAGAACTGCTAGGAAAGGAAATCAAAAGATGATTGAATACCTGAGATCCTTGAAAGAATTGTTTGATAATCTTGCCACTGCTGGAGAATTTCAGTCTCTAAATTGGTTTCTAGTACTCTTTCTGGGCTTCATGGTGATTATCTCCCTATTACAACTGTATTGCAAGAAAAGAGAGATGTTTCTTGGCCAAAAATACAGAGTTCACTGTTAAATTTTAAGGCCAAATTGAATCAAATTCAAGCTATGAGTGGAATTAATTCTTTACATATAAATACTGCCACACAAGTTAATTCTGCTGAGGTGAAAAATGGAAGTACCAACAACTGGAACACCAACAATGTTAAGTATCAAAATGGAAATGGTAATAGAAATTACAACACTGGTAATAGAAAAGTTATTTATGTCTTGAAGTAATTAAACAACTAGTTTTTCTGTTGTACACCGCACTACTAATCCAGTTAAAGTTCTTTTAACAAAGCCCAACCCAAACAAATTAACTTACAATATCAAATTAGTTGGACGTCATACATCCAAGACAAATGCATGAAAATCGAGAAGCATAATCTATTCACGAATAAGCAGAAAAATGTGCAATAAGAAAAAAAAAAAAAAAAAAACCCACTAAATACCCTGCAATTGATGAATTGTTGTTTGCTAGTCTCTTTTTATTATTATTATTATTTATTTTTTTGTCAAAGATCAACCGCAGGATTAGTCACCAAGCTTGAATATCATCCACATATTACCACCATTCAAGATAGGTCATTTGAGTGTGCATCTTTACATATATTTCACGGTCTGCCAATTTTTTAAGTAAAACTAAACCTACAAACCAACTGAAGTTATCATAGAAGTCATATATGCAGAGCTATATAAGGTTGTGCTCACTACATAAAAACTCGATCCATATTGCTTGGGAACTATAGATTACGTAAAAAAAAATTATAAGTACCAAGCACAAACATCACTTATGAGTAGTCCGACACATTGATCAATATATAGAAGGCATAAATCACAATATGTTTCTATATAAGCTGACATCAATAAATGCCAACACTGTCCCATCCCCTTGTTAAGGATCGGATGAACTAGTGCTCTTCTTCTATTTGATTCTATTTAGAGCTTATAATCTATCTTCTTAAGGGCAGAACAAGTGGAGAGTAAACATTAATTGAGATTGTGCAAATCATATTTAAAAGTAATTATTTTCAAAGCTCATCGTTGCTTTAATATATCAATTCAGCAGCAAGAACAAAGATGTCAAGTATATATATCAAGGTACTTCAAAGAAGAATTGGCACTGCACTTTGGAGATTACCTGTGAGAAGTCCATATATATGAGGATCAAAACCCAATTCACTGTAGTCCACATTCTCAAATTTCTCCATTGTCACTGAAAAGTACAAAAAGTTGAATCATTGAAACCCTCAATAGCACCAAAAAAGGCCGAAAAGTATTGAGAAGCACTTAGCTTCATCAGGAGTCTTTGGAAGCAGAAAAAACAAACTAATAAGCACAATTATATATTGAGAAGAACTTAGCTTCATCAGGAGTATTGAGAAGCACACAAAATGGACCGATCAGGCTCACTTTGATTTGAATTCCAGTTGAGGCTAAATGCTTGGCTTGATTAACAAGCTACTTTTCAAAAGAATCGAGTCATAGAAACATAAAGAGCTGAAAGAAAAGACAAGCGAACATAAAAGAGAAGAAATGCATCTAAACACACAGCGAACATAAAAGAGAAGAAATGCATCTAAACACACAAAAAGAAATTTGCAGATCAAACACAAGCAGCAAATATGCAGCTCAAACATCATAATGTTATTCATAAGAACAGGTTTAAGGATGAAAGATTGCAATCATACCCAATAGACAAACCACCCAACAATTAGCCAAATAAATTCTCAAAAAAAAAAAAAAAAAAAAAAAAAAGCCGGAGCTAGTAGGCCACATTTTGAACATTCATCATGAATGCAAGAATGGCCTGAAGAACAATGCATTTGAATTGTGTTAATGTAGTTTAATATTTACTTTATATAAATTAGGTAGCGGTTTCAATTGTGTTCAATGTGTCGTAGGAAGGAAAAATTAATCTTACGTGCAAAGGATACAAGAAGGCAGATTTGTCAACGATTATAAATCCTTTTTAATATTGTACCAATTGATAGTACACATATAACATGAAATTGTATCTGTTGATTGTCATTAGTCATCGAACTTCATCATGCCATCCCATGCCACTTCATCTACTTGAAAAAGAACAATTGATTGTGGTGCTAAAACCTAGAGTTCGCAAAAGTAAAACAAAATAAATATTAGCATAACAAAATCGGAATTCTACAAACAATGATAACTTAGATCAACTTTTCAAGTGTTCCAATGCTATAAACTAGCTAGTAAACATATAGTTGTCCTCATAACTTTCGACAACACGCGCGAAAAGTCACTACAGGCAACCCCCTCAAGAATCGCACCAAGGGACTAAATAGTGAATTCCTCCTTGTTAGCATCAACCATTGAGTGATAATGTGTACCTGAATGTAACTATAGTGAGGTGTATTGGATCAATACTGTCCAGCTAATCATTGTAATTAGTTAGACAGTTAGAGTGTGTCAGGAGGTGTGATTAACAACTTGTATGTACGTTTGTGATGTTACACAGAGTATATAAATGAGAGAGACTCAGTTATCTTGTTGAGAGAGATTGTTGAGATGATGTTCTTGTATTCTGTAGTGACTTAATCTGTGTGTTATCACTCTTAATCACGGCTCAAATCAATGATTAATTAATTGATGCTCACCAAGACCAATACAAATAAAAGCTCGTTTTTCACAGCCTAAACAAAAAAAGAGCTAAATGATTCAGACAAGTATGAGTTAAAAGATGTTGTTTGCTAGATACAAAAGAGTACTGGGACAAAGAAACTACTTTACCTAGAAAATTTGCTCCACAAAGTTTTTGATGGGAATTCCATCAATTGCAGCAAATTAGACCCATCAGATGAAGACCCTCTTTGATCCATTAAGCTTCTTAACTTGAGATCATTGGCACCGAAGTCTTCGTCTCTGAACAAATCAGATTGGCCTTATATACAATTACTTTTTTGGGGTGATTTAAAAAAAAAAAAGTATAATATTGTTGCAGCAACCCCAACAAAGAAGATTACAACAAAAAGCTGAGATAAGACTGAAATTCAAGTTCTAGGAACGAAAATCACATAAATTCAACCAAAAACATTCCCAACTTTATAAGCTTTGGAGACATAGATTCAAACATAAACAACTAAAAACATGTACCAAACATAAAGAACAACACACAATATACAAAAAATAGAATTGGAAAGGAAGTCAAATAGTAGTAACTCAACATAAGATTCCAACACTAGTACTAGTACCAGTACTCGATTCACAAATCTCTTATCCCATTTTCAATCAAAATCTCCAAAAAACAGCAAAACCAAATAAACCCAAAAGAATTCAGGCTTCAAATCCACATATTTGAACAGGTGAAGCCCATTAAAGACCTAAAGACGATGTGAGCTACAAACAATACTCAAATATATGCCCAGATCAAAACATATGGATTAGTAGCATGGAAAGGATCGATCGAGTCATTGCCAATTTTGAAGGTATCTACATGCATAAAAGTCACATAGCACCATGAAATAGATGAAAATAAGTGTAATGGAAATTCATACCTATAAGAAATGTCCACAGGTATCTTTGAAGCTATTCAAAGAATTCAAAGAAGAGTTACAAGTATTGTTACAAAATTAAGTGAAAAAAGTTTAAATGGAATGAATAGTCATAGTTAGTGTTTAACACAACTGTTTTGATCTTTCATTACAACAGAACATGAAACATTGGTGTGCAGCCCTAACATGCACACCTTCGCAATGTCCTTGGATTGATGAGTGTATGAAGAACCCTCACTCACTGCTTTCCTCAATGTCTTCAACGCAGACCATATATTCTCCTTGTCGTTGGTTTCATTCGCCTTTTCGCTGTTGGATGTCTATCGAGATTTATATTGGCAGGACCCCACAGTGCATCCAACGGACTAGAAATGGACCACGTAGATATATTTATTGTACGTAGTGGCAATTTTGTTAATTAATATCTTAACATCAAAATAGATATCTACAAAAATAAAAATAAAATTATCCGAATGGAATGAATCTATCTCATCTCTTTCTATATCAAAATTAGAATCTTTTTTTTTGTTGTCCAAAAATCAGAGAAAGAGAGAAAGATCAAACTAAGATTCAAGAATCCATTAACAACGCGTGCATGATGGAGAATGAGATGATGAACAACAATAATAGTAATACTCTACACCATCAACTGCCATGGGGTTTAACTTTTAACCCCACCGATGAAGATCTTATGCGGTACTTGAGAGCCAAAGTAGACAACATTCAACTTCCTTTCGTCGACCCCATCCTCGAATTTGACGTTTTCACCGCGGATCACCCCTCCCAATTATTCTACTTGCACCGTATGTAATAAACTATCTTCGTCAATCGCTACATGCAATTTAATTAGTTATCGATCTAGCCATCTAGGGTACTTTTCTTTATAGGTGCATGTTTTTGTTTTTAACGTGCATGGTTTAACTAGGGTTTTAGGTAGGTTTCTTGTTGCGTGATCTTTGTTTTCTTTTCTTTTCTTTTTTTTCTTTTTTTTTTTTTTTTTTGAGTGTACGATGTTTTTTTACACATGCATGCGTGCACGCTATTTGGTAATTTGTTTTTTAAGGTGTTTTGGAGTACCATCTTTTATTACAGTTTAATTAGGGTTTACAGTTGGTGTTAAAAAAATTAGGATTTTTTAAGGTTCTTGATGATCTTTAGCTTTTTACTTTTTAGGTCAAATATTTACGTAACACTGCTTGCGTGCTTCTTGGTTTGGTTAATGTAGATGAGTTAATGAATGAAACCCACCTATACTTTTACGTCAAAAAGAGCGGAAAAGTTCGCAGTGCCGGCAATGGGCGTTGGATCGCCAGCAACGGTCCAGTCAATATATTTAGCAGTGAGGGAGAAATGATGGGGGAGAGGAGATCATTGGTTTATTACAATTCAAAGGAAAAGATACCCGCAAAAAAGACCAGGTGGATCATGAACGAGTATAGGCTTCCCAATCCCCAGTCCGCCATCATGTCCGACTCATCTTCCAAAGTAACTATATATATAATCACCAACTTTTTTAAATTCAATGGGTTATATACTTAATCAAGATTTCTCGGTTTAATAATTGGTTACTAATCAGTTGCATGTGATTTGTATTTGATTATTACAGGACCCCTTTTGGACTTTATGCAAAATTGGTGAGACGGGAAGAACCTCTGGTGATGATGAACAAGTTCTTCCCCCGCCTCGGCCGCAGCTGCAGCCGCATCAAATGTTACAACAGGTTGATAATGTGGAACTGGTGCCTCAAGAAGCCACTGGAAAAAGCTTTGGAGGCAAAGATTACCAAAGTAGCAATAATCTTCCCTCACAACAACAACAGCAGCAGCAGCAGCAACAATCTGAATGTGATGATGATGGTGATCAAGGTTGGATTGATAACTTGGAATCAACTCTGGAGGTTGATGATGAAGAACAACAACCACAAGTACACAAAATAGATGATCAACAATTATTAATGGGGCCTCATCATGATCAGCAAGTAGATGATCAACAACAAACAGCAACAGCTGCAACAATCTAAATGCAATAATGATGGTGATCCTGATCGCTTGGTGCTAACGGAGGATGATCTTCCTCCTGAATTCTGGGTTAATCTTCATGAACTCCAACAGCAGCCATTAATTCATCAACCACTATTTGAGCAACATCAACCACAAGTACTACAACAGCACACTGATGATAATATTATAACTGTTGAGGATTGTGATGATATTTCTCCATGCATATGCCTTGATGAATATCAAGGATGCTTCGACTCGTGGATGGAGACAATTAAGAAGGGCGGTCATGATGATCAACAACAACAATTTGATGATGAGAAGGAGGAGGATGATCAAGACTGGATTGAGAACTTAGAATCAACTCTGGAGGTTGATGATGAGGAACAACAACCACTTCAACAGCTGCCATTAATTCATCAACCACTATTTGAGCAGCACCAACCACAAGTACTACAACAGCACACTGATGATAATATTATAAATGTCGAGGATTATGATGATATTCCTCCATGCATCTTCCTTGATGAATATCAAGACAACTTCAACTCGTGGATGGAGACAATTAAGAAGCGCGGCCATGATGATCAGCAGCAACAAGTTGATGAGGAGGAGACATCCCCCAAGCGTGCTAAAGCTAGAGTAGCTAATTAAAGACCAATTTTTATATGAATCATGCATTTTAGTTCAATTTGTTGTGGAGTATGCATGCACAAAACAATGTATATATACATGCACTATTCTATGTAACATTTGTTTTTCATCAACAAATTCAATACAGTTCAGTTTATTTGTTTGTAAATATATACAACCTTGCATTTAATTGATTGTTGATCATATCTGGATGAATAGCATGTTATGGTTAATTAAGTTATTCGCAAATTAGTTTTATGAACCAGGCCTAGGCTATATAGTTACATATATAGCTAGCAGGATTGACGACTACAAGGAATTACCACTGTTTGATTATGCCAAATTACCAATGAGTAATTGATGCTGACGAAGACCAATATAAATAAAAATCTAAGACTCAAGATCAAAATGTCTCTTTTTATATATATACTCTTTTTTCGTATAACTACAGATTCTTTGCAAGTACATATATAAACATCATACCATGTCGTGCCTAGAGTTTCCTCGATAAGTTTGAGGCGAAAACGTCGAGACAACGATGATCTAGTCATAAGCGGCACAACACCTTGAAAACAATGTGGAAGGATGAGTGATCAGCCTTACTGCGGGGACCATATTTCGTTAATTTCTACGCCGCATCGATTTCAAAGAGGGAACACCACTGCTCTAGCGTACGTAAAATTAAGATCTCATCACTAGAGTTTCGAAACTTGTGAATTAACAAAAGCAAAATGGCGGAGACGATAGATGAGTGGCACCATTAGATAAAGCTACTCTTTAATTAGTTTTAACCAATGTGTAGTATCAACTATTCGAAAAAGTTTTCACCAACCATTACAAGAAGAGAGGCCGCATATTTAACAAAAGCGCGGCAAAGAACAATATTCTTACCTCTCTTCAACGTCGGCTGATTGCTTTTCCGGGGCACGCTTCAACGCTACAACAACAACAACAACAACATAGCCTCAGTCCCAAATTAACGGGGGTCGGTTACATGGATCAAAATTTTCCATTGTGCTAGATTAAGTGCAATTGATGGTGAGCACAGATTCAACGCTAATGGTTAATAAAAATAGTGTTCTCGCTTACCACTCTTCCATGCTTCTCCCGATAAAATTGGTTTCTTCCATTCAATGTTCAACTTCGCATTATTCTACTTTCTCTCTACCTGAAACTTCTGGTGCGCACCCATTATTCAATGTTCAACTTCGCATTATTCTATTTTTTTGTCAAAGATCAACTGCAGGATTAGTCGCCCAACTTGAATATCATCCACATATTTCCACCATTCAAGATAGGTCATTTGAGTGTGCATCTTTACATATATTTCGCGGTTTGCCGGTTTTTTAAGTAACACTAAACCTACAAACCAACTGAAGTTAGCATAGAAGTCATATATGCAGAGATATATAAGGTTGTGCTCACTACATAGAAGCTCGATCCATATTGCTTGTGAACTATAGATCTTATTGACGTAAAAAAAAATTATAAGTACCAAGCACAAACATCACTTATGAGTAGTCCGACACATTGATCAATATATAGAAGGCATAAACCACAATATGCATCTATATAAGCTGACATCAATAAATGCCAACAATGTCCCATCCCCTTGTTAAGGATCGGATGAACTAGTGCTCTTCTTCTATTTCATTCTATTTAGAGCTTATAATCTATCTTCTTAAGGGCGAAACAAGCGGAGAGTACACATTAATTGAGATTGTGCAAATCATATTTAAAAGTAATTATTTTCAAAGCTCATCGTTGTTTTAATATATCAATTCAGCAGCAATAACAAAGATGCCAAGTATATATATCAAGGTACTTCAAAGAAGAATTGGCACTGCACTTTGGAGATTACCAGTGAGAAGTCCATATATATGAGGATCAAAACCCAATTCATTGTAGTCCACATTCTCAAATTTCTCCATTGTCACTGAAAAGTACAAAAAGTTGAATCATTGAAACCCTCGATAGCACCAAAAAAGGCCAATAAGTATTGAGAAGCACAAATTGAATTCTACAAAACAAGTCTGAGAACTGCTAGGAAAGGAAATCAAAAGATGATTGAATACCTGAGATCCTTGAAAGAATTGTTTGATAATCTTGCCACTGCTGGAGAACCAATTTCAGTCTCTAAATTGGTTTCTAGTACTCTTTCAGGGCTTCATGGTGATTATCTCCCTATTACAACTGTATTGCAAGAAAAGAGAGATGTTTCTTGGCCAAAAATACAGAGTTCACTGTTAAATTTTAAGGCCAAATTGAATCAAATTCAAGCTATGAGTGGAATTAATACTTTACATATAAATACTGCCACACAAGTTAATTCTGCTGAGGTGAAAAATGGAAGTACCAACAACTGGAACACCAACAATGTTAAGTATCAAAATGGATATGGTAATAGAAATTACAACACTGGTAATAGAAAAGTTATTTATGTCTTGAAGTAATTAAACAACTAGTTTTTCTGTCACCGCACTACTAATCCAGTTGAAGTTCTATTAACAAAGCCCAACCCAAACAAATTAACTTACAATATCAAATTAGTTGGACGTCATACATCCAAGACAAATGCATGAAAATCGAGAAGCATAATCCATTCACGAATAAGCAGAAAAATGTGCAATAAGAAAAAAAAAAAAAACCCACTAAATACCCCGCAATTGATGAATTGTTGTTTGCTAGTGTCTTTTATTATTATTATTATTATTATTTATTTTTTTTGTCAAAGATCAACCGCAGGATTAGTCGCCCAGCTTGAATATCATCCACATATTACCACCATTCAAGATAGGTCCTTTGAGTGTGCATCTTTACATATATTTCACAGTCTGCCAGTTTTTTAAGTAAAACTAAACCTACAAACCAACTGAAGTTATCATAGAAGTCACATATGCAGAGCTATATAAGGTTGTGCTCACTACATAGAAGCTCGATCCATATTGCTTGTGAACTATAGATCTTATTGACGTAAAAAAAAATTATAAGTACCAAGCACAAACATCACTTATGAGTAGTCCGACACATTGATCAATATATAGAAGGCATAAACCACAATATGCATCTATATAAGCTGACATCAATAAATGCCAACAATGTCCCATCCCCTTGTTAAGGATCGGATGAACTAGTGCTCTTCTTCTATTTCATTCTATTTAGAGCTTATAATCTATCTTCTTAAGGGCAGAACAAGCGGAGAGTACACATTAATTGAGATTGTGCAAATCATATTTAAAAGTAATTATTTTCAAAGCTCATCGTTGTTTTAATATATCAATTCAGCAGCAGTAACAAAGATGCCAAGTATATATATCAAGGTACTTCAAAGAAGAATTGGCACTGCACTTTGGAGATTACCTGTGAGAAGTCCATATATATGAGGATCAAAACCCAATTCATTGTAGTCCACATTCTCAAATTTCTCCATTGTCACTGAAAAGTACAAAAAGTTGAATCATTGAAACCCTCGATAGCACCAAAAAAGGCCAATAAGTATTGAGAAGCACAAATTGAATTCTACAAAACAAGTCTGAGAACTGCTAGGAAAGGAAATCAAAAGATGATTGAATACCTGAGATCCTTGAAAGAATTGTTTGATAATCTTGCCACTGCTGGAGAACCAATTTCAGTCTCTAAATTGGTTTCTAGTTTCTAGTACTCTTTCAGGGCTTCATGGTGATTATCTCCCTATTACAACTGTATTGCAAGAAAAGAGAGATGTTTCTTGGCCAAAAATACAGAGTTCACTGTTAAATTTTAAGGCCAAATTGAATCAAATTCAAGCTATGAGTGGAATTAATTCTTTACATATAAATACTGCCACACAAGTTAATTCTGCTGAGGTGAAAAATGGAAGTACCAACAACTGGAACACCAACAATGTTAAGTATCAAAATGGATATGGTAATAGAAATTACAACACTGGTAATAGAAAAGTTATTTATGTCTTGAAGTAATTAAACAACTAGTTTTTCTGTCACCGCACTACTAATCCAGTTGAAGTTCTATTAACAAAGCCCAACCCAAACAAATTAACTTACAATATCAAATTAGTTGGACGTCATACATCCAAGACAAATGCATGAAAATCGAGAAGCATAATCCATTCACGAATAAGCAGAAAAATGTGCAATAAGAAAAAAAAAAAAAAAAAAAAAACCCACTAAATACCCTGCAATTGATGAATTGTTGTTTGCTAGTGTCTTTTATTATTATTATTATTATTATTTATTTTTTTTGTCAAAGATCAACCGCAGGATTAGTCGCCCAACTTGAATATCATCCACATATTACCACCATTCAAGATAGGTCCTTTGAGTGTGCATCTTTACATATATTTCACAGTCTGCCAGTTTTTTAAGTAAAACTAAACCTACAAACCAACTGAAGTTATCATAGAAGTCACATATGCAGAGCTATATAAGGTTGTGCTCACTACATAGAAGCTCGATCCATATTGCCTGTGAACTATAGATATTATTGACGAAAAAAAAATTATAAGTACCAAGCACAAACATCACTTATGAGTAGTCCGACACATTGATCAATATATAGAAGGTATAAATCACAATATGTTTCTATATAAGCTTACATCAATAAACGCCAACACTGTCCCGTCCCCTTGTTAAGGATTGGATGAACTAGTGCATACTCTTCTTCTATTTGATTCTATTTAAAGCTTATAATCTATCTGCTTATGGTAAATATAATTTCTTTCGAGAGAGAAATTGTAAAAAAAATTAAAAGTCCTTATAAATCCACTTAAAACTCTAAAACTTGTGGATGGTTAAAATCAATCTGTAGAGTGCATTTTCCTAACATTGAGAACCCTTCATATTTTTTCCCGTTTTAATTGTGGCATTTCTAATGGGATTACATACTACTCTTAACACTTTTAAAGCCATCAAACTAAGTTTGGATTGCGAAGCTGTCTTTAATCTGGTCTTTTAATGTGAAAGGAAATGTATCTATGAGACTCGAAATTTCGATTTTGAGAGAAGAAAGAATTGGGCACCTTTGTTTGCTCTTAGATATCCTCTCGACTTCTATATGATCCAACGAGATCAGCAAGCAATGGATTCCACTTTGCAAGCCGAGATAACCACCTCCAATCAAAAAAATGACAAAGCAATGGAAATGAATCTCGAGATATTAGTTAGCAATGAAAGTAGGATTTAAAAATCACCATTACATGTAGTGCAAACCTAGATAGTTCAGGATCAAACAAACACAAAAAAATGGCATTGAGAATAGTAACCAATGGCCCTTGTGACCCTTGAAAATATAAGACCAATTCAAATATTTGAAATTAATACATAAATACAAGACAAAGACAATGACTAACTTTTTAACAATGAACATAGTTCAGATATTATATGGCTATACACTAAGAAACATCCAAAGAAAATTATGATTTATGTTCAAAAGGGCAGAACAAGTTGAGAGTACACATTAATTGAGATTGTACAAATCATATTTAAAAGTAATTATTCTAAAAGCTCATCGTTGTTTTAATATATCAATTCAGCAGCAAGAACAAAGATGCCAAGTATATATATATATATGAGGATCAAAACCCAATTCATTGTAGTCCACATTCTCAAATTTCTCCATTGTCACTGAAAAGTACAAAAAGTTGAATCATTGAAACCCTCAATAGCACCAAAAAAGGCCAATAAGTATTGAGAAGCACAAATTGAATTGTACAAAACAAGTATGAGAACTGCTAGGAAAGGAAATCAAAAGAGGATTGAATACCTGAGATCCTTGAAAGAATTGTTTGATAATCTTGCCACTGCTGGAGAACCAATTTCAGTCTCTGAATTGGTTTCTAGTACTCTTTCTGGGCTTTATGGTGATTATCTCCCTATTACAACTGTATTGCAAGAAAAGAGAGATGTTTCTTGGCCAAAAATACAGAGTTCACTGTTAAATTTTAAGGCCAAATTGAATCAAATTCAAGCTATGAGTGGAATTAATTCTTTACATACAAATACTGCCACACAAGTTAATTCTGCTGAGGTGAAAAATGGAAGTACCAACAACTGGAACACCAACAAATGTTAAGTATCAAAATGGAAATGGTAATAGAAATTTCAACACTGGTAATAGAGGAAGAGGCCGAGGAGGATGACGTGGAGGTTTCAGGTTTCCTAACAATAACAGACCTCAATGTCAAATTTGTAGTAGAGTTGGTCACACAGCTGCTATTTGTTACTATAGAGCTGATATGTCTTACCATTTTCCGTGTGAATTTAAAACTTGCTGCATCTCAGTCAGAATTTTGTTCTATTTGTCCTCTTGGCAAGCATCATGCCTTGCCATTTTCTTTGTCAAATAAGTGTAGCTCTACTGTTTTAGAGTTGATACATACAGATGTATGGGAACCCTCTCCTGTCTCTTCTATTGAGGGATTCAACTGTTACATCTCTTTCATTGATGACAGCACAAGTTTTACATGGAGTTTTCCTTTGAAGTATAAATCAAATGCATTGCATTTAAAGTAGACTAGGGATGAGAGTTTCGAGTATTTAAGTGTTTTTTGGAAGCCAATGGAATTATATTCCAACACCCCTGCCCCTACACACATGAACAGAATGGGAGAGTGGAAAGGAAGCATAGACACATTGTGGAAACTAGTTTAACGTTGCTTGCTCATGCTAATTTACCAACATCTTTCTGGTGGACAGCCTGTAAAACTGTTACAGATGACATGGTACTACACAACATATCTCCTTATCAGAAGCTGTATCAAGTGCCCCCTGACTATTCTCTTATAAAGGTGTATGGGTGCTCTTGTTTTCCTTCTCTGAGATGTTATAAAACCAACAAGTATCATTATAGATCTGAGAAATGCTTATTCTCAGTTATTTCAGTCTCATACTGTTGTATGGACTACGCCAGGCTCCACGAGCTTGGTTTGAGACACTGAAACAACATCTCCTAAATTGCTATTTCTTATCATTCTTTATTCATTCTTCACACTTCAACTGGTACCCCTTTATGTCCTGGTGTATGTGGATGATATTATCATCACTGGGAGTAATTCTACCAAGATTCAGCAGTTCATTTCCTCTCTTAATCATAAATTTGCATTGAAGGATATTGGTGATTTAAGTCTTTTCCTTGGTTTTGAAGTTCACCGTGACTCAACTGGATTGTATCTTAATCAATCCAGCTACATCAACACTCTTCTTCTTAAAGCTGGTTCTAAGCTGCTGTTGACAGGGTATTCGGATGCTGACTGGGCGTCCTCCATCGAAGATAGAAAGTCTGTTGCTGGGTTTGCAGTGTTCTTTGGTTGCAACTTAGTGTCATGCCATGGATTGTATTTTAATCAATCCATGCCGCTTCATCTACTTGAAAAAGAACAATTGATTGTGGTGCTAAAATCTAGAGTTCGCAAAAGTAAAACAAAATAAATATTACCATAACAAAATCGGAATTCTACAAATAATGATAACTTAGATCAACTTTTCAAAGAAGAGATGTAGAGATGTAGAGAGCGATTTGGGTGTCCATGAAAACACAAAGAAGAGATGTAGAGACCGAAAGAATCGGGGTTTTGTTAATGAGTTTTGATTGAGTTGGGTCTTGTGTTTAGACGGATTGAGAGCAAAGTCAATCGTTTGGATGTTGGTTTTGTTGTAGTGATATTTTGTTAGTTTCTACGTTGCATCAGATTTCAAGGAGTGCCTCTCCAAATAGGAAAGATGCATATTACAGTTTCGTCAAAAGAAGGAACACTGCTGCTCTAGTGGACAGAAAATTAAGATCTCATCACTAGAGTTTCTGAAACTTGTGAATTAACAAAAGCAAAATTGCGGCGACGATAAATGAGTGCCACCACTAGATCGATAAAGCTACTCTTTAATTAGTTTTAACTAATGTGTAGTATCAACTACTCGTAAAAATTTTCACAAACCATTAGAAGAAGATCAGCCGTATATTTAACAAAAGCACGGCAAAGATCAATGTTCTTACCTCTCTAAGTTCGACGTCAGCCTGATTGCTTTTCCGGGGCACAGTTCAACGCTAATGGTTAAGAAACAGTGTTCTCAGTTATCACTCTTCCATACTTCTCCTGATAGAAAACTTGGTTTCTTCCATTCAATGTTCAACGTCACATTATTCTACTTTTTCTTTACCTGAAACTACTAGTGTGCGCCCATTAAAATTAAAGAACAAGAGATTAGTATCTGCATGAATGCAAGTAACTTGCGCTGCGTACTACTCAGACTTAGCTCAACACAAGCAAAAATAGCCACAAGAATTAGTCCTTCAAAAAAAAAAAAAAAAAAAAAAAAAAAAAAAACACGCGAGAAGGTTCTACAAGGCATATCTTCAAACTTCAAACAAATAAAGCGGTTTCATCAGACTTACGATATGTGTAATGCACATCCATCTCCAGATAACTCAAAGCACATTGAATGTGAAATTAGGTGCTGCATCATGAAATGCATATTGCAATGCCTGATTCTATCATGGTAAACTATGAAATGCATAATGAAACTAAGTTTCTCAGTTGTTCATTGATCAATTCTGTCCATAAAACACTAATTGAGACAGCTGAATTGTGAAGCAATTTGGCAGCCATAAAGAATTCTTTAATGGTTCATGTGCAATCAATAAACATTGTTTGGACAAACTTTTATATGAAATAAATAAATAAAATCACAAACTAGCCACAACTAAGTCATGTAAGAAGCACTTTCTCCAGACATAATATCTTACTGCTCGAATAGATAATTAAAAAACCAAGCAGAGCTTATTAGCATGACGAAAAATTATGCACTTCATTGGGCTTCAAAAAAAAAAATCTTCAGAAATTAAACTGCTCATTACAAATTCATTGGATCAAAACAAAATTCAGAGAGAAAAAAACAATACTCTTTCGAAACTAAACTAAACTAAACTAGCGTAAGAGATAAACATAATAAGGTGAAAGAAAAAAGTTTAATGCATTGAAACATTTAGGTGAAATATATAGGTACCCTACTATATATGGTTTGTAGCCAAAGAAAAGTTATTTATGCCTTGAAGTAACTAAATAACTAGTTTTTCTGCTGTACACCGCACTACTAATCAAGTTAAAGTTCTATTAACAAAGCCCAACACAAACAAATTAACTTACAATATCAAATTAGTTGAACGTCATACATTCAAGACAAATGCATGAAAATCGAGAAGCATAATCTATTCACGAATAAGCAGAAAAGTGCGCAATAAGTGTTGCTGCTCACCTACTGCCCAGAGAAAACAAACCGGTGCGCTTAATCATCCCACCATCTAAGGACAAAGCACCATCACTTATGCAAGGGAGAGCCAACATCATTTCCGTTCTTGTTTTATACACTTGCAAGCAAGAGAAAAGGCTATAGAATGAAGTCTCCCTGAGGCCCAGGCCACTGGCTGTGCGACAAGATGAGTTTGCATTTTCCACATTGACCATGTTCACAGCAAAGTCAATAAATCCAGATGGGCACGTTCCGTTTGGCAGTCTTGGTTTTGGAAGAGCAAGCTTTTTTGTGGATCCCCCAGCAGCTAGCTCACCAACATATGGCCTGCATGTAAAATTATGCTTAATATTGAACCAACACACATTTAAGTCCATGTTCTAGAAGAGTTTCTTGAGTCCAGTCTTCTAGACAAATAACTAGAAATCTGCCATCCAATGGCTTGCTAAATGACGAACCAAGCCCATGAAGCCCACTGCTCTTGCTGATTTTCCCTTTCGATCGTATGGTTCAAGATGCTTAATGCTCTCATTTGACTTGCATACAATTGCAAGCATATGGTCTAATCCTAAATATTCTGAGAAAATCCTGGAATGGAAATTTAATATAACAAAAAAGCGTTAATTCCAGCCGTGCACAAATAATTACGAGGAAGAGGTAAATATTGCTTGGTGCAAGAAGCCCGTAACCTCCCCTTATCATCGTTAAAAGAAATCCATAAACTAATTTATTTGATTTGAAGTACCCACATAGTGCTACGGAAAAGCCGGTAAATCACAAGCAACCATGTAAAAAATTGCAGTTTTAGAGTCCTATAGGCAACATTGCCAATGGGGAACTGATTGTATATTTTCAAAAAATAATAGGATTTAGTTAACTTTTACTGAATGCCTAAGAATTACACAGCTAAAATAATGAGATAATGAACATACTGGATGATAAAGGCACATTAACATCTATTTTCCAACAAAATCTGCACAGCATAAAACCCAAAATAAGCACTGCAATATGCAAAAATATGTTGTAAAAACTAAACTACAAGGAAAATAGAATTGAAAACTAAATCATAATCGTGAGTCCTGACCTGCTAAGATTGTCGTCTTCAACTTTGCCGAGTGTAGCTACAACTCCCATGGATTTGAAGCCTGATCCGTGTGGCCATTTTTCAACACACAAATAACACGAGCAGCAGAATTTTCGATTTGTGAAACTTGTGCTATTGTCTTCTCCTCAAACTGAGAGCCATCAAGATTCCCATTTTCAACCTGAGCTCCAATTGATGACGAGTGGTACTTCCCTAGGCTAACTGAAAAGTCATATTTGCATTAGAAAAAAAAAAAATGCATGTTCGAATTGGAACGTGATTTTACCACAAAAAAGACTTTCAAAATATAAGCATTTGTTTCCTCAAAAGAAAAAAAAAAAAAAAAAAAAAAAAAAAAAACACACACACACACACAACAAGTATTTGTACAGATTATAATTTCGAGTATAAACTTTTTTAACAACAATGAGGCCCGATTGGCACCGTGTTTTTTTAGTGAGAATATGGTTTGCAAGCTTCAAAGAGGACTGCAAAGGCCACCGGTAGCTAATACGCTTTGCGTTCCTAATCCGCAGCTAGAGAAGCCGCTTAGTTGCTCCATAAAGAGCACTCATTTTCTCCCGCCCCGACATCCGCAATTTCAACATCCAATTCTTTAGGAGCTTGGATCCAAGCGCCCTTTAACAATGAAGCCGGAGTCATCCGAGGACGGTCTCCGGCGATGCTTACTTCGTTAGCACTACGACTTCCGCAATCTCCCGACAATGTTCATGAAAAAAATGTAAAGAGAACAAGTGAACATCAAGTCCCTTGTAAAGCTAAATATTGTCTGGAATAATCATGTTTATATAAGCTCCATGTTACCTAGAAGAAGTTGCCTTGCGAAAGCCGAATGATCTTCGTCATTTGCCATTGCTACAACAAGAGTCAATCGCGAGTTTGGATGCGTCATATTAATAATGAGCATTAAGTCTTCTTTATCCAGATCGATAATAAATAATGACAAACTTTTATCTATACTATAAAATTTTGCTTTCTTGAGCAATATATAATATTTAGTAGCTAACTTATTACGGGCAGAAAGGAGAAAAACATGAATTACTCGAGATTACTATATTCCATCAAGCTACAACAAATAAAGTAGATGATACTGTCTTAGTGGATGAAACTAAAGATGAAGTGAATAGAAAATTAAAACTCTGGAGGAATACATTAGAATCTAAAGGCTTTAAGTTGAGTAGGACGAAAACCGAATACATGCACTGTGAGTTTAGAAACACTAGACATCGAGATGACGGAGTGATAAAATTAGGGGAAATAGAAGTTCCTAAGGTAAACCCAATTTAGATACCTATGATCAATCATACAAAATGATGGTAACATTGAGAATGATGTCACACATAGAATTCAAGCTGGAAGGAAAAAATGGCGGAGTGCAACAGGGGTGATTTTTGATCGAAATGTTCCTACTAAGCTAAAAGGAAAATTTTATAGGATCGCAATTAGGCCAGCTATGCTTTATGGAAGTGAATGTTGGGCAGTAAAGCAACAACATGGGATGCAATAATTAGGAGGGATTTGAATGGTTTGCAAAGCTCACCATCAATTGCACTTAATCGAGCACAATGGAAAAGTTTGATCCATGTAGCCGACCCCAGTTAATTTGGGATTGAGGCTATGTTGTTGTTGTTGTCGTTGTACAATAAATAAAGTCATTAATTGTAGGAGCTTGGACTCTATTTGTAACTCTATGCACACTTTTTCCTAGCTCTTCTTTGGGTGAGTTTTGACTCTATGCACACTTAATTGGTAATGCGGCGGCATGCAGGAAAAGCCAGACGGACGAGAGTGTTGACTCTATATCAGGCTTTACCTATTCTCTCGCTTGTTTATCGGAGGAAGTGTGTCCATGCGGACTTGTGGAGCTAGGGAGCATCACATTTTTACTCTTGTCTTGAATATAACATAATACGCAGTTTGGCATATTGAGTTTACCGTGCGAGACATCTAGGTTATATTCAAGAGGCAAAAAAATGTGATGCTCCCCGGCTCGTTAATTAAGTGAGAAGTCGGTAGTCGAACATGAGTAATTGTTGACACAAATCTCTACATTTTGGCAACCATGCGAATACCACTGTTTGATTGTGCCAAACTACCAATGATTAATTAATTGATGCTCAACAAGATTTTTCTCAGCCTAAACAAAAAAAGAGCTAAATGATTCAGACAACTATGAGTTAAAAGATGTTTGCTAGATACAAAAGAGTACTAGGACAAAGAAACTACTTTACCTAGAAAATTTGCTCCACAAAGTTTTGATGGGAATTCCATCAATTGCAAAGAAAATTAGACCCATCCGATGAAGACCCTCTTTGATCCATTAAGCTTCTTAACTTGAGATCATTGGCACCGAAATCTTCGTCTCTCGAACAAATCGATTGGCCTTATATACAATTACTTTTTTGGGGTGATTTTTTTAAAAAAAGTGTAATATTGTTGCAAAGAACCCCAACAAAGAAGATTCCAACAAAAAGTTTGAGATGAGACAGAAATTCAAGTTCTAGGAACGAAAATCACATAAATTCAACCAAAAACATTCCCAACTTTATAAGCTTTGGAGACATAGATTCAAACATGAACAACTAAAAACATGTACCAAACATAAAGAACAACACACAATATACAAAAAATAGAATTGGAAAGGAAGTCAAATAGTAGTAACTCAACATAAGATTCCAACACTAGTACTAGTACCTGTACTCAAACTTCACAAACCCTCTCTTCTCCCATTTTCAATCAAAATCTCCAAAAAAAAGCAAAACCAAATAAACCCAAAAGAATTCAAAGCTTCAAATCCACATATTTGAACAGGATAAGACCATTAAAGACCAAGACGATGTTAGCTACAAACAATAGTCGAATATATGCCCAGATCAAAACACATGGATTAGTAGCATGGAAAGGATCGATCGAGTCATTGCCAATTTTGAAGGTATCTACATGCATAAAAGTCACATAAAACCATGAAATAGATGAAAATAAGTGTAATGGAAATTCATCCCTTTAAGAAATGTCCACAGCATCTTTGAAGCTATTCAAAGAATTCAAAGAAGAGTTACAAGTATTGTTACAAAATTAAGTGAAAAAAGTTTAAATGGAATGAATAGTCATAGGTAGTGTTTAACACAACTGTTTTGATCTTTCGTTACAACGAGAACATGAAACATCATGCATTTAGCAAGCATGAACTGACCAACCGAAAAAATAAAATAAACAAACAGACAAATAAATAAATAAAAGTACTGATCACATCTTGCAATTCAAAATGTTCACACAATATTTGAGCTCATTTCTACAATATCAGGTGTGGCTGCACAGGGCACTTGAATTGCATAGGTCAGGACAACAATTGGTTTAAATAGTTTAGAGGGCTTCTGTTGCTTAAAAAAAGCACCTCCCCACCCCCACCCTCTTAAATTAAAATCTCTCTGAGTTATCTCCTAGTCTCTTTATAAATACCCTCTTACATTAAATTTTGTTTTAATCTCTCCGAGTGGTTCTAAATTATGTTTTAATTTACATGTCACATTCAATCTCACATTTTGAGAGAAGAAAGAATTGGGCACCTTTGTTTGCTCTTAGATATCCTCTCGACTTCTATATGATCCAACGAGATCGCAAGCAATGAATTCCACTCGCAAGCCGATAACCACTTCCAATCTGAAAAAAATGACATCAATGGAAATGAATCTCGGATATCGCTTAGCAATGAAAGTGGGATTTAAAAATCACCATTACATGTAGTGCAAACCTAGATAGTTCGGGATCAAACAAGGTAGACCATCACCAAAAGCACACTTCAAACTCGCATAGATACATGATTAACGAGAATAAATGCCAAAAAAGGAGAGACTTCGTCCACCAAATGCTTCATAAATGTCCGAATAGAACAAACCCTTTGACAAAATGACTCATAGAGTACTGACTGTAATTCTCGGAAAATTTTATGTGACGCACGACAAACCCTCTACCGGTTGCTTGATCTTGTTGTAAGATCAAAGAGAAACATAAAAAATAGCTTGATAATTCTTTATTTATCTAAAATAATGAAACTTGGAAAGACAAAATGAGCAACTTACCCGCGCACCACCATGAAGAATAGTACTTGCCAAAATAATGAGTTCTAGTGCCCAGTGAAAATGTAAAAAAGACTCGAGCAAAGCTGAAGCCGCATTGTAATAAAACTAAAAACCGCTGCAAAATAAATTTATTCACATCAAACAATATATTTCAAAACAAATGATAAAGTGTATGGTATATTCACATCACCCACTAGGAATAAGATAACAATAATGCTTCCTACTCAAAGACGTGAATTACACGAAAACAAGTTTCAAGCCATATAACAAAATCCCCTCAAAGCCCAAATTAATTGGGGTCGACTACATGGATCAAACTCTTCCATTATACTCAATTTAGTGCAATTGGTGGTGAGCTTTCCAAACCATTTAAATCATTCCTAATTAATGCGTCCCAAGTTAACTTTAGTCTACTCCTACCTCGTCGAATTTTTCAGTTTGTATTGAGTCAAGTTTCCTAATGAGGGCATTTGTAAGCTGTCTTTGCAGGTGTACAAACCACCACAACTGCCTTCCTAATCTTTGTGTCAATGGGTGTCATTCATACTTTTTAACAATGAACATAGTTCAGATATTATATGGCTATACACTAAGAAACATCCAAAGAAAATTATGATTATGTTCAAAAGGGCAGAACAAGTTGAGGGTACACATTAATTGAGATTGTGCAAATCATATTTTAAAGTAATTATTTTCAAAGCTCATTGTTGTTTTAATATATCAATTCAGCAACAAGAACAAAGATGCACATTCTCACAAGATTACGCATATAGCAAACTCACAAAAGCCATATGCAGATGCATCACTAAGACACTAACCTTACAATTGTAAACATAATCACATGAACCAACCTGAGACTGCCTCGCGAAACATTCAACATTCTGCCTTATAAAGGATGTCGTTATGTGCATTACCCCCCCAAGGAGCATAGTACACCATTATCCACAGCCATCAATTTCGTTACTAACTAATTGCGTGGCATCAATGTCGTTATGTGGATCTATGTGTAATTCAATAATTCACATCACTAATTCAGTAATTCACATCGACGCCGACACAGACTGAATCAAGCCAAGTAGTGACTAGTGACATCAAATGAAAACCAAAATCAAACAAACTTAAAACCATCGAAAATGCACGAAATCAGCGAAAACAAGAGAAGAGATTGTCGACATTGCAATGCCTGCATCAAAGATTGAGAGAGAGAGAGAGAGATGACCCTGTCCTTGTCCTTGAAGCCTCACTCACTGCTTTCCTCAATCGTTCGATTCATTCACCCTTTCGCTGTTGGATGTGCATCGAGATTTATATTGGCAGGACCCCACAGTGCATCCAACGGACTAGAAATGGGCCACGTACATATATTTATTGTACGTAATGGCAATTTTGTTAATTATTAATAGATTTATTTTTATCTTACTACAATTAATATCTTAACATCTAAATAGATATCTACAAAAATAAAAATTAAATTATCCGAATTGAATGATCATCTCTTTATATATCAAAATTAGAATCTTTTTTTTTTGTTGTCTAAAAATAAGAGAAAGAGAGAAAGATCAAACTAAGATTCAATAATTCATTAACAACGCGTGCATGATGGAGAAGGAGATGATGAACAACAATAATAGGAATATTCTGCACCACCAACTGCCGTGGGGTTTAACTTTTAATCCCACCGATGAAGATCTTATGCGCTACTTGAGGGCCAAAGTAGACAACATTCAACTTCCTTTCGTCGACCCCATCCTCGAATTTGACGTTTTCACCGTGGATCACCCCTCCCAATTATTCTACTTGCACCGTATGTAATAAACTATCTTCATCAATCACTACATGCAATTTAATTTGTTATCGATCTCGCATCTATGGTATTTTTCTTTATAGGTGCATGTTTTTGTTTTTAACGTGCATGGTTTAACTAGGGTTTTAGGTAGGTTTCTTGTTGCATGATCATAATTTGTTTTCTTTTCTTTCTTTTTTTCGAGTGTACGATCTTTTTTACACATGCATGCGTGCACGCTATTTGGTAATTTATTTTTGAAGGTGTTTTGGAGTCCATCTTTTATTACGCTTTAATTAGGGTTTACGAGTTGGTGTTAAAAAAATTAGGATTTTTTAAGGTTCTTGATGATCTTTAGCTTTTTTTTTACTTTTTAAGTCAAATATTTACGTAACACTGCTTGCATGCTTCTTGCTTTGGTTAATGCAGAGGAGTCAATGAATGAAACCCACGTATACTTTTACGTCAAAAAGAGCGGGAAAGTTCGCAGTCTGCGACGATGGGCGTTGGATCGCCAAAGAACGGTCCGGTCAATATATTTAGCGGTGAGGGAGAAATGATAGGGGAGAGGAGATCATTGGTTTATTACAATTCAAAGGAAAAGATACCCGCAAAAAAGACCAGGTGGATCATGAACGAGTATAGGCTTCCCAATCCCCAATCCGCCATCATGTCCGACTCATCTTCCAAAGTAACTATATATATAATCACCAACTTTTTTAAATTCAATGGGTTATATACTTAATCAAGATTTCTCGATTGGATAATTGGTTACTAATCGGTTGCATGTGATTTGTATTTGATTATTACAGACCCTTTTGGACTTTATGCAAAATTGGTGAGACAGGGAAGAACCTCTGGTGATGATGAACAAGTTCTTCCCCGCCTCAGTACGCACATTCTGCACCGCATCGGATGTTACAACAGGTTGATAATGTGGAACCGGTGCCTCGAAGCCACTGGAAAAAGCTTTGGAGGCAAAGATTACCAAAGTAGCAATAATCTTCCCTCACAACAACAACAGCAGCAGCAGCAGCAACAATCTGAATGTGATGATGATGGTGATCAAGGTTGGATTGATGACTTGGAATCAACTCTGGAGGTTGATGATGAAGAACAACAACCACAAGTACACAAAATAGATGATCAACAATTATTAATGGGGCCTCATCATGATCAGCAAGTAGATGATCAACAACAAAGAATAAAGAATAAATTTGCAACAATCTGAATGCAATAATGATGGTGATCCTGATCGCTTGGTGCTAATGGAGAATGATCTTCCTCCTGAATTCTGGGTTAATCTTCATGAACTCCAACAGCTGCCATTAATTCATCAACCACTATTTGAGCAACACCAACCACAAGTACTACAACAAAGAAGTAGATGATAATATTATAACTGTTGAGGATTGTGATGATATTTCTCCATGCATATGCCTTGATGAATATCAAGGATGCTTCAACTCGTGGATGGAGACAATTAAGAAGGGCGGTCATGATGATCAACAACAACAATTTGATGATGAGAAGGAGGAGGATGATCAAGACTGGATTGAGAACTTGGAATCAACTCTGGAGGTTGATGATGAGGAACAACAACCACTTCAACAGCTACCATTAATTCATCAACCACTATTTGAGCAGCACCAACCACAAGTACTACAACAGCACACTGATGATAATATTATAAATGTCGAGGATTATGATGATATTCCTCCATGCATCTTCCTTGATGAATATCAAGACAACTTCAACTCGTGGATGGAGACAATTAAGAAGCGCGGCCATGATGATCAGCAGAAACAAGTTGATGAGGAGGAGGAGCCATCCCCCAAGCGTGCTAAAGCTAGAGTAGCTAATTGAAGGCCAGTTTTTATATGAATAGTGCATTTTAGTTGAATTTGTTGTTGAGTATGCATGCACAAAACAATGTATACATGCACTATTCTATGTAACATTTTTTTTTTTCATCAACAAATTCAATACAGTTCAGTTTATTAGTTTGTAAATGTATACAGCCTTGCTAATTTTTATGTACATGCATGAATTTGTTGTTGATCGTCTCTGGAATTGCATGTGATTAATTTAGTTATTCTGCAAATTAATTTTATGAAAATAACGTACATAAGAAACGCACATTTAAAGGGCACATCAAGCCATATATCCTAGCTGTCCACTTGCACCACAATACGTGCATATACAGATGCACAGATCCCCATTCAAAACACGTGAGTCGAAGTCCCAATGTGCCTTTTTGAGTGCATTTCTTATGTAAGTTCAGCATTTTCCTTCCTTTTTTTTTATAGTTCGGTAAGAGGAGGAAGAGATGTCCGGCCAGGTGAAAACTCATTCGGACATGCATGATCATGAACAAATACTACACTCTATATACTAAAGAATGTATGTTCAGTTCACTGAACAAACAGTACAACTAAAAAAGAAGTTATTGTACTTCAACAAAAAACAAGTCGTTGTTGAAAGCAACATACATTTAATTAGTACAAATCAAAATTAAGATCTTCTGATAAATTCACTCTCCTGATAATATTAATTATATCCTCGCATCGATCAGTCGACGATCATGTCAGCGGGAAGATGTGCATCCTCGGTCTTGGAATGATGTTTTCCTCCAACCGCCATGGATGGCTAACAATTGACTGCACACCATGCATGGATGGCAGCAGACTGTCAATTAAAACAATTCATTCACTCTCATTGTCAAAAAAAGAAAAGAAAAAGGAGAGTACTTAATTATGTCAAGACATAATTTAATTTGACATGAGTAAACCAAATTATTTTTTGCGCGCGGCAAATATTCTTAATGAAGATCATTAAATCTTCCCTCCAAAAGAATAAAATCATTAGATTTTCAAGTAAATGGAGAAACTAGTTGTGACCACTTACCACAAGGATATTCAAAAATTTTATCAAAAGAAAAGGAATCACTAGAGTAAAATTACTACCATCGTCTTAAACCATTGTGTAAACTTTCTCGCGGTGATATCATTTCATCTATAAATTTCACTTTAAATTCTCTTGTGGTAGACTAGACTCTATGGAAGGCAGACCTACATAAAACATAAAAGAGAGGCATATATACCTTCACAAACACTTTAAATTCTCTTATGCTGGCATACTAGACTAAATCCTAAACCCTAACCCCTAAACCTTAATTTCACTCCGTGCATCTTTATAATCAGGGCGAAGCTTCACCAAGTTTGTAATTTCTTTGGACTAAAACATGAAAGGAAGTAAATGATATAGCCCTAAAAATCATAATTATCTCAGAACAAATGCATCACAAGCCAAAACATACCATTCCTTCAATCGAGTTGCATCACACTTTCTTGTCATAGGAACCTCTAGGCTTTGAACTCGCTGGAACACCTGCGACAACAATTAATATAGAACACATCAAAATCCTTCCCTATAACATTGGATTCACTTTTCTTTTATTCAGGATAATTTGCTAAGGAGTCAGAAGCTTTGCAAATATATATATATATATATATCTTCAGCTGTAATGGGAAGATGTACAAATAGGTAATTCGAAGAAATAACTCCCAAGCTCACTAAATTTGATAGAGAACTAAAAGAAATAGAAGTTCTAATAATCTAAATTGTTCGTGTAAACCAAAATTTAACTGCACAAGAACTAAGTGGAATACTAGAGCAAAAGAGAGGAATTAATTGGAATCACGAAGTGGAAAGCTTTGTTGAGTTAAGCAGCAGCTTAATTAAGAAATTTAACAATCAAATAAGTTGTTTCAAACATTAACTTCTATTAAAAGAAGAAAAACAGAACATTCCAAAACCAAAAGTATAATACCGCGCTCCTTATTAGTATAACTTTCTATTGAGCAATAAACTCTACATTCCTCTACATTCTCCTTTCAGGAAGGCACTTCCATGCATTGACTTGAATCTTCTACTCACAGCGAGCACTAATCTTGTCTTCGAACCCTTAAAGACATTTAACATGCTATATAGGCTGTTCAAAAATGAAATATTTCCAATACGATGAAACTCAAAATAGTTTTACGTTATTTTTCTCGGAAGACATGCCATCTATATTTCATTAACAGTAGAAGTGCATCATACGGTGAAAAACCACCCAAATACCTTAATTTAAAAAACACCACAAATCAGTGATTTCAAACATGAAAAGTTGAATCTTTGAGAAACTACACTCATATCTTGATCATACAACAATTACAAATAGTTATAAAGTATCTATTCTATATATGTGGGGAAATGATCGTAATCAATATATAATAATATAGGGTAGCTAACTTATTACGGGCAGAGAGGAGAAAAGCATGAATTACTCAAGAGATTACTACATTCCATCTAGCTACAAAAAATAAAATCATTAATTGTAGGAGCTTGGAATCTATTTGACTCAGAGCACGCTTAATTGGTAATGCGGTGGCATGCAGGAAAATCACATAAATTCAAGTTCTGCTAGGAACGAAAATCACATAAATTCAACCAAAAGCATTCCCAACTTTATAAGCTTTGGAGACATAGATTCAAACATAAACAACTAAAACATGTACCAAACATAAAGAACAACACACAATAAACAAAAAATAGAATTGGAAAGGAAGCCAAATAGTAGTAACTCAACATAAGATTCCAACACTAGTACTAGTAACTGTACTCAGCTTCACAGCCTCTCTTATCCCATTTTCAATCAAAATCTCCAAAAAACATCAAAACCAAATAAACCCAAAAGAATTCAGGCTTCGAATCCACATATTTGAACAGGATAAGCCCATTAAAGACCTGAAGACGATGTGAGCTACAAACAAAACTCAGAATATATGCCCAGATCAAAACATACGGATTAGTAGAATGGAAAGGATCAATCAAGTCATTGCCAATTTTGAAGGTATCTACATGCCTAAAAGTCAGATAGCACTATGAACAACAACAACGACAACATAGCCTCAGTCCCGAATTAATTGGGGTCTGATACATAGACCAAACTTTTCCATTGTGCTCGATCAAGTGAGATAGCACCATGAAATAGATGAAAATAAGTGTAATGGAAATTCATACCTTTAAGAAATGTCCACAGGGATCTTTGAAGCTATTCAAAGAATTCAAAGAAGAGTTACAAGTACTGTAACGTAATTAAGTGGATAAAGTTTAAATGGAATGAATATAGGTACATTCCATTTAAACATCACTTGTGAGTAGTCCGATACATTGATCAATATGTAGAAGGCATAAATCGTAATATGTATCTATATAAGCCGACATCAATAAATGCCAACACTGTCCCATCCCCTTGTTAAGGATCGGATGAACTAGTGCATGCTCTTCTTCTATTTGATTCTATTTAAAGCTTATAATCTATCTTCTTATGGTAAATATAATTTCTTTCGAGAGAGAGAAATTGTAAAAAAAATTAAAAGTTCTTATAAATCCACTTAAAACTCCAAAACTTGTGGATGGTTAAAACCAAACTGTAGAGTGCATTTTCCTAACATTGAGAACCCTTCATATTTTTTCCTGTTTTAATTGTGGCATTTCCAATGGGATTACATACTACTCTTAACACTTTTAAAACCATCAAACTAAGTTTGGGTTGCAGAACTTTCTTTAATTTGGTCTTTTAATGTGAAAGGAAATGTATCTATGAAACTCAGAAATTTCAGATTTTGAGAGAAAAAAGAATTGGGCAACCTTTGTTTGCTCTTAGATATCCTCTGACTTCTATATGATCCAACGAGATCAGCAAGCAATGAATTCCACTGCAAGCCAGATAACCACCTCTAATCGGAAAAAAAATGACAGCAATGGAAACGAATCTCAGATATCAGTTAGTAATGCAAGTAGGATTTAAAAATCACCATTACATGTAGTGCAAACCTAGATAGTTCAGGATCAAACAAACACAAAAAAGTGGCATTGAGAATAGTAACCAATGGCCCTTGTGACCATGGAAAATATAAGACCAATTCAAATATTTGAAATTAATACATAAATACAAGACAAAGACAATGACTAACTTTTTAACAATGAACATAGTTCAGATATTATATGGCTATACACTAAGAAACATCCAAAGAAAATTATGATTATGTTCAAAAGGACAGAACAAGTTGAGAGTACACATTAATTGAGATTGTACAAATCATATTTAAAAGTAAATCGTTGTTTTAATATATCAATTCAGCACCAAGAACAAAGATGCCAAGTATATATATCAAGGTACTTCAAAGAAGAATTGGCACTGCACTTTGGAGATTACCTGTGAGAAGTCCATATATATGAGGATCAAAACCCAATTCATTGTAGTCCACATCTCAAATTTCTCCATTTTCACTGAAAAGTGCATTAGAATTGTGTTAATGTAGTTTAATAATTACTTTATATGAATTATGTAGCGGTTTCAATTGTGTTCAATGTGTTGTAGGAGGGGAAAATTAATAGCACGTACGTGCAAAGCATACAAGAAGGCAGATTTGTCAACAATTACAAATCCCTTTTAATATTGTACCTACTGATAGTACATATAAAACATGAAATTGTATCTGTTGATTGTCATTTGTCATCGAACTTCATCATGCATGTCATCCCATGCCAGTACTTCACCTACTTGAAAAAGAACAATTGATTGTGGTGCTAAAACCTAGAGTTCGCAAAAGTAAAACAAAATAAATATTAGCATAACAAAATCAGAATTCTACAAATAATGATAACTTAGATCAACTTTTCAAAGAAGAGATGTAGAGATGTAGAGAGCGATTTGGGTCTCCATGAAAACACAAAGAAGAGATGCAGAGACCGAAAGAATCGTGGTCATGTGTTTAGAAGGATTGAGAGCAAAGTCAATCGTTTGGATGTTGGTTTTGTTCTACTGATATTTTGTTAGTTTCTATGTTGCATCAGATTTCAAGGAGTGCCTCTCCAAATAGGAAAGATGCATATTACAGTTTCGTCAAAAGAAGGAACACTGCTGCTCTAGTGGACAGAAAATTAAGATCTCATCACTAGAGTTTCTGAAACTTGTGAATTAAAAAAAGTAAAATTGCGGCGACGATAGATGAGTGCCACCACTAGATCGATAAAGCTACTCTTTAATTAGTTTTAACTAATGTGTAGTATCAACTACTCGTAAAAATTTTCACAAACCATTAGAAGAAGATCAGCTGTATATTTAACAAAAGCAAGGCAAAGATCAATGTTCTTACCTCTCTTACTTCGACGTCAGCCTGATTGCTTTTCCAGAGCACAGTTCAACGCTAATGGTTAAGAAACAGTGTTCTCAGTTATCACTATTCCATACTTCTCCTGATAGAAAACTTGGTTTCTTCCATTCAATGTTCAACGTCACATTATTCTACTTTTTCTTTACCTGAAACTAATAGTGTGTGCCCATTAAAATTGAAGAACAAGAGATTAGTATCTGCATGAATGCGAGTAACTTGCGCTGAGTACTACTCAGACTTAGCTTAACACAAGCGAAAATAGCCACAAGAATTAATCCTTTAAAAAAAAAAAAAACACGCGAGAAGGTTCCGCAAGGCATATCTTCAAACTTCAAACAAATAAAGCGGTTTCATCAGACTTACGATATGTGTAATGCACATCCATCTCCAGATAACTCAAAGCACATTGAATGTGAAATTAGGTGCTGCATCATGAAATGCATATTGCAATGCCTGATTCTATCATGGTAAACTATGAAATGCATAATGAAACTAAGTTTCTCAGTTGTTCATTGATCAATTCTGTCCATAAAACACTAATTGAGACAGCTGAATTGTGAAGCAATTTGGCAGCCATAAAGAATTCTTTAATGGTTCATGTGCAATCAATAAACATTGTTTGGACAAACTTTTATATGAAATAAATAAATAAAATCACAAACTAGCCACAACTAAGTCATGTAAGAAGCACTTTCTCCAGACATAATATCTTACTGCTCGAATAGATAATTAAAAAACCAAGCAGAGCTTATTAGCATGACGAAAAACTATGCACTTCATTGGGCTTCAAAAAAAAAAATCTTCAGAAATTAAACTGCTCATTACAAATTCATTGGATCAAAACAAAATTCAGAGAGAAAAAAACAATACTCTTTCGAAACTAAACTAAACTAAACTAGCGTAAGAGACAAACATAATAAGGTGAAAGAAAAAAGTTTAATGCATTGAAACATTTAGGTGAAATATATAGGTACCCTGCTATATATGGTTTGTAGCCAAAGAAAAGTTATTTATGCCTTGAAGTAACTAAATAACTAGTTTTTCTGCTGTACACCGCACTACTAATCAAGTTAAAGTTCTATTAACAAAGCCCAACACAAACAAATTAACTTACAATATCAAATTAGTTGAACGTCATACATTCAAGACAAATGCATGAAAATCGAGAAGCATAATCTATTCACGAATAAGCAGAAAAGTGTGCAATAAGTGTTGCTGCTCACCTACTGCCCAGAGAAAACAAACCGGTGCGCTTAATCATCCCACCATCTAAGGACAAAGCACCATCACTTATGCAAGGGAGAGCCAACATCATTTCCGTTCTTGTTTTATACACTTGCAAGCAAGAGAAAAGGCTATAGAATGAAGTCTCCCTGAGGCCCAGGCCACTGGCTGTGCGACAAGATGAGTTTGCATTTTCCACATTGATCATGTTCACAGCAAAGTCAATAAATCCAGATGGGCACGTTCCGTTTGGCAGTCTTGGTTTTGGAAGAGCAAGCTTTTTTTGTGGATCCCCCAGCAGCTAGCTCACCAACATATGGCCTGCATGTAAAATTATGCTTAATATTGAACCAACACACATTTAAGTCCATGTTCTAGAAGAGTTTCTTGAGTCCAGTCTTCTAGACAAATAACTAGAAATCTGCCATCCAATGGCTTGCTAAATGACGAACCAAGCCCATGAAGCCCACTGCTCTTGCTGATTTTCCCTTTCTGATCGTATGGTTCAAGATGCTTAATGCTCTCATTTGACTTGCATACAATTGCAAGCATATGGTCTAATCCTAAATATTCTGAGAAAATCCTGGAATGGAAATTTAATATAACAAAAAAAGCGTTAATTCCAGCCGTGCACAAATAATTACGAGGAAGAGGTAAATATTGCTTGGTGCAGTAAGCCCGTAACCTCCCCCTTATCATCGTTAAAAGAAATCCATAAACTAATTTATTTGATTTGAAGTACCCACATAGTGCTACGGAAAAGCCGGTAAATCACAAGCAACCATGTAAAAAATTGCAGTTTTAGAGTCCTATAGGCAACATTGCCAATGGGGAACTGATTGTATATTTTCAAAAAATAATAGGATTTAGTTAACTTTTACTGAATGCCTAAGAATTACACAGCTAAAATAATGAGATAATGAACATACTGGATGATAAAGGCACATTAACATCTATTTTCCAACAAAATCTGCACAGCATAAAACCCAAAATAAGCACTGCAATATGCAAAAATATGTTGTAAAAACTAAACTACAAGGAAAATAGAATTGGAAACTAAATCATAATCGTGAGTCCTGACCTGCTAAGATTGTCGTCTTCAACTTTGCCGAGTGTAGCTACAACTCCCATGGATTTGAAGCCTGATCCGTGTGGCCATTTTTCAACACACAAATAACACGAGCAGCAGAATTTTCGATTTGTGAAACTTGTGCTATTGTCTTCTCCTCAAACTGAGAGCCATCAAGATTCCCATTTTCAACTTTGAGCTCCAATTGATGACGAGTGGTACTTCCCTAGCTAACCGAAAAGTCATATTTGCATTAGAAAAAAAAAAAATGCATGTTCGAATTGGAACGTGATTTTACCACAAAAAAGACTTTCAAAATATAAGCATTTGTTTCCTCAAAAGAAAAAAAAAAAAAAAAAAAAAAAAAAAAAAACACACACACACACACAAAAAGTATTTGTACGATTATAATTTCGAGTATAAACTTTTTTAACAACAATGAGGCCCGATTGGCACCGTGTTTTTTAGTGAGAATATGGTTTGCAAGCTTCAAAGAGGACTGCGCATAGAGGCCACCGGTAGCTAATACGATTTTGCGTTCCTAATCCGCGACGAGAGCCGCTTAGTTGCTCCATAAAGAGCGACTCATTTTCTCTGCCCGACATCCGCAATTTCAACATCCAATTCTTTAGGAGCTTGGATCCAAGCGCCCTTTAACAATGAAGTTTGGAGTCATTCGAGGACGGTCTCCGCGATGCTTACTTCCGTTAGCACTACAGACTTCGGCAATCTCCCGACAATGTTCATGAAAAAAATGTAAAGAGAAAAAGTGAACATCAAGTCCCTTGTAAAGCTAAATATTGTCCGGAATAATCATGTTTATATAAGCTCCATGTTACCTAGAAGAAGTTGCCTTGCGAAAATTTGAATGATCTTCGTCATTTGCCATTGCTACAACAAGAGTCAATCGCGAGTTTGGATGCGTCATATTAATAATGAGCATTAAGTCTTCTTTATCCAGAGATCGATAATAAATAATGACAAACTTTTATCTATACTATAAAATTTTGCTTTCTTGAGCAATATATAATATTTAGTAGCTAACTTATTACGGGCAGAAAGGAGAAAAACATGAATTACTCAGAGATTACTATATTCCATCAAGCTACAACAAATAAAGTAGATGATACTGTCTTAGTGGATGAAACTAAAGATGAAGTGAATAGAAAATTAAAACTCTGGAGGAATACATTAGAATCTAAAGGCTTTAAGTTGAGTAGGACGAAAACCGAATACATGCACTGGTGAGTTTAGAAACACTAGACATCGAGATGACGGAGTGATAAAATTAGGGAAATAGAAGTTCCTAAGGTAAACCCAATTTAGATACCTATGATCAATCATACAAAATGATGGTAACATTGAGAATGATGTCACACATAGAATTCAAGCTGGAAGGAAAAAATGGCGGAGTGCAACAGGGGTGATTTTTGATCGAAATGTTCCTACTAAGCTAAAAGGAAAATTTTATAGGATCGCAATTAGGCCAGCTATGCTTTATGGAAGTGAATGTTGGGCGAAAAGCAACAACATGGGATGCAATAATTAGGAGGGATTTGAATGGTTTGCAAAGCTCACCATCAATTGCACTTAATCGAGCACAATGGAAAAGTTTGATCCATGTAGCCGACCCCAGTTAATTTGGGATTGAGGCTATGTTGTTGTTGTTGTCGTTGTACAATAAATAAAGTCATTAATTGTAGGAGCTTGGACTCTATTTGTAACTCTATGCACACTTTTTCCTAGCTCTTCTTTGGGTGAGTTTTGACTCTATGCACACTTAATTGGTAATGCGGCGGCATGCAGGAAAAGCCAGACGGACGAGAGTGTTGACTCTATATCAGGCTTTACCTATTCTCTGCTTGTTTATCAGAGGAAGTGTGTCCATGCAGACTTGTGGAGCTAGGGAGCATCACATTTTTGCCTGCTGTCTTGAATATAACATAATACGCAGGTTTGGCATATTGAGTTTACCGTGCGAGACATCTAGGTTATATTCAAGAGGCAAAAAAATGTGATGCTCCCTGGCTCGTTAATTAAGTGAGAAGCTGGTAGTCGAACATGAGTAATTGTTGACACAAATCTCTACATTTTGGCAACCATGCGAATACCACTGTTTGATTGTGCCAAACTACCAATGATTAATTAATTGATGCTCAGCAAGACCGATACAAATAAAAGCTCATTTTTCTCAGCCTAAACAAAAAAAGAGCTAAATGATTCAGACAACTATGAGTTAAAAGATGTTTGCTAGATACAAAAGAGTACTAGGACAAAGAAACTACTTTACCTAGAAAATTTGCTCCACAAAGTTTTGATGGGAATTCCATCAATTGCAGCAAATTAGACCCATCTGATGAAGACCCTCTTTGATCCATTAAGCTTCTTAACTTGAGATCATTGGCACCGAAATCTTCGTCTCTGAACAAATCAGATTGGCCTTATATACAATTACTTTTTTGGGGTGATTTTTTTAAAAAAAGTGTAATATTGTTGCAGCAACCCCAACAAAGAAGATTCCAACAAAAAGCTGAGATGAGACAGAAATTCAAGTTCTAGGAACGAAAATCACATAAATTCAACCAAAAACATTCCCAACTTTATAAGCTTTGGAGACATAGATTCAAACATGAACAACTAAAAACATGTACCAAACATAAAGAACAACACACAATATACAAAAAATAGAATTGGAAAGGAAGTCAAATAGTAGTAACTCAACATAAGATTCCAACACTAGTACTAGTACCTGTACTCAGCTTCACAGCCTCTCTTCTCCCATTTTCAATCAAAATCTCCAAAAAAAAGCAAAACCAAATAAACCCAAAAGAATTCAGGCTTCAAATCCACATATTTGAACAGGATAAGACCATTAAAGACCTGAAGACGATGTTAGCTACAAACAATAGTCAGAATATATGCCCAGATCAAAACACATGGATTAGTAGCATGGAAAGGATCGATCGAGTCATTGCCAATTTTGAAGGTATCTACATGCATAAAAGTCACATAAAACCATGAAATAGATGAAAATAAGTGTAATGGAAATTCATCCCTTTAAGAAATGTCCACAGGCATCTTTGAAGCTATTCAAAGAATTCAAAGAAGAGTTACAAGTATTGTTACAAAATTAAGTGAAAAAAGTTTAAATGGAATGAATAGTCATAGGTAGTGTTTAACACAACTGTTTTGATCTTTCGTTACAACAGAACATGAAACATCATGCATTTAGCAAGCATGAACTGACCAACTGAAAAAATAAAATAAACAAACAGACAAATAAATAAATAAAAGTACTGATCACATCTTGCAATTCAAAATGTTCACACAATATTTGAGCTCATTTCTACAATATCAGGTGTGGCTGCACAGGGCACTTGAATTGCATAGGTCAGGACAACAATTGGTTTAAATAGTTTAGAGGGCTTCTGTTGCTTAAAAAAAGCACCTCCCCACCCCCACCCTCTTAAATTAAAATCTCTCTGAGTTATCTCCTAGTCTCTTTATAAATACCCTCTTACATTAAATTTTGTTTTAATCTCTCCGAGTGGTTCTAAATTATGTTTTAATTTACACGTCACATTCAATCTCAGATTTTGAGAGAAGAAAGAATTGGGCACCTTTGTTTGCTCTTAGATATCCTCTGACTTCTATATGATCCAACGAGATCAGCAAGCAATGAATTCCACTGCAAGCCAGATAACCACTTCCAATCTGAAAAAAAATGACATCAATGGAAATGAATCTCAGATATCAGTTAGCAATGAAAGTGGGATTTAAAAATCACCATTACATGTAGTGCAAACCTAGATAGTTCAGGATCAAACAAGGTAGACCATCACCAAAAGCACACTTCAAACCTGCATAGATACATGATTAACGAGAATAAATGCCAAAAAAAGGAGAGACTTCGTCCACCAAATGCTTCATAAATGTCCGAGAATAGAACAAACCCTTTGACAAAATGACTGCAGGAGTACGACTGTAATTCTCGGAAAATTTTATGTGACGCACGACAAACCCTCTACCGGTTGCTTGATCTTGTTGTAAGATCAAAGAGAAACATAAAAAATAGCTTGATAATTCTTTATTTATCTAAAATAATGAAACTTGGAAAGACAAAATGAGCAACTTACCCGCACCACCATGAAGAATAGTACCGCCAAAATAATGAGTTCTAGTGCCCAAGTGAAAATGTAAAAAAGATCGAGCAAAGCTGAAGCTGCATTGTAATAAAACTAAAAACTGCCTGCAAAATAAATTTATTCACATCAAACAATATATTTCAAAACAAATGATAAAGTGTATGGTATATTCACATCACCCACTAGGAATAAGATAACAATAATGCTTCCTACTCAGCACGTGAATTACACGAAAACAAGTTTCAAGCCATATAACAAAATCCCCTCAGGCCCAAATTAATTGGGGTCAGCTACATGGATCAAACTCTTCCATTATACTCAATTTAGTGCAATTGGTGGTGAGCTTTCCAAACCATTTAAATCATTCCTAATTAATGCGTCCCAAGTTAACTTTAGTCTACTCCTACCTCGTCGAATTTTTCAGTTTGTATTGAGTCAAGTTTCCTAATGAGGGCATTTGTAAGCTGTCTTTGCAGGTGTACAAATCACCACAACTGCCTTCCTAATCTTTGTGTCAATGGGTGTCATTCATACTTTTTAACAATGAACATAGTTCGGATATTATATGGCTATACACTAAGAAACATCCAAAGAAAATTATGATTATGTTCAAAAGGGCGTGAACAAGTTGAGGGTACACATTAATTGAGATTGTGCAAATCATATTTTAAAGTAATTATTTTCAAAGCTCATTGTTGTTTTAATATATCAATTCAGCAACAAGAACAAAGATGCACATTCTCACAAGATTACGCATATAGCAAACTCACAAAAGCCATATGCGAGATGCATCACTAAGACACTAACCTTACAATTGTAAACATAATCACATGAACCAACCTGAGACTCGCCTCGCGAAACATTCAACATTCTGCCTTATAAAGGATGTCGTTATGTGCATTACCCCCCAAGGAGCATAGTACACCATTATCCACACCATCAATTTCGTTACTAACTAATTGCGTGGCATCAATGTCGTTATGTGGATCTATGTGTAATTCAATAATTCACATCACTAATTCGGTAATTCACATCGACGCCGACACGATCGAATCAAGCCAAGTAGTGACTAGTGACATCAAATGAAAACCAAAATCAAACAAACTTAAAACCATCGAAAATGCACGAAATCAGCGAAAACAAGAGAAGAGATTGTCGACATTGCAATGCCCGCATCAAAGATTGAGAGAGAGAGAGAGATGACCTTGTCCTTGTCCTTGAAGCCTCACTCACTTGCTTTCCTCAATCGTTCGATTCATTCACCCTTTATTTGCTGTTGGATGTGCATCGAGATTTATATTAGCGGGACCCCACAAAGGCATCCAACGGACTAGAAATGGGCCACGTACATATATTTATTGTACGTAATGGCAATTTTGTTAATTATTAATAGATTTATTTTTATCTTACTACAATTAATATCTTAACATCTAAATAGATATCTACAAAAATAAAAATTAAATTATCCGAATTGAATGATCATCTCTTTATATATCAAAATTAGAATCTTTTTTTTTTGTTGTCTAAAAATAAGAGAAAGAGAGAAAGATCAAACTAAGATTCAATAATTCATTAACAACGCGTGCATGATGGAGAAGGAGATGATGAACAACAATAATAGGAATATTCTCGCACCACCAACCTAGCCGTGGGGTTTAACTTTTAATCCCACCGATGAAGATCTTATGCGCTACTTGAGGGCCAAAGTAGACAACATTCAACTTCCTTTCGTCGACCCCATCCTCGAATTTGACGTTTTCACCGTGGATCACCCCTCCCAATTATTCTACTTGCACCGTATGTAATAAACTATCTTCATCAATCACTACATGCAATTTAATTTGTTATCGATCTCGCATCTATGGTATTTTTCTTTATAGGTGCATGTTTTTGTTTTTAACGTGCATGGTTTAACTAGGGTTTTAGGTAGGTTTCTTGTTGCATGATCATAATTTGTTTTCTTTTCTTTCTTTCTTTTTTCCGAGTGTACGATCTTTTTTACACATGCATGCGTGCACGCTATTTGGTAATTTATTTTTGAAGGTGTTTTGGAGTCCATCTTTTATTACAGTTTAATTAGGGTTTACAGTTGGTGTTAAAAAAATTAGGATTTTTTAAGGTTCTTGATGATCTTTAGCTTTTTTTTTACTTTTTAAGTCAAATATTTACGTAACACTGCTTGCATGCTTCTTGCTTTGGTTAATGCAGAGGAGTCAATGAATGAAACCCACGTATACTTTTACGTCAAAAAGAGCGGGAAAGTTCGCAGTGCCGGCAATGGGCGTTGGATCGCCAGCAACGGTCCGGTCAATATATTTAGCAGTGAGGGAGAAATGATAGGGGAGAGGAGATCATTGGTTTATTACAATTCAAAGGAAAAGATACCCGCAAAAAAGACCAGGTGGATCATGAACGAGTATAGGCTTCCCAATCCCCAATCCGCCATCATGTCCGACTCATCTTCCAAAGTAACTATATATATAATCACCAACTTTTTTAAATTCAATGGGTTATATACTTAATCAAGATTTCTCAGTTGGATAATTGGTTACTAATCAGTTGCATGTGATTTGTATTTGATTATTACAGGACCCCTTTTGGACTTTATGCAAAATTGGTGAGACAGGAAGAACCTCTGGTGATGATGAACAAGTTCTTCCCACGCCTCGGCCGCAGCTGCAGCCGCATCAGATGTTACAACAGGTTGATAATGTGGAACTGGTGCCTCGAAGCCACTTTGGAAAAAGCTTTGGAGGCAAAGATTACCAAAGTAGCAATAATGTTCCCTCACAACAACAACGAAGCAGCGACAACAATAATCAATGTGATGATGATGGTGATCAAGGTTGGATTGATGACTTGGAATCAACTCTGGAGGTTGATGATGAAGAACAACAACCACAAGTACACAAAATAGATGATCAACAATTATTAATGGGGCCTCATCATGATCAGCAAGTAGATGATCAACAACGGCAACAGCAACAGCTGCAACAATCTGAATGCAATAATGATGGTGATCCTGATCGCTTGGTGCTAATGGAGAATGATCTTCCTCCTGAATTCTGGGTTAATCTTCATGAACTCCAACAGCTGCCATTAATTCATCAACCACTATTTGAGCAACACCAACCACAAGTACTACAACAGCAGGCCGATGATAATATTATAACTGTTGAGGATTGTGATGATATTTCTCCATGCATATGCCTTGATGAATATCAAGGATGCTTCAACTCGTGGATGGAGACAATTAAGAAGGGCGGTCATGATGATCAACAACAACAATTTGATGATGAGAAGGAGGAGGATGATCAAGACTGGATTGAGAACTTGGAATCAACTCTGGAGGTTGATGATGAGGAACAACAACCACTTCAACAGCTACCATTAATTCATCAACCACTATTTGAGCAGCACCAACCACAAGTACTACAACAGCACACTGATGATAATATTATAAATGTCGAGGATTATGATGATATTCCTCCATGCATCTTCCTTGATGAATATCAAGACAACTTCAACTCGTGGATGGAGACAATTAAGAAGCGCGGCCATGATGATCAGCAGAAACAAGTTGATGAGGAGGAGGAGCCATCCCCCAAGCGTGCTAAAGCTAGAGTAGCTAATTGAAGACCAATTTTTATATGAATCATTCATTTTAGTTCAATTTGTTGTGGAGTATGAATGCACAAAACAATGTATACATGCACTATTCTATGTAACATTTTTTTTTTCATCAACAAATTCAATACAATTCAGTTTATTAGTTTGTAAATGTATACAACCTTGCATTTAATTGATTGTTATCATATCTGGATGAATAGCATGTTATGGTTAATTAAGTTATTCTGGCAAATTAGTTTTATGAACCAGCTAGGCTATATAGTTACATATAAAGCTAGCAGGATTGACGACTACAAGGAATTACCACTGTTTGATTATGCCAAACTACCAATGATTAATTGATGCTGACGAAGACCAATATAAATAAAAAGCTAAGTCTCAAAATCAAAATGTCTCTTTTTATATATATACTTTTTTTTCATATAACTACAGATTCTTTGCAAGTACATATATAAACATCATGCCATGCCGTGCCTAGAGTTTCCTCGATAAGTTTGAGGCGAAAACGCCGAGACAACGATGATCTAGTCATAAGCGGCACAACACCTTGAAAACAATGTGCAAGGATGAGTGATCAGCCTTACTGCAGGGACCATATTTCGTTAATTTCTACGCTGCATCAGATTTCAAAGAGGGAACACCACTGCTCTAGCGTACAGAAAATTAAGATCTCATCACTAGAGTTTCTGAAACTTGTGAATTAACAAAAGCAAAATGGCGGAGACGATAGATGAGTGGCACCATTAGATAAAGCTACTCTTTAATTAGTTTTAACCAATGTGTAGTATCAACTATTCGAAAAAGTTTTCACCAACCATTACAAGAAGAGAGGCTGCATATTTAACAAAAGCGCGGCAAAGAACAATATTCTTACCTCTCTTCAACGTCAGCCTGATTGCTTTTCCGGGGCACAGTTCAACGCTACAACAACAACAACAACAACATAGCCTCAGTCCCAAATTAACGGGGGTCGGTTACATGGATCAAAATTTTCCATTGTGCTCGATTAAGTGCAATTGATGGTGAGCACAGTTCAACGCTAATGGTTAATAAAAATAGTGTTCTCAGTTACCACTCTTCCATGCTTCTCCTGATAAAATTGGTTTCTTCCATTCAATGTTCAACTTCGCATTATTCTACTTTCTCTCTACCTGAAACTTCTGGTGCGCACCCATTATTCAATGTTCAACTTCGCATTATTCTATTTTTTTGTCAAAGATCAACTGCAGGATTAGTCGCCCAGCTTGAATATCATCCACATATTACCACCATTCAAGATAGGTCCTTTGAGTGTGCATCTTTACATATATTTCGCGATTTGCCAGTTTTTTAAGTAACACTAAACCTACAAACCAACTGAAGTTAGCATAGAAGTCATATATGCAGAGATATATAAGGTTGTGCTCACTACATAGAAGCTCGATCCATATTGCTTGTGAACTATAGATCTTATTGACGTAAAAAAAAATTATAAGTACCAAGCACAAACATCACTTATGAGTAGTCCGACACATTGATCAATATATAGAAGGCATAAACCACAATATGCATCTATATAAGCTGACATCAATAAATGCCAACAATGTCCCATCCCCTTGTTAAGGATCGGATGAACTAGTGCTCTTCTTCTATTTCATTCTATTTAGAGCTTATAATCTATCTTCTTAAGGGCAGAACAAGCGGAGAGTACACATTAATTGAGATTGTGCAAATCATATTTAAAAGTAATTATTTTCAAAGCTCATCGTTGTTTTAATATATCAATTCAGCAGCAAGTAACAAAGATGCCAAGTATATATATCAAGGTACTTCAAAGAAGAATTGGCACTTGCACTTTGGAGATTACCTGTGAGAAGTCCATATATATGAGGATCAAAACCCAATTCATTGTAGTCCACATTCTCAAATTTCTCCATTGTCACTGAAAAGTACAAAAAGTTGAATCATTGAAACCCTCGATAGCACCAAAAAAGGCCAATAAGTATTGAGAAGCACAAATTGAATTCTACAAAACAAGTCTGAGAACTGCTAGGAAAGGAAATCAAAAGATGATTGAATACCTGAGAACCTTGAAAGAATTGTTTGATAATCTTGCCACTGCTGGAGAACCAATTTCAGTCTCTAAATTGGTTTCTAGTACTCTTTCAGGGCTTCATGGTGATTATCTCCCTATTACAACTGTATTGCAAGAAAAGAGAGATGTTTCTTGGCCAAAAATACAGAGTTCACTGTTAAATTTTAAGGCCAAATTGAATCAAATTCAAGCTATGAGTGGAATTAATTCTTTACATATAAATACTGCCACACAAGTTAATTCTGCTGAGGTGAAAAATGGAAGTACCAACAACTGGAACACCAACAATGTTAAGTATCAAAATGGAAATGGTAATAGAAATTACAACACTGGTAATAGAAAAGTTATTTATGTCTTGAAGTAATTAAACAACTAGTTTTTCTGTCACCGCACTACTAATCCAGTTGAAGTTCTATTAACAAAGCCCAACCCAAACAAATTAACTTACAATATCAAATTAGTTGGACGTCATACATCCAAGACAAATGCATGAAAATCGAGAAGCATAATCCATTCACGAATAAGCGAGAAAAATGTGCAATAAGAAAAAAAAAAAAAACCCCACTAAATACCCTGCAATTGATGAATTGTTGTTTGCTAGTGTCTTTTATTATTATTATTATTATTTATTTTTTTGTCAAAGATCAACCGCGGGATTAGTCGCCCGACTTGAATATCATCCACATATTACCACCATTCAAGATAGGTCCTTTGAGTGTGCATCTTTACATATATTTCACGATCTGCGCGAGTTTTTAAGTAAAACTAAACCTACAAACCAACTGAAGTTATCATAGAAGTCACATATGCGAGCTATATAAGGTTGTGCTCACTACATAGAAGCTCGATCCATATTGCCTGTGAACTATAGATATTATTGACGAAAAAAAAATTATAAGTACCAAGCACAAACATCACTTATGAGTAGTCCGACACATTGATCAATATATAGAAGGTATAAATCACAATATGTTTCTATATAAGCTGACATCAATAAACGCCAACACTGTCCCGTCCCCTCGTTAAGGATTGGATGAACTAGTGCATACTCTTCTTCTATTTGATTCTATTTAAAGCTTATAATCTATCTGCTTATGGTAAATATAATTTCTTTCGAGAGAGAAATTGTAAAAAAAATTAAAAGTCCTTATAAATCCACTTAAAACTCTAAAACTTGTGGATGGTTAAAATCAATCTGTAGAGTGCATTTTCCTAACATTGAGAACCCTTCATATTTTTTCCCATTTTAATTGTGGCATTTCTAATGGGATTACATACTACTCTTAACACTTTTAAAGCCATCAAACTAAGTTTGGATTGCAGAACTGTCTTTAATCTGGTCTTTTAATGCGAAAGGAAATGTATCTATGAGACTCAGAAATTTCAGATTTTGAGAGAAGAAAGAATTGGGCACCTTTGTTTGCTCTTAGATATCCTCTGACTTCTATATGATCCAACGAGATCAGCAAGCAATGGATTCCACTGCAAGCCAGATAACCACCTCCAATCTGAAAAAAAATGACAGCAATGGAAATGAATCTCAGATATTAGTTAGCAATGAAAGTAGGATTTAAAAATCACCATTACATGTAGTGCAAACCTAGATAGTTCAGGATCAAACAAACACAAAAAAATGGCATTGAGAATAGTAACCAATGGCCCTTGTGACCCTTGAAAATATAAGACCAATTCAAATATTTGAAATTAATACATAAATACAAGACAAAGACAATGACTAACTTTTTAACAATGAACATAGTTCAGATATTATATGGCTATACACTAAGAAACATCCAAAGAAAATTATGATTTATGTTCAAAAGGGCAGAACAAGTTGAGAGTACACATTAATTGAGATTGTACAAATCATATTTAAAAGTAATTATTCTAAAAGCTCATCGTTGTTTTAATATATCAATTCAGCAGCAAGAACAAAGATGCCAAGTATATATATATATGAGGATCAAAACCAGTGAGAAGTCCATATATATGAGGATCAAAACCCAATTCATTGTAGTCCACATTCTCAAATTTCTCCATTGTCACTGAAAAGTACAAAAAGTTGAATCATTGAAACCCTCAATAGCACCAAAAAAGGCCAATAAGTATTGAGAAGCACAAATTGAATTGTACAAAACAAGTATGAGAACTGCTAGGAAAGGAAATCAAAAGAGGATTGAATACCTGAGATCTTTGAAAGAATTGTTTGATAATCTTGCCACTGCTGGAGAACCAATTTCAGTCTCTGAATTGGTTTCTAGTACTCTTTCTGGGCTTGATGGTGATTATCTCCCAATTACAACTGTATTGCAAGAAAAGAGAGATGTTTCTTGGCCAAAAATACAGAGTTCACTGTTAAGTTTTAAGGCCAAATTGAATCAAATTCAAGCTATGAGTGGAATTAATTCTTTACATATAAATACTGCCACACAAGTTAATTCTGCTGAGGTGAAAAATGGAAGTACCAACAACTGGAACACCAACAAATGTTAAGTATCAAAATGGAAATGGTAATAGAAATTTCAACACTGGTAATAGAGGAAGAGGCCGAGGAGGATGACGTGGAGGTTTCAGGTTTCCTAACAGTAACAGACCTCAATGTCAAATTTGTAGTAGAGTTGGTCACACAGCTGCTATTTGTTACTATAGAGCTGATATGTCTTACATGGGTGCACAAGGATCAACTGGTGTTCAGGGAGTTCATGGCAATTTATCACAAAGAGGTGGTTTTAATGGTCCTCATAGTGCTCATTTTATCAATTCACAGAATCAGTTTGGCAACTCTTTCCATAATGGTTCCATTTTTCCTTCTAATGAGTCTGTAATGGACAGTTCTTGGTATGCTGACAGTTGTGCTACTTCCCATGTCACTCCTGATGCCACTCATGTGTCTCAATCTTCACCATATTCAGGTACTGAATTTTTGATTGTTGGTAATGGTCACTCTTTAGATATTCAATCTATTGGCTCAGCACATATTTCTTCAGCTCATTCAAAATTGAAATATTCCAAACACCTTGGTGGTTCCCCAAATTAAAAAGAATTTGATCAATATCTCCCAGCTTACAAAATATAATAATGTGGTTATTGAATTCATTAACTCACATTCTTTGGTGAAGGATTCAATAACTAAAGAGATTTTGCTTCAAGGAGTGCTAAGAGATGGCTTGTACCAGTTTCACAACAACACAGCTCCTTCAAAGAAGTTTCCTTATGTGTACATTGCTTCACAACAATCAGCATTTTCGCTTTGGCATAGGAGGTTGGGACATCCACAACTTCAAACTCTTCAACAGATTGTCCGTGTGAATTTAAAACTTCCTGCATCTCAGTCTGAATTTTGTTCTGCTTGTCCTCTTGGCAAGCATCATGCCTTACCATTTTCTTTGTCAAATAAGTGTAGCTCTACTGTTTTAGAGTTGATACATGCAGATGTATGGGGACCCTCTCCTGTCTCTTCTATTGAGGGATTCAACTATTACATCTTTTTCATTGATGACTGCAAAAGATTTAAATGGATTTTTCCTTTGAAGTATAAATCTAATGCGTTTAAAGTATTTCAAACTTTTAAACTGCAAGTAGAAAATCAATTTGGAGCTACTATCAAGAAACGTTAATCAGACTAGGGGTGAGAGTTTCGAGTGTTTAAGTCTTTTTTGGAAGCCAATGGAATTATATTCCAACACCCCTGCCCCTACACACATGAGCAGAATGGGAGAGTGGAAAGGAAGCATAGACACATTGTGGAAACTAGTTTAACGTTGCTTGCTCATGTAATTTACCAACATCTTTCTGGTGGACAGCCTGTAAAACTGCTACATTCCTCATTAATCGCCTTCCTACCAAGGTACTACACAACATATCTCCTCATCCGAAGCTGTATCAAATGCCCCTTGACTATTCTCTTTTAAAGGTGTATGGGTGTTCTTGTTTTCCTTATCTGAGATCTTATAACACCAACAAGTATCATTAATTATAGATCAGAGAAATGCTTCTTCTTGGGATGGATACAGTTCACAACATAAAGGATACAAATGCATGCCAGCTGCTGGTAGAGTATATATCTCACGCCATGCCATGTATAATGAAACTGAGTTTTCGTATTCTCAGTTATTTCAGTCTCCACAGTCTCATACTGTTGTATTCTCTGAAACCTATAGTCACATTATCAAGGCTTCTACACTAAGAGTCATCTTCTCCATTGTAGCTACTTTTGGCTGGCAACTTCGACAAATTGATATTAACAATGCATTACTAAATGGTACTTTAAAGGAGGAGGTCTATACTAATCAACCAGAGGGTTTTGTTACTGCTGATAATGCTGGATTGGTGTGTCAATTGCACAAAGCCTTGTATGGACTACGCCAGGCTCCACGAGCTTGGTTTGAGACACTGAAACAACATCTCCTAAATTGGGGTTTCAAAAACTCTATTTCTTATCATTCTTTATTCATTCTTCACACTTCAACTGGTACCCCTTTATGTCCTGGTGTATATGGATGATATTATCATCACTGGGAGTAATTCTACCATGATTCAGCAGTTCATTTCCTCTCTTAATCATAAATTTGCATTGAAGGATATTGGTGATTTGAGTCTTTTCCTTGGTTTGGAAGTTCACAGTGACTCAACTGGATTGTATCTTAATCAATCCAGCTACATCAACACTCTTCTTCTTAAAACTGGTATGGAGAATGTCAAACTAGTTGATACACCTGCTGTGGTTCACAAAGAGTTAAGTGACCCTTCTGCCCCAGCTTTCTCTGATCCAACTCTCTATCGAAGCGTCTTGGGAGGTCTTCAGTATGTTGTGAACACAAGATCTGATCCAACTCTCTATCAGCAGTCCCTTTCCATTTTTCATCGGCAAGCATTAAAGAGAGTGTCACGATATTTGAAAGGTACCCTGCTTCATGGTTTATGTTTCGAGTCTGGTTCTAAGTCGCTGTTGACAGGGTATTCGGATGCTGACTGGGCGTCCTCCATCGAAAATAGAAAGTCTGTTGCTGGGTTTGCAGTGTTCTTTGGTTGCAACTTAGTGTCATGGCAGTCCAAGAAGCAAAGTGCGGTTGCTCGATCCAACACTGAATCCGAGTATGGAGCTCTGGCTAATGTTGCTGCTGAACTTAAATAGATCAAGTCTCTTCTGCATGAACTGCATTTTCCTCTTCCACATACTCCTATGGTGTGGTGTCACAACACTCCTATGGTGTGGTGTCACAACATGAGTGCAACTGCTCTGCCTCATAATCATGTTTTTCATTCAAGAACGAAGCACATTGAGATTGATGTCCATTTCATTCGTGATCAGCTCCTCAAACGAGCTCTTACAATTGCTCATGTACCTTCTGTTAATCAACTTGCTGATGGTTTTACTAAACCATTGCCTACTTCGAGATTTACTTATCTTCGAATCAAACTTGGTGTAGGTACACTACCCCTGCGTATGAGGGGGGATGTTAGCATCAACCATTTAGTGATAATGTGTACCTGAATGTAACCGTAGTGAGGTGTATTGAATCAATATTGTCCAGCTAATCATTGTAATTAGTTAGACAGTTAGAGTGTGTCAGGATGTGTGATTAACAACTTGTGTGTACTTGAAGGAATATCGAAGTAGTAAACTGAGTTTAAAGAAGCAGAGAGACAAGAAACAAGAATAAAAAAGAAAGATTTATGCAGTAGTCTGCTAATTTCATTTAAGTTGAATAGCTTAAATACACAAAAAATACTAACTGAAAATCAGAAAATAAGGCAACTACTCCTAGAATAATGCCACTACAAGCCTACAACTGATACACCAACCAACAGTCAAAGAAACTAAGCTAAAAATAAGGAAGTAACAACTAAAACATTAGACTAAGTCAGATACATAAATACTGCAGCAGCTGAGGCAAAATTCAACACTCTTCCTTGCTTCACTTGCTGCACGCTCCAAGCTTTTCTCTCAGGAATTCAAACTTGCTTGTCGGTAAGGCTTTGGTGAAGATGTCCGCCAGTTGATAATTTGTCCTGCAATACTTCAACTTAATTGATCCTCCTTTTTGCACATCTCTGAGAAAAAATAATTTGATGTTGAAGTGTTTTGTTCTTCCATGAAAAACAAGATTGTTTGAGATAGCGATTGCTGCTTGATTGTCCACAAACACCTTTGAACTTCCTTCTTGCTTCAAACTGAGATCAATCAACATGTTGATTTTTCATGCCTGCGGCACATTATCCGCAAGCGTCCGCCCGCGGCACTTCTCCGCGAGTCTATGATCTCCTCCAGTACCGATACTGTCCCCAACTTGACCACCTTTCAATTTTTATAGGTGTGGGGTTTTATTTCAAAAGGCCTCGGTTCTAGTTGAGGGGAGATCACCACTTATATATTTCACTAAGAAATTTCAATTATACGATGTGGGACTATTATTTCGGTCCACACATCTCAACACAACACTTTCCTAAGTCACAATGCTTGATTCGCAGCAGCTGTAGCAGCAATAAATTCAGCTTCAGCGGTGGATTGTGCAACAATATCTGGCTTCTTAGAGCACCAAGTGAACACCCCTGAACCTAGATTAAAATAATAACCTGAAGTACTCTTCATATCATCAGAACCACCATAATCACTGTCCGAATATACCCGCAGAACACAATTCTGATTTGCACAAAACATAACTCCAAAATTAAGTGTTCCCTTGACATATCTCATAACTCTCTTAGCTGCTGTAAGATGAGTTTTAGTTGCACTATTAGAAAAATCTTGATAAGACACTTACACCATGTAAAATATCCGGTCTAGTTGTTGTGAGATACATGAGACAACCAACCATACTTCGGTAAAGAGTCTCGTCCTAAACCGTTGTGTAACTTTCTCGCGGTGATATCATTTCATCTATAAAATTCACTTTAAATTCTCTTAAGGTAGACTAGACTCTATGGAAGGCAGACCTTTATAAAACTTAAAAGAGAGGCATATACACCTTCACAAACACTTTAAATTCTCTTCTGGCAGACTAGACTAAATCCTAAACCCTAATTTCACTCCGTGTATCTTTATAATCAGGGCGAAGCTTCATCAAGTTTGTAATTTAATTGGACTAAAACACGAAAGGAAGTAAATGATATAGCCCACACATAAACAGCTAAAAATCATAATTATCTCGGAACAAATGCATCACAAGCCAAAACATACCATTCCTTCAATCGAGTTGCATCACACTTTCTTGTCATAAGAACCTCTAGGCTTTGAACTCATTGGAACACCTGCAGAACAATTAATATAGAACACATCAAAATCCTTCTCTATAAAATTGGATTCACTTTTCTTTTATTCAGGGATAATTTGCTAAGGAGTCAGAAGCTTCGCAAAAAATAACTAAATCTTCAACAGTAATGGGAAGATGTACAAATAGGTAATTTGAAGAAATAACTCCCAAGCTTACTAAATTTGATAGAGAACTAAAAGAAATAGAAGTTCTAATAATCTAAATTGTTCGTGTAAACCAAAATTTAACTGCACAAGAACTAAGTGGAATACTAGACCAAAAGAGAGGAATTAATTGGAATCAAGTAGTGGAAAGCTTTGTTGAGTTAAGCAGCAGCTTAATTAAGAAATTTAACAATCAAATAAGTTTTTTCAAACATTAACTTCTATTAAAAGAAGAAAAACAGAACATTCCAAAACAAAAAGTATAATACCGCGCGCCACATTAGTACAACTTTCTGTTGAGCAATAAACTCTACATTCCTCTACATTCTCCTTTCAGGAAGGCACTTCCATGCATTGACTTGAATCTTCTACTCACAGTGAGCACTAATCTTGTCTTCGAACCCTTAAAAACATTTAACATGCTATATAGGCTGTTCAAAAATGAAATATTTCCAATACAATGAAACTCAAAATAGTTTTATGTTATTTTTCCCGGAAGACGTGCCATCTATATTTCATTAACAGTAGAAGTGCATCATAAGGTGAAAAACCACTCAAATACCTTAATTTAAAAAACACCACAAATCAGTGATTTCAAACATGAAAAGTTGAATCTTTGAGAAACTACACTCATATCTTGATCATACAACAATTACAAATAGTTATAAAGTATCTATTCTATATATGTGGGGAAATGATCGTAATCAATGTGAGAAACTTGATCGACTTCAAGATTTTGGATAATATTTTCTTAAGCAGACCTCTCAATACTATTATCTTTTTTCTGTTGGTTATATTCAACCAAAAAAGAAAAAGAATTTGGGCATATACACTACACATACCAACTCAATATACTCATATAGGAAGGACTCAAAGTTGCACCATAGGAAACAAAGTAATCCGCATAACCAAGCAACAATTAATAGAAGAATTAAGAACAAGTTAATTATAAACAAAACCTGTACATTGATCTATGCCTGCTTTGTTGTGTAACCCCTTTGTGCCGATCTGCAGGGATGAATGCCTTACAAGTCGCAACTTCACTAGAATCTGCCAAAAGAGATGTTTAAGCCCCGGGGAGCCATTAGATCCTAGCGTGATTCCACTAAAAAGACTTGAATCAACAGAACACGCGGAACACAATAATTAACAAATAAAACAAGGCGATTTTACCGAACTGGCGTCAAAACCAACTTTTCGCCTTATAATCCCAACATTGCTGAATCTTTTCCTGTCAAGACCAAGACAATTGCGGCAACGCAAAATCAAAGAACATAATACATGCTATAGTAGCAGTTCAATTTACAGCAAGAAAAAAGAACTCACATAAACATATTTTTCTTTGTAGGTAAGACAAATCAAATAGATTTCACTCATGCCATTGCAATTCAAAGTACATATGATCAGATTGTTCTTGAATACACTAGCTAAAAACATATCGAAACCTCTAGAGCAAAGACTGGAGTTTGAAGCATTGGAAAATACATATCATTAAAATTTAAAAATAAAATAAGCCATAGTATCAAATTGGCTAATTTAGTCGTTACAATTTCATATCTGATCCAAACTCTTCAATGGTCTTTGTTGCAAGTGTTAGAACATCTACAAAAGCACTAAACGATGCGCGGAGGAATCTGGCTTCAACTGCCTCAAAATGCCTAAACAAACCAAGAAAAAAAAAAGTCAGGTAAATTCAAGGTAATGAGTGATATTAAGAAAGTAAATTTGATGGCAATTCAAGAATTCCATGTCAATGAAGAAACTTACACCATAATCTTCCCATCAGATACCGACATGTGCCTTTTCACTTTGTGAGGTTGCAACTAATCAAAATGTTAACAAACAAAATAGGTAACTTGTGACAAAGCCATAAAATTGTTACTGCAAATGCATCAAACTAGAAAACTTTGACCCACAAAATCAAGATAAATTCAACAAAATAGAAGGATCACCTCCTTATCAACAGCTAAAGCTGCATATACTATTGATGCATTCTCCACAGATCCATAATTTACTTCCAAGTTGCTGTAACGAGAATTAGGCGACATCAATAGTCAGTTTCTAAGCGTCTTTGAGATTCCAGATAGCCCAATAGTTTCAAATCACTATCCAAACAATCGGATGCTTATGCTTAGCACCGATTTTCAAAACACTTTTTGTTTTGCAAAACAAAGAAAAAACAGAATCTGAATCACAAACAAAAAAAAATCACCTAAAATTACCAATAAGATTATTTTTCTCCATATGAAGCTATAGAGGGAAGGACCATGAGCCTTTGAAGAAAACAAAAGAAAACTCTTACAGTAAAAAATTATTTTTCTCCATATGAAGCAAAATATAGGGAAGGACCAAGAGCCTTTGAAGAAAACAAAAGAAAGCTAATACAGCAAAAAAGGCCTGATCCCTGCAAATCTCAAAGAAAAGAATGTTATAAACAGACGATACAAAGAGACCAAATTTGATATGCCACATACAATACAAAGCAGGACATCAAGAATGATGGACCAAGAAGGAACACATGACATCCCAGGCAACTTAAAGGATTTCATGCATTAATTAGGAGGTTATTAAAATTTCAAATAATTAAAACATTGTGGCAGTGTTGATTGTAATTGCAGAATATATATACAAAATGGAGCTAAGAGGAACCGTTTGATCAATGTAGCCAACCCCAACCAATTGAGTTTAGGGTTTGTTGTTGTTGTTGTTGGTTTCAATGTTTTCAAGGCGGCACCGTTTTAGGCGTTTGGGGGTTTCCACTGCCTAGCCCTTAATAAGCCACTCGGTTGGCGTAAAAATAATTATTAAAAAATATTTTTTATTGAAAATATCATTTATTTATTTGAAAATATTATTTATTTATTTATTTATTTATTATTTTGAAAATATTTTTGTTCATTTCAATATGTGTGGAAAAGTGTAGAGTTGAAAATATAGTGGTGAGAATGTGCAGGTGAGAAAGTATACCCCTTACTGTTGAGGGGCCTCTAAAGAAATTAAATTATTTCTTAGGGAGGTATAAGTAAATATTTTGTCGCCCGCCTAACTCCACCTCGCCGCATTAAAACATTGGTAGGTTTTGTTATTCTTCCTTAACAGCAAACAGATGAGGCCTTTCAGATCAGCATTGAATGAGAAGATGGAGAACCAATTCTAAATCTTCTTCACGTAAAATACACCAAGCAATGATATTAATTAGCAAGACAGTAGGTTAAATAAAACAGGTTATAAATATGATGATTTTTCTCTTCAATTTTTACAAGGAACGAATTGCTACATTGTAAATGCAAAAGATTTTATAGCTAACACAAGAAAACAAGGTGAAAAGTGAAAACCTAAGAGTATCCAAAAATAAACCCAAACACCTTTAAAACCTCAACCACCGTTCCTTCCAAAAAAAAAGTAAAAAAAAAGACAACAAAGCCTCATTCCCAAATTAGTTAAGGTCGGCTACATGGATCAAACTCTTCCACTCTGCTCAATTTAATTCACTAGATTTCAACCAAAAAAATTTTAATTCACTAGATTACATTTTTAGAGAAAAAAAAAATCCCACGAACCGAATGCAATTCGTTCAAAAATCAAATTTTACAAGAAAACAAACTCAAATCAAGTTTAATTTTCAGCAAACACACAAAATATCCATACCCAGTTATGCAAATCCCTTCAATAAAACAAAGAACAAACAAGAACCCATTTCGCCTAGGTAATCAAAAATACTAAACCAAGAGTAAACTCTAAAAAATTCAAAATTTATGACAAAAGTAGAAGATTTATTACCAGTTGAACTCCCATTGAGAAGGAACATCAACGGCGTCCATTCTCTCAGCATAAACAATGGATGAACCAACCCTGTGAAGATCGAGAACAGAGTCACTAAGCTAAACATCACAAAAAAACAATCAAACAATTCAACAAATCACTCTGAAACTCATAAAAATGCGAGCTTTTTCTGCAAATCCATACCAAAACCTTCAATCAATCCCAAAATTTTACAAGATTTGAAGCACCAAAAGGGGTTTTGAGGGGTTTTGGTTCAAATAAAAAACTATTATGGCTAACGAAGTACTAGGTGCAGCATTCTTACAGGAAACTTATATGAATTATCAGTTGCATATTCTCAAAAGATTACGCATATAGCAAACTCACAAAAGCCATATGCAGATGCATCACTAAGACACTAACTTTACAATTGTGCTCGGAGCAATTTTATGAAAAACAATGATGCTGAATCCTGAAGTGGAAACGGATACCTTGCACATCAAGAATATATTTATCCAACACATTTTCCTGACTTTTCAAGAATCTCAAGTTTCCCTCATGATGCTTGATCTTTAAACCTAAACTTTCTAGATCGTCCTGAAGTTTCTGTAAAGGAAAAATAATATATATATAATGCAAACAAATAAACACAATCACATATAGCATATTTTAAGTGGAAGGAGCATAGTACACAGGAACCAACCTGAGACTGCCTCGCGAAACAATCTGCGTACTCAGCTTCCCAGCCTCCCTTATCCCATTTTCAATCAAAATCTCCAAAAAACAGTAAAACCAAATAAACCCAAAAGAATTCAGGCTTCAAATCCACATATTTGAATAGGATAAGCCCATTAAAGACCTGAAGACGATGTGAGCTACAAACAAAACTCAGAATATCTGCCCAGATCAAAACATATGGATTAGTAGCATGGAAAGGATCGATCAAGTCATTGCCAATTTTGAAGGTATCTACATGCATAAAAGTCACATAGCACCATGAAATAGATGAAAATAAGTGTAATAGAAATTCATACCTTTAAGAAATGTCCACAAGGATCTTTGAAGCTTTTCAAAGAATTCAAAGAAGAGTTACAAGTACTGTAACAACATTAAGTGAAAAAAGTTTAAATGGAATGAGTAGCCATAGGTAGTGTTTAACACAACAGTTTTGATCTTTCATTACAACGAAACTTGAGACATCATGTATTCAATAATCATGAACTGACCAACTGAAAAAATAAATAAATAAACAAACAAACAAACAAACAAATAAATAAATAAATAAAAGTACTGATCACATCTTGCAATTCAAAATGTTCACACAATATTTGAGCTCATTTCTACAATATCAGGTGTGGCTGCACTGGGCACTTGAATTACATAGGTCAGGACAACAATTGGTTTAAATAGTTTGGAGGGCTTCAGTTGCTTAAAAAAAGTACCTCCCCACCCCTACCCTCTTAAATTAAAATCTCTCTGAGTCATCTCCTAGTCTCTTTATAAATACCCTCTTAAATTAAATTTTGTTTTAATCTCTCTGCGTTATCTCCTAGTCTCTGAGTGGTTTTAAATTATGTTTTAATTTACACGTCACATTCAATCTCAGTTATGGAAGAAGCTATGTCTCAGTCGAGTGGCATAATTCACAACATGAGTAGCAGCACTACTTCAACTAAAGTACCCTTAGAGCCCAAGGAGTATAGTATTATTAGTACTAGTACCAATACAAATACTACTCAGAAAAGATGCAATGCTAACAACAAGAGGGCGTTGAGGGAGGGTGTGGGAGGAGGGATCAGCAGTAATTAAAAAAAAAAAAAAAAAAACCCACTAAACCTACAAACCAACTGAAGTTATCATAGAAGTCATATATGCAGAGCTATATAAGTTTGTGCTCACTACATAGAAGCTCGATCCATATTGCCTGTGAACTATAGATATTATTGACGAAAAAAAAATTATAAGGTACCAAGCACAAACATCACTTATGAGTAGTCCGACACATTGATCAATATATAGAAGGCATAAATCACAATATGTTTCTATATAAGCTGACATCAATAAACGCCAACACTGTCCCGTCCCCTCGTCAAGGATTGGATGAACTAGTGCATACTCTTCTTCTATTTGATTCTATTTAAAGCTTATAATCTATCTGCTTATGGTAAATATAATTTCTTTCGAGAGAGAAATTGTAAAAAAAATTAAAAGTCCTTATAAATCCACTTAAAACTCTAAAACTTGTGGATGGTTAAAATCAATCTGTAGAGTACATTTTCCTAACATTGAGAACCCTTCATATTTTTTCCTGTTTTAATTGTGGCATTTCTAATGGGATTACATACTACTCTTAACACTTTTAAAACCATCAAACTAAGTTTGGATTGCAGAACTGTCTTTAATCTGGTCTTTTAATGTGAAAGGAAATGTATCTATGAAACTCAGAAATTTCAGATTTTGAGAGAAGAAAGAATTGGCACCTTTGTTTGCTCTTAGATATCCTCTGACTTCTATGTGATCCAACGAGATCAACAAGCAATGGATTCCACTGCAAGCCAGATAACCAACTACAATCGGAAAAAAAATGATAGCAATGGAAATGAATCTCAGATATCAGTTAGCAATGCAAGTAGGATTTAAAAATCAGCATTACATGTAGTGCGAGCCTAGATAGTTCAGGATCAAACAAACACAAAAAAGTGGCATTGAGAATAGTAACCAATGGCCCTTGTGACCCTGAAAAATATAAGACCAATTCAAATATTTGAAATTAATACATAAATACAAGAGAAAGACAATGACTAACTTTTGAACAATGAACATAGTTCAGATATTATATGGCTATACACTAAGAAACATCCAAATAAAATTATGATTTTGTTCAAAAGGGCAGAACAAGTTGAGAGTACACATTAATTGAGATTGTGCAAATCATATTTAAAAGTAAATCGTTGTTTTAATATATCAATTCAGCAGCAAGAACAAAGATGCCAAGTATATATATATATATATCAAGGTACTTCAAAGAAGAATTGGTACTGCGCACTTTGGAGATTACTGTGAGAAGTCCATATATATGAGGATCAAAACCCAATTCATTGTAGTCCACATTCTCAAATTTCTCCATTGTCACTTTGAAAAGTAGAAAAAGTTGAATCATCGAAACCCTCAATAACACCAAAAAAGGCTGAAAAGTATTGAGAAGCACTTAGCTTCATTAGGAGTCTTTGGAAGCAGAAAAATCAAACTAATAAGCACAATTATATATTCTTCGATTACATCAAAAAAAATTATATATTCTTCGACGTTGGCTAGCACACAAAATGAAAGATTGCAATCATACCCAATAGACAAACCACCCAACATTTAGCCAAATAAATTCTCAACAAAAAAAAAAAAAAGGAAAGCAGGAGCTAGTAGGCCACATTTTGAACATTCATCATGAATGCATTTGAATTGTGTTAATGTAGTTTAATAATTACTTTATATAAATTAGGTAGCGGTTTCAATTGTGTTCATTCGATGTGTCGTAGGAGGGAAAAATTAATCTTACGTGCAAAGGATACAAGAAGGAAGATTTGTCAACAATTATAAATCCCTTTTAATATTGTACACATATAACATGAAATTGTATCTTGTTAAGAGAGATAATCATCAGATTGTTGAGATGATGTTCTTGTATTCAATTGATCGTAGTGACTTGATCTGTGTGTTATCATGGTATCGAGCTACACGGCTAGTCGCCATTAAAGATAACTTAGTTGAAGCTTCAAATAAGAGATTGAAAAAGAAGATCTCCATGAGTAATACAATGATGGCAGAACAAGATGGATCATCAATTGTTAGACAGTTAAAGTCATTTGGATGTTGGTTTTGTTCTAGTGATATTTTGTTAGAGGAAAGATGCATATTACAGTCTCGTCAAAGGAAGGAACACTGCTGCTCTAGTGGACAGAAAATTAAGATCTCATCACTAAAGTTTCTGAAACTTGTGAATTAACAATAGTAAAATTGCGGCGACGATAGATGAATGCCACAAGAATTAATCCTTTCAAACAAACAAAGCAATTTCGTCAGACTTACGATATGTGTAATGCACGTCCATCTCCAGATAACTCAAAGCACATTGAATGTGAAATTAGGTGTTGCATCATGAAATTCGTATTGCAATGCCTCATTCTCTGCTCCTCATCTCTCTAATGGTGCCTCTGCTCAGTACTCTTCATCTCTACGCCAATAAGTTCGGCCCCATTCACTACCCTAGGTTCGTAATCATAATCCCCTCTCTTTCAAATCTCTTATTTCTTTCAGATCTCTTATTTTTTGATCTCTGGATCTCTTGTGCTTCGGCTTCGTTTCCTTAATCCTAGTTTGGTAAAGCTTGAGTTTTAGTTCAATTTTTGAGTTATATCCATTTTTTTTTTAAATTTCTCACACGTGATGTCGTATCTCGCATCTTGTAATCCACTCTCTCACATTGTCTAGCCTCCGTTTCAGGACGTAGGTATAATTTTATTTTTAACTCTTTACCCTTTTGGGGCCCGATTGCGAGCAAATTCTTGTATACATAAATTAAGAATGTCAACAACAACAGAAAAAAAAAAATGTTTTAAAAAGAATATATAATGCCACTCTGAAGTAGTCCCACTCAAAATCTGAGACTGAGAGGTTTATATTCGTGTACAAGTCGGATTGAGTCCGCCAACACTAAATTTCTAATTCTATTAAGGATTTACCATTAATTATATCTATTAATTTCTTCATCTTCTTCAAATTAAAACAACAACTCTTTTTCTTCTTCTACAATTCTCTGTCAATTCTATTTCTTTTTTTCTTTTTTTCTTTTTTTGTTAATGAAGATGATGAGTAAGGTCGAGTTTGTCGAGGTCCTGGACGCCGACGAAGAACTGCGGTTGGTAACTGCAGGGTTTGTGGAGGCATGCCACGAATGCCCTTATAAGGAACGAATGCGCTCTCTTTCTCATGTCATGGGGTCGCGGGAAAATAAGGTCTCGCCCTTAAGAATAACAGAGACTCTTCGCGGCGCCGCAGAGGTAGTTGGCGCGACCATCGCGACCACTAATGATCATTGCGGCGCGGAGAGGATCATGATGATGATGAGGTGGAGGAAAAAGTAGTTGGTAATAAAAATGATGCGACAAGGTAGTAGGGAAAACAAGGAGGATCTTTGAGATATTGATAAGTGAAGAAGAGAGTACTAGTACTAGTACTAGTGATTATTACAATCAGGATTTGGAGGTGAACAAGTGGAAGAATAAAAAGAGGAAGCGTAAGGTAAGATTAATTAATTAGATGAAAGTATATATATATTTGCGCTGCGTATTATTTGCGGGGTTGGTTTTACTTCTTTTTGGGTGGTTTTGTAGGAAGTTCTTGAGGAGTTAAGGGAGCAGGAAAAAAAATTGTCCCAACAGAACACAGAACTCAAACAGGTAACCTAGAAGGCATTGTTTTTCATTTTTTTTATTTTTTATTTTTTTTTTTTTGGAACCAAAGTAGAAAGCGAACTGAGACTCGTATCACGAGGTGCATATATGGACAGTCGTGAGACCGACCCGTGTTCAGGGTACTTTTGATGATGTCATAAAATCATCACCTTGCCTTTTGGCATCCATCTCAGCTGAGATATTGTTGGTATCTATTTAGGGGCGGCTCTTCCAAATTTATTTATTTAATTTTCAATCCATGAGACTATAACTCTGATATCTGATCACTTAAGGTGGAGAGAGTCTCTTACCACTTAGATCCATCTAGTTGTTAATTTTTTGTCCGACTTTTTGTGAAGTGTTACTTTTTGTGTTAGGAAGTATATATACAATTTACAAAGAAAATAGCCTTTAATTTGACTTATGATTGATTGGCGCAACTGGAAGCGAGTTGTTGTCTCTTAACTATTAACTTGAGTTAAAGTTCTGAAAAGTAAACAACATTAAAAACTCCCCCATTCACATGGTGCGTGACTCGGGCCATGACCTCCCCTTCACATCACTAATTCACATGGTTAATACATTCTACTAAAAACAGTATTTGCGGCAGCGGCGTCGGCAACTACTTCTGCGATCATGACATGCTCTAAGGTCTAAGAGCATTAATTTCTACAAAGCAAAGCAAAGCAAATTAAGTAGCAGAGATTTGTGCATTTTGAAAACAAACCATGCTTCATGAATCCCTCCCTAATTTCAAAACAAATGAAAACCAAAATCAAACAAACTTAAAACCCTTGAAAATGCACGAAATCAGCGAAAGCAAGAGAAGAGATTGTCTACATTGCAATGCCTGTATCAAAGATTGAGAGACAGAGTTTGAGAGAGAGAGAGAAGACCTTGTCGTTGTCGTTGTCGTTGTCGTTGGATTGATGAGTGTATGAAGAAGCCTCACTCACTCACTGCTTTCCTCAATGTCTTCAACGCAGAGCATATATTGTCGTTGTCGTTCGATTCATTCACCTTTTCGCTGTTGGATGTGCATCGGGATTTCTATTGGCAGGACCCCACAGTGCATCCAACGGACTAAAAATGGACCACGTAGATATATTTATTGTACGTAGTGGCAATTTTGTTAATTATTAAAAGATTTATTTTTATCTTACTACAATTAATATCTTAATATCTAAATAGATATCTACAAAAATTAAAATAAAATTATCCAAATAGAATCAATCGATCTCATCTCTTTCTATAAGCCAAAGTTTGTTAGAATTTTTTTTTTTTTGTCCAAAGATCAGAGAGAGTGAGAGAGATCAAACTAAGATTCAAGAATTCATTAACAACGCATGCATGATGGAGAATGAGATGATGAACAACAATAATAGTAATAATCTGCGCCATCAACTGCCATGGGGTTTAACTTTTAACCCCACCGATGAAGATCTTATGCGGTACTTGAGGGCCAAAGTAGACAACATTCAACTTCCTTTCGTCGACCCCATCCTCGAATTTGACGTTTTCACCGTGGATCACCCCTCTCAATTATTCTACTTGCACCGTATGTAATAAACTATCATCAACAATCACTACATGCAATTTAATTAGTTATCGATCTAGCCATCTAGGGTACTTTTCTTTATAGGTGCATGTTTTTGTTTTTAACGTGCATGGTTTAACTAGGGTTTTAGGTAGGTTTCTTGTTGCATGATCTTTGTTTTCTTTTCTTTTCTTTCTTTCTTTTTTTTTTGAGTGTACGATCTTTTTTTACACATGCATGCGTGCACGCTATTTGGTAATTAGTTTTTTAAGGTGTTAATTAGGGTTTACAGTTGATGTTAAAAAATTAGGATTTTTTAAGGTTCTTGATGATCTTTAGCTTTTTTACTTTTTAGGTCAAATATTTACGTAACACTGCTTGCATGCTTCTTGGTTTGGTTAATGTAGAGGAGTTAATGAATGCAACACACGTATACTTTTACGTCAAAAAGAGTGGAAAAGTTCGAAGTGCCGGCAATGGGCGTTGGATCGCCAGCAACGGTCCAATCAATATATTTAGTATTGAGGGAGAAATGATGGGGGAGAGGAGATCATTGGTTTACTACAATTCAAAGGAAAAGATACCCGCAAAAAAGACCAGGTGGATCATGAACGAGTATAGGCTACCCAATCTACAGCCCGCCATCATGTCCGACTCATCGTCGAAAGTAAGTATATATAATTACCAACTATCTAAATTCATTTATACTTATCAAGATTTCTCAGTTGGATAATTAGTTACTAATCAGTTGTGATTCGTATTTGATTATTACAGGACCCCTTTTGGACTTTATGTAAAATTGGTGAGACAGGAAGAACCTCTGGTGATGATGAACAAGTTCTTCCCCTGCCTCGACCACAGCCGCAGCCGCATCCGCATCAGATGTTACAACAGGTTGATAATGTGGAATTGGTGCCTCAAGAAGTCACTGGAGGAAGCTTTAGAGGCAAAGATTACCAAAGTAGTAATAATGTTACTCGTCCCAAGAACAACAACAAGAAGAACAACACCATGAACAACAATTACACCAAATGGAATTGGTGCCTCATCATCATGATTTACCTCTGAATTTTGGGTTAATCATCATGACAACTCATCTTTAGAGGTATTTCGGAGGCGGCGCCTACGGGCGTATTGGTTCATTACTACTTTGCACGACCAACTAGATGATAATGGTGCGATGATGAAGAAGTTGGAGATGATCAAGACTGGATTGAGAACTTAGAATCAACTCGGAGGTTGATGATGAGGAACAACAACCACTCCAACAATGCCATTAATTCATCAACAATTTGATCAGCAACACCAACCATTGCGACAAGTACAACAACAAAACGCTGATGATAATATTATAACTGTTGAGGATTATGATGATATTCCTCCATGCATATTCCTTGATGAATATCAAAGCAACTTCGACTCGTGGATGGAGACGATTAAGAAGCGCGGTCATGATGATCAGCGGCGACAAGTTGACGAGGAGGAGGAGGAGCCATCCCCAAGCGTGCTAAAGCTAGAGTAGCTAATTGAAGACCAATTTTTATATGAATCATGCATTTTAGTTCAATTTGTTGTGGAGTATGCATGCACAAAACAATGTATATATACATGCACTATTCTATGTAACATTTTTTTTTTCATCAACGAATTCAATATAGTTCAGTTTATTAGTTTGTAAATATATACAACATTGCATTTAATTGATTGTTGATCATATATTAATTGCATGTGATGGTTAATTAAGTTATTCTGGCAAATCAATTTTATGAACTAGCTAGGCTATATATACTTAATTACATATATAGCTAACTTCTTACGGGCATAGAGCAAAAAAACATGAGTTGTGGAGCATGTTTTTCTAGGTCTTCTTTGGGTGAGTTTTGACTCTATGCACACTTAATTGATAATGCGGCGGCATGCAGGAAAAGCTAGACGGATGAGAGTGTTGACTCTATGTCAGGCTTCAGCCTATTCTCTGCTTGTTTATCAGAGGAAGTTTGTCCATGCGGACTTGTGGAGCTAGGGAGCATCACATTTTTGCCTGCTGTCATGAATATAACATAATACGCAGGTTTGGCATATTGAGTTTACCATGCGAGACATCTAGGTTATATTCAAGAGGAAAAACTACCAATGATTAATTAATTGTTGACATGATTAATTAAAAATGTGATGCTCCCTGGCTCATTAATTAAGTGAGAAGCTGGTAGTCGAACATGAGTAATTGTTGACACAAATCTCTACATTTTGGCGCCCATGTGAATACCGCTGTTTGATTGTGCCAAACTACCAATGATTAATTAATTGATGCTCACCAAGACCAATACAAATAAAAGCTCATTTTTCTCAGCCTAAACAAAAAAAGAGCTAAATGATTCAGACAAGTATGAGTTAAAAGATGTTGTTTGCTAGATACAAAAGAGTACTAGGACAAAGAAACTACTTTACCTAGAAAATTTGCTCCACAAAGTTTTTGATGGGAATTCCATCAATTGTAGCAAGCTAGACCCATCTGATGAAGACCCTCTTTGATCCATTAAGCTTCTTAAGTTGAGATCATTGGCAGCGAAATCTTCGTCTCTGAACAAATCAGATTGGCCTTATATGCGATTACTTTTTTGGGGTATTTTAAAAAAAAAGTATAATATTGTTGCAGCAACTTCAACAAAGAAGATTCCAACAAAAAGCTGAGATGAGACTCAAATAAAGGTCTAGGAACGAAAATCACATAAATTCAATCAAAAACATTCCTAACTTTATAAGCTTCGGAGACATAGATTCAATCGAGTCATTGCCAATTTTGAAGGTATCTACATCCATAAAAGTTAGATAACACTATGAACAACAACAATAACAACATAGCCTCGGTCCCAAATTAATTGGGTCGGATACATAGACCAAACATTTTCATTGTGCTCGATCAAGTGAAATAGCACCATGAAATAGATGAAAATAAGTGTAATGGAAATTCATACCTTTAAGTAATGTCCATAGGGATCTTCGAAGCAATTCAATATGTAGAAGGCATAAATCAATAAATGTGAAAACTGTCCCATCCAATTTTTAAGGATCGGATGAACTAGTGCATGCTCTTCTTCTATTTGATTTTATTTAAAGCTTATAATCTATCTTCTTATGGTAAATATAATTTCTTTCGAGAGAGAAATGGTAAAAAAAATTAAAAGTCCTTATAAATCCACTTAAAACTCTAAAACTTGTGGATGGTTAAAACCAAACTGTAGAGTGCATTTTCTTAACATTGAGAACCCTTCATATTTTTTCTTGTTTTAATTGTGGCATTTCCAATGGGATTACATACTACTCTTAACACTTTTAAAACCATCAAACTAAGTTTGGGTTGCAGAACTTTCTTTAATTTGGTCTTTTAATGTGAAAGGAAATGTATCTATGAAACTCAGAAATTTCAGATTTTGAGAGAAAAAAGAATTGGGCAACCTTTGTTTGCTCTTAGATATCCTCTGACTTCTATATGATCCAACGAGATCGGCAAGCAATGAATTCCACTGCAAGCCAGATAACCACCTCTAATCTGAAAAAAAATGACAGCAATGGAAATGAATCTCAAATATCAGTTAGCAATGCAAGTAGGATTTAAAAATCACCATTACATGTAGTGCGAACCTAGATAGTTCAGGATCAAACAAACACAAAAAAGTGGCATTGAGAATAGTAACCAATGGCCCTTGTGACCCTGGAAAATATAAGACCAATTCAAATATTTGAAATTAATACATAAATACAAGACAAAGACAATGACTAACTTTTTAACAATGAACATAGTTCGGATATTATATGGCTATACACTAAGAAACATCCAAAGAAAATTATGATTATGTTCAAAAGGGCAGAACAAGTTGAGAGTACACATTAATTGAGATTGTACAAATCATATTTAAAAGTAATTATTTTCAAAGCTCATCGTTGTTTTAATATATCAATTCAAAGCACCAAGAACAAAGATGCCAAGTATATATATCAAGGTACTTCAAAGAAGAATTGGCACCTTGCACTTTGGAGATAACTTTGTGAGAAGTCCATATATATGAGGATCAAAACCCAATTCATTGTAGTCCACATTCTCAAATTTCTCCATTTTCACTTTGAAAAGCGCATTTGAATTGTGTTAATGTAGTTTAATAATTACTTTATATGAATTAGGTAGCGGTTTCAATTGTGTTCAATGTGTCGTAGGAGGGAAAAATTAATAGTACGTACGTGCAAAGCATACAAGAAGGCGATTTGTCAACAATTACAAATCCCTTTTAATATTGTACCTACGATAGTACATATAAAACATGAAATTGTATCTCATTGATTGTCATTTGTCATCGAACTTCATCATGCATGTCATCCCATGCCAAGACTTCACCTACTTGAAAAAGAACAATTGATAGTGGTGCTAAAACCTAGAGTTCGCAAAAGTAAAACAAAATAAATATTAGCATAACAAAATCAGAATTCTACAAATAATGATAACTTAGATCAACTTTTCAAAGAAGAGATGTAGAGATGTAGAGAGCGATTTGGGTCTCCATGAAAACACAAAGAAGACATGCGAGAGACCGAAAGAATCGGGGTCATGCGTTTAGACGGATTGAGAGCAAAGTCAATCGTTTGGATGTTGGTTTTGTTCTAGTGATATTTTGTTAGTTTCTACGTTGCATCGATTTCATGGAGTGCCTCTCCAAATAGGAAAGATGCATATTACAGTTTCATCAAAAGAAGGAACACTTCGCCGCTTTCTAGTGAATGAGAAAATTAAGATCTCATCACTAGAGTTTAAAACTTGTGAATTAAAAAAAGTAAAATTGCTTTGCGACGATAGATGAGTGCCACCACTAGATCGATAAAGTTACTCTTTAATTAGTTTTAACTAATGTGTAGTATCAACTACTCGTAAAAATTTCCACAAACCATTAGAAGAAGATCAATTTGTATATTTAACAAAAGCACGGCAAAGATCGATGTTCTTACCTCTCTTACTTCGATGTCGGCTGATTGCTTTTACGGGCACAGTTCAATGCTAATGGTTAAGAAACAAGTGTTCTCGATTATCACGATTCCATACTTCTACCGATAGAAAACTTGGTTTCTTCCATTCAATGTTCAACGTCACATTATTCTACTTTTTCTTTACCCGAAACTACTAGTGTGCGCCCATTAAAATTAAAGAACAAGAGATTAGTATCTCGCATGAATGCAAGTAACTTGCGCCGAGAACTACTCGAGACTTAGCTCAACACAAGCGAAAATAGCCACAAGAATTAATCCTTTAAAAAAAAAAAAACACGCGAGAAGGTTACGCAAGGCATATCTTCAAACTTCAAACAAATAAAGCGGTTTCATCGGACTTACGATATGTGTAATGCACATCCATCTCCATATAACTCAAAGCACAAAATGAATGTGAAATTAGGTCTTTGCATCATGAAATGCATATTGCAATGCTTGATTCTATCATGGTAAACTATGAAATGCATAATGAAACTAAGTCTCTCGAGTTGTTCATTGATCAATTCTCATCCATAAAACAATTGAGACAATTTGAATTGTGAAGCAATTTGGCGATCATAAAGAATTCTTTATTGGTTCTGTGCAATCAATAAACATTGTTTGGACAAACTTCTATATGAAATAAATAAATAAATAAATAAAATCACAAACTAGCCACAACTAAGTCATGCAAGAAGCACTTTCTCCGGACATAATATCTTCTTTTCGAATAGATAATTAAAAACCCAAGCGAGCTTATTAGCATGACGAAAAATTATGCACTTCATTGGGCTTCAAAAAAAAAATCTTCGAAAATTAAACTGTTCATTACAAATTCATTGGATCAAAACAAAATTCAGAGAGAAAAAAACGATACTCTTTCAAAACTAAACTAAACTAAATTAGCATAAGAGACAAACATAATAAGGTGAAAGAAAAAAGTTTAATGCATTGAAACATTTAGGTGAAATATATAGGTACCCCGCTATAGATGGTTTGTAGCCAAAGAAAAGTTATTTATGCCTTGAAGTAATTAAATAACTAGTTTTTCTGCTGTACACCGCACTACTAATCAAGTTAAAGCTCTATTAACAAAGCCCAACACAAACAAATTAACTTAAAATATCAAATTAGTTGATCGTCATACATCCAAGACAAATGCATGAAAATCGAGAAGCATAATCTATTCACGAATAAGCAGAAAAGTGTGCAATAAGTGTTGCTGCTCACCTACTGCCCAGAGAAAAGTGTGCAATAAGTACACATATAACATGAAATTGTATCTTGTTAAGAGAGATAATCTGAGATTGTTGAGATGATGTTCTAACTCCACCTATGTTGTACACTATGTGCGCTACATAGCCGGTCCCAAGTCCGGATAAAGGAGGAGGGTTGCGATAGGTTGACAGCCAGCGTAAAACTTTTGTCACTTTTTATGAAATGGATCAAACATATATAAACGTTGGGGCGTTCCCACCTAGCGACAGCGCCGCATCGGAGCCGGATGTAGTGAAAAATGAGCAGGGTGTGTTTCACATCGCCGCTTTGGGTGTGAAGAAAAATGAGCAAGGGTTCCCACACATGGACGTGTGTGGGTAAAGAAGCTAGTCCCTTCACATCGTCGCCGGTTGTGAAGAAAAATGAGCAAGGGTTCCCACACAAAGGACGGGTGTGGGTAAAGAAGCTAGTTCAAAACAAAAACGAAAACAAAAACAAAATCATAGATACGAACACTAGATCTTTTAGGCAAAATAGAAATAGAAAAGAAAAACAAATACAAAGGGGAGAAAAAATTCGTTTAGGAACATGGAACATAGGAACACTTACGGGAAGTCAATAGAACTAGTAGATACCATGATTAGAAGGAGAGTCAATATTGCTTGCCTCCAAGAGACAAAATGGGTAGGAGAAAAGAGTAGAGAAATAGGAAGCACGGGGTTTAAATTGTGGTACACTGGTATAGATAGAAAATGCAATGGAGTAGGAATTGTGGTGGATAATGATTATAAGGACAAGGTCGTAGAGGTTAAAAGAATGGGGGATAGATTGATTCTAGTTAAATTAATTATTGGAGACGAAAAAATTAACATACTTAGCGCATATGCACCACAAGTAGGATTAAGCGAGAGCATCAAACACAAGTTTTGGGATGATATGGATGGATTTATGCGAGTATACCATTAGATGAAAAGGTTTTTATTGGAAGAGATTTAAATGGGCATGTCGGGGTAAGTAACGATGGGTTTGAGAGAGTTCATGGAGGTTTTGGTTACGGTAATAGAAATGAAGAAGGAGAATCAATTTTAGAATTTGCTTCAAGATATGATCTTGTCTTAGCAAATACTAGTTTTAGGAAGAGGGAGTCGCATATAATTACTTTTAGTAGTGGTCATAACAAGAGTCAAATAGATTTTCTTTTAACAAGAAAAATAGATAGAAAACTATGTAGAGACGCAAAGTAATACACTGGTGAAGCACTTACTACCCAACATAAGTTAGTAGTACTTGATATTAAGCTAACAAAACGGAAAAATATGAATAAAAGAGTTAGCGACCCTAGAATAAAGTGGTGGAACCTAAAACATAGTAAACAAGTAGAGTTTAGAGAAAAATTACTAAAGGAAAATGTTTGGAATCTTGACTTAGATGCTAATACAATGTGGCTAGAAATGAGTAGTTGCATAAGGAGGGTGGGATCAAACATATTAGATATATCTAAGGGCTTGGGACTTACAAAGAAGGAAACATGGTGGTGGAACGAGGATGTCCAACGAGCAATTAAGACTAAAAGAGATATGTATAGGAAAATACCTAAGTGTCAAGATGAAGATGCGTACAATCAATATAGAGAAGCTAGAAAACAAGCTAAAAAAGTAGTTAGTCAAGCTAAAACAAATTTTATGGAAGATTTATATACAAAGTTAGGTAATAGAGATGGCGAAAAATATATATATAGGCTAGCCAAATTAAGAGATAAAAAGAAACAAAACCTAAGTCATGTAAGATGTATTAAGGACGAAAATCAAAATGTTTTAACGCGCGAGGAGGATATTAAGGAGAGATGGAGAAGTTACTTCGATAGTTTATTTAATGATGGCCAAGTTGATGCTATAATAGATGAAAACCCACACCAAGAAAGAAATGTAAACTATACACGCAATATTAGAATTGTAGAAGTTAAAGAGGCATTGAAAAGAATGAAAATAGGGAAAGCATGTGACCCAGATGAAATACCCATAGAGGTTTGGAAATGCTTAGGAGAAATCGGATTGACTTGGTTGACAAAGCTTTTCAATAAAATTTTAAAATCAAAACGGATGCCAATGGATTGGAGAAGAAGCACGCTTGTGCCAATCTTCAAAAACAAAGGAGACATTCAAAGTTGCTCAAACTACCTAGGGAATTAAACTCATGAGTCACACTATGAAAGCGTGGGAGAGGATAATTGACAATAGGCTAAGGAGAGAAACAACAATATCGAGAGAACCAATTTGGTTTCATGCACAGGAGGTCAACTATGGAAGCGATTTTCCTTGTAAGACGATTGTTAGAAAAATATAGAGAAAAGAAAAAGATCTTCATATGGTATTCGTAGATTTAGAAAAAGCATATGATATGGTCCCTAGAGATGTTCTTTGGTGGGTTCTAGAAAGAAAAAGAGTGCACGCTAGATACATAGACACTATTAAAGATATGTACGATGGAGTAGTAACGAGTGTAAAGACATTTGGAGGAGCTACAAAAGAATTTCCCATTACGATAGGACTACATCAAAGATCGGTTTTAAGCCCATATCTATTTACTTTAGTTATGGATGAATTAACTAGACATATTCAAGAGGATATACCATGGTGTATGCTATTTGCAGATGATATTGTCTTAGTGGATGAAACTAAAGATGGAGTGAATAGGAAATTAGAACTCTGGAGAAATACGTTAGAATCTAAAGGCTTTAAGTTGAGTAGGATGAAAACTGAATACATGCACTGTGAGTTTGGAAACACTAGACATCGAGATGACGGAGTGGTAAAATTAGGGGAAGTAGAAGTGCCTAGGGTAAACCACTTTAGATACCTAGGTTCAATCATACAAAATGATGGTAACATTGAAAATGATGTCACACATAGAATCCAAGTTTGGATGGAAGAAATGGCGAGTGCAACAGGGGTGATTTGTGATCGACATGTTCCCACTAAGTTAAAAGGAAAATTTTATATGACCGCAATTAGGCCAGCTATGCTCTATGGAAGTGAATGTTGGGCGGTAAAGCAACAACAATTACATAAAGTGAACGTAGCAGAAATGAGGATGCTTAGGTGGATGTGTGGTAAAAATCGTAAAGATAGAATAAGAAATATAGAAATTCAAAGACAAGTAGGAGTAACACCAATTGATACAAAGATTAGGGAAGGGCGGTTGGGATGGTTTGGTCACTTGCAAAGACGGCCTACAAATGCCCCAACTAGAAAACTTGACTCAATAGAAACTGTAGAAATTCGACGAGGTAAGGGCAGACCAAAGTTAACATGGGATGCATTAATTAAGAGGGATTTGAATGGTTTGCAAAGCTCACCATCAATTGCACTGAATCGAGCACAATGGAAAAGTTTGATCCATGTAGCCGACCCCAGTTAATTTGGGACTGAGGCTATGTTGTTGTTGTTGTTGTTGATGTTGTTGAGATGATGTTCTTGTATTCTGTAGTGACTTGATCTGTGTGTTATCATGGTATCAGAGCTACACGGCTAGTCGCCATTAAAGATCTGTTGAAAAAGAAGATCTGGAGTAATACAATGATGGCAGAACAAGATGGATCATCAACGGCTATCAACTCATATGAATCTCCAGTGATTACCAATCCGGTAATCTCTCCATTTCGTAATTCTTTAAACCAAATATATAGTTTCAATCAAATTTGGAGAGAACAATTTCACTTTATGGAAATCTGTGATAGTTCCTGCAATTCAAGGAATAGGTTATGATGGAATTATGTTTGGTACTGTCAAATGTCCTCCAAAGTTGAATGATAAAATAGACATCAGTGTTGAGTATCAAAATTGGTATTCAAAGGATCGAATCTTGTATAGTTGGTTGTTGTGCACACTTGAATCTAACATTGCAACTCAAGTTGCAAGAAACTCTATTGTGGAAGTTGATCGAGGAGTTATGTGGCCAGAATAGAGCACAAAATTGAATTGTACAAAACAATTCTGACAACTGCTAGGAAAGGAAATCAAAAGTTTTTTCGAAAGCCCTAATCTTTCATAAATCTGATTAGGATTTTTGGTGTTGTAGTTTGCGTTTGATTATTGGGAGCAGTTGTTCGTTAAAACAAAAAAACTAAAGTGTTTCTGAGTTAAAAAAATAAATAAACAAAGCCCTTTCGAATAAAATAATGAGAGGTTGATTCCGTATAACTCAGCTGGCAAAGGATGAGTGACACACTCTTTGCCAGCTGAGTGATTTTTAATCCACATCTCACTCAATGTTTCGCGTCTAGTGCTTCTATATATAAAGTGTACAAATTACTAAGTTATTGTCGATGTGGGATTGTCTATCTTGTTGTCTTGCTGGTTTAGAGTACATGGATGATATTTGGTCTTTTTTGGAAGCCAATGGAATTATATTCCAACACCCCTGCCCCTACACACATGAGCAGAATGGGAGAGTGGAACGGAAGCATAGACACATTGTGGAAACTAGTTTAACGTTGCTTGCTCATGTAATTTACCAACATCTTTCTGGTGGACAGCCTGTAAAACTGCTACATTCCTCATTAATCGCCTTCCTACCAAGGTACTACACAACATATCTCCTCATCCGAAGCTGTATCAAATGCCCCTTGACTATTCTCTTTTAAAGGTGTATGGGTGTTCTTCTTGTTTTCCTTATCTGAGATCTTATAACACCAACAAGTATCATTAATTATAGATCAGAGAAATGCTTCTTCTTGGGATGGATACAGTTCACAACATAAAGGATACAAATGCATGCCAGCTGCTGGTAGAGTATATATCTCACGCCATGCCATGTATAATGAAACTGAGTTTTCGTATTCTCAGTTATTTCAGTCTCCACAGTCTCATACTGTTGTATTCTCTGAAACCTATAGTCACATTATCAAGGCTTCTACACTAAGAGTCATCTTCTCCATTGTAGCTACTTTTGGCTGGCAACTTCGACAAATTGATATTAACAATGCATTACTAAATGGTACTTTAAAGGAGGAGGTCTATACTAATCAACCAGAGGGTTTTGTTACTGCTGATAATGCTGGATTGGTGTGTCAATTGCACAAAGCCTTGTATGGAGACACTGAAACATCATCTCCTAAATTGGGGTTTCAAAAACTCTATTTCTTATCATTCTTTATTCATTCTTCACACTTCAACTGGTACCCCTTTATGTCCTGGTGTATGTGGATGATATTATCATCACTGGGAGTAATTCTACCATGATTCAGCAGTTCATTTCCTCTCTTAATCATAAATTTGCATTGAAGGATATTGGTGATTTGAGTCTTTTCCTTGGTTTTGAAGTTCACCGTCACTCAACTGGATTGTATCTTAATCAATCCACCTACATCAACACTCTTCTTCTTAAAACTGGTATGGAGAATGTCAAACCAGTTGATACACCTGCTGTGGTTCACAAAGAGTTAAGTGACCCTTCTGCCCCAGCTTTCTCTGATCCAACTCTCTATCGAAGCATCTTGGGAGGTCTTCAGTATGTTGTGAACACAAGATCTGATATTGCTTACATTGTTAACAAGTTAAGCCAGTATCAGCAGTCCCTTTCCATTCTTCATCGGCAAGCATTAACGAGAGTGTTACTATATTTGAAAGGTACTCTTCTTCATGGTTTATGTTACAAGTCTGGTTCTAAGTTGCTGTTGACAGGGTATTCGGATGCTGACTGGGCGTCCTCCATCGAAAATAGAAAGTCTGTTGCTGGGTTTGCAGTGTTCTTTGGTTGCAACTTAGTGTCATGGCAGTCCAAGAAGCAAAGTGCGGTTGCTCGATCCAACACTGAATCCGAGTATGGAGCTCTGGCTAATGTTGCTGCTGAACTTAAATAGATCAAGTCTCTTCTGCATGAACTGCATTTTCCTCTTCCACATACTCCTATGGTGTGGTGTCACAACACTCCTATGGTGTGGTGTCACAACATGAGTGCAACTACTCTGCCTCATAATCATGTTTTTCATTCAAGAACGAAGCACATTGAGATTGATGTCCATTTCATTCGTGATCAGCTCCTCAAACGAGCTCTTACAATTGCTCATGTACCTTCTGTTGATCAACTTGCTGATGGTTTTACTAAACCATTGCCTACTTCGAGATTTACTTATCTTCGAATCAAACTTGGTGTAGGTATACTACCCCTGCGTATGAGGGGGGATGTTAGCATCAACCATTGAATGTGTACCTGAATGTAACTGTAGTGAGGTGTATTGAATCAATACTGTCCAGCTAATCATTGTAATTAGTTAGACAGTTAGAGTGTGTCCGGATGTGTGATTAACAATAGTATGTACGTGAAGGAATATCAAAGTAGTAAACTGAATTTAAAGAATCGGAGACAAGAAACAAGAATAAAGAATAAAGATTTATGCAGTAGTCTGCTAATTTCATTTAAGTTGAATAGCTTAAATACACAAAAAAATACTAACTGAAAATCAGAAAATAAGGAAACTACTCCTAGAATAATGCCACTACAAGCCTACAACTTATACACCAACCAACAGTCAAAGAAACTAAGCTAAAAATAAGGAAGTAACAACTAAAACATTAGACTAAGTCGACACATAAATACTGCAGCAGCTGAGGCAAAATTCAACACTCTTCCTTGCTTCATTCTTTGCACACTCCAAGCTTTTCTCTCGGGAATTCAAACTTGCTTGTCGGTAAGGCTTTGGTGAAGATGTCCGCCGATTGATAATTTGTCCCGCAATACTTCAACTTAATTGATCCTCCTTTTTGCACATCTCTCGAGAAAAAATAATTTGATGTTGAAGTGTTTTGTTCTTCCATGAAAAACAAGATTGTTTGAGATAGCGAGTGCCGCTGATTGTCCACAAACACCTTTGAACTTCCTTCTTGCTTCAAATTGAGATCAATCAACACTTTCCTAAGTCACAATGCTTGATTCGCAGCAGCTGTAGCAGCAATAAATTCAGCTTCAATGGTGGATTGTGCAACAATATCTCGGCTTCTTAGAACACCAAGTGAACACCCCGAACCTAGATTAAAATAATAACCTCAAGTACTCTTCATATCATCGAACCACCATAATCACTGTCCGAATATACCTGCAGAACACGGTTCGATTTGCACAAAACACAACTCCAAAATTAAGTGTACCCTTGACATAACTCATAACTCTCTTAGGCTCACGTAAGATGAGTTTTAGTTGCACTATTAGAAAAATCTGGATAAGACACTTACACCATGTAAAATATCCGGTCTAGTTGCTGTGAGATACATAAGACAACCAATCATACTTCGGTAAAGAGTCTCGTCTTAAACCGTTGTGTAACTTTCTCGCGGTGATATCATTTCATCTACAAAATTCACTTTAAATTCTCTTATGGTAGACAAGACTCTATGGAAGGTAGACCTTCATAAAACTTAAAAGAGAGGCATATATACCTTCACAAACACTTTAAATTCTCTTTTGGCAGACTAGACTAAATCCTAAACCCTAATTTCACTCCGTGCATCTTTATAATCAGGGCGAAGCTTCATCAAGTTTGTAATTTAATTGGACTAAAACATGAAAGGAAGTAAATGATATAGCCCACACATAAACAGCTAAAAATCATAATTATCTCGGAACAAATGCATCACAAGCCAAAACATACCATTCCTTCAATCGAGTTGCATCACACTTTCTTGTCATAGGAACCTCTAGGCTTTGAACTCGCTGGACACCTACAGTAACAATTAATATAGAACACATCAAAATCCTTCCCTATAAAATTGGATTCACTTTTCTTTTATTCAGGATAATTTGCTAAGGAGTCAGAAGCTTCGCAAAAAATAAATAAATCTTCAGCAGTAATGGGAAGATGTACAAATAGGTAATTTGAAGAAATAACTCCCAAGCTTACTAAATTTGATAGAGAACTAAAAGAAATAGAAGTTCTAATAATCTAAATTGTTCGTGTAAACCAAAATTTAACTGCACAAGAACTAAGTGGAATACTAGAGCAAAAGAGAGGAATTAATTGGAATCAAGTAGTGGAAAGCTTTGTTGAGTTAATCAGCAGCTTAATTAAGAAATTTAACAATCAAATAAGTTGTTTCAAACATTAACTTCTATTAAAAGAAGAAAAACAGAACATTCCAAAACCAAAAGTATAATACCGCGCGCCTTATTAGTACAACTTTCTATTGAGCAATAAACTCTACATTCCATTTCTCTACATTCTCCTTTCAGGAAGGCACTTCCATGCATTGACTTGAATCTTCTACTCACAGTGAGCACTAATCTTGTCTTCGAACCCTTAAAAACATTTAACATGCTATATAGGCTGTTCAAAAATGAAATATTTCCAATACAATGAAACTCAAAATAGTTTTATGTTATTTTTCTCGGAAGACGTGCCATCTATATTTCATTAACAGTAGAAGTGCATCATAAGGCGAAAAACCACCCAAATACCTTAATTTAAAAAACACCACAAATCAGTGATTTCAAACATGAAAAGTTGAATCTTTGAGAAACTACACTCATATCTTGATCATACAACAATTACAAATAGTTATAAAGTATCTATTCTATATATGTGGGGAAATGATCGTAATCAATGTGAGAAACTTGATCGACTTCAAGATTTTGGATAATATTTTCTTAAGCAGGCCTCTCAATACTATTATCTTTTTTCTGTTGGTTATATTCAACCAAAAAAGAAAAAGAATTTGGGCATATACACTACACATACCAACTCAATATACTCATATAGGAAGGACTCAAGTTGCACCATAGGAAACAAAGTAATCCGCATAAACAAGCAACAAATTAATAGAAGAATTAAGAACAAGTTAATTATAACCAAAACCTGTACATTGATCTATGCCCGCTGTTGTGTAACCCCTTTGTGCCGATCCTGCAGGATGAATGCCTTACAAGTCGCAACTTCACTAGAATCTGCCAAAAGAGATGTTTAAGCCGCGGGGAGCCATTAGATCCTAGCATGATTCCACTAAAAAGACATGAATCAACAGAACACGCGGAACACAATAATTAACAAATAAAACAAGGCGATTTTACCGAACCCCAAAAACCAACTTTTCGCCTTATAATCCCAACATTGCTGAATCTTTTCCTGTCAAAAAGCCAATTGTGGCAATGCAAAATCAAAGAACATAATACATGCTATAGTAGCAGTTCAATTTACAGCAAGAAAAAAGGACTCACATAAACATATTTTTCTTCTTAGGTAAGACAAATCAAATAGTTTTCACTCATGCCATTGCAATTCAAAGTACATATGATCAGATTGTTCTTGAATACACTAGCTAAAAACATATCGAAACCTCTAGAGCAAAGACTGGAGTTTGAAGCATTGGAAAATACATATCATTAAAATTTAAAAATAAAATAAGCCTTAGTATCAAATTGGCTAATTTAGTCGTTACAATTTCATATCTGATCCAAACTCTTCAATGGTCTTCGTTGCAAGTGTTAGGACATCTACAAAAGCACTAAACGATGCGCGGAGGAATCTGGCTTCAATTGCCTCAAAATGCCTAAACAAACCAAGAAAAAAAAAATTCAGGTAAATTCAAGGTAATGAGTGATATTAAGAAAGTAAATGTGATGGCAATTCGAGAATTCCATGTCAATGAAGAAACTTACACCATAAGCTTTCCATCAGATACCAACATGTGCCTTTTCACTTTGTCAGGTTGCAACTAATAGAAATGTTGACAAACAAAATTGGTAACTTGTGACAAATCCATAACATTGTTACAAATGCATCAAACTAGAAAACTTTGATCAAACTCAAGAAAATTCAAAAAAATAGAAGGACCCATCAAAAAAGTGCGCATAAGATAAATTCCAAACACTCCATAATTTACTTTTGCAAAACAAATTAGAATCAATAGTCGGTTTCTAAGTGTCTTCGAGATTCCGAGATAGCCCATAGTTTCAAATCACTATCCCAACAAAAAAAAAAACACTTTTTGTTTTGCAAAACAAAGAAAAAAGCAGAATCTGAATCAAAAACAAAAATAAAATCACCTAAAATTACCAATAAGATTATTTTTCTCCATATGAAGCTATAGAGGGAAGGACCATGAGCCTTTGAAGAAAACAAAAGAAAACTCTTACAAGTAAAAAAATTATTTTTCTCCATATGAAGCGATATAGGGAAGGACCAAGAGCCTTTGAAGAAAACAAAAGAAAGCTAATACAGCAAAAAAGGCCTAATCCCTGCAAATCTCAAAGAAAAGAATGTTATAAACAGACGATACAAAGAGACCAAATTTGATATGCCACATACAATACAAAGCGGACATCAAGAATGATGGACCAAGAAGGAACACATGACATCCCAGCAACTTAAAAGGATTTCATGCATTAATTAGGAGGTTATTAAAATTTCAAATAATTAAAACATTGTGGCGTGTTGATTGTAATTGCGAATATATATACAAAATGGAGCTAAGAGGAACCGCTTGATCAATGTAGCCAACTCCAACCAATTGAGTTTAGGGTTTGTTGTTGTTGGTTTCAATGTTTTCAAGGCGTCACCATTTTAGGCGTTTAGGGGTTTCACTATCTAGCCCTTAATAAGCCACGCGGTGGGCGTAAAAATAATTATTAAAAAATATTTTTTATTTATTTATTATTTTGAAAATATTTTTGTTCATTTCAATATGTGTGGAAAAGTGTAGAGTTGAAAATATAGTGGTGAGAATGTGCAGGTGAGAAAGTATACCCCTTCCTGTTGAGGGGCCTCTAAAGAAATTAAATTATTTCTTAGGGAGGTATAAGTAAATATTTTGTCGCTCGTCTAACTCCATCTCACCGCATTAAAACATTGGTAGGTTTTGTTATCCTTCCTTGTCAGCAAACAGAGGAGGCCTTTCAGAATCAGCATTGAATGAGAAGATGGAGAACCAATTCTAAATCTTATTCGCGTAAAATACACCAAGCAATGACATTAATTAGCAAGACAGTAGGTTAAATAAAACAGGTTATAAATATGATGATTTTTCTCTTCAATTTTTACAAGGAACAATTGCTACATTGTAAATGCAAAAGATTTTATAGCTAACACAAGAAAACAAGGTGAAAAGTGAAAACCTAAGAGTATCCAAAAATAAACCCAAACACCTTTAAAACCTCAACCATAGTTCCTTCCAACAAAAAAAAAGGAAAAAAATACAACAAAGCCTCATTCCCAAATTAGTAAAGGTCGGCGACATGGATCAAACTCTTCCACTCCGCTCAATTTAATTCACTAGATTTCTACCAAAAAAATTTTAATTCACTAGATTACATTTTTAGAGAAAAAAAAATCCCACGAACTGAATGCAATTCGTTCAAAAATCGAATTCATATTTTTCCTCTAAAGACCATTTCCAGACATCAAATTTTACAAGAAAACAAACTCAAATCAAGTCTAATTTTCAGCAAACACACAAAATTTCCATAACCAGTTAAGCAAATCCCTTCAATAAAACAAAGAACAAAAAAGAACCCATTTTGAATTGTAGATGTTTTGGGCCTGTTGAGATTCACCATGTAAACAAAAGTAATGGAGGAATTGTAGATGTTTCTTATGCTTCAATAAAAAAAAATCACAAAAATAATTCACTCTATGTTTTTAATTTTATAACAGTTCGTTTGATACTCCCCTCCATTTTCAAATAGTTGTCGTAATTTGACCAAAAAGCACAAAAATTAAGAAAATGATTGATTCCATCAAAAAAATTCATGACGAGACTGAATTTTTTCTACATAAATGATTTCATTTATTTTGCACTTAATCGAGCACAATGGAAAAGTTTGATCCATGTAGCCGACCACAGTTAATTTGGGACTGAGGCTATGTTGTTGTTGTTATTGTTGTTGTAAATGATTTCATTTATTGTAAATTTTGTGAATGAAGCGATTACTGTTATCATTAATTAAATTGAAATTCAAGCAATAAACGCTCCGTTTACATTTTCTTTTTTGAGGACTTGGAGTTGAACTCACAACCTTCACTTTGTCTTTTAGGCAAGTGATGTTTCTACCATTTCATTAGAGATACTTTAGCGACAACGCACATCGAAACGTGATGTATGCACCTCAAGATGCGATTCACACATGTTTTGAGGAACATCTTATGCTCGTGGGAACGTGGATTTGATGTAGGTGTAGAATTTTTTTGTATTGGGAAGGAGGTAGTATTTGTTGCTCTCAATCTCTTATCTTTCCTTTTTGGCCCAAACATTACATGTTGAAGAATTATGAGTACGATCAAGCTAATTACTAGGCTAACTGAAAAGTCATATTTGCATTAGAAAAAGAAAAAAAAAATGCATGTTCGAATTGGAACGTGGTTTTACCACAAAAAAATCAACGTGGTTTACAAAAAAAAAAAAAGACTTTCAAAATATAAGCATTTGTTTCCTCAAAAAAAAAAAAAAAAAAAATAAAAAGTATTTGTACACATTATAATTTCTGAATATAAATTTTTTAAACACTTCAAACTTCAATTTAACTAGTACTTTATCTTCGAGAACACGCAACTTTCAGAACAATCATACTCAACAACCTTACAAATGCACTCCCTGAATATATATTTTACTGTTCTAATATTTAATATAAGGAGCATCTTCTAAATTTTATACGAAGTTTGCCAAACATTTAAGTTGTAAAAATTATTATCCAAGAAAAGTATTATGGCTAACAAAGTACTAGGTCTAGCATTCTTACAGGAAACTTATATGAATTATCAGTTGCACATTCTCACAAGATTACGCATATAGCAAACTCACAAAAGCCATATGCACATGCATCACTAAGACACTAACTTTACAATTGTACTCGGAGCAATTTTATGAAAAACAATGATGGTGAATCCTGAAGTGGAAACGGATACCTTGCACATCAAGAATATATTCATCCAACACATTTTCCTGACTTTTCAAGAATTTTTCCCTCATGATGCTTGATCTTTAAACCTAAACTTTCTAGATCGTCCTGAAGTTTCTGGAAAGGAAAAATACAAAATATATAATTCAAACAAATAAACATAATCACATATAGCATATTTTAAGTGGAAGGAGCATAGTACAAATGAACCAACCTGAGACTGCCTCGCGAAACATTCTGCCTTATAAAGGATGTCGTTATGTGCATTACCCCCCAAGGAGGGGACACCATTATCCACAGCCATCAATGCCTTATATAATTCTAAGTAATAGTGTAATGGTACAATTTTGCTTCTAACTAATTGTGCGGCATCAAAGCGGCAATGTGGATCTATGTGTTAATGTGAATGAACTTAAAAGATGACAGATAAAGTTAATAATCGTCATATCACTAATTCAGTAATTCACATTGCCAATACATTCTAATAAAAACCAAATTTGTGCATTAATTTCTACATAGCAAAGTAGTCATGTAAGATACGAGGAGCACGATTTAGGCATGGCCCCGTCTCGCCGACGCCGACTGAATCAAGCCAAGTAGTGACTAGTGACCATCAAATGAAAACCAAGTTTGTGCATTTTTGAAACAAACCATGCCTCATGAATCCCTAATTTCAAAACAAATGAAAACCAAAATCAAACAAACATAAAACCCTTGAAAATGCACGTAAAATACACCAAGCAATGAATGAGAAGATGGAGAACCAATTCTAAATCTTCTTCACGTAAAATACACCAAGCAATGATATTAATTAGCAAGACAATAGGTTAAATAAAACAGGTTATAAATATGATGATTTTTCTCGTCAATTTTTACAAGGAACGAATTGCTACATTGTAAATGCAAAAGATTTTATAGCTAACACAAGAAAACAAGGTGAAAAGTGAAAACCTAAGAGTATCCAAAAATAAACCCAAACACCTTTAAAACCTCAACCACCGTTCCTTTCAAAAAAAAAAGGAAAAAAAGACAACAAAGCCTCATTCCCAAATTAGTTAAGGTCGGCTACATGGATCAAACTCTTCCACTCTGCTCAATTTAATTCACTAGATTTCTACCAAAAAAATTTTAATTCACTAGATTACATTTTTAGAGAAAAAAAAAAATCCCACGAACCGAATGCAATTCGTTCAAAAATTGAATTCATATTTTTCCTCTAAAGACCATTTCCAGACATCAAATTTTACAAGAAAACAAACTCAAATCAAGTTTAATTTTCAGCAAACACACAAAATATCCATACCCAGTTAAGCAAATCCCTTCAATAAAACAAAGAATAAACAAGAACCCATTTCGCCTAGGTAATCAAAAATACTAAACCAAGAGTAAACCCTAAAAAATTCAAAATTTATGACAAAAGTAGAAGATTTATTACCAGTTGAACTCCCATTGAGAAGGAACATCAACGGCGCCCATTCTCTCAGCATAAACAATGGATGAACCAACCCTGTGAAGATCGAGAATTGATTCACTAAGCTAAACATCACAAAAAACAATCAAACAATTCAACAAATCACCCTGAAACTCATAAAAATGCGAGCATTTTATGCAAATCCACACCAAAACCTTCAATCAATCCCAAAATTTTACAAGATTTGAAGCACCAAAAGGGGTTTTGAGGGGTTTTGGTTCGAATCAAAAACTATTATGGCTAACGAAGTACTAGGTGTAGCATTCTTACAGGAAACTTATATGAATTATCAGTTGCACGTTCTCACAAGATTACGCATATAGCAAACTCACAAAAGCCATATGCAGATGCATCACTAAGACACTAACTTTACAATTGTACTCGGAGCAATTTTATGAAAAACAATGATGCTGAATCCTGAAGTGGAAACGGATACCTTGCACATTATCCACAGCCATCAATGCCTTATATAATTCTAAGTAATAGAGTAATGCTACAATTTTGTTACTAACTAATTGTGCGGCACCAAAGCGGCAATGTGGATCTATGTGTTAATCATCGTCACATCACTAATTCAGTAATTCACATTGCCAATACATTCTAATAAAAACCAAATTTGTGCATTAATGTCTACATAGCAAAGTAGTCATGTAAGATGCAAGGAGCACGATTTCTGACGCCGACGCAGACTGAATGAAGCCAAGTAGTGACTAGTGACCATCAAATGAAACAAACCAAGTTTGTGCGTTTTGGAAACAAACCATGCCTCATGAATCCCTAATTTCAAAACAAATGAAAACCAAAATCAAACAAACTTAAAACCCTTGAAAATGCACGAAATCAGCGAAAACAAGAGAAGAGATTGTCGACATTGCAATGCATGTATCAAAGATTGAGAGAGAGAGAGAGAGAGATGACCTTGTCGTTGGATAGATGAGTGTCTGAAGAAGCCTCACTCACTGCTTTCCTCATAGAGTCAGTGGAGTGAAACGCAGACACTGTTGAAAATTGCATTTAAAATAGATGTTAAACCTCGATTTCCCTTTTCGCCGTTGGATGTGCATCGACATCTGTTCTGGTAGGAACCCAAAGAGCATCCAACGGACTAGAAAGGGAAATTAAGTGCACTTCTCATAACTTTGTTTATTTGCTTGGTAATCCGATCGATCAAAACTTAGGTAAAAAACTTAAAAAAAAGAAGAAGAAGAAAAGGTAAAAAAACTATAGGCGTGTGTGCGTTGTAGATATATTTAAAAGATTTATTCTACATAGTGGCAATTTTGTTAATTATTAAAAAATTTATTCTTATCTTATTACAATTAATATCCGAATTGAATGACTCAAAATTAGAAAGTTTTATTTAGAAAGTTTTATTTAGAAAGTTTTCTAAATAGATATCTTAATAGCTATTATATTAGAGCTTCCGAGTTGTATTTAGAGTTTGATCAATAGACTCAAGATTAGAAAGTTTTCTTAAACAATCAATCAAATCACTCTTCACCCATTTCGATTCCAACATTGAAGAATTGGTTTCTTGATCAATCGATCAATGGCGTTGATGAGAATGAGGGATGACGGTTCATGGAAGAGATGGATTGCTCTGCTTGATGTGAGTGATAGCGAACGGGAACGCATCAACAATGAAAATGAGGAGAAGAAGAAGAACGTTGAGAAGTTCAACAACAATAATGCAATCACTTTTAAGAACAACAAGATTGTGATCAACAACAACAACAATGAAAATGAGAAGCAGAAGAAGAACGTTGATAAGTTCAACAACAACAACGCAATCACTTTTAAGAACAACAAAATTGTGATCAAGATCAACAACAACAACAACACAATCCCCATTAAGAACAAGAAGATTGTGAAGAAGATTGTGAAGAAGAAGAGGAAGCAAGAGGACCCAGAAGTGGATGGAGAGGCGGTAATGCCGAGAGCGGATGAGGAGGAAATAGAGGGATTAATGGGGTCGGCGATGAAGTCGGCGACATGGGTAGTAAACAAGAGGATGACAAATGAGTGATGTGAGGGCGGATTTGAGCAGATTATTCATACCAAGTGAGTGTGAGTGGAAGTTGGAGGGGTTGTTGAGTGCGAGAGGAGATGAGGAAGGCGAGAGTGCGGGGAAGAAGAATTCAAGAGGTTTTGGTGGTGAAGATGGTGGATGGAAACGGTGGGGTTTCGGATTTGGACTTCAAGTATTGGACAAGCCTCAACAAGTATGTCTTCACCAACCAATGGACTCAATTTGTGGACAAGTTTAAAGTGAAGGAAGGATTGGTGGGCTATACATGCTGACATGCACATATTAAGATTCAGTGGGACCCCTTTCATTGCTTCATTAATGTGTTAATAGTAGATTATATAGGGTGCATTGCAGAATTTTTTGATGGCGATGATGACTTGTAATATTTCAATTCTTTCCACCTTGTATTTACAAGTAGAGATAAATGTTTTGGTTGATGTAACTATTTTTATATCAATACTATTGTTTTCATTCTTTCTTATTTGTTACTCATTTTGTTTGAAACATCAATGATGATAGAACATAATACTACTTGTCTTAATTTGCTAGGTAATTTCTTATCTTTACTCTACATAATATAAGTATATGGTAATTTTTTGGGGGCAGGCAATAATTATCTTCATTTCTTTTATTTTATTTTGTTTTTTTCAATGCATGGATGATAATAAGGTTTAAATAGGGGTAATCTTTTATGGGTAGGTTACTACCAGTTCTATCATCCTCAGAACAGTAGTGGTTGGGATTTGGAAATTCTTTAGATTAGGGATGCTAATTGCCGTGGTCATGACTCATGTGCCATTTTGTAGTTTTCTGATGCTATGTGGCACTTATTGTGGTGGTTAATTGGTACTTGTTTAAATCATGGACTTTATGATATATAGTTGTCTTTTTTTTTTTTTTTTTTTTTTTTTTTTTTTTTTGAGGAAAATGATATATAGTTGTCTAATGGAATTATTATTGGATACACTGTTACAAGGAATCAACGTGGCGCCAAAGGAACAATTTTTTTGATGCAGTCGTTGAGGCTTAGTAGTTTTTTGTTGAGGCTTATTAGTTTTTTATTTGGGCTCTTTGAGAGCATAAGTTCAAATCTCTTAATTATTTGAGGTAGATGTTTAGTAGGGCGAGATTTGTTTTCTATGAAATAGATATGAGTAATCCTGAACATCATAGCATCAAGAAAAAAAAAACTTTAGCGACCCTCTAAAACAGTGGCGGAACCAAAAAATTTAATAGGGAGGGCGAATTTTACTAAAACTTATATTATTCAGACTACACTTAGAGTCTATAGAAAGTGTATCGAGCGTAAGGAGCCGAGAGATGAGTCGAGGGGCAAGAGAAGTGGTCAGGGGCGGGGTATTACAAGAAGGTCCACCTTGCCCCTTCCTCTAGTTTCGCCACTGCTCCAAAAAACACATTTTCTTCTCAAATTTCAACAAATTTGTGTTCATAGGGTGCAGAGTCATGTAGTACTTGGTTGAATATTTTTATTTACGGAAGAACTATAAATTGTCCATTAATTGTCTTCTATGAAATAGATATTAATGTTTTGGGATCACCATGAAAGGACACTAGCTACCTTCAAAGCTGAGGAGATGATTGAAATCTAAATATGGCTAAATGATTTGATGCTGCAAATAGCAAATTGTTTCTAAATCAGAGACTTTCTTGTGTTAGGGACACGTGGATCGAAATATATTTTCACGTTGGCTAAGTGTAACTTCATAAGGAAACAAAATATATATATTTTTTTTATTATCAACTTTTGCCCGAATGTGGTTTGAACCCAAGAACCCTTCCAAATCACATATCAAACCATTGAATCGCTCAATTGGTTGATTTATAAAGAAGTAAAATGTTGATCTCTCCCCAATAGTACCGAGACTTTTTGGAGTGAAATCCTACACCTATGAGCTCAAGTGGTATAAGAGCCGATGATTTAGTTGGGACAAGACATGTCTGTTAGTAGTTGCGGGTTCCTCAAGTCGCCTCTCTTCAAGATGTAACAATGACAAATTATGAGATGTAACATCTCAGAGGGAAATCGGTCTAAGGTGGAGCCAAGACACTCTAGTGCACCTTATTAGGATTTACTCCAAAAGGTTTCGGTACTCCAAAATATATTATCTATATTTCTACATAGATAATCTGAGATTGTTGAGATGATGTTCTTGTATTCTGTAGTGACTTGATTTGTGTGTTATCATTCCTGATCACTGCTCAAATCAAAATCGCAATAAACTCCTCATCACAACTGCCCATTGAACTCACTAACATCAACATCTATCCATTACTGCCACATTCTGCGCACCTAAAAAATATCTGAGATTGTTGAGTTGTGTTTTGCCAGATTGTTGAGATTTTGAATTGGAAGATTAAACCAAAGCAGCCCTAACATACACACCTTCGCAATGTCGATCGAATGAAAAGGAATGAAAACGAATAGGCAGCAATTTGGGCCTCCATGAAAACACAAAGAAGAGATGTAGAGAGCGAAAGAGTCGGGGTTTTGTTAATGAGTTGGGTCATGTGTTTAGACGGATTGAGAGCAAATTCGTTTGGATGTTGGGTTTTGTTAATGAGTTGGGTCATGTGTTTAGACAGATAACTCAAAGCACATTGAATGTGAAATTAGGTGCTGCATCATGAAATGCATATTGCAATGCCTGATTCTATCATGGGAAACTATGAAATGCATAATGAAACTAAGTTTCTCAGTTGTTCGTTGATCAATTCTGTCCATAAAACACTAATTGAGACAGCTGAATTGTGAAGCAATTTGAAAAATTATGCATAAAACACTAATTGAGACAGCTTGAATAGATAATTAAAAACCCAAGCAGAGATTATTAGCAGGACGAAAAATTATGCACTTCATTGGGCTTCAAAAAAAAATTATGCATTTCATTGTTGGATATAAATCAATTCGAGCTCTGAATGTGTTTCATTACTCTTTTTTATCTTCCTTAAGCCGCTTTTCACCTTGCGATCACTTTTCAAGTTGAAATGCTTCGATTTATCTGGATTTCATAAAAAAAAAGTACTTACGATTTTGGAAAACAATATGCATGTTCAATCTATTCAATGAGCAATTATCACATACATCACATATATCTCAAAACACTTATTTTTTGATACTACGATGTGCACAGTTACTGAATTACCACACACCAAATACCAAAATATGCCTTGAAAAATTAGAAATTTCGAATATCTAGTATCTCTTAAAAGGCACACGCGCGTATGCATTGGAAAATCAGAAAATTTGCTCTTATTTATAATGAATGGTGATCTCTGATCGCTCACGGGTGTGGTTATCTAGGGGGAAAAAATGTCTCCCCTATTGGCAGAGAGTTAATGAAACAATATGCATCCAGTATAATTAATGGGCCTGAGCGCTGTGTTTTTTAGTGATGTTTGCAAGCTTCAAAGAGGACTGCAGTGAGCCACAGTTGATAGTTAATACAAAAAAAAAACCCCAATCGATCAAAACTTATATAAAAAAAGCTATGGGCGTGTGTGCGTTGTAGATATATTTATTGTACGTATAGTGGCAATTTTGTTAATTATTAAAAGATTTATTGTTATTATCTTAACCGAATGAATCGATCTCATCTCTTTTTATATGTATAGGGGGAGACATGTAGCCAGATTTTATTGTTAGAATTTTGTTTTATTTTTGTTGTCTAAAGATCAAAAGAGAGAGAGAGATCAAAGTAAGATTCAAGAATTAGTTAACAATGCATGTTTGATGAAGGATGAGATGATGAACAACAACAATAATAGTAATATTCTGCACCACCAATTGCTGTGGGGTTTAACTTTTAACCCCACCGATGAAGAGCTTATGCAGTACTTGAGGGCCAAAGTAGATAACATTCAACTTCCTTTCCTCAACCCCATCCTCGAATTTGAATTTTTCACCGTGCACCACCCCTCCCAATTATTCTACTTGCACCGTATGTAATAAACTATCTTCATCAATCACTACATGCAATTTAATTAGTTATCGATCTAGCATCTATGGTACTTTTCTTTATAGGTGCATGTTTTTGTTTTTAACGTGCATGGTTTAACTAGGGTTTAACTAGGGTTTTAAGTAGGTTTCTTGTTGCATGATCTTTCTTTTCTTTTCTTTCTTTTCTTTTTCTGAGTGTACGATCTTTTTTTACACATGCATGCGTGCACGCTATTTGGTAATTTATTTTTTAAGGTGTTTTGGAGTACTATCTTTTATTACAGTTTAATTAGGGTTTACAGTTGGTGTTAAAAAAATTAGTATTTAATTAAGGTTCTTGATGATCTTTAGCTTTTAACTTTTTAGGTCAAATATTTATGTGACACTGCTTGCATGCTTCTTGGTTTGGTTAATGCAGAGGAGTTAATGAATGAAACCCACGTATACTTTTACATAAAAAAGAGTGGGAAAGTTCGTAGTGCTCTTGCAATGCTTGCGTTTGATCGCCAAAGAAAAGGTCCAGTCAATATATTTAGCAGTGAGGGAGAAATGATGGGGGAGAGGAGATCATTGGTTTATTACAATTCAAAGGAAAAGATATCCGCAAAAAAGACCAGGTGGATCATGAACGAGTATAGGCTACCCAATCTCCAGCCCACCATCATGTCTGACTCATCGTCGAAAGTAAGTATATATAATTACCAACTATCTAAATTCATTGGGTTATATACTTAATCAAGGTTTCTCAGTTGGATAATTAGTTACTAATCAGTTGTGATTTGTATTTGATTATTACAGGACCCCTTTTGGACTTTATGTAAAATTGGTGAGACAGGAAGAACCTCTGGTGATAATGAACAAGTTCTTCCCCCGCCTCGGCCGCAGCCGCATCAGATGTTACAACAGGTTGATAATGTGGAATTGGTGTCTCAATAAGTCACTGGAAGAAGCTTTGGAGGCAAAGATTACCAAAGTAGTAATAATGTTCCCTCACAACAACAACAACAACAACAACAACAACAACAACAATCTGAATGTGATGATGATGGTGATCAAGGTTGGATTGATAACTTGGAATCAACTCTAGAGGTTGACGGCGAGGAACAACAACCACAAGTACACAAAATAGATGATCAACAATTATTAATGGGGCCTCATCATGATCAACAAGTAGATGATCAACAACATCAACATCAACAACAACCACTATTTGAGCAGCACCAACCACAAGTACTACAACAACACATTGATGATAATATTATAAATGTCGAGAATTATGATGATATTCCTCAATGCATATGCCTTGATGAATATCAAGGCAACTTCGACTCGTGGATGGAGACAATTAAAAAGCGTGGCCACGATGATCAGCAACAACAATTTGATGATAAGGAAGAGGATGATCAAGATTTGATTGAGAACTTGAAATCAACACGGAACAACAACCACTCCAATAGCTGCCATTAATTCACCAACAATTTGATCAGCAACACCAACCATGGCCACAAATACTACAACAACACATTGATGATAATATTATAACTGTTGAGGATTATGATGATATTTCTCCATGCATCTTCCTTGATGAATATCAAGACAACTTTGACTCGTGGATTGAGACAATTAAGAAGCGCGGCCATAATGATCAGCAACAGCAAGTTGATGAGTAGGAGGAGCCATCCCCCAAGCGTGCTAAAGCTAGAGTAGCTAATTGAAGACCAATTTTTATATGAATCATGCATTTTAGTTCAATTTGTTATGGAGTATGAATGCACAAAACAATGTATATATACATGCACTATTCTATGTAACATTTTTTTTCATCAACAAATTCAATACAGTTCAGTTTATTAGTTTGTAAATGTATACAACCTTGCATTTAATTGATTGTTGATCATATCTGGATGAATAGCATGTTATGGTTAATTAAGTTATTCTGGCAAATTAGTTTTATGAACCAGCTAGGCTATATAGTTACATATATAGCTAGCAGGATTGACGACTACAAGGAATTACCACTGTTTGATTATGCCAAACTACCGAATGACTAATTGATGCTGACGAAGACCAATATAAATAAAAAGCTAAGTCTCAAGATCAAAATGTCTCTTTTATATATATATACTCTTTTTTCATATATCTACAAATTCTTTGCAAGTACATATATAAACATCATGCCATGCCGTGCCTAGAGTTTCCTCGATAAGTTTGAGGCGAAAACGCCGAGACAACGATGATCTAGTCATAAGCGGCACAACACCTTGAAAACAATGTGCAAGGACGAGTGATCAGCCTTCTACCGGGGACCATATTTCGTTAATTTCTACGCCGCATCGAGTTTTCAAAGAGGGAACACCACTCGCTCTAGCGGACGAAAAATTAAGATCTCATCACTAGAGTTTCGAAACTTGTGAATTAACAAAAGCAAAACGCAATGACGATAGATGAGTGACACCATTAGATAAAGCCACTCTTTAATTAGTTTTAACCAATGTGTAGTATCAACTATTCGAAAAAGTTTCACCAACCATTACAAGAAGAGAGGCTGCATATTTAACAAAAGCACGACAAAGAATAATATTCTTACCTCTCTTCAACGTCGGCCGATTGCTTTTCCGGGGCACGCTTCAACGCTAATGGTTAATAAAAATAGTGTTCTCGATTACCACTCTTCCATGCTTCTCCCGATAAAATTGGTTTCTTCGACAATGTTCAACTTCGCATTATTCTACTTTTTCTCTACTTAAACTTAAATAATCCCATAAAATTAAAGAACAAAAGATTAGTATATATGAATGCAAGGGACTATTTTAAACCACAAGCAAAAATAGCCACAAGAATTAATCCTTTCGGAAAAAAAAAAAAAAAAAGAAAAACACACGAAATGTTACAAGGCATATTTTCAAACTTCAAACAAAAAAAGCGGTACTTACGATATAATTGGGGACATTTTAAAGGCCCATGAGGAGAAAAGAATATTGAAGCCACCATTCACATATACGAAAAGAAATAACACATACAAGAACTTTAAGCAACAAATACCAACTAAGTCATGTATGAAGCACTTTCTCCGGACAATATCTTATCGCTCAAATAGATAATGAAAAGCCCAAGCGAGCCTATCGGCATGACGTAAAATTATGCGCTTCATTTGGCTTCGAAAAAAAAAAAAAAAAAAAAAAAAACTAAACGCACATTACAAATTCATTGGATCAAAACAAAATTCGAGAGAGAAAAGGTAATACTCTTTAGAAACTAAACCGCACAATGGGCACATTACAAATTGATAGTACGATTGAACTAAAAAAGATTTTATTGCATGGTCAAGGTTGTACTGGGTCATCATGCGTATGATGAGCTTTTAGAAAGGAAGGCGACAAGTAGTTTCTTTTTAGAATCAAAGTCCCGCTTCACAAGGTTCGGTACCAACTGTTTCTTTTCATATGGATTAGTAGCATGGAAAGGATCGATAGAGTCATTGCCAATTTTGAAGGTATCTACATGCATAAAAGTCACATAGCACCATGAAATAGATGAAAATAAGTGTAATGGAAATTCATACCTTTAAGAAATGTCCATAGGGATCTTTGAAGCTATTCAAAGAATTCAAAGAAGAGTTACAAGTACTGTAACAAAATTAAGTGAAAAAAAGTTTAAAAGGAATGAATAGTCAAAGGTAGTGTTTAACGCAACTGTTTTGATCTTTCATGACAACAGAACGTGAAACATCACAAGAAGCATGAACTGACCAACTGAAAAAATAAAATAAAATAAAATAAACAAACAGTCAAATAAATAAATAAAAGTACTGATCACATCTTGCAATTCAAAATGTTCACACAATATTTGAGCTCATTTCTACAATATCAGGTGTGGCTGCACTGGGCACTTGAATTACATAGGTCTGGACAACAATGGGTTTAAATAGTTTGGAGGGCTTCTGTTGCAAAGATCCAATAACAACAATGAGGCCTGATTGGCACTGTGTTTTTCAGAGAGAGTCCTGTTTGCAAGCTTCAAAGGAGGACTGCAGTGAGCCAAAGCTGGTAGCTAATACAAAAAAAAATTAACACATATATAGCTAGCAGGATTGACTTCAAGGAATTAAGACTTCAAATTTTCATGTGTATAGAATTGTGTTTTTCTTCTCAAACATTTGATCCAAATTACATTGCACACTTTCAGTTGTAGTCAAAAGTAACTTGATTTTGTTCATCAAGAGCATTAAGTCTTCTTTATCCAGATTGATAATAAATAATGACCAATTTTTATGTACACCATAAAATTTTGCAATATATAATAGGGTATCTAACTTATTACGGGCAGAGAGGAGAAAAGCATGAATTACTCAAGAGATTACTATATTCCATCTAGCTACAATAAATAAAATCATTAATTGTTGGAGCTTGGACTCTATTTGTAACTCTAAGCACACTTAATTGGCAATGCGGTGGCATTCAGGAAAATCACATAAATTCAAGTTCTGCTAGGAACAAAAATCACATAAATTCAACCAAAAGCATTCCCAACTTTATAAGCTTTGGACACATAGATTCAAACATAAACAACTAAAACATGTACCAAACATAAAGAACAACACACAATAAACAAAAAATAGAATTGGAAAGGAAGCCAAATAGTAGTAACTCAACATAAGATTCCAACACTAGTAATAGTGCACATACTCAAACACACCTCTCTTATCCCATTTTCAATCAAAATCTCCAAAAAACATCAAAACCAAATAAACCCAAAAGAGTTCAGACTTCAAATCCACATATTTGAACAGGATAAGCCCATTAAAGACCTGAAGACGATGTGAGCAACAAACAAAACTCAGAATATATGCCCAGATCAAAACATATGGATTAGTAGCATGGAAAGGATCAATCGAGTCATTGCCAATTTTGAAGGTATCTACATGCATAAAAGTCAGATAGCACTATGAACAACAAGAACAACATAGCCTCAGTCCCAAATTAATTGGGGTCGGCTACATGGACCAAACTTTTCCATTGTGCTCGATCAAGTGAGATAGCACTATGAAATAGATGAAAATAAGTGTAATGGAAATTCATACCTTTAGGAATTGTCCACAAGGATCTTTGAAGCTATTCAAAGAATTCAAATAAGAGTTACAAGTACTGTAACATAATTAAGTGGATAAAGTTTAAATGGAATGAATATAGGTACATTCCATTTAAACATCACTTGTGAGTAGTCCGATACATTGATCAATATGTAGAAGGCATAAATCACAATATGTATCTATATAAGCTGACACCAATAAATGCCAAAACTGTCCCATCCAATTTTTAAGGATAGGATGAACTAGTGCATGCTCTTCTTCTATTTGATTCTATTTAAAGCTTATAATCTATCTTCTTATGGTAAATATAATTTCTTTCTAGGGAGAAATTGTAAAAAAAATTAAAAGTCTTTATAAATCCACTTAAAACTCTAAAACTTGTGGATGGTTAAAATCAAACTGTAGAGTGCATTTTCCTAACATTGAGAACCCTTCATATTTTTTCCTGTTTTAATTGTGGCATTTCCAATGGGATTACATACTACTCATAACACTTTTAAAACCATCAAACTAAGTTTGGATTGCAGAACTTTCTTTAATCTGGTCTTTTAATATGAAAGGAAATGTATCTATGAAACTCAGAAATTTCAGATTTTGAGAGAAAAAAGAATTGGGCACCTTTGTTTGCTCTTAGATATCCTCTGACTTCTATATGATCCAACGAGATCAACAAGCAATGAATTCACTGCGTGCCAGATAACCACCTCTAATCTGAAAAAAAAAATGACAGCAATGGAAATGAATCTCAGATATCAGTTAGCAATGCAAGTAGGACTTAAAAATCACCATTACATGTAGTGCAAACCTAGATAGTTCAGGATCAAACAAACACAAAAAAGTGGCATTGAGACTAGTAACCAATGGCCCTTGTGACCCTGGAAAATATAAGACCAATTCAAATATTTGAAATTAATACATAAATACAAGACAAAGGCAATGACTAACTTTTTAACAATGAACAAGGTTCAGATATTATATGGCTATACACTAAGAAACATCCAAAGAAAATTATGATTATGTTCAAAAGGGCAGAACAAGTTGAGAGTACACATTAATTGAGATTGTACAAATCATATTTAAAAGTAATTATTTTCAAAGCTCATCGTTGTTTTAATATATCAATTCAGCACCAAGAACAAAGATGCCAAGTATATATATATCAAGGTACTTCAAAGAAGAATTGGCACTGCACGTTGGAGATAACCTGTGAGAAGTCCATATATATGAGGATCAAAACCCAATTCATTGTAGTCCACATTCTCAAATTTCTCCATTTTCACTGAAAAACGCATTTGAATTGTGTTAATGTAGTTTAATAATTACTTTATATGAATTAGGTAGCGGTTTCAATTGTGTTCAATGTGTCGTAGGAGGGAAAAATTAATAGTACGTACGTGCAAAGCATACAAGAAGGCAGATTTGTCAACAATTGCAAATCCCTTTTAATATTGTACCTACTTGATAGTACATATAAAACATGAAATTGTATCTCATGATTGTCATTTGTCATCGAACTTCATCATGCATGTCATCCCATGCCGGTACTTCACCTACTTGAAAAAGAACAATTGATTGTGGTGCTAAAACCTAGAGTTCGCAAAAGTAAAACAAAATAAATATTAGCATAACAAAATCAGAATTCTACAAATAATGATAACTTAGATCAACTTTTCAAAGAAGAGATGTAGAGATGTAGAGAGCGATTTGGGTCTCCATGAAAACACAAAGAAGACATGCAGAGACCGAAAGAATCGGGGTCATGTGTTTAGACGGATTGAGAGCAAAGTCAATCATTTGGATGTTGGTTTTGTTCTAGTGATATTTTGTTAGTTTCTACGTTGCATAAGATTTCATGGAGTGCCTCTCCAAATAGGAAAGATGCATATTACAGCTTTCATCAAAAGAAGGAACACTACTGTTCTAGTGAATGAAAAATTAAGATCTCATCACTAGAGTTTCGAAACTTGTGAATTAAAAAAAGTAAAATTGCGGCGACGATAGATGAGTGCCACCACTAGATCGATAAAGCTACTCTTTAATTAGTTTTAACTAATGTGTAGTATCAACTACTCGTAAAAATTTTCACAAACCATTAGAAGAAGATCACCAGTATATTTAACAAAAGCACGACAAAGATCAATGTTCTTACCTCTCTTACTTCGATGTCACCGATTGCTTTTAAGGCACGTTCAATGCTAATGGTTAAGAAACAATGTTCTCGCTTATCACTATTCCATACTTCTACTGACAGAAAACTTGGTTTCTTCCATTCAATGTTCAACATCACATTATTCTACTTTTTCTTTACCTGAAACTACTAGTATGCTCCCATTAAAATTAAAGAACAAGAGATTAGTATCTGCATGAATGCAAGTAACTTGCGCCGAGTACTACTCAGACTTAGCTCAACACAAGCGAAAATAGCCACAAGAATTAATCCTTTAAAAAAAAAAAACACGCGAGAAGGTTCTGCAAGGCATATCTTCAAACTTCAAACAATTAAAGCGGTTTCATCAGACTTACGATATGTGTAATGCACATCCATCTCCAGATAACTCAAAGCACAGTGAATGTGAAATTAGGTCTTTGCATCATGAAATGCATATTGAAATGCTTGATTCTATCATGGTAAACTATGAAATGCATATTGCATCATGAAATGCATAATGAAACTAAGTTTCTCGCTTGTTCATTGATCAATTTCATTCCATAAAACACTAATTGAGACAAATGAATTGTGAAGCAATTTGGCGACCATAAAGAATTCTTTAATGGTTCCTGTGCAATCAATAAACATTGTTTGGACAAACTTCTATATGAAATAAATAAATAAATAAATAAAATCACAAACTAGCCACAACTAAATCATGTATGAAGCACTTTCTCCGACATAATATCTTACAAATTTCGAATAGATAATGAAAAAACCAAGCGAGCTTATTAGCATGACGAAAAATTATGCACTTCATTGGGCTTCAAAAAAATCTTCGAGACATTAAACCGCTCATTACAAATTCATTGGATCAAAACAAAATTCGAGAAAAAAACAATACTCTTTCGAAACTAAACTAAACTAAACTAGCGTATTTTCAAACTTCAAACAAAAAAAGCGGTTTCATCGGACTTACGATATGTGTGATGCACATCAATCTCCGATAACTCTAAGCACATTGAATGCGACGCAACAAATAATCCCATATTGAAATCAAGGTTAGATATAATTGGGGACATTTTAAAGGCCCATGAGGAGAAAATAATATTGAAGCCACCATTGCTTGAACATATACGTGAAGCAGAGCATCTAATAACACACACAAGAACTTGAACTCGTACAAATACTGACCAATAAAATCGCAAACTAGCCACAACTAAGTCATGTTTGAAGAACTTTCTCCGGACATAATATCTTCTTGCTCGAATAGATAATGAAAAGCCCAAGCAGAGCCTATCGGCATGACGTAAAATTATGTGCCTCATTGGGCTTCAAAAAAAAAAAAAAAAAAAAAAAAAAAACTAAACTCAAGCACATTACAAAAAAACTAAACTCGCACATTACAAATTCATCGGATCAAAACAAAATTCGAGAGAAAAAAACAATACTCTTTAGAAACTAAACAAAAAAGGGTCTAATGGATTAGTTTTTGGAAAGATAAAGAGAATCAAGAAAACTCAAATTGAAATGTATGGCTATATGTTGGAATCGTGAGGGACACTAATCAAGGTTTGAGCTATCATGGTTTGACATAAGAGATGCATGCTTGAGACAATTAATGTGTTCAAACCCAATCATTCATTAATCAAAAAGAACAAAAAATTATTCATCGTTGTATAGTTTAAGAGACAAACATAATAAGGTGAAAGAAAAAAGTTTAATGCATTGAAACATTTTAGGTGATATATATAGGTACCCTATATATATGGTTCGTAGCCAAAGAAAAGTTATTTATGTCTTGAAGTAATTAAATAACTAGTTTTTCTGCTGTACAACGCACAACTAATCAAGTTAAAGTTCTATTAACAAAGCCCAACACAAACAAATTAACTTACAATATCAAATTAGTTGAACATCATACATCCAAGACAAATGCATGAAAATCGAGAAGCATAATCTATTCACGAATAAGCGAAAAAATGTGCAATAAAAGTTCTTTGCTCACCTACCGCCCGAGAAAAGAAACCTAGGTGCGCTTAATCATCCCACCATCTAAGGACAAAGCACCATCACTCATGCAAGGGAGAGCCGACATCATTTCCGTTCTTGTTTTATACACAAACGAGAGAAAAGGCTATAGAATAAAGTCTCCCGAGGCCCAGCCACTTGGCATGTGAGACAAGATGAGTTTGCAATTTCCACATTGATCATGTTCACATCAAAGTCAATAAATCCGATGGGCACGTTCCGTTTGGCGCCTTGGTTTTGGAAGAGCAAGCTTTTTTGTGGATCCCCAAAGCCTAGCTCACCAACATATGGCCAAAGCATGTAAAATTATGCTTAGTATTGAACCAACACACATTTAAGTCCATGTTCTAGAAGAGTTTCTTGCCTCCAGTCTTCTAGACAAATAACTAGAAATCTGCCATCCAATGGCTTGCTAAATGACGAACCAAGCCCATGAAGCCCACTTGCTCTTGTTGATTTTTCCTTTCGATCGTATGGTTCAAGATGCTTAATGCCCTCATTTGACTTGCATACAATTGCAAGCATATGGTCTAATCCTAAATATTCGAGAAAATCCTGGAATGGAAATTTAATATAACAAAAAAAGCGTTAATTCCAAATAGTGCACAAATAATTACGAGGAAGAGGTAAATATTGCTTGGTGCAGTAAGCCCGTAACCTCCCCCTTATCATCTTTGAAGCCTGATCCGTGTGGCCATTTTTCAACTCACAAACAACACGAGTCGCGAGAATTTTCGATTTGTGAAATTTGTGCTATTGTCTTCTCCTCGACCGAGAACCATCAAGATTCCCATTTTCAACCCGAGCTCCAATTGATGACGAGTGGTACTTCCCTAGGCTAAATGAAAAGTCATATTTGCATTAGAAAAAGAAAAAAAAATGCATGTTCGAATTGGAACGTGGTTTTACCACAAAAAAATCAACATGGTTTACAAAAAAAAAAAAAAAAAAGACCTTCAAAATATAAGCATTAGAAAAAAAAAAAAAAACATAAAAAGTATTTGTACACATAATAATTTCTGAATATAAATTTTTTAAACACTGCAAACTTCAAGTTAACTAGTACTTTGTCTTCGAGAACACGCAACTTTCAGAACCATCATACTCAACAAGCTTACAAATGCACTCCCTGAATAGATATTTTACTTGTTCTAATATTTAATGTAAGGAGCATCTTCTAAATTTTATACGAAGTTTGCCAAACATTTAAGTTGTAAAAATTATTATCCAAGAAAAGTATTATGGCTAACAAAGTACTAGGTCAAGCATTCTTACAGAAACTTATATGAATTATCGGTTGCACATTCTCACAAGATTACGCATATAGCAAACTCACAAAAGCCATATGCGAGATGCATCACTAAGACACTAACGTTGCCAAGGAGGGGACACCATTATCCACACCATCAATGCCTTATAAAATTCTAAGTAATAGTGTAATGCTACAATTTTGTTACTAACTAATTGTGCGGCATCAAAGCGGCAATGTGGATCTATGTGTTAATCATCGTGACATCACTAATTCAGTAATTCACATTACCAATACATTCTAATAAAAACCAAATTTGTGCATTAATTTCTACATAGCAAAGTAGTCATGTAAGATACAAGGAGCACGATTTCCGACGCCGACGCAGACTGAATGAAGCCAAGTAGTGACTAGTGAGCATCAAATGAAAACCAAGTTTGTGCGTTTTGGAAATAAACCATGCCTCATGAATCCCTAATTTCAAAACAAAGGAAAACCAAAATCAAACAAACTTAAAACCCTTGAAAATGCACGAAATCAGCGAAAACAAGATAAGAGATTGTCGACATTGCAATGCCCGTATCAAAGATTGAGAGAGAGAGAGAGAGAGAGAGAGAGAGAGAGAGAGAGAGAGAGAGAGAGATGACCTTGTCGTAGAGAAGAGTGTATGAAGAAGCCTCACTCACCGGTCACTGCTTTGCTCAATGAGTCAGTGGAGGGAAACGCAAGACACTGTTGAAAATGGATGTTAAACCTCGATTCCCCTTTTCGCTGTTGGATGTGCATCGACATCTGTTTTGTAGGAATCCAAAGAGCATCCAACGGACTAGAAAGGGCAATTAAGTGCACTTCTCATAACTTTGTTTATTTGCTTGGTAATCCGATCGATCAAAACTTAGGTAAAAAACTTAAAAAAAGAAGAAGAAGAAAAGGTAAAAAAACTATAGGCGTGTGTGCGTTTTAGATATATTTAAAAGATTTATTGTACATAGTGGCAATTTTGTTAATTATTAAAAAATTTATTGTTATCTTACTACAATTAATAGGATTTTTTCCTTGATTAGTACGTTTTGGAGGAAAAATTATCAACCCAACACACCCACCAAACTATTTCCCCATCTAACACACCTGTTGCCACGTAAGCGCCACGTAGATTTTTGTTTTTTTTTCCCCGAGTGAAGTCGTGAACTCGGGTCACGATTTCACTTATAAGGAAATCGTGATCTCGGGTCACGATTTCACTTTGAGGACAGAGACAAGAAACAGATCTGGTTTCTTGTCTCTCGTTTCCTTCATTTGCTGGCCTTCTTCCTTCTTCTTTCTTTTTCCCACCGATCCGTTCCCTCAACTCCCACAGATCCCTTCATTGAGCTCCACTAGATTGGCTCCATAGGTGCATATCTTATCTCCATCGTCAACTTCAGATCCGAACCGCAACCCACCCGAACTCAACAACTTTGTAAGATCTATTTCTTTGGAGATTTTGTGTGTTTATGCTTAATGTGGTTCATGTTATGTTGAATGTTGCATTTTTTGTTAATTTGTTCTCACATGCGGCTGCTTTTTTTTTTTTTTTGTTATTTAAATACATTCGGCTGTATTTTTTTTTTTTTTTTGTTAGCAAAAATCGCGGGGCTGTTTTTTTGGAGATTTTGTATGTTAATGATTCATGTGGTTCATGTCATGTTGTATGTTAATTTTTTTTTTATTTTTAAGTCTCACATTCTACTGCTTTGTAATTTTTTTTTAAGGCCGATTTTATTTATCCGATTTAAATTGGGCTGTTTTTTTGGAGATTTTATATGTTAATGATTCATGTGGTTCATGTCATGTTGTATGTTAAATCTTTTTTTATTTTTATGTCTCACATTCGGCTACTTTTTTTTTTTTTTCATTTTTTTTAAGGCTGATTTTTTTTATCCGATTTAAATTGGGCATGTTTTTTTTGGAGATTTTGTATGTTAATGCTTCATGTGGTTCATGTCATGTTGTATGTTAAATTTTTTGTTATTTTTTTGTCTCACATTCGGTTTTTTTTTTTTTTTTTTTTCCATTTTTTTTAAGGTTTGAATTTTTTATATCCGATTTATATTATTACTTTTTCCCAATTAGTTGATGTGGTATTAATCAAGCAAAAATCCTCATACACATGTCAATACTTTAGTAGAAAAAATACGAAGAACATTAGGCGTGCGCTTAAGAGATGAGACATTGGTGGTGGTAACTTTGTAAGGTTGCTTTAAGGGCTCTTATATTCTAAGCTAGCTAGGGTAGTTGTTTTTAATATATAATAGTTATTTGCATATAATAGTTTCTTTGTTGCATAATAAGGTACTTAATTTGATCACTAGGCTATTTAGTTACATATATATATATTAATAAATTTACCACTACACCAATTCTATTTAGGTCCATAAGCAATTTTATGAAGGTCATATTTATTTGAATTCTGTACGCAATGATTCATTATATTGTACATATATAGATTGAAGAATGGGTGATCAAAGAGTATCGTTGTTGTGTTATATGAATGGAGACATGGTACAAGGAGCATCGGAATTTCGTACACGAAACCGCCCATCCGACATCTCAGATCGAAGATCGGTTTAGTGGTACGATGAACTTGTGCGTTATATCCGTAATTCATTGCGGATAGACAATGACTTACGAGAGATTAAACATGACATATCGATATCCAAATAGTACATTGGAAGTGGATCGGCCAACTACGTCCCGTTGCCAATAGATGATGAGTCGAGTCTCAAAGATGTTTGGGACTTTTTGTCACAATTACCACCACCACATTGCATGGAGATTTATATCGCTTTAGTTAAGAGGCAACAATACAATAGTTCCAATTGCAACGTAGTGTTACATTCGGAGCCTGGACCTAGCACTCAACCAATTTATGAGCATAGCCCTTGTGCATCGCCTTTGACGACCGCAAATCCCGAAATGGATGAGGATCCTCGTTCTGTGATGATATGAATACTAGCGAAGATGATGACTACTACGGCGGTGACGGGGATACCAGTGAAGATAGTAGCGAAGATGATACGACGATGAAGGGGATGATGGTCATCATGTTGATGATGGCATGATTCGATACGCGTTAAATCGAGTCATAGCGATGATGGCTCATTATCTTGTCCTCCAATTTCGAACGAAGTTGGGAACGATGATTTCTTCGATGAAAAGGTCGCTGGAATTGATGGTGCGCCGGTGGGTGTAGGTGAATTTGTCGTTCCTTCCGTATTTATGGAATTGAGTAGTGAGGCAATGCAACCCCTCAATGAGAATGCAATGATCCCTTCTAGGTCTTTATGGAATGAGGCATCTCGAATTTGAGAAAGGCATGCGGTTCATGTGTAAAGTAGATATCCAACATGCCGTGAAAATTTATAGCATCAAAGGACACGGCGCTTTGTGGTGACTCATTCTACACCAAATGTATGGATTGTTCGTTGTAAGAAATATTTGGATGGATGTACTTGGAGGTTGCGGTGTTCGAGACGAAAATCGCATGGAATGTTTGAGATCAGTACATATGCAGGACCACATACATGCATCAATGCTAAACTATCCAAGGATCATGCGCATTTGGACTCCACCGTTATATGCCGTGAGGTAGAAAATGTGGTGAGAAGATATCCGTCCACCTCGCCTCTGTGCTTCACCGTTATCGAGGACAAGTTCGGTTATGACGTTCATTATAAGAAAGTATGGTTGGGGAAGAAGAAAGCAATTGCTAAAGTCTTTGGAGATTGGGAAGAATCGTACAAAATGTTGTCGCGGTGGATGACCGCTCTTCAAGAAAGCAATCCAGGGGACACGTGTGGAATGGCGGCATGGTGAGCCTAATGCCAACAATGAAGTTGTCTTCAAATGGGTTTTTGGGCATTTGCACCTTCTATTGCGAGCTTTAGACATTGCGGACCAATGATCCAAATTGATGGCACATTCTTGTATTGAAAATACAAACACAAACTCCTAATAGCCACTTGTTGTTGTGATAATAGTCATGTATTTCCTTTGGCATTTGCCATTGTTGATGAGGAAAGTTGAGACAAATTGGGGATGGTTTATGGCTTGTTTGCGACATCATGTGACCGATAGGGATGGTGTATGTGTCATTTCGATCGACACCCGTGTATATTGTTGGCAATGAACGATCCTCGAAATGGATGGACCAACGAAAGAGCTCAACACAGATTTTGTCTCCGCCACATATGCGCATAATTTCAACATGAGATTTGGGAGTAAAGAATTAAAGGATATGGTGTACATAGCGAGCACAACATCAACCGCGAAAATTTAAGGCATCCATGAAAGAACTCCATCAGCTGAATCCCGAATGTATTGCGTGGTTTACTGACCTAGATCGAGCACAATGGACAAACGCATACGACAAAGGTTATCGATACGGCTGGATGACCACAAATCTCGCGGGTATTACGTTTGATTTATTACGGTTGTTACTATTACTTACGTAATGTGCTTGAATTATTATGTTTCCAAGCTAATACAAATATGACTTTTTTCTTGTCGCAAATGTAGAATGCTTTAACGGAGTCCTGAAAGGTGCGCGATTTTACCCCATCACCGCTTTAGTGCAGATTACATTTTACCGTGTCGTGGCATACTTTAATAAAAGACGAGACGAAATAGGTGTGGCCCTAGGCAGGGGCGAAACGTACACGACGTACGCAATGGAGAAGTTGTCAAAATGGGGAAATGTGGCTGGAGGGCACAATGTAACATTAGTAAATCGTGAGAATGACACATTTGAAGTAATCACTGCACCACGTGGCTATCATTTGAGAAAAGGTGGTAACAAGCAAGTTGTGAAATTGGAGGCCCGCAGGTGCACTTGTATGAAGTGGCAGTGTTATGGCATTCCATGTTCCCATGTTCAAGCAGTTTGCGCTAGTGTTGCCATAGATCACTGTCACGGTACATCGAGGCATACTACAAATGGTCTCGTATACATCAATGTTATGCTTTGCAAATTTCCAACCCATTCCGCATGAAGATTATTGGCCTAACGCAAGACTTCCATACACGTTGTCGGGCTGATCCTTATCTAAGCGAGTCAAAAAGGTCGTCCTCAATCTAGCCGTTTGCGCACTGAGATGGATTGGAGAGGCAATCAGAAACAGTCACGGCATATGCAGCGAGAGAAGAAATGGAGAGAAACCCCAACAACACTGCGATGTAGTAAGTGTAAGCAGGATGGACACAATAGGCGCACTTGCAGTCGTCGTCAGCAAGGACAACCGTCTAATGCTTCATAGTGAAAGACTCTTTCAAGTCTTAAGTCATGAACGGACCTATATTTTCCTTGTATTATAGGTCTTTGCTTATTTGTATTATTTGTTTGATGAGAGATAGATGTGCTTTTCTGGTCTTGCATGATTTGTAATGTATTATATGCATCATGAACTTCGTTGTAGTATGCTACGTATATTGCACCAATCCATCTCTTTATAGTTACTACATGAAGTATTTCTACTTGTTCATATGAAGTTTACAATGGAATTAATGACAACATTGGTATTGATTTTGGGTTTAAGCGCGATATGGATCCTGACCCTGTAGATGACTCGGTTTTGACTATGCAAGCTCTCCATAGATCTACCCGCGTTTGGAATGGCCCGGTAATACTTATTTTCGCATGTTTCTCGACTTTTTTTGCTGCATAGCCACGTTTTAACTAATTGCACTTAAATCTCATATCTTCATAGGAGCCAGGAATATTGACTATCAGACGGAATTCAACTGCACTTCACCGGTTGGTCCAACTGGATCCACGCATAGTTGGGCATCTTCAGGAAGCTGGATTTTACGGGACTGCGCGAGTAGGCTTCATTTCTATTGATTGACATCTCATAACTGCCCTTGTAGAGAGGTGGAGGCCGGAAACTCACACATTCCATTTCCCCGTCGGCGAGATGACTATAACCCTCCAAGATGTACAAATCATATTGGGGTTGCCGGTCGATGGATGACCTATTACTGGCCGCGTCGACCAAGATTACGATGCCTTGTGCTTGACACAACTCGGATTCCCTTTCCCCGAAAATAACAGGACCGGAGGGCGGATTCAAATTCGGCAACTTTCAAGGTGGTTTCCAAACCTCCCGGACAATGCTAATGATGTGGAAGTGCAACGCTATGCGAGAGCATACATCCCGCAACTTCTAGGGGAACACTATTTGCGGACAAGTCGAACAACCTCGTTCACATCACATATTTGCAATTTTTGGAAGATTTCGAGGCGGCTGGACAGTACAGTTGGGGTAGTGCAACTCTGGCTCACTTATATAGACAATTATGTCTTGCAGCTGACATTGATGGAGCTGAGATAGCAGGTCCAGTCATCTTATTGCAATTATGGGCATGGGATAGGTTGTCGTTTCTTGCACCAATAATGGGTAACGTTCTTCGAGACCCGGTATTAGAAAACGAAGAATTATTTCCACCTCCTCCATTTGGTCATAGGTAATTACTATTTTCTCACATTATAATTTCAATTTCTTCATATCTCTGTACATGTGCCGACATACATGCATTGCGTTTTTCTTTTTCATTTGTGAAGGTGGAAACATGCTTTGGAGACAACGGGAGCATCAATGCACGTCCTGACAAAGTACAGAGAAATGATTGACATGCAAAAACCAGATGAAGTAAGAGACAAACCAGAATTACTTCTCCACGTAGTGCCTTACACTTACATCATCTAATATGCGTTTCTTATTCATATCAATATGTTTTTGTTGACTACAGGTAATATGGGAACCGTATCCTGAGGCAGTGATAATGGACCTACCTGCGTATTGTAGCAGTGGTCGTGCTATTTGGCGAACGAGAGCACCTTTGATTTTCTTCTGTGTAGTCGAAATGTATCATCCCGATAGAGTCATGCGCCAATTCGGTCTCAGGCAAATGATACCACCTGTACAGAGCACATACATTCAGCCGCATAAGATTGACTTGAGAGGGAAGACTGATAAGGATTGGAGCGCAGAACATAGTGCTTATGTCTGCATGTGGAACGAACGTGCCTCTAATATTGCAACTGATGAAAGCTTAGAGGAGCCAATGGACTTTTACAACCCGTATATGCTATGGTATCGTCGCATTACACGACGATTCATGTCTCCTCGTGGAGCTATTGCCGAGGCCTTGGTAAGTACAATTTGATTTTTTTTTCGGTCATGAATCCTTGCCAAATAGTTGTTTTCCTCGTACTTTGGCATAAAGCTTCTTCAATATTTCATATGTAGGCACATGGCATTACTTCAATTCATCGGTTGACACTGGGTGATGATGTATCTATTGCCCGTATTAGAGATGTAGCTGCATCGACTTTGACTGCAGTACACGCAGATTATCGGATGCATAATATGCCCAGTTCATTTCAAGCTTCTAATCATTCTTCCCATGCTGATACACCTTCGAGGCGTGACACTCCATTGTATACTCCATCAGTGCCATTCAACGAGTTTGGGACTCCACATACTCCTTCAGTTCCTCCCACCATGACATTCGAGGCTATGGAAGCCTTTCCATTTGACACGGCACCTACATCTTCGCGCCATTTTCATGCAAGTCCAATAATGATGAATTTATCTGGGAGTACAAGTACTCAGGAGGGCGGAATGCGGGACAACGATGATATTCAACCAGAAGATGCTCAAAATCCGGCTGATGTGGGTCATTCGGATATTCCACTTGCACGAAATTACTAGGATTCAAATATCTCAAGTCCTAATTGGATTAGGATAAGATTAGTCCTAATAGGATTAGGATAAGATTAGTCCTAATTGGATTAGGATAAGATAAGTCCTAATTGGATTAGGATAAGATTAGTCCTAATAGGATTATGATAAGATTAGTCCTAATTGGATTAGGATAAGATAAGTCCTAATTGGATTAGGATAAGATGATTAGTTAGATGTGGGCCCAGGTTAATTAAAATGTTTTAATTGACTTAATTTCGGATAAATTAAGGGGTTAATTTATGATAATAAAATCAGCGAAAATTATGATTTTCTATAGCGAATTTTAATTTTCGGAATTGAGATTCGTCTTCTAAATTTTTTTTTTCAAAATTGTTTAGTGATTGAACAAATCAATAAAATATATGATATTTCATTGTTTACATAAAATCACTAAAACTGAATAAAATCCCTCTATTAAATTTTAAGTCTCGTGCCATCCATTTTAAACACTTATCTGTTGGGTTTTAGGGTTCATGCGCAGCGGATATTACAAAACAGTTTTGACAAAAACCCCAACAGGATCCGAATCTAATTCCATTAAAAACGTTTAAACCATGAAAAAACTTAATCATACCTCAATCGCAATATACCTTTCTGAAGGTTAATCGATCTTTAAGGCGCCACAACGACGAACGCCTCTATCATCGCAAGATCCACACACGAACGGCGGTAGAGATTTGAAGTGCTAGCTTCAAGAGAATACCAAACCTTTTTGTTTCTCTCCAAAACGATCCAGAGCATGCCAAAAACCCTAAGTCGTTTCTTAAACGAAAAAGGAGTTTTGGCCTTTTGATCTTTTTTATGTGTGTTCTAACTTAAAGCGTCTATTTATACAACCCTTGTATATAGACGGTTAAGTAAATTACAAATATACCCCTACTTAAAGAAGTATAAGTGTAATACACTACAAGGACGTTTCCGTCATGAATTTTATCATATAAAATTCATTTTTCTGAACCATCTTAAAATCTCGCAAAACCATTCTTAGTGTGCGACCCAATAGGCTCATACAACGTTGCGTGTACCAAAACACATTTTGGTATACAAGTCATAAGCGCCTCTAGCAAGACATTATGACTACCCAAGTTGTACGAATATCAAATCGATACAACCTAATCAATAGTGTATATAACATCCTTTTGTCACACGATATCCTTTTGATCAAACATAAGGCATGGAATTGTCATCCAACATGTTCAATCGTACTAGTCTCGATCTCTAGGTAGATCGAAAACATCCAAGTGACATTGATCAATATCAATTCACTTAAACTAGGCCTTTTAACATGCCTAACACATCGAGGGATCCACTGGATATCTCTCTTTATATGAGAGGGACAAATTCTATCTTGATTACACAACTTCATCACATTGCTCACACAAAGAACCAATCACAACCTTTATAATCGTCCGGTTAAAGACAACGTTTGATTGTGTCAAATCACTATGTTCCTAATGTTGAAGTCTCTGGTAATCTCAAGTCAGAGGACTGGAATATATACCTATCATGAGAAACAACTATGACTTAATCCATGTGATGTTCTCATAGCGGGTCGGTCCAAGATACTTTGTTCCCTAACAAGTACTCGTGATCTTGATTCGTATCCCTATACGTATAATCATCATATGATCATCAATCAAAACTCACACTAGTCTTAATTCATTATAGTTCCCAAGATAATGATCGATAGGGACATTTAGGATATTTATGTAAATACCCATGGATCTTATTATAATGTAAACATGCAAATTAATTATAATAAACAGCAAATGAAATCCTCTATTTTATTAACTAAAAGTATTCATAAAGACATTTATGGATTGACCTAGGGCATATGCCCCAACATCTCCCACTTGCACTAGGGCCAATCATATATGCATCTAATGCCTAATGATCTAACATGACCATCGTGTTTTGCTTGTGGAAGAGATTTTGTCAATGGATCCACAACGTTGTCTTTAGTAGGTACTCTGCAAATCTTTACGTCTCCCCTCTCAATAATTTCTCTCGATGAGATGAAAACGCTGAGTATATGTTTGGATCTGTGGTGTGATCTAGGTTCCTTGGCTCGTGCTATTGCCCCGTTATTGTCACAATACAAACAAACAGGGTTAACAATACTTGGAACCACACCTAGTTCGAAATGAACTTTTTGATCCAAATCGCCTCCTTTCTTTGCATCGATCGGACGCCGCAAATATACTCACTCACTGTAGAATGCTACGCTTTATTGCTTCGAACTTTTCCAAACCTTCTCGCACCCCCATTCAAAGTAAACACATATCCAGATCAACGATCTAAAATCATCTATATCGGTTTGAAAACTTGCATCTGTGTAACCATTTACAACTAGATCATTTTCAAAACCTCCATAGACCAAGAACACTTCCTTAGTCCTTCTTAAGTACTTAAGGATGTTCTTTACCGCTATCAAGTGACTCTCACTGGATCTGATCGATATCTCGCTTGTATTGCTCAAAGCATATGATACATCGTGTCGAGTGCATAACATGGCATACATGATAGATCCAATAGCCGATGCATATGGAATCTTATTCATACGGTCTCGCTCATCATTTGTCTTAGGACATTGAGTCTTCTTGAGACTTATGCCATGAGACATTGGCAACGATCCTCTTTTAGAGTCTTGCAAACCGAACCTATTCAAGACCTTGTCTATGTAAGCACTCGACTTAGACCGATTAGCCTCTTAGATCTATCCCTATAGATCTTTATCCCTAGGATATAGGTGCATCTCCTAAGTCTTTCATTGAGAAACACTTCCCTAACAAAGACTTGACATTCTGCAATGTTGGGATGTCATTTCCAATGAGTAATATATCATCAACATACGAGACTAGAAAAATAACTACACTCCCATGACCTTCTTGTATACACAAGGCTCATATTCGTTCTTAATAAAATCAAAATCCTTGATTGCTTCATCAAAACGAAGATTCCAACTCCGAGAAGCTTGCTTTAATCCATAAATGGATCTTTGAAGCTTGCATACCTTCCTAGAATTCTCAGGATGTACAAAACCTTCAGTTGTGTCATATACACGTCCTCAAGCAAACTTTCCATTAAGAAATGCTATTTTTACATCCATTTGCCATATTTCATAGTCATAATATGCAAAGAATGGCAATTAAAATTCTTATGGATTTAAGCATGGCTATCGGCGAAAAAGTTTCATCATAATCAACACCTTGAGTCTGCTGAAACCTTTTGCTACAAGTCTTGCTTTAAAAGTATGCACTTTGCCATCCATGTCGCTTTTCTTCTTGAACACCCATTTACATCCAATGGTCTTACCACCTTCAGGGTAAATCAACCAAGTTCCAAACTTGGTTATCATACATGGATTGCATCTCGAGTTCATGGCACTTAGCCATTTATCTGAGTCTGGTCCGACATAGCCTCCCGATAAGTGGTGGGCTCATTTTGGTCTATAAGCAACACATCATGACTATCGGTAATGAGAAATCCGAATCTTTCGGCTCATGTCTTACCCTACTAGATTTACGTGGGCCTTGTGTCACTTGTGGAGGTTCAATTGGTTCGAACGTTGTTGAACTTCCGAAGAGCGGTTCGTTGTTTACATGTGATTGTTGAACTTCTTCAAGATATATTTCTCTCCCACTAGTGTCTTTTGAAATAAACTGTTTTTTCATAAAAGCACCATACCGAGCAACAAACACTTTGTTCTCAGCGGGATTATAAAAGTAATATCCTTTTGTTTCCTTAGGATACCCCACAAATAAACACTTGTAAGATTTAGGTGCTAGTTTTTCTGAGACTTGTCGCTTTACGTAAGCCTCACAACCCCAAATCTTAAGAAAAGACAAACTAGGTCTCTTCCCGTACCATATCTCATATGGTGTTTTATCAACCGCTTTAGAAGGAACTCGATTTAGAGTGAAAGCTGCAGTTTGTAATGCATAACCCCAAAAGGATAATGGAAGATCTGTATGACTCATCATAGATCGAACCATATCTAATAAGGTTCGATTTCTCCTTCAGAAACTCTATTCCATTGTGGAGTTACTGGTGGAGTCAATTGAGAGACAATCCCACAATTTCTAAGATGATCATCAAATTCTTGGCTCAAATACTCACCACCTCGATTTGATCGAAGTGTTTTGATAGTTTTACCAAGTTGATTCCGCACTTCATTTTGAAACGTTCGAAACATCTCAAATGATTCAGCTTTATGCTTTATAAGATATACATAACCGTATATGCTGAAATCATCGGTAAATGTAATGAAGTACTGATAACCCCCTCTAGCCATTGTGTTTATAGGACCACATACATCAGCATGTATTAAACCCAATAAATCACTTGCCCTTTCACTGTGTCCAGTAAAGGGACTTTTAGTCATCTTGCCCAGTAAACAAGATACGCACGTTTCATATGTTTCTAAATCAAATGAATCTAGAAGTCCATCTTTATGGAGCTTCGTTATGCATTTCTCACTTATGTGCCCGAGACGACAATGCCAAAGATAGGTTTGATTCCTTTTCTTTTGGGTGTTTTGAAGCAGAACAGTCAGGGCTTGACTTGTTCCATAGGCTTTGCGACAGTGCATCAACAAACTTGGCAACTCTAGCCTTGCCTTTGCCTTTCTTCTTCATTCCCTTTCCTTTTGGACCATCAACACATTACTAGAGGTTTCTTGATATTTTGTTCAGCAGTTTTGAGCATCAAATGCAACTCGAAATTGATTTCTCCATATTATTCATATTGTAGTTCATCACAAATTGTGAGTAACTTTCTCGGTAATGAATTCAGGATCAAATCCGTAGCCAACTCTTGGCTTACGGAAATCCGAGTCTATCAAGTTGGTCAACATAGCCCTTCATCTTCGAACATGAGGACTAACTCGACGCACCTTCATCATCTTGCAAGAATGTAGGTTTTTGACTGTCTCGAACCTTTCTTGCCTAGCTTGCTTGGAACATTTCCTTCAAATGTTATAGCCATGTCGTAGGCTTCCATTAGTTCCATGTCCTTCGAAGTTCAGAACCATAGTTGCTTGATAATACATGCAACATCGTAGAATCGTTGACATGCTTATTATGCGCATCCTTCACAGCTTTCGTAGCATTGGGTGGTGGGTCCTCGTGGATTGGAGCATCTAGGACATACAACTTGCGTTCATGCTTAAGAACAATTCTCAAGTTTCGAACCGACCAAGAAAGTTAGTCCCGTGTAGCTTATCCTTCTCAAGGATGGATCGCATGACAGGGGATTATTGTTACTTGAAGAGGCCATTAATCTACAATAAAGATTATGCAAAGTTTATTTTAGTATAGAGGAATAGACTCCCACTAAATTAACAACCCTCCTAAAACATACTTGTTTATTTAGGGGACTAAAATCCATATTTCACCTAATTCTATGACAAATATGGCATGAAACATAGAACTAGGTTATTTAGGTAGGTAACAGTTACCAATTACATCTTATGTAATTTTTAGATCCTTTTATGAGATATGGGACATCTTATGTCTTAGCATGTTTTTATCTCATCATTTGCCTAAAGCTCAAAACTATTTTGATGGTTTTATTAAGTCAGACCATTTTAAACATTTATGTAACTCTTACCCAACTTGTCTCACCAAGATAACACAATACACCCAGCTATGGCTGAAACTATATTAGTGTGATCGAGGCCTTGATAAGTGTTTAAAATGGATGGCACGAGACTTAAAATTTAATAGAGGGATTTTATTCAGTTTTAGTGATTTTATGTAAACAATGAAATATCATATATTTTATTGATTTGTTCAATCACTAAACAATTTTGAAAAAAAATTTAGAAGACGAATCTCAATTCCGAAAATTAAAATTCGCTATAGAAAATCATAATTTTCGCTGATTTTATTATCATAAATTAACCCCTTAATTTATCCGAAATTAAGTCAATTAAAACATTTTAATTAACCTGGGCCCACATCTAACTAATCATCTTATCCTAATCCAATTAGGACTTATCTTATCCTAATCCAATTAGGACTAATCTTATCCTAATCCTATTAGGACTAATCTTATCCTAATCCAATTAGGACTTATCTTATCCTAATCCAATTAGGACTAATCTTATCCTAATCCTATTAGGACTAATCTTATCCTAATCCAATTAGGACTTGAGATATTTGAATCCTAGTATATCACCAATAACAAGATTCTTGATATTTATCTCATATTCTAATTTGTTATCTATCTTTATAAAATAGAAACTTCATAACAAAATAGATATAACAAGATAAATAAATAATTTCGAAAATTAATTAATTATAAATAAATAATTTCGAAAATTAATTATTTATAAATAAATAATTCCGAAAATTAATTATTTATAAATAAATAATTCCGAAAATTAATTATTTATAAATAAATAATTCCGAAAATTAATTATTTGCAATTTCGGTCTTCATCCAAATAATCACAAACATGTAATTGAATCATGAACTACTATCCCAATCGAACCTAATGGTGTCATGGATCAAAGAACACGAAATTCAATTCATTAAAATTATTTGAATTAACCTAACATGGTTACTAGCATGTAAGAAACTGATTTTAATTAAATCACGAATATATGTATCATATACATAAAACATGATAATAAATCTCACAGGAAACTTATGTATATCACATATACATCAACTATTAACATGCTTTCAATCATATATCATGTATATATCAAAAGAAAACATGCAATGAATTTAATGGAATCGAAATCGAAGGCTCTGATACCACTGTTGGGTTTTAGGGTTCATGCGCAGCGGATATTACAAAACAGTTTTGACAAAAACCCCAACAGGATCCGAATCTAATTCCATTAAAAACGTTTAAACCATGAAAAAACTTAATCATACCTCAATCGCAATATACCTTTCGAAGGTTAATCGATCTTTAAGTAGGCGCGCTAACGACGAACGCCTCTATCGCCAGATCACACACGAACGACGGCACGAGATTTGAAGTGCTAGCTTCAAGAGAATACCAAACCTTTTTGTTTCTCTCCAAAACGATCGAGCATGCCAAAAACCCTAAGTCGTTTCTTAAACGAAAAAGGAGTTTTGGCCTTTTGATCTTTTTTATGTGTGTTCTAACTTAAAGCGTCTATTTATACAACCTTGTATATAGACGGTTAAGTAAATTACAAATATACCCCTACTTAAAGAAGTATAAGTGTAATACACTACAAGGACGTTTCCGTCATGAATTTTATCATATAAAATTCATTTTTCTGAACCATCTTAAAATCTCGCAAAACCATTCTTAGTGTGCGACCCAATAGGCTCATACAACGTTGGCAGTGTACCAAAACACATTTTGGTATACAAGTCATAAGCGCCTCTAGCAAGACATTATGACTACCCAAGTTGTACGAATATCAAATCGATACAACCTAATCAATAGTGTATATAACATCCTTTTGTCACACGATATCCTTTTGATCAAACATAAGGCATGGAATTGTCATCCAACATGTTCAATCGTACTAGTCTCGATCTCTAGGTAGATCTGAAAACATCCAAGTGACATTGATCAATATCAATTCACTTAAACTAGGCCTTTTAACAATCCTAACACATCGAGGGATCCACTGGATATCTCTTTTATATGAGAGGGACAAATTCTATCTTGATTACACAACTTCATCACATTGCTCACACAAGAACCAATCACAACCTTTATAATCGTCCTAAAAGACAACGTTTGATTGTGTCAAATCACTATGTTCCTAATGTTGAAGTCTCTGGTAATCTCAAGTCGAGGACTGGAATATATACCTATCATGAGAAACAACTATGACTTAATCCATGTGATGTTCTCATAGCGGGTCGGTCCAAGACTTTGTTCCCTAACAAGTACTCGTGATTTTGATTCGTATCCCTATACGTATAATCATCATATGATCATCAATCAAAACTCACACTAGTCTTAATTCATTATAGTTCCCAGTATAATGATCGACTAGGGACATTTAGGATATTTATGTAAATACCCATGGATCTTATTATAATGTAAACATGCAAATTAATTATAATAAACAGCAAATGAAATCCTCTATTTTATTAACTAAAAGTATTCATAAAGACATTTATGGATTGACCTAGGGCACATGCCCCAACAGAAATCGTAATGTCCGAGTCGTCAAGAGAACACGGTGTGGGACTGGAAGTCATTATTTGGGGTCAGACTAGGACTTTTTCTATACTGTTATAAGTCATTTCCTCCTTATTCATTTTTGCCTTGTAGTTGATCACCAACCAATTTCATCATTTATATCAATTCAACTTTCATGTTCATTATTTTTTATGAGATTTAACTAAGTTTTTCTTGATGTGTTGAACCTCTTGTATTGAAAAGTTGTGTATGCTATTATGTGTATGAAAAAGTTACTAAAGTATTTGGATTCTCAACGGTCTCCTCTCATGAATCATAAATAGCTTTGTCATCATTTTTCATGAATTAGTAGCGTGGGAGCACAACAGCAAATTGGTTGGGAAAATGAATGCTTGTGGACATGATTCATGTGGCCTTGCTCCTTGGGGCTGCAAGGATACTACATATAGCATCAATTTGCATGAAGTGATCAAACAAGCCGGCAGTAAAAAAAAAATTTATTTGAGTGGAATTACTCTTGACTTCCATTGCATTGAAGAATACTTCTTTCCAATCCTCAATTTTCAGCTTTAGAGTTGAAACAAATAGTGGAGAATAACAGTCACAATTTCACCTTTATTTTTTTCATTCTTAATGGATCATAACATATATAAAAAGCTTAGGAGATGCTTTTACATTGGTTGTAACCAAACAATCTGTCCATTACTCATGCTTTTAACCACACATTTATAAGTTTGAGCCAACATTTGTGCTTGAGAATCAAAAATGCCATACAATATGTCATTTATCAAAAATGCAAGGAAAAAAAAAGCAAGTGTAGGACCAGCAGTAAGACGTGAGTTGCAGTCACGACTTCCATTGCATGGAAGTCGTGACTGCAACTCACAACATCCATGCCATGGATCCAATGCCCAAATAAAAATTTTTACGTGGCTGGTGATTTGGCGCTTACGTGGCAAAAGGTGTGTTAGATTGGGAAATAGTTTGGTGGGTGTGTTGGGTTGATAATTTTTCCTCCCAAACGTATTAATCAAGTAAAAAGACCACAATTAATATCCGAATTGAATGACTCAAAATTAGAAAGTTTTATTTAGAAAGTTTTCTAAATAGATATCTTAATAGCTAATAATATATTAGAGCTTCCGAGTTGTATTTAGAGTTTGATCAATAGACTCAAAATTAGAAAGTTTTCTTAAACAATCAATCAAATCACTCTTCGCCCATTTCGATTCTAGCATTGAAGAATTGGTTTCTTGATCAATCGATCAATGGCGTTGATTAGAAGGAGGGATGGCGGTTCATGGAAGAGATGGATTGCTCTGCTTGATGTGAGTGATAGTGAACGGGAACGCATCAACAATGAAAATGAGGAGCAGAAGAAGAACGTTGAGAAGGTCAACAACAACAACGCCATGACTTTTAAGAACAACAAAATTGTGATCAAGATCAACAACAACAACAACAACAACACAATCCCCATTAAGAACAAGAAGATCGTGTGAAGATTGAAGAAGATTGAAGAACAAGCAAGAGGACCCTAAGTGGATGGAGAGGCGGTAATGCCGAGCGGATGAGGAGGAAATAGAGGGATTAATGGGGGCGGGGATGAAGGCGGCGACATGGGTAGTAAACAAGAGGATGACGGCGAGTGATGTGAGGGCGGATTTGAGTAGATTGTTCATACCAAGTGAGTGTGAGTGGAAGTTGGAGGGGTTGTTGAGTGCAGAGGAGATGAGGAAGGCAAGTGTGCAGGGGAAGAAGAATTCCGAAGAGGTTTTGGTGGTGAAGATGGTGGATGGAAACGATGGGGTTTCGGATTTGGACTTCAAGTATTGGACAAGCCTCAACAAGTATGTCTTCACCAACCAATAGACTCAATTTGTGGACAAGTTTCAAGTGAAGGAAGGATGGATTGTGGAGATTTGGTGCTTTAGAGATAAGCACGCTCTCCTCTGTTTTGGCATCAATGTCCATCCTTAAAACACTAGTATTAAGTCTCATGATGGATAATGATTTACTTACTTATTCGTTGATACATTGGTGGGTCATACATACATGCTGACATGCACACACTAAGATTGAGTGGGACCCATTTCATTGCTTCATTAATGTGTTAATAGTAGATTATATAGGGTGCATTGGAGAATTTTTTTGACATAGAATATTTCTATTCTTTCTTTCTACCTTGTATTTACAAGTACATATACATGTTTTGGTTGATGTAACTATTTTTATATCAATACTATTGTTTTCATTCTTTATTATTTGTTACTTATTTTGTTTGAAACATCAATGATTAGATAACAGAATACTACTTGTCTTAATTTGCTGGGTAATTTCTTATATTTACTCTACATAATATAAGTATATGGTAATTTTTTGGGGGGCAGGCAGTAATTATCTTCATTTCTTTTCTTCTTTTTTTTCAATGCATGGATGATAATAAGATTTAGATAGGGGGTAATCTTTTATGGGTATGTTACTAGCTACCTTCAAAGCTGAGGAAATGATCAAAATCTAAATATGGCTAAATGATTTGATGCTGCAAATAGCAAATTGTTTCTAGATCAGAGACTTTCTTGTGTTAGGGACACGTGGATCAAAATATATTTCCACGTTGGCTAAATGTAACTTCATAAGCAAATAAAATATATTTTCTTGATTATCAACTTTTGCCCCCATGTGGTTCGAACCTAAGAACCCTTCTAAATCACATACCAAATTATTGAATCACCCAATTGGTTGATATATAAAGAAGTAAAATGTTGATCTCTTCCCAAATAGTACTGAGACTTTTTGGAGTGAATCCTACACCTGTGAACTCAAGTGGTATAAGAGTCGATGGTTCAGTTGGGACAAGACATGTTTGTTAGTAGTTGCGGGTTCCTCAAGTCGCCTCTCCTCAAGATGTAGCAATGACAAATTATGAGATGTAACATCTCAGAGGGAAATCGGTCTAAGGTGGAGCCAAGTCACTCTAGTGCACCTTATTAAGATTTACTCCAAAAGGTCTCGGTACTCCAAAATATATTTCTACATAGGTTAAGTGTGACTTCACAAAGAATCACTTTAAAAGTGTTGCTCTCTCCTCAAATAATAACGAAACCTTTTGGAGTAAAACCCCCACACATGTGCACTCGAGGTGGTTAGGTTAAGATAATATCAGTATTAATGAGATCCAACTACTCCTAGAATAATGCCACTACAAGTCTACAACTGATACACCAACTATAAGTCAAAGAAACTCCTTATCACAACTGCCCATTAAACTCACTAACATCAACGTCTATCCATTACTGCCAGATTCTGCGCACCTAAAAAATTTATGTTTCAAATGAACAGATTTTGAATTGGAAGATTAAACCAAAGTAGCCCTAACATACACACATTCGCAATGTCGATCGAATGAGCGTACACAAATCAAAGAACACACACCGATTCCAGATCCAAAACCTAGGCTCTGTTTGGCAAGACTAGCTGATCATCTAGCTGATAACTGATAAACTAGCTGATAGCTGATAATCTAGCTGATAGTTGATAATCTACTAGCTGGTAGCGGAAAGCTGATAATCTAGTTGATCAACTAAAAATTGTTTGGAATGATAGCTGATTAATTAGCTGATAAATGCAAAATGACATTAAAGGACATATATATGATATAATTAAGTATATTAATTTTATAATCATATAATTAATTGTTATAAATAGCTTTGTATTTTATTTACAAAATACAAATTAATACCATAAAATAATTTATATTATTTAGAAAACTAAATTATGTGTGTCCGTAAATGCTTACATGAAAATAACTCTATATTAATATATAAGAATTCGCAAAAAATAAACGCATGTAAATAAAATACAATAAACGACTTGGATAACTATACATATACCTAATGCATCATCCATAATTGAGAAGCAATGTTATTGCGAATAGTCTTCATTTCTAGAGAAGTCTCTCTATAACTTAAAAAAATAGTAAATTAGTAAAAAAAAAAAAATAGCCACCACTCGAACACTACATTAAAAAAATATTTTTATAACATCTAAAAATATTTTTATACTCGATGTTGTTAAAACTTATTTAATATGTAATAAATATCTAACAAGATTATCTACAATTAAAAAATTAATGTGTAATGATTTTTAATTTTAGTGAAATTCTTTGTTTTATAATATTTAGTTAATTATTAATCACTATTTTTTTTCATTAAAAATATTAAGCTATATGTTAATTTTAAATTCAATAAGTTTTAATAACGTATTATATGAGCTTGAAATGTTGGTTTCTCATTTGCCAACTCTATTAAGGTATAATCGCAGGGTACTAATATTCGCGGGTTTGCAAGTGCATTAATTTTTTAATGCCGTAAAAATAAGAGTATATGAAAAAATTGTTTTAAAAAGAATATATAGTGTCACGTCTGAAGTACTAGTCCCACACAAAATTTGAGACAAAGGTATATATTCGCGTACAAGTCAGATTGAGTCCGCCAACACTAAATTTCTAATTCTATTAAGGATTTACCATTAATTCTATCTATTAGTTTTTTCATATTCTTCAAATTAATTAAACAACAACTCTTTTTCTTCTTATACAATTTTCTGTCAATTCTATTTTTTTTTTCTTTTTTTGTTAATGAAGATGATGAGTAAGGTCGAGTTTGTAGAGGTCCTGGACGCCGACAAAAAACTGCGGCGGGTAACTGCAGGGTTTGTGGAGGTGTGCCTTGAATGCCCTTATAAGGAACGTACTCCCTTTCTCATGTCATGGGGTCGCAGGAAAATAAGGTCTACCCTTAAGAATAACAGAGAGTTTTCGAGGCCGCCGCAAAAGCAGTTGGCGCAGCCTTCACGACCACTAATGATCACTGGAGCCGGAGAGGATCATGATGATGATGATGATGATGATGATGAGGAAAAAGTAGTTGGTAATGAAAATGGTGCAGGCAGTGGTAGGGAAAACAAGGAGGAGGCTGGGATATTGATGAGTGAAGAAGAGAGGATTTGGAGGTGAACAAGTGGAAGAATAAAAAGAGGAAGCGCAAGGTAAGATTAATTAATTAGATGAATGTATATATATTTGTGCTGCTTATTTTTTGGTGGTTTTGTAGGAAGTTCTTGAAGAGTTAAGGGAGCAGAAAAAAAATTTGTCCCAACAGAACAAAGAACTCAAACAACGAAAGTGGAAAGCGAAGTGAGTCTCGTATCACGAGGTGCATATATGGAGAGTCGTGAGATCGACCCGTGTTCGGGGTGTACTTTTGATGATGTCATAAAATCATCACCTTGCCTTTTGGCATCCATCTAAGCGGAGATATTGTTGGTATCTATTTAGGGGCGACTCTTCCAATTTTTTTTTTTTTTTTTTTCAATCCATGAGACTATAACTCAGATATCTGATCACTTAAGGCGGAGACCAGAGTCTATTACCACTTAGACTCATTCGGTTGTTAATTTTTTGCCCGACTTTTTATGAAGTGTTACTTTTTGTGTTAAGAAGTATATATACAATTTACAAAGAAAATAGCCTTTAATTTGACTTATGATTGATTGACACAACTGGAAGCGAGTTATAGTCTCTTAACTATGAACTTGAGTTAAAGTGCTGAAAAGTAAACAACATTAAAAACTCCCCCCATTCACATGGTGCGTGACTCGGGCCGAACTCGAAATGGTCAAATGGTTCAAATAACGAGTGGTTTAAACAAAACAAAAAAACAAAAAATCCGTTTGGACTCATTGAGTCCGGACTCAAAGATTTTTTTTGTTAACAATTTAAGATATCTACCTAAGTAAAAGACCTAATTACCCTCTACCCCTAAACACTAATAATGAATTTTAATTAAGGGTCTTTATGTCTTTTTGGTTGTTTGAGTCCGGACTTTTTGAGTCCATCTAGCATTACCCAAAAATAAAAAAGCTTTTAATTGATAAATTTACTCTTTGAATAAAATAATAATAAATGTTCTTAAATGATATTAATTAAAGTTAGTTTTAATAAGTTATTCCTATTTGTGTATACTGTATACCCAATTTATTATATGTGCATAGAAAATTCAACCAATCAAACACGTAAAAATTGAAAGTCAGTACGCATTTGAGGAAATATAATATTTATCGGTTTAGGTATGACGTTCGATATAAATCTAACTTATGCGATGAGTTTGACGACTATAGTTAGTGTCCAATATGAATCTAACTTAGACAATGGTTACTTGGTTAATCAAGCGTATTGGAACGTTAGAGATTTCTATAAAGAGCAGCAGCAAGAGCGAGCACTCCTTGAAGAGTTAAAATCAAGACGTTTACATGTATGATCATCTCTTTCATCTATGATTCGATGTTGTTTGGTTTAAGAAAAATGCGAGAATAACACCCTTAAATGCACAACGCCCCCTTACCCACTGTATTTTGTATCACGAGATATATATAAGGTCGTTGGGCATTCTTTTGTGCATTATTGATGTTGTTCTAGTCATCCTTTTTTTATTTATGAGGAATTTAATTAATTAAGTATTACTTATATACGTAATCGAGCACAATGAAAAAGTTTGATATATGTAGCCGACCCCAGTTAATTTGGGACTGAGGTTATGATGTTGTTGTTGTTGTATTACTTATATACGTACATTCTTTTCACTAAAATTACTATTTCAGGCATCGGCCTTGTGGCAGCGCCTAAATGGGGACCGACTTACTCCTCCACTGAACAAAAGGGCCCAATTCGGACAATACATACATTGGTATTAGTATATTTTTCTTTTTCTTTTTTTGAAAGAGGTGTTATTTGTGTACTTTCCTTGGTATGTACAGCTAGTGTAATTCTTCAAGAGCAATTGAGTTTTCGTTCATCGAAAGAGAAAATAATTCCATTAGATTATGTAGTGTATTAGCTTTTTTGGTTATTTTTTTTCATATTGTTTCGGGTCGGGAAGGTCGGAGTTTAATTGTCTTGACTACTTATTAACTTACGACAAGTTCCTTTATATCTAGAGCTTAAAATTAAGACATAGATTCGTGTCATCCCACTGTAAAATTCTTTTAAGAGATTAATTAATTAACATTTCTCTAATAAATTTTGATAAAAAAAATATTCTAGCTATCTAGCTAACTAGCATTTATACGTAGGGACATTTGGTACACATAAAATTAACATTGGAATTGGACTACGGTTGTTCAAAATAAATTTTTATGTAGTAGGATCACTTATCATACAATGCTTGTCGCGATGAAGATAAATCACAAACATCGTCGTTCCTTGATGCGCGACATGCATGTTGTAGGATCACAACATCTAGCTCCATCCTTTTCTCTTTCGTTGTATCCAAGAAATAGGCAATGAATTGCCTTAATTGTTATCAAACTTATATATTTCAATGATTATTAGGTACAAAGGCTTAATATATATAAATGGTTTCGAATAATACTCGAAAATGGCATAATGCGAAGATTGACATTCCACGACTTTTGATAAATAAGAAATAAGATGAACCTTGAATTGAATGTAGTAGCCAATGTTATTGATCACATGAGCTACAATATTCTTAATCCCCAATGCAGAGAAAGAATGGGTGAAAAATGTTTACCATTTGAAAGCTTTTGTCAAACTTTATGTTGTTCACTCCTTAAATTTTTTTTCTTGCTATTGTTTTTGTTTTTGTTTTTTTTTTTTCTTAAAATCTTCTTGCCATTTTATTTGTCCCAAACCTTGACAAAAATAGAAGCTGAAAAAATTCGATGGTATAATAGTAAACTTAAGAAGTCAAAAGCATCAATAACCACCGCAATAACTCTCTGATGCCCAAGGTCATTTCCATCGAGACGAATAAGGTTCGAAACTCGTGGAATGCGAAATAAATGTTAGACCTCTAGTTAATATTTAATCCAAGTTATCCATCATAAATGTCTGTAGAATAATCAATCTAAGTCCATTATAGATCTTGATAGTTATACGATTTTTTTGGGCTCAATATATAGGCTCGTCCAAGCTCTATAAGTTCGAATAATGAAAGCTCAATGTCTATTACATTAGATTGAAAAGATTAAGTCAAAGCATCTCTCGTGAGATAGATAAAGCGTTACTTGTCAAAAGGCAAAGTTTAGGGATGCTATGAGTTTGACTCAACTCTTTTTTTTTTTTTTTTTTTTTTTTTAGAGGATTAAAAGAGTTCTTTTTTTTTTTTTTTTTTTTTTTAGTTAATGGATTAGAAGAGTTTAATGGGTTTTGGTAGTTTTTGGGATTGGAGATTGGAGATTCCAACTTAGCTCCAAGAGTGTGTGTGGTTTGATTGAGTAAATTTTTGATGCTTTGGATAAAAATTATGTTGTAAATATATAAATAGGGATTGAAAGAGTAGTAGTGAGGGTAGTTTGGACACTTTTCTGTCGATTACTTGGGAGTCTATAAAAACTCCCCCTTTGTCTTCCTAGAAAGCCCATTAAAAATGTTAATAACAATTATGTTGGAGTATAGAGATTCAAAGAGAAGTAGGTGCGGTAGCCTAATGGAGAAGGGTGGTTGCGGTGGCGTGGACGTGTATATAGAAGACCGACAAATGCCTCAGTTTGGTAGGGATAAGATTAGACCTAATATAATTTGCAATAACATAAATTGTAATAGATTTAATAGTTTTCCAAGTCGATTCATTTTGAGAATCATGGGTATCCAATCATTCAGTTTGACTAATGTCATGAGGGCTATCATAGCCTAGGAGATAACAAAAGAATGGTGGTGGAACTACCTCAAATTGAACCCATTACCTTTATTTTAGTCAAAGTAGTGGTGCCCGTCATTGCCACTCCGCCACATCCCTCTGGGGTGATTCATCAACTGTATTTTTATTTTATTTTTTTTGATGATCTTGGGGGTGTCCGAGTATGATACATCAACTGTATTGAATAGAGGTAAATGGAAAAATAGGACTTTTGTAGCCAATCCCAACTAATATAAATATTTATTTGAATAAATATCCAAGGGTGAAGAATAACAAAAGGATGAGTTAGAAAATTATCCACCCATGTCTTTGGAAAAAGTTTTACCACACATATATAGCTCAAATTAACAGTACAATGGAAGGCATGCAAACATTTCAGATAATCAACAAGGACAATGTTTGATGCCGAAAAAGTTGAAATAAAAAACGAAAGAAAAGCAATAGAATTGAAATAAAATAGATTTCACAATAAGTTTGATCCCGAAAGAGTTGTTTGATCCACCTCCAATTTAGATTTAAGTAGATTTCTTTGGACATTTGAAACGCAAGTTTTCCAAGAGATAATTCGTAGCGAGGTTGAAGAACATCAACTCTCGAGTTCCTATCTATATGAAACCTAAAAATCTATCCCCAAATCAAAATATCCAAATATTTGAGTAAAAATCCAATTTTCACGTTCCACGCTGCGAGTCACGCTATGGGCATGGACTTCACGGTGTGAGTGGCAGTGTGGAATCCAATTGCTCTCTGTCCATTCTATGTTGTAGGTGGCCTCGTTAGAGATATGTGGGCGTCGACATGTAATGCCCGTTGAACGCGTCAATAATAATCTTAAACTCGAATTGTTACCAAATGCTAACTACAATTGGTTTTATAGTAGCGTGGTAAGCACGAATGTCGATCCACTGTGATTGATAATCTAACTTTGGTAAAAAACGAGAGTTTTAAAAGAGTAAGAAACTAACTAATTACACTAGCTAACATGAGAGCATAAGAACCAGCAATTATCGAATACAACGGCAATAGAGAAGAAAGAACTAATCTAATTAGCTAAGAGAGAAAGTAAATAACGGACTTAGGTTGAAAAAATCAAGTTCAACTCAACATCAAGGATTTTGTCGTCGATTCTACAAAAAATTGTTTGATTTAGTTCAAATAGACTAGTTATAGAGCTTCGTAAAGCATCTAACACTCCTCGATTTCCTATTTTTAGTAAAAGACTCTTTAACAAATGTACAACCCTTGGTAGAGCGACCACTGGATTATACACATTCGCCGCATTAAGATTCATGAAACCACTAGCCCTAGACAACTAAGTCACGAAGCACTCGATTTAGCCCAAACCATCTTGTTATGCAAAATAGACCAAAAGGGAGCGTACTAATTGGATAGTCCGCTTGCTACTTGGTGTTCAATGCTTCACACAATTACGGATGTAAAACAATCAAACTAGCAATATATAGATTTAAATAAAAGAAAATATATTTGCAAGTACACAATCAATTGTCCAAACCATAGTAATCAAATAATAACAAGAGTGATACCAAAACATAAGCCAAATTTGAAATTAAAATAAGTAGAACTCACAAATCTCATGATAATGTTGAGTTTCACTTTCAAATAAACCAACCACCATCCTAACTCAATGTGGGACCCATGCATCTGCCTTGAGATGTGTGCTATCATGCTTTGTGAGGCAAATCATCAAAAACACTTCAAAAGTATCCCTGTTTTATTAATCTTTTCATCAAACTGAATTTAAAACCTACAAATAACAAAAATAAATGACTATTAATCATTTTTTTGAAGATTTAGGCACATCAAAATATAATATTTGCACACTAAAATGAGATATATATATATATAGGACTCAACCGCCTGAGACGATAGAGTGGATTTTCAAAAAGTGTTCCTCCCATCCTTTTTGGCTCCGATTCTTTGTTAGAAGTCCTGAAAGCCAGCAAACGATACAAATGAAAGATTATCACTATAAATAGAGATTAAGGTTCAAAATTATACTAAACACTAGCATAAATAATATAGACTTATCACTTGCTAACCTATTAATAAAGGAGACCCATATATATTAGTAGTCACTCTCTTTAAGTTTGTAAAAATTAATTACTTGTAGTTCAACAAATGAGACAAAGATATATGGTAGAAAGCAATTTAAAAGATATTTAAAAAAAAAAAAAAAAAAACAAGCTAGTAATTAATGAAAATGAAATATGGTTGAAGGAGCTGAGATTGAAGTCCAAACCTTGTCAATTATGGGAACGAACCTAAACGCCTCAGGGACCTCCATCAGTTTGCTGCAATTATGAATGGTCAAATGGTGCAGGTGTGGAGCTGCTCCTTCCTCAACTATCCACTCTTCCAGTATAACTCCGAGAGATAAAGATGAGTCAAGTTGGGTAATTACTCTAATGTGGGCATCGGGTCTTCCTCAAGTACAATACTATCCAATTTCAAAATGGTGAGGTTTGGAGGGAATTCACATGGGTTAGGCAATGCTCGTGCAGGAAAATATCCATAAAATTTCAATTTGACAAGTTGCTGGCAATTAATGCCACCAAATTGTAGTGGCACCGTTGAAAATATTTCCTTCTCGCCATAATAAAGACTACACCGTATCGACAAGCATTGTAGGGAGGTAAGTCCATCAACAAAAGGTATAACTTCACTAACTTCCTCCCTTGACTGTGTTCTTACATTCAACTTCACAACATTAGTAAATGTGGAGGTATTCTTCTTCATCCAACTCCCTACTTTTACTCCTTTTAGAGTGTGAAGGTTTCTTAAGTTGTCCATGCGAAGCTAAGCTTCTAGTAACGTATGGGAGGCATAGAATCCTCAACTCTTCCATTTTCCATAATACATCGTGCATGCTTGCATTTCCTTCGAAAAATCTGTGCATACCGGATAAATCGAGTGTTTGCAACTTTTGCATTACTTATAGTGCAAGGGATTGGACCTATGACACTAATATGTTTCATTCCCAAGTACCTTAAGTGGATTAAGTTTCCGATTTCCTTTGGGAATTTACATCTTCCTTCTAGGCCTTCAAGATCAAGTACTCTGAGTAACTTCACCTTATTGAAGGTAGGCATCTTAGTGATGTAGCTTTCATGGTCAAACATAAAAAGAATAGAACGAGCGTGTTTATTATAGGCTGCAACTTCACCAAAACCATCCTTTTCCAAGGAAATATGAACACCCAATCTATGACATACTGATTTCTTGATTGAGGACATAACTTCACCAAAACCATCCTCCTTTGCCTTGACAATTGAGAAATCTCGCAAAACATCATGTAAGCGGCACGATTTAACTATCCCAAGAGAATTCATTTTTTCCACTTGAACCATGCCCCTACTAATCAACTCCATCAAGGCATTCTCTGCTGCTTCATGCAGTGTCTCCTCTCCCTCTTGGCGTATGTATCCCTCTGCAATCCATACCCCTATTAGCCTCCTTCTCTCAATGCGAAAGTCCTCTGGAAAAAGGCTTGTATAGAGGAAACATGACTTCAAGTTGTACGGTAGATCATCGTAGCTCAAATCAATTATGCTGTGGAATCGTTCTTCCTTGCCCAATTTCCAGTTTATGTTTCGAAGCACACTCTCCCATTCATGTATTAATCTTCTTTTCGTAGATAGCAAACCTCCCAATACAACAATTGCTAAAGGCAAGCCACCACATTTTTTAACCATCTTCTCTCCACAATGCTTCAAGTCTTGAGGAAAGTCACCCGGATCGGCATTGTTAAATGTTCTATTGCGAAACAGGTCCCAGCTCTCCTCTTCCGACAGCATTTCGGGTACAACAGGCTGGCTGCGCGGATCGGCATAAGCGGCTAATCTTTCATTACGACTAGTAAGCATAATTTTGCTTCCTGATTTCCCATTGGGAAAAGCTTTTTCAAAATCATCCCAAGCCTGCTGTGTCCACAAGTCATCAAGAACAACTAAGTAACGTTTGTTTTCTAACAAGTTGTTGAGCTTCCCCATTATCTCTTCTTCTGCCATTTTCTTTTCTTCATCTGATAATACCACTCCAACATTTTGCAGAAGCCTTAACAAAACGCCTTTCACGTTGTAATCTTGGGAAACATCAGCCCAAGTACGACAATCAAAGTGGCGTTTAATTTCGTCAGAAATGTAAACATGCTTGGCAAGAGTAGTTTTACCTGAACCGGGCATGCCCACAATTGTAACAACTCGACGTTCCACATGGTCCTTCACCAATTCCCCGATCAGTGTTCCTTTCGCTCTCTCCATTCCAACCATTGCGAAGTTCTCTTTGGTGTTATGTAAGACCCGTCTGAAATGGCGCGTAGGATCTAGTGATGATGATGTTGATGCTTTTTCTGCAACATGTTTTTCCTTTTGTGTGATGAGACCTTCAATCTTGGGCTTGATTTGTAGGATTTTCTCACTGATTCTACACAGACGTGCCCATCTTCTAGGAATGAAAGCACATCTCAAGATGAAGCTATGGTATTTCCTCAACCTCTCTTCCAAGTCGAACATGTCCATGATAACTTCTATTTCACAAACAGCATCTCTGACTTGCACCATCCATTCGCGGCGATTCACATCCTTGTCTCTTGCTTGCAGTTCATCAGCTTTTACTAAAGAGACATTCAGTTGTTCACCCAATGTTTTCATCTCCTCTACTTCTCGGTGCACCTTGCAATACAACACTATTCTTTCATGAAAAACTTTGAAAAGCTCTTGTCCAACATAAGAACCAAATGAAGAAATCAAAGCCTCTGCCATGATTTAATTTTCTTTCTTCTTCTCCTCTTGCAAAACAACCAAGAAGGCAAGAATAAGTTGAAGGACCAAATTTATGCTATCTATAACAAGGTTGCTCAAATCGTGAATTGGTATCAAATGAAGAGATTGATTTTTGGTCTTTTAAAAGGATTGCTTCTTTTTTTTTGGAGCAAATTGTGGTGGTTTGTGTGCCTCCAAAGATGGCCTGCAAATGCTATTGTTTGAAATTTTGACTTAATAGAAACCGAAGATATTAAATGATGCCATTAAGGATAGGCCAAAGCTACTTAGGACTAGGGGTTTAAACTCGTAAAGCACACCATATATTGCACCAAATCGAGCACAATGGAAGAGTTGTAAAAAACTAATTTGCTTTTTTCTTTTTAGTATTTAAAATAATTGGATTTAGTGTGTCGAAAATAGGCCCTCTCGATTCATAAAATGTGTGTAGCAAGAGAGTTTTCTTGCCCTTAATTCTTTCTCGAGTTCTAGAATTTTTCACATAACTTTTGTACATGTAGTAGATTTTTGTGTTTATTTTTATTTGATAAACTTAACGAGAACTGCTCATTAAGTCCTTTTCCAAAAGTAAAGTGCATTATTCATGATTCGAAATTCCTCCAAAAGAAAAAGAAGAAAAAGCAAAGATGTACAAACTTGCAACTAAAGGAAGCTTATACCTTTCTTGGGTTTTTGGCTAAGATAAACTGTACTTGTGTCATGTCCAAAGTATGCACGAGGACAATGTTAATTAGGGGTGCGCAGGGATTTGGTGGTGGTTTTCATTTATGGAAAATCGCAGTTCACCAAACCGCAAACCACCCTCAAACTTGCAATTGAATGGAATGGAGTTAGAAGCCTTTTTCATGTTTTTTGAACTTTGGAAATAAACTTGGACTCATAATTTTGGTTGAGTTCATGTGTTTCAATATTGTTTTTTGTGGATGGTCATGTATGATGGATATATATATGTTTTGTTGATGGACATGTATGGACTTGTATGGAATGTGTGACATTTTTTTTTATTGTGTCGCAGAAAAAATGGCAAAATCAGACTGACCAAACCGCGTAAACCACGGTTGATTTGGTCGCGGTTTTGAGGGTTCACAACTTGATGGTGGTTTGGTAAACGATCAAACCATGAACCCCTAATTTATATGCTTCGAACTACGTGTTATGATGCGATTTGGAGTGCATATGATGACAAATGAAGGGGATCGAACTCTAGGTATATGGATAAGAGAATATCCATCGGACCTGCATAAAGTTGCTCTAGACTAGTCACGTAGTTGGCCTCTACACAAAAAAATAAAAAAAAAAGGAAATGGTGACAATTATTGTATATCTATCATATCTATCATATATATAAAAGCACGAATCACAAGTTTTTTAGTCGTAATCAAATTTACCTTTTTGTCCCTCGCTCACACTTCTCGTGCATCCCTTATATTTCCTTTTTTTTTTTTAATCTCCACATCAACTCTAAACTTTTATCTCCTTCTTCCGTGATTTCTACACTACTCCTTCATTCCTCTCTCTCATCTCTCTCACGTTTCTATAATCGCCAAGTTCGTCCACTCGCAAGTCCGGATCTCATTTTCTCTTCTATAATTGTGGTTTCTTCTAAATTCGCCAAGTTCGTCCACTCGCAAGGTCTGCAGTCGTTTGTGGTGTATATGGGTAGCCATGCCCAGAAATTACATCAAAGGATCTTGATAGAACAACAAATTAACATTACCAGCTATTGGGATCTTACATGGGAAGGTGCACGATCTAATCTCAACTCTTACGTACATGCTCAAAATCATGTAGGATGAACTTTGTTCGTGGTTTGTTTTCTATCGATCATTGTGTCATTTGCTATAGTGAGAGTTGATTCTTCTTTGGCACGGTTTTAGAGTTTTGGGGAAACTTGATAGAATTCTAGATCTTATTGCTGAATTGACATGCCAAAAAAACACGATGACTTAGAAAACCTAGATAGAACCCTATATCTCAACCCAATCACTCAAAGAATGTCAATTACATTTGAATTCCAAGGTTTTTACTCAAACTATATTATCTTATTCTCACTAACTCTATATGACCTAAATGTGGGATTTTATCATTACTCCCCTCTTAAATATCCACCTTGTTCGGTGGAAAGAAAAAGAAACATACAGGGAAATTGAAAAAAACACTGAGAAAATATACCTGACAATACAAGCAAGCAAGGTCATGAAGAGAACAATCTTGAGTGTAACATTCGCCAATATCATGTGATCAAGCACTGCTTGTGCACTACCAATAGTGCAAAAGGAGACCAACACATATCCATATGGTGTATAGTCAAGAGGCAACCATGCTAGGATACAATGATACATAGAGACCTTGCAATAGGAGGCCGAGCAAAGCGCAATAGAGAAGTAGAAGTGAAGAAAGGGAACAACTATACTCGCAGAAAGACCAAGACCATGATTTAACCCATAGTAGCCTTTTAGTTGTCCATTGATTAGCACCCCTTATTGCTTGGTGAAAGTAGGGAGTGGCCACAACTACAAGTGACACAACAACTATCGCAACATCATGTGTCCAAGGGCAACATGCACCATAATGTCTCTAACAACTATGAGAACGACCTACGGACACCGTAGCGATGTTAGGTATGTGAGTGAATTGAAAAGAAGAGAAACAGAGAAGAGGAAGGGTAGAAACATAGAAGAAGAGATAGAGAGAGATAGATTTGTATAAGCAATTCTTGCTCTGCATATGAGCTTCATTACATTATGTATTGGCGATTACACGATTGCTCTAACGAATTGGCAGGGAGTCTTTACAATTAGCAAATCACCTAATGACGTATGTTTATCATATCCGCACACCACATTCCATGACTTAACGAATTGTCACTACGAAATCACCCAATTTGTTAGGAGTGACTCGAGGCATGATGCTCCTCCTTACATTCCCAATATGGTCCTCTGTATTCGTAACATTACCCCCACGTTCAGAAATGACCTTGTCCTTAAGGTCAAAGAAGGGAAAATCCTGGATGAAGTCGTTGAGATTCTCCTAAGTGGCGTTGGACGCAGGTTGGCCTTGCCATTGAACTAAAAGTTGAGCGGTAGCAGAACTCGAAAGTAGGACAGAGCAACGATTAAGAATCACCAATGGCTGAAGCAAAGGGTGCGAGCCCATAAAATCCAATGGAAGAGGAGGAAGGAGGTTGAAGATCTCCATAACATTTCTTCAACAAAGAGACATGAAAGACATTGTGAATCCTTGCATTGGAGGGCAAATCCAGCTTATAGGCTACCTTGCCAATGCGTGATAACACTTGAAATGGGCCAAAGAAATGCTTGCTTAGCTTGTTGTTCGACGATGAGCCACGACGTCTATTGATAGGGGCGTAATTTGACAAAGACCCAATCCCTAATAGTAGATTCATCCACAAAACAATGAGCATTAGCTTTTTGAAGCATTCGGTGCTAAGCACGAGAAAGTTTCGCCTTTAAAGTCTCTAAAATAGAGGTACGCCGAGATAACAAACCCAAGTTTTGGGATAATCAGTCAGAAACAACGAAAATAATCCTCCAAACAACGATTTAAGACTTCAGCTTTGGTCGTCCATCCGGGGTGGTAGGCATTACTCATAGCAAGTGTTGTCCGTTGTAACATAAAGAGTTCATGTCAAAAAGTACCGAGTAAAAAAGGATCACGATCGAGCGCAATAAAAGAGGGCATGCCATGGAGATGCACAATCTCAAGAACAAAGATTGAAGCTAATGAGACAAATTGAAAGATTGGGGCCCAAACCAACAAAATGAGCACGCTTCGAGAGTCGGTCCATAACCACCAGGATAGTGGTTTTGCCAAAAGAACCAGGTAAATGAGTGATGAAGTCCATAGCAATCTCATCCCAAATCCGTATGGATCTATTGTTCACAGATTGCATGAAGGACACTGTCGTTTCCTTAAAGCGATTTTGGCTATTTTAGTCCTTCCGCGTGCATTTTCTCTTAACTAAGAAATATTTCATTGTTTTTTTTTTTTTTTTTTCCGTTTTATTAACTCTATAGTTATTATCTTTCAATTGGCTTTTCTTTTTCCAATCTATTGGGGGAGACTTCTAATGTTGGAATAAATTGTTTCTTTAGGCATCAGCAAAACATGCCAGAGACACCAGGTTCAGTAAGGACAAATCATAGACAATTTTGTTTGACCTCAAAGATGTTGGGGGACTTGCATCCCCCGACCTCACCTCCTAGTTCCGACATGGAAGAATATAAAAGAAATTAGTAAACTTTTATGGATATATGATAATAAATGAGAGATTCCAGAATTGTGTAGTAGTAATGGTGTTTACTGATTTCCATATTATTATTTTACGTGATGGTGCCATTTAGCAAAAGTTAAATTTTCTCTTTACACCCTTTGATTTCTTGCCATAAGCAGGAATACGGACTTATGTTGTGATTTTTTCTTTATTTGGAATAGCTTAAGGTATTATTATTCTAAGATTGGTAATTTAATCCATGTTGTTATGCAGTTTGCCAATATGAAAGAAGTTATTGAAAGGAGAATGAGAAGTGTTGAAGAATTCATCAAGGTAATTCAGTCTTTCTAATTTGACAAAGGCACAAGGATTTTCTGTTTGTGATTTTGTGGGTTTAAATTGTTGCGCATCATAAGGCGAAAAACCACCCAAAATACCTTAATTTAAAAAACACCACAAATCAATGATTTCAAACATGAAAAGTTGAATATTTGAGAAACTACACTCATATCTTGATCATACAACAATTACAAATAGTTATAAAGTATCTATTCTATATATGTGGGGAAATGATCGTAATCAATGTGAGAAACTTGATCGACTTCAAGATTTTGGATAATATTTTCTTAAGCGCGGGCCTCTCAATGCTATTATCTTTTTTTTCTGTTGGTTATATTCAACCAAAAAAGAAAAAGAATTTGGGCATATACACTACACATACCAACTCAATATATTCATATAGGAAGGACTCAAGTTGCACCATAGGAAACAAAGTAATCCGCATAACCATGCAACAATTAATAGAAGAATTAAGACCAAGTTAATTATAAACAAAACCTGTACATTGATCTATGCCCGCTGTTGTGTAACCCCTTTGTGCCGATCCTGCAAGATGAATGCCTTACAAGTCGCAACTTCACTAGAATCTGCCAAAAGAGATGTTGGAGAAACTAGTTGTGACCACTTACCACAAGGATATTCATAAATTTTAACATATGGATTAGTAGCATGGAAAGGATCAATAGAGTCATTGCCAATTTTGAAGGTATCTACATGCATAAAAGTCATAGCACCATGAAATAGATGAAAATAAGTGTAATGGAAATTCATACCTTTAAGAAATGTCCACAGGGATCTTTGAAGCTATTCAAAGAATTCAAAGAAGAGTTACAAGTACCGTAACAAAATTAAGTGAAAAAAGTTTAAAAGGAATGAATAGTCAAAGGTAGTGTTTAACCTAACCGTTTTGATCTTTCATTACAACGAACTTGAAACATCATGCATTCAAAGAAGCATGAACTCGACCAACCGAAAAAATAAAATAAAATAAACAAACAGACAGACAAATAAATAAATAAAAGTACAGATCACATCTTGCAATTCAAAATGTTCACTCAATATTTGAGCTCATATCTACAATATCGTGTGTGGGCCGCACCGGGCGCTTGAATTACATAGGTCGGGACAACAATTGGTTTAAATAGTTTGGAGGGCTTCGTTGCTTAAAAAAAGCACCTCCCCACCCCCACCCTCTTAAATTAAAATCTCTCTCGAGTCATCTCCTAGTCTCTTTATAAATACCCTCTTAAATTAAATTCTCTTATAATCTCTCTCGAGCTATCTCCTAGTCTCGAATGGTTTTAAATTCTCGTTTTAATTTACACGTCACATTCAATCTCGGTTATGGAAGAAGCTATGTCTCGGTTGAGTGGCATAATTCACAACATGAGTAGCGCAAGACTACTTCAACTCAAGTACCCTTAGAGCCCAAGGAGTATAGTATTATTAGTACTAGTACCAATACAAATACTACTCAGAAAAGATGCAATGCTAACAACAAGAGGGCGTTGAGGGAGGGTGTGGGAGGGGGGATCAGCAGTAATTAAAAAAAAAAAAACCCACTAAATACCCTGCAATTGATGAATTGTTGTTTGCTAGTCTCTTTTATATTATTATTTATTTTTTTGTCAAAGATCAACTGCAGGATTAGTCACCCAGCTTGAATATCATCCACATATTACCACCATTCAAGATAGGTCCTTTGAGTGTGCATCTTTACATATATTTCGCGGTCTACCCAGCTTTTTTAAGTAAAACTAAACCTACAAACCAACTGAAGTTAGCATAGAAGTCATATATGCAGAGCTATATAAGGTTGTGCTCACCACATAGAAGCTCGATCCATATTGCTTGTGAACTATAGATCTTATTGACGTAAAAAAAAATTATAAGTACCAAGCACAAAAATCACTTATGAGTAGTCCTACACATTGATCAATATATAGAAGGCATAAATCACAATATGCATCTATATAAGCTGACATCAATAAATGCCAACACTGTCCCATCCCCTTGTTAAGTATCGGATGAACTAGTGCTCTTCTTCTATTTGATTCTATTTAGAGCTTATAATCTATCTTCTTAAGAGCAGAGCAAGTGGAGAGTACACATTAATTGAGATTGTGCAAATCATATTTAAAAGTAATTATTTTCAAAGCTCATCGTTGTTTTAATATATCAATTCAGCAGCAAGAACAAAGATGCCAAGTATATATATCAAGGTACTTCAAAGAAGAATTGGCACTGCACTTTGGAGATTACCTGTGAGAAGTCCATATATATGAGGATCAAAACCCAATTCATTGTAGTCCACGTTCTCAAATTTCTCCATTGTCACTGAAAAGTACAAAAAGTTGAATCATTGAAACCCTCAATAGCACCAAAAAAGGCCGAAAAGTATTGAGAAGCACTTAGCTTCATTAGGAGTCTTTGGAAGCAGAAAAATCAAACTAATAAGCACAATTATGTATTCTTGTACATTGGCTAGCACACAAAATGGACCGATCAGGCTCACTTTGATTTGAATTCCAGTTGAGGCTAAATCTTTGGCTTGATTAACAAGCTACTTTTCAAAAGAATCGAGCATAGAAACATAAAGAGCTGAAAGAAACGACAAGCGAACATAAAAGAGAAGAAATGCATCTAAACACACAAGAAGAAATTTGCGAGATCAAACACAAGCGACAATATGCAAATTTCAAACATCATAATGTTATTCATAAGAACAAAGTTTAAGGATGAAAGATTGCAATCATGCCCAATAGACAAACCATCCAACAATTAGCCAAATAAATTCTCAAAAGAGAAAACAAAAAAAGGAAAGCGAGGAGCTAGTACGCCACATTTTGAACATTCATCATGAATGCAAGAATGGCCTGAAGAATAATGCATTTGAATTGTGTAAATGTACGTTTGTGATGTTACACAGAGTACATAAATGAGAGAGACTCGAGTTAAGAGAGATAATATGAGATTGTTGAGATGATGTTCTTGTATTCTGTAGTGACTTGATCTGTGTGTTATCACTCCTGATCACTGCTCAAATCAAATTGTAATAAGAGATGAGTTTTGATCGAGTTGGGTCATGCATTTAGATGGATTGAGAGCAAAGTCGTTTGGATGTTGGTTTTATTTTAGTGATATTTTGTTAGTTTCTAAGTTGCATCAGATTTCATGAAGTGCCTCTAAAGAGGAAAGATGCATATTACGATCTCGTCAAAAGAAGGAACAACTGTCTTTTAATGAGAAAATTAAGATCTCATCACTAAAGTTTCGAAACTTGTGAATTAACAAAAGCAAAATTGCGGCGACGATAGATGAATGCCACAAGAATTAATCCTTTCAAACAAACAAAGCAATTTCGTCGACTTACGATATGTGTAATGCACATCCATCTCCGATAACTCAAAGCACATTGAATGTGAAATTAGGTCTTGCATCATGAAATGCATATTGCAATGCTTGATTCTATCATGGTAAACTATGAAATGCATAATGAAACTAAGTTTCTCGCTTGTTCATTGATCAATTGTGTCCATAAAACACTAATTGAGACAATTTGAATTGTGAAGCAATTTGGCGACCATAAAGAATTCTTTAATGGTTCCCGTGCAATCAATAAACATTGTTTGGACAAACTTCTATATGAAATAAATAAAATCACAAACTAGCCACAACTAAGTCATGTATGAAGCACTTTCTCCAGACATAATATCTTACTGCTCGAATAGATAATTAAAAACCCAAGCAGAGCTTATTAGCATGACGACAAATTATGCACTTCATTGGGCTTCAAAAAAAAAAATCTTCAAAAATTAAACTGCTCATTACAAATTCATTGGATCAAAACAAAATTCAGAGAGAAAAAAACAATACTCTTTCGAAACTAAACTAAACTAAACTAGTGTAAGAGACAAACATAATAAGGTGAAAGAAAAAAGTTTAATGCATTGAAACATTTTAGGTGAAATATATAGGTACCCATATATATGGTTTGTAGCCAAAGAAAAGTTATTTATGTCTTGAAGTAATTAAATAACTAGTTTTTCTGGCATTGTACACCGCACTACTAATCAAGTTAAAGTTCTATTAACAAAGCTCAACACAAACAAATTAACTTACAATATCAAATTAGTTGAACATCATACATCCAAGACAAATGCATGAAAATCGAGAAGCATAATCTATTCACGAATAAGCGAGAAAAGTGTGCAATAAGTGTTGCTTTGCTCACCTACGCCTGAGAGAAAGAAACCGGTGCGCTTAATCATCCCACCATCTAAGGACAAAGCACCATCACTTATGCAAGGAGAGCCGACATCATTTCCGTGTTTGTTTTATACACTTGCAAGCGAGAGAAAAGGCTATAGAATAAAGTCTCCCGAGGCCCAGGCCACTGTTTGTGAGACAAGATGAGTTTGCAATTTCCACATTGATCATGTTCACGGCAAAGTCAATAAATCCGATGGGCACGTTCGTTTGGCGCTCTTGGTTTTGGAAGAGCAAGCTTTTTTTGTGGATCCCCAGCAGCTAGCTCACCAACATATGGCCTGCATGTAAAATTATGCTTAATATTGAACCAACACACATTTTAATTCCATGTTCTAGAAGAGTTTCTTGCCTCAAGTCTTCTAGACAAATAACTAGAAATCTGCCATCCAATGGCTTGCTAAATGACGAACCAAGCCCATGAAGCCCAATGCTATTGTTGATTTTTCCTTTCTGATCGTATGGTTCAAGATGCTTAATGCCCTCATTTGACTTGCATACAATTGCAAGCATATGGTCTAATCCTAAATATTCTGAGAAAATCCTAGAATGGAAATTTAATATAAAAAATATATATTTTAATTCCGGCCATGCACAAATAATTATGAGGAAGAGGTAAATATTGCTTGGTGCAGTAAGCCCCTAACCTCCCCCTTATCATCGTTAAAAGAAATCCATAAACTAATTTATTTGATTTGAAGTACCCACATAGTGCTATGGAAAAGCCAGCAAATCACAAGCAATCATGTAAAAAATTGCAGTTTTAGAGTCCTATAGGCAACATTGCCAATAGGGAACTTATTGTATATTTTCAAAAAATAATAGGATTTAGTTAACTTTTACCGAATGCCTAAGAATTACACAAGCTAAAATAATGAGATAATGAACAAACTGGATGATAAAGGCACAAGAACATCTATTTTCCAACAAAATCCGCATAGCATAAAACCCAAAATAAGCACCGCAATATGCAAAAATATGTTGTAAAAACTAAACTACAAGGAAAATAGAATTGAAAACTAAATCATAATCGTGAGTCCCGACTGCTAAGATTGTCGTCTTCAACTTTGCCGAGTGTAGCTACAACTCCCAAAGACATTATTGATCAGCGATGGATTTGAAGCCCGATCCGTGCGGCCATTTTTCAACTCACAAACAACACGAGCTACGTAATTTTCGATTTGTGAAATTTGTGCTATTGTCTTCTCCTCAGGCCCGAGAGCCATCAAGATTCCCATTTTCAACCTGAGCTCCAATTGATGACGAGTGGTACTTTCCTAGGCTAACTGAAAAGTCATATTTGCATTAGAAAAAGAAAAAAAAATGTATGTTCGAATTGGAACGTGGTTTTACCACAAAAAAAACCAACATGGTTTACAAAAAAAAAGACTTTCAAAATATAAGCATTTGTTTCCTCAAAAGAAGAAAAAAAAAACATAAAAAGTATTTGTACACATTATAATTTACGAATATAAATTTTTTAAACACTTTAAACTTCAATTTAACTAGTACTTTGTCTTCGAGAACACGCAACTTTCAGAACAATCATATTCAACAAGCTTACAAATGCACTCCCTGAATAGATATTTTACTGTTCCAATATTTAATGTAAGGAGCATCTTCTAAATTTTATACAAAGTTTGCCAAACATTTAAGTTGTAAAAATTATTATCCAAGAAAAGTATTATGGCTAACGAAGTACTAGGTCTAGCATTCTAACAGGAAACTTATATGAATTATCAGTAAGATTACGCATATAGCAAACTCACAAAAGCCATATGCAGATGCATCACTAAGACACTAACTTTACAATTGTACTCGGAGCAATTTTATGAAAAACAATGATGGTGATTCCTGAAGTGGAAACGGATACCTTGCACATCAAGAATATATTCATCCAACACATTTTCCTGACTTTTCAAGATCGTCCTGAAGTTTCTGTAAAGGAAAAATATAAAATATATAATTCAAACAAATAACCATAATCATATATAGCATATTTTAAGTGGAAGGAGCATAGTACACAGGAACCAACCTGAGACTGCCTCGCGAAACATTCTGCCTTATAAAGGTTGTCGTTATGTGCATTACCCCCCCCACCAAGGAGGGGACCCATTATCCACAGCCATCAATGCCTTATATAATTCTAAGTAATAGTGTAATGCTACAATTTTGTTACTAACTAATTGTGCGACATCAAAGCGGCAATGTGAATGAACTTAAAAGACGACATATAAAGTTAATCATCGTGACATCACTAATTCAGTAATTCACATTGCTAATACATTCCAATAAAAACCAAATTTGTGCATTAATTTCTACATAGCATAGTAGTCATGTAAGATACAAGGAGCACGATTTAGGCATGGCCTGTCTCGCCGAAGCCTTGATCGAATGAAGCCAAGTAGTGACTAGTGACCATCAAATGAAAACCAAGTTTGTGCGTTTTGGAAACAAACCATGCCTCATGAATCCCTAATTTCAAAACAAATGAAAACCAAAATCAAACAAACTTAAAACCCTTGAAAATGCAAGAAATCAAAAAACAACGAAGAGATTGTCGACATTGCAATACCAGATCAAAGATTGAGAGAGAGAGAGAGAGAGAGAGAGAGAGAGAGAGAGAGAGAGAGAGAGAGAGAGATGCTCAGTATCAAAGTACGATCACATCTTGCAATTCAAAATGTTCACACAATATTTGAGCTCATTTCAACAATATCAGTGTGTGCGACTGGGCACTTGAATTACATAGGTCGGGACAACAATTGGCTTAAATGTATGGCGGGCTCGATGAAGTCCAAGAATTAGCTTGCAAATTCTTGATAGGATAATGAAGTCCAAGAATTAGTTTGCAAATTCTTGATAGGATAATGATGAAGTCCAAGAATTAGTTGCAAATTCTTGGAAAAATAGGAAAAGATATGACTCGCAGCGTTCCGGGGGCATGGGTTTATTGGAAACGGCGTGGAGATCACAACTCACAGCTATGCTGTGAATACGACGTTTTTCGGCGAAATTCCATCGTTTCGCCCTCCGAAACGGCAATTTTGCTATTTTAGGAAACTTATAACTTTCATTAGGAATTTCCGTTTTTATTGCCGTTTGCGGCGTTTGTTTCTATTTTTTGTCTAGTTTTCAGTTTAGGGTTTTTTTGGACTTTTTACTATTTTTGGAAAATTTTAGGGTTTCGCTATTTAAGCGATCTATTGGGTGTAATTCGTAGTTTTTGGCTGAAATAAAAGAATTTTCGAACTTTGGCTTAAGTTCTGACCTAGATCGAGTTGTTCGTGGATTCGTTCAACTGGTTTAGAAGATCTCCGCTGCGTCAGTTGGTATCAGAGCCTGCTTCAGCTTGATTGGAGAAATCATGCCGCCGAAGAGGAACCAGTAGCGTATCGAGGAGGTGTATGACCATGACAATCTGAATCGACAAATTGGCCAAATAATTGACCAACGCATGGGCGCGGTGGTGGAACAATTAACTGCCAGAATCGATCAGTTGTTGGGTCGGAATATGGATCGTATCCGTAACCATCGAAGGGAATTTGTTGGTGATGAACCAGTAAGAGATTCTTCTATCGAAGGGGATGATGAGTATGTTGAGGCACCGAGGAGGCGCTACAGGCCGCGTGCAGTTGAGGATGATCGCAGCGGTGGGAGTCTCTGGGATGAAGACGGAGGTCCCGAATTCCATGGCACCCTTCAACCAGAAGAATTCTTAGACTGGCTGGCGTCAGTTGAAGAAGTCCTAGAATTCAAAGGTGTGCCCGAAGACAAGCGTGTGCAATTAGTTGCGACTAGATTCCGCAACAGGGCCATGGCTTGGTGGCAACAACAGAAGTTGATGCATAATAGGAATGGAAAGGCGAAGATCACCTCGTGGGAGAAGATGAAAAAGCACTTACGGGCTGAGTTCTTGCCTTACAATTTCCAACGCCTTATGTATCAGAAGTTGCAGAATCTGAGACAAGAGGCAAAGTCAGTAGATGATTACACCACTGAGTTTTATCAGTTAGTCGCTAGAAACGAACTGCAGGAAACTAACGATCAATTAGTGGCGCGGTATATTGGTGGACTGAGGGTGCAGATCCAAGATGTCAATATGTTTGATCCGGCTTCCTTATCTGCAGCGCACCAGCGTAGCATTGTTGGTGGAGAAACAACAGCGTCGAGGTATGAGTAATGCTTCCAGTAATGTTAGTGTTGGGACAACCAATACTAGAGGTAATACCAATGCAATTAACCCTGCTAGTCGCACGAACAGACCTAGCACTAGTGGGATTAAATGTTTTGGTTGTGGCGAAGTTGGCCACAAGAAGTCAGAATGTAAAGGGAAGAAGACTTTCTTTATTGAGAACGAAGAGGAAGACGCAGGGGAAGAGGCCAACATCACTGCAGAACCAACCTTTGATACTTCTGACAACACCGAAGAGGAGATCGTGACTGGAGACATGGGTACTGCCTTGGTTGTGAGGCGTTCTTGTATGACTCCTAGAACTATTGCGATGATGAGTGGCCTGCGAATACCATCTTTCAGTCCAAGTGTACCATCTTAGGCAAGGTGTGCAGGTTCATGATTGATGCAGGCAGTTGTGAGAATATCGTCTTAGTTGAAGCGGTTCAGAAGTTGGGCCTTGCCACTGAACAACACCCCAGGCCCTACAAGCTAGCTTGGGGTGAAAAGGGTGGTGAGGTGCGGAGTGTCGAAGCGCGCCTTGGTGACTTTTTCTATTGGTGCTAACTACAAGGATTCGATCCTGGTGTGATGTTGTGGCTATGGATGCTTGCCACTTGTTCTTGGGACGTCCTCGGCAGTTTGATAGGGGAGTTGTGCATGATGGCAGAGCCAATAAGTACACCCTTATGTTCAAGGGAGTGAAGATTGTGCTAGTACCCGCCAAGGATCCGGAGAAAGTCAAGCCTACTAAAGAATCTAGCGACTTCTTGTCTTTGGCAAGATTTGAAGATGCATTACAGATTCGAGGTAGTTTACATCTTGATGGGAAAGGAGGTAGATAGAGATGTTGATGTTCCCGAAGCCGCAAATCCTATTGTGAAGGAGTTTTGTGATGTTTTCCCGATGAGATGCCGAAGGACTACCACCATTGCTTGATATTCAACATCGATTGACCTTGAACCTCGGTGCGTCACTACATAATAGACCACACTACCGAATGAGTCTCGGTGAGCATGAGGAGTTGCGCGACGAGTTGAAGACAAGTACAAACAATATGCGAGATCGGAAGAAGCGTCACGTGGAGTTTGAAGTGGGTGACTTTGTGTGGGCGGTTCTCACTAAAGACCGGTTCTCTCAGGGTGATTACAACAAATTGTTAGTTCGGAAGATTGGTCATGTGGAGGTTCGGAGAAAATTAATCCTAATGCTTACTGATTGAAGTTGCCAATTATGGGGATACGTCGATGATGATAATTCGAGGGCGAATTCATGTCCACCCCGGGAGAATGATGAAGTCCAAGAATTAGCTTGCAAATTCTTGATAGGATAATGAAGTCCAAGAATTAGTTTGCAAATTCTTGATAGGATAATGATGAAGTCCAAGAATTAGTTGCAAATTCTTGGAAAAATAGGAAAAGATATGACTCGCGAGCGTTCGGGGGCATGGGTTTATTGGAAACGGCGTGGAGATCACGACTCACGACTATGCTTTGTGAATACGACGTTTTTCGGCGAAATTCCATCGTTTCGCCCTCCGAAACGACAATTTTGCTATTTTAGGAAACTTTTGTTTCGATTATAACTTTCATTAGGAATTTCCGTTTTTATTGCCGTTTGCGGCGTTTGTTTCTATTTTTGGTCTAGTTTTCAGTTTAGGGTTTTTTGGACTTTTTACTATTTTTGGCAAATTTTAGGGTTTCGCTATTTAAGCGATCTATTGGGTGTAATTCGTAGTTTTTGGCTGAAATAAAAGAATTTTCGAACTTTGGCTTAAGTTCTGACCTAGATCGAGTTGTTCGTGGATTCGTTCAACTGGTTTAGAAGATCTCCGCTGCGTCAGCTCCTGTTCCCCACCCCCACCTCTTAAATTAAAATCTCTCTAAGTTATCTCCTAATCTCTTTATAAATACCCTCTTAAATTAAATTTTGTTTTTAATCTCTCGGCGTTATCTCCTAGTCTCTGAGTGGTTTTAAATTAAGTTTTAATTTACACGTCACATTCAATCTCAGTTATGGAAGAAGCTATGTCTCAGTTGAGTGGCATAATTCACAACATGAGTAGCAGTACTACTTCAACTGAAGTACCCTTAGAGCCCAAGGAGTATAGTATTATTAGTACTAGTACCAACACAAATACTACTAAGAAAAGATGCAATGCTAACAACAAGAGGGCGTTGAGGGAAGGTGTGGAAGGAGGGATCAGCAGTAAAAAATAAAAATAAAAAAATAAATACCCTGCAATTGATGAATTGTTGTTTGCTAGTCTATTTTATTTTTATTATTATTATTATTATTATTATTATTATTATTATTATTATTTTTTTTATTTTTTATTTTTTTGTCAAAGATCAACTGCAGGATTAGTCACCCAGCTTGAATATCATCCACATATTACCACCATTCAAGATAGGTTCTTTGAGTGTGCATCTTTACATATATTTCATGGTCTGTCAGTTTTTTAAGTAAAACTAAACCTACAAACCAACTGAAGTTATCATAGAAGTCACTTATGAGTAGTCCGACACATTGATCAATATATAGAAGGCATAAATCACAATATGTATCTATATAAGCTGACATCAATAAATGCCAATACTGTCCCATCCCCTCGTTAAGGATCGGATGAACTAGTGTTCTTCTTCAATTTGATTCTATTTAAAGCTTATAATCTATCTTCTTATCGTAATATAATTTCTTTCGAGAGAGAAATTGTAAAAAAAATTAAAAGTCCTTATAAATCCACTTAAAACTCTAAAACTTGTGGATGGTTAAAATCAATCTGTAGAGTGCATTTTCCTAACATTGAGAACCCTTCATATTTTTTCCTGTTTTAATTGTGGCATTTCCAATGGGATTACATACTACTCATAACACTTTTAAAACCATCAAACTAAGTTTGGATTGCAGAACTTTCTTTAATCTGGTCTTTTAATATGAAAGGAAATGTATCTATGAAACTCAGAAATTTCAGATTTTGAGAGAAAAAAGAATTGGGCACCTTTGTTTGCTCTTAGATATCCTCTGACTTCTATATGATCCAACGAGATCAACAAGCAATGAATTCACTGCATGCCAGATAACCACCTCTAATCTGAAAAAAAAAATGACAGCAATGGAAATGAATCTCAGATATCAGTTAGCAATGCAAGTAGGACTTAAAAATCACCATTACATGTAGTGCAAACCTAGATAGTTCAGGATCAAACAAACACAAAAAAGTGGCATTGAGAATAGTAACCAATGGCCCTTGTGACCCCGAAAATATAAGACCAATTCAAATATTTGAAATTAATACATAAATACAAGACAAAGACAATGACTAACTTTTTAACAATGAACAAGGTTCGAGATATTATATGGCTATACACTAAGAAACATCCAAAGAAAATTATGATTATGTTCAAAAGTAAGAGAACAAGTTGAGAGTACACATTAATTGAGATTGTACAAATCATATTTAAAAGTAATTATTTTCAAAGCTCATCGTTGTTTTAATATATCAATTCAAAGCACCAAGAACAAAGATGCCAAGTATATATATCAAGGTACTTCAAAGAAGAATTGGCACTGCACTTTGGAGATAACCTGTGAGAAGTCCATATATATGAGGATCAAAACCCAATTCATTGTAGTCCACATTCTCGAATTTCTCCATTTTCACTGAAAAGCGCATTTGAATTGTGTTAATGTAGTTTAATAATTACTTTATATGAATTAGGTAGCGGTTTCAATTGTGTTCAATGTGTCGTAGGAGGGAAAAATTAATAGTACGTACGTGCAAAGCATACAAGAAGGCAGATTTGTCGACAATTACAAATCCCTTTTAATATTGTACCTACTGATAGTACATATAAAACATGAAATTGTATCTGTTGATTGTCATTTGTCATCGAACTTCATCATGCATGTCATCCCATGCCAGTACTTCACCTACTTGAAAAAGAACAATTGATAGTGGTGCTAAAACCTAGAGTTCGCAAAAGTAAAACAAAATAAATATTAGCATAACAAAATCAGAATTCTACAAATAATGATAACTTAGATCAACTTTTCAAAGAAGAGATGTAGAGATGTAGAGAGCGATTTGGGTCTCCATGAAAACGCAAAGAAGACATGCAGAGACCGAAAGAATCGGGGTCATGTGTTTAGACGGATTGAGAGCAAAGTCAATCGTTTGGATGTTGGTTTTGTTCTAGTGATATTTTGTTAGTTTCTACGTTGCATCGAGATTTCATGGAGTGCCTCTCCAAATAGGAAAGATGCATATTACGCTTTCATCAAAAGAAGGAACACTGCCGCTACTGAGTGAATGAAAAATTAAGATCTCATCACTAGAGTTTCGAAACTTGTGAATTAAAAAAAGTAAAATTGTTGCGACGATAGATGAGTGCCACCACTAGATCGATAAAGCTACTCTTTAATTAGTTTTAACTAATGTGTAGTATCAACTACTCGTAAAAATTTTCACAAACCATTAGAAGAAGATCACCAGTATATTTAACAAAAGCACGGCAAAGATCAATGTTCTTACCTCTCTTACTTCGATGTCGGCTGATTGCTTTTACAGGGCACGGTTCAATGCTAATGGTTAAGAAACAAGTGTTCTCGCTTATCACTATTCCATACTTCTACTAATAGAAAACTTGGTTTCTTCCATTCAATGTTCAACGTCACATTATTCTACTTTTTCTTTACCTCGAAACTACTAGTGTGCGCCCATTAAAATTAAAGAACAAGAGATTAGTATCTCGCATGAATGCAAGTAACTTGCGCTGAGTACTACTCGACTTAGCTCAACACAAGCGAAAATAGCCACAAGAATTAATCCTTTAAAAAAAAAAAAAACGCGAGAAGGTTCTGCGAGGCATATCTTCAAACTTCAAACAAATAAAGCGGTTTCATCGGACTTACGATATGTGTAATGCACATCCATCTCCGTGATAACTCAAAGCACAAGTGAATGTGAAATTAGGTGCCGCATCATGAAATGCATATTGCAATGCTTGATTCTCATGGTAAACTATGAAATGCATAATGAAACTAAGTTTCTCATTGTTCATTGATCAATTTTGTCCATAAAACACTAATTGAGACAATTGAACTGTGAAAGCAATTTGGCGACCATAAAGAATTCTTTAATAGTTCCCGTGCAATCAATAAACATTGTTTGGACAAACTTCTATATGAAATAAATAAATAAATAATAAAATCACAAACTAGCCACAACTAAGTCATGTATGAAGCACTTTCTCCAGGACATAATATCTTACCGCTCGAATAGATAATGAAAAAAACCAAGCGAGCTTATTAGCATGACGAAAAATTTGGGCTTCGAAAAAGAATCTTGAGAAATTAAACTTGCTCATTACAAATTCATTGGATCAAAACAAAATTCAGAGAGAAAAAACAATACTCTTTCGAAACTAAACTAAACTAAACTAGCGTATTTTCAAGCTTCAAACAAACAAAGCAGTTTCATCAGACATGCGATATGTGTAATGCACATCAATCTCCAGATAACTCTAAGCACATTGAATGCGACGCAAGAAATAATCCCATATTGAAATCAAGGTTACATATAATTTAGGACATTTTAAAGGCCCATGAGGAAAAAAGAATATTGAAGCCGCCATTCTTTGGACATATACGAAACAGGCATCTAATAACACATACAAGAACTTGAACTGTACAAATACGAATAAAAAATCGCAAACTAGCCACAACTAAGTCATGTATGGAGCACACTCTCCGGACATAATATCTTACTTTGCTCGAATAGATAATGAAAAGCCCAAGCGAGCCTATCGGCATGATGTAAAATTATGCGCCTCATAGGGCTTCAAAAAAAAAAAAAAACTGAATCGCACATTACAAATTCATTGGATCAAAAGAAAGTTCGAGAGAGAAAAAAGCAATACTCTTTAGAAACTAAACCGCACAATGGGCACATTACAATTGATAGTACGATTGAACTAAAAAGATTTTATTGCATGGTCAAGGTTGTACCTGGGTCATTATGCGTATAATGAGCTTTTAGAAAGGAAGTGACAAGTAGTTTCTTTTTAGAATCAAAGTCCCGCTTCACAAGGTTCAAGTATCAACTGTTCTCTTTTCATATCATCACAAATTCTCTTTTCATATCATCACAAGGTTCAAGGTACCAACTGTTTTTTTTCATATCATCGTTGTATAGCTTAAGAGACAAACATAATACGGTGAAAGAAAAAAGTTTAATGCATTGAAACACTTGTTTGCTAGTCTCTTTTATTATTATTATTATTTTGAACAGGATAAGCCCATTAAAGACCGAAGACGATGTGAGCTAGAAACGATACTCGAATATATGCCCGAGATCAAAACATATGGATTAGTAGCATGGAAAGGATCGATCGAGTCATTGCCAATTTTGAAGGTATCTACATGCATAAAAGTCACATAGCACTATGAAATAGATGAAAATAAGTGTAATGGAAATTCATACATTTAAGAAATGTCCACAGGGATCTTTGAAGAAGTATCTTGTAACAAAATTAAGTGACAAAAAGTTTAAAAGGAATGAATAGTCAAAGGTAGTGTTTAACAAAACTGTTTTGATCTTTCATGACAAGAGAACTTGAAACATCACAACAAGCATGAACTGACCAACTGAAAAAATAAAATAAAATAAAATAAACAAACAGACAAATAAATAAATAAAAGTACTGATCACACCTTGCACCCCCTTGCCCTATATATAAGTTCCGTCTACTAATTCACATCACTAATTCACATGGTTAATACATTCTAATAAAAACAAAGATTTGCGGCCATGCACGACGACGTCGACAACGACTTCGATCATGACATGCTCTAAGGCCTAAGAGCATTAATTTCTACAAAGCAAAGCAAAGCAAATTAAGTAGCAGAGAGCACCAAATGAAAACCAAATTTGTGCATTTTGAAAACAAACCATGCCTCATGAATCCCTAACAAATGAAAACCAACCAATGATTGAGAGAGAGAGAGAGAGATGACCTTGTCGTTGTCGTTGTCGTTGGATTGATGAAACATTGAGAGAGAAGAGTGTATGAAGAACCCTCACTCACTGCTTTGCTCAATGTATCAGTGGAGGGAAACGCAAGGCCTGTTGAAAATTGCATTTTAAAATGGATGTTAAACCTCGATTCCCCTTTTCGCTGTTGGATGTGCATCCACATCTGTTTTGCTAGGAATCCAAAGAGCATCCAACGGACTAGAAAGGGCAATTAAGTGCACTTCTCATAACTTCGTTTATTTGCTTGGTAATCCAATCGATCAAAACTTATGTAAAAAACTTTAAACAATAAAAAAAAAAGAGAAAAGTTAAAAAAACTATAGGCGTGTGTGTGTGCGTTGTAGGACTTTTTCCTTGATTAAAACAATTGAGAGGAATATTTAACATAGTAACATACCTGCTAAAATATTTTCCAACATAACACATTTAGTACCATGTCATCGCCATATCACCGCCATGTCACCGCCATATCATGTTTTAAAAAAAAACGAAACAATGAAGAAGTCGTGACCCTGGGTCACGACTTCTTGGCAACTAAACCCCAAAACCAAGTTATTTCCAACAAACCCCAAAACCACTGTGCATCTCCTTCTCGCTGTAGATCTCGGTTGCTCCACTCTCTTCTCCCTGTGCATCGCTCAGTTGCTCCACTCTTTGTGTGTTCTCCGCTCTCTTTGCATCTCCGTCTCACCGAGCTTGTGCCTCGAAAATTTTCGCCGAGCTATCTACTCTCTGCCTCACCGAGATCTCTGTGTGTATTGGAGGGACGCCTCGCCCTGCCATTGCGCAGCCCGCCGCAAGAAGGCCTCCACCGTCCGCTGCAAGTAACCTTTCGTCCGACGCAGCACGTCTTCCCCCGTTGCACTCGCACTCAGCGCCTCCTTGTGTACTCGCGCCGATCATTACTCACATTGCTCGCACTCGCTTATGTAAGTTCATTCACATCACCATATTTTTCTTGGTTTCTCGTAGTTAGTTTTTCACCTATTCGAAGGTTTACATCTTTTCATAAAGGAAAATGCTCGCGCGAGGTCACTTCAAATTTCCCACCTAAGGTGAAGTTACATTGTACTAGATCTTTAGCTCTAGGCCAAAAAGAAAAAATGAAAAACCCTGTACTACGTAACAAACGGGAAACAAAATTTAAATTGCCATGATTTTATTTTAGTTGACCTAATGATTTGTGCGTTATATCTTAAATAGCAAAATGGAAGTTAGGACTATAATCGCTTCAATGACATGCTAGACTTAAAGAAGCAATGACATTAAGTTTTGCGACTTAGTTTATTTAGACATAAAGTTGTCTCCTTTTGTAGCTCAATGACAAAGCATAGAAACGACGTTTGTTATCTCATATATTTGCATACACTAACATCTTGTTTGTCACAAATCTTATATAACTCAAGGAGCATAGAGAACTAAGTGATCAGTTGTGGCCCCTTTTGGATTCTCAATACGATTCATTATTTTCTTGAGTCCCAGCTGTTCTTACAATGAGCTAGCTCTTAAGAGGCATTTGAATGTTTTAGTTGGAGAATACATATCTAAAGAAAGTAGTTGTGACTTTACTTTCTGTGCCAAGGCCCTCCTAGAAAAGTTTGAATTTGATATTGTTGTGCAAGTGCTCCAACTTTTGATTTAATTATGTTTATGCTAATGGAAATCAGAGTCATAATAATTTCCCACTTGACTTTTGACTATGTATGAGTCCCTCACCGATCACTACTCAATTTCCCGTCGGTACAATTTTTTTTTTAGTATCAATTTTTTTTTTATAGTTATTGCTTATGTATGATAGTTGATCTTCTGCCCTTTTCATATGATGGCACCCTATCTAGATATGTTTTCACTCTCATTAACTCAATGTACATACCATGACCATAAAATCCATAGATGTTTTGTATTTTTTCCCATGAACTATTTGCCCTAAATGTTGAGGGTGTTATGGAGAGTTGAGTTTGCATGTAAATACTTAGAAATTAGGTTACAATAGCCTATATATTAGCGTATTTATGCCCATGGTACGTTCTGTGACTACATGTATGTTAATTCATTCTTTAGTTCACTGTTATGACCATCTAGTTTAGTTTAGAGTCGCCTAAAACCTTGTTGAGTGACTTTGGTTATGGATTAGTTAAAAATATCAACTTCCAAAAACTTATGTGTAAGTTGGCAAAAATTACTTAAACTTTAAACGCACATGTAATATAAATGCATGTAGTTAAATTGGAGGCTCGTAGATGCACTTGTATGAAATGGCAGTGTTTTGGCATTCCATGTTCTCATGTTCAAGCAGTCTGCGCCAGTGTTGCCATGGATGCTCATCAATACATTGAGGAATACTACAGATTGGTTGTGTACAGTCAATGTTATGTTTGCAATTTCCATCCCATTCCCCACGAAGATTATTGGCCAAGCGCGCACTTCCATACTGGCATTCGGGTGATCCATCTCGAAAGCGAGTAAAAAGGTCGCCTCAACAACGACGTCTGCGCTACAAGAGAGATGGATTGGAAAAGCAACCGAAACAGACCACGTCATATGCAACGTGAGAATGAATGGAGAGAAACCCCAACCACTCTGCGATGTAGTTTGTGTAGCGGGATGGACACAATAGACGCACTTGCTCTCGTCGTCAGCAACAACAACCACCGAGTGCTTCATAGTGACAGGCTCATTCAAGCATACTGACATTTAGTTAAGCTAGCTATGCCTCCTGTCTGTTGAGGGTCATGATTGTAACTGAAATTTGATATATTTTCATGAGTAGTGTTAATTTAGTTGATGAATTATCTCCATAATTTTGTTAAACCTTTCATACTTATTCATGTTGACTTTATTGGTAGTTTGCTACTTCTCATGTGGTCTCATTGGTAATGATTTGGGTTTGAAGCGCGATATGGATCCTGGGCCTATAGATGACTCGGTTTTGAGTTCGCAAGCTCTCCATATATCTACCCGAGTATGGAACGGACCGGTAGGACTTCTTGCCGATTTGCACTACACCGTTATATCAGCGTGTATATATTTTAAATAATGTAACTTATAACTCGTATTTTCATAGGAGCCTGGTATATTGACTATCAGACGGAATTCGGCTGCACTACATCGGTTGGTCCAACTGGATGAACGAATCGTCGAGCATCTCCACGCACCGGCTTTTACGGACGGCGCGAGTAGGTTTCATCTCAATTGATTGGCATCTAATCACTGCCCTTGTAGAGAGGTGGAGACCAGAAACTCACACGTTCGATTTTCCTGTTGGCGAGATGACTATTACCCTTCAAGATGTACAAATTATCTTAGGGTTGCCCGTCGATGGATTACCTATCACTGGTCGTGTTGAGCAAGATTACAATGCCTTATGCTTGACACAACTGGGGTTTCCATTCCCTGAAAATAACAGGACCGGTGGCCGGATTCAAATTCGTCAACTGTCAAGATGGTTTCCAAACCTTCCACAGGATGCTGATGATGTGGAAGTGCAACGCTACGCAAGAGCGTACATCCTACAACTTCTTGGCGGAACTTTATTTGCTGACAAGTCTAACAACCTCGTGCACATCACGTATTTGCAATTTTTGGAAGACTTTGAGGCGGCGGGACAATACAGTTGGGGTAGTGCAACTCGGCTCACCTATATAGACAGCTTATGTCTTGCAAATGACATTGATGGAGCAGAGATAGCAGGGGCCGGTCATTTTATTGCAATTGTGGGCATGAGATAGGTTGCCTTTTCTCGCACCAATTATGGGAAACCACATTAGAGATGACATGATAGACAATGAAGAATTATTTCCACCTCCTCCATTTGGTCATAGGTAATTATTATTTTTTAACATTACAATTTCAATTTGAGTATATGTACAACCCATTTTTCATGCATGCTCTGTTTTGTTTGGTTCATTTGGAAAGGCGGAGACATGCGTTGGAGACCACAGAACATCGATGCACGTGCCGACGAAATACGAGAGAAATGATTGACATGCAAGGACCGGATGAAGTAATAAATATACTTAATCATTCTCTCCAACAAGTGCTTATGTCGACATCTTGTTGATGACACCGTTTTATTCAATTAATGTTATTTTTTATGCTACAGGTTGTTTGGGAACCGTATCCGGAAACATTGATAAGTGACTGCCCGCATATTGTAGCGAAAGGTCGAGCAATTTGGCGAACGAGGGCACCTTTGCTTTTCTTCTGCGTTGTCGAACCGTACAATCTGATAGAGTAATGCGACAATTCGGTACGAAACAAAGGATACCTAATTTACATAGCACAAGTATGGAACTACATAAGATTGACTTGAGAGGGAAAACGGATAAGGATTGGAGTGCAGAACATAGTGCTTATGTTTGCTTGTGGAACGAACGTGCTTCCACCATAGCAATTGATGAAATATTAGACGAGCCTTTGGACTTTTACGACCCGTATATGCAATGGTATCGTCGCATTACACGTCGATTCATGTCTCGTCGTGGAGCTATTGTTGAGGCATTGGTAAGTGCAATTTAATTTTTTCCATTCATGAAGTTTCATATAGTTGTTTTCATTTTACTTTCACATACAAGTTCTTACATATTTTATATGTAGGCACATGGAATGACATCGATCCATCAGTTGACATTGGGTGATGACGTGTCGATTGCACGCATTAGAGATGTAGTCAGCATCGACTTTGATCATACGATTTGAGCAGATTATCGCATGCATAATGTGCCCACATCATTTGAAGCCTCTCATCATACTTCTCACGATGATACGCGTTCGAGGCATGACACTCCAAAGTGTATACGTCATCGGTACCTCTCAATGAGCGTGACACTCCACATACTCCATCCGTTCCTCCCTACATGGCATTCGAGCCTACGGAAGTCGTTCCATCTTCGCGCCATTTCAATACAACTCCAATAATGATGAATTTCTCTCGAGAGTACAAGTACGCATGAAGGTGGAATGCGTGATATCGATGATATTCGAGAGAAGATGCTCAAAATCCTAGTGATATGGGCCGGTCGAATGTCCTATTAGCGTTAAATCGTAATGTTCGAGTTGTAAAGGGAACACGTTGTGGGGCGAAGTCATTATTTGGGGTGGAGTAGGACTTGTGTGTAACAATAACAAGACTTCTTTTATTATTGCTTTGTACTCAATCACCTTGCAATTTTATGTATGGATGTATGTATGTACTCATGCTTACAAATGTCATTTACAATTAGCAGTCAAACATGGCACTTGAAAAACTAAGGCATTTTGCCTATGCCAAAACTAAGGCATTTTGCCTATGCCAAAACAAGTACTCATGCTTATAAATTCTTGAAATTATTATGATAAAAATAATCTTTGTTGAGGTTATGTGTATCCTCTATGGTTCAGTGCATGTAGTTTGTACTTCTATTTTTATTTTTTCATGTTTTTTTACATAAGATGCAATGCTTGTTTTAGTACATCGACTTTTACTTTTTAGCATTTGATCGCCTTTTTAGCATTGATCTTCTTGAAAGCCATTTGATGAATGGTTTTTTTTCCTTTGTTGCATTGTTTGAAATAAATTTTTTTTTTTTTTCGGTTTAAACACTCCAAACTGATTTTTCCAATTTACATTTCATTAATTGTTTAGTTATTAACTTGGCCTTTGATTTTGATAATGTTAAGTGATTTTACATAGCCATTTTCATTCATAAAAGATTATGTCCAAGTGTATTTAAACTAATTGTTGTAATTGTTGCTCTTTTAACATTTCCTCCTGTTTTCTGGGTGTATTCTGGGCCACTGTTTTTTTTTTTTCCCTGGGAAGAGAAGTCGTGACTGCAAGTCACGACTTCCACTATAGGCAAGTCGTGAGTGGAAATCACGACTTGCACAGAACGTGATTTCCACTCACGTTTTCCACCCCAGTCACTTGCTCGCGTCGCGTCCTATGTGGCACCCTAGGTGGCACTAAGTGTGTTATATTGGGAATTATTTCAGAAGATATGTTTTTTTTTAAATTTTTTCTCTAAATTCTATTAATCAGGCAAAAAGTCCGTGCGTTGTAGATATCTACAAAAATTAAAATTAAAATTATCCGAATAGAATGAATTGATCTCATCTCTTTCTATATATATATATATATAGGGAGCCATGTAGCCAAAGTTTGTTAGATTTTTTTTTTTGTCTAAAGATCAAAGAGAGAGAGCGCTCTAGAGAGAGAGAGAGATCAAACTAAGATTCAAGAATTCATTAACGACGCAGGCATGATGGAGAATGAGATGATGAACAACAATAATAGTAATATTCTGCACCACCAACTGCCGTGGGGTTTAACTTTTAATCCCACCGATGAAGATCTTATGCGCTACTTGAGGGCCAAAGTAGATAACATTCAACTTCCTTTCGTCGACCCCATCCTCGAATTTGACGTTTTCACCGTGGACCACCCCTCTCAGTTATTCTACTTGCACCGTATGTAATAAACTATCTTCATCAATCACTACATACAATTTAATTAGTTATCGATCTAGCATCTATGGTACTTTTCTTTTATAGGTGCATGTTTTTGTTTTTAACGTGCATGGTTTAACTAGGGTTTTAAGTAGGTTTCTTGTTGCATGATCTTTCTTTTCTTTTCTTTCTTTTCTTTTCTGAGTGTACGATCTTTTTTTACACATGCATGCGTGCACGCTATTTGGTAATTTATTTTTTAAGGTGTTTTAGAGTACCATCTTTTATTACAGTTTAATTAGGGTTTACAGTTGGTGTTAAAAAAATTAGTATTTAATTAAGGTTCTTGATGATCTTTAGCTTTTAACTTTTTAGGTCAAATATTTATGTGACACTGCTTGCATGCTTACTTGGTTTGGTTAATGCAGAGGAGTTAATGAATGAAACCCACGTATACTTTTACATCAAAAAGAGTGGGAAAGTTCGCAGTGCCGGCAATGGGCGTTGGATCGCCAACAAAGGTCCAGTCAATATATTTAGCAGTGAGGGAGAAATGATGGGGGAGAGGAGATCATTGGTTTATTACAATTCAAAGGAAAAGATACCCGCAAAAAAGACCAGGTGGATCATGAACGAGTATAGGCTACCCAATCTCCAGCCCACCATCATGTCCGACTCATCGTCGAAAGTAAGTATATATAATTACCAACTGTCTAAATTCATTGTCTAAATTCATTGGGTTATATACTTAATCAATATTTCTCAGTTGGATAATTAGTTACTAATTAGTTGTGATTTGTATTTGATTATTACAGGACCACTTTTGGACTTTATGCAAAATTGGTGAGACAGGAAGAACCTCTGGTGATATTGAACAAGTTCTTCCCACTTTCGACGCATGAACATGCATCGATGTTACAACAGGTTGATAATGTGGAATTGGTGCCTCAAGAAGTCACTCGAAGAAGCTTTGGAGGCAAAGATTACCAAAGTAGTAATAATGTTCCCTCACAACAACAACAACAAAGAAGAACAACAATCGAATGTGATGATGATGGTGATCAAGGTTGGATTGATAACTTGGAATCAACTCGGAGGTTGACGGCGAGGAACAACAACCACAAGTACACAAAATAGATGATCAACAATTATTAATGGGGCCTCATCATGATCAGCAAGTAGATGATCAACAACAAACAACATCAACAAAGAACCACTATTTGAGCAAAGACCAACCACAAGTACTACAACAAAGACACTCGATGATAATATTATAAATGTCGAGGATTATGATGATATTTCTCCATGCATATGCCTTGATGAATATCAAGGCAACTTCGACTCGTGGATGGAGACAATTAAAAAGCGTGGCCACGATGATCAAGCAACATCAATTTGATGATGAGGAGGAGGATGATCAAGATTGGATTGAGAACTTGGAATCAACACTTTGGAGGTTGATGATGAGGAACAACAACCACTCCAACAATGCCATTAATTCATCAACAATTTGATCAGCAGCACCAACCATGGCCACAAGTACTACATCAACACACTGATGATAATATTATAACTGTTGAGGATTACGATGATATTCCTCCATGCATCTTCCTTGATGAATATCAAGACAACTTCGACTCGTGGATGGAGACAATTAAGAAGCGCGGCCATAATGATCAGCAGCAGCAAGTTGATGAGGAGGAGGAGCCATCCCCCAAGCATGCTAAAGTTAGAGTAGCTAATTGAAGACCAATTTTTATATGAATCATGCATTTTAGTTCAATTTGTTGTGGAGTATGCATGCACAAAACAATGTATATATGCACTATTTGTTGTAACATTTTTTTTTCATCAACAAATTCAATACAGTTCAGTTTATTTGTTTGTAAATAAATACAACCTTGCATTTAATTGATTGTTGATCATATCTCGGATGAATAGCATGTTATGGTTAATTAAGTTATTCTGCAAATTAGTTTTATGAACCAGCTAGGCTATATAGTTACATATATAGCTAGCAGGATTGACGACTACAAGGAATTACCACTGTTTGATTATGCCAAACTTGTGAATTAAGATCTCATCACTAGAGTTTCAGAAACTTGTGAATTAACAAAAGCAAAACGGCAGCGACAATAGATGAGTGGCACCATTAGATAAAGCTACTCTTTAATTAGTTTTAACCAATGTGTAGTATCAACTATTCAAAAAAGTTTCACCAACCATTACAAGAAGAGAGGCTGCATATTTAACAAAAGCGCAAAGAACAACAACAACAACAACATAGCCTCGGTTCCAAATTAACAAATAATCCCATATTGAAATCAAGGTTAGATATAATTGGGGGCATTTTAAAGGCCCATGAGGAGAAAAGAATATTGAAGCCACCATTCTTTGGACATATACGAAAACAGCATCTAATAACACATACAAGAACTTTAACTGTACAAATACACCAATAAAATCGCAAACTAGCCACAACTAAGTCATGTATGAAGCACTTTCTCCATACATAATATCTTATTGCTCGAATAGATAATGAAAAGCCCAAGCGAGCCTATCGGCATGACGTAAAATTATGTGCCTCATTGGGCTTCAAAAAAAAAAAAAAAAAACTAAACTGCACATTACAAATTCATCGGATCAAAACAAAATTCAGAGAGAAAAAAACAACTCTTTAGAAACTAAACTGCACAATGGGCACATTACACTTGCAAGCAAGAGAAAAGGCTATAGAATGAAGTCTCCCTGAGGCCCGGCCACTGGGCTGTGAGACAAGATGCGTTTGCAATTTCCACTTTGATCATGTTCACATCAAAGTCAATAAATCCGAGATGGGCACGTTCCGTTTGGCGCCTTGGTTTTGCAAGAGCAAGCTTTTTTGGATCCCCAAAGAATAGCTCACCAACATATGGCCCGCATGTAAAATTATGCTTAATACCGAACCAACACACATTTAAGTCCATGTTCTAGAAGAGTTTCTTGCCTCAAGTCTTCTAGACAAATAACTAGAAATCTGCCATCCAATGGCTTGTTAAATGGCGAACCAAGCCCATGAAGCCCAATGCTCTTGTTGATTTTTCCTTTCTGATCGTGAGGTTCAAGATGCTTAATGCCCTCATTTGACTTGCATACAATTGCAAGCATATGGTCTAATCCTAAATATTCGAGAAAATCCTGGAATGGAAATTTAATATAACAAAAAAGCGTTAATTCCAGTAGTGCACAAATAATTACGAGGAAGAGGTAAATATTGCTTGGTGCAAAGAAGCCCGTAACCTCCCCTTATCATCGTTAAAAGAAATCCATAAACTAATTTATTTGATTTGAAGTACCCACATAGTGCTATGGAAAAGCCACAAATCACAAGCAACCATGTAAAAAATTGCGCTTTTAGAGTCCTATAGGCAACATTGCCAATGGGGAACTCGATTGTATATTGTCAAAAAACAATAGGATTTAGTTAACTTTTACTTGAATGCCTAAGAATTACACAAATGCTAAAATAATGAGATAATGAATATACTTGGATGATAAAGGCACATTAACATCTATTTTCCAACAAAATCCGTATAGCATAAAACCCAAAATAAGCACCGCAATATGCAAAAATATGTTGTGAAAACTAAACTACAAGGAAAATAGAATTGAAAACTAAATCATAATCGTGAGTCCCGACTGCTAAGATTGTCGTCTTCAACTTTGCCGAGTGTAGCTACAACTCCCAAAGACATTATTGATCAATGATGGATTTGAAGCCCGATCCGTGTGGCCATTTTTCAACTCACAAACAACACGAGCTGCGAATTTTCGATTTGTGAAATTTGTGCTATTGTCTTCTCCTCGGCCGAGAGCCATCAAGATTCCCATTTTCAACCTAAGCTCCAATTGATGACGAGTTGTACTTCCCTTGGCTAACTGAAAAGTCATATTTGCATTAGAAAAAAAAATGCATGTTTGAATTGGAACGTGGTTTTACCACAAAAAAAATCAACATGGTTTACAAAAAAAAAGACTTTCAAAATATAAGCATTCGTTTCCTTAAAAGAAAAAAAAAACATAAAAAGTATTTGTACAGATTATAATTTCGAGTATAAACTTTTTTTAACAACAATGAGGCCGATTGCCACCGTGTTTTTTCAAAGGTGAGAATTTGGTTTACAAGCTTCAAAGAGGACTCAGTGAGCCACTTTGGTAGCTAATACTGCTTTTGCGTTCCTTATCCGCAGGGGCCGCTTGGTTGCTCCATAAAGAGCAGACTCATTTTCTCCCGCCCCGACATCCGCAATTTCAACATCCAATTCTTTAGCAGCTTGGATCCAAGCGCCCTTTAACAATGAAGTGGAGTTATCCGAGGACGGTCTCCAAATGATGCTTACTTCTGTTAGCACTACAAACTTCGGCAATATCCCTGACAATGTTCATGAAAAAAATGTAAAGAGAACAGCGAACATCGAGTCCCTTGTAAAGCTAAATATTATCTGGAATAATCATGTTTATATAAGCTCCATGTTACCTAGAAGAAGTTGCCTTGCGAAAGCTGAATGATCTTAGTCATTTGCCATTGCTACAACAAGAGCCAATGGCGAGTTTGGATGCGTCATATTAATAATGAGCATTAAGTCTTCTTTATCCAGATCAATAATAAATAATGACAAATTTTTATCTATACTATAAAATTTTGCTTTCTTGAGCAATATATAATATAGAGTAGCTAACTTATTACGAGCAGAAAGGAGAAAAACATGAATTACTCAGAGATTACTATATTCCATCTAGCTACAATAAATAAAGTAGATGATATTGTCTTAGTAGATGAAACTAAAGATGAAGTAAATAGGAAATTAGAACTCTGGAGGAATACATTACAATCTAAAGGCTTTAAGTTGAGTAGGACGAAAACCGAATACATTCACTGTGAGTTTATAAACACTAGACATCGATGACGGAGTGATAAAATTAGGGGAAATAGAAGTTCCTAAGGTAAACCACTTTAGATACCTATGATCAATCATACAAAATGATAGCAACATTGAGAATGATGTCACACATAGAATTCAAGCTGGAAGGAAAAAATGGCGGAATGCAACAAGGGTGATTTGTGATCGAAAATTTTATAGGACCGCAATTAGGCCAGATATGCTCTATGAAAGTGAATGTTGGGTGGTAAAGCAACAACAATTACATAAAATGAACGTAGCAGAAATGAGGATGCTTAGGTGGATGTGTGGTAAACTCGTAAAGATAGAATAAAAAATATAGAAATTCAAAGACAAGTAGGAGTAGCACCAATTGATACAAAGATTAGGGAAGGGCGATTGCGATGGTTTGGTCACCCGCAAAGACGGCCTACAAATGCTCCAACTAGAAAACTTGACACAATAGAAACTGTAGAAATTCGACGAGGTAGGGGTAGACCAAAGTTAACATGTGATACATTAATTAGGAGAGATTTGAATGGTTTGCAAAGCTCACCATCAATTGCACTTAATCGAGCACAGTGGAAAAGTTTGATCCATGCAACCGACCCCAGTTAATTTGGGACTGAGGCTATGTTGTTGTTGTTGTTGTTGTTGTTGTTGTACAATAAATAAAGTCATTAATTGTAGGAGCTTGGACTCTATTTGTAACTCTATGCACACTTTTTCCTAACTTTTCTTTGGGTGAGTTTTGACTTTATGCACACTTAATTGGTAATGCGGCGGCATGCAGGAAAAGCTAGACGGATGAGAGTGTTGACTCTATGTCAGGCTTCAGCCTATTCTCTCGCTTGTTTATCGGAGGAAGTGTGTCCATGCGGACTTGTGGAGCTAGGGAGCATCACATTTTTGCTTTCTTGTCATGAATATAACATAATACGCAGGTTTGGCTTATTGAGTTTACCATGCGAGACATCTAGGTTATATTCAAGAGGAAAAACTACCAATGATTAATTAATTGTTGACATGATTAATTAAAAATGTGATGCTCCTTGGCTCATTAATTAAGTGAGAAGTTCTGGTAGTCGAACATGAGTAACTGTTGACACAAATCTCTACATTTCGACAACACGCGAAAAGTCACTACTTGCAACCCCTCAAGAATCGCACCAAGGGACTAAATAGTGAATTCCTCCTTGTTAGCATCAACCATTGAGTGATAATGTGTACCTAAATGTAACCGTAGTGAGGTGTATTGTATCAATACTTGTCCACTAATCATTGTAATTAGTTAGACAGCAGTTAAGAGTGTGTCGGAGGTGTGATTAACAACTTGTATGTACGTTTGTGATGTTACACGAGTATATAAATGAGAGAGACTTAGTTATCTTGTTAAGACAGATTGTTGAGATGATGTTCTTGTATTCGTAGTGACTTAATCTGTGTGTTATCACTCCTAATCACAAATTTCAAATCAATGATTAATTAATTGATGCTCACCAATACCAATACAAATAAAAGCTCATTTTTCTCAGCCTAAACAAATAAAAGAGCTAAATGATTCAGACAAGTATGAGTTAAAAGATGTTTGTTAGATACAAAAGAGTACTAGGACAAAGAAACTACTTTACCTAGAAAATTTGCTCCACAAAGTTTTTGATGGGAATTCCATCAATTGTAGCAACTAAAAACATGTACCAAACATAAAGAACAACACACAATATACAAAAAATAGAATTGGAAAGGAAGCCAAATAGTAATTCATTTTTCACTGCCTCTCTTATCCCATTTTCAATGAAAATCTCCAAAAAACAGCAAAACTAAATAAACCCAAAAGAATTCAGGCTTCAAATCCACATATTTGAACAGGATAAGCCCATTAAAGACATGAAGACGATGTGAGCTACAAACAATAAGAATATATGCCCAGATCAAAACATATGGATTAGTAGCATGGAAAGGATCGATCGAGTCATTGCCAATTTTGAAGGTATCTACATGCATAAAAGTCGCATAGCACCGTGAAATAGATGAAAATAAGTGTAATGGAAATTCATACCTATAAGAAATGTCCACAGGTATCAAAACATATGAATTACTCCTAACCTCCACCCCTTCGCCTCTGTTTCTCACCACCTTCCTCCGCCTTTTCTCCACCCAACATTGGTTTCCTCAATGTCTTCAACGCAGACCATATATTCTCGTTGTCGTTCGATTCATTCGCCTTTTCGCTGTTGGATGTGCATCGAGATTTATATTGGCAGGACCCCACAGTGCATCCAACGGACTAGAAATGGACCACGTAGATATATTTATTGTACGTAGTGCCAATTTTGTTAATTATTAATAGATTTATTTTTATCTTACTACAATTAATATCTTAACATCTAAATAGATATCTACAAAAATAAAAACAAAATTATCCGAATTGAATGAATCCAATCTCATCTCTTTTTATATCAAAATTAGAATCTTTTTTTTTTGTTGTCTAAAAATCAAAGAAAGAGAGAAAGATCAAACTAAGATTCAAGAATTCATTAGCAACGCGTGCATGATGGAGAAGGAGATGATGAACAACAATAATAGTAATATTCTGCATCACCAACTACCGTGGGGTTTAACTTTTAACCCCACCGATGAAGATCTTATGCGATACTTGAGAGCCAAAGTAGACAACATTCAACTTCCTTTCGTCGACCCCATCCTCGAATTTGACGTTTTCACCGTGGATCACCCCTCCCAGTTATTCTACTTGCACCGTATGTAATAAACTATCATCAACAATCACTACATGCAATTTAATTAGCTATTGATCTAGGATCTAGGGTACTTTTCTTTATATGTGTATATTTTTGTTTTTAACGTGCATAGTTTAACTAGGGTTTTAGGTATGTTTCTTGTTGCATGATCTTTGTTTTTTTTTTTTTTTTTTTTTTTTTTTCGAGTGTACGATCTTTTTTACAAGTGCATGCGTGCACGCTATTTGATAATTTGTTTTTTTAAGGTGTTTTGGAGTACCATCTTTTATTACAGTTTAATTAGGGCTTACAGTTGGTGTTAAAAAAATTAGAATTTTTTAAGGTTCTTGATGATTTTTAGCTTTTTACTTTTTAGGTCAAATATTTGCGTAACATTGCTTGCATGCTTCTTGGTTTGGCTAATGCAGAGGAGCCAATGAATGAAACCCACGTATACTTTTACGTCAAAAAGAGCGGGAAAGTTCGCAGTGCCGGCAATGGGCGCTGGATCGCCAGCAACGGTCCAGTCAATATATTTAGCAGTGGGGGAGAAATGATAGGGGAGAGGAGATCATTGGTTTATTACAATTCAAAAGAAAAGATACCCGCAAAAAAGACCAGGTGGATCATGAACGAGTATAGGCTACCCAATCTCCAGCCCGCAATCATGTCCGACTCATCGTCGAAAGTAAGTATATATAATTACCAACTGTCTAAATTCATTGGGTTATATACGTATCAAGATTTCTCAGTTGGATAATTAGTTACTAATCAGTTGTAATTTGTATTTGATTATTACAGGACCCCTTTTGGACTTTATGTAAAATTGGTGAGACGGGAAGAACCTCGGCGATGATGAACAAGTTCTTCCCCCACCTCTACTGATCGCATCGGATGTTACAACAAAGTTGATAATATGGAATTGGTGTCTCAAGAAGTCAACGGAGGAAGCTTTGGAGGCAAAGATTACCAAAGTAGTAATAATGTTCCCTCACAACAACAACAGCAGCAGCAGCAGCAACAATCTGAATGTGATGATGATGGTGATCAAGGTTGGATTGATAACTTGGAATCAACTTTGGAGGTTGATGATGAGGAACAACAACCACAAGTACACAAAATAGATGATCAACAATTATTAATGGGGCCTCATCATTATCAGCAAGTAGATGATCAACAACAGCAACAACAACCACTATTTGAGCAGCACCAACCACAAGTACTACAACAACACACTGATGATAATATTATAAATGTCGAGGATTATGATAATATTTCTCCATGCATATGCCTTGATGAATATCAAGGCAACTTCGACTCGTGGATGGAGAAAATTAAGAAGCGCGGCCACGATGATCAGCAGCAGCAATTTGATGATGATGATGAGGATGATCAAGACTGGATTGAGAACTTGGAATCAACTCTGGAGGTTGATGAGGAGGAACAACAACCACTCCAACAGCTGCCATTAATTCATCAACAATTAGATCATCAGCACCAACCATGGCCACAAGTACTACAACAACACACTGATGATAATATTATAACTGTTGAGGATTATGATGACATTCCTCCATGCATATTCCTTGATGAATATCAAGACAACTTCGACTCGTGGATGAAGAGGATTAAGAAGCGCGGCCATGATGATCAGCAGCAGCAAGTTGACGAGGAGGAGGAGCCATCCCCCAAGCGTGTTAAAGCTAGAGTAGCTAATTGAAGACCAATTTTTATATGAATCATGCATTTTAGTTCAATTTGTTGTTCGTATATATGCACTAGGTAGCAATTAATTACCATGCCAACTACTTGCACTATTCTATGTAACATTTTTTTTCATCAACAAATTCAATGCAATTCTGTTTTTTAGTTTGTAAATATATACAGCCTCGCAAATTTTTATACATATGCATGAATTTGTTGTTGATTGTCTCTGGAATTGCATGTGATTAATTTAATTATTCCGCAAATTAATTTTATGAACATAAGGTACATAATGTACATAAGAAACGCACATTTAAAGGGCACATCAAGCCATATATTCGAGCTGTCCACTTGCACCTCAAAATACGTGCATATACAGATGCACAGATCCCTATTCAAAACACGTGAGTCAAGGTCCCATGTGCCTTTTTGAGTGCATTTCTTATGTAAGTTCAGCATTTACCTTCCTTTTTTTTTATGTACGGTAAGAGGAGGAAAAGATGTCCAGCCAAGTGAAAACTCATTCGTACATGCATGATCATGAACAAATACTAAAGAATGTATGCTCAGTTCACCGAACAAACAGTGGAAAACAGAACTACAAAAGAAGTTATTGTACTTCAACAAAAAACAAGTCATTGTTGAAAGCAACATACATTTAATTAGTACAAATCAAAATTAAGATCTTCTCATAAATTCCCTCTCCTGATAATATTAATTATATCCTCACATCGATCAGTCGACGATCATGTCAGCGGGACGAGGTGCATCCTCGGTCTTGGAATGATGTTTTCCTCCAACACCATGAATGGATGGCAGCAGACTGCCAATTAAAACAATTCATTCACTCTCATTGTCAAAAAAAAAAAAAAAAGGAGAGTACTTAATTATATCAAGACATAATTTAATTTGACATGAGTAAACCAAAATAGGTAATTTGAAGAAATAACTCCCAAGCTCACTAAATTTGATAGACAACTAAAAGGAATAGAAGTTCTAATAATCTAAATTGTTCGTGTAAACCAAAATTTAACTGCACAAGAACTAAGTGGAATACTAGAGCAAAAGAGAGGAATAAATTGGAATCACGAAGTGGAAAGCTTTGTTGAGTTAAGCAGCAGCTTAATTAAGAAATTTAACAATCAAATAAGTTGTTTCAAACATTAACTTCTATTAAAAGAAGAAAAACGGAACATTCCAAAACCAAAAGTATAATACCGCGCGCCTTATTAGTACAACTTTCTATTGAGCAATAAACTCTACATTCCATTTCCTCTACATTCTCCTTTCAGGAAGGCACTTCCATGTATTGACTTGAATCTTCTACTCACAGTGAGCACTAATCTTGTCTTCGAACCATTAAAGACATTTAACATGCTATATAGGCTGTTCAAAAATGAAATATTTCCAATACAATGAAACTCAAAATAGTTTTATGTTATTTTTCTCGGAGGACGCGCCATCTATATTTCATTAACTGTAGAAGCGCATCATAAGGCGAAAAACCACCCAAAATACCTTAATTTAAAAAACACCACAAATCAGTGATTTCAAACATGAAAAGTTGAATATTTGAGAAACTACACTCATATCTTGATCATACAACAATTACAAATAGTTATAAAGTATCTATTCTATATATGTGGGGAAATGATCGTAATCAATGTGAGAAACTTGATCGACTTCAAGATTTTGGATAATATTTTCTTAAGCAGGCCTCTCAATGCTATTATCTTTTTTTCTGTTGGTTATATTCAACCAAAAAAGAAAAAGAATTTGGGCATATACACTACACATACCAACTCAATATACTCATATAGGAAGGACTCAAGTTGCACCATAGGAAACAAAGTAATCCGCATAACCAAGCAACAATTAATAGAAGAATTAAGACCAAGTTAATTATAAACAAAACCTGTACATTGATATATGCCCGCTGTTGTGTAACCCCTTTGTGCCGATCCTGCAAGATGAATGCCTTACAAGTCGCAACTTCACTAGAATCTGCCAAAAGAGATGTTCAAGTAAATGGAGAAACGAGTTGTGACCACTTACCACAAGGATATTCATAAATTTTAACATATGTATTAGTAGCATGGAAAGGATCGATCGAGTCATTGCCAATTTTGAAGGTATCTACATGCATAAAAGTCATAGCACCATGAAATAGATGAAAATAAGTGTAATGGAAATTCATACCTTTAAGAAATGTCCACAGGGATCTTTAAAGCTATTCAAAGAATTCAAAGAAGAGTTACAAGTACCGTAACAAAATTAAGTGAAAAAAGTTTAAAAGGAATGAATAGTCAAAGGTAGTGTTTAACACAACTGTTTTGATCTTTCATTACAACAAAACTTGAAACATCATGCATTCAGCAAGCATGAACTGACCACTGAAAAAATAAAATAAAATAAACAAACAGACAGACAAATAAATAAATAAAAGTACTGATCACATCTTGCAATTCAAAATGTTCACTCAATATTTGAGCTCACTTCTACAATATCGTGTGTGTGGCACCGGGCACTTGAATTACATAGGTCAGGACAACAATTGGTTTAAATAGTTTGGAGGGCTTCGTTGCTTAAAAAAGCACCTCCCCACCCCCACCCTCTTAAATTAAAATCTCTCTCGAGTCATCTCCTAGTCTCTTTATAAATACCCTCTTAAATTAAATTCTCTTATAATCTCTCTCGAGCTATCTCCTAGTCTCGAGTGGTTTTAAATTCTGTTTTAATTTACACGTCACATTCAATCTCGATTATGGAAGAAGCTATGTCTCGGTTGAGTGGCATAATTCACAACATGAGTAGCGAGCTACTTCAACTTCGAAGTACCCTTAGAGCCCAAGGAGTATAGTATTATTAGTACTAGTACCAATACAAATACTACTCGAGAAAAGATGCAATGCTAACAACAAGAGGGCGTGGAGGGAGGGTGTGGGAGGAGGGATCAGCAGTAATTAAAAAAAAAACCCACTAAATACCCTGCAATTGATGAATTGTTGTTTGCTAGTCACTTTTATTATTATTATTATTTTTTTGTCAAAGATCAACTGCAGGACTAGTCACCCAGCTTGTATATCATCCACACATTACCACCATTCAAGATAGGTCCTTTGAGTGTGCATCTTTACATATATTTCGCGGTCTGCCGAGTTTTTTAAGTAAAACTAAACCTACAAACCAACTAAAGTTAGCATAGAAGTCATATATGCGAGCTATATAAGGTTGTGCTCACCACATAGAAGCTCGATCCATATTGCTTGTGAACTATAGATCTTATTGACGACGTAAAAAAAAATTATAAGTACCAAGCACAAAAATCACTTATGAGTAGTCCGACACATTGATCAATATAAAGAAGGCATAAATCACAATATGCGCCTATATAAGTGACATCAATAAATGCCAACACTTTGTCCCATCCCCTTGTTAAGTATCGGATGAACTAGTGCTCTTCTTCTATTTGATTCTATTTAGAGCTTATAATCTATCTTCTTAAGGGCATAGCAAGTGGAGAGTACACATTAATTGAGATTGTGCAAATCATATTTAAAAGTAATTATTTTCAAAGCTCATCGTTGTTTTAATATATCAATTCAGCAGCAAGAACAAAGATGCCAAGTATATATAAAAAGGTACTTCAAAGAAGAATTGGCACTGCACTTTGGAGATTACCTGTGAGAAGTCCATATATATGAGGATCAAAACCCAATTCATTGTAGTCCACGTTCTCAAATTTCTCCATTGTCACTGAAAAGTACAAAAAGTTGAATCATTGAAACCCTCAATAGCACCAAAAAAGGCCGAAAAGTATTGAGAAGCACTTAGCTTCATTAGGAGTCTTTGGAAGCAGAAAAATCAAACTAATAAGCACAATTATGTATTATTGGACATTGGCTAGCACACAAAATGGACTGATCAGGCTCACTTTGATTTGAATTCCAGTTGAGGCTAAATCTTTGGCTTGATTAACAAGCTACTTTTCAAAAGAATCGAGTCATAGAAACATAAAGAGCTGAAAGAAAAGACAAGCGAACATAAAAGAGAAGAAATGCATCTAAACACACAAGAAGAAATTTGCAGATCAAACACAAGCAGCAATATGCAGCTCAAACATCATAATGTTATTCATAAGAACAGGTTTAAGGATGAAAGATTGCAATCATACCAAATAGACAAACCACCCAACAATTAGCCAAATAAATTCTCAAAAAAAAAAAAAAAAAAAAAAAGCAAAGCCGGAGCTAGTAGGCCACATTTTGAACATTCATCATGAATGCAAGAATGGCCTGAAGAACAATGCATTTGAATTGTGTTAATGTAGTTTAATATTTACTTTATATAAATTAGGTAGCGGTTTCAATTGTGTTCAATGTGTCATAGGAGGGAAAAATTAATCTTACGCGCAAAGGATACAAGAAGGCAGATTTGTCAACAATTATAAATCCTTTTCAATATTGTACCTATTGATAGTACACATATAACATGAAATTGTATTTGTTGATTGTCATTAGTCATCGAACTTCATCATGTCATCCCATGCCACTTCACCTACTTGAAAAAGAACAATTGATTGTGGTGCTAAAACCTAGAGTTCGCAAAAGTAAAACAAAATAAATATTAGCATAACAAAATCAGAATTCTACAAATAATGATAACTTAGATCAACTTTTCAAGTGTTCCAATGCTATAAACTAGCTAGTAAACATAGAGCTGTCCTCATAACTTTCAACAACACGCGCGAAAGGTCACTACTGGCAACCCCCTCAATAATCGCACCGAGGGACTGAATAGTGAATTCCTCCTTGTTAGCATCAACCATTGAGTGATAATGTGTACCTGAATGTAACTGTAGTGAGGTGTATTGTATCAATACTGTCCAGCTAATCATTGTAATTAGTTAGACAGTTAAATTCGTTTGGATGTTGGTTTTGTTCTAGTGATATTTTGTTAGAGGAAAGATGCATATTACAGTCTCGTCAAAGGAAGGAACACTGCTGCTCTATTGGACAGAAAATTAAGATCTCATCACTAAAGTTTCTGAAACTTGTGAATTAACAAAAGTAAAATTAGGTGCTGCATCATGAAATGCGTTTTGCAATGCCTCATTCTCTGCTCCTCATCTCTCTAATGGTGCCTCTGCTCAGTACTCTTCATCTCTACGCCAATAAGTTCGGCCCCATTCACTACCCTAGGATCGTAATCATAATCCCCTCTCTTTCAAATCTCTTATTTCTTTCAGATCTCTTATTTTTTGATCTATGGATCTCTTGTGCTTCAGCTTCGTTTCCTCAATCCTAGTTTAGTAAAGCTTGAGTTTTAGTTCAATTTTTGAGTTATATCCATTTTTTTTTTTAATTTCTCACACGTGATGTCGTATCTCGCATCTTGTAATCCACTCTCTCACATTGTCTAGCCTCCGTTTCAGGACGTAGGTATAATTTTATTTTTAACTCTTTATCCTTTTGGGGCCCGATTGCGAGCAAATTCTTGTATACATAAATTAAGAATGTCAACAACAACAGAAAAAAAAAAAATGTTTTAAAAAGAATATATAGTGCCACTCTGAAGTAGTCCCACACAAAATCTGAGACTGAGAGGTTTATATTCGTGTACAAGTCGGATTGAGTCCGCCAACACTAAATTTCTAATTCTATTAAGGATTTACCATTAATTATATCTATTAATTTCTTCATCTTCTTCAAATTAAAACAACAACAACTCTTTTTCTTCTTCTACAATTCTCTGTCAATTCTATTTCTTTTTTTCTTTTTTTCTTTTTTGTTAATGAAGATGATGAGTAAGGTCGAGTTTGTAGAGGTCTGGACGCCAGACGAAGAACTGCGGTGTACGTGCTAATCGCAGTTTGTGGAGGCATGCCACGAATGCCCTTATAAGGAACGAACGCGCTCTCTTTCTCATGTCATGGGGTCGCAGGAAAATAAGGTCTGCCCTTAAGAATAACAGAGACTCTTCGCAGCCGCCGCAGAGGTAGTTGGCGCAGCCTTCGCGGCCACTAATGATCATCAAGCGGAGAGGATCATGATGATGATGAGGTGGAGGAGGAAAAAGTAGTTGGTAATGAAAATGATGCGACAGGTAGTAGGGAAAACAAGGAGGAGGCTGAGATATTGATAAGTGAAGAAGAGAGTACTAGTACTAGTACTAGTGATTATTACAATCAGGATTTGGAGGTGAACAAGTGGAAGAATAAAAGAGGAAGCGTAAGGTAAGATTAATTAATTAGATGAAAGTATATATATATCTATCATATATATAAAAGCACGAATCACAAATTTTTGAGTGGTAATAAAATTTACCTATTTGCCCATACTTTTTTTTCATCTCCGAATCAATCTTTTCTTTTATATCCAAATCAAACTCTAACTCCTTATCAATCCACTACACGTTTTTTTTTTCCTTTATCTCCAAATCAATCATGAACTTTTTCTCATTAATCCAATACACTTTTTTTGAGGAAGTAATGTCATAGCATGACTAGCTTATTTTTTCATTCACATCTTATCTCAATCACATTAGAGAATATTGATAAGTTAAAAAATGTACTTGTATTTCTAATTTTTAAATTTTAATTACAATTTTAAATTTTGTTAATAAATTCTTAGAAATTAATTCCCGCGAGCGAAGCGAGCGGGGAATCATGCGTATCACGTCTTGAAACTAGTATATATATATATATATATATATACATTTGTGCTGCTTATTATTTTGCGGGGTTGGTTTTACTTCTTTTTGGGTGGTTTTGTAGGAAGTTCTTGAGGAGTTAAGGGAGCAGGAAAAAAAATTGTCCCAACAGAACACATAACTCAAACAGGTAACCTAGAAGGCATTGCTTTTCATTTTTTTATTTTTTATTTTTTTTTGTTTGGAACGAAAGTAGAAAGCGAAGTGAGACTCGTATCACGAGGTGCATATATGGACAGTCGTGAGACCGACCCGTGTTCGGGGTACTTTTGATGATGTCATAAAATCATCACCTTGCCTTTTGGCATCCATCTCAACAGAGATATTGTTGGTATCTATTTAGGGGCGGCTCTTCCAAATTTATTTATTTAATTTTCAATCCATGAGACTATAACTCTGATATTTGATCACTTAAGGTGGAGAGTCTCTTACCACTTAGATCCATCCAGTTGTTAATTTTTTGTCCGACTTTTTGTGAAGTGTTACTGTTTTGTGTTAGGAAGTATATATACAATTTACAAAGAAAATAGCCTTTAATTCGACTTATGATTGGTTGGCGCAACTGGAAGCGAGTTGTTGTCTCTTAACTATTAACTTGAGTTAAAGTTCTGAAAAGTAAACAACATTAAAAACTCCCCCATTCACATGGTGCGTGACTCGGGCCGAACTCAAAGTGGTCAAATAGTTCAAATACCGAGTGGTTTAAACCAAAAAAAAAAAAAAAGCTTTTAATTGATAAATTTACTCTTTGAATAAAATAATAATAAATGTTCTTAAATGATATTAATTAAAGTTAATTTTAATAAGTTATTACCAATTTATTATATGTGCATAGAAAATTCAACCAATTAAACACGTAAAAATTGAAAGTCAGTACACATTTGAGGAAATAGAATATTTGTCGGTTTAGGTATGGCGTTCAATATGAATCTAACTTATGCGATGAGTTTGACGACTATAGTTAGTGTCCAATATGAATCTAACTTAGACAAAGTGATTACTTGGTTAATCAAAGTATTGGAACGTTAGAGATTTCTACAAAGAGCATCAAGAAGAGCGAGCACTCCTTAGAGAGTTAAAATCAAGACGATAACAGGTATGATCATCTCCTTCATCTATGATTCGATGTTGTTTAGTTTAAAAAAAATGCTACAATCACACCCTTAAATGCACAACGCCCCTTTACCCTCTGTATTTTGTATCACGATATATATATATATATATATATAAGCTCGCATCTCAAGAAGCACAACAACGTTTGGATGTTGGTTTTGTTGTAGTGATATTTTGTAGAGATGTAGAGAGCGTCTACTAGGCGCTCCCATGACCTCCCCTTCACATCACTAATTCACATGGTTAATACATTCTACTAAAAACAGTATTTGCGGACTTCTGCGATCATGACATGCTCTAAGGCCTAAGAGCATTAATTTCTACAAAGCAAAGCAAAGCAAATTAAGTAGCAGAGAGCACCAAATGAAAACCAAATTTGTGCATTTTGAAAACAAACCATGCTTCATGAATCCCTCCCTAATTTCAAAACAAATGAAAACCAAAATCAAACAAACTTAAAACCCTTGAAAATGCACGAAATCAGCGAAAGCAAGAGAAGAGATTGTCTACATTGCAATGCCTGTATCAAAGATTGAGAGACAGAGTTTGAGAGAGAGAGAGAAGACCTTGTCGTTGTCGTTGTCGTTGTCGTTGTCGTTGTCGTTGTCGTTGGATTGATGAGTGTATGAAGAAGCCTCACTCACTGCTTTCCTCAATGTGTTCAACGCAGACCATATATTCTCGTTGTCGTTCGATTCATTCACCTTTTCGCTGTTGGATGTGCATCCAGATTTATATTGGCAGGACCCCACAGTGCATCCAACGGACTAGAAATGGACCACGTAGATATATTTATTGTACGTAGTGCCAATTTTGTTAATTATTAATAGATTTATTTTTATCTTACTACAATTAATATCTTAACATCTAAATAGATATCTACAAAAATAAAAACAAAATTATCCGAATTAAATGAATCCAATCTCATCTCTTTTTATATCAAAATTAGAATCTTTTCTTTTTGTTGTCTAAAAATCAAAGAAAGAGAGAAAGATCAAACTAAGATTCAAGAATTCATTAACAACGCATGCATGATGGAGAATGAGATGATGAACAACAATAATAGTAATATTTTGCACCATCAACTGCCATGGGGTTTAACTTTTAACCCCACCGATGAAGATCTTATGCGGTACTTGAGGGCCAAAGTAGACAACATTCAACTTCCTTTCGTCGACCCCATCCTCGAATTTGACGTTTTCACCGTGGATCACCCCTCCCAATTATTCTACTTGCACCGTATGTAATAAACTATCATCAACAATCACTACATGCAATTTAATTAGTTATCGATCTAGCCATCTAGGGTATTTTTCTTGATAGGTGCATGTTTTTTGTTTTTAACGTGCATGGTTTAACTAGGGTTTTAGCCTTTTAGGTAGGTTTCTTGTTGCATGATCTTTGTTTTCTTTTCTTTTTTTCTTTTTTTTTTTTTGTGTACGATCTTTTTTTACACATGCATGCGTGCACGCTATTTGGTAATTAGTTTTTTAAGGTGTTTTGGAGTACCATATTTTATTACGCTTTAATTAGGGTTTACAGTTGGTGTTAAAAAATTAGGATTTTTAAGGTTCTTGATGATCTTTAGCTTTTTTACTTTTTAGGTCAAATATTTACGTAACACTGCTTGCATGCTTCTTGGTTTGGTTAATGCAGAGGAGTTAATGAATGCAACACACGTATACTTTTACGTCAAAAAGAGTGGAAAAGTTCGAAGTGCCGGCAATGGGCGTTGGATCGCCAGCAACGGTCCAATCAATATATTTAGTAGTGAGGGAGAAATGATGGGGGAGAGGAGATCATTGGTTTATTACAATTCAAAGGAAAAGATACCCGCAAAAAAGACCAGGTGGATCATGAACGAGTATAGGCTACCCAATCTCCAGCCTGCCATCATGTCCGACTCATCGTCGAAAGTAAGTATATATAATTACCAACTATCTAAATTCATTTATACTTATCAAGATTTCTCAGTTGGATAATTAGTTACTAATCAGTTGTGATTCGTATTTGATTATTACAGGACCCCTTTTGGACTTTATGTAAAATTGGTGAGACAGGAAGAACCTCTGGTGATGATGAACAAGTTCTTCCCCCGCCTCGACCACAGCAGCAGTCGCATCAGATGTTACAACAGGTTGATAATGTGGAATTGGTGCCTCAAGAAGTCACTGGAGGAAGCTTTGGAGGCAAAGATTACCAAAGTAGTAATAATGTTATGTCCCAAGAACAACAACAACAGCAACAACACCATGAACAACAATTACACCACATGGAATTGGTGCCTCATCATCATGATTTACCTCCTGAATTTTGGGTTAATCATCATGACAACTCATCTTTAGAGGTACTTCAGGAGGCGGCGCCTACAGGGCGTATTGGTTCATTACTACTGCCTGACCAACTAGATGATAATGGTACTGATGATGAGGAAGTTGGAGATGATCAAGACTGGATTGAGAACTTAGAATCAACTCTGGAGGTTGATGATGAGGAACAACAACCACTCCAACAACTGCCATTAATTCATCAACAATTTGATCAGCAGCACCAACCATTGCCACAAGTACTACAACAAAACGCTGATGATAATATTATAACTGTTGAGGATTATGATGATATTCCTCCATGCATATTCCTTGATGAATATCAAAGCAACTTCGACTCGTGGATGGAGACGATTAAGAAGCGCGGTCATGATGATCAGCAGCAGCAAGTTGACGAGGAGGAGGAGGAGCCATCCCCCAAGCGTGCTAAAGCTAGAGTAGCTAATTGAAGACCAATTTTTATATGAATCATGCATTTTAGTTCAATTTGTTGTGGAGTATGCATGCACAAAACAATGTATATATACATGCACTATTCTATGTAACATTTTTTTTTTCATCAACAAATTCAATACAGTTCAGTTTATTTGTTTGTAAATATATACAACCTTGCATTTAATTGATTGTTGATCATATATTAATTGCATGTGATGGTTAATTAAGTTATTATGGCAAATCAATTTTATAAACTAGCTAGGCTATATATACTTAATTACATATATAGCTAACTTCTTACGGGCATAGAGCAGAAAAACATGACTTGTGGAGCTAGGGAGCATCACATTTTTGCCTGCTGTCTTGAATATAACGTAATACGCAGGTTTGGCATATTGAGTTTACCATGCGAGCAAGGTTATATTCAAGAGGCAAAAAAATGTGATGCTCCCTGGCTCATTAATTAAGTGAGAAGCAGGTAGTCAAACATGAGTAATTGTTGACACAAATCTCTACATTTTGGCGACCATGCGAATACCACTGTTTCATTGTGCCAAACTACCAATGATTAATTAATTGATGCTCACCAAGACCGATACAAATAAAAGCTCATTTTTCTCAGCCTAAACAAAAAAAGAGCTAAATGATTCAGACAAATATGAGTTAAAAGATGTTTGTTAGATACAAAAGAGTACTAGGACAAAGAAACTACTTTACCTAGAAAATTTGCTCCACAAAGTTTTTGATGGGAATTCCATCAATTGTAGCAACTAAAAACATGTACCAAACATAAAGAACAACACACAATATACAAAAAATAGAATTGGAAAGGAAGCCAAATAGTAGTAACTCAACATAAGATTCCAACACTAGTACTAGTACCTGTACTCAGCTTCACTGCCTCTCTTATCCCATTTTCAATGAAAATCTCCAAAAAACAGCAAAACCAAATAAATCCAAAAGAATTCAGGCTTCAAATCCACATATTTTAACAATGAACATAGTTCAGATATTATATGGCTATACACTAAGAAACATCCAAAGAAAATTATGATTTTGTTCAGAAGGGCAGAACAAGTTGAGAGTACACATTAATTGAGATTGTGCAAATCATATTTAAAAGTAAATCGTTGTTTTAATATATCAATTCAGCAGCAAGAACAAAGATGCCAAGTATATATATATATATCAAGGTACTTCAAAGAAGAATTAGGTAGCGGTTTTAATTGTGTTTGATGTGTCGTAGGAGGGAAAAATTAATCTTACATGCAAAGGATACAAGAAGGAAGATTTGTCAACAATTATAAATCCCTTTTAATATTGTACCTATTGATAGTACACATATAACATGAAATTGTATCTTGTTAAGAGAGATAATCTGAGATTGTTGAGATGATGTTCTTGTATTCTGTAGTGACTTGATCTGTGTGTTATCATGGTATCAGAGCTACACGGCTAGTCGCCATTAAAGATCTGTTGAAGCTTCAAATACTGTTGAAAAAGAAGATCTGGAGTAATACAATGATGGCAGAACAAGATGGATCATCAATTGTGGAAGTTGATTGAGGAGTTATGTGGCCAGAATAGAGCACAAAATTGAATTGTACAAAACAATTCTGACAACTGCTAGGAAAGGAAATCAAAAGTTTTTTCGAGCTGTTGAAATAGGTGTAGAAAAAGCCCTAATCTTTCATAAATCTGATTAGGATTTTTGGTGTTGTAGTTTGCGTTTGATTATTGGGAGCAGTTGTTCGTTAAAACAAAAAAACAAAAGTGTTTCTGAGTTAAAAAATAAATAAACAAAGCCCTTTCGAATAAAATAATGAGAGATTGATTCTGTATAACTTAGCTGGCAAAGGATGAGTGACACACTCTTTGCCAGCTGAGTGATATATAATCCACATCTCACTCAATGTTTCGCGTCTAGTGCTTCTATATATAAAGTGTACAAATTACTAAGTTATTGTCGATGTGGGATTGTCTGTCTTGTTGTCTTGCTGGTTTAGAGTACATGGATGATATTTGGTCTATCATGTTTTTATTTTTTTATTTTTTTTATATTTTTTATTGTCTTTCTTGTTGTCTTTGGACTATTACTTTTGTATCTGTAAATTCACATTACTGATATAAAAAGTTGTTTCTTATAAAAAAAATAAAAAAGAAAAAAAAAGTGGTTGTAAAACTAACTTGTGAGAAGAATGTTGTGAAGCAACAGCTTAATTATGTGAACTCAACACAGACGACGAAGACGAAGAGTATTACCAATTCCAGTTTTGTATGTCCCAGTTCCTGGACATGACATCCATTTGACAACCTTGTTCACTCTCGTGCACAGAGTGATCAATTGAGAAGACACCACGCCTCCCATGCATCATTCTCTGCTTTTTGTTACTAACAATAACATACCTCAATGTCAAATCTGTAGTAGAGTTGGTCATACAACTGCTATTTGTTACTATAGAGCTGATATGTCTTACATGGGTGCACAAGGATCAACTGGTGTTCAGGGAGTTCATGGCAATTTATCACAAAGAGATAGTTTTAATAATAGTTCTCATAGTGCTCATTTTATCAATTCACAAAATCAGTTTGGCAACTCTTTCCACAATGGTTCCATTTTTCCTTCTCATGAGTCTGTAATGGACAGTTCTTGGTATGCTGACAGTTGTGCTACTTCCCATGTCACTCCTGATGCCTCTCATGTGTCTCAATCTTCACCATATTCAGGTACTGAATTTTTGATTGTTGGTAATGGTCACTCTTTAGATATTCAATCTATTGGCTCAGCACATATTTCTTCAGCTCATTCAAAATTGAAATATTCCAAACACCTTGGTGGTTCCCCAAATTAAAAAGAATTTGATCAATATCTCCCAGCTTACAAAATATAATAATGTGGTTATTGAATTCATTAACTCACATTCTTTGGTGAAGGATTCAATAACTAAAGAGATTTTGCTTCAAGGAGTGCTAAAAGATGGCTTGTACCAGTTTCACAACAACACAGCTCCTTCAAAGAAGTTTCCTTATGTGTACATTGCTTCACAACAATCAGCATTTTCGCTTTGGCATAGGAGGTTGGGACATCCACAACTTCAAACTCTTCAACAGATGTCCATGTGAATTTAAAACTTGCTGCATCTCAGTCAGAATTTTGTTCTATTTGTCCTCTTGGCAAGCATCATGCCTTGCCATTTTCTTTGTCAAATAAGTGTAGCTCTACTGTTTTAGAGTTGATACATGCAGATGTATGGGGACCCTCTCCTGTCTCTTCTATTGAGGGATTCAACTATTACATCTTTTTCATTGATGACTGCAAAAGATTTAAACGGATTTTTCCTTTGAAGTATAAATCTAATGCGTTTAAAGTATTTCAAACTTTTAAACTGCAAGTGGAAAATCAATTTGGAGATACTATCAAGAAACTTCAATCAGACGAGGGATAAGAGTTTCGAGTGTTTATATCTTTTTTGGAAGCCAATGGAATTATATGCCAACACCCTTGCCCCTAACACATGAGCAGAATGAGAGAGTGGAAAGGAAGCATAGACACATTGCGGAAACTAGTTTAACGTTGCTTGCTCATGTTAATTTACCAACATCTTTCTGGTGGACAGCCTGTAAAACTGCTACATTCCTCATTAATCGCCTTCCTACCAAGGTACTACACAACATATCTCCTCATCCGAAGCTGTATCAAATGCCCCTTGACTATTCACTTTTAAAGGTGTATGGGTGCTCTTGTTTTCCTTATCTGAGATCTTATAACACCAACAAGTATCATTATAGATCAGAGAAATGCTTCTTCTTGGGATACAGTTCGCAACACAAAGGATACAAATGCATGTCAGCTGCTGGTAGAGTATATATCTCACGCCATGTCATGTTTAATGAAACTGAGTTTCCGTATTCTCAGTTATTTCAGTCTCCACAGTCTCATACTGTTGTATGGACTACGCCAGGCTCCACGAGCTTGGTTTGAGACACTGAAACAACATCTCCTAAATTGGGGTATCAAAAACTCTATTTCTTATCATTCTTTATTCATTCTTCACACTTCAACTGGTACCCCTTTATGTCCTGGTGTATGTGGATGATATTATCATCACTGGGAGTAATTCTACCAAGATTCAGCAGTTCATTTCCTCTCTTAATCATAAATTTGCATTGAAGGATATTGGTGATTTAAGTCTTTTCCTTGGTTTTGAAGTTCACCGTGACTCAACTGGATTGTATCTTAATCAATCCACCTACATCAACACTCTTCTTCTTAAAGCTGGTTCTAAGATGCTGTTGACAGGGTATTCGGATGCTGACTGGGCGTCCTCCATCTAAGATAGAAAGTCTGTTGCTGGGTTTAGTGTTCTTTGGTTGCAACTTAGTGTCATGCCATGGATTGTATTTTAATCAATCCATGCCACTTCATCTACTTGAAAAAGAACAATTGATTGTGGTGTTAAAATCTAGAGTTCGCAAAAGTAAAACAAAATAAATATTACCATAACAAAATCGGAATTCTACAAATAATGATAACTTAGATCAACTTTTCAAAGAAGAGATGTAGAGATGTAGAGAGCGATTTGGGTGTCCATGAAAACACAAAGAAGAGATGTAGAGACCGAAAGAATCGGGGTTTTGTTAATGAGTTTTGATCGAGTTGGGTCTTGTGTTTAGACGGATTGAGAGCAAAGTCAATCGTTTGGATGTTGGTTTTGTTGTAGTGATATTTTGTTAGTTTCTACGTTGCATCAGATTTCATGGAGTGCCTCTCCAAATAGGAAAGATGCATATTACAGTTTCGTCAAAAGAAGGAACACTGCTGCTCTAGTGGACGGAAAATTAAGATCTCATCACTAGAGTTTCTGAAACTTGTGAATTAACAAAAGCAAAATTGCGGCGACGATAAATGAGTGCCACCACTAGATCGATAAAGCTACTCTTTAATTAGTTTTAACTAATGTGTAGTATCAACTACTCGTAAAAATTTTCACAAACCATTAGAAGAAGATCAGCCGTATATTTAACAAAAGCACGGCAAAGATCAATGTTCTTACCTCTCTTAGTTCGACGTCAGCCTGATTGCTTTTTCGGGGCACAGTTCAACGCTAATGGTTAAGAAACAGTGTTCTCAGTTATCACTCTTCCATACTTCTCCTGATAGAAAACTTGGTTTCTTCCATTCAATGTTCAACGTCACATTATTCTACTTTTTCTTTACCTGAAACTGCTAGTGTGCGCCCATTAAAATTAAAAACAAGAGATTAGTATCTGCAAGAATGCAAGTAACTTGCGCTGAGTACTACTCAGACTTAGCTCAACACAAGCAAAAATAGCCACAAGAATTAGTCCTTCAAAAAAAAAAAAAAAACACGCGAGAAGGTTCTGCAAGGCATATCTTCAAACTTCAAACAAATAAAGCGGTTTCATCAGACTTACGATATGTGTAATGCACATCCATCTCCAGATAACTCAAAGCACATTGAATGTGAAATTAGGTGCTGCATCACGAAATGCATATTGCAATGCCTGATTCTATCATGGTAAACTATGAAATGCATAATGAAACTAAGTCTCTCACTTGTTCATTGGGCTTCAAAAAAAAAAATCTTCAGAAATTAAACTGCTCATTACAAATTCATTGGATCAAAACAAAATTCAGAGAGAGAAAAACAATACTCTTTCGAAACTAAACTAAACTAAACTAGCGTAAGAGACAAACATAATAAGGTGAAAGAAAAAAGTTTAATGCATTGAAACATTTAGGTGAAATATATAGGTACCCTGCTATATATGGTTTGTAGCCAAAGAAAAGTTATTTATGCCTTGAAGTAATTAAATAACTAGTTTTTCTGCTGTACACCGCACTACTAATCAAGTTAAAGTTCTATTAACAAAGCCCAACACAAACTAATTAACTTACAATATCAAATTAGTTGAACGTCATACATCCAAGACAAATCCATGAAAATCGAGAAGCATAATCTATTCACGAATAATTACGAGGAAGAGGTAAATATTGCTTGGTGCAGTAAGCCCGTAACCTCCCCCTTATCATCTTTAAAAGAAATCCATAAACTAATTTATTTGATTTGAAGTACCCACATAGCGCAACCATGTAAAAAATTGCAGTTTTAGAGTCCTATAGGCAACATTGCCAATGGGGAACTGATTGTATAATTTCTGAATATAAATTTTTTAAACACTGCAAACTTCAAGTTAACTAGTACTTTGTCTTCGAGAACACTCAACTTTCAGAACAATCATACTCAACAAGCTTACAAATGCACTCCCTGAATAGATATTTTACTGTTGTAATATTTAATGTAAGGAGCATCTTCTAAATTTTATACGAAGTTTGCCAAACATTTAAGTTGTAAACATTATTATCCCAAGAAAAGTATTATGGCTAACAAAGTAGTAGGTCTAGCATTCTTACAGGAAACTTACATGAATTATCAGTTGCACATTCTCACAAGATTACGCATATAGCAAACTCACAAAAGCCATATGCAGATGCATCACTAAGACACTAACCTTACAATTGTAAACAAAATATATAATTCAAACAAATAAACATAATCACATATAGCATATTTTAACTGGAAGGAGCATAGTACACAGGAACCAACCTGAGACTGCCTCGCGAAACATTCTGCCTTATAAAGGTTGTCGTTATGTGCATTACCCCCCCAAGGAGCATAGTACACCATTATCCACAGCCATCAATGCCTTATATAATTCTAAGTAATAGTGTAATGCTACAATTTTGTTACTAACTAATTGTGCGGCATCAAAGCGGCAATGTGGATCTATGTGTTAATCATCGTCACATCAGTAATTCAGTAATTCACATTGCAAATACATTCTAACAAAAACCAAATTTGTGCATTAATTTCTACATAGCAAAGTAGTCATGTAAGATACAAGGAGCACGATTTAGGCATGGCCACGTCTCGCCGACGCCCACGCAGACTGAACCAAGCCAAGTAGTGACTAGTGACCATCAAATGAAAACCAAATTTGTGCATTTTTGAAACAAACCAAGCCTCATGAATCCCTAATTTCAAAACAAATGAAAACCAAAATCAAACAAACTTAAAACCTTTGAAAATGCACGAAATCAGCGAAGACAAGATAAGATATTGTCGACATTGCAATGCATGTATCAAAGATTGAGAGAGAGAGAGAGAGAGAGAGAGAGAGAGAGAGAGAGAGAGAGAGAGAGAGACCTTGTCGACATTGCAATGCCAGTATCAAAGATTGAGAGAGAGAGAGAGAGAGAGAGAGATGACCATGTCGTTGTCGTTGGATTGATGAGTGTATGAAGAAGCCTCACTGCTTTCCTCAATGTGTTCAACGCAGACCATATATTCTCGTTGTCGTTCGATTCATTCGCCTTTTCGCTGTTGGATGTGCATCAAGATTTATATTGGCAGGACCCCACAGTGCATCCAACGGACTAGAAAGGGGCCACGTAGATATATTTATTGTACGTAGTGGCAATTTTGTTAATTATTAAAAGATTTATTTTTATCTTACTACAATTAATATCTTAATAGCTAAATATATATCTACAAAAATTAAAATTAAATTATCCAAATTGAATGAATCGATCTCATCTCTTTCTATAAGCCAAAGTTTGTTAGATTTTTTTTTTTTTTGTCTAAAGATCAGAGAGAGTGAGAGAGATCAAATTAAGATTCAATATTTCATTAACAACGCATGCATGATGGAGAACGAGATGATGAACAACAATAATAGTAATATTTTGCACCATCAACTGCCATGGGGTTTAACTTTTAACCCCACCGATGAAGATCTTATGCGGTACTTAAGGGCCAAAGTAGACAACATTCAACTTCCTTTCGTCGACCCCATCCTCGAATTTGACGTTTTCACCGTGGATCACCCCTCCCAATTATTCTACTTGCACCATATGTAATAAACTATCATCAACAATCACTACATGCAATTTAATTAGTTATCGATCTAGCCATCTAGGGTACTTTTCTTTATAGGTGCATGTTTTTGTTTTTAACTTGCATGGTTTAACTAGGGTTTTAGGTAGGTTTCTTGTTGCATGATCTTTGTTTTCTTTTCTTTTTTCTTTTTTTTTTTTTTTTGAGTGTACGATCTTTTTTTACACATGCATGCATGCACGCTATTTGGTAATTTGTTTTTTAAGGTGTTTTGGAGTACCATCTTTTATTACAGTTTAATTAGGGTTTACAGTTGGTGTTAAAAAATATTAGGATTTTTTAAGGTTCTTGATGATCTTTAGCTTTTTTACTTTTTAGGTCAAATATTTACGTAACACTTCTTGCATGCTTCTTGGTTTGGTTAATGCAGAGGAGTTAATGAATGCAACACACGTATACTTTTACGTCAAAAAGAGTGGAAAAGTTCGAAGTGCCGGCAATGGGCGTTGGATCGCCAAAGAACGGTCCGATCAATATATTTAGCATGAGGGAGAAATGATGGGGAGAGGAGATCATTGGTTTATTACAATTCAAAGGAAAAGACACCCGCAAAAAAGACCAGGTGGATCATGAACGAGTATAAGCTACCCAATCTACGGCCCACCATCATGTCCGACTCATCGTCGAAAGTAAGTATATATAATTACCAACAGTCTAAATTCATTGGGTTATATACTTAATCAAGATTTCTCAGTTGGATAATTAGTTACTAATCAGTTGTGATTTGTATTTGATTATTACAGACCCCTTTTGGACTTTATGCAAAATTGGTGAGGCAGACAGAAAAACCTCGGTGATGATGAACAAGTTCTTCCCCGCCTCGACGCGATTCTTTGCGCATCAGATGTTACAACGGGTTGATAATGTGGAATTGGTGCCTCAAGAAGCCACTGGAAAAAGCTTTGGAGGCAAAGATTACCAAAGTAGCAATAATGTTTCCTCACAACAACAACGGCAAGCAGCAACAACAATCTGAATGTGATGATGATGGTGATCAAGGTTGGATTGATAACTTGGAATCAACTCTGGAGGTTGATGGCGAGGAACAACAACCACAAGTACACAAAATAGATGATCAACAATTATTAATGGGGCCTCATCATTATCAGCAAGTAGATGATCAACAACAGCAACCACTATTTGAGCAGCACCAACCACAAGTACTACAACAGCACACTGATAATAATATTATAAATGTCGAGGATTATGATGATATTACTCCATGTATATTCCTTGATGAATATCAAGGCAACTTCGACTCGTGGATGGAGACAATTAAGAAGCGCGGCCACGATAATCAGCAGCAGCAATTTGATGATGATAAGGAGGATGATCAATACTGGATTGAGAACTTGGAATCAACTCTGGAGGTTGACGATGAGGAACAACAACCACTCCAACAACTGCCATTAATTCATCAACAATTTGATCAGCAACACCAACCATTGCCACAAGTACTACAACAACACACTGATGATAATATTATAATTGTTGAGGATTATGATGATATTCCTCCATGCATCTTCCTTGATGAATATCAAGGCAACTTCGACTCGTGGATGGAGGCAATTAAGAAGCGCGACCATGATGATCAGCAGAAACAAGTTGATGTGGAGGAGGAGCCATCCCCCAAGCGTGCTAAAGCTAGAGTAGCTAATTGAAGACCAATTTTTATAGGAAAAATGCATTTTAGTTCAATTAGTTGTTGAGTATGCATGCACAAAACAATGTATATATGCACTATTTTATGTAACATTTTTTTTTTTCATCAACAAATTCAATACAGTTCAGTTTATTAGTTTGTAAATATATACAGCCTTGCAAATTTTTATGTATATGCATGAATTTGTTGTTGATCATCTCTGGAATTGCTTGTGATTAATTTAGTTATTCTGGCAAATTAATTTTATGAACATAACGTACATAATGTACATAGGAAACGCACATTTAAAGGGCACATCAAGCCATATATCCGAGCTGTCCACTTGCACCTCAATATACGTGCATATACAGATGCACAGATCCCCATTCAAAATACGTGAGTCGAGGTCCCGGTGTGCTTTTTTGAGTGCATTTCTTATGTAAGTTCAGCATTTTCCTTCCTTTTTTTGAGGGCCGCTAAGGGCACCCCACCATTTAATGAAGGCACCCAAAGTTTTTGTAAAAATTTTAGCAAAAGTAGAAAAGACCATTTTTAACTTGATTCAATAACTAAAGAGATTTTGCTTCAAGGAGTGCTAAGAGATGGCTTGTACCAGTTTCACAACAACACAGCTCCTTCAAAGAAGTTTCCTTATGTGTACATTGCTTCACAACAATCAACATTTTCGCTTTGGCATAGGAGGTTGGGACATCCACAACTTCAAACTCTTCAACAGATGTCCATGTGAATTTAAAACTTGCTGCATCTCAGTCAGAATTTTGTTCTATTTGTCCTCTTGGCAAGCATCATGCCTTGCCATTTTCTTTGTCAAATAAGTGTAGCTCTACTGTTTTAGAGTTGATACATGCAGATGTATGGGGACCCTCTCCTGTCTCTTCTATTGAGGGATTCAACTACACAACATATCTCAGTAATCGCCTTCCTACCAAGGTACTACACAACATATCTCCTCATCCGAAGCTGTATCAAATGCCCCTTGACTATTCACTTTTAAAGGTGTATGGGTGCTCTTGTTTTCCTTATCTGAGATCTTATAACACCAACAAGTATCATTATAGATCAGAGAAATGCTTCTTCTTGGGATACAGTTCGCAACACAAAGGATACAAATGCATGTCAGCTGCTGGTAGAGTATATATCTCACGCCATGTCATGTTTAATGAAACCGAGTTTCTGTATTCTCAGTTATTTCAGTCTCCAATGTCTCATACTGTTGTATGGACTACGCCAGGCTCCACGAGCTTGGTTTGAGACACTGAAACAACATCTCCTAAATTGGGGTATCAAAAACTCTATTTCTTATCATTCTTTATTCATTCTTCACACTTCAACTGGTACCCCTTTATGTCCTGGTGTATGTGGATGATATTATCATCACTGGGAGTAATTCTACCATGATTCAGCAGTTCATTTCCTCTCTTAATCATAAATTCGCATTGAAGGATATTGGTGATTTGAGTCTTTTCCTTGGTTTTCAAGTTCACCGTCACTCAACTGGATTGTATCTTAATCAATCCACCTACATCAACACTCTTCTTCTTAAAACTGGTATGGAGAATGTCAAACCAGTTGATACACCTGCTGTGGTTCACAAACAGTTAAGTGACCCTTCTGCCCCAGCTTTCTCTGATCCAACTCTCTATCGAAGCATCTTGGGAGGTCTTCAGTATGTTGTGAACACAAGATCTGATATTGCTTACATTGTTAACAAGTTAAGCCAGTATCAGCAGTCCCTTTCCATTCTTCATCGGCAAGCATTAACGAGAGTGTTACTATATTTGAAAGGTACTCTTCTTCATGGTTTATGTTACAAGTCTGGTTCTAAGTTGCTGTTGACAGGGTATTCGGATGCTGACTGGGCGTCCTCCATCAAATAGAAAGTCTGTTGCTGGGTTTGCAGTGTTCTTTGGTTGCAACTTAGTGTCATGGCAGTCCAAGAAGCAAAGTGCGGTTGCTCGATCCAACACTGAATCCGAGTATGGAGCTCTGGCTAATGTTGCTGCTGAACTTAAATAGATCAAGTCTCTTCTGCATGAACTGCATTTTCCTCTTCCACATACTCCTATGGTGTGGTGTGCAACATGAGTGCAACTGCTCTGGTTCATAATCATGTTTTTCATTCAAGAACGAAGCACATTGAGATTGATGTCCATTTCATTCGTGATCAGGTCCTCAAGCGAGCTCTTACAATTGCTCATGTACCTTCTGTTGATCAACTTGCTGATGGTTTTACTAAACCATTGCCTACTTCGAGATTTACTTATCTTCGAATCAAACTTGGTGTAGGTATACTACCCCTGCGTATGAGGGGGGATGTTAGCATCAACCATTTAGTGATAATGTGTACCTGAATGTAACCGTAGTGAGGTGTATTGAATCAATATTGTCCAATTAATCATTGTAATTAGTTAGACAGTTAGAGTGTGTCAGGATGTGTGATTAACAACTTGTATGTACGTGAAGGAATATCAAAGTAGTAAACTGAGTTTAAAGAAGCAGAGACAAAAACAAGAATAAAAAAGAAAGATTTCCGCATGATGATCCGCTAATTTCATTTAAGTTGAATAGCTTAAATACACAAAAAATACTAATCGAAAATCGAAAAATAAGGAAACTACTCCTAGAATAATGCCACTACAAGCCTACAACGATACACCAACCAACAAATCAAAGAAACTAAGCTAAAAATAAGGAAGTAACAACTAAAACATTAGACTAAGTCGGACACATAAATACTTGCAGCAGTGAGGCAAAATTCAACACTCTTCCTTGCTTGATTCTTTGCACACTCTCAAGCTTTTCTCTCGGGAATTCAAACTTGCTTGTCGATAAGGCTTTGGTGAAGATGTCCGCCGATTGATAATTTGTCTGCAATACTTCAACTTAATTGATCCTCCTTTTTGCACATCTCGAGAAAAAATAATTTGATGTTGAAGTGTTTTGTTCTTCCATGAAAAACAAGATTGTTTGAGATAGCGATTGCTTTGTGCTTGATTGTCCACAAACACCTTTGAACTTCCTTCTTGCTTCAAATTGAGATCAATCAACACTTTCCTATGTCACAATGCTTGATTCGCAGCAAGCCTGTAGCAGCAATAAATTCAGCTTCGGTGGATTGTGCAACAATATCTCGGCTTCTTAGAACACCAAGTGAACACCCCAACCTAGATTAAAATGATAACTGAAGTACTCTTCATATCATCGAAACCACCATAATCACTTGTCCGAATATACCTGCAGAACACAATTCGATTTGCACAAAACATAACTCCAAAATTAAGTGTTCCCTTGACATATCTCATAACTCTCTTAGTCAGTCAGTAAGATGAGTTTTAGTTGCACTATTAGAAAAATCTGGATAAGACTCTTACACCATGTAAAATATCCTGGTCTAGTTCTTGTGTGAGATACATGAGACGACCAACCATACTTCGGTAAAGAGTCTCGTCTTAAACCGTTGTGTAACTTTCTCGCGGTGATATCATTTCATCTATAAAATTCACTTTAAATTCTCTTATGGTAAACTAGACTCTATGGAAGGCAGACCTTCATAAAACATAAAAGAGAGGCATATATACCTTCAGAAACACTTTAAATTCTCTTCTGGCAGACTAGACTAAATCCTAAACCCTAATTTCACTCCGTGCATCTTTATAATCAGGGCGAAGCTTCATCAAGTTTGTAATTTAATTGGACTAAAACATGAAAGGAAGTAAATGATATAGCCCACACATAAACAGCTAAAAATCATAATTATCTCGGAACAAATGCATCACAAGCCAAAACGTACCATTCCTTCAATCGAGTTGCATCACACTTTCTTGTCATAGGAACCTCTAGGCTTTGAACTCGCTGGAACACCTGCAGTAACAATTAAAATAAAACACATCAAAATCCTTCTCTATAAAATTGGATTTTTCTTTTATTCAGGATAATTTGCTAAGGAGTCAGAAGCTTCGCAAAAAATAAATAAATCTTCAGCAGTAATGGGAAGATGTACAAATAGGTAATTTGAAGAAATAACTCCCAAGCTTACTAAATTTGATAGAGAACTAAAAGAAATAGAAGTTCTAATAATCTAAATTGTTCGTGTAAACCAAAATTTAACCGCACAAGAACTAAGTGGAATACTAGAGCAAAAGAGAGGAATTAATTGGAATCAAGTAGCGGAAAGCTTTGTTGAGTTAAGCAAGCTTAATTAAGAAATTTAACAATCAAATAAGTTTTTTCAAACATTAACTTCTATTAAAAGAAGAAAAACAACATTCCAAAACAAAAAGTATAATACCGTACGCCTTTTTAGTACAACTTTCTGTTGAGCAATAAACTCTACATTCCTCTACATTCTCCTTTCGGAAGGCACTTCCATGCATTGACTTGAATCTTCTACTCACAAGTGAGCACTAATCTTGTCTTCGAACCCTTAAAAACATTTAACATGCTATATAGGCTGTTCAAAAATGAAATATTTCCAATACAATGAAACTCAAAATAGTTTTATGTTATTTTTCCCGGAAGACGTGCCATCTATATTTCATTAACAGTAGAAGTGCATCATAAGGCGAAAAACCACCCAAATACCTTAATTTAAAAAACACCACAAATCAATGATTTCAAACTCTTCCACTCCGCTCAATTTAAAAAATACAACAAAGCCTCATTCCCAAATTAGTAAAGGTCGGCTACATGGATCAAACTCTTCCACTCCGCTCAATTTAATTCACTAGATTTCTACCAAAAAAAAATTTAATTCACTAGATTACATTTTTAGAGAAAAACAAATACCACGAACTGAATGCAATTCGTTCAAAAATCGAATTCATATTTTTCCTCTAAAGACCATTTCCAGACATCAAATTTTACAAGAAAACAAACTCAAATCAAGTCTAATTTTCAGCAAACACACAAAATATCCATAACCAGTTAAGCAAATCCCTTCAATAAAACAAAGAACAAACAAGAACCCATTTCGAATTGTAGATGTTTTTGGGCTGTTGAGATTCACCATGTAAACAAAAAGTAATGGAGGAATTGTAGATGTTTCTTATGCTTCAATAAAAAAAAATCACAAAAATAATTCACTCTATGTTTTTAATTTTATAACTGTTCGTTTGATACTCCCCTCCAATTTCAAATAGCTGTCGTAATTTGACCAAAAAGCACAAGAATTAAGAAAATGATTGATTCCATCAAAAAAATTCATGACGAGACTGAATTTTTTCTACATAAATGATTTCATTTATTTTGCACTTAATCGAGCACAATGGAAAAGTTTGATCCATGTAGCCGACCCCAGTTAATTTGGGACTGAGGCTATGTTGTTGTTGTACATGATTTCATTTATTGTAAATTTTGTGAATGAAGCGATTACTATTATCATTAATTAAATTGAAATTCAAGCAATAAACGCTCTGTTTACATTTTTTTTTTTGAGGACTTGGAGTTGAACTCACAACCTTCACTTTGTCTTTTAGGCAAGTAATGTTTCTACCATCTCATTAGAGATACTTTAGCGACAACGCACATCGAAACGCGATGTATGCACCTCAAGATGCGATTCACACATGTTTTGAGGAACATCTTATGCTCGTGGGAACGTGGATTTGATGTAGGTGTAGAATTTTTCTGTATTGGGAAGGAGGTAGTATTTGTCGCTCTCAATCTCTTATCTTTCTTTTTTGGCCCAAACATTACATGTTGAAGAATTATGAGTACGATCAAGCTAATTACTAGGCTAACTGAAAAGTCATATTTGCATTAGAAAAAAAAAAATGCATGTTCGAATAGGAACGTGGTTTTACCACAAAAAAATCAACATGGTTTACAAAAAAAAAAAAAAGACTTTCAAAATATAAGCATTTGTTTCCTCAAAAAAAAAAAAAAAAAAAAAAAAAAAAAAACATAAAAAGTATTTGTACACATTATAATTTCTGAATATAAATTTTTTAAACACTTCAAACTTCAAGTTTAATGCATTGAAACATTTTAGGTGAAATATATAGGTACCCTGCTATATATGGTTTGTAGCCAAAGAAAAGTTATTTATGTCTTGAAGTAATTAAATAACTAGTTTTTCTGCTGTACACCGCACTACTAATCAAGTTAAAGTTCTATTAACAAAGCCCAACACAAACAAATTAACTTACAATATCAAATTAGTTGAACGTCATACATCCAAGACAAATGCATGAAAATCGAGAAGCATAATCTATTCACGAATAAGCAGAAAAATGTGCAATAAGAAAAAAAAAAAAAAAAAACCACTAAATATCTAAATTAACATGGGATGCATTAATTAGGAGGGATTTGAATGGTTTGCAAAGCTCACCATCAATTGCACTTAATCGAGCACAATGGAAAAGTTCGATCCATGTAGCCGACCCCAGTTAATTTGAGATTGAGGCTATGTTGTTGTTGTTGTCGTTGTACAATAAATAAAGTCATTAATTGTAGGAGCTTGGACTCTATTTGTAACTCTATGCACACTTTTTCCTAGCTCTTCTTTGGGTGAGTTTTGACTCTATGCACACTTAATTGGTAATGCGGCGGCATGCGATGCAGAAAAGCTAGACGGATGAGAGTGTTGACTCTATATCAGGCTTCAGCCTATTCTCTGGCTTGTTTATCGGAGGGAGTGTGTCCATGCGGACTTGTGGAGCTAGGGAGCATCACATTTTTGCCTCTGTCTTGAATATAACATAATACGCAGGTTTGGCATATTGAGTTTACCATGCGAGACATCTAGGTTATATTCAAGAGGCAAAAAAATGTGATGCTCCCTGGCTCATTAATTAAGTGAGAAGCTGGTAGTCAAACATGAGTAATTGTTGACACAAATCTCTACATTTTGGCGACCATGCGAATACCACTGTTTCATTGTGCCAAACTACCAATGATTAATTAATTGATGCTCACCAAGACCAATACAAATAAAAGCTCATTTTTCTCAGCCTAAACAAAAAAAGAGCTAAATGATTCAGACAAATATGAGTTAAAAGATGTTGTTTGCTAGATACAAAAGAGTACTAGGACAAAGAAACTACTTTACCTAGAAAATTTGCTCCACAAAGTTTTAATGGGAATTCCATCAATTGTAGCAAATTAGACCCATCTGATGAAGACCCTCTTTGATCCATTAAGCTTCTTAACTTGAGATCATTGGCACCGAAATCTTCGTCTCTGAACAAATCAAATTGGCCTTATATACAATTACTTTTTTGGGGTGATTTAAAAAAAAAAAGTATAATATTGTTGCAGCAACCCCAACAAAGAAGATTCCAACAAAAAGCTGAGATGAAACTGAAATTCAAGTTCTAGGAACGAAAATCACATAAATTCAACCAAAAACATTCCCAACTTTATAAGCTTTGGAGACATAGATTCAAACATAAACAACTAAAAACATGTACCAAACATAAAGAACAACACACAATATACAAAAAAAAGAATTGGAAAGGAAGCCAAATAGTAGTAACTCAACATAAGATTCCAACACTAGTACTGGTACCTGTACTCAGCTTCACAGCCTCTCTTGTCCCATTTTCAATCAAAATCTCCAAAAAACAGCAAAACCAAATAAACCCAAAAGAATTCAGGCTTCAAATCCATATATTTGAACAGGTGAAGCCCATTAAAGACCTAAAGACGATGTGAGCTACAAACAATACTAAGTATATATGCCCAGATCAAAACATATGGATTAGTAGCATGGAAAGGATCAATCGAGTCATTGCCAATTTTGAAGGTATCTACATTGAAAATGCAAGAGAAGAGATTGTCTACATTGCAATGCCTGTATCAAAGATTGAGAGAGAGAGAGAGAGAGAGAGAGAGAGAGAGAGAGAGAAGACCTTGTCGTTGTCGTTGTCGTTGTCGTTGGATTGATGAGTGTATGAAGAAGCCTCACTCACTGCTTTCCTCAATGTGTCTGTGGAGGGAAACGGACTAAAAAGGGGCCACGTAGATATATTTATTGCACGTAGTGGCAATTTTGTTAATTATTAAAAGATTTATTTTTATCTTACTACAATTAATATCTTAATATCTAAATAGATATCTACGAAAATTAAAATTAAAATTATCGGAATTGAATGAATCCATCTCATCTCTTTCTATATCAAAATTAGAATTTTTTTTTTTTTGTTGTCTAAAAATTAGAGAAAGAGAGAAAGATCAAACTAAGATTCAAGAATTCATTAACAACGCATGCATGATAGAGAATGAGATGATGAACAACAATAATAGTAATACTCTGCACCATCAACTGCCATGGGGTTTAACTTTTAACCCCACCGATGAAGATCTTATGCGGTACTTGAGGGCCAAAGTAGACAACATTCAACTTCCTTTCGTCGACCCCATCCTCGAATTTGACGTTTTCACCGTGGATCACCCCTCCCAATTATTCTACTTGCATCGTATGTAATAAACTATCATCAACAATCACTACATGCAATTTAATTAGTTATCGATCTAGCCATCTAGGGTACTTTTCTTTATAGGTGCATGTTTTTGTTTTTAACTTGCATGGTTTAACTAAGGTTTTAGGTAGGTTTCTTGTTGCATGATCTTTGTTTTCTTTTCTTTTCTTTTTTTTTTTTTTTTTTTTTTTTTTTTTTTTTTTTTGAGTGTACGATGTTTTTTTACACATGCATGCGTGCACGCTATTTGGTAATTTGTTTTTTAAGGTGTTTTGGAGTACCATATTTTATTACAGCTTTAATTAGGGTTTACGGTTGGTGTTAAAAAAATTAGGATTTTTAAGGTTCTTGATGATCTTTAGCTTTTTTACTTTTTAGGTCAAATATTTACGTAACACTTTGCTTGCGTGCTTCTTGGTTTGGTTAATGTAGATGAGTTAATGAATGAAACCCACGTATACTTTTACGTCAAAAAGAGCGGAAAAGTTCGCAGCTTTGTAATGGGCGTTGGATCGCAAAGAACGGTCCAAATAAATATATTTAGCAAAGAGGGAGAAATGATGGGGAGAGGAGATCATTGGTTTATTACAATTCAAAGGAAAAGATACCCGCAAAAAAAACCAGGTGGATCATGAACGAGTATAGGCTTCCCAATCCCCGTCCCGCCATCATGTCCGACTCATCTTCCAAAGTAAGTATATATATAATCACCAACTTTTTTAAATTCAATGGGTTATATACTTAATCAAGATTTCTCAGTTGGATAATTGGTTACTAATCAGTTGCATGTGATTTGTATTTGATTATTACAGGACCCCTTTTGGACTTTATGCAAAATTGGTGAGACAGGAAGAACCTCTGGTGATGATGAACAAGTTCTTCCCCCGCCTCGGCCGCAGCTGTTGCCGCATCAAATGTTACAACAGGTTGATAATGTGGAACTGGTGCCTCAAGAAGCCACTGGAAAAAGCTTTGGAGGCAAAGATTACCAAAGTAGCAATAATGTTCCCTCACAACAACAACAGCAACAACAGCAGCAACAATCTGAATGTGATGATGATGGTGATCAAGGTTGGATTGATAACTTGGAATCAACTCTGGAGGTTGATGATGAAGAACAACAACCACAAGTACACAAAATAGATGATCAACAATTATTAATGGGGCCTCATCATGATCAGCAAGTAGATGATCATCAACAACAACAACAACAACTGCAACAATCTGAATGCAATAATGATGGTGATCTTGATCGCTTGGTGCTAACGGAGGATGATCTTCCTCCTGAATTCTGGGTTAATCTTCATGAACTCCAACAGCTGCCATTAATTCATCAACCACTATTTGAGCAACACCAACCACAAGTACTACAACAGCACACTGATGATAATATTATAACTGTTGAAGATTGTGATGATATTTCTCCATGCATATGCCTTGATGAATATCAAGGATGCTTCGACTCGTGGATGGAGACAATTAAGAAGGGCGGTTATGATGATCAACAACAACAATTTGATGATGAGAAGGAGGAGGATGATCAAGACTGGATTGAGAACTTGGAATCAACTCTGGAGGTTGATGATGAGGAACAACAACCACTTCAACAGCTGCCATTAATTCATCAACCACTATTTGAGCGGCACCAACCACAAGTACTACAACATCACACTGATGATAATATTATAAATGTCGAGGATTATGATGATATTCCTCCATGCATCTTCCTTGATGAATATCAAGACAACTTCAACTCGTGGATGGAGACAATTAAGAAGCGCGGCCATGATGATCAGCAGCAACAAGTTGATGAAGATGAGCCATCCCCCAAGCGTGCTAAAGCTAGAGTAGCAAATTGAAGACCAATTTTGATATGAATCTTGCATTTTAGTTCAATTTGTTGTGGAGTATGCAAGCACAAAACAATGTATATATGCACTATTCTATGTAACGATTTTTTTTTCATCAACAAATTCAATACAGTTCAGTTTATTTGTTTGTAAATATATACAACCTTGCATTTAATTGATTGTTGATCATATCAGGATGAATAGCATGTTATGGTTAATTAAGTTATTATGGCAAATTAGTTTTATGAACCAGCTAGGCTATATAGTTGCATATATAGCTAGCAGGATTGACGACTACAAGGAATTACCACTGTTTGATTATGCCAAACTACCAATGATTAATTGATGCTGACGAAGACCAATATAAATAAAAAGCTAAGTCTCAAGATCAAAATGTCTCTTTTATATATATACTCTTTTTTCATATAACTACAGATTCTTTGCACAACACCTTGAAAACAATATATAAACATCATGCCATGCCGTGCCTAGAGTTTCCTCAATAAGTTTGAGGCGAAAACGCCGAGACAACGATGATCTAGTCATAAGCGGCACAACACCTTGAAAACAATGTGCAAGGATGAGTGATCAGCCTCACTGCGGGGACCATATTTCGTTAATTTCTATGCTACATCAGATTTCATGGAGTGCCTCCAAAGAGGGAACACCACTGCTCTAGCGGACAGAAAATTAAGATCTCATCACTAGAGTTTCTGAAACTTGTGAATTAACAAAAGCAAAACGGCGGCGACGATAGATGAGTGGCACCATTAGATAAAGCTACTCTTTAATTAGTTTTAACCAATGTGTATTATCAACTATTCGAAAAAGTTTTCACCAACCATTACAAGAAGAGAGGCTGCATATTTAACAAAAGCACGGCAAAGAACAATATTCTTACCTCTCTTCAACGTCAGCCTGATTGCTTTTTCCGGGGCACATGCTAATGGTTAATAAAAATAGTGTTCTCAGTTACCACTCTTCCATGCTTCTCCTGATAAAATTGGTTTCTTCCATTCAATGTTCAACTTCGCATTATTCTACTTTTTCTCTACTCGAAACTTCGGTGTGCGCACCCATTAAAATTAAAGAACATGAGATTAGTATCTGCATGAATGCAAGTAACTTGCGCTGAGTACTATTCGGACTGCTCACCACAAGCAAAAATAGCCACAAGAATTAATCCTTTCGGAAAAAAGAAAAAAGAAAAACACACGAGAAGGTTCTGTAAGGCATATTTTCAAACTTCAAACATAAAAAAGCAGTTTCATCAGACTTACGATATAATTGGGGACATTTTAAAGGCCCATGAGGAGAAAAGAATATTGAAGCCACCATTGCTGGACATATACAGAAACAGGCATCTAATAACACATACAAGAACTTGAACTGTACAAATACAGCCAATAAAATCGCAAACTAGCCACAACTAAGTCATGTTTGAAGAACTTTCTCCAGACATAATATCTTACTGCTCGAATAGATAATGAAAAGCCCAAGCAGAGCCTATCAGCATGACGTAAAATTATGTGCCTCATTGGGCTTCAAAAAAAAAAAAAAAAAAAAACTAAACTGCACATTACAAATTCATCAGATCAAAACAAAATTCAGAGAGAAAAAAACAATACTTTTTAGAAACTAAACAGCAAAGGGTCTAATGGATTAGTTTTTGGAAAGATAAAGAGAATCAAGAAAACTCGAATTGTGATAGACACTAATCAAGGTTTGAGCTATCATGGTTCGGCATAAGATATGCACGCTTGAGACAATTAATGTGTTCAAACCCAATCATTCATTAATCAAAAAGAACAAAAACTTATTCATCGTTGTATAGCTTAAGACACGAACATAATAATGTGAAAGCAAAAAGTTTAATGCATTGAAACATTTTAGGTGATATATATATATATAGGTACCCTGCTATATATGGTTCGTAGCCAAAGAAAAGTTATTTATGTCTTGAAGTAATTAAATAACTAGTTTTTCTGCTGTACAACGCACAACTAATCAAGTTAAAGTTCTATTAACAAAGCCCAACACAAACAAATTAACTTACAATATCAAATTAGTTGAACGTCATACATCCAAGACAAATGCATGAAAATCGAGAAGCATAATCTATTCACGAATAAGCAGAAAAATGTGCATTAAGTGTTGCTGCTCACCTACTGCCCGGAGAAAAGAAACCGGTGCGCTTAATCACCCCACCATCTAAGGACAAAGCACCATCATTTATGCAAGGGAGAGCCGACATTATTTCCGTTCTTGTTTTATACACGTTCCGTTTGGCAGTCTTGGTTTTGGAAGAGCAAGCTTTTTTTGTGGATCCCCAGCAGCTAGCTCACCAGCATATGGCTTGCATGTAAAATTATGCTTAATATTGAACCAACACACATTTAAGTCCATGTTCTAGAAGAGTTTCTTGCCTCAAGTCTTCTAGACAAATAACTAGAAATCTGCCATCCAATGGCTTGCTAAATGACGAACCAAGCCCATGAAGCCCACTGCTCTTGTTGATTTTTCCTTTCTGATCGTATGGTTCAAGATGCTTAATGCCCTCATTTGACTTGCATACAATTGCAAGCATATTGTCTAATCCTAAATATTCTGAGAAAATCCTGGAATGGAAATTTAATATAAAAAAAATATATGTTAATTCCGGCCCTGCACAAATAATTACGAGGAAGAGGTAAATATTGCTTGGTGCAGTAAGCCCGTAACCTCCCCCTTATCATCGTTAAAAGAAATCCATAAACTAATTTATTTGATTTGAAGTACCCACATGGTGTTATGGAAAAGCCAGCAAATCACAAGCAACCATGTAAAAAATTGCAGTTTTAGAGTCTATAGGCAACATTGCCAATGGGGAACTGACTATATAATTTCAAAAAATAATAGGATTTAGTTAACTTTTACTGAATGTGCCTAAGAATTACACAGCTAAAATAATGAGATAATGAACATACTGGATGATAAAGGCACATTAACATCTATTTTCCAACAAAATCCGCACAGCATAAAACCCAAAATAAGCACTACAATATGCAAAAATATGTTGTAAAAACTAAACTACAAAGAAAATAGAATCGAAAACTAAATCATAATCGTGAGTCCTGACCTGCTAAGATTGTCGTCTTCAACTTTGCCGAGTGTAGCTACAACTCCCAGCACATTATTGATCAATGATGGATTTGAAGCCTGATCCGTGTGGCCATTTTTCAACTGACAAACAACACGAGCTGCAGAGTTTTCGATTTGTGAAATTTGTGCTATTGTCTTCTCCTCAGACTGAGAACCATCAAGATTCCCATTTTCAACCTGAGCTCCAATTGATGACGAGTGGTACTTCCCTAGGCTGACTGAAAAGTCATAATTGCATTAGAAAAAGAAAAAAAAAATAGACATCAGTGTTGAGTATCAAAATTGGTATTCAAAGGATCGAATCTTGTATAGTTGGTTGTTGTGCACACTTGAATCTAACATTGCAACTCAAGTTGCAAGAAACTCAATTGTGGAAGTTGATTGAGGAGTTATGTGGCCAGAATAGAGCACAAAATTGAATTGTACAAAACAATTCTGACAACTGCTAGGAAAGGAAATCAAAACTTTTTCGAGCTGTGTAGAAAAAGCCCTAATCTTTCATAAATCTGATTAGGATTTTTGGTGTTGTAGTTTGCGTTTGATTATTGGGAGCACTTGTTCGTTAAAACAAAAAAACAAAAGTGTTTCTGAGTAAAAAAAAAAAATAAACGAAGCCCTTTCGAATAAAATAATGAGAGATTGATTCCGTATAACTCAGCTGGCCCAGGGTGAATGACAGCACCCTACTTCAACTGAGTGACATCTAACCCACATCTCACTCAACGTTAGGCCTCTAGTGCTTCTATATATAAAGTGTACAAATTATTAAGTTATTGTCGATGTGGGATTGCCTATCTTGTTGTCTTGCTGGTTTAGAGTACATGGATGATATTTGGTCTATCATGTTTTTATTTTTATTGTCTTTCTTGTTGTCTTTGGACTATTACTTTTGTATCTGTAAACTCACATTACTGATATAAAAAGTTGTTTCTTATAAAAAAAAAAAAAAAGAAAAAAAAAGTGGTTGTAAAACTAACTTGTGAGAAGAATGTTGTGAAGCAACAGCTTAATTATGTGAACTCAACACAGACGACGAAGACGAAGAGTATTACCAATTCCAGTTTTGTATGTCCCAGTTCCTGGACATGACATCCATTTGACAACCTTGTTCACTCTCGTGCACAGAGTGATCAATTGAGAAGACACCACGCCTCCCATGCATCATTCTCTGCTTTTTGTTACTAACAATAACATACCTCAATGTCAAATCTGTAGTAGAGTTGGTCATACAACTGCTATTTGTTACTATAGAGCTGATATGTCTTACATGGGTGCACAAGGATCAACTGGTGTTCAGGGAGTTCATGGCAATTTATCACAAAGAGATGGTTTTAATAGCCCTCATAGTGCTCATTTTATCAATTCACAAAATCAGTTTGGCAACTCTTTCCACAATGGTTCCATTTTTCCTTCTCATGAGTCTGTAATGGACACTTCTTGGTATGTTGACAGTGGTGCTACTTCCCATGTCACTCCTGATGCCTCTCATGTGTCTCAATCTTCACCATATTCAGGTACTGAATCTTTGATTGTTGGTAATGGTCACTCTTTAGATATTCAATCTATTGGCTCAGCACATATTTCTTCAGCTCATTCAATAACTAAAGAGATTTTGCTTCAAGGAGTGCTAAGAGATGGCTTGTACCAGTTTCACAACAACACAGCTCCTTCAAAGAAGTTTCCTTATGTGTACATTGCTTCACAACAATCAGCATTTTCGCTTTGGCATAGGAGGTTGGGACATCCACAACTTCAAACTCTTCAACAGATGTCCATGTGAATTTAAAACTTGCTGCATCTCAGTCAGAATTTTGTTCTATTTGTCCTCTTGGCAAGCATCATGCCTTGCCATTTTCTTTGTCAAATAAGTGTAGCTCTACTGTTTTAGAGTTGATACATGCAGATGTATGGGGACCCTCTCCTGTCTCTTCTATTGAGGGATTCAACTATTACATCTTTTTCATTGATGACTGCAAAAGATTTAAACGGATTTTTCCTTTGAAGTATAAATCTAATGCGTTTAAAGTATTTCAAACTTTTAAACTGCAAGTGGAAAATCAATTTGGAGATACTATCAAGAAACTTCAATCAGACGAGGGATAAGAGTTTCGAGTGTTTATATCTTTTTTGGAAGCCAATGGAATTATATGCCAACACCCTTGCCCCTAACACATGAGCAGAATGAGAGAGTGGAAAGGAAGCATAGACACATTGCGGAAACTAGTTTAACGTTGCTTGCTCATGTTAATTTACCAACATCTTTCTGGTGGACAGCCTGTAAAACTGCTACATTCCTCATTAATCGCCTTCCTACCAAGGTACTACACAACATATCTCCTCATCCGAAGCTGTATCAAATGCCCCTTGACTATTCACTTTTAAAGGTGTATGGGTGCTCTTGTTTTCCTTATCTGAGATCTTATAACACCAACAAGTATCATTATAGATCAGAGAAATGCTTCTTCTTGGGATACAGTTCGCAACACAAAGGATACAAATGCATGTCAGCTGCTGGTAGAGTATATATCTCACGCCATGTCATGTTTAATGAAACTGAGTTTCCGTATTCTCAGTTATTTCAGTCTCCACAGTCTCATACTGTTGTATGGACTACGCCAGGCTCCACGAGCTTGGTTTGAGACACTGAAACAACATCTCCTAAATTGGGGTATCAAAAACTCTATTTCTTATCATTCTTTATTCATTCTTCACACTTCAACTGGTACCCCTTTATGTCCTGGTGTATGTGGATGATATTATCATCACTGGGAGTAATTCTACCAAGATTCAGCAGTTCATTTCCTCTCTTAATCATAAATTTGCATTGAAGGATATTGGTGATTTAAGTCTTTTCCTTGGTTTTGAAGTTCACCGTGACTCAACTGGATTGTATCTTAATCAATCCACCTACATCAACACTCTTCTTCTTAAAGCTGGTTCTAAGATGCTGTTGACAGGGTATTCGGATGCTGACTGGGCGTCCTCCATCTAAGATAGAAAGTCTGTTGCTGGGTTTAGTGTTCTTTGGTTGCAACTTAGTGTCATGCCATGGATTGTATTTTAATCAATCCATGCCACTTCACCTACTTGAAAAAGAACAATTGATCGTGGTGCTAAAACCTAGAGTTCGCAAAAGTAAAACAAAATAAATATTAGCATAACAAAATCAGAATTCTACAAATAATGATAACTTAGATCAACTTTTCAAAGAAGAGATGTAGAGATGTAGAGAGCGATTGGGTGTCCATGAAAACACAAAGAAGAGGTGCGAGAGACCGAAAGAATCGGGGTCATGTGTTTAGACAGATTGAGAGCAAAGTCAATCGTTGGGATGTTGGTTTTGTTCTAGTGATATTTTGTTAGTTTCTACGTTGCATCAGATTTCATGGAGTGCCTCTCCAAATAGGAAAGATGCATATTACAGTTTCGTCAAAAGAAGGAACACTGCTGCTCTAGTGGACAGAAAATTAAGATCTCATCACTAGAGTTTCTGAAGCTTGTGAATTAACAAAAGCAAAATTGCGGCGATGATAGATGAGTGCCACCACTAGATCGATAAAGCTACTCTTTAATTAGTTTTAACTAATGTGTAGTGTCAACTACTCGTAAAAATTTTCACAAACCATTAGAAGATCAGCTGTATATTTAACAAAAGCACGGCAAAGATCAATGTTCTTACCTCTCTTACTTCGACGTCAGCCTGATTGCTTTTCCGGGGCACAGTTCAACGCTAATGGTTAAGAAATAGTGTTCTCAGTTATCACTATTCCATACTTCTCCTGATAGAAAACTTGGTTTCTTCGATTCAATGTTCAACGTCACATTATTCTACTTTTTCTTTACCTGAAACAACTAGTGTGTGCCCATTAAAATTAAAGAACAAGAGATTAGTATCCGCATGAATGCAAGTAACTTGCGCTGAGTACTACTCAGACTTAGCTCAACACAAGCGAAAATAGCCACAAGAATTAATCCTTTAAAAAAAAAAAACACGCGAGAAGGTTCTGCAAGGCATATCTTCAAACTTCAAACAAATAAAGCGGTTTCATCAGACTGACGATATGTGTAATGCACATCCATCTCCAGATAACTCAAAGCACAGTGAATGTGAAATTAGGTGCTGCATCGTGAAATGCATATTGCAATGCTTGATTCTATCATAGTAAACTATGAAATGCATAATGAAACTAAGTCTCTCAGTTGTTCATTGATCAATTCTGTCCATAAAACACTAATTGAGACAGCTGAATTGTGAAGCAATTTGAAAAATTATGCAGAAAACACTAATTGAGACAGCTTGAATAGATAATTAAAAACCCAAGCAGAGATTATTAGCATGACGAAAAATTATGCACTTCATTGGGCTTCAAATAAAAAAAAATCTTCAGAAATTAAACTGCTCATTACAAATTCATTGGATCAAAACAAAATTCAGAGAGAAAAAAACAATACTCTTTCGAAACTAAACTAAACTAAACTAGCTTAAGAGACAAACATAATAAGGTGAAAGAAAAAAGTTTAATGCATTGAAACATTTAGGTGAAATATATAGGTACCCTGCTATATATGGTTTGTAGCCAAAGAAAAGTTATTTATGCCTTGAAGTAATTAAATAACTAGTTTTTCTGCTGTACACCGCACTACTAATCAAGTTAAAGTTCTATTAACAAAGCCCAACACAAACAAATTAATTAACTTATTTTTGACTTGCATACAATTGCAAGCATATGGTCTAAAATCCTAAATATTCTGAGAAAATCCTGGAATGGAAATTTAATATAACAAAAAAAGCGTTAATTCCAGCCGTGCACAAATAATTACGAGGAAGAGGTAAATATTGCTTGGTGCAGTAAGCCCAAGATAAGTATTATGGCTAACAAAGTAGTAGGTCTAGCATTCTTACAGGAAACTTACATGAATTATCAGTTGCACATTCTCACAAGATTACGCATATAGCAAACTCACAAAAGCCATATGCAGATGCATTACTAAGACCCTAACCATACAATTGTAAACCTAATCACATATAGCATATTTTAAGTGGAAGGAGCATAGTACACATGAACCAACCTGAGACTGCCTCGCGAAACATTCTGCCTTAAAAAGGATGTCGTTATGTGCATTACCCCCCCAAGGAGCATAGTACACCATTATCCACAGCAATCAATTTCGTTACTAACTAATTGCGTGGCATCAATGTCGTTATGTGGATCTATGTGTTAATCATCGTCACATCACTAATTCAGTAATTCACATCACTAATTCAGTAATTCACATCGACGCCGACGCAGACTGAATGAAGCCAAGTAGTGACTAGTGACATCAAATGAAAACCAAAATCAAACAAACTTAAAACCATTGAAAATGCCCGAAATCAGCCAAAACAAGAGAAGAGATTGTCGACATTGCAATGCCTGTATCAACGATTGAGAGAGAGAGAGAGAGAGAGATGACCTTGTCCTTGTCGTTGTCGTTGTCGCTGTCGTCGTCGTTGTCGTTGGATTGATGAGTGTATGAAGAAGCCTCACTCACTGCTTTCCTCAATGTGTTCAACGCAGAGCATATATTGTCGTTGTCGTTCGATTCATTCACCTTTTCGTTGTTGGATGTGCATCGAGATTTATATTTGCAGGACCCCACAGTGCATCCAACGGACTAGAAATTGGCCAGGTAAATAGATATATTTATTGTACGTAGCGGCAATTTTGTTAATTATTAATAGATTATTTTTATCTTACTACAATTAATATCTTAACATCTAAATAGATATCTACAAAAATAAAAATAAAATTATCCGAATTGAATGATCATCTCTTTCTATATCAAAATTAGAATCTTTTTTTTTTTTTTTGTCTAAAAATCAGAGAAAGAGAGAAAGATCAAACTAAGATTCAAGAATTCATTAGCAACGCGTGCATGATGGAGAATGAGATGATGAACAACAATAATAGTAATATTCTGCACCACCAACTGCCGTGGGGTTTAACTTTTAACCCCACCGATGAAGATCTTATGCGGTACTTGAGGGCCAAAGTAGACAACATTCAACTTCCTTTCGTCGACCCCATCCTCGAATTTGACGTTTTCACCGTGGATCACCCCTCCCAATTATTCTACTTGCACCGTATGTAATAAACTATCATCAATAATCACTACATGCAATTTAATTAGTTATTGATCTAGAATCTAGGGTACTTTTCTTTATAGGTGTATATTTTTGTTTTTAACATGCATGGTTTAACTAGGGTTTTAGGTATGTTTCTTGTTGCATGATCTTTGTTTTCTTTTCTTTTTCTTTTTCTTTTTTTTTTGAGTGTACGAACGTTTTTACAAGTGCATGCGTGCACGCTATTTGATAATTTATTTTTTAAGGTGTTTTGGAGTACCATCTTTTATTACAGTTTAATTAGGGTTTACAGTTGGTGTTAAAAAAATTAGGATTTTTTAAGGTTCTTGAAGATCTTTAGCTTTTTTTACTTTTTAGGTCAAATATTTACGTAACACTGCTTGCATGCTTCTTGGTTTGGTTAATGCAGAGGAGTTAATGAATGAAATCCACGTATACTTTTACGTCAAAAAGAGCGGGAAAGTTCGCAGTGCCGGCAATGGGCGTTGGATCGCCAACAAAGGTCCAGTCAATATATTTAGCAGTGAGGGAGAAATGATGGGGGAGAGGAGATCATTGGTTTATTACAATTCAAAGGAAAAGATACCCGCAAAAAAGACCAGGTGGATCATGAACGAGTATAAGCTACCCAATCTCCAGCCCACCATCATGTCCGACTCATCGTCGAAAGTAAGTATATATAATCAACAACTGTTTAAATTCATTGGGTTATATACTTAATCAAGATATCTCGGTTGGATTATTAGTTACTAATCAGTTGCATGTGATTTGTATTTGATTATTTCAGGATCCCTTTTGGACTTTATGTAAAATTGGTGAGACAGGAAGAACCTCTGGTGATGATGATCAAGTTCTTCCCCCGCCTCGGCAGACGCCACAGCCGCAGCCACGTCAGATGTTACAACAGGTTGATAATGTGGAATTGGTGCCTCAAGAAGTCACTGGAGGAAGTTTTAGAGGCAAAGATTATCAAAGTAGTAATAATGTTTTGTCCCAAGAACAACAACAGCAGCAGCACACCATGAACAACAATTACACCACATGGAATTGGTGCCTCATCATCATGATTTACCTCATGAATTCTGGGTTAATCATCATGACAACTCATCTTTAGAGGTACTTCAGGAGGCGGCGCCTACAGGGCGTATTGGTTCATTACTACTGCCTGACCAACTAGATGATAATGGTACTGATGATGAGGAAGTTAGAGATGATCAAGACTGGATTGAGAACTTGGAATCAACTCTGGAGATTGATGATGAAGAACAACAACCACTCCAACAGCTGCCATTAATTCATCAACAATTTGATCAACAGCACCAACCATGGCCACAAGTACTACAACAAAACGCTGATGATAATATTATAACTGTTGAGGATTATGATGATATTCCTCCATGCATATTCCTTGACGAATATCAAAGCAACTTCAATTCGTGGATGGAAACGATTAAAAAGCGCTGTCATGATGATCAGCAGCAGCAAGTTGACGAGGAGGAGGAGGAGCCATCCCCCAAGCGTGCTAAAGCTAAAGTAGCTAATTGAAGACCAATTTTTATATGAATCATGCATTTTAGTTCAATTTGTTGTGGAGTATGCATGGCACAAAACAATGTATATATGGACTAGGTAGCAATTATTTTACTATGCCAGCTACTTGCACTATTCTATGTAACATTTTTTTTTCATCAACAAATTCAATACAATTCTGTTTTTAGTTTGTAAATATATACAGCCTTGCAAATTTTTATGTATATACATGAATTTGTTGTTGATCGTCTCTGGAATTGCATGTGATTAATTAAGTTATAATGGCAAATTAATTTTATGAACATAACGTACATAATGTACATAAGAAACACACATTTAAAGGGCACATCAAGCCATATATCCGAGCTGTCCACTTGCACCTCAATATACCTGCATATACAGATGCACAGATCCCCATTCAAAACACGCGAGTCGAGGTCCCGATGTGCCTTTTTTAGTGCATTTCTTATGTAAGTTCAGCATTTTCCTTCCTTTTTTTTATGTTCGGTAAGAGGAGGAAGAGATGTCCAGCCAAGTGAAAACTCATTCGTACATGCATGATCATGAACAAATACTACACTCTATATACTAAAGAATGTATGTTCAGTTCACTGAACAAACAGTGGAAAACACAACTAAAAAAGAAGTTATTGTATTTCAACAAAAAAGAAGTCATTGTTGAAAGCAACATACATTTAATTAGTTCAAATCAAAATTAAGATCTTCTGATAAATTCCCTCTCCTGATAATATTAATTATATCCTCGCATCGATCAGTCGACGATCATGTCAGCGGGAAGATGTGCATCCTCGGTCTTGGAATGATGTTTTCCTCCAACACCATGCATGGATGGCAGCAGACTGCCAATTAAAACAATTCATTCATTCTCATTGTCAAAAAAAAAAAAAAAGGAGAGTACTTAATTATGTCAAGACATAATTTAATTTGACATGATTAAACCAAATTATTTTTTGCGCAGCAAATATTCTTAATGAAGATCATTAAATCTTCTTTCCAAAAGAGTAAAATCATTAGATTTTCAAGTAAATGGAGAAACTAGTTGTGACCACTTACCACAAGGATATTCAGAAATTTTATCAAAAGAAAAGGAATCGCTAGAGTAAAATTACTACCATCGTCTTAAACCGTTGTGTAAACTTTCCGCGGTGATATCATTTCATCTATAAAATTCACTTTAAACTCTCTTGTGGTAGACTAGACTCCATGGAAGGCAGACCTTCATAAAACTTAAAAGAGAGGCATATATACCTTCACAAACACTTTAAATTCTCTTCTGGCAGACTAAACTAAATCCTAAACCCTAACCCCTAAACCCTAATTTCACTCCGTGCATCTTTATAATCAAGGCGAAGCTTCATCAAGTTTGTAATTTACTTTGGACTAAAACATGAAAGGAAGTAAATGATATAGCCCACACATCAACAGCTAAAAATCATAATTATCTCAGAACAAATGCATTACAAGCCAAAACATACCATTCCTTCAATCGAGTTGCATCACACTTTCTTGTCATAGGAACCTCTAGGCTTTGAACTCGCTGGAACACCTGCAGTAGCAATTAATATAGAACACATCAAAATCCTTCTCTATAAAATTGGATTCACTTTTCTTTTATTCAAGATAATTTGCTAAGGAGTCAGAAGCTTCGCAAAAAAAAATATAAATATTCAGCAGTAATGGGAAGATGTACAAATAGGTAATTTGAAGAAATAACTCCCAAGCTTACTAAATTTGATAGACAACTAAAAGAAATAGAAGTTCTAATAATCTAAATTGTTCGTGTAAACGAAAATTTAACTGCACAAGAACTAAGTGGAATATTAGAGCAAAAGAGAGGAATTAATTGGAATCACGTAGCGGAAAGCTTTGATGAGTTAAGCAGCAGCTTAATTAAGAAATTTAACAATCAAATAAGTTGTTTCAAACATTAACTTCTATTAAAAGAAGAAAAACAGAACATTCCAAAACCAAAAGTATAATACTGCGGGCCTTATTAGTACAACTTTCTGTTGAGCAATAAACTCTACATTCCTCTACATTCTCCTTTCAGGAAGGCACTTCCATGCATTGACTTGAATCTTCTACTCACAGTGAGCACTAATCTTGTCTTCGAACCCTTAAAGACATTTAACATGCTATATAGGCTGTTCAAAAATGAAATATTTCCAATACAATGAAACTCAAAATAGTTTTATGTTATTTTTCTCGGAAGATGTGCCATCTATATTACATTAACAGTAGAAGTGCATTATAAGGCGAAAACCACCCAAATACCTTAATTTAAAAAACACCACAAATCAGTGATTTCAAACAAGAAAAGTTGAATCTTTGAGAAACTACACTCATATCTTGATCATACAACAATTACAAATAGTTATAAAGTATCTATTCTATATATGTGGGGAAATGATCATAATCAATGTGAGAAACTTGATCGACTTCAAGATTTTGGATAATATTTTCTTAAGCAGGCCTCTCAATACTATTATCTTTTTTCTGTTGGTTATATTCAACCAAAAAGAAAAAGAATTTGGGCATATACACTACACATACCAACTCAATATACTCATATAGGAAGGACTCAAGTTGCACCATAGGAAACAAAGTAATCCGCATAAACAAGCAACAAATTAATGGAAGAATTAAGAACAAGTTAATTATAAACAAAACCTGTACATTGATCTATGCCCGCTGTTGTGTAACCCCTTTGTGCCGATCCTGCAGGATGAATGCCTTAAAAGTTGCAACTTCACTAAAATCTGCCAAAAGAGATGTTTAAGCCTCGGGGAGCCATTAGATCCTAGCGTGATTCCACTAAAAAGACTTGAATCAACAGAACACACGGAACACAATAATTAACAAATAAAACAAGGCAATTTTACCGAACTGGCGTCAAAACCAACTTTTCGCCTTATAATCCCAACATTGCTGAATCTTTTCCTGTCAAGACCAAACAATTGTGGCAATGCAAAATCAAAGAACGTAATACATGCTATAGTAGCAGTTCAATTTACAGCAAGAAAAAAGGACTCACATAAACATATTTTTCTTCGTAGGTAAGACAAATTAAATAGTTTTCACTCATGCCATTGCAATTCAAAGTACATATGATCAGATTGTTCTTGAATACACTAGCCAAAAACATATCGAAACCTCTAGAGCAAAGACTGACGTTTGAAGCATTGGAAAATACATATCATTAAAATTTAAAAATAAAATAAGCTTTACTATCAAATTGGCTAATTTAGCCGTTACAATTTCATATCTGATCCAAACTCTTCAATGGTCTTCGTTGCAAGTGTTAGAACATCTACAAAAGCACTAAACGATGCGCGGAGGAATCTGGCTTCAATTGCCTCAAAATGCCTAAACAAACCAAGAAAAAAAAATTCAGGTAAATTCAAGGTAATGAGTGATATTAAGAAAGTAAATGTGATGGCAATTCGAGAATTCCATGTCAATGAAGAAACTTACACCATAAGCTTTCCATCAGATACCAACATGTGCCTTTTCACTTTGTCGGGTTGCAACTAATAAAATGTTAACAAACAAAATAGGTAACTTGTGACAAAGCCATAACATCGTTCTTGCAAATGCATCAAACTAGAAAACTTTGACCCACAAAATCAAATAAATTCAACAAAATAGAAGGATCACCTCCTTATCAACGAGATAAAGCTGCATATACTATTGATGCATTCTCCACGGATCCATAATTTACTTCCAAGTTGTTGTAACGAGAATTAGGCGACATCAATAGTCGGTTTCTAAGCGTCTTCGAGATTCCGATAGCCCAATAGTTTCAAATCACTATCCCAACAATCGGATGCTTATGCTTAGCAACGATTTTCAAAACACTTTTTGTTTTGCAAAACAAAGAAAAAACAGAATCGAATCAAAAACAAAAAAAAATCACCTAAAATTACCAATAAGATTATTTTTCTCCATATCAAGCTATAGAGGGAAGGACCATGAGCCTTTGAAGAAAACAAAAGAAAACTCTTAGATTAACTAGGCCACGGGATTAGTTAAGAGGCATGGTAGTGGATTAAACAATACCACCATTTTTGGTGGGATTAGCTAATCCATTGTAACCGAAAGTGGAGATTACCACTTTACCCCTCACATTAACCAAATCACAATTCTCAACGATTCGCCAAGTCCTTGTTTTTCTCTTCTTCTTCGTTCTCTAAGCCGACCTGGTTTTTTTTTTTTTTTTCTTCTTCTCTTCGTTCTCTTCGTCCTCTTCGTCCACCCACGCACGTTGCATCGACGCCTGAAGAGGAAGCGAGGAGGAGGAAAGTCGAGGCGCCCGGCGAAGCCCACCAAGCCAATGATCCCGAGAACGGCAAGGGCAGGGGGGGTGGTGGTTGGGGAAGGCTGGGACGTCGTCTAGTAAGGATGAGATTGGGGCGGGGTCGGCGGAGGCGGAGAGGAACAAGTTGGTGTTCTTGGATGCTGGGATATACAGCTTTGATTTGGAGGATTTGTTGAGGGCGTCGGCGGAGGTGTTGGGAAAGGGGAGTGTGAAATGGAGATGAGAAATGTGTGAAATGGGGGGATTTTTGGTGTTATTTATCTAAGGGTATTTTGGTAAATGTACATGTACAACCTCATTTAATCTCAACCTTAAAACTCCCAACCAAACAAGATACACAAATGGGACTAAACTATCTAAACCCATGTGTTAGTCCCATCACTAATTAATCCCATGTGTTAGGATTCACTAAAATGTGAACCGAACAGGCCATTACAGTAAAAAAATTATTTTTCTCCATATGAAGAAATATAGGGAAGGACCAAGAGCCTTTGAAGAAAACAAAAGAAAGCTAATACAGCAAAAAAGGTCTGATCCCTGCAAATCTCAAAGAAAAAAATGTTCTAAACAGACGATACAAAGAGACCAAATCGGATATGCCACATACAATACAAAGCAGGACATCAAGAATGATGGACCAAGAAGGAACACATGACGTCCCAAGCAACTTAAAGGATTTCATGCATTAATTAGAAGGTTATTAAAATTCAAATAATTAAAACATTGTGGCAGTGTTGATTGTAATTGCAGAATATATATACAAAATGGAGCTAAGAGGAACCGTTTGATCAATGTAGCCAACCCCAACCAATTGAGTTTAGGGTTTGTTGCTGTTGGTTTCAATGTTTTCAAGGCGGCACCGTTTTAGGCGTTTGGGGGTTTCCACTGCCTAGCCCTTAATAAGCCACGCGGTGGGCGTAAAAATAATTAAAAAATATTTTTTATTGAAAAAATCATTTATTTATTTGAAAATACTATTTATTTATTTATTATTTTGAAAATATTTTTGTTCATTTCAATATATGTAGAAAAGTGTAGAGTTGAAAATATAGTGGTGAGAATGTGAAGGTGAGAAAGTATACCCCTTACTGTTGAGGGGCCTCTAAAGAAATTAAATTATTTCTTAGGGAGGTATAAGTAAATATTTTGTCGCCCGCCTAACTCCACCTCGCCGCATTAAAACATTGGTAGGTTTTGTTATCCTTCATTGTCAGCAAAGAGAGGATGCCTTTCAGAATCAGCGTTGAATGAGAAGATGGAGAACCAATTCTAAATCGTCTTCACGTAAAATACACCAAGCAATGATATTAATTAGCAAGACAGTAGGTTAAATAAAATAAGTTATAAATATGATGATTTTTCTCTTCAATTTTTACAAGGAACGAATTACTACATTGTAAATGCAAAAGATTTTATAGCTAACACAAGAAAACAAGGTGAAAAGTGAAAACCTAAGAGTATCCAAAAATAAATCCAAACACCTTTAAAACCTCAACCACCGTTCCTTCCAAAAAAAAAAAGGAAAAAAAAGACAACAAAGCCTCATTCCCAAATTAGTTAAGGTCGGCTACATGGATCAAATTCTTCCACTCTGCTCAATTTAATTCACTAGATTTCTACCAAAAAAATTTAATTCACTAGATTACATTTTTAGAGAAAAAAAAAATCCCATGAACCGAATGCAATTCGTTCAAAAATCGAATTCATATTTTTCCTCTAAAGACCATTTCCAGACATCAAATTTTACAAGAAAACAAACTCAAATCAAGTTTAATTTTCAGCGAACACACAAAATATCCATACCCAGTTAAGCAAATCCCTTCAACAAAACAAAGAACAAACAAGAACCCATTTCGCCTAGGTAATCAAAAATACTAAACCAAGAGTAAACCCTAAAAAATTCAAAATTTATGACAAAAGTAGAAGATTTGTTACCAGTTGAACTCCCATTGAGAAGGAACATCAACGGCGCCCATTCTCTCGGCATAAACAATGGATGAACCAACCCTGTGAAGATCGAGAACAGATTCACTAAGCTAAACATCACAAAAAACAATCAAACAATTCAACAAATCACTCTGAAACTCATAAAAATGAGAGCATTTTATGCAAATCCACACCAAAACCTTCAATCAATCCCAAAATTTTACAAGATATGAAGCACCAAAAGGGGTTTTGAGAGGATTTGAGGGGTTTTGAAAATGCACGAAATCAGCGAAAACAAGAGAAGAGATTGTCGACATTGCAATGCCTGCATCAAAGATTGAGAGAGAGAGAGAGAGAGAGAGAGAGAGAGAGAGAGAGAGAGAGAGAGTGTATGAAGAAGCCTCACTCACTGGTCACTGCTTTGCTCAATGAGTCAGTGGAGGGAAACGCAAGACACTGTCGAAAATTGCATTTAAAATGGATGTTAAACCTCGATTCCCCTTTTCGCTGTTGGATGTGCATCCACATCTCTTTAGTAGGAGTCCAAAGAGCATCCAACGGACTAGAAAGGGCAATTAAGTGCACTTTTCATAACTTTGTTTATTTGCTTGGTAATCCGATCGATCAAAACTTACGTAAAAAACTAAAAAAAATAAGAAGAAGAAAAGGTAAAAAAAATTATAGGCGTGTTTGCGTTGTAGATATATTTAAAAGATTTATTGTACATAGTGGCAATTTTGTTAATTATTACAAAATTTATTGTTATCTTACTACAATTAATATCCGAATTGCATGACTCAAAATTAGAAAGTTTTCTAAATAGATATCTTAATAGCTAATATGTTAGAGCTTCGGAGTTGTATTTAGAGTTTGATCAATAGACTCAAAATTAGAAAGTTTTCTTAAACAATCAATCAAATCACTCTTTCACCCCATTTCGATTCCAAAGATTGAAGAATTGGTTTCTTGATCAATCGATCAATGGCGTTGATTAGAAGGAGGGATGACGGTTCATGGAAGAGATGGATTGCTCTGCTTGATGTGAGTGATAGTGAACGGGAACGCATCAACAATGAACATGAGGAGAAGAAGAAGAACGTTGAAAAGTTCAACAACAACAACGCAATCACTTTTAAGAACAACAAAATTGTGATCAAGATCAACAATAACAACACAATCCCCATCAAGAACAAGAAGATCGTGAAGAAGATTGTGAAGAAGAAGAGGAAGCAAGAGGACCGGAAGTGGATGGAGAGGCGGTAATGCCGGAGAGCGGATGAGGGGGAAATAGAGGGATTAATGGGGGCGGGGATGAAGGCGGCGACATGGGTAGTAAACAAGAGGATGACGGCGAGTGATGTGAGGGCGGATTTGAGTAGATTGTTCATACCAAGTGAGTGTGAGTGGAAGTTGGAGGGGTTGTTGAGTGCAGAGGAGATGAGGAAGGCAAGAGTGCAGGGGAAGAAGAATTCCGAAGAGGTTTTGGTGGTGAAGATGGTGGATGGAAACGGTGGGGTTTCGGATTTGGACTTCAAGTATTGGACAAGCCTCAACAAGTTTGTCTTCACCAACCAATGGACTCAATTTGTGGACAAGTTTCAAGTGAAGGAAGGATGGATTGTGGAGATTTGGTGCTTTAGAGATAAACATTCTCTCCTCTGTTTTGGCATCAATGTCCATCCTTAAAACAGTAATATTAAGTCAGTTGATACATTGGTGGGCTATACATGCTGACATGCACACACTAAGATTCAGTGGGACCCCTTTCATTGCTTCATTAATGTGTTAATAGTAGATTATATAGGGTGCATTGCAGAATTTTTTGATGGTGATGATGACTATAATATTTCAAATTCTTTCTTTCTTTCCACCTTGTATTTACAAGTACAGATACATGTTTTGGTTGATGTAACTATTTTTATATCAATACTATTGTTTTCATTCTTTATTATTTGTTACTTATTTTGTTTGAAACATCAATGATTAGAGAACAGAATACTACTTGTCTTAATTTGCTGGGTAATTTCTTATCTTTACACTACATAATATAAGTATATGGTAATTTTTTGGGGGGCAGGCAGTAATTATCTTCATTTCTTTTCTTTTCTTTTTTCAATGCATGGATGATAATAAGGTTTAGATAGGGGGTAATCTTTTATGGGTGGGTTACTAGCTACCTTCAAAGCTGAGGAAATGATCAAAATCTAAATATGGCTAAATGATTTGATGCTGCAAATAACAAATTGTTTCTAGATCAGAGACTTTCTTGTGTTATGGACATGTGGATCGAAATATATTTCCACGTTGGCTAAATGTAACTTCGTAAGGAAATAAAATATATTTTCTTGATTATCAACTTTTGCCCCCATGTGGTTCGAACCTAAGAACCCTTCCAAATCACATATCAAACCATTGAATCGCCTAATTTGTTGATTTATAAATAAGTAAAATGTTGATCTCTCCCCAGATAGTACCGAGACTTTTTAGAGTGAAATCCTACACCTGTGAGCTCAAGTGGTATAAGAGCCGATAGTTCAGTTGGGACAAGCATGTCTGTTAGTAGTTGCGGGTTCCTCGAGTCGCCTCTCCTCAAGATGTAGCAATGACAAATTATGAGATGTAACATCTCATAGGGAAATCGGTCTAAGGTGGAGCCAAGACACTCTAGTGCACCTTATTAAGATTTACTCCAAAAGGTTTCGGTACTCCAAAATATATTTCTACATAGGTTAAGTGTGACTTCACAAAGAATCACTTTAAAAGTGTTGCTCTCTCCTCAAATAATAACGAAACCTTTTGGACTAAAACCCCCACACACGTGCACTCAAGGTGGTTAGGTTAAGATAATATCAATATTAATGAGATCCAACTACTCCTAGAATAATGCCACTACAAGTCTACAACTGATACACCAACTATCAGTCAAAGAAACTCCTCATCACAACTGCCCATTGAACTCACTAACATCAACGTCTATCCATTACTGTCAGATTCTATGCACCAAAAAAACTTATGTTTCAAATGAACAGATTTTGAATTGGAAGATTAAACCAAAGTAGCCCTAACATACACACATTCGCAATGTCGATCGAATGAGCGTACACAAATCAAAGAACACACACCGATTCCAGATCCAAAACCTAGGCTCTGTTTGGCAAGACTAGCTGATCATCTAGCTGATAACTGATAAACTAGCTGATAGCTGATAATTTAGCTGATAGTTGATAATCTACTAGCTGGTAGCGGAAAACTGATAATCTAGTTGATCAACTAAAAATTGTTTGGAATGATAGCTGATTAATTAGCTGATAAATGCAAAATGACATTAAAGGACATATGATATAATTAAGTATATTAATTTTATAATCATATAATTAATTGTTATAAATAACTTTGTATTTTATTTACAAAATACAAATTAATACCATAAAATAATTTATATTATTTAGAAAACTAAATTATGTGTGTCCATAAATGCTTACATGAAAATAACTCTATATTAATTTATAAGAATTCACAAAAAATAAACACATGTAAATAAAATATAATAAACGACTTGAATAACTATACATATACCTAATGCATCATCCATAATTGAGAAGCAATGTTATTGCGAATATTCTTCATTTCTAGAGAAGTCTCTCTATAACTTAAAAAAAATAGTAAATTAGTAAAAAAAAAAAAAATAGCCCACCACTCGAACACTACATTAAAAAAATATTTTTATAACATCTAAAAATATTTTTATACTCGATGTTGTTAAAACTTATTTAATATGTAATAAATATCTAACAATATTATCTACAATTAAGAAATTAATGTGTAATGATTTTTAATTTTAGTGAAATTCTTTGTTTTATAATATTTAATTAATTATTAATCACAATTTTTTTTCATTAACAATATTAAGCTATATGTTAATTTTAAATTCAATAAGTTTTAATAACGTATTATATGAGCTTGAAATGTTGGTTTCTCATCTGCCAACTCTACTAAGGTAATATCGCAGGGTACTAATATTTGCGGGTTTGCAAGTGCATTAATTTTTTAATACCGTAAAAATAAGAGTATATGAAAAAATTATTTTAAAAAGAATATATAGTGTCACGTCTGAAGTACTAGTCCCACACAAAATCTGAGACTGAGAGGTATATATTCGTGTACAAGTGAGTCCGCCAACACTAAATTTCTAATTCTATTAAGGATTTACCATTAATTCTATCTATTAATTTCTTCATCTTCTTCAAATTAATTAAACAACAACAACTCTTTTTCTTCTTATGCAATTTTCTGTCAATTCTATTTTTTTTTTCTTTTTATGTTAATGAAGATGATGAGTAAGGTCGAGTTTGTAGAGGTCCTGGACGCCGACGAAGAACTGCGGCTGGTAACTGCAGGGTTTGTGGAGGGTGTGCCTTGAATGCCCTTATAAGGAACGTACTCCCTTTCTCATGTCATGGGGTCGCAGAAAAATAAGGTCTACCCTTAAGAATAACAGAGACTTTTCGAGGCCGCCGCAAAAGCAGTTGGCGCAGCCTTCACGACCACTAATGATCACTGGCGCCGGAGAGGATCATGATGATGATGATGAGGAAAAAGTAGTTGGTAATGAAAATGGTGCAGGCAGTGGTAGGGAAAACAAAGAGGAGGCTGGGATATTGATGAGTGAAGAAGAGAGGATTTGGAGGTGAATAAGTGGAAGAATAAAAAGAGGAAGCGCAAGGTAAGATTAATTAATTAGATGAATGTTTATATATATATATTTGTGCTGCTTATTATTTGCGGGTTTGGTTTTACTTCTTTTTAGGTAGTTTTGTAGGAAGTTCTTGAGGAGTTAAGGGAGCAGGAAAAAAAATTGTCCCAACAGAACAAAGAACTCAAACAACGAAAGTGGAAAACGAAGTGAGTCTCGTATCACGAGGTGCATATATGGAGAGTCGTGAGATCGACCCGTGTTCGGGGTGTACTTTTGATGATGTCATAAAATCATCACCTTGCCTTTTGGCATCCATCTAAGCGGAGATATTGCTGGTATCTATTTAGGGGCGGCTCTTCCAATTTTATTTTTTTTTTATTTTTTTTTCAATCCATGAGACTATAACTCAGATATCTGATCACTTAAGGTGGAGACCAGAGTCTCTTACCACTTAGACTCATCCAGTTGTTAATTTTTTGTCCGACTTTTTATGAAGTGTTACTTTTTGTGTTAAGAAGTATATATACAATTTACAACGAAAATAGCCTTTAATTTGACTTATGATTGATTGGCACAACTGGAAGCGAGTTATAGTCTCTTAACTATTAACTTGAGTTAAAGTGCTGAAAAGTAAACAACATTAAAAACTCCCCCCATTCACATGGTGCGTGACTCGGGCCGAACTCAAAATGGTCAAATGGTTCAAATACCGAGTGGTTTAAACCAAAAAAAAAAAAAGCTTTTAATTGATAAATTTACTCTTTGAATAAAATAATAATAAATGTTCTTAAATGATATTAATTAAAGTTAATTTTAATAAGTTATTCCTATTTGTGTATACCCAATTTATTATATGTGCATAGAAAATTCAACCAATCAAACACGTAAAAATTGAAAGTCAGTACACATTTGAGGAAATAGAATATTTATCGGTTTAGGTATGACGTTAAATATAAATCTAACTTATGCGATGAGTTTGACTACTATAGTTACTGTCCAATATGAATCTAACTTATACAATGATTACTTGGTTAATCAAGCGTATTGGAACGTTAGAGATTTCTATAAAGAGCGGCAGCAAGAGCGAGCATTCCTTGAAGAGTTAAAATCAAGATGATTACATGTATTATCATCTCTTTCATCTATGATTCGATGTTGTTTGGTTTAAGAAAAATGCTAGAATCACACCCTTAAATGCACAACGCCCCCTTACCCACTGTATTTTGTATCACGAGATATATATAAGGTCGTTGGGCATTCTTTTGTGCATTATTGGTTTATGAAAAAGTTTGATCCATGTAGCCGACCCCAGTTAATTTGGGGCTGAGGCTATGATGTTGTTGTTGTTGTATTACTTATATACGTACATTCTTTTCACTAAAATTACTATTTCAGACATCGGCCTTGTGGCAGCGCATAAATGGGGACCGACTTACGCCTCCTCTGAACAAAAGGGCCCAATTCGGACAATACATACATGGGTATTAGTATATTTTTCTTTTTCTTTTTTTGAAAGAGGTGTTATTTGTGTACTTTCCATGGTATGTACAGCTAGTGTAATTCTTCAAGAGCAATTGAGTTTTCGTTCATAGAAAGAGAAAATAATTCCATTAGATTATGTAGTGTATTAGTTTTTTTGGTTATTTTTTTTCATATTGTTTCGGGTCGGGAAGGTCGGAGTTTAATTTGTCTTGACTACTCATTAACTTACGATAAGTTCCTTTATATCTAGAGCTTAAAATTAAGACATAGATTCGTGTCATCCCACTGTAAAATTCTTTTAAGAGATTAATTAATTAACATTTCTCTAATAATTCTTGATAAAAAAAATATTCTAGCTATCTAGCTAACTAGCATTTATACCGTAGGGACATTTGGTACACATAAAATTAACATTGGAATTGGACTACGGTTGTTCAAAATAATTTTTTATGTAGCAGGATCACTTATCATACAATGCTTGTCGCGATGAAGATAAATCACAAACATCGTCGTTCCTTGATGCGAGACATGCATGTTGTAGGATCACAACATCTAGCTCCATCCTTTTCTCTTTCAGAGTTGTATCCAAGAAATAGGCAATGAATTGCCTTAATTGTTATCAAACTTATATATTTCAATGATTATTAGGTACAAAGGCTTAATCCCCAATGCAGAGAAAGAATGGGTGAAAAATGTTTACCATTTGAAAGCTTTTGTCAAACTTTATGTTGTTCACTCCTTAAATTTTTTTTCTTGCTATTGTTTTTGTTTTTGTTTTTGTTTTTTTTTTCTTAAAATCTTCTTGCCATTTTATTTGTCCCAAACCTTGACAAAAATAGAAGCTGAAAAAATTCGATGGTATAATAGTAAACTTAAGAAGTCAAAAGCATCAATAACCACCGCAATTACACTCCGATTCCCAAGGTCATTTCCATCGAGACGAATAAGGTTTGAAACTCGTGGAATGCGAAATAAATGTTAGACCTCTAGTTAATATTTAATCCAAGTTATCCATCATAAATGTCTGTAGAATAATCAATCTAAGTCCATTATAGATCTAGATAGTTATACGATTTTTTTGGGCTCAATATATAAGCTTGTCCAATTGTAAATATATAAATACGGATTGAATGAGTAGTAGTGAGGGTAGTTTGGACACTTTTCTGTCAATTACTTGGGAGTCCATAAAAACTCTCCCTTTGTCTTCCTAGAAAGCCCATTAAAAATGTTAATAACAATTATGTTGGAGTATAGAGATTCAAAGAGAAGTAAGCACAATAGCCCTAATGGAGAATGGTGGTTGCGGTGGCGTGGACGTGCATACAGAAGATCGACAAATGCCTCAGTTATAAATGGAAGAAATTTGTAGGGATAAGATTAGACCTAATATAATTTGGGATACATAAATTGTAATAGATTTAATAGTTTTCCAAGTCGATTCATTTTGAGAACCATGGGTATCCAATCTTTCAGTTTGACTAATCTCGTGAGTAAGCTCATAGCCTAGGAGATAACAAAAAATGGTGGTGGAACTACTCAAATTGTTGTCGCTCCGCCCCATCCCTCTGAGGTGATTCATCAACTGTATTTTTTTTTTTTTTTTTTTTTTGATGATCCTGGGGGATGTCCGAGCATGATTCGCCAACTGTATTGAATAGAGGTAAATGGAAAAATAGGACTTTTGTAGCCAATCCCAACTAATATAAATATTTATTTGAATAAATATCCAAGGGTGAAGAATAACAGAAGGCCGAGTTGAAAATTATCCACCAAAGTCTGAAAAAAGTTTTACCACACATATGTAGCTCAAATTAATAGTACAATGGAAAGCAAACATTTCAGATAATCAACAAGGAATGCCGAAAAAGTTGAAATAAAATACGGAAGAAAAGCAATGGAATTAAAATAAAATAAATTTCACAATAAGTTTGATCTGGAAAGAGTTGTTTGATCCGAAAAGATTGAAAATAAAATGGAAAGCAAACATTTCGAAAATCAAAAGCAATGTTTGATGCCGAAAAAAGTTGAAATAAAATAGATTTCACAATGGAATTAAAATAAAATAGATTTCACAATAAGTTTTTGATCCCGAAAGAGTTGTTTGATCCACTCCAATTTAGATTTAGGTAGATTTGCTGACATAATGTGATTGAAATGCAAGTTTTCCAAGAAATAATTTGTAAGCAAAGGTTGAAGAACATAAACTCTCGAGTTCCTATTTATATGAAATCTAAAAATCTATCCCCAAATCAAAATATCCAAATATTTGAGTAAAAATCCAATTTTCACGCTCCACACTGCGAGTCACGCTATGGGCGTGTGGACTTCACGGCATGAGTGGCGAGTGTGGAATCCAACACTACAAAAAAAAACAAAGAGATCGAAACGAAAATTTCCTCTCTCGATTTGCATAAATTTCGTCTCTAATTGAAATCGCAACGAGAGGCGGAATAAATTTCGTCTCTGAAATCGTCGACGCTGATTCAATCAGAAACGGAAATGTGATTCCGTTTCTGATTTAGAGACGGATTAGAGACGAAATAAATTCCGTTTCTGATTAGAGACGGATTAGAGACGGAAATTAGAAACGGAACAGAGACGGAACAGAAATGGAAATTTTTCAAAACGGTACAATTGTATTTGCATTCCGTCTCTGATCCGTCTCTGATTAGCAACGGATCAGAGACGGAATGCATTATTTCTGTCTCTGATCCGTTGCTGATTCATACATCTATTCCTCGAAGAGACGGAATAGCAACGGAATCTCTGAATTACGTTGCTAATCCGTCAATAATTTTCTTTTTTGTTTAGTTTTCAAACATAAACTCAATCCAATTGGTTCTCCAACCTATAACTTGAAAATACAACCATAGGACCTACTCCATCGCCTGGCACCTCCTCCAACAACTCTTTGGGGGTGCTAACATCCCCAAAAAAGCAAAATTTGACATTCATACATCGACAATATATATCAACAAATATTCAAATGAGAGAAAAAAATGTAAAATTCAAATTTTGAAAAAGATTTATATATCCACGAAAAATTGTCAAGTATAATAAATGCTCCAAATTTCTAAGTATTCACAAAAACCACCAATCCTATTGTTCAACAACCACAAAAAAAACTTACAATCCTTTAAATATGCGCAAAAAGAATTATCAATCTAAAAGTCATGTAAACAACTATAAAAGTTACATGATATGCTTTAAATTCCTCATCTCTCATTTGAAAATCAGATTATGGCAGGTATTGTCACAGGGATATGGGCAATCAATGGCACTAACTCCCACTCAATCGAAGAACCAGTCTCTTACTGATAGGGCCACGCTCTGCAAATATTGCAAAATAGATCAAACTCACGATAAAAAAAAAAAACGAAACTGCAAAAAAACTATCTCCATTTACAGTGCAAAAGAAAACAATATATTTTACTATAATTTTTGACAGTACATGGCTACTTGCGTGTCCAACTAACACAATTTATTAGAAGGGGGAATCTGAGAACCTACCTAACTACATGAACAAAAAGCTTTGCTAAAACACAATTACGAAAATGTTTTAAGTGCTAAAGCACAACAACATGCCAGCAAAAGGAAAATTCGAATCATTTCATTAAAAATGTCTAATGATCACAAAACTACATAAGGTGAAAACAAAGGGAATACAAAAAGTACAAAGATCCACAATATTGAGCAAAAATCAGAAGAGAACATAATACGTTGAGAATTTACAGTATTATAGAGCAAATAATGAAAACAAAGCACTTGTGTCTGCAGGTCTATCAAAAATTAGAAGAGAACATAATAAGTCAAATAAGGCCACAACAGAAGAATAAAGAACATGCACTTACAGAGGAAAGTAATAGAGTTGAAACATCAAAAAAAGTGAATTGGAAGCTCTGTGTAAAAATTAACAAAATATAAATAAGGATTTGTAAGGACACGAAGAAGCTAAGCTTAGTCGTAATGGCAAGGTAGATTATTTACTTCATTCCAAGGTCCAAGTAATGTAGCGAATACAAAAACCGTTTATAAGAGAAGAACATTTTAGTACTAACATCGTAAATATCATTAACTGTTATTCCTCTGCAAAGTGCATTTCCAGTTTAACTTGATAAAATCTTAAGAATATAGCTACATTGATAGAGAAACTAAACTCCTAACATGTAAACAACTTTCAAAAGGAGCTTAGGATGTTGAGATCTACACCACAAAGGCACAAAGCAATTAGAGAAATAAGTGTTAAATCATAAAATATGGAAGAACAACAACTCATTCGCTCAAGAGGAAGAACAAATGCAGAAGCCCTTGATGACTTGCTCCCAGCATTCAAGGCCACAGCTTGCCCTTGCCAATCAATGACAGGGGAACCACTAGAACCTTCTTTTGTTCCAGATGCGACCTATCAAACCACAAGTCAAAAAATGGGCAACTAAGAAAGTAGTGGAAGAAGAAAAAAAAAATAATTTAAATAATTCAATTGATCATCATAAACCAATCAATGGTATCAACTCATCAATCTATAAAAGACTGCACTCAAAAATTCACAAAATGAATGAGATAACTTACTTGTAAGTGTGGTGACGAGCCCACCAAAAATAAAAACAAAAATTGGAGAGGCACTAGACCATGAGAGAAGGCCCTGCAAGACCACACTTGAATGTCAGACTTTTATCAATTTATCACTGAATCTGTGGCGTCCACTCAAACATGTGTTGGTGATGCTAAAAATGCAACAATAACAAACTTACAAATGCAGACATCGAGAAGAAGGAAAGTTAAAAGTAACGCTACAAGAGATTGAGGCCAATAGGCTCAAACAATTGAAGATACTAACCGAAAAAATCCACAAATGTGTGTTCTAAGAAAAGAAAGGTACAATGGCTACCTTGATCGCAGCGCCTAATGCATCGAGTAGGTTTCCATCAGCATTGATCACAAGACCCTCTATGTAAAGGTCCCAACAAATCTTTCCTTCCATCACGTTGAGAGACAAGAGATCAATTCCAGCTCCTGACACATTAAACAGTCAATTTCACTCAAGCAAGAATCCATTTGATCAAACTAAGACCAATTTCAATGGAATTATGATCTTTTTAAAAAAATCCACAACATACATCCAAAGATTCTAGTTTCCGATCGAGTCATCTCAAAAAAAAAAAAAAAAAAAAAAATGCTCAATCAAACGAATGCACTCTTCCACATTTTCCTGTGATACAAAATCAAGAGCAACTTTTAAACATGACCGAAAAATTACGAAAATTAGAAAATAAAAATGACATACTTAAACTACAAAAGATGGATTGAATAGCGAAAGATAATGGAAAAAGAATTGTAATGAATAATAAAACAATAAATAAGTCAAGAGGAGGGACTTTCACGAAATTTAAAAAAAGAAGGGAAGTCATTGGATGGCATACTTAGGATTCATGCATTTGCAAAGCGCTTAATAAAACAATAAACTTTGTTTTGCTCGCTCCGCCGCGAACATAGTGATCAAAACAAGCATTCAAAACACAAATTGAAGATCAAAACAACCCAAAAACCGAACCTTTAAATGCGAATCTTTGCGCTGAGCTTGAGCTTGAGCCCCATCACCCGACCCCAAAACCGAAATCCTCCAAAGAGAAATACACATCATCTCCATGTAACCGCAAATCGCAAAGCCAAAACACCTCACAAACTCACAAATCAAAAAACCACCAAAACCAACCAAAACACACCAAAAAAAAAAAAAAAAAAAAAAAACCCAAAAAACCAGAAAACTCGTACATGCGGAATTGAGGTTCGAAGCGGCGAATCAACACGAAGCCGCCGAAGCGACGAAGACGAAGAAGATCGGAGAAAAGAGAGACACCGGCCTTGTCGAAGAAGCGAGCTCGAACCCTAAGCTAGAGAGCCGAATCGAGCCCTAGATTTGGAGTCGTCGGTCCCCATGAACGCATCCCAAGACGATTGCGAGGCCAGGGAAGGCGCCGCGAAGGCGGCGTAGGCCGGAGTCGCCGAGCCACGCGCGCCGCGACTCCGCAGTCTCGAGCCGGAGAGCGAGAGGCGAGACGAGACGCGACGACGAACTTGTGGGATTTGGGGATTTTGGTTGGGGGTGGGGGTGGAGGGGATACTCATCAAATCTCGAGATTTGATGAACGGTTATAAGAAAACAAAGTTTTGGGGGAATGTTGGCGCCATTTTTTAGAGACGAATTTAATTCCGTCTCTATTTCCGTCTCTCGATTCGTCTCAATTCCGTCTCTCGAATTAGTCCATCTCAATTCCGTCTCTAACTACTTTTTTTAGCAACAGAACTTAATTCCGTTGCTAATTCCGTTTCTAAATTTCATTTTCCTTGTAGTGCAATTGCTCTCTGTCCATTCTATGTTGTAGGTGGCATCGTTAGAGATATGTGGGCGTCGACATGTGATGCGCGTTGAACGCGTCAATAATAATCTTAAACTCGAATTGTTACCAAATGCTAACTACAATTGGTTTTATAGTAGCGTGGTAAGCACGAGTGTCGATCCACAGTAATTGATAATCTAACTTTGGTAAAAAACGAGAGTTTTAAAAGAGTAAGAAATTAACTAATTACACTAGCTAACATGAGAGCATAAGAACCAACAATTATCGAATACAACGACAATAGAGAAGAAAGAACTAATCTAATTAGCTAAGAGAGAAAGTAAATAACGGACTTAGGTTGAAAAAATCAAGTTCAACTCAACATCAAGGATTTTGTCGTCGATTCTACAAAGAATTGTTTGATTTAGTTCAAATAGACTAGCTATAGAGCTTCGGAAAGCATCTAACACTCCTCGATTTCCTATTTTTGGTAAAAGACTCTTTAACAAATGTACAACCCTTGGTAGAGCGACCATTGGATTATGCACATTCGCCGCATTAAGATTCGTGAAACCACCAACCCTAGACAACTAAGTCACGAAGCACTCGATTTAGCCCAAACCATCTTGTTATGCAAAATAGACCAAAAGGGAGCGTACTAATTGGATAGTCCGCTTGCTACTTGGTGTTCAATGCTTCACACAATTACGAATGTAAAACAATCAAACTAGCAATATATAGATTTAAATAAAAGATAATATATTTGCAAGTACACAATCAATTGTCCAAACCATAGTAATCAAATAATAACAAGAGTGATACCAAAACATAAGCCAAATTTGAGATTAAAATAAGTAGAACTCACAAATCTCATGATAATGTTGAGTTTCACTTTCAAATCAACCAACCACCATCCTAACTCAATGTGGGACCCATGCATCTGCCTTGAGATGTGTGCTATCATGCTTTGCGAGGCAAATCATCAAAAACACTTCAAAAGTATCCCCGTTTTATTAATCTTTTCATCAAACTGAATTTAAAACCTACAAATAACAAAAATAAATGACTATTAATCATTTTTTTGAAGATTTAGGCACATCAAAATATAATATTTGCACACTAAAATATTATATATATATATATAGGACTCAACCGCCTGGGACGATAGAGTGGATTTTCAAGAAGTGTTCCTCCCATCCTTTTTGGCTCCGATTCTTTGTTAGAAGTCCTAAAAGCCAGCAAACGATACAAATGAAAGATTATCACTATAAATAGAGATTAAGGTTCGAAATTATACTAAACACTAGCATAAATAATATAGACTTATCACTTGCTAACCTATTAATAAAGGAGACCCATATATATTAGTATTCACTCTCTTTAAGTTTGTAAAAATTAATTACTTGTAGTTCAACAAATGAGACAAATATATATGGTAGAAAGCAATTTAAAAGATATTTAAAAAAAAAAAAAAAAAAAAAAGCTAGTAATTAATGAAAATGAAATATGGTTGAAGGAGCCGAGATTGAAGTCCAAACCTTGTCAATTATGGGAACGAACCTAAACGCCTTAGGGACCTCCATCGCTTCTTTGCAATTATGAATGGTCAAATGGTGCGAGTGTGGAGTCGCTCCTTCCTCAACTATCCACTCTTCCAAGTATGGCGCCTTAGAGAGTTGTAGTTTTTGGAGCCGAGGAAAGCCTTGCGCTTCGCGGACCATGGACGTACCATAGTATAACTCCGAGAGATAAAGATGAGTCATGTTGGGTAATTTCTCTAAAGTGGGCATCGGGTCTTCCTCAAGTGCAATACTATCCAATTTCAAAATGGTGAGGTTTGGAGGGAATTCACATGGGTTAGGCAATGCTCGTGCAGGAAAATATCCATAAAATTTCAATTTGACAAGTTGCTTGGCAATTAATGCCACCAAATTGTAGTGGCACTGTTGAAAACATTTCCTTCTCGCCATAATCAAGACTACACCGTATCGACAAGCATTGTAGGGAGGGAAGTCCATCAACAAAAGGTATAACTTCACTAACTTCCTCCCTTGATGTGTTCTTACATTCAACTTCACAACATTAGTAAATGTGGAGGTATTCTTCTTCATCCAACTCCCTACTTTTACTCCTTTTAGAGTGTGAAGGTTTCTTAAGTTGTCCATGCGAAGCTGCTTCGTAGTAATGTGATGGGAGGCATAGAATCCTCAACTCTTCCATTTTCCATAATACATCAGGCATGCTTGCATTTCCTTCGAAAAATCTGTGCATACCAGGATAAATCGAGTGTTTGCAACTTTTGCAGATTACTTATAGTGCAAGGGATTGGTCCTATGACACTAATATGTTTCATTCCCAAGTACCTTAAGTGGATTAAGTTTCCAATTTCCTTTGGGAATTTACATCTTCCTTCTAGGCCTTCAAGATCAAGTACTCTGAGTAACTTCACCTTATTGAAGGTAGGCATCTTAGTGATGTAGCTTTCATGGTCAAACATAAAAAGAATAGAACGAGCGTGTTTATTATAGGCTGCAACTTCACCAAAACCATCCCTTTCCAAGGAAATATGAACACCCAATCTAGGACATACTGATTTCTTGATTGAGGACATAACTTCACCAAAACCATCCTCCTTTGCCTTGACAATTGAGAAATCTCGCAAAACATCATGTAAGCGGCACGATTTAACTATCCCAAGAGAATTCATTTTTTCCACTTGAACCATGCCCCTACTAATCAACTCCATCAAGGCATTCTCTGCTGCTTCATGCACTGTCTCCTCTCCCTCTTGGCATATGTATCCCTCTGCAATCCATACCCCTATTAGCCTCCTTCTCTCAATGCGAAAGTCCTCTGGAAAAAAGCTTGTATAGAGGAAACATGACTTCAAGTTGTACGGTAGATCATCGTAGCTCAAATCAATTATGCTGTGGAGTCGTTCTTCCTTGCCCAATTTCCAGTTTATGTTTCGAAGCACACTCTCCCATTCATGTATTAATCTTCTTTTCGTAGATAGCAAACCTCCCAATACAACAATTGCTAAAGGCAAGCCGCCACATTTTTTAACCATCTTCTCTCCACAATGCTTCATGTCTTGAGGGAAGTCGCCCGGATCGGCATTGTTAAATGTTCTGTTGCAAAACAGGTCCCAGCTCTCCTTTTCCGACAGCATTTCAGGTACAACAGGCTGGCTGCGCGGATCGGCATAAGCCGCTAATCTTTCATTACGACTAGTAAGCATAATTTTGCTTCCTGATTTCCCATTGGGAAAAGCTTTTTCAAAATCATCCCAAGCCTGCTGTGTCCACAAGTCATCAAGAACAACCAAGTAACGTTTGTTTTCTAACAAGTTGTTGAGCTTCCCCATTATCTCTTCTTCTGCCATTTTTTTTTCTTCATCTGATAATACCACTCCAACATTTTGTAGAAGCCTTAACAAAACGCCTTTTACGTTGTAATCTTGGGAAACATCAGCCCAAGTACGACAATCAAAGTGGCGTTTAGTTTCGTCAGAAATGTAAACATGCTTGGCAAGAGTAGTTTTACCTGAACCGGGCATGCCCACAATTGTAACAACTCGACGTTCCACATCGTCCTTCACCAATTCCCCGATCAGTGTTCCTTTCGCTCGCTCCATTCCAACCATTGCGAAGTTCTCTTTGGTGTTATGTAAGACCCGTCTGAAACGGCGTGTAGGATCTAGTGATGATGATGTTGATGCTTTTTCTGCAACATGTTTTTCCTTTTGTGTGATGAGACCTTCAATCTTGGGCTTGATTTGTAGGATTTTCTCACTGATTCTACACAGACGTGCCCATCTTCTAGGAATGAAAGCACATCTCAAGATGAAGCAATGGTATTTCCTCAACCTCTCTTCCAAGTCGAACATGTCCATGATAACTTCTATTTCACAACCAGCATCTCGGACTTGCACCATCCATTCGCGGCGATTCATATCCTTGTCTCTTGCTTGCAGTTCATCAGCTTTTACTAAAGAGACATTCAGTTGTTCACCCAATGTTTTCATCTCCTCTACTTCTCGGTGCACCTTGCAATACAACACTATTCTTTGATGAAAAACTTTGAAAAGCTCTTGTCCAACATAAGAACCAAATGAAGAAATCAAAGCCTCTGCCATGATTTAATTTTCTTTCTTCTTCTCCTCTTGCAAAACAACCAAGAAGGCAAGAATAAGTTGAAGGACCAAATTTATGCTATCTATAACAAGGTTGCTCAAATCGTGAATTGGTATCAAATGAAGAGATTGATTTTTGGTCTTTTAAAAGGATTGCTTCTTTTTTTTTTGGAGCAAATTGTGGTGGTTTGTGTGCCTCCAAAGATGGCCAGCAAATGCTATTGTTTGAAATTTTGACTTAATAGAAACTGAAGATATTAAATGATGCAATTAAGGGTAGGCCAAAGCTACTTAGGACCAGGGGTTTAAACCTGGAAAGCACACCATATATTGCACCAAATCGAGTACAATATTGTAAAGAAATTGCTTTTTAGTATTTAAAATAATTGGATTTAGTGTGTCAGAAAATAGGCCCTCTGATTCATAAAATGTGTGTAGCAGTAGAGTTTTCTTGCCCTTAATTCTTTCTCGAGTTCTAGAATTTTTCACATAACTTTTGTACATGCAGTAGATTTTTGTGTTTATTTTTATTTGATAAACTTAACTAGAACTGCTCATTAAGTCCTTTTCCAAAAGTAAAGTGCAGTATTCATGATTCGAAATTCCTACAAAAGAAAAAGAAGAAAAAGCAAAGATGTGCAAACTTGCAACTAAAGGAAGCTTATACCTTTCTTGGGTTTTTGGCTAAGATAAACTGTACTTGTGTCATGTCCAAAGTATGCACGAGGACAATGTTAATTAGGGGTGCACAGGGGTTTGGTGGTGGTTTTCATCTATGGAAAATCGCGGTTCACCAAACCGCAAACCACACTCAAACTTGCAATTGAATGGAATGGAGTTAGAAGCCTTTTTCATGTTTTTTGAACTTTGGAAATAAACTTGGACTCATAATTTTGGTTGAGTTCATGTGTTTCAATATTGTTTTTTGTGGATGGTCATGTATGATGGATATATATATATATATATATGTTTTGTTGATGGACATGTATGGACTTGTATGGAATGTGTGACATTTTTTTCTATTGTGTCGCAGAAAAAATGGCAAAATCAAACTGACCAAACCGCGTAAACCACGGTTGATTTGGTCGCGGTTTTGAGGGTTCACGGCTTGATGGTGGTTTGGTAAACGATCAAACCATGAACCCCTAATTTATATGCTTCGAACTATGTGTTATGATGCGATTCGGAGTGCATATGATGACAAATGAAGGGGATCGAACTCTAGATATATGGATAAGAGAATATCCATTGGAGCTGCAGAAAGTTGCTCTAGACTAGTCAGCTACGTAGTTGGCCTCTGCACAAAAAAAATAAATAAAACGGAAATGGTGACAATTATTGTATATCTATCATATCTATCATATATATAAAAACACAAATCACAAGTTTTTGAGTCGTAATCAAATTTACCTTTTTGTCCCTCGCCCACACTTCTCGTGCATCCCTTATATTTCCTTTTTTTTTTTTGTTTAATCTCCACGTCAACTCTAAACTCTTATCTCCTTCTTCCGTGATTTCTACACTACTCCTTCATTCCTCTTCTCTCACGTCTCTCTCTCACGTTTCTATAATTCGCCAAGTTCGTCCACTCGCAAGGTTTGCAGTCGTTTGTGGTGTATATGGGTAGCCATGCCCAGAAATTACATCAAAGGATCTTGATAGAACAACAAATTAACATTACCAAATTATCGGGATCTTACATGGGAAGGTGCATGATCTAATCTCAACTCTTACGTACATGCTCAAAATCATGTAGGATGAACTTTGTTCGTGGTTTGTTTTCTATCGATCATTGTGTCATTTGCTATAGTGAGAGTTGATTCTTCTTTGGCACGGTTTTAGAGTTTTAGGGAAACTTGATAGAATTCTAGATCTTATTGCTGAATTGACATGCCAAAAAAACACGATGACTTAGAAAACCCAGATAGAACCCTATATCTCAACCCAATCACTCAAAGAATGTCAATTACATTTGAATTCCAAGGTTTTTACTTAAACTATATTATCTTATATATGACCTAGATGTGGGATTTTATCATTACTCCCCTCTTAAACATCCACCTAGTTCGGTGGAAAGAAAAAGAAACATACAAGGAAATTGAAAGAACACTGAGAAAATATACCCGACAATACAAGCAAGCAAGGTCGTGAAGAGAACAACCTTGAGTGTAACATTCGCCAATATCATGTGATCAAGCACCTATTGTGCACTACCAATAGTGCAAAAGGAGACCAACACATATCCATATGGTGTATAGTCAAGAGGCAACCATGCTAGGATACAATGATACATAGAGACCTTGCAATAAGAGGCTGAGCAAAGCGCAACAGAGAAGTAGAAGTGAAGAAAGGGAACAACTATACTGCAGAAGACCAAGACCATGATATAACCCATAGTAGCCTTTTAGTTGTCCATTGATTAGCACCCCTTATTGCTTGGTGAAAGTAGGGAGTGGCCACAACTACAAGCGACACAACAACTATCGCAACATCATGTGTCTGAAGGACAACATGCACCATAATGTCTCTAACAACTATGAGAACGACCTACGGACCTGTAGCGATGTTAGGTATGTGAGTGAATTGAAAAGAAGAGAAACAGAGAAGGGGAAGGGTAGAAACATAGAAGAAGAGATAGAGAGAAAGAGAGATTTGTATAAGCAATTCTTGCTCTGCATTTGAGCTTCATTACATTATGTATTGGCGGTTACACGATTGCTCTAACGAATTGGCAGGGAGTCTTTACAATTAGCAAATCACCTAATGACGTATGTTTATCATATCCGCACACCACATTCCATGACTTAACGAATTGTCACTACGAAATCACCTAATTTGTTAGGAGTGACTCGAGGCATGATGCTCCTCCTTACATTCCCAATATGGTCTTCTGTATTCGTAACATTACCCCCACGTTCAGAAATGACCTTGTCCTTAAGGTCAAAGAAGGGAAAATCTGGATGAAGTCGTTGAGATTCTCCCAAGTGGCGTTGGACGCAAGTTGGCCTTGCCATTGAACTAAAAGTTGAGCAAGAGTGAACTCGAAAGTAGGACGAGCAACGATTAAGAATCACCAATGGCTGAAGCAAAGGGTGGGTGCGAGCCCATAAAATCCAATGGAAGAGGAGGGAAGGAGGTTGAAGATCTCCATAACATTTCTTCAACAAAGTGAGACATGAAAGACATTGTGAATCCTTGCATTGGAGGGCAAATCCAGCTTATAGGCTACCTTGCCAATGCGTGATAACACTTGAAATGGGCCAAAGAAATGCTTGCTTAGCTTGTTGTTCGACGATGAGCCACGAGACGTCTCGTTAATAGGGCGTAATTTGACAAAGACCCAATCTCTAATAGTAGATTCATCCACAAAACAATGAGCATTAGCTTTTTGAAGCATTCGGTGCTAAGCGCGAGAAAGTCTCGCCTTTAAAGTCTCTAAAATAGAGGTACGCTGAGATAACAAACCCAAGTTTTGGGATAATCAGCTGTCAAACAACAAAAATAATCCTCCAAACAACGATTTAAGACTTCAGTTTGGTCGTCCGTCTGGGGGTGGTAGGCATTACTCATAGCAAGTGTTGTCCGTTGTAACATAAAGAGTTCACTTCAAAAAGTACTGAGTAAAAAAGGATCACGATCGAGCGCAATAAAAGAGGGCATGCCATGGAGATGCACAATCTCAGTAACAAAGATTGAAGCTAATGAGACAGCTGAAAGATTGGGGCCCAAACCAACAAAATGAGCACGCTTCGAGAGTCGGTCCATAACCACCAGGATAGTGATTTTGCCAAAAGAACCAGGTAAATGAGTGATGAAGTCCATAGCAATCTCATCCCAAATCCGTATGGATCTATTGTTCACAGATTGCATGAAGGACACTGTCGTTTCCTTAAAGCGATTTTGGCTATTTTAGTCCTTCCGCGTGCATTTTCTCTTAACTAAGAAATATTTCATTGTTTTTTTTTTTTTTTTTTTTTTTTTTTTTTTTTTTTTTCGTTTTATTAACTCTATAGTTATTATCTTTCAACCGGCTTTTCCTTTTCCAATCTGTTGGGGAGACTTCTAATGTTGGAATAAATTGTTTCTTTAGGCATCAAAGAAAAACATGCCGGAGACACCAGGTTCGGTAAGGACAAATCATAGACAATTTTGTTTGACCTCAAAGATGTTGGGGGACTTGCATCCCCCGACCTCACCTCCTAGTTCCGACATGGAAGAATATAAAAGAAATTAGTAAACTTTTATGGATATATGATAATAAATGAGAGATTCCAGAATTGTGTAGTAGTAATGGTGTTTACTGATTTCCATATTATTATTTTACGTGATGGTGCCATTTAGAAAAAGTTAAATTTTCTCTTTACACCCTTTGATTTCTTGCCATAAGCAGGAATACGGACTAATGTTGTGATTTTTCTTTATTTGGAATAGCTTAAGGTATTGTTATTCTAAGATTGGTAATTTAATCCATGTTGTTATGCAGTTTGCCAATATGAAAGAAGTTATTGAAAGGAGAATGAGAAGTGTTGAAGAATTCATCAAGGTAATTCAGTCTTTCTAATTTGACAAAGGCACAAGGATTTTCTGTTTGTGATTTTGTGGGTTTAAATTGTTGCGCATCATAAGGCGAAAAACCACCCGAAATACCTTAATTTTAAAAACACCACAAATCAGTGATTTCAAACATGAAAAGTTGAATATTTGAGAAACTACACTCATATCTTGATCATACAACAATTACAAATAGTTATAAAGTATCTATTCTATATATGTGGGGAAATGATCGTAATCAATGTGAGAAACTTGATCGACTTCAAGATTTTGGATAATATTTTCTTACGCAGGCCTCTCAATGCTATTATCTTTTTTTTCTGTTGGTTATATTCAACCAAAAAAGAAAAAGAATTTGGGCATATACACTACACATACCAACTCAATATACTCATATAGGAAGGACTCAAGTTGCACCATAGGAAACAAAGTAATCCGCATAACCAAGCAACAATTAATAGAAGAATTAAGACCAAGTTAATTATAAACAAAACCTGTACATTGATCTATGCGCTGTTGTGTAACCCCTTTGTGCCGATCCTGCAAGATGAATGCCTTACAAGTCGCAAGTTCACTAGAATCTGCCAAAAGAGATGTTCGAACCACAAGGATATTCATAAATTTTAACATATGGATTAGTAGCATGGAAAGGATCGATAGTCATTGCCAATTTTGAAGGTATCTACATGCATAAAAGTCATAGCACCATGAAATAGATGAAAATAAGTGTAATGGAAATTCATACCTTTAAGAAATGTCCACAAGGATCTTTGAAGCTAATTCAAAGAAGAGTTACAAGTACCGTAACAAAATTAAGTGAAAAAAGTTTAAAAGGAATGAATAGTCAAAGGTAGTGTTTAACCCAACTGTTTTGATCTTTCATTCCAACAGAACTTGAAACATCATGCATTCAAACAAGCATGAACTGACCAACTGAAAAAATAAAATAAAATAAACAAACAGACAGACAAATAAATAAATAAAAGTACAGATCACATCTTGCAATTCAAAATGTTCACTCAATATTTGAGCTCATATCTACAATATCGAGTGTGTGGCTGCACTTTGGCGCTTGAATAACATAGGTCGGGACAACAATTGGTTTAAATAGTTTGGAGGGCTTCATTGCTTAAAAAAGCACCTCCCCACCCCCACCCTCTTAAATTAAAATCTCTCTGAGTCATCTCCTAGTCTCTTTATAAATACCCTCTTAAATTAAATTTTCTTATAATCTCTCTGAGCTATCTCCTAGTCTCTGAGTGGTTTTAAATTCTGTTTTAATTTACACGTCACATTCAATCTCAGTTATGGAAGAAGCTATGTCTCAGTTGAGTGGCATAATTCACAACATGAGTAGTAGTACTACTTCAACTGAAGTACCCTTAGAGCCCAAGGAGTAATTAAAAAAAAAAAAAAACCCACTAAATACCCTGCAATTGATGAATTGCTGTTTGCTAGTCTCTTTTATTATTATTATTTTATTTTTTTTTGTCAAAGATCAACTGCAGGATTAATCACCAGCTTGAATATCATCCACATATTACCACCATTCAAGATAGGTCCTTTGAGTGTGCATCTTTACATATATTTCGTGGTCTGCAGTTTTTAAGTAAAACTAAACCTACAAACCAACTGAAGTTAGCATAGAAGTCATATATGCGAGCTATATAAGGTTGTGCTCACCACATAGAAGCTCGATCCATATTGCTTGTGAACTATAGATCTTATTGACGTAAAACAAAATTATAAGTACCAAGCACAAAAATCACTTATGAGTAGTCCGACACATTGATCAATATATAGAAGGCATAAATCACAATATGCATCTATATAAGTGACATCAATAAATGCCAACACTTGTCCCATCCCCTTGTTAAGGATCGGATGAACTAGTGCTCTTCTTCTATTTGATTCTATTTAGAGCTTATAATCTATCTTCTTAAGGGCAAAACAAGTGGAGAGTACACATTAATTGAGATTGTGCAAATCATATTTAAAAGTAATTATTTTCAAAGCTCATCGTTGTTTTAATATATCAATTCAGCAGCAATAACAAAGATGCCAAGTATATATATCAAGGTACTTCAAAGAAGAATTGGCACTGCACTTTGGAGATTACCTGTGAGAAGTCCATATATATGAGGATCAAAACCCAATTCATTGTAGTCCACATTCTCAAATTTCTCCATTGTCACTGAAAAGTACAAAAAGTTGAATCATTGAAACCCTCAATAGCACCAAAAAAGGCCAATAAGTATTGAGAAGCACAAATTGAATTCTACAAAACAAGTCTGAGAACTGCTAGGAAAGGAAATCAAAAGATGATTGAATACCTGAGATCCTTGAAAGAATTGTTTGATAATCTTGCCACTGCTGGAGAACCAATTTCAGTCTCTGAATTGGTTTCTAGTACTCTTTCTGGGCTTGATGGTGATTATCTCCCTATTACAACTGTATTGCAAGAAAAGAGAGATGTTTCTTGGCCAAAAATACAGAGTTCACTGTTAAATTTTAAGGCCAAATTGAATCAAATTCAAGCTATGAGTGGAATTAATTCTTTACATACAAATACTGCCACACAAGTTAATTCTGCTGAGGTGAAAAATGGAAGTACCAACAACTGGAACACCAACAAATGTTAAGTATCAAAATGGAAATGGTAATAGAAATTTCAACACTGGTAATAGAGGAAGAGGCCGAGGAGGATGACGTGGAGGTTTCAGGTTTCCTAACAATAACAGACCTCAATGTCAAATTTGTAGTAGAGTTGGTCACACAGCTGCAATTTGTTACTATAGAGCTGATATGTCTTACCATTTTCCGTGTGAATTTAAAACTTGCTGCATCTCAGTCAGAATTTTGTTCTATTTGTCCTCTTGGCAAGCATCATGCCTTGCCATTTTCTTTGTCAAATAAGTGTAGCTCTACTGTTTTAGAGTTGATACATACAGATGTATGGGAACCCTCTCCTGTCTCTTCTATTGAGGGATTCAACTGTTACATCTCTTTCATTGATGACAGCACAAGTTTTACATGGAGTTTTCCTTTGAAGTATAAATCAAATGCATTGCATTTAAAGTAGACTAGGGATGAGAGTTTCGAGTATTTAAGTGTTTTTTGGAAGCCAATGGAATTATATTCCAACACCCCTGCCCCTACACACATGAACAGAATGGGAGAGTCGAAAGGAAGCATAGACACATTGTGGAAACTAGTTTAACGTTGCTTGCTCATGCTAATTTACCAACATCTTTCTGGTGGACAGCCTGTAAAACTGTTACAGATGACATGGTACTACACAACATATCTCCTTATCAGAAGCTGTATCAAGTGCCCCCTGACTATTCTCTTATAAAGGTGTATGGGTGCTCTTGTTTTCCTTCTCTGAGATGTTATAAAACCAACAAGTATCATTATAGATCTGAGAAATGCTTATTCTCAGTTATTTCAGTCTCATACTGTTGTATGGACTACGCCAGGCTCCACGAGCTTGGTTTGAGACAGTGAAACAACATCTCCTAAATTGCTATTTCTTATCATTCTTTATTCATTCTTCACACTTCAACTGGTACCCCTTTATGTCCTGGTGTATGTGGATGATATTATCATCACTGGGAGTAATTCTACCAAGATTCAGCAGTTCATTTCCTCTCTTAATCATAAATTTGCATTGAAGGATATTGGTGATTTAAGTCTTTTCCTTGGTTTTGAAGTTCACCGTGACTCAACTGGATTGTATCTTAATCAATCCAGCTACATCAATACTCTTCTTCTTAAAGCTGGTTCTAAGCTGCTGTTGACAGGGTATTCGGATGCTGACTGGGCGTCCTCCATCGAAGATAGAAAGTCTGTTGCTGGGTTTGCAGTGTTCTTTGGTTGCAACTTAGTGTCATGCCATGGATTGTATTTTAATCAATCCATGCCACTTCATCTACTTGAAAAAGAACAATTGATTGTGGTGCTAAAATCTAGAGTTCGCAAAAGTAAAACAAAATAAATATTACCATAACAAAATCGAATTCTACAAATAATGATAACTTAGATCAACTTTTCAAAGAAGAGATGTAGAGATGTAGAGAGCGATTTGGGTGTCCATGAAAACACAAAGAAGAGATGTAGAGACCGAAAGAATCGGGGTTTTGTTAATGAGTTTTGATCGAGTTGGGTCTTGTGTTTAGACGGATTGAGAGCAAAGTCAATCGTTTGGATGTTGGTTTTGTTGTAGTGATATTTTGTTAGTTTCTACGTTGCATCAGATTTCATGGAGTGCCTCTCCAAATAGGAAAGATGCATATTACAGTTTCGTCAAAAGAAGGAACACTGCTGCTCTAGTGGACAGAAAATTAAGATCTCATCACTAGAGTTTCTGAAACTTGTGAATTAACAAAAGCAAAATTGCGGCGACGATAAATGAGTGCCACCACTAGATCGATAAAGCTACTCTTTAATTAGTTTTAGCTAATGTGTAGTATCAACTACTCGTAAAAATTTTCACAAACCATTAGAAGAAGATCAGCCGTATATTTAACAAAAGCACGGCAAAGATCAATGTTCTTACCTCTCTTAGTTCGACGTCAGCCTGATTGCTTTTCCGGGGCACAGTTCAACGCTAATGGTTAAGAAACAGTGTTCTCAGTTATCACTCTTCCATACTTCTCCTGATAGAAAACTTGGTTTCTTCCATTCAATGTTCAACGTCACATTATTCTACTTTTTCTTTACCTGAAACTACTAGTGTGCGCCCATTAAAATTAAAGAACAAGAGATTAGTATCTGCATGAATGCAAGTAACTTGCGCTGCGTACTACTCAGACTTAGCTCAACACAAGCAAAAATAGCCACAAGAATTAGTCCTTCAAAAAAAAAAAAAAAAACACGCGAGAAGGTTCTGCAAGGCATATCTTCAAACTTCAAACAAATAAAGCGGTTTCATCAGACTTACGATATGTGTAATGCACATCCATCTCCAGATAACTCAAAGCACATTGAATGTGAAATTAGGTGCTGCATCATGAAATGCATATTGCAATGCCTGATTCTATCATGGTAAACTATGAAATGCATAATGAAACTAAGTTTCTCAGTTGTTCATTGATCAATTCTGTCCATAAAACACTAATTGAGACAGCTGAATTGTGAAGCAATTTGGCAGCCATAAAGAATTCTTTAATGGTTCATGTGCAATCAATAAACATTGTTTGGACAAACTTTTATATGAAATAAATAAATAAAATCACAAACTAGCCACAACTAAGTCATGTAAGAAGCACTTTCTCCAGACATAATATCTTACTGCTCGAATAGATAATTAAAAAACCAAGCAGAGCTTATTAGCATGACGAAAAATTATGCACTTCATTGGGCTTCAAAAAAAAAAAAAAAAAAATCTTCAGAAATTAAACTGCTCATTACAAATTCATTGGATCAAAACAAAATTCAGAGAGAAAAAACAATACTCTTTCGAAACTAAACTAAACTAAACTAGCGTAAGAGACAAACATAATAAGGTGAAAGAAAAAAGTTTAATGCATTGAAACATTTAGGTGAAATATATAGGTACCCTGCTATATATGGTTTGTAGCCAAAGAAAAGTTATTTATGCCTTGAAGTAACTAAATAACTAGTTTTTCTGCTGTACACCGCACTACTAATCAAGTTAAAGTTCTATTAACAAAGCCCAACACAAACAAATTAACTTACAATATCAAATTAGTTGAACGTCATACATTCAAGACAAATGCATGAAAATCGAGAAGCATAATCTATTCACGAATAAGCAGAAAAGTGTGCAATAAGTGTTGCTGCTCACCTACTGCCCAGAGAAAACAAACCGGTGCGCTTAATCATCCCACCATCTAAGGACAAAGCACCATCACTTATGCAAGGGAGAGCCAACATCATTTCCGTTCTTGTTTTATACACTTGCAAGCAAGAGAAAAGGCTATAGAATGAAGTCTCCCTGAGGCCCAGGCCACTGGCTGTGCGACAAGATGAGTTTGCATTTGCCACTAATTGAGACAGCTGAATTGTGAAGCAATTTGGCAGCCATAAAGAATTCTTTAATGGTTCATGTGCAATCAATAAACATTGTTTGGACAAACTTTTATATGAAATAAATAAATAAAATCACAAACTAGCCACAACTAAGTCATGTAAGAAGCACTTTCTCCAGACATAATATCTTACTGCTCGAATAGATAATTAAAAAACCAAGCAGAGCTTATTAGCATGACGAAAAATTATGCACTTCATTGGGCTTCAAAAAAAAAAATCTTCAGAAATTAAACTGCTCATTACAAATTCATTGGATCAAAACAAAATTCAGAGAGAAAAAAACAATACTCTTTCGAAACTAAACTAAACTAAACTAGCGTAAGAGACAAACATAATAAGGTGAAAGAAAAAAGTTTAATGCATTGAAACATTTAGGTGAAATATATAGGTACCCTGCTATATATGGTTTGTAGCCAAAGAAAAGTTATTTATGCCTTGAAGTAACTAAATAACTAGTTTTTCTGCTGTACACCGCACTACTAATCAAGTTAAAGTTCTATTAACAAAGCCCAACACAAACAAATTAACTTACAATATCAAATTAGTTGAACGCCATACATTCAAGACAAATGCATGAAAATCGAGAAGCATAATCTATTCACGAATAAGCAGAAAAGTGTGCAATAAGTGTTGCTGCTCACCTACTGCCCAGAGAAAACAAACCGGTGCGCTTAATCATCCCACCATCTAAGGACAAAGCACCATCACTTATGCAAGGGAGAGCCAACATCATTTCCGTTCTTGTTTTATACACTTGCAAGCAAGAGAAAAGGCTATAGAATGAAGTCTCCCTGAGGCCCAGGCCACTGGCTGTGCGACAAGATGAGTTTGCATTTTCCACATTGATCATGTTCACAGCAAAGTCAATAAATCCAGATGGGCACGTTCCGTTTGGCAGTCTTGGTTTTGGAAGAGCAAGCTTTTTTGTGGATCCCCCAGCAGCTAGCTCACCAACATATGGCCTGCATGTAAAATTATGCTTAATATTGAACCAACACACATTTAAGTCCATGTTCTAGAAGAGTTTCTTGAGTCCAGTCTTCTAGACAAATAACTAGAAATCTGCCATCCAATGGCTTGCTAAATGACGAACCAAGCCCATGAAGCCCACTGCTCTTGCTGATTTTCCCTTTCGATCGTATGGTTCAAGATGCTTAATGCTCTCATTTGACTTGCATACAATAGCAAGCATATGGTCTAATCCTAAATATTCTGAGAAAATCCTGGAATGGAAATTTAATATAACAAAAAAGCGTTAATTCCAGCCGTGCACAAATAATTACGAGGAAGAGGTAAATATTGCTTGGTGCAGTAAGCCGTAACCTCCCCTTATCATCGTTAAAAGAAATCCATAAACTAATTTATTTGATTTGAAGTACCCACATAGTGCTACGGAAAAGCCGGTAAATCACAAGCAACCATGTAAAAAATTGCAGTTTTAGAGTCCTATAGGCAACATTGCCAATGGGGAACTGATTGTATATTTTCAAAAAATAATAGGATTTAGTTAACTTTTACTGAATGCCTAAGAATTACACAGCTAAAATAATGAGATAATGAACATACTTGGATGATAAAGGCACATTAACATCTATTTTCCAACAAAATCTGCACAGCATAAAACCCAAAATAAGCACTTTGCAATATGCAAAAATATGTTGTAAAAACTAAACTACAAGGAAAATAGAATTGAAAACTAAATCATAATCGTGAGTCCCGACTGCTAAGATTGTCGTCTTCAACTTTGCCGAGTGTAGCTACAACTCCCATGGATTTGAAGCCCGATCCGTGTGGCCATTTTTCAACACACAAATAACACGAGCAGCAGAATTTTCGATTTGTGAAACTTGTGCTATTGTCTTCTCCTCAAACCGAGAGCCATCAAGATTCCCATTTTCAACTCCGAGCTCCAATTGATGACGAGTGGTACTTCCCTAGGCTAATCGAAAAGTCATATTTGCATTAGAAAAAAAAAAAAAAAAAATGCATGTTCGAATTGGAACGTGATTTTACCACAAAAAAAGACTTTCAAAATATAAGCATTTGTTTCCTCAAAAAAAAAAAAAAAAAAAAAAAAAAAAAAAAAAAAAAAAAAAAACACACACACACACAAAAAGTATTTGTACAGATTATAATTTCTGAGTATAAACTTTTTTAACAACAATGAGGCCTGATTGGCACTGTGTTTTTTTAGTGAGAATATGGTTTGCAAGCTTCAAAGAGGACTGCGTAGGCCACCGGTAGCTAATACAGCTTTTGCGTTCCTAATCCGCAAAGAGAGCCGCTTAGTTGCTCCATAAAGAGCAGCTCATTTTCTCCCGCCCCCGACATCCGCAATTTCAACATCCAATTCTTTAGGAGCTTGGATCCAAGCGCCCTTTAACAATGAAGCTGGAGTCATCCGAGGACGGTCTCCGGCGATGCTTACTTCCGTTAGCACTACAGCTTCTGGCAATCTCCCTGACAATGTTCATGAAAAAAATGTAAAGAGAACAGTGAACATCAAGTCCCTTGTAAAGCTAAATATTGTCTGGAATAATCATGTTTATATAAGCTCCATGTTACCTAGAAGAAGTTGCCTTGCGAAAGCTGAATGATCTTCGTCATTTGCCATTGCTACAACAAGAGTCAATCGCGAGTTTGGATGCGTCATATTAATAATGAGCATTAAGTCTTCTTTATCCAGATCGATAATAAATAATGACAAACTTTTATCTATACTATAAAATTTTGCTTTCTTGAGCAATATATAATATTTAGTAGCTAACTTATTACGGGCAGAAAGGAGAAAAACATGAATTACTCAGAGATTACTATATTCCATCAAGCTACAACAAATAAAGTAGATGATACTGTCTTAGTGGATGAAACTAAAGATGAAGTGAATAGAAAATTAAAACTCTGGAGGAATACATTAGAATCTAAAGGCTTTAAGTTGAGTAGGACGAAAACCGAATACATGCACTGTGAGTTTAGAAACACTAGACATCGAGATGACGGAGTGATAAAATTAGGGGAAATAGAAGTTCCTAAGGTAAACCCAATTTAGATACCTATGATCAATCATACAAAATGATGGTAACATTGAGAATGATGTCACACATAGAATTCAAGCTGGAAGGAAAAAATGGCGGAGTGCAACAGGGGTGATTTTTGATCGAAATGTTCCTACTAAGCTAAAAGGAAAATTTTATAGGATCGCAATTAGGCCAGCTATGCTCTATGGAAGTGAATGTTGGGCAGTAAAGCAACAACATGGGATGCAATAATTAGGAGGGATTTGAATGGTTTGCAAAGCTCACCATCAATTGCACTTAATCGAGCACAATGGAAAAGTTTGATCCATGTAGCCGACCCCAGTTAATTTGAGATTGAGGCTATGTTGTTGTTGTTGTTGTCGTTGTACAATAAATAAAGTCATTAATTGTAGGAGCTTGGACTCTATTTGTAACTCTATGCACACTTTTTCCTAGCTCTTCTTTGGGTGAGTTTTGACTCTATGCACACTTAATTGGTAATGCGGCGGCATGCAGGAAAAGCCAGACGGACGAGAGTGTTGACTCTATATCGGGCTTTACCTATTCTCTCGCTTGTTTATCGGAGGAAGTGTGTCCATGCGGACTTGTGGAGCTAGGGAGCATCACATTTTTGCATGCTTTGTCTTGAATATAACATAATACGCGGTTTGGCATATTGAGTTTACCGTGCGAGACATCTAGGTTATATTCAAGAGGCAAAAAAATGTGATGCTCCCCGGCTCGTTAATTAAGTGAGAAGCTGGTAGTCGAACATGAGTAATTGTTGACACAAATCTCTACATTTTGGCAACCATGCGAATACCACTTTGTTTGATTGTGCCAAACTACCAATGATTAATTAATTGATGCTCAAGCAAGACCGATACAAATAAAAGCTCATTTTTCTCGGCCTAAACAAAAAAGAGCTAAATGATTCGACAACTATGAGTTAAAAGATGTTTGCTAGATACAAAAGAGTACTAGGACAAAGAAACTACTTTACCTAGAAAATTTGCTCCACAAAGTTTTGATGGGAATTCCATCAATTGCGAAAATTAGACCCATCGATGAAGACCCTCTTTGATCCATTAAGCTTCTTAACTTGAGATCATTGGCACCGAAATCTTCGTCTCGAACAAATCAGATTGGCCTTATATACAATTACTTTTTTGGGGTGATTTTTTAAAAAAAGTGTAATATTGTTGCAAAGAACCCCAACAAAGAAGATTCCAACAAAAAGCCGAGATGAGACAAAATTCAAGTTCTAGGAACGAAAATCACATAAATTCAACCAAAAACATTCCCAACTTTATAAGCTTTGGAGACATAGATTCAAACATGAACAACTAAAAACATGTACCAAACATAAAGAACAACACACAATATACAAAAAATAGAATTGGAAAGGAAGTCAAATAGTAGTAACTCAACATAAGATTCCAACACTAGTACTAGTACTGTACTCGACTTCACAAACCTCTCTTCTCCCATTTTCAATCAAAATCTCCAAAAAAAAGCAAAACCAAATAAACCCAAAAGAATTCAGGCTTCAAATCCACATATTTGAACAGGATAAGACCATTAAAGACCTGAAGACGATGTTAGCTACAAACAATAGTCAGAATATATGCCCAGATCAAAACACATGGATTAGTAGCATGGAAAGGATCGATCGAGTCATTGCCAATTTTGAAGGTATCTACATGCATAAAAGTCACATAGCACCATGAAATAGATGAAAATAAGTGTAATGGAAATTCATCCCTTTAAGAAATGTCCACAGGCATCTTTGAAGCTATTCAAAGAATTCAAAGAAGAGTTACAAGTATTGTTACAAAATTAAGTGAAAAAAGTTTAAATGGAATGAATAGTCATAGGTAGTGTTTAACACAACTGTTTTGATCTTTCGTTACAACAGAACATGAAACATCATGCATTTAGCAAGCATGAACTGACCAACTGAAAAAATAAAATAAACAAACAGATGACAAATAAATAAATAAAAGTACTGATCACATCTTGCAATTCAAAATGTTCACACAATATTTGAGCTCATTTCTACAATATCAGTGTGTTTTGCACAGGGGCACTTGAATTGCATAGGTCGGGACAACAATTGGTTTAAATAGTTTAGAGGGCTTCGTTGCTTAAAAAAGCACCTCCCCACCCCCACCCTCTTAAATTAAAATCTCTCTCGAGTTATCTCCTAGTCTCTTTATAAATACCCTCTTACATTAAATTTTGTTTTAATCTCTCCGAGTGGTTCTAAATTATGTTTTAATTTACACGTCACATTCAATCTCAGATTTTGAGAGAAGAAAGAATTGGGCACCTTTGTTTGCTCTTAGATATCCTCTGACTTCTATATGATCCAACGAGATCGCAAGCAATGAATTCCACTGCAAGCCAGATAACCACTTCCAATCGAAAAAAAAATGACATCAATGGAAATGAATCTCAGATATCAGTTAGCAATGAAAGTGGGATTTAAAAATCACCATTACATGTAGTGCAAACCTAGATAGTTCAGGATCAAACAAGGTAGACCATCACCAAAAGCACACTTCAAACCTGCATAGATACATGATTAACAGAATAAATGCCAAAAAAAAGGAGAGACTTCTGTCCACCAAATGCTTCATAAATGTCCAGAATAGAACAAACCCTTTGACAAAATGACTGCAGGAGTACAGCCTGTAATTCTCGGAAAATTTTATGTGACGCACGACAAACCCTCTACCAGTTGCTTGATACTGTTGTAAGATCAAAGAGAAACATAAAAAATAGCTTGATAATTCTTTATTTATCTAAAATAATGAAACTTGGAAAGACAAAATGAGCAACTTACCCGCGCACCACCATGAAGAATAGTACTGCCAAAATAATGAGTTCTAGTGCCCAGTGAAAATGTAAAAAAGACTGAGCAAAGCTGAAGCTGCATTGTAATAAAACTAAAAACTGCCTGCAAAATAAATTTATTCACATCAAACAATATATTTCAAAACAAATGATAAAGTGTATGGTATATTCACATCACCCACTAGGAATAAGATAACAATAATGCTTCCTACAAAGCACGTGAATTACACAAAAACAAGTTTCATGCACACATAACAAAATCCCCTCAGACCCAAATTAATTGGGGTCAGCTACATGGATCGAACTCTTCCATTATACTCAATTGAGTGCAATTGGTGGTGAGCTTTCCAAACCATTTAAATCATTCCTAATTAATGTGTCCCAAGTTAACTTTAGTCTACTCCTACCTCGTCGAATTTTTCAGTTTGTATTGAGTCAAGTTTCCTAATGAGGGCATTTGTAAGCTGTCTGAACATAGTTCAGATATTATATGGCTATACACTAAGAAACATCCAAAGAAAATTATGATTATGTTCAAAAGGGCAGAACAAGTTGAGGGTACACATTAATTGAGATTGTGCAAATCATATTTTAAAGTAATTATTTTCAAAGCTCATTGTTGTTTTAATATATCAATTCAGCAACAAGAACAAAGATGCACATTCTCACAAGATTACGCATATAGCAAACTCACAAAAGCCATATGCAGATGCATCACTAAGACACTAACCTTACAATTGTAAACATAATCACATGAACCAACCTGAGACTGCCTCGCGAAACATTCAACATTCTGCCTTATAAAGGATGTCGTTATGTGCATTACCCCCACTAAGGAGCATAGTACACCATTATCCACAGCCATCAATTTCGTTACTAACTAATTGCGTGGCATCAATGTCGTTATGTGGATCTATGTGTTAATCATCGTCACATCACTAATTCAGTAATTCACATCGACGCCGACGCAGACTGAATCAAGCCAAGTAGTGACTAGTGACCATCAAATGAAAACCAAAATCAAACAAACTTAAAACCATTGAAAATGCACGAAATCAGCGAAAACAAGAGAAGAGATTGTCGACATTGCAATGCCTGTATCAACGATTGAGAGAGAGAGAGAGAGAGAGAGAGAGATGACCTTGTCCCTGTCGTTGTCGCTGTCGTCGTCGTTGTCGTTGTCGTTGGATTGATGAGTGTATAAAGAAGCCTCATTCACTGCTTTCCTCAATGTGTTCAACGCAGACCATATATGGTCGTTGTCGTTCGATTCATTCACCTTTTCGCTGTTGGATGTGCATCCAGATTTATTTTGGCAGGACCCCACAGCGCATCCAACGGACTAGAAATGGGCCACGTAAATCTATTTATTGTACGTAGTGGCAATTTTGTTAATTATTAATAGATTTGTTTTTATCTTACTACAATTAATATCTTAACATCTAAATAGATATCTACAAAAATAAAAATTAAATTATCCGAATTGAATGATCATCTCTTTCTATATCAAAATTAGAATCTTTTTTTTTTTTTTGTCTAAAAATCAAAGAAAGAGAGAGATCAAACTAAGATTCAAGAATTCATTAACAACGCATGCATGATGGAGAATGAGATGATGAACAACAATAATAGTAATATTATGCACCATCAACTGCCGTGGGGTTTAACTTTTAACCCCACCGATGAAGATCTTATGCGGTACTTGAGGGCCAAAGTAGACAACATTCAACTTCCTTTCGTCGACCCCATCCTCGAATTTGACGTTTTCACCGTGGATCACCCTTCCCAATTATTCTACTTGCATCGTATGTAATAAACTATCATCAACAATCACTACATGCAATTTAATTACTTATCGATCTCGATCTATAGTACTTTTCTTTATAGGTGCATGTTTTTGTTTTTAACGTGCATGGTTTAACTAGGGTTTTAGGTAGGTTTCTAGTTGCATGATCTTTGTTTTCTTTTTTTTTTCTTTTTTTGAGTGTACGATCTTTTTTACGCAAGAATGCGTGCACGCCATTTGGTAATTTTTTTTTAAGATGTTTTCGAGTACCATCTTTTATTACAGTTTAATTAGGGTTTATAGTTGGTGTTAAAAAAATTAGGATTTAATTAAGGTTCTTGATTATCTTTAGCTTTTTACTTTTTAGGTCAAATATTTACGTAATACTGCTTGCATGCTTCTTGGTTTGGTTAATGCAGAGAGGTTAATGAATGAAACTCACGTATACTTTTACGTCAAAAAGAGTGGGAAAGTTCGCAGGTCTTGCAATGAATGGGCGTTGGATCGCCAAAGAAGGTCCAAATAATATATTTAGCAGTGAGGGAGAAATGATGGGGGAGAGGAGATCATTGGTTTATTACAATTCAAAGGAAAAGATACCCGCAAAAAAGACCAGGTGGATCATGAACGAGTATAAGCTACCCAATCTCCAGCCCACCATCATGTCCGACTCATCGTCGAAAGTAAGTATATATAATCACCAACTGTCTAAATTCATTGGGTTATATACTTAATCAAGATTTCTCAGTTGGATAATTAATTACTAATCAGTTGCATATGATTTGTATTTGATTATTACAGGGACCCTTTTGGACTTTATGCAAAATTGGTGAGACAGGGAAGAACCTCTGGTGATGATGAACAAGTTCTTCCCCACTTCGCCAGCATTCATTGCTTTCACGCATCGCATCGATGTTACAACGGGTTGATAATGTGAATTGGTGCCTCAAGAAGCCACTGGAAAAAGCTTTGGAGCAAAGATTACCAAAGTAGCAATAATGTTTCCTCACAACAACAAACAAATGTGGAATTGGAATGTGATGATGATGGTGATCAAGTTGGATTGATGACTTGGAATCAACTCGGAGGTTGATGATGAGTAACAACAACCACAAGTACACAAAATAGATGATCAACAATTATTAATGGGGCCTTATCATGATCAAGCAAGTAGATGATCAACAACAAGAACAACAACAATCAATGCAATAATGATGGTGATCCACGCTTGGTGCCTTGATCTTCCTCCCGAATTAAGGGTTAATCTTCATGAACTCCAACAACATGCCATTAATTCATCAACCACTATTTAGCAACTCAACCACAAGTACTACAACATCACACCGATGATACTATTATAAATGTCAACTTGTGATGATATTTCTCCATGCATATGCCTTGATGAATATCAAGGCATGCTTCAACTCGTGGATGGAGACAATTAAAAGCGTGGTCACGATGATCAACAACAACAATTTGATGATGAGGAGGAGGAGGATGATCAAGATTTGGATTGAGAACTTGGAATCAACTCGGAGGTTGATGATGAGGAACAACAACCACTCCAACAGCTGCCATTAATTCATCAACAATTTGATCAGCAGCACCAACCATGGTCGCAAGTACTACAACAACACACTGATGATAATATTATAACTGTTGAGGATTATGATGATATTCCTCCATGCATATTCCTTGATGAATATCAAGGCAACTTCGACTCGTGGATGGAGACGATTAAGAAGCGCGGTCATGATGATCAGCAGCAGCAAGTTGATGAGGAGGAGGAGCCATCCCCCAAGCGTGCTAAAGCTAGAGTAGCTAATTGAAGACCAATTTTTATATGAATCATGCATTTTAGTTCAATTTGTTGTGTAGTATGCATGGCACAAAACAATGTATATATGCACTAGGTAGCAGTTATTTTACTATGCCAGCTACTTGCACTATTCTATGTAACATTTTTTTTCATCAACAAATTCAATACAATTCTGTTTTTTAGTTTGTAAATATATACAGCCTTGCAAATTTTTATGTATATACATGAATTTGTTGTTGATCGTCTCTGGAATTGCATGTGATTAATTAAGTTATTCTGGCAAATTAATTTTATGAACATAACGTACATAATGTACATAAGAAACGCACATTTAAAGGGCACATCAAGCCATATATCCGAGCTGTCCACTTTTACCTCAATATACGTGCATATACAGATGCACAGATCCCCATTCAAAACACGTGAGTCGAGGTCCCGATGTGCCTTTTTGAGTGCATTTCTTATGTAAGTCCAGCATTTTCCTTCCTTTTTTTTTATGTTCGGTAAGAGGAGGAAGAGATGTCCAGCCAAGTGAAAACTCATTCGTACATGCATGATCATGAACAAATACTACACTCTATATACTAAAGAATGTATGTTCAGTTCACTGAACAAACAGTGGAAAACACAACTAAAAAAGAAGTTATTGTACTTCAACAAAAAACAAGTCATTGTTGAAAGCAACATACATTTAATTAGTACAAATCAAAATTAAGATCTTCTGATAAATTCCCTCTCCTGATAATATTAATTATATCCTCGCATCGATCAGTCGACGATCATGTCAGCGGGAAGATGTGCATCCTCGGTCTTGGAATGATGTTTTCCTCCAACACCATGCATGGATGGCAGCAGACTGCCAATTAAAACAATTCATTCACTCTCATTGTCAAAAAAAAAAAAAAAAAAAAAAAGAGTACTTAATTATGTCAAGACATAATTTAATTTGACATGAGTAAACCAAATTATTTTTTGCGCAGCAAATATTCTTAATGAAGATCATTAAATCTTCCCTCCAAAAGAGTAAAATCATTAGATTTTCAAGTAAATGGAGAAACTAGTTGTGACCACTTACCACAAGGATATTCAGAAATTTTATCAAAAGAAAAGGAATCGCTAGAGTAAAATTACTACCATCGTCTTAAACCGTTGTGTAAACTTTCTCGCGGTGATATCATTTCATCTATAAAATTCACTTTAAATTCTCTTGTGGTAGACTAGACTCTATGGAAGGCAGACCTTCATAAAACTTAAAAGAGAGGCATATATACCATCACAAACACTTTAAATTCTCTTCTGGCATACTAGAATAAATCCTAAACCCTAAACCCTAAATTCACTCCGTGCATCTTTATAATCAGGGCGAAGCTTCATCAAGTTTGTAATTTATTTGGACTAAAACATGAAAGGAAATAAATGATATAGCCCACACATCAACAGCTAAAAATCATAATTATCTCAGAACAAATGCATCACAAGCCAAAACATACCATTCCTTCAATCGAGTTGCATCACACTTTCTTGTCATAGGAACCTCTAGGCTTTGAACTCGCTGGAACACCTGCAGTAACAATTAATATAGAACACATCAAAATCCTTCTCTATAAAATTGGATTCACTTTTCTTTTATTCAAGATAATTTGCTAAGGAGTCAGAAGCTTCGCAAAAAAAAATATAAATCTTCAGCAGTAATGGGAAGATGTACAAATAGGTAATTTGAAGAAATAACTCCCAAGCTTACTAAATTTGATAGACAACTAAAAGAAATAGAAGTTCTAATAATCTAAATTGTTCGTGTAAACCAAAATTTAACTGCACAAGAACTAAGTGGAATACTAGAGCAAAAGAGAGGAATTAATGGAATCACGTAGTGGAAAGCTTTGTTGAGTTAAGCAGCAGCTTAATTAAGAAATTTAACAATCAAATAAGTTGTTTCAAACATTAACTTCTATTAAAAGAAGAAAAACAGAACATTCCAAAACCAAAAGTATAATACTGCGCGCCTTATTAGTACAACTTTCTGTTGAGCAATAAACTCTACATTCCTCTACATTCTCCTTTCAGGAAGGCACTTCCATGCATTGACTTGAATCTTCTACTCACAGTGAGCAGTGAGCACTAATCTTGTCTTCGAACCCTTAAAGACATTTAACATGCTATATAGGCTGTTCAAAAATGAAATATTTCCAATACAATGAAACTCAAAATAGTTTTATGTTATTTTTCTCAGAAGATGTGCCATCTATATTACATTAACAGTAGAAGTGCATCATAAGGCGAAAAACCACCCAAATACCTTAATTTAAAAAACACCACAAATCAGTGATTTCAAACAAGAAAAGTTGAATCTTTGAGAAACTACACTCATATCTTGATCATACAACAATTACAAATAGTTATAAAGTATCTATTCTATATATGTGGGGAAATGATCGTAATCAATGTGAGAAACTTGATCGACTTCAAGATTTTGGATAATATTTTCTTAAGCAGGCCTCTCAATACTATTATCTTTTTTCTGTTGGTTATATTCAACCAAAAAAGAAAAAGAATTTGGGCATATACACTACACATACCAACTCAATATACTCATATAGGAAGGACTCAAGTTGCACCATAGGAAACAAAGTAATCCGCATAAACAAGCAACAAATTAATAGAAGAATTAAGAACAAGTTAATTATAAACAAAACCTGTACATTGATCTATGCCCGCTGTTGTGTAACCCCTTTGTGCCGATCCTGCAGGATGAATGCCTTACAAGTTGCAACTTCACTGGAATCTGCCAAAAGAGATGTTTAAGCCTCGGGAGCCATTAGATCCTAGCATGATTCCACTAAAAAGACATGAATCAACAGAACATGCGGAACACAATAATTAACAAATAAAACAAGGCGATTTTACCGAACTGACGTCAAAACCAACTTTTCGCCTTATAATCCCAACATTGCTGAATCTTTTCCTGTCAAGACCAAGCCAATTGTGGCAATGCAAAATCAAAGAACATAATACATGCTATAGTAGCAGTTCAATTTACAGCAAGAAAAAAGGACTCACATAAACATATTTTTCTTCGTAGGTAAGACAAATCAAATAGTTTTCACTCATGCCATTGCAATTCAAAGTACATATGATCAGATTGTTCTTGAATACACTAGCTAAAAACATATCAAAACCTCTAGAGCAAAGACTGGCGTTTGAAGCATTGGAAAATACATATCATTAAAATTTAAAAATAAAATAAGCCATAGTATCAAATTGGCTAATTTAGTCGTTACAATTTCATATCTGATCCAAACTCTTCAATGGTCTTTGTTGCAAGTGTTAGAACATCTACAAAAGCACTAAACGATGCGCGGAGGAATCTGGCTTCAACTGCCTCAAAATGCCTAAACAAACCAAGAAAAAAAAAGTCAGGTAAATTCAAGGTAATGAGTGATGTTAAGAAAGTAAATTTGATGGCAATTCAAGAATTCCATGTCAATGAAGAAACTTACACCATAAGCTTTCCATCAGATACCGACATGTGCCTTTTCACTTTGTCAGGTTGCAACTAATCAAAATGTTAACAAACAAAATAGGTAACTTGTGACAAAGCCATAACATTGTTACTTCAAATGCATCAAACTAGAAAACTTTGACCCACAAAATCAAGATAAATTCAACAAAATAGAAGGATCACCTCCTTATCAACAGCTAAAGCCGCATATACTATTGATGCATTCTCCACAGATCCATAATTTACTTCCAAGTTGCTGTAACGAGAATTAGGCGACATCAATAGTCAGTTTGTAAGCGTCTTCGAGATTCCAGATAGCCCAATAGTTTCAAATCACTATCCAAACAATCGGATGCTTATGCTTAGCACCGATTTTCAAAACACTTTTTGTTTTGCAAAACAAAGAAAAAAAAGAATCTGAATCACAAACAAACAAAAAATCACCTAAAATTACCAATAAGATTATTTTTCTCCATATGAAGCTATAGAGGGAAGGACCATGAGCCTTTGAAGAAAACAAAAGAAAACTCTTACAGTAAAAAATTATTTTTCTCCATATGAAGCAATATAGGGAAGGACCAAGAGCCTTTGAAGAAAACAAAAGAAAGCTATTACAACAAAAAAGGCTGATCCCTGCAAATCTCAAAGAAAATAATCTTCTGAACAGACGATACAAAGAGACCAAATCCGATATGCCACATACAATCCAAAGCAGAACATCAAGAGTGATGGACCAAGAAGGAACACATGACGTCCCATGCAACTTAACGAATTTCATGCATTAATTAGGAGGTTATTAAAATTTCAAATAATTAAAACATTGTGGCAGTGTTGATTGTAATTGCAGAATATATATACAAAATGGAGCTAAGAGGAACCGCTTGATCAATGAAGCCAACCCCAACCAATTGAGTTTAGGGTTTGTTGTTGTTGTTGGTTTCAATGTTTTCAAGGCTGCACCATTTTAGGCGTTTAGGGGTTTCCACTGCCTAGCCCTTAATAAGCCACGCGGTGGGCATAAAAATAATTATTAAAAAATATTTTTTATTGAAAATATCATTTATTTATTTGAAAATATTATTTATTTATTTATTATTTTGAAAATATTTTTGTTCATTTCAATATGTTTAGAAAAGTGTAGAGTTGAAAATATAGTGGTGAGAATGTGCAGGTGAGAAAGTATACCCCATTCAAATCCCTTGTTGAGGGGCCTCTAAAGAAATTAAATTATTTCTTAGGGAGGTATAAGTAAATATTTTGTCGCCCGCCTAACTCCACCTCGCCGCATTAAAACATTGGTAGGTTTTGTTATCCTTCCTTGTCAGCAAACAGAGGAGGCCTTTCAGAATCAGCATTGAATGAGAAGATGGAGAACCAATTCTAAATCTTCTTCACGTAAAATACACCAAGCAATGATATTAATTAGCAAGACAGTAGGTTAAATAAAACAGGTTATAAATATGATGATTTTTCTCTTCAATTTTTACAAGGAACGAATTGCTACATTGTAAATGCAAAAGATTTTATAGCTAACACAAGAAAACAAGGTGAAAAGTGAAAACCTAAGAGTATCCAAAAATAAACCCAAACACCTTTAAAACCTCAACCACCGTTCCTTCCAAAAAAAAAAAAAGAAAAAAAGACAACAAAGCCTCATTCCCAAATTATTTAAGGTTGACTACATGAATCAAACTCTTCCACTCCGCTCAATTTAATTCACTAGATTTCTACTAAAAAAATTTTAATTCACTAGATTACATTTTTAGAAGAAAAAAAAATCCCACGAACCGAATGCAATTCGTTCAAAAATCGAATTCATATTTTTCCTCTAAAGACCATTTCCAGACATCAAATTTTACAAGAAAACAAACTCAAATCAAGTTTAATTTTCAGCAAACACACAAAATATCCATACCCAGTTAAGCAAATCCCTTCAATAAAACAAAGAACAAACAAGAACCCATTTCGCCTAGGTAATCAAAAATACTAAACCAAGAGTAAACCCTAAAAAATTCAAAATTTATGACAAAAGTAGAAGACTTATTACCAGTTGAACTCCCATTGAGAAGGAACATCAACGGCGTCCATTCTCTCCGCATAAACAGTGGATGAACCGACCCTGTGAAGATCGAGAACAGATTCACTGAGCTAAACATCACAAAAAACAATCAAACAATTCAACAAATCACTCTGAAACTCATAAAAATGCGAGCTTTTTCTGCAAATCCACACCAAAACCTTCAATCAATCCCAAAATTTTACAAGATTTGAAGCACCAAAAGGGGTTTTGAGGGGTTTTGGTTTGAATCAAAAACTACAATCCGATCGACAGAAAACACATCTGAAAACGAAATTCTTTCCAACATAAACCCTAAACCCTAAATTCGACGTACCTTTGCGTTTCGTGGCGAACGAAGAAGAGAGGATTGACGATTGAGTGTGCAAAGCAACAGTAGGGCTATTGAGACACAACTTGAGAGTTATTAAATGTAAACCGTTGGATGATGCATTGAGATGCGTGCTTCAGTGCACTTCTCAATTTTAAGACGTCCATTTCGAGTACATTCAACAAGAACAACGCCTCCAAGGGATTTGTGTTAGAAAAACATTTTGATAATCTATTGGGGCCAAAGATATAATATACAATAAGTGGCGCCATTATTTGAGTTAGCATAAATTAAAGTAATCTGTTAATGTATAATGATATTCGCTAATGAGCATAATTATGCTCATGAAACAATTATTAGTGTAGATATCGTATGATGTGCAACTCAATGAGTAATAAAGTTGGTCTTTCATACAATAACTATCCCACCAGTTATTTATTAGGTTATGGTCCATAATTTGTAGTTCACTATGTGTTTTCTCTATCCCCGTCAAGAGAACTCGATATGATAGAACTATAATTGAAAGACTTGATTCGGCTCGATCATTGCGTCTCCAATGGAGAATCCAAGTACGCTTTCGCTTTATATTTATCATCGTGAATATACGTAGGCCTTATATTTCTTATGTGATTTATGATAGATTATGAATATGAATCACATATCTAAAACTTATAATTTGTAGTAAGGAAAATGTTTCCATAACCCACTTAGGCACCGACCACGTCGAGAACAGCGTGATACACTTCATGCGCTCACACACATGATGAGATGAGTGTATTGTATGGTGCCTGACTGAGTCCATGTATTGCATGGTGCCCAAGGTAATATTAATATTGAGTTTACTTTTCATTAAGAAAGTGTTTTATGGCCATTCAATGCTTAAATTTAAAAGAGAGGTAAATTGAGAGTATACAAACAATTTCTCAACAAACATCCCCAACTGGAGATGCTTTAAATTTGCTAAAATCATCAATATATGTACATATCTCAATGACATTTCTCCTGCATAACTCAACAGAAAACACAAATGCAAAGCATGCACAAGACAAGACTGCTAACCAGTACAAATTCAATACAGTAAACCAGAATTGAAGGCTACAGAGAGGACTACTTACACAACATGTTCAACTATACAACAAGAACATATGTATACACTGCTTCTCCTTTGTACATTAGAAACTACATCTACCTAAAAAACCAAGCAACCATCACTCATGATTTCCTTTCAACTCAATCTTCACATCCGCGACAGACTTTATAGGTTGAAGATGAATCCACGATCGTCTCACCAAAGCCATGAAAAAGTAACGTCGAAGGCCAAGCGCAGGCTAGAACATTGGTAGGAGCCAACCCATAGTCCACCCGAGAAGCAATCCTGCGCCTGCGAGACCCAAGCCTACAGCGAAAATGACGGCGTACTTACGAATATCGTATCTTGAGCGACCGCCTGCACGCTTGTCCTTCTTAGGCTTGTGCTTACTCTTCTTCCATTGCCCGGCTTTGTATGGCATCCATGGCAATAGTACAGGAAAGAGACTGGAGATTGGCTGGTCCTTGTTCTTCAGTTGGAGACAAAGGGACTCCAACTGCAGAATTTGAAGCCATTGTTTGTATGCGAATAGATGTGAGGCTTGTCGGAAGAAGAGCTTGACGATGTGCTCCTTCTCGTTGTAGGCTTGTTGGGCGGCTTTCTCTGCCTCCCTTGCTCGGGTCTGCGAATGCCGAAGAGCCTCCAGCAGCTCAGCCTTGCTAGGTTCACTCCCAGAGGTATGTATGGTTTCTGGCAGATCATTGTTTGTTGAGCCGTGACTGTCGGTGGTGCTGGCGCTGCGAATGGATTTTAGACTTCAAACATTTCAACAGCAATAAAAAGATAAATTGGGAATAAAGATGAACTGAAAACATTTAAAGTATCTACTAAAGCATTCAATAAAACGAAGAGACGCGATATATATGGTCATCAACTAATGGAAATACAGCAGTAAAACAATAGACTTCCAATTAAACAAATACCTGATAGGCTTCTCTGTACCATATTGAAAAGGCCCTTGCTCGCCGCAGCTCCACTGTTTTCCATTTTCGTTACAAGTGAGGCAACTCCTTGAATAGCGATCTGTGGATGATTTGCAATCCAGGGACGAGGGTAAGAAATTCTTATCCTTCTCAAAACACTCGAGACAACTAAATGGACTTCTTATAACATGCATGTTCTGGGGTGGGGGTAGATCACAGTTTTCTATGTGATCTAGCGACTTCTGCGCAACCAAGTAAGCCAAATCATCTTTATCCACAGCACGCCACCAAGGCTCAGTTTTCTCACCTCCGTTCCACAGAGATTCCCAATCAAATAATTTCTGGGGCTCCTTAGAAAATGACTGGTTGAAAGGATCGAAGTCCAAGTCCTTGTCTCGGTACCAATATTCCCCTATGTCCTTCTCCTTAAGTGGCTGCTGCGTACCATGAGTATTGGCAGCCTTCAGCTCTTGTTTTGAATAGTCAAATTCATGCTTCATGCAAGCGGCAAACACTCCCGAGCGTGGGTCCAAAGAAGACTTGCAATCTTTCTTAGACTCCACGCCGGAATTTTCTTCTTCACAGGTTGGTCGATCCTCACTAAACTTGGAGGTTTTGTTAACCTCCTCCGCTCTCAATGCTTCTAACTCAATGTCCAATGCATTTAACTGCTCGCGTGTGAAGTCCTTCTGATGTACATAATTTGGTTGCAGTTGGAGCCACCATCTAGTGTCTGGAGGTAAATTAGAATTCGAGGAATTCCAATTAAGAGGCACAAAACCTGCTATTGGCTGTTCAGTAGGCTGCGCTGAGTCTCCAGATCCCGCGTCCACCTGTGGTTTGGAAGATGATGATGATGAAGATGGGCAGCAAGCTAACTTTGGAGCTCTTTTAGCATCTTCTTGCACAAAGCAACGATTAGCAGTGCGCTGCCATGCAGCTCTTGCCTCTGCTGCTGCCATCATTTCCTCACTTCATAGAGCAGTTTACTGCAAGGCAAAATGAATCTGTAAGGAACTGTTCAAGTTACATTTCTTCAAATCATCACTTGCACCAAAACATCATTAATCATATGTGCAAATGAACCCATTCCCGATTCAAAATGAAAACACACCACACCTGCACAGATGTCATTATAAACGCGAAGGAAAGAAAGGGCAGACAAGGATACGGGCAATTTTTTTTTTTATAGACGGAGAGTGGGATTTGAACTATATATTGACCTTCAGCTAGAACGCCAGGCGTCCAACCACTTACCGAAGCACGAATTTTATGCATTCATCAAACTAGAGAAACACATACGTCGTTAGATAATAGATAACTGTAGAATATGTGAGGGCTCTACTAGGCTTCCTCAGCATTTTAGAAGGGAAAGAAAAACAATTTAAAAGGATTGCAATATGATCTAAAGAGAATTGTCGTCATCTTTATCTGTCCAATGCTTTTCATGCACTCATTTTTTCCTGCACTGCAAAGTCAAGCAAATAAGTACAATAGATGCAGTAAGTCAAAGTTTTCAACACCCATAAAACCATAAAAACATAAATCTACTTAGGAGTCATCCAGAAATGCAGTCTGATAATTTCCTGGTATGATTACTACCCATGGCCATCCCATTCTTCATATTATATAATTCCTGAGGAGTGTAATCCCAAAATAGGTGCCCATACAAATCTTACTAGGGATATAATTAATTTAATCTTGAAAAAACAGATTGTTTCGGTAATATGATGGTAAACTTCCATAAGAAACTTAGAAATAATTTTGAAGCCCTACAAAAAGGCATGCATGACACCCGTGAGAAAGTTGCAAGTGCACAAATAAAAATATTCAACCGCTTATGTGATGTAAATTTGTCAGAGAAACAACTACAAGAACCAAAATAACAAGCAACTAAGGGAGACCATTAACCTCGTTCAAGAAAGAATTCTGTTGCATCAAATCAATGTTTCGGCCCATCAAAAAAAAATTCAATGTTTTAACTGACCAATAGGCAAAAAAATATGCATTTTTATGCAATAAACATTGTAAGATGAAAGGAAACTGGAAATTAACTACACAAGAATCAATGAAAACATAGATAAGCAAAAAAAAGGCAGGTTTCTATGCACAACTTTTCTCATGGAACCATCACATTGTTAAACTTGTCATAATAATTGTCGCTAGTTGCAATATGTCGTGCAAAGTAGTCTCTTTAAAAAAAATCAGATATGTAATCCGACAATTAGAGAGGAAAGCAACCAAAAGAACAGCAATTTCCTTTCATAGACTAATAAACACTTCTTTATGTGTAAAGTCAAAGAAAGGTGGCCTGCTAATTTAAGATGGATGCAAATTGAACAATTAAAAAAGGGAGCGACTATTAGCCCCCCATTATCCTATATCAGCCTCCCGTTTGATTTAATACATTTTTAAACTAAAATGGCGTTAGGCAAGATTACATAAATAACCTCACTCTAAATCATAAACCTATTTCATCTCTTTTACTTTCCACTCTCTATACCCCTCATCAACTTTACTTTTCACTCTTTAAATGAAACCTTAAACTCATCCCTAACTCCTATCCCTCTCACTGCACTCACATTTTCCTATTCTACTTAATTTCACTTTCTATACGCCACCCCAAATTAAACCATAAAATCATCTCATTTTCTCTTCTACTTTTTAAACCATAAAATTATCTCATTTTCCCCTCTTCTCATCTCTTTGTCAATACACTCAACAATTCACCACCAAATGCAACATCTTGATTATAGTATTTGGTTGAGATTTGATTCACATTCTTTAATGGTTAAAACTTTTATTTGTCTTGAATCTTAGCTTTTAAGGATCAAAGAATCAATCTTGGAATACATATGGAGCAAATTGAGTTAAAGGGAAGAAAAAGATGATGTGCAAAGAAGGGTTGGAGATTGAGGATCACAAAGATGAAAAGAGGACTTTCTTTGGGGAGAGAGGGGGCAAATATAAACTAGGGGTGCATTAGGGAGTTTACTAACAATTAAGGGGGTGCTTAGAGCACTAAATAACTTATTGGGGCTATAAATAACATTAAACTAAATGGGGGGCTGATATAAGGTATAGGGGTGCTAATAGTCACTCCCTAAAAATAAATGGGACTGAAGACATGTTTTGATATATCAAACATTGGAATGAACAAACGAACACTAACAAAGCAAAGGATTCATGGATAAATTGAGTATGGCATGAAACAACAACATCAAAATGTAACCGATTGTTAGCTAAAAGAAGAATCCAAAACCAAAAGGAAACTAGAAACTAACTAAAAGCACAGAAATTGGACCTACAACTAATTAAAAATCTATCTTATGCAAGAAAAGGCAGGTTTGTGCACATGACCCATTGTGCTAATGTCGCCCTAAATCCTACATCATCATAATGAAGTTGAAAGGAACTGGAAGCTAACTGCACAAAAATAGATGAAAACATAAATAAATGAAAACTAGGCATGTTTTATGCAAAACTTTATCAATAAACCATGGCATGGTTAAACTTGTTATCGTCATTGTCGTTTATTCCGACATGTCATGCCAAGAAGCATGTTTAAAACTGCCAAATCAGAAATCTGACAATTAAAGAATAAACAACCAAAATACTAGTGATTTCCTTTCATAAACTCATGAAATAATTATGCTTCTTTCGTATAAGGCATAAGAAAAACGAAATGCCCAAGAAGATGGAAGCTAATTGAACAATAAAAATAACTTGAGATGAGGCCACATTCGGATATACCAAAAAACAACAATAACAAAGCCTCCATCACAAATTAGTGGAGGTCGGCTACCTGATCATACCCTTCCATTCCACTCGATTTAATGCAACAAAATAGATAATATTGTATTCCATTTTCAAAATTATTTCCCCATTCAGATCTATCAAATCCTTTGGTTTATAAAGAGATGACCGCTAATGAAGCGAAGGGTTTATGGAAGAAAGAGTAATGGTATAAAATGATAACATCAAAATATTAACAAGCTATGCATTAGCAAAATTAGTAGTGGTCATAACAAGAGTCAAATAGATTTTCTTTTAACAAGAAAAATAGATAGAAAACTATGTAAAGACTGCAAAGTAATACCTGGTGAAGCACTTACTACCCAACATAAGTTAGTAGTACTTGATATTAAGCTAACACGGCGGAATAAAATGAATAAAAGAGTTAGTGACCCTAGAATAAAGTGGTGGAACCTAAAACATAGTAAACAAGTAGAGTTTAGAGAAAAACTACTAAAGGAAAATGTTTGGAATCTTGACTTAGATGCTAATACAATGTGGCTAGAAATGAGTAGTTGCATAAGGAGGGTGGGATCAAACATATTAGGTATATCTAAGGGCTTGGGACCTCCAAAGAAGGAAACATGGTGGTGGAACGAGGATGTCCAACGAGCAATTAAGACTAAAAGAGAGATGTATAGGAAAATACCTAAGTGTCAAGATGAAGATGCGTACAATCAATATAGAGAAGCTAGAAAACAAGCTAAAAAAGTAGTTAGTCAAGCTAAAACAAATTTCATGGAAGATCTATATACAAGGTTAGGTAATAGAGATGGCGAAAAATATATATATAGGCTAGCCAAATTAAGAGATAAAAAGAAACAAGACCTAAGTCATGTAAGATGCATTAAGGACGAAAATCAAAATGTTTTAACGCGCGAGGAGGATATTAAGGAGAGATGGAGAAGTTACTTCGATAGTTTATTTAATGATGGCCAAGTTGATACTATAATAGATGAAAACCCACACCAAGAAAGAAATGTAAACTATACACGCAATATTAGAATTGTAGAAGTTAAAGAGGCATTGAAAAGAATGAAAATAGGGAAAGCATGTGGCCCGATGAAATACCCATAGAGGTTTGGAAATGCTTAGGAGAAATCGGATTGACTTGGTTAACAAAACTTTTCAATAAAATTTTAAAATCAAAACGGATGCCAATGGATTGGAGAAGAAGCACGCTTGTGCCAATCTTCAAAAACAAAGGAGACATTCAAAGTTGCTCAAACTACCTGGGAATTAAACTTATGAGTCACACTATGAAATCTGTGGGAGAGAATAATTGACAATAGGCTAAGGAGAGAAACAACAATATCAAAGAATCAATTTGGTTTCAAGCCTGGGAGGTCAACTATGGAGGCGATTTTCCTTGTAAGACGATTGTTAGAAAAATATAGAGAAAAGAAAAAAGATCTTCATATGGCATTCGTAGATTTAGAAAAAGCATATGATAGGGTCCCTAGAGATGTTCTTTGGTGGGTTCTAGAAAGAAAAGAGTGCATGCTAGATACATAGACACTATTAAGGATATGTATGATGGAGTAGTAACGCAGTATAAAGACATTTGGAGGAGCTACAAAAGAATTTCCCATTACGATAGGACTACATCAAGGATCGGCTTTAAGCCCATATATCTATTTACTTTAGTTATGGATGAACTAACTAGACATATTCAAGAGGATATACCATGGTGTATATTATTTGCGATGATATTGTCTTAGTGGATGAAACCAAAGATGGAGTGAATAGGAAATTAGAACTCGGAGGAATACATTAGAAACTAAAGGCTTTAAGTTGAGTAGGACGAAAACTGAATACATGCACTGTGAGTTTGGAAACACTAGACATCGAGATGACGGAGTGGTAAAATTAGGGGAAGTAGAAGTTCCTAAGGTAAACCACTTTAGATACCTAGGATCAATCATACAAAATAATGATAACATTGAAAATGATGTCACACATAGAATTCAAGCTGGATGGAAGAAATGGCGAGTGCAACGGGGGTGATTTGTGATCGACATGTTCCTACTAAGTTAAAAGGAAAATTTTATAGGACCGCAATTAGGCCAGCTATGCTCTATGGAAGTGAATGTTGGGCGGTAAAGCAACAACAATTACATAAAGTGAACGTAGCAAAAATGAGGATGCTTAGGTGGATGTGTGGTAAAACTCGTAAAGATGGAATAAGAAATATAGAAATTCAAAGACAAGTAAGAGTAGCACCAATTGATACAAAGATTAGGGAAGGGCGGTTGCGATGGTTTGGTCACACTCGCAAAGACGGCCTACAAATGCCCCAACTAGAAAACTTGACTCAATAGAAACTGTAGAAATTCGACGAGGTAGGGGCAGACCAAAGTTAACATGGGATGCATTAATTAAAAGAGATTTGAATGGTTTGCAAAACTCACCATCAATTGCACTAAATCAAGCACAATGGAAAAGTTTGATCCATGTATCCGACCCCAGTTAATTTGGGATTGAGGCTATGTTGTTGTTGTTGTTGTTGTTGTATGCATTAGCAAAATAAATGTCAACAGTAATAAGAGATTGCGATAAAGAGAAACACTTGCAGACCTCAATGTCAACTAGCACCTTTCGCCAAACACACTAGGAAACTGCCCTGAAAACCAAAAAGGAATACTTATTGGACAAATCTACTGAGCTAGTGAATGCTAAGAATAAAATATCCAAACCCTGAACTAATCACACAAAAATTACTCATAAAGTCATAATGAGGCCTTCATGAACTTCAAAAATAAATTAAAGAAGCCAAAAACATCCAAAATAACTACATCCCAAGTCAGAGAAGCTAAGAAAACCTGAAATCCATCTAAGAAGGCCTGAACTCAAACTACCTACAAAGCACCATTTTGAACTGAATCCAAAATTATTTATCAGCAACCTAGACTTCAACCCAGAAAAGATGAATCAGGAAAAACGCCCACGGAAACTAAAAAGGAGAAAATATTCCCAGATCAAGAAAAAAAATACCCATATCAAAACTTCTCCAAATTAGCCAAAATAATCAATACCCATATCAAAACTTCTCCAAATTAGCCAAAATAATCAATACCCAGATCAAGAAATCAAAAAACAACCCACCAAATCTCACCAGACAAAGAAATCCCAAAAACCACAACCACCACCACATAAGCAACCACAAAATAGAATCAACTCAAACATCAAAAACACAAAATACCCACAAAAATTGACATCAAAATTCCATTTCTAGGCCACCAACAACAATGAATTCAAGCAGAAACGAGCATAAAACAGAATCTAAACAGTGCAAAACAGAGCAAAACAGGACAAAATTCAGATATTTCTTACCAAAACCATTAATGAATGCTCAAATTCTTAAGATCTGATATGTGGGCGATTGATGTCTAACATGAGCTGACGCCAAGACCCAATTTTTCTCACAAAGATCCGACGAATCCAGCAAAACGGATTAGAGGGATTGCTACAGCGTCACCAGTTGGTCCGTCTGTTCTTGCAAGAATTATTGCTGTTTTCAATTTGTGTTTCATTTCAAGTTATAATTGTGTGTTATCCGAATTGAACATGTTGAGAGTGACAACTTGTGATACAGATACCTCTACGTAGTTATCATCGATTTGTTCCATTTGGTGTTGAGATGTACACGCACAAATCTCGATGTATTTTGAAATGATATCAGTCATTGTGTACCAATGTAGGTACAAGTTTATATTACTCGATCGCTTTCCGAAAGAAATGTCCCCAACAACTTCTTATTTCCCCTATCGGTCCCAGCTCTTTGTATTGATCTGAAAGGAACTTTGGTTGTGCCATGAGCCAAGATGAATCTACAATGCACACGGACACTCACTTTAGAGACCGACTTTGAACATTAATGGTCGTCGCCATCGATACACGTTAAGATACATATAATGGTCGTCGCCATCGATACACGTTAAGATACATATTCAAGAATTTTATTAGATGATGCATGATCGCTAAGTGATCAAAGTCGATGTCTAAAGTGGTATCTCGAGTTTTTTTTTTTTTTTTTTTTTTAGCCTTTGGTATTATGATAACTTTGGCTACTCTACACAATGTTAAACATATATATAGTGACCGATCTTCCTAACAAATGTCACTGCATGTGTACACATGCTAGAATGCGAATCTTAAAATTATGTTTAAGGGGGTATCGAGTTCTTTATCACTAAATTAGTCGATTTCTCGCGCTCTGCGCATGAGTTATTAAAGTTTTAAGATGAAGTTAATAAATAAATTTACATGAATATATTGTAATATTTTTTACAATTAAAATTATAATTCGCAATAATCAATTCATATTTTTTAGAAAAAAATATACAATAAAGGAGTAAAAAAACTATTTACTTATAAATCATTAAAGTAACTTTTATTAACAAAAGAAATAATTCAAATGAACTTAATAGTTATTTCAGTGCCATAAATAATATATATAAATAATGTTACGGTAACCAAATTGATGGTGTAAAATTCGAAATAGAGACTTAATGCATTGATCAATAATTTATTGATTAGACCCGTTGTTTGGTTATTCAAAGTTAGATTTTTAGTTTTTCAAAAATATGAGGGATGAATATATCTTAAAAAAATAAATAACACAATAAAAATATCTTAAAATTAAAAAATTAAAAAATTGAGAAAATCCTTAAAACGAAATGGTGGAATGAGAGAGCATGTGAAACTTTATCTCTCATTCGAATGACTAACAAGCAAGATGATACCATACATGCACAACTGTAACGGTCAATATAAATGCGCGTACCTAATCAATTAATTAATTATGGTTGTATTTCTATTTAATTAATTAATTAATTATGATGATAGCAAAATATTTCTTAAATTTTAAGAGCTAAATTTAATTAGTAAATAGAGAAATTAATTAAATAATTAAAATGAGACCGAAATAGATGCTCCAACTTTTATATATATATAGATTTGATATTATAATTATTCTCTTTTACTATTTTAGAACCATATCGATTAATTGTAAAACTCAACTCATTTTAGATTGTGTTGAGCTTCAACTCAACAAAATGTTGAATGCACCACATGACTACGCAAGCTACTTAACTTGAATATTAAATAGAGATTGGAATGAGTGGATCAGATTCAATATTAATTGATCTCCTGACTCAAGATCATTTCCAATTTTATATACGATTATGGAGAAACATTTTCAAGAGACCTTCCCTATCATGCAGGCCTTATTTCAATAAGTTCAAACCAATCTTATATTTATATTTACATATATATAATACAACTAAACACTTTTATCACATAAAAAAAAAAAAAAGTTCAAAACAATCTAAACACTTTTATGCTTGGAAGGGAAAAAATAAATAATCGTACTTTTTACAACACCTAACATTAATAACCGTTCTTACAACTATCTTTAAAAAGAACTCGAGACATACTATACTAAATCAGTGTACCTACCACTCAATAATCAGTATATATATTTTTTATAGACAATGTACATAAATTTGATGAAGCTAATTAACACTTGATCATCAAAATTAAGGGGCACACAAACATTTAGTGATCACTATCTTAAAAAATAAAAATAAAAAATCATATATATATCTTCTTATGATCTTCCTATACCCACCGAAACAAACAAACTGCCCAATAAACCAAAACCTATGGGTGGGAGCACTTTTTAGTTTATAGGAATTACTTTCGGTTGAGAGAATTTTGTGGATGTAGGCAAGGAAACCGTCTTTTTCTATATGTTTAACGTGGCAAGTGTTCAAGAATAAATGAGGCAACGTGGCTGTGTGCCTCAAAAGTAAAGCTGTAACAAAATTCACAAGGTTTGTGTTTTGTTTGTCTTCCCCATGCATGTTTCTGGGGGCTTAATTAATTAACTGTGTGCGTAACTTTCTGGATAGTACGTGGTCACATACTATTACTAACATTTATAGTGATCAAGGCCACATGAAAAATGTATCACAAATATGTAGACTGAAAATGAAATGTTAGGGTTACTTACATATGTATGGGCTAATGTATCACAAATATGTATGGGCTAATGTCAGTGATTGCATTTTTTTTTCTTCACTTCGGTCTGCTAGAGATCTAATTAATGAGAAAGTGATTGATGGTTGTTTGTATTTATCTTTTCTTCTTTCTTTAAGGGCTTAATTATCATTTTTTTTAACTAAGGCATAATTATCTAGTATCTGATAAATACAAAAAATTAATGGAAATAAGAAAGGGAAGAATATGTAGACCAAAATAAACGCCAAGCATATACTATATGTAACTAAAAAATTAGAGTGGTTGAATTTTGGTTTCTTTTTTTTTTCATTTCTATTTGCTTTGCCTTGCCGTTATTTTTGAAAAAAAAAAAAACCTTCTCCAATGCAAATGTCCATTCATGACGTGGCGGACAAAAAAATACACAAATGTCTACTTTGGCTGTGGATTTGTGAAGGGTGCAATTGACAACCATGCACGTCATATCCAAAAATAAAAATCGAACTTCCGAAATCAAAAAAATAAATGTCATCTCATCAATGGAGGTGCAATCCATATCTACCATTGGAGATTGATTTTAAAAGTCAATATTTATTTAAGCCACATGGGATTGACATCATCTTCACGTTGATGACGTGGTACGAATCTACGCCCACAATCCACATTTTACCATTGGAATGTTGATTTAATGTCAATGTGCGCCAACTAAGATTAAATTAACATTGAGACGAAAAAAATGTCTCCAATGGGAATATGTATTTAGAATGTCATGCCGATGTGGCATAAAAAAATTGACATTGTCAATTTCGGATGTGAACTCTAGAAATTTAAATTGACATCCACATAGGACCAATATAATTATATTGCTTATTTTGTTTAGATTTTTATTTTCATATTTTAATTAATAAAACTATTAAAAGAAATGTCACCTTATCAATTGACATTCAATCCACTTCTACCATTAGAGATCAATTTTGAAGTCTAATATCTATTTGAGCCACATAAGCTGACCTCTTCTTCACGTTGATGACGTAGCAAGAATCTATGCCCACAATTCACATTTACCATTAATTGGAGATGCCCTAAGCGTTGAGTAAATCATGAAAAATGCTTTTGCTTTTTAGTCTTGCTAATCTGACTCCATTTTCACACATCATTTTGACACATACACGCTTGTCGGGTGTTCCTTAGATGCACTCATACAAAAATCAACCGTCACAATTAAGTGCATGGGTATCAAAATGGCGTGTAAAATTGGATCACAAATATTTTTTTTTTCTTTTATAATAGCTATATAGTATAGAACAAGTTTTATAAACATTATAGAATATATTAGGTTATATTTTTCCTTCTACTTGTTAATTAGTTGTTATTGGCTCACCATATACGGGGCCATTAAGAACTCACTTAGACATCGAACTTCTTTCAAATCTTCCTTTACACTCAAATATGAACCATCCAATTAATTAATAACTTAAATTCTGAGATTTGAAGGAAAAAAAAATCAAATGATCGATGAAAATAAGATTTCGCTCTCTAGTAGGACCAGCTACAAATTAAATGTTGTCTTAGTGTACTATCGTTGACAATTATAATTTGAAATAGTTAAGAGTAACTCAGAACATCACATAAAAAAAAAAAAAAAAAAAACAGCCTCTCTTTTTCTCTCTAAAACCCTAAAGTTTTTTTCTTGATTCACTTCTGTGATTTTTGTTCTTGAATCGATCGGCGGTGGTTCAAATCAAATCTTTTTGCATTTTGTCCATACAATAACCAATAAATCTAATTAGATTTGTGGAGATTGGTCCATCTTTATTACTGTGCATCTTCATCAACGGTGTTGTGTGGATTTGTTCAACGCCTGGATTTATCTTGTCTTTAGTTTTATTTTATAGTTAATTTTTTTCCTAATTGAAATTTTTTGATTTGTCTTCTCCTTGTTGTGAAGTCTTAAGTTTTTTTTACTTGTTGAAAAGTTTTGCATTTTGTTTTGTAGTTCTAGTAGGTTTATGTATTGTCATGAGTTCAATGTTGTAGAGAGTAATCCTTGATTATCAAACTGTTTCAATTTCGCATTTACAGTCAAATCAATGATAGTTTGTTTGAACAAATAAGATTAGCGAATCAATGTACTTGAATTCTATGTCTAATCATGGTCCTCCATTGAGCCATGAATGATTAATGAAATTTCTTTAAAAAGAAAAACTCATAACATCACTTTGTAAAAAAATAAAAATAAAAATTCATCAGTTATGTACTTGTCATAAAGTCGATCTAAGTGAAAGGCTACACTGGAAAAATGAAAAATTGCAAAAGCAATCCGCTTTAGACACAACACACTTAGATGTCGTGCATTTTGCTTCGAGATGTGCATGCATGTACACATTTCGGCGTGTATTGATTGATATCCGATTGGATTAGAGCCTAAAGTCGGGTGCTTAAAGTGGCCAAGTTACTCTAGCACTCTCTTAGAAAAAACAACACAAAAATAGACTACTACAAATTGGAAAAAAAGAAGAAGGAAAATACACGAAGGACAACAAATATGTCACACCTGAAGTCACATCAACTTATAAGAATCGTTTATGTGACCTCGACCACATATTATTATCAAATCTTGTATAATCGCATTTCGAGATATACGAATGACTCAAATAAGATTTGATGTGACTTTTAATGTGATGTTCCCGTTGTTATTGTTGCCTTTCTCAAAAATAAATAAATATGTCACAAAACATAATACAAACATACGTATACGTACCAAAGTAAAAGATCATGCAAACACAAAAGGACATATGACATATCATCATAATTAATAAGTCTCACGCATGTTCCATCACCATGCACCACTGCCTAATCCACTATCTACATTATATTCTTATCAAATATATCATCGAGTCTATGCAAAATGAATCAAATAAGAGACTCTTTGACTCCCCCAACAAAAATCAAATAAAAAACTATCAATTTATTTGGAAGGCGGTCGCTTTAATTGAATATTTCTTCATTATATATTAAGTTCTTTATATAGTAAGAACAAAAAAAAAAAAAATACTAGAATGACATGAATCAGTAAACATGATCATCAGCAGTCGCGGTCAACCTATACATTATATTGTATGTATATATATATTTTTATAGTAATTATATTATATGTATATTGTTGGATATAATTTGTTACGTGTTTTTCATAATTCGAGGTATATATATATATAAAAAGGCAATTTACAATTACAATACGGAGTTGATGCAACCATTAATTATTAGGAGGATGCTGAATCAAATATTATTTTGGTATATACATTTGATACACAAAGATGTTGATTTCATTGGAATATGTGTTACACGTATCTCAATAAAATCTACATCATTGTGTATGATGAGTTTATTGTTGTGAATGTGTAATAGGTGCAGCGTGCGACGGTGTCCTTTTAATGTAACGATGTATGTGACACATAGCGTGACATTAGAGAGTTACCTAATCTGTTGATTAGTGAGCTTAGTAAGTTGATTAGTTAGTGAATTAGTTTTACTTTGTAACTAACTTCAGGACACTATATATGTGTGAAATGTACACAGTACAAAATAAAAATGAACGAAACTTTTACAACTCTGTTTTAATAGAGTTGTGGGTGAAATTTGATCAGTGTATGAAATGCAAGTACCTGATGTATGTAAAAAAATTATTTTCCTAATTATTATAATGAAACAGAGTTCCAAGCCACAACAGGTTGCCATCTCTGTTTGTATGGTAGTTTGGTACTATGTCAAGGGTTAATTCAATTCTTGCATCTTATGGATGGAAATAATTTCGTGATTAGTTTGAGGTGCTTACCAAGTTAGTCAAGAGTTAACAAAACATCATGAGCATTTCTTGGTTTCAGGAACGTACAGTGATGTTTAGCTCCAAGCACTGCAATTGTTTTTTGTTTTTTTTTTAAAAAAAACTTTTAAACCACACGCTACAATAGCTAAACACATTTGTTGGCCGACGAGGCTCGAACTGCAGTAGTCGGTTAAGTCTGGATACCGAGTGGTGTAGAAAAAAAAAATACATTTGTTGGAGGATAATGATATACTTACAATTGGTGAACACACTCACCTAACTACACTCGTTTATGTGGCAAAGGATTATACACCCAAGGGCGAAGTCATATTTTTCTTTGGCGCTAGGCTATAACTATTGCCTATTTTTATATTACTATTTTTTTAATTAATTTTATTCAAATTAAATAAATATGTATGTTTTTTTTTCCCACGAATTACATAGGTATATATATATATACACAATAATCATAAAAAAGAAGTTTATTTTACTTATTATCAACTAATAACACGCATAGTTACTATGTTTAAGAAAAAATGATTGATTATATTTTCAAATAACAATGTTTCAACTATCATGATAATATGATTAACATCAGCTTATTAATGACGACTCTGCAATTAACGTGGTGATAATCACATGAGTAATGACTACTCTTTTGATATTTGATAAGAATAGAAAAAAGGGGAAAATATGAAGCGATAAGAAAAAATAAAAAAAGAAACATAATTATGTTTTATTTTTAGTTTTATTCTTTTTCACATTGTGTGGTTCTAGGAGTTGAAACAGTGGCTTTGGTGGGCTTTTGTTGCCTGTTTGGAAGATATGGAATTGTGGGCTTTGTAGTTTGTTTGGGCTGAAAAGGTTTTGTGGGTGGGCTGCATATAAATTTATAAAACTTATTACTAAAAATGACTTTTTATTTTAAATTAAGGGTGGAGTCCATCTAAGCTACCCTTACTAAAAATCTCTTTTTATTTTGGGAGCTGCCCTGGTCTACACTGCCTTGAGACCTGTGTATGCTCGCATCCCAAGCATCGCTATATAAGCAACTATGTTCATCAAGTAAGTGTAGTATTTTTGTTGTTGGAGATTAAAAATACCAAAAGTTTCACATAAACTAATAAAAATTAAAGGCAAAGACTCATCCACCAATAGTTGAATCCAAAAAGAATATATAAAGTGCCACCTCATCCATCTATTAAACTCTTCAATAATAGTTAGACATCAATTGCACGCGTACGACACCTAAATATACATACATAAAAAAAACCAAGAAACAATTAAAAAACATTTAAAAAAGTCAAAAAGTTATTTTTATCAGCTTAGCCGGCCCCACATATCTTTTTATCTACACGGGGTCCATTCACATATCGTGAAGTGGTCACTTAACATAAGCCTTGTTTTGACTAATCCATAACCCATAAAAAATGACCACAAAAGCGACAAAAAACTCTAACTAAAAGTTTAATTTTAAATATTTTTTTTATTCACAAAGCTTAAATTTTCGAATACTCATTAAAAGATGAGAATCAGACCATCCCACCGTAATCCTTTTGGTTAAATCCACTTTATTCATTTGGCAAAAAAAAAAAAAAAGGAGATGTTAGAATGACATCATCATGTAGCGTTTTGTGGCGTGTAGGCTCCGCAAAAAAACCGAGGTCCCGCCATCTTTCCCGCCAAGGTCTCCTCCACAGTTGGTACGTACGAATCGTTCGAAATTCAATTGCTCAACAAAGCCCGCTCAATCGAAACCCTAATTCACTTCTCGCAATGAATTCGTCAAAATTTGGGCAAAACCACCAATTGTCGAGCCTCTAGGGTTGAATTAATCGAATTCACGAACAGATTCCGAATCGATTGTTCGTTTGCTTGTTTGGTCGGTCGATCGATCGATCGATCGATAGCGAGGATGGGAGAGGCGAAGAGGAGGTGGAGTGCGACCTACACGAAGCACGTGAAGCAGAAGCGGAAAGTCTACCAAGACGGAGCGATGGAGGTCTGCAGGTCGTCGAATGGAGTCGAAAAGGCGACGCTTTACGACGAGAGTGGGAATGTGTTGGTGAGTAGGTACTTGAAGAGGGAAGAGTGTGTGGAGTGTGGCGGAACTCTGGATTTAGGTTCGCATCTTGTCGATGTCGGCGATCTCGAAGGGGGTTTTGATGGAAAGAGAACTGGAATTGATTCGTCTAATAATTCGAATTTGATTGGTAATGTTTGTTAACAATTTTTGTTTGTCGATGTTATTAATCTATAAAGTTTGAATTTTTATGGAAGGAGATTGATATGTAGATACCAGAAAGCGTGGAATTGGAACGAATGGGGCATCAGAGAGCTCTCGAAATTTGTTTCGTAACAATAGAAGAGGTGAGCGTGGTTTGGTTCCATTAATCCATTTACTTTTGTACCTAGAAAGTACTTGAGACATTGTTTATGACTTTTTCGCTATCTATTTAGGAGATGTAACTTGAGTCGGATATTTAGTTAATTCACTCGATTGGATTAAATACTTTGGTAACAGAAAGGCCGATCATTTATATCGATGAATTTCACGATACAAATGGTGTCACTAAGAGCCGATTTGGTGTTTAGTGTTTAATTTAGTTTATGCAGCATTTGGGTTGCTGCGTTCAATGTAAAATGCTGCGTTCGATATCATTTCATTGATACGAATGAATGTATATGTGTGATTTTCCTTACCCCTTTGACATGGTTTACATTTTTAGGGGGGATTAGCACTACAGCAGTGTTAAAAGGTTCGTTTGTTTCAATGCATGACAGACAACTGAACTGAAGGGAGTTTCAGTATGATTATGCTGTTTATGTCATAGTGTGATGCTATTGCAATTCATGAGAAGTCTGTACAAAACAGGCAATGAAGCAGCTGGATGGGAAAAAACTGGAGTGTCACGTAATTGTCCTACTGCCACGGAGATCAGTGCTAAAGGTTATCCCACTTGATATTTACTTCAATTTCTGTACAGTCTTATTTAACTTTATGAACATATCCCGTCCCTCTGGGAACTGAAGCTACCTTCTCTTTCTTCTCTCTCATGAAAAATATTTTTTCTTGCTTATTTGGGTTCCATCTGGAACAGACTTGCTATCCAACCAATCCTTAGTATGGGGAAGAGGTTCATATTCCTCTAGATTAAGGTTGAGAAGTTTCTTGTCCATGAAGCCAATTAACATGAAAATTGAATCAATACTAGCCTAAGTTATGTAGATGAGAACAAAACAGGCGCACTTGTCAATGTAGTGAATGTGAGGTAGGACTTGCAAGGCTTTTATTGATTAATGATTGACTTCTCATTTCTTGTTATGTACTTGTCTTTATATATATTGGCTGTCTGGCAATAAGAAAAAAAAAAAATGCAATTATCTTGTTTGAAAGAGGAAACAAAAAGAAAAAAGAAAAATAGAAGATCACAAGGAAAATGGTATCACAAGTTAATATTTGAGTGAAGCATCTTGGTACGGGAATTACCAAATTGCACTATTACCTGGAGGTTTTTTTTTTTTTTGATGTTTTAGCACCATTTTTTTGTCATCGATGTGATGTTTGTAGGTTAGGGATATTTATACCATCTTGCCGATACTCCCATCTTTTGACTAGTTGGCGCAGTAGGAGGAAAAATAAATGCACAATGTTTGCCAACTTTTATTTATGTCAAAAAAGTTTCATGCATTTGATTATTGTTGAATATTGTCATCCCTTTGGATTAATTTTCTTTCTTGGATGATTCGTCTCATCTATGCAGAATGGTATGCACTATACACTACCCAGATAACTCAAAAAGCCAAGAAGTATCATGATGGAATCCTACGTCTTGAATTCCGCGGTTCTCATGGAAAGCAGGTTAACATTCTGTGACGTGCATTTCTTATATGTGGAATGTAATATGTTCAGAAGTGCCTGATGAATATAGCAATGCTGTTAGCTTCATGTATTGGTTCTCTAGAAATAGGTAGCACTAGACTTAGTTAAGTTAGTTCTGTTATTGTTAATCTAATGCATGGCTAATCCACATGGATATATTGCAGGCAAGTCATACAGATTGGGTTTTATGATGTAATATGATTCTTTTTTTATTTAAAATTAATACTTAATATGATTTATCTATCCATCATATTATATGAGATATTTAATCTTCATGAACCACGGTTAGAATGTTAGATGAAAAACATGCAGTAAAGCACTGTTGACAATGTATTTAAGTCTCTTGGGGTCTAGTGCAAAGGACTGTTGGTTAGGTATATAATGTTAGTTAAAGGAGTTTCTTGTGTGGGGCTGGGCCAGTTACTACAATCATGTGTAATCATCACTTCTAAGATCATATTGTGAAGTGTCACATGCCTTTGCTAGTTTCTAATATATTTCCTTATAGTATGGATCTTTTTTCAGGTCTTGCTATATGATTCTACCAGGAATATTTTGAATACTAGGTTTTTGAAGAAGGATGAAGTGGTAGGCTCTGGTGAGACTTTAGTATTTGACACCCATCTTGTGGATGTTGGAGAACCAAAAGGTAATTAAATATCTGCTGAACTTAAATGTTCTGGAAAAGTTTGTAAATGATCTGAAGACTCTGCATACTATTCTTCTGCTGTGTTTCAGTTTTTCACTTTCCAGTTCAATTCTATCATGACTTGAAGCATACTATGAAGTATCGCTTAAGAGATTTTCCCATGCATCGTTAACTTATTCTTTCCTGCTATCTAGAAAGAATAATAAATGCATCTAGTTGCATTCTCTTGATCCACAGAAGGTCAGAAATTTTTCATTTGAAATTTAACCTTAAATGTTCACATATGTTAAATAAGTTATTGATGAATTATAATTAGATCTTACTTTAATGCTTTAAATCTTACTTCAATGCTTTGGCTTATGTGCATATTTAAGGTTAAATTTCAAAATGCATTGCTTTATTCTTATTTTTATACTAAAAAAAACCAATCAATTTCAAATGGGTAAATAGTTGGGATATTCCCAAAATCTTTTCTTCAAAAGAAAAAAGAACAATCAAGAAAGATATACAGAGGGATCTACATATAAAAGTGTAAAGAAAAATGAAAAAGAGAGAGGCCATTGCATTGCAAGAAGAAAACATTAAATTGATAGTTAATTACGTAAATTTTATAATATTTGTTTAATAGATTAATTAATTTTACGGCATTTTTTTACTTTGACAATACATATAACGTCCATTCGCTTTAGCTGATTTGGAAGTTAGCAACAGGATAGCGCTGTACGTCGCTTGCTTGACACATTAGACAAATATTAAGTCTTTTACCAATTGATCTTAACATTTTAAGTTTTTAACAAATTTATCCTAACGTTTCAGTTTTTACAAATACATCCTAACATTTTAAGTTTTTTACAAATTTATCGTAACGTTTCAATTTTTACAAATGCATCCTAATGTTTTAGTTTTTACAAATTTATCCTAAAATCTCCTCATTTCCAAGTTTCAAACTTTACAAATTATACCCCAAAACATGATAAATTGAGAGAAACTCTTCCCATTGCACCAACATAGTTGAAAGTAATCCCAAATCACCCAAATTTATTCGTTAGATACAATTTACACAATTTCAAAACATTGACGTATTTATTAAAATTGAAACATTAGGATAAATTTGGAAGTAACTCTAAGCTTTAGGATATATTATGCTATTTACCCTTAGAAATAAGTTTTTTGTTTGATTTTTATGATCACATTGTTTTCTCTTCATTCCAGAAAACAATGAAGGTGCAGCTGGGAGTACTGGAGGTCAACAGGAGCAAAAAATTCTACAAGACTTCAAAAAAGGTTTCAATTAGCCCTTCACAGCCTCATAAATGTATTTCCTTACTAATAGAACAACTCCGAGATATAAGTTTTGGTTGATCTGTATGCCCAAAATACTAAAGAAAGAACAGAATGTTCTCATTTAATTTGTTTGCAAAATGTGGATACTTTTATCATTAAGATGGACAAGATTATCTCTATAATCTCTTGGAATAGATTAAGATATTGAATAAGGATAGTTGAGTGTCAACTGGTTCCCATTCCGTAATTTTATAGGTGCCAAAATGTATTGTATCTCTCTCCTAATTAAACGTTCATTCTTTGCTTGATTTGTATGATCACATTATTATCTTTTATCCTAGAAAACAATGAGGGTTCACTTGGGCGTACTGGGGTCAACAAAAGCAAAAAATTCACAGGACTTCAAAAAAGGTTTCAATTAGCACTTCACAGCCTCCTAAATGTATTTCCTACATCAATTAGCACTTCATAGAATGAACTCATTTTATTGTTTGCAACATGTGGAACGTGGATACTTCTATTTTGTTTGTGACACTTCATCAATGGACACAATGTGCAGAATGGCATGCTATGTATACTACACAAAAAACTCAAAAATCGAAAAAGTATCATGATGGGATCCTACACCTCTCTGTCTCTATTTGCAACCAGAAGCAGGTTAGTTTGAACTTTGTCATATTTGCTAAATGAGTTTTATTTTATGTTTTTGGATGTCTATAGCCTATCCTATTGTCATGATATGTTCTTGTGACTCTTGCATCTAATTGATGAAACTTGGGTGGTGTCTCTGAGAGCTAAGTCTATAAATTTTGCAGTGAGGCATTTAGTATATGTATCTGCAAGAAGGATAAGTACTTTGCCCTTGCTGTTTCTATCCCCTATGTAACTGACTATCCAACCCAACCTAAAGATCAGGAAGAGGTTTAGAACCCTCTAGTTAAGGTTGGTAGGGTGCCCTCTCCTCAACTTCTAACGTGTGGCCAATGACTTTGGCAGAAAAATTCAGTGGTTACTAGATTCGCTACTAATTATTTAATATACAGCATCACTGGCAGGAACGTTTCCTTATCTTTAATAGAATTAAACACTCAATTCTTTTCTCTAATTAATTTGCTAATAAATTTGCATATATTGATGGTGTATGGACGTACGCAACTATATATACATGTATGTATATAATATCTTCTTGCTAGGAAGAATATATTTACATTTGTCTTATTAAAGTCAACATAATCATTGATTTATTTTTATTTTTACAGGTTACTTTGCTAAACGAAGATGGAGCTGTTCTAGGCAGCAAATACCTAAATCCAGCAGCGGATATAAGAACGGGAAATTCACTTGAAATTACTAATTATCTGGTTGATATTGGTGACCCAAAAATGTTTCATGGAGGTACTCAGCCTTATTAAGGAAGCTTGGCATTTCATTTTCCATGGCAATGAATTGTTGATGGTCCAAGTGTGATGGACCAAGTGGCTGTATAGTGCTTCGAAATACATTCCATAAACTAATTTATTTTCTTTATTTTCATTTCCTGTTATGGTTTATGGCTTGGATGTGCAGCTGATCAGCAAAATCACTGTTCTACCCAGGAAGGCATGAGCTCATTTCCTAGCAGCTCTAAACTAGACAAGTCTCATGGAGGTGACAGCAGAAGCAAAGGTATATGCGGTTGAGTTTACTTTTCCACATGATACTGTCATAATCTGTATTTATAATGTTAAAGCTGATCAGATTCCTTGTTTTCTTCATTTCAATTGAAATTTTGTTGATTGAATGTGCAGGAGAGACTAAAGGTTCTTCTTTGGGTAAAGATAGAAGTTCACATTCTATCAGCTCTAATGTTGACAAGAGAACTGCCGATGGGAATGCCAAGCTGATACGTGATGGTTTGTTTCACTCTTTTATTGCTAGTATCATACATGACATTACATCATCGAAGCAATATATTCTGAGATAGACTACTCTATGTTTTTCATGTATGTTTTTCCCTATGGTTGTCTCTTCAATATGATTTACAGTGCTAATTCTTATTTCTGTCAGTAGTGAAGGAAGTCCTGGCCACCTCTGCAGTTGCACAAAGTAGTTTCAGTTCATTTAATGATAATGTCAGTTCCTGCAAAAAAGAAGTGCCAACTTTTAGGAGTTTCACTTTGGCACTAATGGAGTCCTTTCAGCAATATGCTTTTAGAGCATCTCTTGACCGTGCAATCCAATGCTTGCCAAAAAATGTGGATTTCTTTAACTGTTGAAGTACAGCTGGTAGTTTGTTCTCTACATGCAATACATGAGTCTAGTTTTGTTCTATCTTCAGATTATTTTTCAAATTCAATTTAAGAAGCTCGACTCATGAAGTTCTAGCGCCCAAGCCTTTGCCAGTCAGATTCAGTAAATGTCTTTATCCTTGGTAATCTGATATTCGATTCCTTTCTCCGAAATCTAAAAAATATGGATCCTTGTGAACAGTGATTTTCGAATACGTTTCTACAACCTTTATGGAACCGTAGAGACATTGATTCTACTCAAGTTTCGTGGCATAGTAAGCGGATATAGTTCCTCATTTTTTTTGTCGTGCAACCCTCCATGTGAATTTGCATTTCTTAGTCAACAACTTTCCATTTGATCTTGCACTGGTTAGTTCCTTTGTCCTTATAAACTAGGTATCATATTCCTTTATAGACTATATTATGTGAGTGCTAACCTTGGTGTCCATGGACCATAGTTTTAGTGCCAACTTTGGAAGGAAGTTCCCCATGAAGGCTCCCAGCCTGGTAGAGTGAATCTCATAACCTTAAAGATGATGGTTTATACTCAAACCTTGAGGTTGTCTGGGATAGGACAGTTTGGCAAAGCTCTGGTGCTTGGACCCTTCGGAGATGTAGTAAAAGTCAGCAATGGGTTGCCCATGGGAGCTAATGGAGCTGAAGCTTGTTTCCAAACAAAAAGGAAAAGAAGAAAAGACATGGAAGCAAAATCTCCTATAGTTATGGGTTACATTAATATCTTTTCTATGTTTAAAGACTATTTTGAAATACCCACCGCCCAATGAAATGCTAATCCCAGTTCTTCTCCAAAACTGATTTACCCAGTTATAAATGTTCCGCAGTCTTTCCCTTGGTGTCAGTGTTCCATATTTGATCAATGGAGTTCTGTGTAATTTGGCATATGAATTATGTTTCTGTCCATATAGCTGATCCTTTATTCAACCAGTTGCAATGCTAACATTTCTGTCTTATTAAATCTGCAGCTCATCAAATATTATTCACTCTCAAGAGGCCAATTGCTCCACCAAGCTCACGTCCCACCAATAAGTCGCTTTCACAAACCATTGACTCTTCAAGATCTTCACAATCTCAGTCGACTATTCAGGACAAGTCAAGTGAACATGATATGCAGCGCCCGAACTTGCTCAAGAATGAAGTGATATATGACAGTAAAGATAGTAATTCCGAAGTAAGATGTAGTAGCACAATGTCAACCCTTGGGAGTAACATATCACACTCCAAGGCTGCCAAAGACTTTGCTGATATTGAAATCAAGAATTTGTCTGATGAGCCAAAATCCAACATATCACTTGGGTATGGAAATATTTTCTGTTTCAGGTTGTCCATTAGTTCGGTAATAAATGCACGTTAAAAAACTACTGATGTTTGACACATAAACTTGTCTAGCTGAATTGATATAGAAGACCAGAATCTTAATATCTTTGATTATGAGGAATTCTGCTCCTGCTCGTATTAAGTGGGACTTGAATAAGTAAATGAATACACAATTCATCACCTGACTTGTAGAATTGTCAATTAGATAAGCCCAAGTACTTGTACCAAGTATTTTCTAGTTTCTTAGCTGGAATTTCTGCTACTCAGGCCACAGCCATTGACTGCTGTATAACCTTTTGATATTGTATACATGCCTACGTTGAGAGAATTAAGGTTAGTTAGGTTTAGAAAGTAGAAAAGTAATTTAATTTCTGATAGGGTAGTGATTAGGGACATGATCTATTATGAATGAAGATTTGATTGACTTTCTGATTGTATTCTTTGTCACATTCCCGTCATTTTAAATGCTTCTCTGCAACTCTTTTCTAGAAATTCATTGCTTAGGAAAACTGTTTTCATTCATTTTATGGTGCTGTTATGTTCTCTTTTTATCATCTAGCATCTTCATTAAGAAAAATCTCCCTTTATGTTATGTTGTCAATGATGCATTGGAAAAGTTTGGACGAGAAACTAAAAGAAATAAATGTTCTCGACGCTTCCAATGCTATGGATCCTATATCTTTAACATCGAATGCATCTGCGCTGAGAAAACCTGTAATTTATTGTTTTTTTACCAAATAACTTAATAGTATCAGGTTGAAAATGGTGTAAATGACTGGAACTACTATGTTCCGGCGAATAATCAATTGAGCTCTTGTATTTGTCAGTTTTCACCCACTAGATTATCGGATAAAATGACATTTTTTCTGCTAGTACACTGCAAATTCGGGTTCTAGTACATTGTCTCATAAGCACTTAATTTTCTGGTTTGCTTTTATTTCAGTTTAGCAACTTCTGACATCCCTGCATCTGATCCTAATATCAGTTGCCCAGAAAAAAGCTCGATGTCTTCTATTGCAAAGTGTCGAGTTCCAGATATTATTCAGCCCGAAGATGTGCAGACACAAGGTATTTGTGCGGCACCTGATTTATTAAACAATAATACGCAACTCGTAGTCTCATAGTTTTCCATGCATAATGTCAGTCTACTTTTTATACTATCCATTATTTATTTATTCCATTTCTTAATCCTTGAATCTCAAACTGCTCAGATAAAACAAAATCAACTGCCTTGCCGAGTGGGAATGATGGCAAAATCACCAATAATGATGCTTATGAAAACTCAAACCAGGTAATAGCCCCAACATTCTTTTTTTTTTTCATTTGATGCGAGGTGAAGGATATTGCAATGAAATGCTCATATAGTGCAAGTGTTACACAAAACAATCACTAATGATAATATAGGTGTGAATAAAACAAGTTTACAAATAAATACTAACAGAATTAAACAACAAATAAAATTATCTAACCGGAGGTTTATACAGAAGCAATGTCCTAAGACAAACATTTCTTCAAATATTATGTATTTTGAAAATCAAGTGAATTTTAAGTGTTTTAGTTCTACTTTTAAAAAGAACTTGAAGCACTAATTCAAACTAAGGTGACTGTCAAGTGTCAACCAAGGTGACTGTCCAAATTCGAAAAGAATACCCGTTGGTATTATTCAATAGTTGCACCTATTAATAAATATAACGAAATTAATTGTCACTAATTAATTTCGAAATTGAAAAAAAATATTTAAGTTTAAAAATAAAAATTAACTTAATTTTACAAAGCTAACAATCTAAGCCCCAAGGCCCTATCTTTGACATTAAATATCAAATATTATGTATGTATGCTTTATTACCCAATGCCACTTGGGCTCTATCCATTGAGTTTTTGTAAAGCAAAGTTAAAGCAAGGGTATGTGTATATAAAGAATTTATACTCTTTTTAAGTGAGCAATGTGGGATTAAAGAGTTTTCGATTCAAACTCTTCCCGAGTTCCAACTGCAAGTTCATCTTTGGTGCCCAGTGTCAATCATAAAAGATCTGAGTTCTCTGATTTCAGAGCTAGAAATTATTTTAGTTGATGCTATTTTTTTCTACTTTGATTTTCTCATTCTTATTGCAGCATTCTGCTGCCATGGTTGTTGATGGAAGACTTGTTGAATGCACAACTTCTTCCCATGTCGATGATGTCGATGGCAAAAGCTTAGAGAAGAAAATGAATGTGAGAGAAGAAAAGATGAAAATGGATGAGTTCCCAAGTTTTGATTTGGGATTTTAGCTTTTGGCATTTTACTGTACTTAGATAATTAGATTCACCACATCTAAGGTGGAAACTGTGGTTCTTTCACTTGTGAAATAATTACATTGAGCGTGAGTATTGTTCTTATTCTTCAAAATAGAACTTTAGTATTTTTTGTTTTTTGTTTTTAAATTTTTTTATTACAAGCCCATGAGAAGCAATCATTTATAAAACTATATCAAATTGCAACAAACCATAGAGTTTAGGTGGGCCTAGTGATATTCGGCCCACATATCTAGGATCTACAATGAACTTGAATTATTTTATCAAGATCCACGAGAATTGGAAAAAAAGAGCGCTAAACGGACTTTAGTTTTTGTTTAGAGGACTTTATTTTTGAATTTTTATTTCGTCGTACTCCACTTTTTATCCCACTTTAATTTTCTCGGTGTTGGTGAGAGTAATGGGGGTGAGTAAGGATATTTTTGGGATTTAAAAAAAAAGTGAGATAAACTAAGTAAAAAGTGGGGTATGATGAAGTAAAAATTCAAAAATTGAGTCTTCTAAGCAAAAATTGGGGTTTGTTTTGCCGCTTTTTTTTTTTTTTTTGGGCTCTCATCGAGAAGTTTAGTACTCTTGTTAAAGTGCAAATAAAGAATTCTCCTCAAGCCCTCTCTTCTTAATCTCGTTGGTTGTCTTATAATTCTCCTTAAACCTTCTCTCTTATTTATTGTAGCCCACTAATTTACAAAGGCTTTATAGATTCGTTGTGACTCTATTATAATTGTTTAGATTTGTCTATCGCTCTTCAATAAGATTAAGATTGCTTGAATGATATGCAAGTTGTTCCCCTTTAAGTGAAGCCCCATTCTTTACTCTTTAATCTTGTAGATGAAACAAATTAGATTTATGAGAGTCAACCCAAATTTTTTGCACATCTATCCCTTGATAACAAAAGATTTATACTTTTGACACCCACCTCTAAATATTTGCACTTATAAAATTGGAGTCAAATGCACGTTTTGAAAACGTAACTATAGTTCATCTACTTGACCTGATTGGATTAGTAGATGTGGTTGGCTCAACCAAAAAAAAAAAAAAAAAAAAAAAAAAGGTGACATGGCCCGGGCCCCGGGCCTTGCGTTTCACCTTCTTTTAAGTTTTCCCCATCGATCTTCGGAATCACACGCGCACTCACACACATTCTGAGACGAGACTCTCTGTGTTTGCGTAGAAGCTTGGATCGATTGGGTTTGATCAGAATCGCGAGAAATGGTAAGCAGATCGATCTCTGGTTCTTCGATTCTCTCAATTTTGTCTGATTGATTGGATTTGTGGGTGATTTGACAGTCGGCGCTGTTCAATTTCCATTCGTTCCTGGCGGTGGTGCTGCTGGTGATCTGCACCTGCACTTACGTCAAGATGCACTTCCCCACTCTTCTCCACAAGAAAACTGGGTATTGATTTATAATTCACCTCCTCTTGTTGTTGTGGACATTTTGTTCAATCTCTGATTTAGGGTTAGGGTTTTGTTGAGATGAGAAAGCCTTGTTTAGGGAAGGGCGGTTGTGGTGGTGGTGGTGGTTTGGTCACCTGCGAAGACGGCCCTACAAATGATCTTAACTAGAAAATTTGACTTAATAGAAATGGTAGAAATTCTACAAGTGAGGGGTTTGATTAAAGTTAACTTGGGACGCATTAATTAGGAAAGATTTGAATGGTTTGAAAATCTCACCATCAATTGTGCTATATTGAGCACGTTGGAAGAGTTTGATCCATTGCAGCTGATCCCAATTAATTTGGGACTGAAGCTATGTTGGGCATTGTTTAGAGTTGTGGAATTTAGGGTTTTTTGAGTAGGTCTTTGATGGGGTTTTATTCTTTTTTATAGTTAAATATGAGGATTGGTTTGTTCATTGATTTTTTCTTGTTGGATGTTGATTCTGCGCGTTGAGAAGGAGGGATTCAAATGGTTTTGAAAGCTAAACATCAAATGCACTAAATCAAGCACAGTGGAAGTGTTTGATCCAATGTAGCCGACCCCAATTAATTTGGGACTGAAGCTGAAACCTCTCTCTCATACACAATTAGTGTTATACTCTCAACCACTAATCTTTTGATAAGACTCCACTATCGATCATACTCTTAATGCTGAAATGTTAAGACCTTTCTCATGCGTTTTTGCCATCATCATTGGCACAACCAAGAGCCAACCAAATCAAGTAAATACCTGTGTGTCGGAGGCTTCTTATTATTACTAAGTAGCTTAAACAACTCTTGGAAGTAATAAATGTAGTCAATGCGGAAAGAAGTACCAAAAAAGTCATGTTTACATGATATGCATCTTTGAAAAGGTTATAAACCACCTGCGTATCGAGATGTTAATAAACGTACTCAATGCGGGTGGAACGAGTTTTCATGTCAATGAGAAGAATGGGGGCGCAAGATAACATCCAATATGGTTCTTGACCCATCCGTCTCTTTCATGCATATCATGTCATGGCCACCTTATTGACAGTCATTTTCCTCAATTTTCCTCAAGCTGAGTTTTGTAGGAAAGGCATTAGTTACTTTTGAGTAATCAAAATCTTTGGTTGGTGAAGGCCTTTAAGAAGCTTAGTACTCTTGATAAAGTGTGAATAAAGAATCCTTCATGACCCCTCTCTTTTTAATCCTGCCACTCGTGTTATGAAGACAAGACGCTAAAATAATGATCACCTTTTTGGGGGATGCATATGTGAATTAGATTCGTAATTGATGGACTATTTTTCATGTGTGGATCATTTTATACCCTCGAACCCTGGAATATTTAGTGTCACTTCATCCATTTCAATTTTCATCCAGAAGGGTCAAGATCTTTAAATGATGGCGTTCTTTGTCATGATATGATCAGTTTGGTAAGAGAGAAATAGGAGGCTGTTTGAAGATAGGTCATCATTTTGGTATTGGTTTATGATGCTTCCAATTGCTTGTCTTCTTCTCGAGCTTCTAATAGAAAATGGGGTCAGAATTATCAATTTTCTTTTCAGTCAAAGTATTGAGGAATCTTGTGACTTGGCAATGACTAACTTACCATCTCTTTCTTCTTTTCCCATTTTTTGAAGGATCTTTGGCTCTTGTAGATTTATACGCGTCTTCCGTTTCGGTATTATGCAGAATCTTTATAAAAAAGAAACGAAAATGATTGCATTCACTCATATCATATATGAAGTCGCTAGTAAATGGAAATTTGAAGAGATGAGGGGAGAAATTTTCAAATTCAATGTGCTCAAAGTTGAAAGGAAATGCTTTGTTTTTTCAAGAATATATCCTAATATAGTAATGTGTACTCTCCCATATCTCCTTCATCTCTAACTCTTCTTCTACTGATTTTCATAGTGGCATACCTGTACATGTACTTTAGAATTGAAGCATATAATTCTTAGGCTTCTTGTTTTGGTGCAAATCCTGATATCAACCCTCTACTTGAGTTAAATAAGATAATGTTTATATTTATTTATGAGCCATTATCTTTTCAAATATATTCAGCTCTGCAACAATTTCAGTCAAACTCATATTTCAATGGTTTTGCTTGCCAACATTTTCTATTTTAATTGAAAAAACAAAACATTTCTTTGTTCTGCAAAAGTGTGGATGCTCTATATTGATTGATGTTAGAATAAAAGCTGGAACTAGTACTATGCAAAGAAGTAATATCTTTTGTTTTTAGTTTGAATCCTTCCTCATAATTGTAAGTTTTTCTCTGGATCATGTTAAATTATGTGTGTACTTCAGTTTTTAATCAAACCTTGGAAGTGAATGAGTCATGTTCATTTTGTTTCTTGTTTTGTTCAAGCTTGTCAGGTAGTTTGCCGTGTTTGCAGTATCCTGATTTTGGGCTGTCTTGTTTTTGGATTTAACTGCTTACAATGTTTGCTTATGACAGGTTTCGAGGTTTCTTTTGGAAGGCAGCCAGAATAGGTTTGCTTCTATATTCCAACTTCTTTAAGTTATTGCTGTAATGGATAAGCTTCTTCTTCCAAATATTAATATTAATATACTTGCTCTCTGAGCAATAGTTGGATCTAGTCAGAAAGCTTCCTTTGGCCATTCGGTCATACCTAACTCATGGCCACAAAAATAAAAGGAATTTCTCAATTTCAGGTGTGGGACTACTTGACTTCTGTTGCCTTATTGTTTCTATCAAAGAGACAACAGCACCAATAAAGCCTTAAATTTTAAATTAGTTGGGGCAGCTATAGGTCAAAGCCTTAATTTATTAATGTGTCTTAAGAACAAATCCATATTAATATTTGCAGCTGATCATTTTCTTTCGTAATCCTTTAGTTCCTTCATAATTAATGCATTTGAAGCTATCTTATGTCTATCCCTAAACCGTCAAATCCCTCCGTATTCTTTTAATATTTTGTTGAAGATGTTAGAATTCTCAACAACTCATCATCTTCAACAAAATATTATAAGAATTTGGAGGACTTCGACTGTTTAGGTTTAGAATTCTCTACAACCCAATCAATTTGTTGTACTTGATTAAGAAGCTTTAGTCTAATTAGTCTAACGGGTAGAGAATCAGTGTTGCAAACAAATGGAAGGGTTTGAAACCTGCAAAACTTTTGTCATTTACATACAGAAGTTGTGTTGATTTCATTTACTTAAGATGATTCGAGACAACAATATGGAACACAGTTCATATAGTTGATTGAAGAATTTATTATTAGGCTTCAATAGGATGATGTCTTGTGTAATCTTGCTAAACAAGAAGTCATTTTTTTTTTTTCTTGTCAAATCTTTTTTTTTTTTTTTTTGTAGAAAGTCCTAACTAGGCTTAGGTAGCATCTCTGTTTATTCCTTTTGAATCAAACTTTATTGCTTTTCATCACTGTAAGTTGGACATTTTCAACAGTTGCCTTCGCGTTGAGGTCAGTTTTGAAACTGAAGCGTGCCAGTTGCTTGTGATCGTCATAAATTGACTATTCTTCATTCTTATTGTTGAAACAGGTGAACGCTTGAGTCCTTGGGTTGCATTAGGATGCCTAATAATGGGCGTATCGATCATAGTCTTCTAAGCAGTACCACGACCGCGTTGTATACGCTGCGTTTTCATATTTTTCAGTTGGTAGGAAACTTCTTAGTGTTTTTACTGTCTACAAATCCATCTTAGTAGCTGAAAAGCTTAGCTTTGTTGATTGGAACTTCATCACAAACAAAAAATGATGCCAGTTATTGCAGTCTCCAAATACAAGTGACTGTATATGTGAGAATCTGTCATTGCAGTGTTTTCGAAGAGAAGACTCAACTTCTGATTGTATCAATGGCGATGAAAGGCGAAAAGAGAGACGGACGATTCTTAAAAATCGCAGGCAATGGTCCTATTTGAAAAAATATGGGTTCCAAACATTTTGAAGGAGCAATTCTGAGAGGGTTGATGAGTCGAACAAAATGCTTACTATGTTGCAAATGTAGCTGACGTTTTGATATGTAGTATGTTCAAAGCTTAAACGTGATAAGCAATGTTGCCATGAAAATCAAATTGTCTTTTCAACCCAAATTAGGAATATTTGATTACTTTTGATTCGTGTTTTTGGTTTTTTTTTTTTTTGGTGAGAAGTGCTAGAGTGACAACAAAATGCCACACCATAAGACGCATTTGCTTACAAAAGCTATTCATGTGCATTTTCGAATACGGGCATACATGGAAGGCTTTTGTGAGCCAATATGTCTTGTAGTGTGACATGATTGTTGTCATTCTAAGAGCATTTCAATTGGTAACATGGATTTAGATCATGGATTGATGTGGAAAGGATGTTTATCCTATGTGACACTAAATAGACATTTGCCTTCTAAAATGATCTTTAATGGTAATGTGGATTTAGACTATGTATTGATGAGTTGACACTTTTATTTTTAATTTTCGTAATATTAATAAAGACTTGAAAAAAATAAAAATTTTAAAAGAATTAATAAAACTAATTTAATAGTTTATCACAATGTCTAGAAGTAAACATTGTAGTAAAAGCTTTCCACTTTGATTTCATGTTACATATAATGAACATTACTATCATGTTACATATAATGAACATTACTAATTTATGGTTCCATTGGAGAACATTTTTTGGGGTGGATGTGAATTGTATGATCGATCCATTTTCACTCCAATCTATGATCTCATTGGAGATGGTCTAATATTTTCTTTTTCTTTGGGCTCTTGTGGCCCTCATTTTCTGCTTATTTCAACTACTCCAAGTTTGGATTTTTAGGCACATCTAGTTGGCTACTATTTCAACATTAACATTTGTTACTTCCAACATGGTTTTTGGGACTAATGTAACCAAGAAACCCTAACAACGGAGCTTTCTTAACTTATCCAGGTCGTGACTCGAGATAAATTTAAAGTAGTTGAATAATTCGTAGTAAGTAATTGCACGCATACATCTCCATGAAAATGAATCGCACCATGCACATGTCTTTCTCGAGTTACAAAAGGTTTCTATAAAACTAACATGGCAAAATCTTCATAGAGTGAATCAATAACTGGGGGAGAGTGCCGAGAGTGTTACCTGCATTGAGACTAATGAATAGAGTGAATCTTTTGTAGCAAAACTTAACGTCACAAAAAAGTCCAGACCATCAAAATAACTTTTTACAAGTACACATCAGTAAACAACCAACCAATTAAACTAAACTAAAACCAACCTAGTCAAATCAAATCACATCAATTTAAAAACACACACATTTCATAATTCTTGGAGTCCCTATAGTTGCATAAAAAGCAAATCAGTGTGGCTCTTAGAGAGTCCTAGTAGGTAGTTTTTTTTCTTGCTACGCCGCATGAGTACTCTCAGGAGCCACCCCCCACCATTTAATTATTCTCCCTAATTTTTTCCTACAAAGTATACATACAAAGTCCTGATTCTGGAATTAAATTATCCTTAACCTATTCCCAAACCACCGTAGAATAGTTATAGTGGCCAAGGTCTAATGTTTCTACAAAAGAACAATATTTCGAGAGTCCCGTGAAATACATAATAAACACTAAATCGTTCATCATGAATTTTGGTAGAATAATTTGGGCCCACCATAGATCTTGATAATTATGCATGCTCGATCAAGTTTATTATGATCAAAGCTAACCCACCTAGGTTTATATAGGCATACTATGACTGATTAAATATATCTAATAAACTTTGATAAGATTGTGATTACTTTTCGTGAGATTATAATTAGGATAAGAATGTCTCTATCAGGGTGAAATTGTTTTTTTTTTTTTTTTTTTTTTTTTTTAATGATTTTAGTGGTATGTATGTGTATTATCATATATTTTTTTTTTTTTTTGAGTAATCATGGATATCCAGACATTTTGTCCGACTAGTTTCACTGGTTATGAGATTGAGAAATAGATCACCAGTGGCTCGACGGGAAACAAAACCGAAGTCGTGTGCCTAACCCACACTACCTCGTCTTCGCCTTTACTACTAAGTCACGCCCATATGGGTTAGACATGTATTATCGTGTTTCAAATGTTTATTAACCATATAGTTACTAACAATCATACCATTCCAGTATATTACAATCCCACTATTTCAAGCTAATTTTATAACAATTTGGATGTTGTTGATTAATAAAATTTTTGTTTTACTTAAAAAAAAGAAGAAAAAGAGTATATCCTATTCCCATTCTGGTCACCGGAGAGACTATTTAATTCCAATTCCCCTGTTTCCACCACTTCATTTTTTTGATCATTTGTTGCAGAGCAGAGCTTTCATCAGAGAACTCTAAAATGGCGGACACGGAGAAGGAAAATCGCGAGAGTTTCAGACCTCGGAAGACGACCCAGTTCATGGATGTTGATGGGATAGACCTCGTCGAGGATTCATGGCCTCTGTTCGAACAGAGCACCACAATCAACAACAATGTTGTCTACAGACCTGCATCGCCATTTCTGCTCTCTGTCATCACTTCTCCCTCTCGAAACCCTTCTCTGGTGTTCTCTTCCGATCAACCCTTTTCGCCTCTCTGGGTCTTCTCTGATGGGTCTGATGAGAAATCCAATGTTGGGCTCTCGAGTGCTCTGCATTTGTGTCCTGTAAGTGAGGACAGTCTTTGTTCGTGCTCAATTATGTGAAATCTGAACTGGGTAGTCTGGGTTTTTTGTTGGGTAGCTTTGTTTTTGGTCGTTTGTAGCTCATTCATGTTAAATTTGATTTTTCTCAACTGGGTTTTTTTGGTTGTCAGTGATTTTTAGTTTTTTAGTGTTTCTCGATTGAATTCATTTCTCTTATCGTTTTCTTCAATGGGTCTCACTTATTTGGTTGTTTTGGATGACTTCCAGATTGATGACTTAGTTAGAAAACTCGACTCAGAAACTAAGAAATTGACGATGTAGGGGTAGAACTAGGCTAATTTTGGTGGGACTTAGACTTAAATGATATCGAAAGCACACAATTAATAGCACTAAATTAAGCGTAATGGAAGAGTTTGATTCACGTAGCTGACCGCAACTAATTTGGAATTAAGGCTTTGTTGTTGTTGTTGTTGATGTCCAATCAAGTGTAATGGAAGAATTTGATTTATGTAGCTGACCTCAATGAATTTGGGATTAAGGCTTTGTTGGATGACCACTAGACTGATGATTCAATTAGAAAACTCAACTCAATAGAAACTGAAGAAACGCGAGGACGTAAGGGTAGAACTAAACTGACTTTGACTTGGGACGCATTGATCGGGAAGGATTTAAAGGATATGGAATGCAGACAATAATTGCACTAAATAACATAATGGAAGAGTTTGATCCATGTTGCAGACCCCTACAAATTTGGGGTGGAGGTTTTGTTGTTGTTGTTGTTGTTGATGACTACTGGACTACTATGAAAGTAGTGTTTTTTCAAATTTAATCTGTTTTAGCATTGCTTTTGTGATAAATTGAGCAACTATGATCCAGGCAATGCTGATTCTGGCACTAGAGAAGTTGTTCAAAAAAGGGAGAAAACAATTATCCTTCCACCAGCTGTGGAGCTGATCTCACTAACAAAGTACCATGAATCATCTTGTGAGATCAAAGAGAGGATGACCCAGGCTCTTCGGCACTTCAAAGAATCAGCAGAGCAGAATTTGTTGATTCAGGTTTGGGCACCGATAAGGAACGGTGATCGGTATGTTCTAACAACGTCGGAGCAGCCCTTCGTTCTTGATCCATGTAGTAATGGACTCTTTCAGTATAGGACCGTCTCTTTGACGTATATGTTCTCTGTGGATGGAGAGAGCAGTGGAGATTTGGGACTTCCAGGCCGTGTGTTTCATCGCCAATTGCCGGAGTGGACTCCTAACGTGCAGTATTATAGCAGGAAAGAGTATCCGCGCCTTAAACATGCTTTGAATTACAATGTCCAGGGAACTTTGGCTTTGCCAGTGTTTGAACCTTCTGGGCACTATTGTGTTGGCGTCGTTGAGCTTATAATGACATCGCAGAAGATCAACTATGCTCCGGAGGTTGATCGAGTCTGTAAGGCTCTTCAGGTTTGTGATCGATCGCTTCTTTAATTTACAAAGTACGACGAAAGATGTATGCTTTCCTTTCTAGATTAACTTCAAATTCATATTCTTTCGATATATTTGTTCTTGTTTTTCTTTCTTCATTACATGAAAGTGTTTCGCATTTGCAGGCAGTGAATCTTCGAAGCTTCAAATTCATATTCTTTCGATATATTTGTTCTTGTTTTTCTTTCTTCATTACATGAAAGTGTTTCGCATTTGTAGGCAGTGAATCTTCGAAGCTTCAAATTCATATTCTTTCGATATATTTGTTCTTGTTTTTCTTTCTTGATTACATAAAAGTGTTTCGTATTTGTAGGCAGTGAATCTTCGAAGCTCTGGTATCCTGGATGGCCCAAGTATTCAGGTGATTTCGACTAGTCTCCTTTATCAAATCATTGTCTATATATATGGTGGTCGTTTTTGTTTCATTTTGTTTTTCGTTGAATATGTCTACTTCACCAGATATGTAACAAAGGTCGCCAAAAGGCTCTGGCAGAGATTTTGGAGATATTAACCATGGTCTGCGAGATTCACAAATTGCCGTTGGCGCAAACCTGGGTTCCATGTCAACATCGCAACGTTTTAGCTAATGGAGGGGGTGTAAAGAAAAACTGCACTAGCTTTGATGGAAGCTGTATGGGGGAGGTATGCATGTCCACAACTGATGTCGCATTCTATGTCGTGGACGCTCACATGTGGGGGTTTCGGGATGCCTGCGCTGAGCATCACTTACAGAAAGGTCAAGGAGTGGCCGGCAGGGCGTTTGCTTCTCGTAGCTCATGCTTTTCACAGGATGTTACCAAGTTTTGCAAAATGGAGTATCCCTTGGTACATTATGCAAGAATGTTTGGCTTGAGCAGTTGTTTTGCTGTATGCTTAAGGAGTGCATGCACTGGTGATGATGATTATATTCTTGAGTTTTTTCTCCCACCGAGCATTATCGACAGTTCCGAGCAACAGGTACTCTTGGCTTCCCTCTTGGACACAATGAAGCAACATTACCACAGTTTAAATGTTGCTTGTGGAGTGGAGGTTGAAGTGGGAAGATCTGTTGAGATGATAAAGAAGTCTTTTGATAAAATGGTATCTAATTATGAGCTTGAAACAGTTCAATTATCTCTCGCGACTGTGCTTCCCATTGACAGTGATGCCATTCCACATGCTGGCGGGGAAACGACGAAACCGGATTTGTCGGAGCAGAACATTAGATTAGGCATTGGCGAATTAAATGAAAAGGAATCTTTTCCTTGTTTGGATGAAAATTTTTCTTCTGTTTCTATATCTGGTAATAGAGGCATGAAGAAAGCGTCTGAGAGAAAGCGAGGAAAAGCGGAGAAATCTATTAGTTTGCAAGTTCTTCGGCAATATTTTGCCGGAAGTCTAAAGGATGCAGCGAAGAGTTTAGGAGGTAAGGTCTCATTCTAGTTACTAATAAGTCCTTCCTTCATTGTTTTGGTTATCTTGCACTGCACTTGCACAAGTTTAACAAAATGTTGCTTAATTTGACAGTCTGCCCAACTACCATGAAACGCATATGTCGACAACATGGAATTTCCCGTTGGCCCTCTCGCAAGATCAACAAGGTGAATCGTTCTCTCTCAAAGCTTAAATGTGTGATCGATTCTGTACAAGGAGCAGATGGGGCATTAACATTGACTTCTCTAGCCACAAGTACTCTACCTGTTGCTATTGATTCTATATCTTGGCCTGCCTCTATGGAGGAAACTAAGAAACAAAGTTCGCCATGCTCGAAGTCTACTATGATTCAGGAGCACGAGGAGACGCCGTCACCAACTAACAAGACACCAGGCAGTGATGGTGAAGCCGACATGGATAGTCAACCTATCGAAGAAGGTTCCATGGATCATAACTTTGGTGCAGTCTTAGACATGAGCATGGGGACCCTTACCTCTATTGATCAATATGAAACTACCTCCCTAAACAATCTGTTCTCCCCTTCCAACTTGGCACAAGATTTCACCACTAGCTGTCTGTTGGGCTTGGCACTTCGACCGAACATAGAAGCATCGACATTTTCCGTTGCCTACTCAATCCCCGATTCTCTCATTGCAACGCAACGGCAGCCTCACTCGAGTGAAGAGCTGATCGAGGATATGGGAAGCTCGAAAGACTTGAGAAACCTATGTGATATTACACCGGTAGATGAACAGGTACCCGAAACCGGTTGTTGGAACGCAGAAATTTCATGCCCTGAACATGGCTCATTTGACCAAGACAAAGTCCCCACTCATCCTATGCAGAATGCTAAAGCCAATCAAGACAAGCGAACCGTTACCATGAAGGCGAGTTACCGCGAGAACATAATAAGGTTTCGACTCTTGACTACTTCCGGTATGGTTGAACTGCAAGAAGAGGTGGCAAAGAGGCTCAAGCTGGAAGTTGGCACATTTGATATCAAGTACCTGGATAGTGATCATGAACTGGTCTTACTGGCTTGCGACGCGGACTTGCAGGAGTGTATGGATGTGTCGAGGTTGCTCGGAAGACGCATGGTTAGGTTGCTTGTTCATGACATTGTTGCCAACTTGGGGAGCTCATGTGAAAGCTCAGCAGAGTGAGGAATCAGTAGAAGTAGTGATTGTTGTAAGTTGTTCTATATGTTGTGATTTAAAATGAGTGAACAAGGTAGCCATATTGTACATTATTTTGGTTTGGTGTACATAAGGTGTTGTGGTTGAAATTATTATTCTGATCAGTTCGGTTTATACAGATTATACATTAATGTACATGCTATTGACTTAGTTAATAAAATTTTTCAATAAAATTTTAAAATCAAAACGGAGGCCAATGGATTGGAGAAGAAACACGCTTGTGCAAATCTTCAAAAACAATTCAAAGTTGCTCAAACTACCGGGGAATTAAACTTATGAGTCACACTATGAAACTTTAGGAGATGATAATTGACAATAGGCTAAGGAGAGAAATAACAATATCAGAGAACCAATTTGGTTTCATGCCTGGGAGGTCAACTATGGAGGCGATTTTCCTTGTAAGACGATTGTTAGAAAAATATAGAGAAAAGAAAAAATATCTTCATATGGTATTCGTAGATTTAGAAAAAGTACATGATAGAGTCCCTAGAGAGGTTCTTTAGTGAGTTCTAGAAAGAAAAAGAGTGCATGCTAGATACATAGACACAATTAAGGATATGTATGATGGAGTAGTAACGAGTATAAAGACATTTGGAGGAGCTACAAAAGAATTTCCCATTAAGATATGACTACATCAAAGATCGGCTTTAAGCCCATATCTATTTACTTTAGTTATGGATGAACTAACTAGACATATTCAAGATGATATACCATGATATATGTTATTTGCAGATGATATTGTCTTAGTGGATGAAACTAAAGATGGAGTGAATAAGAAATTAAAACTCTGGAGGAATGCAGTAGAATCTAAAGACTTTAAGTTGATTAAGACGAAAACTGATTACATGCACTGTGAGTTTAGAAACACTAGACATCGAGATGACAAAGTGGTAAAATTATGAGAAATAAAAGTTCTTAAGGTAAACCACTTTAGATACCTAGGATCAATCATACAAAATGATGGTAACATTGAGAATGATGTCACACATAAAATTCAAGTTGGATGGAAAAAACGGCGGAGTGCAACATGTGTGATTTGTGATCGAAATGTTCCTACTAAGTTAAAAGGAAAATTTTATAGGACCTCAATTAGGCCAGCTATGCTCTATGGAAGTGAATGTTGGGCGGTAAAGCAACAACAATTACATAAAATGAACGTAGCAGAAATGAAGATGCTTAGGTGGATGTGTGGTATAACTCGTAAAGATAAAATAAGAAATGTAGAAATTCAAAGACAAGTAGGAGTAGCACCAATTGATACAAAGATTAGGGAAGGGCGGTTGCGATGGTTTGGTCACCTGCAAAGACGACCTACAAATGCCCCAACGAGAAAACTTGACTCAATAGAAACTGTAGAAATTCAACGAGGTAGGGGCAAACCAAAGTTAACATGAAATGCATTAATTATGAGAGATTTGAATGGTTTGAAAAGCTCACCATCAATTGCGCTTAATCGAGCACAATAAAAAAGTTTGATCCATGTAGCCGACCCTAGTTAATTTGGGACCGAGGCTACGTTATGTTGTTGTTGTATAGAATGAGTATTTGATTCTAGGCACAACTTTTTTGTGGCTTACGTTGTGCAATGTTATCGGAATTGTGAGGACTCAAAAGTATCCATTTTTAATGTATTTCAATGTTAAATTTTAAAACCAATATTAAGAAGAAAAATGCTAGAATAACAACAACATGTTACACCACAAGACACATTAACTCGCGAGAACTATCCATGTGTGTCTCGAGATATGGACATACACAAATCTTGATGCATCACTTGTGGGTTGAGGTCCCATGAAAGCCTCTTGTGAGCCAATGTGTCTTATGATGTGACATTGTTGTTGTCATTCTAGTATTTTTTTATTACGGAACTGATCACAAAACCAACATTATATTTGTGCGTTTTTGAAGCACAAAATATAGAAAATGTTCTTTTTTAAAGAAAAATAGAAATCTCAGTAATCATAAATGGCTCGATACAGGACCGGACAAAAATCAATTGCCATAATAAAAGTGCAATGATTCGCTAAGCCTATTCGTTCAAAAGAATTGTCATTGATTTGACTGTAAATGAGATTGTGACATTGAAATAATGTGATATCATAGACTGCTCTTTACAATATCTGGAACTCATGCCAATACGCAAACACCACTAAAAACGCAGAATAAATTACGAAATATCCAATCATGGAAGAAAATCTACGGCTTCCAACAAAGGAAGAAAAAAATGAAAACTTCTAATTAGCGAAGACAAACTAATGATAAAATGAAAAAACTAAAAAAAAAAAGACAATCCAACTCCTGCATAAATCTATGTATAACCATTGAGAAAGATGTACAACGAGAAATATGGAACCAATCTTTACAAATCTGATTAGATCTGCAACTTATTAAATGCATAATATATAAATATATGTGATTAGAACCACCGCCTATCAAAGGAGAATCAGCGATGGTTCGATATCAAAAATCATGAAAAGAGAATCAAGAAGAAAAAATTTAAGGTATCGGGTAGAAAGAAATTGCGCTCCCATTAACAATCCTCAACTAAAAACTGCATTGAAAAATCCTAAACCTTTAATTCTATCTTAAAAAAATGACAATAAATATAAAGAAACTGTTTCGGTGAAAAGGTCCCACATTGCGACATGTGGCATGTGAGAAGTCCACACTGATTAACATGTGACATGTAATTTGCTATTTTTAGCTAATTTTTATTACACGTGGCATATTTATAGCATCTTCAATGGAATGTTGATTGAATGTCAAAATGTGTAACCTAAGATTAAATTGACATTGAAATGAAAAAAATGTCTCCAATGAGAATGTGTATTTAGAATAACATGCCGATGTGACATAAAAAAATTGACATTGTCAATTTGGGATGCAAACTCACATATGATTATGTTTCTTTTTTAGATTTTTATTTTCACATTTTTAATTAACAAAATTATTAAAAAATATGCCACCTGATCAATTGACGTTCAATCCACATATATTATCAAACATCAATTTTGGAGTACAATATCTATTCAAGCCACATGAGATGATATCCTCTTCACTTTGATAATGCGGCAAGAATCCACGCCCATAATTCACATTCACCATTGTAGATGCTCTTACGCAAACGTTTTTATTTTTTTATTTTTTTTCTTATTTTTTAGGTATATAATACTTGTTTAATTCGGTTTCATATAATACACACATGTAGGGCTGGCAATTCGTGTCAGCGAGTCGTAAACGTGTCGTGTCGTAAACGTGTCGTGTCATAATTATCCTAAACCAAGACACTTACGACACGTTTATTAAACGAGTCACTATTTGTAAACACGACACACGACACGCTTTAATAAACAGTAACCTGTTTATTACACGCTTAACACGCTTATTAAACAGATCATGTTTTAACATGTTTAACTTGACTCGTTTGTGTACCTGTTTAACACGTTTATTAAACAGATCATGTTTAACCTGTTTAACTCAACTCGTTTGTGTACCTGTTTATCAACCTGTTAAACATGCTACTAGATTAATGATATCTCACTACAAAATCAATACAAACAACATAAAATATAAAATTATAAACCCATCTAATACAAGGAAAAATTAAAAATACAAGTATCATCATCATCATTAGTGTGTTCAAGTTCAATATCATCAATACTGTTGGTGCAAACTCATCATCATTGATCTCATCAAGAATGTTGTTCAATTGCAGCACATTACAACACAAACACAATATTTATAAAAATTTACAGTCAAGAAAACAGATTAACAAACAGATTAATCTGATCAAAAAACCCAGATGAGATCTCAAGAGAATCAACTCATATGACTCTACTCCCACATCTCCCCCATCGGCTCCGCTTGCCACCATCAACCACCTCCTGCTCCACCACCACCACAATCCGCGCCACCATCAACCACCTCCGCTCCACCGCAACCCCGCCACCACCACCGCCACCCCCACTACGACCGCCCCCTCGTATCTCCTCCTCTACTCCCACATCTCCCCATCGCTCCGCTTTCCACCAACACCCCGACCTCCTCCACCGCTACATGAACTACACCCTCTACTCTCTCTCGCCCTCCGACCTACCCTCGCCGAATCCCTCCTCCTCCGCGGCTTCCACCCACTCCTCGCCGCGCCGCTTTCTCTCCTTCCCTCCTCCTCCCAGGCTCGGCCCCAACGACCTCAAGGCCCTCTCCTCCTCCAATAACAACACAAATGGCGGTTGGGAATAAAGATGAGGAAGTGGGGGAAATGGGTGGCGAGATTAGGGAGCCAAATAAGAGGTCTAGAATATGGCGGAGATTAGGAGCCACTCCACCCCGGCGCGCCGCTGTGGGCTTACGACACCGCCGTCTTTTACTCGCGGGGCCACGGCCGGCTCAACTTCCCGAGTTTCATAAGGAAGAAGGCGACGGAGGTGGGGGCCGAGGAGATGCAAATCCGAAGAGCTAGAGAGAGAGAGAGAGAGAGAGGGGTGAGAGAGATTTTGTTTGGTTTTGAACTTTTTGTTTTTAGGGTTGGAAATGAAAAATTTGTATTTATATGTAAATAATTATGCGAGTCATAAACGAGTCACACGGTTAACACGTTAATACTCGTTTATTAACCGTGTATAAACAGTTAACCCGTTTATGACCCACATACATTTTTTCCAAACTCGCGACATGTTTATCACGTGTCGTGTCGTGTCGTGTTAAACGTTTCATGACCCAAATTGCCAGCCCTACACACATGTCTCGTAAACCCTACAAAAGCCCTGAAAACCTTCCAAACATTTCTTGCTCTTCAAGCACTTCTTCAACACTACATACAACGACATTCTCACCCAACAACAACAACAACAACAACAATGGCGAGAGCTTGCGCAGTGGGGTTGGTCTCCGCGCTCGCATCAGCGACTCTCGCAGTAGACAACGCCTACGCCGATGGCCCCTTCAATTTCCCCCCATTTTCATCTTCTTCCCCATCAACGAACGCCTCTGAAGCTTCACCACCTCTGTCAATGCCTGCGCAAGAGCCGACATCGCGAGGGGATGAATCGTCGTCGTCGTCGTCGTCTTCGCAGCGGGTTCGGAATGATAATCCGAGGACTACGGCCACTGGGTTCGACCCGGAAGCGCTGGAGAGAGGGGTCAAGGCTTTGAGGGAGATCAACAGCTCTCCTAATGCCAAAAAGGTCTGAGCTTTTGTTCAATTTTGTGTTTTAAGGGGGTTTTGTTGGTCTTTAATGGGGTTTTGATTTGGGTTTTTGTTGAAAGATGCGAGAGAGATTAAATGTTCTGATCAGGCCAAATGGGTTTTTTTTTTTTGGGATTTTTTGGTGCGTTTTGGTGGATTTTTGTGGTTTTTACTGGGTTTTTGATATGGGTTTTTGGTGATTTTTGTTGAAAGATTTGAGAGAGATTGACAGCTCTTATCAGGGTTTTGTTTTCTCTTTTGGGGATTTTTGATGAATTTCTGGGGTTTTGTTATGGTTTTTGGTGATTTGTGTTGAAAGGCTGTTTCTTTTTCATCGGTTTGGATGAATTTCTGAATTTGGGGTTTGGTGGTCTCTGGGTGTGTGTGTGTGAGTAGGTTTTTGAGGTGATGAAGAAGCAGGAGGAGACGAGGCTGGCGGAATTGGGGGCGAAGAAGTCTGAGTTTCAAGCATTGCAAGCTCAGCAAGAAACAGTAAGATTTGGAACCATATTGTTCAGATGTTTGTTTAGTCATGAAATTGTGTTAATTGGCAATTTTCCTTTGTGGATAGTCTGCGTTACTCTTATTGTAGAGTACTTCTGGCAGTTTATGTTCCTTTTGTAGATTGTTGTGCACTAATCAAATAAAGTTTGAATTTTGAGCTGAAAGAAGGTTATAAAAGAAAGTTGGGACGAAGAGATACTGAGATGAAAAACATTAGGATTATGAAATCCTTAGTTCTCTCTGAATGAAGCTTGCTAATTTGCTTATCTATTGAGTTTTTTGGGAAATTCCGACTCGAACTTTATTACTATAGTGATCTTTAATGCAGCTTGCCATAAATGGAAACAGATTCGATTTAACGAACAATCTGTGCCTTGGTTCAAAGAGGATGGGGGAATTAATTAGGTATATCTCGTAAGTGACTGCCAAAAAAAAAGAAAAAAAAGTGGCTTTTCTTTTATGGATTCAACCTCTTCATTAGATTTTTTTTTTATGTGAGCCTTTTTACCAAGTTCCTCCTTTAATCCATGAGTTTCTATGAAATTATTCGATCATATAATTTTCGTATTTGTTATACATAGAATTCAAGCTGAATGGAAGAAGTGGTGGAGTGCAACATGTATAATTTGTGATCCAAATATCCCATCAATCTACAAGGAAAAATTTATGGAATTGTAATTAGTATGGAAGTGAATGTTGGACGGTAAAGAAACAACAACTACATCAAATGAATGAAGCGGAAATGTGGATGTTTTGATGGATGCGTGATAAAAATCGTAAAGATAGAATAAGTACAAAAATTCAAAGAAATTTAGTAGCATCACCAATTGACGCAAATATTAGGGAAGGCGGTTGTGGTGGTTTGGATACCAGAAAAGATGGCCCACAAATGCCCCCGTTTGGAAAACTCGACTTAGTAGAAATTGAAGAAATTCGACAATGTAGGGGGTAGACCGAAACTAACTTGGGACGCATTGATTGTGAATGATTTAAAGAATTTGGAAAGCGCACCATCAATTGCACTAAATCGAGTGTAGTGGAAGGGTTTGATCAATGTAGCTGGCCCCTACTAATTTGGGATTGAGGCTTTGTTGTTGTTGTTGTTGTTTAATTGCATAGACTTCTATCTTGTGAACTGGCATGAATTTTGGTGCAGTATTTCCTTCAATGGTTCATTCATATTTTTTTTGGCTCTGTCATGTTGCAGGAGAGACAACGAGTAATATATGAGGAACAGAAAAAACTAGTTCAACAGCAGGCACAAACAAAAGCCCAGATGGCTCGATATGAAGATGAACTGGCAAGAAAGAGAATGCAGGCATGTTCTTTTAGATACTGGTTCAAGAGAATTTTGTTGGACAACATAGGTCTAATCTTCTCTTTAATTGCAGGCGGAAAATGAAAGCCATAGGGCAAGGAATCAAGAGCTAGTAAAAATGCAAGAAGAATCATCCATTAGGCTGGAACAAGCTCGACGTGCTACAGAAGAACAAATTCAAGCTCAACGCAGGCAAACAGAGAAGGAAAAGGCTGAGATAGAACGAGAAACAATCAAAGTCAAGGCTATGGCGGAGGCAGAAGGGAGAGCCCATGAAGCTAAACTAGCTGAAGAGGTAAATAAACGGATGCTAGTAGAACGTGCAAATGCTGAGAGAGAGAAATGGGTTGCTGCAATAAACACCACTTTTGACCATATAGGAGGTGCAAACTAAATTCCTCGTATATATACACGTGCAGTATTGGAACCATTTTGTTTAGTTGCCTTTTTTATTCGAAACCTTATTCATCTGAAGATGTTGAACTAACATATGTTTCTTTCTCTTAAGAGCTAAAGCTTTGGTGGAATAGTATAATTGGAAATTTGACATTGCTACAATGGGCAATGTGAACTGCTTACATCATTTATGTTATTTCATGCCCTTTTTTATTAATTCTATATTATGATTTTTCAAGTTCTGGTTTTTGTGTCCTCGGTTCCTTTGGATACTCTATTTATTTCTTCCTTTAGCAAATTTTTAAATGTATTCTTTGATATATAAGAATGATTTCTTGTTTTGTCTGCCATTTATGTTTATGTTCTTTACAAGCATCTTCTAATAAAAGCTGGCGCTAGTTTGGGATTTTTACTTATAATTTGGCAGTTAGCATTTAAAAAAATGAAATTGAAAATTTCTTTTAAAATTTACAAATAATTTTATTTTTTTACGCACCACAATCATCATAGCATGTTCATTTGACGTTTGTGAACTCTATAATTTGCCTGATGAATATTTTATTGTTTATTTTGATTAAGTGGCTAATAAACCATAAGGTTTTGTTCCTGTATTCTGATGATTTAAGTGAGAGCTTCAATTGAACAAGCAATTATAATTGCGAAGTTTCTGTAGTAGCTCTCAGATGGTGTGTTTCCTGCTTGGTAATTTGCCTTCACCTATTTTACAATAAATTTTTTCTTTCCTAAACCCTTAAACAATCAAACTTTCTTGCCTTGATATTTCATTCATGTCTTACCTAACATGCCTTTTAGTAGCAGAACACCCTTATGTTAAAACAGGAACAGCGCATGAGTGTTATTTTTTGTGTAGATTTTGTATGAGATGGCTGAAGAAATTAGACGATATAGGGTTAGATAACTTGGGACGCATTGATTAGGAAAAATTTAAAAGATTCGGAAAGCATGTCGTTAAGTGCACTAAATCGAGAGCAACGGATAGAGTATGATCCATGTAGCCAACCCCAACTAATTTGGGATTGAGTGCTTTTATTTCAGGCATTTTGCATAGAGATTTCAGAAGTTGCATTTTGTGTTCTTATGAACTTTTTTTCTTGATTGAATATGCTTTTCTTACATTTTAGTTAATGTCTCGAGCAGTCATGTTGTTAATAATTTCATAAACCAGTCTGATGTACTTGTGTGTTTTCTTTAGGCGGACTGCGTGCAATTTTGACGGATCAGAACAAGCTTGTTGTAGCTGTCGGGGGAGCAACTGCACTTGCCGCAGGGGTTTACACAACAAGGTATGTTCAAGATGCTCTTTTTTTTTTCTCCCTTCTTTTCGAAAATCTATTTCTGGTTGTAATGTTTGAACAAACATGCACCTAATATTTAATATTTGTGGTTTTGGTTTCTATTTGAAATGCTTCTATTGCAAATTTACATGTTCATTTTCATTTTGAAACTGCCACTAGATGCTTATTCTTGAGTTTCAGATTATGCATTCGAAATGGAATGTATGACCTCCATAGTTCCATTGAGTTGCATACTTGCTAATAAGCGAATAGACAAAGTATACTGAATGTGTTTGTTGATTTTGTGTTGTTCACAGGATAGACACATGAAAAGGAATGATTCCTTAATTATTAAACGAGAGTTCTATACGTATTGATAAAATGTTTCTTTTCATTGTCCTCTGGCTCATTAACAATCTCTTACAATGGTAAATTCAATTTTAAGGTTCAGCAAAATCAGACTTTTATATATATATATATATATATATATATATTTTTTTTTTTTTTTTCATACGGATTAAAATTATGCTAGTTTCCTTGTTACCTAGATTCTAGTGAAGAGAGAAATTGCAGAAAATGCCGGAGGGATGACTTGCCATATTCCTTTCATGATAATATTATCTTATACAACAACAACATAGCCTCAGTCCCAAATTAACTGGGGTCGGCTACATATATCAAACTTTTCCATTGTGCTCGATTAATTAGGTTCATTTTGCTATAGTTTGGTGTTGGGTGATTCAGGTATTTCAGTTTGAAAAATTGGTGCAGTTTCTTCTTAACCCGTGTAACTGGAAATAGTTGTGAAAGAGGAACTGAAACAAAAAATAGCAGAATGTATAGGTTTGGATTATTGATCATGATATGATTCCTTAAATATATGCTTTTCTCTTGTTCACTATTGTGGATGAGGTAATCTGGCCTGATAATGTTTCTCACATGGTTTTTAGCTGTTTATAACTAGTGTATGACCGATACAGCACTCGATTGAACTCAGTTAATTATAGCTACCCTTGATTTCCTTGTGATTTTCTGAATCATTGTAATCGGCGAGTCTTATTTGTTTTTGCAGAGAAGGTGCGAGAGTGATTTGGGGCTATGTGGACAGAATATTGGGGCAGCCATCCCTAATAAGGGAGTCTTCTAGAGGCAAATATCCTTGGTCAGGCGTATTTTCTCGCGGCGTGAGCTCCTTGGCCCAAAAACCCGATAAAGCACCTGGTGCACAAAATGGAAATGGGTTTGGTGATGTAATTCTGAACCCTTCTCTCCAAAAGAGGATAAAACAGCTTGCAAGTGCAACTGCAAATACAAAGTCCCACCAAGCACCTTTTAGGAATATGCTCTTCTACGGCCCTCCTGGAACAGGAAAAACTATGGCTGCTAGAGAGCTTGCGCGTAAATCTGTAAGATATCTTATACTTAATTTTATGTTACATTTTCAGAAAAATTTTCAGTCGATGCAGTCTTGAAACCAAAATCTATTCAAAGACTTTAAGTTGTATAGGGGACTTATGCTTCATGTTATATTGGGGAATGTCTTTTCGTTGTTGTAGTCGACACACTTCCCACTCCAGAAGCTGAAGTTTTTATTATGTAATTCATTATTTAGTTTTTTTGTTACGTGTCAAACTTATTGTATCCTATAATGATGTTCTAGGGTTTGGATTATGCGTTGATGACTGGTGGAGATGTTGCGCCACTGGGAGCACAAGCTGTGACTAAGATACACCAGTTGTTTGACTGGGCTAAGAAGTCTCGGAGGGGCTTGTTGCTTTTTATTGATGAAGCAGATGCATTTTTGTGCGAGTAAGTTTTCGCTTTACTGCATTTAATTTGTGATGTGCATTATCTTACTCATGTCGATGATTTCTCTACGGCGCCCTTGGATAATGCAATCAGCAGTTCTATTTATTTCACTGTTGCAATGAACACAATTGAGTTTTTTTTTTTTTTGAGTTCTCACTGTGACCCAAATGTTCGAATTCTACAGGCGTAACAAGACATACATGAGCGAAGCCCAGCGAAGTGCACTTAATGCCCTCCTTTTCCGCACAGGTGACCAATCCAAAGACATTGTTCTTGCTCTTGCAACTAACCGTCCGGGCGATCTCGACTCTGCTGTTGCTGACCGCATTGACGAGGTCCTGGAATTCCCCCTCCCTGGAGAAGACGAACGTTTCAAGCTACTGAAGCTCTATCTTGACAAGTATATAGCCAAGGCCGGCGAGAAAAAGTCAGGATGGCTGACTTCACTATTCCGTCGACAACCTCAAAAGATAGAAATCAAAGGTCTGTCCGATGATGTTATCAGGGAAGCTGCAGCAAAGACCGACGGCTTCTCTGGAAGAGAGATAGCAAAACTAATGGCTAGTGTTCAAGCTGCAGTTTATGGGAGCAAGGACTGCGTACTCGACGCCAATCTTTTCCGTGAGGTGGTAGATTATAAAGTCGCCGAGCATCAACAAAGAAGAAAACTTGCTGGATCAGAAGGAAATAACAACTGATTCTCTTGTTTCCTTCCATTTTCGCCTCTATTTTTGAATCGAATCGAAGAAGTTATAGGTGTGCAGGTGAGTATCTGCATACATTTAGGGAGACCCCTTTTTTTATTGTACTGCAGGCTATTCCCATAATTGTTTCCCCCAATGTTTTGGAGAGGAGAGGGGGATTTTGGTGTATTTATTGAATTTCTTTGGATAGTCTATTAGTAAAGTTGATGAAATTCAGATGGTTTCATATCACAGTTGCTTTCTTATGCATGCCTGAAGGCATCATCATCAATGGACATTGTAATGGTGTGGCTCTATGTTGTGAGCCTAGTCAATGTAGTGTTTCCAAATTAATAAAACACTAAGCCAATCTCTTCTTTCTTTTACTGTTATGTATCTCGACGCTACACGATGGAGTTAAATGCGTAACAATTTGATTCTTTTATGTTGTTCTTGTGTGGTTCAACTTATGCTTTGCTTATTACTGACGTGATACTTAATTTAGCAGTTGTTGTAATGTTTAGTCATATTCTATGTTTTTTGTGAATAACTTAAAACTACACGGCCACAACGATTCTAAAAAACATCTTCTTGTTGTAAATTGAGTTGGAACTTGTTAAGAACTAGAGAAGGAAATAGAAGACTAAAAACTTTTACTACTACAAACTACTACTACAAAGGAGAAGAGAAGAAATGAAATAGTTGGAATGAGAAGTTTTCATTTAACTTGGTGTGCTTTTACAATGAGGTTGACACCCTTTATATAGGCCATTTGGTGATGATGATAAATGTACTTCATACAATGTGTACAAGCAACACATACACCCCATGTCATACAATACATCACAAGCAACATAGACAATACATGAAAGAGTTGGTGTACATTGGAGATGATTACAAGTTACATGACAATACAGAGACAAGTGGAGGTACTATTAAGTGATACATACAAGTTACATGACTACACAATATGTTGGTGTACATGCATGGTCATCCATATTCCATAACATTCCCCCTTGGATGACACTTGCTTAGAGATTGTGCCTCGTTAAAACTTTTACTAAGAAAAACCCCGTGGAAAAAATATAGTAAAAGAAAAAGAGTACACTATTCTCATAAATATTAAGACGGGTATAATATTGTTAAGATTGCCTCATTAAAAACCTTGCTAGGAAAACCCAATGGGATAAAATCATAGCTAAGGGAAAAAGAGTGCAATACACTAATCAATAACTCCCCCTCATGTGAACATGGGTGAAACTTGTTCGCTTTCTTTACTTGCAATGTCTTTAAGTTTACGCAAGCCAATACCATATGTAAGCCTTTTAAATGTCGTAGTTGGTAAGGCTTTTGTGAATAGATCAGCAAGATTATCACTCGATCGGATTTGCTTGACATCAATTTCACCATTCTTTTGAAGCTCATGCGCATAAAAGAATTTTGGTGAAATATGTTTTGTTCTCATCCCTTTTATGAATCCTTCACTTAATTGTGCAATACATGCTGCGTTATCTTCATATAATATGGTTGGAGAATCTTTTATTGAAGGCAATCCACATGATTCTTGAATATGTTCAATCATATTTCTCAATCATACACATTCACGACTTGCTTCATGAATTGCAAGTACTTCAGAATGGTTGGAAGAAGTAGCAACCATAGTTTGCTTTACCGACTTCCATGATACAACAATATTACCACATGTGAATACATATCCCATTTGAGAACGGGCCTTGTGGGGATCGATAAAAATCCAAAGATCAAGATAACCTTGGAGATTCAATTTTACCCTCTCGAGTAGAATAAACCCATGTCACTTGTTCCTCGAAGATATCAGAAAATATGTTTAACACCATTCCAATGTCTTCGAGTTGGTGATGAGCTGTATCTTGCAAGTAGGTTGACATCAAAAGCAATGTCAGGTCTTGTACAATTTGCAAGATACATAAGTGCACCAATTGCACTTAAATATGGTACCTCTGGACCAAGTAGCTCTTCATCACTTTCATGAGGTCGAAATTGATCCTTATCCACTTCAAGTGATCTGACAACCATTGGAGAACTCAATGGATGCGCCTTGTCCATATAAAATATTTTTAATATTTTTTCAATATAATTTGATTGATGGACAAATACTCCACTTGAAAAATGTTCAATTTGCAAACCAAGACAAAGTCTTGTTTTTCCAAGTTCTTTCATCTCAAATTCCTTTTTCAAGTATTCGGATGTTCTAACGATGTCGCCGTGGTTTCCCACTATATTTAAATCATCAACATATACAACAATAATCACAAATCCTGTTGATGATCTTTTAATAAAGACACATGGGCAAAGCGGATTATTTACATATCCTTCTTTCAGTAAATAATCACTAAGGCGTTTGTACCACATTCGTCCGGATTGTTTCAATCCGTACAAAGACCTTTGTAATTTTATAGAATGCATGTTATGAGGTTTTGATTTTATTTCATCGATATTACAAATCCATCGTGATTTTCATATATATCTAATGTCTAGGGATCCGTACGTATATGCTTTAACGACATCCATTAAATGCATATCAAGCCCTTCGAGATCCAAGACTTATCAAGAACCGAAATGTGATTGCATCTATAACAGAGAATATGTTTCCTCATAATCGATGTTAGGTCTTTGTGAGAAACCTTGAGCTACAAGTCTTGCTTTGTACCTTGTAACTTCATTTTTTTCGTTTCTCTTTCGTACAAATATCCATTTATATCCAACAGGTTTTACGCCATCTGGCGTTTGGACAATCGGTCCAAAAACCTCTCGTTTCTTTAACGAGTTTAGCTCTGCTTGGATAGCCTCTTGCCATTTTTGCCAATCAGGTCTTTTTCGACATTCGTCCACTGATCGTGGTTCTGGATCATCATCATTTTCACATATTTCAAATGACACATTGAAAGCAAATATATCATCAGGAACAATTTCATTTCGATCCCAAATCTTACAAGAGTTTAAATAATTTATTGAGATCTCATTATTTTCATCTTTTTCCTCTTTTTCTAGAGGAAGTTGTTCCTCATCAGAATCAACTTGTTCTGACAAACCCTTATCAAAGGATTCTTGTGCTTTCTCGTGAGTATTTTGATTTGTATTTATTTTTACTCCCGTTTTCCTCTTTCAAGGAATTGTATCCTTTGAACCAACTGGTCTTCCACGCTTTAAGCGTTTCGTTGGTTCTTGTGCATTTTGTTGCACAAAGACATCAATTCTTGCAGGAGCATTTATAGCTGGAATATGTGATTTTGTCACTTGTTTTGCATCATTAAATGCATCAGGTAATTGATTTGCAATTTGTTGCAAATGAATGATCTTTTGAACTTCAAGTTCACACTGATTTGTGCGTGGATCATAATGTGATAAAGTTGATGCATTCCAAGCAATTTCACGCCATTCCTTTTGAATTGGCTTCTTATCTCCCCCTAATGGTGGGAAAATTGCTTCATCAAAGTGACAATCAAAGAAACGTGCAAGAAATAAATCCCTTGTTAAGGGCTCAAGGTATCTTATAATGGACGAGGAGTTAAATCCAACATAAATCCCAAGTTTTCGTTGTGGACCCATCTTAGTTCTCATTGGGAGGTGGTATAGGAACATACACACACAACCAAAAATTCTCAAGTGTGAAATATTTGGTTGTTCAAAATGAGTTGCATGGGGGAATGTTCATGGTATGCGAGTAGGCCTATAACGAATGATAGATGATGCATGAAGGACTCGCATGTCCCCAAACCGAAGTTGATAACTTAGTTCTCATTATTAAAGGTCTCGACAATTAATTGAATGCGTTTGATAAGAGATTCGCCAAACCATTCTCGGGTATGCACATGTGGAACAGAATGTTCATGGTAATTCCTATAGACATGCAATAATTTCTAAATGCTTGAGATTGAAATTCCCCCGACATTATCAAGACGGATGGTCTTGATTGGGTTGTCGTGAAATTGTGCTCTTAACTTAATGATTTGTGCTAAAAGTCTAGCAAATGCAACATTGCGGGTTGAAAGCAAACAAACATGTGACCACCTAGTTGATGCATCTATCAAAACCATGAAATATTTGAATGGTGAGGATGAATAGGACCACATAAGTCTCCCTGAATGCGTTCTAAGAAAACTGGAGATTCCACAATAATTTTACTTGGGGATGGTTTAACTATCAATTTACCTTGAGAACAACTAGCACAATTATAATCACCAGCTGAAAATATTTTGTGACTCCTTAAAGGATGTCCATGCGAATTATTAATTATTTTTCGCATCATTGATGATCCTGGATGACCAAGCCGGTCATGCCATAAAATGAATGTCTTTGGATCATTAATTTTCTTATTCAAGACGACATTCGTTTCGACATGTCTTATATGAGTGAAATATAATCCAGATGATAAAGTTGGGATTTTTTCTAACCCTACTTTTTTCCTATTTGAAACCAATGTGACATAGAGAAATTCTCTATTATTTTCATTCACGGTTTCAATGTGATATCCATTTTGTTGAATATCTTTATAACTCAGTAAATTTCTTCTGAATTTTTCAGAGTATAAGGCATTGTCAACATGAATTGTTGTTCCCTCAGGCAACATAATATTTGCTCTTCCAGAGCCATTAATCAAATTGGAGATGCCAGATATTGTTTGAACATTAGCCTCGGCTAAGTTCAAATTGGAGAAATATTCTCTGTTTTTAAGGATTGTATGCGTTGTAGCACAATCAGCAAGGCATATATCGCTCTTATTTGATTCATGACTTGAACACATGATTTGTTGATCCATCTGGACAAATAATGTTTGGCAAATCAGAAAAAGAGTCATATTTCAATGATAAAATTCATAATATTTTGCCTTTGATTTTGAAGGCATGGTAAAGGTCATAAAAATATTCGGGCATATATATGACAATATTTAGGCAAAATAGCTTTTCATATGTGACTAAAAAAATGTCACAATTATGAGCGCTTATTGTCAATAATTATTTGCCCTTTGTAGTGGTGCACCACTTTTATTCCAATTTTTGGTGGAATTGTCAATACGACCTTTACCTGATATTTTCACCTTTTCCACGTCCATAAATTTATTATTGCGATCATGATCATTATATGCAACATATGCTTCTTAATTTGAAGCTGAACTAATTGGACGGGAGCGATATTATATTTATAATATCTCATTATTTTACTCAAATTACCATGAGACAAGAAATCAATCCTTAATATTTATTGGATTGACGTGCGCACTCGATATTTGTTGCAACAATTAATTGAGGCGAGCCACGTGACCTCTTTATTGTCTCATCAGTCATATTTCCACATAGCCTCAACATAGAGATAATTAAAATTGTGGAATTATAATTAATATTTGATCGATTAAATTTTGTAGCATGAGACCCAAATTTGCTCATTTTGAGCTTTTTGGAGCATTACCCTTTTAGTATGTATATATATAACTCCATAAGGTGAAAATATATATAAAGTGAAATATATTCACTTTTCAAATCTCTAAAGAGAAATTGGTGAATGATTGTGTACAACATACAACCTTGCATGGATACAAACTTTATTCATAATTTGTAATATTTAATTATCATGACAAGAATTATAATAAGATAACAAATTCAACTATGGTTGATTAATATTTTGAAAGTAAATATAATATAAAATAATTTTCTTTTCTTTTTATGTAAATAAAAAAACATAACATATGATTAAGTATATGTTCACAACTTGATTTATTAATAATCAAATATACTATTCGTATGAGTTGGTGGGACAACCTCCAGGTTGGGTGGCGAGACAAAGTCTGCTTAATGCCATGCCTCCTCGAACGGGATAACCCGTCTCCCTTTCAATGTTTAGCTTTACCGGGGACAAGGCTTACCCACTATCAACTCAAACTTATAGCATGATTTGTATTATAAAATCAAGAATAGAACAATAACTAATCGTTTGTAGTTTTAAGAGAAAACTAGTTATGTCACATATTGACTTTTGATTTCTGATGTAGAAGATCATACAAGACGCAACTACAGAGCATACTTTCGCAATCGGTGACGCTATAATGCATAATATATGAATAAAGTATGCATAGATAAAAGGAAGCAACCATGATAATATAGAAGTAAATTGAACTTATTTAAATAACAAAAGTTATACCTTCCTAGCTTTCTCTCTTAACAAGCCTTCTTGAACTTCAAGATCTCCTTAATGCTAGAGCAAGCTCGTGCTGATAACGTGTTGTAAATTGAGTTGGAACTTGTTAAGAACTAGAGAAGGAAATAGAAGACTAAAAACTTCTACTACTACAAACTACTACTACAAAGGAGAAGAGAAGAAATGAAATAGTTGGAATGAGAAGTTTTCATTCAACTTGGTGTGCTTTTACAATGAGGTTGGCACCCTTTATATAGGCTCATTTGGTGATGATGATAAATGTACTTCATACAATGTGTACAAGCAACACATACACCCCATGTCATACAATACATCACAAGCAACATAGACAATACATGAAAGAGTTGGTGTACATTGAGAGGATTATAAGTTACATGACAATACATAGACAAGTGGAGGTACTATTAAGTGATACATACAAGTTACATGACTACACAATATATTGGTGTACATGCATGGTCATCCATATTCCTAACACTTCTAACATTCTCTTTGCTTTTCATATAAGCACTTATCCACCTCCCCAAACATAAGCTAAAAAGCAAAAGCTTAACCAAACATTGACATTGTGAATTAAGGGGGTCAATGCAGTGTTTTTCCTAAACCTTTTAAGTCAAACTGTCCCTTGATTTCCATGAAATGTATATGGCAGCTTAATCTGACAACTCTAGGAATATGATGAAAAAAAAGAGGTGCCAAACTTACCTTTCATAATTTTTTCAAAGAATTAGTTTTTTCCAACTTAGAATATTATGCATGAACCCTAAAACAATATAGCTATTTGCATTTCCAAATTGACCCTTTTGCCATCATACAACAATCTACTGGTCCAAATTTTAGACTTCTTATAATAAACTTTTTGTTATAAGAAATAAACACTTTTTGACTCCCACACGAACCCTAACCTCGGTGTATTTCAAAAAGTAATGTGGGGTTATTATTATTTTTTTTCTCAAATAGGAAATGTTTCTTTAAAATTACAAAACTAATGTATTTTTCCTTTTGAAAAAGGTCATGATGATTTGGGACGGAGGCTATGTTGTTGTTGTTGTTGTTGTTGTTGAAAAAGGTCATGATGACATGGTGTGTTGTTGATGAGGTGGAATTTTGTATGAAATACTAAGCGTATGAATTACTCTTTTTAATAAAGAGTTATTTGTTCAACCTAACAAGTTTATTAATTACTTTTTTGGAGAATGAGTTATTTGTTTAACCCATACAACCTCGTGCAATCCATGCAAACCATGCAAACGTTACGCACGTATTTCGAGGTGGACAACTCATGCAACATCGTGCAATCCATGCAAACCATGTAAATGTCACACACGTATCTCGATGTGGATAACCCATGCAACCAACACCACTAAATAAACAACCAACTCGCCTACCTCTTTCAACCCCTCTGACCACCTAGCTACACATCCCACCCCTAGCCCATATTTTCGAGAACGCATGGAATATATTCCCTACGTTCTCGAAGACTCCCCGTAACGGCCTGAAAAATTGACTTGTGCCACGTGTCAAGTCAAGGTCGTATGTGGGACCCACTCGTCGAAATATGTATGTCCGAAAGAATGTGTTAGTTGCTTCGGCTAAAATTGTAAAACTCGAAAAAAATATTAATAACTCAACTGTAAATGTTGAATGTACTGATAATGATAGATTGGAAGGCTGACTAAGCCCTGCGTTGACCTTGCGAGACTGGCTCGGGGGTCCACGTAGGTTTAGGCCGAGCGGGGCCTAATTTGTGAAAATTGGGGCCGTCGCACTCCCTGATCCCCGTGACAATGGGATGTCATTGTCACGGGCCAGATGCATATAACATAAATGGCACATACTCCAGATGCGCCATTTGTGTTATGAAACAATCCACGTAGACACCACGTGTACTATGTCAAAAAAACTTGAATGGCGCATTCGGAGAATGCGCCATTCGTGTTATAGCTAGGTCAGTCTATATGGCGTTCACGTGGACTGTTCAGAAAACTTGGAATGCGCCATTCATGTCACCACGTGGCAATGCAATTTTCCTCCCATTGTTGATGCATTTTCGAAAGGCGCAATGCATTAGTTAACAGATAAAAAGAAATCCCAACTTATTTTGCTCATTTAAGCCATTATTTACTGTATGGCTGTAATTTTTCCCCTAACCTCTCCCAAAGTTGTTTGATAACCAGACTGAGCAAGAACCTGACTTTAATTTCTCAGCCTTTGATTTGTTGTAAACCAAATATAAATGCAATTCAATTCATTAGATCGTAATTAATTTAACCATAATATATACATATATTGGTAGATGAGAAGCCTTATAAGTCGACCTATATATATGTTGCCTTACTGAAATATAGGGTGGGCAAACTTGCACCATACAAACACTACAACAAAATGGGTCTATAGCAACACTTTTTTACCAATTAACACTAATAAAAAAATGTCTTTAAATTTTAATTTTAGAGACACATGATATATAAGCGTTGCCAAGTTTAAAATTTTGAGACGCTTAACATACAAGTGTCTACAAATTAAGGACACTTGATATTAAAACGTCGTCAAATTCAAAATCTTGAGACGTATAATGTATAAGTGTCTCAAAATTAAGGACACTTGTTAAAACAATGTTGCCAAATTTAAAAATTTGAAGACACTAATTCAAAAGTTTTGTTAAGTTTCAATTCTAAAAATACATAGTTTATAAGTGTTGTTAAAATTAAAAATGAGGGCACAAACAATAAGTGTTGTCAATTTCAATATTTAAAATGCATAATTTATAAATGTCTCATATATTAGAGACGTTTGGTAAATTAGTGACACCAAATTTAAAATTTGGGGACCCTAATTTATATGTGTTGTCAAGATTCAAATTTAAGGACATATAATTTACTAGTGTTGTTAAGTTTAAAATTTAAAAACACATAATTTATAAGTGTTGTTAAATTTTAAATCTAAGGACATTAAAGTTTGTTATAAAAACTCTTTTCTAATAAACCAATCATTAATTAGTAGGCCTAACAAAGAAAGCAGATCGGAGCCAGAGTTGGAGAAACTAATGTATATGCAGTCCACAACATTGTGAATTTCAAAAAGAGTTAAATATATCTTAGATAATAAAAACTCTTTTCTAATAAACCATAGTTGAAAATTATTTTTCAGGGAAGTTAATCATGTATTCCCAAAAATCACATATTTTCTTTCAAAGTAGTATTTAATTTCTGACAAAGTCTTCGCATTTTAATTCATCTTCTTTCATGGTATGCAACCTTAAGTCACTAAAGTAATTATGGATTCAAAACAAAAGGGTATGTATATACATTGATAAGTTGTTAATTATGTAATTATATATAATTTATTTATATATTCTTATTAGCTTAATTGTCCTCATTTATTGTTTTAGATTATTAGGGTGCGCCATTAAATTTGTGGCGAAAAAGTATATGCAAAGTAGTGGAACAGTTACCAGATGATCTGCCTTGAGACACGCATTGTACATTTGATTTGGTGATGAGGAGCACTTGAGAGACGCAGCTGGAAAACACATTTCTCACACAGTGCTTCAGAGCCGTGGAGACCATCCTCAAGATCCGCGTTGTAAAGTCTATCAAGAATTCGCAAACATTCATGCGTCCCTTCACGCACTCGGCAGGGCCACGTGGCGACTTCCTATTCGGCCAGCACGTCGAGCGGCTTTTCCTCGCTTCAGCAGCCGTGATGTCCTCCAGATACGTGTTGGCGCGCTGTCCCACTTCTTCGCACGTCCAGCGGCTTTTCCTTTTCATAACTTTGAAAAAAATAATACATCAGACTGAATTTCGATTTTACTGTTGGCGTGTTGGAAAGTGCCAAAAAGTAACTTTTTCATGGTCCAATTATGAGCTGCTAAGAAACATTTATAATGGGCGAAAGAATAACATGCCAGAAAGTCTGATTACTTAACAGATTTTGATTATTCAAAAGTATCCTTCTTTGTTGTTTATTTTCAAACAAAGAAGCCTACTTTTTTGCATGTTTCTTTTAAGTAATAAAGAAATCTTTTTAAGTGCTAACTGGACAATTACGATTACTTTATTTTGACTGTTGAGTTTGTAGTTTAAAGCTACAAATCAAAGATTATTAAGGAACTTCATTTAAGAGCTTTGTACTATTAACTTAATTTTAGTGCCATTAACAAAGAAGTTCAAAAGAAAGAGTGTCAATTAAACATATTAGTACATGTCTTATGATTACAAATCCTCTAATGAAAAGATTACATCAAATGCATTTAAAGAACACGGCGACAAGAATGAACTTTGGTAGTAATTTTTAAATAATCTTAATTTGGGATTTGATTATGTTTAAGTTTAAGTTTTACTTTATGAGATCTCATTTAATGTGCTAATTATACTTTAGTATCTCGCACCACTTATGTTAACGATCATTATAAGTCAATTTAGTCTTTGACACATACATTATAGTTTATGAGTCATTTAAAATGAATTAGCAATGCTCGTGGTACATGTAAGGGAATATGTCATATTTTGATGTATAACCAGATGACTCTCATTGCTATTTTATGTTATAATGATTTTAAGATACCTAGCGTATATGCGCGCTAATATAAAAATTATGTAATGCTTGGTCATAATGCGGGTCAAGTAGGAGAACCATTAAACTATATGTGACCCACATTATTAAAATTTATGATACTATGAGACAAGTCGAAGAATTTAAGACCATTATATGTCTCATAAGGTTATGTCTTAACGTACATATGTAACTTATGAAACTAAAGTCTTTTGAGCTCCCTTGGTTACCAATTTGATGGAAATATGTATTAATATGTAGGAAGCTTAAAAGTTTTCCCTCAAATCTAAAAAAATGCACTTGTATCATCAAACAATGAGTCAAATGTTGAGGCTCATGAGGGCGATAAAGATCTTGGGTTTTAGGAGTCCATATAATCGCTTCCGCAAGTAATTCTCTATTTGATCTAATTCTTATGTTTAAGAATGTTTACAATCAGGTGCATGATCGATTCTCAATAAAAAAAGAAGAAAAAAAAAAACAACAGCAACAACAACAATATAGCCTCAATTCCAAATTAATTGATATCTTCCATTGAGGTCGATTTAGAGCATTTGCACAAAAAAAAAAGAAAAGAAAAGAAACAAAGAACAACAACAACAACATAGTCCCAAAAAACATAATATATATTTTTATGTACTAAGCCAATTCAAGTTTAATTAAATGTTTCGAAACTTTGGGCTAAATTAATTTAGAGCATTTGCACCAAATAATAATAATAATAATAATAATAATAATAATAATAATAATTATAATTAACAGCAACAACAACGACATCGTGTAGTAGTAGAAGGTGCAAATGCTGAGAGAGAGAGAAATGGGCGACTTTTGACCATGTAGGAGGTGCAAACTAAATTCCTCCTATATATACACGTGCAGTATTGGAAATTTGGAACCATTTTGTTTGCTTACCTTTTTTATTTGAAAACTTCTTCATCTGAAGATGTTGAACTGACACATGTTTCTTTCTCTTCAGAGCTACAGCTCAGGTATTTTATTTTATTGACTCGGCGCGCGTCAATTTTTGTTATGTTCCACGTAAATAATGTTTATTAGGCTCCCAAGTCCATGTTTGCTCCCAAATATAAACTGAGAAATTCAAAATAGATGGCCATCAATATTAATAGTCTCTAATATGCAAAACGTAAATCATCGATATAGTAACGAGTTCCTAATTAGCCTATGTAGGATTAGTCAAATCAAAGGTTTAGGAAAAAAGATTTTATTTATTCTTTTTATAAAAAAAAATAGTACATTTTTTCTATTAGACCTTTTCTTAATTTTTTTATTATATTTACTATTTCCAAAAATATATTTATCGTGTTTTTTTAATAATTAGAAATTTCATGGTTTCAAATATATATATATATATATATAGTAGTTTTCATAACGTGCTCACGTTGCATAAATTAAATTAAAACTAAAAGTAAGGTTGACGGCATTGGTGTGTGAAAAAAAAAGGTAATTAATGGTTAAAGAATATTGTCAATTATTTTCGTGTCAATGCGAAGGAGGGATTGCTCTTATTTATATAGTTAGGGACGATAAGCCATTGTGAATTTGAAATTTGAAGTTTTGTTAGTACAGAGGAAGTAAAGATTATTTCTATGCCGTATTGTATGTCAGAGAAAGAGTTGGCTTTTGTATCTATATTTTTCATTTTCATTACTAAATGCTTTCTCATAGTTTTGAAGTAAAGATGGTCCCTCAATTTATGCTCAACTTCCAAATTGAAAATTGAGATTGCAAAGAGTGTATACTTGAATTATGCTGAAATTTTATTAAAATTAGTTGACGAGTAAAATCTTGTGATAATATACATGATCAATTACAAGATGTGAGACTATTCATTGACTAGAAAAATGACAAGTGTTTCTTACAAATGAAGATTTAGTTACATTCATATTGTAGACAACATATTTTATAGAATAACCCGAGGTCTCCAATAACCAACATGTCTTTGTTGTCTTTATTGTATAAGCATTTTCTTAGATACCTCAACAATTGTTAATTGTTATTATTTTCTTTTATCTTTTCTTCAACATATTGGAGAAGTTGGAAACATAAGAGTGCCATATTTATATTTTAAGAGCTTCTTCATATTTTCTAGCGCAAATATCTTTAAAAAAAAATCTTTTCTATATCTACCTCGTTTGTTGGTTTGTTTCTTCATTTTTTTTAGTGACAATGTAGCAGCTCTTCGTAACTTCCCTTAAAACATATTATACAATTGCATTGCATAGTTATTCAATAACTCTAAGGAGAAATCAAATCAAAAAGAAAAAATAACTCATATTAGAAACACACTTTTCATAATTAATCAAAGGAAACATTCAAAAAATAGGAGGGGTAATTATGAAAGTACAAGCTTTAACTATAGTTCGAGATAAGGAAAGAAACCAAACTTACAAATTATGAGATAAACCTGAAATTTTTTAACTTAAATTAAAAAGAACTTCAATTGAACCATACCAAATTAAGAAACAAAACCAACAACAGATATAAATAAATTCACTAAAATTGATCGAGTTTATATCTCTACACATCAAAACTCTACATACTCGAGAGTCGAGACATATTTAAAGTCCAATTCACATTAGATCAATCCTCTAAGGACTTGACCTCGATTGAAAACGTAAAATACATTATTATTAACATATACAGATCAATCTATGAACTTACTCAAAAATTACATCTATGCATTTTAATCTAACATAAGCATCATTATCTTTTAAGTACTAATTAACAAGACCGCAACTTGACAATATGGACTTCAATAATTTTGTGCAACTCTTGTATGCTTGTTTCTATTTATCTAGAATTATATGATAATCATGCCATGCCAACTAATTAGACATTGCTTTTATTTTATTTTATTTATCATTAATAGGCTACATATCCTTGCAACAACATTGTTAACTATTCAAACATATAAACACTTTGAGGAACCATATAAAAAAATATATGTGATAAATATAGCTATAGAGTTGTTGAAGGTTGTTGACGAAGATGGATTAGTGTTTTAGATTGTTGGTGTCGAAGTCGGGAAGAAAAAAGAGATGATGAAGTTCCCATTGTTATTATCGAAGTCGGAATACGAAGTGGGAATAATGACGGAGATGACTGGGAGAAATGGAACAAACGGTAAAATAGACCTTTCCTCACGGTCCATATTCACTCTTTTCATATATAGAAGTAGATATAGAAATTTCGTTAAACATGAATGTCTCTCAATACATGCAACAAGACAAAACATAGAATTAATCACCATCTCAAATTGATTCTTTAATCTTAATTATTCAAAACAACATTCATGACTCGTGATTCAATCTTTCGATATCTAAAACATGTATGTTTGATAAGAAAAACCCTAATAAACTATATACTCTGCAGTCATACACAACTTGTTGAGGCTTTCACCTTTTACATGCTAAACCTGTTGAAAAATATAGAACTAGTTCTCCATTACAAATCCCATGAACACTCCTCCGGGAATTCGATAAGATTGCTGCCTAAAATGGTGTCATCTAGAACGATATTGCCATTTTCGAAAATTGTGGATTTTGGTTGGTGATCATGGTACTGCACATTCTTTAGGGAGCTCATGAGCTGATTTATTTGCCCATTCGACTGGAGAATGCTCGCTCTTGTCAACTCCAGTTGCTCCAGAAGATCTTGAACATGCTTCTGCAAATGGAAGACGACGCCTGCGCTCGCATGGACAGGATCTCGAAGCCTCCCTCGAGCTTCATACACCATGCTTTTCACTGCATCCTCCCTCTCTCTTTCTTCAACCACCTACGTACAATTAATAAACAAAAATCATATTAATATCTCATGCAATTGCATTAGTTAATAAACTGAAATATTGTAGTCCTATTTGATTAAACATAACATATATATATATATATATATATATATGTATGATTCATGAAATTAACATGGCTAAAATTATAGACTGGTACTCACTTGGAGCATTTTGATCACATTACTTGCACCATAAACCTTGTGCACAATCGCGAAACTCTCAACTTCCTCTAAAGGGAAATATGGCGCCAAGAGGCAGTCGTCATTGCATCGGCGACGAAGCATCCTGCATGCTGCGCAAGGTCGACTAATTCTAGGCAATATTGAATCTATCTGAGCATCCATTAATTTGTTTGAAGTACTATATATATGTAGATATAGAAACTCCAAGACCACCTATTTTACTCAATGAGCAAAACTGATGAAGAGCCTGTGCAAGTGTACGTATATAATGCAAGTGAAGGTGAGGTTTAAGGGCACAAATTGGCAAGTGAGAAACACATGTATATATGCAATGTTCTCAATAGGAAATTCAAAGAAGAGTGCAAGAAAGGTGGTAAGGCGGCACTATAGAGTCTTTGGTAAGAATAATAGAGAATAATAATAATAATGGAATATATGTGCCAACAAATGGACAGCCTATATATACAGATATATCCTCGTGAGTCACACTTCCAATAGATGAAGCCTACCATTTTAGCCCCTAAAATTACTAAGGTTTGACCTATATATATACCATTGTATATATCCAAAACTACGGCATGCTGGTTTTGGTATTTGGATCAAATAAAAATAATTAACACTTTATAATTGGTTATAAGTTTGATGGTTTTGATTCACAAAATAAGGAGAGCCGACGCAATGAGATCTTCTAAATCAGCTTGAACGAATCCACGAACAACTCGATCTAGGTCAAAACTTAAGCCAAAGTTCAAAAATTCTTTTATTTCAATCAAAACTACGAATTACACCCAATAGATCGCTTAAATAGCGAAACCCTAAAATTTGCCAAAAATAGTAAAAAGTCTAAAAAGCCATAAACTGAAAACTAGACGAAAAATAGAAACAAACGCCGCAAAAGGCAATAAAAACGGAAATTCCTAATGAAAGTTATAAGCGAAACAAAACTTTCCTAAAATAGCAAAATTGCCGTTTCGAAGGGCGAAACGATGGAATTTGGCCGAAAAAACGTCGTAGTCACAAAGAAAGCTGTGAGTTGTGATCTCCACGTCGTTTCCAATAAACCCATACCCCCGGATCGCTGCGAGTCATATCTTTTCCTATTTTTCCAAGAATTTGCAACTAATTCTTGGACTTCATCATTATCCTATCAAGAATTTGCGAACTAATTATTGGGCTTCATTATCCTATCAAGAATTTGCAAGCTAATTCTTGGACTTCATCATTCTCCTCAGGGTGGACATAATTCGCCCTCGAATTGTCATCATCAGACGTATCCCCATAATAGGGAACAAGATGCTCGACATTAATTTTCACACCTGACTGAATCCTTGTACTTGTCGGCAGCCTTCTGCAAGTTAACTTTGATAAATTGGTGAATCTCTTGCACCCACGAACAAAGTCTTCTCGCCTTGCCATCGGTATATCGATTCTTCTTGTTACCATGCCTTGATTCGCTTTGAATTGCAAAGCAAGCAAAATCTCCTCTCGAATTTGTAATGGCAAAGATACGCTTGCCCAAGGATCGCTCTAGCAAGTGTCAACCTCACTGCGAGGCACTTCTCTTTGGCACCCTCACCAAAGAACCTCGGCCTGCGGATTGTAAGAGATCGCTTTGCCAAACAAAATATCAAGAGACTCTCTAGTTTCGTGGCCGTCTCAAGTGTGGCGCATCCCCAATAAAGCCTTCGTTGTCACTGCTGCACGGTCCACCGATCCACTCAAAGTATCATCTATGAAGTTATCGTCATCCATAGTCCTAACACCTTCTTGGTCATCCTAAGAATCCGCCCCGGCAACCGTATCCCAGAGCTCCTTCATCTCGCGATGGCGGCCAGGATAAATCGCCGACAAGCTCCCACCCTTCGAGCTCATCTTCCCTCCCTTATCAAACTCCTTGTCCCCCTTCAATTTCTTCTCTTTCTTTCTAAACCCATCTTCCTTCGACCCCTTCCGCTTCTGCGACGACGACGGCTCGCTCGCAAACTCATCTCTCATGAACGCCGGTTCTTCATCTTCAATCCCAAAATCGTGCGTCCTCTCTCTGTCCCCACTCTTCTTCACCAATCTCTTCCTCGGCGTCGCCTTCGAACCCGAATCATCGAACTCGTGAACTAGCGTCTGAACAGTCACATCATGTTGGCGTCCTTGCTCCGAACCGTGCCCTCCTCTCCAGTCTCTCTGGCTGAAAGACCCTTTGGTTGCACGCCCGCCACGGGCATAATACTTCCCGTCGCCTCCCCGTAACGCGGAGGGCCTAAAACCGCTCTCCTCTTCTGCGCTCCTCTTCCCGGCACGAGACGACGCAAACCCCGATCGGACTCCTCCGAAGATAATCGGTAACCGCCCGCTTACTATGACTCAAGGTCTGCGCAAGTCCTCCGAACCCCAACGCATGAACTCTCTCGATCCGTGATGGGAGTCCCTCCATCTCCCCACGTAACCTACGGAATCCGTCCTCTCGGCGGGAGGATACGATCCATATGCCGATCCAACAATCGATCGATTCCGGCGAAATTGTTCTACCACCGCGACCATGCGTTGGTCAATTAATGGGCCAATTTCTCGATTCGATTGTTACGATCATACACCTCCTCGATACGTCTTGGTTCCTCTTCTACGGCATGATTTCTCCAATCACGCCGAAGCGTGCTCGATACCAACCGACGCAATGAGATCTTCTAAATCGCTTGAACGAATCCACGAACAACTTGATCTAGGTCGAACTTAAGCCAAAGTTCAAAAATTCTTTTATTTCAATCAAAACTACGAATTACACCCAATAGATCGCTTAAATAGCGAAACCCTAAAATTTGCCAAAAATAGTAAAAAGTCTAAAAAGCCCTAAACCGAAAACTAGACGAAAAATAGAAACAAACGCCGCAAACGGCAATAAAAATGGAAATTCCTAATGAAAGTTATAAGCTAAACAAAAGTTTCCTAAAATAGCAAAATTCCACGTCGTTTCCAATAAACCCATACCCCGGATCGCTGCGAGTCATATCTTTTCCTATTTTTCCAAGAATTTGCAACTAATTCTTGGACTTCATCATTATCCTATCAAGAATTTGCAAACTAATTATTTGGCTTCATTATCCTATCAAGAATTTGCAAGCTAATTCTTGGACTTCATCAAGAGCTTTGCCAACTGGTTTGACATCCTCATCTATATCTATATATATAAAGGTTTGATGTCAACCGCTTTGACATCCTCATCCTCAACTGGTTGTTTATCATCATTTTAATTTTCTAATTTTATAAATTTTTATTTTTTATTTATTTTTATTATCGATTCTCCCAATATATAATTACTTATTATGTGTGCATTTATTAATAATTAATAATGGTTATATTATCAACGAATGAATTAATAGAATTAGTACATTCTACTCGAAACCATAAGCAAATACATGAAATGGAGTGTGATAAACGTTTTTAAAAATTATGGGTAGATACATGGAATTGAGTGTAGTACAAGTTCTATTCCCCTAAAATTTCACCTCCAATCCATTCTTTTATTGTAATTCTCCCGCATCCAGTTTGAGGAATTTTTTGGGAGTGCTTGGCCATCATCTGAATTTTTGTTTGGGTCTCCAAGTGCACATGTTTGCAGGGTTTTTTGTGTTTGAATATGACGCAGCGGAGATCTTCTAAATCAGTTGAACGAATCCACGAACAACTCGATTTAGGTCAGAACTTAAGCCAAAGTTCGAAAATTCTTTTATTTCAACCAAAAACTCCGAATTACACCCAATAGATCGCTTAAATAACGAAACCCTAAAATTTGTCAAAAATAGTAAAAAGTCTAAAAAGCCATAAACGAAAACTAGACGAAAAATAGAAACAAATCCCACAAACGGCAATAAAAACGGAAATTCCTAATGAAAGTTATAAACGAAACAAAACTTTCATAATATAGCAAAATTGCCGTTTCGGAGGGCGAAACGATGGAATTTCGCCGAAAAACATCGTAGTCACAAAGATAGCGGTGAGTTGTGATCTCCACGCCGTTTCCAATAAACTCATGCCCCCGAACGCCAAAACTCAAACGCCCAAACTTCGCCATTTGCGGAAATTACTAAAATGCCATCCCGTCATATCTTTCCATCATATTTTTCCAAGAATTTACAAGCTAATTCTTGGACTTCATCATTCTCCCCATGGTGGACAAAATTCGCCTTTGAATTGTCATCATCGACGTATCCCCATAATAGGGAACAAGATGTTTGACATTAAATACATCACCGTGTGCGAATGTGACTTGGCAATTTCAATCAGTAAGCATTAGGATTAATTTTCTCAAGAACCTCCACAGGACCAATCTTTCGAATTGACAATTTGTTGTAAAGAGAACCGGTCTTTAGTGAGAACTGCCCACACAAAGTCACCCACTTCAAACTCCATGTGACGCTTCTTCCGATCTGCATATTGTTTGTACTTGTCAGCAGCCTTCTCCAAGTTATCTTTGACAGATTGATGAATCTCTTGCAGCCCACTAACAAAGTCTTCTGCCTTGTCATGCCATCTAGTCTTACTTGGCACTGGTAACAGATCAAGAGGACCTCGAGGTAGTACTGAATACACAACCTGAAAAGGACTAAACCCGGTACTTCGATTAACGGCATGGTTGTGTGCAAATTCTGCATGGCTCAACTTGAAGTCCCAACTCCCGACATTCTCACCCACCAAGCTCCTCAAAAGGTTGCCTAACGAATGGTTGACAACTTCAGTCTGCCCATCTGTTTGCGGATGATAAGCACTGCTAAATTTCAAATTTCGCGTGTTCACCATAGCCACAAACTGCGCCAAAAATGGTCGAGGAATCTAGTGTCCCGATCTAAAACAATCAAGGTAGGAAGGCCATGCAATCTATACACCTCCCGAAAGAACAACTGAGCCACCTTTACAGCATTTGTGGTCTTCCTGCATGGGATGAAGTGAACCATCTTAGAAAAACGGTCAACCACCACAAAAATTGTGACGGCCCCAACTACAAATAAGGGCTCCGCCCGGCCTAATCCCTAATTAAGCCCTAATCTCCCCTATAGGACATAATCAGGAACTAGTCAACATTATTTAAATACCTAAATGCCTACCATTTATGATACCACCTATAGTTAACTTAATTGGTCTAGTGACTAACCTAGGGTTGTCTATAAAGCAGAGTTAATTTTTTTTTATCTAACCAATTATTCAAATGGAAGTCTTATTAAATTACTAGTGAAAATGAAATCCTAAGGCCTAACCTATTGTGGAAAAACCAGGAAATAGTAATCATATGCATATATAAACAAAAATGGTGATATATATAACACGTGTCCAGTTCTATAGTCCTATCACTCAACCTAAAAGCCAAACTAACATGTACATAAAAAGGTAATACAAAGAATACAAAACGTACAAAAGTATGTCGTAGCAGTCCTCCACCGGCTCAGAGGTAGTCACCAATCTTCTCTTTGCCTGGTCTGCTACTCGGTTGATCTGCACCACCGTCACAAACTAGACGGTGAGTGCATGAATATATTTAAGTAATACTGAGAGACATCGATCCGCATTCCCAAATAGGCAACGAGTATCAAATTGCATAATTTAAATAGAAACTATGCTGAAAGAAACATCATGCAAAGAGATACTTGAGTTAATCAAATATGAAACTGACTCAAGGCTAAGTAGTAATGGATTAGGGTCGGTCAGCCGCGATTGACGCGCGCCGAACGCGTCAATAATAAATTTATAATTTTCCTAAACCAACTATTTTGTAGAATAGTGGCAAAGGGTCGATCCCATTGAGGACCGTATTCTTTCTAAGGTTTAAAAAGAACAAAAAGGGAAATCGGGGTTTGATAGAAAATGAATTAATTATCTAATCATAAAATAATGAAAGCAAAGGAAATAAAATTGAAAATCAAATAATTAATAAAAATACCTAGGTCAAGACATACAAGTTCGGTTCGGTAAAAGATTGGATTTGGTCTTCGATTTATGTAAAATATGCAAATCAAAATATTCTAGTGTAGCTATAGACCCGGTAACGTACGCGGTTCCTCGCACTTCCTAATCTCGATAGTCAAGGTACGACGGTGACTACTTCCCTAATCAAACACATAACCACAATTCAAGTGAATTGGGTTTAATGCGTTGACCGCAATGGGCTTTGTGAAGGCACTACACCTAGACAACCTGGATCACTAGTGTGTCCGATTTAGCCTAGATTTCTAAGGTATTCAACCGTCCCAAAAGGGTCTAATCAATCGGTATGGTCAAATGCCACTAGTGTGGTCTTATTGCACAAGCACGGGTGCGTACGACCTCATCAAGTGAGTAAATCAAGATTTAAACTAGTGTTTAATCTCGATTGTTAAAACAATACCAAAGAAAATAAAATAATAATGAAAAGACTGAAATTAAAATATATAAATCTCACAAATCCATTGATATGCGCAGTCGAACCTCCCTTGCAGTCTTGCCTAGACTAGAGGTTTTAGCCTCGCATAATTAAAGAACACAAAGAACAAACAAAAATAGAAAATAGAATGGGGGGAGAGAGTTCGGCCAAGAGGCCGAGAAGAAGAATCGAGAGGGGAGAAGAAATTCCCTCTGGTGAGTGTGAGAGCCACCCCTATTTATTCAAATTGCCCATGCCACGTGTCAGTGCGTGATTTGCTCATTTTATGGAGTGCCACGTGTCAGCGAGTGATTGGACCGTTTTTACAATAGTGACGATGACGTGGCGCGACGTGTCGGCCTGTCATTGGACCGGCAGCTGCAGTGTTGACCTTTGTGTCAAACTAGTACGCCACGTGTCGTAATTCCATTGGACAGACGCAATTGTTGACAAATAAGACCGCCACGTGTCCGCACACCATTGGACCGCCTCAGTTGTTGACAATGAAGACCGCCACGTGTCCGCACACCATTGGACCGCCTCAGTTGTTGACAATAAAGACCTCGACACGTGGCCGTACGTGATTGGCTTAGACACCTCATCGTGACAAGCTAGACCAATAGGAGTCTGACACGTGTCATGACGTGGCGGTTTATTGCTGACGTGGCATCATTTGATTGGCTGGAACACCCTGTCTGTTATTCGACCCACCGTATTTCGAGGCAATTTGTCCGGCATCCGATCACTGCAAGTAAATACTCCATTTTGAGTATTTTTCCGCCACGAATTCAACCGCGCATTCCGTTTTACCTAAAAATGACAAAAACATATTATTTAATATAATATTTAAATATCTTTGATAAATAATATACTAAAATTGACTACTAATTACTGATAAAATACTGACTTATCAGCGATCTTCATCACATCGGCCTGTCCACTACAATTTGAGCTCTGCTCTATATCATTTCATTTCAAATTGAGCTCTATATCATAATTCAAAAGGTCGTACGTACGATACGCCTTTTCTATTCCAAGTGAATTAGTCGTCACACCTAATGTATGCTTGCTAACATACCCAAGTTTTAAATCTCGTCATGTTCACCCAAGTTATTCTTGCGCCAACAAACCCCGAGGTCCGGTTACCCCGTTCGAGGCACGTTACCTCGTGTGTCATGCAAGGTAGTGGAGAAATCCCCTAACATCCCGACAAGTCTAGTGACCTCGTATGAAAGCGGAATTTCTATCATCGAATGACCCTAACCACAAGAACCACTTTTATATTCAACAATGACACAACATTGAAATCCAAGAGATGTAGTAGCATACTAATGCACAAAGGACTTGAGTAAAAAAAAAAATTATCCTAATAGCATGCTATATCAATGACTTCCATAAATAACAATCAACATGACAAAATATAGGAATTGGAATCGATGATATGCAAGACAGAGTATGCTATGAACATAATAAAATGAGCAACTGAAACAAGTCATAGCATATGGATTTCAAAGGCAATTCAGTTCAAATAACTGAGAAGAAATAAATAAATGGAATGAAATGTAAATAAATGTCTCAAATTAGTTTACTTACATACACACAACAATTCATAAGCTATCCGGCTTCCGTCGCGTCGATGTACGCGCCCAAACCCCGTAAGAGCTCCTCTAGGATCCTAACAGTTGAAACTGTATCAATTTAAATTTCAATTTAATGATTTAACATCCCTAAATTGGTCGACATCGGTCAAAATTGAGTTCGAGACCAATTTGCCGATTTCACGTTTTTCGAGGTAAAACCCCGATATGACACCTCGATCGACTCCCGAATTCTTCACTTTTTATAGGAATATTGAAGTTTTATTGATTTGGGTCACAAATATAATTTTCTCTATTTTTTTGGAATTTTTCTGAATTTTTTCATATTTTTATCTATTTTCAGGAATTTATTATATATTAAAAACAATTTAATTTAGTTAAATAATTATATATATATATAATATAAATGGGTGGATCCGGTCAAACCCGACCCGGTCCCAATCGGATCCGGTCAACCCGACCAGGTCCAGCTTGGACTCGGGTCTGTTTGACCCGATCCTCAATGGGTCGGAGTCTGGTCCGACCCGACCCACATGGGTTCGGGTCGACCCGACTCGTTGTCCCCTTCTTCTTCTTCGCGGAGCTTCTCGCTCGCATAATTTTTTTTTTTTTTTTTTTTTTTTTCCTTTGCGAGGCGTTCGGACTTTGGCGTCCATCCCAAACCATCAAAGTTGATGGCGGGGAGACCTCTGCCATCTTCTTCCTCACGCCTTTCGCCATGGAGGCCGAGCCTTTCCATGGCCGAACATGGCGGCCAACAACAACAACCCAAACAACAACAACAACAACAACAAGAACGACAAAAGCAACAACAACGCGAGATCAACTCACCTTCGATCGTCGATCTCTTTCTCTCTCCCAATCTCTCTCTCTCTCCTTTCTTTCTCTTTTCTTTCTTCTTCTTCCCGATTTCTCTCTGCCTCTCTCGTGCGTTTTGTCTTTTTTTTGTTTTAATGAGATCAAAGTGACATGTATATATATATGTGGTGTATGGATAAGCGAGGTGATGTGGCCTCACCCCCACCACTCACTTCTACTCATTTGTTTTTTTTTTTTATAATTGAACAAATTTTACTTACCCCACGAGCTGCTACCTCGGGCCCACGTCGGCACGCAATTCGAGGCGCGTCCCTGCTCGTCTCTGTATCTGCATACCCTTAAATGACTTAGTAGTCTACACACATACAATACACTAGGCAAACAACACAACAAATATAATATTTACCACGGCCACCGTGCCTCGGTAATGACACGTATCGCATTGCGGGTCCCATGTCATGGGTCATTGTGTCCTAATTAACGAATTAAACGTGCATTAATTATTGGGCCGTGACAAAAATAGAGTCATTTCCCCGCTGTGTTCTAGGCAAACCCAACACGAAATCCTTGCTAATATCAACCCATGGCTGTTTTGGAATGGGCAAAGGTATATATAGACCGACATTAGTTGCGGTACCTTTCGAAAGCTGGCAAGTCCGGCATCGGTGCACATATCTGTCCACTTCCTTGCGAATGGTAGGCCAAAAGTAAGAGGCCTGCACCAGCTGCAAAGTGCGATCACGCCCAACATGTCCCTTTCCATGCAACTCTCTAATAATCTGCAATCTCAGGCTGCAATTAGGAATGCAAAGTTGGTTGCCTCGAAATAAGTAATCCTCATGGAGTATGTAATCAGTACGCTCCTCGCTCCGCAGCTTCTCCACAATAGTAGCAAAGAAATGATCAGTAGTAAACAAATCAGAGAAGGAGGAAAACCTGGGTACCTCAATGGTCATGCGGCTCAACAAACTTTTTCGTCAACTCAGGGCATCGACAACTCTGTTGGTCACACCAGACTTGTGTTTCACCACAAAAGTAAAGTGCTCCAAATAGGCTACCCAGGAAGCATGTCTGGCCGAGATCTTGTTCTGCCCATGTAAGTGTCGCAATGCCTCGTAGTCTGTAAACAACACGAACTCTCTGTGGAAACGATAATGTCGCCAATGCTTCACGGCTTGTACCACTGCATAGAACTCCACATCGTAAGTGTTATACCTCAACTTCGCCCCAGACAGCTTCTCACTGAAATAGGCAACAGGCCTATTATTCTGACTCAAGACAGCTCCGATGCCTACCTTGGATGCATCACTATGCAACTCAAAAGTTAGGCGAAAATCTGGCAACACTAGAATGGGTGCAGTGGTTAACCGCACCTTGATCAGTTGGAATGCTTCATCTGCCTCGTTGCTCCACCCGAACTTCACACCCTTCATACAGTCTGTAATTGGGGCCATGATATCGTCGAAGCGTGGAATGAACCGCTTTGTAGAAGAAAGCCAACCCATGAAAGCTGCGAACTTCCGTGACGGTGGTAGGTCTAGGCCCAATGCAGATGGCTTCTACTTTAGACTCATCAACCTGCAACCCTTCTCCAGAAATGACATAGCCTAAGAAAAGGACATTCGGTGTCAAAAATGAGCACTTTTTCATCGCAACATAGAACTTCTCCCTGCGCAAGATAGTTAGAACATCTCGCACGTGCTGGAGGTGTTCCTCCTCGTTAGTACTGCATATCAATATATCATCAAAATATACCACAACACACTTGCCTATCAAAGCTCTCAAGCTCTGGTTCATGACTCTCGTGAAGGTGCTAGGTGCGTTTGACAACCCAAACGGCATGACTAACCACTCATACAGCCCCTCCCTTGTTTTAAAAGCAGTCTTCCACTCATCCCCAACTTTAATGCGAATCTGGTGGTACCTACTATTCAAATCCAGTTTTGTAAAAAAATTTGCTCCACTCAATTGGCCAAGTAAATCATCCAAGCGAGGGATAGGAAAGCGATACCTGACAGTAATCTTGTTGATTACTCTACTGTCCACACACATCCGCCAGGAGCCATCTTTCTTTGGTGTAAGGAGGGCTGGTACTGCACACGGATTTAGACTTTCACGGATGAATCCCTTCGTCAATAACTCTTCAACTGTCAGTATGAACTCCTCATGCTCACCGAGACTCATTCGGTAGTGTGGTCTATTAGGTAGTGATGCACCAGGTTTAAGGTCAATCGATGTCGAATATCAAGCAATGGTGGCAATTCCTTCCGGCATCTCATCGGGAAAACATCACAAAACTCCTTCACAATAGGAATTGCAACTTCAGAACATCAACATCTCTATCTACCTCCTTTCCCATCAAGATGTAAAGTATCTCAGAATCTGTAATTCATTTTCAAATCTTGTCAAAGACAGCAAGCTATTAGATTCTTTAGTAGGCTTAACTTCCACTGAATCCTTAGCGGGTACTAGCACAATCTTCACTCCCTTGAACATAAGGGTGTATTTATTGGCTCTGCCATCATGCACAACTCCCCTATCAAACTGCCAAGGACGTCACAGTAACAAGTAACAAGCATCCATAGCCACAACATCACACAAGACTGAATCCTTGTAGTTAGCACTAATAGAAAAAGTCACCAAGGCGAGCTTCGACATCTTCACCTCACCACCCTTCTCCAGCCAAGCTAGCTTGTAGGGCCTGGGGTGTTGTTCAGTTGCAAGGGAGAACTTCTGAACCGCTTCAACTGAGACGATATTCTTGCAACTGCCTGCATCAATCATGAACCTGCATACCTCGCCTAAGATGGTACACTTGGACTGAAAGATGTTATTTCGCAGCTACTCATCATCAGCGACAGCTCTAGGAGTCATACAAGAATGCCTCACAACAAAGGCAGTACCCACATCTCCAGTCACGATCTCTTCTTCTGTGTTGTCAGAGGTATCAAAGGCTGGTTCTGCAGTGATGTTGGCCTCTTCCCCTTCGTCGTGCGACTAGCAGGGTTAATTGCAGCGGTATTACCTCCACTATTGATTGTCCCAACACTAACATTACTGGAAGCATTACTCACACCCCGACGCTGTTGTTTCTCCACCAACAATGCTCGCTGGTGCGCTGCAGATAAGGAATCCGGATCAAACACTACAAGAAAAAAAAGAAACAACAACAAACTAATCTGTTGTTGATTTGATACATTTGTTGCTAAGGGACTCGATACAGATCATCAACAAATTAGAGGTGTTGCTAAACTCTTTGTCGCAGATTGAAGTTAGCAACAGATTTTGGTTCATTCTTTGCTCAAAGAACGGATTTGTGATGAAATCTGTTCTTGAACAACAGAATAAAAAATTTGTTGCGATTGGAAAAGGTGGTTATGTTGCAAATCGATGCAAATCAACATACCAAGTTCTGTTGCTTATATGCACAACAAGATACAATGGCAAGTGATTGCAGATCTGTTGCAATCAATGACAGATCAAGCAACATATACATTTTTGCTGATGCAAAAATTAGTTGCTTGATTTGCACAATCAAAAAAAGTCGTCATTCTTGATTTGTTGCAAAACAACGACAGATCAAGAATGCATGACGACTTTTTGTTTGATATAAATCAAGAATGATCGTCTGTCTTGATTTGGAATGATAATTTTTTTTATAAAATTACGAGTTCACATCAGTAACAAGAAATTCTGCAAAGAAAAAATCTGAAAAAAATTATATTTATTCCCATTTGTAATTAAAATTAAAATTGAATAATTGTTTGTATATTATCAAAATTTGATAAAAAAATATCTACAAAATGTTGAGATTAACATTTCATAATGAAAGATGAACATTATCCAACAAAATACTACACAAATTAAGATGGCAACTCAAATTAATTTACATATATATCTACAATGTAAATCTCACACCCTTACCCAATTGTGTCACCGATACAAGATAGACACTATACAATTTGCGTGCGTGTCCCATCCAAATCTTGAAAATGAAAAGGAATAATTTGAACAATATTCGAATTGCAATAAAAATATTCAAACACAAATGAAAAAATCAAAAAATTAAGCCTTGCTCATCGACCTCGTACATAAAAGATCGTCCACAAGATGACACACACAAAAAATTTCCAACTCAAAAGGGAATGAAAGAACTTCCATACATGACATTCCATGCATTTTTTTCAATTTCTTTCATTTTGTACATTCATTCATATATATATAAGAAGTTAAAAACATAGAAGAAGACATCATGCAGCCCACAAATGAACCATTCTAAAAACATTTAGAATTCAATATTTTCATGCATCAAATGTTTCTTTTCATTGTCCTATGGCTCATTAACAATCTCTTACAATGGTAAATTCAATTTTAAGGTTCAAAGAAAATCGAGACTTTTATATATATATATATATATATATATATATATATATATATATATTTTTTTTTTTTTTCATACGGATTAAAATTATGCTAGTTTCCTTGTTACCTAGATTCTAGTGAAGAGAGAAATTGCGTAAAATGCCTGAGGGATGACTTGCCATATTCCTTTCACGATAATATTATCTTATACAACAACAACATAGCCTCGGTCCCAAATTAATCTGGGGTCGGCTACATATATCAAACTTTTCCATTGTGCTCGATTAATTAGGTTCATTTTGCTATAGTTTGGCGTTGGGTGATTCAGATTATTTCGTTTGAAAAATGGGTGCGCTTTCTTCTTAACCCATGTACTGGAAATAGTTGTGAAAGAGGAACCGAAAGAAAAAATTGTAGAATTTATATGGATTATTGGGCATGATATGATTCCTTAAATATATTGTTTTCTCTTGTTCACTATTGTGGATGAGGTAATCGGCTTGATAATGTTTCTCATATGGTTTTAGTTGTTTATAACTAGTGTATGACCAATACAAGACTCAATTGAACTCGCTTAATTATAGCTACCCTTGATTTCCTTGTGATTTTCTCGAATCATTGTAATCGGCGAGTCTTATTTGTTTTTGCAGAGAAGGTGCGAGAGTGATTTGGGGCTATGTGACGAATATTGGGGCGACCATCCCTAATAAGGGAGTCTTCTAGAGGCAAATATCCTTGGTCGCGTATTTTCTCGCGGCGTGAGCTCCTTGGCCCAAATATTTCATCGTTGCAATGAACACAATTGAGTTTTTTTTTTTTTTTTTGAGTTCTCACTGTGATCCAAATGTTCGAATTCTACAGCGTAACAAGACATACATGAGCGAAGCCCAAATAAGTGCACTTAATGCCCTCCTTTTCCGCACAGTGACCAATCCAAAGACATTGTTCTTGCTCTTGCAACTAACCGTCCGGCGATCTCGACTCTGCTTGGCTTGACCGCATTGACGAGGTCCCGGAATTCCCCTCCCCGTAGAAGACGAACGTTTCAAGCTACGAAGCTCTATCTTGACAAGTACATAGCCAAGGCCGGCGAGAAAAAGTCGGGATGGTGACTTCACTATTCCGTCGACAACCTCAAAAGATAGAAATCAAAGGTCCGTCCGATGATGTTATCGGGAAGCTCGCAAAGAAAGACCGACGACTTCTCTGGAAGAGAGATAGGAAAACTAATGGCTAGTGTTCAAGCTGCAGCTTTATGGGAGCAAGGACTGCGTACTCGACGCCAATCTTTTCCGTGGGGTGGTAGATTATAAAGTCGCCGAGCATCAACAAAGAAGAAAACTTGCTTGGATCGAAGGAAATAACAACCGATTCTCTTGTTTCCTTCCATTTTCACCTCTATTTTTGAATCGAATCGAAGAAGTTATAGGTGTGCGGTGAGTATTCGCATACATTTAGGGAGACCCCTTTTTTTATTTTACCATGAGCTATTCCCATAATTGTTTCCCCCAATGTTTTGGAGAGGAGAGGGGGATTTTGGTGTATTTATTGAATTTCTTTGGATAGTCTATGAGTAAAGTTGATGAAATTCGATGGTTTCATATCACAGCTGCTTTCTTTGGATTTTGGTGTACTTTTCCCTTATTAACTGCGTAATTGAAATGGAAACGAAAATTCTCGCATTTGTCTAGGTATAGGGTTGATTTTCTCGGTCGATTTATTTTGACTTCTTTTGAAGATGAAAAGAAAAGTTTCTATTATTAAGCACCAACAATAAATTGCCAATGTTCTCGAGTGACCATTCGACGATCTTGGTAATGTGAAGTGATAGTGAAATTGCCATGCATATTAGAAGTTTAAAGTAAATGCCTTTAAATTCGAATGTTGAAATGCTCTAGAGTACTTGTATAACGAATGCATTTGTACGAAGCACGCATAAAAATTAAAATTGTTTGGTTCTAAAATTAGTAGATCGAATTTTATGTTCTGAAAGTAGTTGGGAAGAACAGCTTATAATAGTGGTTGTACATACGAATTTATCGAGAACACGAACCGCACGTTGCTCTTAGTTGCTCCGACTTCCTCAATGTACAAGTTTTTATCTTTGTTTGTTTGACATTGTACTTACCGAGTAATGTTCTACGAATCTTATGTTTACATATGTGGTGGACTTAAAATCATTACAAGAAACTCGCTCATAAAGCAGATCGAACCTCCTAGGTTTACACAATCGTGAGATCAAGCCCGGCCATCTCCCGCCACTTCAACTGTTGAGCTTGAAGATTTGAAGTTCAATGGGGCACCGACAAAGACAAAGAAACAAGCAGAGAAAAATGCGACCATGGGCATGTCAAGGCACTTTAAAACAAAGTAATCACACTTCATTTTGATTTTCTTAACCTTTCTCCACATGGGTTTTCATTGGTTTCGATTCCAATCATGTTTTTTTTTAACCTTTCTCCATATGGATATTCATTGGTATTCATTGGTTTCGATTTTTTTGAAAAACAAAGGACGGAGCTTGTCGATGGTTATGTTATTCTGTCTTTTTTGGGTTTAGTTATGTTCTCGTTTTTTATTTTTTTGGACGAAAGTTATGTTGCTCTGTTTGTGGATTTTTTTTGGTACTAAGATGAATATGAATCTATGATTGAGATTTTTTTTGGGCCTCTATAAATTAGTTTTCCATTCTAACTTTAATTTAGCATTAACACTATGATTTCCTTTTTCTTGTTTTACTGCCTTAAAACTGTGAAAGAAACTAAAGCTTGAAGACATGGTTTGAACTTACTATGAAGTTTATTTTGTTTGATTGAACTCACTACTTTGCCTTAAAACGCGAGAGATGTTTGAGGTACTCAAAGAACCTAATATTCAAATCGAATGGCTTATAGCATCAAAACTTCTTCCAACCCCCTTAGTTTTTCGCATGTATTTTCACCTTAGTCTTCACAAGTAGTGTTTTTCTATGTAGTTTTTCTCCTCTCTTACTTTTTTTTTTTGGATAAGGCATACATGTGAATATGAAATTTTTTCATAGATGGAGCTGGTCATGTCTTGTTCTCGTTAAAGTTGAAAACAAGATATTTTATTTTTCTCTTGTTATGGTTCTTAAATTATATTTTTTGGATAAGGCATACATGTTGAACCCTTAAAAAATAATGTATTAAATAAATTCTACAACTATTGCTTGTTATTATTGTCATCGTCTTCTAGAGTTAAGTAGCTTATAAGCTCTCATACTTTGATGTCAATGTAACGGCATGAAATCAAATCTTTCTCAAATTGGAGTTGACCTCTAAAATGATCCAAACTTGGTATTTGGATTGGTAAGTTAAATATTGTGCATAATTACCTCTTTTTCTTATGACGGCATGTAATGCGAAATATGTTATTCTATTCCTTTCCTTCTATATGCATTTACTAGTGTCTTGTCGCTTATTTATTTAGCTATTGTTGGCCACTTCTATATTCTAGCTCACATAAGTTCTGCAGGTGACTTGCAAATTAATTGCAAACTCTTCCATCAAGGCCTTTATAGATACACACATTATACATATCCAAAAACTCAACTTATATCTTTTGCTCGGTTGGCTCTTTAAATCCTTACAAATATTATTTCGATAATTTACTAGTGTCTTGTCGCTTATTTATTTAGCTATTGTGATTCATTCCCCTGCAACATGTCAAGATCACTCTATCAAATCCAGGCAATGTAAGTTACCTTAATTTGACATCTAATCCCTTTGCAGATAGAGCAAAAAATAAAAGTTTAGATAAAATGATACAAAAAATAAAACTAGGTGCGGCGGAGGCTTTATTTAGGACAAAGAGGTAATCAAGTATTTGAATTATGCGTGTTTGATTGTGATTTTGGTACGAATGCGAGGAATTTGGGAATTCGTTTGTTGAACAGTGCATGGTGAATGAAGCTCATCATGTGCGGAGGAGAATCGTTTGGAGCAGATTTGTTTGAAGCGACGCGACTATTTTGGCTTATCGTAATCATGAGTAAAATTTGTCACAAGTATGCAATTTATAATGTGAATCATCTAAATTTTCTTAGGTGTTGTTTATAACTGTTTATAACTTCTTTATGTCATCGATTCTGGTGAATTACATTATATTACATATGATAATTTGAACTTTTGTTTAGAAATCTCAATAATGTCTCGCCAAAATTAGCTTTAAATCATTGATGGAACCTTCTATCGCTTTCTCTCTTCAACTCTATTATTTCAATTGCCTTTGTTGACTACTTTGTTTCTAGTTCTGTCATCTTCTTCAGCAGAGTTGTCCTTTATGTTCTTATATTGATTTAGGTAGAACATTGTTCATCATAATTAATTGTTTGATTGCTTATGAGTTATGAGGGTCTCTTATGATTAATTCTTTATATCATGCTTTGATGTGATGCATGTGCATTCATTTCAAAGTATATCCGAAGGACTTCAACAATTGCGTAGCCAAAGTGTGTCATTCTAGTATTTTTCTATACATAATGTTAATGTTCCCGTCTCCTTGAACTCTTGCAGAGAAGGCCAAGGTCTCCTCGATCATTTCTCCCGTGTGAAGGTCATGCTTGGGCCAAGAACATCAACAACAACAACAACAACAACAACAGAGAAGAGAAGGAGAGCCCCGACAGCAATGCTCTTCGTTGGGGCGTAAAGTGGGGAGATCTAGATCTCGTGGGGTGCGGCGGCGAGAGCATGAGCTTCTCTGCGGGGACTTTCTGGAGAGGCCGTCCACGGGATTCGGGGATTGTACAGTGCTGAGGAGGGTTGAGTCCCATTGGCCTTTTTGAGGAGGGTTGGTCATTTTTCAATGGTCATATCTATGCAACAGCCCCTTAACACATTGTTAAATAAAGTATGCTTCTTGGACTTGTTTTTCTAGAGATTTTACTTTCATGGAATTGTATATTTGTATATTTTCAATTGAAAATGGAAATGAAAATTAATTCTGGGCATTCATCCATTAATTTTTTTTTAAAATGACATTTGATAGGGTTTGAAACCCCTATGTAAGCCTTCAATGATAATATAGAGGTTTCAAACCCCTATGAAATCACTACAATTGATAAGGGTTTGAAACCCCTATGTAAGCCTTTGAAGATATTATAGAGGTTTCAAACCCCTATGAAATATCAAGCTTTGATAGAGGTTTGAAACCCCTATGAAATAGTCAAGATTTGATAGAGGTTTGAAACCCCTATGTAAGCTCGGAAGATAAGATAACACCTTAAAAGATAACACTTTTCATAGAGGTCAAAAACCTCTATGAAAAGTAGAGTTTGTTCTAGTGCGAGCATCAACAAAGAAGAAAACATGCTGGATCAGAAGAAAATAACAACTGATTCTCTTGTTTCCTTCCATTTTCGCCTCTATTTTTGAATCGAATCGAAGAAGTTATAGGTGTGCGGGTGAGTATCTCAGCATACATTTAGGGAGACCCCTTTTTTTATTGTACTGAGGCTATTCCCATAATTGTTTCCCCCAATGTTTTGGAGAGGAGAGGGGATTTTGGTGTATTTATTGAATTTCTTTAGATAGTCTATTAGTAAAGTTGATGAAATTCAGATGGTTTCATATCACGATTGCTTTCTTATGCATGCCCGAAGGCATCATCATCAATGGACATTGTAATGGTGTGGCTCTATGTTGTGAGCCTAGTCAATGTAGTGTTTCCAAATTAATAAAACACTAAGCCAATCTCTTCTTTCTTTTACTTGTTATGTATCTCGACGCTACACGATGGAGTTAAATGCGTAACAATTTGATTCTTTTATGTTGTTCTTGTGTGGTTCACCTTATGCTTTGCTTATTACGACGTGATACTTAATTTAGCAGCTTGTTGTAATGTTTAGTCATATTCTATGTTTTTTGTGAATAACTTAAAACTACACGGCCACAACGATTCTAAAAAACACCTTCTTGTTGTAAATTGAGTTGGAACTTGTTAAGAACTAGAGAAGGAAATAGAAGACTAAAAACTTCTACTACTACAAACTACTACTACAAAGGAGAAGAGAAGAAATGAAATAGTTGGAATGAGAAGTTTTCATTCAACTTGGTGTGCTTTTACAATGAGGTTGTACCTTGTAACTTCATTTTTTTCGTTTTTCTTTCGTACAAATACCCATTTATATCCAACAGGTTTTACGCCATCTGGCGTTTGGACAATCGGTCCAAAAACCTCTCGTTTCTTTAACGAGTTTAACTTTGCTTGGATAGCTGTTGGACTAAGTGGTTAGTCACTCACACTCCGACCGAGATTTTGATGGAAACAAACAAGGTGAAAATGTACTAATAAACATCTAGTGTATTTCAGTTTGTGTTAAAGGATGCAAAAAAACATATCAAGGGTACTCAAGAAATACAAGTTCAAGACTCGGCATTAATGAAGAAATGAAGATGAAAGTTCAAACCGCAATTTGTAATTTCAATGTAAGGTATACAAATTCTTTCACGCAAGCCAAATGCATTAGTCCATACATACATTAAGTTTCTTAAACCATTTTTCAAAGTTATAAGTTTCTAAAACCATTTTTCAAAGTTATAAGTTTACTTCAAGTTTCAAAGTGGAATTTAAACACATAACTAGGATTATGAGTTTAAACAATGTGAAAACTTTGTGTGGATGGTCATTTGCATATTAGAGATCATTGTAAATGTTTTCGAAAAAGAAAAACTCGTTTTTGAAAGGTCTTCGAAAAGAAAACTGTAAATTTGCAGAAAAGCCCCTAATACATTATGAAATCATGAATTTCCATTTTTGGGATTTGTAAAAATATCCAGACCACCCAATTAGGCTTAATGACTCATAATAAACATGTATAACATGTTATATAAGGGTTGGTTAGGTCCCGGACGAGTTTAAGGGTCGCTAACACAAAGGGACAAAATAATTATTTTGAGGTCCCTGCAGTTAGCGCGCTAATAAGTTCATTAGCGCGCTAAGTTCAGTGTTAGCGCGCTAGGTCCCAGAATTAGCGCGCTAATTACCTACTGCCAGCTTTTGTTGATTGCTGGAAAACGAACTTTAATTTGAATTTTTGATCCATTTTTGACCTTTGGATCCCTAGAACGGTCATAAACGGTCATAATGGAATACCCAACATTATAAAACCACCAAGAACATGGTTTTGTTAAAAAGAAGAAGGAAACACATTCAAAAACCAAAAATCTACAAAGAGAAGAAATTTGATTTTGGTGAAGAAGCAAAAGGAGATCTTTGTGGTTGTTCTTTAGTTCTCTAATCCAGCATTTTTGAGGCTTTCAAAGGAGTTCAAGAATCTCTTCAGAGCTGAACTCTTTTGTCACTCTCTTGGTTGTAAGAAAGTCCTAGATCTAAAATCTTGTTTGTGATTAATCTACATATTTTTGTGTATTTGATTTGAAAATCAGTTTGTTATGTGTTTGAACACCTTCTTCTCTGGTTTTGCACTTAAATTTATTTTATCAAACCCTGAGATTGATTTGAACAAAAGTTTTGCACTTAAACTTGATTTTTGTTAAACTATTGTTCTTAGACTTGAAATCGGTTTTACACAAATATATTAAGTTTTCAAAACGATTTCATATTTGGGATTTGCATCAAAACCAGTGACATATGTGCATATTCCATTCATTCTCATACTTGCATGCATAAGAGTTGTTAGGCTCTAGGAGGCTCTAGGAGGCTTGCTAGTGTTTGAATTTGATACCACTTTGTGTTGTAAAGTGTATCTCATTATTTTCCAGCAACTTATTGTATTTGTATGATTGTAAGACTTAGTGGAATCTAAGTCAAAGGAAAAATCCTAGTTGCGGCTAGGTGGGAAGAACACAAATCCTAGTTGCGGCTAGGTGGGAAGAACAAAAATCCTAGTTGCGGCTAGGTGGGAAGAATACAAATCCTAGTTGCGGCTAGGTGGGAAGTCCTAATTGTAATTAGGCACTCTAGGCTTGTATGCTTAGGTTGTAACACTTATTTGCAATATAAGTGGGGTTAAAAATCCTAACCGGGAGGTTAGGTAGTGGACGTAGATCGTTGGATCGAACCACTATAAATCGTGTGTCACTTTCCATCTTTTCCATTCCATTCACTTGCATAGCATATATATATATTAATTGATAGTGTATACATTATAGTGTAATTTGCGCATAAAGTTTTAAAAGGGCAATAACTACTCTAGAACCCAATTCACCCCCTCTCTTGGGTGACCTTCAATTGGTATCAGAGCGGGTTATTGCTCAAAGTATTACTAACGTATCTTTGAGTGTTCTTTTTGTGCAAGGATGCAAACCTTAGATCCGGCTCGCCTTCGGGAAGGCAACTCTTCGAGTAGGCCTCCATATTTTGATGGAACTAACTATGCTCATTGGAAAGTGAGAATGAAATTCTACATTAGAGCACAAAATAGATTCTTATGGGATGCAATTGAAAGTGGCTACACTCCACCGGATAAGCCCTTGAAAGAGTACACCGCCGAGGAGATAAAGATTGAGCTCTCAAATGATCAAGCCATGAATCACTTGTTTTGTGCGCTAAGTGAAAATGAATTTAACCGAGTAAGTGCTTGTCAAACGGCTAAGGAAGTATGGGAGAAGCTTGGGGTACACTATGAAGGTACCATGCAAGTGAAGAAGACCAAGTTAAGAATTCTTGAGGAGCACTATGAAACTTTCCGAGTTGGGTCCGTTGAAGACATAGCCACCGCCATCACTCGATTCACTAAACTATTGAATGAGATCAAGAATCTTGGAAAGAATTATGATCAAGAAACCTCGGTGTATAAATTCCTTAGAGGCTTGCCTAAGGAATGGATGCCAAGAAGTATGCAATCCAATCAGCACAAAATCTTGGAGATTACACATTTGATGCATTGTGTGGAGAGCTAACTGTCCATGAATTTGAACTTAAAGACCGAGCAAGATTGGAAGCATTAAGTGGAGGTACTAAGAGTTCAAGAAAAGATATCGCCTTGAAGGCAAATAGCTCCCCTAGTGCATCGGTAGAGATCATTGAAAATGACGAATCATGTGATGACAATGATCTTGAGAAGGAAGTAGCTATGCTCTCAAGAAAGCTCAACAGGGCCATGTACAAGCGAGACAAGTATAAGAAGAAGTTTCAAGTGGAAGCAAGGAAGGAAAATCAAATGAAACCATATGCTTCGGTTGCGGCAAACCGGGACACATCAAGGCGGATTGCAAATCCAAGAAGGTGTTTGACAAGAAGAAAGGAAAGAAAAGTTTTAAAGCAACTTGGGATGATTCATCATCATCATCAAGTTCGGAATCCGAATCGGAAAATGAGAAGGCAATACTTTGTCTCATGGCACAAGGCGAGGTAAATTCTAACTCTCTTAACTTTGATAATGTTGATGATTTGGATGATGTTCCAAATCTTGATGAGTTTAGGAAGGAGTTAAAAAAGGAGGTCAAAAAGACCAAACAACTCAAAAAGAGCTTGACCATTGCAATTAGTGAAATAGAGTCACAAAATGAGACCATTAATGATCTCCAAAGTGACTTAAATGAAGTCATAGAGGAGAGAGATGCTTTAGTCAAGGAAATAGAGGACTTGACTAGCACGGTGCATAAGTTTACAAATGGTAAAGAAATGTTTGACATGATGTTGGGAGCACAACGACGTGCACTCAACAAAAGAGGCATAGGTTATGGAGCAAACTTGTTAAGTTACAAGAAATTGCTAAACGATGATCGTAAATGCTCTAAATGCAACAAGACTCATGTGGTCGGGAAATGTGCATTACAAAAGGCCAAAGTGGGCAGATTAGCATGGGTAGTTAAAAATGATTACTACACTAACATTCACGGACCCAAAGGTGTTTGGGTACCAAAATCTAATGTGTTTCCCATTGTGTAGGATGCGAGGAAAAGCACCCCATGGTACTTGGATAGTGGGTGCTCAAGACACATGACCGGAGATGCACATCAATTTATTGAACTAAAGCAGCATGATGGTGGAAAGGTTACATTTGGAGACAACAACAAAGGAAGAGTTATTGGTCTCGGAACCGTCGGTAACAATTCACTTTCTATTTCTAACGTTTATCTTGTTGATGGATTGAAACATAATTTGCTCGGTATTAGTCAATTGTGTGACAAAGGATTTCATGTTATGTTTGAATCATCGAAATGCATTGTTAGGAATGAGAAGCATGAAACCTTATTTATTGCATATAGAGATAAAAATGTTTATGCCATTAACTTTGATGAGATGAATATGCAAAATGTCTCATGTTCGAGTGCACAAAGTGAATGTGATGCATGGTTGTGGCACCGTAGATTAGGACATTCTAGCATGGAGAACTTGTCAAAATTGACTAAGCATGATCTAGTTAAGGGTCTACCCAAATGCACGTTTAAGAAAGACAAGGAGTGTGAACCTTGTATCCTCGGTAAACAAGTGAAATCGTCATTTAAGACGAAAGTAACAAGTAATGTGACTCGAGCCTTAGAACTTATCCATATGGATTTGTTCGGACCTACCCAAACACAAAGCCTAGGAGGTAAATCATATTGCTTTGTCATTGTTGATGATTTTACTAGATATACATGGGTGTATTTTCTTTCTCATAAGCATGAAGTGTTTGATGTGGTCGTAAAATTTTGTGCTTTAGTTGAGAATGAAAAGGGATACAAAATCTCCATCATTAGAAGTGATAGAGGTGGTGAGTTTGTAAATAAAAACTTGGAGGATTTTTGTGCTAAACAAGGTTATACACACCAATTATCCTCTCCTAGAACACCCCAACAAAATGGAGTTGTTGAAAGAAAAAAGGACACTCCAAGAGATGTGTAGGACTATGCTAAATGAGTACAACATAGCTAAGCACTTTTGGGCCGAAGCCATTAACACTGCATGCTATGTTATAAATAGAGTAAATGTCCGAAAGCAAGTGAAAAAGACTCCTTATGAACTACGGAAAGGCCGAAAGCCCAACATAAGTTACTTTAAGGTGTTCGGTTGTACTTGCTATGTTCTAAATGATAAGGATCAATTAGAGAAATTTGACCCAAAGTCAAAGGTATGTACTTTCCTTGGCTACTCTATGCATAGTAAATCATATAGGGTGTTTAATAGATCAACCAAAACCATAGAAGAATCTATCCATGTGAAATTTGATGAAGTGGATCCCAAAGTTAAGATAATGCAAAACTTTGAAAAATTGAGGATCGATGATGAAGATGATGGCACCCTAGGACAAACTTCAAATAGTCAAGAAGTTGAGGCATGTAAAGAATCCGACACAAGTGCGCCTAAGAATTCAAGACTTCTAATTGGCCATCCATCCCAACAAATAATAGGTGATCCAAACAAAGGAGTAATCACTAGGTCCACATTACATCGAGATGAAGGACATATAGCTTTTGTATCACAAACCGAGCCCACTAAGATAGATGATGCCTTAGGAGATGAATTTTGGGTAATGGCGATGCAAGAGGAGCTAAGCCACTTTGTTAGGAACAAGGTATGGACTTTAGTACCTAGACCCAAGGACCACACAACCATAGGCACCAAATAGGTTTTTAGAAACAAAAAGAATGAAAAAGGTGAAATTGTAAGAAACAAGGCTAGGTTGGTTGCACAAGGCTACAATCAAGAAGAAGGAATTGATTATGAGGAAGCCTTTGCACCCGTAGCAAGACTAGAAGATATTCGAATGTTACTTGCTTATGCTTGCTACAATGGGTTTTTACTATATCAAATGGATGTTAAAAGCACATTCTTAAATGGCTTCATTAATGAAGAGGTATATGTAGAACAACCACCGGGTTTTGAAGATCATGAACATCCAGGTCATGTATATCATCTTCAAAAAGCCTTGTATGGACTAAGACAAGCTCCTAGAGCTTGGTATGACAGACTTAGTGCATTCCTACTTGAAAAAGGATTCAAGAAAGGAACGTTAGATCCCACTTTGTTCATTTTGATCGAAAAACAAGATATGTTACTTGTTCAAATCTATGTTGATGATATCATTTTTGGGTCATCCAACACAAGTCTATGTAATGAATTCTCATTATTAATGACAAATGAATTTGAAATGAGCATGATGGGAGAACTAACATACTTTCTTGGCTTGCAAATAAAGCAATCCAAACATGGCATTTTTATAAATCAAGCAAAGTATGTGAGGGACATGTTAAAGAAATTCAAATTCGAAAATTTGAAAGCATGTGACACTCCTAGTAGTTCCACCATCAAAATGGATAAAGACCAACTAGGAAAACCCATAGATCCAAAACTTTATCGTGGAATGATAGGTAGCCTCCTATATTTGACCGCTAGTAGACCCGACATTATGTTCAGTGTGTGCTTATGTGCTAGATTTCAATCCGATCCCAAGGAGTCCCACTTAAAATGTGTAAAGCGCATATTTCGATATCTAAGTGGAACACAAGACTTAGGATTGTGGTTCAACAAAACTAAGAGTTTCGAACTTCGCAGTTTTGTTGACTCTGATTATGCGGGAAGTCTAGTCGATAGGAAAAGTACTTCCGGATTTTGTCATTTGCTAGGAAATTCACTTATCTCATGGTTCAAAGAAAAAGCAAAATTCCGTTGCTTTATCTACGGCGGAAGCCGAATATGTAGCTGCCGGGAGTTGTTGTGCTCAAGTTCTATACATGAAACAACAACTTGAGGATTATCAGATCCTAGTAGGGTGTGCTGAAATTTATTGTGATAACTCAAGTGCGATAAATATATCGAAAAATCCGGTGTTACACTCAAGAACAAAACATATTGAGATTAGACACCATTTTCTTCGTGATCACGTCCAAAAGGGCGATGTTAAACTTATCCATGTGCCCACAGAGGATCAACTAGCCGATATATTCACTAAGCCTTTGCCTAGAGAACAATTTTCTAAAATTCGGCGTGAGTTAGGCATGTTTCGAAAATCGGACCTTCTACATATGTTTTAGCTATTCCAAACCTTTTTATATGGTGTTAGTGAAGTGTCCATAAAGTTTGAGAAGAATCGGAGCTATATTGCAAAAATCCAAAATTTTTGTCAAAATAATTCCACAGAGGAATTAGCGCGCTAACTCTGAAAATTAGCGCGCTAATGATGTACTGACCTAAAATTTCCAGAGGGGAATTAGCGCGCTAATTCCACCCATTAGCGCGCTAATGTAGTTCGGCCAGGCGACTATAACACCGTCTTTACCCTAAAAATTCACATCTCTCCTAAATTTTTCCTCTCCTCTTGCTTATGATTCTACTCTCTCCTTGTGTCGTCTCCACCGTGATCTCCACTCCTACAAGGTAGCAATACTCTCCCTTCTTTGTCAATTTCTTTATTTTTCCCTTCTTTGTCAATACTCTCATTGCTTTATGCTATCTATATCATGAATTTTTTTGCATATCTCTCGAGTTTTTATATGGATATTTCTTGCTTCACTATGCTTTATCGTCTATGCATTTGTATCCCTACCGTCTATTGTTTTTTGATATGCATAAAGTGAGGGGGAGAGTATATTTCTCTCGTCTTCGTTTCTATTGTGTTTATTTATGAGGATGCTTGGTCCCACTTTTTGATGGTATCAAACGGGGAGAAAATGTGGTTGAACTTGAAAGGTTGATGTTTAGTTTTGAATTTGCATATATGAAGAAAATGTGGTTGAACTTGAAAGGTTGAATGTGGTTGAACTTGAAAAGGTTGATGTGTTTTGAACTTGCATATATTGGTATACTTGCAAAGGTTGATGTGTTTTTGAACTTGCATATATGAAATATAAAATCATGAATGCGATATACATTTAGATTACGTTTTACACCTTTAAAGTTCACATCGTTTGTTATCATCGAAAAGGGGGAGATTGTTGGACTAAGTGGTTAGTCACTCACACTCCGACCGAGATTTTGATGGAAACAAACAAGGTGAAAATGTACTAATAAACATCTAGTATATTTCAGTTTGTGTTAAAGGATGCAAAAAAACATATCAAGGGTACTCAAGAAATACAAGTTCAAGACTCGGATTAATGAAGAAATGAAGATGAAAGTTCAAACCGCAATTTGTAATTTCAATGTAAGGTATACAAATTCTTTCACGCAAGCCAAATGCATTAGTCCATGCATACATTAAGTTTCTTAAACCATTTTTCAAAGTTATAAGTTTCTAAAACCATTTTTCAAAGTTATAAGTTTACTTCAAGTTTCAAAGTGGAATTTAAACACATAACTAGGATTATGAGTTTAAACAATGTGAAAACTTTGTGTGGATGGTCATTTGCATATTAGAGATCATTGTAAATGTTTTCGAAAAAGAAAAACTCGTTTTTGAAAGGTCTTCGAAAAGAAAACTCTAAATTTGCAGAAAAGCCCCTAATACATTATGAAATCATGAATTTTCGTTTTCGGGATTTGTAAAAATATCCGGACCACCCAATTGGGCTTAATGACTCATAATAAACATGTATAACATGTTATATAAGGGTTGGTTAGGTCCCGGATGAATTTAAGGGTCGCTAACACAAAGGGACAAAATAATTATTTTGAGGTCCCTGCAGTTAGCGCGCTAATAAGTTCATTAGCGCGCTAAGTTCAACTTTAGCGCGCTAGGTCCCAGAATTAGCGCGCTAATTACCTACTGCCAGCTTTTGTTGATTGCTGGAAAACGAACTTTAATTTGAATTTTTGATCCATTTTTGACCTTTGGATCCCTAGAACGGTCATAAACGGTCATAATGGAATACCCAACATTATAAAACCACCAAGAACATGGTTTTGTTAAAAAGAAGAAGGAAACACATTCAAAAACCAAAAATCTACAAAGAGAAGAAATTTGATTTTGGTGAAGAAGCAAAAGGAGATCTTTGTGGTCGTTCTTTAGTTCTCTAATCCAAAGATTTTTGAGGCTTTCAAAGGAGTTCAAGAATCTCTTCAGAGCTGATCTCTTTTGTCACTCTCTTGGTTGTAAGAAAGTCCTAGATCTAAAATCTTGTTTGTGATTAATCTACATATTTTTATGTATTTGATTTGAAAATCAGTTTGTTGTGTGTTTGAACACCTTCTTCTCTCGGTTTTGCACTTAAATTTATTTTATCAAACCACGAGATTGATTTGAACAAAAGTTTTGCACTTAAACTTGATTTTTGTTAAACTATTGTTCTTAGACTTGAAATCGGTTTTACACAAATATATTAAGTTTTCAAAACGATTTCATATTTGGGATTTGCATCAAAACCAAGACATATGTGCATATTCCATTCATTCTCATACTTGCATGCATAAGAGTTGTTAGGCTCTAGGAGGCTTGCTAGTGTTTGAATTTGATACCACTTTGTGTTGTAAAGTGTATCTCATTATTTTCCAAAGCAACTTATTGTATTTGTATGATTGTAAGACTTAGTGGAATCTAAGTCAAAGGAAAAATCCTAGTTGCGGCTAGGTGGGAAGAACACAAATCCTAGTTGCGGCTAGGTGGGAAGAACAAAAATCCTAGTTGCGGCTAGGTGGGAAGAATACAAATCCTAGTTGCGGCTAGGTGGGAAGTCCTAATTGTAATTAGGCACTCTAGGCTTGTATGCTTAGGTTGTAACACTTATTTGCAATATAAGTGGGGTTAAAAATCCTAACCTAGGGAGGTTAGGTAGTGACGTAGATCGTTGGATCGAACCACTATAAATCGTGTGTCACTTTCCATCTTTTCCATTCCATTCACTTGCATAGCATATATATATATATTAATTGATAGTGTATGCATTATAGTGTAATTTGCACATAAAGTTTTAAAAGGGCAATAACTACTCTGCGGTAACCCAATTCACCCCCCCTATTGGGCGACCTTCAATAGCCTCTTGCCATTTTTGCCAATCGGGTCTTTTTTCGACATTCGTCCTTGATCGTGGTTCGGATCATCATTATTTTCACATATTTCAAATGACACATTGAAAGCAAATATATCATCGGAACAATTTCATTTCGATCCCAAATCTTACCGAGTTTAAATAATTTATTGAGATCTCATTATTTTCATCTTTTTCCTCTTTTTCTAGAGGAAGTTGTTCCTCATCGTAATCAACTTGTTCGACAAACCCTTATCAAAGGATTCTTGTGCTTTCTCGGATTATTTTGATTTGTATTTATTTTTACTCTCGTTTTCCTCTTTCGAGGAATTGTATCCTTTGAACCAATCGGTCTTCCTCGCTTTAAGCGTTTCGTTGGTTCTTGTGCATTTTGTTGCACAAAGACATCATTTCTTGCAGGAGCATTTACAGCTGGAATATGTGATTTTGTCACTTGTTTTGGATCATTAAATGCATCAGGTAATTGATTTGCAATTTGTTGCAAATGAATGATCTTTTGAATTTCAAGTTCACACTGATTTGTGCGTGGATCATAATGTGATAAAGTTGATGCATTCCAAGCAATTTCACGCCATTCCTTTTGAATTGGCTTCTTATCTCCCCCTAGTGGTGGGAAAATTGCTTCATCAAAGTGACAATCAGCAAAACATGTAGTAAATAAATCCCCTGTTAAGGGCTCAAGGTATCTTATAATGGACGAGGAGTTAAATCCAACATAAATCCCAAGTTTTCGTTGTGGACCCATCTTAGTTTTGTTTGGAGGTGGTATAGGAACATACATCGCACAACCAAAAATTCTCAAGTGTGAAATATTTGGTTGTTGACCTAAAATGAGTTGCATGGGGGAATGTTCATGGTATGCGATAGGCCTATAACGAATGATAGATGCCGCATGAAGGATCGCATGTCCCCAAACCGAAGTTGATAACTTAGTTCTCATGATTAAAGGTCCTGGCAATAAATTGAATGCGTTTGATAAGAGATTCTCAAAACCATTCGGGTATGCACATGTGGAACGAGAATGTTCAATGGTAATTCCTATAGACATGCAATAATTAATAAATGCTTGAGAATAAAATTCCCCGGCATTATCAAGACGGATGGTCTTGATTGGGTTGTCGGGAAATTGTGCTCTTAACTTAATGATTTGTGCTAAAAGTCTAGCAAATGCAACATTGCGGGTTGAAAGCAAACAAACATGTGACCACCTAGTTGATGCATCTATCAAAACCATGAAATATCTGAATGGTCCACAGTGATGATGAATAGGACCACATATGTCTCCCTGAATGCGTTATAAGAAAACTGGGGATTCCACAACAATTTTACTTAGGGATGATTTAACTATCAATTTACCTTGAGAACAACTAGCACAATTATAATCACCAGCTGAAAATATTTTGTGACTCCTTAAAGGATGTCCATGCGAATTATTAATTATTCTTCGCATCATTGATGATCCTGGATGACCAAGCCGGTCATGCCATAAAATGAATATCTTTGGATCATTAATTTTCTTATTCAAGACGACATTCGTTTCAACATGCCTTATATGAGTGAAATATAATCCAGATGATAAAGCTGAGATTTTTTCTAACACTTCTTTTTTCCTATTTGAAACCAATGTAACATAGAGAAATTCTCTATTATTTTCATTCACGGTTTCAATGTGATATCCATTTTGTCGAATATCTTTATAGCTCAGTAAATTTCTTTTGAATTTTTCAGAGTATAAGGCATTGTCAACATGAATTGTTGTTCCCTCGGGCAACATAATATTTGCTCTTCCGAGCCATTAATCAAATTGGAGATGCCATATATTGTTTGAACATTAGCCTCACTAAGTTCAAATTGGAGAAATATTCTCTCGCTTTTAAGGATTGTATGCGTTGTAGCGCAATCAAGAAGTCATATATCGCTCTTATTTGATTCATGACTTGAACACATGATTTGTTGATCCATCTCGACAAAATAATGTTTGGCAAATCGAAAAAAGAGTCATATTTCAATGATAAAATTCATAATATTTTGCCTTTGATTTTGAAGGAATGGTAAAGGTCATAAAAATATTCGGGCATATATATGACAATATTTAGGCAAAATAGCCTTTCATATATGACTAAAAAAATGTCACAATTATGAACGCTCATTGTCAATAATTATTTTCCCTTTGTAGTGGTGCACCACTTTTATTCCAATTTTTGGTGGAATTGTCAATACGACCTTTACCGATATTTTCACCTTTTCCACGTCCTTAAATTTATTATTGCGATCATGATCATTATATGCAACATATGCCTCTTAATTTGAAGTGAACTAATTGACGGGAGCGATATTATATTTATAATATCTCATTATTTTACTCAGCTACCATGAGACAAGAAATCAATCCTTAATATTTATTGGATTGACGTGCGCACTCGATATTTGTTGCAACAATTAATTGAGGCGGGCCACGTGACCTCTTTATTGTCTCATCAGTCATATTTCCACATAGCCTCAACATAGAGGTAATAAAAATTGTGGAATTATAATTAATATTTGACTGATTAAATTTTGTAGCATGAGACCCAGCTGCTCATTTTGAGCTTTTTGGAGCATTACCCTTTTGGTATGTATATATATAACTCCATAAGGTGAAAATATATATAAAGTGAAATATTCACTTTTCAAATCTCTAAAGAGAAATTGGTGAATGATTGTGTACAATATACAACCTTGCATGGATACAAGCTTTATTCATAATTTGTAATATCTAATTATCATGACAAGAATTATAATAAGATAACAAATTCAACTATGATTGATTAATATTTTGAAAGTAAATATAATATAAAATAATTTTCTTTTCTTTTTATGTAAATAAAAAAACATAACATATGATTAAGTATATGTTCACAACTTGATTTATTAATAATCAAATATACTATTCGTATGAGTTGGTGGGACAACCTCCAGGTTGGGTGGCGAGACAAAGTCTGCTTAATGTCATGCCTCCTCGAACGGAATAACCCGTCTCCCTTTCAATGTTTAGCTTTACCGGGGACAAGGCTTACCCACTATCAACTCAAACTTATAGCATGATTTGTATTATAAAATCAAGAATAGAACAATAACTAATCGTTTGTAGTTTTAAGAGAAAACTAGTTATGTCACATATTGACTTTTGATTTCTGATGTAGAAGATCATAAAAGACGCAACTACAGAGCATACTTTCGCAATCGGTGACGCTATAATGCATAATATATGAATAAAGTATGCATAGATAAAAGGAAGCAACATGATAATATAGAAGTAAATTGAACTTATTTAAATAACAAAAGTTATACCTTCCTAGCTTTCTCTCCTTAACAAGCCTTCTTGAACTTCAAGATCTCCTTAATGCTAGAGCAAGCTCGTGCTGATAACGTGTTGTAAATTGAGTTGGAACTTGTTAAGAACTAGAGAAGGAAATAGAAGACTAAAAACTTCTACTACTACAAACTACTACTACAAAGGAGAAGAGAAGAAATGAAATAGTTGGAATGAGAAGTTTTCATTCAACTTGGTGTGCTTTTACAATGAGGTTGGCACCCTTTATATAGGCCATTTGGTGATGATGATAAATGTACTTCATACAATGTGCACAAGCAACACATACACCCCATGTCATACAATACATCACAAGCAACATAGACAATACATGAAAGAGTTGATGTACATTGGAGAGGATTACAAGTTACATGACAATACATAGACAAGTGGAGGTACTATTAAGTGATACATACAAGTTACATGACTACACAATATGTTGGTGTACATGCATGGTCATCCATATTCCATAACACTTCTAACATTCTCTTTGCTTTTCATATAAGCACTTATCCACCTCCCCAAACATAAGCTAAAAAGCAAAAGCTTAACTAAACATTGACATTGTGAATTAAGGGGGTCAATGCAGTGTTTTTCCTAAACCTTTTAAGTCAAACTGTCCCTTGATTTCCATGAAATGTATATGGCAGCTTAATCTGACAACTCTAGGAATATGATGAAAAAAAAGAGGTGCCAAACTTACCTTTCATAATTTTTTCAAAGAATTAGTTTTTTCCAACTTAGAATATTATGCATGAACCCTAAAACAATATAGCTATTTGCATTTCCAAATTGACCCTTTTGCCATCATACAACAATCTCATCGTCGAAATTTTAGACTTCTTATAATAAACTTTTTGTTATAAGAAATAAACACTTTTTGACTCCCACACGAACCCTAACCTCGGTGTATTTCAAAAAGTAATGTGGGGTTATTATCATTATTTTTCTCAAATAGGAAATGTTTCTTTAAAATTACAAAACTAATGTATTTTTCCTTTTGAAAAAGGTCATGATGATTTGGGACTGAGGCTATGTTGTTGTTGTTGTTGTTGAAAAAGGTCATGATGACATGGTGTGTTGTTGATGAGGTGGAATTTTGTATGAAATACTAAGCGTATGAATTACTCTTTTTAATAAAGAGTTATTTGTTCAACCTAACAAGTTTATTAATTACTTTTTTGGAGAATGAGTTATTTGTTTAACCCATACAACCTCGTGCAATCATGCAAACCATGCAAACGTTACGCACGTATTTCGAGGTGGACAATTCATGCAACATCGTGCAATCCATGCAAACCATGTAAACGTCACGCACGTATCTCGATGTAGATAACCCATGCAACCAACACCACTAAATAAACAACCAACTCGCCTACCTCTTTCAACCCCTCTGACCACCTAGCTACACATCCCACCCCTAGCCCATATTTTCGAGAACGCATGGAATATATTCCCTACGTTCTCGAAGACTCCCGTAAACGACTGAAAAATTGACTTGCGCCACGTGTCAAGTCAAGGTCGTATGTGGGATATACTCGTCGAAATACGTATGTCCGAAAGAATGTGTTAGTTGCTTCCGCTAAAATTGTAAAACTCAAAAAAAATATTAATAACTCAACTGTAAATGTTGAATGTACTGATAATGATAGATCGGAAGGCTGACTAAGCCTGCGTTGACCTTGCGAGACTGGCTCGGGGGTCCACTTAGGTTTAGGACGGGCGAGGCCTAATTTGTGGAAAATTGGGGCCGTCACACTCCCTGGTCCCCGTGACAATGGGATGTCATTGTCACGGGCCAGATGCATATAACATAAATGGCACATACTCCAGATGCGCCATTTGTGTTATGAAACAATCCACGTAGACGCCACGTGTACTATGTCAAAAAAACTTGAATGGCGCATTCGGAGAATGCACCATTCTTGTTATAGCTAGGTCAGTCTACGTCCACGTGGACTGTTCAGAAAACTTGGAATGCGCCATTCATGTCACCACGTGGCAATGCAATTTTCCTCCCATTGTTGATGCATTTTCGAAAGGCGCAATACATTAGTTAACAGATAAAAAGAAATCCCAACTTATTTTGCTCATTTAAGCCATTATTTACTGTATGGCTGTAATTTTTCCCCTAACCTCTCCCAAAGTTGTTTGATAACCAGACTGAGCAAGAACCTGACTTTAATTTCTCAGCCTTTGATTTGTTGTAAACCAAATATAAATGCAATTCAATTCATTAGATCTTAATTAATTTAACCATAATATATACATATATTGGTAGATGAGAAGCCTTATAAGTCGACCTATATATATATGTTGCCTTACTGAAATATAGGGTGGGCAAACTTGCACCATACAAACACTACAACAAAATGGGTCTATAGCAACACTTTTTTACCAACACTAATAAAAAAATGTCTTTAAATTTTAATTTTAGAGACACATGATATATAAGCGTTGCCAAGTTTAAAATTTTGAGACGCTTAACATACAAGTGTCTACAAATTAAGGACACTTGATATTAAAACATCGTCAAATTCAAAATCTTGAGACGTATAATGTACAAGTGTCTCAAAATTAAGGACACTTGTTAAAACAATGTTGCCAAATTTAAAAATTTGAAGACACTAATTCAAAAGTTTTGTTAAGTTTCAATTCTAAAAATACATAGTTTATAAGTGTTGTTAAAATTAAAAATGAGGGCACAAACAATAAGTGTTGTCAATTTCAATATTTAAAATGCATAATTTATAAATGTCTCCTATATTAGAGACGTTTGGTAAATTAGTGACACCAAATTTAAAATTTGGGGACCCTAATTTATATGTGTTGTCAAGATTCAAATTTAAGGACATATAATTTACTAGTGTTGTTAAGTTTAAAATTTAAAAACACATAATTTATAAGTGTTGTTAAATTTTAAATCTAAGGACATTAAAGTTTGTTATAAAAACTCTTTTCTAATAAACCAATCATTAATTAGTAGGCCTAACAAAGAAAGCAGATCGGAGCCAGAGTTGGAGAAACTAATGTATATGCAGTCCACAACATTGTGAATTTCAAAAAGAGTTAAATATATCTTAGATAATAAAAACTCTTTTCTAATAAACCATAGTTGAAAATTATTTTTCAGGGAAGTTAATCATGTATTCCCAAAAATCACATATTTTCTTTCAAAGTAGTATTTAATTTCTGGACAAAGTACTGCATTTTAATTCATCTTCTTTCATGGTATGCAACCTTAAGTCATTAAAGTAATTATAGGATTCAAAACAAAAGGGTATGTATATACATTGATAAGTCGTTAATTATGTAATTATATATAATTTATTTATATATTCTTATTAGCTTAATTGTCCTCATTTATTGTTTTAGATTATTAGGGTGCGCCATTAAATTTGTGGCGAAAAAGTATATGCAAAGTAGTGGAACAGTTACCAGATGATCTGCCTTGAGACACGCATTGTACATTTGATTTGGTGATGAGGAGCACTTGAGAGACGCAGCTGGAAAACACATTTCTCACACAGTGCTTCAGAGCCGTGGAGACCATCCTCAAGATCCGCGTTGTAAAGTCTATCAAGAATTCGCAAACATTCATGCGTCCCTTCACGCACTCGGCAGGGCCACGTGGCGACTTCCTATTCGGCCAGCACGCGAGCGGCTTTTCCTCGCTTCAGCAGCCGTGATGTCCTCCAGACTTCTTCGCTTCAGCGCCATTATAAATGTTGTAATATTTTCCTTTTCATAACTTTGAAAAAAATAATACATCAGACTGAATTTCGATTTTACTGTTGGCGTGTTGGAATGTTGCCAAAAAATAACTTTTTCATGGTCCAATTATGAGCTGCTAAGAAAGTATTACAAAATTTATAATGGGCGAAAGATAACATGCCAGAAAGTCTGATTACTTTACAGATTTTGATTATTCAAAAGTATACTTATTTGTTGTTTATTTTCAAACAAAGAAGTCTACTTTTTTGCATGTTTCTTTTAAGTAATAAAGAAATCTTTTTAAGTGCTAACTGGACAATTACGATTACTTCTATTTTGACTGTTGAGTTTGTAGTTTAAAGCTATAAATCAAAGATTATTAAGAAACTTCATTTAAGAGCTTTGTACTATTAACTTAATTTTAGTTCCATTAACAAAGAAGTTCAAAAGAAAGAGTGTCAACTAAACATATTAGTACATGTCTTATGATTACAAATCCTCTAATGAAAAGATTACATCAAATGCATTTAAAGAACACGTCGACAAGAATGAACTTTGGTAGTAATTTTTAAATAATCTTAATTTGGGATTTGATTATGTTTGAGTTTAAGTTTTACTTTATGAGATCTCATTTAATGTGCTAATTATACTTTAGTATCTGCACCACTTATGTTAACGATCATTATAAGTGAATTTAGTCTTTGACACATACATTATAGTTTATGAGTCATTTAAAATGAATTAGCAATGCTCGTGGTACATGTAAGGGAATATGTCATATTTTGATGTATAACCAGTATGACTCTCATTGCTATTTTATGTTATAATGATTTTAAGATACCGAGCGTATATGCGCGCTAATATAAAAATTATGTAATGCTTGGTCATAATGTCAAGTAGGAGAACCATTAAACTATATGTGACCCACATTATTAAAATTTATGATACTATGAGACAAGTCGAAGAATTTAAGACCATTATATGTCTCATAAGGTTATGTCTTAATGTACATATGTAACTTATGAAACTAAAGTCTTTTGAGCTCCCTTGGTTACCAATTTGATGGAAATATGTATTAATATGTAGGAAGCTTAAAAGTTTTCCCTCAAATCTAAAAAAATGCACTTGTATCATCAAACAACGAGTCAAATGTTGAGGCTCATGAGGGCGATAAAGATCTTGGGTTTTAGGAGTCCATATAATCGCTTCCGCAAGTAATTCTCTATTTGATCTAATTCTTATGTTTAAGAATGTTTACAATCAGTGCATGATCGATTCTCAATAAAAAAGAAGAAAAAAAAAAAACAACAAAGAACAACAACAATATAGCCTCAATTTCAAATTAATTGATATCTTCCATTGAGGTCGATTTAGAGCATTTGCACCAAAAAAAAAAAAAGAAAAGAAACAAAGAACAACAACGACAACATAGTCCCAAAAAAACATAATATATATTTTTATGTACTAAGCCAATTCGAAGTTTAATTAAATGTTTCGAAACTTTGGGCTAAATTAATTTAGAGCATTTGCACCAAATAATAATAATAATAATAATAATAATAATAATAATAATAATAATTATAATTAACAGCAACAACAACGACATCGTGTAGTAGTAGAAGGTGCAAATGCTGAGAGAGAGAGAAATGGGCGACTTTTGACCATGTAGGAGGTGCAAACTAAATTCCTCCTATATATACACGTGCAGTATTGGAAATTTGGAACCATTTTGTTTGCTTACCTTTTTTATTTGAAAACTTCTTCATCTGAAGATGTTGAACTGACACATGTTTCTTTCTCTTCAGAGCTACAGCTCAGGTATTTTATTTTATTGACTCGGCGCGCGTCAATTTTTGTTATGTTCCACGTAAATAATGTTTATTAGGCTCCCAAGTCCATGTTTGCTCCCAAATATAAACTGAGAAATTCAAAATAGATGGCCATCAATATTAATGGTCTCTAATATGCAAAACGTAAATCATCGATATAGTAACGAGTTCCTAATTAGCCTATGTAGGATTAGTCAAATCGAAGGTTTAGGAAAAAAAATTTTATTTATTCTTTTTATAAAAAAAAATAGTACATTTTTTCTATTAGACCTTTTCTTAATTTTTTTTATTATATTTACTATTTCCAAAAATATATTTATCGTGTTTTTTTAATAATTAGAAATTTCATGGTTTCAAATATATATATATATAGTAGTTTTCATAACGTGCCCACGTTGCATAAATTAAATTAAAACTAAAAGTAAGGTTGACGGCATTGGTGTGTGAAAAAAAAAAGGTAATTAATGGTTAAAGAATATTGTCAATTATTTTCGTGTCAATGCGAAGGAGGGATTGCTCTTATTTGTATAGTTAGGGACGATAAGCCATTGTGAATTTGAAATTTGAAGTTTTGTTAGTACAGAGGAAGTAAAGATTATTTCTATGCCGGTATTGTATCTTTGTAGAAAAGAGTTGGCTTTTGTATCTATATTTTTCATTTTCATTACTAAATGCTTTCTCATAGTTTTGAAGTAAAGATGGTCCCTCAATTTATGCTCAACTTCCAAATTGAAAATTGAGATTGCAAAGAGTGTATACTTGAATTATGCTGAAATTTTATTAAAATTAGTTGACGAGTAAAATCTTGTGATAATATACATGATCAATTACAAGATGTGAGACTATTCATTGACTAGAAAAATGACAAGTGTTTCTTACAAATGAAGATTTAGTTACATTCATATTGTAGACAACATATTTTATAGAATAACCCGAGGTCTCCAATAACCAACATGTCTTTGTTGTCTTTATTGTATAAGCATTTTCTTAGATACCTCAACAATTGTTAATTGTTATTATTTTCTTTTATCTTTTCTTCAACATATTGGAGAAGTTGGAAACATAAGAGTGCCATATTTATATTTTAAGAGCTTCTTCATATTTTCTAGCGCAAATATCTTTAAAAAAAAAAATCTTTTCTATATCTACCTCGTTTGTTGGTTTGTTTCTTCATTTTTTTTAGTGACAATGTAGCAGTCTTCGTAACTTCCCTTAAAACATATTATACAATTGCATTGCATAGTTATTCAATAACTCTAAGGAGAAATCAAATCAAAAAGAAAAAATAACTCATATTAGAAACACACTTTTCATAATTAATCAAAGGAAACATTCAAAAAATAGGAGGGGTAATTATGAAAGTACAAGCTTTAACTATCGTTCGAGATAAGGAAAGAAACCAAACTTACAAATTATGAGATAAACCTGAAATTTTTTAACTTAAATTAAAAAGAACTTCAATTGAACCATACCAAATTAAGAAACAAAACCAACAACAGAGATATAAATAAATTCACTAAAATTGATCGAGTTTATATCTCTACACATCAAAACTCTACATACTCGAGAGTCGAGACATATTTAAAGTCCAATTCACATTAGATCAATCCTCTAAGGACTTGACCTCGATTGAAAACGTAAAATACATTATTATTAACATATACAGATCAATCTATGAACTTACTCAAAAAATTACATCTATGCATTTTAATCTAACATAAGCATCATTATCTTTTAAGTACTAATTAACAAGACTGCAACTTGACAATATGGACTTCAATAATTTTGTGCAACTCTTGTATGCTTGTTTCTATTTATCTAGAATTATATGATAATCATGCCATGCCAACTAATTAGACATTGCTTTTATTTTATTTTATTTATCATTAATAGGCTACATATCCTTGCAACAACATTGTTAACTATTCAAACATATAAACACTTTGAGGAACCATACAAAAAAATATATGTGATAAATATAGCTATAGAGTTGTTGAAGGTTGTTGACGAAGATGGATTAGTGTTTTAGATTGTTGGTGTCGAAGTCGGGAAGAAAAAAGAGATGATGAAGTTCCCATTGTTATTATCGAAGTCGGAATACGAAGTGGGAATAATGACGGAGATGACTGGGAGAAATGGAACAAACGGTAAAATAGACCTTTCCTCACGGTCCATATTCACTCTTTTCATATATAGAAGTAGATATAGAAATTTCGTTAAACATGAATGTCTCTCAATACATGCAACAAGACAAAACATAGAATTAATCACCATCTCAAATTGATTCTTTAATCTTAATTATTCAAAACAACATTCATGACTCGTGATTCAATCTTTCGATATCTAAAACATGTATGTTTGATAAGAAAAACCCTAATAAACTATATACTCTGCAGTCATACACAACTTGTTGAGGCTTTCACCTTTTACATGCTAAACCTGTTGAAAAATATAGAACTAGTACTCCATTACAAATCCCATGAACACTCCTCCGGGAATTCGATAAGATTGCTGCCTAAAATGGTGTCATCTAGAACGATATTGCCATTTTCGAAAATTGTGGATTTTGGTTGGTGATCATGGTACTGCACATTCTTTAGGGAGCTCATGAGCTGATTTATTTGCCCATTCGACTGGAGAATGCTCGCTCTTGTCAACTCCAGTTGCTCCAGAAGATCTTGAACATGCTTCTGCAAATGGAAGACGACGCCTGCGCTCGCATGGACAGGATCTCGAAGCCTCCCTCGAGCTTCATACACCATGCTTTTCACTGCATCCTCCCTCTCTCTTTCTTCAACCACCTACGTACAATTAATAAACAAAAATCATATTAATATCTCATGCAATTGCATTAGTTAATAAACTGAAATATTGTAGTCCTATTTGATTAAACATAACATATATATATATGTATGATTCATGAAATTAACATGGCTAAAATTATAGACTGGTACTCACTTGGAGCATTTTGATCACATTACTTGCACCATAAACCTTGTGCACAATCGCGAAACTCTCAACTTCCTCTAAAGGGAAATATGGCGCCAAGAGGCAGTCGTCATTGCATCGGCGACGAAGCATCCTGCATGCTGCGCAAGGTCGACTAATTCTAGGCAATATTGAATCTATCTGAGCATCCATTAATTTGTTTGAAGTACTATATATATGTAGATATAGAAACTCCAAGACCACCTATTTTACTCAATGAGCAAAACTGATGAAGAGCCTGTGCAAGTGTACGTATATAATGCAAGTGAAGGTGAGGTTTAAGGGCACAAATTGGCAAGTGAGAAACACATGTATATATGCAATGTTCTCAATAGGAAATTCAAAGAAGAGTGCAAGAAAGGTGGTAAGGCGGCACTATAGAGTCTTTGGTAAGAATAATAGAGAATAATAATAATAATGGAATATATGTGCCAACAAATGGACAGCCTATATATACAGATATATCCTCGTGAGTCACACTTCCAATAGATGAAGCCTACCATTTTAGCCCCTAAAATTACTAAGGTTTGACCTATATATATACCATTGTATATATCCAAAACTACGGCATGCTGGTTTTGGTATTTGGATCAAATAAAAATAATTAACACTTTATAATTGGTTATAAGTTTGATGGTTTTGATTCACAAAATAAGGAGAGCTGACGCAGCGGAGATCTTCTAAATCAGTTGAACGAATCCACGAACAACTCGATCTAGGTCAAAACTTAAGCCAAAGTTCAAAAATTCTTTTATTTCAATCAAAACTACGAATTACACCCAATAGATCGCTTAAATAGCGAAACCCTAAAATTTGCCAAAAATAGTAAAAAGTCTAAAAAGCCATAAACTGAAAACTAGACGAAAAATAGAAACAAACGCCGCAAAAGGCAATAAAAACGGAAATTCCTAATGAAAGTTATAAGCGAAACAAAACTTTCCTAAAATAGCAAAATTGCCGTTTCGAAGGGCGAAACGATGGAATTTGGCCGAAAAACGTCGTAGTCACAGCAAAGCTGTGAGTTGTGATCTCCACGTCGTTTCCAATAAACCCATACCCCCGGATCGCTCATGAGTCATATCTTTTCCTATTTTTCCAAGAATTTGCAACTAATTCTTGGACTTCATCATTATCCTATCAAGAATTTGCGAACTAATTATTGGGCTTCATTATCCTATCAAGAATTTGCAAGCTAATTCTTGGACTTCATCATTCTCCTCAGGGTGGACATAATTCGCCCTCGAATTGTCATCATCAGACGTATCCCCATAATAGGGAACAAGATGCTCGACATTAATTTTCACACCTGACTGAATCCTTGTACTTGTCAGCAGCCTTCTGCAAGTTAACTTTGATAAATTGGTGAATCTTTTGCAGCCCACGAACAAAGTCTTCTGCCTTGCCATCAGTATATCAGATTCCTTCTTGTTACCATGCCTTGATTCAGCTTTGAATTGCAAAGAAGCAAAATCTCCTCTCGAATTTGTAATGGCAAAGATACGCTTGCCCAAGGATCGCTCTAAGAGTTGTCAACCTCACTGCGCGAGGCACTTCTCTTTGGCACCCTCACCAAAGAACCTCACTGCGGATTGTAAGAGATCGCTTTGCCAAACAAAATATCAAGAGACTCTCTAGTTTCGTGGCCGTCTCAAGCCTCGCGTGGCGCATCCCCAATAAAGCCTTCGTTGTCACTGCCAGTCTGGCCAGCCGGATCCACTCCAAAGATCATCTATGAAGTTATCGTCATCCATAGTCCTAACACCTTCTTGGTCATCCTAAGAATCCGCCCCGAACCGTATCCCGTAGCTCCTTCATCTCGCGATGGCGGCCAGATAAATCGCCGACAAGCTCCCACCCTTCGAGCTCATCTTCCCTCCCTTATCAAACTCCTTGTCCCCCTTCAATTTCTTCTCTTTCTTTCTAAACCCATCTTCCTTCGACCCTTCCGCTTCTGCGACGACGACGACGGCGCGCTCGCAAACTCATCTCTCATGAACGCCGGTTCTTCATCTTCAATCCCAAAATCGTGCGTCCTCTCTCTCGTCCCCACTCTTCTTCACCAATCTCTTCCTCGGCGTCGCCTTCGAACCCGAATCATCGAACTCGTGAACTAGCGTCTGAACAGTCACATCATGTTGGCGTCCTTGCTCCGAACCGTGCCCTCCTCTCCAGCCTCTCTCGTGAAAGACCCTTTGTTGCACGCCCGCCACGGGCATAATACTTCCCGTCGCCTCCCCGTAACGCGAGGGCCTAAAACCGCTCTCCTCTTCTCGCGCTCCTCTTCCCGCACGAGACGACGAAACCCCGATCGGACTCCTCCGAAGATAACTGGTAACCGCCCTGCTTACTATGACCTGAAGGTCTGCGCAAGTCCTCCGAACCCCAACGCATGAACTCTCTCGATCCGTGATGGGAGTCCCTCCATCTCCCCACAGAACCTACGGAATCCGTCCTCTCGAAGGGGAGGATACGATCCATATGCCGATCCAACAACTGATCGATTCCGACAGTTAATTGTTCTACCACCGCGACCATGCGTTGGTCAATTAATGGGCCAATTTCTCGATTCAGATTGTTACGATCATACACCTCCTCGATACGCTGCTGGTTCCTCTTCGGCGGCATGATTTCTCCAATCACGCTGAAGCAGGCTCTGATACCAACCGACGCAGCGAGATCTTCTAAATCAGTTGAACGAATCCACGAACAACTTGATCTAGGTCAGAACTTAAGCCAAAGTTCAAAAATTCTTTTATTTCAATCAAAACTACGAATTACACCCAATAGATCGCTTAAATAGCGAATAAACCCTAAAATTTGCCAAAAATAGTAAAAAGTCTAAAAAGCCCTAAACTAAAACTAGACGAAAAATAGAAACAAACGCCGCAAACGGCAATAAAAATGGAAATTCCTAATGAAAGTTATAAGCTAAACAAAAGTTTTCTAAAATAGCAAAATTCCACGTCATTTCCAATAAACCCATACCCCCGGATCGTCATGAGTCATATCTTTTCCTATTTTTCCAAGAATTTGCAACTAATTCTTGGACTTCATCATTATCCTATCAAGAATTTGCAAACTAATTATTTGGCTTCATTATCCTATCAAGAATTTGCAAGCTAATTCTTGGACTTCATCAAGAGCTTTGCCAACTGGTTTGACATCCTCATCTATATCTATATATATAAAGGTTTGATGTCAACCGCTTTGACATCCTCATCCTCAACTGGTTTTTTATCATCATTTTAATTTTCTAATTTTATAAATTTTTATTTTTTATTTATTTTTATTATCGATTCTCCCAATATATAATTACTTATTATGTGTGCATTTATTAATAATTAATAATGGTTATATTATCAACGAATGAATTAATAGAATTAGTACATTCTACTCGAAACCATAAGCAAATACATGAAATGGAGTGTGATAAACGTTTTTAAAAATTATGGGTAGATACATGGAATTGAGTGTAGTACAAGTTCTATTCCCCTATAAATTTCACCTCCAATCCATTCTTTTATTGTAATTCTCCCGCATCCAGTTTGAGGAATTTTTGGGAGTGCTTGGCCATCATCTCGAATTTTTGTTTGGGTCTCCAAGTGCACATGTTTGCAGGGTTTTTTGTGTTTGAATATGACGCAGCGGAGATCTTCTAAATCAGTTGAACGAATCCACGAACAACTCGATTTAGGTCAGAACTTAAGCCAAAGTTCGAAAATTCTTTTATTTCAACCAAAAACTCCGAATTACACCCAATAGATCGCTTAAATAACGAAACCCTAAAATTTGTCAAAAATAGTAAAAAGTCTAAAAAGCCATAAACTGAAAACTAGACGAAAAATAGAAACAAATCCCACAAACGGCAATAAAAACGGAAATTCCTAATGAAAGTTATAAGCGAAACAAAACTTTCATAATATAGCAAAATTGCCGTTTCGGAGGGCGAAACGATGGAATTTCGCCGAAAAACATCGTAGTCACAGCATAGCGGTGAGTTGTGATCTCCACGCCGTTTCCAATAAACTCATGCCCCCGGAACGCCAAAACTCAAACGCCCAAACTTCGCCATTTGCGGAAATTACTAAAATGCCATCCTGTCATATCTTTCCATCATATTTTTCCAAGAATTTACAAGCTAATTCTTGGACTTCATCATTCTCCCCATGGTGGACAAAATTCGCCTTTGAATTGTCATCATCAGACGTATCCCCATAATAGGGAACAAGATGTTTGACATTAAATACATCAGCCGTGCGAATGTGACTTGGCAATTTCAATCTGTAAGCATTAGGATTAATTTTCTCAAGAACCTCCACAGGACCAATCTTTCGAATTGACAATTTGTTGTAAAGAGAACCTAGGTCTTTAGTGAGAACTGCCCACACAAAGTCACCCACTTCAAACTCCATGTGACGCTTCTTCCGATCTGCATATTGTTTGTACTTGTCAGCAGCCTTCTCCAAGTTATCTTTGACAGATTGATGAATCTCTTGCAGCCCACTAACAAAGTCTTCTGCCTTGTCATGCCATCTAGTCTTACTTGGCACTGTTAACAGATCAAGAGGACCTCGAGGTAGTACTGAATACACAACCTGAAAAGGACTAAACCCGGTACTTCGATTAACGGCATGGTTGTGTGCAAATTCTGCCTGGCTCAACTTGAAGTCCCAACTCCCGACATTCTCACCCACCAAGCTCCTCAAAAGGTTGCCTAACGAATGGTTGACAACTTCAGTCTGCCCATCTGTTTGCGGATGATAAGCACTGCTAAATTTCAGCTGCGTGTTCACCATAGCCCACAAACTGCGCCAAAAATGGTCGAGGAATCTAGTGTCCCGATCTAAAACAATCATGGTAGGAAGGCCATGCAATCTATACACCTCCCGAAAGAACAGCTGAGCCACCTTTACAGCATTTGTGGTCTTCCTGCATGGGATGAAGTGAACCATCTTAGAAAAACGATCAACCACCACAAAAATTGTGACGGCCCCAACTACAAATAAGGGCTCAGCCCGGCCTAATCCCTAATTAAGCCCTAATCTCCCCTATAGGACCTAATCAGGAACTAGTCAACATTATTTAAATACCTAAATGCCTACCATTTATGATACCACCTATAGTTAACTTAATTGGTCTAGTGACTAACCTAGGGTTGTCTATAAAGCGAGTTAATTTTTTTTTATCTAACCAATTATTCAAATGGAAGTCTTATTAAATTACTAGTGAAAATGAAATCCTAAGGCCTAACCTATTGTGGAAAAACCAGGAAATAGTAATCATATGCATATATAAACAAAAATGGTGATATATATAACATGTGTCCAGTTCTATAGTCCTATCACTCAACCTAAAAGCCAAACTAACATGTACATAAAAAGGTAATACAAAGAATACAAAACGTACAAAAGTATGTCGTAGCAGTCCTCCACCGGCTCAGAGGTAGTCACCAATCTTCTCTTTGCCTGGTCTGCTACTCGGTTGATATGCACCACCGTCACAAACTAGACGGTGAGTGCATGAATATATTTAAGTAATACTGAGAGACATCGATCCGCATTCCCAAATAGGCAACGAGTATCAAATTGCATAATTTAAATATAAACTATGCTTTGAAAGAAACATCATGCAAAGAGATACTTGAGTTAATCAAATATGAAACTGACTCAAGGCTAAGTAGTAATGGATTAGGGTCGGTCAGCCGCGATCTTCATCACATCGGCCTGTCCACTACAATTTGAGCTCTGCTCTATATCATTTCATTTCAAATTGAGCTCTATATCATAATTCAAAAGGTCGTACGTACGATACGCCTTTTCTATTCCAAGTGAATTAGTCGTCACCGAATGTATGCTTGCTAACATACCCAAGTTTTAAATCTCGTCATGTTCACCCAAGTTATTCTTGCGCCAACAAACCCCGAGGTCCGGTTACCCCCCTGTTCGAGGCACGTTACCTCGTGTGTCATGCAAGGTAGTGGAGAAATCCCCTAACATCCCGACAAGTCTAGTGACCCTCGTATGAAAGCGGAATTTCTATCATCGAATGACCCTAACCACAAGAACCACTTTTATATTCAACAATGACACAACATTGAAATCCAAGAGATGTAGTAGCATACTAATGCACAAAGGACTTGAGTAAAAAAAAAACAAATTATCCTAATAGCATGCTATATCAATGACTTCCATAAATAACAATCAACATGACAAAATATAGGAATTGGAATCGATGATATGCAAGACAGAGTATGCTATGAACATAATAAAATGAGCAACTGAAACAAGTCATAGCATATGGATTTCAAAGGCAATTCATTTCAAATAATCGAGAAGAAATAAATAAATGGAATGAAATGTAAATAAATGTCTCAAATTAGTTTACTTACATACACACAACAATTCATAAGCTATCCTGCTCCTGTCGCGTCGATGTACGCGCCCAAACCCCGTAAGAGCTCCTCTAGGATCCTAACAGCTGAAATCGTATCAATTTAAATTTCAATTTAATGATTTAACATCCCTAAATTGGTCGACATCGGTCAAAATTGAGTTCGAGACCAATTTGCCGATTTCACGTTTTTCGAGGTAAAACCCCGATATGACACCTCGATCGACTCCCGAATTCTTCACTTTTTATAGGAATATTGAAGTTTTATTGATTTGGGTCACAAATATAATTTTCTCTATTTTTTTGGAATTTTTCTGAATTTTTTCATATTTTTATCTATTTTCAGGAATTTATTATATATTAAAAACAGTTTAATTTAGTTAAATAATTATATATATATAATATAAATGGGTGGATCCGGGTCAAACCCGACCCGGTCCAATCGGATCCGGGTCAACCCGACCCAGTCCAGTTGGACTCGGGTCTGTTTGACCCGATCCTCAATGGGTCAGGGTCGGTCTGACCCGACCCACATGGGTTCTGGTCGACCCGACTCGTTGTCCCCTTCTTCTTCTTCGCGGAGCTTCGCTCGCCGCTGCAAATTTTTTTTTTTTTTTTTGCGAGGCGTTCGGACTTTGGCGTCCATCCCAAACCATCAAAAGTTGATGGCAGGGGAGACCCTCTGCCATCTTCTTCCTCACGCCTTTCGGCCATGGAGGCCGAGCCTTCCATGGCCGAACATGGCGACCAACAACAACAACCCAAACAACAACAACAACAGCAACGACAGTAGCAACAACAACGCGAGATCAACTCACCTTCGACTGTCGATCTCTTTCTCTCTCCCAATCTCTCTCTCTCTCCTTTCTTTCTCTTTTCTTTCTTCTTCTTCCCGATTTCTCTCGGTCTCTCTGTGCGTTTTGTCTTTTTTTTGTTTTAATGAGATCAAAGTGACATGTATATATATATATGTGGTGTATGGATAAGCGAGGTGATGTGGCCTCACCCCCACCACTCACTTCTACTCATTTGTTTTTTTTTTTTTATAATTGAACAAATTTTACTTACCCCACGAGCTGCTACCTCGGGCCCACGTCGGCACGCAATTCGAGGCGCATCCCTGCTCGTCTCTGTATCTGCATACCCGTAAATGACTTAGCAGTCTACACACATACAATACACTAGGCAAACAACACAACAAATATAATATTTTCCACGGCCACCGTGCCTCGGTAATGACACGTATCGCATTGCGGGTCCCATGTCATGGGTCATTGTGTCCTAATTAACGAATTAAACGTGCATTAATTATTGGGCCGTGACAAAAATAGAGTCATTTCCCCGCTGTGTTCTAGGCAAACCCAACACGAAATCCATGCTAATATCAACCCATGGCTGTTTGGAATGGGCAAAGGTATATATAGACCGACATTAGTTGCGGTACCTTTCGAAAGCTGGCAAGTCCGATCGGTGCACATATCTGTCCACTTCCTTGCGAATGGTAGGCCAAAAGTAAGAGGCCTGCACCAGCTGCAAAGTGCGATCACGCCCAACATGTCCCTCTCCATGCAACTCTCTAATAATCTGCAATCTCAGGCTGCAATTAGGAATGCAAAGTTGGTTGCCTCGAAATAAGTAATCCTCATGGAGTATGTAATCGGTACGCTCCTCGCTCCGCACCTTCTCCACAATAGTAGCAAAGAAATGATCAGTAGTAAACAAATCAGAGAAGGAGGAAAACCTGGGTACCTCAATGGTCATGCGGCTCAACAAACTTTTTCGTCAACTCAGGGCATCGACAACTCTGTTGGTCACACCAGACTTGTGTTTCACCACAAAAGTAAAGTGCTCCAAATAGGCTACCCAGGAAGCATGTCTGGCCGAGATCTTGTTCTGCCCATGTAAGTGTCGCAATGCCTCGTAGTCTGTAAACAACACGAACTCTCTGTGGAAACGATAATGTCGCCAATGCTTCACGGCTTGTACCACTGCATAGAACTCCACATCGTAAGTGTTATACCTCAACTTCGCCCCAGACAGCTTCTCACTGAAATAGGCAACATGCCTATTATTCTGACTCAAGACAGCTCCGATGCCTACCTTGGATGCATCACTATGCAACTCAAAAGTTAGGCGAAAATCTGGCAACACTAGAATGGGTGCAGTGGTTAACCGCACCTTGATCAGTTGGAATGCTTCATCTGCCTCGTTGCTCCACCCGAACTTCACACCCTTCATACGATCCAGAATTGGGGCCATGATATCGTCTGAAGCGTGGAATGAACCGCTTTGTAGAAGAAAGCCAACCCATGAAAGCTGCGAACTTCCGTGACGGTGGTAGGTCTAGGCCCAGTGCAGATGGCTTCTACTTTAGACTCATCAACCTGCAACCCTTCTCCAGAAATGACATAGCCTAAGAAAAGGACCTTCGGTGTCAAAAATGAGCACTTTTTCATCGCAACATAGAACTTCTCCCTGCGCAAGATAGTTAGAACATCTCGCACGTGCTGGAGGTGTTCCTCCTCGTTAGTACTGCATATCAATATATCATCAAAATATACCACAACACACTTGCCTATCAAAGCTCTCAAGCTCTGGTTCATGACTCTCGTGAAAGTGCTAGGTGCGTTTGACAACCCAAACGGCATGACTAACCACTCATACAGCCCCTCCCTTGTTTTAAAAGCAGTCTTCCACTCATCCCCAACTTTAATGCGAATCTGGTGGTACCTACTATTCAAATCCAGTTTTGTAAAAAAATTTGCTCCACTCAATTGGCCAAGTAAATCATCCAAGCGAGGGATAGGAAAGCGATACCTGACAGTAATCTTGTTGATTACTCTACCGTCCACACACATCCGCCAGGAGCCATCTTTCTTTGGTGTAAGGAGGGCTGGTACTGCACACGGATTTAGACTTTCACGGATGAATCCCTTCGTCAATAACTCTTCAACCTGTCAGCGCAACTCCTCATGCTCACTGAGACTCATTCGGTAGTGTGGTCTATTAGGTAGTGATGCACCAGGTTCAAGGTCAATCTGATGCTGAATATCAAGCAATGGTGGCAGTCCTTCTGGCATCTCATCGTGGAAAACATCACAAAACTCCTTCACAATAGGAATTGCAAACTTCAGGAACATCAACATCTCTATCTACCTCCTTTCCCATCAAGATGTAAAGTATCTCGAAATCTGTAATTCATTTTCAAATCTTGTCAAAGACAAAGAAGCTATTAGATTCTTTAGTAGGCTTAACTTCCACCGAATCCTTAGCGGTACTAGCACAATCTTCACTCCCTTGAACATAAGGGTGTATTTATTGCTCGCCATCATGCACAACTCCCCTATCAAACCGCCAAGGACGTCACAAGAAACAAGTAACAAGCATCCATAGCCACAACATCACACAAGATCAATCCTTGTAGTTAGCACTAATAGAAAAAGTCACCAAGGCGAGCTTCGACATCTTCACCTCACCACCCTTCTCCAGCCAAGCTAGCTTGTAGGGCCTGGGGTGTTGTTCAGTTGCAAGGGAGAACTTCTGAACCGCTTCAACTGAGACGATATTCTTGCAACTGCCTGCATCAATCATGAACCTGCATACCTCGCCTAAGATGGTACACTTGGACTGAAAGATGTTATTTCGCAGCTACTCATCATCAGCGACAACTCTAGGAGTCATACAAGAATGCCTCACAACAAAGGCAGTACCCACATCTCCAGTCACGATCTCTTCTTCTGTGTTGTCAGAGGTATCAAAGGCTGGTTCTGCAGTGATGTTGGCCTCTTCCCCTTCGTCGTGCGACTAGCAGGGTTAATTGCAGCGGTATTACCTCCACTATTGATTGTCCCAACACTAACATTACTGGAACCATTACTCACACCCCGACGCTGTTGTTTCTCCACCAACAATGCTCGCTGGTGCGCTGCAGATAAGGAATCCGGATCAAACACTACAAGAAAAAAAAGAAACAACAACAAACTAATCTGTTGTTGATTTGATACGGATTTGTTGCTAAGGGACTCAGTAACAGATCATCAACAAATTAGAGGTGTTGCTAAACTCTTTGTCGCAGATTGAAGTTAGCAACAGATTTTGGTTCATTCTTGTCGTCAAAGAACGATTTGTGATGAAATCTGTTTTGAAACAAAATTAAAAAAATTTGTTGCGATTGGAAAAGGTGGTTCTGTTGCAAATCGATGCAAATCAAGAATGATCAAGTTCTGTTGCTTATATGCATCAACAAGACAAGCTACGCATTCTGCAGATCTGTTGCAAATCAATGACAGATCAAGCAACATATACATTTTTGCTTGATCAGTGCAAATTAGTTCTTGATTTGCACAATCAAGAAAAAATTCGTCATTCTTGATTTGTTGCAAAACAACGACAGATCAGCAACAAACGACTTTTTGTTGACTATGCAAATCAGCAACAGACCGTCTGTTGCTGATTTGGAATGATAATTTTTTTTATAAAATTACAGTTCACTGTAAACAGTAAATTCCTGCAGCAGTAAAATCTGAAAAAAATTATATTTATTCCTTCTGTAATTAAAATTAAAATTGAATAATTGTTTGTATATTATCAAAATTTGATAAAAAAAATATCTACAAAATGTTGAGATTAACATTTCATAATGAAAGATGAACATTATCCAACAAAATACTACACAAATTAAGATGGCAACTCAAATTAATTTACATATATATCTACAATGTAAATCTCACACCCTTACCCAATTGTGTCACCGATACAAGATAGACACTATACAATTTGCGTGCGTGTCCCATCCAAATCTTGAAAATGAAAAGGAATAATTTGAACAATATTCGAATTGCAATAAAAATATTCAAACACAAATGAAAAAATCAAAAAATTAAGCCTTGCTCATCGACCTCGTACATAAAAGATCGTCCACAGTGACACACATAAAAAATTTCCAACTCAAAAGGGAATGAAAGAACTTCCATACATGACATTCCATGCATTTTTTTCAATTTCTTTCATTTTGTACATTCATTCATATATATATATAAGAAGTTAAAAACATAGAAGAAGACATCATGCAGCCCACAAATGAACCATTCTAAAAACATTTAGAATTCAATATTTTCATGCATCAAATGTTTCTTTTCATTGTCCTATGGCTCATTAACAATCTCTTACAATGGTAAATTCAATTTTAAGGTTCAGCAAAATCAGACTTTTATATATATATATATATATATATATATATATATTTTTTTTTTTTTTTTTCATACGGATTAAAATTATGCTAGTTTCCTTGTTACCTAGATTCTAGTGAAGAGAGAAATTGCAGAAAATGCCGGAGGGATGACTTGCCATATTCCTTTCATGATAATATTATCTTATACAACAACAACATAGCCTCAGTCCCAAATTAACTGGGGTCGGCTACATATATCAAACTTTTCCATTGTGCTCGATTAATTAGGTTCATTTTGCTATAGTTTGGCGTTGGGTGATTCAGTTATTTCTGTTTGAAAAATGGGTGCAGTTTCTTCTTAACCCATGTACTGGAAATAGTTGTGAAAGAGGAACTGAAAGAAAAAATTGTAGAATTTATATGGATTATTGGGCATGATATGATTCCTTAAATATATTGTTTTCTCTTGTTCACTATTGTGGATGAGGTAATCTGGCTTGATAATGTTTCTCATATGGTTTTAGCTGTTTATAACTAGTGTATGACCAATACAAGACTCAATTGAACTCAGTTAATTATAGCTACCCTTGATTTCCTTGTGATTTTCTGAATCATTGTAATCGGCGAGTCTTATTTGTTTTTGCAGAGAAGGTGCGAGAGTGATTTGGGGCTATGTGGACAGAATATTGGGGCAGCCATCCCTAATAAGGGAGTCTTCTAGAGGCAAATATCCTTGGTCAGGCGTATTTTCTCGCGGCGTGAGCTCCTTGGCCCAAATATTTCACTGTTGCAATGAACACAATTGAGTTTTTTTTTTTTTTTGAGTTCTCACTGTGATCCAAATGTTCGAATTCTACAGGCGTAACAAGACATACATGAGCGAAGCCCAGCGAAGTGCACTTAATGCCCTCCTTTTCCGCACAGGTGACCAATCCAAAGACATTGTTCTTGCTCTTGCAACTAACCGTCCGGGCGATCTCGACTCTGCTGTTGCTGACCGCATTGACGAGGTCCTGGAATTCCCCCTCCCTGGAGAAGACGAACGTTTCAAGCTACTGAAGCTCTATCTTGACAAGTACATAGCCAAGGCCGGCGAGAAAAAGTCAGGATGGCTGACTTCACTATTCCGTCGACAACCTCAAAAGATAGAAATCAAAGGTCTGTCCGATGATGTTATCAGGGAAGCTGCAGCAAAGACCGACGACTTCTCTGGAAGAGAGATAGCAAAACTAATGGCTAGTGTTCAAGCTGCAGTTTATGGGAGCAAGGACTGCGTACTCGACGCCAATCTTTTCCGTGGGGTGGTAGATTATAAAGTCGCCGAGCATCAACAAAGAAGAAAACTTGCTGGATCAGAAGGAAATAACAACTGATTCTCTTGTTTCCTTCCATTTTCACCTCTATTTTTGAATCGAATCGAAGAAGTTATAGGTGTGCAGGTGAGTATCTGCATACATTTAGGGAGACCCCTTTTTTTATTTTACTGCAGGCTATTCCCATAATTGTTTCCCCCAATGTTTTGGAGAGGAGAGGGGGATTTTGGTGTATTTATTGAATTTCTTTGGATAGTCTATGAGTAAAGTTGATGAAATTCAGATGGTTTCATATCACAGTTGCTTTCTTTGGATTTTGGTGTACTTTTCCCTTATTAACTGCGTAATTGAAATGGAAACGAAAATTCTGCATTTGTCTAGGTATAGGGTTGATTTTCTGGTCAGATTTATTTTGACTTCTTTTGAAGATGAAAAGAAAAGTTTCTATTATTAAGCACCGAACAATAAATTGCCAATGTTCGAGTAGACCATTCGACGATCTTGGTAATGTGAAGTGATAGTGAAATTGCCATGCATATTAGAAGTTCGAAAGTAAATGCCTTTAAATTCGAATGTTGAAATGCTCTAGAGTACTTGTATAACGAATGCATTTGTACGAAGCACGCATAAAAATTAAAATTGTTTGGTTCTAAAATTAGTAGATCGAATTTTATGTTCGAAAGTAGTTGGGAAGAACAGTTATAATAGTGGTTGTACATACGAATTTATCGAGAACACGAACCGCACGTTGCTCTTAGTTGCTCAGACTTCCTCAATGTACAAGTTTTTATCTTTGTTTGTTTGACATTGTACTTACCGAGTAATGTTCTACGAATCTTATGTTTACATATGTGGTGGACTTAAAATCATTACAAAGAAACTCGCTCATAAAGCGGATCGAACCTCCTGGTTTACACAACTGTGAGATCAAGCCCAGCCATCTCCCGCCACTTCAACCGCTGAGCTTGAAGATTTGAAGTTCAATGGGGCACCGACAAAGACAAAGAAACAAGCGAGAGAAAAATGCGACCATGGTCGCAAGGCGCTTTAAAACAAAGTAATCACACTTCATTTTGATTTTCTTAACCTTTCTCCACATGGGTTTTCATTGGTTTCGATTCCAATCATGTTTTTTTTAACCTTTCTCCATATGGATATTCATTGGTATTCATTGGTTTCGATTTTTTTGAAAAAACAAAGGACGGAGCTTGTCGATGGTTATGTTATTCTGTCTTTTTGGGTTTAGTTATGTTCTGTTTTTTATTTTTTTGACGAAAGTTATGTTGCTCTGTTTGTGGATTTTTTTGGTACTAAGATGAATATGAATCTATGATTGAGATTTTTTTGGGCCTCTATAAATTAGTTTTCCATTCTAACTTTAATTTAGCATTAACACTATGATTTCCTTTTTCTTGTTTTACCGCCTTAAAACTGTGAAAGAAACTAAAGCTTGAAGACATGGTTTGAACTTACTATGAAGTTTATTTTGTTTGATTGAACTCACTACTTGCCTTAAAACGCGAGAGATGTTTGAGGTACTCAAAGAACCTAATATTCGATCGAATGGCTTATAGCATCAAAACTTCTTCCAACCCCTTAGTTTTTCGCATGTATTTTCACCTTAGTCTTCACAAGTAGTGTTTTTCTATGTAGTTTTTCTCCCTCTCTTACTTTTTTTTTTTGGATAAGGCATACATGTGAATATGAAATTTTTTCATAGATGGAGCTGGTCATGTCTTGTTCTTAAAGTTGAAAACAAGATATTTTATTTTTCTCTTGTTATGGTTCTTAAATTATATTTTTTGGATAAGGCATACATGTTGAACCCTTAAAAAATAATGTATTAAATAAATTCTACAACTATTGCTTTGTTATTATTGTCATCGTCTTCTAGAGTTAAGTAGCTTATAAGCTCTCATACTTTGATCTTTGAGCAGTGTAACCGCATGAAATCAAATCTTTCTCAAATTGGAGTTGACCTCGAAATGATCCGAACTTGGTATTTGGATTGGTAAGTTAAATATTGTGCATAATTACCTCTTTTTCTTATGACGGCATGTAATGCGAAATATGTTATTCTATTCCTTTCCTTCTATATGCATTTACTAGTGTCTTGTCGGTTATTTATTTAGCTATTGTTGGCCACTTCTATATTCTAGCTCACATAAGTTGCAGGGTGACTTGCAAATTAATTGCAAACTCTTCCATCAAGGCCTTTATAGATACACACATTATACATATCCAAAAACTCAACTTATATCTTTTGCTCGGTTGGCTCTTTAAATCCTTACAAATATTATTTCGATAATTTACTAGTGTCTTGTCAGTTATTTATTTAGCTATTGTGACTCATTCCCTGCAACATGTCAAGATCACTCTATCAAATCCAGGCAATGTAAGTTACCTTAATTTGACATCTAATCCCTTTGCAAGGTATAGAGCAAAAAATAAAAGTTTAGATAAAATGATACAAAAAATAAAACGGGGTGCGGCGGAGGCTTTATTTAGGACAAAGAGGTAATCAAGTATTTGAATTATGCGTGTTTGATTGTGATTTTGGTACGAATGCGAGGAATTTGGGAATTCGTTTGTTGAACAAAGTTCATGCGGTGAATGAAGCTCATTTGTGCGAGGAGAATCGTTTGGAGCAGATTTGTTTGAAGCGACGCGACTATTTTGGCTTATCGTAGCGTGAGTAAAATTTGTCACAAGTATGCAATTTATAATGTGAATCATCTAAATTTTCTTAGGTCTTGTTTATAACTTGTTTATAACTTCTTTATGTCATCGATTCTGGTGAATTACATTATATTACATATGATAATTTGAACTTTTGTTTAGAAATCTCAATAATGTCTCGCCAAAATTAGCTTTAAATCATTGATGGAACCTTCTATCGCTTTTCTCTCTTCAACTCTATTATTTCAATTGCCTTTGTTGACTACTTTGTTTCTAGTTCGTCATCTTCTTCACAGAGTTGTCCTTTATGTTCTTATATTGATTTAGGTAGAACATTGTTCATCATAATTAATTGTTTGATTGCTTATGAGTTATGAGGGTCTCTTATGATTAATTCTTTATATCATGCTTTGATGTGATGCATGTGCATTCATTTCAAAGTATATCCGAAGGACTTCAACAATTGCGTAGCCAAAGTGTGTCATTCTAGTATTTTTCTATACATAATGTTAATGTTCCGTGCTCTCCTTGAACTCTTGCAGAGAGGCCAAGGTCTCCCTCGATCATTTCTCCCGTGTGAAGGTCATGCTTGGGCCAAGAACATCAACAACAACAACAACAACAACAGAGAAGAGAAGGAGAGCCCCGGCAGAATGCTCTTCGTTGGGGCGTAAAGTGGGGAGATCTAGATCTCGTGGGGTGCGGCGGCCAGAGCATGAGCTTCTCTGGGGACTTTCTGGAGAGGCTGTCCACGGGATTCGGGGATTGTACAGTGCTGAGGAGGGTTGAGTCCCATTGGCCTTTTTGAGGAGGGTTGGTCATTTTTCAATGGTCATATCTATGCAACTGACCCCTTAACACATTGTTAAATAAAGTATGCTTCTTGGACTTGTTTTTCTAGAGATTTTACTTTCATGGAATTGTATATTTGTATATTTTCAATTGAAAATGGAAATGAAAATTAATTCTGGGCATTCATCCATTAATTTTTTTTTAAAATGACATTTGATAGGGTTTGAAACCCCTATGTAAGCCTTCAATGATAATATAGAGGTTTCAAACCCCTATGAAATCACTACAATTGATAGGGGTTTGAAACCCCTATGTAAGCCTTTGAAGATATTATAGAGGTTTCAAACCCCTATGAAATATCAAGCTTTGATAGAGGTTTGAAACCCCTATGAAATAGTCAAGATTTGATAGAGGTTTGAAACCCCTATGTAAGCTTGGAAGATAAGATAACACCTTAAAAGATAACACTTTTCATAGAGGTCAAAAACCTCTATGAAAAGTCTTTCATAGAGGTTCAAAACCTCTATGAAAAGTAGAGTTTGTTCTAGTGCGAGCATCAACAAAGAAGAAAACTTGCTGGATCAGAAGAAAATAACAACTGATTCTCTTGTTTCCTTCCATTTTCGCCTCTATTTTTGAATCGAATCGAAGAAGTTATAGGTGTGCGGTGAGTATCTGCATACATTTAGGGAGACCCCTTTTTTATTGTATTACTGAGCTATTCCCATAATTGTTTCCCCCGAATGTTTTGGAGAGGAGAGGGGGATTTTGGTGTATTTATTGAATTTCTTTAGATAGTCTATTAGTAAAGTTGATGAAATTCGATGGTTTCATATCACGATTGCTTTCTTATGCATGCTGAAGGCATCATCATCAATGGACATTGTAATGGTGTGGCTCTATGTTGTGAGCCTAGTCAATGTAGTGTTTCCAAATTAATAAAACACTAAGCCAATCTCTTCTTTTCTTTTACCGTTATGTATCTCGACGCTACACGATGGAGTTAAATGCGTAACAATTTGATTCTTTTATGTTGTTCTTGTGTGGTTCAAATTATGCTTTGCTTATTACGACGTGATACTTAATTTAGCGGTTGTTGTAATGTTTAGTCATATTCTATGTGATACTTAATTTAGCGAGCTTGTTGTAATGTTTAGTCATATTCTATGTTTTTTGTGAATAACTTAAAACTACATGGCCACAACGATTCTAAAAAACACCTTCTTGTTGTAAATTGAGTTGGAACTTGTTAAGAACTAGAGAAGGAAATAGAAGACTAAAAACTTCTACTACTACAAACTACTACTACAAAGGAGAAGAGAAGAAGCTGAAATAGTTGGAATGAGAAGTTTTCATTCAACTTGGTGTGCTTTTACAATGAGGTTGGCACCCTTTATATAGGCCATTTGGTGATGATGGTAAATGTACTTCATACAATGTGTACAAGCAACACATACACCCCATGTCATACAATACATCACAAGCAACATAGACAATACATGAAAGAGTTGGTGTACATTGGAGAGGATTACAAGTTACATGACAATACATAGACAAGTGGAGGTACTATTAAGTGATACATACAAGTTACATGACTACACAATATGTTGGTGTACATGCATGGTCATCCATATTCCATAACACTCCCCCTTGGATGACACTTGCTTAGAGATTGTGCCTCGTTAAAACTTTTACTAAGAAAAACCCTGTGGGAAAAAATAGAGTAAAAGAAAAAGAGTACACTATTCTCATAAATATTAAGACGGGTATATTATTGTTAAGATTGCCTATTAAAAACCTTGCTAGGAAAACCCAATGGGATAAAACCATAGCTAAGGGAAAAAGAGTGCAATACACTAATCAATAACTCCCCCTCATGTGAACATGGGTGAAACTTGTTCAGTTTTTTTAATTGCAATGTCTTTAAGTTTACGCAAGCCAATACCATATGTAAGTCTTTTAAATGTCGTAGTTGGTAAGGCTTTTGTGAATAGATCAGCAAGATTATCACTCGATCGGATTTGCTTGACATCAATTTCACCATTCTTCCGAAGCTCATGCGCATAAAAGAATTTTGGTGAAATATGTTTTGTTCTGTCCCCTTTTATGAATCCTTCACTTAATTGTGCAATACATGTTGCGTTATCTTCATATAATATGGTTGGAGAATCTTTTATCGAAGGCAATCCACATGATTCTCGAATATGTTCAATCATATTTCTCAATCATACACATTCACGACTTGCTTCATGAATTGCAAGTACTTCGGAATGGTTGGAAGAAGTAGCAACCATAGTTTGCTTTACTGACTTCCATGATACAACAGTATTACCACATGTGAATACATATCCCGTTTGAGAACGGGCCTTGTGGGATCGATAAAAATCCAAATCATCGCATAACCTTGGAGATTCAATTTTACCCCTCTCGAGTAGAATAAACCCATGTCACTTGTTCCTCGAAGATATCGAAAATATGTTTAACACAATTCCAATGTCTTCGATTTGGTGATGAGTTTGTATCTTGCAAGTAGGTTGACAAAAAAGCAATGTCGGTCTTGTACAATTTGCAAGATACATAAGTGCACCAATTGCACTTAAATATGGTACCTCTGGACCAAGTAGCTCTTCATCACTTTCATGAGGTCGAAATGGATCCTTATCCACTTCAAGTGATCGACAACCATTGGAGAACTCAATGGATGCGCCTTGTCCATATAAAATCTTTTTAATATTTTTTCAATATAATTTGATTGATGGACAAATACTCCACTTGAAAAATGTTCAATTTGCAAACCAAGACAAAGTCTTGTTTTTCCAAGTTCTTTCATCTCAAATTCCTTTTCAAGTATTCGGATGTTCTAACGATACTGCATTGTGGTTTCCCACTATATTTAAATCATCAACATATACAACAATAATCAAAAATCCTATTGATGATCTTTTAATAAAGATACATGGGCAAAGCGGATTATTTACATATCCTTCTTTCAGTAAATAATCACTAAGACGTTTGTACCACATTCGTCCGGATTGTTTCAATCCGTACAAAGACCTTTGTAATTTTATAGAATGCATGTTATGAGGTTTTGATTTTATTTCATCAGATATTACAAATCCATCGGGATTTTCATATATATCTCACTTTGTCTAGGGATCCGTACGGATATCTTTATAACGACATCCATTAAATGCATATCAAGCCCTTCAGAGACTGCAAGGCTTATCAAGAACCGAAATGTGATTGCATCTATAACAGGAGAATATGTTTCCTCATAGTTGATGTTAGGTCTTTGTGAGAGACCTTGAGCTATTAGTCTTGCTTTGTACCTTGTAACTTCATTTTTTCGTTTTTCTTTCGTACAAATACCCATTTATATCCAACAGTTTTACGCCATCTCGGCGTTTGGACAATCGGTCCAAAAACCTCTCGTTTCTTTAACGAGTTTAACTTTGCTTGGATAGTCTGTTGGACTAAGTGGTTAGTCACTCACACTCAGACCTAGATTTTGATGGAAACAAACAAGGTGAAAATGTACTAATAAACATCTAGTGTATTTCGGTTTGTGTTAAAGGATGCAAAAAAACATATCAAGGGTACTCAAGAAATACAAGTTCAAGACTCGGCATTAATGAAGAAATGAAGATGAAAGTTCAAACCGCAATTTGTAATTTCAATGTAACGTATACAAATTCTTTCACGCAAGCCAAATGCATTTGTCCATACATACATTAAGTTTCTTAAACCATTTTTCAAAGTTATAAGTTTCTAAAACCATTTTTCAAAGTTATAAGTTTACTTCAAGTTTCAAAGTGGAATTTAAACACATAACTAGGATTATGAGTTTAAACAATGTGAAAACTTTGTGTGGATGGTCATTTGCATATTAGAGATCATTGTAAATGTTTTCGAAAAAGAAAAACTCGTTTTTGAAAGGTCTTCGAAAAGAAAGCGTAAATTTGCGAAAAAGCCCCTAATACATTATGAAATCATGAATTTCCATTTTTGGGATTTGTAAAAATATCCGGACCACCCAATTAGGCTTAATGACTCATAATAAACATGTATAACATGTTATATAAGGGTTGGTTAGGTCCGGACGAGTTTAAGGGTCGCTAACACAAAGGGACAAAATAATTATTTTGAGGTCCCTGCGATTAGCGCGCTAATAAGTTCATTAGCGCGCTAAGTTCAGTGTTAGCGCGCTAGGTCCCAGAATTAGCGCGCTAATTACCTACTGCCAGCTTTTGTTGACTGCTGGAAAACGAACTTTAATTTGAATTTTTGATCCATTTTTGACCTTTGGATCCCTAGAACGGTCATAAACGGTCATAATGGAATACCAAACATTATAAAACCACCAAGAACATGGTTTTGTTAAAAAGAAGAAGGAAACACATTCAAAAACCAAAAATCTACAAAGAGAAGAAATTTGATTTTGGTGAAGAAGCAAAAGGAGATCTTTGTGGTTGTTCTTTAGTTCTCTAATCCAGCATTTTTGAGGCTTTCAAAGGAGTTCAAGAATCTCTTCAGAGCTGAACTCTTTTGTCACTCTCTTGGTTGTAAGAAAGTCCTAGATCTAAAATCTTGTTTGTGATTAATCTACATATTTTTGTGTATTTGATTTGAAAATCAGTTTGTTATGTGTTTGAACACCTTCTTCTCTGGTTTTGCACTTAAATTTATTTTATCAAACCCTGAGATTGATTTGAACAAAAGTTTTGCACTTAAACTTGATTTTTGTTAAACTATTGTTCTTAGACTTGAAATCGGTTTTACACAAATATATTAAGTTTTCAAAACGATTTCATATTTGGGATTTGCATCAAAACCAGTGACATATGTGCATATTCCATTCATTCTCATACTTGCATGCATAAGAGTTGTTAGGCTCTAGGAGGCTTGCTAGTGTTTGAATTTGATACCACTTTGTGTTGTAAAGTGTATCTCATTATTTTCCAGCAACTTATTGTATTTGTATGATTGTAAGACTTAGTGGAATCTAAGTCAAAGGAAAAATCCTAGTTGCGGCTAGGTGGGAAGAACACAAATCCTAGTTGCGGCTAGGTGGGAAGAACACAAATCCTAGTTGCGGCTAGGTGGGAAGAACAAAAATCCTAGTTGCGGCTAGGTGGGAAGAATACAAATCCTAGTTGCGGCTAGGTGGGAAGTCCTAATTGTAATTAGGCACTCTAGGCTTGTATGCTTAAGTTGTAACACTTATTTGCAATATAAGTGGGGGTTAAAAATCCTAACCGGGGAGGTTAGGTAGTGGACGTAGATCGTTGGATCGAACCACTATAAATCGTGTGTCACTTTCCATCTTTTCCATTCCATTCACTTGCATAGCATATATATATATATTAATTGATAGTGTATACATTATAGTGTAATTTGCGCATAAAGTTTTAAAAGGGCAATAACTACTCGGTAACCCAATTCACCCCCCCTCTTGGGTGACCTTCAATTGGTATCAGAGCGGGTTATTGCTCAAAGTATTACTAACGTATCTTTGAGTGTTCTTTTTGTGCAAGGATGCAAACCTTAGATCCGGCTCGCCTTCGGGAAGGCAACTCTTCGAGTAGGCCTCCATATTTTGATGGAACTAACTATGCTCATTGGAAAGTGAGAATGAAATTCTACATTAGAGCACAAAATAGATTCTTATGGGATGCAATTGAAAGTGGCTACACTCCACCGGATAAGCCCTTGAAAGAGTACACCGCCGAGGAGATAAAGATTGAGCTCTCAAATGATCAAGCCATGAATCACTTGTTTTGTGCGCTAAGTGAAAATGAATTTAACCGAGTAAGTGCTTGTCAAACGGCTAAGGAAGTATGGGAGAAGCTTGGGGTACACTATGAAGGTACCATGCAAGTGAAGAAGACCAAGTTAAGAATTCTTGAGGAGCACTATGAAACTTTCCGAGTTGGGTCCGATGAAGACATAGCCACCGCCATCACTCGATTCACTAAACTATTGAATGAGATCAAGAATCTTGGAAAGAATTATGATCAAGAAACCTCGGTGTATAAATTCCTTAGAGGCTTGCCTAAGGAATGGATGCCAAGAAGTATGCAATCCAATCAGGCACAAAATCTTGGAGATTACACATTTGATGCATTGTGTGGAGAGCTAACGTCCATGAATTTGAACTTAAAGACCGAGCAAGATTGGAAGCATTAAGTGGAGGTACTAAGAGTTCAAGAAAAGATATCGCCTTGAAGGCAAATAGCTCCCCTAGTGCATCGGTAGAGATCATTGAAAATGACGAATCATGTGATGACAATGATCTTGAGAAGGAAGTAGCTATGCTCTCAAGAAAGCTCAACAGGGCCATGTACAAGCGAGACAAGTATAAGAAGAAGTTTCGAAGTGGAAGCAAGGAAGGAAAATCAAATGAAACCATATGCTTCGGTTGCGGCAAACCGGGACACATCAAGGCGGATTGCAAATCCAAGAAGGTGTTTGACAAGAAGAAAGGAAAGAAAAGTTTTAAAGCAACTTGGGATGATTCATCATCATCATCAAGTTCGGAATCCGAATCGGAAAATGAGAAGGCAATACTTTGTCTCATGGCACAAGGCGAGGTAAATTCTAACTCTCTTAACTTTGATAATGTTGATGATTTGGATGATGTTCCAAATCTTGATGAGTTTAGGAAAGAGTTAAAAAAGGAGGTCAAAAAGACCAAACAACTCAAAAAGAGCTTGACCATTGCAATTAGTGAAATAGAGTCACAAAATGAGACCATTAATGATCTCCAAAGTGACTTAAATGAAGTCATAGAGGAGAGAGATGCTTTAGTCAAGGAAATAGAGGACTTGACTAGCACGGTGCATAAGTTTACAAATGGTAAAGAAATGTTTGACATGATGTTGGGAGCACAACGACGTGCACTCAACAAAAGAGGCGTAGGTTATGGAGCAAACTTGTTAAGTTACAAGAAATTGCTAAACGATGATCGTAAATGCTCTAAATGCAACAAGACTCATGTGGTCGGGAAATGTGCATTACAAAAGGCCAAAGTGGGCAGATTAGCATGGGTAGTTAAAAATGATTACTACACTAACATTCACGGACCCAAAGGTGTTTGGGTACCAAAATCTAGTGTGTTTCCCATTGTGTAGGATGCGAGGAAAAGCACCCCATGGTACTTGGATAGTGGGTGCTCAAGACACATGACCGGAGATGCACATCAATTTATTGAACTAAAGCGGCATGATGGTGGAAAGGTTACATTTGGAGACAACAACAAAGGAAGAGTTATTGGTCTCGGAACCGTCGGTAACAATTCACTTTCTATTTCTAACGTTTATCTTGTTGATGGATTGAAACATAATTTGCTCAGTATTAGTCAATTGTGTGACAAAGGATTTCATGTTATGTTTGAATCATCGAAATGCATTGTTAGGAATGAGAAGCATGAAACCTTATTTATTGCATATAGAGATAAAAATGTTTATGCCATTAACTTTGATGAGATGAATATGCAAAATGTCTCATGTTTGAGTGCACAAAGTGAATGTGATGCATGGTTGTGGCACCGTAGATTAGGACATTCTAGCATGGAGAACTTGTCAAAATTGACTAAGCATGATCTAGTTAAGGGTCTACCCAAATGCACGTTTAAGAAAGACAAGGAGTGTGAACCTTGTATCCTCGGTAAACAAGTGAAATCGTCATTTAAGACGAAAGTAACAAGTAATGTGACTCGAGCCTTAGAACTTATCCATATGGATTTGTTCGGACCTACCCAAACACAAAGCCTAGGAGGTAAATCATATTGCTTTGTCATTGTTGATGATTTTACTAGATATACATGGGTGTATTTTCTTTCTCATAAGCATGAAGTGTTTGATGTGGTCGTAAAATTTTGTGCTTTAGTTGAGAATGAAAAGGGATACAAAATCTCCATCATTAGAAGTGATAGAGGTGGTGAGTTTGTAAATAGAAACTTGGAGGATTTTTGTGCTAAACAAGGTTATACACACCAATTATCCTCTCCTAGAACACCCCAACAAAATGGAGTTGTTGAAAGAAAAAACAGGACACTCCAAGAGATGTGTAGGACTATGCTAAATGAGTACAACATAGCTAAGCACTTTTGGGCCGAAGCCATTAACACGGCATGCTATGTTATAAATAGAGTAAATGTCCGAAAGCAAGTGAAAAAGACTCCTTATGAACTATGGAAAGGCCGAAAGCCCAACATAAGTTACTTTAAGGTGTTCGGTTGTACTTGCTATGTTCTAAATGATAAGGATCAATTAGAGAAATTTGACCCAAAGTCAAAGGTATGTACTTTCCTTGGCTACTCTATGCATAGTAAAGCATATAGGGTGTTTAATAGATCAACCAAAACCATAGAAGAATCTATCCATGTGAAATTTGATGAAGTGGATCCCAAAATTAAGATAATGCAAAACTTTGAAAAATTGAGGATCGATGATGAAGATGATGGCACCCTAGGACAAACTTCAAATAGTCAAGAAGTTGAGGCATGTAAAGAATCCGACACAAGTGCGCCTAAGAATTCAAGACTTCTAATTGGCCATCCATCCCAACAAATAATAGGTGATCCAAACAAAGGAGTAATCACTAGGTCCACATTACATCGAGATGAAGGACATATAGCTTTTGTATCACAAACCGAGCCCACTAAGATAGATGATGCCTTAGGAGATGAATTTTGGGTAATGGCGATGCAAGAGGAGCTAAGCCACTTTGTTAGGAACAAGGTATGGACTTTAGTACCTAGACCCAAGGACCACACAACCATAGGCACCAAATAGGTTTTTAGAAACAAAAAGAATGAAAAAGGTGAAATTGTAAGAAACAAGGCTAGGTTGGTTGCACAAGGCTACAATCAAGAAGAAGGAATTGATTATGAGGAAGCCTTTGCACCGTAGCAAGACTAGAAGATATTCGAATGTTACTTGCTTATGCTTGCTACAATGGGTTTTTATATATATCAAATGGATGTTAAAAGCACATTCTTAAATGGCTTCATTAATGAAGAGGTATATGTAGAACAACCACCGGGTTTTGAAGATCATGAACATCCCGGTCATGTATATCATCTTCAAAAAGCCTTGTATGGACTAAGACAAGCTCCTAGAGCTTGGTATGACAGAACTTAGTGCATTCCTACTTGAAAAAGGATTCAAGAAAGGAACGTTAGATCCCACTTTGTTCATTTTGATCGAAAAACAAGATATGTTACTTGTTCAAATCTATGTTGATGATATCATTTTTGGGTCATCCAACACAAGTCTATGTAATGAATTCTCATTATTAATGACAAATGAATTTGAAATGAGCATGATGGGAGAACTAACATACTTTCTTGGCTTGCAAATAAAGCAATCCAAACATGGCATTTTTATAAATCAAGCAAAGTATGTGAGGGACATGTTAAAGAAATTCAAATTCGAAAATTTGAAAGCATGTGACACTCCTAGTAGTTCCACCATCAAAATGGATAAAGACCAACTAGGAAAACCCATAGATCCAAAACTTTATCGTGGAATGATAGGTAGCCTCCTATATTTGACCGCTAGTAGACCCGACATTATGTTCAGTGTGTGCTTATGTGCTAGATTTCAATCCGATCCCAAGGAGTCCCACTTAAAATGTGTAAAGCGCATATTTCGATATCTAAGTGGAACACAAGACTTAGGATTGTGGTTCAACAAAACTAAGAGTTTCGAACTTCGCGATTTGTTGACTCGATTATGCGGGAAGTCTAGTCGATAGGAAAAGTACTTCCGGATTTTGTCATTTGCTAGGAAATTCACTTATCTCATGGTTCAAAAAAAGCAAAATTCCGTTGCTTTATCTACGGCGGAGCGAATATGTAGGCTATTAGGGAGTTGTTGTGCTCAAGTTCTATACATGAAACAACAACTTGAGGATTATCGATCCTAGTAGGGTGTCTTGAAATTTATTGTGATAACTCAAAGTGCGATAAATATATCGAAAAATCCGGTGTTACACTCAAGAACAAAACATATTGAGATTAGACACCATTTTCTTCGTGATCACGTCCAAAAGGGCGATGTTAAACTTATCCATGTGCCCACGAGAGGATCAACTAGCCGATATATTCACTAAGCCTTTGCCTAGAGAACAATTTTCTAAAATTCGGCGTGAGTTAGGCATGTTTCGAAAATCGGACCTTCTACATATGTTTTAGCTATTCCAAACCTTTTTATATGGTGTTAGTGAAGTGTCCATAAAGTTTGAGAAGAATCGGAGCTATATTGCAAAAATCCAAAATTTTTGTCAAAATAATTCCACAGAGGAATTAGCGCGCTAACTCTGAAAATTAGCGCGCTAATGATGTACTGACCTAAAATTTCCAGAGGGGAATTAGCGCGCTAATTCCACCCATTAGCGCGCTAATGTAGTTCGGCCAGGCGACTATAACACCGTCTTTACCCTAAAAATTCACATCTCTCCTAAATTTTTCCTCTCCTCTTGCCGATTCTACTCTCCTTGTGTCGTCTCCACCGTGATCTCCACTCCTACAAGGTAGCAATCCTCTCCCTTCTTTGTCAATTTCTTTATTTTTCCCTTCTTTGTCAATACTCTCATTGCTTTATGCTATCTATATCATGAATTTTTTTGCATATCTCGAGTTTTTTATATGGATATTTCTTGCTTCACTATGCTTTATCGTCTATGCATTTGTATCGCTACCGTCTATTGTTTTTTGATATGCATAAAGTGAGGGGAGAGTATATTTCTCTCGTCTTGTTTCTATTGTGTTTATTTATGAGGATGCTTGGTCCCACTTTTTGATGGTATCAAACGGGGAGAAAATGTGGTTGAACTTGAAAGGTTGATGTTTAGTTTTGAATTTGCATATATGAAGAAAATGTGGTTGAACTTGAAAGGTTGAATGTGGTTGAACTTGAAAAGGTTGATGTGTTTTGAACTTGCATATATTGGTATACTTGCAAAGGTTGATGTGTTTTTGAACTTGCATATATGAAATATAAAATCATGAATGCGATATACATTTAGATTACGTTTTACACCTTTAAAGTTCACATCGTTTGTTATCATCGAAAAGGGGAGATTGTTGGACTAAGTGGTTAGTCACTCACACTCCGACCGAGATTTTGATGGAAACAAACAAGGTGAAAATGTACTAATAAACATCTAGTGTATTTCAGTTTGTGTTAAAGGATGCAAAAAAACATATCAAGGGTACTCAAGAAATACAAGTTCAAGACTCGGCATTAATGAAGAAATGAAGATGAAAGTTCAAACCGCAATTTGTAATTTCAATGTAAGGTATACAAATTCTTTCACGCAAGCCAAATGCATTAGTCCATGCATACATTAAGTTTCTTAAACCATTTTTCAAAGTTATAAGTTTCTAAAACCATTTTTCAAAGTTATAAGTTTACTTCAAGTTTCAAAGTGGAATTTAAACACATAACTAGGATTATGAGTTTAAACAATGTGAAAACTTTGTGTGGATGGTCATTTGCATATTAGATATCATTGTAAATGTTTTCGAAAAAGAAAAACTCGTTTTTGAAAGGTCTTTGAAAAGAAAGCGTAAATTTGCGAAAAAGCCCCTAATACATTATGAAATCATGAATTTTCGTTTTCGGGATTTGTAAAAATATCCGGACCACCCAATTGGGCTTAATGACTCATAATAAACATGTATAACATGTTATATAAGGGTTGGTTAGGTCCCGGATGAATTTAAGGGTCGCTAACACAAAGGGACAAAATAATTATTTTGAGGTCCCTGCGCTTAGCGCGCTAATAAGTTCATTAGCGCGCTAAGTTCAGCGTTAGCGCTAGGTCCCGAATTAGCGCGCTAATTACCTCTTGCCACTTTTGTTGATCTGCTTGGAAAACGAACTTTAATTTGAATTTTTGATCCATTTTTGACCTTTGGATCCCTAGAACGGTCATAAACGGTCATAATGGAATACCCAACATTATAAAACCACCAAGAACATGGTTTTGTTAAAAAGAAGAAGAAAACACATTCAAAAACCAAAAATCTACAAAGAGAAGAAATTTGATTTTGGTGAAGAAGCAAAAGGAGATCTTTGTGGTCATTTCTTTAGTTCTCTAATCCAAAGCATTTTTGAGGCTTTCAAAGGAGTTCAAGAATCTCTTGGTGATCTCTTTTGTCACTCTCTTGGTTGTAAGAAAGTCCTAGATCTAAAATCTTGTTTGTGATTAATCTACATATTTTTATGTATTTGATTTGAAAATCAGTTTGTTGTGTGTTTGAACACCTTCTTCTCTGGTTTTGCACTTAAATTTATTTTATCAAACCCTGAGATTGATTTGAACAAAAGTTTTGCACTTAAACTTGATTTTTGTTAAACTATTGTTCTTAGACTTGAAATCGGTTTTACACAAATATATTAAGTTTTCAAAACGATTTCATATTTGGGATTTGCATCAAAACCAGTGACATATGTGCATATTCCATTCACTCTCATACTTGCATGCATAAGAGTTGTTAGGCTCTAGGAGGCTTGCTAGTGTTTGAATTTGATACCACTTTGTGTTGTAAAGTGTATCTCATTATTTTCCAGCAACTTATTGTATTTGTATGATTGTAAGACTTAGTGGAATCTAAGTCAAAGGAAAAATCCTAGTTGCGGCTAGGTGGGAAGAACACAAATCCTAGTTGCGGCTAGGTGGGAAGAACAAAAATCCTAGTTGCGGCTAGGTGGGAAGAATACAAATCCTAGTTGCGGCTAGGTGGGAAGTCCTAATTGTAATTAGGCACTCTAGGCTTGTATGCTTAGGTTGTAACACTTATTTGCAATATAAGTGGGGGTTAAAAATCCTAACCGGGGAGGTTAGGTAGTGGACGTAGATCGTTGGATCGAACCACTATAAATCGTGTGTCACTTTCCATCTTTTCCATTCCATTCACTTGCATAGCATATATATATATTAATTGATAGTGTATGCATTATAGTGTAATTTGCACATAAAGTTTTAAAAGGGCAATAACTACTCGGTAACCCAATTCACCCCCCCTATTGGGCGACCTTCAATAGCCTCTTGCCATTTTTGCCAATCAGGTCTTTTTCGACATTCGTCCACTGATCGTGGTTCTGGATCATCATTATTTTCACATATTTCAAATGACACATTGAAAGCAAATATATCATCAGGAACAATTTCATTTCGATCCCAAATCTTACCAGAGTTTAAATAATTTATTGAGATCTCATTATTTTCATCTTTTTCCTCTTTTTCTAGAGGAAGTTGTTCCTCATCAGAATCAACTCGTTCTGACAAACCCTTATCAAAGGATTCTTGTGCTTTCTAAGGATTATTTTGATTTGTATTTATTTTTACTCCCGTTTTCCTCTTTCGAGGAATTGTATCCTTTGAACCAACTGGTCTTCCTCTCTTTAAGCGTTTCGTTGGTTCTTGTGCATTTTGTTGCACAAAGACATCATTTCTTGCAGGAGCATTTACAGCTGGAATATGTGATTTTGTCACTTGTTTTGGATCATTAAATGCATCAGGTAATTGATTTGCAATTTGTTGCAAATGAATGATCTTTTGAATTTCAAGTTCACACTGATTTGTGCGTGGATCATAATGTGATAAAGTTGATGCATTCCAAGCAATTTCACGCCATTCCTTTTGAATTGGCTTCTTATCTCCCCCTAGTGGTGGGAAAATTGCTTCATCAAAGTGACAATCAGCAAAACATGTAGTAAATAAATCCCCGTTAAGGGCTCAAGGTATCTTATAATGGACGAGGAGTTAAATCCAACATAAATCCCAAGTTTTCGTTGTGGACCCATCTTAGTTTTGTTTGGAGGTGGTATAGGAACATACATCGCACAACCAAAAATTCTCAAGTGTGAAATATTTGGTTGTTGACCTAAAATGAGTTGCATGGGGGAATGTTCATGGTATGCGATAGGCCTATAACGAATGATAGATCTTTGCATGAAGGATTTGCATGTCCCCAAACTGAAGTTGATAACTTAGTTCTCATGATTAAAGGTCTGCAATAAATTGAATGCGTTTGATAAGAGATTCATCAAACCATTCTGGTATGCACATGTGGAACGAGAATGTTCAATGGTAATTCCTATAGACATGCAATAATTAATAAATGCTTGAGATTAAAATTCCCCGGCATTATCAAGACGGATGGTCTTGATTGGGTTGTCGGGAAATTGTGCTCTGAACTTAATGATTTGTGCTAAAAGTCTAGCAAATGCAACATTGCGGGTTGAAAGCAAACAAACATGTGACCACCTAGTTGATGCATCTATCAAAACCATGAAATATCTGAATGGTCCACAGTGATGATGAATAGGACCACATATGTCTCCCTGAATGCGTTATAAGAAAACTGGGGATTCCACAACAATTTTACTTAGGGATGGTTTAACTATCAATTTACCTTGAGAACAACTAGCACAATTATAATCACCAGCTGAAAATATTTTGTGACTCTTTAAAGGATGTCCATGCGAATTATTAATTATTCTTCGCATCATTGATGATCCTGGATGACCAAGCCGGTCATGCCATAAAATGAATATCTTTGGATCATTAATTTTCTTATTCAAGACGACATTCGTTTCAACATGCCTTATATGAGTGAAATATAATCCAGATGATAAAGCTGAGATTTTTTCTAACACTTCTTTTTTCCTATTTGAAACCAATGTAACATAGAGAAATTCTCTATTATTTTCATTCACGGTTTCAATGTGATATCCATTTTGTCGAATATCTTTATAGCTCAGTAAATTTCTTTTGAATTTTTCAGAGTATAAGGCATTGTCAACATGAATTGTTGTTCCCTCAGGCAACATAATATTTGCTCTTCCAGAGCCATTAATCAAATTGGAGATGCCATATATTGTTTGAACATTAGCCTCAGCTAAGTTCAAATTGGAGAAATATTCTCTGCTTTTAAGGATTGTATGCGTTGTAGCGCAATCAGCAAGGCATATATCGCTCTTATTTGATTCATGACTTGAACACATGATTTGTTGATCCATCTGGACAAAATAATGTTTGGCAAATCAGAAAAAGAGTCATATTTCAATGATAAAATTCATAATATTTTGCCTTTGATTTTGAAGGAATGGTAAAGGTCATAAAAATATTCGGGCATATATATGACAATATTTAGGCAAAATAGCCTTTCATATATGACTAAAAAAATGTCACAATTATGAACGCTCATTGTCAATAATTATTTTCCCTTTGTAGTGGTGCACCACTTTTATTCCAATTTTTGGTGGAATTGTCAATACGACCTTTACCTCGATATTTTCACCTTTTCCACGTCCTTAAATTTATTATTGCGATCATGATCATTATATGCAACATATGCCTCTTAATTTGAAGTTTGAACTAATTGACGGGAGCGATATTATATTTATAATATCTCATTATTTTACTCAACTACCATGAGACAAGAAATCAATCCTTAATATTTATTGGATTGACGTGCGCACTCGATATTTGTTGCAACAATTAATTGAGGCGGGCCACGTGACCTCTTTATTGTCTCATCAGTCATATTTCCACATAGCCTCAACATAGAGGTAATTAAAATTGTGGAATTATAATTAATATTTGACTGATTAAATTTTGTAGCATGAGACCCAGCTGCTCATTTTGAGCTTTTTGGAGCATTACCCTTTTGGTATGTATATATATAACTCCATAAGGTGAAAATATATATAAAGTGAAATATTCACTTTTCAAATCTCTAAAGAGAAATTGGTGAATGATTGTGTACAATATACAACCTTGCATGGATACAAGCTTTATTCATAATTTGTAATATCTAATTATCATGACAAGAATTATAATAAGATAACAAATTCAACTATGATTGATTAATATTTTGAAAGTAAATATAATATAAAATAATTTTCTTTTCTTTTTATGTAAATAAAAAAACATAACATATGATTAAGTATATGTTCACAACTTGATTTATTAATAATCAAATATACTATTCGTATGAGTTGGTGGGACAACCTCCAGGTTGGGTGGCGAGACAAAGTCTGCTTAATGTCATGCCTCCTCGAACGGAATAACCCGTCTCCCTTTCAATGTTTAGCTTTACCGGGGACAAGACTTACCCACTATCAACTCAAACTTATAGCATGATTTGTATTATAAAATCAAGAATAGAACAATAACTAATCGTTTGTAGTTTTAAGAGAAAAATAGTTATGTCACATATTGACTTTTGATTTCTGATGTAGAAGATCATAAAAGACGCAACTACAGAGCATACTTTCGCAATCGGTGACGCTATAATGCATAATATATGAATAAAGTATGCATAGATAAAAGGAAGCAACCATGATAATATAGAAGTAAATTGAACTTATTTAAATAACAAAAGTTATACCTTCCTAGCTTTCTCTCCTTAACAAGCCTTCTTGAACTTCAAGATCTCCTTAATGCTAGAGCAAGCTCGTGCTGATAACGTGTTGTAAATTGAGTTGGAACTTGTTAAGAACTAGAGAAGGAAATAGAAGACTAAAAACTTCTACTACTACAAACTACTACTACAAAGGAGAAGAGAAGAAATGAAATAGTTGGAATGAGAAGTTTTCATTCAACTTGGTGTGCTTTTACAATGAGGTTGGCACCCTTTATATAGGCCATTTGGTGATGATGATAAATGTACTTCATACAATGTGCACAAGCAACACATACACCCCATGTCATACAATACATCACAAGCAACATAGACAATACATGAAAGAGTTGATGTACATTGGAGAGGATTACAAGTTACATGACAATACATAGACAAGTGGAGGTACTATTAAGTGATACATACAAGTTACATGACTACACAATATGTTGGTGTACATGCATGGTCATCCATATTCCATAACACTTCTAACATTCTCTTTGCTTTTCATATAAGCACTTATCCACCTCCCCAAACATAAGCTAAAAAGCAAAAGCTTAACTAAACATTGACATTGTGAATTAAGGGGGTCAATGCAGTGTTTTTCCTAAACCTTTTAAGTCAAACTGTCCCTTGATTTCCATGAAATGTATATGGCAAACTTAATCGACAACTCTAGGAATATGATGAAAAAAAGAGGTGCCAAACTTACCTTTCATAATTTTTTCAAAGAATTAGTTTTTTCCAACTTAGAATATTATGCATGAACCCTAAAACAATATAGCTATTTGCATTTCCAAATTGACCCTTTTGCCATCATACAACAATCTACTTTGGTCCAAATTTTAGACTTCTTATAATAAACTTTTTGTTGTAAGAAATAAACACTTTTTGACTCCCACACGAACCCTAACCTCGGTGTATTTCAAAAAGTAATGTGGGGTTATTATCATTATTTTTCTCAAATAGGAAATGTTTCTTTAAAATTACAAAACTAATGTATTTTTCCTTTTGAAAAAGGTCATGATGATTTGGGACCGAGGCTATGTTGTTGTTGTTGTTGTTGAAAAAGGTCATGATGACATGGTGTGTTGTTGATGAGGTGGAATTTTGTATGAAATACTAAGCGTATGAATTACTCTTTTTAATAAAGAGTTATTTGTTCAACCTAACAAGTTTATTAATTACTTTTTTGGAGAATGAGTTATTTGTTTAACCCATACAACCTCGTGCAATCATGCAAACCATGCAAACGTTACGCACGTATTTCGAGGTGGACAATTCATGCAACATCGTGCAATCCATGCAAACCATGTAAACGTCACGCACGTATCTCGATGTAGATAACCCATGCAACCAACACCACTAAATAAACAACCAACTCGCCTACCTCTTTCAACCCCTCTGACCACCTAGCTACACATCCCACCCCTAGCCCATATTTTCGAGAACGCATGGAATATATTCCCTACGTTCTCGAAGACTCCCCGTAACGACCTGAAAAATTGACTTGCGCCACGTGTCAAGTCAAGGTCGTATGTGGGATATACTCGTCGAAATACGTATGTCCGAAAGAATGTGTTAGTTGCTTCCGCTAAAATTGTAAAACTCGAAAAAAATATTAATAACTCAACCGTAAATGTTGAATGTACTGATAATGATAGATCGGAAGGCTGACTAAGCCTGCGTTGACCTTGCGAGACTGGCTCGGGGGTCCACTTAGGTTTAGGACGGGCGAGGCCTAATTTGTGGAAAATTGGGGCCGTCACACTCCCTGGTCCCCGTGACAATGGGATGTCATTGTCACGGGCCAGATGCATATAACATAAATGGCACATACTCCAGATGCGCCATTTGTGTTATGAAACAATCCACGTAGACGCCACGTGTACTATGTAAAAAAAACTTGAATGGCGCATTCGGAGAATGCACCATTCTTGTTATAGCTAGGTCAGTCTACGTCCACGTGGACTGTTCAGAAAACTTGGAATGCGCCATTCATGTCACCACGTGGCAATGCAATTTTCCTCCCATTGTTGATGCATTTTTGAAAGGCGCAATACATTAGTTAACAGATAAAAAGAAATCCCAACTTATTTTGCTCATTTAAGCCATTATTTACTTGTATGGCTGTAATTTTTCCCCTAACCTCTCCCAAAGTTGTTTGATAACCAGACCGAGCAAGAACCTGACTTTAATTTCTCAGCCTTTGATTTGTTGTAAACCAAATATAAATGCAATTCAATTCATTAGATCTTAATTAATTTAACCATAATATATACATATATTGGTAGATGAGAAGCCTTATAAGTCGACCTATATATATATGTTGCCTTACTGAAATATAGGGTGGGCAAACTTGCACCATACAAACACTACAACAAAATGGGTCTATAGCAACACTTTTTTACCAACACTAATAAAAAAATGTCTTTAAATTTTAATTTTAGAAACACATGATATATAAGCGTTGCCAAGTTTAAAATTTTGAGACGCTTAACATATATACAAGTGTCGACAAATTAAGGACACTTGATATTAAAACGTCGTCAAATTCAAAATCTCGAGACGTATAATGTACAAGTGTCTCAAAATTAAGGACATTTGTTAAAACAATGTTGCCAAATTTAAAATTTGAAGACGCTAATTTAAAAGTTTTGTTAAGTTTCAATTCTAAAAATACGTAGTTTATAAGTATTGCTAAAATTAAAAATGAGGGCACAAACAATAGGTGTTGTCAATTTCAATATTTAAAGATGCATAATTTATAAATGTCTCCTATATTAGAGACGTTTGGTAAATTAGTGACACCAAATTTAAAATTTGGGGACCCTAATTTATATGTGTTGTCAAGATTCAAATTTAAAAACACATAATTTATAAGTGTTGTTAAATTTTAAATCTAAGGACATTAAAGTTTGTTATAAAAACTCTTTTCTAATAAACCACTCATTAATTAGTAGGCCTAACAAAGAAAGCAGATCGGAGCCAGAGTTGGAGAAACTTATGTATATGCAGTCCACAACATTGTGAATTTCAAAAAGAGTTAAATATATCTTAGATAATAAAAACTCTTTTCTAATAAACCATAGTTGAAAATTATTTTTCAGGGAAGTTAATCATGTATTCCCAAAAATCACATATTTTCTTTCAAAGTAGTATTTAATTTCTGACAAAGTATCGCATTTTAATTCATCTTCTTTCATGATGATGCGCACTTAAGTCACTAAAGTAATTATAGGATTCAAAACAAAAGGGTATGTATATACATTGATAAGTCGTTAATTATGTAATTATATATAATTTATTTATATATTCTTATTAGCTTAATTGTCCTCATTTATTGTTTTAGATTATTAGGGTGCGCCATTAAATTTGTGGCGAAAAAGTATATGCAAAGTAGTGGAACAGTTACCAGATGATCTGCCTTGAGACACGCATTGTACATTTGATTTGGTGATGAGGAGCACTTGAGAGACGCAGCTGGAAAACACATTTCTCACACAGTGCTTCAGAGCCGTGGAGACCATCCTCAAGATCCGCGTTGTAAAGTCTATCAAGAATTCGCAAACATTCATGCGTCCCTTCACGCACTCGGCAGGGCCACGTGGCGACTTCCTATTCGGCCAGCACGTCGAGCGGCTTTTCCTCGCTTCAGCAGCCGTGATGTCCTCCAGATACGTGTTGGCGCGCTGTCCCACTTCTTCGCACGTCCAGCGGCTTTTCCTTTTCATAACTTTGAAAAAAATAATACATCAGACTGAATTTCGATTTTACTGTTGGCGTGTTGGAAAGTGCCAAAAAGTAACTTTTTCATGGTCCAATTATGAGCTGCTAAGAAACATTTATAATGGGCGAAAGAATAACATGCCAGAAAGTCTGATTACTTAACAGATTTTGATTATTCAAAAGTATCCTTCTTTGTTGTTTATTTTCAAACAAAGAAGCCTACTTTTTTGCATGTTTCTTTTAAGTAATAAAGAAATCTTTTTAAGTGCTAACTGGACAATTACGATTACTTCTATTTTGACTGTTGAGTTTGTAGTTTAAAGCTACAAATCAAAGATTATTAAGGAACTTCATTTAAGAGCTTTGTACTATTAACTTAATTATAGTGCCATTAACAAAGAAGTTCAAAAGAAAGAGTGTCAATTAAACATATTAGTACATGTCTTATGATTACAAATCCTCTAATGAAAAGATTACATCAAATGCATTTAAAGAACACGGCGACAAGAATGAACTTTGGTAGTAATTTTTAAATAATCTTAATTTGGGATTTGATTATGTTTAAGTTTAAGTTTTACTTTATGAGATCTCATTTAATGTGCTAATTATACTTTAGTATCTGCACCACTTATGTTAACGATCATTATAAGTCAATTTAGTCTTTGACACATACATTATAGTTTATGAGTCATTTAAAATGAATTAGCAATGCTCGTGGTACATGTAAGGGAATATGTCATATTTTGATGTATAACCAGTATGACTCTCATTGCTATTTTATGTTATAATGATTTTAAGATACCTAGCGTATATGCGCGCTAATATAAAAATTATGTAATGCTTGGTCATAATGCGGGTCAAGTAGGAGAACCATTAAACTATATGTGACCCACATTATTAAAATTTATGATACTATGAGACAAGTCGAAGAATTTAAGACCATTATATGTCTCATAAGGTTATGTCTTAACGTACATATGTAACTTATGAAACTAAAGTCTTTTGAGCTCCCTTGGTTACCAATTTGATGGAAATATGTATTAATATGTAGGAAGCTTAAAAGTTTTCCCTCAAATCTAAAAAAATGCACTTGTATCATCAAACAATGAGTCAAATGTTGAGGCTCATGAGGGCGATAAAGATCTTGGGTTTTAGGAGTCCATATAATCGCTTCCGCAAGTAATTCTCTATTTGATCTAATTCTTATGTTTAAGAATGTTTACAATCAGTGCATGATCGATTCTCAATAAAAAAAGAAGAAAAAAAACAACAAGAAGAATAACAATATATAGCTCAATTCCAAATTAATTGATATCTTCCATTGAGGTCGATTTAGAGCATTTGCACAAAAAAGAAAAGAAAAGAAAAGAAACAGCAACAACAACAACAACATAGTCCCAAAAAAACATAATATATATTTTTATGTACTAAGCCAATTCGAAGTTTAATTAAATGTTTCGAAACTTTGGGCTAAATTAATTTAGAGCATTTGCACCAAATAATAATAATAATAATAATAATTATAATTAACAGCAACAACAACGACAACGTGTAGTAGTAGAAGGTGCAAATGCTGAGAGAGAGAGAAATGGGCGACTTTTGACCATGTAGGAGGTGCAAACTAAATTCCTCCTATATATACACGTGCAGTATTGGAAATTTGGAACCATTTTGTTTGCTTACCTTTTTTATTTGAAAACTTCTTCATCTGAAGATGTTGAACTGACACATGTTTCTTTCTCTTCAGAGCTACAGCTCAGGTATTTTATTTTATTGACTCGGCGCGCGTCAATTTTTGTTATGTTCCACGTAAATAATGTTTATTAGGCTCCCAAGTCCATGTTTGCTCCCAAATATAAACTGAGAAATTCAAAATAGATGGCCATCAATATTAATAGTCTCTAATATACAAAACGTAAATCATCGATATAGTAACGAGTTCCTAATTAGCCTATGTAGGATTAGTCAAATCGAAGGTTTAGGAAAAAAGATTTTATTTATTCTTTTTATAAAAAAAAATAGTACATTTTTTCTATTAGACCTTTTCTTAATTTTTTTATTATATTTACTATTTCCAAAAAAATATTTATCGTGTTTTTTTAATAATTAGAAATTTCATGGTTTCAAATATATATATATATATATACTAGTTTTCATAACGTGCTCACGTTGCATAAATTAAATTAAAACTAAAAGTAAGGTTGACGCCATTGGTGTGTGAAAAAAAAAAAAGGTAATTAATGGTTAAAGAATATTGTCAATTATTTTCGTGTCAATGCGAAGGAGGGATTGCTCTTATTTATATAGTTAGGGACAATAAGCCATTGTGAATTTGAAATTTGAAGTTTTGTTAGTACAGGGGAAGTAAAGATTATTTCTATGCCAGTATTGTATGCTGTAGAAAGAGTTGGCTTTTGTATCTATATTTTTCATTTTTATTACTAAATGCTTTCTCATAGTTTTGAAGTAAAGATGGTCCCTCAATTTATGCTCAACTTCCAAATTGAAAATTGAGATTGCAAAGAGTGTATACTTGAATTATGCTGAAATTTTATTAAAATTAGTTGACGAGTAAAATCTTGTGATAATATACATGATCAATTACAAGATGTGAGACTATTCATTGACTAGAAAAATGACAAGTGTTTCTTACAAATGAAGATTTAGTTACATTCATATTGTAGACAACATATTTTATAGAATAACCCGAGGTCTCCAATAACCAACATGTCTTTGTTGTCTTTATTGTATAAGCATTTTCTTAGATACCTCAACAATTGTTAATTGTTATTATTTTTTTTTTATCTTTTCTTCAACATATTGGAGAAGTTGGAAACATAAGAGTGCCATATTTATATTTTAAGAGCTTCTGCATATTTTCTAGCGCAAATATCTTAAAAAAAAAAATCTTTTCTATATCTACCTCGTTTGTTGGTTTGTTTCTTCATTTTTTTTAGTGACAATGTAGCAGTCTTCGTAACTTCCCTTAAAAACATATTATACAATTGCATTGCATAGTTATTCAATAACTCTAAGGAGAAATCAAATCAAAAAGAAAAAATAACTCATATTAGAAACACACTTTTCATAATTAATCAAAGGAAACATTCAAAAAATAGGAGGGGTAATTACGAAAGTACAAGCTTTAACTATAGTTCGAGATAAGGAAAGAAACCAAACTTACAAATTATGAGATAAACTTGAAATTTTTTAACTTAAATTAAAAAGAACTTCAATTGAACCATACCAAATTAAGAAACAAAACCAACAACAGATAGAAATAAATTCACTAAAATTGATCGAGTTTATATCTCTACACATCAAAACTCTACATACTCGAGAGTCGAGACATATTTAAAGTCCAATTCACATTAGATCAATCCTCTAAGGACTTAACCTCGATTGAAAACGTAAAATACATTATTATTAACATATACAGATCAGTCTATGAACTTACTCAAAAAATTACATCTATGCATTTTAATCTAACATAAGCATCATTATCTTTTAAGTACTAATTAACAAGACTGCAACTTGACAATATGGACTTCAATAATTTTGTGCAACTCTTGTATGCTTGTTTCTATTTATCTAGAATTATATGATAATCATGCCATGCCAACTAATTAGACATTGCTTTTATTTTATTTTATTTATCATTAATAGGCTACATATCCTTGCAACAACATTGTTAACTATTCAAACATATAAACACTTTGAGTAACCATATAAAAAAATATATGTGATAAATATAGCTATAGAGTTGTTGAAAGTTGTTGACGAAGATGGATTAGTGTTTTAGATTGTTGGTGTCGAAGTCGGGAAGAAAAAAGAGATGATGAAGTTCCCATTGTTATTATCGAAGTCGGAATACGAAGTGGGAATAATGACGGAGATGACTGGGAGAAATGGAACAAACGGTAAAATAGACCTTTCCTCACGGTCCATATTCACTCTTTTAATATATAGCAGTAGATATAAAAATTTCGTTAAACATGAATGTCTCTCAATACATGCAACAAGACAAAACATAGAATTAATCACCATCTCAAATTGATTCTTTAATCTTAATTATTCAAAACAACATTCTTGACTCGTGATTCAATCTTTCGATATCTAAAACATGTATGTTTGATAAGAAAAACCCTAATAAACTATATACTCTGTAGTCATACACAACTTGTTGAGGCTTTCACCTTTTACATGCTAAACCTGTTGAAAAATATAGAACTAGTTCTCCATTACAAATCCCATTAACACTCCTCCGGGAATTCGATAAGATTGCTGCCTAAAATGGTGTCATCTAGAACGATATTGCCATTTTCGAAAAGTGTGGATTTTGGTTGGTGATCATGGTACTGCACATTCTTTAGGGAGCTCATGAGCTGATTTATTTGCCCTTTCGACTCGAGAATGCTCGCTCTTGTCAACTCCAGTTGCTCCAGAAGATCTTGAACATGCTTCTGCAAATGGAAGACGACGCCTGCGCTCGCATGGACAGGATCTCGAAGCCTCCCTCGAGCTTCATACACCATGCTTTTCACTGCATCCTCCCTCTCTCTTTCTTCAACCACCTACGTACAATTAATAAACAAAAATCATATTAATATCTCATGCAATTGCATTAGTTAATAAACTGAAATATTGTAGTCCTATTTGATTAAACATAATATATATATATATATATATATATATATATATGTATGTATGATTCATGAAATTAACATGGCTAAAATTATAGACTGGTACTCACTTGGAGCATTTTGATCACATTACTTGCACCATAAACCTTGTGCACAATCACGAAACTCTCAACTTCCTCTAAAGGGAAATATGGCGCCAAGAGGCAGTCGTCATTGCATCGGCTACGAAGCATCCTGCATGCTGCGCAAGGTCGACTAATTCTAGGCAATATTGAATCTATCTGAGCATCCATTAATTTGTTTGAAGTACTATATATATGTAGATATAGAAACTCCAAGACCACCTATTTTACTCAATGAGCAAAACTGATGAAGAGCCTGTGCAAGTGTACGTATATAATGCAAGTGAAGGTGAGATTTAAGGGCACAAATTGGCAAGTGAGAAACACATGTATATATGCAATGTTCTCAATAGGAAATTCAAAGAAGAGTGCAAGAAAGGTGGTAAGGCGGCACTATAGAGTCTTTGGTAAGAATAATAGAGAATAATAATAATAATGGAATATATGTGCCAACAAATGGACAGCCTATATATACAGATATATCCTCGTGAGTCACACTTCCAATAGATGAAGCCTACCATTTTAGCCCCTAAAATTACTAAGGTTTGACCTATATATATACCATTGTATATATCCAAAACTACGGCATGTTGGTTTTGGTATTTGGATCAAATAAAAATAATTAACACTTTATAATTGGTTATAAGTTTGATGGTTTTGATTCACAAAATAAGGAGAGCTGACGAAGCGGAGATCTTCTAAATCAGTTGAACGAATCCACGAACAACTCGATCTAGGTCAGAACTTAAGCCAAAGTTCAAAAATTCTTTTATTTCAATCAAAACTACGAATTACACCCAATAGATCGCTTAAATAGCGAAACCCTAAAATTTGCCAAAAATAGTAAAAAGTCTAAAAAGCCATAAATTGAAAACTAGACGAAAAATAGAAACAAACGCCGCAAAAGGCAATAAAAACGGAAATTCCTAATGAAAGTTATAAGCGAAACAAAACTTTCATAAAATAGCAAAATTGCCGTTTCGAAGGGCGAAACGATGGAATTTGGCCGAAAAACGTCGTAGTCACAGCAAAGCTGTGAGTTGTGATCTCCACGTCGTTTCCAATAAACCCATACCCCGGATCGTCGCGAGTCATATCTTTTCCTATTTTTCCAAGAATTTGCAACTAATTCTTGGACTTCATCATTATCCTATCAAGAATTTGCAAACTAATTATTGGGCTTCATTATCCTATCAAGAATTTGCAAGCTAATTCTTGGACTTCATCATTCTCCTCGGGTGGACAGAATTCGCCCTCGAATTGTCATCATCGACGTATCCCCATAATAGGGAACAAGATGCTCGACATTAATTTTCACACTGATCAATCCTTGTACTTGTCGCAGCCTTTTCGCAAGTTAACTTTGATAAATTGGTGAATCTCTTGCGACCCGCACGAACAAAGTCTTCTCGCCTTGCCATCGATATCGATTCCTTCTTGTTACCATGCCTTGATTCAGTTTGAATTGCAAAAAGCAAAATCTCCTCTCGAATTTGTAATGGCAAAGATACGCTTGCCCAAGGATCGCTCTAGCGTGTCAACCTCACTGCGAGGCACTTCTCTTTGGCACCCCTCAGCTAAAGAACCTCAGCCTGCGGATTGTAAGAGACTGCTTTGCCAAGCAAAATATCAAGAGACTCTCTAGTTTCGTGGCCCGTCTCAAGCTGTGGCGCATCCCCAATAAAGCCTTCGTTGTCACTGCCGTACCGGTCAGCCGGATCCACTCCAGTATCATCTATGAAGTTATCGTCATCCATAGTCCTAACACCTTCTTGGTCATCCTAAGAATCCGCCCCGGCAACCGTATCCCATAGCTCCTTCATCTCGCGATCGCGGCCAGGATAAATCGCCGACAAGCTCCCACCCTTCGAGCTCATCTTCTCTCCCTTATCAAACTCCTTATCCCCCTTCAATTTCTTCTCTTTCTTTCTAAACCCATCTTCCTTCGACCCTTCCGCTTCTCGCGACGACGACGGCTCGCTCGCAAACTCATCTCTCATGAACGCTGGTTCTTCATCTTCAATCCCAAAATCAGGCGTCCTCTCTCTGTCCCCACTCTTCTTCGCCAATCTCTTCCTCGGCGTCGCCTTCGAACCCGAATCATCGAACTCGTGAACTAGCGTCTGAACAGTCACATCATGTTGGCGTCCTTGCTCCGAACCGTGCCCTCCTCTCCGTCTCTCTGGCTGAAAGACCCTTTGGTTGCACGCCCGCCACGGCATAATACTTCCCGTCGCCTCCCCGTAACGCGGAGGGCCTAAAACCGCTCTCCTCTTCTGCGCTCCTCTTCCCGGCACGAGACGACACAAACCCCCGACTGGACTCCTCCGAAGATAACTGGTAACCGCCCTGCTTACTATGACCTGAAGGTCTGCGCAAGTCCTCCGAACCCCAACGCACGAACTCTCTCGATCCGTGATGGGAGTCCCTCCATCTCCCCACAGAACCTACGGAATCCGTCCTCTCGAAGGGAGGATACGATCCATATGCCGATCCAACAACCGATCGATTCTCGGTTAATTGTTCTACCACCGCGACCATGCGTTGGTCAATTAATGGGCCAATTTCTCGATTCGATTGTTACGATCATACACCTCCTCGATACGCTCGCTGGTTCCTCTTGGCGGCATGATTTCTCCAATCACGCTCGAAAGCGAGCTCGATACCAACCGACGCAATGCGATCTTCTAAATCGCTTGAACGAATCCACGAACAACTTGATCTAGGTCGAACTTAAGCCAAAGTTCAAAAATTCTTTTATTTCAATCAAAACTACGAATTACACCCAATAGATCGCTTAAATAGCGAAACCCTAAAATTTGCCAAAAATAGTAAAAAGTCTAAAAATCCCTAAACTGAAAACTAGACGAAAAATAGAAACAAACGCCGCAAACGGCAATAAAAACGGAAATTCCTAATGAAAGTTATAAGCTAAACAAAAGTTTCCTAAAATAGCAAAATTGCCGTTTCGAAGGGCGAAACGATGGAATTTGGCCGAAAAACGTCGTAATCACAGCAAAGCTGTGAGTTGTGATCTCCACGTCGTTTCCAATAAACCCATACCCCCGGATCGCTGCGAGTCATATCTTTTCCTGTTTTTCCAAGAATTTGCAACTAATTCTTGAACTTCATCATTATCCTATCAAGAATTTGCAAACTAATTATTGGGCTTCATTATCCTATCAAGAATTTGCAAGCTAATTCTTGGACTTCATCAAGAGCTTTGCCAACTGGTTTGACATCCTCATCTATATCTATATATATAAAGGTTTGATGTCAACCGCTTTGACATCCTCATCCTCAACTGGTTTTTTATCATCATTTTAATTTTCTAATTTTATAAATTTTTATTTTTTATTTATTTTTATTATCGATTCTCCCAATATATAATTACTTATTATGTGTGCATTTATTAATAATTAATAATGGTTATATTATCAACGAATGAATTAATAGAATTAGTACATTCTACTTGAAACCATAAGCAAATACATGAAATGGAGTGTGATAAACGTTTTCAAAAATTATGGGTAGATACATGGAATTGAGTGTAGTACAAGTTCTATTCCCCCTATAAATTTCACCTCCAATCCATTCTTTTATTGTAATTCTCCCGCATCCAGTTTGAGGAATTTTTTGGGAGTGCTTGGCCATCATCTGAATTTTTGTTTGGGTCTCCAAGTGCACATGTTTGCAGGGTTTTTTGTGTTTGAATATGATGCAGCGGAGATCTTCTAAATCAGTTGAACGAATCCACGAACAACTCGATTTAGGTCAGAACTTAAGCCAAAGTTCGAAAATTCTTTTATTTCAACCAAAAACTCCGAATTACACCCAATAGATCGCTTAAATAACGAAACCCTAAAATTTGTCAAAAATAGTAAAAAGTCTAAAAAGCCATAAACTGAAAACTAGACGAAAAATAGAAACAAATCCCACAAACGGCAATAAAAACGGAAATTCCTAATGAAAGTTATAAGCGAAACAAAACTTTCATAATATAGCAAAATTGCCGTTTCGGAGGGCGAAACGATGGAATTTCGCCGAAAAACATCGTAGTCACAGCATAGCGGTGAGTTGTGATCTCCACGCCGTTTCCAATAAACTCATGCCCCCGGAACGCCAAAACTCAAACGCCCAAACTTCGCCATTTGCGGAAATTACTAAAATGCCATCCTATCATATCTTTCCATCATATTTTTCCAAGAATTTACAAGCTAATTCTTGGACTTCATCATTCTCCCCATGGTGGACAAAATTCGCCCTTGAATTGTCATCATCAGACGTATCCCCATAATAGGGAACAAAATGTTTGACATTAAATACATCAGCCGTGCGAATGTGACTTGGCAATTTCAATCTGTAAGCATTAGGATTAATTTTCTCAAGAACCTCCACAGGACCAATCTTCCGAATTGACAATTTGTTGTAAAGAGAACCGGTCTTTAGTGAGAACTGCCCATACAAAGTCACCCACTTCAAACTCCATGTGACGCTTCTTCCGATCTGCATATTGTTTGTACTTGTCAGCAGCCTTCTCCAAGTTATCTTTGACAGATTGATGAATCTCTTGCAGCCCACTAACAAAGTCTTCTGCCTTGTCATGCCATCTAGTCTTACTTGGCACTGGTAACAGATCAAGAGGACCTCGAGGTAGTACTGAATACACAACCTGAAAAGGACTAAACCCGGTACTTCGATTAACAGCATGGTTGTTTGCAAATTCTGCCTGGCTCAACTTGAAGTCCCAACTCCTGACATTCTCACCCACCAAGCTCCTCAAAAGGTTGCCTAACGAATGGTTGACAACTTCGATCCGCCCATCTCTTTCTGTTTGCGGATGATAAGCACCGCTAAATTTCAATTGCTGTTCACCATAGCCCACAAACTGCGCCAAAAATGGTTGAGGAATCTAGTGTCCCGATCTAAAACAATCAAGGTAGGAAGGCCATGCAATCTATACACCTCCCGAAAGAACAGCTGAGCCACCTTTACAGCATTTGTGGTCTTCCTGCATGGGATGAAGTGAACCATCTTAGAAAAACGGTCAACCACCACAAAAATTGTGACGGCCCAACTACAAATAAGGGCTCCGCCCGCCTAATCCCTAATTAAGCCCTAATCTCCCCTATAGACCTAATCAGAACTAGTCGACCTTATTTAAATACCTAAATGCCTACCATTTATGATACCACCTATAGTTAACTTAATTGGTCTAGTGACTAACCTAGGGTTGTCTATAAATCAGATTTAATTTTTTTTATCTAACCAATTATTCAGCGAAAGTCTTATTAAATTACTAGTGAAAATGAAATCCTAAGGCCTAACCTATTGTGGAAAAACCAGGAAATAGTAATCATATGCATATATAAACAAAAATGGTGATATATATAACATGTGTCCAGTTCTATAGTCCTATCACTCAACCTAAAAGCCAAACTAACATGTACATAAAAAGGTAATACAAAGAATACAAAACGTACAAAAGTATGTCGTAGCAGTCCTCCACCGGCTCAGAGGTAGTCACCAATCTTCTCTTTGCCTGGTCTCACTTCTCGGTTGATCTGCACCACCGTCAAACTAGACGGTGAGTGCATGAATATATTTAAGTAATACTGAGAGACATCGATCCGCATTCCCAAATAGGCAACAAATATCAAATTGCATAATTTAAATAGAAACTATGCTGAAAGAAACGTCATGCAAAGAGATACTTGAGTTAATCAAATATGAAACTGACTCAAGGCTAAGTAGTAATGGATTAGGGTCGGTCGGCCGCGATCTTCATCACATCGGCCTGTCCACTACAATTTGAGCTCTGCTCTATATCATTTCATTTCAAATTGAGCTCTATATCATAATTCAAAAGGTCGTACGTACGATACGCCTTTTCTATTCCAAGTGAATTAGTCGTCACCGGAATGTATGCTTGCTAACATACCCGAGTTTTAAAACTCGTCATGTTCACCCAAGTTATTCTTGCGCCAACAAACCCCGAGGTCCGGTTACCCCGTTCGAGGCACGTTACCTCGTGTGTCATGCAAGGTAGTGGAGAAATCCCTTAACATCCCGACAAGTCTAGTGACCCTCGTATGAAAGCGGAATTTCTATCATCGAATGACCCTAACCACAAGAACCACTTTCATATTCAACAATGACACAACATTGAAATCCAAGAGATGTAGTAGCATACTAATGCACAAAGAACTTGAGTCAAAATAAACAAATTATCCTAATAGCATGCTATATCAATGACTTCCATAAATAACAATCAACATGACAAAATATAGGAATTTGAATCAATGATATGCAAGACAGAGTATGCTATGAACGTAATAAAATGAGCAACTGAAACAAGTCATAGCATATGGATTTCAAAGGCAATTCAGTTCAAATAACTGAGAAGAAATAAATAAATGGAATGAAATGTAAATAAATGTCTCAAATTAGTTTACTTACATACACACAACAATTCCTAAGCTATCCGCCTTCCGTCGCGTCGATGTACGCGCCCAAACCCCGTAAGAGCTCCTCTAGGATCCTAACAGTTGAAACTGTATCAATTTAAATTTAAATTTAATGATTTAACATCCCTAAATTGGTCGACATCGGTCAAAATTGAGTTCGAGACCAATTTGCCGATTTCACATTTTTCGAGGTAAAACCCCGATATGACGCCTCGACCGACTCCCGAATTCTTCACTTTTTATAGGAATATTGAAGTTTTATTGATTTGGGTCACAAATATAATTTTCTCTATTTTTTTGGAATTTTTCTGAATTTTTTCATATTTTTATCTATTTTCAGGAATTTATTATATATTAAAAACAGTTTAATTTAATTAAGTAATTAAATATATATATATATAAAATATAAATGGGTGGGTCCGGGTCAAACCCGACCCGGTCCAGTTTGACTCGGGTCGGTTTGACCCGATCCTCAACGGGTCAGGGTCGGTCCGACCCGAACCACATGGGTTCGGGTCGACCCGACCCGTTGTCCCCTTCTTCTTCTTCGCGGAGCTTCGTCGTCGCAAAATTTTTTTTTTTTTTTTTTTTTTTTTTTTTTTTTCTTTGCGAGGCGTTCGGACTTTGGCGTCCATCCCCAAACCATCGTAAGTTGATGGCGGGGAGACCCCGCCATCTTCTTCCTCACGCCTTTCGGCCACGGAGGCCGAGCCTTCCATGGCCGAACATGGCGCCAACAACAACAACCCAAACAAAGAACAACAACAAACAACGACGTAGCAACAACAACGCGAGATCAACTCACCTTCGATTGTCGATCTCTTTCTCTCTCCCAATCTCTCTCTCTCTCTTTCTTTCTCTTTTCTTTCTTCTTCTTCCCGATTTCTCTCGCCTCTCTCTGCGCGTTTTGTCTTTTTTTGTTTTAATGAGATCAAAGTGACATGTATATATATATGTGGTGTATGGATAAGTGAGGTGATGTGGCCTCACCCCCACCACTCACTTCTACTCATTTGTTTTTTTTTTTTTTTTTTTTATAATTGAACAAATTTTACTTACCCCACGAGCTGCTACCTCGGGCCCACGTCGGCACGCGATTCGAGGCGCGTCCCTTCTCGTCTCGGTATATGCATACACGTAAATGACTTAGTAGTCTACACACATACAATACACTAGGCAAACAACACAACAAATATAATATTTACCTCGACCACCGTGCCTCGGTAATGACATGTATCGCATTGCGGGTCCCACGTCACAGGTCATTGTGTCCTAATTAACGAATTAAACATGCATTAATTATTGGGCCGTGACAATACTTCCCAACTAATAGGAAGTTCGTCCTCGAACTTAAACTAAACGAATTTTAAAATATACCTGACTCGAAAAGGTACGGAAATCTGTCGCGCATATAGTCTTCCCGTTCCCAAGTGAGTTCCGAATCTCCATGAAACTGCCACTTCACTAACACCTTCGGGATAGACTTGTTTCTCAACTATTGTACCTTTCACTCAAGAATTTGAACGGGTTGCTCTTCATATGAGATATCTTCACTCAAATCAATCTAACTCGAATCTACTGTCGGTCTCTCGCCTGCTTTGACTTAGCTAGTCGAAGCATCGAAATATGAAACACCGGATGAATACCCGACATTTGTGGAGGCAACTCTAACTCATAAGCAACCTTTCCAACTCGTTTCTTGATTTTGAAAGGTCCGATGAATCTCGGTGCTAATTTGCCTTTCAAACCAAATCGATGATGACCCTTACGAGGAGAAGCCTTTAGATACACTAAAGCTCCCTCATCGTACGTGAGATCGCTGCGATACATGTCTGCATACTTCTTTTGCCTCTCCTGGGCTCCCTTAAGCTTCTGGCGAATCTGCCTTACCTTTTCTGTGTGATCGACAACAATTTCAGGCCCTAACAAATTTCGGTCTTCGGCCTCAGCCCAACAAGAGGGTGAGCGACATGGTCTGCCATATAACGCCTCAAATGGCGCCATTTCAATACTCGCTCGATAACTGTTGTTGTATGCAAATTCACACAAAGGTAAATACTCTTCCCACGATCCGCCAAACTCAAGTACACACGCCCGAACATATCTTCGAGAGTTTGAATCAATCTCTCGGTCCGTCCGTCGATCCCGAGGGTGAAAGGTCGCTGCTAAATCAGTAACGTGTACCATATTGCTCCCGCATACTCCGCCACATCCCGGACGTATACATAGCATCTCTCGTCTCGAGGTAATAGTCAAAGGTACTCCATGCAACTGATAATCTCTCTCTCGAACAATACACTCAGCTGGTCAAATGTGTAATGAGTTGCAACTGGTATGAAATGGGCAGATTTCATCAATCCGTCTACAATCACCCAGATGGAATCATGTCTATGAACCGTCCTCGGCAGTCCTCGAATGAAATCCATAGCTATGTCTTCCCACTTCCATTGTGGAATGGGAAGTGGCTGTAGTAATCCTCCAGGTCTACGATGCTCTGCCTTCACCTGCTGGCAGATCCCACAGTTCTTGATATACTCTGATATGTCCGTTTTCATCCTAGGCCACCAAAAATATCTTTTCATATCATGATACATTTTGGTTCTTCCTGGATGAACAGTGAACCGTGAACGATGTGAATCCTGAAGAATCTCGTCTCTCGGCTCTGCCACTGCCGGTATCCATAATCTTCCTCGAAATATGAGACACTGATCTGCTGTCTCCGCCCAGTCAGCACAATCGGAACTCTGCGCTAACTCACTGAATCTCGAATACAGTATGTCAGCTTTCCGATCCTCTGACACTCTCTGAGTCGACACTGTCTGAAGTCTCACCTGAGCACAAATCAGTACATCTGTGTCATGAGCAATATATGACTGACTAAGCCTCGTCGCCGCCTCGAGTAAACCATACTCATGCGTCATATGACATCGAATAGTCTCAGCATTTCTAGTCGGAATTCTACTCAGCGCATCAGCAACGACATTTGCTTTTCCTGGATGATATTCCAAAGAAAAGTCATAGTCTTTCAAAAATTCTAACCATCTGCGCTGTCTCATATTCAGCTCTTTCTGTGTGAAGAGATATTTCAAACTCTTATGGTTAGTATAGAGTGTGAACTTCTCTCCATACAGATGATGTATCCATATCTTCAGAGCAAACACTACGGCCGTCAACTCTAAGTCATGAGTTGGGTAGTTCTTCTCATGTCTCTTCAACTGTCTTGAAGCATATGCCACCGTACCCTTCTCTTGCATCAATACACAACCTAAACTCATACGGGTAGCATCTGTGTACTCCATAAAACCTTTTCCAACCTCTGACAATATCAGAACTGGTGCGGTAGTCAACAAGTTCTTCCGTTGAGCAAATGACTCCTCGCATTCCTCTGACCACTGAAACTTCACGTCTTTCTGGGTCTACTTGGTCATTGGTGAAGCAATCTTCAAAAAAATCCTTCACAAACCTTCGGTAATAGCCTGTTAACCCCAGAAAACTCTGAATCTCTTCAAGTTTTGGTTCATGACTTTCTGCAACGATATATAACGTACCAAAGTCTCCATCTCCCCGCTATTAGCAAGTCGACCTCGAGTGCTCTCGGTTCTCGTTGTAGTACCACTATATATGAACACTGGATGCCTTAGAATCTCGAATATCACTGTTTTAACAAAGCAGTCGATATGCGCATGATGTGATGCTAGCCAATCCATCCTTAGCAACGCATCGAATTCTAGAAATTCAAGAACTCTGAAATCTGCAGGTAACTCGACCTCGTCAATCTCTACTGGGCATCTCTCCCCCAAAGAATTTGGGTACACTCTATCTCCGGCTGCCGTACTCAAAATCAAATGGACTCCGACACTAACTGGTTTCAACCCTAACATCCTGACCATGAGACCAAAAATGAAAGACACCTTAGAACCAGAATCAAATAAAACATAAGCGTGATGACCACAAATGAAAACTATACCCTCAATGAGTTTCCGTGAAGCGTCTGCGTCAGGCTGTGCAATCGTATGGACGACCTCTCGACGCTGAGATGGAATCACTGTTGCTGGCTGTGGACACTCTCGACTGATATGTCCCACTTGACCACAGCGATAACAAATGACTGCTCTAGGCTGACCCTGTGTCCGTTCCTGGGCCTATGTCGATGCTTGTCTCTGCTCTGGTCTGAAATTGTCTCGTCCTTGTCCTCGTCCTTGTCCTCTACTTCTACCTCTGCCACCGTGCTATTGACGTGAAGCTGGTGGTGCTGGTAAAGCTGGTAAAGTAGACATCGTAGGAGCTGGCAATGCATGTCTGACTGGTGGTGGTACAGATGGTCTACTCGCAATAATCTGCAAAGGTGTAGGAGATGCTACATAAGGCACAATTGCCCCTTGAACACCTCTATCCCATCTCCTCGGTCCTTTGCCTTTTTGTCTCCTCCGCTTATACTCTGCCATCTGATCAGGTGTAATCGCAGGTACTAAGGGGCCACTCGGCTCATATAATAAGTCTCGTTAGCAAGTGCACGCTCGAGTATCTCTCCCAACATCATGGCACCTTAACTGACCACATAAAATCCGATATCTGGCATCAGTCCATCGCCAAAATGATACACATCATCGACATCCTCCTTCATAAGATCTTCGACAAACTGCCTCAGATAGCCATATCTGTCTCAGTATCTCATCACTGTCTCGTCGGCTCCCTGTCTCAAGTTCATGAACTCCTTCCTCAACCGCTTCATCACCGCAGGTGGGAAGTACTGCTGATAAAATTTAGTCTTGAAAGCATCCCAAGACTCAAACTCTACCTCAGCAGCTATCGTCGCACGCCACCACACATCGGCATCTTGCTGCAAGGTGTACGACGAGATCTCGGGTCTGAGTCTATCATCAATCTGCAAGACTATGTAACTTCTCATGCGACAAGACTCATTTCTAAATCTTCTCAAAATCTCTCTAACCGTTGAAATATATCGGTTTCAGTCTGATGAAATCTTTCACCAGCTGAACTATCGATATCGAACTAGCTGATGGGGGTGTGGATGATGGTGTCGGCATAGTCTCAGCTGCTGGAGCTGCTGGCATCGGTGTTGCAGGTACAACCAAAGACTACGGTCGATCGTAGTCGTCGTAGGACCTACTGTATGAGCTGGATATGTTGGTAGGGCAAGGTGGGAAGTCACCAATCCGCCGGCCGCTGACCTCAAATGGAGAACGAACGCGAATCAGCTACTACGTGAATAATGCATATATCCACATACCAAAACTAACATGTATATAAATATATTACATCCCCAACTCACTTTCACTCACTTCCCAACTAATAGTTTCTAGGCGAGGATCATCTGGTTTTCCACAGCTAATTAAAGTTTTCTAACTTCTACAGTTTTTTAAATCTTTTAGTTATTTCTAGCTTAACAAGGTAGGCCGTTCACTACGTATTGTAGTTGTGGTATCGTATTGTAGAAACTACATATTCTACAATCTTAGAGCAATGTTTTCTCAAATCATAGCGCGGATACTAACTGTGTTAGTATAATATAGTCTGACACCATATAAGTAAGCCAAGCTTTATAAACCTTGGCTCTGATACCAACTGTGATGTTGGTATCACAAAGTCTAAAGCCATGAGATGATCACAACTAGGCTCTGATACCAACTGTGACAGCCCCAACTACAAATAAGGGCTCGCCTTAGCCTAATCCCTAATTAAGCCCTAATCTCCCCTATAGGACCTAATCAGGAACTAGTCAGCCTTATTTAAATACCTAAATGCCTACCATTTATGATACCACCTATAGTTAACTTAATTGTTCTAGTGACTAACCTAGGGTTGTCTATAAATCAGAGTTAATTTTTTTTATCTAACCAATTATTCAGCGGAAGTCTTATTAAATTACTAGTGAAAATGAAATCCTAAGGCCTAACCTATTGTGGAAAAACCAGGAAATAGTAATCACATGCATATATAAACAAAAATGGTGATATATATAACATGTGTCCAGTTCTATAGTCCTATCACTCGACCTAAAAGCCAAACTAACATGTACATAAAAAGGTAATATACAAAGAATACAAAACGTACAAAAGTATGTCGTAGCAGTCCTCCACCGGCTCAGAGGTAGTCACCAATCTTCTCTTTGCCTGGTCTGCTACTCGGTTGATCTGCACCACCGTCACAAACTAGACGGTGAGTGCATGAATATATTTAAGTAATACTGAGAGACATCGATCCGCATTCCCAAATAGGCAACAAGTATCAAATTGCATAATTTAAATAGAAACTATGCTGAAAGAAACGTCATGCAAAGAGATACTTGAGTTAATCAAATATGAAACTGACTCAAGGCTAAGTAGTAATGGATTAGGGTCGGTCGGCCGCGATCTTCATCACATCGGCCTGTCCACTACAATTTGAGCTCTGCTCTATATCATTTCATTTCAAATTGAGCTCTATATCATAATTCAAAAGGTCGTACGTACGATACGCCTTTTCTATTCCAAGTGAATTAGTCGTCACCGGAATGTATACTTGCTAACATACCCGAGTTTTAAAATTCGTCATGTTCGCCCAAGTTATTCTTGCGCCAACAAACCCCGAGGTCCGGTTACCCCGTTCGAGGCACGTTACCTCGTGTGTCATGCAAGGTAGGGGAGAAATCCCCTAACATCCCGATAAGTCTAGTGACCCTCGTATGAAAGCGGAATTTCTATCATCGAATGACCCTAACCACAAGAACCACTTTCATATTCAACAATGACACAACATTGAAATCCAAGAGATGTAGTAGCATACTAATGCACAAAGGACTTGAGTAAAAAAAAAACAAATTATCCTAATAGCATGCTATATCAATGACTTCCATAAATAACAATCAACATGACGAAATATAGGAATTGGAATCAATGATATGCAAGACAGAGTATGCTATGAACATAATAAAATGAGCAACTGAAACAAGTCATAGCATATGGATTTCAAAGGCAATTCAGTTCAAATAACTGAGAAGAAATAAATAAATGGAATGAAATGTAAATAAATGTCTCAAATTAGTTTACTTACATACACACAACAATTCCTAAGCTATCCGGCTTCCGTCGCGTCGATGTACGCGCCCGAACCCCGTAAGAGCTCCTCTAGGATCCTAACAGTTGAAACTGTATCAATTTAAATTTCAATTTAATGATTTAACATCCCTAAATTGGTCGACATCGGTCAAAATTGAGTTCGAGACCAATTTGCCGATTTCACGTTTTTCGAGGTAAAACCCCGATATGACGCCTCGACCGACTCCCGAATTCTTCACTTTTTATAGGAATATTGAAGTTTTATTTATTTGGGTCACAAATATAATTTTCTCTATTTTTTTGGAATTTTTCTGAATTTTTTCATATTTTTATCTATTTTCAGGAATTTATTATATATTAAAAACAGTTTAATTTAGTTAAATAATTATATATATATATATATAATATAAATGGGTGGATCCGGGTCAAACCCGACCCGGTCCAATCGGATCCGGGTCAACCCGACCCGGTCCAGCTTGGACTCGGTCTGTTTGACCCGACCCTCAACGGTCAGAGTCGGTCCGACCCGACCACATGGGTTCGGGTCGACCCGACTCGTTGTCCCCTTCTTCTTCTTCGCGAGCTTCGCCGCCGCAGAAATTTTTTTTTTTTTTTTTTTTCCTTTGCGAGGCGTTCGGACTTTGGCGTCCATCCCAAACCATCAAAGTTGATGGCGGGGAGACCCCCGCCATCTTCTTCCTCACGCCTTTCGGCCATGGAGGCCGAGCCTTCCATGGCCGAACATGGCGCCAACAACAACAACCCAAACAACAACAACAACAAAGAACGACAAGTAGCAACAACAACTCGAGATCAACTCACCTTCGACTCGTCGATCTCTTTCTCTCTCCCAATCTCTCTCTCTCTCTCTTTTCTTTCTCTTTTCTTTCTTCTTCTTCCCGATTTCTCTCGCCTCTCTCTCGTGCGTTTTGTCTTTTTTTTTGTTTTAATGAGATCAAAGTGACATGTATATATATATATATATATGTGTGGTGTATGGATAAGCGAGGTGATGTGGCCTCACCCCCACCACTCACTTCTACTCATTTGTTTTTTTTTTTTTTTTTTTTTTTTTATAATTGAACAAATTTTACTTATCCCACGAGCTGCTACCTCGGGCCCACGTCGGCACGCAATTCGAGGCGTGTCCCTGCTCATCTCTGTATCTGCATACCCGTAAATGACTTAGTAGTCTACACACATACAATACACTAGGCAAACAACACAACAAATATAATATTTACTTCGGCCACCGTGCCTCAGTAATGACACGTATCGTATTGCGGGTCCCATGTCACGGGTCATTGTGTCCTAATTAACGAATTAAACGTGCATTAATTATTGGGCCGTGACAAAAATAGAGTCATTTCCCCATTGTGTTCTAGGCAAACCCAACACGAAATCCATGCTAATATCAACCCATGGTGTTCGGAATGGGCAAAGGTATATATGACCGACATTAATTGCGGTACTTTTCGAAAGTCGGCAAGTCCCAAGATCGGTGCACATATCTCGTCCACTTCCTTGCGAATGGTAGGCCAAAAGTAAGAGGCTCGCACCACCGCAAAGTGCGATCACGCCCAACATGTCCCTCTCCATGCAACTCTCTAATAATCTGCAATCTCAGGCTGCAATTAAGAATGCAAAGCTGGTTGCCTCGAAATAAGTAATCCTCATGGAGTGTGTAATCGCATACGCTCCCCGCTCCGCACCTTCTCCACAATAATAGCAAAGAAATGATCGTAGTAAACAAATCGAGAAAGAGGAAAACCCGGTACCTCAATGGTCATGCGGCTCAACAAACTTTTTCGTCTACTCGGGCATCAACAACTCTGTTGGTCACACCAGACTTGTGTTTCACCACAAAAGTAAAGTGCTCCAAATAGGCTACCCAGGAAGCATGTCTGGCCGAGATCTTGTTCTGCCCATATAAGTGTCGCAATGCCTCGTAGTCTGTAAACAACACGAACTCTCTGTGGAAACGATAATGTCGCCAATGCTTCACGGCATGTACCACTGCATAGAACTCCACATCGTAAGTGTTATACCTCAACTTCGCCCCAGACAGCTTCTCACTGAAATAGGCAACATGCCTATTATTCTGACTCAAGACGGCTCCGATGCCTACCTTGGATGCATCACTATGCAACTCAAAAGTTAGGTGAAAATCTGGCAACACTAGAATGGGTGCAGTGGTTAACCGCACCTTGATCAGTTGGAATGCTTCATCTGCCTCGTTGCTCCACCCGAACTTCACACCCTTCATACAGTCTGTAATTGGGGCCATGATACTGCTGAAGCGTGGAATGAACCGCCTGTAGAAGAAAGCCAACCCATGAAAGCTGCGAACTTCCGTGACGGTGGTAGGTCTAGGCCCAGTGCGGATGGCTTCTACTTTAGACTCATCAACCTGCAACCCTTCTCCAGAAATGACATAGCCTAAGAAAAGGACCTTCGGTGTAAAAAATGAGCACTTTTTCATCGCAACATAGAACTTCTCCCTGCGCAAGATAGTTAGAACATCTCGCACGTGCTGGAGGTGTTCCTCCTCGTTAGTACTGCATATCAATATATCATCAAAATATACCACAACACACTTGCCTATCAAAGCTCTCAAGCTCTGGTTCATGACTCTCATGAAGGTGCTAGGTGCGTTTGACAACCCAAACGACATGACTAACCACTCATACAGCCCCTCCCTTGTTTTAAAAGCAGTCTTCCACTCATCCCCAACTTTAATGCGAACTGGGTGGTACCTACTATTCAAATCCAGCTTTGTAAAAAAATTTGCTCCACTCAATTGGCCAAGTAAATCATCCAAGCGAGGGATAGGAAAGCGATACCTGACAGTAATCTTGTTGATTACTCTACTGTCCACACACATCCGCCAGGAGCCATCTTTCTTTGGTGTAAGGAGGGCTGGTACTGCACACGGATTTAGACTTTCACGGATGAATCCCTTCGTCAATAACTCTTCAACCTGTCTGCGCAACTCCTCATGCTCACTGAGACTCATTCGGTAGTGTGGTCTATTAGGTAGCGATGCACCAGGTTCAAGGTCAATCTGATGCTGAATATCAAGCAATGGTGGCAGTCCTTCTGGCATCTCATCAGGGAAAACATCACAAAACTCCTTCACAATATGAATTGCAGCTTCAGGAACATCAACATCTCTATCTACCTCCTTTCCCATCAAGATGTAAAGCATCTCAGAATCCTGTAATTCATTTTCAAATCTTGTCAAAGACAACAAGCTATTAGATTCTTTAGTAGGCTTAACTTCCACTGAATCCTTAGCGGGTACTAGCACAATCTTCACTCCCTTGAACATAAGGGTGTATTTATTGGCTCTGCCATCATGCACAACTCCCCTATCAAACTGCCAAGGACGTCCCAGTAACAAGTAACAAGCATCCATAGCCACAACATCACACAAGACTGAATCCTTGTAGTTAGCACTAATAGAAAAAGTCACTAAGGCGAGCTTCGACACCTTCACCTCACCACCCTTCTCCAGCCAAGCTAGCTTGTAGGGCCTGGGGTGTTGTTCAGTTGCAAGGGAGAACTTCTGAACCGCTTCAACTGAGACGATATTCTTGCAACTGCCTGCATCAATCATGAACCTGCATACCTCGCCTAAGATAGTACACTTGGACTGAAAGATGTTATTTCGCAGCTACTCATCATCAGCGATAGCTCTAGGAGTCATACAAGAACGCCTCACAACAAAGGCGTACCCACATCTCCAAATCCACGATCTCCTCTTCTGTGTTGTCAGAGGTATCAAAGGCTGGTTCTGCGGTGATGTTGGCCTCTTCCCCTTCGTCGTGCGACTAGCAGGGTTAATTGCAGCGGTATTACCTCCACTATTGATTGTCCCAACACTAACATTATCGGAAGCATTACTCACACCCCGACGCTGTTGTTTCTCCACTAACAATGCTCGCTGGTGCGCTGCAGATAAGGAAGCGGATCAAACACTACAAGAAAAAAAACAAAGAACAAACTAATCTGTTGTTGATTTGATACGGATTTGTTGCTAAGGGACTCGATAGAATGATCATCAACAAATTAGAGGTGTTGCTAAACTCTTTGTCGCAGATTGAAGTTAGCAACAGATTTTTGTTCTCATTCTTGCTCAAAGAACGATTTGTGAAAAATCGTTCTTTTAACAAAGAATAAAAAATTTGTTGCAGATTGGAAAAGGTGGTTCTCATTTGCAAATTGATAAATCAAGAATGATCAAGTCTGTTCTTCGATATGCACATCAAGATAAGCTGCGTGTATTGAGATCTGTTGCAAATGACAGATCAAGCAACATATACATTTTTGCTGACTGTGCAAATTAGTTGCTGATTTGCACAATCAGTAAAAAGCTGTCTGTTGCTGATTTGTTGCAAAACAACGACAGATCAGCAACAGACGACTTTTTGTTGACTATGCAAATCAAGAATGTACTCGTCTTTGATTTGGAATGATAAATTTTTTTATAAAATTACAAATTCATCAGAACAATAAATTCCCATAAGAAAAATCTGAAAAAAATTATATTTATTCCTGCTGCAATTAAAATTAAAATTGAATAATTGTTTGTATATTATCAAAATTTGATAAAAAAAATATCTACAAAATGTTGAGATTAACATTTCATAATGAAAGATGAACATTATCCAACAAAATACTACACAAATTAAGATGGCAACTCAAATTAATTTACATATATATCTACAATGTAAATCTCACACCCTTACCCAATTGTGTCACCGATACAAGATAAACACTATACAATTTGCGTGCGTGTCCCATCCAAATCCTGAAAATGAAAAGGAATAATTTGAACAATATTTGAATTGCAATAAAAATATTCAAACACAAATGAAAAAATCAAAAAATTAAGCCTTGCTCATCGACCTCGTACATAAAAGATCGTCCACAGTGACACACACAAAAAATTTCCAACTCAAAAGGGAATGAAAGAACTTCCATACATGACATTCCATGAATTTTTTTCAATTTCTTTCATTTTGTACATTCATTCATATATATATAAGAAGTTAAAAACATAGAAGAAGACATCATGCAGCCCACAAATGAACCATTCTAAAAACATTTAAAATTCAATATTTTCATCCATCAAATGTTTCTTTTCATTGTCCTCTGCTCATTAACAATCTCTTACAATGGTAAATTCAATTTTAAGGTTCAAAGAAAATCGAGACTTTTATATATATATATATATATATATATATATTTTTTTTTTTTTTTTCATACGGATTAAAATTATGCTAGTTTCCTTGTTACCTAGATTCTAGTGAAGAGAGAAATTGCGAGAAAATGCCGAGGGATGACTTGCCATATTCCTTTCATGATAATATTATCTTATACAACAACAACATAGCCTCGATCCCAAATTAATCAGGGTCGGCTACATATATCAAACTTTTCCATTGTGCTCGATTAATTAGGTTCATTTTGCTATAGTTCGGCGTTGGGTGATTCGATTATTTCTGTTTGAAAAATGGGTGCGCTTTCTTCTTAACCCATGTACTGGAAATAGTTGTGAAAGAGGAACTGAAAGAAAAAATTGTAGAATTTATATGGATTATTGGGCATGATATGATTCCTTAAATATATTGTTTTCTCTTGTTCACTATTGTGGATGAGGTAATCTGCCCGATAATGTTTCTCACATGGTTTTAGCTGTTTATAACTAGTGTATGACCAATACAGACTCAATTGAACTCGCTTAATTATAGCTACCCTTGATTTCCTTGTGATTTTCTCGAATCATTGTAATCGGCGAGTCTTATTTGTTTTTGCAGAGAAGGTGCGAGAGTGATTTGGGGCTATGTGGACGAATATTGGGGCAGCCATCCCTAATAAGGGAGTCTTCTAGAGGCAAATATCCTTGGTCGCGTATTTTCTCGCGGCGTGAGCTCCTTGGCCCAAAAACCCGATAAAGCACTGGTGCACAAAATGGAAATGGGTTTGGTGATGTAATTCTCGAACCCTTCTCTCCAAAAGAGGATAAAACACTTGCAAGTGCAACCGCAAATACAAAGTCCCACCAAGCACCTTTTAGGAATATGCTCTTCTACGGCCCTCCTGGAACAGGGAAAACTATGGTCGCTAGAGAGCTTATACAGTAAATCTGTAAGATATCTTATACTTAATTTTATGTTACATTTTCGAAAAATTTTCACGATGCGCCTTGAAACGAAAATCTATTCAAAGACTTTAAGTTGTATAGGGGACTTCGCTTCATGTTATATTGGGGAATGTCTTTTCGTTGTTGTAGTAGACGTACTTCCCACTCCGTGCCGAAGTTTTTATTATGTAATTGATTATTTAGTTTTTTTGTTACGTGTCAAACTTATTGTATCCTATAATGATGTTCTAGGGTTTGGATTATGCGTTGATGACTCGGTGGAGATGTTGCGCCACTGGGAGCACAAGTCGTGACTAAGATACACCAGCTTGTTTGATCGGGCTAAGAAGTCTCGGAGGGGCTTGTTGCTTTTTATTGATGAAGCGAGATGCATTTTTGTGCGAGTAAGTTTTCGCTTTATCGCATTTTGTGATGTGCATTATCTTACTCATGTCGATGATTTCTCTACGGCGCCTTTGGATAATGCAATCGCAGTTCTATTTATTTCACTGTGCAATGAACACAATTGAGTTTTTTTTTTTTTTGAGTTCTCACCGTGATCCAAATGTTCGAATTCTACAGCGTAACAAGACATACATGAGCGAAGCCCAAATAAGTGCACTTAATGCCCTCCTTTTCCGCACAGGTGACCAATCCAAAGACATTGTTCTTGCTCTTGCAACTAACCGTCCGGCGATCTCGACTCTGTTTTGCTTGACCGCATTGACGAGGTCCCGGAATTCCCCTCCCCGGAGAAGACGAACGTTTCAAGCTACCGAAGCTCTATCTTGACAAGTACATAGCCAAGGCCGGCGAGAAAAAGTCGGGATGGCCGACTTCACTATTCCGTCGACAACCTCAAAAGATAGAAATCAAAGGTCCGTCCGATGATGTTATCGGGGAAGTGCAAAGAAAGACCGACTCGATTCTCCGGAAGAGAGATAGCAAAACTAATGGCTAGTGTTCAAGTTGCAGCTTTATGGGAGCAAGGACCGCTTACTCGACGCCAATCTTTTCCGTGAGGTGGTAGATTATAAAGTCGCCGAGCATCAACAAAGAAGAAAACTTGCCGGATCGAAGGAAATAACAACTCGATTCTCTTGTTTCCTTCCATTTTCGCCTCTATTTTTGAATCGAATCGAAGAAGTTATAGGTGTGCAGTGAGTATCTCGCATACATTTAGGGAGACCCTTTTTTTTATTGTATCTGGCAGCTATTCCCATAATTGTTTCCCCAATGTTTTGGAGAGGAGAGGGGGATTTTGGTGTATTTATTGAATTTCTTTGGATAGTCTATTAGTAAAGTTGATGAAATTCGATGGTTTCATATCACAGTTGCTTTCTTATGCATGCCTGAAGGCATCATCATCAATGGACATTGTAATGGTGTGGCTCTATGTTGTGAGCCTAGTCAATGTAGTGTTTCCAAATTAATAAAACACTAAGCCAATCTCTTCTTTCTTTTACTGTTATGTATCTCGACGCTACACGATGGAGTTAAATGCGTAACAATTTGATTCTTTTATGTTGTTCTTGTGTGGTTCTGCTTATGCTCTTGCTTATTGTTGACGTGCTACTTAATTTAGCAATTGTTGTAATGTTTAGTTATATTTTATGTTTTTAATTTGCGAATAACTTAAAACTACATGGCCACATAGATTCTCAAAAACACCTTCTTGTTGTAAATTGAGTTGGAACTTGTTAAGAACTAGAGAAGGAAATAGAAGACTAAAAACTTCTACTACTACAAACTACTACTACAAAGGAGAAGAGAAGAAATGAAATAGTCGGAATGAGAAGTTTTCATTTAACTTGGTGTGCTTTTACAATGAGGTTGGCACCCTTTATATAGGCCATTTGGTGATGATGATAAATGTACTTTATACAATGTGTACAAGCAACACATACACCCCATGTCATACAATACATCACAAGCAACATAGACAATACATGAAAGAGTTGGTGTACATTGGAGAGGATTACAAGTTACATGACAATACAGAGACAAGTGAAGGTACTATTAAGTGATACATACAAGTTACATGACTACACAATATGTTGGTGTACATGCATGGTCATCCATATTCCATAACATTCCCCTCGATGACACTTGCTTAGAGATTGTGCCTCGTTAAAACTTTTACTAAGAAAAACCCCGTGGGAAAAAATATAGTAAAAAAAAAAAGAGTACACTATTCTCATAAATATTAAGACGGGTATAATATTGTTAAGATTGCCTCATTAAAAACCTTGCTAGGAAAACCCAATGGGATAAAATCATAGCTAAGGGAAAAAGAGTGCAATACACTAATCAATAACTCCCCCTCATGTGAACATGGGTGAAACTTGTTCGCTTTCTTTACTTGCAATGTCTTTAAGTTTACGCAAGCCAATACCATATGTAAGCCTTTTAAATGTCGTAGTTGGTAAGGCTTTTGTGAATAGATCAGCAAGATTATCACTCGATCGGATTTGCTTGACATCAATTTCACCATTCTTTTGAAGCTCATGCGCATAAAAGAATTTTGGTGAAATATGTTTTGTTCTCGTCCCCTTTATGAATCCTTCACTTAATTGTGCAATACATGCTGCGTTATCTTCATATAATATGGTTGGAGAATCTTTTATTGAAGGCAATCCACATGATTCTTGAATATGTTCAATCATATTTCTCAATCATACACATTCACGACTTGCTTCATGAATTGCAAGTACTTCGTAATGGTTGGAAGAAGTAGCAACTATAGTTTGCTATACCGACTTCCATGATACAACAAGATTACCACATGTGAATACATATCCCGTTTGAGAACGGCCTCATGTGGGGATCTGATAAAAATCCAAAGATCAAGATAACCTTGAGATTCAATTTTACCCTCTCGAGTAGAATAAACCCATGTCACTTATTCCTCGAAGATATCGGAAAATATGTTTAACACCATTCCAATGTCTTCGAGTTGGTGATGAGTCAGTATCTTGCAAGTAGGTTGACAAAGAAAAGCAATGTCGTCTCTTGTACAATTTGCAAGATACATAAGTGCACCAATTGCACTTAAATATGGTACCTCTGGACCAAGTAGCTCTTCATTCGAAATTGATCCTTATCCACTTCAAGTGATCTGACAACCATTGGAGAACTCAATGGATGCGCCTTGTCCATATAAAATCTTTTTAATATTTTTTCAATATAATTTGATTGATGGACAAATACTCCACTTGAAAAATGTTCAATTTGCAAACCAAGACAAAGTCTTGTTTTTCAAGTTCTTTCATCTCAAATTCCTTTTTCAAGTATTCTGGATGTTCTAACGATGTCGCCGTGGTTTCCCACTATATTTAAATCATCAACATATACAACAATAATCACAAATCCTGTTGATGATCTTTTAATAAAGACACATGGGCAAAGCGGATTATTTACATATCCTTCTTTCAGTAAATAATCACTAAGGCGTTTGTACCACATTCGTCCGATTGTTTCAATCCGTACAAAGACCTTTGTAATTTTATAGAATGCATGTTATGAGGTTTTGATTTTATTTCATCGATATTACAAATCCATCAGATTTTCATATATATCTCATCGTCTAGGGATCCGTACGTATATGCCGTAACGACATCCATTAAATGCGTATCAAGCCATTCAGAGACTGCAAGGCTTATCAAGAACCGAAATGTGATTGCATCTATAACAAGAGAATATGTTTCTTCATAATCGATGTTAGGTCTTTGTGAGAAACCTTGAGCTACAAGTCTTGCTTTGTACCTTGTAACTTCATTTTTTCGCTTTCTCTTTCGTATAAATATCCATTTATATCCAACAGTGTTTTACGCCATCCGGCGTTTGGACAATCGGTCCAAAACCTCTCGCTTTCTTTAACGAGTTTAGCTCTCGCTTGGATAGCCTCTTACCATTTTTGTCAATCGTGTCTTTTTCGACATTCGTCCACTGATCGTGGTTCTCGATCATCATTATTTTCACATATTTCAAATGACACATTGAAAGCAAATATATCATCAGAACAATTTCATTTCGATCCCAAATCTTACCAGTAGTTTAAATAATTTATTGAGATCTCATTATTTTCATCTTTTTCCTCTTTTTCTAGAGGAAGTTGTTCCTCATCGTAATCAACTTGTTCTCGACAAACCCTTATCAAAGGATTCTTGTGCTTTCTCGTGAGTATTTTGATTTGTATTTATTTTTACTCCCGCTTTTCCTTTTTCAAGGAATTGTATCCTTTGAACCAATCGGTCTTCCACGCTTTAAGCGTTTCGTTGGTTCTTGTGCATTTTGTTGCACAAAGACATCAATTCTTGCAGAGCATTTACAACTGAATATGTGATTTTGTCACTTGTTTTGCATCATTAAATGCATCGTAATTGATTTGCAATTTGTTGCAAATGAATGATCTTTTGAATTTCAAGTTCACACCGATTTGTGCGTGGATCATAATGTGATAAAGTTGATGCATTCCAAGCAATTTCACGCCATTCCTTTTGAATTGGCTTCTTATCTCCCCTAATGGTGGGAAAATTGCTTCATCAAAGTGACAATCAAGAAAACGTGCAAAGAAATAAATCCTCTGTTAAGGGCTCAAGGTATCTTATAATGGACGAGGAGTTAAATCCAACATAAATCCCAAGTTTTCGTTGTGGACCCATCTTAGTTCTATTGGGAGGTGGTATAGGTACATACATCGCACAACCAAAAATTCTCAAGTGTGAAATATTTGGTTGTTGACCTAAAATGAGTTGCATGGGGGAATGTTCATGGTATGCGTGAGGCCTATAACGAATGATAGATGCCGCATGAAGGATCGCATGTCCCCAAACCGAAGTTGATAACTTAGTTCTCATGATTAAAGGTCCGCAATTAATAGAATGCGTTTGATAAGATATTCTCGCCAAACCATTTTGGGTATGCACATGTGGAACAGTAATGTTCAATGGTAATTCCTATAGACATGCAATAATTTCTAAATGCTTGAGATTGAAATTCCCAAGCATTATCGAGACGATGGTCTTGATTGGGTTGTCGAAATTGTGCTCTTAACTTAATGATTTGTGCTAAAAGTCTAGCAAATGCAACATTGCGGGTTGAAAGCAAACAAACATGTGACCACCTAGTTGATGCATCTATCAAAACCATGAAATATCCGAATGGTCAACAAGAGGATGAATAGGACCACATATGTCTCCCGAATGCGTTCTAAGAAAACCGGGATTCCACAATAATTTTACTTGGGGATGGTTTAACTATCAATTTACCTTGAGAACAACTAGCACAATTATAATCACCAGCTGAAAATATTTTGTGACTCCTTAAAGGATGTCCATGCGAATTATTAATTATTTTTCGCATCACGATGATCCTGGATGACCAAGCCGGTCATGCCATAAAATGAATGTCTTTGGATCATTAATTTTCTTATTCAAGACGACATTTGTTTCGACATGTCTTATATGAGTGAAATATAATCCAGATGATAAAGCTGAGATTTTTTCTAACACTTCTTTTTTCCTATTTGAAACCAACGTGACATAGAGAAATTCTCTATTATTTTCATTCACGGTTTCAATGTGATATCCATTTTGTCGAATATCTTTATAGCTCAGTAAATTTCTTCTGAATTTTTCAGAGTATAAGGCATTGTCAACATGAATTGTTGTTCCCTCAGCAACATAATATTTGCTCTTCCGTGAGCCATTAATCAAATTGGAGATGCCAGATATTGTTTGAACATTAGCCTCGGCTAAGTTCAAATTGGAGAAATATTCTCTGTTTTTAAGGATTGTATGCGTTGTAGCACAATCAGCAAGGCATATATCGCTCTTATTTGATTCATGACTTGAACACATGATTTGTTGATCCATCTGGACAAAAAATGTTTGGCAAATCAGAAAAAGAGTCATATTTCAATGATAAAATTCATAATATTTTGCCTTTGATTTTGAAGGCATGGTAAAGGTCATAAAAATATTCGGGCATATATATGACAATATTTAGGCAAAATAGCCTTTCATATGTGACTAAAAAAATGTCACAATTATGAGCACTCATTGTCAATAATTATTTGCCCTTTGTAGTGGTGCACCACTTTTATTCCAATTTTTGGTGGAATTGTCAATACGACATTTACCTGATATTTTCACATTTTCCACGTCCATAAATTTATTATTGCGATCATGATCATTATATGCAACATATGCTTCTTAATTTGAAGTCAACTAATTGACTTGAGCGATATTATATTTATAATATCTCATTATTTTACTCACTACCATGAGACAAGAAATCAATCCTTAATATTTATTGGATTGACGTGCGCACTCGATATTTGTTGCAACAATTAATTGAGGCGGGCCACGTGACCTCTTTATTGTCTCATCACTATATTTCCACATAGCCTCAACATAGAGGTAATTAAAATTGTGGAATTATAATTAATATTTGATCGATTAAATTTTGTAGCATGAGACCCAAATTGCTCATTTTGAGCTTTTTGGAGCATTACCCTTTTGGTATGTATATATATAACTCCATAAGGTGAAAATATATATAAAGTGAAATATTCGCTTTTCAAATCTCTAAAGAGAAATTGGTGAATGATTGTGTACAACATACAACTTTGCATGGATACAAGCTTTATTCATAATTTGTAATATCTAATTATCATGACAAGAATTATAATAAGATAACAAATTCAATTATGGTTGATTAATATTTTGAAAGTAAATATAATATAAAATAATTTTCTTTTCTTTTTATGTAAATAAAAAAACATAACATATGATTAAGTATATGTTCACAACTTGATTTATTAATAATCAAATATACTATTCGTATGAGTTGGTGGGACAACCTCCAGTCAGGTGGCGAGACAAAGTCTCGCTTAATACCATGCCTCCTCGAACGGGATAACCCGTCTCCCTTTCAATGTTTAGCTTTACCGGGGACAAGGCTTACCCACTATCAACTCAAACTTATAGCATGATTTGTATTATAAAATCAAGAATAGAACAATAACTAATCGTTTGTAGTTTTAAGAGAAAACTAGTTATGTCACATATTGACTTTTGATTTCTGATGTAGAAGATCATACAAGACGCAACTACAGAGCATACTTTCGCAATCGGTGACGCTATAATGCATAATATATGAATAAAGTATGCATAGATAAAAGGAAGCAACCATGATAATATAGAAGTAAATTGAACTTCTTTAAATAACAAAAGTTATACCTTCCTAGCTTTCTCTCCTTAACAAGCCTTCTTGAACTTCAAGATCTCCTTAATGCTAGAGCAAGCTCGTGCTGATAACGTGTTGTAAATTGAGTTAGAACTTGTTAAGAACTAGAGAAGGAAATAGAAGACTAAAAACTTCTACTACTACAAACTACTACTACAAAGGAGAAGAGAAGAAATGAAATAGTTGGAATGAGAAGTTTTCATTCAACTTGGTGTGCTTTTACAATGAGGTTGGCACCCTTTATATAGGCTATTTGGTGATGATGATAAATGTACTTCATACAATGTGTACAAGCAACACATACACCCCATGTCATACAATACATCACAAGCAACATAGACAATACATGAAAGAGTTGGTGTACATTGGAGAGGATTACAAGTTACATGACAATACATAGACAAGTGGAGGTACTATTAAGTGATACATACAAGTTACATGACTACACAATATGTTGGTGTACATGCATGGTCATCCATATTCCATAACACTTCTAACATTCTCTTTGCTTTTCATATAAGCACTTATCCACCTCCCCAAACATAAGCTAAAAAGCAAAAGCTTAACCAAACATTGACATTGTGAATTAAGGGGGTCAATGCAGTGTTTTTCCTAAACCTTTTAAGTCAAACTGTCCCTTGATTTCCATGAAATGTATATGGCAGCTTAATCTGACAACTCTAGGAATATGATGAAAAAAAAGAGGTGCCAAACTTACCTTTCATAATTTTTTCAAAGAATTAGTTTTTTCCAACTTAGAATATTATGCATGAACCCTAAAACAATATAGCTATTTGCATTTCCAAATTGACCCTTTTGCCATCATACAACAATCTACTGGTCCAAATTTTAGACTTCTTATAATAAACTTTTTGTTATAAGAAATAAACACTTTTTGACTCCCACACGAACCCTAACCTCGGTGTATTTCAAAAAGTAATGTGGGGTTATTGTTATTTTTTTTCTCAAATAGGAAATGTTTCTTTAAAATTACAAAACTAATATATTTTTCCTTTTGAAAAAGGTCATGATGATTTGGGACGGAGGCTATGTTGTTGTTGTTGTTGTTGTTGTTGAAAAAAGTCATGATGACATGGTGTGTTGTTGATGAGGTGGAATTTTGTATGAAATACTAAGCGTATGAATTACTCTTTTTAATAAAGAGTTATTTGTTCAACCTAACAAGTTTATTAATTACTTTTTTGGAGAATGAGTTATTTGTTTAACCCATACAACCTCGTGCAATCCATGCAAACCATGCAAACGTTACGCACGTATTTCGAGGTGGACAACTCATGCAACATCGTGCAATCCATGCAAACCATGTAAACGTCACGCACGTATCTCGATGTGGATAACCCATGCAACCAACACCACTAAATAAACAACCAACTCGCCTACCTCTTTCAACCCCTCTGACCACCTAGCTACACATCCCACCCCTAGCCCATATTTTCGAGAACGCATGGAATATATTCCCTACGTTCTCGAAGACTCCCTGTAACGGCCTGAAAAATTGACTTGTGCCACGTGTCAAGTCAAGGTCGTATGTGGGACCCACTCGTCGAAATACGTATGTCCGAAAGAATGTGTTAGTTGCTTCCGCTAAAATTGTAAAACTCGAAAAAAATATTAATAACTCAACTGTAAATGTTGAATGTACTGATAATGATAGATTAGAAGGCCGACTAGGCCTGCGTTGACCTTGCGAGACTGGCTCGGGGGTCCACGTAGGTTTAGGCCGGGCGGGGCCTAATTTGTGGAAAATTGGGGCCGTCGCACTCCCTGATCCCCGTGACAATGGGATGTCATTGTCACGGGCCAGATGCATATAACATAAATCACTAGAACAAATTAGACATTTTATAGCACCTAATTCATAGAGGTTTTCAATAACCCCTATGTATTACTTTTTATAACACCTAATTGATAGAGGTTTTTAAGTAACCTCTATGTATTAGATGATTAGACTTTTTATAACACATAATTCATAGGGGTTTTTAAAAACCTCTATGTATTAGGTTATTAAAACTCAACGTTTCATTGAGGCTTAGGTACTCAACATCTCATCGAGAACGACGATTCGCTCAAAGTGAAACCGAAACATCTCCACGAGAAGAACGAATCGACGCACCATCTTCGCGTTCTTGCTTGTTCAAGATTTGATGATTAAGGTTTCTATAACACTTAATTCATAGAGGTTTTAATTAACCCCTATGAAATAGTCAAGTAAGACTTTTAATAGGACTAATTCATAGAGGTTTAAAAACCTCTATGGAAAGTTGACCCAAGAACAAAATTCTCTCGCCCCACTCTCACTCACTCGTCTCGCTCTCTCGCCCCATCTCACTCACTCGCCTCGCTCTCTCGCCCCACTCTCACTCACTCGTCTCTCGCCGCTCGCGCTGGTCTCTCCTCGCTCGCTCGCACCGGTCTCTCGCTCGCTCTCGGTCGCTCGCTCGCTCTGTCGCTCGGTCGCTCGCGATCGCCGCAGCCGCTCGCTCGCAGAGCTCGGTCTCTCGCTCGCTCGCTCGCGCGCTCGCCACTCTCGTCTCGCGCCGTGAGCGGTTTTGCTTGATTTCTCGCGCGAACGAAGTTCGGCTTCTTCTAGGGTAAGGTATCCAATCCTCTCTCACGTCGTTGTGTTCGGAATCTTCATTTCTCTCGGCTAACGAACGACCTCATTCATGCCTCGTGCAGCTTTGACATCCACGATCGTCGACATTTTGGTTCGGTTAAGTGGATTCAACTTCTTAGCGCTCGTTTTTGTGTGATTTTGATGGTTCTAGTATGTTGACTGAATTCGGTTCGTTGTGTGGATATTTTTTGTGAAATTGCTCATTTGAATGTAGGTTTTGTGGATTTGATGAAGTGGATGATTAATTGATGATGTTGAATCGTTGCAAAGTGTTCGAGAAAAGTAGGAAAGTGAAATCTCATTTTGATTTTTCAGAACCTTTGAAATGAAGCTATGTTTAGGTAAATCTAGGGTTGATTTTGACCTAGGAAAGGTAGATTTGAGTTTAAATAATGAGAATCCCCCGATGTTAGGCACCGAATCGAGAGCTAGTACCGAATATTTGTCTATCGTTTGCATTTTCCTAATTACTATCACTACTAATCGCTTTTGTCTAAGGTTGAGAAAATGTGTATATACTTTGATCTCACCGAGGTGGAAAGATATTGATCTATTCCAGCAGAAAAAGACTCGCTTGGAATAGGTGCCCCTTGTTCAATGGATTAAAACCTATTATCATAGATAGCCATGGCTTCTCAGAGTTATCCTAATCATGCTTGTCGTTCTTGGATCCATTGGATTTTTTAGTGCCATTGAGTAAAGTCCACCCTAATCATAATGGAAGTAATCCCTTTTCTTGTTTTAGTCAGTAAGTTCTTTTTCTTAAAACGTTTTAGTTTTTAACATTGATTAACATAGACTACTTTTAAGTCTAGATACTTTAAAAATCTAATGTGATGTTCCATATTTTAATGTATTTCTATAAATCAACTTTCCTTTCAACTATCAATTAAAATTGAATGTTTCCAACCTTGATTGATATGGGTTCTTAGATATGCTTTGTCTACTACTGCTTAAGCTTGGAAATAACACCTTCATCTCTTTTATTGTTCTTTTATTGTTCTTTTGAAGAATGTTTACCCTTTTAAAATCATACGAATTACACTTTTGTGTTTTCTAGTTTCTACAGGGTAAAATATGATGATGTACTTGCAACTCAACTGAAGGATCGCCTCTACCATTCCAGGTGAAGCTAGGTGAGTAATATTATGTTTGAAGTACTTTAGTGAATGCACAAATTCTGTTTATGAACATCTTTTTTTTTTTTGTTATGCGTTTGGTTTGGAGCGTCAATTCGAGATTTTAATTGTCTTAAGGTCCGAATCTAAGACACTACAAGAAATACACTCACTACAAGTGATCTAACAAGGAAAGGTTAGCCAAGCGTGTTTCGTTTAAGGTACCTAACTCTATGAAATTGATGCATCATGTTCTATCTAATTTAATTTATCCATGTCTATTTAGTTTTCTTGAAATACGATCCCTACTTTGTTTCTTCTCGGTTTGGATGAAGCATACCTCGATATAACGTAGGTCCGCAAAGAAAGGGCTATCGCAAGGTAGAGGTGAGTTAGCATATGCATGATTTTTTGCTCCTTTGATAGTGACGTGCTTTCAGGTTTAGCATCATGAACCATGTTCTCTTGTCTTACCAAAGATTGACTTCTTGTTTTTCCTCAACATAGATTGTCAAGAACTAAAAAATGTGTTTATAGGGAAATCGGTCTCACATGCAAGGTCTTTGGAGTAGCTCCAAATCGCTTACTTGCAAAGGTTATTCCCTGTTTCTCAAATGATTATGTGTCATGCACTAATTTTGTAAAGTTGGTTTGCTCCAATTTTGACGTACTAAAAAATCGAATACTATATGATATAAGAAAGTAGGAGCAGCTTTCTTTCTAATTTCATAGTCGATTTTTAGACATCATCTTATTTGTATGGGGTTATAAGAGAGATAATTATATTGGATTATTATGGTGGTTTTTTGTATTTGTTTTCTTTCCAAGGAAGCTTTTAATAATTGTTTGCTTGTATTGAGCCACATCTTATTTGTATGATCGCCATAAAGTAGTATAAAAGTGTTTTTTTTTTCCTTGTCCATAGTTGTTGCTTAATAATTCCAAAGATACTGGAATGGTTCTGTTTCGTTGAGTGGTTAGCACTTCTTTTCTTTTTTGGCTTAACGATCGAGCTTTTTTTCGTTTAAGTTAACACTTGAGCTTCTTTAATCTATAGCATTTTTACTCCCGTTCGGTTATTTGCTTATAGTTGCTAGTATTGAACCACGTCTTATTTGTATGATCATCATAAAATAGTTTTTTTTTTTAATTGTTTTCCATAGTTGTTGCTTGATAATTCCAAGATCATGGAATGAATGGTTTTGTTGGTTGAGTAGTCGGTGCTTCTATGCCTATGTATATATCATCTTTGTTTTCTCCTCTTTTGCCTTTTGTTGCCGTGTTAATGTGTTTACGATAATTTCAGTAGATACTGGAATGGTTGTGCTTGTTGACTGGTTAGTGCATCTATGCTTTTTTATACAGTATCATTCTCGTTTTTCAACTTTTCTACTCTTTGCTTTTTTTTTACAGTGATGTGTTTATGGTGTTTGCATAGGGGTTTTTAGTAACCTCTATGTATTCATGTACTGCCATATATCTAATGTAGAGTTGTCAGAATGAAAGTTTTGGTTATTTTCCACTATTCTTTACGCACGAGTTGTAAACAAACAAAAATGTTTTGCATATGTAATGGGGACAGCTGAAAGGGAGATCAGAAAAACGTAAAGCAATAGCATTCTTTCCTTTCTAACAGCTCTCAAAATCCCCAGAGACATCTCTATGTATCGCTTTCAATTTTATAGTGGATTTCTTAGTCAAAATCGCATGCAAAGTTGCTTGTTTTCGCAATGCGCTTTGCTCTCGTTAGTTTTTGTAGCTAGAAATGTTTTGCATAACTGTTTTTTCGAATTTTCATGAAGGGACTAGGGATAACGCATAATGAATGGGGTGTAACCGTGTCGCCTATGGTAAAAATTCTATAGCAACTCGCTTGTGGATTAATATCCCTTTCTTAACATCTGATCTATTTTCAATTCTTTTTTGTGCTTTTCTACATTGAATCTTACCCTCTAATTATGAATTTATACAATAAAATGCAGTGCTGGAGATGAGCATCAAAATCCCCAAGTAAGCAACAGACTCCCTTGCATCTTTTATTTTATTTTATTTAGGAACCAATGACTTCCTAGAGAACTACTACACAAAGGCCTACCTCTTGAGAGAGCCACCAACATTATGCGAAACATGCCTGCAGAGAAGACTACAACCAAGAAGCAATGAAGTGTTGAAATATGTGTGTGGTTGTTTCTCTAGAATTGCAATTTAGAGACCAAATGGATTTCACCAAGGCGTAATTCATTCCTTAAAGGCCAATTCAAGATCGGACATTTTGTATGGTCTCCTAATTCAAGTAGACACATCAACAAAGGTAACAAAGAATTAATAAGTGTTGGGACTTCATGGGTCTAGATATGTTTATTGAATTGTTTGTTTGTTTGTTTGTGCTTTGGTGTTTGCGGTGGTGAAGGTGTTGTGAAACCAAGTTGTGTTCTACCATTGATCAAGAGAATGTTGAGAAAGTGTTGGATGAAGTGAGGCCATCACCGATGGGTCGATGGAGGTAATGTGGCATTGCATGAGATTGATGGCTTGGTGTGTTATTATTTATAGTTGGCCCTTTGATATGTTGTGCTTGTATTAAATATTTCATACATGATATTTGACATTGCGCTTGTTCCATATGAAGCGAAACAAAGAATTGCTAATATGGTGAAGATGTGGGTGAAGACAAGGGTAGATAAGTCAAGGAATGGGTTGACAGAATCATAAAGAGGTTTGTGAATGTTTGCTATTATATTTTTCATGCTCCTTGAATTTCTCATATGCTTCGTTGTTTTTTATAAGAAACCAACTCTTAACTTTCAATCTTGCACATGGGTAGACTTGAACTCTCAACCTCGAGATATAGATGACCAAGTCGCCTTTCATTTCCTTACTTTCCACTCTTATGAAGCAAAAATAGAAACAACACTAGCTTGTAGGTTCTCGATTTTATGCGAGCATGCCTCTTTTCGAAATGCTTCAAACCGGACAACTAACAATGACCAAATCGATTTATTTCTAGCATGAAATTTTGTAGGTAAAAGGAAATAATAAATATTATTGGGTTGAGGCCGAGCATGTGGTTTGATCAATAAATCAAACTCGTGATCACGGGCTTGAATTAATGAGTAACATAGGTTCTATTCAAGACTATAATTGTCATAATTATTGAGGAAACATAATTAGTGCTAAACTGATCACTAATCCAATAATAAACATGTAACTACTACATGTTATATATTTAGTGACCACTACTAGTACCACTATATGTATATACTACTACTCGGGGACACTTGATGAGTACTACTAGTTCGAACCTCTCTCAATTTGCTCGCTCAAGCTTGAACCTCTCTTGAACACAAGAAATATAACTTGCGACCTTTGTGTCAACATTTAGATCTTCATGACCACCAACAATACTATATATAACACTGCTTTGATGATGATCTCGAGACACGTTACCATTATCCGGATTCGAAATGTTACCTTCTTATTGTTCATATTAGGATTGACCACAAATTCTTGGTCTTGGCTTGGCTTGACTTTCTTTCATTGCATCGCATACTTGATGATGAAGAATTTGGCTTGGTTGTTCTGTAAAATAATAGGAGTGTTAACATGTCACTTGAGTATTAATCTTGGATATGTTTACACATTTTCAGGTCCCTCATCCGTGCCTCTCATCGGAGCTCTTAAGGCTCATTGCTGCGCTTCTTCCAATTATGGCATTTGCTTCAAATGTTCTGCAACATCTGGAGGTTCACTTTTAATGTACTCGTTATCGGTATAATTCCTTATCAACTTCCCCAACCTTGCAAAGGATCAAGTGAGTTTCCTTTATTGATTTTTTGTCTATGTTCAGCAAGTGGTAAATATATGTCTTCTTTCTCTTTGTTATTGCTACTTTGTTGTCATTCTTGTCGTTGTCTTCATGTGCAACTATTACGCTTGGTTTTGTTTTCATGTACAAACTATATATTATGTACTTAGTAACTTGAGCAAAATTTATATGCAGATCAAAGAGAAGCATATCATTGGATTGGGCGATGCATCGTGACATAATTCTTGGGATTGCTAGAGGAGTTTTATATCTTCATCAAGACTCTAGATTAAGAATTGTTCATAGAGACCTTAAAGCAAGTAATGTTCTACTAAGACGCGGAGATGAATCAAAAGATTTTTTATTTTGGAATGGCAAGAATATTTGTTCAAACTTTACATTATTGATTGAATGGAATAATAATATTGTGAGTTGAATGTAGATTTGTATATTTTCAATTGAAAATGGAAATGGAAATTAATTTTGGTTTCAGCTATTATTTTTTTAAAATTACATTTGATAGGGGTTTGAAACCCCTATGTAAGCCTATAATATAGAGGTTTCAAACCCCTATGAAATCACTACAATTGATAGGGGTTTGAAACCCCTATGTAAGCCTTTGAAGATATTATAGAGGTTTGAAACCCCTATGAAATAGCCAAGATTTGATAGAGGTTTGAAACCCCTATGAAATAGTCAAGATTTGATAGAGGTTTGAAACCCCTATGGAAGCTTGGAAGATAAGATAACACCTTAAAAGATAACACTTTTCATAGAGGTCAAAAACCTCTATGAAAAGTCTTTCATAGAGGTTCAAAACCTCTATGAAAAGTAAAATTTGTTCTAGTGAATGGCACATACTCCAGATGCGCCATTTGTGTTATGAAACAATCCACGTAGACGCCACGTGTACTATGTCAAAAAAACTTGAATGGCGCATTCGGAGAATGCGCCATTCGTGTTATAGCTAGGTCAGTCTATATGGCGTCCACGTGGACTGTTCAGAAAACTTGGAATGCGCCATTCATGTCACCACGTGGCAATGCAATTTTCCTCCCATTGTTGATGCATTTTCGAAAGGCGCAATGCATTAGTTAACAGATAAAAAGAAATCCCAACTTATTTTGCTCATTTAAGCCATTATTTATCGTATGGCTGTAATTTTTCCCCTAACCTCTCCCAAAGTTGTTTGATAACCAGATCGAGCAAGAACCCGACTTTAATTTCTCACCTTTGATTTGTTGTAAACCAAATATAAATGCAATTCAATTCATTAGATCTTAATTAATTTAACCATAATATATACATATATTGGTAGATGAGAAGCCTTATAAGTCGACCTATATATATGTTGCCTTACTGAAATATAGGGTGGGCAAACTTGCACCATACAAACACTACGACAAAATGGGTCTATAGCAACACTTTTTTACCAACACTAATAAAAAAATGTCTTTAAATTTTAATTTTAGAGACACATGATATATAAGCGTTGCCAAGTTTAAAATTTTGAGACGCTTAACATACAAGTGTCTACAAATTAAGGACACTTGATATTAAAACGTCGTCAAATTCAAAATCTCGAGACGTATAATGTACAAGTGTCTCAAAATTAAGGACACTTGTTAAAACAATGTTGCCAAATTTAAAATTTGAAGACACTAATTTAAAAGTTTTGTTAAGTTTCAATTCTAAAAATACATAGTTTATAAGTGTTGCTAAAATTAAAAATGAGGGCACAAACAATAAGTGTTGTCAATTTCAATATTTAAAATGCATAATTTATAAATGTCTCCTATATTAGAGACGTTTGGTAAATTAGTGACACCAAATTTAAAATTTGGGGACCCTAATTTATATGTGTTGTCAAGATTCAAATTTAAGGACATATAATTTACTAGTGTTGTTAAGTTTAAAATTTAAAAACACATAATTTATAAGTGTTGTTAAATTTTAAATCTAAGGACATTAAAGTTTGTTATAAAAACTCTTTTCTAATAAACCAATCATTAATTAGTAGGCCTAACAAAGAAAGCAGATCGGAGCCAGAGTTGGAGAAACTAATGTATATGCAGTCCACAACATTGTGAATTTCAAAAAGAGTTAAATATATCTTAGATAATAAAAACTCTTTTCTAATAAACCATAGTTGAAAATTATTTTTCAGGGAAGTTAATCATGTATTCCCAAAAATCACATATTTTCTTTCAAAGTCGTATTTAATTTCTGACAAAGTCTTCGCATTTTAATTCATCTTCTTTCATGGTATGCAACCTTAAGTCACTAAAGTAATTATGGGATTCAAAACAAAAGGGTATGTATATACATTGATAAGTTGTTAATTATGTAATTATATATAATTTATTTATATATTCTTATTAGCTTAATTGTCCTCATTTATTGCTTTAGATTATTAGGGTGAGCCATTGAATTTGTGGCGAAAAAGTATATGCAAAGTAGTGGAACAGTTACCAGAGGATCTGCCTTGAGACACCCATTGTACATTTGATTTGGTGATGAGGAGCACTTGAGAGACGCAGCTGGAAAACACATTTCTCACACAGTGCTTCAGAGCCGTGGAGACCATCCTCAAGATCCGCGTTGTACAGTCTATCAAGAATTCGCAAACATTCATGCGTCCCTTCATGCACTCGGCAGGGCCACGTGGCGACTTCCTATTCGGCCAGCACGTCGAGCGGCTTTTCCTCGCTTCAGCAGCCGTGATGTCCTCCAGATACGTGTTGGCGCGCTGTCCCACTTCTTCGCACGTCCAGCGGCTTTTCCTTTTCATAACTTTGAAAAAAACAATACATCAGACTGAATTTCGATTTTACTGTTGGCGTGTTGGAATGTTGCCAAAAAATAACTTTTTCATGGTCCAATTATGAGCTGCTAAGAAACATTTATAATGGGCGAAAGAATAACATGCCAGAAAGTCTGATTACTTAACAGATTTTGATTATTCAAAAGTATCCTTCTTTGTTGTTTATTTTCAAACAAAGAAGCCTACTTTTTTGCATGTTTCTTTTAAGTAATAAAGAAATCTTTTTAAGTGCTAACTGGACAATTACGATTACTTCTATTTTGACTGTTGAGTTTGTAGTTTAAAGCTACAAATCAAAGATTATTAAGGAACTTCATTTAAGAGCTTTGTACTATTAACTTAATTTTAGTGCCATTAACAAAGAAGTTCAAAAGAAAGAGTGTCAATTAAACATATTAGTACATGTCTTATGATTACAAATCCTCTAATGAAAAGATTACATCAAATGCATTTAAAGAACACGGCGACAAGAATGAACTTTGGTAGTAATTTTTAAATAATCTTAATTTGGGATTTGATTATGTTTAAGTTTAAGTTTTACTTTATGAGATCTCATTTAATGTGCTAATTATACTTTAGTATCTCACCACTTATGTTAACGATCATTATAAGTCAATTTAGTCTTTGACACATACATTATAGTTTATGAGTCATTTAAAATGAATTAGCAATGCTCGTGGTACATGTAAGGGAATATGTCATATTTTGATGTATAACCAAGATGACTCTCATTGCTATTTTATGTTATAATGATTTTAAGATACCTAGCGTATATGCGCGCTAATATAAAAATTATGTAATGCTTGGTCATAATGCGGGTCAAGTAGGAGAACCATTAAACTATATGTGACCCACATTATTAAAATTTATGATACTATGAGACAAGTCGAAGAATTTAAGACCATTATATGTCTCATAAGGTTATGTCTTAACGTACATATGTAACTTATGAAACTAAAGTCTTTTGAGCTCCCTTGGTTACCAATTTGATGGAAATATGTATTAATATGTAGGAAGCTTAAAAGTTTTCCCTCAAATCTAAAAAAATGCACTTGTATCATCAAACAATGAGTCAAATGTTGAGGCTCATGAGGGCGATAAAGATCTTGGGTTTTAGGAGTCCATATAATCGCTTCCGCAAGTAATTCTCTATTTGATCTAATTCTTATGTTTAAGAATGTTTACAATCAGGTGCATGATCGATTCTCAATAAAAAAAGAAGAAAAAAAAAAACAACAGCAACAACAACAATATAGCCTCAATTCCAAATTAATTGATATCTTCCATTGAGGTCGATTTAGAGCATTTGCACAAAAAAGAAAAGAAAAGAAAAGAAACAGCAACAACAACAACAACATAGTCCCAAAAAAACATAATATATATTTTTATGTACTAAGCCAATTCGAAGTTTAATTAAATGTTTCGAAACTTTGGGCTAAATTAATTTAGAGCATTTGCACCAAATAATAATAATAATAATAATAATAATAATAATAATAATAATAATAATTATAATTAACAGCAACAACAACGACATCGTGTAGTAGTAGAAGGTGCAAATGCTGAGAGAGAGAGAAATGGGCGACTTTTGACCATGTAGGAGGTGCAAACTAAATTCCTCCTATATATACACGTGCAGTATTGGAAATTTGGAACCATTTTGTTTGCTTACCTTTTTTATTTGAAAACTTCTTCATCTGAAGATGTTGAACTGACACATGTTTCTTTCTCTTCAGAGCTACAGCTCAGGTATTTTATTTTATTGACTCGGCGCGCGTCAATTTTTGTTATGTTCCACGTAAATAATGTTTATTAGGCTCCCAAGTCCATGTTTGCTCCCAAATATAAACTGAGAAATTCAAAATAGATGGCCATCAATATTAATAGTCTCTAATATGCAAAACGTAAATCATCGATATAGTAACGAGTTCCTAATTAGCCTATGTAGGATTAGTCAAATCGAAGGTTTAGGAAAAAAGATTTTATTTATTCTTTTTATAAAAAAAATAGTACATTTTTTCTATTAGACCTTTTCTTAATTTTTTTATTATATTTACTATTTCCAAAAATATATTTATCGTGTTTTTTTAATAATTAGAAATTTCATGGTTTCAAATATATATATATATATATATATATATATAGTAGTTTTCATAACGTGCTCACGTTGCATAAATTAAATTAAAACTAAAAGTAAGGTTGACGGCATTGGTGTGTGAAAAAAAAAAGGTAATTAATGGTTAAAGAATATTGTCAATTATTTTCGTGTCAATGCGAAGGAGGGATTGCTCTTATTTATATAGTTAGGGACGATAAGCCATTGTGAATTTGAAATTTGAAGTTTTGTTAATACAGAGGAAGTAAAGATTATTTCTATGCCAGTATTGTATGCTGTAGAAAGAGTTGGCTTTTGTATCTATATTTTTCATTTTCATTACTAAATGCTTTCTCATAGTTTTGAAGTAAAGATGGTCCCTCAATTTATGCTCAACTTCCAAATTGAAAATTGAGATTGCAAAGAGTGTATACTTGAATTATGCTGAAATTTTATTAAAATTAGTTGACGAGTAAAATCTTGTGATAATATACATGATCAATTACAAGATGTGAGACTATTCATTGACTAGAAAAATGACAAGTGTTTCTTACAAATAAAGATTTAGTTACATTCATATTGTAGACAACATATTTTATAGAATAACCCGAGGTCTCCAATAACCAACATGTCTTTGTTGTCTTTATTGTATAAGCATTTTCTTAGATACCTCAACAATTGTTAATTGTTATTATTTTCTTTTATCTTTTCTTCAACATATTGGAGAAGTTGGAAACATAAGAGTGCCATATTTATATTTTAAGAGCTTCTTCATATTTTCTAGCGCAAATATCTTTAAAAAAAAAAATCTTTTCTATATCTACCTCGTTTGTTGGTTTGTTTCTTCATTTTTTTTAGTGACAATGTAGCAAATTTTCGTAACTTCCCTTAAAACATATTATACAATTGCATTGCATAGTTATTCAATAACTCTAAGGAGAAATCAAATCAAAAAGAAAAAATAACTCATATTAGAAACACACTTTTCATAATTAATCAAAGGAAACATTCAAAAAATAGGAGGGGTAATTATGAAAGTACAAGCTTTAACTATAGTTCGAGATAAGGAAAGAAACCAAACTTACAAATTATGAGATAAACCTGAAATTTTTTAACTTAAATTAAAAAGAACTTCAATTGAACCATACCAAATTAAGAAACAAAACCAACAACAGATATAAATAAATTCACTAAAATTGATCGAGTTTATATCTCTACACATCAAAACTCTACATACTCGAGAGTCGAGACATATTTAAAGTCCAATTCACATTAGATCAATCCTCTAAGGACTTGACCTCGATTGAAAACGTAAAATACATTATTATTAACATATACAGATCAATCTATGAACTTACTCAAAAAATTACATCTATGCATTTTAATCTAACATAAGCATCATTATCTTTTAAGTACTAATTAACAAGACTGCAACTTGACAATATGGACTTCAATAATTTTGTGCAACTCTTGTATGCTTGTTTCTATTTATCTAGAATTATATGATAATCATGCCATGCCAACTAATTAGACATTGCTTTTATTTTATTTTATTTATCATTAATAGGCTACATATCCTTGCAACAACATTGTTAACTATTCAAACATATAAACACTTTGAGGAACCATATAAAAAAATATATGTGATAAATATAGCTATAGAGTTGTTGAAGGTTGTTGACGAAGATGGATTAGTGTTTTAGATTGTTGGTGTCGAAGTCGGGAAGAAAAAAGAGATGATGAAGTTCCCATTGTTATTATCGAAGTCGGAATACGAAGTGGGAATAATGACGGAGATGACTGGGAGAAATGGAACAAACGGTAAAATAGACCTTTCCTCACGGTCCATATTCACTCTTTTCATATATAGAAGTAGATATAGAAATTTCGTTAAACATGAATGTCTCTCAATACATGCAACAAGACAAAACATAGAATTAATCACCATCTCAAATTGATTCTTTAATCTTAATTATTCAAAACAACATTCATGACTCGTGATTCAATCTTTCGATATCTAAAACATGTATGTTTGATAAGAAAAACCTAATAAACTATATACTCTGCAGTCATACACAACTTGTTGAGGCTTTCACCTTTTACATGCTAAACCTGTTGAAAAATATAGAACTAGTTCTCCATTACAAATCCCATGAACACTCCTCCGGGAATTCGATAAGATTGCTGCCTAAAATGGTGTCATCTAGAACGATATTGCCATTTTCGAAAATTGTGGATTTTGGTTGGTGATCATGGTACTGCACATTCTTTAGGGAGCTCATGAGCTGATTTATTTGCCCATTCGACTCGAGAATGCTCGCTCTTGTCAACTCCAGTTGCTCCAGAAGATCTTGAACATGCTTCTGCAAATGGAAGACGACGCCTGCGCTCGCATGGACAGGATCTCGAAGCCTCCCTCGAGCTTCATACACCATGCTTTTCACTGCATCCTCCCTCTCTCTTTCTTCAACCACCTACGTACAATTAATAAACAAAAATCATATTAATATCTCATGCAATTGCATTAGTTAATAAACTGAAATATTGTAGTCCTATTTGATTAAACATAACATATATATATATATATATATATATATATATATATATATATATATATATATATATATATATATATATGTATGATTCATGAAATTAACATGGCTAAAATTATAGACTGGTACTCACTTGGAGCATTTTGATCACATTACTTGCACCATAAACCTTGTGCACAATCGCGAAACTCTCAACTTCCTCTAAAGGGAAATATGGCGCCAAGAGGCAGTCGTCATTGCATCGGCGACGAAGCATCCTGCATGCTGCGCAAGGTCGACTAATTCTAGGCAATATTGAATCTATCTGAGCATCCATTAATTTGTTTGAAGTACTATATATATGTAGATATAGAAACTCCAAGACCACCTATTTTACTCAATGAGCAAAACTGATGAAGAGCCTGTGCAAGTGTACGTATATAATGCAAGTGAAGGTGAGGTTTAAGGGCACAAATTGGCAAGTGAGAAACACATGTATATATGCAATGTTCTATAGGAAATTCAAAGAAGAGTGCAAGAAAGGTGGTAAGGCGGCACTATAGAGTCTTTGGTAAGAATAATAGAGAATAATAATAATAATGGAATATATGTGCCAACAAATGGACAGCCTATATGATGAAGTCCAAGAATTAGCTTGCAAATTCTTGATAGGATAATGAATCTTGATAGGATAATGATGAAGTCCAAGAATTAGAAAGATATGACTCGCAACGATCCGGGGGTATGGGTTTATTGGAAACGACGTGGAGATCAATACTCACAGCTATGCTTTGTGACTACGACGTTTTTCTGGCTAAATTCCATCGTTTCGCCCTCCGAAACGGCAATTTTGCTATTTTAGGAAACTTTTGTTTTGCTTATAACTTTCATTAGGAATTTCCGTTTTTATTGCCGTTTGCGGCGTTTGTTTCTATTTTTCGTCTAGTTTTCAGTTTAGGGCTTTTTAGACTTTTTACTATTTTTGGCAATTTTAGGGTTTCGCTATTTAAGCGATCTATTTGGTGTAATTCGTAGTTTTGGTTGAAATAAAAGAATTTTTGAACTTTGGCTTAAGTTCTGACCTAGATCGAGTTGTTCGTGGATTCGTTCAACTGATTTGGAAGATCTCCGCTGCGTCAGTTGGTATCAGAGCCTACTTCAGCGTGATTGGAGAAATCATGCCGCCGAAGAGGAACCAGCAGCGTATCGAGGAGGTAGTTTACATCTTGATGGGAAAGGAGGTAGATAGAGATGTTGATGTTCCTGAAGCTGCAAATCCTATTGTGAAGGAGTTTTGTGATGTTTTCCCTGATGAGATGCCAGAAGGACTACCACCATTGCTTGATATTCAACATCGATTGACCTTGAACCCTATGCGTCACTACATAATAGACCATACTACCGAATGAGTCTAAGTGAGCATGAGGAGTTGCGCGACGAGGTTGAAGACAAGTACAAACAATATGCAGAGATCGGAAGAAGCGTCACGTGGAGTTTGAAGTGGGTGACTTTATGTGGACAGATCTCACTAAAGATCGGTTCTCGTGGGTGATTACAACAAATTGTTAGTTCGGAAGATTGGTCATGTGGAGGTTCTTGAGAAAATTAATCATAATGCTTACAGATTGAAGTTGCCAACTATGGGGATACGTCGATGATGACAATTCGAGGGCGAATTCTGTCCACCCTGGGAGAATGATGAAGTCCAAGAATTAGCTTGCAAATTCTTGATAGGATAATGAATCTTGATAGGATAATGATGAAGTCCAAGAATTAGAAAGATATGACTCGCAACGATCCGGGGTATGGGTTTATTGGAAACGACGTGGAGATCAATACTCACGCTATCTTTGTGACTACGACGTTTTTCGGCTAAATTCCATCGTTTCGCCCTCAGAAACGGCAATTTTGCTATTTTAGGAAACTTTTGTTTTGCTTATAACTTTCATTAGGAATTTCCGTTTTTATTGCCGTTTGCGGCGTTTGTTTCTATTTTTCGTCTAGTTTTCGTTTAGGGCTTTTTAGACTTTTTACTATTTTTGGCAATTTTAGGGTTTCGCTATTTAAGCGATCTATTTGGTGTAATTCGTAGTTTTGGTTGAAATAAAAGAATTTTTGAACTTTGGCTTAAGTTCTGACCTAGATCGAGTTGTTCGTGGATTCGTTCAACTGATTTGGAAGATCTCCGCTGCGTCACTATATATACAGATATATCCTCGTGAGTCACACTTCCAATAGATGAAGCCTACCATTTTAGCCCCTAAAATTACTAAGGTTTGACCTATATATATACCATTGTATATATCCAAAACTACTGATGTCATCTTGGTTTTGGTATTTGGATCAAATAAAAATAATTAACACTTTATAATTGGTTATAAGTTTGATGGTTTTGATTCACAAAATAAGGAGAGGCGACGCAATGGAGATCTTCTAAATCGGTTGAACGAATCCACGAACAACTCGATCTAGGTCAAAACTTAAGCCAAAGTTCAAAAATTCTTTTATTTCAATCAAAACTACGAATTACACCCAATAGATCGCTTAAATAGCGAAACCCTAAAATTTGCCAAAAATAGTAAAAAGTCTAAAAAGCCATAAACTGAAAACTAGACGAAAAATAGAAACAAACGCCGCAAAAGGCAATAAAAACGGAAATTCCTAATGAAAGTTATAAGCGAAACAAAACTTTCCTAAAATAGCAAAATTGCCGTTTCGAAGGGCGAAACGATGGAATTTGGCCGAAAAACGTCGTAGTCACAGCAAAGCTGTGAGTTGTGATCTCCACGTCGTTTCCAATAAACCCATACCCCCGGATCGCTGCGAGTCATATCTTTTCCTATTTTTCCAAGAATTTGCAACTAATTCTCGGACTTCATCATTATCCTATCAAGAATTTGCGAACTAATTATTGGGCTTCATTATCCTATCAAGAATTTGCAAGCTAATTCTTGGACTTCATCATTCTCCTCAGGGTGGACATAATTCGCCTCGAATTGTCATCATCGACGTATCCCCATAATAGGGAACAAGATGCTCGACATTAATTTTCACACCTGATCGAATCCTTGTACTTGTCAGCAGCCTTCTCGCAAGTTAACTTTGATAAATTGGTGAATCTCTTGCACCCACGAACAAAGTCTTCTACCTTGCCATCGCATATCGATTCCTTCTTGTTACCATGCCTTGATTCGCTTTGAATTGCAAAAGCAAGCAAAATCTCCTCTCGAATTTGTAATGGCGGATACGCTTGCCCAAGGATCGCTCTAGCGGTGTCAACCTCACTGCGAGGCACTTCTCTTTGGCACCCCTCAGCCAAAGAACCTCAGCCTGCGGATTGTAAGAGACTGCTTTGCCAAACAAAATATCAAGAGACTCTCTAGTTTCGTGGCCCGTCTCAAGCTGTGGCGCATCCCCAATAAAGCCTTCGTTGTCACTGCCGTACCGGTCAGCCGGATCCACTCCAGTATCATCTATGAAGTTATCGTCATCCATAGTCCTAACACCTTCTTGGTCATCCTAAGAATCCGCCCCGGCAACCGTATCCCAGAGCTCCTTCATCTCGCGATGGCGGCCAGGATAAATCGCCGACAAGCTTCCACCCTTCGAGCTCATCTTCCTCCCTTATCAAACTCCTTGTCCCCCTTCAATTTCTTCTCTTTCTTTCTAAACCCATCTTCCTTCGACCCTTCCGCTTCGCGACGACGACGGCTCGCTCGCAAACTCATCTCTCATGAACGCCGGTTCTTCATCTTCAATCCCAAAATCGTGCGTCCTCTCTCTCGTCCCCACTCTTCTTCACCAATCTCTTCCTCGGCGTCGCCTTCGAACCCGAATCATCGAACTCGTGAACTAGCGTACGAACAGTCCACATCATGTTGGCGTCCTTGCTCCGAACCGTGCCCTCCTCTCCGCCTCTCTCTGGTGAAAGACCCTTTGGTTGCACGCCCGCCACGGGCATAATACTTCCCGTCGCCTCCCCGTAACGCGGAGGGCCTAAAACCGCTCTCCTCTTCTGCGCTCCTCTTCCCGGCACGAGACGACGCAAACCCCCGACTGGACTCCTCCGAAGATAACCCCAGTAACCGCCACGCTTACTATGACTGAAGGTCTGCGCAAGTCCTCCGAACCCCAACGCATGAACTCTCTCGATCCGTGATGGGAGTCCCTCCATCTCCCCACAGAACCTACGGAATCCGTCCTCTCGAAGGGGAGGATATGATCCATATGCCGATCCAACAACTGATCGATTCCCGCAATTGTTCTACCACCGCGACCATGCGTTGGTCAATTAATGGGCCAATTTCTCGATTCGATTGTTACGATCATACACCTCCTCGATACGCTCTTTGGTTCCTCTTCTACGGCATGATTTCTCCAATCACGCCGAAGGTGACTCTCGATACCAACCGACGCGCAAAAGATCTTCTAAATCGCTTGAACGAATCCACGAACAACTTGATCTAGGTCAGAACTTAAGCCAAAGTTCAAAAATTCTTTTATTTCAATCAAAACTACGAATTACACCCAATAGATCGCTTAAATAGCGAAACCCTAAAATTTGCCAAAAATAGTAAAAAGTCTAAAAAGCCCTAAACTGAAAACTAGACGAAAAATAGAAACAAACGCCGCAAACGGCAATAAAAATGGAAATTCCTAATGAAAGTTATAAGCTAAACAAAAGTTTCCTAAAATAGCAAAATTCCACGTCGTTTCCAATAAACCCATACCCCCGGATCGCTGCGAGTCATATCTTTTCCTATTTTTCCAAGAATTTGCAACTAATTCTTGGACTTCATCATTATCCTATCAAGAATTTGCAAACTAATTATTTGGCTTCATTATCCTATCAAGAATTTGCAAGCTAATTCTTGGACTTCATCAAGAGCTTTGCCAACTGGTTTGACATCCTCATCTATATCTATATATATAAAGGTTTGATGTCAACCGCTTTGACATCCTCATCCTCAACTGGTTTTTTATCATCATTTTAATTTTCTAATTTTATAAATTTTTATTTTTTATTTATTTTTATTATCGATTCTCCCAATATATAATTACTTATTATGTGTGCATTTATTAATAATTAATAATGGTTATATTATCAACGAATGAATTAATAGAATTAGTACATTCTACTCGAAACCATAAGCAAATACATGAAATGGAGTGTGATAAACGTTTTTAAAAATTATGGGTAGATACATGGAATTGAGTGTAGTACAAGTTCTATTCCCCCTATAAATTTCACCTCCAATCCATTCTTTTATTGTAATTCTCCCGCATCCAGTTTGAGGAATTTTTTGGGAGTGCTTGGCCATCATCTGAATTTTTGTTTGGGTCTCCAAGTGCACATGTTTGCAGGGTTTTTTGGTGTTTGAATATGACGCAGCGGAGATCTTCTAAATCAGTTGAACGAATCCACGAACAACTCGATTTAGGTCAGAACTTAAGCCAAAGTTCGAAAATTCTTTTATTTCAACCAAAAACTCCGAATTACACCCAATAGATCGCTTAAATAACGAAACCCTAAAATTTGTCAAAAATAGTAAAAAGTCTAAAAAGCCATAAACTGAAAACTAGACAAAAAATAGAAACAAATCCCACAAACGGCAATAAAAACGGAAATTCCTAATGAAAGTTATAAGCGAAACAAAACTTTCATAATATAGCAAAATTGCCGTTTCGGAGGGCGAAACGATGGAATTTCGCCGAAAAACATCGTAGTCACAGCATAGCGGTGAGTTGTGATCTCCACGCCGTTTCCAATAAACTCATGCCCCCGGAACGCCAAAACTCAAACGCCCAAACTTCGCCATTTGCGGAAATTACTAAAATGCCATCCTGTCATATCTTTCCATCATATTTTTCCAAGAATTTACAAGCTAATTCTTGGACTTCATCATTCTCCCCATGGTGGACAAAATTCGCCTTTGAATTGTCATCATCAGACGTATCCCCATAATAGGGAACAAGATATTTGACATTAAATACATCAGCCGTGCGAATGTGACTTGGCAATTTCAATCTGTAAGCATTAGGATTAATTTTCTCAAGAACCTCCACAGGACCAATCTTTCGAATTGACAATTTGTTGTAAAGAGAACCGGTCTTTAGTGAGAACTGCCCACACAAAGTCACCCACTTCAAACTCCATGTGACGCTTCTTCCGATCTGCATATTGTTTGTACTTGTCAGCAGCCTTCTCCAAGTTATCTTTGACAGATTGATGAATCTCTTGCAGCCCACTAACAAAATCTTCTGCCTTGTCATGCCATCTAGTCTTACTTGGCACTGGTAACAGATCAAGAGGACCTCGAGGTAGTACTGAATACACAACCTGAAAAGGACTAAACCTGGTACTTCGATTAACGGCATGGTTGTGTGCAAATTCTGCCTGGCTCAACTTGAAGTCCCAACTCCCGACATTCTCACCCACCAAGCTCCTCAAAAGGTTGCCTAACGAATGGTTGACAACTTCAGTCTGCCCATCTGTTTGCGGATGATAAGCACTGCTAAATTTCAGCTGCGTGTTCACCATAGCCCACAAACTGCGCCAAAAATGGTCGAGGAATCTAGTGTCCCGATCTAAAACAATCAAGGTAGGAAGGCCATGCAATCTATACACCTCCCGAAAGAACAGCTGAGCCACCTTTACAGCATTTGTGGTCTTCCTGCATGGGATGAAGTGAACCATCTTAGAAAAACGGTCAACCACCACAAAAATTGTGACGGCCCCAACTACAAATAAGGGCTCCGCCCGGCCTAATCCCTAATTAAGCCCTAATCTCCCCTATAGGACCTAATCAGGAACTAGTCAACATTATTTAAATACCTAAATGCCTACCATTTATGATACCACCTATAGTTAACTTAATTGGTCTAGTGACTAACCTAGGGTTGTCTATAAAGCAGAGTTAATTTTTTTTTATCTAACCAATTATTCAGCGGAAGTCTTATTAAATTACTAGTGAAAATGAAATCCTAAGGCCTAACCTATTGTGGAAAAACCAGGAAATAGTAATCATATGCATATATAAACAAAAATGGTGATATATATAACATGTGTCCAGTTCTATAGTCCTATCACTCAACCTAAAAGCCAAACTAACATGTACATAAAAAGGTAATACAAAGAATACAAAACGTACAAAAGTATGTCGTAGCAGCCCCTCCACCGCTCGAGGTAGTCACCAATCTTCTCTTTGCCTGGTCTGCTACTCGGTTGATATGCACCACCGTCACAAACTAGACGGTGAGTGCATGAATATATTTAAGTAATACTGAGAGACATCGATCCGCATTCCCAAATAGGCAACGAGTATCAAATTGCATAATTTAAATAGAAACTATGCTGAAAGAAACATCATGCAAAGAGATACTTGAGTTAATCAAATATGAAACTGACTCAAGGCTAAGTAGTAATGGATTAGGGTCGGTCAGCCGCGATCTTCATCACATCGGCCTGTCCACTACAATTTGAGCTCTGCTCTATATCATTTCATTTCAAATTGAGCTCTATATCATAATTCAAAAGGTCGTACGTACGATACGCCTTTTCTATTCCAAGTGAATTAGTCGTCACCGGAATGTATGCTTGCTAACATACCCAAGTTTTAAATCTCGTCATGTTCACCCAAGTTATTCTTGCGCCAACAAACCCCGAGGTCCGGTTACCCCGTTCGAGGCACGTTACCTCGTGTGTCATGCAAGGTAGTGGAGAAATCCCCTAACATCCCGACAAGTCTAGTGACCCTCGTATGAAAGCGAAATTTCTATCATCGAATGACCCTAACCACAAGAACCACTTTTATATTCAACAATGACACAACATTGAAATCCAAGAGATGTAGTAGCATACTAATGCACAAAGGACTTGAGTAAAAAAAAAACAAATTATCCTAATAGCATGCTATATCAATGACTTCCATAAATAACAATCAACATGACAAAATATAGGAATTGGAATCGATGATATGCAAGACAGAGTATGCTATGAACATAATAAAATGAGCAACTGAAACAAGTCATAGCATATGGATTTCAAAGGCAATTCAGTTCAAATAACTGAGAAGAAATAAATAAATGGAATGAAATGTAAATAAATGTCTCAAATTAGTTTACTTACATACACACAACAATTCATAAGCTATCCGGCTTCCGTCGCGTCGATGTACGCGCCCAAACCCCGTAAGAGCTCCTCTAGGATCCTAACAGTTGAAACTGTATCAATTTAAATTTCAATTTAATGATTTAACATCCCTAAATTGGTCGACATCGGTCAAAATTGAGTTCGAGACCAATTTGCCGATTTCACGTTTTTCGAGGTAAAACCCCGATATGACACCTCGATCGACTCCCGAATTCTTCACTTTTTATAGGAATATTGAAGTTTTATTGATTTGGGTCACAAATATAATTTTCTCTATTTTTTTGGAATTTTTCTGAATTTTTTCATATTTTTATCTATTTTCAGGAATTTATTATATATTAAAAACAGTTTAATTTAGTTAAATAATTATATATATATAATATAAATGGGTGGATCCGGTCAAACCCGACCCGGTCCAATCGGATCCGGTCAACCCGACCTGGGCCAGTCCGGTTGGACTCGGGTCTGTTTGACCCGATCCTCAATGGGTCGTGGTCGGTCGGCCCCGACCCACACGGGTTCTGGTCGACCCGACTCGTTGTCCCTTCTTCTTCTTCGCGCGCGTCGTCGCCGCTTTTTTTTTTTTTTTTTTTCCTTTGCGAGGCGTTCGGACTTTGGCGTCCATCCCAAACCATCAAAAGTTGATGGCGGGGAGACCTCTCGCCATCTTCTTCCTCACGCCTTTCGGCCATGGAGGCCGAGCCTTCCATGGCCGAACATGGCGACCAACAACAACAACCCAAACAACAACAACAACAAAGAACGACGAGCAACAACAACGCGAGATCAACTCACCTTCGACCGTCGATCTCTTTCTCTCTCCCAATCTCTCTCTCTCTCTCCTTTCTTTCTCTTTTCTTTCTTCTTCTTCCCGATTTCTCTCGGTCTCTCTGTGCGTTTTGTCTTTTTTTTGTTTTAATGAGATCAAAGTGACATGTATATATATATGTGGTGTATGGATAAGCGAGGTGATGTGGCCTCACCCCCACCACTCACTTCTACTCATTTGTTTTTTTTTTTATAATTGAACAAATTTTACTTACCCCACGAGCTGCTACCTCGGGCCTACGTCGGCACGCAATTCGAGGCGCGTCCCTGCTCGTCTCTGTATCTGTATACCCGTAAATGACTTAGTAGTCTACACACATACAATACACTAGGCAAACAACACAACAAATATAATATTTACCACGGCCACCGTGCCTCGGTAATGACACGTATCGCATTGCGGGTCCCATGTCATGGGTCATTGTGTCCTAATTAACGAATTAAACGTGCATTAATTATTGGGCCGTGACAAAAATAGAGTCATTTCCCCGCTGTGTTCTAGGCAAACCCAACACGAAATCCATGCTAATATCAACCCATGGCTGTTTTGGAATGGGCAAAGGTATATATAGACCGACATTAGTTGCGGTACCTTTCGAAAGCTGGCAAGTCCGGCATCGGTGCACATATCTGTCCACTTCCTTGCGAATGGTAGGCCAAAAGTAAGAGGCTCACGCACTACCGCAAAGTGCGATCACGCCCAACATGTCCCTCTCCATGCAACTCTCTAATAATCTGCAATCTCAGGCTGCAATTAGGAATGCAAAGTTGGTTGCCTCGAAATAAGTAATCCTCATGGAGTATGTAATCAGTACACTCCTCGCTCCGCACCTTCTCCACAATAGTAGCAAAGAAATGATCAGTAGTAAACAAATCGAGAGAAGGAGGAAAACCCGGGTACCTCAATGGTCATGCGGCTCAACAAACTTTTCGTCTACTCGGGGCATCGACAACTCGTTGGTCACACCGAGACTTGTGTTTCACCACAAAAGTAAAGTGCTCCAAATAGGCTACCCAGGGAAGCATGTCCGCCGAGATCTTGTTCGCCCATGTAAGTGTCGCAATGCCTCGTAGTCCGTAAACAACACGAACTCTCTGTGGAAACGATAATGTCGCCAATGCTTCACGGCTTGTACCACTGCATAGAACTCCACATCGTAAGTGTTATACCTCAACTTCGCCCCAGACAGCTTCTCACTGAAATAGGCAACAGGCCTATTATTCTGACTCAAGACACTCCCGATGCCTACCTTGGATGCATCACTATGCAACTCAAAAGTTAGGCGAAAATCTGGCAACACTAGAATGGGTGCAGTGGTTAACCGCACCTTGATCAGTTGGAATGCTTCATCTGCCTCGTTGCTCCACCCGAACTTCACACCCTTCATACAGTCTGTAATTGGGGCCATGATACTGCCGAAGCGTGGAATGAACCGCCTGTAGAAGAAAGCCAACCCATGAAAGCTGCGAACTTCCGTGACGGTGGTAGGTCTAGGCCCGTGCGCAGATGGCTTCTACTTTAGACTCATCAACCCGCAACCCTTCTCCGAAAATGACATAGCCTAAGAAAAGGACCTTCTGTCAAAAATGAGCACTTTTTCATCGCAACATAGAACTTCTCCTGCGCAAGATAGTTAGAACATCTCGCACGTCTTTGGAGGTGTTCCTCCTCGTTAGTCTTGCATATCAATATATCATCAAAATATACCACAACACACTTGCCTATCAAAGCTCTCAAGCTCGGTTCATGACTCTCGTGAAGGTGCTAGGTGCGTTTGACAACCCAAACGGCATGACTAACCACTCATACGACAAAATCCTCCCTTGTTTTAAAAGCAGTCTTCCACTCATCCCCAACTTTAATGCGAATCTGGTGGTACCTACTATTCAAATCCAGCTTTGTAAAAAAATTTGCTCCACTCAATTGGCCAAGTAAATCATCCAAGCGAGGGATAGGAAAGCGATACGACGACAAGAATCTTGTTGATTACTCTACTGTCCACACACATCCGCCAGGAGCCATCTTTCTTTGGTGTAAGGAGGGCTGGTACTGCACACGGATTTAGACTTTCACGGATGAATCCCTTCGTCAATAACTCTTCAACCTGTCAGCGCAACTCCTCATGCTCACTGAGACTCATTCGGTAGTGTGGTCTATTAGGTAGTGATGCACCAGGTTCAAGGTCAATCTGATGCTGAATATCAAGCAATGGTGGCAGTCCTTCTGGCATCTCATCAGGGAAAACATCACAAAACTCCTTCACAATAGGAATTGCAGCTTCAGGAACATCAACATCTCTATCTACCTCCTTTCCCATCAAGATGTAAAGTATCTCAGAATCCTGTAATTCATTTTCAAATCTTGTCAAAGACAGCAAGCTATTAGATTCTTTAGTAGGCTTAACTTCCACTGAATCCTTAGCGGGTACTAGCACAATCTTCACTCCCTTGAACATAAGGGTGTATTTATTGGCTCGCCATCATGCACAACTCCCCTATCAGTCGCCAAGGACGTCACAAAGAATAAAGTAACAAGCATCCATAGCCACAACATCACACAAGATCGAATCCTTGTAGTTAGCACTAATAGAAAAAGTCACCAAGGCGAGCTTCGACATCTTCACCTCACCACCCTTCTCCGCCCAAGCTAGCTTGTAGGGCTGGGGTGTTGTTCATTGCAAGGGAGAACTTCGAACCGCTTCAATCGAGACGATATTCTTGCAAATCGCGCACTGCATCAATCATGAACACCGCATACCTCGCCTAAGATGGTACACTTGGACTGAAAGATGTTATTTCGCAGCTACTCATCATCAGCGACAACTCTAGGAGTCATACAAGAATGCCTCACAACAAAGGCAGTACCCACATCTCCAGTCACGATCTCTTCTTCTGTGTTGTCAGAGGTATCAAAGGCTGGTTCTGCAGTGATGTTGGCCTCTTCCCCTTCGTCGTGCGACTAGCAGGGTTAATTGCAGCGGTATTACCTCCACTATTGATTGTGCCAACACTAACATTACTGGAAGCATTACTCACACCCTGACGCTGTTGTTTCTCCACCAACAATGCTCATTTGGTGCGCTATGAGATAAGAATCCGGATCAAACACTACAAGAAAAAAGAAACAACAACAAACTAATCATTTGTTGATTTGATACTGATTTGTTGCTAAGGGACTCGATGATGAGATCATCAACAAATTAGAGGTGTTGCTAAACTCTTTGTCGCAGATTGAAGTTAGCAACAGATTTTGGTTCTCATTCTTTGTTAAAGAACGGATTTGTGAAATCATTCTTGAACAAAGAATAAAAAATTTGTTGCAGATTGGAAAAGGTGGTTCTTGCAAATCGATGCAAATCAAGAATGATCAAGTCTGTTGCTTATATGCACAATAAGCACAAGCGTATTGCTGCAGAGATCTGTTGCAAATCAATGACAGATCAAGAACATATACATTTTTGCTTTATCAGTGCAAATTAGTTCTTGATTTGCACAATCAAAAAAAGTCGTCTGTTCTTGATTTGTTGCAAAACAACGACAGATCAAGAATGACGACTTTTTTTGCGACTATGCAAATCAAGAATGATCAAATCTGCGTTCTTGATTTGGAATGATAATTTTTTTTATAAAATTACAACATCAGAAATAAATTCTATAAAGATAAAATCTGAAAAAAAATTATATTTATTCCTGCTGTAATTAAAATTAAAATTGAATAATTGTTTGTATATTATCAAAATTTGATAAAAAAAATATCTACAAAATGTTGAGATTAACATTTCATAACGAAAGATGAACATTATCCAACAAAATACTACACAAATTAAGATGGCAACTCAAATTAATTTACATATATATCTACAATGTAAATCTCACACCCTTACCCAATTGTGTCACCGATACAAAATAGACACTATACAATTTGCGTGCGTGTCCCATCCAAATCTTGAAAATGAAAAGGAATAATTTGAACAATATTCGAATTGCAATAAAAATATTCAAACACAAATGAAAAAATCAAAAAATTAAGCCTTGCTCATCGACCTCGTACATAAAAGATCGTCCACAGTGACACACACAAAAAATTTCCAACTCAAAAGGGAATGAAAGAACTTCCATACATGACATTCCATGCATTTTTTTCAATTTCTTTCATTTTGTACATTCATTCATATATATATAAGAAGTTAAAAACATAGAAGAAGACATCATGCAGCCCACAAATGAACCATTCTAAAAACATTTAGAATTCAATATTTTCATGCATCAAATGTTTCTTTTCATTGTCCTATGGCTCATTAACAATCTCTTACAATGGTAAATTCAATTTTAAGGTTCAAAGAAAATCGACTTTTATATATATATATATATATATATATATATATATATATATATATATATATATATATATTTTTTTTTTTTCATACGGATTAAAATTATGCTAGTTTCCTTGTTACCTAGATTCTAGTGAAGAGAGAAATTGCAGAAAATGCCTAGGAGGGATGACTTGCCATATTCCTTTCATGATAATATTATCTTATACAACAACAACATAGCCTCATCCCAAATTAATGGGGTCGGCTACATATATCAAACTTTTCCATTGTGCTCTCAATTAATTAGGTTCATTTTGCTATAGTTTGGCGTTGGGTGATTCAGTTATTTCTGTTTGAAAAATGGGTGCGCTTTCTTCTTAACCCATGTACTGGAAATAGTTGTGAAAGAGGAACCGAAAGAAAAAATTGTAGAATTTATATGGATTATTGGGCATGATATGATTCCTTAAATATATTGTTTTCTCTTGTTCACTATTGTGGATGAGGTAATCCGGCTTGATAATGTTTCTCATATGGTTTTAGTTTGTTTATAACTAGTGTATGACCAATACAAGACTCAATTGAACTCGCTTAATTATAGCTACCCTTGATTTCCTTGTGATTTTCGAATCATTGTAATCGGCGAGTCTTATTTGTTTTTGCAGAGAGAAGGTGCGAGAGTGATTTGGGGCTATGTGGACGAGATATTGGGGCGACCATCCCTAATAAGGGAGTCTTCTAGAGGCAAATATCCTTGGTCGGCGTATTTTCTCGCGGCGTGAGCTCCTTGGCCCAAATATTTCACCGCTTTGTTGCAATGAACACAATTGAGTTTTTTTTTTTTTGAGTTCTCACCGTGATCCAAATGTTCGAATTCTACAGCGTAACAAGACATACATGAGCGAAGCCCGGCGAAAGTGCACTTAATGCCCTCCTTTTCCGCACAGGTGACCAATCCAAAGACATTGTTCTTGCTCTTGCAACTAACCGTCCGGCGATCTCGACTCTGTGTTCTTGGCCCGCGTTGACGAGGTCCCGGAATTCCCCTCCCCGGAGAAGACGAACGTTTCAAGCTCTTTGAAGCTCTATCTTGACAAGTACATAGCCAAGGCCGGCGAGAAAAGTCGGGATGGCTGACTTCACTATTCCGTCGACAACCTCAAAAGATAGAAATCAAAGGTCTGTCCGATGATGTTATCGGGAAGTTCTGCAAAGAAAGACCGACGACTTCTCCGGAAGAGAGATAGCAAAACTAATGGCTAGTGTTCAAGTTGCAGTTTATGGGAGCAAGGATCGCGTACTCGACGCCAATCTTTTCCGTGGGGTGGTAGATTATAAAGTCGCCGAGCATCAACAAAGAAGAAAACTTCTTTGGATCGAAGGAAATAACAACTCGATTCTCTTGTTTCCTTCCATTTTCACCTCTATTTTTGAATCGAATCGAAGAAGTTATAGGTGTGCGGTGAGTATCTCGCATACATTTAGGGAGACCCCTTTTTTATTTTATCAGGCTATTCCCATAATTGTTTCCCCGATGTTTTGGAGAGGAGAGGGGGATTTTGGTGTATTTATTGAATTTCTTTGGATAGTCTATGAGTAAAGTTGATGAAATTCGAGATGGTTTCATATCACGCTTGCTTTCTTTGGATTTTGGTGTACTTTTCCCTTATTAAGCTGCGTAATTGAAATGGAAACGAAAATTACGCATTTGTCTAGGTATAGGGTTGATTTTCTCGGTCGATTTATTTTGACTTCTTTTGAAGATGAAAAGAAAAGTTTCTATTATTAAGCACTTGAACAATAAATTGCCAATGTTCTCGAGCCGACCATTCGACGATCTTTGTAATGTGAAGTGATAGTGAAATTGCCATGCATATTAGAAGTCGAAAGTAAATGCCTTTAAATTCGAGAATGTTGAAATGCTCTAGAGTACTTGTATAACGAATGCATTTGTACGAAGCACGCATAAAAATTAAAATTGTTTGGTTCTAAAATTAGTAGATCGAATTTTATGTTCGAAAGTAGTTGGGAAGAACAGCTTATAATAGTGGTTGTACATACGAATTTATCGAGAACACGAACCGCACGTTGCTCTTAGTTGCTCAGACTTCCTCAATGTACAAGTTTTTATCTTTGTTTGTTTGACATTGTACTTACCGAGTAATGTTCTACGAATCTTATGTTTACATATGTGGTGGACTTAAAATCATTACAAGAAAGCTCGCTCGTAAAGGGTGATCGAACCTCCTGGTTTACACAACCGTGAGATCAAGCCCCGGCCATCTCCCGCCACTTTCAACTTCAAGCTTGTTGAGCTTGAAGATTTGAAGTTCAATGGGGCACCGACAAAGACAAAGAAACAAGCGAGAGAAAAATGCGGCCATGGTCGCTTGGGCACTTTAAAACAAAGTAATCACACTTCATTTTGATTTTCTTAACCTTTCTCCACATGGGTTTTCATTGGTTTCGATTCCAATCATGTTTTTTTTTAACCTTTCTCCATATGGATATTCATTGGTATTCATTGGTTTCGATTTTTTTGAAAAAACAAAGGACGGAGCTTGTCGATGGTTATGTTATTCTGTCTTTTTTGGGTTTAGTTATGTTCTGTTTTTTATTTTTTGGACGAAAAGTTATGTTGCTCTGTTTGTGGATTTTTTTTGGTACTAAGATGAATATGAATCTATGATTGAGATTTTTTTGGGCCTCTATAAATTAGTTTTCCATTCTAACTTTAATTTAGCATTAACACTATGATTTCCTTTTTCTTGTTTTACTTGCCTTAAACCGTGAAAGAAACTAAAGCTTGAAGACATGGTTTGAACTTACTATGAAGTTTATTTTGTTTGATTGAACTCACTACTGCCTTAAAACGCGAGAGATGTTTGAGGTACTCAAAGAACCTAATATTCAGTCGGAATGGCTTATAGCATCAAAACTTCTTCCAACCCCCTTAGTTTTTCGCATGTATTTTCACCTTAGTCTTCACAAAGAGTGTTTTTCTATGTAGTTTTTCTCCCTCTCTTACTTTTTTTTTTGGATAAGGCATACATGTGAATATGAAATTTTTTCATAGATGGAGCTGGTCATGTCTTGTTCTGTTAAAGTTGAAAACAAGATATTTTATTTTTCTACTGTTATGGTTCTTAAATTATATTTTTTGGATAAGGCATACATGTTGAACCCTTAAAAAATAATGTATTAAATAAATTCTACAACTATTGCTGTTATTATTGTCATCGTCTTCTAGAGTTAAGTAGCTTATAAGCTCTCATACTTTGATCTTTGAGCAGTAATCTTGCCATGAAATCAAATCTTTCTCAAATTGGAGTTGACCTCGAAATGATCCAGAACTTGGTATTTGGATTGGTAAGTTAAATATTGTGCATAATTACCTCTTTTTCTTATGACGGCATGTAATGCGAAATATGTTATTCTATTCCTTTCCTTCTATATGCATTTACTAGTGTCTTGTCGCTTATTTATTTAGCTATTGTTGGCCACTTCTATATTCTAGCTCACATAAGTTTGCAGGTGACTTGCAAATTAATTGCAAACTTTTCCATCAAGGCCTTTATAGATACACACATTATACATATCCAAAAACTCAACTTATATCTTTTGCTCGGTTGGCTCTTTAAATCCTTACAAATATTATTTCGATAATTTACTAGTGTCTTGTCGCTTATTTATTTAGCTATTGTGACTCATTCCCGCAACATGTCAAGATCACTCTATCAAATCCAGGCAATGTAAGTTACCTTAATTTGACATCTAATCCCTTTGCAAGATAGAGCAAAAAATAAAAGTTTAGATAAAATGATACAAAAAATAAAACGGGGGTGCGGCGGAGGCTTTATTTAGGACAAAGAGGTAATCAAGTATTTGAATTATGCGTGTTTGATTGTGATTTTGGTACGAATGCGAGGAATTTGGGAATTCGTTTGTTGAACAGCATGCGGTGAATGAAGCTCATCATGCGGAGGAGAATCGTTTGGAGCAGATTTGTTTGAAGCGACGCGACTATTTTGGCTTATCGTAATCGTGAGTAAAATTTGTCACAAGTATGCAATTTATAATGTGAATCATCTAAATTCTCTTAGGTGTTTTTTATAATCGTTTATAACTTCTTTATGTCATCGATTCTGGCTGAATTACATTATATTACATATGATAATTTGAACTTTTGTTTAGAAATCTCAATAATGTCTCGCCAAAATTAGCTTTAAATCATTGATGGAACCTTCTATCTGTTTTCTCTCTTCAACTCTATTATTTCAATTGCCTTTGTTGACTACTTTGTTTCTAGTTCGTCATCTTCTTCTACGAGTTGTCCTTTATGTTCTTATATTGATTTAGGTAGAACATTGTTCATCATAATTAATTGTTTGATTGCTTATGAGTTATGAGGGTCTCTTATGATTAATTCTTTATATCATGCTTTGATGTGATGCATGTGCATTCATTTCAAAGTATATCCGAAGGACTTCAACAATTGCGTAGCCAAAGTGTGTCATTCTAGTATTTTTCTATACATAATGTTAATGTTCCCGTCTCCTTGAACTCTTGCGAGAGAAGGCCAAGGTCTCCTCGATCATTTCTCCCGTGTGAAGGTCATGCTTGGGCCAAAGAACATCAACAACAACAACAACAACAACAGAGAAGAGAAGGAGAGCCCCAAAGAACAAATGCTCTTCGTTGGGCGTAAAGTGGGGAGATCTAGATCTCGTGGGGTGCGGCGGCGAGAGCATGAGCTTCTCTCGGGGACTTTCGGAGAGGCATCCCACGGGATTCGGGGATTGTACAATCTTGAGGAGGGTTGAGTCCCATTGGCCTTTTTGAGGAGGGTTGGTCATTTTTCAATGGTCATATCTATGCAAATGCCCCTTAACACATTGTTAAATAAAGTATGCTTCTTGGACTTGTTTTTCTAGAGATTTTACTTTCATGGAATTGTATATTTGTATATTTTCAATTGAAAATGGAAATGAAAATTAATTCTGGGCATTCATCCATTAATTTTTTTTTAAAATGACATTTGATAGGGTTTGAAACCCCTATGTAAGCCTTCAATGATAATATAGAGGTTTCAAACCCCTATGAAATCACTACAATTGATAGGGGTTTGAAACCCCTATGTAAGCCTTTGAAGATATTATAGAGGTTTCAAACCCCTATGAAATATCAAGCTTTGATAGAGGTTTGAAACCCCTATGAAATAGTCAAGATTTGATAGAGGTTTGAAACCCCTATGTAAGCTCGGAAGATAAGATAACACCTTAAAAGATAACACTTTTCATAGAGGTCAAAAACCTCTATGAAAAGTAGAGTTTGTTCTAGTGCGAGCATCAACAAAGAAGAAAACTTGCTGGATCAGAAGAAAATAACAACTGATTCTCTTGTTTCCTTCCATTTTCGCCTCTATTTTTGAATCGAATCGAAGAAGTTATAGGTGTGCGGTGAGTATCTCGCATACATTTAGGGAGACCCCTTTTTTTATTGTCTTGCAGGCTATTCCCATAATTGTTTCCCCAATGTTTTGGAGAGGAGAGGGGGATTTTGGTGTATTTATTGAATTTCTTTAGATAGTCTATTAGTAAAGTTGATGAAATTCGAGATGGTTTCATATCACAGCTTGCTTTCTTATGCATGCCCAGAAGGCATCATCATCAATGGACATTGTAATGGTGTGGCTCTATGTTGTGAGCCTAGTCAATGTAGTGTTTCCAAATTAATAAAACACTAAGCCAATCTCTTCTTTCTTTTACTGTTATGTATCTCGACGCTACACGATGGAGTTAAATGCGTAACAATTTGATTCTTTTATGTTGTTCTTGTGTGGTTCAGCTTATGCTTTGCTTATTACTGACGTGATACTTAATTTAGCAGTTGTTGTAATGTTTAGTCATATTCTATGTGATACTTAATTTAGCAGTTGTTGTAATGTTTAGTCATATTCTATGTTTTTTGTGAATAACTTAAAACTACATGGCCACAACGATTCTAAAAAACACCTTCTTGTTGTAAATTGAGTTGGAACTTGTTAAGAACTAGAGAAGGAAATAGAAGACTAAAAACTTCTACTACTACAAACTACTACTACAAAGGAGAAGAGAAGAAATGAAATAGTTGGAATGAGAAGTTTTCATTCAACTTGGTGTGCTTTTACAATGAGGTTGGCACCCTTTATATAGGCCATTTGGTGATGATGGTAAATGTACTTCATACAATGTGTACAAGCAACACATACACCCCATGTCATACAATACATCACAAGCAACATAGACAATACATGAAAGAGTTGGTGTACATTGGAGAGGATTACGAGTTACATGACAATACATAGACAAGTGGAGGTACTATTAAGTGATACATACAAGTTACATGACTACACAATATGTTGGTGTACATGCATGGTCATCCATATTCCATAACACTCCCCCTTGGATGACACTTGCTTAGAGATTGTGCCTCGTTAAAACTTTTACTAAGAAAAACCCTGTGGGAAAAAATAGAGTAAAAGAAAAAGAGTACACTATTCTCATAAATATTAAGACGGGTATATTATTGTTAAGATTGCCTATTAAAAACCTTGCTAGGAAAACCCAATGGGATAAAACCATAGCTAAGGGAAAAAGAGTGCAATACACTAATCAATAACTCCCCTCATGTGAACATGGGTGAAACTTGTTCGCTTTTTTAATTGCAATGTCTTTAAGTTTACGCAAGCCAATACCATATGTAAGTCTTTTAAATGTCGTAGTTGGTAAGGCTTTTGTGAATAGATCAGCAAGATTATCACTCGATCGGATTTGCTTGACATCAATTTCACCATTCTTCCAAGCTCATGCGCATAAAAGAATTTTGGTGAAATATGTTTTGTTCTGTCCCCTTTTATGAATCCTTCACTTAATTGTGCAATACATGTTGCGTTATCTTCATATAATATGGTTGGAGAATCTTTTATCGAAGGCAATCCACATGATTCTCGAATATGTTCAATCATATTTCTCAATCATACACATTCACGACTTGCTTCATGAATTGCAAGTACTTCGGAATGGTTGGAAGAAGTAGCAACCATAGTTTGCTTTACTGACTTCCATGATACAATAGTATTACCACATGTGAATACATATCCCGTTTGAGAACGGGCCTTGTGGGGATCAGATAAAAATCCAGCATCAGCATAACCTTGGAGATTCGATTTTACCCCTCTCGAGTAGAATAAACCCATGTCACTTGTTCCTCGAAGATATCAGAAAATATGTTTAACACAATTCCAATGTCTTCGATTTGGTGATGAGCTGTATCTTGCAAGTAGGTTGACAAAGAAAAGCAATGTCGGTCTTGTACAATTTGCAAGATACATAAGTGCACCAATTGCACTTAAATATGGTACCTCTGGACCAAGTAGCTCTTCATCACTTTCATGAGGTCGAAATGGATCCTTATCCACTTCAAGTGATCTGACAACCATTGGAGAACTCAATGGATGCGCCTTGTCCATATAAAATCTTTTTAATATTTTTTCAATATAATTTGATTGATGGACAAATACTCCACTTGAAAAATGTTCAATTTGCAAACCAAGACAAAGTCTTGTTTTTCCAAGTTCTTTCATCTCAAATTCCTTTTTCAAGTATTCGGATGTTCTAACGATGCCGCTATGGTTTCCCACTATATTTAAATCATCAACATATACAACAATAATCACAAATCCTATTGATGATCTTTTAATAAAGATACATGGGCAAAGCGGATTATTTACATATCCTTCTTTCAGTAAATAATCACTAAGACGTTTGTACCACATTCGTCCGGATTGTTTCAATCCGTACAAAGACCTTTGTAATTTTATAGAATGCATGTTATGAGGTTTTGATTTTATTTCATCAGATATTACAAATCCATCAGGGATTTTCATATATATCTCACTGTCTAGGGATCCGTACAGATATCTTTATAACGACATCCATTAAATGCATATCAAGCCCTTCAGAGACTGCAAGGCTTATCAAGAACCGAAATGTGATTGCATCTATAACAGGAGAATATGTTTCCTCATAGTTGATGTTAGGTCTTTGTGAGAGACCTTGAGCTATTAGTCTTGCTTTGTACCTTGTAACTTCATTTTTTTCGTTTTTCTTTCGTACAAATACCCATTTATATCCAACAGGTTTTACGCCATCTGGCGTTTGGACAATCGGTCCAAAAACCTCTCGTTTCTTTAACGAGTTTAACTTTGCTTGGATAGCTGTTGGACTAAGTGGTTAGTCACTCACACTCCGACCGAGATTTTGATGGAAACAAACAAGGTGAAAATGTACTAATAAACATCTAGTGTATTTCAGTTTGTGTTAAAGGATGCAAAAAAACATATCAAGGGTACTCAAGAAATACAAGTTCAAGACTCGGCATTAATGAAGAAATGAAGATGAAAGTTCAAACCGCAATTTGTAATTTCAATGTAAGGTATACAAATTCTTTCACGCAAGCCAAATGCATTAGTCCATACATACATTAAGTTTCTTAAACCATTTTTCAAAGTTATAAGTTTCTAAAACCATTTTTCAAAGTTATAAGTTTACTTCAAGTTTCAAAGTGGAATTTAAACACATAACTAGGATTATGAGTTTAAACAATGTGAAAACTTTGTGTGGATGGTCATTTGCATATTAGAGATCATTGTAAATGTTTTCGAAAAAGAAAAACTCGTTTTTGAAAGGTCTTCGAAAAGAAAACTGTAAATTTGCAGAAAAGCCCCTAATACATTATGAAATCATGAATTTCCATTTTTGGGATTTGTAAAAATATCCGGACCACCCAATTAGGCTTAATGACTCATAATAAACATGTATAACATGTTATATAAGGGTTGGTTAGGTCCCGGACGAGTTTAAGGGTCGCTAACACAAAGGGACAAAATAATTATTTTGAGGTCCCTGCAGTTAGCGCGCTAATAAGTTCATTAGCGCGCTAAGTTCAGTGTTAGCGCGCTAGGTCCCAGAATTAGCGCGCTAATTACCTACTGCCAGCTTTTGTTGACTGCTGGAAAACGAACTTTAATTTGAATTTTTGATCCATTTTTGACCTTTGGATCCCTAGAACGGTCATAAACGGTCATAATGGAATACCCAACATTATAAAACCACCAAGAACATGGTTTTGATTTCAAGAAGAAGAAAACACATTCAAAAACCAAAAATCTACAAAGAGAAGAAATTTGATTTTTGTGAAGAAGCAAAAGGAGATCTTTGTGGTTGTTCTTTAGTTCTCTAATCCAAAGATTTTTGAGGCTTTCAAAGGAGTTCAAGAATCTCTTCGGCTGAACTCTTTTGTCACTCTCTTGGTTGTAAGAAAGTCCTAGATCTAAAATCTTGTTTGTGATTAATCTACATATTTTTGTGTATTTGATTTGAAAATCAGTTTGTTATGTGTTTGAACACCTTCTTCTCTGGTTTTGCACTTAAATTTATTTTATCAAACCCTGAGATTGATTTGAACAAAAGTTTTGCACTTAAACTTGATTTTTGTTAAACTATTGTTCTTAGACTTGAAATCGGTTTTACACAAATATATTAAGTTTTCAAAACGATTTCATATTTGGGATTTGCATCAAAACCAGTGACATATGTGCATATTCCATTCATTCTCATACTTGCATGCATAAGAGTTGTTAGGCTCTAGGAGGCTTGCTAGTGTTTGAATTTGATACCACTTTGTGTTGTAAAGTGTATCTCATTATTTTCCAGCAACTTATTGTATTTGTATGATTGTAAGACTTAGTGGAATCTAAGTCAAAGGAAAAATCCTAGTTGCGGCTAGGTGGGAAGAACACAAATCCTAGTTGCGGCTAGGTGGGAAGAACACAAATCCTAGTTGCGGCTAGGTAGGAAGAACAAAAATCCTAGTTGCGGCTAGGTGGGAAGAATACAAATCCTAGTTGCGGCTAGGTGGGAAGTCCTAATTGTAATTAGGCACTCTAGGCTTGTATGCTTAGGTTGTAACACTTATTTGCAATATAAGTGGGGGTTAAAAATCCTAACCGGGGAGGTTAGGTAGTGGACGTAGATCGTTGGATCGAACCACTATAAATCGTGTGTCACTTTCCATCTTTTCCATTCCATTCACTTGCATAGCATATATATATATATATTAATTGATAGTGTATACATTATAGTGTAATTTGCGCATAAAGTTTTAAAAGGGCAATAACTACTCGGTAACCCAATTCACCCCCCCTCTTGGGTGACCTTCAATTGGTATCAGAGCGGGTTATTGCTCAAAGTATTACTAACGTATCTTTGAGTGTTCTTTTTGTGCAAGGATGCAAACCTTAGATCCGGCTCGCCTTCGGGAAGGCAACTCTTCGAGTAGGCCTCCATATTTTGATGGAACTAACTATGCTCATTGGAAAGTGAGAATGAAATTCTACATTAGAGCACAAAATAGATTCTTATGGGATGCAATTGAAAGTGGCTACACTCCACCGGATAAGCCCTTGAAAGAGTACACCGCCGAGGAGATAAAGATTGAGCTCTCAAATGATCAAGCCATTAATCACTTGTTTTGTGCGCTAAGTGAAAATGAATTTAACCGAGTAAGTGCTTGTCAAACGGCTAAGGAAGTATGGGAGAAGCTTGGGGTACACTATGAAGGTACCATGCAAGTGAAGAAGACCAAGTTAAGAATTCTTGAGGAGCACTATGAAACTTTCCGAGTTGGGTCCGATGAAGACATAGCCACCGCCATCACTCGATTCACTAAACTATTGAATGAGATCAAGAATCTTGGAAAGAATTATGATCAAGAAACCTCGGTGTATAAATTCCTTAGAGGCTTGCCTAAGGAATGGATGCCAAGAAGTATGCAATCCAATCAGCACAAAATCTTGGAGATTACACATTTGATGCATTGTGTGGAGAGCTAACTGTCCATGAATTTGAACTTAAAGACCGAGCAAGATTGGAAGCATTAAGTGGAGGTACTAAGAGTTCAAGAAAAGATATCGCCTTGAAGGCAAATAGCTCCCCTAGTGCATCGGTAGAGATCATTGAAAATGACGAATCATGTGATGACAATGATCTTGAGAAGGAAGTAGCTATGCTCTCAAGAAAGCTCAACAGGGCCATGTACAAGCGAGACAAGTATAAGAAGAAGTTTCGAAGTGGAAGCAAGGAAGGAAAATCAAATGAAACCATATGCTTCGGTTGCGGCAAACCGGGACACATCAAGGCGGATTGCAAATCCAAGAAGGTGTTTGACAAGAAGAAAGGAAAGAAAAGTTTTAAAGCAACTTGGGATGATTCATCATCATCATCAAGTTCGAATCCGAATCGGAAAATGAGAAGGCAATACTTTGTCTCATGGCACAAGGCGAGGTAAATTCTAACTCTCTTAACTTTGATAATGTTGATGATTTGGATGATGTTCCAAATCTTGATGAGTTTAGGAAAGAGTTAAAAAAGGAGGTCAAAAAGACCAAACAACTCAAAAAGAGCTTGACCATTGCAATTAGTGAAATAGAGTCACAAAATGAGACCATTAATGATCTCCAAAGTGACTTAAATGAAGTCATAGAGGAGAGAGATGCTTTAGTCAAGGAAATAGAGGACTTGACTAGCACGGTGCATAAGTTTACAAATGGTAAAGAAATGTTTGACATGATGTTGGGAGCACAACGACGTGCACTCAACAAAAGAGGCATAGGTTATGGAGCAAACTTGTTAAGTTACAAGAAATTGCTAAACGATGATCGTAAATGCTCTAAATGCAACAAGACTCATGTGGTCGGGAAATGTGCATTACAAAAGGCCAAAGTGGGCGATTAGCATGGGTAGTTAAAAATGATTACTACACTAACATTCACGGACCCAAAGGTGTTTGGGTACCAAAATCTAGTGTGTTTCCCATTGTGTAGGATGCGAGGAAAAGCACCCCATGGTACTTGGATAGTGGGTGCTCAAGACACATGACCGGAGATGCACATCAATTTATTGAACTAAAGCGATGATGGTGGAAAGGTTACATTTGGAGACAACAACAAAGGAAGAGTTATTGGTCTCGGAACCGTCGGTAACAATTCACTTTCTATTTCTAACGTTTATCTTGTTGATGGATTGAAACATAATTTGCTCAAGATTAGTCAATTGTGTGACAAAGGATTTCATGTTATGTTTGAATCATCGAAATGCATTGTTAGGAATGAGAAGCATGAAACCTTATTTATTGCATATAGAGATAAAAATGTTTATGCCATTAACTTTGATGAGATGAATATGCAAAATGTCTCATGTTTGAGTGCACAAAGTGAATGTGATGCATGGTTGTGGCACCGTAGATTAGGACATTCTAGCATGGAGAACTTGTCAAAATTGACTAAGCATGATCTAGTTAAGGGTCTACCCAAATGCACGTTTAAGAAAGACAAGGAGTGTGAACCTTGTATCCTCGGTAAACAAGTGAAATCGTCATTTAAGACGAAAGTAACAAGTAATGTGACTCGAGCCTTAGAACTTATCCATATGGATTTGTTCGGACCTACCCAAACACAAAGCCTAGGAGGTAAATCATATTGCTTTGTCATTGTTGATGATTTTACTAGATATACATGGGTGTATTTTCTTTCTCATAAGCATGAAGTGTTTGATGTGGTCGTAAAATTTTGTGCTTTAGTTGAGAATGAAAAGGGATACAAAATCTCCATCATTAGAAGTGATAGAGGTGGTGAGTTTGTAAATAGAAACTTGGAGGATTTTTGTGCTAAACAAGGTTATACACACCAATTATCCTCTCCTAGAACACCCCAACAAAATGGAGTTGTTGAAAGAAAAACAGGACACTCCAAGAGATGTGTAGGACTATGCTAAATGAGTACAACATAGCTAAGCACTTTTGGGCCGAAGCCATTAACACGGCATGCTATGTTATAAATAGAGTAAATGTCCGAAAGCAAGTGAAAAAGACTCCTTATGAACTATGGAAAGGCCAAAAGCCCAACATAAGTTACTTTAAGGTGTTCGGTTGTACTTGCTATGTTCTAAATGATAAGGATCAATTAGAGAAATTTGACCCAAAGTCAAAGGTATGTACTTTCCTTGGCTACTCTATGCATAGTAAAGCATATAGGGTGTTTAATAGATCAACCAAAACCATAGAAGAATCTATCCATGTGAAATTTGATGAAGTGGATCCCAAAGTTAAGATAATGCAAAACTTTGAAAAATTGAGGATCGATGATGAAGATGATGGCACCCTAGGACAAACTTCAAATAGTCAAGAAGTTGAGGCATGTAAAGAATCCGACACAAGTGCGCCTAAGAATTCAAGACTTCTAATTGGCCATCCATCCCAACAAATAATAGGTGATCCAAACAAAGGAGTAATCACTAGGTCCACATTACATCGAGATGAAGGACATATAGCTTTTGTATCACAAACCGAGCCCACTAAGATAGATGATGCCTTAGGAGATGAATTTTGGGTAATGGCGATGCAAGAGGAGCTAAGCCACTTTGTTAGGAACAAGGTATGGACTTTAGTACCTAGACCCAAGGACCACACAACCATAGGCACCAAATAGGTTTTTAGAAACAAAAAGAATGAAAAAGGTGAAATTGTAAGAAACAAGGCTAGGTTGGTTGCACAAGGCTACAATCAAGAAGAAGGAATTGATTATGAGGAAGCCTTTGCACCCGTAGCAAGACTAGAAGATATTCGAATGTTACTTGCTTATGCTTGCTACAATGGGTTTTTACTATATCAAATGGATGTTAAAAGCACATTCTTAAATGGCTTCATTAATGAAGAGGTATATGTAGAACAACCACCGGGTTTTGAAGATCATGAACATCCAGGTCATGTATATCATCTTCAAAAAGCCTTGTATGGACTAAGACAAGCTCCTAGAGCTTGGTATGACAGACTTAGTGCATTCCTACTTGAAAAAGGATTCAAGAAAGGAACGTTAGATCCCACTTTGTTCATTTTGATCGAAAAACAAGATATGTTACTTGTTCAAATCTATGTTGATGATATCATTTTTGGGTCATCCAACACAAGTCTATGTAATGAATTCTCATTATTAATGACAAATGAATTTGAAACGAGCATGATGGGAGAACTAACATACTTTCTTGGCTTGCAAATAAAGCAATCCAAACATGGCATTTTTATAAATCAAGCAAAGTATGTGAGGGACATGTTAAAGAAATTCAAATTCAAAAATTTGAAAGCATGTGACACTCCTAGTAGTTCCACCATCAAAATGGATAAAGACCAACTAGGAAAACCCATAGATCCAAAACTTTATCGTGGAATGATAGGTAGCCTCCTATATTTGACCGCTAGTAGACCCGACATTATGTTCAGTGTGTGCTTATGTGCTAGATTTCAATCCGATCCCAAGGAGTCCCACTTAAAATGTGTAAAGCGCATATTTCGATATCTAAGTGGAACACAAGACTTAGGATTGTGGTTCAACAAAACTAAGAGTTTCGAACTTCGCAGTTTTGTTGACTCTGAATATGCGGGAAGTCTAGTCGATAGGAAAAGTACTTCCGGATTTTGTCATTTGCTAGGAAATTCACTTATCTCATGGTTCAAAGCAAAAAGCAAAATTCCGTTGCTTTATCTACTGGCGGAAGCCGAATATGTAGCTGCTTAGGAGTTGTTGTGCTCAAGTTCTATACATGAAACAACAACTTGAGGATTATCGAGATCCTAGTAGGGTGTGCTTGAAATTTATTGTGATAACTCAAGTGCGATAAATATATCGAAAAATCCGGTGTTACATTCAAGAACAAAACATATTGAGATTAGACACCATTTTCTTCGTGATCACGTCCAAAAGTAGGCGATGTTAAACTTATCCATGTGCCCACAGAGGATCAACTAGCCGATATATTCACTAAGCCTTTGCCTAGAGAACAATTTTCTAAAATTCGGCGTGAGTTAGGCATGTTTCGAAAATCGGACCTTCTACATATGTTTTAGCTATTCCAAACCTTTTTATATGGTGTTAGTGAAGTGTCCATAAAGTTTGAGAAGAATCGGAGCTATATTGCAAAAATCCAAAATTTTTGTCAAAATAATTCCACGAGGAATTAGCGCGCTAACTCGAAAATTAGCGCGCTAATGATGTACCGACCTAAAATTTCTGAGGGGAATTAGCGCGCTAATTCCACCCATTAGCGCGCTAATGTAGTTCGGCCAGGCGACTATAACACCGTCTTTACCCTAAAAATTCACATCTCTCCTAAATTTTTCCTCTCCTCTTGCCGATTCTACTCTCCTTGTGTCGTCTCCACCGTGATCTCCACTCCTACAAGGTAGCAATCCTCTCCCTTCTTTGTCAATTTCTTTATTTTTCCCTTCTTTGTCAATACTCTCATTGCTTTATGCTATCTATATCATGAATTTTTTTGCATATCTCTGAGTTTTTTATATGGATATTTCTTGCTTCACTATGCTTTATCGTCTATGCATTTGTATCGCTACCGTCTATTGTTTTTTGATATGCATAAAGTGAGGGGGAGAGTATATTTCTCTCGTACTGTTTCTATTGTGTTTATTTATGAGGATGCTTGGTCCCACTTTTTGATGGTATCAAACGGGGGAGAAAATGTGGTTGAACTTGAAAGGTTGATGTTTAGTTTTGAATTTGCATATATGAAGAAAATGTGGTTGAACTTGAAAGGTTGAATGTGGTTGAACTTGAAAAGGTTGATGTGTTTTGAACTTGCATATATTGGTATACTTGCAAAGGTTGATGTGTTTTTGAACTTGCATATATGAAATATAAAATCATGAATGCGATATACATTTAGATTACGTTTTACACCTTTAAAGTTCACATCGTTTGTTATCATCGAAAAGGGGGAGATTGTTGGACTAAGTGGTTAGTCACTCACACTCCGACCGAGATTTTGATGGAAACAAACAAGGTGAAAATGTACTAATAAACATCTAGTGTATTTCAGTTTGTGTTAAAGGATGCAAAAAAACATATCAAGGGTACTCAAGAAATACAAGTTCAAGACTCGGCATTAATGAAGAAATGAAGATGAAAGTTCAAACCGCAATTTGTAATTTCAATGTAAGGTATACAAATTCTTTCACGCAAGCCAAATGCATTAGTCCATGCATACATTAAGTTTCTTAAACCATTTTTCAAAGTTATAAGTTTCTAAAACCATTTTTCAAAGTTATAAGTTTACTTCAAGTTTCAAAGTGGAATTTAAACACATAACTAGGATTATGAGTTTAAACAATGTGAAAACTTTGTGTGGATGGTCATTTGCATATTAGAGATCATTGTAAATGTTTTCGAAAAAGAAAAACTCGTTTTTGAAAGGTCTTCGAAAAGAAAACTGTAAATTTGCAGAAAAGCCCCTAATACATTATGAAATCATGAATTTTCGTTTTCGGGATTTGTAAAAATATCCGGACCACCCAATTGGGCTTAATGACTCATAATAAACATGTATAACATGTTATATAAGGGTTGGTTAGGTCCCGGATGAATTTAAGGGTCGCTAACACAAAGGGACAAAATAATTATTTTGAGGTCCCCGCAGCTTAGCGCTAATAAGTTCATTAGCGCGCTAAGTTCAGCGTTAGCGCGCTAGGTCCCAAATTAGCGCGCTAATTACCTACTTGCCAGCTTTTTGTTGATCATTGGAAAACGAACTTTAATTTGAATTTTTGATCCATTTTTTACCTTTGGATCCCTAGAACGGTCATAAACGGTCATAATGGAATACCCAACATTATAAAACCACCAAGAACATGGTTTTGTTAAAAAGAAGAAGGAAACACATTCAAAAACCAAAAATCTACAAAGAGAAGAAATTTGATTTTGGTGAAGAAGCAAAAGGAGATCTTTGTGGTCGTTCTTTAGTTCTCTAATCCAAAGATTTTTGAGGCTTTCAAAGGAGTTCAAGAATCTCTTCAGAGCTGATCTCTTTTGTCACTCTCTTGGTTGTAAGAAAGTCCTAGATCTAAAATCTTGTTTGTGATTAATCTACATATTTTTATGTATTTGATTTGAAAATCAGTTTGTTGTGTGTTTGAACACCTTCTTCTCTGGTTTTGCACTTAAATTTATTTTATCAAACCCTGAGATTGATTTGAACAAAAGTTTTGCACTTAAACTTGATTTTTGTTAAACTATTGTTCTTAGACTTGAAATCGGTTTTACACAAATATATTAAGTTTTCAAAACGATTTCATATTTGGGATTTGCATCAAAACCAGTGACATATGTGCATATTCCATTCATTCTCATACTTGCATGCATAAGAGTTGTTAGGCTCTAGGAGGCTTGCTAGTGTTTGAATTTGATACCACTTTGTGTTGTAAAGTGTATCTCATTATTTTCCAAAGAACTTATTGTATTTGTATGATTGTAAGACTTAGTGGAATCTAAGTCAAAGGAAAAATCCTAGTTGCGGCTAGGTGGGAAGAACACAAATCCTAGTTGCGGCTAGGTGGGAAGAACACAAATCCTAGTTGCGGCTAGGTAGGAAGAACAAAAATCCTAGTTGCGGCTAGGTGGGAAGAATACAAATCCTAGTTGCGGCTAGGTGGGAAGTCCTAATTGTAATTAGGCACTCTAGGCTTGTATGCTTAGGTTGTAACACTTATTTGCAATATAAGTGGGGTTAAAAATCCTAACCGGGAGGTTAGGTAGTGGACGTAGATCGTTGGATCGAACCACTATAAATCGTGTGTCACTTTCCATCTTTTCCATTCCATTCACTTGCATAGCATATATATATATTAATTGATAGTGTATGCATTATAGTGTAATTTGCACATAAAGTTTTAAAAGGGCAATAACTACTCGGTAACCCAATTCACCCCCCCTATTGGGCGACCTTCAATAGCCTCTTGCCATTTTTGCCAATCAGGTCTTTTTCGACATTCGTCCACTGATCGTGGTTCTGGATCATCATTATTTTCACATATTTCAAATGACACATTGAAAGCAAATATATCATCAGGAACAATTTCATTTCGATCCCAAATCTTACCAGAGTTTAAATAATTTATTGAGATCTCATTATTTTCATCTTTTTCCTCTTTTTCTAGAGGAAGTTGTTCCTCATCAGAATCAACTTGTTCTGACAAACCCTTATCAAAGGATTCTTGTGCTTTCTCAAGATTATTTTGATTTGTATTTATTTTTACTCCCGTTTTCCTCTTTCGAGGAATTGTATCCTTTGAACCAACTGGTCTTCCTCGCTTTAAGCGTTTCGTTGGTTCTTGTGCATTTTGTTGCACAAAGACATCATTTCTTGCAGGAGCATTTACAGCTGGAATATGTGATTTTGTCACTTGTTTTGGATCATTAAATGCATCAGGTAATTGATTTGCAATTTGTTGCAAATGAATGATCTTTTGAATTTCAAGTTCACACTGATTTGTGCGTGGATCATAATGTGATAAAGTTGATGCATTCCAAGCAATTTCACGCCATTCCTTTTGAATTGGCTTCTTATCTCCCCCTAGTGGTGGGAAAATTGCTTCATCAAAGTGACAATCAGCAAAACATGTAGTAAATAAATCCCCTGTTAAGGGCTCAAGGTATCTTATAATGGACGAGGAGTTAAATCCAACATAAATCCCAAGTTTTCGTTGTGGACCCATCTTAGTTTTGTTTGGAGGTGGTATAGGAACATACACTGCACAACCAAAAATTCTCAAGTGTGAAATATTTGGTTGTTGACCTAAAATGAGTTGCATGGGGGAATGTTCATGGTATGCAGTAGGCCTATAACGAATGATAGATGCTGCATGAAGGACCGCATGTCCCCAAACTGAAGTTGATAACTTAGTTCTCATGATTAAAGGTCTGGCAATAAATTGAATGCGTTTGATAAGAGATTCTGTCAAACCATTCTGGGTATGCACATGTGGAACAGAATGTTCAATGGTAATTCCTATAGACATGCAATAATTAATAAATGCTTGAGATTAAAATTCCTCGGCATTATCAAGACGGATGGTCTTGATTGGGTTGTCGGGAAATTGTGCTCTTAACTTAATGATTTGTGCTAAAAGTCTAGCAAATGCAACATTGCGGGTTGAAAGCAAACAAACATGTGACCACCTAGTTGATGCATCTATCAAAACCATGAAATATCTGAATGGTCCACAAAGTGATGATGAATAGGACCACATATGTCTCCCGAATGCGTTATAAGAAAACTGGGGATTCCACAACAATTTTACTTAGGGATGGTTTAACTATCAATTTACCTTGAGAACAACTAGCACAATTATAATCACCAGCTGAAAATATTTTGTGACTCCTTAAAGGATGTCCATGCGAATTATTAATTATTCTTCGCATCATTGATGATCCTGGATGACCAAGCCGGTCATGCCATAAAATGAATATCTTTGGATCATTAATTTTCTTCTTCAAGACGACATTCGTTTCAACATGCCTTATATGAGTGAAATATAATCCGATGATAAAGTTTGAGATTTTTTCTAACACTTCTTTTTTTCCTATTTGAAACCAATGTAACATAGAGAAATTCTCTATTATTTTCATTCACGGTTTCAATGTGATATCCATTTTGTCGAATATCTTTATAGCTCAAGAAATTTCTTTTGAATTTTTCGAGTATAAGGCATTGTCAACATGAATTGTTGTTCCCTCGAGGCAACATAATATTTGCTCTTCCGAGCCATTAATCAAATTGGAGATGCCATATATTGTTTGAACATTAGCCTCACTAAGTTCAAATTGGAGAAATATTCTCTCGCTTTTAAGGATTGTATGCGTTGTAGCGCAATCAAGAAGGCATATATCGCTCTTATTTGATTCATGACTTGAACACATGATTTGTTGATCCATCTGGACAAAATAATGTTTGGCAAATCAGAAAAAGAGTCATATTTCAATGATAAAATTCATAATATTTTGCCTTTGATTTTGAAGGAATGGTAAAGGTCATAAAAATATTCGGGCATATATATGACAATATTTAGGCAAAATAGCCTTTCATATATGACTAAAAAAATGTCACAATTATGAACGCTCATTGTCAATAATTATTTTCCCTTTGTAGTGGTGCACCACTTTTATTCCAATTTTTGGTGGAATTGTCAATACGACCTTTACCTGATATTTTCACCTTTTCCACGTCCTTAAATTTATTATTGCGATCATGATCATTATATGCAACATATGCCTCTTAATTTGAAGCTGAACTAATTGGACGGGAGCGATATTATATTTATAATATCTCATTATTTTACTCAGCTACCATGAGACAAGAAATCAATCCTTAATATTTATTGGATTGACGTGCGCACTCGATATTTGTTGCAATAATTAATTGAGGCGGGCCACGTGACCTCTTTATTGTCTCATCGGTCATATTTCCACATAGCCTCAACATAGAGGTAATTAAAATTGTGGAATTATAATTAATATTTGATCGATTAAATTTTGTAGCATGAGACCCAAATTGCTCATTTTGAGCTTTTTGGAGCATTACCCTTTTGGTATGTATATATATAACTCCATAAGGTGAAAATATATATAAAGTGAAATATTCACTTTTCAAATCTCTAAAGAGAAATTGGTGAATGATTGTGTACAATATACAACCTTGCATGGATACAAGCTTTATTCATAATTTGTAATATCTAATTATCATGACAAGAATTATAATAAGATAACAAATTCAACTATGATTGATTAATATTTTGAAAGTAAATATAATATAAAATAATTTTCTTTTCTTTTTATGTAAATAAAAAAACATAACATATGATTAAGTATATGTTCACAACTTGATTTATTAATAATCAAATATACTATTCGTATGAGTTGGTGGGACAACCTCCAGGTTGGGTGGCGAGACAAAGTCTGCTTAATGTCATGCCTCCTCGAACGGAATAACCCGTCTCCCTTTCAATATTTAGCTTTACCGGGGACAAGGCTTACCCACTATCAACTCAAACTTATAGCATGATTTGTATTATAAAATCAAGAATAGAACAATAACTAATCGTTTGTAGTTTTAAGAGAAAACTAGTTATGTCACATATTGACTTTTGATTTCTGATGTAGAAGATCATAAAAGACGCAACTACAGAGCATACTTTCGCAATCGGTGACGCTATAATGCATAATATATGAATAAAGTATGCATAGATAAAAGGAAGCAGCCATGATAATATAGAAGTAAATTGAACTTATTTAAATAACAAAAGTTATACCTTCCTAGCTTTCTCTCCTTAACAAGCCTTCTTGAACTTCAAGATCTCCTTAATGCTAGAGCAAGCTCGTGCTGATAACGTGTTGTAAATTGAGTTGGAACTTGTTAAGAACTAGAGAAGGAAATAGAAGACTAAAAACTTCTACTACTACAAACTACTACTACAAAGGAGAAGAGAAGAAATGAAATAGTTGGAATGAGAAGTTTTCATTCAACTTGGTGTGCTTTTACAATGAGGTTGGCACCCTTTATATAGGCCATTTGGTGATGATGATAAATGTACTTCATACAATGTGCACAAGCAACACATACACCCCATGTCATACAATACATCACAAGCAACATAGACAATACATGAAAGAGTTGATGTACATTGGAGAGGATTACAAGTTACATGACAATACATAGACAAGTGGAGGTACTATTAAGTGATACATACAAGTTACATGACTACACAATATGTTGGTGTACATGCATGGTCATCCATATTCCATAACACTTCTAACATTCTCTTTGCTTTTCATATAAGCACTTATCCACCTCCCCAAACATAAGCTAAAAAGCAAAAGCTTAACTAAACATTGACATTGTGAATTAAGGGGTCAATGCAAGTGTTTTCCTAAACCTTTTAAGTCAAACTGTCCCTTGATTTCCATGAAATGTATATGGCAATGACTAATCGACAACTCTAGGAATATGATGAAAAAAAGAGGTGCCAAACTTACCTTTCATAATTTTTTCAAAGAATTAGTTTTTTCCAACTTAGAATATTATGCATGAACCCTAAAACAATATAGCTATTTGCATTTCCAAATTGACCCTTTTGCCATCATACAACAATCTACTGGTCCAAATTTTAGACTTCTTATAATAAACTTTTTGTTATAAGAAATAAACACTTTTTGACTCCCACACGAACCCTAACCTCGGTGTATTTCAAAAAGTAATGTGGGGTTATTATCATTATTTTTCTCAAATAGGAAATGTTTCTTTAAAATTACAAAACTAATGTATTTTTCCTTTTGAAAAAGGTCATGATGATTTGGGACTGAGGCTATGTTGTTGTTGTTGTTGTTGAAAAAGGTCATGATGACATGGTGTGTTGTTGATGAGGTGGAATTTTGTATGAAATACTAAGCGTATGAATTACTCTTTTTAATAAAGAGTTATTTGTTCAACCTAACAAGTTTATTAATTACTTTTTTGGAGAATGAGTTATTTGTTTAACCCATACAACCTCGTGCAATCATGCAAACCATGCAAACGTTACGCACGTATTTCGAGGTGGACAATTCATGCAACATCGTGCAATCCATGCAAACCATGTAAACGTCACGCATGTATCTCGATGTAGATAACCCATGCAACCAACACCACTAAATAAACAACCAACTCGCCTACCTCTTTCAACCCCTCTGACCACCTAGCTACACATCCCACCCCTAGCCCATATTTTCGAGAACGCATGGAATATATTCCCTACGTTCTCGAAGACTCCCCGTAACGACCTGAAAAATTGACTTGCGCCACGTGTCAAGTCAAGGTCGTATGTGGGATATACTCGTCGAAATACGTATGTCCGAAAGAATGTGTTAGTTGCTTCCGCTAAAATTGTAAAACTCGAAAAAAATATTAATAACTCAACCGTAAATGTTGAATGTACTGATAATGATAGATCGGAAGGCTGACTAAGCCTGCGTTGACCTTGCGAGACTGGCTCGGGGGTCCACTTAGGTTTAGGACGGGCGAGGCCTAATTTGTGGAAAATTGGGGCCGTCACACTCTCCACGGTCCCCGTGACAATGGGATGTCATTGTCACGGGCCGATGCATATAACATAAATGGCACATACTCCGATGCGCCATTTGTGTTATGAAACAATCCACGTAGACGCCACGTGTACTATGTCAAAAAAACTTGAATGGCGCATTCGGAGAATGCACCATTCTTGTTATAGCTAGGTCGGTCTCTACGTCCACGTGGACTGTTCGAAAACTTGGAATGCGCCATTCATGTCACCACGTGGCAATGCAATTTTCCTCCCATTGTTGATGCATTTTCGAAAGGCGCAATACATTAGTTAACAGAGATAAAAAGAAATCCCAACTTATTTTGCTCATTTAAGCCATTATTTACTTGTATGGTCGTAATTTTTCCCCTAACCTCTCCCAAAGTTGTTTGATAACCAGATCGAGCAAGAACCCGACTTTAATTTCTCACCTTTGATTTGTTGTAAACCAAATATAAATGCAATTCAATTCATTAGATCTTAATTAATTTAACCATAATATATACATATATTGGTAGATGAGAAGCCTTATAAGTCGACCTATATATATGTTGCCTTCTCGAAATATAGGGTGGGCAAACTTGCACCATACAAACACTACAACAAAATGGGTCTATAGCAACACTTTTTTACCAACACTAATAAAAAAATGTCTTTAAATTTTAATTTTAGAAACACATGATATATAAGCGTTGCCAAGTTTAAAATTTTGAGACGCTTAACATATATACAAGTGTCGACAAATTAAGGACACTTGATATTAAAACGTCGTCAAATTCAAAATCTCGAGACGTATAATGTACAAGTGTCTCAAAATTAAGGACATTTGTTAAAACAATGTTGCCAAATTTAAAATTTGAAGACGCTAATTTAAAAGTTTTGTTAAGTTTCAATTCTAAAAATACGTAGTTTATAAGTATTGCTAAAATTAAAAATGAGGGCACAAACAATAGGTGTTGTCAATTTCAATATTTAAAGATCCATAATTTATAAATGTCTCCTATATTAGAGACGTTTGGTAAATTAGTGACACCAAATTTAAAATTTGGGGACCCTAATTTATATGTGTTGTCAAGATTCAAATTTAAAAACACATAATTTATAAGTGTTGTTAAATTTTAAATCTAAGGACATTAAAGTTTGTTATAAAAACTCTTTTCTAATAAACCACTCATTAATTAGTAGGCCTAACAAAGAAAGCAGATCGGAGCCAGAGTTGGAGAAACTTATGTATATGCAGTCCACAACATTGTGAATTTCAAAAAGAGTTAAATATATCTTAGATAATAAAAACTCTTTTCTAATAAACCATAGTTGAAAATTATTTTTCAGGGAAGTTAATCATGTATTCCCAAAAATCACATATTTTCTTTCAAAGTCGTATTTAATTTCTGGACAAAGTACTGCATTTTAATTCATCTTCTTTCATGGTATGCAACCTTAAGTCACTAAAGTAATTATGGGATTCAAAACAAAAGGGTATGTATATACATTGATAAGTTGTTAATTATGTAATTATATATAATTTATTTATATATTCTTATTAGCTTAATTGTCCTCATTTATTGCTTTAGATTATTAGGGTGAGCCATTGAATTTGTGGCGAAAAAGTATATGCAAAGTAGTGGAACAGTTACCAGAGGATCTGCCTTGAGACACCCATTGTACATTTGATTTGGTGATGAGGAGCACTTGAGAGACGCAGCTGGAAAACACATTTCTCACACAGTGCTTCAGAGCCGTGGAGACCATCCTCAAGATCCGCGTTGTACAGTCTATCAAGAATTCGCAAACATTCATGCGTCCCTTCATGCACTCGGCAGGGCCACGTGGCGACTTCCTATTCGGCCAGCACGTCGAGCGGCTTTTCCTCGCTTCAGCAGCCGTGATGTCCTCCAGATACGTGTTGGCGCGCTGTCCCACTTCTTCGCACGTCCAGCGGCTTTTCCTTTTCATAACTTTGAAAAAAACAATACATCAGACTGAATTTCGATTTTACTGTTGGCGTGTTGGAATGTTGCCAAAAAATAACTTTTTCATGGTCCAATTATGAGCTGCTAAGAAACATTTATAATGGGCGAAAGAATAACATGCCAGAAAGTCTGATTACTTAACAGATTTTGATTATTCAAAAGTATCCTTCTTTGTTGTTTATTTTCAAACAAAGAAGCCTACTTTTTTGCATGTTTCTTTTAAGTAATAAAGAAATCTTTTTAAGTGCTAACTGGACAATTACGATTACTTCTATTTTGACTGTTGAGTTTGTAGTTTAAAGCTACAAATCAAAGATTATTAAGGAACTTCATTTAAGAGCTTTGTACTATTAACTTAATTTTAGTGTCATTAACAAAGAAGTTCAAAAGAAAGAGTGTCAATTAAACATATTAGTACATGTCTTATGATTACAAATCCTCTAATGAAAAGATTACATCAAATGCATTTAAAGAACACGGCGACAAGAATGAACTTTGGTAGTAATTTTTAAATAATCTTAATTTGGGATTTGATTATGTTTAAGTTTAAGTTTTACTTTATGAGATCTCATTTAATGTGCTAATTATACTTTAGTATCTGCACCACTTATGTTAACGATCATTATAAGTCAATTTAGTCTTTGACACATACATTATAGTTTATGAGTCATTTAAAATGAATTAGCAATGCTCGTGGTACATGTAAGGGAATATGTCATATTTTGATGTATAACCAAGATGACTCTCATTGCTATTTTATGTTATAATGATTTTAAGATACCTAGCGTATATGCGCGCTAATATAAAAATTATGTAATGCTTGGTCATAATGCGGGTCAAGTAGGAGAACCATTAAACTATATGTGACCCACATTATTAAAATTTATGATACTATGAGACAAGTCGAAGAATTTAAGACCATTATATGTCTCATAAGGTTATGTCTTAACGTACATATGTAACTTATGAAACTAAAGTCTTTTGAGCTCCCTTGGTTACCAATTTGATGGAAATATGTATTAATATGTAGGAAGCTTAAAAGTTTTCCCTCAAATCTAAAAAAATGCACTTGTATCATCAAACAATGAGTCAAATGTTGAGGCTCATGAGGCGATAAAGATCTTGGGTTTTAGGAGTCCATATAATCGCTTCCGCAAGTAATTCTCTATTTGATCTAATTCTTATGTTTAAGAATGTTTACAATCAGTGTGCATGATCGATTCTCAATAAAAAAAAGAAGAAAAAAACAACAAAGAACAACAACAATATAGCCTCAATTCCAAATTAATTGATATCTTCCATTGAGGTCGATTTAGAGCATTTGCACAAAAAAGAAAAGAAAAGAAAAGAAACAGCAACAACAACAACAACATAGTCCCAAAAAAACATAATATATATTTTTATGTACTAAGCCAATTCGAAGTTTAATTAAATGTTTCGAAACTTTGGGCTAAATTAATTTAGAGCATTTGCACCAAATAATAATAATAATAATAATAATAATAATAATAATAATAATTATAATTATAATTAACAGCAACAACAACGACATCGTGTAGTAGTAGAAGGTGCAAATGCTGAGAGAGAGAGAAATGGGCGACTTTTGACCATGTAGGAGGTGCAAACTAAATTCCTCCTATATATACACGTGCAGTATTGGAAATTTGGAACCATTTTGTTTGCTTACCTTTTTTATTTGAAAACTTCTTCATCTGAAGATGTTGAACTGACACATGTTTCTTTCTCTTCAGAGCTACAGCTCAGGTATTTTATTTTATTGACTCGGCGCGCGTCAATTTTTGTTATGTTCCACGTAAATAATGTTTATTAGGCTCCCAAGTCCATGTTTGCTCCCAAATATAAACTGAGAAATTCAAAATAGATGGCCATCAATATTAATAGTCTCTAATATGCAAAACGTAAATCATCGATATAGTAACGAGTTCCTAATTAGCCTATGTAGGATTAGTCAAATCGAAGGTTTAGGAAAAAGATTTTATTTATTCTTTTTATAAAAAAAAATAGTACATTTTTTCTATTAGACCTTTTCTTAATTTTTTTATTATATTTACTATTTCCAAAAATATATTTATCGTGTTTTTTAATAATTAGAAATTTCATGGTTTCAAATATATATATATATATATATATATATAGTAGTTTTCATAACGTGCTCACGTTGCATAAATTAAATTAAAACTAAAAGTAAGGTTGACGGCATTGGTGTGTGAAAAAAAAAGGTAATTAATGGTTAAAGAATATTATCAATTATTTTCGTGTCAATGCGAAGGAGGGATTGCTCTTATTTATATAGTTAGGGACGATAAGCCATTGTGAATTTGAAATTTGAAGTTTTGTTAGTACAGAGGAAGTAAAGATTATTTCTATGCCAGTATTGTATGCTGTAGAAAGAGTTGGCTTTTGTATCTATATTTTTCATTTTCATTACTAAATGCTTTCTCATAGTTTTGAAGTAAAGATGGTCCCTCAATTTATGCTCAACTTCCAAATTGAAAATTGAGATTGCAAAGAGTGTATACTTGAATTATGCTGAAATTTTATTAAAATTAGTTGACGAGTAAAATCTTGTGATAATATACATGATCAATTACAAGATGTGAGACTATTCATTGACTAGAAAAATGACAAGTGTTTCTTACAAATGAAGATTTAGTTACATTCATATTGTAGACAACATATTTTATAGAATAACCCGAGGTCTCCAATAACCAACATGTCTTTGTTGTCTTTATTGTATAAGCATTTTCTTAGATACCTCAACAATTGTTAATTGTTATTATTTTCTTTTATCTTTTCTTCAACATATTGGAGAAGTTGGAAACATAAGAGTGCCATATTTATATTTTAAGAGCTTCTTCATATTTTCTAGCGCAAATATCTTTAAAAAAAAAATCTTTTCTATATCTACCTCGTTTGTTGGTTTGTTTCTTCATTTTTTTTAGTGACAATGTAGCAGTCTTCGTAACTTCCCTTAAAACATATTATACAATTGCATTGCATAGTTATTCAATAACTCTAAGGAGAAATCAAATCAAAAAGAAAAAATAACTCATATTAGAAACACACTTTTCATAATTAATCAAAGGAAACATTCAAAAAATAGGAGGGGTAATTATGAAAGTACAAGCTTTAACTATCGTTCGAGATAAGGAAAGAAACCAAACTTACAAATTATGAGATAAACCTGAAATTTTTTAACTTAAATTAAAAAGAACTTCAATTGAACCATACCAAATTAAGAAACAAAACCAACAACAGATATAAATAAATTCACTAAAATTGATCGAGTTTATATCTCTACACATCAAAACTCTACATACTCGAGAGTCGAGACATATTTAAAGTCCAATTCACATTAGATCAATCCTCTAAGGACTTGACCTCGATTGAAAACGTAAAATACATTATTATTAACATATACAGATCAATCTATGAACTTACTCAAAAAATTACATCTATGCATTTTAATCTAACATAAGCATCATTATCTTTTAAGTACTAATTAACAAGACCGCAACTTGACAATATGGACTTCAATAATTTTGTGCAACTCTTGTATGCTTGTTTCTATTTATCTAGAATTATATGATAATCATGCCATGCCAACTAATTAGACATTGCTTTTATTTTATTTTATTTATCATTAATAGGCTACATATCCTTGCAACAACATTGTTAACTATTCAAACATATAAACACTTTGAGGAACCATATAAAAAAATATATGTGATAAATATAGCTATAGAGTTGTTGAAGGTTGTTGACGAAGATGGATTAGTGTTTTAGATTGTTGGTGTCGAAGTCGGGAAGAAAAAGAGATGATGAAGTTCCCATTGTTATTATCGAAGTCGAATACGAAGTGGGAATAATGACGGAGATGACTGGGAGAAATGGAACAAACGGTAAAATAGACCTTTCCTCACGGTCCATATTCACTCTTTTCATATATAGAAGTAGATATAGAAATTTCGTTAAACATGAATGTCTCTCAATACATGCAACAAGACAAAACATAGAATTAATCACCATCTCAAATTGATTCTTTAATCTTAATTATTCAAAACAACATTCATGACTCGTGATTCAATCTTTCGATATCTAAAACATGTATGTTTGATAAGAAAAACCCTAATAAACTATATACTCTGCAGTCATACACAACTTGTTGAGGCTTTCACCTTTTACATGCTAAACCTGTTGAAAAATATAGAACTAGTACTCCATTACAAATCCCATGAACACTCCTCCGGGAATTCGATAAGATTGCTGCCTAAAATGGTGTCATCTAGAACGATATTGCCATTTTCGAAAATTGTGGATTTTGGTTGGTGATCATGGTACTGCACATTCTTTAGGGAGCTCATGAGCTGATTTATTTGCCCATTCGACTCGAGAATGCTCGCTCTTGTCAACTCCAGTTGCTCCAGAAGATCTTGAACATGCTTCTGCAAATGGAAGACGACGCCTGCGCTCGCATGGACAGGATCTCGAAGCCTCCCTCGAGCTTCATACACCATGCTTTTCACTGCATCCTCCCTCTCTCTTTCTTCAACCACCTACGTACAATTAATAAACAAAAATCATATTAATATCTCATGCAATTGCATTAGTTAATAAACTGAAATATTGTAGTCCTATTTGATTAAACATAACATATATATATATATATATATATATATATATATATATATATATATATATATATATGTATGATTCATGAAATTAACATGGCTAAAATTATAGACTGGTACTCACTTGGAGCATTTTGATCACATTACTTGCACCATAAACCTTGTGCACAATCGCGAAACTCTCAACTTCCTCTAAAGGGAAATATGGCGCCAAGAGGCAGTCGTCATTGCATCGGCGACGAAGCATCCTGCATGCTGCGCAAGGTCGACTAATTCTAGGCAATATTGAATCTATCTGAGCATCCATTAATTTGTTTGAAGTACTATATATATGTAGATATAGAAACTCCAAGACCACCTATTTTACTCAATGAGCAAAACTGATGAAGAGCCTGTGCAAGTGTACGTATATAATGCAAGTGAAGGTGAGGTTTAAGGGCACAAATTGGCAAGTGAGAAACACATGTATATATGCAATGTTCTCAATAGGAAATTCAAAGAAGAGTGCAAGAAAGGTGGTAAGGCGGCACTATATATAGAGTCTTTGGTAAGAATAATAAATAATAATAATAATGGAATATATGTGCCAACAAATGGACAGCCTATATATACAGATATATCCTCGTGAGTCACACTTCCAATAGATGAAGCCTACCATTTTAGCCCCTAAAATTACTAAGGTTTGACCTATATATATACCATTGTATATATCCAAAACTACGGCATGTTGGTTTTGGTATTTGGATCAAATAAAAATAATTAACACTTTCTAATTGGTTATAAGTTTGATGGTTTTGATTCACAAAATAAGGAGAGCTTTGCCAACTCGTTTGACATCCTCATCTATATCTATATATATAAAGGTTTGATGTCAACCGCTTTGACATCCTCATCCTCAACTGGTTTTTTATCATCATTTTAATTTTCTAATTTTATAAATTTTTATTTTTTATTTATTTTTATTATCGATTCTCCCAATATATAATTACTTATTATGTGTGCATTTATTAATAATTAATAATGATTATATTATCAACGAATGAATTAATAGAATTAGTACATTCTACTCGAAACCATAAGCAAATACATGGAATGGAGTGTGATAAACGTTTTTAAAAATTATGGGTAGATACATGGAATTGAGTGTAGTACAAGTTCTATTCCCCCTATAAATTTCACCTCCAATCCATTCTTTTATTGTAATTCTCCCGCATCCAGTTTGAGGAATTTTTTGGGAGTGCTTGGCCATCATCTGAATTTTTGTTTGGGTCTCCAAGTGCACATGTTTGCGGGGTTTTTTGTGTTTGAATATGACGCAATGAGATCTTCTAAATCGCTTGAACGAATCCACGAACAACTCGATTTAGGTCAGAACTTAAGCCAAAGTTCGAAAATTCTTTTATTTCAACCAAAAACTCCGAATTACACCCAATAGATCGCTTAAATAGCGAAACCCTAAAATTTGTCAAAAATAGTAAAAAGTCTAAAAAGCCCTAAACTGAAAACTAGATGAAAAATAGAAACAAATCCCACAAACGGCAATAAAAACGGAAATTCCTAATGAAAGTTATAAGCGAAACAAAACTTTCATAATATAGCAAAATTGTCGTTTCGGAGGGCGAAACGATGAAATTTCGCCGAAAAACATCGTAGTCATAGCATAGCGGTGAGTTGTGATCTCCACGCCGTTTCCAATAAACTCATGCCCTCGGAACGCCAAAACTCAAACGCCCAAACTTCGCCATTTGCGGAAATTACTAAAATGCCATCCTGTCATATCTTTCCATCATATTTTTCCAAGAATTTACAAGCTAATTCTTGGACTTCATAATTCTCCCCATGGTGGACAAAATTCGCCCTTGAATTGTCATCATCAGACGTATCCCCATAATAGGGAACAAGATGTTTGACATTAAATACATCAGCCGTGCGAATGTGACTTGGCAATTTCAATCTGTAAGCATTAGGATTAATTTTCTCAAGAACCTCCACAGGACCAATCTTCCGAACTGACAATTTATTGTAATCACCCACAGAGAACCGGTCTTTAGTGAGAACTGCCCACACAAAGTCACCCACTTCAAACTCCACGTGACGCTTCTTCCGATCTGCATATTGTTTGTACTTGTCAGCAGCCTTCTCCAAGTTATCTTTGACAGATTGATGAATCTCTTGCAGCCCACTAACAAAGTCTTCTGCCTTGCCATGCCATCTAGTCTTACTTGACACTGGTAACAGATCAAGAGGACCTCGAGGTAGTACTGAATACACAACCTGAAAAGGACTAAACCCGGTACTTCGATTAACAACATGGTTGTGTGCAAATTCTGCTTGGCTCAACTTGAAGTCCCAACTCCTGACATTCTCACCCACCAAGCTCCTCAAAAGGTTGCCTAACGAATGGTTGACAACTTCAGTCTGCCCATCTATTTGCGGATGATAAGCACTGCTAAATTTCAGCTGCGTGTTCACCATAGCCCACAAACTGCGCCAAAAATGGTTGAGGAATCTAGTGTCCCGATCTGAAACAATCGAGGTAGGAAGGCCATGCAATCTATACACATCCCGAAAGAACAGCTGAGCCACCTTTACAACATTTGTGGTCTTCCTGCATGGGATGAAGTGAACCATCTTAGAAAAACGGTCAACCACTACAAAAATAGAGTCATTTCCCCTCTGTGTTCTAGGCAAACCCAACACGAAATCCATGCTAATATCAACCCATGGCTGTTCTGGAATGGGCAAAGGCATATATAGACCGACATTAGTTGCGGTACCCTTCGAAAGCTGGCAAGTCCGGCATCGGTGCACATATCTGTCCACTTCCTTGCGAATGGTAGGCCAAAAGTAAAAGGCCTGCACCAGCTGCAAAGTGCGATCACGCCCAACATGTCCCTCTCCATGCAACTCTCTAATAATCAGCAATCTCAGGCTGCAATTAGGAATGCAAAGCTGGTTGCCTCGAAATAAGTAACCCTCATGGAGTGTGTAATCGGTACGCTCCCCACTCCGCACCTTCTCCACAATAGTAGCAAAGAAATGATCAGTAGTAAACAAATCAGAGAAGGAGGAAAACTCAGGTACCTCAATGGTCATGCGGCTCAACAAACTTTTTCGTCTACTCAGGGCATCAACAACTCTGTTAGTCACACCAGACTTGTGTTTCACCACAAAAGTAAAGTGCTCCAAATAGGCTACCCAGGAAGCATGTCTGGCCGAGACCTTGTTCTGCCCATGTAAGTGTCGCAATGCCTCGTGGTCTGTAAACAACACGAACTCTCTGTGGAAAAGATAATGTCGCCAATGCTTCACGACTTGTACCACTGCATAGAACTCCACATCGTATGTGTTATACCTCAACTTCGCCCCAGACAGCTTCTCACTGAAATAGGCAACAGGCCTATTATTCTGACTCAAGACAGCTCCGATGCCTACCTTGGATGCATCACTATGCAACTCAAAAGTTAGGTGAAAATCTGGCAACACTAGAATGGGTGCAGTGGTTAACCGCACCTTGATCAGTTGAAATGCTTCATCTGCCTCGTTGCTCCACCCAAACTTCACACCCTTCATACAGTCTGTAATTGGGGCCATGATACTGCTGAAGTGTGGAATGAATCGCCTGTAGAAGAAAGTCAACCCATGAAAGCTGCGAACCTCCGTGACGGTGGTAGGTCTAGGCCCAGTGCGGATGGCTTCTAGTTTAGACTCAGCAACCTGCAACCCTTCTCCAGAAATGACATAGCCTAAGAAAAGGACATTCGGTGTCAAAAATGAGCACTTCTTCATCGCAACATAGAACTTCTCCTTGCGCAAGATAGTCAGAACATCTCGCGCGTGCTGGAGGTGTTCCTCCTCGTTAGTACTGCATATCAATATATCATCAAAATATACCACAACACACTTGCCTATCAAAGGTCTCAAGCTCTGGTTCATGACTCTCATGAATGTGCTAGGTGCGTTTGACAACCCAAACGGCATGACTAACCACTCGTACAACCCCTCCCTTGTTTTAAAAGCAGTCTTCCACTCATCCCCAACTTTAATGCGAATCTGGTGGTACCTACTATTCAAATCCAGTTTTGTAAAAAAATTTGCTCCACTCAATTGGCCAAGTAAATCATCCAAGCGAGGGATAGGAAAGCGATACCTAACAGTAATCTTGTTGATTGCTCTACTGTCTACACACATCCGCCAGGAGCCATCTTTCTTTGGTGTAAGGAGGGCTGGTACTGCACACGGACTTAGACTTTCACGGATGAATCCCTTCGTTAATAACTCTTCAACCTATCTGCGCAACTCCTCATGCTCACTGAGACTCATTCGGTAGTGTGGTCTATTAGGTAGTGATGCACCAGGTTCAAGGTCAATCTGATGCTGAATATCACGCAATAGTGGCAGTCCTTCTGGCATCTCATCAGGGAAAACATCACAAAACTCTTTCACAATAGGAATTGCAGCTTCAGGAACATCAACATCTCTATCTACCTCCTTTCCCATCAAGATGTAAAGTATCTCAGAATCCAGTAATTCATTTTCAAATCTTGTCAAAGACAGCAAGCTATTAGATTCTTTAGTAGGCTTAACTTCCACCGAATCCTTAGCGGGTACTAGCATAATCTTCACTCCCTTGAACATAAGGGTGTATTTATTGGCTCTGCCATCATGCACAACTCCCCTATCAGACTGCCAAGGACGTCCCAGTAACAAGTAACAAGCATCCATAGCCACAACATCACACAAGACTGAATCCTCGTAGTTAGCACTAATAGAAAAAGTCACCAAGGCGAGCTTCGACACCTTCACCTCGCCACCCTTCTTCAGCCAAGCTAGCTTGTAGGGCCTGGGGTGTTGTTCAGTTGCAAGGCCCAACTTCTGAACCGCTTCAACTGAGACGATATTCTTGCAACTGCCTGCATCAATCATGAACCTGCATACCTTGTCTAAGATGGTACACTTGGACCGAAAGATGTTATTTCGCAGCTACTCATCATTAGCGACAGCTCTAGGAGTCATACAAGAACGCCTCACAACAAAGGCAATACCCACATCTCCAGTCACAATCTCCTCTTGTGTGTTGTCAGAGGTATCAAAGGCTGGTTCTGCAGTGATGTTGGCCTCTTCCCCTTCGTCGTGCGACTAGCAGGGTTAATTGCAGCGGTATTACCTCCACTATCACTACAAAAAAACAGCAAATCAGAAACGGAATTAGAAACGGAAATAAGTTCCGTTTCTAAATCAGAAACGGAATTAGAAACGGAATAAGTTCCGTTTCTAAATTTAACTGATTAACGACGGAATTGACACGGAAAAATCGAGACGGATTTGAGACGGATCGAGAGATCTAATTAGAGACGGAATTAAATTTCGTCTCTAAAATTTGCGCCACCATTCCCGCCAAATTCTTCATTTCTTATGACCGTTCATCATTCCTCGAGATTTGTATTTTCTTGGATCATGGCACCCTCTCCTCGTTCCCGCACCCCACCCCCTCCCAACAAAACAAACAAATCCCTAAATCAATTTCACGAAAAAATTCAAAAAACCTAAATCTGTCTCTCCGTCTCGTCCAAATTCATTCGATCGTCTCGTCCCCCAAACGTCCATCCCGTTCGATCGTCTCGTCTCTCCGTCTGGTCGTGCTAGCTGGTCTCTCTCTTGTCTCTCGCTCTGTCCGTCTCATCGCGGTGGTCTCCGTTTCTCCGTCCGGTCGTGCTACTGGTCTCTCTCGTCGTCTCTCGGTCTCGCCGTCTCTCTGTTCTCTCCGTCTCGTCGCGCGGGTCTCCGTCATCGCCGATATCTCTCGCTCTCTCTGGTCTCTGATTCCGGTTAGCAAGGCATTTGTAGTTTTGGAGTCTTACTACATTCTGATATAATCTATTTGTTTTTGATTGTTCTTTATAATGCAGGCAACACTCATGATCAAGAGCTCTTCAGCTTTCATAGAGATCATTCACCTTGTGACGGTTTTGAGGAAGTACTGAACTGCTACAATGTTTTCGCTCAACTTTTGCATCTGTCAGGTTGGCATTCTAGTCCCCTTGTTTATCTAATTTAAAAAAATTATGGAAAACCAAGGGTGACATGAGAATTATTTAAGTTTCCGCTATGGTTCATTTGATAGTTCGATCTTCTAGTAAAGATCGGAGTTGAAGGCAAGAAGATTTTTTATCTTGAAAGATTTCCTAATTTAAATTAAGCATGCAGACTTCATAAATTTCCATCTATCAATAAATATTCGGGGTGTCCGGTGTTCCTACGTACCTTATCTCGGCATCCGGGAATATTAAAGTCGTAATACTTGTTAGCATTGCAAATATTATTCTCATGAATGAAATATGTTATAGATTTTCACTTGAACTGAAGCTATATCTGCTAGGCAAGGCAGTCATATATATGCCTTGATGTTCAAACATAGGAAATGAACATAATGTGGTGACCATTATGTATACTAGGTTTTCTTAGCGGCTCAAATATACTAGTCTAATAAATGGATTTAAAAAAAAAATTATTTTCTTGAAAGGTCTTAGCTATTATGGTCATGGAATCCTTTTTATTTTTGTAAATTGCGTCTTGGCAATTGGCCGTGTTATAGTACTACCTTATTGTTTATGAATCGTGAAGGAACAAACTCTTGATCGGTGACATATTTTAAGAGTTCAGTTCTTATAATTGTTATTACTTTATGAGGTTTTATTTTAATCTGTTCTTGAGTGATTTGATTTGTTCCTTGGTTGATTGTGCAGTGAATGAGTGCACATCGTTCGATTGTTTTTGAATTTCGATCTTGAATCTCCGTGTCTTTCATTGCTATCTCGCTCTCTGGTCGCTTTCTGTGCTTACCGCTCCGCTCTCCGCTCGTCAAGGTAACACAAAAAAATTTTTAACACCCGAATTCTCTTCACATTGTATCTGCTCACATTTTCCCCGGATTGGCTTTCATGTGCATTAGTTGGTGTTCTTCACTTGATCTATTAAGTTAATGTTGTGTCTTTTGTTTGGTTTAGAAGTTTTTGTTCTCGCTTCTTCTCTTACATGCATAGTTTTTGAGGTTATGCTTGTTCTATTTTTAGGTTTATTAATATGTACTATTTCATTTCAACCTTTTAATTGAGCAATTCAAGATTTATATTGATTCCGTATTTGGTTGTTATTCCATGTTTATTTTATCGGTAAAGCATGTCATCCGTATTTGGTTGTTATTCCATGTTTATTTTATCGGTAAAGCATGTCATGATCAACATTATAATACATTAGAATCATGTACTGAGGTAATTACTTTGTCGTTTGATGTTATAGTTGTTAGTAATTTCATATTCATGCACTTGCTATGGATGATTGATTAGTTAGGTGTTGTTGGTTACGATTGAATAGTACCTATAATTACTTAATTTCTATTACTAGTTAGGGTTAGAAACACTAGGATTACTCTTTTAGTGAATGTTGCTATTTCACATTACATTTCTAGAGAATGGAATAAACCTATAACCTTAAGGACGTATGAGTGAACAAGTAGTAGACGCGTTGATACTATGTGGTATTTGTATGCCTCTGATATCGATATAGGTTAGGCGCACGGCCTCAACTTCGATTCCCCACACAACTAAATGTCGGGCTACTGGTGGTCTCTTTTTGCAATCCTAAGGCATGTGGGACGAGTAAGACAAAGTGTTTGGATACCACAGATACTCAAAAATATTTTTTGAGAGAAAATGCTTAGTGTCAAATAAATGACCAAAATCATTTATGGCAAGCATAATTGAAGGTCACCCAAGAGGGGGGGTGAATTGGGTTACCGAGTAGTTATTGCCCTTTCAAAAACTTTATGCGCAATTTACAACTATGATATATACACTATCAATGAATATATATATGCTATGCAAGTAAATGGAATGAAAAGATAGAAATTGACACACGATTTATAGTGGTTCGATCCACACGATCTACATCCACTACCTAACCTCCCCGGTTAGGATTTCAAACCCCACTTATATTACCAATAAGTGTTACAACTTAAGCATACAAGCCTAGAATGCCTAATTACAATTAGGACTTCCCACCTAGCCTCAACTAGGATTTTCCCACCTAGCCGCAACTAGGATTTTCCCACCTAGCCTTAACTAGGATTTTTCCCATCTAGCCTCAACTAGGATTTTCCCACCTAGCCGCAACTAGGATTTTCCCACCTAGCCTCAACTAGGATTTTTCCCACCTAGCCTCAACTAGGATTTTTCCCACCTAGCCGCAACTAGGATTTTCCCACCTAGCCTCAACTAGGATTTTTCCCACCTAGCCGCAACTAGGATTTTCCCTTTCGACTTAGATTCCACTAAGTCTTACAATCATTCAAATACAACAATTTTGCTGGAAAATAAAGATATACACTTTACAACAAAAGTGGTATCAAATTCAAACACTAGCAAGCCACCTAGAGCCTAACAACTCTTATGCATGCAAGTGTGAGTATAAATGGAATTATGTAAATATGTCACTGATGTTGTTGCAAATTTCATATTTGAAATCGTTTCAAAAACTTATTATATTTGTAGAAAACCGATTTCAAGTCTAACAACAAAAGTTTAACAAGAATCAAGTTTAAGTGCAACACTTTTGTTCAAATCAATCTTAGCTTAAAAATTTTAATTTAAGTGCAAAACCTAGGAAGAAAGTGTTCAAACACACATCAAACTGATTTTCAAATCAAATACACAAAACTATGTAGATTAAGCACAAGAAAGAGTTTATATCAAGGATTTCCTTACAACCAAGAGGATGACAAAAGAGATCAACTTTGCAGAGACTCTTATATTCCTTTGAAAGCCTCAAAGGTGCTTTGATTTGAGAACTTAAGAACAGACCACAAAGATCTCCTTTTGCTCCTTCTAAAAAATCAAATTTCTTCTCTTTGTAGATATTGAATTTTTGAATGTGTTTCTTCTTCCTTATGTTAAAACCAAGTTTGTGGTGGTTTTATAGTGATAGGAATTCCAATATGACCGTTTATAGCCGTTGTAGGAATCCAGGAAATCAAAAATTCAAATTTAAAGTTTGATTTCCAAAAGTCAAAAATAGCTGGCAGTGGCTAATTAGCGCGCTAATACTGGAATTAGCGTGCTAACTGCAGGGACCTCAAAATAATTAATTTATCCCTTTGTGTTAGCGACCCTTAAACTCGTCAAGGACCTAACCAACCCTTATAAAACATGTTATACATGTTTATTATGAGCCATTAAGCTTAATTGGGTGGTCCGGATATTTTTACAAATCCCGAAAACGAAAATTTACGATTTCATAATGTGTTAGGGGCTTTTCTGCAAATTTTCTGTTTTCTTTTTGAAAACATTTCAAAAACGAGTTTTTCTTTTTCGAAAACATTTACAATGATTTCTAATATGCAAATTGACAATTCTCACAAAGTTTCAATTTGTTTAAACTCTTAGACCTAGTTATTTGTTTAAATTCCATTTTGAAACTTGAAGTAAACTTATAGCTTTTGAAAAAATGGTTTGAGAAACATGATATGCATGAACTAATGCATTTGGCTTGCGTGAAAGAATTTGTATACCTTACATTGAAGTTACATATTGTGGTTCGGACTTTCATCTTCATTTCTTCATAAATGCCGAATCTTGAACTTGTATTTCTTGAGTACCCTTGATGTGTTATATTGCATCCTTTAACACAAACACTTAGTCCAACAATCTCCCGTATTTTTTGAGTACCCTTGATGTGTTGTTTTGCATCCTTTAACACAAACCGAAATACACGAGATATTTATTAGTACATTTTCACCTTGTTTGTTTCCATCAAAATCTCGGTCGGAATGTGAGTGACTAACCACTTAGTCCAACAATAATATCATCAACATATCATATCAAAAATATGAACTTACTCCCACTAACATTAAGATATATACATTGATCAATGATGTTTTCCTTAGAAACAAAACATGTTATTGTATAATTAAACTTAAGATACCACTTTATCGAGAAGTTTGCTTAATTCCATATATTGATTTCTTAAGCTTACATACAATATGTTCAGGTACCAACAATCTTAAATTCTTCGTGCAAACCGATGTAAACTTCTTCATCGAAACTCTCATTTACTGAAAGTCGTGTCATACATCAATTTGCTACAACTCTAAGTCAATATGAGCTACTAATGCCATAATTATTCTCAAAAAGTATTTCTTAGAAACTGGAGATAAAGTTTCAGTATAATCAATACCATATTTATGAGTAAAATATTTGGCTATAAGTCTAGCTTTATATCTCTCAATATTACCACTAGAGTCACGCTTTATTCCGCAATTCAACGAGATCCGTAACTTCATTTTGAGCCATCGAGTTCAACCCATCTTTCATAGCATCGATCCATTTGTCGAATCAACGTGATTTATGATTTTTTAGTAAGATATTGGATCATTACTAATTATTATATCATAATCATTTTCTTGCATATATACCTCAAAATCATTTACAATAAATGATTTTTTCGATCTTTCACACCTTCTTAATGCTATTTCTTTTAGTTTGCCTACAACTGTCTTATTGGTGTGAATTATATCGAGGAATTGCCATTGTTCTTATAAGTAATGGGCATAAGGATGTGATCCCTTACTTCTCAAATATTTACATTTTACGGCGTAATACTCTCATTGACTTCACCATTCTCAATAAAATCAGTATTTCTAGTTTCTACAATTTTTGTACTATGATTAGGACAATAGATTCTTGTTTTCCTTTATGGTTTGGATCATAAGAAATCCTTACGAGATCTTAGAAATATGGATAGTAGCACCCGAGTAAATGCACCAAGTGTTTAAAGAAACTTCAGTAAGATTTAATTCGAACATACAAAAGTAGTAGGCTTATCTTTCTTTTTGAATCATGTCTTTCATTTACAACAATCCTTTCGATAATGCCCAAGCTTCTTACATACACAACATAACTCAATCAATTCCTTCTCTTTAGATTGTGATGACTCATTAATGACTTCCTAACTTTGTCAATTTATTCTCTATTCATGAGTTTAATGTGCGAACCTCGTTCTTTCACTTAGCTATCAATTTCTTCTAGATGGTGTAGATCGCTATTCCGATTTACAATATTCTCCAATTAGTGAGATTTCTTATCATCTTAATCATTATTATTTCATTACTTGAATAGACAACCGCTCGACAAGGGTTACGTTCGACTAGGAATGTCGTCTACAAACAGAGATCTGGATGTACAACCGGCTCGACAACGGTTATGTTCGAATTGAATTCGCGCGAAGGTTAAAGAATTCATATCATTTGCAAAACAACATTGTCCTACATACCAAAGTGAAAGGAAGATTAGATGTCCGTGCAATTTTAAGAAATGTCGACTTGTTCCATACCTGGACGTCGAAACGGTTGAGCACCACCTATGTAGGTATGGATTTGTCCGGGGATATCACAGTTGGTACGAACATGGTGAGAACGGAGATGAAGGGCCGCAAAATTTTCACGAAATGGATTGCCATATTGATGATGCTTGATGTTCGAGGCTACGATCCGACACCTTACCGCGAGATGCTACACAACGTGGCAGTCCAAGTTTCAATTGGAATGCCGTGGAAGAATCACCAAACCCCAAGCACGCCAACTATATGACATGATTGATGCAAGTAGGGAACAATTGTGGCCTGGTTGCGAAACCATGACAACGTTGTCCGCAATGGCAAGATTACTTGCGATCAAGTCTCGAACATCATATATCCGAACGAGGGTATAATGAAATCATTAAACTCATGAAGGATTGTTTGCCAAATGACAACTCAATGGTTGAGAATTTTTATGCCACTAAAAGACTAATGCGAGGTCTAGGTCTACCTGTTGAGAAAATAGATTGTTGTGAGGACCAATGTATGATTTATTGGGAGTGGACTCGAGTTGACGTCATGTAAATTTTGTGGGAAATCACGATACGTTGCACATCGACGAGGTCGTGGTCGAACACAAAAACCGCCCTTGCAAAAGAATGTACTACTTCCCTTTGGGCCCTGGTTGCAACGATCGTATGCGTCTGAGTCAACCGCAACATATGCGATGGCATGGAGATCGATCATCGCTTTGAAGATGTTATGCAACACACGTTTCGATTCGATTGCTTGGAGACATTTTAATGACGTCAATAAAGACTTTGCCGCCGAGGTTCGAATGTTCGTTTAGGATTGTGCACCGATGGTTTTCAAGTATTTGGGATTTCCGGAAAATCGTACTCTTCGTGGCCCGTGATTTTGACTCCTTACAACCTTCCACCGTCGATGTGCATGAAATCGAGTTTATGTTCTTAACGGTTATCGTTCCTGGACCGACCAGCCCAAAGCGAAAATCGACGTGTTCCTTCACCGCTTGTGAAAGAGTTGCAAGATTTATGGAACAATGGGGTGGTTACATACGACGTTTCCACCAAGACAAATTTTGTCATGCGAGTTGCCCTTTTATGGATCGTTAGTGATTTCCCCGCATATAGCATGTTGTCCGGTTGGAGCACACACGGTAAGTACGCTTGTCCATATTGTATGGAGGATACAAATGCATTTCAATTGCAAAATGGGGGTAAGACATCGTGGTTCGATTTGTCATCGTCGCTTCTTGGAGAAGTCATCACCATTAAGGAAAGACAAAAAAATTTCATTAGAGGCAAAATGGTCATAAATGATGATCCGCCGCTTTGCTTGTCTGGTGAAGAAATTTTGGCGGAAATTGAATCGTTTGGCTTGATGAAGGTGACAGAAATGGGCGCCGAATCTGTGAATGGGCGGATAGCTAAGAATTCGGGATGGAGGAAGAAAAGCATATTCTCGGGACTTGCCGTATTGGAAGACAAACTTGATCCGCCACAACTTAGATGTCATGCACATCGAAAAAAATGTTTTTGACAACATATTCAACACTATTATGTGTGTACCGGGCAAGAGTAAGAACAATGCAAAATCGAGGCAAGATATTCGTGAATATTGTCACTGACCTTCTCTACACATTGATTCGGCGACAAATACTTACGTCCTTGGGTGCTATGCTCTTGATACATCAAGAAGACAAAAATTGTGCGAGTGGGTTGAAAAGTTGCGTTTTCTGATGGTTACGCATCGAATCTTGGTCGATGTGTAGATCCAAAGAAACTGCGAATGTTCGGCATGAAGAGCCATGATTGTCATATATTCATGCAACGGTTGATACCAATTGCATTCAGAGAACTTCTCCTAAACCCGGTTTGGGTTGCAATTAGCGAATTAAGCCTATTTTTCCGGTCCCTTATCATGCGAAATGTGTCAAGATCCAAGATATGGAGGTCTTAGAGTCTCGAAATACCAAAAATCATTTGCAAGTTGGAAAAAATTTTCCTCCAAGCTTATTTGACTCTATGGAACACCTACCAATCCACTTGGCCTACGAGGCCCGTCCGGCCGGTCCCGTTCAATTTCGATAGATGTATCCATTTGAGAGGTACTATCTTGAGCCCTTGATATTATTTTCCCATTCAATAGGTTTTATATCAACATTTCCTATAACATTCATATAGGTACCTTAAACATTTGAAGAACAATGTGCGAAACAAAGCGAAGGTTGAGGGCTCCATGTGTAATGCTTATTTGGTCGAAGAGGTCACATCCTTTTGTTCTTACTACTTCGAAGATCACGTCTTTACGTTGCATGACAAAGTGCCACGTAACGACGATGGCGATCTCGGGCCCACACCGAACTTCGTTGGCAATTTCTCAATTTTCACTTATCCTGGTCGACCCATGGGCAAGTCGAAGGAGCGGTACTTAACGAGAGCAGAGTATAATGCCGCTCATTCGTACATACCGCTCAATTGTCCAGAGATCGCTCCTTACGTTCGATATGTCCATCACTTTCTTTCAATAATGCAGTACATTCATTGTTCATATTTTAGTAAGACATCCGACTTACACGTTCGTTTCTTCTAGGATATTCGTCGATGAAATCACTCAAGCAATGGGGGAGTCGCAAGTTGATAGTAGTCTAGAGCACAACTTCCCCATTTGGTTTCAAACATATGTAAGGGCATTACTTATGTACGTTATAGATTCAAATGTTTCTCCCATAACTAATGTGTCATATTGCATCTCTAATTTTGACGAATAGGCTCGGAATTCTATAGTTGACGAGACGCTCGTTGATCTTTCTGTGGGTCCTAGTCGATCATGTACTGTCTACCCCGGTTACCTTGTTAATGGGTATAAGTTCCACTCCGCAACATATGACGTTAATAGATCGCGCAGAAGCAGCGGTGTTTTGGTGAAGGGTTCAAACTACGCTGATGTTTCCCATAACTATTATGGAGTACTTGCAAGAGGTTGTGGAGATTGAGTATACCTACCTCAAACGTGTGGTCTTGTTTAAGTGCGAATGGTATGACCCTACACCGAATCATGGTGTGAGGACTCACCCAACACTTCAATTGGTAGAGGTTCATCGAAGTCGACGATATAACAACTACGAGCCATTTGTACTAGCAATGCAAGCCACTCAAGTCTACTACCTTTCGTACCCTTCTATGCGAACGATCGACAAGAATGGCTAGCGGTTTGTTCTTTGTCACCAAAATTCGGCCGACGAGGAAACTAGCAAAGACGATAATGACCAGGGCTCACAGAGATTGCTTTCCAAGATGGGATGCCCACCACGTGCGTAGTCGATGATGCGACGCCCGATATCAACAATCTGGATGTTCCGATCGGGACTCGATTCATTGTTGAAGCGGGTCCAAGCGATGAAGTTTATAGTGTAGATGAATCGAGAAGAAGAATCCTCACCTTCTACTCATGAGAGTGAATTTGAAACGGATGATAGCGAATAAAGTTTGTATATGATATGTCAACGACCAATAATGTAGTTACTTTTATTTGCATGGATCCCGTGTTATTAAGTCCAATAATTTAGACTCGAATTTCTACTTTTTGTATGCCCTTCTTTTACGATGTTTTACTCGTGAATATTGTTAGGTATCATGGCGGACGTGGTCGTAGGGGATGTCAAGGTTTGCCATTAGGAGGCCATCGTCCGGCGGAATAGGTGCGGCACCGACATCCGGCGGCGAAATACCAACCGGCCCTCGTGGTCGGGCCACGGAGGGGTCCATAGAGGTCGTGGCGGTCGAGGTCGTGGTTCGATACCTCCATTATCGATTCCGACTTCTCGGTCTCTCGAGCACGATACGGCCCGCAGGCGTCACCTTCCCCTTCCATACTTGTCGGGGTCGTCTCCACCATCTTCGTCGTCATCAAGGACTATGCCTAATACACACTTCCCCACACCTTCTCCGACATCAATGACTCCTTTACCCACGAGGCTCGCACCCCACCACAAAGATCATCGGCGGCGATCCGGACAAGAAGACGTAAGACCGGGTTGGAGGTGACAGGCCCTCCGCGCCACCTTAGAGGACAGGGATGGAGCCCCCTCGCGTGCGGGGATCCCTATCACGCCGATTGCCAATGATACGTAAGTTTGCGTTTGACTTTTATATGTCAATTTCAATATGGATGTCAAATATTGAAGAAGTAGTTAAGGTGATATGCATGTTCATGAAACACGGGGAGTTGCATCCTTCGCACTTTTGTGCACGGAGGATGACAAAAGTTTTTAAACGATGGATGATTCTGAAGGGTATTGTTGGAAGTCGGCACCGCCTCATCATAAAGACCAATATCGGCGCCAATGGAAGGTAAACAAGACTACCATATGCCTTATGATTTATACTATTTTCTCAAATAAGTGCACAACAATAGCAATCGCCAATTTGTAGATATTTTTTAGATGGGATGATGCGCTTCCCCGAGGGATCTCGTGCAATGCGGCGTACGACAAAGCTTGCGGCACAAGGTACACCGCGTTGATGCACAAGTTGAAGAAGAATCGGGTGCAAATGGCTTTATGTTACAGATGAGGCATGGAGGAGATACTTGCATCTTGGGAGAGCGAGGACTTCCGTGCTAGGTCTAGGCAAGCGACGGAGAATAGGAACACCGAGGTCGAAGGCCCTGGGACCGACCCTCGAAGCACGGTGGTGGTTCCGTGTCATTTGTGACTACCCAAGAAAGATTGGTAAGTTTTTTGTAACATCTAGGATATTTTGTACATTTATACTCTTGTTCACTATGCTTGGTCCTGCACGCAGGCTGATTCATCCGAGACGCCACCGACTGTGAATGACTTGTATTTGCATCTCCACACCGTTAATCACGACAGGATGACATTCATCGATACTAGATCAGAGCGGTTCTATGTAAGTATAGAAATGATATGTAAAATATTATTAAGTCTTTCACTTACCCCATATCATGTATTTTGTTTGTTGTGCGTATATGCAGGATAGGCTCCAGAGCAGACATCAGGAGGTGACCCAGGCTACACCGGAGCAAGCGGTGGATGATGAGGCGGTGTACCTCAATGTGGCGGGTGAGTCTTCCAAAGGACGTGTCTACGGACTCGGGTCCGTAGGGAGAAAGAAGAGGAGATACGGAGCTCTGGTGCTAGCACGTCGCAGACGCCGGATGTGGTGCCGCGGCGAGTTCGATGTCGTTGCGAGCAACTACGAAAGGTTATGGAGTTCATGCATCGGCGTCTTGGGATGGACATGGACGAAATAGGCCTAGCTCAAGAACAACCACCACCACCGCCACCACCACCGCCACCTCATGACCAGCGCAGCCCTGCCGCAAATAGATCCGGTCGATCCACCCCAACAAGGGGACAATGTTGGGCGTGAGACGTAAGCGTGGCTCTCGAGAGATGAGCAGGTTGGTGATACATAGGTACTTCACTTGTTGTTTGTTTCAAATTCTTAGATTAAACGTTTTATAGTGTAGACAACTTTAGAAATTCTTCGAATTACTTTATGATTCACACTTCTTTTTGTGCATTTTTAGGTCGATGTTCCATATTTTATCGTGGATTTTAATTTTTTTCCCTTTTGCTCCCCCAAATTTTTTTTTGTTTTTAAGTAAAATATATTATAAGTACTTAGAATGTTTGCATAATTAATCCATGGGAGAAGAAAACATGTTGGTTGCCATTGTGCGCAAATCTTATGCGTTGCGGGTTCTCTCGAGTGCTACGATGAAGAAAGTGGTAGAATCGACAGGGGAGCGACATCTTCATGCAATAGCAAATGAATTTGGGAAGTCGATAAAGGCTCGTTTTTCGGTCATTATCACGTGTTTACGCACATGTAGGCTCTTCTTCTTCTATTATGGCATGTCCGTAGAAGAAGAATAGCCTACATGTTCTCAACACGATGACCGAAAATGACACTTTATCGATTTCCCAAATTCATTTGCTATGGCATGAAGATGTTGCTCCCTCGTCGATTCTACCACTTTCTTCATCATAGCACTCGAGAGAACTCCGCAACGCATAAGATTTGCACACAACAAACAAAGATGTTTTCTTCTCCCATGGATTAATTCTCGCAAACATTCGGTACTTATAGTATATTTTACTTAAACTGAGGTTAAAAAATTTATTTTGGGGAGGATAATGTATTAAAAATAAAATCCATGATAATTTATGCATGAACTGGGCGTCCAAGCCAACTAAGATATACGAGAGGATAAATGGACAATGAATGTACTGCGACGATGGTGGTTTGTTGAAGCCTCGATGTAGTGGAGGGTACCGATGACGAAGTTCCTTTATTTTTATTTTCCCGTTTTCTGGATAGGCGGGTTTTAGTTTTTCCTATCGTTCTCGAGGGAATGGGTTCATTGCTTTTGACGATGAGCATGTTGTAGACGATTTGTTTCATTTGCATGTTAAACTCATTCTTTTTTTGGTGGTGGTGATTTTGGTCCTTATAGGACTCCGTGTCTCGGAGGTAGGCTTGGTGGGTATAGTGGAGGCAAGTGAGCTTGGTGGGGGTTATGGAGGCTTTGGGGGCGGTGGCTTAGGTGCTTATCGAGGTGAATCTTCTCTTGGCTATTCTATTTTAGCGATCGAATCACTTCCTTTCAATAGTTTGTCGTGTAGACTTTTTAAGTTACTTGATTTACATATTGCTTGTGGTTTAGTTTGTTTCAAACATTAGTTTATTATAGTCAGATACCGTAGATAATTTGAGGGAAAAGATGGCAGATATAGATAATCATGTGGGTGAAGAGACTGGACCACAAGTTTCTTCTCTTTGTAGATCTTGCATTTTTGAATGTGTTTCTTCTTCCTTATGTTAAAACCAAGTTTGTGGTGGTTTTATAGTGATAGGAATTCCAATATGACCGTTTATAGCCGTTCTAGGAATCCAGGAAATCAAAATTCAAATTTAAAGCTTGATTTCCAAAAGTCAAAAATAGGCGGCGGTGGCTAATTAGCGCGCTAATATCTTGGAATTAGCGTGCTAACTGCGCAGGGACCTCAAAATAATTAATTTATCCCTTTGTGTTAGCGACCCTTAAACTCGTCCGGGACCTAACCAACCCTTATAAAACATGTTATACATGTTATACAACTCAACTTACATGATAGGTCCATCTTATAGAAACATTGTTCGCCATCTCCTATGCGTAGGAAAATAGCAACATTGACACCAACTTCAGTCCGTGACTGCATTTGCTTGATGATCATGTTTTTTTTTGGAAGCATTCTTATTCAACATTGTATGGTTTTTTTCTTTTCTTCACCGCTTTTCTTGAATCCGAGCTGGTTTTTTTTTTTTTTTTTTTTTAGGAACACATGGCTTGTCGCCTTTGGAGCACACAACAGCTTTAGATGGGGTGAGAGGATGAGTTCTAGAATCATACTTACATGATAGGTTTGTGCTTAACTTTTAGTTTTTCCCTTTTAGCATTCTTGCACTTATGCCATTACTTATCATATGCATGTTGAAATGCAAGCCTTTCAAAGCTTGATAAATAATCCAACTCAACTTACATGATAGTTGCATCTTATAGATACATTGTTCGCCATCTCCGATGCGTAGGAAAATAACAACATTGACCCCCAAACTCACAACAACAACAAAACTTCAGTCCTTGACTGCATTTGCTTCATGTTCATGTATTTTTTGGAAGCTTTCTTATTCCTCATTGTATGGTTTATTTCTTTTCTTCACTGCATTTCTTGAATGTCAGCTGCCATTTTTTTGTTAAAGTAGGAACACATGGCTGGCTTGTTTTCGAGGACACAACATTTTTAAATGGGATGAAATTTGAGTTTAGGATCAAATTTGAACTGTGAATGTTGCATTGATGGGAGTTTGGGGGTCAATGTTGCTATTTTCCTACGCATGATGGGAGTTTGGGGATCAAATTTGAGTTTAGTTTTTTCCTTTTAGCATTCTTGCACTTCACCATTATCCTCTTTCATGTTCCTTATTAGCTCTAGTACTCCTCTCTACCTACATATGTGCATAATTGACAAAACACCAAAGCAAACTCAATCGTAAATAAATTTAAAAATAGGTTCGGAGCCGACTTTTTATGTATGATTATTATTAATTTCTATGTTTCTTCAAATCCACCATTTTTCTCATTCGCTTCCAATGTACATCCTTAGTTCAATAATCTCTCCTTTGCCTACTTCTTTCAGGTGCATACTCACTGGTTGTTGCTCTCAGATGGAGAATAAAAAATGCTTCAAACCTGCGTTTTAGTTATTAGATGAAGCCCTTTTTGTGTATACTTCCAAATTTTGGACCTTTTGTGAGTGTTCTTTTTTTGGGTTGTTCAACGATAGGATTGGTGGTTTTAGTGTATACTTTCAAGTTATGGAGCGTTTGTAATACATGACAATTTTTCGTGGATATATAAATTTTTTTGCTAATTTTGAGTTTCACATTTTTCTTGATCTTTTGAATTTTTGTCGATATATATTGTCGATGTATGGATGTGCAATTTGGCTTTTTTGTGGGATGTTAGCACCCCAAGGAGTTGTTGGAGGGGGTGCAGGCGATGGAGTAGGTTATCTCGGGTTGTATTTTGAATTTTTAGGTTGGAGAATCAATTGGAATATGTTACTGTCTCATATTTAAACATTTCTGGAAAATTAGAGACGGATTAGCAACGGAATTCAAATATTCCGTTGCTATTCCGTCTCTAATTTTCCAGAAATATTTCTATCAATCACAAACGGATCAGAGACGGAAATAAGAATTCCGTCTCTGATTCCGTCGCTAATTAGCAACGGAATCAGAGACGGAATCAGAAACGGAATAATCCGTCTCTGATTCCGTTTCTAATTAGAGACGGAATCAGAGACGACTATTTGCATTCCGTCTCTGATTCCGTCTCTAATTCCGTTGCTGATTAGAAACGGAATCAGAGACGGAATGCAATTACAAATGTACCATTTCGAAATAAATTCCATTTCTGTTCCGTCTCTGTTCCGTTTCTAATTTCCGTCTCTAAATCCGTCTCTAATCGAAACGGATATTTTCCGTCTCTATTCCGTCTCTAATCGAAACGGAATCCGTTTTCCGTTTCGATCGTATCGACGACGACGACGTTTTTCAGAGACGAACGCGTTCGTCTCTCGTTCGTTTCGATTCCAATCGAGAGACGGAATTTTGCAATCAAACGGAAAATTCCATTTCTGATTTGCGATTTTTTTGTAGTGTATTGATTGTCCCAACACTAACATTACCTGAAGCATTACTCACACCCCGACGATGTTGTTTCTCCACCAACAATGCTCGCTAGTGCTTACTGCAGATAAGGAAGCCTGATCAAACACTACAAGAAAAAAGAAACAACAACAAACTAATCATGTTGTTGATTTGATACTGATTTGTTGCTAAGGGACTCCGTAACGAGATCATCAACAAATTAGAGGTGTTGCTAAACTCTTTGTCGCAGATTGAAGTTAGCAACAGATTTTGGTTCTTCTTGTCGTTCAAAGAATGATTTGTGACATGAAATTTGTTATTTGAACAAGAACAGAAAAAAATCATTGCAGATTGGAAAAGGTGGTTCTTGCAAATCGATAAATCAAGAATGACCAAGTCTCATTCTTGATATGCACAATCAAGACAAGCGGCGTATATTGTAGATCTGTTGCAAATCGTGATGACAGATCAAGAACATATACCTTTTTGCTGATCAGCAAATTAGTTGCTTGATTTGCACAATCAAAAAAAGTCGTCTGCTGTCGATTTGTTGCAAAACAATGACATATCAAGAATAGACGACTTTTTTTGATCAGTGCAAATCAAGAACAGTGCCTTCATTCTTGATTTGGAATGATAATTTTTTTTTATAAAATTACAAGTTCATCGTAACATAAATTCTACAACGGATAAAATCTTGAAAAAAAAAATTATATTTATTCCTGCTGCAATTAAAATTAAAATCGAATAATTGTTTGTATATTATCAAAATTTGATAAAAAAATATCTACAAAATGTTGAGATTAACATTTCATAATGAAAGATGAACATTATCCAACAAAATACTACACAAATTAAGATGGCAACCCAAATTAATTTACATATATATATATCTACAATGTAAATCTCACACCTTACCCAATTGTGTCACCGATACAAGATAGACACTATACAATTTGCGTGCGTGTCCCATCCAAATCCTGAAAATGAAAAGGAATAATTTGAACAATATTCGAATTGCAATAAAAATATTCAAACACAAATGAAAAAAATCAAAAAATTAAGCCTTGCTCATCGACCTCGTACATAAAAGATCGTCCACAGTGACACACACAAAAAATTTTCAACTTAAAAGGGAATGAAAGAACTTCTATACATGACATACCATGCATTTTTTTCAATTTCTTTCATTTTCTACATTCATTCATATATATATAAGAAGTTAAAAACATAGAAGAAGACATCATGCGGCCCACAAATGAACCATTCTAAAAACATTTAGAATTCAATATTTTCATCCATCAAATGTTTCTTTTCATTGTCCTCTGGCTCATTAACAATCTCTTACAATGGTAAATTCAATTTTAAGGTTCAGCAAAATCAGACTTTTATATATATATATATATATATATATATATATATATATATTATTATTTTTCATACGGATTAAAATTATGCTAGTTTCCTTGTTACCTAGATTCTAGTGAAGAGAGAAATTGCAGAAAATGCCGGAGGGATGACTTGCCATATTCCTTTCATGATAATATTATCTTATACAACAACAACATACCTCAAATCCCAAATTAACTCTGGGTTCGCTTACATATATCAAACTTTTCCATTGTGCTCGATTAATTAGGTTCATTTTGCTATAGTTCGGCGTTGGGTGATTCAGTTATTTCTGTTTGAAAAATGGGTGCAGTTTCTTCTTAACCCATGTACTGGAAATAGTTGTGAAAGAGGAACTGAAAGAAAAAATTGTAGAATTTATATGGATTATTGGGCATGATATGATTCCTTAAATATATTGTTTTCTCTTGTTCACTATTGTGGATGAGGTAATCTGGCCTGATAATGTTTCTCACATGGTTTTAGCTGTTTATAACTAGTGTATGACCAATACAGGACTCAATTGAACTCAGTTAATTATAGCTACCCTTGATTTCCTTGTGATTTTCTGAATCATTGTAATCGGCGAGTCTTATTTGTTTTTGCAGAGAAGGTGCGAGAGTGATTTGGGGCTATGTGGACAGAATATTGGGGCAGCCATCCCTAATAAGGGAGTCTTCTAGAGGCAAATATCCTTGGTCAGGCGTATTTTCTCGCGGCGTGAGCTCCTTGGCCCAAAAACCCGATAAAGCACCTGGTGCACAAAATGGAAATGGGTTTGGTGATGTAATTCTGAACCCTTCTCTCCAAAAGAGGATAAAACAGCTTGCAAGTGCAACTGCAAATACAAAGTCCCACCAAGGACCTTTTAGGAATATGCTCTTCTACGGCCCTCCTGGAACAGGGAAAACTATGGCTGCTAGAGAGCTTGCGCGTAAATCTGTAAGATATCTTATACTTAATTTTATGTTACATTTTCAGAAAAATTTTCAGTCGATGCAGTCTTGAAACCAAAATCTATTCAAGACTTTAAGTTGTATAGGGGACTTATGCTTCATGTTATATTGGGGAATGTCTTTTCGTTGTTGTAGTCGACAAACTTCCCACTCCAGAAGCCGAAGTTTTTATTATGTAATTGATTATTTAGTTTTTTTGTTACGTGTCAAACTTATTGTATCCTATAATGATGTTCTAGGGTTTGGATTATGCGTTGATGACTGGTGGAGATGTTGCGCCACTGGGAGCACAAGCTGTGACTAAGATACACCAGTTGTTTGACTGGGCTAAGAAGTCTCGGAGGGGCTTGTTGCTTTTTATTGTATTTCACTGTTGCAATGAACACAATTGAGTTTTTTTTTTTTTTTTTTTGAGTTCTCACTGTGATCCAAATGTTCGAATTCTACAGGCGTAACAAGACATACATGAGCGAAGCCCAGCGAAGTGCACTTAATGCCCTCCTTTTCCGCACAGGTGACCAATCCAAAGACATTGTTCTTGCTCTTGCAACTAACCGTCCGGGCGATCTCGACTCTGCTGTTGCTGACCGCATTGACGAGGTCCTGGAATTCCCTCTCCCTGGAGAAGACGAACGTTTCAAGCTACTGAAGCTCTATCTTGACAAGTACATAGCCAAGGCCGGCGAGAAAAAGTCAGGATGGCTGACTTCACTATTCCGTCGACAACCTCAAAAGATAGAAATCAAAGGTCTGTCCGATGATGTTATCAGGGAAGCTGCAGCAAAGACCGACGGATTCTCTGGAAGAGAGATAGCAAAACTAATGGCTAGTGTTCAAGCTGCAGTTTATGGGAGCAAGGACTGCGTACTCGACGCCAATCTTTTCCGTGAGGTGGTAGATTATAAAGTCGCCGAGCATCAACAAAGAAGAAAACTTGCTGGATCAGAAGGAAATAAGAACTGATTCTCTTGTTTCCTTCCATTTTCGCCTCTATTTTTGAATCGAATCGAATCGAAGAAGTTATAGGTGTGCAGGTGAGTATCTGCATACATTTAGGGAGACCCCTTTTTTTTATTGTACTGCAGGCTATTCCCATAATTGTTTCCCCCAATGTTTTGGAGAGGAGAGGGGGATTTTGGTGTATTTATTGAATTTCTTTGGATAGTCTATTAGTAAAGTTGATGAAATTCAGATGGTTTCATATCACAGTTGCTTTCTTATGCATACCTGAAGGCATCATCATCAATGGACATTGTAATGGTGTGGCTCTATGTTGTGAGCCTAGTTAATGTAGTGTTTTCAAATTAATAAAACACTGAGCCAATCTCTTCTTTCTTTTACTGTTATGTATCTCGACGCTATGCGTAACAATTTGATTCTTTTATGTTGTTCTTGTGTGGTTCTGCTTATGCTCTTGCTTATTGCTGACGTGATACTTAATTTAGCAATTGTTGTAATGTTTAGTTATATTTTATGTTTTTAATTTGCGAATAACTTAAAACTACATGGCCACAGCGATTCTCAAAAACACCTTCTAACATTCTCTTTGCTTTTCATATAAGCACTTATCCACCTCTCCAAACATAAGCTAAAAAGCAAAACCTGAACCAAACATTGACATTGTGAATTAAGGGGGTCAATGCAGTGCTTTTCAATAAACCTTTTAAGTCAACCTGTCCCTTGATTTCCTTGAAATGTATATGGCTGCTTAATCTGACAACTCTGGGAATATGATGAAAAAAAGAGGTGCCAAACTTACCTTTCACAATTTTCTCAAAGAAGTGTGACTTCTATTTTAGTTTTTTCCAACTTACAATACCATGAACCCTAAAACAATCTAGCTATTTGCATTTCCAAGTCCTTATTGGTTTAGTGGTCTTATGTGAGAAAGTGCTATCATACAACGGCAAAAGGGCCAATTTAGTCTCTGTACTCTCATCTAGTTGCTAACTCAATCTCTAAAGTCGAGGTAGGGCCAAATCAGTCCCCAACTCTCTAACCCACTCCATATCAGTCCCTCCAACAATCTTAACGTTAACTTTATTGCTACAATGCTTATTTTTTATTTTTTAAATCGATCTAACCAAAAAAAGTGGTGATTTTTTTTAAAGCAATTGAGGATAAGCAATATATATTTTTTTTGAAGGAGTGGTGTTTTTTTATTAAGAAGTACTGTGCGACTCTTCAAAAAAAAAAAAAAAAAAAAAAAAAAAAAAAAAAAAAAAAAAAAAATTGGTTGGAGAGCAAAAAGGAGAAAGTTTTTTTTTTTTTTGAAGTAACCAAAAAGAGACAGTTAGACCGATTATTATTTAAAAAAGAAAAAAAAATGCCGTCGCAAGGAAGTTAACGTCAAGATTACTGGAGGGACTGATATGGAGTGAGTTAGAGAGTTGAGGGACTGAATTGACCCTACCTCGACTTTAGGGATTGAATTAGCAACTAGGTGAGAGTATATGGACTAAATTGACCCTTTTGCCATCATACAACAATCTACTGGTCCAAATTTTAGACTTCTTATAATAAACTTTTTGTTATAAGAAATAAACACTTTTGACTCCAACGCGAGTCGAACCCCTAACCTCGGTGTATTTCAAAAAGTAATGTGAGGTTATTATTTTTTTTCTCAAATAAGAAATGTTTCTGTAAAATTACAAAACTAATGTATTTTTCCTTTTGAAAAAGGTTATGATGACGTGGTGTGTTGTTGATGAGGTGCAATTTTGTATGAAATACTAAGTGCATGAATTACTCTTTTTGATAAAGAGTTATTTGTTCAACCTAACAAGTTTATTAATTACTTCTTTTGAGAATGATTTATTTGTTTAACCCATGCAACCTCGTGCAATCCATGCAAACGTCACACACGTATCTCGATGTGAACAACCCATGCAACCAACACCACTAAATAAACAACAAACTCGCCTACCTCATTCAACCCCTCTGACCACCTAGCTACACATCCCACCCTTAGCCCATATTCTTGAGAATGCAGGGAATATATTCCCTGCATTCTCGAGGACTCTCCTTGTGACAATGGGATGTCACGGGCTAGATGCACATAACATAAATGACGCATTCTCCAAATACGCCATTTGTGTTATTGAACAATCCACGTAGACGCCACGTGTACTATGTTCAAAAAACTTGAATGACACATTCTCCGAATGCGCCATTCGTGTTATAGGACAGTCTACGTGGCGTCCACGTAGACTGTTTAGAAAACTTGGAATGCATCATTCATGTCACCACGTGGCAATGCAATTTTCCTCCCATTGTTGACGCATTTTTGAAAGACGCAATATATTAGTTAACGAATAAAAAGAAATACTAACTTATTTTACTCATTTAAATTATTTTTTACTGTGCGGCTGTAATTTTTATTCCCCTAACCTCTCCCAAAGTTGTTTGATAACCAGACTGAGCAAGAACCAGAATTAATTTCTCAGCCTTTGATTTGTTGTAAACCAAATAAAAATGCAATTCAATTCATTAGATCTTAATTAATTTAACCATAATATATACTTAATTGGTAGATGAGAAGCGCTATAAGTCCTCTATGTTGCTCTTACTGAAATATAGGGTGGGCAAACTTGCACCATACAAACCAATCATTAGTAGGCAAAGCAGATCAGTGCCAGAGTTGGAGAAACTAATGTATATGCAGTCCACAACATTGTGAATTTCAAAAAGAGTCAAATCTTAGATAATAAAAATTCTTTTCTAATAAAACATAGTTGAAAATTATTTGTCGGGGAAGTTAATCATGTATTCCCAAAAATCACATATTTTCTTTCAAAGCAGTATTTAATTTCTGGAAAAAAGTACTAAATTTTAATTCATCTTCCTCCATGACATGCAACCTTAAGTAAGTAAAGTAATTATAGGATTCAAGACAAAGGTTGTATATATATATATATTGATTGATGAGTCGTTAATTATGTAATTATATATAATTTATTTATATATTTTTTATGATCGAGTCTTCAAAATATTATCTTAATTGTCATCATTTATTGTTTTTAGAGTTATTAATGTGCGTGGTTGAATTTGTGGTGAAAAAGTATTACGCAAAGTAATGCAAAAGTTACCAAAGGAAATGCCTTGATACACGTACGTATTGGAGATTTGATTTGGTGATGAGGAGCACTTTAGAGACGCAGCTGGAAAACACATTTCTCACACAGTGCTTCAGATCCGCGTTGTACAGTCTCCCAAGAATTCGCACAATTCGTGCGTCCCTTCCTGCACTCATCAGGGCCACGTGGTGACTTCCTATTAGGCCAGCACGTCCAGCGTCTTTTCCTTGCTCCAGCAGCCGTGAGATTTCCTCGGGATACGTTTTAGCGCTCTCTGCCACTTCTTCGCACGAGCATTCGTGAGCTCCTCTCACCCACGTAGCTACTGCCACGTGTCGCCTTCCCACTAGCCCAGCAGGTCGCACACAGCAGTTCTCTCTCCAATCACGGATCGCCATGTCATCCAGCGTCAGCTCGCCCAATCAGCCAGCGCCACGTGTCCAGGACTAGAGACACTAATCTCATGATTTAGTCAAGACTGTGAGGGAGGTTCGACTGCTTTTATTTATCGATTTATGAGATTTATTTATTTTAATTTCATTGCTTTTCCTTTTTATTTTATTTTCTTTGATATTGATTGAATAATAAGAGTTAAATTAATGTTTAAACTTTGATTTAATACTAAGTGAGTCTGAAGCAGCCGTCCTTATGCAATAAAACTACACTAATGACAATTGACCCTATCAATTGATTCGCCTATTTTGGGACCGCTCAAATACTTTAGGAATATAGGCTAAATCAGACACAATAGTGATCCAGTTTTTTAGGTGTAGTGCTTTCACAAAATTCATTGCGGTCATCGTGTTAAATTCAATGCGTTTGAGTATAGGGTTATACGATTGGCTATGGAAGTAGTCATTTTCATACATTGGTTATCGAGATTAGGAAGTGCGAGGAACCGCATACGTTACCGGGTCTATAGCTACACTAAAATAATTTTGATTTGCATATTTTTTATAAATTGATGACCAAATCCAATCTTTTATCGAACCAAACTTGTATGTCTTGAACTAAGTGTTTTTATTAATTGCATGTTTTCAAAGCTATTTTGATTGTTTATTTATTTTTTTAGTATTTAGATTAGTTAATTAAATTACTTTTTTAAACCCCCGATTTCTCTTTTTGTTGTTTTAAACTTTAGAAATATTACCAATTTTTATGGGATCCACCATTTGTATGTTACACGTGAATAACGGTTATTGGACTTGCACCTATATCAATGCTCTAGAAAATACTGTCTCATGAAGACTTTTGGGATTTGTACGTATAATCTTGTACTAAGCTCCCAAGTCCAAGTTTGCTGCCAAATATAAACTGAGAAATTCAAAATAGATGGCCATCAATATTAATCGTCTCTAATATACAAAAGGTAAATCATCTACAAAGTAATGAGTCCCCTAAGTAAGATTAGTCAGAATTTTGTTATTAATTCTTTTTATAAAAAAAAAATAGTACATTTTTTCTATTAGATCTTTTCTTAATTTCTTACTATATTTACTATTTCCAAAAAAAAAAAAAAAGATTTCTTGTGTTTTTTTTAATAAGTATAAATTTTCATGGTTTCAATATATATATATATATATATATACTAGTTTTCATAACGTGTGGTGCACGTGCTTCGCACACGTTACATAAATTTAGTTAGTTACATAAATTTAGTTAAAACTAAAGGTAAGGTTGACTTCATTGGTGTGTGAAAAAGAAGGTAATTAATAGTTGAAGAACATTGCCAATTATTTTCATGTCAATGTGAAGGAGGGATTGCTCTTATTTATATAGCTAGGGACAATAAGCCGCAGTGAATTTGAAAATTTAATTTTTTTTAGTACAAGGGATGTAAAGATTATTTCTATGCCAATATTGTATGCTGTAGAAAGAGTTGGCTTTTGTATCTATTTTTTCATTTTCATTAATAAATGCTTTTCCATAGTTTTGAAGTAAAGATGGTCCCTCAATTTATGCTCAATTTCCAAATTGAAGATTGAGATGGAAAAGAGTGTACATTTGAATTATGCTGAAATTTTATTAAAATTAGCCAACGAGTAAAATCTGGTGGTAATATACATGATCAATTACAAGTTGTGAGACTATATATTCATTGACAATAAAGATGACAGATGTTTCGCACTAGAACAATTTCAATCTTTAATAAAGGTTTTTAAACCCCTATTAAAGGGGGGTGTTATTAAATAACACATAATTGATAAGAGTTTTAAAAAACCTCTACGTAATACATGTATTAAAAATTAAAACATAACACATTTTCACATGACATTTAATAACACTCTATTTAATATGGGTTTTAAAACCTCTATTAAAGGCAAAAAATGTTCTAGTTTCGTACAAATGGAGATTTAGTTATATTCATATTGTAGACAACATATTTCATAGAATAGCCCGAGGTCTCCAATAACCAAACATGTTTAGTTTTCTTTATTGTAGAAGCATTTTCTTAGATACCTCAACAATTGTTAGTTATTATTATTATTTTTATTTTTTCTTCAACATATTGAGGAAGTTGGAAACATAAGAGTACCTTATTCATATTTTAAGAGCTTTTGCATATTTTCTTGCGCAAATATCTTTTTTTTTTTAAATCGTTTCTCCAACATATCTACCTCGTTTGTTGGTTTTTTTTTTTTTTTTTTTTTTTTTTTAATGACAGTGCAGCAGACTTTGTAAATTCCCTTAAAAACATCTTATACTATTGTATTGCACAGTTCATTCAATAACTCTAATGAGAAATCAAATCAAAAGACAAAAATAACTCATATTAGAAGCACACTTTTCATATTTAATCAAAAGTAGCATTCATAAAATAGGAGGGGTAATTCTAAAAGTACAAGCTTTAACTATAGTTCGAGATAAGCAAAGAAACCAAACTTGCAAATTATGAGATAAACCTGAAATTTTCAACTTAAAATGAAAAGAACTTCAATTGAACCATACCAAATTAAGAAACAAAACCAACAACAGATAGAAACAAATTCACTAAAATTGATCGAGTTTATATCTCTACACATCAAAACTCTACATACTCGAGAGTCGAGACATATTTAAAGTTCAATTCACATTTGATCAATCCTCTGAGGACTTAACCTCGATTGAAAACGTAAAATACATTATTATTAACGTATACAAGTCAATCTATGAATTTACTAAAAAAATACATCTATGAATTTTAATCTAACATAGGCATCATTATCTTTTAAGTACTAATTAAAAAGACTGCAACTTGACAATATGAACTTCAATAATTTTGTGCAACTCTTGTATGCTTGTTTCTATTTATCTAGAATTATATGATAATCATGCCATGCCAACTAATTAGACATTGCTTTTATTTTTACTTATTTTTATCATTAATAGGCTACATATCCTTGCAACAACATTGTTAACTACTCAAATATATAAACACTTTGAGGAACCATATAAAAAAAATACATGTGATAAATATAGCTATAGAGTTGTTGAAGGTTGTTGACAAAGATGGATTAGTGTTTTAGATTGTTGGTGTCGAAGTCAGGAAGAAAAAAAAGATGACGAATACGAAGTGGGAAGTATGATGAAGATGACTGAGAGAAATGGAACAAATGGTAAAATAGGCGTTTCCTCACGGTTCATATTAACTCTTAATTTTAATATATAGTAGTACAACAACAACAACAACAACAACAACAACAACAACAACATAGCCTCAGTCCCAAATTAACTGGGGCGGCCACATGGATCAAACTTTTTCATTGTACTCGATTAAGTGCAATTGATGGTGAGCTTTGCAAACCATTCAAATCCCTCTTAATTAATGCATCCCATGTTAACTTTGGTCTGCCCCTACCTCGTCGAATTTCTATAGTTTCTATTGAGTCAAGTTTTCTAGTTGGGGCATTTGTAGGCCGTCTTTGCAGGTGACCAAACCATCGCAACCGCCCTTCCCTAATCTTTGTATCAATTGGTGCTACTCCTACTTGTCTTTGAATTTCTATATTTCTTATTCTATCTTTACGAGTTTTACCACACATCCACCTAAGCATCCTCATTTCTGCTACGTTCACTTTATGTAATTGTTGTTGGTTTACCGCCCAACATTCACTTCTATAGAGCATAGCTGGCCTAATTGCGGTCCTGTAAAATTTCCCTTTTAACTTAGTAGGAACATGTCGATCACTTTAATATATAGTAGTAGATATAGAAATTTCATTAAACATGAAACAAGACAAAACATAGAATTAATCACCATGTCAAATTAACTCCTTAATCATAATTATTCAAAACAACATTCATGACTCGTGATTCAATCTTTCGATATCTAAAACATATATGTTTGATAAGAAAAACCCTAATAAACTATATACTCTGTAGTCATACACATCTTGTTGAGGCTTTCGCCTTTTACATGCTAAACCTGTTGAAATATATAAAACTAGTTCTCCATTACAAATCCCATTAACACTCCGCCGGGAATTCGATAAGATTGTTGCCTAAAATGGTATCATCCAAAACGATATCGCCATTTTCGAAAATTGTGAATTTTGGTTGGTGATCATGATACTGCACATCCTTTAGGGAGCTCAAGAGCTGATTTATTTGCCCTTTCGACTCGAGAATGCTCGCTCTTGCCAACTCCAGTTGCTCCAGAAGATCTTGTACTTGCTTCTGCAAATGGAAGATGACGCCTGCGCTCGCATGGACAGGATCACGAAGCCTCCCTCGAGCTTCATACACCATGCTTTTCACTGCATCCTCCCTATTTCTTTCTTCAACCACCTACAATTAATAAACAAAAATCATTTTAATATCTCATGCAATTGCATTAGTTAATAAGCTGAAATATAGCAGTCCTAATTGATTAAACATAACATATATATATATATATATATACAAATCTATATATGCATGATTCATGAAATTAACATGGCTAAAAATATAGACTGGTACTCACTTGGAGCATTTTGATCACATTACTTGCACCATAAACCTTGTGCACAACCGCAAAACTCTCAACTTCCTCCAAAGGGAAATATGGTGCGAAGAGTCAGTCGTCATTGCATCGGCGACGAAGCATTCTGAATGCTGCGCAAGGTCGACTAATTCTAGGCAATATTGAATCTGTTTGAGCATCCATTAATTTGTTTGAAGTACAATATATATGTAGATATAGAAACTCCAAGACCACCTATTTTACTTAATGAGCAAAACTGATGAAGAGCCTGTGCAAGTGTACATATATAATGCAAGTGAAGGTGAGGTTTAAGGGCACAAACTGGCAAGTGAGAAATACATGTATATATGCAATGTTCTCAATAGGAAATTCAAAGAAGAGTGCAAGAAAGTTGGTAAGGGGGCACTATAGAGTCTATGGTAAGAATAATAGAGAATAATAATAATAATGGAATATATGTGCCAACAAATGGACAGCCTATATATACATATATATCCTCGTGAGTCACACTTCCAATAGATGAAGCCTACCATTTTAGCCCCTAAAATTACTAAGGTGTGACCTATATATATACCATTGTATATATCGAAAACTACAGCATGTTGCCTTTGGTATTTGGATCAAATAAAAATAATTAACACTTTATAATTAGTTATAAGTTTGATGGTTTTGATTCACAAAACTAGCTGGCTTAACAAAATAAGGAGAGCTTTGCCAATGGTTTGACATCCCCATTCCATATATAATGCTAGATTCATGTTTGACATGCATATATATGGTTTATTTATTTTATTTATTTATATTTTAAAAGTTTTCGACTTTTTTTAGTTTTTGTAGAATTCAAGAATACAAGTTTAGCGATCTCTTTGTGTCATCAAATGCCTATCCCTCGTCTTTAAAAAAAAAAAACTTTTTATAATGATTAAAAAAGGAAGTATGCCAACTATCACCACAAGAACATGGTGGAATAGCATCAAAAAATTGTGACATACAGAATCTGTTGCTAAATAACAACAAATCAGCAACAATTCTGCATCAGACAGTCCGTTTGACCTGGTTGACCGAAAAGCAACAATTCAGTGATAGATTTGTGACAAAAATTGTGACAAATTGTATGTTGTCACAGATCTCACTACAAAAAAACAGCAAATCAGAAACGGAATTAGAAACGGAAATAAGTTCCGTTTCTAAATTAGAAACGGAATTAGAAACGGAATAATTTCCGTTTCTAAATTAAAAAGTTAGCGACGGAATTGAGACGGAAACATTCAGAGACGGATTTGACACGGATCAGAGACGGAATTAGAGACGGAATTAGAGACGGAATTAAATTCCGTCTCTAAAAAATGGCGCCACGATTCCCGCAAAAACTTTATTTTGTTATATTCGTTCATCAAATCTCGAGATTTGTGCACCTTCGATCTCGATGATTCAAAAATAAAACTCTCTCTCTCTCTCCTGATTCGTCTCTCCGAAAACTCCATCTTCCCAACACTCCCTCTCTCTCTCTTCCGATTCTCTCTCTCCCAAAACCCTATCTTCCCAGCGCTCCATCGATCTCTCTCTCCCGATTCTCTGTCTCTCTCCCCAAAAACCCCTCTCTCTCGACGGCAGATCTCTCTCTCTCTCTCTCTCTCTCTCCGCGCTCTCTCCCGATTCTCTGTCTCTCCGAACCCCTATCTCCCCAAAAATCCCTCTCTCTCGACGGCGGATCTCTCTCTCTCTCACCGCTCTCTCTGTCACCGCTCTCTCTCACGGACCGTCGACCGCATCCGGTGCTTTGTGCTTTCACGCCATTAGAGAGATCGCTAGCACGTAACCCTAGTGTTCATTCTCACTCTATCGGTCTCGATCCGAAGCGCTTCGCGTTAGTGCTTGCTGTTTGTCAATCAATGTACGGTCTAATCAATTGGATTGAATCATTGATCGTGTTAGGGTTTGTGGTTCAATTTGCGTTGTGAATGGAACCGATTAGCGTTCTATGCGTTCTTCGATGAATTTATTGTTTAGGTTCTCGTTTTTCTTGAAAATTAGGTGAATTGCACTTGATGTGTTGTGGAAAGATTGATCTTTGTGCGTGTTCGAGTGCGATTTATCAGTTATTGTAGTTTGTATTGTTGTTTGTTAATCCATGTGTTGTATAATCGGTTGAATTGATCATGTTAGGGTTTGTGGTTCAATTTGAGCCGTAAATGGAACCGATTAGTGTTCGTATGTTCTCTCGATGAAGTTATTGTCCTGCTCGGTGTCTCAAGTTATTGGTTCTTGTCCGCATTGGTTCCTCCGCACAACAATTCGATTCTTCCCGCCCCCACCACATATGCACATCGATTAAGGAACAAGCGAGAAGTATTTACGAAAACGACGGTAGGATTTGTGGTAGGAAAAGCTTTTCATGTACATGAAGTGTTACGAATCGTAAGAAAATTGTTAATTTTGTTCATGAAAAGAACTAGGATGGCATCTATGCAAAAGAAACAAAGTACTACAGAACAATTGATTTTTAGCTGCGAACTTTAAAAATCAAGTTGCTTAGCAATCAACTAAATTTCTCAGGATATTGTGCATTTATGTGTGATTTCTTATTTTGAACAACTGAGTTTTCCAAAGATGAAAAAGGCCGTTAGACTTTATTATTCAACTTTACTTTTATTGTTCTTAGAATCCTGCTCATCAAGAGAACAAAGTGACATTGACCTTTGTTTTTTGTAGTAAGCTCTTCATGGAACCGACTGATTGTGTTACTTCTGTTGTTGATTTTTTAAATGTACCATATATTAGCAGTTGTTACTTGCTAATAAACATAGATAAATCAGATCATTATCATCTCTAATTAATTAATTCAGTAATTGCTCACAGTTATTGACCTTTTCATTATTTCTTTTCTTTCTTGTGAGTAATTACTATGTTAATGCTTTAGCGGCAGCTCCAAGTCATATCAAGGTGTTTTCTGCATTGGTTCGATTGCCAGTACAAGAAGATGTAAGAACAATTTGATTGGTGCACCATTTTATCTGTGTAGCTTGCATTTACTCAATCAATTTCAAGCTCATGCTTTTTCTCGTATTTTATGCATTTGGTTTCGAAAGTAATGATTTTGTTAATTTGTATAGTAAAATATTTTGAGCATTCATCATTTTGACATAGGAAAATTGAGGTCCGTGTGAGTATAGAATGTCACTTTGCAAGTTCCAATGTCGATTGTGTGAGTTCTTGGTCCAAATATTGTAAGCTTGATTGTGATATATGCTTTACACAAACGTTACATGCATCTAAGTGCATATATTCATGCATTTTAAAGTCGCTTCATGCCGATTGTTTGTAGTGAAATGGAAATGTTGTTAAAAGTTCAAAATAGTGTTACATTTTTTGCTAATTTTATGGATCTATAGGTAATTTTAATAGGTATTTTTTTAGGTTATTCTCTACAAGTTAAGTGAAACGGTTGGGAGTGCCTATTAGCAAAGAAGGTTTGCTTAGAAACTAATACTTGATAGTTGCATGTTTAAATCATTATGTTTCTCTCATTATCAATTACATCATCACTATGACCTTGACTATTTATGTTTACCATCTCATTCGATAGGTCCAATGCTCGGTGATAAGGTGAAGAGAAAGCGTGGAAGTGAAAAACCTATTAATTTTAGCTACAACAAGTGGGCTCATTTGGCGCTTCCCATGCTTATTTCAATTTGGTGATGACACGAAACTTTTTGCTTACTCATCCCAAAAGTTTACTATGAAGATTTTGAAAGTATTCATCTATTTCTATGAAGATTTTGAAAGCATTCATCTATTGCTAAAATGATAAATATATGAAGATTTGAGACTTTTACATTTAAAGAAATTCTAGTGGTGTTGTACCCCAATTAATTTGTGATCGAGGCTATGTTGTTGTTTGTTGTTGTTGTGTTTGTTTCAATGCCATCCTTTTAGCGAAATGATAAATATATGAAGATTTTTCTTGTGATGCACAACATTATAACAAAGTATTAATTGGTTTACTTTTTCTTTTTGTTATTTGTAATTTTAGGTGCAAATGGAATGTAAGAGATTCGACATCATATCTTTTGTGTCATTGAAAAAAAGGGCTATGAGAAAGGTACTACTTCATTTCTTGACACAAATAACTTGCTTTTAGATCCTATAATTCTTTTGGGTGACTAAGTTTCTTAACGTTGATTTAATTATATTTTGTTTGCTAAGAAGAACATATACTAACGTTGAAATAGAACAATTTTTGCAATTGTTCACTTCTGATTCCACTTGTGCTATGATAGAGAACTAAAAATTAACTCATTTAAGCCATTTTTTTTTCGAGATATTACTAACTGAATCACAGATTATGTATGGAAACCTTTGAATTAAGAAATATTTCATGTCGAGTCACTTTTCAAACTAAGGAAGGTGTGTTAGGACTTGTTCTAGTTAATGCCCCCTTAAGGAAGGTGTGAATCCTATTCTGTAGGTTCTCAAATTTTTGATATCAAACACCAATTTTTGCTGTTTTAGTTAGAATTTGTTCCTCACACCCTCAAATGGAAACCCACCAACTTTGTTTCTAATTTTACATGGTAAAGTTTTTCTTTGTATTGAGTTCCTTCATTCTCTTTTTTGACTTGGACCAAAGAATTGCGTTTATCTACCTATATTCTTAGATCTTGTTCGTAGAACCAAAAGGAATGAGTTTTTAGCTAGTGATACGTAGTTTTCCCATAATGATGAATTTCTTTTTCTTTATTACTTTATTTATGATGTGTTTATATTCCATAATATTGTTTATATTTCTATTATTGTTTGTATAATTTAGTGATTTTTTTCTTTTTGATCTTTTTTCAGGTGTTTTGTACGAAGTCAAGTATTATTTGAAGCACAATCAACTTTATATAATCTCGGAACACTTCATTTTTTTATTTTTTTTTTTCATTTAGAACAATTTTTGCTTTTACTTTTGTAGAAAGATACGATATAGAAACTTTTTATATTGTTTTTGTTGTTTCGTGTACTACATTGAGAAAAGATAATGTTAAGGATATGTTAAGTTTATATAAATTGTGTAATATCAATATATTATTTAGCTATGATTTTTATTATATATTGGCAGGTTAAATGTGCTTGGATTGAGACCTATATATGTAAGACTTTAAAAACTAAACAAAAACGAAAATTAGAGACGGAAATAGCAACGGAATCTTTGGATTTCGTTGCTATTTCCGTCTCTAATTTTCGTTTATGTTAGATACATAAATCAGAAACGGATTAAATTCCGTCTCTGATCCGTCTCTGATTAGCAACGGATCAGAGACGGAAATAATCAGAAACAGAATTTATTCCGTCTCTAATCAGAAATGGAATTAGAGACGGAATAAATTCCGTTTCTAATCAGAAACGGAATTTATTCCGTTTCTGATCCGTCTCTAAATCAGAAACGGAATCCATTTTCCGTTTCTGATCCAATCAGCGACGACGTTTTCGAGACGGAACGCATTCGTCTCGTTCGTTTCGATTGAAATCAGAAACGAATTTTTGCAAATCAGAAACGGAAAATTCCGTTTCTGATTTGCTGTTTTTTTGTAGTGTCTGTCGCTGATTTTTCCCGCCAAAGTTGTGACAGATTTGCTACAAATCAGCGACAGAATCAAGTCTGTCGCTGATCTGTAGCAAAGTAAAAAAGCTCGTGACGATGATCTCGCTACAGATCAACGAAAGACAATCAACAACAGACTTGATCTGTCACTGACCTGTCGCAACATAAAAAAGGGTAAAACTGAATAACCCATCCTCCTCGTCCCTTCTCTGTGCAAACCACCCGAAACCTTTCGCCGCCGCCACCGAAACCCTTCGCCGCCGCCGGACAATCCTCGCCACCACTGTCGCCGTCGTCGTCCACTGTCATCGTCGTCGTCGACCGCGACTCCGCCGACTCTCTCCTTCCTCTGCAACGCACGTCGACGCCCTTGACACCGCGGGTCACGCCGCCGCCGCGAGCTCTTCTCCTCCGGCGCTCCTCGCTCTTCTCCTCCGGCGCCGCTGCTCGCCTCTCGTGAACGCCGTTGCTTGTGTCTCTCCGCCGCCTCTCTCCTTTCGCGACTCCGCCCGCTGCGCTCACGCCGACGCCATCGGCCAGATTTTTCACCGCGGCCCTAATCTTTCACCGCTGTGCGTGCTCTTCCGCGACTCCCCTCTGTTTCCGCCGCTGCCCCACTTTTTTTCGCCGCGCCCCTTTTTCGACCATCATCGCCGCTTTTCCGCCGTCGCTGCTCGCCCTCGGCTCCTCCGCCGCCGCTGCTCGCCTCACATATCATTGACTCTACCGCGGGTCTCCTCTGCCGCGACTCCACGACTCGCACACCGACACTGCCGTCGGCCGAACTTCACCCAGGTGGACTAGCACGAAGGCATAGCAGACTCGTGGATTACCTCGCGACCAGGCGGTGGACTTTCGAATCACAGTCCCAGCTAGGCGTAATCCCGATTCCAGTACATCATCGCCGGAGCACTCGTGGTTTGCATTTTCTTAAACTCCTATTTTGGAGTTTTTGTTGAATCGCTACGTTTGTTTTCATTACTATTGAAATTAGGAAATCTAAGTTTTCCTTTTAATATTTCAACGAAATCGTATGTAGGTTATGCTTAACATCCAAAAATAGCGACAACCTGCTAAACAACAACAAATCAACAACTCAACAATCTGTTGCTAAACAACAACAAATCAACAACTCAACCATCTGTTGCTAAACAACAACAAATCAACAACTGAACAATCCGTCGCTAAACAACAACAAATCAACAATTAGAACGAATTGAATTTGTATTTAGGTAGTTTCAATTTTCACTTAGCTTGTCATATGACAATTATCAATTACTATTGTTAAATTTAGTTCCTATATAGTACGTTCATTGAATAATAATACAGTAAATTAATAAATCTGTATATTGTTTAAATTATTGTTTGGCAGTGCATTTCCAACGAAAAATGATATCTTATTGAGTTATAACTAATATATTCTTGTAATGTTTATTAATTGTGATTGTCATTTAGTTGGTACGTAGTTATATTTGAAATCTCAAGACTGTATATATATTAGGAATCGAAGAATATTTAGATTTATTTGTAAAATAAAGAAAAATATATTAATTTATATACTTCATTAGCAAGAATTGATAAGAAATGTCAAGACTATATGGAATTTTTGAAAAAAATTATATAATTCTTGTACATAACATGTTTGTAGGGAAAGCACACCTGAAGAAGCTTAATCGTATTTCCCCTTTGCACTTTTAATTAAATTCTATATTGTTTATTAATTGCGATTGTCATTTACTTGATACTTACTAAGTACGTAGCTATATTTGAAATCTCAAGATTATATAATCCAATTTAATGAATATTAATTTGGATTATTTTCTAAAAATATAGAAAATTTTTAGAATTTATATTTTTTTTAAGAGTTAATAAGATTTATCCATTGATCGGTTGAAAAACTTAGGATCGAGATGTCTACTAATCGAGAATGGATGTATAGTCGTATTGAAAATGGGTTTACTCGACGATAGTTCATTAACGGCGTGAACGAGTTCATCACATTCGCAAAGGCACACTATAGGACATTTGCCACTGAGGGAAAAATTCGATGTCTATGCAACCATACGAAGTGTCGTAATCGTTCATACTATGATGTTGACATCGTAGAACTTCATATACTTCGCCGGGGCTTCGTTCCGGGATATCAATGTTGGTCTGAACACGAGGAAAAAGATTATATGTACACTCAAAATGTACATGACGAACCTAGCAATACGTTGATATATGATGACCACGAAGGGACACATGCAGCCAATTATTGTACATTGTATCATGAGATGGTGCACGACTTGGCTGGTATGAGTTTCAATTGGTGTCATGCGGAACAACGTCCAAATCCTAGAACGGAAAATTTGCATGATATGTTAAACGCAGCAAGTCAGCCGCTATGGACAGGGTGCGAGAACATGACGAAATTGTCGGCAATCGCGAGACTCCTAAAAATCAAATCAGAACATCATATTTCTGAAAAGGCGTTCGATGAAATTCTTCAATTTTGTAAAGATGCATTGCCGAGTAACAATTGTTTAGTCGATAGCTTTTACAACACGAAACGACTAATGCAAGGGATGGGGCTACCAGTCCAACAATTTGATTGTTGCAAGTCCATGTGCATGATTTACTGGGGCGATGATTCAGAGTTGATAAAGTGTAAGTTTTGCGGTGAATCAAGGTATGAACAAACTAAATGTGAAGGAAGGAGTGGCGTGCCGCGCGCTCGAAAAAAAATGTATTACTTCCCCCTAGCACCTCAATTGCATCGTTTATTCGCGTCTGAAGCGACTGCGAGGCACATGCGTTGACATGGGGAACACGTTTCAGATGGCATCGTCATGCAACATTATTCTGATTCTATTGCATGGAAGCATTTCAATGATGTGAACATCAAATTCAGCGCCGATATTCGTAATGTTCGTTTAGGGTTATGTACGGATGGTTTCCAACCATTCGGCGCCAATCCGAAAAATAATACTCATCGTGGCCTGTAATTCTCACTCCTTACAACCTACCCCCCTCAATGTGCATGAAGAAGGAGTTCATGTTCTTAACGGTCATCGTACCGGGCCCGACTAATCCTACAAATCAAATTGACGTCTTCCTACAACCTTTAATAAAAGAGTTGCAAGATTTGTGGCATGATGGAGTACTTACCTACGACATTTCCACCAAAACCAACTTTCAACTCTGAGCTGCACTTATGTGGACTGTTAGCGACTTCCCTGCTTATGGTATGTTGTCTAGCTAGTGCACACATAGAAAGAGAGCTTGTCCTTATTGTATGAATGACACGGATGCATTCCAATTAAAGCATGGTGGAAAAACTTCTTGGTTTGATTGCCATCGTCGCTTCCTACCGTGTGGCTCCACTTTAAGAAGTGATAAGAATGGCTTCAGACGCGATACAACTTGTCAAAAAGGACCACCGAGATTAAAATCTAGGGAACAAGTTCTGGCTGAAATTGAAGCTTTGGTACTGATGAAAGTAACTGAAATCGAATCCGTTCATGTGAACAATAAGATTGCCAAGTATTCAGGGCGGAGGAAACGAAGCATTTTCTGGGACTTACCATATTGGAAGACGAATCTCATTAGGCACAATTTGGATGTCATGCACATAGAAAAAAATGTGTTCGACAACATTTTTAATACAATTATGAGTGTTCATGGGAAGAGCAAAGACAATGCCAAGTCGAGACTTGATTTAAAAGATATTTGCAATCGACCTTTCCTCGAATATGACCCTGCGTCCAACTCATATCCCACAGCGTCTTATACACTCGATAAACATAAGAAAGAATTCTTGTGCGATTGGGTACGACAGTTATGCTTTCCTGATAGATATGCTTCAAATATTAGTCGATGTGTGAACGCCAACAAATTGAGGATGTTTGGGCTGAAAAGTCATGACTGTCATGTGTTCATGCAGAGATTGATTCCTATTGCCTTTTGTGAACTACTAGAGGATAAAATGTGGATTGCAATTAGCGAGTTAAGTTTATTTTTCAAGACTTGACTGCTAGGAACCTTAATATGGCGCAAATCAAGCTGTTGCACTCTAACATTCCCAAAATATTATGCAAGTTGGAGCAAATATTTCCACCGAGTTTTTTTAACTCAATGGAGCATCTTCCCATACACTTAGCATATGAGGCCCATATCGCCGGACCAGTACAGTTCCGGTGGATGTATCCATTCGAAAGGTAATTTTTGTAATCAATATATAAACATTTATTGTATGAAATAACTAATATATTAGGTTATATTGATTATTGCTACATAATTTGATGGACATACCGTCCCAATGTTTCCTCTCATATAGGTATCTCAAGCATTTGAAGAACAATGTTAGAAACTAGGCGAAAGTTGAAGGGTCGATATGTAATGCTTACTTAGTTGAGGAATCAACTTCTTTTTGTTCCTTCTACTTCGAGGATAATATCAGTACTATGCACGAACGAATCCAACGAAATGATGCTGATGGAGTAGGTCCGAGTGTTGCTAACAATGGTGCATTCTTGATTTTCATTCATTCGGGACGACCATTAGGCAAAGGGAGGAAACGATACCTTACATCATAGGAGTATATTGCAGCTCATCAATATGTGTTACTAAATTGCCCGAAAGTAAATTTGTTTATAAGGTATTACAATTCAGGGTGATTTTTCCTCTAGCATTTTTTCTATGCTGTGTCTAATCTCATATCATTTTTCGTAGCATATTCAAGTCTATTGTTCGTTTGCAAGAACCAAACATCACCGATCAAGCTATTGAGATCAAACTTGAGCAACAATTTCCAACGTAGTTATTGCAATATGAACATAATAGTTTATGTACACCTAATTCAAATCAGTTTAGAAGTTGAACGTCTCATTACGTAACATGCAAGATTTTAATATTGTAATATTACATCTTAGGCTGAACAAAACGATGTGCTAGATGCGATTCGTCGAATTTCTCAAAGACCAATGCGTTCATGTACGAGTTATCCTGCATACCTCATTAATGGATATATGTTTGACACGCTTTCATACGGTACGAACAAAACAACACAAAATAGTGGTGTATGAGTCAAAGGTGGGAACGATACTGATTATTATGGTGTACTCCGAGACATAATCCGAATTGATTACCATGATGGATCTCTTCGAACAATGTTGTTTAAATGCGATTGGTTTGATCCTACTCAAAATGGCACACGACTTCTTCGTAAATTGGGTTTGGTAGAAGTTCATAAAAACCGTCGGTTCAATAGGTACGAGCCTTTCATATTGGCAACGCAAGCACATCAAGTATATTATCTTCTTTACCCTTCTATCGGAAAAAGGGAACGAAGTGATTGGTTAGCTATATGCAAGCTTCAACCAAAGTTCGTAGATGAAACCAATGTCATTTGTTCATAAATGGCTATCTCGGACAATGCATTTCAAGCGGATCAAAATGAGAATATGGACATCGTGGAAGTAGATGTAGATCCATTAGCGTCGGCAGCTGTTGATCCGACAAGTGAAATTATGTCTGACAATGATGAGTTTGAGACGAATGTGGACGATGAAGAAGATGATGAGTTCACATCGTCATCAGACAGTGGTAGCGAAGATGAGTTTGAGCGATTGGTGTGAGTTTTTAGTGCAATCTATCAATTTGCTTGAAATATGATGTTTACGTTAAATGAAATATATCTCTATAAATGTTATTTGTATGACTCAACAGAATTATTTGTTTATGCGATAGATATAGATACCATTATATATGGCGAGAGGTAGGGGGCGTGCATGGTAATCCAGAGGATGAGGACATTGAGGACATCAATAGACATCCGGAGGAGACTAGCACCATAGGACAAGGATCTTTGTCGCACCATGCTACACATGCCCATCCGGATGGTCGGTACTCATTACATTATACCCACGGATGGTCACATGTAGCTCGTCCATACCCGACTTATGCCCTAGGACCGTCGTCATCACATTATACCTCCTCATCGCCTCCTGATCATCCATATCCACATCAGCACGGCGCACTATCACATCACGACACACCATCTCCTCCAGTTCATGCACTCCCAGCTCAGCCTGGTACCATTCCCTCATCGTGACACCACTCCACACCATTACCTCCAGCAGATGTATACCCACTTGACCATGGTATCAGGACATCTTCGTCACATCACGCCACACCATCACCTTCATCTCATCCCGCTCATTCTCCTAGAGTAGGTGACGAATACACTTCTACATCTCGTAGACCCCCAGCAACACATCGTCATTCATCTGCGAGGTCATCCAGTAACAGGTTGCACTCATCAATACCACCTGCGATTGAGGAGATCCCTGACTTTTTCAGACCGCCGACAGCCCATGCGGAATGCGAAAACCCTCTTATTGATCTCATTACTGAGCATGGCTTGTATGTTACTCTCCACAATATATACCACTAATTTATAAAAATATTATTTTCCTAGACTAACTTAAATTTCTTGAAATATTACTATACTTTGTGAATAAGTGGTGTTGGAATTAAACTTATTCTAGGAAATTTCGAAGTTGGAGCAATTCATGATATTGGATTACAAACAACAATAATTTGATGTAAACTAGTGCAAGTTAAAAATGATTTTGCCATTGACAGTGGAAAGTGAAAAAATTTCTATATTGGTCTTACTATACAAGGAACATGGGAGCCAAATCATATCTGCTTATCAATAATCTTTCATGAAACATAGTTGGCTCAGTATGCAAGACTGCATGAGCACATTTTTACTTATATTTACATTTAGATGTCTCACTGTCCTCGTATGTTCCAATATTGAAAAGACTGGATTCTCAATGAATGCACCTTTTGTGTTAGAATGAGTTTTGCTAAAAGCGACACTTGGCTTTATATTTGATTGAAAGAATGCTCTATCTTGTACTTGGCTTCCTTTTTTCTTTTCCTTGTCTTCTCTTTTTAATAAACGTATGTCTCTTTGATTATATTCGAATGATTTTGCTTTATTGCTAACTTATTGCATTGATCAAAGCTAGATGAGGAACAAATCCGACTATATTAAACCTTACCACTCCACTTTAAGTTGAGATCGATTCAACTATACTTTTTAAATAAATATCCTACATTATCTCAAGTTGCTCAAGAATTGTATTTATATATATATATATATATATATTAATTAGCTAGGATAGCTAGCTAGCTAATACATATTAAGATTCCCTAAAATAATTAAAACATGTAAATGTTCGTAATTAATGAAGTTCTTATATATAATAATAATAAAAATGTTACATATTTATCAAGATCAAGCGGGGTTTTTTTTTAAAAATTATATATATATATTTATGACATATGTATATATATAAGTAGATTAAGATGTATCCAAAAAAGGATAGGAGAATTACATCCACTTGGAGCATAAACGAATATTAAATCGGACTTTGTTCATGCACTTGAATGAGAAATCAACTAAGGTATATTCTCAAATTGAGTAGTTTATCTAATCCTATATGGTCCATTTCATTTTTCTCGGTGAGATGGACACCCCATGCTGCTCAACTTGGTCTCTATATGTAATATGTGTCTCCATTTTTTTAGGGTCATAACACGCACTTTTAATTTATGGATTAGAAATCCTTAACTCGTTGCGTGTATTTTTGGAGTGGTTGTGTTGTTTTTAGGGTCATAACGCGCACTTTTAATTTATGGATTAGAAATCGTTAACTCGTTGTGTGTATTTTTGGAGTGGTTGTGTTGGTCATGTTATACATCGAGATAGAAAGACTGTGAAAGAAAGTGTGTATTCAGAGACAACACTGTATTCAATTTCACTTTAATTGGATGTGATGTTATTTTCATTTGTGTTGGAATATTTTGGTTGCATGTCGAATATTTTGGATAGGAAACGCTCTCCTAGCTAAAGAATTTGTAAAGTGCCTATCTTGTATCGTTGCAAGAATGCTATAGAGTGTTTTGTAAACATTGTATATACATATATGTATATATATATATATATATATAAATTAATTTGTGTAGCCAACTTTGTGTAGTATTTTGTATTTTGTTGAATAATGTTCATCTAGTACTATATAGTATACTACTAGTTAACTATGAAATGTTATTCTCATCCTTTTGTAGGCATTGTTTGTCAAATTTCGATAATATATATACATATTTCTTACAATCTAGAAGGAGATGAATTGTTATTGGCAGAACTCCATCTCTTGATTACTGCTGATTCAATCACTTTTTTTTTCTTTTTTTTTTTTTTTAATTAGACTCGTTCTATTTAAATGATTTGCGGGCGGGCGCGGTTCAAAGGTATGTAAAATTCTCTCTATTGTCACATAAGTGGATCCGCTTAACTTTTACTTTCTTACATATCTAGAAGGAGATGAATTGTTATTGGCAGAACTATAGAATGTTAATTTGAGTCAAAGATTTGGTAAAAGTTTATGTAATGGGCATTGGTGATATTGATTGACAAGGGGAGAGATCTCTCGACAAGTGATGGAAGTGTGAATGTTCCAATACGTTTGTCCCACTGAGTCTTTGCAGCTTTATCTTTGGTCTGTTGCTCTGAAACGCAACCAAAAGGGAGAATGATAAGATCTTGCGGGGAAAAGGCAAGGATGAAAAGGAGGGAAGAGAGGAGGAATGGTTTTAAATTATTTGAAAACACAATGTGATCAAGTGTAAGTTCTTCCTCTCTACCCTCTTAAATAGTCCAAATAAGGGTGAAGATTCTCTATGGTACCATGATCTTCTTCACTTCAATCCTACCCATACTGGAACAATCCCTGACTTCTACATCATGGAAACATGTCATACCTAGCAGTTATTTTTTCTTCAAAAAATAAGATAACTTTTTTTTTTTGGCAGGATCGGTTGTCACCACACACTAGTAAGACTGCAGGATGGGTACAAGGAGAAAGTCTACCCCAAAAATAAGGTAATCATCGCTGAACATGATTAGTTTTATTACTTAATTTGTTGGTGAATGTCTAGTTGTTTGCTCTTATTGGATTTTCAAGAAGAAGATGTTGGATTTTTTGATTGTTATCTGAATTAGAATGATACATTCACTTTCAGTGTTGGCGATTCTAAAACAAAAATCCTATTGTGGTTTCACTTGTTACGTATGCGTGAAAATGCTAGCTTATTAACTCTTTTTTTGTATGTTAATGAATATTGAAGTCCCTCTTGAAAGTTCATGAACCTTGTGCAAATACAATGGAGAAATTTTGTTTGCTCTAACTTTAGACTTAATTCTTTATAGGTGCCTGCTTTAGAACATAACAACGTTGTGATAGGAGATAGCCTTGACGTGGTTAAATACATCGACAACAACTTTGAGGGGCCTTCACTCCTCCCGAATGTAAGATGCTTAAGGTTTTTCTGCATTTGGATTGAATGACAGCTCAATGGCTGCATATTTCATTATTTTGACCTTGAATGCATGCTTATAGGATCCTTCAAAAAGAGAGTTTGTGGAGGAGCTTCTTGCCTATACGGACAAATTCATTGGTGGTGGTGCTTTGGCAGCTCTACCTGGAGGCATGGGTGGAATTGTGCCTGCAACTGGTGGTAATTCCTCTAATGGAGCTACTCCTAGAGGAAAATGGCCAAATGCACAGATAATATATATACATATTTCCAATTTTGGTATTATTTGCAGCTTTTCAATTTGTTTTTGCAGATTTTAATGCAGCTTTTCATTTTACTATTTACTGTGTACTATTTTTTTTTTAAATTACCAGTCGAGAATAAGCGACAGACACGGTCTGTCGCTGATTTGACCAGTCAGCAAAGACGTGTTTATGTTGCTGATCTGTCTCTGTTCAGCCTAGATCAACGACGGACAACGTTTTTGCTGACTCGGCAAATCAGCGACAGACCGTGTCTATGGTTGAACAACAACATATCAGCGACAACACACGTCTTTGCTGACTGGGCAAATTAGTGACAGACCGTGTCTGTCGCTAAATAGCAACAGATTTGCAACATACACGACCATGCTGACTAGAATACAATTAGCGACATACGCGTTTCTATTGTTGTTCAACGACAGACGTTTGTCACAAATCTGTCGCTGAACAGCAACATAACACCAAACCTGTCGCTGAGTTCAATCAGCAACAAAGAGTTTAACAACATCTATTATTTGTCGCTGATTTGTTGCAGGGTCGCTTAGGAACAGAACCGTACCAATTCAGCATCAGATTAGTTTATTATTGTTTAGGTTTTTTTGTACTGTATGTACTTAGTTATAGATATACGCTAGTAGCACCGTGAAAAAGACACATTCTCCCACCTCTGTGAGGTCAGTGTAAGACCATTATGTGTCTCATAAGGCTATGTCTTAATGTACATATGTAACTTATGAACCTAAAGTCTTTTGAGCTACCTTTAGGTTATTAATTTGATGGAAATTGGTATTAATGTAAGAAGCTTAAAGGTTCTCCCTGAAGCCTATAAAAGTGCACTTGTACTATCAAACAATGTGTCAAATGTCGAGGCTCATGAGGGTGGTAAAGATCATGGTTTTTAGGAGTCCATATAATCGCTTCCTCAGGTAATTTTCTATTTGATCTAATTCTTATGTTTAAGAATGGTTACATGCGGTATCAAAGCTTACTAGATTAGTAGAGTTTTCCATGAATAGTTACTTGATGATTTTGGCTATTGTTGAATTGAAAGAAATCATGTTTCCGTGAATGCAGATATTAGCTGATGAAGTCCAATAATTAGTTTGCAAATTCTTGATAGGATAATGATGAAGTCCAAGAATTAGTTGCAAATTCTTGGAAAAATAGGAAAAGATATGACTCGCAGCGATCCGGGGGTATGAGTTTATTGGAAATGACGTGGAGATCACGACTCACAGCTATGCTGTGACTACGACGTTTTTCGGCGAAATTCCATCGTTTCGCCCTCCGAAACGGCAATTTTGCTATTTTAAGAAATTTTTGTTTCGCTTATAACTTTCATTAGGAATTTCCGTTTTTATAGCCGTTTGCGGCATTTGTTTCTATTTTTCGTCTAGTTTTCAGTTTAGGGCTTTTTGGACTTTTTACTATTTTTGGCAAATTTTAGGGTTTCGCTATTTAAGTGATCTATTGGGTGTAATTCGTAGTTTTGATTGAAATAAAAGAATTTTTGAACTTTGGCTTAAGTTCTGACTTAGATCGAGTTGTTCGTGGATTCGTTCAACTGGTTTAGAAGATCTCCGCTGCGTCAGTTGGTATCAAAGCCTGCTTCAGCGTGATTGGAGAAATCATGCCGCCGAAGAGGAACCAGCAGCGTATCGAGGAGGTGTATGATCGTAACAATCTGAATCGACAAATTGGCCCATTAATTGACCAACGCGTGGTCGCGGTGGTAGAACAATTAACTGCCAGAATCGATCAGTTGTTGGATCGGCATATGGATCGTATCCTCCCATTCGAGAGGACAGATTCTCAGGTTACGGGGGGAGATGGAGGGACTCCCATCACGGATCGAGAGAGTTCGTGCGTTGGGGTTCGGAGGACTTGCGCAGACCTTCAGTCATAGTAAACGCTGTGGCGGTTACCAGTTATCTTCGGAGGAGTTCAGTCGGGGGTTTGCGCCGTCTCGTGCCGGGAAGAGGAGCGCAGAGGAGGAGAGCGGTTTTAGGCCCTCTGCGTAACGGGGAGGCGACGGGAAGTATTATGCCCGTGGCGGGCGTGCAACCAAAGGGTCTTTCAGCCAGAGAGACTGGAGAGAAGGGCACGGTTCGGAGCAAGGACGCCAATATGATGTGACTGTTCAGACGCCAGTTCACGAGTTCGATGATTCGGGTTCGAAGGCGACGCCGAGGAAGAGATTGGTGAAGAAGAGTGGGGACAGAGAGAGGACGCCTGATTTTGGGATTGAAGATGAAGAACCAACGTTCATGAGAGATGAGTTTGCGAGCGAGCCGCCATCATCGCAGAAGCGGAAGGGGTCGAAGGAAGATGGGTTTAGAAAGAAAGAGAAGAAATTGAATGGGGATAAGAAGTTTGATAAGGGAGGGAAGATGAGCTCGAAGGGTGGGAGCTTGTCGGCGATTTATCCTGGCCGCGATCGGGTGATGAAGGAGCTCTGGGATACGGTTGCCGGGGCGGATTCTGAGGATGACCAAGAAGGTGTTAGGACTATGGATGACGATAACTTCATAGATGATACTGGAGTGGATCCGGCTGACCGGTACGGCAGTGAAAACGAAGGCTTTATTGGAGATGCGCCACAGCTTGAGAAGGGCCACGTAACTAGAGAGTCTCTTGATATTTTGCTTGGCAAAGCAGTCTCTTACAATCCGCAGGCTGAGGTTCTTTGGCTGAGGGGTGCCAAAGAGAAGTGGCTCGCAGGTGAGGTTGACACTGCTAGAGCGATCCTTGGGCAAACGTATGCTGCCATTACAAATTCAGAGGAGATTTTGCTTGCTGCAATTCAAACTGAATTAAGGCATGGTAACAAGAAGGAATCCGATATACTGATGGCAAGGCAGAAGACTTTGTTCGTGGGCTGCAAGAGATTCACCAATTTATCAAAGTTAACTTGCAGAAAGCTGCTGACAAGTACAAGGATTCAGTCAGGTGTGAAAATTAATGTCAAGCATCTTGTTCCCTATTATGGGGATACGTCTGATGATGACAATTCGAGGGCGAATTCTGTCCACCCTGGGGAGAATGATGAAGTCCAAGAATTAGCTTGCAAATTCTTGATATAATGAAGCCCATAATTAGAAGTCCAAGAATTAGTTGCAAATTCTTGGAAAAATAGGAAAAGATATGACTCGCAGACGATCCGGGGTATGAGTTTATTGGAAATGACGTGGAGATCACGACTCACAGCTATGCTGTGACTACGACGTTTTTCGGCGAAATTCCATCGTTTCGCCCTCCGAAACGGCAATTTTGCTATTTTAGGAAATTTTTGTTTCGCTTATGACTTTCATTAGGAATTTCCATTTTTATAGCCGTTTGCGGCGTTTGTTTCTATTTTTCGTCTAGTTTTCAGTTTAGGGCTTTTTGGATTTTTTACTATTTTTGGCAAATTTTAGGGTTTCGCTATTTAAGTGATCTATTGGGTGTAATTCGTAGTTTTGATTGAAATAAAAGAATTTTTGAACTTTGGCTTAAGTTCTGACCTAGATCGAGTTGTTCGTGGATTCGTTCAACTGGTTTAGAAGATCTCCGCTGCGTCATTAGCTTTGAATAACTTATGCTTGTTTAAATACAACAGATGAATATATTTTATGTGGGACATTTTTATTCCTAAATTATGATGATATATATATATATATATATATATATATATATATATATATATATATATAAAATATATGTGTGTAAGTTTAATCACTGAAATCAAGACTTAAAAAAAATATATGTCAAATTTGGGTCCAACAATGCATTCTTTGCTTACGCTCAACATATGGGTGCATGTATACCAATGTATATACATTTCTTTCATAAATAATACCAAGCCATGAATCTCAAATTAGTTTTAATCCACGAATGATTTGTTTTATTTAATGATCTAATTTAGTGTTGGATTAAATCTTAATGGCATATTGTTTATTCCAAGAGATAGATGTTGAATCTAACTTCTACATCATGTTTATTGGTTTAAAATTTTTATTAAGTTTTAACTAATTAAGCACTGCCGTTTTTTTTTTTTTTTTTAAATCTCAACACACTTTGCGTAGATCTTCTTCGATTATTGAAAATTCATGCTCCCTGATTTAGTTTTTGCTATTATATATGCTACAATGAAGATAACCACTTGGTATACATGTATGAACCATAAGTTTTATTTATTTTTATTTTTATACTTTTAACGCTACCTAATTAGGTCACCATTCAATATATATATAATATTGTATAGCAAAAGGTCTTGGCGCATGTACCCTGATCAAGCTATTAATAGGAGCTTTTTCTGCTTCGGTATCTCTAGCTACTGTTCCTCGATCTTAAATTGGCGAAGGACTTAGATGAGGAAGAAGATGTACAATTAAGCTTTTCAAACATGAGACTTTCGGTTTCTTTTACATTAAAGTCAATTAAGAATAAAATGTTGAAATATTTTATGACTAATTATTGATGTTTAAGCAACAATATGTTTTAGAAACACTTCTCAATTAATACAAAACTTGGATCTTTTCACATTTCTACCACGTGAAATCGAGATTAATCACTAGAACATTTTTGGCATTTAATAGAAGTTTTAAAACCCCTATTAAATAGAGTGTTATTAAATGTCATGTGAAAATATGTTATGTTTTAATTTTTAATACATGTATTACATAAAGATTTTTTAAAACTCATATCAATTAAGTGTTATTTAATAACACCCCCCTTTAATAGGGATTTAAAAACTTCTATTAAATACCGAAATTGTTCTATTAATATTATATCGTGCAGCCCTTCAAAACACTTGAATTAACATGATTCGTACATATATTTCAATAGAATTCATCCTATTATGTTATCATACTTGTGATTTATCATTTTATTTTGAATTAATTATTGATCTCCATCGAAGCTCAACTATATAGGTTGGCTCAAGGTACCCATATACAAATGTTTGGCTATGTTAACATGCTCTATAATTTGACAAATGAAAGCTATAAAGGTAGAAATATTTTATTTTAAGCAATATTGATCGTAATCCTTTAAAACAAAAAAAAAAAAATGTTAAAAGAATTTAAGTAAAAACATGGGTATATTTACAATGATTTTGTTGCTTCAAAGGACGGTCTATTAAAAGGCGCATTTCCATTAAAGTCCAACTTAATGACAAAAACATGATTTAAGTATTTATTGAATATTAAAGGGCGCATATTTATTCAATTCATATTATGCAATATTTTTTGACCCATGATTTTTTTATATATGATGAAACTTGACGAAAAATAGTATATGCATGGTGGACTAATGGTTTTGGCATGACTACAAGTGTTTCACTAGAACAATTGTGGTATTTAATAGAGGTTTTTAAACCCCTATTAAAGGGGGATGTTATTAAATAACACCTAATTGATATGAGTTTTAAAAAACCTCTATGTAATACATGCATTAAAAATTAAAACATAACACATTTTCACATGATACTTAATAACACTCTATGCCAAAAATGTTCTAGTGTTTTTTTACAATTGATCATATTCACAATTTTTTAATGACACATTGTTAGTCTACCATTAACTATAGTTTTGCGTAATTGATTTGGAAGTCACTTATGTCACATGCATATAACTTTGATAATAGACTTCTTTAATTATAATTAAAGGAAAATGCATTATTGTTGATTTTATTATTATAATTTGTTGTTTATATTATGAAGTTGAGTTAGTCATTAAAGTGATCCAATTAAATAGTTTAAACATCAAATTATGTGGATTTTCATATATTTTGCATTTTTTAATGATTTTATGATAATTACTAGAAATTGGTTTAACCCAAAAGTAAATCATTTTCTAATAATTTATGATTAACATGATTTGATGCATATTAGTTTTTGTTAATGATAATTAAGAACGATGAAAGATACCCAAAGGTACCTCATCTTCTTAATTTTTTTTATTACTAAAATATCATGGTTGCGTTAGAGATGCACCACATTTTTAGTAATATATGAACTAATATTTTATGATATATGTGAAATAATTACTAAATATTATGGTCGATCCAAAGGTACACCATATTTTGGTAATTTATGTAAATTTTATGACAAGTTAAAAATGGAATGGGTACTCAAAGGTACGATACATTTTTATTTTTATTTTTATTTTACTTATAGAATAAAGTATATTATGTTTTTACCCAAAGGAAAAACACAATATTACCAATAGTACGAATGATTCATATATGCATACATGGATAATTTGATACTCCATTAATCTCTATCCGATGAATATTATGAAAGATATAATTAAATAATTAAATAACGTCCTAGTCCATTTGCTAAATATATGAATAACATGTCATTTGTGTTTAACATACAATATCTCGTATACGCCTCGACATAATGATGTATCTGAATGACGTAATAAAAAAAACTAATGAAAATGGTTAGGGTTATACTAAGTAATTCTACATTTCCTAAGTCATTGTAGACGAAAGCCTTAAAAATTGCTACATATTTATTGAATAATGTTCCTAGAAAATCAGTTCTTAAAATATCTTTTGAGTTATGGACTAAAAGAAAACCTTGCTTTAGACATCTCAATGTCTAAGGTTGTTCAGTAAAAACTAGAATTTATAATGCACAAGAAAGTACATTAGAATACTTAATGATCAATTACTATTTTATTGGTTACTTATCTAAAGTTTTTAGAATTTACTATCCTAACTATTTTATATAAAATATCGAAACCGAAAATGCTAGATTCATCAAGAATGGTAAAATTAGTGGGAGTGACATATCATATTACCTATAATTTTTACCGAAGTAGTAGTTGCTACTAGTTGTGATTCTCATAAAGAAATTATTGAGATCACTGCAATTAGATACACATGTTAATGATTTTGAGGATGCATAATAAAAGTCTCAAATAGTGAGGAGATATACTATTAATTCTTGAAGCCATCAAGGTGATGAATTTCTAGAATGGATTGATGTCATGAAAGATGAGTTAAAATCAATAGCATAAAAGAAAGTCTAGAATCTCATTGAATTGCCTAAGAATTTTAAACCTATAAATAAATTTTCAAGACTAATCGCGATTGTAAAGGCAATATCAAAGCTAGACTTGTAGCTAAAGATTTTACTCATAAAGAAAGCATTGATCATACGAAAAGATTCTCCAATTATGTATCTAAGAAGAAAATTTTTAGAATTATAATAATATTGGTCAGTTATTTGATTTAGGGTTTTGTTAAATTTATGTAAAGATATATTTTTAGCAGGAGTTTAGATGAAGTCTATATGAATCAATCTAAATAAATTTCTTCAAATTAATGTAATGTATATTTGGTGGTTAGGGACATGGTAGTACGCGTATGTTGTGGTTCGGAACGCAAAATCAGGTGTTTGAACACCCGAAATACCACTTTTTGGGTTAAGAACAAGGGTGAGTGTGCCATCAGTGTCACAATTGGAGTCATGAGAGGTTGGAAATGGAGCAAATAAGGTGCATTGGATTTCCTAGAGATGAACAAGTGAGGAGAGATGCCAAATCACCTATATAAAGTCAATTTGACTTTAAACCAGTACATTTTCTCTCTCCTCATCTCATAATACAAAAAATTAAGAAAAGAAACAAGGGTTTGGAGTGTTAAACTTGGTGATTCAAGGAGCTTGGAAGGGTGAAATCATCAAAAGCAAGGTGAGAATCATAAACACCTCAACTTTCTCTATCTTTTGATCTCAATTTAAGAGGTGTTGGTGGATTGTTTGGTTGTTGTTGGGTTGTTGTTTTGATGAGTTTGAAGTGCTATGTAGTTGAGTTGTTTGTGTTGTTGTTAGTGTTGGTGGAGTTGTTAAAAACCCATAATTTTCAGCAGTTTTGCTGTGCAGAGTGTGATTAGTGCGCTAATGACGTCATTCAGCGCGCTAGATGACAGTTAGCGTGCTAGCAAAACTAGGATATATGGGACTAGGCGGAGCCGGATCGGGGGTTATTGTGCGGTTTGAGGTGTGTAGTATCCTATTGGGTTTTGGGGTTCATAAGCAGCGGAGATTACAAAACAATTTTGACAAAAACCCCAACAGGATCCGAATCTAATTCCATTAAAAACATTTAAACCATGAAAATTTAATCATACCTCAGTCGCAATGTACCTTTCTGAAGATTAATCGATCTCTAAGGCGCTACCAACGACGAACGCCCTCTACCAGTAGTCCACACACGAACGGCGGCCGAGATTCGAAGTGCTAGCTTCGAGAGAATACCAAATCCTTTTGTTTCTCTCCAAAACGATTCAGAGCATACCAAAAACCCTAAGTCGTTTCTAAAACGAAAATAGAGTTTCGGCCTATTAATCTTTCGTCCGTGTATTCTAACTTAAAGCGTCTATTTATACAACCCTTGTATATAGACGGTTAAGTAAATTACACATATACCCCTACTTAAAGAAGTATAAGTGTAATACACCACAAGGACGTTTCCGTCATGAATTTTATCATATAAAATTCATTTTTCTGACCCATCTTAAAATCTCACAAAACCATTCTTAGTGTGCGACCCAATAGGCTCATACAACGTTGGTAGCGTACCAAAACACATTTTGGTATACAAGTCATAAGCGGCCTCTAGCAAGACATTATGACTACACAAGTTGTACGAATATCAAATCGATACAACCTAATCAATAGTGTATATAACATCCTTTTGTCACACGATATCCTTTTGATCAAACATAAGGCATGGAATTGTCATCCAACATGTTCAATCGTACTAGTCTCGATCTCTAGGTAGACTAAAAACATCCAAGTGACATTGATCAATATCAATTCACTTAGACTAGGTCTTTTAACAGTCTAACACATCGAGGGATCCACTAGATATCTCTCTTTATATGAGAGGGACAAATTCTATCTCGATTACACAACTTCATCACATTGCTCACACAATAACCAATCAAAACCTTTATAATCGTCCGGTTAAAGACAACGTTTGATTGTGTCAAATTACTGTGTTCCTAATGTTGAAGTCTCTGGCAATCTTAAGTCAGAGGACTGAAAAATATACCTATCATGAGAAACAACTATGACTTAATCCATGTGATGTTCTCATAGCGGGTTCGGTCCAAAGATTTTTGTTCCCTAACAAGTACTCGTGATCTTGATTCGTATCCCTATATGTATAATCATCATATGATCATCAATCAAGACTCACACTGGTCTTAATTCATTATAGTTCTCAGTATAATGATCGACTAAGGACATTTAGGATATTTTTGTAAATACCCATGAATCTTATTATAATGTAAACATGCAAATTAATTATAATAAACAGCAAATGAAATCCTCTATTTTATTAACTAAAAGTATTCCTAAAGACATTTATGGATTGACCTAGGGCACATGCCCCAACATCTCCCACTTGCACTTAGGTCAATCATACATGCATCTAATGCCTAATGATCTAACATGACCATCATGTTTTGCTTGTGGAAGAGCTTTTGTCAATAGATCCGCAACGTTGTCTTCAGTAGGTACTCTGCAAATCTTTACGTCTCCCCTCTCAATAATTTCTCTGATGAGATGAAAACGCCCGAGTATATGTTTGGATCTGTGGTGTGATCTAGGTTCCTTGGCCTGTGCTATTGCCCCGTTATTGTCACAATACAAACAAACAGGGTTAACAATACTTGGAACCACACCTAGTTCGAAATGAACTTTTTGATCCAAATCCCTCCTTTCTTTGCATCGGACGCCGCAATATACTCACTTTGTAGAATCTGCCACATCTCTTGCTTCAAGTTTTCCACTTCTTTTCGCACCCCCATTCAAAGTAAACACATATCCAGATCTGCGATATAAAATCATCTATATCGCTTTGAAAACTTGCATCTGTGTAACCATTTACAACTAGATCATTTTTCAAAACCTCCATAGACCAAGAACACTTCCTTAGTCCTTCTTAAGTACTTAAGGATGTTCTTTCTTGCTATCCGGTGACTCTCACCGGATCCGATCGATATCTGCTTGTAGTGCTCAAAGCATATGATACATCGTGTCGAGTGCATAACATGACATACATGATAGATCCAATAGCTGATGCATATGGAATCTTATTCATACGATCTCGCTCATCATTTGTCCTAGGACATTGATTCTTGCTGAGACTTATGCCATGAGACATTGGCAACAATCCTCTTTTAGAGTCTTGCAAACTGAACCTATTCAGCACCTTGTCTATGTAAGCACTCGACTTAGACCGATTAGCCTCTTAGATCTATCCCTATAGATCCTTATCCCTAGGATATAGGCTGCATCTCCTAAGTCTTTCATTGAGAAACACTTCCCTAACCAAGACTTGACACTCTGCAATGTTGGGATGTCATTTCCAATGAGTAATATATCATCAACATACAGTACCAGAAAAACAACTACACTCCCACTGACCTTCTTGTATACACAAGGCTCATCTTCGTTCTTAATAAAACCAAGATCCTTGATTGCTTTATCGAAACGAAGATTCCAACTCCGAGAAGCTTGCTTTAATCCATAAATGGATCTTTGAAGCTTGCATACCTTCCTAGAATTCTCAGGATGTACGAAACCTTCAGGTTGTGTCATATACACGTCCTCAAGCAGCTTTCCATTAAGAAATGCTGTTTTTATATCCATTTGCCATATTTCATAGTCATAATATGCAACAATGGCAATTAAAATTCTTATGGATTTAAGCATGGCTACTGGCGAAAAAGTTTCATCATAATCAACACCTTGAGTCTGCAGAAACCTTTTGCTACAAGTCTTGCTTTAAAAGTATGCACTTTGCCATCCATGTCAGTTTTCTTCTTGAAAAACCATTTACATCCAATGGTCTTACCACCTTCAGGTAAATCAACCAAGTTCCAAACTTGGTTATCATACATGGATTGCATCTCGAGTTCATGGCACTTAGCCATTTATCGAGTCTGGTCCAGACATAGCCTCCGATAAGTGGTGGGCTCATTTTGGTCTATAAGCGACATCACGACTATCGGTAATGAGAAATCCGAATCTCTCTCGGCTCATGTCTTACCCTACTAGATTTACGTGGGCCTTGTGTCACTTGTGGAGGTTCAACTGGTTCGAGCGTTGTTGAACTTCCGAGAGCGGTTCGGTGTTTATCTGTGGTTCTTGAACTTCTTCAAGATTTATTTCTCTCCCACTAGTGTCTTTTGAAATAAACTGTTTTTCCATAAAGGCACCTTACCGAGCAACAAACACTTTGTTCTCAGCAGGATTATAAAAGTAATATCCTTTTGTTTCCTTAAGATACCCCACAAATAAACACTTGTCAGATTTAGGTGCTAGTTTTTATGAGACTTGTCGCTTTACGTAAGCCTCACAACCCCAAATCTTAAGAAAAGACAAACTAGGTCTCTTCCCGTACCATATCTCTTATGGTGTTTTATCAACCGCTTTAGAAGGAACTCGATTTAGAGTGAAAGCTGCAGTTTGTAATGCATAACCCCAAAAGGATAGTGGAAGATCCGCATGAATCATCATAGATCGAACCATATCTAATAAGGTTCGATTTCTCCTTTCAGAAACTCCATTCCATTGTGGAGTTGCTGGTGGAGTCAATCGGGAGACAATCCTACAATTTTTAAGATGATCATCAAATTCTTGGCTTAAATATTCACCACCTCGATCTGATCGAAGTGTTTTGATAGTTTTACCAAGTTGATTATGCACTTCATTTTGAAACGTTCAAAAAATCTCAAATGATTTAGCTTTATGTTTCATTATATATACATAACCATATCTGCTGAAATCATCAGTAAATGTAATGAAGTACTGATAACCTCATCTAGCCATTGTGTTTATAGGACCGCATACATCAGTATGTATTAGACCCAATAAATCACTTGCCCTTTCACTGTGTCCAGTAAAGGGACTTTTAGTCATCTTGCCTAGTAAACAAGATACGCATGTTTCATATGTTTCTAAATCAAATGAATCTCGAAGCCCATCTTTATGGAGCTTCGTTATGCGTTTCTCATTTATGTGTCCGAGACGATAATGCCAAAGATAGGTTTGATTACATAAATGACAATTTTCTTCCTTTTCTTTTGGGTGTTTTGAAGCAGGAACATGCCGGGTCTTGACTTGTTCCATAGGCTTTGCGACAGGTGCAACAACAGCCTTGGCAACTCTAGCCTTGCCTTTGCCTTTCTTCTTCATTCTCTTTCCCTTTTAGACCATCAACACATTACTAGAGGGTTTCTTGATATTTTGTTCAGCAGTTTTGAGCATCAAATGCAACTCCGAAATTGATTTCTCCATATTATTCATATTGTAGTTCATCACAAATTGTGAGTAACTTTCTGGTAATGAATTCAAGATCAAATCCGTAGCCAACTCTTGGCTTATGGGAAATCCGAGTCTATCAAGCCGGTCAACATAGCCCTTCATCTTCAGAACATGAGGACTAACTGACTCACCCTCAGTCATCTTGCAAGAATGTAGGTTCTTGACTGTCTCGAACCTTTATTGTCTAGCTTGCTGTTAGAACATTTCCTTCAGAGTTACGGCCATGTCGTAGGCTTCCATTAGTTCCATGTCCTTCTGAAGTTCATGAACCATAGTTGCTAGCATAATACATGCAACATCAATAGAATCGTTGACATGCTTATTATGCGCATCCTTCATAGCTTTCGTAACATTGGCCAGTGGGTCCTCAGGGATTGAAGCTTCCAGGACATACAACTTGCGTTCATGCTTAAGAACATATATTTTATTGATTTGTTCAATCACTAAACAATTTGGAAATTTTTTTTTTACTTTTCACTAACAAAAGAATTTCCGTACGCTAGGATTAGTTAGACGGCGGTCCCGCTTTTTTTTTTTAGAAGACGAATCTCAATTCCGAAAATTAAAATTCGCTATAGAAAATCATAATTTTCGCTGATTTTATTATCATAAATTAACCCCTTAATTTATCCAAAATTAAGTCAATTAAAACATTTTAATTAACCCGGGCCCACATCTAACTAATCATCTTATCCTAATCCAATTAGGATTTAAGATATTTGAATCTTAGTATATCACCAATAACAAGATTCTTGATATTTATCTCCTATTCTAATTTGTTATCTATCTTTATCAAATAGAAACTTCATAACAAAATAGATATAACAAGATAAATAATTAATCTCGAAAATTAATTATTTATTTTGGATTTAAGATATTTGAATCCTAGTATATCACCAATAATAAGATTCTTGATATTTATCTCATATTCTAATTTGTTATCTATCTTTATCAAATAGAAACTTCATAACAAAATAGATATAACAAGATAAATAAATAATTTCGAAAATTAATTAATTATAAATAAATAATTTCGAAAATTAATTATTTGTAAATAAATAATTTCGAAAATTAATTATTTATAAATAAATAATTTCGAAAATTAATTATTTATAAATAAATAATTTCGAAAATTAATTATTTGCAATTTCTGTCCTCATCCAAATAATCACAAACATGTAATTGAATCATGAACTACTATCCCAATCGAACCTAATGGTGTTAGTTTCGAATTAATATTCAACCTTATACAATTCAAGAAACGTAAGACAATGTAACCTAAATATGCATACTGAATTACAGAGATTTCATCCATGCATCAATACACGAAAAATAAAGATTACACCTAATGGTGTCATGGATCACACAACACGAAATTCAATTCATTAAAATTATTTGAATTAACCTAACATGGTTACTAGCATGTACGAAATTGATTTTAATTAAATCACGAATATGTGTATCATATACACAAAACATGATAATAAATCTCAAAGACAACTTATGTATATCACATATACATCAACTATTAACATGCTTTCAATCATATATCATGTATATATCAGAAGAAAACATGCAATGAATTTAATGGAATCGAACTCGAAGGCTCTGATACCACTGTTGGGTTTTGGGGTTCATACGCAGCGGAGATTACAAAACAATTTTGACAAAAACCCCAACAGGATCCGAATCTAATTCCATTAAAAACATTTAAACCATGAAAATTTAATCATACCTCAGTCGCAATGTACCTTCCTAAAGATTAATCGATTTCTAAGGTGCTGCCAACGACGAACGCCCTCTACCAGTAGTCCACACACGAACGGCGGTCGAGATTCGAAGTGCTAGCTTCGAGAGAATACCAAATCCTTTTGTTTCTCTCCAAAATGATTCAGAGCATACCAAAAACCCTAAGTCGTTTCTAAAACGAAAATAGAGTTTCGACCTATTAATCTTTCGTCCGTGTATTCTAACTTAAAGCGTCCATTTATACAACCCTTGTATATAGACGGTTAAGTAAATTACACATATACCCCTACTTAAAGAAGTATAAGTGTAATACACCACAAGGACGTTTCCGTCATGAATTTTATCATATAAAATTCATTTTTCTGAACCATCTTAAAATCTCGCAAAACCATTCTTAGTGTGCGACCCAATAGGCTCATACAACGTTGGTAGCATACCAAAACACATTTTGGTATACAAGTCATAAGCGGCCTCTAGCAAGACATTATGACTACCCAAGTTGTACGAATATCAAATCGATACAATCTAATCAATAGTGTATATAACATCCTTTTGTCACACGATATCCTTTTGATCAACATAAGGCATGGAATTGTCATCCAACATGTTCAATCGTACTAGTCTCGATCTCTAGGTAGACTAAAAACATCCAAGTGACATTGATCAATATCAATTCACTTAGACTAGGTCTTTTAACAGTCTAACACATCGAGGGATCCACTAGATATCTCTCTTTATATGAGAGGGACAAATTCTATCTCGATTACACAACTTCATCACATTGCTCACACAGTAACCAATCACAACCTTTATAATCGTCCGGTTAAAGACAACGTTTGATTGTGTCAAATTATTGTGTTCCTAATGTTGAAGTCTCTGGCAATCTTAAGTCAGAGGACTGAAAAATATACCTATCATGAGAAACAACTATGACTTAATCCATGTGATGTCCTCATAGCGGGTCAGTCCAGTACTTTGTTCCCTAACAAGTACTCGTGATCTTGATTCCTATCCCTATATGTATAGTCATCATATGATCATCAATCAAGACTCACACTAGTTTTAATTCATTATAGTTCTCGGTATAATGATCGACTAGGGACATTTATGATATTTCTGTAAATACCCATGGATCTTATTATAATGTAAACATGCAAATTAATTATAATAAACAGCAAATGAAATCCTCTATTTTATTAACTAAAAGTATTCCTAAAGACATTTATGGATTGACCTAGGGCACATGCCCCAACATATCCCAGCTGAAATTTCTTGAGCAGTACTTTATTTTGCTTTTGAATTCATATTCTGTCTTTCATTACTCTATTCTTGGTGTGTTATAATGGACGAACGTTGAGGCTCTCCCTCTGTTCTATTTCTGTGTGTACGTTCACTATGCCATATCACGTGTGCAATCTCGATAAATAGGTCGACCCGAGAGTTGTGTCGGGCACGTGTGGGTGCGTCGTAGGTTCCACACTAACCACATAGTGGATCCAGATACTGACGTTGCTTGAGTGCTACTCACCGTCAGTAGTCTTTTGGAGTCTGAAGTATGGCATTAGTCTGACCCTAGGCTCTAGGAACACACACTTTGAGATTCCACTATTACTTATGCATGCGATGAGCACAGTTGCCTGTTTTTATTTCCGCATGTTTACTTAATAGTTTGTTTAAATTTTAGTATTTACTTTCCGTATTGCTCACTTAATTTCCTTGGGAATACTCACTCTGGACTTGTCATCTGCCTTTTTGTGATGGCTTGAGTGCAAATTTTAGTACAAGTCGAGGCAAAGGAAAACTTTCAGAATATTTGTGATTCATAGACATATAGCCAAACTTGTATGTTTGTAATATAAAGAAATTTATAGTAGAATGAATTGAACACCAAGTCCGCAAACTTAATAAGTCTATGTATGGATTAAAACAAGCTCTCCATCAATGGTACATTAAGTTAATGATACCATAAAGTCATTCAGACTTAAAAAATGTGATGTGAATCGATGCATAGATCTGAAGGTCAGTGGGAGCCAGTTCATATTTTTATACTTTGATGATATTTTCCTTGATAAGAGTGATCTCAGTATGTTCTGTGAGATCAAAGAGTTTCTCTTTCATAACTTTGAAATAAACAATACATCAAACCGAATTTCGATTTTACTGTTGCCGTGTTGGGATGTTGGGATGTTGCCAAAGTAACATTTTCATAGTCCAATTTTGAGCTGCAAAGAAGGTATTACGACGTTTATAATGGGCAAAAGATAACATGCTCAAAAAGTTTGATTACTTTACAGATTTTGGTTATTCAAACGTATACTTTGTTGTTTGTCTTCAAACTCTACTTTTGGGCATGTTTTCTTTTCACTAATGGAGAAATCTTTTTAAGTGCTAAGTAGACAATTACGATTACTTCTATTTTGACAGTTGGGTTTGTAGTTTAAAGCTATAAATTAAGGATTATAAGGTTAAGAAACTTCATTTAAGGGTTTCGTACTATTAACTTAATTTTCAAGCCATTGGCGAAGAAGTTCAAAAGAAAGAGTGTCAATTAAACATATTAGTACATGTCTTATGATTACAAATCCCCTAATGAAAAGATTACATCAAATGCATTTAAAGAACATGTCGACAAGAATGAGCCTTGGTTGTAATTTTTAAATAATCTTAATTTGGGATTTGATTATGTTTAAGTTTAAGTTTTACTTTATGAGATCTCATTTAATGTGCTAATTATATTGTAGTATGTGCACACTTATTTTAAGGATCATTATAAGTGAATTTAGTCTTTGACACATACATTATAGTTTATGAGTAATTTAAAATGAATTAGTATTGCTCGTGGTACATGGAATGGAATATGTCATATTTTGATGTATAACCGGTATGACTCTCATTGCTATTTTATGTTATAATGATTTTAAGATACCAAACATATATGTGCGCTAATATAAAAATTATGTAATGTTTGGTCGTAATGCGGGTCAAGTGGGAGAACCATTAAACTATATGTGACCCACATTATTGAAATTTATGATACTATGAGACAGGTGGGAGAATTTAAGAGCATTATATGTCTCATAAGGTTATGTCTTAATGTACATATGTAACTTATGAACTTAAAGTCTTTTGAGCTCCTTTTAGGTTACCAATTTGATGGAAATTGGTATTAATATGTAGGAAGCTTAACGGTTCTCTTTCAAACCTATAAAAATGCACTTGTATCATCAAACAATGAGTCAAATGTTGAGGCGGCGATAAAGATCTTAGGTTTTAGGAGTCCATATAATCGCTTCCGCTAGTAATTCTCTATTTGATCTAATTCTTATGTTTAAGAATGCTTACAGTAAGGTGCATGATCGATTCTCAATAAAAAAGAAGAAGAAAAAAAAAAACAACATAGCCTAAATTCCAAATTAATTGATATCTTCCATTGTGGGCGATTTAGAGCATTTGCACAAAAAAAAAAGAAACAACAACAACAACGACAACGTAGTCCCAAAAAAAACACAATATATATTTTTATGTAATAAGCCAATTTGAAGTTTAATTAAATGTTCCGAAACTTGGGTTAAATTAATTTAGAGCATTTGCGCCAAATAATAATAATAATAATAATAATAATAATAATAATAATAATAATAATAATAATAATAATAATAATAATAATAATAATAATAATAATAATAAATACCATTTTGTATGGGGATGTGGATTGAGGTCGATGTGTACAAATTAGAATAGGGTAGATATTAGGTTAAAAAAATGTTTCCAATGGGAATGCATATTTGCTCTATGTGGGTGACATGACATATGACAAGTCTGAATCTATAGTTACATAATTGGTCAGAGTCTGCTGAACCTTTAATTGAAGAATCGATCCGAACCCACTGAAGTCTTAGGTCGATAATTGTTAATCAAGTTTCACTAAATAGGTTTGATTGGACTAAACTAACCTTAGAAGGTTAGTCTCAACCATGTGTCGCTGAATCTAAAATAGATATATCGAGTATCGACTATTTCATGTTAACTCGAAAACTGAATTAGGACATACTCTCTCTCTATATATATATATACTAGTCATTTCCCTGCGCGGAATAATAATAATAATAATAATAATAATAATAATAATAATAATAATAATAATAATAATAATAATAATAATAATAATAATAATAATAATAATAATAATAATAATAATAATAATAATAATAATAATAATAATAATAATAATAATAATAATAATAATAAACAATAAAACACTATATTCATAGTTATTCTCATTGAGTCAAACGAAAGGTTCATAAAAGAACAATAATAATAAGAAAAAACAAAACACTATATTGCTTTCTTTAGCTTTTGTAGCATTCTATGGACTGAACAACATCTCACCATTCTATTTTTCTCAATTTTCTCAATTTTCTCAATTTTTTTATTTTTGTTATTTATTTAATTATTATTTCAAGAGATATAATTATACATTATGTGTACATTTATTAATAATTAATAGTGGTTATCTTATCATTAATAGATTGAGTACGTTGAACTTGAGATCATGAGTAAATACAAGGAATTGAATGTAGTGCAAGTTACATTCCCTTATAAATTTCAACTTTCATCCATTATTCTTGCAATCGACTTGTTTTTTTTTTTTCCTTCACCATTCAAAAAATAACAAAAAAACCAATTTTATTATACCTAACCTTAGATTCCTTCAATTCTCAACCAATTATTACCCAATGACTTCAAGATATGATCGATGGATTTTAACATCGCCTCTACATTCAAAAGCTGTTCTACTTACCCATAGTTTCATGCATCTAGTGATATAACAACCATTCACAACACTTATAAGCTAACCACTTTCGATCGCCCTCCTTTAGGTAGGTTTGCTCTATATTGGATATAATCGTTTAGTATGTTTTCCATAAGTTCAAGACTGAAGTGAATCATTATATCTAAACAAAAATCAATAGTCACGTGACCTTTATGCTACCTTTGTTATGTTGTTTGTTGGTTTAGATTCTTCAATTGGAGTGGACATGCGATATGAAGGAATTTATATTTAAGGGTTATAGTTGATCAATATACACTACTACATGAGATTGTCATTGCTTAAAAATGTTGTTCAGTCCATATAATGCTACAAAAGCTAAAAAAGGCAATATAGTGTTTTGCTCTTTCTTATTATTATTGTTCTTTTATGAACCTTTCGTTTGACTCAATGAGAATAACTATGAATATAGTGTTTATTGTTTATTGTTATTATTATTATTTCACCTGCGCGGAGCGCATGAAAATGACTAGTTTATATATATAGATAGATAGTTCCTTGCTATGCCTTGCATGTCGACCAATGTGAAAAGAGCCAATAAGATGACTCATTGTTTTTTTATTTTTTTTTATTCGAGCCTTTTTACCAAGTTCCTCCTTTAATCCATGAGATTCTAGGAAATTATTCAATCATATAGTTTTGTTATTTGTTATACATAGAATTGAAGTTGGATGGAAGAAGTGGAGGAGTGCAACATGTATAATTTGTGATCGAAATATCCCACGTACCAATCTAAAAGGAGAATTTTATGGAATTTTAATTAGTATGGAAGTGAATGTTGGGCGGTAAAGAAACAACAACTACATCAAATGAATGAAGCGGAAATGTGGTTGTTTTGATGGATGCGTGATAAAATCGTAAAGATAGAATAAGAAGTACAAAAATTCAAAGAAATTTATTTGCATCACCAATTGACGCAAATATTAGGGATGGGCGGTTGTGGTGGTTTTGACACCAGAAAAGATGGCCCACAAATGCCCCCATTTGGAAAACTCGACTTAGTAGAAATTGAAGAAATTGGACAATGTAGGGGTTAGACCGAAACTAACTTGGGACGCATTGATTGTGAATGATTAAAGAATTTGTAAATCACACCATCAATTGCACTAAATCGAGTGTAGTGGAAGGTTTTGATCAATGTAGTTGGCCCATACTAATTTGGGATTGAGGCTTTGTTGTCGTTGTTTAATTGCATAGACTTCTGTCTTGTGAACTGGCATGAATTTTGGTGCAGTATTTCATTCTATGGTTCATATGTTTTTTTGGCTCTATGTCGTGTTGCAGTAGAGACAACGAGTAATATATAAGGAGCAGAAAAAACTAGTTCAACAGCAGGCACAGACAAAAGCCCAGATGGCTCGATATGAAGATGAATTGGCAAGAAAGAGAATGCAGGACTGTTCTTTTAGATACTTTTGACCATATAGGAGGTGCAAACTAAATTCCTCGTATATATACACGTGCAGTATTGGAACCATTTTGTTTAGTTACCTTTTTTATTTGAAAATTTATTCATCTGAAGATGTTGAACTAACACATGTTTCTTTCTCTTAAGAGCTACAGCACAGGTATTTTATTTTATTTGATGCGTTCGACGCGCATCAATTTTTGTTATGTTACACTAGATAACGTTTATTAAACTCCCAAGTCCATGTTTGCTGCCAAATATAAACTGAGAAATTCAAAATAGATGGCCATCAATATTAATCGTCACTAATATATGGTAAATCATCGACACAGTAATGAGTTCTTAACTAGCCTCTGTAGGATTATTTAAACCGAAGGTTTGAGAAAAAAGATTTTATTTATTTTTTTTATAAAAAAATAGTACATTTTTTTCTATTAGATCTTTTCTTAATTTCTTATTATATTTACTATTTCCAAAAAAAAAAAGATTTCTTGTGTTTTATTTAATAATTAGAAATTTCATGGTTTCATATATATATATATATATATTAGTTTTCATAACGTGCTTCGCACACTTTACATAAATTTAATTAAAACTAAAAGTAAGGTTGACGTCATTGGTGTGTGAAAAAAAACAGGTAATTAATGGTTGAAGAACATTGTCAATTATTTTCGTGTCAATGCGAAGGAGAGATTACTCTTAAATATATAGTTAGGGACGATAAGCTGCTGTGAATTTAAAATTTGAAGTTTTGTTAGGACAACGATTATTTCTATGCCAGTATTGTATGCTGTAGAAAGAGTTGGCTTTTGTATCTATTTTTTTCATTTTCATTAATAAATGCTTTCCCATAGTTTTGAAGTAAAGATGGTCCCTCAATTTATGCTCAACTTCCAAATTGAAGATTGAGATTGCAAAGAGTGTATATTTGAATTATGCTGAAATTTTATTAAAATTAGCTTACGAGTAAAATCTTGTACATGATCAATTAGAAGTTGTGAGACTATTCATTGACAAGAAAGATAACAAGTGTTTCTTACAAATGGAGATTTAGTTACATTCATATTGTAGACAACATATTTTACAGAATAGCCCGAGGTCTCCAATAACCAAACATATTTCAATTATTATTATTATTTTTATCTTTTCTTCAACATATTGGGGAAGTTGGAAACATAAGAGTACCTTATTCATATTTTAAGAGCTTTTGCATATTTTCTTGCGCAAATATCTTTTTTTTTTTTTAAATCTCTTCCCCAACATATCTACCTCGTTTGTTGGTTTGTTTGTTTTAATGACAATGCAGCAGACTTCGTAACTTCCCATTACAAATATATAGAACTAGTTCTCCATTACAAATCCCAGTACCACTCCGCCGAGAATTCGATAAGATTGCTGCCTAAAATAGTATCATCCAGAACGATATCGCCATTTTCGATGGCTGCATTTTCAAAAATTGTGGATTTTGGTTGGTGATCATGGTACTGCACATCCTTTAGGGAGCTTAAGAGCTGATTTATTTGCCCTTTCGACTCGAGAGTTCTCGCTCTTGTCAACTCCAGTTGCTCCAGAAGATCTTGTACTTGCTTCTGCAAATGGAAGACGACGCCTGCGCTTGCATGGACAGGATCTCGAAGCCTCCCTCGAGCTTCATACACCATGCTTTTCACTGCATCCTCCCTATTTCTTTCTTCAACCGCCTACAATTAATAAACAAAAATCATTTTAATATCTCATGCAATTGCATTACTTAATAAACGGAAATATAGCAGTCCTAATTGATTAAACGTAACATATATATACAAATCTATATATGTATGATTCATGACATTAACATGGCTAAAATTATAGACTAGCACTCACTTGGAGCATTTTGATCACATTACTTGCACCATAAACCTTGTGCACAACCGCGAAACTCTCAACTTCCTCCAAAGGGAAATATGGCGCCAAGAGGCAGTCGTCATTGCATCGGCGACGAAGCATCCTGCATGCTGCGCAAGGTCGACTAATTCTAGACAATATCAAATCCATTTGAGCATCCATTAATTTGTTTGAGGTACTATATATGTAGATATAGAAACTCCAAGACCACCTATTTTACTTAATGAGCAAAACTGATGAAGAGCCTGTGCAAGTGTACATATATAATGCAAGTGAAGGTGAGGTTTAAGGGCACAAATTGGCAAGTGAGAAACACATGTATATATATGCAATGTTCTCAATAGGAAATTCAAAGAAGATTGCAAGAAAGTTGGTAAGGTGGCATTATAGAGTATATGGTTAGAATAATAGAGAATAATAACAATGGAATATATGTGCCAACAAATGGACAGCCTATATATACATTTATATCCTCGTGAGTCACACTTCCAATAGATGAAGCCTACCATTTTAGCCCCTAAAATTACTAAGGTGTGACCTATATATATAGAAATAATGAACTAATATTTTATGATATATATAGAGATGCACCACATTTTTAGTAATATATGAACTAATATTTTATGATATATATGAAATAATTACTAAATATTATGGTCGATCCAAAGGTACACCAAATTTTAGTAATGTATGTAAATTTTATGACAAGTTAAAAATCGAATGGATACTCAGAGGTACCACACAATTTTATTTTTATTTTTTTACTTACTTATAGAATAAAGTATATTATGTTTTTACCCAAAGGAAAAACACAATATTACCAATATTACAAATGATTCATATATGCATACATTGATATTTTGATACTCCATCAATCTCTATATGATAAATATTATGAAAGATATAATTAAATAATTAAATAGTGTCCTAGTCCATTTGCTAAACTCTATGAACGACATGTTCTTTGTGTTTAGCACACAATACCTGGTATACTCCTCGACAAAATGATGTAGCGTAACAAAAAAAAATTGATGAAAATGGTTAGGGTTATACTGAGTAATTTTACATTTCCTAAGTCATTGTAGACGAAAGCCTTAAAATTGCTACATATTTATTGAATAAAGTTCCTTGTAAATCAGTTCTTAAAATATCTTTTGAGTTATGCACTAAAAGAAAACCTTGCTTAAGACATTTCAATGTCTAAGGTTGTTCAGTAAATACTAGAATTTATAATGCACAAGAAAGTACATTAGAATACTTAATGATCAATTACTATTTGATTGGTTATTTTATAAAACCTAAAGTTTATAGAATTTACTATCCTAACCATTTTATATGGAATATCGAAACTGAAAATGCTAGATTCATCAAGAATGGTATAATTAGTGGGAGTGACATATCATATTACCTATAATTTTTAATGAAGTAGTAGTTGCTCCTAGTAGTGATTCTCATAAAGAAATTATTGAAATCACTGCAATTAAATACACATGTTAATGATTATAATTAGGATGCATAATAAAAATCTCGAATAGTGAGGAGATATACTATTAATTCTTGAAGCCATCAAGGTGATGAATTTCTAGAATGGATTGATGTCATGAAAGATGAGTTAAAATAAATAGCATAAAATAAAGTCTAGAATCTCATTGAATTGCCTAAGAATTTTAAACCTATAAATGAATTTACAAGACTAATCATGATTGTAAAGGCAATATCAAATGATAGAAAGCAAGACTTGTAGCTAAAGATTTTACTTAGAAAGAAAGCATTGATCATACAGAGATATTCTCCGGTTATGTATCTATAAATATTACTTATATAATCATAATAATATTGGTCAGTTATTTGATTTAGAATTTCGACAAATTAATGTAAAGGTTTTTTTTAGTAGGAGTTTAAATGAAGTCTATAAGAATCAATATAAAAAAAATTATAGTAGAAGGAATTGAACACCAAGTCTGCAAACTTAATAAGTCTATGTATGGATTAAAACAAGCTCCCCATCAATGGTACATTAAGTTAATGATACCATAAAGTCCTTCAGACTTAAGAAAAGTGATGTCAATCAATGCATATATCTGAAGGTCAGTGGGAGCCAGTTCATATTTTGATACTTTGATGATATTTTTCTTCATAAGAGTGATCTCAGTATGCTCTCTGAGATCAAAGAGTTTCTTTTTTATAACTTTGAAATAAATAATACATAAGATCGAGTTTCGATTTTACTGTTGGTGTGTTGGGATGTTGCCAAAGTAACTCTTTCATGGTCCAATTGTGAGCTGCAAAGAAGGTATTACGACATTTATAATGGGCAAAAGATAACATGCTCAGAAAGTTTGATTACTTTACAGATTTTGGTTATTCAAACGTATACTTTGTTGTTTGTCTTCAAACTAAAAGTCTACTTTTGGGCATGTTTTCTTTTCACTAATGATGAAATCTTTTTACGTGCTTTGCGGTTTTAATCGAGACTGAAGATTCATGGAAGATGATTGAGAGCGAAATCTAGCTAGGGTTTTGATCAAGAGGAGAGTCGTTTCAGTAGGTTGAGTCTTTGGACGAAGAGCGAGAGATGTTTAGGTTTGAGTTTTGTGTTCTGTTTTCCTAACAATTTATATACATTGGATAGCCATTTACTAAAACCCCCACTAATAAGGTGCTATTAAAAGGCCTAATTGTTCTAGTGTAAGAGTTTCCATAGCGGTTTTTTTTAAACCCCTATGAATTAGGTGCTAATTACCTAATACATGAGGGCTACTTCAAACCTCTATGTATAAGTGCTATTCAAAGCCTAATTGTCTAATACATGGAGGTTAATTAAAACCTCTATCTATTAAGTGCTATTAAAAGTCGGCCCAAATTGTTTTAGTGTTTGAAAAGCTTAATTGTACATCTTCTTCCTCATCTAAGTCCTTCACCAATTTAAGGTCGAGGAACGGTAGCTAGAGACACCAAAGCAGAAAAAAGCTTCTATTCATAGTTTGATTAGGGTACATGTGCCAAGACCTTTTGCTATACAATCACTAGAACATTTTTTGTCTTTATCAGAGGTTTTAAAACCCCTATTAAATTGAGTGTTATTAAATTTCATGTAAAAATGTGTTATGTTTTAATTTTTAATACATGTATTACATAGAGGTTTTTTGAAACTCCTATCAATTAGGTGTTATTTAATAACACCCCTTTTAATAGGGGTTTAAAAATCTCTATTAAATACCGAAATTGTTCTAGTGAATATATTATATATATATATATATATTGAACGGTCATCTAATTTATTAGGTAGTGTTAAAAAAAAAAAAAAAAAAAAAAATAGAACTCATGGTTCATTCATGCATACCAAATGGTTATCTTCATTGTAGCATATATAATAGCAAAAACTAAATCAGGGAGCATGAGTTTTCAAGAATCGAAGAAGATTTACACAAAGAGTGTTGAGATTTATTTATTTTTTTAAACGGCAGTGCTTAATTAGATAAAACTTAATAAAAATTTTAAACCAATAAACATGATGTAGAAGAATAAACAATATGCCATTAAAACTTAATCCAACACTAAATTAGATCATTAGATAAAACAAATCATTCGTGGATTAAAACTAATTTGAGATTCATGGCTTGGTATGATTTATGAAAGAAATGTATATACATTGGTATATATGCACCCATAGGTTGAGCAGTAAGCAAAGAATGCATTGTCAATTTGATATATATATATATATATATATATTTAAAGTCTCGATTTCAGTGATTAAACTTACACACATATATATCATCATCATTTAGGAATAAAAATGTCCCACATAAAATATATTCATCTGTTGTGTTTAAACAAGTATATGTTATTCAAAGCTAATATCTGCATTCACGGAAACATGATGTCATTTCCAATTCAACAGTAGCCAAAATCATCAAGTAACTATTCATGAAAAACTCTACTGATCTAGTAAGCTTTGATACCGCATTTAAGCATTCTTAATGCTTAAACATAAGAATTAGATCAAATAGAGAATTACCTGAGGAAGCGATTATATGGACACCAAAAAACCATGATCTTTATCAACCTCATGAGCCTCAACATTTGAGAATTTCGCGGTTGTGCACAAGGTTTATGGTGCAAGTAATGTGATCAAAATGCTCCAAGTGAGTACCAGTCTATAATTTTAACGATGTTAATCTCATGAATCATACATATATAGATTTGTATATATATGTTATATTTAATCAATTAGGACTACAATATTTCAGTTTATTAACTAATGCAATTGCATGAGATATTAATACGATTTTTGTTTATTAATTGTTGGCGGTTGAAGAAAGAAAGAGGGAGGATGCAGTGAAAAGCATGGTGTATGAAGCTCGAGGGAGGCTTCGAGATCCTGTCCATGCGAGCGCAGGCGTCGTCTTCCATTTGCAGAAGCAAGTACAAGATCTTCTGGAGCAACTGGAGTTGACAAGAGCGAGAACTCTCGAGTCGAAAGGGCAAATAAATCAGCTCTTAAGCTCCCTAAAGGATGTGCAATACCATGATCACCAACCAAAATCCACAATTTTCGAAAATGCAGCCATCGAAAATGGCGATATCGTTATGGATGATACCATTTTAGGCAGCAATCTTATTGAATTCCCAGCGGAGTGTTAATGGGATTTGTAATGGAGAACTAGTTATATATTTGAAAAGGTTTAGCATGTAAAAGGTGAAAGCCTCAACAAGATGTGTATGACTACAAAGTGTATAGTTCATTGGGGTTTTTCTTATCAAACATATATGTTTTAGATATCGAAAGATTGAATCACGAGTCATGAATGTTCTTTTGAACAATTAGGATTAAGGAATCAATTTGACATGGTGATTAATTCTATGTTTTGTCTTGTTGCATTTATTGAGAGACATTCATGTTTAATGAAATTTCTATATCAACTTCTTTATATATTAAAAGAGTGAATATGGGCCGTGAGGAAAGGTCTATTTTACCCGTTGTTCCATTGCTCCTGGTCATCTCCACCATTCTCCCCATTTCGTATTCCGACTTCGACAATAACAATGGGAACTTCGTCATCTCTTTTTTCTTCCCGGCTTCGACGCCAACAATCTAAAACACTAATCCATCTTCGTCAACAACCTTCAACAACTCTATAGCTATATTTATCACATGTATTTTTTTATATGGTTCCTCAAAGTGTTTATATGTTTGAGTAGTTAACAATGTTGTTGCAAGGATATTATGTAGACTATTAGCGATAAAATAAAATAAAATAAAAGCAATGTCTAATTAGCTGGCATGGCATGATTATCATATAATTCTAGATAAATAGAAACAAGCATACAAGAGTTGCAAAAAATTATTGAAGTCCATATTATCAAGTTGCAGTCTTGTTAATTAGTACTTAAAAGATAATGACGCCTATGTTAGATTAAAATTCATAGATGTATTTTTTTGAGTAAATTCATAGATTGACTTGTATATGTTAATAATAATGTATTTTACATTTTCAATCGTGGTTAAGTCCTTAGAGGATTGATCTAATGAGAATTGGACTTTAAATTGTCTAGACTCTCGAGTATGTAGAGTTTTGATGTGTAGAGATATAAACTCGATCGATTTTAGTGAATTTATTTCTATCTGTTGTTGGTTTTGTTTCTTAATTTGGTATGGTTCAATTGAAGTTCTCTTCAATTTAAGTTAAAAAATTTCAGGTTTATCTCATAATTTGTAAGTTTGGTTTCTTTGCTCATCTCAAACTATAAATAAAGCTTGTACTTTCAGAATTACCCCTCCTATTTTTTGAATGCTTCATTTGATTAAAAATGAAAAGTGTGTTTCTAATATGAGTTGTTTTTGCCTTTTGATTTGATTTCTCATTGAGTTATTGAATAACTGTGCAATGTCATAGTATACTATGTTTTTAAGGGAAGTAACAAAGTCTGCTGCATTGTCACTAAAACGAATAAAGAAACAAACCAACAAACGAGGTAGATATAGAAAATATTTAAAAAAAAAAGATATTATCGCAAGACAATATGCAGAAGCTCTTAAAATAGAAATAAGGTACTCTTATGTTTCCAACTTCCTCAATATGTTGAAGAAAAGATAAAAATAATAATAATAATTAACAATTGTTGAGGTATCTAAGAAAATGTTTATACAATAAAGACAACAAAGACATGTTTGGTTATCGGAGAACTCGGTCTATTCTATAAAATATGTTGTCTACAATATGAATTTAACAAAATCTCCATTTGTAAGAAACACTTGTCATCTTTCTTGTCAATCAATAGTCTCACAACTTGTAATTGATCATCACTAGAACATTTTTGGCATTTAATAAAGGTTTTAAAACCCCTATTAAATAGAGTGTTATTAAATGTCATGTGAAAATGTGTTGTGTTTTAATTTTTAATACATGTATTACATAGAGGTTTTTTAATACTCCCATCAATTAGATGTTATTTAATAACACCCCCCTTTAATAGGGGTTTAAAAACCTCTATTAAATATTGAAATTGTTCTAGTGCATGTATATTACCACCAGATTTTACTTGTTAGCTAATTTTAACAAGATTTCAGCATAATTCAAATATACACTCTTTGCAATCTCAATCTTCAATTTGGAAGTTGAGCATAAATTGAGGGACCATCTTTACTTCAAAACTATGGGAAAGCATTTATTAATGAAAATGAAAAAATAGATACAAAAGCCAACTCTTTCTACAGCATACAATACTGGTATAGAAATAATCTTTACTTCCCCTGTACTAACAAAACATCAAATTTCAAATTCACAGCGCCTTATCGTCCCTAACTATATAAATCAGAGCAATCCCTCCTTCGCATTGACACGAAAATAATTGACAATGTTCTTCAACCATTAATTACCTGTTTTTTTTTTCTCACACCAATGACGTCAACTTTACTTTTAGTTTTAATTAAATTTATGTAAAGTGTGCGAAGCACGTTATGAAAACTAGTATATATATATATATATGAAACCATGAAATTTCTAATTATTAAAAAAACACAAGAAATCTTTTTTTTCGGAAATAGTAAATATAATAAGAAATTAAGAAAAGATCTAATAGAAAAAATGTACTATTTTTTTATAAAATAAATAAATAAAATCTTTTTTCCCAAACCTTCGGTTTGACTAATCTTACATAAGCTAGTTAGAAACTCATTACTTTGTCGACGATTTACCTTTTGGATATTAGAGACTATTAATATTGATGGCCATCTATTTTGAATTTCTCAGTTTATATTTGGCAGCAAACTTGGACTTGGGAGCTTAATACAAGATTATACATAATTAAATCCCAAAAGTCTTCTTCAGAGAGTTTTTTCGAGAGCTTTGATATAGGTGCAAGTACAATAAACATTATTCACGTACATGTAACATAACAAAAATTGACGCACGCCGAACGCTTCAATAAAATAAAAGACATGAGCGGTAGCTCTTAAGAGAAAGAAACATATGTTAGTTCAACATCTTCAGATGAAAAAGTTTTCAAATAAAAAAGGTAACTAAACAAAATGGTTCCAATACTGCACGTGTATATATACGAGGAATTTAGTTTGCACCTCCTATATGGTCAAAAGTGGTGTATATTCCTTGCCCTATGGCTTTAATTTTCCGCCTGCAATTAAAGAGAATATTAGACCTATGTTGTCCAACAAAATTCTCTTGAACCAGTATCTAAAAAAACATGCCTGCATTCTCTTTCTTGCCAATTCATCTTCATATCGAGCCATCTGGGCTTTTGTCTGTGCCTGCTGTTGAACTAGTTTTTTCTGTTCCTCATATATTACTCGTTGTCTCTCCTGCAACATGACATAGAGCCAAAAAAAATATGAATGAACCATAGAATGAAATACTGCACCAAAATTCATGCCAGTGTTAGGTTTAGAGACACCGCAATGACACACTTTATTAATCTCTAATAAACTCGTTAATTACAATGTGGGGAGTTAACTCTAATTTATAAACTCGCATAAACATACTCCTAATCCAACCAGGAGATCCTAAATAGACTCATACTCTAACTCGAAGTCCTAATAAAACTCAAATACTAATCTAATTTAGATTACAACTCTAACATCCCCCCATAATCTAAATTACCTATCTGAATTAAAAAAACATAACATCATCCCCCCATAATTCAGATTGTCATGATTTTCTACTTGATCTTCTCTCGAAACGCAGATCTCGACCTCCATCGACGATGTCTTTTATCATTCACCCGCCATCTATCTTGCACAGCTGCCTCAATGCAGAACAGTGCACAATGCACTCGATTACCTTCGTCATCAACGACGTTATCATGGATGATCTTACAATCCTGAAGTCGAGCTGGTTGTCTCACACTTCTTTGTGCTCTGCAACTGGTACGATGGGGTCTAGCGCCAATGCTAACTGAAGTGCAAGTTTCATCCTCACATCTAATCGTTAATGGTTGAGCAATACACTTTCCTTTTATGTCCCAAATCCACGCACTCTTCTCATCAAACTTGACATCTCTGCTAACAATGACTGCATTGGTAACTAGATTGTACAATTTGTACGTTCCAATCCTCCCTGGAATATAGCCAATAAATATGACCTTCACGTCTTTGTCATCTAACTTCTTCTTGTTAGCATCAAGAACATGTACATATGCAGTGGATCCAAACACCTTCAGGTGTTTGACACTTGGCTTGTAACCACTCTAAGCCTCTTCTGGGGTTATATGGGACACACCTTTTGTGGGAGACCTATTCAGTAAATAAACTGAACATGCAACTGCTTCAGCCCAAAAAGAATCAGGTAGACATTTGACTTTCAACATACTATGAGCCATGTCTACAATCGTCTTATTCTTTCTTTCTGCAACACCATTATGTTGCGGTGTATGTGGTGGAGTGATCTCATGCTTGATCCCATGACGATTACAAAACTTTGAAAATGTCGAGGACGTGTACTCACCACCACCATCTGTCCTCAAAGTCTTGATGTAGCGTCCACTCTGTTTCTCCACAGTTGCCTTGAACTTCTGAAAGCAACTAAAGGCATCAGACTTATTCTTAAAGTATACACCCAAATCATCCTGCTGCAGTCATCAATAAAAGTCATAAAATATTTGTTTCCTCCCAATGAAGCAGTCTGTAGAGGACCATAAACATCTGAGCGAACCAACTGTAGTAGAGATTTGGCACGCCTTGGAGTGTTGGAAGTAATCGTTCGTCTATGTTGCTCCCCCAAAATACACCGTCACAAAATTGCTCTGGATGTTGAATCACAGGCAATCCTTTCACTAAATTTTTATGAGTCAACAACCTCAAACTTTCGAAGTTCAGATGACCATATCTTAGATGCCATAACCATGACTCATCAGAAACAATGGATTTAAAACACGGATAAGATCCAGTCTTAATTTCAATCTGAAATAACATATTTTTCAAAAGAGACTTAAGAATGATCATATCTTTAAAGTCAAACACAGTGAGATGACTATCTTTGAAATTCACTTTGTACCCCTTCTCTAGCAATTGCCCCAAACTTAGCAAATTGCACGTCAATGTCGGTACATATAACACATATGAAATAAACTGATGATCACCATTCTCCAACTGGATCAGAATTCTACCTTTTCCCTTAACTGGAAGTTTCCTATCATCAGCAAACTTGACCTCTGTCAACATTGACTCATCCAACTCATCAAAAAATTCTCTATTGCCACACATGTTATTAGAGCATGCACTGTCAAGATACCACACATTACTCTGAGCATTCTCCTTGACTGATGAAACCATCATTAGTGTCTGATGACATTCCTCATCTTGCTTTGTCTGCTCCTCAGACTCCGACTCTGACTTTGATGATTGCTTTATCCTGCATTGTCTAGCTATATGCCCAAATTTGCGACAGTTGTAACACTGAATCCGATTTCTTTGTTGATCACGACCTTCGTCTTGTCTGCGACCTTTATTTCTATCTCACCTCTGCTGATTATTGTTCTGACCTCTGCCATTATTGTTGACGTTATCACGGCCTTTGAATCTATAATAATTCTTTTGCTTCGGGACAACTGTAGTCTTCAATGCCTGTTTAGTAGGCTTGACTTTTTCATTTTTTTCATTGATTCGTTGCTCATGTGCTCGTAATGAACCAATAAATTTTTCAACTGATTTGGTCTCATAATCTGTCCCGGACTCCATAATAGCAGCTACTACATGGTCGAACTTCGTGGTCAATGTGCGCAAAATCTTCTCGTTCACATCGAGATCGGCGACTTCTCCGCCATTCGTCTTTAATTGATTGACGATTGTCTGAACACGATTGGTGTACTTCTCTATATCTTCTGAGTCATCCATCTCGATCAACTCGAATTGTTGCCTCAAAGTTTGTAACCGAACTTTCTTGGCTTTCTGTACACCCTTGTAGGACATATCTAAAGTGTCCCATGCTTCCTTTGATGTCTTCGCCAGTTGCACTTTCTCAAACGCTACATCATCAAGCGTTTGCAAAATAAAATAAAGTGCCTTCTGATCTTTCTTGCGAAGCTCTTTTTGTGTCGAGGTAGCAGTGGCCCCTGGGTCTTCGAACCCTTCTTCAACGACTGCGAGCAAGTCTTGAAAACTGAACAAGACTCTCATCTGAGTGCTCCATCTATCAAACTTCTTCCTATCAAATATTGGAAGAGTAGGTTGAACTTGGACGTTCCCCGATGTCACCATAATTCACACCAAATAAAAACTAAAAATCTCAATTTTGATTTTAACTCTCTGTTGTACACACTTTGAACAAATTGTTCAAATCTTCGTTTCTTCTCCAAAACAAGAAACACGCACGCTTCGATCTCTCGATAGATCTGAAGCCCAAATTCTGTTCTTGAATCTTCAAGAACTCTCACACAACCAAGATTAAAAATCTCGGTCTCTCTCACACAGATCTCAAGATTTCACTATTGCTTTGATACCGTGTTAGGTTTAGAGACACCGCAATGACACACTTTATTAATCTCTAATAAACTCATTAATTACAATGTGGGGAGTTAACTCTAATTTATAGACTCACATAAACATACTCCTAATCCAACTAGGAGATCTTAAATAGACTCATACTCTAACTCGAAGTCCTAATAAAACTCAAATACTAATCTAATTTAGATTACAACACTAACATCCAGTTCACAAGACAGAAATCTATGCAATTGAACAACAATAACAAAGCCTCAATCCCAAATTAGTAGGGGCAAGCTACATTGATCAAACCCTTCCACTGCACTCGATTTAGTGCAAGTGACGGTGTGCTTTCCAAATTCTTTAAATCATTCACAATCTATGCGTCCCAAGTTAGTTTCGGTCTATCCCCTACATTGTCTAATTTTTTCAATTTCTACTAAGTCGAGTTTTCAAACGAGGGCATTTGCGGGCCATCTTTTATAGTGTCCAAACCGCCACAATCGTCATTCCCTAATAGTTGCGTCAATAGGTGGTGCTACTAAATTTCTTTGAATTTTTGTACTTCTTATTCTATTTTTACGATTTTTATCACGCATCCATCAAAACATCCACGTTTCCGCCTCATTCATTTTATGTAGTTGTTTCTTTACCGCCCAACATTCACTTCCATACTAATTATAATTCCATAAAATTTTCCTTTTAGATTGGTGGGATATTTCGATCACAAATTATACATGTTGCACTCCTCCACTTCTTCCATCCAACTTCAATTCTATGTATAACGAATAACAAAACTATATGATTGAATAATTTCATAGAAACTCATTGATTAAAGGAGGAACTTGGTGAAAAGGCTCAAATAAAAAAAAAAAAAAAAAACAAAAAACAAAAAAAACAATGAGTCATCTTGGCTCTTTTCACGTTGGTCGACATGCAAGGCATAACAAGGAACTATATATATATATATATATATATATATATATATATATGTGTGTGTGTGTGTGTGTGTGTGTGTGTGTGTGTGTGTGTGTGTGTGTGTATTGTTGTGAAGTGTGGATGACCATGCATGCACACCAACATATTGTGCAGTCATGTAACTTGTATTGTCATTTCCAATGTACACCAACTCTTCCATGTATTGTCAAATTACTTGTAATGTGTTGTATGACATGGGGTGTATGTGTTAATTGCCCCACATTGATTACTTGTAAAGTGTTGCATGACATGGGGTGTATATGTTAATTGTCCCACATTGCTAAGGCACATTTGTCATCATACCAAATGGCCTATATAAAGGATGCTAACCTCATTGTAAGAGCACACCAAGTTGAATGAAAACTTCTCATTCCAACTATCTCATTTCTTCTCTTCTCCTTTATAATAGTAGTTTGTAGTAGTAGAAGTTCTTAGTCTTCTATTTCCTTCTCTAGTTCTTAGCAAGTTCCAATTCAATTTACAACACGTTATCAGCACGAGCTTGCTCTAGCATTAAGGAGATCTTGAAGTTCAAGAAGGCTTGTTAAGGAGACAAAGCGAGGAAGGTATAACTTTTGTTATTTAAATAAGTTCAATTTATTTATATATTATTATGGTTGCTTCCTTTTATTACATGCATCACTTCTATATGCATACTTTATTCATATACTATACATTATAACATCACCGATTGCGAAATTATGCTCTGTAGTTGCGTCTTGTACGATCTTCTACATCAGAAATCAAAAGTCAATATGTGACATAACTAGTTTTCTCTTAAAACTACAAACGATTAATTATCGTTCTATTCTTGATTTTATAATACAAATAATGCTAAAAGTTTGAGTTGATAGTGGGTAAGCCTTGTCCCCGGTAAAACTAAACATTGAAAGGGAGACGGGTTATCCCGTTCAAGGAGGCATGACATTAAGAAGACTTTGTCTCGTCACCCAACCTGGAGGTTGTCCCACCAACTCATACGAATAGTACATTTAATTATTAATGAATCAAGTTGTGAACATATACTTAATCATATGTTATGTTTTACACAAAAGAAAAGAGAAAATTATTTACATTATATTTACTTTCAAAATATTAATCAACCATAGTTGAATTTGTTACCTTATTATAATTCTTGTCATGATAATTATATATTACAAATTATGAATAAAGCTTGCATCTATGCAAGGTTGTATGTTGTACACAATCATTTGCCAATATCTCTTTAGAGATTTGAAAAGTGAATATTTCATATATATTTTCACCCTATAATGCTCCAAAAGCTCAAAATGAGAGGTGTCTCAAGCTACAAGATTTAATCAGTCAAATATTAATTATAATTTCACAATTTTAATTACCTCTATGTTGAGGCTATGTGGAAATATGACTGATGAGACAATAAAAAGAAGGTCACGTGGCCCGCCTCGATTTATTGCTGCAACAAATATCGAGTGCGCACGTCAATCCCATAAATATTAAGGATTGATTTCTTCTCTCATGGTAGCTGAGTAAAATAATGAGATATTATAAATATAATATCGATCCCGTCCAATTAGTTCAGCTTCAAATTAAGAAGCATATGTTGCATATAATGATCATGATCGCAATAATAAGTTTATGGACGTGGAAAAGGTGAAAATATCAGGTAAAGGTCGATCGACAATTCCAACAAAAGCTGGAACAAAAGTGGCGCACCACTACAAAGGGTAAATAATTATTGACAATGAGCGCTCATAATTGTGACATTTTTTTGGTCATATATGAAAGGCTATTTTGCCTAAATATTGTCATATATATATATACCCGAAAATTTTTGTGACTTTTACCATGCCTTCAAAATCAAAGGCAAAATATTATGAGTTTTTATCAATAAAATATGACTCTTTTCTAATTTGTCAAATATTATTTGTCCAGATGGATCAACAAATCATGTGTTCAAATCATGAATCAAATAAGAGCGATATATGTCTTGCTGATTGTGCTACAACGCACACAATCCTTAAAAACAGAGAATATTTATCTAGTTTGAACTTAGCTGAGGCTAATGTTCAAACAATATCTGGCATCTCCGATTTGATTAATGGCTCTGGAAGAGCAAATATTATGTTGCCTGGGGGAACAACAATTCATGTTGACAATGCCTTATACTTTGAAAAATCCAGAAGAAATTTACTGAGCTTTAAAGATATTCGACAAAATGGATATCACATCGAAACCGTGAACGAAAATAATATAGATTTTCTCTATGTCACATTGGTTTCAAATGGGAAAAAAGAAGTGTTAGAAAAATTCCCAGCTTTATCCTCTGGATTATATTTTACTCATATAAGGCATGTCGAAACGAATGTCATCTTGAATAAGAAAATTAATGATCCAAAGACATTCATTTTATGGCATGACTGGCTTGGTCATCCAGGATCATCAATGATGCGAAGAATAATTAACAATTCGCATGGACATCCTTTAAGGAGTCACGAAATGTTTTCAGCTGGTGATTATAATTGTGTTAGTTGTTCTCAAGGTAAATTGATAGTTAAACCATCCCCAAGTAAAATTGTTGTGGAATCCCCAGTTTTCTTAGAACGCATTCAGGGAGACATATGTGGTCCTATTCATCATCACTGTGGACCATTTAGATATTTCATGGTTTTGATAGATGCATCGACTAGGTGGTCACATGTTTGTTTGCTTTCAACCCGCAATGTTGCATTTGCGACACAAATCATTATGTTAAGAGCACAATTCCCTGACAACCTAATCAAGACCATTCGTCTTGATAATGCCGGAGAATTTCAATCTCAAGCATTTAAAAATTATTGCATGTCTATAGGAATTACCATTGAACATTCTGTTCTACATGTGCTTACTCAGAATGATTTGGCAGAATCTCTAATCAAACGCATTCAATTAATTGCTAGACCTTTAATCATGAGGACTAAGTTATCAACTTCAGTTTGGGGACATGCAGTCCTTCATGCAGCATCTATCATTTGTTATAGGCCTACTGCATACCATGAACATTCCCCCATGCAGCTCATTTTAGGTCAACAACCAAATATTTCACACTTGAGAATTTTTGGTTGTGCAGTGTATGTTCCTATACCACCTCCCGATAGAACTAAGATGAGTCCACAACGAAAACTTGGGATTTATGTTGGATTTAACTCATCGTCCATTATAAGATACCTTGAGCCCTTAATAGGGGATTTATTTACTGCACGTTTTGCTGATTGTCACTTTGATGAAGCAATTTTCCCACCATTAGGGGGAGATAAGAAGTCTATACAAAAGGAATGACGCAAAATTGCTTGGAATGCATCAACTTTATCACATTATGATCCACGCACAAATCAGAGTGAACTTGAAGTTCAAAAGATCATTCATTTGCAACAAATCACAAATCAATTACCAGATGCATTTAATGATGCAAAACAAGTGAAAAAAATCACATCTTCCAGCTGTAAATGCTCCTGCAAGAATTGATGTCTCTGTGCAACAAAATGCACAAGAACCAACGGAACACTTAAAGCGTGGAAGACCGGTTGGTTCAAAGGATACAATTCCTCGAAAGAGGAAAACGGGAGTAAAAATAAATACAAATCAAAATACTCTTGAGAAAGCACAAGAATCCTTTGATAAGGGTTTGTCAGAACAAGTTGATTCTGATGAGGAACAACTTCCTCTAGAAAAAGAGGAAAAAGATGAAAATAATGAGATCTCAATAAATTATTTAAACTCTAGTAAGATTTTGGATCGACATGAAATTGTTCCTGACGATATATTTGCTTTCAATGTGTCCTTTGAAATATGTGAAAATGATGATGATCCAGAACCACGATCAGTGGACGAATATCAAAAAAGACCTGATTGGCAAAAATGGCAAGATGCTATCCAAACAGAGCTAAACTCGTGTTGAGTCGTTAATTATGTAATATTATATATAGATTATCTATATATTTTTATTGTCAAGTCTCCAAAATACTAGCTTAATTGCGTTTATTTATTATTTTCAATATTATTGGAGTTCGTGGTTGAATTCGTGGCGAAAAATAATGTAGAATCGAATATTTATATGCAGTGGTCAGATGCCAGAGGATTTGCTTCGAAATACGCATTGCACAGTTGATTTGGTGTGATATTAGTTGAAGTGACGCAGCTACGAACATGGTCAACCTACTCACGTACAACAGTTGTTGGTTTGTTCTCCAGATACGCGCCGCACCAACTCCCATACTTTCGCACGAATCGTGCGATTTCAAAAGCTTCCAAGCCGCCACGTGTCGCCTGCTTGTTCGACAACCTATCACACCAGTAGCATCTCCCACCAATGCGAGCACGCCACATGTCGTCTGCACAGCTGCCATGCTGCAGTGTCTGACCAGGCCACATTCACAGCAGCCTCTCCACCACTCACTGCGCGACATGTCGCGCATGCCAGCAAGCTCGCCCAATCCGTATCCGCCACGTGTCCGAGAACTTGCAACAAGCTCCAACAACCACCAGATCCTCCTCGGCGCACATGTCACGAACCAAACTCCAAATTTGGCATTCTCTCTCTTCCAGGGATCAATTTTAGTAGTTTTAGAGAATTAGAAGTTGAGGATTATAAAGAGGGACCGACTTATATTTTTGGCCTCTCCTACGCGGGCCGAACCCTCTTCTTCTCTCCCCCATTCTTTTCTATTTTATTTTTCTTTGTTCTTTGTGTTCTTCGACTATGCGAGGCTAAAACCTCTAGCCTAGGCAAGATTGCGAGAGAGGTTCGACTGCGAATATAATGGATTTGTGAGATTTATATATTTTAATTTCAGTATTTTTATTATTATTTTATTTTCTTTGGTATTGTTTTAATAATTGAAGTTAAACACTTGTTTAAACCTTGATTTATTTGTTAGTGTGTCGTAAGCATCCGTACTTGTGCAATAAGACCACACTAATGGCAATCGACCATACCAATTGATTAGTCTCTTTTGGGACCGGTTGAATACCTTAGAAATCTAGGCTAAATCGGACACACGAGTGATCCGGTTGTCTAGGTGTAGTGTCTTCACAAAGCTCATTGCGATCAACGCATTAAACCCAATTCACTTGAATTGTGGTTATGTGTTTGATTAGGGAAGTAGTCACCGTCGTACCTTGGCTATCGAGATTAGAAAGTGCGAGGAACCGCGTGCGTCACCGGGTCTATAGCTACACTAGATGATCAACAGCGGTTTCACGAAGGGCTTCAACAATTTTCGCGTGAGTTTCCAAGCTTGCAAAACTTGGAAAATCAATTAATTCAAGTGAATGCCACACTCCAGAATATGCTTGACGAGAAAGAGTTGTGTTATACACAACTAATTTCTTACTTAGAGGAGAATGTGGATGTTGATACATTGAGTAATGTTGAGGAGAATGTTGATACACCGGTGGAGAATTATTGGCGCGAAACAATGCAAGGACTTGAAGTCCTTCCAATTGAGCCAGACATGTCCATTGCACCGAATGATGATGATGACGTCGCGTTAGAAATTGGAGTCATTTCAAAACGGTCAGAGGAGCCGCAGATAGAGAGCAAGGAAGACCAACCTCTGGTATTGGTGAAACCACCCACCCTCCCATGCATATTTGATAAACCCTATACGGGGGTGGAAGTAAAGGAACATTAGCAGATTTTCTACACTGCTAACACCTTTGTGTTGGAGGACCATGATGTGACAGATTCGTTTGTGTTAGAAGTCTCGTGCATGCTGCATTGCCCAAATATGTTGATGCGCCATTCGTTGTTGACATCTCCAAAGGAGAGGGCATCACGTGAAGAATCACAATAAGTCTAGCCAAAGACTTAAAAGAAAGGCGCTCGTTGGGAGGTAGCCCAGCTTTGTTTTTATTTTTATTACATTTATTTCAATTTTAATTTAGCTTTAGTTTTTAATGTTTAATAAAGCCCTAACTTGGTCTCTTGAATTTTTGCAGGTGTAATGAATGTTTGATGAGCGCTGATGGCACTAGACCACCCCCTGAGTTTTGATAGGTTTGACTATGGATTACATTGTTTTTGGAGTAATTTGAGCATATTCTTTTTTAGGAATTAACATATTATTAGAGTTTTAGGTGTTTTGAGACTTGGTTGGGACATATCCAACTTAAGTCGCCACATTAGTGGCGGGTCTTTAAGTAGACCCAAAACTCAAAACCTCATTCCATCATCTTGTTGACTTCACCCGTAGTTGAAAGACTCGGGCTCGCAAGATTCGATAGGAATCATTTGAATTCACTTCCATGCTTATTAGTTCTTGCTCTTATTATGATAATTTTATTTCATAGTTTCCTTAGTCACCTAGACATGCGAGATTTGAGCATTCACTAGTTTTTGGAGATTTTGTTATGTGTGCACTTGTATCATCTTTTTCTTATATCCATATTCTTTTTCACCACTATTCTTTGTCTTTTTGTTGCATGAATTCCTTGACTTGTTTTGAACCCTTGAGGACAAGGTTCAAAATAAGTTTGGGGGTACTTTAGGATTTGTGGATTGAGTTGGATGGACTTATTTGCGAAAGACCGCAGGTGAGATCGTTTAAAACTTTTCAATTATATGCGGTTATATGTGGTTGTTGGAAGGTATTGGTGGTGTTTGATATTTCTTATTCAACCATTTCTTCCATTTCTTTTCCCTCCACACTCATCTATCTCACTTCATTAGGAGTTGATACACTTTCATGCATGTATTTAGTATAGTTTTTATTATTATGTTGTTTAGAGTCACCCGGAACTTTGTTTCATGCCATTGGTTGTGGATGAGTACATTATGGTTGCCTTTTTGACTTGAAACTTAGGAAAAAGTAGGAAAAATACTCACTCGAGTCCATAGCTTAGCATTTTTATGATTTCATGATTAGAGATTTAGTATGATGGTTAAACCTTATGCTAGATACTAAAATGGGTAGACGGTTGAAATTGCGCAAGTGATGATATTTTAACCCATATTGGAGAATTTGCTTAATTATAGCGAAAGTGAGAAGGGCTAACAGGAGTTTTCTTAATATAGAGAGTCCCACAAGTTTCCACGGGAAATGGAGCAGGGAAACTTGTGGTGGGAAAAAGTGAGAAAATCGGTCCATATGAAATGGAGCAGGGACCGTATCATTTGAAAAAAAAAAAAAAATTGGAGAAGAAAAAAAATTAGAGAGTATACATATAAAATGGATAAAGGCGGAAGTGTATGAAAACTCCTCAAATAAAAAGATTTAGCTCGAGTGCTTATAGCTATATTAAGTAAAATTGTAAACTTGCATGCTTGAATGTGTAGACCAAGAAAACCCGCGAGTTGATGGCTTTTGTGTTGACCGAATCTTTGTCTTGAAAGTGTGATCTTAATTGTGTATGAGTTGTGGTTCTTGACATATCTTAACTCTGAAATTTCTTGAGTGGCTTGTTAACTTGGCAACTATGTAAACCAAAGGAACTCAATGAATTCTGAATCGGGTATAGGATTAGTTGAGTTTATTTGCGTGTTTAGTTTATTTGCGTGTTTGTCATTTACACCTTTGCTCGGGACGTGCAAAGTCTTAAGTTTGGGGGTATTTGTTAAGTCGTTAATTATGTAATATTATATATATGTTATCTATATATTTTTATTGTCAAGTCTCCAAAATACTAGCTTAATTGTGTTTATTTATTATTTTCAAGATTATTGGAGTTCGTGGTTGAATTCGTGGCGAAAAATAATGTAGAATCGAATATTTATATGCAATGGTCAGATGCCAGAGGATTTGCTTCGAAATACGCATTGCACAGTTGATTTGGTGTGAGATTAGTTGAAGTGACGCAGCTAGGGACATGGTCAACCTACTCACGTACAACAGTTGTTGGTTTGTTCTCCAGATACGCACGACACCAACTCCCATATTTCGCACTAATCGTGTGATTTCCTCCAAAGCTTCCAAGCCGCCACGTGTCGCCTGCTTGTTCGACAACCTATCACACCAGTAGCCTCTCCCACCAATGCGAGCACGCCACATGTCGTCTGCACAGCTGCCATGCTGCAGTGTCTGACCAGCCCACATTCACAGCAGCCTCTCCACCACTCACTGCGCGACATGTCGCGCATGCCAGCAAGCTCGCCCAATCCGTATCCGCCACGTGTCCGAGAACTTGCAACAAGCTCCAACAACCACCAGATCCTCCTCGGCGCACATGTCACGAACCAAACTCCAAATTTGGCATTCTCTATCTTCCAGGGATCAATTTTAGTAGTTTTTGAGAATTAGAAGTTGAGGATTATAAAGAGGGAACGACTTATATTTTTGGCCTCTCCTCTGCGGGCCGAACCCTCTTCTTCTCTCCCCCTTTCTTTTCTATTTTATTTTTCTTTGTTCTTTGTGTTCTTCAACTATGCGAGGCTAAAACCTCTAGCCTAGACAAGATTGCGAGAGAGGTTCGACTGCGCATATAATGGATTTGTGAGATTTATATATTTTAATTTCAGTATTTTCATTATTATTTTATTTTCTTTGGTATTGTTTTAATAATTGAAGTTAAACACTTGTTTAAACCTTGATTTATTTGTTAGTGTGTCGTAAGCATCCGTACTTGTGCAATAAGACCACACTAGTGGCAATCGACCATACCAATTGATTAGTCTCTTTTGGGACCGGTTGAATACCTTAGAAATCTAGGCTAAATCGGACACACGAGCGATCCGGTTGTCTAGGTGTAGTGCCTTCACAAAGCCCATTGCGATCAACGCATTAAACCCAATTCACTTGAATTGTGGTTATGTGTTTGATTAGGGAAGTAGTCACCGTCGTACATTGGCTATCGAGATTAGGAAGTGCGAGGAACCGCGTGCGTCATCGGGTCTATAGCTACACTAAGATATTTTGATTTGCATATTTTACATAAATCGACGACCAAATCCAATCTTTTACCGAATCGAACTTGTATGTCTTGACCTAGGTATTTTTATTAATTATTTTATTTTCAATTTTATCTCCTTTGCTTTAATTATATTTATATTAGTTAATTAATTCATTTTCTAAAACCCTCAGATTTCCCTTTTTGTTCTTTTTAAACCTTAGAAAGAATACCAATCCCTGTGGGATCGACCCTTTGCCACTATTCTACAAAATAGTTGGTTTAGGTATATATTTTTAATTTTATTGACGCGTTCGGCGCGCGTCAACTCGTTAAGAAAATGAGAGGTTTTTGGACCGATTGTCCAAATGCCAGATGGCGTAAAACCTATTGGATATAAATGAGTATTTGTATGAAAGAGAAACTACAAAAATAAAGTTACAAGGTATAAAACAAGACTTGTAGCTCGAGGTTTCTCACAAAGACCTGGCATCGATTATGAGGAAACTTATTCTCCTGCTATAGATGCAATCACATTTCGGTTCTTGATAAGCCTTGCAGTCTCTGAAGGGCTTGATATGCATTTAATAGATGTCGTTACAACATATCTGTACGGATCCCTAGACAGTGAGATATATATGAAAATCCCTGATGGATTTGTAATGTCTGATGAAATAAAATCAAAACCTCATAACATGCATTCTATAAAATTACAAAGGTATTATTTGTACGGATTGAAACAATCTGGACGAATGTGGTACAAACGCCTTATTGATTATTTACTGAAAGAAGGATATGTAAATAATCCGCTTTGCCCATGTATCTTCATTAAAAGATCATCAACATGATTTGTGATTATTGTTGTATATGTTGATGATTTAAATATAGTGGGAAACCACGATGACATCGTTAGAACATCCGAATACTTGAAAAAAGAATTAGAGATGAAAGAACTTGGAAAAACAAGACTTTGTCTTGGTTTGCAAATTGAACATTTTTCAAGTGGAGTATTTGTCCATCAATCAAATTATATTGAAAAAATATTAAAAAAAATTTATATGGACAAGGCGCATCCATTGAGCGCTCCAATGGTTGTCAGATCACTTGAAGTGGATAAGGATCCATTTCGACCTCATGAAAGTGATGAGGAGCTACTTGGTCCGGAGGTACACTACAAAAAAACAGCAAATCAGAAACGGAATTTTCCGTTTCTGATTTGCAAAAATTCCGTTTCTGATTTCAATCGGAAACGAACAGAGACGGAATACGTTCCGTCTCTGAAAACGTCGTCGCTGATTGGATCAGAAACGGAAAATGGATTCCGTTTCTGATTTAGAGACGGATCAGAAACGGAATAAATTCCGTTTCTGATTAGAAACGGAATTTATTCCGTCTCTAATTCCGTTTCTGATTAGAGACGGAATAAATTCCGTTTCTGATTATTTCCGTCTCTGATCCGTTGCTAATCAGAGACGGATCAGAGACGGAATTTAATCCGTTTCTGATTTATGTATCTAACATAAACGAAAATTAGAGACGGAAATAGCAACGAAATCCAAAGATTCCATTGCTATTTCCGTCTCTAATTTTCGTTTTTGTTTAGTTTTTAAAGTCTTACATATATAGGTCTCAATCCAAGCACATTTAACCTGCCAATATATAATAAAAATCATAGCTAAATAATATATTGATATTACACAATTTATATAAACTTAACATATCCTTAACATTATCTTTTCTCAATGTAGTACACGAAACAACAAAAACAATATAAAAAGTTTCTATATCGTATCTTTCTACAAAAGTGAAAGCAAAAATTGTTCTAAATGAAAAAAAAAAATAAAAAAAATGAAGTGTTCCGAGATTATATAAAGTTGATTGTGCTTCAAATAATACTTGACTTCGTACAAAACACCTGAAAAAAGATCAAAAAGAAAAAAATCACTAAATTATACAAACAATAATAGAAATATAAACAATATTATGGAATATAAACACAAAGATAAATAAAGTAATAAAGAAAAAGAAATTCATCATTATGGGAAAACTACGTATCACTAGCTAAAAACTCATTCCTTTTGGTTCTACGAACAAGATCTAAGAATATAGGTAGATAAACGCAATTCTTTGGTCCAAGTCAAAAAAGAGAATGAAGGAACTCAATACAAAGAAAAACTTTACCATGTAAAATTAGAAACAAAGTTGGTGGGTTTCCATTTGAGGGTGCTTTGAGGAACAAATTCTAACTAAAACAAAGAAAAATTGGTGTTTGATATCAAAAATTTGAGAACCTACGAATAGGATTCACACCTTCCTTAAGGGGGCATTAACTAGAACAAGTCCTAACACACATTCCTTAGTTTGAAAAGTGCAAATTTCGACATGAAATATTTCTTAATTCAAAGGTTTCCATACATAATCTGTGATTCAGTTAGTAATATCTCGAAAAAAATGGCTTAAATGAGTTAATTTTTAGTTCTCTATCATAGCACAAGTGGAATCAGAAGTGAACAATTGCAAAAATTGTTCTATTTCAACGTTAGTATATGTTCTTCTTAGCAAACAAAATATAATTAAATCAACGTTAAGAAACTTAGTCACCCAAAAGAATTATAGGATCTAAAAGCAAGTTATTTGTGTCAAGAAATGAAGTAGTACCTTTCTCATAGCCCTTTTTTTCAATGACACAAAAGATATGATGTCGAATCTCTTACATTCCATTTGCACCTAAAATTACAAATAACAAAAAGAAAAAGTAAACCAATTAATACTGTTATAATGTTGTGCATCACAAGAAAAATCTTCATATATTTATCATTTCTGCTAAAAGGATGGCATTGAAACAAACACAACAACAACAAACAACAACATAGCCTCAGTCACAAATTAATTGGGGTACAACACCACTAGAATTTCTTTAAATGTAAAAGTCTCAAATCTTCATATATTTATCATTTTAGCAATAGATGAATGCTTTCAAAATCTTCATAGAAATAGATGAATACTTTCAAAATCTTCATAGTAAACTTTTGGGATGAGTAAGCAAAAAGTTTCGTGTCATCACCAGCTGAAATAAGCATGGGAACTGCCAAATGAGCCCACTTGTTGTAGCTAAAATTAATAGGTTTTTCACTTCCACGCTTTCTCTTCACCTTATCACCGAGCATTGGACCTATCGAATGAGATGGTGAACATAAATAGTCAAGGTCATAGTGATGATGTAATTGATAATGAGAGAAACATAATGATTTAAACATGCAACTATCAAGTATTAGTTTCTAAGCAAACCTTCTTTGCTAATAGGCACTCCCAACCGTTTCACTTAACTTGTAGAGAATAACCTAAAAAAATACCTATTAAAATTACCTATAGATCCATAAAATTAGCAAAAAATGTAACACTATTTTGAACTTTTAACAACATTTCCATTTCAAATACTACAAACAATCAAGCATGAAGCGACTTTAAAATGCATGAATATATGCACTTAGATGCATGTAACGTTTGTGCAAAGCATATATCACAATCAAGCTTACAATAATTGGACCAAGAACTCACACAATCGACATTGGAACTTGCAGGCGGTGACATTCTATACTCACACTGGACCTCAATTTTCCTATGTCAAAATGATGAATGCTCAAAATATTTTACTATACAAATTAACAAAATCATTACTTTCCGAAACCAAATGCATAAAATACGAAAAAGCATGAGCTTGAAATTGATTGAGTAAATGCAAGCTACACAGATAAAATGGTGCACCAATCAAATTGTTCTTACATCTTACTGTACACGCAATCGAACCAATGAGAAAACACCTTGATATGACTTGGAGTCACGCTAAAGCATTAACATAGTAATTGCTCACAAGAAAGAAAAGAAATAATGAAAAGGTCAATAACTGTGAGCAATTACTGAATTAATTAATTAGAGATGATAATGATCTGATTTATCTATGTTTATTAGCAAGTAACAACTGCTAATATATGGTACATTTAAAAAATCAACAACAGAAGTAACACAATCGGTCGGTTCCATGAAGAGCTTACCACATAAAACAAAGGTCAATGTCACTTTGTTCTCTTGATGAGCAGATTCTAAGAACAATAAAAGTAAAGTTGAATAATAAAGTCTAACGGCCTTTTTCATGCTTTGGAAAACTCGAGTTGTTCAAAATAAGAAATCACACATAAATGCACAATATCCCGAGAAATTTAGTTGATTGCTAAGCAACTTGATTTCTAAAGTTCGCAGCTAAAAATCAATTGTTCTGTAGTACTTTGTTTCTTTTGCATAGATGCCATCCTAGTTCTTTTCATGAACAGAATTAACAATTTTCTTACGATTCGTAACACTTCATGTACATGAAAAGCTTTTCCTACCACAAATCCTACCGTCGTTTTCGTAAATACTTCTCGCTTGTTCCTTAATCGATGTGCATATGTGGTGGGGCAGGAAGAATCGAATTGTTGTGCGGAGGAACCAATGCGGACAAGAACCAATAACTTGAGACACTGAACAGACAATAACTTCATCAGAGAGAACATACAGAACACTAATCAGTTCCATTTACAGCTCAAATTGAACCACAAACCCTAACATGATCAATTCAACTGATTATACAACACATGGATTAACAAACAATAATACAAACTACAATAACTGATAAATCGCACTCGAACACGCACAAAGATCAATCTTTCCACAACACATCAAGTGCAATTCACCTAATTTTCAAGAAAAACCAGAACCTAAACAATAAATTCATCGAAGAACGCATAGAACGCTAATCGGTTCCATTCACAACGCAAATTGAACCACAAACCCTAACACGATCAATGATTCAATCCAATTGATTAGACCGTACATTGATTGACAAACAACAGCACTAACCGCGAAGCGCTTCGGATCTGAGACCGATAGAGTGAGAACGAACAGCTAGGGTTCTGTGCTAGCGATCTCTCTAATGGCCGTGAAAGCACAAAGCACTGGATGCGGTCGACGATCCGTGAGAGAGAGCGGTGACAGAGAGAGCGGTGAGAGAGAGAGAGAGAGATCTGCCGTCGAGAGAGAGGGATTTTTGGGGAGATAGGGGTTCCGGAGAGACAGAGAATCGGGAGAGAGCGCGGTGAGAGAGAGAGAGAGAGAGATCTGCCGTCGAGAGAGAGGGGTTTTGGGGAGAGAGAGATCGATGGAGCGCACTGGGAAGATAGGGTTTTGGGAGAGAGAGAATCGGAAGAGAGAGAGAGGGAGTGTTGGGAAGATGGAGTTTTCGGAGAGACGAATCGGGAGAGAGAGAGAGAGTTTTATTTTTGAATCATCGAGATCGAAGGTGCACAAATCTCGAGATTCGATGAACGGGTATAACAAAATAAAGTTTTTGCGGGAATCGTGGCGCCATTTTTTAGAGACGGAATTTAATTCCGTCTCTAATTCCGTCTCTGATCCGTGTCAAATCCGTCTCTTGAATGTTTCCGTCTCAATTCCGTCGCTAACTTTTTAATTTAGAAACGGAAATTATTCCGTTTCTAATTCCGTTTCTGATTTAGAAACGGAACTTATTTCCGTTTCTAATTCCGTTTCTGATTTGCTGTTTTTTTGTAGTGGTACCATATTTAAGTGCAATTGGTGCACTTATGTATCTTGCAAACTGTACAAGACCTGACATTGCTTTCGCTGTCAACCTACTAGCGAGATATAGCTCTTCACCAACTCGAAGACATTGGAATGGGGTTAAACATATTTTTCGATATCTTCGAGGAACAAGTGACATGGGTTTATTCTACTCGAGAGGGGTAAAATTGAATCTCCAAGGTTATGCTGATGCTTTGGATTTTTATCTGATCCCCACAAGGCCCGTTCTCAAACGGGATATGTATTCACATGTGGTAATATTGCTATATCACGGAAGTCAGTAAAGCAAACTATGGTTGCTACTTCTTCCAACTATTCTGAAGTACTTGCAATTCATGAAGCAAGTCGTGAATGTGTATGGTTGAGAAACATGATTGAACATATTCAAGAATCATGTGGATTGTCTTCAATAAAAATTCTCCAACCATATTATATGAAGATAACGCATCATGTATTGCACAATTAAGTGAAGGTTTCATAAAAAGGGACAGAACAAAACATATTTCACCAAAATTTTTTTATGCGCATGAGCTTCAGAAGAATGGTGCAATTGATGTCAAGCAAATCCGATCGAGTGATAATCTTGCTGATTTATTCACAAAAGCCTTACCAACTACGACATTTAAAAGACTTACATATGGTATTGGCTTGCGTAAACTTAAAGACATTGCAAGTAAAGAAACTGAACAAGTTTCACCTATGTTCACATGAGGGGGAGTTATTGATTAGTGTATTGCACTCTTTTTCCCTTAGCTATGGTTTTATCCCATTGGATTTTCCTAGCAAGGTTTTTAATGAGGCAATCTTAACAATATTATGCCCGTCTTAATATTTATGAGAATAGTGTACTCTTTTTCTTTTACTATATTTTTTCCCATAGGGTTTTTCTTAGTAAAAGTTTTAACGAGGCACAATCTCTAAGTAAGTGTCATTTAAGGGGGAGTGTTGCGAAATGTGGATGACCATGCATGCACACCAACATATTGTATAGTCATGTAACTTGTATTGTCATTTCCAATGTACACCAACTCTTCCATGTATTGTCAAATTATTTGTAATGTGTTGTATGACATGGGATGTATGTGTTAATTGTCCCACATTGATTACTTGTAAAGTGTTGTATGACATGGGGTGTATATGTTAATTGTCCCACATTGCTAAGACACATTTGTCATCATACCAAATGGCCTATATAAAGGATGCTAACCTCATTGTAAGAGCACACCAAGTTGAATGAAAACTTCTCATTCCAACTATCTCATTTCTTCTCTTCTCCTTTATAATAGTAGTTTGTAGTAGTAGAAGTTCTTAGTCTTCTATTTCGTTCTCTAGTTCTTTGCAAGTTCCAATTCAACTCACAATATATATATATATATATATATATAGTATGTATTGACTGAGTTTTTGAGTTAACATGAAATAGTCGATAGTCGATACATCTATTTTAGATTCAGCGACAAATGGTTGAGACAAACCTTCTAAGGTTAGTTTAGTCCAATCAAACCTATTTAGTGAAACTTGATTAACAACTGCCGACCTAAAATCTCAGCGGGTTCGGATCGATTCTTCAATTAAAGGTTCAGCGGGCTTTGACCAATTATGCAACTATAGATTCAGACTTGTCCTATGTCATGTCATCCACATGGAGCAAATCTGCATTCCCATTGGAAACATTTTTTAACCTAATATCTACCCTATTCTAATTTGCATGCATTGACCCCAATCCACATCCCCATTCAAATTGGTCTATATTATTATTATTATTATTATTATTATTATTATTATTATTATTATTATTATTATTATTATTATTATTATTATTATTATTATTATTATTATTATTATTATTATTATTATTATTATTATTATTGTTGTTGTTGTTGTTGTTGTTGTTGTTGTTGTTGTTGTTGTTGTTGTTGTTGTTGTTGTTGTTGTTGTTGTTGTTTGTTGTTGTTGTTGTTATTATTATTATTATTATTTTGCGCAAATGCTCTAAATTAATTTAACCGAAAGTTTCTGAACATTTAATTAAACTTCAAATTGGCTTATTACATAAAAATATATATTGTGTTTTTTTGGGACTATGTTGTCGTTGTTTCTGCTGTTTCTTTTTTTTTTTTTGGTGCAAATGCTCTAAATCGACCACAATGGAAAATATCAATTAATTTTGAATTGAGGCTATGTTGTTGTTGTTGTTTTTTTCTTCTTCTTCTTTTTTTATATTGAGAATCGATCATGCACCTGTCTGTAAGCATTCTTAAACATATAAGAATTAGAACAAATAGATAATTACTTGCGGAAGTGATTATATGGACTTCTAAAACCCAAGATCTTTATCGCCCTCATGAGCCTCAACATTTTGGCTCATTGTTTGATGAAACAAGTGCAATTTTATAGGTTTGAGGGAAAACCTTGAAGCTTCCTACATGGTAATACCAATTTCCATCAAATTGGTAACCTAAAGGAAGCTCAAAAGACTTTAGGTTCATAAGTTACATATGTACATTAAGACATAAACTTATGAGACATATAATGCTCTTAAACTCTCCCACTTGTCTAATAGTATCATAAATTTCAATAATGTGAGTCACATATAGTTTAATGGTTCTCCCACTTGACCCGCATTACGGCCAAACATTACATAATTTTTATATTAGCGCGCATATATGTTTGGTTTAAAATCATTATAACATAAAATAGCAATGAGAGTCATACAACTTATACATCAAAATATGACATATTCCCTTCCATGTACCACGAGCATTAATAATTCATTTTAAATGACTCATAAACTATTATGTATGTGTCAAAGACTAAATTCACTTATAATGATCCTTAACATAAGTGTGCACATACTACAATATAATTAGCATATTAAATGAGATCTCATAAAGTAAAACTTAAAGTTAAACATAATCAAATCCCAAATTAAGATTATTAAAAAATTACAATCAAGGCTCATTCTTGTTGAAATGTTCTTTAAATGCATTTGATGTAATCTTTTCATTAGGGGATTTGTAATCATAAGATATGTACTAATATGTTTAATTGACACTCTTTCTTTTGGAACTTTTTCGTTAATGGCTTGAAAATTAAGTTAATAGTACGAAGCTCTTAAATGAAGTTTCTTAACCATATAATCCTTGATTTGTACCTTTAAACTACAAACTCAACTGTCAAAATAGAAGTACTCGTAATTGTCTACCACTACAAAAAAACAATAAATTAGAGACGGAAATAGAAACGGAATAATATTCTGTTGCTAATTAGAAACGGAATGCAGACGGAATATAACGGTAAAACAGTTTGAATTGTTAGAAACAAAACAAAGACGGATTAGAGAGGGAATATAGACAAGATTTAATTCCGTTGCTACCAAATTGGCACGAAATTCCCTGCCCTAAATTTCTTTTATTTAAATGCTTTTAAGCCGCGCATTACGCCTCTAGATTCTCTCATTAATCGATTAAAAAAGAGGGAATATATGCACACCCTTAGTTTTCTCTCTCATTTGAGCATAACATTGTAACCTCTTCCCCATCTCCTTCCGAGCCTTAACCCTTGCGTCAATGGCGATGCCATAGCTGGAGCTCGTGTCGTATGTCTTCTACGCCGCACAAGCCCTCGCCATCGTCCGCTCTTTCGGTTCTACCTCGTCGTCGTCTGCTCTGTCCCTTACCATCATTTGCTCTCTCCCTTGCCATCGTCTGCACGGTCCTTGCTTCTCCAACAGTCGATCGTCGCCTCCATCTCGTTCCAGGTTAGTCTTAGAAGCCCTAGTCGATTGTGTTCATGCTTGTGTTGTTTGATGATTGTGTTCTTGCACCCTACCCACTTTAACATCAATCAATCCACAATTCCTAAGAGGCTAAAACCTATTTAGCCTCGAATCGAAACTCCGAAAAATAAATCCCTCAATTGTTCTACCATTACCTTTAACGATTGTGTACTTTCATTTGTTCTTTTAATTTTCATGTGTGTGATTGTTGATTCGTTTGGTTTTTTGATAGATGTTGATGATCATGGTTTGTTTGTTCTTAGGGTAAATATGTGTGGTTGTTGTCATTATAAAATTAGGGTGAGATTTAATGCATTGTTTGATGGGTTTTTGGGATGAGACAGAAGATGGGAGTTTGAGGGGGTGCATTTATGGACTACTTTGTGAAGGGTTTTAGGATTTGTTTAAGGGAGTGTGAGAGGATGGGAATTGCATTGCCCGGGCTGACATTGGCTCAGCAGTTTTATTTGTCTGTTAAAGTTCATGGGGAGGGGAGGTTGGGTACTCAAGCTCTAATTTTGGCTCTTGAGAGGTTGAATGACATTCGAGTTGATACTTCGAGTTCGTCGTCGTCGTCGTCATCATCGTGGTTGCAGTGAGGTTGGTGTATTAGCACATTTTATCTGTCTATTGTGTTGATTGATAGATAAGTTTGTTTGATTTGCTTTGGTGATATTTGAATGTGTTGGTTTAGATATTATAGGCTATTCACATTTTCATGTCGTGTAATGAATGTGGGGTTAGTGGGAATGTGGAACAAAGTGAAAGTTGTGGAGCTTTTAGATTAGATTTTGCGTCTTACTTTTTGAGTAAGAAACTGCACCTTGTTTACTATGAGGCTCGAACTTTTGTCTTCTTAATGAAATAACGTCATACCAAATCATAAGAAAGAAACCGCACCTTGCTTACTATTTGAAGCTTTAACTCTTGTCTTCTTCCTAATGTCATATCAAATCAGTGAGTCATGCGCATGGTTGATTTTCAGGTCCTACTTTGTTTACACTATTCCATTGTCATTAGAATTATGAGTTTGGTTGCAGAATTGCCAAGTTGTGTAGCCTCTTTGCATCGAGTTCCTTGCCTACAATTGATTTCACAAACTTAGCAAGAACTTGGTCCTTCTAAACATCATCCATGGACCATGAGATTTTTTAAGCATTCGCGATGGTCTCTTAAGAAACATTGCAGCAGTTTATGCTGGTGGATGATGTACTCAAGTTGTCAAATTTATTTTTGTGTTGCATACAAGTGTTTGGTATTGGGTACATGTTCAAGTTTCAATTTTTATTTCTATCTCTGCTGTTTTGAGATGGGTTTCTCTATTTCTCATCTTTTCTTCTCTCTCTAAAAAAAAACAAATTAGAAACAAAAATAGCAACGGAATAAAATTAATTACATGACAATAGAGTAATGGACGAAAAGATTAGTTTGACATTGATACTATTTTTGCCTTTTTCTTATTTTGTTGTAGTGTTCTTATTTTTTCGATCAGTTAGTTTTATCAAGGCTAAAATATCCCATGTTTGTTTGTTGCTAAGACATTCTTATTTGGGGTTTTTTTAGTACAAGTTCATGTCGTAAGATATTCTATTGTGCTTTGTTCTCATTTAGTTTAAAAGGCTAAAATATCCTTCTTGTTTAAACACCCGATTCTTTTCTTATTGTGGATAAATTAAGTCATTTAATTTCATGAAATCATCTAGTTACTAGTTTTTCCCATTTAATTAGATATGTATATATATTTGGGATTCAGGCTTTGTTGTTTTTGTATGTTGCACCAACTTCACTAAAGACAATCTCTACTTTAATCTGTGCATAGACACTTAGTTCTACCAATCTTATTATGTTTAGTACTCTCAATTCCTTCCTAATAATTAAGTTTGTACACTGGATTGAGTCTAGCTTGTTTCCTACTATGATGGATGTATAAAGGGTCTATTAAATCTAAAGAAATTGCTTTTTAACTCACAGATTTTGATTAAGCTGATGAACATATATGAGTTTCAACCAGTTTTGATAATTACTAATTATTTGCAGAAAGAATGCCAAGCCATTTTGAACAAGCCTCGCGTTTTTTCTCTATTTTACTACTCTTATTGGTTTCATCAAGAGAACTTCCATCTTCACATGCTCTTCCACTGAATCAAAAGGGCCTCAACTTTGCTGTTTTCTTAGATTTATAGATATACATGTCATATATAGTATCTTTAATGCCCGCCCCGCCTAAGCCCACGTGGACCCCCAAGCCAGTCTCGCAAGGTCAACGCAGACCTAGTCAGCCTTCCAATCCATCATTATCAGTAAATTCAAAAGTTTTAAGTTGAGTTATTAATATTTTTCAAGTTTTACAATTTAGCGGAGGGAATTCTACATTAAATAACTCAACAATAAGGTAAAAAAAATTAGGCAACCTAATTGTGGAACCCTGCATAAGTATCTCATCATCAAATGAAAGTAAATACAATATATACATGCCCAAAATCTCAGTGTTTTTAAAACAACAAAAGAAATCACCTAACTATGGAGCCTTCTTCTTGCTGGACCATAGATCTGCACTCAGTCAAACAAGAGAATGACGAGCCCAGGTAGGTAAAAGCCAGTAGGACATATATACAACATTTCGAAATAACTAATACAATCGAATTCATGCATATAGAAAGAAATGAACAAGGAACGCATGATATAAAGGCTGTAAACAATCAATCGATAAGTGAGGGTCCGAAATACAAAAAATAACAAACAACAAGGAGTCTCGACCAAAAGGTCGTTGAGTCGCGGCAAAAGCCCAGCAGACTCGGGTTCAGGATGAGACACCTGCCTCCCAGCCCTAACCCTTGCGACTATGAGATATCCACAGACCCAGATAAGTGCTCATATCACAGATAAACAGTACCATGACTCACTTGCCAATGGACCACTCCACAAAATAACACTTTCAAGGATAGATGTCAAAGCAATGAAATTACTGTACAATTTCCTAGCTGGTTTACTTACCTCTAGAAATGGCAAATAAATTATGGGAAGTAAACCTCACCATGGCCTCCAAAAATCCATTTAAATCCATCGCGTCGTCGAGCTTTGTCGAAGTCGCGCCTCTCGTCGAGGATCGATCGGTCCGATGACGCGTCATCGCGCGGTTGCATCACGTTTTTTGTTTAATTGTTCAAACTATATACCAATGGATATTTATGTTAACGTGACCACATTAAAGTCACAATGTGCACTTATTCAACCAACAGTCAATCAATCTCCACCCCATAAGCCGCTACCTCGGTTCCACGTCGACACGCGACTCAAAGCGCGTCCCCGCTTGTGTTTCAGCTCACCGAATTCCCCACGTATACCTTACTCGTAAAACAACTCAACAATTAGCATTATAATCTCAAATTGGATATTACTAAATAATACACACATCACAGAAAGATATCATACCTCAGTGTCTCTACCCGAGATTCGGACATATGTATTCCAACGAGTGAATCCCACATATGACCCTGACTTGGCACGTGACATAAGTCAAGTTTTCGGGGTGTTACAGTTAGTTAACATTCTTTCTCTTTTGATTCAAGTGTGTTTTGAGAATTAGGTAGTTGGATGATAGAAATTCTTAGTCTGTCAATCTCGACTGATTCATGTAGCCACCTCATATTCATTGATTATCGATACAAGTTACAATATTTAATGGGTATCAAATCATGGTCGACATCAAACCAAAATATGTTTTCCATGAATGAGTTAAACATTGGATATCACAGCCTCATTCTGATTGTGCCTTTGCACTCTTTATTTTTACTTGATTGGATAGGAGCTTTGATTGCGTAGTTAAACAACCCTTTTAATTCCTTACTAGATAGATGAGGACAAACAGGCTAATTATTGAGTCCTCTTTGAGGTTGGCCATCAACATTTTGTTTATTTGATATGCATCTATTATGGATATAGAATAATATTTCGCCCACTACTTTGATGCATCAATTGCAGGTTTATCTTTCATATATAACACCAACAACTTGTACTTGGAGTGGTTGACTGGATACAAACTACAGAGTCATCTGATAACCAGCTGATTGCTCAATGTATAAGATATATAGAATTGATTAATTTTGATTTGCCAAAATTAAATAAGAATTATTAACAATAATAATCAAGTTTGCTTAATTAGAAGCTATTGTAAACCAGACTCGATAATTACATTTCATTTTGTGATATTAGTTTATGTACATGGGACTTTCTTGGAGAGTCTAGGCAGACGTCTTTGAATAGGAACATTGAGGTTGAAGGATTTGGGACTGGAGTCTCAAAGCACGATGGTGGCTCGGTGTCTTTTGTGACAACCAATGAAAGATTGATAAGTGTTTTTATGCTCTTGATTACTTTTTTTCCTTTCTACACTCGTTCATTATGCTTGTGTTTGCTTTTAATCTTGTTTTTTTTTATTTCTTACACATTGATGCTAGTTGACATTAAATGTTTTGTCCAACTTGGGGACACTAAGTATGTATGTGTCCTCAAGTCAGAGACACTAGGTATGTATGCGTCCTCATATTTAACATTTTTATAACTTTGGTGTGCAGACTCATACATCTGAGACGCCACTTACCGTAAATGAATTGTATTTGAGTTTGAATATCGTAAATCACGATAGGGTGACATTATTCATCGATACTAGATTGGAGCGATTCTATGTAAGTATTGAAATGTGAGCTAATTTTTAGTAACTTTACTTAAAAGCATATCATTTTAGTTGTTTATTGTTGATCCATGCAGGCTCTGCTTTAGAGGAGATGTCAAGAGCTTACCCAGGCTACACCGGACCAGGTGGTGGATGATAAGGCAGTGTACTATAAGGTGGCGGGCGAGTGTCCCAAAGGACGTGTCTACGGTTGCAGGGGATAAACAATTTGAGGATACTTAGATGCCTTCTATGGTTGTTTATAGAAATTTTAGATTGATAGTTCTTTTTGTGCATATTTAAAGGACAACGAGGGATGAACAGCTTTACGATAATTAGATATTTTTAAGGTTACTGTAGAACTATGAGATTAGTAGTTTTTTTTTGTGGATACTTATGTTTCTTAGATATCTATTATACTTAACTACTTTCGTGGATATATAATTTTTTTTTAATGTCGAATTGTATGTTTTTTTTCTCATTTAAATATTTGTTGTTTGTATATATTTTTTATTATTGTATGTAAGTGAAATTCTGCTTTTTTGGGGATGTTACCACCCCCGAGGAGTTGTTTGAGTGGTGCAAGCGATGGATTAGGTCCTATTGTCGTTATTTTCAGGTTTAGAAGTTTCGAAGAACCAATTTGATTTTGGTGTATATTTTTTTTAAAAAAAATTAGGCGTTGAAACGGAACAGACACAGATTAGCAACGAAATTCATAGTTTCTGTTGCTAATCCGTCTCTAATTTGCGAAGATTGGCAGGAAAAGAATTGGATAAATTGAGTATAGAAACATAATAAAGATGGATTAGCAACGGAATGCATGAATTCCGTCTCTAATTTGCAACGAATTAGCAACATAATTCATGCATTCCGTTGCTAAACCGTCTCTAATTTGCAACGGATTAGCAACGGAATTCATGCATTTTGTTGCTAATCCGTTGCAAATTAGAGACGAAATAGAGATGGAATGCAAGCAAAAGCATTCACATTAGAAAAATGTCCCTTTTTGTTCCGTCTCAGTTCTGTTTCTAAGTCAGTCTCAAATCTGTCTCTGGTCAGCAACGGAACCATATTTCTGTTGCTGACTAATTAGCGTCAACAATTTTAGAGACGGACTAGATTCCATCTCTGTTCCGTTACAGAAATGAATTAGAGACGGAATTTATACTAATCAACAATGGAAATTTCCGTTTCCGATCAGATGTTTTCTTGTAGTGCTAGCTAGTATCCATCGAACGAGTTTGAGAGTTGAAGAACAACAGCGACGGCGAGTTCGTGGTTCGGATCTTCAGGCGCGACTCAGCACACGATGACAATGACGAACACGCCAGCGACAAGGCTCCTTCCAATGTCCCAAGTTCGCAGTTCCAAACTCGTTCTTGGATTAGTTGTCGATTCGTTTGTTCTTTCAATCTCAAATTCTTTTTTTAGCTCAATTTTGTAGTTGTAGTTGGTTTTTTGTTCTTGATATGGCTTGGTTTTTGCCTTCGGGTTTGTCGATTTGAATTGCGAGTCATTTCGAGTGTTTTAAATTGGAGAGATTTGGAATCGGTGTAGTGACGAAGCTTTTAAATGACATTTGGTAGGGGTTTAGGCAATCTGACGCATTGCTGTTAAAATCTCATATATTTATCTATCTGAAGAATGTAAACTTAGTAATAATTGTTGTATTAAGTGAAATTGGGAGTATGGAACCTCAATCCCTAATTTTCAACACTGATAGAATCAGATAGAAGTTAAAAGTGTAAAATGAGTCCTTGAAATTTGTTGTGAATCCTTTATTTAGGAAACATCGTTTTAGATTGCGAATTCTGCGATTTAACTGCACTTCTAGTTGAGAAGGTCATCTTGAGATGAGATTAATTAATCTTGTATCTGAGATGCCTGAAATATGTTTGATGAAATGCCTAATTGAACTCGTTCGTGCGTGTAATGTGTTCCTAGGTTGAGCAGATGTCGAATTTGTAAAGCTTTTAATGAGATTTATTTTCTGTTTTTCGGTTTAGACTTAATAATTCATTTGAACTCATTCATGTGTTTAGGCAATTTGATCTACATGATGAAAATGTTCTTCACTGGTAGTTGCATCTTATTGATATCTTATTCTCTTAGCGCGAAGAACCTTGAAAAGCTTTTAATGAGATTTATTTTCTGTTTTCAGTTTATTATTATTATTATTATTATTATTATTATTATTATTATTATTATTATTATTATTATTATTATTATTATTATTATTATTATTATTATTATTATTATTATTATTATTATTATTATTATTATTATTATTATTATTATTATTATCATTATTATTATTGTTTTTCTTCTTGTTGTCGTGCATATTTGTCTATTAATGGTGGAACTTACTGGTGTTACTTCACCTATGTAGAAACTGTCTAGCATGGTCGAAGATTGGATATCTCAGGCAAATACAAGACAAAGAAAAGGTAGAGTTGGTCGTGTAAAGCCTGGATTCTGCTTTTGCTTATACACTCAACATAGATATAAAAACCTCATGCGCCCTTACCAAGTACTTGATAAACTACATTTGTTAGTTGTCATCTAGATTCTTAATATATGTACTTGTGGAAACTATTCACTTCTAATGTATGTACTTGCTATTAAAAAGGTTCCAGAGATGCTTCGGATGCCATTGGAAGAAATTTGTCTACAGATCAAATCACTTTCTCTCGGATACATTAGACCATTCTTGATGAGGGTAAGTTTGTGTACCTGAAACTCTTTCTATCAATTAGATCCATTGATTCTTTTAATCTATATAATTTTTTTTCCTAATTTCTCATATATGTGTCCCTTATTTATTTTTTAATTAGTAAATTTCTTATCTTCAGGCTATAGAACCTCCACAAGAAGAGGCAATAGCATAAGCACTTTCTGTCTTATATGAGGTAGACATGATTTTCTTAATATATATTTTTTTGAATTGCTTTTGACTTGAAAGGAGTTGTATTTTGTAAGAACCAACTTAGTCATTTGTTCCTCGAAATTGTTAGTTTCTATCTATCTCTAGTAGAGTAGATCATCTACATCTTTATTCCTCAACATACTGCCGATCAATATAAGCTTTTCAACTAAAGGTAACGAAGTTTATTGCTTCTCATTACATTACTGATCAATGCTTCAGTTTCAATTGAAAGAGTATTAATAATTTTCAAGTGAAATATCATTCATTCATTTGCATTTTTCCTTAGTATTTTCGGTGTTGGTGCCTTTAGTTTGGGATATGCAAGTAATTATGTTTGTCTCATCTATTTACGAGAATATTTTAATATTATTTTAATAGAATGCAAATGAATGGTTCAGTGAAAAGCATAGAACTTAAGATCAACGTAACTGAAGAAAGTGGATTCTTCATTTCCGATTCCCATACAGTAATTACATATTTCATTTTCAAGGTAAATTTCAATCAAATGTCATAAATCATAACTCGCTATTAAATTAAATAAACCATTAATTTTGTATGAAAATGATATTTTGGTGATAGAAATTACTCTCAGCTTTGCCGGCGGGTTTCATTCTTAAATTGTGTTAGTTATTTTTTATGATAGGGTCAACAAGGGGGAGACGGGCACACTTGTATATGCCAGGTAAAAAAAATATTAATCTATTAAACGTAAGTGTTACGAATAATGAAACTTCATAATTTTTTATTGAAGCCACAAAACGGGAACTCTTCGAATAAGTGTTGAATCAAGTGCAAGTTGATCGATTGGGTTGTTGGTACCCATATAGTGGCAGAAGGGGAGATTGCAATAGATGACCTGCTACATGTTGTGGAGGGTGCTCCTATATATTGGGGTTGGATCTTAAGCTAATATGAGGACAATAGAGCAAGCTTTAGGCGATTCGATTCTATGGCCCAAACAACATGTCTTCATACGTACCTAACACTTGAGGAAAGTACGTTTCAACCATTTAGTTTTATTTTTTGACTCATCTTATATCTCTGAATTTAATTTTTTGGATAATGTAGTTTTATGTTAATTTCATGTACTGTGGTTTCTTGACTGGAATCATTACCAAGATGCTCTTTTTATTTACCAAGTATTATCCTCTTCACTGCAGTTACGACTACTTAGGTTATGGATTAGAGCTTCTACTAGCAAGGTAATAATTGGACTTATAATTCAAAATTATTATTGTTAATTGAATTTGTGATCGAAATATCCCATCAATCTACAAGGAAAAATTTTATGGAATTGTAATTAGTATGGAAGTGAATGTTGGGCGGTAAAGAAACAACAACTACATCAAATGAATGAAGCGGAAATGTGGATGTTTTGATGGATGCGTGATAAAAATCGTAAAGATAGAATAAGAAGTATAAAAATTCAAAGAAATTTAGTAGCATCACCAATTGACGCAAATATTAGGGAAGGGCGGTTGTGGTGGTTTGGACACCAGAAAAGATGGCCTACAAATGCCCCCATTTGGAAAACTCGACTTAGTAGAAATTGAAGAAATTTGACAATGTAGGGGTAGACCGAAACTAACTTGGGACACATTGATTGTGAATGATTTAAAGAATTTGGAAAGCACACCATCAATTGCACTAAATCAAGTGCAGTGGAAGGGTTTGATCAATGTAGCTACTAATTTGGGATTGAGGCTTTGTTGTTGTTGTTGTTGTTGTTGTTTAATTACATAGACTTTTGTCTTGCACTAGAACATTTTTTACCTTTAATAGAGGTTTTAAAACCTCTATTAAATAGAGTGTTATTAAATGTCATGTGAAAATGTGTTATGTTTTAATTTTTAATACATGTATTACGTAGAGGTTTTTTAAAACTCCTATCAATCAGGTGTTATTTGATAACACCCCTCTTTAATAGGGGTTCAAAAACCTCTATTAAATACTGAAATTGTTCTAGTGTTGTGAACTGGCATGAATTTTGGTGCAGTATTTCATTCTATGGTTCATTCATATTTTTTTTGGCTCCATGTCATGTTGCAGGAGAGACAACGAGTAATATATGAGGAACAGAAAAAACTAGTTCAACAGCAGGCACAGAAAAAAGCCAAGATGGCTCGATCGATATGAAGATGAATTGGCAAGAAAGAGAAATGGGCCCATGAAGCTAAACTAGCTGAAGAGGTAAATAAACGGATGCTAGTAGAACGTGCAAATGCTGAGAGAGAGAAATGGGCCACCATTGACCATAGGAAGTGCAAACTAAATTCCTCGTATATATATACACGTGCAGTATTGGAACCATTTTGTTTAGTTACCTTTTTTATTTGAAAACTTATTCATCTGAAGATGTTGAACTAACATATGTTTCTTTCTCTTAAGAGCTACCGCTCATGTATTTTATTTTATTGAAATGTTGGGCGTGCGTCAATTTTTGTTATGTTACATGTACGTGAATAATGTTTATTGTACTTGCACCTATGTCAATGCTCTCGAAAAGACTGTCTGAAGAAAACTTTTGGGATTTAATTATGTATAATCTTGTATTAAGCTCCCAAGTCCAAGTTTGCTGCCAAATATAAACTGAGAAATTCAAAATAGATGGCCATCAATATTAATAGTCTCTAATATCCAAAAGGTAAATCATCGACACAGTAATGAGTTTCTAACTAGCTTCTGTAGGATTAGTCAAACCGAAGGTTTGGAAAAAAAGATTTTATTTTTTATTTTTATAAAAAAATAGTACATTTTTTCTATTAGATCTTTTCTTAATTTCTTATCATATTTACTATTTCCAAAAAAAAAAGGATTTCTTGTGTTTTTTTAATAATTAGAAATTTCATGGTTTCAAAAAAAAAAAATATATATATACTAGTTTTCATAACGTGCTCCGCACGTGCGGTGCACGTGTTTCGTACACGTTACATAAATTTAATTAAAACTAAAAGTAAGGTTGACGTCATTGGTGTGTGAAAAAAAAACAGGTAATTAATGGTTGAAGAACATTGTCAATTATTTTCATGTCAATGCGAAGGAGGGATTGCTCTTATTTATATAGTTAGGGACGATAAGCCGCAGTGAATTTGAAAATTTGAAGTTTTGTTAGTACAGGGGAAGTAAATAATATTTCTATGCCAGTACTGTATGTTGTAGAAAGAGTTGGCTTTTGTATCTATTTTTTTTCATTTTCATTAATAAATGCTTTCCCATAGTTTTGAAGTAAAGATGGTCCCTCAATTTATGCTCAACTTCCAAATTGAAGATTGAGATTGCAAAGAGTGTATATTTGAATTATGCTAAAATTTTATTAAAAAGCTGACAAGTAAAATCTGGTGGTAATATACATGATCAATTACAAGTTGTGAGACTATTCATAGACAAAAAAGATGACAAGTGTTTCTTACAAATGGAGATTTAGTTACATTCATATTGTAGCCCGAGGTCTCCAATAACCAACATATTTCTTAGAATAGCCCGAGGTCTCCAATAACCAAACATGTCTTTGTTGTCTTTATTGTATAAGCATTTTCTTAGATACCTCAACAATTGTTAATTATTATTATTTTTTTATATTTTCTTCAACATATTGTGGAAGTTGGAAACATAAGAGTAACTTATATACATTTTAAGAGCTTCTGCATACTTTCTTGCGCAAATATCTTTTTTTTAAAAATCTTTTCTATATCTACCTCGTTTATTGGTTTGTTTCTTTCTTTTTTTATTGAGAATGCAACCGACTTCGTAACTTCCCTTAACAACTTATTATACTATTGCATTGCATAGTTCATTCGATAACTCCAATGAGAAATCAAATCAAAAGGCAAAAATAACTCATATTGGAAACACACTTTTCATATTTAATCAAATGAAGCATTCGAAAAATAGGAGAGGTAATTCTGAAAGTACAAGCTTTAACTAAAGTTTGAGATAAGCAAAGAAACCAAACTTACAAATTATGAGATAAACCTGAAATTTTTTAACTTAAATTGAAAAGAACTTCAATTGAACCATACCGAATTAAGAAACAAAACCAACAAACAGATATAAATAAATTCACTAAAATTGATCGAGTTTATATCTTTACACATCAAAACTCTACATACTCGAGAGTCAAGACATATTTAAAGTCCAATTCACATTAGATCAATCCTCTAAGGACTTAACCTCGATTGAAAACGTAAAATACATTATTATTAACATATACAAGTCAATCTATGAATTTACACAAAAAAATACATCTATGAGTTTTAATCGAACATAGGCATCATTATCTTTTAAGTACTAATTAACAAGACTGCAACTTGAGAATATGGACTTCAATAATTTTGTGCAACTCTTGTATGCTTGTTTCTATTTATCTAGAATTATATGATAATCAGTTAATTAGACATTGCTTTTATTTTTATTTTTTTTTATCATCAATAGGCTACATATCCTTGCAACAACATTGTAAACTACTCAAACATATAAACACTTTGAAGAACCATATAAAAAATACATGTGATAATTAAATATAGCTATAGAGTTGTTGAAGGTTGTTGACGAAGAAGGATTAGTGTTTTAGATTGTTGGCGTCGAAGCCGGTAAGAAAAAAGAGATGACGAAGTTCCCATTGTTATTGTCGAAGTCGGAATACAAAATGGGGAGAATGGTGGAGATGACCGGGAGAAATGGAACAACGGGTAAAATAGACCTTTCCTCACGGTCCATATATTCACTCTCTTAATATATAAAGAAGTTGATATAGAAATTTCATTAAACATGAATGTCTCTCAATAAATGCGACAAGACAAAACATAGAATTAATCACCATGTCAAATTGATTCCTTAATCCTAATTATTAAAAACAACATTCATGACTCGTGATTCAATCTTTCGATATCTAAAACATATATGTTTGATAAGAAAAACCCTAATAAACTATATATATGTAGTCATACACATCTTGTTGAGGCTTTCACCTTTTACATTCTAAACCTGTTGAAATATATAGAACTAGTTCTCCATTACAAATCCCATAAACACTCCGCCTGGAATTCGATAAGATTGTTGCCTAAAATGGTATCATCCATAATGATATCGCCATTTTCGATGGCTGCATTTTTGAAAATTGTGGATTTTTAAGTAAATGTTTTTTTACCCTCTATTGTATTTTTTCTAAGAAATATGGGTTGATTATTGTAAATTGTAATTTTAATTGTAAAAAATATTAATGTATACTCATGTAAATTAATTTATTAACTTTCTCTTAAAGTTTTAATAAGTTTTGCGCAGAGTGCAGGAAATCGACTAGTCGACTAGTCGACTAGTATATATAAAAGTCGGAGGAGAGAGAACGTTAAGAAACTACTTCCTCTCACCATTCTAATTTTCTAATTTTCTAATTTTTCTTAGATTTTGCTATTTTTTCTTTTTGTTTTATTTTATACGATACGAAACGCCGACCCCCACAACTACAATAAGACTTCTACATCTGTGAAATTTATAAGGGGTATATAACTTGCAATACACTCAATTCTATTTATATGCCCATAGTTTTCGAGTTGAATGTAGTCATTATATTCATTCATTCGTTGATAAGATAACCGTTATTAATTATTAATTAATAGATCCACACATAATACTTACTTCAATGAATTTGATATTTACTGGGTAGATACAAAGCACCGACCTTTTTTTTCTTCATTAAAATAGAGATTAAGTAAGATCTCTTTGGGTTTTCCAAACACAGTAATTAAGCCAAGACGCGTGGAAAGGCCATAGTATAGACACCAAACCTAAAGCTCACAGCCTCAGAGATGTGCGTGCTTAACTTCATCTTAATTAGCTATATGTTAACCGATCAATAAACTCATTCGATAGGAAAAGAAAATTATAATTACATTTTAACGCTTTTAAACAAAAAGAAAAAAGAAAAACTGTGGATATCCCCACCCTTCGGTTTGACTATTCTATAGGGTCAAGTCAGTCCCACTAAACACATTGACGATAAACCACCTATAAGTTTTTATTTTAACGCTCTTCGCTATTTATAAACCAATATATTTTTAAGGGTGTAAAATATTTTAATAAACTTTATATTGTATGGTTTTCAATAACATCTGTGCGGAGCGCAGGGAAACGACTAGTTTAATATATAGCGGTAGATTTAGAAATTTCATTAAACATGAATGTCTCTCAATACATGCAACAAGACAAAACATAGAATTAATCACCATGTCAAATTGATTCCTTAATCCTAATTATTCAAAACAACATTCATGACTCGTGATTCAATCTTTCGATATCTAAAACATATACGTTTGATAAGAAAAACCTTAATAAACTATATACTATGTAGTCATACACTAGTTGTTGAGGCTTTGACGCAGTGGAGATCTTCTAAACCAGTTGAACGAATCCACGAACAACTCGATCTAGGTCAGAACTTAAGCCAAAGTTCGAAAAATTCTTTTATTCCAGCCAAAAACTGTGAATTACATCCGATAGGTCGCTTAAATAGTGAAACCCTAAAATTTGCCAAAAATAGTAAAAAGTCTAAAAAGCCCTAAAAGCCTTAAACTGGAAACTAGATGAAAATAGCAACAAATGCTGCAAATGGCAATAAAAACGGAAATTCCTAATGAAAGTTATAAGCTAAACAAAACTTTCCTAAAATAGCAAAATTGTAGTTTCGGAGGGCGAAACGATAGAATTTTGCCGAAAAACGTCGTAGCTACAGCATAGCTGTTACTCTTGATCTCCACGCCGTTTCCAATCAACCCATGTCCCCGGAACGCCGAAACTCAAACGCTCAAACTTCCCAGAAATTACCAAAATGACATCCTGCCATATCTTTCCATCAAATTTTTCCAAGAATTTGCAAACTAATTCTTGGACTTCATCATTCTCCCTAGGGTGGACAGAATTCGCCCTCGAATTGTCACCATCAGACGTATCCCCATAATAGGGAACCAGATGGTTGACATTAAATACATCAGCCGTGCGAATGTGACTTGACAACTTCATTTTGTAAGCATTAGGATTAATTTTCTTAAGAACCTCCACAGGATCAATCTTCCGAACTGATAATTTGTTGTAATCACCCACAGAGAACCGGTCTTTAGTGAGAACTGCCCACACAAAGTCACCCACTTCAAACTCCACGTGACGCTTCTTCCGATCTGCATATTGTTTGTACTTGTCAGCAACCTTCTGCAAGTTATCTTTGACAGATTGATGAATCTCTTGCAGCCCACTAACAAAGTCTTCTACCTTGCCATGCCATCTAGTCTTACTTGGCACTGGTAACATATCAATAGGACCTCGAGGCAGCACTAAATACACAACCAGAAAATGACTAAACCCGGTACTTCGATTAACAACATGATTGTGTGCAAATTCTGTCTGACTCGACTTGACATCCCAACTCCTGACATTCTCACCCACCAAGCTCCTCAAAAGATTGCCTAACGAACGGTTGACAACTTCAGTATGCCCATCTGTTTGTGGATGATAAGCACTGCTAAATTTCAACTGCGAGTTCACCATAGCCGACAAACTGCGCCAAAAATGTCTAAGGAATCTGGTGTCCCGATCTGAAACAATCGAGGTAGGAAGGCCATGCAATCTATACACCTCCCGAAAGAACAGTTGAGCCACCTTTACAACACTACAAGAAAAATGATATTTAGAAACGGAATTAGCAACGGAATTAAGTTCCGTTGCTAAGAAAAATGGTTAGAGACGGAATTGAGACGGACTAATTTAGAAACGGAATAGAGAGAGATCAGAAACGGAAATAGAGACGGAATTAAATTTCGTCTCTAAATAATGGCGCCAACATTCCCACCAAAACTTTCATTTTTTATAACCGTTCATCAAATCTTGAGATTCGTGCATCGTTCGATCTCGATGATTCAAAAATAAAACTCCTTCTCTCTCTCCCGATTCTCTCTCTCCCCGAAAACCCCTCTCCCCAACGCTCCCTCTCTCTCTCTCCAAAAACCCTATCTCCCCGTACTCCATCTCTCTCTCCCCCGATTCTCTATCTCTCCGAACCCTATCTCCCCAAAAATCCCTCTCTCTCGACGGCAGATCTCTCTCTCTCTCTCTCTCACCGCTCTCTCCCGATTCTCTGTCTCTCTGGAACCCCTATCTCCCCAAAATCCCTCTCTCTCGACGGCAGATCTCTCTCTCTCTCTCTCTCTCACCGCTCTCTCCCGATTCTCTGTCTCTCTGGAACCCCTATCTCCCTAAAAATCCCTCTCTCTCGACGGCAGATCTCTCTCTCTCTCTCTTTCTCTCACCGCTCTCTCTGTCACTGCTCTCTCTCACGGACCTTCCACCGCTCTCTCTCCCTCTCAAACCCTCCCTCCTCTTGACTTCCGGTCGGTGGACGAGCCCATTGGAAGAATCCAACCTTCCATCTCTACTGCTCCTGGGTCTTACTTCTTTTTGGCTAATTGCAAGGGAATTGATGCTGATGAACATGTGGTTAGTTCTGGTGTTACCCCTTCCGTTCATTAGTTTTTGATTTGATTTTTTTTTTGGGTTTTTTTGGTGTTTTTATGTTGAATTTAGATTTTTTATGGAGTTTTTGTGATGTTAATGTTGTTTATGGTTCTATGGAATCAATTATCTTTAACGGAAAATCTTGCGAGTTGTTTAAAATTGAGAAATTGTACAGCTGAGTATCCAATAATGTTGTATTTATGAACTTAAGGTGCATTGCGAGACTATGACAGATGGAGCGGACAATAGCAATATTTGAAGTTTTTGTATGTTTTTAAAATGTTTGTTTATTTGTTGTTGATGTTGGATTAGATCAAAGAGATAAGAAGCGGTAGTAGGTGATGACGAGATGTAGATGAGTTGCTCTTCTCTGTCATGGATGATAAAGAACGAAGCTTGGTCTATGTAGATCTGTGGAGGAGGATGTTGTATGCTAATGATTTACTTGAAGAACTCTGATTACTTGGTATTTTTTCCCTTGTTATTGGATCTTCTTAGTACTTTGTATCCAAAGTGGCTTTATTAAATTATTGAGATTTAAGAGCTCTTACTACGATCTTTGCTTTTGCTAAAAGGTGAATGACTAATTTTATTATAGCCTACAAAGCTTTAGATTCAATATCAATGGTATTCACCCTATGTATGATTTTGCAATCTGATGGTTCCTTATGACTGATGTAACGGCCCATTTTCGTAAATTTGCCGACGTGGACGCCAGCTTGGATCCACATAGACGTCGCGGTAGGCTAGGACACATGTGGACTTAGGTATGCTAGGTATTTATGTGTTGGATGCTTATTTGCGGTGAAATTTATTGAAATACATCGCATGTGTGTATGTTGCATCAAAATACGTGCGAGATTGTGAGAACGGTATTCACCTCGATATACGTGTCGACGCGGGTACCGGGTAGTTGAAGGGACCGAATATTAGGTCGGGGAGACTAAAATACACAAATGATAGAATAAAAATGGCCAAATTACTAATATGGAATGGGTATTAGGCGGCTAGTGACGCGGCGATACGCGTATATCGCGGTTCGGACACGAAATCGGGCGTCAAAACGCCTGAAAAACGAGCGAGTGTCCCAGCTGTGTCACTTTGGTGTCAAGCCAAAAAGTCAACATTTCAATCCTTATCTATACCTCACTATCACCTTTTCTCTTACCTCACCTACACCTATCTCTCACACTCTCACACACACTCCCGATCAAAAAAAAAAAATGGGAGGCCGAGAGGGAAGGAGCGCGGAGAGGAGAAGGGAAGGAGAAACCCAGAAGAAGGAGAGGAGGAGCAGCAGGGACGCGAGATTAAGGTGAGTGTGGGTGGTGATTGTTTTTGCTTCGGGTGGGTGACGGTGGGGTGGAGTATGGGGTCGGCCATGGAGGCCAGACCCCATGGCCACGGTGGGATGGCAGGGGTGCCTCCCCTGCCATCGGCTCCACCGGGGTTGGGGTTGAGAGCCACCACAACCCATCACCGAGAAGAAGAGATAGAATAAAAAAAAAAATCTGATCGAACCAGTTTTCACAGGTTCGATCAGAGGATTGTGCATCCCTTCATGGGCGGGCCCCGAGAATGGGCCGAGCTCGGCCGTGGGCGAGCCCGGACCATTCGATCTGGCCGGGTCTGTCCGACCCGATTGGGTCGACCCGACCCAAACCAGACCCGGACTGGGCGCGGGTCGGGTCCGACCCGTTGGCCGTTGGGCCGACCCGACCCGACCCAAACAAAAAAAAAAAAAAAAAAGAAAAAAAAAGAAAATAGAGGAAAATTTTCGGAAAAAAATTGGAAAAATTCCGGAAAAATATATTGCCATAAAATAAATAGAAATTTATGAATTTCTATGAAAAATAAAATATTTGGATATTTCGGACGCGACTTTTTGCGGGGTTTTGCCTCGAAAAGCTCGAAATAGGCAAATTGGCCTAAAAATATTAGAAATTTGTTGTAAATTTTCATGCTAAAAGAAATTATTGATAAATGGACATAGGTTTACACGGGTGATCAATTGGCGACCAAGGACCCAGTGGACTTGGACTCGGGGATTGATTACGGGGTAGGAGAGCGCGTTGTGAGGTTTGTAAAACCCAATGAAAAAACTCTTGAGTATTTATTTTGCTTTCGTATTTTCATTCCTTTCCATTATTCCTTATGATTTTTCCTATATTTATATCTTGTCGTTGTTTACACGGTTGGTTCGTTACTCCCACCGGATTTTCCGTTGTGTGTCTATGCATTCTAGACCATAGCATGTGTATCAGGAGTGCTCGGTGGATAACGACCCGAGGGAACTGCTACATGTGTCGGTGCGTCGTAGGTCTACGCCGGCCACCGAGAGGGATCATGTGATAGCTAGTTGGGTGCGCTCACTAGTGGGATCCTGGAAGGAAATCCCGAAGTATGGTTTAGTCTGACTGGAACAAACACACACAGTTGCACTTTATTGTTATTTACGCATGCGATGCCCTACTTACAATTGCCTTTTTACATTCCGCATGTTTAATTAACAGTATTTATTGAATTCCATTTATTTCTATGAACGCTTGGAGGAGTTCCTTGGGATTTTACTGACTGTACTCGTCATCAATTTTCTTCTATGATGATTGAGTGCAGATCCGAGTACAAGTAAGGGCAAGAGGATCTTAGGCGACTACCTCTGCCTGCCTACAGTTGAGAATTACTTGTACGTGTGCTTTTATTTTGATATTTTGATTCTTTTGGGAACTGGGGAGTGACATGACATTGTATAGTTACTTTACATGGTACAATTATCTACCATTATTTTTCAGGGTTTTTCCACAGTAGGATTTGATGAATTAATTAATATTTTTCTGCATTTACGCACAACTTCCACTGCATATGTCATATATACACTGTACACACACGTGGATACGAAATTCGAGACATAGGAAGGACGAGCAGGTGCCGTACACGTGTAGCTGGGCCTGCTGGCAAGGAGTACACGGAGACACGTCACCCCGGGGCGGCGAGGGCCGCCACAACTGATCCCTTATCTTAATACATGATATTTGGGACCGAAGAAGTAAACAAGTATCTTTAACTTCTATTATTTGTTTAACTCATAGATCTTAACTACAAGTTCTATAAAAATTATAGTTTGCAGTTATGGAACTATAGTCAAGTCATGCTTTTCTTTTTCTAGATTTAAGTTAATTGTGTGCTCTATCATAAACATGCTTATCATCTTAGGCTTGTTAATAATGTACATTTGTCCTTTACTTTTACAATTTATACATTTTGCTGTGTTTTTCCTTTTTTCTTTCTTACCCATACTTTTTTGAATTTTTTCTCATTGTATTTCATCTCCCTCTTTTTGTGTAGATGTTCTTGAAAGTGCAAAATTTAAGGTGAGAACCAATCTTTCTTTCTTTTATAGTCTCTCACAACTCCACCAAGCCACAATATTTAATTTTATTCTTGCTTGAAAATCTTACTGGCTTCTTTCCTACGACCTTAATCATCATGTGTTAATTTTAATAAGTTCGGTATTATAATTTTTATTTTACATCGACTTCCCTCGTGCTAAACTGTTTTATTTAGTCTATTTTGTCATTGACAAACATATAAAGGATTTATGTTCTCATATCATATTTTACTGCAGGTGGAGCTGGTCATTATCCCTCGTTCCATCATTAATGATAACCCGCAGAGCAAAAAATCAGCCACCTCCACCTCCTCCACCACCTCCTCAAAACGAAGATTCAACGAAAGAGCAGAATGAGGAAGAAGACGAAGAGGTATGGCATTGTTGATAAGTTAAACACTTATATAGTGGCATAAATTCCTTTCGTGGCCCTAGTTGATGTTATAGCAGTTTCCCATGGATAAAGTTTGAAAATTTAATGCGAGTTTGCAGCTTATAATATTAAAGTAACTTCTTTTGCCAGGATGACAACGATGAGGAGAATGAACAACAACAAGAACAGATTCCAGAAGAGTTTATATTTGATGCCGTAGGTGGTTTAGTTGATGAGAAGCTTCTTTTCTTTGCACAACAAGTACAAAGACGTAAAGTAAAAGCTGGACGGGCCAAGAATGTTATATTCTCAGAGGATAGAGGGCGATACATAAAGCCAATGCTTCCAAAGGTTAGTAATTCCTAGTTTTGTCCCATACTTGATTCCATTTGACATTTTGATGCCACTATTTTCATCTTAGCATAGTGTCTGCTATCATCAACATTATTTTTTTATAAATGGTCATGTGATTCCTACCATTGCCTCATGATCTGTGTTAAAGAGTATATGTACTCATTCTAGTTTGGACCTGTAGATAGAAGTGAAGAGATAAAGGTGGTAAAGAAAGAGAAAGTTGAGTGTCTTTTTGTAACTGTTTAAAATGTTCTTGCAAATCTATAAAACTGCTTAAATTTAAAATCTGCAAAGAAGTCTGTCTATTGGAATTGAGGTAGAAATGCTTTGAGATGAGGCTTTACTAGTCTTTGTGATACCTTGACAATATTTGTTTTTCATAAGAATGAAAAGCATTATCTATTTTTTTTGAACTAGGAAGTTGCTGATAATACAACTATTAATGTCATTCGATCGAGGGATGTAAAACTGGAAGTACAATGAACTTATGTAAGTTGAGCAGGAAATGTTGGTGGTTAAGTAATAAATGAAACTCCATGGGAGGGGAACAACAATTGAAGATCATTGCTTATACTCAAATTCCTTGGAAAGGAGGGAGAATTGCTTGAGAACGAGAAATAACTGGCTGTAAGAAAAGGCTTTATATTATATGAATATTTTAAATTCAAAGATCCTAATGAAGGACAATAACAACTTGCACAGTTTATTTAATTGAAATAGCAACGTGCCTTGGCAAGTGGTAGTTCCTGACATTTTCAGAATCATGCGTTCGTTAACTTCTTTTTTTTTTTAAAATCTATCGAGTTTGTTGTGTTTCCATTAGTGAAACACTCTGTATATGTGCCTGATACATTTTCCTGAACAGGGCCCTATAAAGAGACTCGCTATTGATGCAACCCTTCGAGCCGCTGCACCATATTAGAAGTTGCGAAGGGCGAAGGACACTCAAAAGACTAGGAAAGTCTTTGTTGAGAAAATTGATATGAGGGCCAAGAGAATGGAAAGGAAAGTCGGTGCTTTGGTATTACCAGTCTTCTTTGTTTGAATCTTTCATCCTTGGCTAAACATTTTGAAAGCTGGCCTGTACAAGCTAGTAGCAAGTAGTTGTGCAATGCAGATATAGTACATATCTCTAGGTAGTTTTCATTTTAATCTAGCAAAAGTACTAAAATGCGGCAACAGTTGTGTATTAGTGTTTGCAGTATTTAGGACGTTCCATGAGTATCCAAAATTTTTAAACTTCTATTTTTTCTTCCAGAAAAAGATCTGAGGGTTCTGTTTACAATTGTTTTCGAAGAACTTTTTTGATTGTAGAGCATACTTTTCATTTAGAACTCCATATAGTATCTCATTTAGTTCTTTTATGAATGGCAGGTAATATTTGTGGTTGATGCAAGTGGGAGCATGGCATTAAATCGAATGCAGAATGCAAAAGGTGCATCACTTCAGTTGCTTGCCGAGAGTTATACAAGTAGAGATCAAGTGAATTTTAGATATTTCTCCAAATGATTAATGGTTTTGACTTGAACATTTAGTTTCATATAGATGTCATTTTTTGTACTTGGTTTGCTGAGAATTCCTTTAACCTTCTTACGGCGACTCATGCGACTTCGGGAATTCACTAGTTTAGCATGCATTAGAAGACCAATTAACTATTGGATTTGTAAAAATAAAATAAAATAAAAACTATTAGATGAATAAGGCAATGAGTTGGGCCAGTAACTTGATCAAGTTCTCCATAAGGAACAACCATTCCCATGATCACTATATGATAAATTAAAGATGCGTCGATTAAGCTGAAACTAGTTATCACGTCTTTTCTGCATTGCTCTAAAATAAATAAATGAAAGTGAATAAAAAATTCTGCATTTCCATTTCACGTAGAATATCTCTTGGTGTCATCCTTGTGCTTGCAATATTTGATGCGGGGTTCTAATGCTATTTGACAGGTCTCTATCATGATAAGCTTTCCTCATCGAATCTAATAGATATGTCTTCATTGTTCTTCCAATTTTTCCTATGTGACTTTGGCCAAGGCAAATTAGAACAAGTTGCAGTTGCAGTGGAATTACACTTCATGACATAAGTGTTGAGATCTTACTTTCTATATACAACCTTTAGAAATTAAACCAAAGATCTATATCAGAGCTCAAGTCGGAAGGATTAAAATGGAACTGAGAAGTTCAAAACATGAGACTCATTTATGACCGTATGAAATGGGATGAACTATGGCAAAGGATCTTTTCGGCCAAACATACCCGATAAGCCAGTTATGTGGTAGAGAAATTGATATTTATGTATCCAAACACAAAAGATCTCTGTAATTGAAGATCATTAGGTTTTCCTAAAATGTTTTTAGGTTGCATTTGATTCAAGTTTCTATAAAATCATTTTGCTCTCATGTTCTCTATGTTTTCGTATGTTTTTTACCTTGAACTCCATTTTGTCAAGTTCCTTGATCGATAATGTCGTTTAAAGTTGTTACTTGTTACATGGCTAGTGAAGTTAACATTTGTCTAGCTTTAATTTTCCCGAATGGTCAGAGCACTTTTATACAGTTTTTATCTAGTTTTTATGTTCAAATTTTGTTGAATAGACGAACTGATTTGTTCAAAAAGGTTTTCTGAATGATGGTCTCTTATTGTGTGTGTTTAATCAGCTTTGATGTTGTGCTGTCTTTGGAGCTTCATGATGTTCCCAATCCTTTGATTCAAGCAAAGCTCGATAAGGGTCTTAACGACATTGCTAATCGTCTTATGTATCACCACCAAGTTATTTAGTTGCTGCGTCGAAAAGGACCCTCTAGACAGAATGTACTCTTCAGAACTTATGGTTAGTTTAATTGTTTTGTTTCGTTTGTATTTTCTATTTTGTTTCATGGAGAACAATTGATAACTCATCCAATCACTATTTAAATAATGTTAATGTTCCAATACAATTTTAGCAAAAGCATCACAGATACCAACATATGGTAAAGTCACACCCTTTGGTCACTGATGGAGTTTCATATGCATGCATGTAAATTTTATTAGCTGATGGTTGTTTTTTCTTCCGCTACAGGATACAATTTTGGGAGAAAAGATAAATTAGTTATAGTACTTGTAGCTCCCATTGCATTTGGTTGGGGCAGAGTTCCACACTCGCGTACGTCTTTATGAGGTAACACTTAGACTTCATTTTAGACCAAACATTATAGTGTTAATGAGTTTTTTATATAAATTGTAAACTTATATATATTGCATGTGTGACCTAACTTATATTATCGATGTGTCCATTACAACTAAGTATAATACATGATATTATGATAATTAAGCTAATGGAACACACGCACATTTTGATGAAAAAAAAATGTGACATAGAATTAGTATTGAATGCAGTTGATATATATGGACTTCTCACAGGTTATCTCCAAAGTGCAGTGCCAATTCTTCTTTGAAGTACCTTGATATATATACTTGGCATCTTTGTTCTTGGTGCTGAATTGATATATTAAAACAACGATGAGCTTTGAAAATAATTACTTTTAAATATGATTTGTACAATCTCAATTATGTGTACTCTCAACTTGTTCTGCCCTTTTGAACATAATCATAATTTTCTTTTGATGGAATCTTAGTGTATAGCCATATAATATCTTAACCATGTTCATTGTTAAAAAGTTAGTCATTGTCTTTGTCTTGTATGTATGTATTAATTTCAAATATTTGAATTGGTCTTATATTTTCTAAGGTCACAAGGGCCATTGGTTACTATTCTCAATGCCACTTTTTTGTGTTTGTTTGATCCTGAACTATCTAGGTTTGCACTACATGTAATGGTGATTTTTAAATCCTACTTGCATTGCTAACTGATATCTGAGATTCATTTCCATTGCTATCATTTTTTTCAGATTAGAGGTGGTTATCTGGCTTGCAGTGGAATTCATTGCTTGCTGATCTCGTTGGATCATATAGAGGTGGATATCTAAGTGCAAACAAAGGTGCCCAATTCTTTTTTCTCTCAAAATCTGAAATTTCTGAGCTTCATAGATACATTTCCTTTCACATTAAAAGACCAGATTAAAGACAGCTTACGCAATCCAAACTTAGTTTGATGGTTTTAAAAGTGTTAAGAGTAGTATGTAATCCCATTGGAAATGCCACAATTAAAACAGGAAAAAATATGAAGGGTTCTCAATGTTAGGAAAATGCACTCTAAAGATTGATTTTAACCATCCACAAGTTTTAGAGTTTTAAGTGGATTAATTAGGACTCTTAATTTTTTGGTACATGTTTTTAGTTGTTTATAAAGTTGGGAATGTTTTTGGATGAATTTATGTGATTTTCGTTCCTAAAACTTGAATTTCAGTCACATCTCAGCTTTTTGTTGGAATCTTCTTTGTTGGGGTTGCTGCAACAATATTATACTTATTTTAAAAAAAACACCCCAAAAAAGTAATTGTATATATATTGATATGTAATTGAAGGCCAATCTGATTTGTTCGGAGACGAAGATTTCGGTGTCAATGATCTCAACTTTAGAAGCTTAATGGATCAAAGAGGGTCTTCATCAGATGTCAATGTAATTTGGATCAAATGTTTGAGAAGAAAAACACAATTCTATACACATGAAAATTTGAAGTCTTAATTCCTTTTGCTGGCATGTTGTTGTGCTTTAGCACTTAAAACGTTTTCCTAATTGTGCTTTAGCAAAGCTTTTTGTTCATGTAGTTAGGTAGGTTCTCAGATTCCCCCTTCTAATAAATTGTGTTAGTTGGACACACAAGAAGCCATGTACCGTCGAAAATTATAGTAAAATATACTGTTTTCTTTTGCACTGTAAATGGAGATAGTTTTTTTGCAGTTTTTTTTTTTTATCATGAGTTTGATCTATTTTGCAATATTTGTAGAGCGTGGCCCTATCAGTAGGTGACTGGTTCTTCGATCGAGTGGGAGTTAGTGCCATTGATTGCCCATATCCCTGTGACAATACCTGCCATAATCTAGTTTTCAAGTGAGAGATGAGGAATTTAAAGCATATCATGTAACTTTTATAGTTGTTTACATGACGTTTAGATTGATAATTCTTTTTGTGCATATTTAGAGGATTGTAAGTTTTTTTTGTGGTTGTTGAACAATAGGATTGGTGGTTTTTGTGAATACTTAGAAATTTGGAGCATTTATTATACTTGACAATTTTTCGTGGATATATAAATCTTTTTCAAATTTTGAATTTTACATTTTTTTTCTCTCATTTGAATATTTGTTGATATATATTGTCGATGTATGAATGTCAAATTTTGCTTTTTTTTGGGGATGTTAGCACCCCCAAGGAGTTGTTGGAGGGGGTGCAGGCGATGGAGGGCGATGGAGTAGGTCCTATGGTTGTATTTTCAAGTTATAGGTTGGAGAACCAATTGGATTGAATTTATGTTTGAAAACTAAACAAAAAGGAAAATTAGAGACGGATTAGCAATGGAATTCAGAGATTCCGTTGCTATTCCGTCTCTAATTTTCGAGGAATAGATGCATGAATCAGCAACGGATCAGAGACGAAAATAATACATTCCGTCTCTGATCCGTTGCTAATCAAAGACAGATCAGAGACGGAATGCAATTACAATTGTACCATTTTGAAAAATTTTCATTTCTGTTCCGTCTCTGTTCCGTTTCTAATTTTCGTCTCTAATTCGTCTCTAATCAGAAACGAATTTATTCCGTCTCTAATCCGTCTCTAAATCAAAAACGGAATCACATTTTCGTTTCTGATTAAATCAGCGTTGACGATTTCAGAGACGGAATTTATTCCGTCTCTGTTCCGTTGCATATTTCAATTAAAGACAAAATTTATGCAAATCGAGATACGGAAATTTCCGTTTCTGATCTGCTATTTTTTGTAGTGCAACATTTGTTGTCTTCTTGCATGGGATGAAGTGAACCATCTTGGAAAAATGATCAACCACCACAAAAATAGAGTCATTTCCCCGATGTGTTCTAGGCAACCCCATCACGAAATCCATGCTAATATCAACCCATGGCTATTCTGGAATGAGCAAAGGCATATATAGACCGGCATTAGTTGCGGTACCCTTCGAAAGCTGGCAAGTTCCGGGACCGCTGCACATATCTGTCCACTTCCTTGCGAATGGTAGGCCAAAAGTAAGATGCCTACACCAGCTGCAAAGTGCGATCACGCCCAACATTTCTCTCTCCATGCAACTCTCTAATAATCAGCAATTTAAGGCTGCAATTAGGAATGCAAAGCTGGTTGCCCCGAAATAAGAAACCTTCCTGGAGTGTGTAATCAATACGCTCCCCACTCCGCACCTTCTCCACAATAGTAGCAAAGAAAGGATCAGTAGTAAACAAATTAGAGAAGGAAAACCCAAATACCTCAATGGTCATGCGGCTCAACAAACTTTTTCGTCTGCTCAGGGCATCGGCAACTCTGTTAGTCACACCAGACTTGTGTTTTACCACAAAAGTAAAGCGCTCCAAATAGGCCACCCAGGAAGCATGTCTGGCCGAGACCTTGTTCTGCCCATGTAAGTGTCGCAATGCCTCATGATTTGTAAACAACACGAACTCTCTGTGGAAAAGATAATGCCGCCAATGCTTCACGGCTTGTCCCATTGCATAGAACTCCACATCGTATGTGCTATAGCTCAACTTCGCCCCAGACAGCTTCTCACTGAAATAGGAAACAGGCCTATTATTCTGACTCAAGACAGCTCCAATGCCTACCTTGGATGCAACACTATGCAACTCAAAAGGTAGGTGAAAATCTGGCAACACCAGAATGAGTGCAGTGGTTAACCGCACCTTGATCAGTTGGAATGCTTCATCTTGCCTCGTTGCTCCACCCAAACTTCACGCCCTTCATACAGTCTGTAATTGGGGCCATGATACTGCTGAAGTGTGGAATGAACCACCTGTAGAAGGAAGCCAACCCATGAAAGCTGCGAACCTCCGTGACGGTGGTGGGTTTAGGCCAAGTGCTGATGGCTTCTACTTTAGACTCATCAACCTGCAACCCTTCTCCAGAAATGACATAGCCTAAGAAAATAACATTCGGTGTCAAAAATGAGCACTTCTTCATTGCGGCATAGAACTTCTCCCTGCGCAAGATAGTCAGAACATCTCGCACGTGCTGGAGGTGTTCCTCCTCGTTAGTACTGTATATCAATATATCATCAAAATATACCACAACACACTTGCCTATCAAAGGTCTCAAGCTCTGGTTCATGACTCTCATGAAGGTGCTAGGTGCGTTTGACAGTCCAAACGACATGACTAACCACTAATACAGCCCCTCCCTGGTTTTAAAAGCAGTCTTCCACTAATCCCCAACTCTAATGCGAATTTGGTGGTACCCACTCTTCAAATCCAATTTTGTAAAAAAATTTGCTCCACTCAATTGGTTAAGTAAATCATCCAAGCGAGGGATAGGAAAGCGATACCTGACAGTAATCTTGTTAATTGCTCTACTGTTCACGCACATCCGCAAGGAGCCATTTTTATTTGGTGTAAGGAGGGCTGGTACTGCACATGGACTCAAACTTTCACGGATGAATCCCTTCGCCAATAACTCTTCAACTTGTCTACGCAACTCCTCATGCTCACTGGGACTCATTCGGTAGTGTGGTCTATTAGGTAGTGACGCACCGGGTTCAAGGCCAATCTGATGTTGAATATCACGCAATGGTGGCAGTCCTTCTGGCATCTCATCAGGGAAAATATCACAAAACTCCTTCACAATAGGAATTGCAGCTTCAGGAACATCAACATCTCTATCTACCTCCTTTCCCATCAAGATGTAAACTATCTCAGAATCTTGTGATTCATCTTCAAATCTTGCCAAAGACAGCAAGCTGCTAGATTATTTAGTAGGCTTAACTTCCTACGGATCTTTGGCGGGTACTAGCACAATATTCACTCCCTTGAACATAAGGGTGTATTTATTGGTTCTGCCATCATACACAACTCCCCTATCAAATTGCCAAGGACGTCCCAGTAACAAGTGGCAAGCATCCATAGCCACAACATCACACCAGACTAAATCTTTATAGTTAGCACCAATATAAAAAGTCACCAAGGCGCGCCTCGACACCTTCACCTCACTACCCTTCTTCAGCCAAGCTAGCTTTGTAGGGCCTGGGGTGTTGGTCAGTTGCAAGGCCCAACTTTTGAATCGCTTCAATTGAGACGATATTCTCGCAACTGCCTGCATCAATCATGAACCTGCACACCTTGCCTAAGATGGTACACTTGGATTGAAAGATGTTATTCCGCAGCCACTCATCATCAGCGACAGCTCTAGGAGTCATACAAGAACGCCTCACAACCAAGGCAGTACCCACATCTCCAGTTACAATCTCCTCTTCTGTGTTGTTAGAAGTATCAAATGCTGGTTCTGCAGTGATGTTGGCCTCTTCCCCTTCGTCTTCCTCTTCATTCTCAATAAAGAGAGTCTTCTTCCCTTTACATTTTGACTTCCCGTGACTCACTTCGCCACAACCAAAACATTTAATCCCACTAGTGATAGGTCTGTTCGTGCGACTAGCAGGGTTAATTGCAACGGTATTACCTCCAGTATTGGCTATCCCTACACTAACATTACTTGAAGCATTACTCACACCACGACGCTATTGTTTCTCCACCAACAATGCTCGCTGGTGCTCTGCAGATAAGGAAGCCAGATCAAACATGTTGACGACATCTTGGATCTGCATCCTTAGCCCACCAATATACAGCGCACTAATTGGTCATTAGTCTCCTGCAGTTCGTTTCTAGTGACTAACTGATAAAACTCAGTAGTGTAATCATCTACTAACTTTGCCCCTTGTCTCAGATTCTGCAACCTCTGATACATAAGGCATTGGAAGTTGTAAGGCAAGAACTCGGCCCGTAAGTGTTTTTTCATCTTCTCCCATGAGGTGATCTTTGCCTTTCCATTCCTATTCCGCATCAACTTCTGCTGTTGCCACCAAGCCGTGGCCCTGTTGCGAAATTTGGTCGCAACCAGTTGAACATGTTTGTCTTCGGGCGCACCTTTGAATTCTATGACTTATTCAACTGACGCCAGCCAGTCTAAGAATTCTTCCGGTTGAAGGGTGTCATGGAATTCTGGGACCTCCGTCTTCATCCCAGACTCCTACCGCCTGCTATCATCCTCAACTGCACGCGACATGTAGCGCCTCCTCGGTGCCTCAACATACTCATCCTCCCCTTCGGTAGAAGAATCTCCTACTGGTTCATCACCAACAGGTTCCCTTTGATGGTTACGAACACGATCCATATTCTGACCCAACAACTTATCGATTCTGGCAGTTAATTGTTCTACCACCGCGCCCATGCGTTGGTCAATTATTAGGCCAATTTGTCGATTCAGATTGTCACAGTCATACACCTCCTCGATACGCCGCTGGTTCCTCTTCGGCAACATGATTTCTCCAATCACGCTGAAGCAGGCCTTGATACCAACTGACGCAGCGGAGATCTTCTAAACCAGTTGAACGAATCCACGAACAACTCGATCTAGGTCAGAACTTAAGTCAAAGGTCGAAAAATTCTTTTATTCCAGCCAAAAACTTTGAATTACATCCGATAGGTCGCTTAAATAGCGAAATCCTAAAATTTGCCAAAAATAGTAAAAAGTACAAAAAGCCCTAAAAGCCCTAAACTGGAAACTAGACAAAAAATAGCAACAAATGCCGCAAACGACAATAAAAATAGAAATTCCTAATGAAAGTTATAAGCTAAACAAAACTTTTCTAAAATAGCAAAATTGTCAATTCGGAGGGCGAAACGATGGAATTACGCCGAAAAACGTTGTAATCACGGCATAGCTGTGATCCGTGATCTCCACGCCATTTCCAATCAACCCATGTCCCTGGAACGCCGAAACTCAAACGCTCGAACTTCACCGAAATTACCAAAATGTCATCCTGTCATATCTTTCCATCATATTTTTCCAAGAATTTGCAAGCTAATTCTTGACTTCATCAGGCTTTCACCTTTTACATTCTAAACCTGTTCAAATATATAGAACTAGTTCTACATTACAAATCCCATAAACACTCCGCCGAGAATTCGATAAGATTGTTGCCTAAAATGGTATCATCCATAATGATATCGCCATTTTCGATGGCTGCATTTTTGAAAATTGTGGATTTTTAAGTAAATATTTTTTTACCCTCTATTGTATTTTTTTCTAAGAAATATGGGTTGATTATTGTAAATTGTAATTGTAATTGTAAAAAATATTAATGTATACTCATGTAAATTAATTTATTAACTTTCTCTTAAAGTTTTAATAAGTTTTGCGCAGAGTGAAGGAAATCGACTAGTCGACTAGTATATATAAAAGTCGGAGGAGAGAGAACGTTAAGAAACTACTTCCTCTCACCATTCTAATTTTCTAATTTTCTAATTTTTCTTAGATTTTGCTATTTTTTCTTTTTATTTTATTTTATACGATACGACACGCCGACCCTTACAACTACAACAGACTTCTACATCTGTGAAATTTATAAGGGGAATATAACTCGCAATACACTCACTTCTATTTATATGCCCATAGTTTTCGAGTTGAACGTAGTCATTATATTCATTAATTCATTGATAAGATAACCATTATTAATTATTAATTAATAGATCAACACATAATACTTACTTCAATGAATTTGATATTTACTGGGTAGATACAAAGCACCGACCTTTTTTTTCTTCATTAAAATAGAGATTAAGTAAGATCAATGAATTTGATATTTACTGGGTAGATACAAAGCACTGACCTTTTTTTTCACTACAAGAAAAATGTGGAATTGCATCAAAACATTGCAACAGATTGAATCTGTTGCTAAACAACAACAAATCATCAACAATTTTGCATCAAATAGAGCGTTTGACTCGGTTGACCAAAAAGCAACAAATCAGTGATAGATTTGTGACAAAAATTGTGACAAATTGTATTTTGTCACTGATCTGTCGCTGATTTCTCCCGCCAATAATTTCCCGCCCATTTTGTGACAAATCAGCAACAGATCAGCTACAAAACCTAGTTTGTCGCTGATCTGTAGCTAAATCTGTGACAGATCTGCTACAGATCAGCGACAGATCAAAATCATCATCGATCTGTCATTGTCACGATGAGATCGAAATCTGTCATGATCAAGAACAAATCAAGAATGATCATCAAGAAAGAATAATAATCATGCTAATCTGTCGCTAAACTCACAAACCCATTACACGTCATCGCAGATCAGCGACAAATTTGCAACAAACAAATCAGCAACAGACTAGTCTGTTGCTGATCTGTCACTAATTCTTAAATGGTTTTTACTCATCCTCAAATTAAAATATTGTCATGATATTTCAAATTCAAAAAAAAATAGTGAAAATTAAAAAAAAAATTGTGACATAACATAATAAAATATTTTTTCCTTAAAATTTGCACGTACTCTGAATGTAATCATTGTTTTATCCGAGTTGTTTATTTGCAAATGTGAGAGAACAAAAAACGAGGTTGTCACTAAGCGGGGTGGTAAAATGAAACAACAAATTTAAAAAATTCATTAAAGAAAGTCTCAATTATTTTTACGCTTACAAGCATAATATATATATATATATATATATATATATATATATTGTATAAAGTGACTAAGAAATATTTAACTTGCAATAAATAATTAACTCATATATAGTACATTAATTTCTATATGTATGCTACGTACCTAGTTTAATAATTTTATTGTTTTTTTTTATAAATTACACAATGTATAACGACATATTTTCAATGTAAAATGTTTTGAAATCTGGGCAAGGTATGAGGCTTAGAGGTCTTGTTTAGATCCGGCTCGAACTTCAATTTGAATATATATGACAAGATTGTCCAATTTCAATTCGAATTCAAAAAATTTAATATTCGAAATATTTTTTAAATCTCTTCATGATCATTATAGTATTCTTGTTACGGTTAGAGGTAATTAGTATAGCAGTTTCAATTCTCATAAAAAAAATTATGTATAGTCTATAGTTTGAATTAAATTGAAGATATCTCTCAATTTCAATTGATATATTGACTTGATCATATTGCGCGTTTGTAGATATTCCAAGAGCACTCGAAGATTTTTTTTTTTTTTTTTTATTTAGTTATGATATGAACGAGATTTTATTTTATATAGCCAGCAAAAGTAATATGTGCAAAGCGGGAAACAATGTGTTTCCCAAAAATAAAGTTGAGAAATTATGAATTTCATTAATTTGTGAATTTTCAAGGGATTATGTGCATATCTAATTGTTTCTTCTCCAATCAATTATTTTTTAAATGAAGGTAGTTTCCCTCTAATTAAGTTTGTCTTGAATAATTTTATTTTGTCGAAGTTGTCTGAATGTAATTAACCTGACCAAATCTCCAAGTTTGTCTTGAATTATTTCTTTTTTTGTCGAGGTCTCACAGCTAAGATTACTCTATTAAATAGATTTAAAAAATAGACCATGCGCTGCATGAGCCCACCCAATGGATCGAGCGCCGACTGTGTTCGCGGTCGCGGATAACGGACATGTAGCGGCGACGGTTGTGGCGGAGACGGTGGTGGCGGCGGCGGAGTACGACGGCGACACATGGCGGAGACGGCAGCGACGGCGATGATTCTTCTGCGGTGCGGCGGCGGAGATCTTGGCGTGTCGAGTGACGAAATATAATGCAAGTCCAATACATTATATATTTATAGTTTGATGTTGATCATAGCGATCAAGAACAAATCAACAACAGATTCGAAACAGAACTAGTCTGTTGTTGATCTGTCTCTAATGTCGCAATAAGCAACAAAAAAACAAAAAGTCAAAACAAAACAACATCAAAAAATCAAGAACAAATCAAACAAAAAGTCATAGCATCAAAAAAAAAGAACAAACAAAGAATAAAAAAATCAACAACAAAACAAAGATCAAAAAAACAAACAAAACAAGATCAAAAAAATCAGCAACAAATTATTCTGTTGTCGATTTGTCACTAACTTCTAAATGGTTTTAACAACCCATTTGCTCTCCTCCTCCTCTCGTCCCCTGCAAACCATTTTTTGTCCCCTCAGAAAAAACGCGAAAATCGCCACCGCCGGACGTCGTCGCCGCTGCCGCCGTCCTCTTCGCGGCCACCACCGTCGCCGGCCAGTGCCGTGAGCCGCCGACGCTCGCGCAGCTCGCCGCTCGCTCAGCTCCGCCGCTGCGCAGCAGCTCGCCGCATCGCGCCGCCCATCCACCGCGCGCCCGCGCCACGCGTCCACGTCCGCTGCCGTCCGCAGAATCTGCCGCCGCGCACCGTCCTTCGCCAGATCCACCGCTTGACGACCTGCGCCGGCGCTGTTGGCCGCCGCGCTCTCATTAAGACGCACGCTTTTTCGGCTGGCGCTGCGCGAAACGAAGCCGCCATTGCCGCCCTATCGCCGCCGCCGGTCGGCCCTCTGCTAGTTCGTCCCGGTCAGTCAGCCGTCGCTCGGCCAGGCTCCGCCGACACCGCCGCCATAGCGCCGCCTCTCGGCCTCGACTCCTCCTTGACTGATTTTCGGGAATCATCTGCGGTTTGCATTTTCTTAAAAATCTATTTTGAACTTTTGGTTGATTTTTGTTTCCATATTCGTACCGAAATTTGGATATCTATGATTTTTATTTTACATTTCAAGATCTTATACTTTGAGGATAGCGACAACGCGACACTGTGTTGCTAAACAGCAACAAATCAACAACTCAACCATATGTTGCTAAACAAAGAACAAATCAACGTCGAACAATCTGTCGCTAAACAACAATAAATTAACAACTCGAACAATCTGTTGCTAAAGTAAAATCGTAAATATGTACATCGTATAAATTATTGCTTGGTCGTGCATGCATTTCCAACTAAAAATGAGATCTTATTGAGTTATAACTTATATATATTGTTATAATGTTTATTAATTGTGATTGTCATTTAGTTGATACGTATTTATAGTTGGAAACTAAATGTAATGTCTATATCTATTGAACAGTACAATAATTAAATTAATTTGTAAAACGAAGAAGAAATAATAATATTAATCCATTTACAATTACTGTACTGTTTAATCATTATATGTATAATAAGAAAATTGAAAACTTAATCTACTAGTCTTTGCCAATTCTCTAACAAAAATTCACTAACATTTAAAACTATCAACAAGTAGGAACAAAAATTAGGAACAAAAAACCAAAGTAACTGGATCCCTTGGAAAATTAGGAACAAAAACCAAAAACCTGTACACTTGACAGATTGCTGAAATCATGATGGCGAGGAATAAAATTTATAAGTATGTACCTATATTACAAATCTCAAGGTTCTTTATACTCCAATTTATAGAATATATATTAATTTGGATTAATTTCTGAATATATTATTACTTTTTAGGATTTATATATGTTAAATTTTATTAAGAGTTGATAAGACTTTTTCCAATTATCGGTTGAAAATACTTAGGATCGAGATGTCTACTAATCGAGAATGGATGTATAGTCGTATTGAAAATGGCTTCACGCGACGAGAGTTCATAAACGGCGTGAACGAGTTCATCACATACGCGAAGACGCACTGCAGGACATTCGCGACTGAGGGAAAAATTCGGTGTCCATGCAACCATACGAAGTGTCGTAATCGTTCATACTATGATGTTGACACCGTAGAACTTCATATTCTTCTACGGGGGGCTTTGTTCGGGATACCATTGTTGGTCGGAACACGGGGAAGAAGGTTATATGTACACTCAAAATGAGTCTGACGAACCTAACAATACGATGAGAATTAATGACCACGAAGGGCCACATACGGTCAATTATTGTACATCGTATCATGAGATGGTGCACGACTTGGCTGGTCCGAGTTTTAATTGGAGCCATGTGGAACAACGGCCAACTCCTGGAGTGGAAAATTTGTATGATATGTTGGACGCAGCTAGTCAGCCACTATGGCAGGGGTGCGAGAAGATGACAAAATTGTCTCAGCCTCTCGAGAATCCTAAAAATCAAAGCAGCATCATATTTCGAAAAGGCATTCGATGAAATTCTTCAATTTTGTAAAGATGCATTGCCAAGTAACAATTGCTTAGTCGATAGCTTTTACGACACGAAACGACTAAAGCAAGAATGGGTCTACCACCCAAGAAATTGATTGTTGCAAGTCCATGTGCATGATTTACTGGGGCGATGATTCTGAGTTGACGACGTGTAAGTTTTGCGGTGAGGCAAGGTACGAACAAAGTAGAAGTGACGGACGGAGTGGGGTGCCGCGGTCTCGGAAAAAAATGTATTACTTCCCACTAGCACCTCGATTACAACGTTTATTCGCGTCTGAAGCGACTGCGAGGCATATGCGTTGGCATGGGGAACACGTTTCAGATGGCATCGTCATGCAACATTGTTCCGATTCTATTGCATGGAAACATTTCAATGCAGTGAACATCGAATTCAGCACCGAAATCCGTAATGTCCGTTTAGGTTTATGTACGGATGGTTTCCAACCATTTGGCCAATCCGGAAAACAATACTCATCGTGGCCTGTAATTCTCACTCCTTACAACCTACCCCCCTCAATGTGCATGAAGAAGGAGTTCATGTTTTTAACTGTCATCGTACCGGGGCCGACAAATCCTTCAAATCAGATTGACGTATTCCTACAACCTTTGATAAAAGAGTTGCAAGATTTGTGGCATGATGGGGTACTTACCTACGACATTTCCACCAAGACGAACTTCCTACTTCGAGCTGCACTAATGTGGACTGTAAGCGACTACCCTGCATATGGTATGTTGTCTGGCTGGAGCACACATGGAAAGAGAGCTTGTCCTTATTGTATGGATGACACAGATGCATTCCAATTAAAAAATGGTGGAAAAACATCATGGTTTGATTGTCATCGTCGGTTCCTACCGCGTGGGTCCACCTTAAGAAGTGATAAGAACGGATTCAAACGCGATACAACTTGTCGAAAAGGTCCACCGAAATTAAAATCGGGGGAACAAATTCTGGCTGAAATTGAAGCTTTGGGACTGATGAAAGTAACTGAACAAAACGCTGTTCATGTGAACAAAGAGATTGCCAAGTATTCAGGGTGGAGGAAACGAAGCATATTTTGGGACTTACCATATTGGAAGACGAATCTCATTAGGCACAATTTGGATGTCATGCACATCGAGAAAAATGTTTTCGACAACATTTTTAATACAATTATGAGTGTCCCTGGGAAGAGTAAGGACAATGCCAAGTCGAGACTAGATGTAAAAGATATTTGCAACCGACCTTTCCTCGAATATGACCCTGCGTCCAATTCATATCCCAGAGCGTCTTATACACTCGATAAACGTAAGAAAGAGGTATTGTGTGATTGGGTTAGACAGTTACGCTTCCCAGATGGGTATGCTTCAAATATTAGTCGATGTGTAGACTCGCACAAATTGAGAATGTTTGGGATGAAAAGTCATGACTGCCATGTGTTCATGCAGAGGTTGATTCCTATTGCCTTCCGTGAACTATTAGAGGAAAAAGTGTGGATTGCAATTAGTGAGTTAAGTATATTTTTTCGAGACTTGACTGCTATGAACCTTAATATGGCGCAAATCGAGCTGTTGCACTCTAATATTCCCAAAATATTATGCAAGTTGGAGCAAATTTTTCCACCGAGCTTTTTCGACTCAATGGAGCATCTTCCCGTACACTTGGCATACGAGACCCATATCGCCGGACCAGTACAGTTTCGATGGATGTATCCATTCGAACGGTAAATTTTCTATGCAATCTACATTTACTGATCGAAATACGTAACGTCTTAGGTAGGTTATATTGGTTATTACTACATAATTTGATGGACATAATGTCCCAATGTTTCCTCTCATCATATAGGTATCTCAAGCATTTGAAAAACAATGTTAGAAACAAGGCGAAAGTTGAAGGGTCGATATGTAATGCTTACTTAGTTGAGGAATCAACTTCTTTTTGCTCCTTCTACTTTGAGGATCATATTAGTACTGCGCACGAAAGAGTCCAACGAAATGATGCTGGTGGAGTAGGGCCGAGTGGCGCTAACAATGGTGCATTATCGATTTTCCTTCATCCGGGGCGACCGCTGGGCAAAACAAGGAAACGATACCTCACGTCGGAGGAGTATGTTGCAGCTCATCAATATCTGTTACTAAATTGCCCGGAAATAGTTCCGTTCATAAGGTATTATAAATCAGGGTCAATATTCGTGACATTTTTTTTCTATGATGTGTTTAATCTCATATTATTTGTCGTAGCATTTTCAAGTCAATCGTTCGTTTTCAAGAACCGAACATCACCGATGAAGCTATTGAGATCAAACTTGAGCAACAATTTGCAGCCTGGTTCTTGCAATATGTACGTAATTGTTTGTATATGCATACGTCTCATTACCTTTCTTGGTTGATTATAATATTGTAAATTTGCGTCTATTAGGCTGAACAAAACGATGTGCCAGAGGCGATTCGTCAAATTTCTCTCAAGGACCATCAAGCGTTCATGTACGAGTTATCCTGGATACCTCGTTAATGGATATAAGTTTGACACACTTTCATACGGTGCACGAACAAAACAACCCAAAATAGTGGTGTATGCGTCAAAGCTGGGAACGATACTGATTATTACGGTGTACTCCGAGACGTAATTCGAATTGATTACCATGATGGGTCGCTTCGAACAATGTTGTTTAAATGTGATTGGTTTGATCCTACTCAAAATGGTACACGACTTCTTCGTAAGCTGGGGTTGGTAGAAGTTCATAAAAACCGTCGATTCAATAAGTACGAGCCTTTCATATTGGCAATGCAAGCACATCAAGTTTATTATCTTCCTTACCCTTCTATCTAAGAGGGGACGGAGTGATTGGTTAGCTATATGCAAGCTTCAACCAAAGTTCGTAGATGAAAGTAATGTCATTAGTTCAGAAATGGCAATCTCGGAGAATGCATTTCAAGCGTTTCAAAACGAGAATATGGACATCGTGGAAGTAGATGTAGATCCTTTTGCTTCTAGCAATGTTGATCCGACGAGTGAAATTGTGTCGACAACGATGACTTTGAGACAAATGCGGACGATGAAGAAGATGATGAGTTCACATCGTCATCGACATTGGTAGCGAAAATGAGTTTGAGTGATTGGTGTAAGTCTTTAGTGCACTGCTATATCTATCAACGTGCTTGAAATATGATGTTCACGTTTTATAAACAATATCTCTATAAATGTTTTTTCTATGACTCAACTGAATTATTTGTTTATGCAATAGATATATATACCATTATAAATGGCGAGGCGTAGGGCCGTGGTAATCCGAGAGGATGAGGACGTGGAGGACTCCCCGCATAATCCGGAGGAGACTACCACCACCGGACGAGGCACCCCGTCGCACCATGCTACACCTACCCATCCGGATGGTCGTTACTCATTACATCATACCCACGGATGGTCACACGTGACTCGTCCATACCCGACTTATGCCCCGGACCGTCGTCATCACATTATACATCCTCATCGCCTCCCGGTCATCCATATCCATATCGCATGTCACACCATCTCCTCCAGCTTCATACCCTCCCACCTCAAAGCATGGTTTCATTCCATCCTCATCACATCACTCTACACCATCACCTCCAAAGCAGATGTATACCCACATGACCATGGTATCGGCCGTCTTCATCACATCACGCCACACCATCACCTTCAGTCATCCCGCTCATTCTCCAGTGTAGGAGACGAGCACACTTCTACATCTCGTCGGCCCCCAAAGACCACATCGTAATTCATCTGCGAGGTCATCCAAGAAAGGTTTACGGTCATCGATACCACAACCGCTTGAGGAGATCCCTGACTTTTTCAGACCTCCGACAGCCCCTGGGGATGGCGAAATCCCTCTTACTTATCTCATTGCTGAGCATGGCTTGTACGTTACTCTCCACAAAATATCTACGTCCAATATATAGAAATATTATTTTCCTATACTAACTTAAAATCGAAATGGTAGGTTACACCCTTCTTCCTTGGCGGCAAAGAAGATGAGTTTAGTTTTTAAGAGCGGATATTTGAAAGAAGGATGGAAATGGGAATATGTCCCACAAGCCCAACGAGATATTTACTGGCTGCGTTGGAAGGTCAGTAACTTCACATCAACCTTTTGGTCATCAATAGCGGTGGAACAAGTATATGAGCATAGAAATGATGATGTTTTCATAATACTTATTCATCTGTAGGTGTTCTTCACTTGGGACTTGGCAATGTCTTTTGCGATATATGATGCGTGGTGTCGGAGGGCATCCATCCGATATACGGGCAATATATATCTCATTGCGAAGAAAAGAATAGCACCTATTTACTTAACAGAAGAGGTGTTTGAGCATTACAAGCGAATGCGAGCAACTGATGAAGCATTCAAGAAAAAGTCTGAGCAGATGAGCAGTAATAGAAAGGCCGAGGTGGGAGGGCCAGGCACTGGTATTTCGCAGCATAGCGCTGGAAGTATATCCGCTAGACAACATAGTGATACATTGGTACGTATATATACAAAAATAGTGTATTTCCACGTGAACCAAGAATTAAACTATTCAACTTGTCACAATGTTGTAGGAGAAGAAGCTTCAACGCCGTCCCACTTGGAAGGAGATGTTTCGACACCTCCACACCCATGGCCATGACGGACAATCATTCGTAGATCAGAGATCCGCGAAGATTGATGTAAGTAATATGAATTGCATATATGTAACTAGTTCGAGACAACACATATAGCCCATCAATTTAAAAGAAACCAGTAGAGTTAACTATAACTTCATACTATTTATTGCAGGCTGAACTCACTCGGAGATTGGAGGAGATGTCCACCCAGACCCCCGACACATCGATTGACGAGGATGTCGTTTATCTTGAGGTGGTACCAGAGGTGAAGGGACGTGTATACGGTTTAGGGTCATAAGGTTATCATCGCAGCATATCTTTAGGGGGAGCAAGCTCATCTCGAGGACCGGCGTACGGACTGCATGAGTTGGAAGAGCTCCAACGGGACCACCAAAGGTTGCAAGAAACATTGCTGAAGGAGCGAATGGAAAGACAAGAACAAATGCAGAGAGACAAGATGGAACGCCAGGAAGAAACTCGAGAGATGCATGACCGGTTAGCACGTATGGAGGCACTGTGATGCAAAGACTTGGCATTAGGCCCCACGTGCCTCCGACACCGCGGACTCCACCATCACCAGAACAGAGCGTTCTCGGTCCTCAGAGTGACGACCACCCTGGTCATTTGACGACTGAGATAACACCTTCTCAGTCTGCGCACCCGCATGACCACCGATCTGGGGCATTGGACCTCTCCACATAGAAGGATGTCTGAGGATCAACGTCATCTTTTGGATGATCATGATGAGTTTATGGAGCAACTTATGCCGCCTCCGCGACCACCGCCACGGGAAGAGTGATTAGATGTCCTATCTTGTTTAATGGTAAACTGTTATTCTCGAGTAATATATATCTTCACATTTTTTCCCTTCTAATGTAGTCGATGTGATTGCTTCATTTTGCGGTGTATGTGCACCTAGGTGTTAGTTTGATATGGGTGTTGCATAAGGAGGCAAACTTACCTCACCAATTGGGTTGCAAGTTTCAGAGATTCCTTTGGTATGTAACCTCCTGCCATTTATTTTATTCACAAAATATCTTACCCACATGTGAGGCCTTAAAATAAAAGAGTTTGATCCATGTCCCCAAGCCCAACTAATTTAGAATCGAGTCCTTGTTGTTGTGAGCTAAAGAACAGCCTCAAAGATCTCCCTTTTGCTTCTACAAAAATCAGATTTCTTCTTTGTAGATTTTTTGTTTTTGAGTGTGTATCTTCTCTTTATTTTTAAAACCAAGTTTGTGGTGGTTTTATAGTGGTAGGAATTCCAATATGACCGTTTATAGCCGTTCTAGGAATCCAGGAAATCAAAATTCAAATTTAAAGCTTGATTTCCAAAAGTCAAAAATAGCAGGCAGAGTGAAATTAGCGCGCTAATACTGGAATTAGCGTGCTAACTCTGCTCTTAGCGCGCTAATGATATTATTAGCGCGCTAACTGCAGGGACCTCAAAATAATTATTTTGTCCCTTTGTGTTAGCGACCCTTAAACTCGTCCGGGACCTAACCAACCTTTATATAACATGTTATACATGTTTATTATGAGTCATTAAGCCTATTTGGGTGGTCCGAATATTTTTACAAATCCCGAAAACGGAAATTCACAATTTCATAATGTATTAGGGGCTTTTCTGCAAATTTGCAGTTTTCTTTTTGAATACCTTTGAAAAACGAGTTTTTCTTTTTCGAAAACATTTATAATGAACTCTAATATGTAAATTGACAATCCATACAAAGTTTCATATTGTTTAAACTCATAGACCTAGTTATGTGTTTAAAGTTCTTTCACTCCCTTTTGAGTTGGAAATTTTTATGTGTGTCACACAGTGTGCGATCTTTTATGTATGAGGTCAATGACCAAGGCCTAATTTTATGATTTTCTCATTTGTGTTTCAATATTTTGATTGCATTTTCAATATTGTTAAAGTTATTCCTATTCATTTTCGGGATTTGGATGACACACGCACTCCTCGGCCCTATAAATTGTATAGTGTCTATCTTGTATTGGTGACACATTTGGGTAAGAGTGTGAGATTGACATTGTAGATATATATGTAATTTAATTTGTGTAGTATTTTGTATTTTTGGGATAATGTTCATCTAGTAGTATATAGTATACTACTAGTTAATTATGAAATGTTATTCTTCACATTTTGTAGATATTTTTTTGATAATTTCTTATTACAAACAATTTCTCAATTTAAATTTTGATTGCAAATAGAAATTTGTTTTTTTCCCGCTTTTTATCAACAAAGAATTCCATTTACTATTTACAAGATAATCGTAATTTTTTAAAAATTACCATTCCAAATCAAGAATGAAAAAAGTCTATTCTTGATTTGTCAAAAAACCTATCTGTGATCATTGATCTGATTTGTAACAGATCAAGAATAAATTGCGATTTTTGTTGATCAGGTAAATCAAGAACAAATCGCGATTTTGTTGATCAGGTAAATCAATGACAGACTTTGTCATCAATGTCATTGATTTGCAACAGATCAAGAAAAGCCGCGCTATACGTTGATCGTGCAAATCAAACAATAGACTTTGTCATTGCTTGATTTGCAACAGATTTGCAACAAAATCACTTTTTTCAAACTCAAGCAATGATTTGTTTCGTTGTTGTTCAACAACAGATTTCATTCACAAATCTGTTGTTTGAACAAAGAATGAACCTAAATCTGTTCTTTGAACAAAGAATAACCTAAATCTGCTGCTAACTTCAATCATGACAAGGAGTTTAGCAACACCTCTAATCTGTTGCTGATCTGTTGCAAAGTGGCTTAACAACAAATCCGTACCAATTCAGCAACAGATTAGTTTGTTGCTGTTTAATTTTTTTCTTGTAGTGTTTTCTTCATTAAAATAGAGATTAAGTAAGATCTCTTCGGGTTTTCCAAACACAGTAATTAAGCCAAGACGCGTGGAAATGCCATAGTATACACACCAAACCTAAAGTTCACAGCCTCAGAGATGTGCATGCTTAACTTCATCTTAATTAGCTATATGATAGCCGATCAATAAAATCATTCAATAGGAAAAAAAAATTATAATTACATTTTAACGCTTTTAAACAAAAAGAAAAAAAGAAAAACTGTGGATATCCCCACCCTTCGGTTTGACTATTCTATAGGGTCAAGTCAGTCCCACAAAACACATTGACCAGGATAAACCACCAATAAGTTTTTATTTTAACGTTCTTCGCTATTTATAAACCAAAATATTTTTAAGGGCGTAAAATATTTTAATTAACTTTATATTGTATGGTTTTCAATAACATCTGCGTGTAGCGCAGGGAAACGACTAGTTTAATATATAGCAGTAGATATAGAAATTTCATTAAACATGAATGTCTCTCAATACATGCAATAAGACAAAACATAGAATTAATCACCATGTCAAATTGATTCCTTAATCCTAATTATTCAAAACAACATTCATGACTCGGGATTCAATCTTTCGATATCTAAAACATATACGTTTGATAAGAAAAACCCTAATAAACTATATACTCTGTAGTCATACACATCTTGTTGAGGCTTTCACCTTTTACATTCTAAACCTGTTGAAATATATAGAACTAGTTCTCCATTACAAATCCCATAAACACTCCGTCGGGAATTCGATAAGATTGCTTCCTAAAATGGTATCATCCATAATGATATCGCCATTTTCGATGGCTGCATTTTTGAAAATTGTGGATTTTTAAGTAAATATTTTTTACCCTCTATTGTATTTTTTTTCTAAGAAATATGGGTTGATTATTGTAAATTGTAATTTTAATTGTAAAAAATATTAATGTATACTCATGTAAATTACTTTATTATCTTTCTCTTAAAGTTTTAATAAGTTTTGCGCAGAGTGCAAGAAATCGACTAGTCGACTAGTATATATAATAGTCGGAGGAGAGAGAAAGTTAAGAAACTACTTCCTCTCACCATTCTAATTTTCTAATTTTCTCATTTTTCTTAGATTTTGCTATTTTTTCTTTATATTTTATTTTATACGATATGACACGCCGACCCCCAGAACTACAACAAGACTTCTACATCTGTGAAACTTATAAGGGGAATATAACTTGCCATACACTCAATTCTATTTAAATGCCCATAGTTTTCGAGTTGAACGTAGTCATTATATTCATTCATTCGTTGATAAGATAACCATTATTAATTATTAATTAATAGATGCACACATAATACTTACTTCAATGAATTTGATATTTACTGGGTAGACACAAAGCACCGACCTTTTTTTTCTTTATTAAAATAGAGATTAAGTAAGATCTCCTTGGGTTTTCCAAACACGGTAATTAAGCCAAGACGCATGGAAAGGCCATAGTATACACACCAAACCTAAAGCTCACAGCCTCAGAGATGTGCATGCTTAACTTCATTTTAATTAGCTATATGTTAGCCGATCAATAAACTCATTCGATAGGAAAAGAAAATTATAATTACATTTTAACGCTTTTAAACAAAAAGAAAAAGAAAAACTTTGGATATCCCCACCCTTCGGTTTGACTATTCTATAGGGTCAAGTCAGTCCCACTAAACACATTGACCAGGATAAACCACCAATAAGTTTTTATTTTCACGCTCTTCGCTATTTATAAACCAATATGTTTTTAAGGGTGTAAAATATTTTAATAAACTTTATATTGTATGGTTTTCAATAACATCTGCGCGGAGCGCAACGAAACGACTAGTTTAATATATAGCAGTAGATATAGAAATTTCATTAAACATGAATGTCTCTCAATACATGCAATAAGACAAAACATAGAATCAATCACCATGTCAAATTGATTCCTTAATCCTAATTATTCAAAACAACATTCATGACTCGTGATTCAATCTTTCGATATCTAAAACATATACGTTTGATAAGAAAAACCCTAATAAACTATATACTCTGTAGTCATACACATCTTGTTGAGGCTTTCACCTTTTACATTCTAAACCTGTTGAAATATATAGAACTAGTTCTCCATTACAAATCCCATAAACACTCCGCCGGGAATTCGATAAGATTGCTGCCTAAAATGGTATCATCCATAATGATATCGCCATTTTTTATGGCAGCATTTTCGAAAATTGTGGATTTTGGTTGGTGATTTATTTTGAAATATTGTAGTCCTAATTGATTAAACATAACATATATATATATATATATATATATATACAAATCTATATATGTATGATTCATGAAATTAATTAACATGGCTAAAATTATACTGGTACTCACTTGGAGCATTTTGATCACATTACTTGCACCATAAACCTTGTGCACAACCGCGAAACTCTCAACTTCATCCAAAGGGAAATATGACGCCAAGAGGCAGTCGTCATTGCATCAGCGACGCATCATCCTGCATGCTGCCCAATGTCGACTAATTCTAGGCAATATTGAATCCATTTGGGCATCCACTAATTTGTTTGAAGTATTATATAAAGTCTAATTACTTTACAGATTTTGGTTATTCAAACGTATACTTTTTTGTTTGTCTTCAAACTAAGAAGTCTACTTTTGGCATGTTTTCTTTTCACTAATGGAGAAATCTTTTTAAGTGCTTTGTGGTTTTAATCGAGACTAAAGATTCATGGAAGATGATTGAGAGCGCGATCTAGCTAGGGTTTTGATAAAGAGGAGAGTCGTTTCAGTGGGTTGAGTCTTTGGACGAAGAGCGAGAGATGTTTAGGTTTGAGTTTTGTGTTCTGTTTTCCTAACAATTTATATACATTAGATAGCCGTTTACTAAAACCCCCACTAATAAGTGTTGGACTAAGTGGTTAGTCACTCACACTCCGACCGGTATTTTGATGGAAACAAACAAGGTGAAAATGTACTAATAAACATCTAGTGTATTTCAGTTCGTGTTAAAGGATGCAAAACAACATATCAAGGGTACTCAAGAAATACAAGTTCAAGACTCGGCATTAATGAAGAAATGAAGATGAAAGTTCAAGCCGCAATTTGTAATTTCAATGATGCAAAACAACATATCAAGGGTACTCAAGAAATACAAGTTCAAGACTCGGCATTAATGAAGAAATGAAGATGAAAGTTCAAGCCGCAATTTGTAATTTCAATGTAAGGTATACAAATTCTTTCACGCAAGCCAAATGCATTAGTTCATGCATACATTAAGTTTCTAAAACCATTTTTCAAAGTTACAAGTTTACTTCAAGCTTCAAAGTGGAATTTAAACACATAACTAGGTCTATGAGTTTAAACAATGTGAAAACTTTGTGTGAATGGTCATTTGCATATTAGAGTTCATTATAAATGTTTTCGAAAAAGAAAAACTCGTTTTTGAAAGGTCTTCAAAAAGAAAACTGCAAATTTGCAGAAAAGCCCCTAAGACATTATGAAATTGTGAATTTCCGTTTTCGGGATTTGTAAAAATATCCGGACCACCCAATTAGGCTTAATGACTCATAATAAACATGTATAACATGTTATATAAGGGTTGGTTAGGTCCCGGACGAGTTTAAGGGTCGCTAACACAAAGGGACAAAATAATTATTTTGAGGTCCCTGCATTTAGCGCGCTAATAAGTTTATTAGCGCGCTAAGTCCAGTGTTAGCGCGCTAGGTCCCAGAATTAGCGCGCTAATTACCCACTGCCAGCTTTTGTTGACTACTGGAAAACGAACTTTAATTTGAATTTTTGATTCATTTTTGACCCTTGGATCCCTAGAACGGTCATAAACGGTCATAATGGAATACCCAACTATATAAACCAGCAAGATCATGGTTTTGTAAACAAGAAGGAAAAAACACATTCAAAAACCAAAAATCTACAAAGAGAAGAAATTTGATTTTGGTGAAGAAGCAAAAGGAGATCTTTGTGGGTCGTTTCTTTAGTTCTATAATCCAGCATTTTTGAGGCTTTCAAAGGAGTTCAAGAATCTCTTCAGAGCTGATCTCTTTTGTCACTCTCTTGGTTGTAAGAAAGTCCTAGATCTAAAATCTTGCTTGTGCTTAATCTACATATTTTTGTATTTGATTTGAAAATCATTTTGTTGTGTGTTTGAATACCTTCTTCTCTGGTTTTGCACTTAAATTTATTTTATCAAACTCTGAGATTGATTTGAACAAAAGTTTTGCACTTAAACTTGATTCTTGTTAAACTATTGTTCTTAGACTTGAAATCGGTTTTACACCAATATATTAAGTTTTTAAAACGATTTCACATTTGGGATTTGCAACAAAACCAGTGACATATTTGCATATTCCATTTATTCTCATACTTGCATGCATAAGAGTTGTTAGGCTCTAGGAGGCTTGCTAGTGTTTGAATTTGATACCACTTTGTGTTGTAAAGTGTATCTCATTATTTTCCAGCAACTTATTGTATTTGTATGATTGTAAGACTTAGTGGAATCTAAGTCAAAGGAAAAATCCTAGTTGAGGCTAGGTGGGAAGAACACAAATCCTAGTTGCGGCTAGGTGGGAAGAACACAAATCCTAGTTGCGGCTAGGTGGGAAGAAAACAAATCCTAGTTGCGGCTAGGTGGGAAGAATACAAATCCTAGTCGCGGCTAGGTGGGAAGTCCTAATTGTAATTAGGCACTCTAGGCTTGTATGCTTAGGTTGTAACACTTATTTGCAATATAAGTGGGGGTTAAAAATCCTAACCGGGGAGGTTAGGTAGTGGACGTAGATCGTTGGATCGAACCACTATAAATCGTGTGTCACTTTCCATCTTTCCATTCCATTCACTTGCATAGCATATATATATTCATTGATAGTGTATGCATTATAGTTGTAATTTGCGCATAAAGTTTTAAAAGGGCAATAACTACTCGGTAACCCAATTCACCCCCCCTCTTGGGTGACCTTCAATTGGTATCAGAGCGGGTTATTGCTCAAAGTATTACTAACGTATCTTTGAGTGTTTTTGTGCAAGGATGCAAACCTTAGATCCGGCTCGCCTTCGGGAAGGCAACTCTTCGAGTAGGCCTCCATATTTTGATGGAACTAACTATGCTCATTGGAAAGTGAGAATGAAATTTTACATTAGAGCACAAAATAGATTCTTATGGGATGCAATTGAAAATGGTTACACTCCACCGGAGATAAAGATTGAGCTTTCAAATGATCAAGCCATGAATCACTTATTTTGTGCGCTAAGTGAAAATGAATTTAACAGAGTAAGTGCTTGTCAAACGGCTAAGGAAGTATGGGAGAAGCTTGGGGTACACTATGAAGGTACCATGCAAGTGAAGAAGACCAAGTTGAGAATTCTCGAGGAGCACTATGAAACTTTCCGAGTTGGGTCTGATGAAGACATAGCCACTGCCATCACTCGATTCACTAAGCTATTGAATGAGATCGAGAATCTTGGAAAGAACTATGATCAAGAAACCTCGGTGTATAAATTCCTTAGAGGCTTGCCTAAGGAATGGGATGCCAAGAAGTATGCTATCCAATCGGCACAAAATCTTGGAGATTACACATTTGATGCATTGTGTGGAGAGCTAACAGTTCATGAATTTGAACTTAAAGACCGAGCAAGATTGGAAGCATTAAGTGGAGGCACTAAGAGTTCAAGAAAAGATATCGCCTTGAAGGCAAATAGCTCCTCTAGTGCATCGGTAGAGATCATTGAAAATGAAGAATCATGTGATGACAATGATCTTGAGAAGGAAGTAGCTATGCTCTCAAGAAAGCTCAACAGGGCCGTGTACAAGCGAGACAAGTATAAGAAGAAGTTTCGAAGTGGAAGCAAGGGAGGAAATTCAAATGAAACCATATGCTTCGGTTGCGGCAAACCGGGTCACATCAAGGCGGATTGCAAATCCAAGAAGGTGTTTGACAAGAAGAAAGGAAAGAAAAGTCTCAAAGCAACTTGGGATGACTCATCATCATCATCAAGTTCGGAATCCGAATCGGAAAGTGAAAAGGCAATACTTTGTCTCATGGCACAAGGCGAGGTAAATTCTAACTCTTTTAACTTTGATAATGTTGATGAGTTGGATGATGTTCCAAATCTTGATGAGCTTAGGAAAGAGTTGAAAAAGGAGGTCAAAAATACCAAACAACTCAAAAAGAGTTTGACCATTGCAATTAGTGAAATAGAGTCACAAAATGAGATCATTAATGATCTCCAAAGTGACTTAAATGAAGTCATAGAGGAGAGAGATGCTTTAGTCAAGGACGTAGAGGACTTGACTAGCACGGTGCATAAGTTTACAAATGGTAAAGAAATGTTTGACATGATGTTGGGAGCACAACGACGTGCACTCAACAAAAGAGGCATAGGTTATGAAGCAAACTTGTTAAGTTACAAGAAATTGCTAAATGATGATCGTAGATGTTCTAAATGCAACAAGACTCGCATGGTCGGGAAATGTGCATTACAAAAGGCCAAAGTGGGTAGATTAGCATGGGTAGTTAAAAATGATTACTACACTAACATTCACGGACCCAAAGGTGTTTGGGTACCAAAATCTAGTGTGTTTCCTATTATGTAGGATGCGAGGAAGAGCATCCCATGGTACTTGGATAGTGGGTGCTCAAGACACATGACCGGAGATGCACATCAATTTATTGAACTAAAGCGGCATGATGGTGGAAAGGTTACATTTGGAGACAACAACAAAGGAAGAGTTATTGGTCACGGAACCGTCGGTAACAATTCACTTTCTATTTCTAACGTTTATCTTGTTGATGGATTGAAACATAATTTGCTTAGTATTAGTCAATTGTGTGATAAAGGATTTCATGTTATGTTTGAATCATCGAAATGCATTGTTAGGAATGAGAAGCATGAAATCTTATTTATTGCATATAGAGATAAAAATGTTTATGCCATTAACTTTGATGAGATGAATATGCAAAATGTCTCATGTTTGAGTGCACAAAGTGAATGTGATGCATGGTTGTGGCACCGAAGATTAGGACATTCTAGCATGGAGAACTTGTCAAAATTGACTAAGCATGATCTAGTTAAGGGTCTACCCAAATGCACGTTTAAGAAAGACAAGGAGTGTGAACCTTGTATCCTCGGTAAACAAGTGAAATCGTCATTTAAGACGAAAGTAACAAGTGATGTGACTCGAGCCTTAGAACTTATCCATATGGATTTGTTCGGACCCATCCAAACACAAAGCCTAGGAGGTAAATCATATTGCTTTGTCATTGTTGATGATTTTACTAGATATACATGGGTGTATTTTCTCTCTCATAAGCATGAAGCGTTTGATGTGTTCGTAAAATTTTGTGCTTTAGTTGAGAATGAAAAGGGATACGAAATCACCATCATTAGAAGTGATAGAGGTGGTGAGTTTGTAAATAGAAACTTGGAGGATTTTTGTGCTAAACAAGGTTATATACACCAATTATCCTCTCCTAGAACACCCCAACAAAATGGAGTTGTTGAAAGAAAAAATAGGACACTCCAAGAGATGTGTAGGACTATGCTAAATGAGTACAACATAGCTAAGCAGTTTTGGGCCGAAGCCATTAACACGGCATGCTATGTTATAAATAGAGTAAATGTCCGAAAGCAAGTGAAAAATACTCCTTATGAACTATGGAAAGGCCGAAAGCCCAACATAAGTTACTTTAAGGTGTTCGGTTGTACTTGCTATGTTTTAAATGATAAGGATCAATTAGACAAATTTGACCCAAAGTCAAAGGAATGTACTTTTCTTGGCTATTCTATGCACAGCAAAGCATATAGGGTGTTTAATAGATCAACCAAAACCATAGAAGAGTCTATCCATGTGAAATTTGATGAAATGGATCCCAAAGTTAAGATGATGCAAAACTTGGAAAAATTGAGGATCGATGATGAAGATGAAGGCACCCTAGGACAAACTTCAAATAGTCAAGAAGTTGAGGCATGTAAAGAATCCGATACAAGTGCGCCTAAGAATTCAAGACTTCTAATTGGCCATCCATCCCAACAAATAATAGGTGATCCAAACAAAGGAGTAATCACTAGGTCCACATTACATCGAGATGAAGGACATATAGCCTTTGTATCACAAACCGAGCCCACTAAGATAGATGATGCCTTAGGAGATGAATTTTGGGTAATGGCTATGCAAGAGGAGCTAAGCCACTTTGTTAGGAACAAGGTATGGACATTAGTACCTAGACCCAAGGACCACACAATCATAGGTACCAAATGGGTTTTTAGAAACAAAAAGAATGAAAAAGGTGAAATTGTAAGAAACAAGGCTAGGTTGGTTGCACAAGGCTATAATCAAGAAGAAGGAATTGATTATGAGGAAGCCTTTGCACCTGTAGCAAGACTAGAAGCAATTCGAATGTTACTTGCTTATGCTTGCTACAATGGGTTTTTACTATATCAAATGGATGTTAAAAGCGCATTCTTAAATGGCTTCATCAATGAAGAGGTATATGTAGAACAACCACCGGGTTTTGAAGATCATGAACACCCAGGTCATGTATATCATCTTCAAAAAGCCTTGTATGGACTAAGACAAGCTCCTAGAGCTTGGTATGACAGACTTAGTGCATTCCTACTTGAAAAAGGATTCAAGAAAGGAACGCTAGATCCCACTTTGTTCATTTTGATCGAAAAACATGATATGTTACTTGTTCAAATTTATGTTGATGATATCATTTTTAGGTCATCCAACACAAGTCTATGTAATGAATTTTCATCATTGATGACAAATGATTTGAAATGAGCATGATGGGAGAACTAACATACTTTCTAGGCTTGCAAATAAAGCAATCCAAACATGGCATTTTTATAAATCAAGCAAAGTATGTGAGGGGACATGTTAAAGAAATTCAAATTCAAAAATTTGAAAGCATGTGAAACTCCTAGTAGTCCCACCATCAAAATGGATAAAGGCCAACTAGGAAAACCTATAGATCCTAAACTTTATCGTGGAATGATAGGTAGCCTCCTATACTTGACCGCTAGTAGACCTGACATTATGTTCAGTGTGTGCTTATGTGCTAGATTTCAATCCGATCCTAAGGAGTCCCACTTAAAATGTGTAAAGCGCATATTTCGATATCTAAGTGGAACACAAGACTTAGGATTGTGGTTCAACAAAACCAAGAGTTTCGAACTCCGCAGTTTTGTTGACTCTGATTATGCGGGAAGTCTAGTCGATAGGAAAAGTACTTCCGGATTTTGTCATTTGCTAGGAAATTCACTTATCACATGGTTCAGCAAAAAGCAAAATTCCGTTGCTTTATCTACGGCGGAAGCCGAATATGTGGCTGCCGGGAGTTGTTGTGCTCAAGTTCTATACATGAAACAACAACTTGAGGATTATCAAATCCTAGTAGGATGTGCTGAAATTTATTGTGATAACACAAGTGCGATAAACATATCGAAAAATCCGGTGTTACACTCAAGAACAAAACATATTGAGATTAGACACCATTTTCTTCGTGATCACGTCCAAAAGGGCGATGTTAAACTCATCCATGTGCCCACAGAGGATCAACTAGCCTATATATTCACTAAGCCTTTGCCTAGAGAACAATTTTCTAAAATTCAGCGTGAGTTAGGCATGTTTCGAGAATCGGACCTTCTACATATGTTTTAGCTATTCCAAACCTTTTTATATGGTGTTAGTGAAGTGTCCATGAAGTTTGAGGAGAATCGGAGCTATATTGCAAAAATCCAAAATTTTTGTCAAAAAATTCCAGAGAGGAATTAGCGCGCTAATAGGTAAAATTAGCACGCTAATGATGTACTGACCAAAAATTTCCAGAGGGGAATTAGCGCGCTAATAACACGCATTAGCGCGCTAATAGCGTCCTGGCCCAGAATATGGATATTTTTCAAACTCATGTTTAAGCCACAACTATGCTCTCATTGCTTTATGCTATCTATATCATGAATTTTTTTTGCGTATCTCTGAGTTTTCTATATGGATATTTCTTGCTTCACATCGCTACCGTCTATTGTTTCTTGATATGCATAAAGTGAGGGGGAGAGTATATTTCTCTCGTATTGTTTCTATTATGTTTATTTATGGGGATGCTTGGCCCCACTTTTTGATGGTATCAAACGGGGGAGAAAATGTGGTTGAACTTGAAAGGTTGATATATTTTTTTGTTTTGAACTTGCATATATTGGTATACTTGCAAAGGTTGATGTGTTTTGAACTTGCATATATGAAATATAAAATCATGAATGCGATATACATTATGTTTTACACCTTTAAAGTTCACATTGTTTGTTATCATCAAAAAGGGGGAGATTGTTGGACTAAGTGGTTAGTCACTCACACTCCGACCGGTATTTTGATGGAAACAAACAAGGTGAAAATGTACTAATAAACATCTAGTGTATTTCAGTTCGTGTTAAAGGATGCAAAACAACATATCAAGGGTACTCAAGAAATACAAGTTCAAGACTCGGCATTAATGAAGAAATGAAGATGAAAGTTCAAGCCGCAATTTGTAATTTCAATGATGCAAAACAACATATCAAGGGTACTCAAGAAATACAAGTTCAAGACTCGGCATTAATGAAGAAATGAAGATGAAAGTTCAAGCCGCAATTTGTAATTTCAATGTAAGGTATACAAATTCTTTCACGCAAGCCAAATGCATTAGTTCATGCATACATTAAGTTTCTAAAACCATTTTTCAAAGTTACAAGTTTACTTCAAGCTTCAAAGTGGAATTTAAACACATAACTAGGTCTATGAGTTTAAACAATGTGAAAACTTTGTGTGAATGGTCATTTGCATATTAGAGTTCATTATAAATGTTTTCGAAAAAGAAAAACTCGTTTTTGAAAGGTCTTCAAAAAGAAAACTGCAAATTTGCAGAAAAGCCCCTAAGACATTATGAAATTGTGAATTTCCGTTTTCGGGATTTGTAAAAATATCCGGACCACCCAATTAGGCTTAATGACTCATAATAAACATGTATAACATGTTATATAAGGGTTGGTTAGGTCCCGGACGAGTTTAAGGGTCGCTAACACAAAGGGACAAAATAATTATTTTGAGGTCCCTGCAGTTAGCGCGCTAAGTCCAGTGTTAGCGCGCTAGGTCCCAGAATTAGCGCGCTAATTACCCACTGCCAGCTTTTGTTGACTACTGGAAAACGAACTTTAATTTGAATTTTTGATTCATTTTTGACCCTTGGATCCCTAGAACGGTCATAAACGGTCATAATGGAATACCCAACTATATAAACCAGCAAGATCATGGTTTTGTAAACAAGAAGGAAAAAACACATTCAAAAACCAAAAATCTACAAAGAGAAGAAATTTGATTTTGGTGAAGAAGCAAAAGGAGATCTTTGTGGCTGTTCTTTAGTTCTATAATCCAGCATTTTTGAGGCTTTCAAAGGAGTTCAAGAATCTCTTCAGAGCTGATCTCTTTTGTCACTCTCTTGGTTGTAAGAAAGTCCTAGATCTAAAATCTTGCTTGTGCTTAATCTACATATTTTTGTATTTGATTTGAAAATCATTTTGTTGTGTGTTTGAATACCTTCTTCTCTGGTTTTGCACTTAAATTTATTTTATCAAACTCTGAGATTGATTTGAACAAAAGTTTTGCACTTAAACTTGATTCTTGTTAAACTATTGTTCTTAGACTTGAAATCGGTTTTACACCAATATATTAAGTTTTTAAAACGATTTCACATTTGGGATTTGCAACAAAACCAGTGACATATTTGCATATTCCATTTATTCTCATACTTGCATGCATAAGAGTTGTTAGGCTCTAGGAGGCTTGCTAGTGTTTGAATTTGATACCACTTTGTGTTGTAAAGTGTATCTCATTATTTTTCAGCAACTTATTGTATTTGTATGATTGTAAGACTTAGTGGAATCTAAGTCAAAGGAAAAATCCTAGTCGAGGCTAGGTGGGAAGAACACAAATCCTAGTTGCGGCTAGGTGGGAAGAACACAAATCCTAGTTGCGGCTAGGTGGGATACAAATCCTAGTTGCGGCTAGGTGGGAAGTCCTAATTGTAATTAGGCACTCTAGGCTTGTATGCTTAGGTTGTAACACTTATTTGCAATATAAGTGGGGGTTAAAAATCCTAACCGGGGAGGTTAGGTAGTGAACGTAGATCGTTGGATCGAACCACTATAAATCGTGTGTCACTTTCCATCTTTTCATTCCATTCACTTGCATAGCATATATATATTAATTGATAGTGTATGCAATATAGTTGTAATTTGTGCATAAAGTTTTTAAAAGGGCAATAACTACTCGGTAACCCAATTCACCCCCCCTCTTGGGTGACCTTCAATAAGGTGCTATTAAAAGGCCTAATTGTTCTAGTGTAAGAGTTTCCATAACAGTTTTTTAAACCCCTATGAATTAGGTACTAATTACCTAATACATTAGGGCTACTTCAAACCTCTATGTATAAGTGCTATTTAAAGCCTAATTGTCTAATACATGGAGGTTAATTAAGGTAAAAGTTTTTTTTAGTTGGAGTTTTAATGAAGTCTATTTGAATCAATAAAGAAATTTATAGTAGAAGGAATTGAACACCAAGTCTGCAAACTTAATAAGTCTCTGTATGGATTAAAACAAGCTCCCCATCAATGGTACATTAAGTTTATGATACCATAAAGTCCTTCAGACTTAAGAAAAGTGATGTCAATCGATGCATATATCTGAAGGTCAGTGGGAGCCAGTTCATATTTTGATACTTTAATGATATTTTTCTTGATAAGAGTGATCTTAGTATGCTCTGTGAGATCAAAGAGTTTCTTTTTCATAACTTTGAAATAAACAATACATCAGACCGAATTTCAGTTTTACTGTTGGCGTGTTGGAATGTTGCCAAAGTAACTCTTTCATGGTCCAATTGTGAGCTGCAAAGAAAGTATTACAACATTTATAATGGGCAAAAGATAACATGCTCAGAAAGTCTGATTACTTTACAGATTTTGGTTATTCAAAAGTATACTTTGTTGTTTGTTTTCAAACGAAGAAGTCTACTTTTTGGCATGTTTTCTTTTCACTAATGGAGAAATCTTTTTAAGTGCTAACTGGACAATTACGATTACTTCTATTTTGACAGTTGAGTTTATAGTTTAAAGCTACAAATCAAGGATTATGTGGTTAAGGAACTTCATTTAAAGGCTTCGTACTATTAACTTAATTTTAGTGCCATTAACAAAGAAGTTCAAAAGAAAGAGTGTCGATTAAACATATTAGTACATGTCTTATGATTACAAATGCCCTAATGAAAAGATTACATCAAATGCATTTAAAGAACACGTCGACAAGAATGAGCCTTGGTAGTAATTTTTAAATAATCTTTATTTGGGATTTGATTATGTTTAAGTTTAAGTTTTACTTTATGAGATCTCATTTAATGTGCTAATTATACTTTAGTATATGCACACTTATGTTAACGATCATTATAAGTGAATTTAGTCTTTGACACATACATTATAGTTTATGAGTCATTTAAAATGAATTAGTAATGCTCGTGGTACATGGAAGGGAATATGTCATATTTTGATGTATAACCGGTATGACTCTCATTGCTATTTTATGTTATAATGATTTTAAGATACCAAACATATATGTGCGCTAATATAAAAATTATGTAATATTTGGTCGTAATGCGGGTCAAGTGGGAGAACCATTAAACTATATGTGACTCACATTATTGAAATTTATGATACTATGAGACAAGTGGAAGAATTTAAGACCATTATATGTCTCATAAGGTTTTGTCTTAATGTACATATGTAACTTATGAAACTAAAGTCTTTTGAGCTCCCTAGGTTACCAATTTGATGGAAACTTGTATAAATATGTAGGTAGCTGAAAGGTTCTCCCTCAAACCTAAAAAAGTGCACTTGTATCATCAAACAATGAGTCAAATGTTGAGGCTCATGAGGGCATAAAGATCTTGGGTTTTATGATCCGCAAAATTCTCTATTTGATCCAATTCTTATGTTTAAGAATGCTTACAGTCAGGTGCATGATCGATTCTCAATAATAAAAAGAAGAAAAAAACAACAAAAACATAGCCTCAATTCCAAATTAATTGATATCTTCCATTGAGGTCGATTTAGAGCATTTGCACAAAAAAAAAACAACAACAACAACGACAACATAGTCCCAAAAAAACACAATATATATTTTTATGTAATAAGCCAATTCGAAGTTTAATTAAATGTTTCGAAACTTGGGTTAAATTAATTTAGAGCATTTGCGCCAAATAATAATAATAATAATAATAATAATAATAATAATAATAATAATAATAATAATAATAATAACAAATAAACACCACTTTTCACTATGGGTGGGCAAACTGCGGTTTGGCGGTGAAAACCACCAAACCGCGACCAAACCGAGGGTCTACGGTTTGGTGATTTTCCAAACCACCACTAAACCGTGAATCACCAAAATCGCAACCAAACCGAACCGCGGTTTGCGCGGTTTGGTCGGTTTGGTTGCGGTTTTGGTGCGACCTATTTTCAAAAAAAAAAAAAAAAATGAGGTACCGCAATTCCGACAATGGCGACGACGATAGGTGGTGCTCGGAGGCGACGACGACGCGTATTGGTCGCCCCCAAATCGTGAGGGCGAGTCGGCGACAGTGGAGGCGGTGGAGGCGGGACTGGTGGGAGGAGGCGGTGCACGCAACAGTGGCGAATTGGCGACAATGGAGGCGGCGAAGCCGGGCCGGTGAACGATGCATCGCACCACGGCGGTGCAAGGCGGCGAGTGAGCAGATACGGCGAGTGAGCAGAAGAGAGAGGAGACGACGAGTGAGCAGAGGCGGTGACTGGCGAGTGAGCAGAAGAGAGAGGAGACGGCGAGTGAGCGGCGAGAGGAGGGAGGAGCCGGCGGTGAGAGGAGAGAGGAGACTGCAGTGAGCGGACAAAGGAGCCGGCGGTAGAGGACAGAGGAGCCGGCGGTGAGAGGAGAAGCCGGCGGTGAGAGGACGGGAGTGAGGAGCGACGGTGAGAGGGAGGTGAGTGAGGAGCGGCGGTGAGAGGGAGGTGAGTCGTGGTGACGGCCTAACACGGGGAGTGAATGAGAGGAAGAGGGAGATCATTGTTTTTTTTTTTGTTAAACTTTTACTTTTAGGGTTTTTGGTTTATATTTACTAAAATGCCATCGGTTTGGTTAAACCGCGGTTTTCCCAAAATGAAAACCGCGACCAAACCGTGATGCTGCGGTTTGGTCGTTTTTCAAACCGCGACCAAACCGCGAGATTTAAAAATCAGACCAAACCGTGCGGTTTGATCGATTTGGGCGATTTTTCAAAATCGCTGCCCACCCCTACCTTTCACCATATACACGTGTAGTAGTAGAACGTGCAAATGCTGAGAGAGAGAAATGGGTTGCCGCAATAAGCACCACTTTTGACCATATAGGAGGTGCAAACTAAATTCCTCGTATATATACACGTGCAGTATTGGAACCATTTTGTTTAGTAACCTTTTTTATTTGAAAACTTATTCATCTGAAGATGTTGAACTAACACATGTTTCTTTCTCTTAAGAGCTACAACTAAGGTATTTTATTTTATTTACACTTTCGGCGCGTGTCAATTGTTGTTACGTTACATTTGAATAATGTTTATTGTACTTGCACCTATATCGATGCTCCCGAGTAAACTGTCTCAAGAAGACTTTGTGGATTTAATTATGTATAATCTTGTATTAAGCTCCCAAGTCCATGTTTGCTGCCAAATATAAACTGAGAAATTCAAAATAGATGGCCATCAATATTAATCGTCTCTAATATACTAAAGGTAAATCAACGACACAGTAACGAGTTCCTAACTCGCCTCAGTAGGATTAGTCAAACCGAAGGTTTGGGAAAAAAGATTTTATTTATTCTTTTTATAAAAAAATAGTACATTTTTTCTATTAGACCTTTTCTTAATTTTTTATTATATTTACTATTTCCAAAAAAAAGATTTCTTGTGTTTTTTTAATAATTAGAAATTTCATGGTTTCAAAAAAAAAAAAAAAAAATATATATATATATATACTAGTTTTCATAACGTGCTTCGCACACGTTACATAAACTTAATTAAAACTAAAAGTAAGGTTGACGTCATTGGTGTGGAAAAAACAAACAAACAGGTAATTAATGGTTGAAGAACATTGTCAATTATTTTCGTGTCAATGCGAAGGAGGGATTGCTCTTATTTATACAGTTAGGGACGATAAGCCGCTGTGAATTTGAAATTTGAAGTTTTGTTAGTACATGGGAAGTGAAGTTTATTTCTATGTCAGTATTGTATGCTGTAGAAAGAGTTGGCTTTTGTATCTATTTTTTTTTCAGTTTCATTAAAAAATGATTTCCCATAGTTCTAAAGTAAAGATGGTCCCTCAATTTATGCTCAACTTCCAAATTGAAGATTGAGATTGCAAAGAGTGTATATTTGAATTATGCTAAAATTTTATTAAAATTAGCTGACGAGTAAAATTTGGTGGTAATATACTTGATCAATTACAAGTTGCGAGACTATTCATTGACTAGAAAAATGACAAGTGTTTCTTACAAATGGAGAATTAGTTACATTCATATTGTAGACAACATATTTTATAGAATAGCCCGAGGTCTCCAATAACCAAACATGTCTTTGTTATCTTTATTGTATAAGCATTTTCTTAGATATCTCAACAATTATTAATTGTTATTATTTTTTTTATCTTTTCTTCAACATATTGAGGAAGTTGGAAACATAAGAGTACCATATTTATATTTTAAGAGCTTCTGCATATTTTCTTGCGCAAATATCTTTTTTTTTAAAATCTTTTCAATCTACCTCGTTTGTTGGTTTGTTTCTTCATTTTTTTTAGTGACAATGCAGTAGACTTCGTAACTTCCCTTAAAAACATATTATACTATTGCATTGCACAGTTATTCAATAACTCTAATGAGAAATCAAATCAAAAGGCAAAAATAACTCATATTAGAAACACACTTTTCATATTTAATCAAAGGAAGCATTCAAAAACTAGGAGGGGTAATTCTGAAAGTACAAGCTTTAACTATAGTTCGAGATAAGCAAAGAAACCAAACTTACAATTTATGAGATAAACCTGAAATTTTTTAACTTAAATTAAAAAGAACTTTGATTGAACCATACCAAATTAAGAAACAAAACCAACAACAGATAGAAATAAATTCACTAAAATCGATCGAGTTTATATCTCTACACATCAAAACTCTACATACTCGAGAGTCGAGACATATTTAAAGTCCAATTCACATTAGATCAATCCTCTAAGGACTTAACCTCGATTGAAAATGTAAAATACATTATTATTAACATATACAGGTCAATCTATGAATTTACTCAAAAAATTACATCTATGAATTTTAATCTAACATAGGCATCATTATCTTTTATGCACTAATTAACAAGAATGCAACTTGACAATATGGACTTCAATAATTTTGTGCAACTCTTGTATGTTTGTTTCTATTTATCTAGAATTATATGATAATCATGCCAACTAATTAGACATTGCATTTATTTTATTTTATTTATCATTAATAGGCTACATATCCTTCCAACAACATTGTTAACTATTCAAACATATAAACACTTTGAGGAACCATATAAAAAAATACATGTGATAAATATAGTTATAGAGTTGTTGAAGGTTGTTGACGAAGATGGATTACTGTTTTAGATTGTTGGTGTCGAAGTCCCGAAGAAAAAAGAGATGACGAAGTTCCTATTGTTATTGTCGAAGTCAGAATACGAAGTAGGAAGAATGACGGAGATGACTAGGAGAAATGGAACAAATGGTAAAATAGACCTTTCCTCACGGTCCATATTCACTCTTTTAATATGTAGCAGTAGATATAGAAATTTCATTAAACATGAATGTCTCTCAGTACATGCAACAAGACAAAACATAGAATTAATCATCATGTCAAATTCATTCCTTAATCCTAATGGTTCAAAAGAACATTCATGACTCATGATTCAATCTTTCGATATCTAAAACATATACGTTTGATAAGAAAAACCCCCAACAAACTATATATCTGTAGTCATATACATCTTGTTGAGGCTTTCACCTTTTACATGCTAAACCAGTTGAAACCTGTTGAAATATATAGAACTAGTTCTCCATTACAAATCCCATTAACACTCCGCCGGGAATTCGATAAGATTGTTGCCTAAAATGGTATCATCCAGAACGATATCGCCATTTTCGATGGCTGCATTTTCGAAAATTGTGGATTTTGGTTGGTGATCATGGTATTGCACATCCTTTTGGGAGCTCAAGAGCTGATTTATTTGCCCTTTCGACTCAAGAATGCTCGCTCTTGTCAACTCCAGTTGCTCCAGAAGATCATGTACATGCTTCTGCAAATGGAAGACGGTGCCTGCGCTCGCATGGACAGGATCACGAAGCCTCCCTCGAGCTTCATACACCATGCTTTTCACTGCATCCTCCCTATTTCTTTCTTCAACCACCTACAATTAATAAACAAAAATCATTTTAATATCTCATGCAATTGCATTAGTTAATAAACTGAAATATAGCAGTCCTAATTGATTAAACATAACATATATATACAAATCTATATATGTATGATTCATGAAATTAACATGGCTAAAATTATAGACTGGCACTCACTTGGAGCATTTTGATCACATTACTTGCACCATAAACCTTGTGCACAACCGCGAAACTCTCAACTTCCTCCAAAGGGAAATATGGCGCCAAGAGGCAGTCGTCATTGCATCGGCGACGAAGCATCCTGCATGCTGCGCAAGGTCGACTAATTCTAGACAATATTGAATCCATTTGAGCGTCCATTAATTTGTTTGAAAAACTATATATGTAGATATAGAAACTCCAAGACCACCTATTTTACTTAATGAGCAAAACTGATGAAGAGCCTGTGCAAGTGTACGTATATAATGCAAGTGAAGGTGAGGTCTAAGGGCACAAATTGGCAAGTGAGAAACACATGCATGCAATGTTCTCAATAGGAAATTCAAAGATGAGTTCAAGAAAGGTGGTAAGGCGACACTATAGAGTCTATGGTAAGAATAATAGAGAATAATAGTGGAATATATGTGCCAACAAATGGACAGCCTATATATACATATATATCCTCGTGAGTCACACTTCCAATAGATGAAGCCTACCATTTTAGCCCCTAAAATTACTAAGGTTTGACCTATATATATATACCCTTGTATATATCCAAAACTACGGCATGTTGCCTTTGGTATTTGGATCAAATAAAAATAATTAACACTTTATAATTAGTTATAAGTTTGATGGTTTTGATTGACAAAACTAGCTGGCTTAACAAAATAAGGAGAGCTTTGCCAACTGGTTTGACATCCTCATCTATTCTATATATATATATATATAAAAAAGTCGGAGGAGTGAGAAAGTTCAGAAGCTACCTCCTCTCACCATTCTAGTTTTCTAATTTTATAAATTTTTATTATTTATTTATTTCTATTATCTATTGTCCAAAGATATATAATTATTTATTATGTATGCATCTATTAATAATTAATAATGGTTATATTATCAACGAATGGATTAATAGAATTAGTACATTCTACTCGAAATCATAATGGAATGGAGTGTGGTAAACGTTTTTAAAAATTATGGGCAGATACATGGAATTGAGTGTAGTGCAAGCTCTATTTCCCCTATAAATTTCACCTCCCATCCATTCTTCTATTGTAATTCTCACGCATCCAGTTTGGGGAATTTTTTGGGAGTGCTTGGTCATCATCTGAATTTTTGTTTGGGTCTCCAAGTGCACATGTTTGTAGGGATTTTTTGTGTTTGAATGGTTGCACAAGTACCATGGGTTGGCTTATGTAAATGGTCGAGCAAGCAAATTTTTATTTTTTATTTTTATATGCAGTTTTTGCTTGACATAGGGTCAACTACGACACCCATCATTTTGTAACTTTCCTATTTTTTTGCCCATTTTCATACATATAAACCATGAAGGTCTTCACTGACATCTGCGCGAACCGTAGGGAAACAACTAGTTCCATATATAAAGCTAGATTCATGTTTGACTTGCATAGATATGGTTTATTTATTTTATTTATTTATATTTTAAAAGTTTTCGACCTTTTTTTAGCTTTTGTAGAATTCAAGAATACGAGTTTAGGGATCTCTTTGTGTCATCAAATGCCTATCCCTCGTCTTTTTTTAAAAAAACTTTTTATAATGATTAGAAAAGGAAGTATGCCAACTATGTACGTAGTTATAGATATACGCCGGTAGCGCAGTGAAAAAATCACATTCTCCCACCTCTGTGAAGTCAGTGTAAGACCATTATGTGTCTCATAAGGTTATGTCTTAATGTACATATGGAACTTATGAATCTAAAGTCTTTTGAGCTACCTTTAGGTTATTAATTTGATGGAAATTGACATTATTGTAAGAAGCCTAAATGTTTTCCCTGAAGCCTATAAAAGTGCACTTGTACTATCAAATAATGTGTCAAATGTTGAGGCTTATGATGGTGATAAAGATCATGGTTTTTAGGAGTCCATATAATCGCTTCCTCATGTAATTCTTTATTTGATCTAATTCTTATGTTTAAGAATGCTTACATGCGGTATCAAAGCTTACTAGATCAAAAGAGTTTTCATGAATACTACTTGATGATTTTGGCTATTGTTGAATTAAAAATGAAATCATGTTTCCGTTAATGCAGATATTAGCTTTGAATAACTTATGCTTGTTTAAATACAACAGATGAATATATTTTATGTGGGACATTTTTATTCCTAAATGATGATGATATATATGTGTAAGTTTAATCACTGAAATCAAGACTTAATATATATATATATATATATATATATATATATAATTGTTATACATAGAATTGAAGTTATATGTTATACATAGAATTGAAGTTGGATGGAAGAAGTGGAGGAGTGCAACATGTATAATTTGTAATCGAAATTTCCCACCAATCTAAATGGAAAATTTTATGGAATTATAATTAGTATGGAAGTGAATGTTGGGCGATAAAGAAACAACAACTACATAAAATGAATGAGGCGGAAATGTGGATGTTGTGATGGATGGGTGATAAAAATCGTAAAAATAGAATAAGAAGTACAAAAATTCAAAAAAATTTAGTAGCACCACCTATTGATGTAAATAGTAGGGAAAGGCGATTGTGGTGATTTGGACACCAGAAAAGATGGCCCACAAATGCCCCCGTTTGAAAAACTCGACTTAGTAGAAATTGAAGAAATTCAGCAATGTAGGAGGTAGACCGAAACTAACTTGGGAGGCATAGATTGTGAATGATTTAAAGAATTTGGAAAGCACACCATCAATTGCACTAAATCTAGTGCAGTGGAAGGGTTTGATCAATGTAGCTTGCCCCTACTAATTCGGGATTGTGGCTTTGTTGTTGTTGTTTAATTGCATAGATTTCTGTCTTGTGAATGTTGGGGCATGTGCCCTAGGTCAATCCATTAACCGTCTTTATGAATACTTTTAGTTAATAAAATAGAGGATTTCATTTGTTGTTTATTATAATTAATTTGCATGTTTACATTATAATAAGATCCATGGGTATTTACAGAAATATCCTAAATGTCCCTAGTCGATCATTATACCGGGAACTATAATGAATTAAGACTAGTGTGAGTTTTGATTGATGATCATATGATGATTATACGTATAGGGATACGAATCAAGATCACGAGTACTTGTTAGGGAACAAAGTACTGGACCGACCCGCTATGAGAACATCACATGGATTAAGTCATAGTTGTTTCTCATGATAGGTATATATTCCAAATCATCGACTTGAGATTACCAGAGACTTCAACATTAGGAACACAAGTGATTTGACACAATCAAACGTTGTCTTTAACCTGGACGATTATAAAGGTTGTGATTGGTTACTTGTGTGAGCAATGTGATGAAGTTGTGTAATCAAGATAGAATTTGTCCCTCTCATATAAAGAGAGATATCCAAAGGATCCCTCGATGTGTTAGATTGTTAAAAGGCCTAGTCTAAGTGAATTGATATTGATCAATGTCACTTGGATGTTTTCGATCTACCTAGAGATCGAGACTAGTACGATTGAACATGTTGGATGACAATTCCATGCCTTATGTTTGATCAAAAGGATATCGTGTGACAAAAGGATGTTATATACATTATTAATTAGGTTGTATCGATTTGATATTCGTACAACTTGGGTAGTCATAATGTCTTGCTAGAGGCGCTTATGACTTGTATACCAAAATGTGTTTTGGTACACTTTTGCCAACGTTGTATGAGCCTATTGGGTCGCACACTAAGAATGGTTTTGCGAGATTTTAAGATGGTTCGAAAAATGAATTTTATATGATAAAATTCATGACGGAAACGTCCTTGTGGTGTATTACACTTATATTTCTTTAAGTAGGGGTATATGTATAATTTAGTTAACCGTCTATATACAAGGGTTGTATAAATAGACGCTTTAAGTTAGAATACAATGACGAAAGATCAAAAAGCCGAAACTCTATTTTCGTTTTAGAAACGAATTAGGGTTTTTGGTATGCTCTGGATCGTTTCGGAGAGAAACAAAAAGATTTGGTATTCTCTCGAAGCTAGCACTTCGAATCTCGACCGCCGTTCGTGTGTGGACTACTGGTAGAGGGCGTTCGTCGTTGGCAGCGCCTTAGAGATCAATCAACCTTCAAAAGGGTATATTGCGACTGAGGTATGATTAAGTTTTTCATGGTTTAAACGTTTTTAATGGAATTAGATTCGGATCCTGTTGGGGTTTTTGTCAAAATTGTTTTGTAATATCCGCTGCGTATGAACCCCAAAACCCAACAGTGAACTGGCATGAATTTTGGTGCAGCATTTCATTCTATGATTCATTCATATTTTTTTGGCTCTATGTCATGTTGCAGGAGAGACAACAAGTAATATATGAGGAACAGAAAAAACTAGTTCAACAAAGAGTACGACAAAAAGCCCAGCTGGCTCGATATGAAGATGAATTGGCAAGAAAGAGAATGCAGGCATGTTTTTTTAGATATTGGTTCAAGAGTGTTGTGAATTGAATTGAGACTTGCTAAGAACTAGAGAATGAAATAGAAGACTAAGAACTTCTTCTACTACAAACTACTACTACAAAGGAGAAGAGAAGAAATGAGATAGTTGGAATGAGAAGTTTTCATTCAACTTGGTGTGTTTTTACAATGAGGTTGGCACCCTTTATATAGGCCATTTGGTGATGATGATAAATGTACTTCATACAATGTGTACAAGCAACACATACACCCCATGTCATACAACACATCACAAGCAACATAGACAATACATGGAAGAGTTGGTGTACATTGGAGAGGATTACAAGTTACTTGACAACACAATATGTTGGTGTACATGCATGGTCATCCATATTCCATAACACTCCCCCTTGGATGACACTTGCTTAGAGATTGTGCCTCGTTAAAACTTCTACTATGAAAAACCATGTGGGAAAAAATATAGTAAAAGAAAAAGAGTACACTATTCTCATAAATATTAAGATAGGTATAATATTGTTAAGATTGCCTCATTAAAAATCTTGCTAGGAAAACCCAATGGGATAAAACCATAGCTAAGGGAAAAAGAGTGCAATACACTAATCAATAACTCCCCCTCATGTGAACATGGGTGAAACTTGTTCAGTTTCTTTACTTGCAATGTCTTTAAGTTTACGCAAGCCAATACCATATGTAAGCCTTTTAAATGCCGTAGTTGGTAAGGCTTTTGTGAATAGATCAGCAAGATTATCACTCGATCGGATTTGCTTGACATCAATTTCACCATTCTTCCGAAGCTCATGCGCATAAAAGAATTTTGGTGAAATATGTTTTGTTCTGTCCCCTTTTATGAATCCTTCACTTAATTGTGCAATACATGTTGCGTTATCTTCATATAATATGGTTGGAGAATCTTTTATTGAAGGCAATCCACATGATTCTTGAATATGTTCAATCATATTTCTCAAACCATACACATTCACGACTTGCTTCATGAATTGCAAGTACTTCGTAATGGTTGGAAGAAGTAGCAACCATAGTTTGCTTTATCGACTTCCATGATACAAAAGATATTACCACATGTGAATACATATCCCGTTTGAGAACGGGCCTTGTGGGGATCAGATTAAAATCCAACATCAGCATAACCTTGGAGATTCAATTTTACCCCTCTCGAGTAGAATAAACCCATGTCACTTGTTCCTCGAAGATATCGGAAAATATGTTTAACACCATTCCAATGTCTTCGAGTTGGTGATGAGCTGTATCTTGCAAGTAGGTTGACAGCAAAAGCAATGTCAGGTCTTGTACAATTTGCAAGATAAATAAGTGCACCAATTGCACTTAAATATGGTACCTCTGGACCAAGTAGCTCTTCATCACTTTCATGAGGTCGAAATGGATCTTTATCCACTTCAAGTGATCTGACAACCATTGGAGAGCTCAATGGATGCGCCTTGTCGATATAAAATCTTTTTAATATTTTTTCAATATAATTTGATTGATGGACAAGTACTCCACTTGAAAAATGTTCAATTCGCAAACCAAGACAAAGTCTTGTTTTTCCAAGTTCTTTCATCTCGAATTCCTTTTTCAAGTATTCGGATGTTCTAACGATGTCGTCGTGGTTTCCCACTATATTTAAATCATCAACATATACATCAATAATCACAAATCCTGTTGATGATCTTTTAATAAAGACACATGGGCAAAGCGGATTATTTACATATCCTTCTTTCAGTAAATAATCACTAAGGCGTTTGTACCACATTCGTCCGGATTGTTTCAATCCATACGAAGACCTTTGTAATTTTATAGAATGAATGTTATGAGGTTTTGATTTTATTTCATCAGATATTACAAATCCATCAGGGATTTTCATATATATCTCACTGTCTAGGGATCCGTACATATATGCTGTAACGACATCCATTAAATGCATATCAAGCCCTTCAGAGACTGCAAGGCTTATCAAGAACCAAAATGTGATTGCATCTATAACAGGAGAATATGTTTCATCATAATCGATGCCAGGTCTTTGTGAGAAACCTTGAGCTACAAGTCTTGCTTTGTACCTTGTAACTTCATTTTTCTCGTTTCTCTTTCGTACAAATACCAATTTATATCCAACAGGTTTTACGCCATCTGGCGTTTGGATAATTGGTCCAAAAACCTCTCGTTTCCTTAACGAGTTTAGCTCTGCTTGAATAGCCACTTGCCATTTTTGCCAATCAGGTCTTTTTCGACATTCGTCAACTGATCGTGGTTCTGGATCATCATCATTTTCACATATTTCAAAGGACACATTGAAAGCAAATATATCATCAGGAACAATTTCATTTCGATCCCAAATCTTACCAGAGTTTAAATAATTTATTGAGATCTCATTATTTTTCATCTTTTTCCTCTTTTTCTAGAGGATGTTGTTCCTCATCAGAATCAACTTGTTATGACAAACCCTTATAAAAGGATTCTTGTGCTTTCTCAGGAGTATTTTGATTTGTATTTATTTTTACTCCCGTTTTCCTCTTTCGAGGAATTGTATCCTTTGAACCAACTGGTCTTCCACGCTTTAAGCGTTTCGTTGGTTCTTGTACATTTTGTTGCACAGAGACATCAATTCTTGCAAGAGCATTTACAGCTGGAATATGTGATTTTGTCACTTGTTTTGCATCGTTAAATGCATCAGGTAATTGATTTGCAATTTGTTGCAAATGAATGATATTTTGAACTTCAAGTTCACACTGATTTGTGCGTGGATCATAACGTGATAAAATTGATGCATTCCAAGCAATTTCGCGCCATTCCTTTTGAATTGGCTTCTTATCTCCCCCTAATGGTCGGAAAATTGCTTCATCAAAGTGACAATCAGCAAAACGTGCAGTAAATAAATCCTCTGTTAAGGGCTCAAGGTATCTTATAATGGACGATGAGTTAAATCCAACATAAATCCCAAGTTTTCGTTGCGGACCCATCTTAGTTCTATTGGGAGGTGGTATAGGAACATACACTGCACAACCAAAAATTCTCAAGTGTGAAATATTTGGTTGTTGACCTAAAATGAGTTGCATGGGGGAATGTTCATGGTATGCAGTAGGCCTATAACGAATGATAGATGCTGCGTGAAGGACTGCATGTCCCTAAACTAAAGTTGATAACTTAGTTCTCATGATTAAAGGTCTGGCAATTAATTGAATGCGTTTGATAAGAGATTCTGCCAAACCATTCTGGGTATGCACATGCGAACGAGAATGTTCAATGGTAATTCCTATAGACATGCAATAATTTCTAAATGTTTGAGATTGAAATTCCCGGCATTATCAAGACGGATGGTCTTGATTGGGTTGTCGAAATTGTGCTCTTAACTTAATGATTTGTGCTAAAAGTCTAGCAAATACAACATTGCGGGTTGAAAGCAAACAAACATGTGACCACCTAGTTGATGCATCTATCAAAACCATGAAATATCCGAATGGTCCACAAGAGGATGAATAGGACCACATAAGTCTCCCGAATGCGTTCTAAGAAAACTGGGGATTCCACAACAATTTTACTTGGGGATGGTTTAACTATCAATTTACCTTGAGAACAACTAGCACAATTATAATCACCAAATTAAAAATTTTTGTGACTCCTTAAAGGATGTCAATGCGAATTATTAATTATTCTTCGCATCATTGATGATCCTGGATGACCAAGCCGGTCATGCCATAAAATGAATGTCTTTGGATCATTAATTTTCTTATTCAAGACGACATTCGTTTCGACATGCCTTATATGAGTAAAATATAATCCAGATGATAAAGCTGGGAATTTTTCTAATACTTCTTTTTTCCCATTTGAAACCAATGTGACATAGAGAAATTTTCTATTATTTTCGTTCACGGTTTCAATGTGATATCCATTTTGTCGAATATCTTTAAAGCTCAGTAAATTTCTTATGGATTTTTCAGAGTATAAGGCATTGTCAACATGAATTGTTGTTCCCCCAGGCAACATAATATTGGCTCTTACAGAGCCATTAATCAAATTGGAGATGCCAGATATTGTTTGAACATTAGCCTTAGCTAAGTTCAAATTGGAGAAATATTCTCTGTTTTTAAGGATTGTATGCGTTGTGGCACAATTAGCAAGGCATATATCGCTCTTATTTGATTCATGACTTGAACACATGATTTGTTGATCCATCTGGACAAATAATGTTTGACAAATAAGAAAAAGAGTCATATTTCAATGATAAAATTCATAATATTTTGCCTTTAATTTTGAAGGCATGGTAAATGTCACAAAAATATTCGGGCATATATATGACAATATTTAGGCAAAATACCCTTTCATATATGACAAAAAAATGTCACAATTATGAGCGCTCATTGTCAATAATTATTTGCCCTTTGTAGTGGTGCACCACTTTTATTCCAATTTTTGGTGGAATTGTCAATACGACCTTTACCTGATATTTTCACCTTTTCCACGTCCATAAATTTATTATTGCGATCATGATCATTATATGCAACATATGCTTCTTAATTTGAAGTTTAACTAATTGACGGGAGCGATATTATATTTATAATATCTCATTATTTTACTCAAATACCATGAGACAAGAAATCAATCCTTAATATTTATTGGATTGACGTGCGCACTCGATATTTGTTGCAGCAATAAATCGAGGCGGGCCACGTGACCTTTTTATTGTCTCATCAGTCATATTTCCACATAGCCTCAACATAGAGGTAATTAAAATTGTGGAATTATAATTAATATTTGACTGATTAAATTTTGTAGCATGAGACCCAACCGCTCATTTTGAGCTTTTTGGAGCATTACCCTTTTGGTATGTATATATATAACTCCATAAGGTGAAAATATATATAAAGCGAAATATTCACTTTTCAAATCTCTAAAGAGAAATTGGTGAATGATTGTGTACTACATACAACCTTGCATGGATACAAGCTTTATTCATAATTTGTAATATCTAATTATCATGACAAGAATTATAATAAGATAACAAATTCAACTATGGTTGATTAATATTTTGAAAGTAAATATAATATAAAATAATTTTCTCTTTTCTTTTATGTAAAAAAAACATAACATATGATTAAGTATATGTTCACAACTTGATTTATTAATAATCAAATGTACTATTCGTATGAGTTGGTCGGACAACCTCCAGGTCGGGTGGCGAGACAAAGTCTGCTTAATGTCATGCCTCCTCGAGCGGGATAACCCGTCTCCCTTTCAATGTTTAGCTTTACCGGGGACAAGGCTTACCCACTATCAACTCAAACTTATAGCATGATTTGTATTATAAAATCAAGAATATAACAATAACTAATCGTTTGTAGTTTTAAGAGAAAACTAGTTGTCACATATTGACTTTTGATTTCTGATGTAGAAGATCGTACAAGACGCAACTACAGAGCATACTTTCGCAATCGGTGATGCTATAATGCATAATATATGAATAAAGTATGCATAGATAAAAGGAAGCAACCATGATAATATAGAAGTAAATTGAACTTATTTAAATAACAAAAGTTATACCTTCCTAGCTTTCTCTCCTTAACAAGCCTTCTTGAACTTCAAGATCTCCTTAATGCTAGAGCAAGCTCGTGCTGATAACGTGTTGTGAATTGTATTGAGACTTGCTAAGAACTAGAGAATGAAATAGAAGACTAAGAACTTCTTCTACTACAAACTACTACTACAAAGGAGAAGAGAAGAAATGAGATAGTTGGAATGAGAAGTTTTCATTCAACTTGGTGTGTTTTTACAATGAGGTTGGCACCCTTTATATAGGCCATTTGGTGATGATGATAAATGTACTTCATACAATGTGTACAAGCAACACATACACCTCATGTCATACAACACATCACAAGCAACATAGACAATACATGGAAGAGTTGGTGTACATTGGAGAGGATTACAAGTTACATAACAACGCAATATATATGTTGATGTACATGCATGGTCATCCATATTCCATAACAAAGAGAATTTTGTTGGACAACATAGGTCCAATATTCTCTTTAATTGCAGGCGGAAAATTAAAGCCATAGGGCAAGGAATATACACCACTTTTGACCATATAGGAGGTGCAAACTAAATTCCTCGTATATATATACACGTGCAGTATTGGAACCATTTTGTTTAGTTACCTTTTTTATTTGAAAACTTTTTCATCTGAAGATGTTGAACTAATATATGTTTCTTTCTCTTAATAGCTACCGCTCATGTATTTTATTTTATTGAAGTGTTCGGCGTGGTCAATTTTTGTTATGTTACATGTACGTGAATAATGTTTATTGTACTTGCACCTATATCAATGCTCTCGAAAAAACTGGCTGAAGAAGACTTTTGGGATTTAATTATGTATAATCTTGTATTAAGCTCCCAAGTCCAAGTTTGCTGCCAAATATAAATTGAGAAATTCAAAATAGATTGCCATCAATATTAATAGTCTCTAATATGCAAGAGGAATGGAGTGCGGTAAACGTTTTTAAAAATTATGGGCAGATACATGGAATTGAGTGTAGTGCAAGCTCTATTCCCCCTATAAATTTCACCTCTCATCCATTCTTTTATTGTAATTCTCCTGCATCCAGTTTGGGGAATTTTTTGAGAGTGCTTGGTCATCATCTGAATTTTTGTTTGGGTCTCCAAGTGCACATGTTTGTAGGGATTTTTTGTGTTTGAATGGTTGCACAAGTACCATGGGTTGGCTTAAGCAGATTTTATTTTTTATTTTTATATATAGTTTTTGCTTGACATAGGGGTCAACTACGACACCCATCATTTTGTAACTTTCCTATTTTTTGCCCATTTTCATACATACAAGTCATGAAGGTCTTCACTGACATCTGCGCAAACCACAGGGAAACAACTAGTTCTATATATAAAGCTAGATTCATGTTTGACATGCATAGATATGGTTTATTTATTTTATTTTATTTATATTTTAGAAGTTTTCGACCTTTTTTTAGCTTTTGTAGAATTCAAGAATACAAGTTTAGGGATCTCTTTGTGTCATCAAATGCCTATCCCTCGTCTTTTTTTTAGAAACTTTTTATAATGATTAGAAAAGGAAATATGCCAACTATGTACGTAGTTATAGATATACGCCGGTGGCGCAGTGAAAAAATCACATTCTCCCACCTCTGTGAAGTCAGTGTAAGACCATTATGTGTCTCATAAGGTTATGTCTTAATGTACGTATGTAACTTATGAATCTAAAGTCTTTTGAGCTACCTTTAGATTATTAATTTGATGGAAATTGGCATTATTGTAAGAAGCTTAAATGTTTTCCCTAAGCCTATAAAAGTGCACTTGTACTATCAAACAATGTGTCAAATGTTGAAGCTTATGATGGTGATAAAGATCATGGTTTTTAGGAGTCCATATAATCGCTTCCTCAGGTAATTCTTTATTTGATCTAATTCTTATGTTTAAGAATGCTTACATGCGGTATCAAAGCTTACTAGATCAAAAGAGTTTTCATGAATACTACTTGATGATTTTGGCTATTGTTGAATTAAAAATGAAATCATGTTTCCGTTAATGCAGATATTAGCTTTGAATAACTTATGCTTGTTTAAATACAACAGATGAATATATTTTATGTGGGACATTTTTATTCCTAAATGATGATGATATATATGTGTAAGTTTAATCACTTAAATCAAGACTTAATATATATATATAGAATTGTTATACATAGAATTGAAGTTATATGCTATACATAGAATTGAAGTTGGATGGAAGAAGTGGAGGAGTGCAACATGTATAATTTGTGATCGAAATATCCCACCAATCTAAAAGGAAAATTTTATGGAATTATAATTAGTATGGAAGTGAATGTTGGGCGGTAAAGAAACAACAACTACATAAAATGAATGAGGCGGAAATGTGGATGTTGTGATGGATGGGTGATAAAAATCGTAAAAATAGAATAAGAAGTACAAAAATTCAAAGAAATTTAGTAGCACCACCTATTGACGTAAATATTAGGGAAAGACGATTGTGGTGGTTTGGACACCAGAAAAGATGGCCCACAAATGCCCTCGTTTGGAAAACTCGACTTAGTAGTAATTGAAAAAATTCGCCAATGTAGGGGTAGACCGAAACTAACTTGGGACGCATTGATTGTGAATGATTTAAAGAATTTGGAAAGCACACCATCAATCGCACTAAATCGAATGCAGTGGAAGGGTTTGATCAATGTAGCTGGCCCCTACTAATTTGGGATTGAGGCTTTGTTGTTGTTGTTGTTTAATTGCATAGACTTCTATCTTGTGAACTGGCATGAATTTTGGTGCAGTATTTCATTCTATGGTTCATTCATATTTTTTTTGGCTCTATGTCATGTTGCTGGAGAGACAACGAGTAATATATGAGGAGCAGAAAAAACTAGTTCAACAGCAGGCACAGACAAAAGCCCAGATGGCTGGATATGAAGATGAATTGGCAAGAAAGAGAATGCAGGCATGTTTTTTTAGATACTGGTTCAAGAGAATTTTGTTGGACAACATAGGTCTAATATTCTCTTTAATTGCAGGCGGAAAATTAAAGCCATAGGGCAAGGAATATACACCACTTTTGACCATATAGGAGGTGCAAACTAAATTACTCGTATATATACACGTGCAGTATTGGAACCATTTTGTTTAGTTACCTTTTTTATTTGAAAACTTTTTCATCTGAAGATGTTGAACTAACAAATGTTTCTTTCTCTTAAGAGCTAAAGCTTTGGTGGAATAGTATAATTGGAAATTTGACATTGCTATGTGAACTGCATACATCATTTATGTTATTTCATGCCCTTTTTTATTAATTCTATATTATGATTTTCAAGTTCTGGTTTTTGTGTCCTCAGTTCCTTTGGATACTCTATTTATTTCTTCCTTTAGCAAATTTTCAAATGTATTCTTTGATATATAAGAATGATTTCTTGTTTTGTCCGCCATTTATGTTTATGTTCTTTACAAGCATCTTCTAATAAAAGCTGGCGCTAGTTTGGGATTTTTACTTATAACTTGGCAGTTAGCATTAAAAAAAATTAAATTGAAAATTTCTTTTAAGATTTACAAATAATTTTAATTTTTATGCACAACAATCATCATAGCATGCTCATTTAACGTTTTTGAACTCTGTAATTTGCCTGATGAATATTTTATTGTTTATTTTGATTAAGTGGCTTATAAACCATAAGGTTTTGTTCCTGTATTCTGATGATTTAAGTGAGAGCTTCACTTGAACAAGCAATTATAATTGCGAAGTTTCTGTAGTAGCTCTCAGATAGTGTGTTTCCTGCTTGGTACTTTGCCTTCACCTATTTTACGATAAATTTTTTCTTTCCTAAACCCTTAAACAATCAAACTTTATTGCCTTGGTATTTCATTCATGTCTTACCTAACGTCCCTTTTAATAGCAGAACACCCTTATGTTAAAACAGGAACAGTGCATGAGTGTTATTTTTTGTGTAGGTTTTTTATGCAATCAGCAGTTCTATTTATTTCACTGTTGCAATGAACACAATTGAGTTTTTTTTTTTTTTTTTTCATTTGTAAAGTTGTTTTGAGTTCTCAAAAACACCTTCTAATATTCTCTTTGCTTTTCATGTAAGCACTTATCCACCTCACCAAACATAAACATAAGCTAAAATTAAAGCAAAAGCTGATGAACCAAACATGGACATTGTGAATTAAGGCGGTCAATGCAGTGTTTTTTAATAAACCTTTGAAGTCAAACTGTCGCTTGATTTCCGTGAAATGTATATGGCAGCTTAATCTGACAACTCTAGGAATATGATGAAAAAAAGAGGTGCCAAACTTACCTTTCACAATTTTCTCAAAGAACTGTGACTTCTATTTTAGTTTTTTCCAACTTACAATACCGTGCATGAACCGTAAAACAATCTAGCTATTTGCATTTCCAAGTCCTTATTGGTTTAGTGGTTGCCCTTATGTGAGAAAGTGCTATCATACAACGGCAAAAGGGCCAATTTAGTCTCTGTACTCTCATCTAGTTGCTAACTAAGTCCCTAAAAGTCATACATCTAGTTGCTAACTCAGTCCCTAAAGTCGAAGTAGGGCCAAATCAGTCCCCAACTCTCTAACCCACTCCATATCATTCCCTCCAACAATCTTAACGTTAACTTCTCGCTACAGAGTTTATTTTTTATTTTTTAAATCGATCTAACCAAAAAAAAGAGGTGGTTTTTTTTTTTAAAGCAATTGAGGATAAGCAATATAAATTTTTTTTTGAAGGAGTGGTGTTTTTTTATTAAGAAGTATTGTGCGACTCTTCAAAAAAAAAAGAGTTGGTTGGAGAACAAAAAGGAGAAAGTTTTTTTTTTTTTTTTGAAGTAACCAAAAAGAGTCAGTTAGACCGATTATTATTATTTTTTTAAAAAAAAAATGTCGTCGCTAGGAAGTTAACGTCAAGATTACTGGAGTGACTGATATGGAGTGAGTTAGAGAGTTGAGGGATATTGGCACTACCTTGACTTTTGGGACTGAGTTAGCAACAAGGTGAGAGTATATGGACTAAATTGACCATTTCGCCATCATACAACAATCTACTGGTCCAAATTTTAGACCTCTTATAATAAACTTTTTGTTATAAGAAATAAATACTTTTACTCAAACACGAACCCCTAACCTTGGTGTATTTCAAAAAGTAAAAACAGTAAAAAAAAAAAAGAAATGAGAAAAAAAAAAAAAAAAAAAAAAAAAAAAATGAAAGAAAATTTGGGAAAATTCCAGAAAAACTGGAAAAATTTCGGAAAAAATATATTTCAATCAAATAAATAGAAATTGATAAAATTATATGAAAAGAAAATACATGAGAATGTCGGATGCGACTTTTTGCAGAGTTTTGCCTCGAAAAACGTGAAATGGGCAATTTGGACTAAAAATGTTAGAAAATTATTGTAAATTAGCATGCTAACCTAAATTATTAATAAATGGACATTGGTTGACACGGTGATCAATTGGCGACCAAGGACTCAGTAGACTTGGACTCGAGGATTGATTACGGGGTAGTGGAGCGTGTTGTGAAGTTTGTAAAACCCAAAGGGAAAACTCTTGAGTATTTATTTTGTTTCATATTTCAATTCATTTCCAGTATTCCTCGTGCTTTTAATTACATTATTATCTTGTCATCTTTTGGACGGTTGGTTGAGTTACTCCCACCGGATGTTCTATTGTGTGCCTATGCATTCTAGACCATAACATGTGGATCGGGAGTTCCTCGGTGGATAACGACCCAGCTATGGAATTGATACATGTGTCGGTACGTCGTAGGTCTACGCCGGCCACCGAGAGGGATTAGGTGATAGCTAATTGGGTGCGCCCACTAGTGGGATCATGGAAGGAAATCTCGAAGTATGGTTTAGTCTGACAGGAACAGGCACCCATATTTGAGCTTTATTGTTATCTATGCATGCGATGCCCTACTTACAATTGTCTGTTTACATTCCGCATGTTTATTTAACAATATTTATTGGCTTCCACTTGTTTACATGAATGCTCGGAGGAGTTCCTTGGGATTTTACTGACTGGACTCGTCATTCATTTTCTTCTGTGATGATTGAGTGCAGATCCTAGTACAAGTAAGGGCAAGGGGATCTTACGTGACCACTTCTGACTGCCTACCGTTGCGAATTACTTGTACGTGTGTTTTTATTTTGATATTTTGATTATTTTGGGAACTAGGTATTTTTATTCTTTTGGGAACTAGGGAGTGACATGACCTTGTACATGCTTAGTTTTATATGGTACAGTTGTTTACTTTGAAATGTTCAGGGTTTTTCCACACTAGGTTTTGTTAACTTGTTTCATGAAAATTTATGCATTAAGATACGACTTCCGCTGAATATAAATTAACCTACTCAAGTGGATACGAGGAATATGTTATTTACACATTGGACACACACAAGTGGATGCAAAACTCGAGATAGAAAAAGGACAGTTAGGTATCGTACACGTGTAGTAAGGCCAGCTGGCAAGGAGTACACGGAGACACGTCACCCCGGGGCGGCGAGGGCCGCCACACGTTCTCCAAATACGCCATTTGTGTTATGGAACAATCCATGTAGACACCACGTGTACTATGTTCAGAAAACTTGAATGGACGCATTCTCCGAATGCGCCATTCGTGTTATAGGACAGTCTACGTGGCGTCCACGTAGACTATTTAGAAAACTTGGAATGCGTCATTCATGTCACCACGGGGCAATGCAATTTTCCTCCCATTGTTGATGCATATTCGAAAAACCAATACATTAGTTAACGAATAAAAAGAAATACTAACTTATTTTACTCATTTAATTAAACTACTTTTTACTGTACGGCTGTAATTTTTATTCCCCTAACCTCTCCCAAAGTTGTTTGATAACCAGACTTAGCAAGAACCAGAATTAATTTCTCAGCCTTTGATTTGTTGTAAACCAAATATAAATGCAATTCAATTCATTAGATCTTAATTAATTTAACCATAATATATACTTAATTGGTAGATGAGAAGCGCTATAAGTCCTCTATGTTGCTCTTACTGAAATAAAGGGTGGGCAAACTTGCACCATACAAACCAATCATTAGTAGGCAAAGCAGATCAGTGCCAGAGTTGGAGAAAAACTAATGTATTTGCAGTCCACAACATTGTGAATTTCAAAAAGAGTTAAATCTTAGATAATAAAAATTCTTTTCTAATAAAACATAGATGAAAATTATTTGTCAGGGAAGTTAATCATGTATTCCCAAAAATCACATATTTTCTTTCAAAGCAGTATTTAATTTCTGAAAAAAAGTACTAAATTTTAATTCATCTTCCTCCATGACATGCAACCTTAAGTAAGTAAAGTAATTACAGATTCAAGACAAAGGTTGTGTATATATATATATATTGATAAGTCGTTAATTATGTAATTATATATAATTTTTTTATATATATTTTTTATGGTCGAGTATTCAAAATTTTAGCTTAATTGTCTTCATTTATTATTTTCAGGGTTATTAAGGTGGGCAGTTGAATTTGCGGCGAAAAAGTATACGCAAAGTAATGGAACAGTTACCAAAGGATCTGCCTTAAGATGCGCATTCGAGATTAGATTTGGTGATGAAGAGCAATTGAGAGACAGCTGGAAAACACATTTCTCACACAGTGCTTCAGATCCGCGTTGTACAGTCTCCCAAGAATTCGCACAATTCGTGCGTCCCTTCCTGCACTCATCAGGGCCACGTGGTGACTTCCTATTCGGCCAGCACGTCCAGCGTCTTTTCCTCGCTTCAGCAGCCGTGAGGCTTCCTCGGGATACGTTCTAGCGCCCTCTCCCACTTCTTCGCACGAGCATTCGTGAGCTCCTCTCACCCACGTAGCTACTCCACGTGTCGCCTTCCCACTGGCCCAGCAGGTCGCACACAGCAGTTCTCTCTCCAATCACGGATCGCCACGTCATCCAGCATCAGCTCGCCCAATCAGCCAGCGCCACGTGTCCAGAACTAGAGACACTAATCTCATGATTTAGTCAAGACTGTCGGGAGGTTCGACTGCTTTTATTTATCGATTTGTGAGATTTATTTATTTTAATTTTATTACTTTTCTTTTTATTTTATTTTCTTTGGTATTAATTAAATAATAAGAGTTAAATTAATGTTTAAACTTTGATTTAATACCAAGTGAGTCGAAAGCATCCGTCCTTATGCAATAAGACCACACTAATGACAATTGACCCTACCAATTAATTCGCCTATTTTGGGACCGCTACAAATACCTTAGGAATATAAGCTAAATCGAATACACTAGTGATCCGATTTTATAGATGTAGTGCTTTCACAAAATTCATTGCGGTCATCGTGTTAAATTCAATGCACTTGAGTATAGGGTTATACGATTGACTAGAGAAGTAGTCATTTTCATACATTGGTTATCGAGATTAGGAAGTGCGATGAACCACATATGTTATTGGGTCTATAGCTACACTTGACTAGAATAATTTTGATTTGCATATTTTACATAAATTGATGACCAAATCCAATATTTTATCGAACCAAACTTGTATGTCTTGACCTAAGTGTTTTTATTAGTTGCATGTTTTCAAAGCTATTTCCATTGTTTATTTATTTTCCTAGTATTTAGATTAGTTAATTAAATTACTTCTTTAAACCCCCAATTTTTATTTTTATTTTTGTTGTTTTAGATCTTAAAAATATTATCAATTTCTATGAGATCGACCATTTGTCCATTATTATATAAAAGAGTTGATTTAAGTATTTTATTTTATTGACACGCGTCAATTTTTGTTATGTTACACGTGAATAATGTTTATTGGACTTGCACCTATATCAATGCTCTAGAAAATACTGTCTCATGAAGACTTTTGGCATTTGTACGTATAACCTTGTATTAAGCTCCCAAGTCCAAGTTTGCGCCAAATATAAATTGAGAAACTCAAAATAGATGGCCATCAATGTTAATCGTCTCTAATATACAAAAGGTAAATCATCGACAAAGTAATGAGTTCCTAAGTAGCCTATGTAGGATTAGTCAAACCAAAAGTTTGAGAAAAAAGATTTTATTAATTCTTTTTATATGAAATAGCACATTTTTTCTATTAGATCTTTTCTTAATTTCTTATTATATTTACTATTTCCAAAAAAAAAAGATTTCTTGTGTTTTTTTAATAAGTAGAAATTTCATGGTTTCAATATATATATATATATATATACTAGTTTTCATAACGTGTGGTGCACGTGCTTCGCACACGTTACATAAATTTAATTAAAACTAAAGGTAAGGTTGACGTCATTGGTATGTGAAAAAAAACAAAAAAATAGGTAATTAATGGTTGAAGAACAATGTCAATATTTTCATGTCAATGTGAAGGAGGGATAGCTCTTATTTATATAGTTAGGGACAATAAGCCCTTGTGAATTTGAAAATTTGAAGTTTTGTTAGTACAAGGGAAGTAAAAATTATTTCTATGTCAGTATTGTATGCTGCAGAAAGAGTTGGCTTTTGTATATATTTTTTTCATTTTCATTAATAAATGTTTTCCCATAGTTTTGAAGTAAAGATGGTCCCTCAATTTATGCTCAATTTCCAAATTGAAGATTGAGATTGCAAAGAGTGTCTATTTGAATTATACTGAAATATAATTAAAATTAGCCAACGAGTAAAATCTGGTGGTAATATACATGTCAATTACAAGTTGTGAGACTATTCATTGACAAGAAAGATGACAGGTGTTTCTTACAAATGGAGATTTAGTTATATTCATATTGTAGACAACATATTTCATAGAATAGCCCGAGGTTTCCAATAACCAAACATGTTTTGCTGTCTTTATTGTAGAAGCATTTTCTTAGATACCTAAACAATTGTTAATTATTATTATTATTATTTTTATCTTTTCTTCAACATATTGAGGAAGTTGGAAACATAAGAGTACCTTATTCATATTTTAAGAGCTTTTGCATATTTTCTTGCGCAAATATCTTCTTTTTTTTTTAAATCTTTTCTCCAACATATCTACCTTGTTTGTTGGTTTGTTTTTTTAATGACAATGCGGCAGACTTCGTAACTTCCCTTAAAAACATATCATACTATTGTATTGCACAGTTCATTCAATAACTCTAATGAGAAATCAAATCAAAAGACAAAAATAACTCATATTAGAAGCACACTTTTCATATTTAATCAAAAGTAGCATTCAAAAAATAGGAGGGGTAATTTTGAAAGTACAAGCTTTAACTATAGTTCGAGATAAGCAAAGAAACCAAACTTGCAAATTATGAGATAAACCTAAAATTTTCAACTTAAACTGAAAAGAACTTCAATTGAACCATACCAAATTAAGAAACAAAACTAACAACAGATAGAAACAAATTCACTAAAATTGATCGATCGAGTTTATATCTCTACACATCAAAACTCTACATACTCGAGAGTCGAGACATATTTAAAGTCAATTCGCATTAAATCACTCCTCTAAGGACTTAACCTCGATTGAATATGTAAAATACATTATTATTAACATATACAAGTCAATTTATGAATTTACTAAAAAAAATATATCTATGAATTTTAATCTAACATAGGCATCATTATCTTTTAAGTACTACTTAAAAAGACTGCAACTTGACAATATGGAGTTCAATAATTTTGTGCAACTCTTGTATGCTTGTTTCTATTTATCTAGAATTATATGATAATCATGCCATGCCAACTAATTAGACATTGATTTTATTTTTATTTATTTTAATCATTAATAGGCTACATATCCTTGCGACAACATTGTTAACTACTCAAACATATAAACACTTTGAGGAACCATATAAAAAAAATACATGTGATAAATATAGCTATAGAGTTGTTGAAGGTTGTTGACGAAGATGGATTAGTGTTTTAGATTGTTGGTGTCGAAGTCGGAAGAAAAAAGAGATGACGAAGTTCGCATTGTTATTGTCGAAGTCATAATACGAAGTGGGAAGTATGATGGAGATGACTAGGAGAAACGGAACGAAGGGTAAAATAGGTGTTTCCTCATGGTCCATATTAACTCTTAATTTTAATATATAGTAGTAGATATAGAAATTTCATTAAACATGAAACAAGACAAAACATATAATTAATCACCACGTCAAATATATTGATTCCTTAATCCTAATTATTCAAAACAACATTCATGACTCGTGATTCAATCTTTCGATATCTAAAACATATATGTTTGATAAGAAAAACCCTAATAAACTATATACTCTGTAGTCATACACATCTTGTTGAGGCTTTTACCTTTTACATGTTAAACCTATTGAAACCTGTTGAAATATATAGATTGTTGCCTAAAATGGTATCATCCAGAACGATATCACCATTTTCGATGGCTGCATTTTCAAAAATTGTGGATTTTGGTTGGTGATCATGGTACTGCACATCCTTTAGGGAGCTCGAGAGCTGATTTATTTGCCCTCTCGACTCGAGAATGCTCGCTTTTGTCAACTCCAGTTGCTCCAGAACTTGTACTTGCTTACGCAAATGGAAGACGACGCCTGCGCTCGCATGGACAGGATCACGCATCCTCCCTATTTCTTTCTTCAACCACACCTACAATTAATAAACAAAAATCGTATTAATATCTCATGCAATTGCATTAGTTAATAAACTGAAATGTAGCAGTCCTAATTGATTAAACATAACATATATATACAAATCTATAAATGTATGATTCATGAAATTAACATGGCTAAAATTATAGACTGGTACTCACTTGGAGCATTTTGATCACATTACTTGCACCATAAACCTTGTGCACAACCGCGAAACTCTCAACTTCCTCCAAAGGGAAATCGAAATGGTACATTTGTAATTGCATTCCGTCTCGATTTCGTTGCTGATCAGCAACGGAATCAGAGACGGAATCAGAGACGGAATGCAAATAGTCCGTCTCTGATTCCGTCTCTAATTAGAAACGGAATTAGAGACGGATTATTCCGTTTCTGATTCCGTCTTTGATTCCGTTGCTAATTAGCGACGGAATCAGAGACGGAATTCTTATTTCCGTCTCTGATCCGTTTGTGATTGATAGAAATATTTCTAGAAAATTAGAGACGGAATAGCAACGGAATATTTGAATTCCGTTGCTAATCCGTCTCTAATTTTTTGTTTTGTTTAATTATGACACAGAAACATAATCCAATTGATTCTCCAACCTAAAAATTCAAAATACAACCCGATATGACCTACTCCATCGCCTGCACCCCCTCCAACAACTCCTTGGGGGTGCTAACATCCCACAAAAAAGCCAAATTGCACATCCATACATCGACAATATATATCAACAAAAATTCAAAAGATCAAGAAAAAATGTGAAACTCAAAATTAGCAAAAAAATTTATATATCCACGAAAAATTGTCATGTATTACAAAAGCTCCAAAATTTGAAAGTATACACAAAAACCACCAATCCTATCGTTCAACAACCAAAAAAAGAACACTCACAAAAGGTCCAAAATTTGGAAGTATACACAAAAAGGACTTCATCTAATAACTAAAACGCAGCTTTGAAGCATTTCGATTCTCCATCTCGAGGGCAACAACCAAAGTGAGTATGCACTGAAAGAAGTAGGCAAAGGAGAGATTATTGAACTAAGGATGTACATTGGAAGCGAATGAGAAAAATGGTGGATTTGAAGAAACATAGAAATTAATAATAATCATACATAAAAAGTCGGCTCCGAACCTATTTTTAAATTTCTTTACGATTGAGTTTGCTTTGGTCTTTTGTCAATTATGCACATATGTAGGTAGAGAGGAGTACTAGAGCTAATAAGGAACATGAAAGAGGATAATGGTGAAGTGCAAGAATGCTAAAAGGAAAAAACTAAACTCAAATTTGATCCCCAAACTCCCATCAATGCGTAGGAAAATAGCAACATTGACCCCCAAACTCCCATCAATGCAACATTCACATGCATCAAATTTGATCCTAAACTCAAATTTCATCCCATCTAAAAATGTTGTGTGCTCGAAAACAAACCAAACCATGTGTTCCTACTTAAAAAAAAAAATTCCAAATTTACATTCAAGAAATGCAAAGAAGAAAAGAAATAAACCATACAATGAGGAATAAGAAAGCTTCCAAAAAATACATGAACATCAAGCAAATGCAGTCAAGGACTGAAGTTTTGTTGTTGTTGTGAGTTTGGGGGTCAATGTTGCTATTTTCCTACGCATAGGAGATGGCGAACAATGTATCTATAAGATGCACCTATCATGTAAGTTGAGTTGGATTATTTATCAAGCTTTGAAAGGCTTGCATTTCAACATGCATATGATAAGTAATGGTGAAGTGCAAGAATGCTAAAAGGGAAAAACTAAAAGTTAAGCACAAACCTATCATGTAAGTATGATTCTAGAACTCATCCTCTCACCCCATCTAAAACTCATTTGTGTGCTCCAAAAGTGACCACCATGTGTTCCTACTCAAAAAAAAAAAAAAAAAAACCAGTGGGATTCAAGAAAAGCAGTGAAGAAAAGAAAAAAACCATACAATGTTGAATAAGAATGCTTCAAAACACTACAAAAAAACAGCAAATCAGAAACGGAATTAGAAACGGAAATAAGTTCCGTTTCTAAATCGAAACGAATTAGAAACGGAATAAGTTCCGTTCCTAAATTAAAACGTTAGCGACGGAATTGAGACGGAAACATTCGAGAGACGGATTTGAGACGGATCGAGACGGAATTAGAGACGGAATCGAGACGGAATTAAATTCCGTCTCTAAAAATGGCGCCAACATTCCCACCAAAAATTTCATTTTTTATGACCGTTCATCAAATCTTGGGATTTGTGCATCACATCTCGATGTTAATCCCCCCAACACACCCACAAACCAAAAGCCCTAAATCCCAAATCGTCTCGCTCTCCCTCTCTCTCTCTCTCTCGTCTGTCCGTGCCGTCTCTCGCTTCTTCGATTCGTCGATCGTCTCGTCTCTCCGTCTCTCTCTCTCGTGGTCTCTCCGTCTCTTAGTCGGTCACGGCTCTCCTTCTCTCTCCTGGCCACCGCTCTTAGTGCGTTCTCTCTCTCGCTCTTTCTGTTCGAGCCCTAACCTCGCGTCCCTCTTGCCTCCGTCAACGCCGCTTCCCCTCTCGCCTCCGTCAACGCGCTGTCCCCTCTCGCTTCCGTCAACGCGCCGTCTGCCGACGCCGGAGCCCTCTCATCTGCCGCCGTAAGTCATCACTCTCTTCGCTTAGGGCTTGAGAAAAAAGGTGTTTACTACTTCATCCAATTGAGGCTATGTTGTTGTTGTTGTTGTTGTGTAATTATTTTAAAATTTTCTCTCGCCGTTTGTGGATTCATAAGCGAAATCGGGCTCGTTTTATAGTTTCCAATTATTTTATTTTGTTTATGGATGTGGTTTGCAAATATGGAACTAAAGGTCGCTGAAATTTCCTATTTCGCCATTCAAGTTAGAAAATACCTTGATTCTGTGGCCTATATTTTTGTTAGTGTTTCAACTTGCCCCAATTGGAAAAGTTTAGCAACTAAATGAAGAATCAAAATCGTCAAGGTTTTGCGATGGCGACTTCATAGATTTATGACATAATTAGCTAATGAGTAGTAATTAGAAACTATTTATTCGATTTTATCTTTTATAGTTTCACTAATGTGCCAAACAATTTATTAGAATTTTATTAGAAATTTGCTACTTGCTTACAATGTATTCTTTTTTGGAACTTTGTAGGAAACTGATAGGCTTAGACAAGTGATTGAGAAGGAAATGCTAAAAGTCGAGGTAAGTTTGTTCTTCCCAAAATAACAACTAAAGAGAGAGATCCTTTGCTAGACATGTTATTTCAAAGAAAAATTGGAGTTGAAGCCCTCTATTGAAGGCATGGTGAGAATCTAACTCCCTCAATTAGTTTATTAAAACATGGACTTGTCGATAAGGGCCAGTTGGCTCATCAAGTTTTTTTAATGATCCTTAGTTTAACTTTAAAAACGGATTTTTATTGGTCGATTCAAATATAATGAGTTTTATGGACAAGTTGATTAAGTTGTTATGGTTAGTTGCATTCCATGAAAAAAATTTATATGATATTGATGATTTGGGCTAGTATTCAAAAGTGATCATGCCTTGTAAAAGGTATTGGTGGATAATGTGCTCTTTTGTTTGATGAAATTGTCAAAAGAGACCTTAACTTGTTCTTTTAACGAAGTGCATGGAAAAGCATGATTCTAAAGTCTCATGGATTCTTTATTGAGCTTTGTTTCTATGATATGATTTAATCGAGCAATCATTAGTATGATTTTTCATGTCTCGAAAGGATTGTAGCTAATTTGCATTGATTTGGGTAAAATCCTTTTAAAACGCTTCAAGGAGAGCTCATTCATTTTTTTCCCAAGTCTTGAAATATGTTCAATCCAACTTTATTGAATGTAGTTAGTAATCATCATTTTGGGTGAGACTTGAAGTTAAGTTGAGATGCGGAAGAGACTTTGTTTTATCCATTGAAAAAAAGACTTCGATTAAATCATGGATTTTCGACTAAATGCTATGATTTGAGAATTTTAAGTCGAACTTGACTCTAATGAGTTGATTTGAATCTTTTTAGTTGTGATTAGTCGATCGCATTCAATTTATATTGGATAACTAAGTTTATGAGATTTTTCTTGTTTTGCTTCACCGCATACTTGTTTTACTCGAATCGTCGATTTTGATTTGAAAGAATGGTTTAAAAGTCGAATGACTTAAGTCGATAACTAGGAATGAGGTTTGAGTCCTTAAATGATTTAAGTTAGTCTAAATAAATTCAAGTAAATACTACTTTAAGAATCCATGAAAAACATATTTAAAATTGGTTTTGGTTCATTCATTTTTTGATTGAAATATTCGATTAAGTGGTTTAATGCATAAATTTTACTTGAATATGATCTATAATTTGCATTGTTGTTTGAATAAGGATATGTCTTCTTTAAATTTAGGCAATAACAAGTCCATATCATTTTTTTTGGTGTGATCAATAGTTTGATACTCATTAAGTTCATACTTCACAACTTAAAAGGTATCCTAGTTCCTCATCAAGTTGATATTGTCAAACTCAACCTATGTAGAATATTGTGTGCTCTAGTCACGCTTGAAAAATAAGGGGTGGGTTGCAATAGGCTGAAAGCCAATGTAAATCGATCTTTATGAAATGGATTAAACAGGTTTATTGTTTGGTTCTTGAAAGTTAAAAAGCTCGGTTTGAAATGAGATGAGTGAGCTTATGATAAATTTTGTAGCTTGTGAAAGTGGATTGATTGAAAATAGTCTTATGAGTTTTTTGGTCTATCTATGAGGTAGCATATTTTTGTTTTCTTATATGTTTTTAGAAAATGAAGATAAAAGTGAAAATGACAAACGTTGCTATCTTCCTCCTACCGGATTGGTAAGAATTTAATTTACTTAAATCAGTATATGCAGTGTTTATCATCGTTTGTGGATTCTTAAATCTCAAATGAATTAATGTTAATCTTTTTGCTTGTTTGTAGACTTTGATGGTCGAGTGCAAGGATCGTCACTATAAGTTCGATGTGAGTCATTGCTCTTCTACCTTAGCTCTATCTCCTATGATGCTTATGTCCCTGAAAAATTTAAGTTCAACTATTCAATTATTAAGTTGTTTCAAATGTCCCTTGGTCAGCAAGCAGTGGTGTTGAAGAACATCTCAAGACTTTTCGATTGATAATTCTTTTTGTGCATATTTATAGGATTGTAAGTTTTTTTTTTTTTTTTGTGGTTGTTGAACAATAGGATTGATGGTTTTGTGAATACTTAGAAATTTGGAGCATTTGTAATACTATACAATTTTTTTTGGATATATATCTTTTTCAATTTTTGATTTTTACATTTTTGTTCTCTCAATTGAATATTTGTTGATATATATTGTCGATGTATGAATGTCAATTTATTATATATTGGCAGGTTAAATGTGCTTGGATTGAGACCTATATATGTAAGACTTTAAAAACTAAACAAAAATGATTCCGTTGCTATTTCCGTCTCTAATTTTCGTTTTTGTAAGATACATAAATCGAAACGGATTAAATTCCTCGTCTCGATCCGTCTCGATTAGCAACGGATCGTAGACGGAAATAATCGAAATCGAATTTATTCCGTCTCTAATCGAAACGGAATTAGAGACGGAATAAATTCCGTTTCTAATCGTAAACGAATTTATTCCGTTTCGATCCGTTTCTAAATCGAAACGGAATCCATTTTCCGTTTCGATCCAATCAACGACGACGTTTTCGTAGACGGAATGCATTCCGTCTCTATTCCGCTTCAATCCAATCGAGAGGAATTTTTGTAAATCGAAACGGAAAATTCGTTTACGATTTGCTTTTTTTGTAGTGAAAAAAAAACATGAACATCAAGCAAATGCGCCAAGGATCGAAGTTTGGTGTCAATGTTGCTATTTTCCTACGCATAGGAGATGGCGAACAATGTTTCTATAAGATGGACCTATCATGTAAGTTGAGTTGGATTATTTATCAAGCTTTGAAAGGCTTGCATTTCAACATGCATATGATAAGTAATGGTGAAGTGCAAGAATGCTAAGAATTTAAAAAATGAAGGTTAAGCACAAACTCCGACATGTAAGTATGATCCTAAACTCATCCTCTCATCCCTTCTTATTACCCCGCATCTCAAACAGAATTTCACGTCGAAAAACATCTTTACAAAGAAATGAAACATGCCCATGAATATCAATCATTTTTTATTGCAATAAGAAAAAGCTTTTACCTCATCTATTTGCTATCCACATGCCCACTGCTCCTTATCTTCCAACTCTCTTCTTGCTCAGTAAGTCCCGCAATGCTAGTCGTGATGCTTTGAAAATGGTGCAAAGAAGTGACAGATCTTTCAATTATGATGCAATCAAAGTATATATCTTACAAACTAGTACGGTTGGCAAGCAACATTGCAAATTGGAATTTTTTTGCATACATAATCTTGTTGGCATGAACAGGACCCTCTTCACTACTCGTTATTCAGAATTATTTGAGCTTCTTGTAGTGGGCTTGATTGTGTTTTGTATGTACTTGTAAAAGACAAGTATCCAACCGACGCTCTCTTGTCTAGTAAAATCTTTTGTTGCCCATGATGTCCAAACTGGGCTAGAAGCCATGGATCTAGGACTTCGAGAGCAAATGCATCAAGAGCAAGATCAATTGTTAGGTCCTCTACGACGATTTATTCGCTCTGGATTACCTATTTCATATATTACACGTAAAATCACCAATGACTTGTTTGTCTAGAGCAAACGTATTTTGAAGGTCTAGTATTCCATCTATAATATTTCTAAGGCACACAGTATAAACATGTTTTATCGCATCGCTGCAATAAATTAGTATAACTCACCTTTAAACTAGGTCTCAGCGACACGACCCCGTTCCGTGGCAATCTTGATTAGTTGACCTACTCCTTTTTGATCAAGAACCCGAAAAAGGCGCTTAGAAATGCTCATTGAGTTTTGAAAATCTCCTAGTTGGGATTTAAGTGCTCTATGTACATATAGTGGCCCTCAACTTACAAGTCTTACATGGAGATTAACTAGGAAAGATGACGAGGAGACGACGAATGCTTGGGTTCCTAAATGTCTCTAAAATGGAAGACTCGTATATATTTCAATTCAACCTCTAAGAAAACGACTTGTGATTCGAGAGAGAGGAGGAGAGAAATTACTGAGATTTGAATACATGGATTCTACATATGCGTAGTAGAGCTATTCATGTTAAATTTACGTACCCTATCGAGGAAAGTAAAAAAGAAACTGCCTTAGACAAGAGATTACACATATCTTTTCTCTCTCCATTGAGCATAAATTAAGATTTTGTGTAAATGGGAACCGACTCTTGTCATGAGCTTCGTTAGGATCAAATCTAGAAACGAACATGAAGTGGAATATATGGCAAAAAAATTATTGAGCATACTAACCTCGAAGGGATCATGTTGCGAATTCCTTTGGATAGGTATATAGGAAGAAACTTTCCAACATCATCTCTACTCGTATCCGAATGTCATTTGTGTGAGGTCGTTGGTCCCAAATGAGAAGAACTCCACTTGTTCCGCAATCTACAAAAAAGGAAGGGAATCAATTTTACATGGTAATAAAATAATAATGCAAATTGATGACCTTTAATAATTAATAGTAACTTGAGCTTAACATCTTCTTGATGAATTATGAAAACATTGTAGCAGTTCAGTACTTCCTCAAAACCGTCACAAGGTGAATGATCTCTATGAAAGTGAAGAGCTCTTGATCATGAGTGTTGCTCGCATTATAAAGAACAATCAAAAACAAATAGATTCAAATATGGCACCAAGAGGCAGTCGTCATTGCATCGGCGACGAAGCATCCTGCATGCTGCGCAAGGTCGACAAATTCTAGAAAATATTGAATCCATTTGAGCATCCATTAATTTGTTTGAAGTACTATATATATGTAGATATAGAAACTCCAAGACCACCTATTTTACTTAATGAGCAAAACTGATGAAGAGCCTGTGCAAGTGTACATATATACTGCAAGTGAAGGTGAGGTTTAAGGGCACAAGTTGGCAAGTGAGAAACACATGCATGCAATGTTCTCAATTGGAAATTCAAAGAAGAGTGCAATAAAGTTGGTAAGGTGGCACTATAGAGTCTATGGTAAGAATAATAGAGAATAATAATCATGGAATATACGTGCCAACAAATGGACAGCCTATATATACAGATATATCCTCGCGAGTCACACTTCCAATAGATGAAGCCTACCATTTTAGCCCCTAAAATTACTAAGGTGTGACCTATATATACCATTGTATATATCCAAAACTACGGCATGTTGCCTTTGCTATTGGGATCAAATAAAACTAATTAACACTTTATAATTAGTTATAAGTTTGATGGTTTTGATTCACAAAACTAGCTGGCTTAACAAAATAAGGAGAGCTTTGCCAACTAGTTTGACATCCTCATTCCATATATAAAGCTAGATTCACGTTTGACATGCATAGATATGGTTTATTTATTTTATTTATTTTATTTATTTTATTTATTTATATTTTAAAAGTTTTCGACTTTTTTAGAGCTTTTGTAGAATTCAAGAATACAAGTTTAGGGATCTCTTTGTGTCATCAAATGCCTATCCCTCGTCTTTTTTTTTTTAACTTTTTATAATGATTAGAAAAGGAAGTATGCCAACTATGTACGCAGTTATAGATATACGAGAGTAGCGTTGTGAAAAAGACACATTCTCCCACTTTTGTGAAGTCAGTGTAAGACCATTATGTGTCTCATAAGGTTACGTCTCAATGTACATATGTAACTTATGAATCTAAAGTCTTTTGAGTTACCTTTAGGTTATTAATTTGATAGAAATTGTTATTAATATAAGAAGCTTAAAAGTTCTCCCTCAAGCCTATAAAAGTGAACTTGTACTATCAAACAATGTGTCAAATGTTGAGGCTCATGAGGGTGATAATTAAAGATCATGATTTTTAGAGTCCATGTAATCGCTTCCTCAGGTAATTCTCTATTTGATCTAATTCTTATGTTTAAGAATGCTTACATGCGGTATCAAAGCTTACTAGATCCGTAGCGTTTTCCATGAATAGTTACTTGATGATTTTGGCTATTGTTGAATTGAAAATGAAATCACGTTTCCGTGAATGCAGATATTAGCTTTGAATAACTTATGCTTGTTTAAATACAACAGATCTATGAATATATTTTATGTGGGACATTTTTATTCCTAAATGATGATGATATGTATGTATAAGTTTAATCACTGAAATCAAGACTTTATATATATATATATCAAATCTGGGTCCAACAATGCATTCTTTGCTTACTGCTCAACATATGGGTGCATGTATACCAATGTATATACATTTCTTTCATAAATAATACCAAGCCATGAATCTCAAATTAGTTTTAATCCACGAATGATTTGTTTTATTTAATGATCTAATTTAGTGTTGAATTAAATTTTAATGGCATATTGTTTATTCCAAGAGATAGATGTTGAATCTATCTTCTACCTCATGTTTATTGGTTTAAAAATTTTATTAAGTTTTATCTAATTAACCACTGCCGTTTTTTTTTTTTTTTTAAATCTCAACACACTTTGCGTAGATCTTCTTCGATTCTTGAAAATTCATGCTCCCTGATTTAGTTTTTGCTATTATATATGCTACAATGAAGATAACCATTTGGTATGCATGTATGAAGCATAAGTTTTATTTATTTTTATTTATTTATTTTTAACGCTACCTAATTAGGTTACCATTCAATATATATAGGCAAAACCAATCTTTTGGTCCCTGAACTTTGAAGGTTTTACACTTTTGGTCCCTCAACTTTGAGAACAACACATTTGGTCCCTCAACTTTTCATATAGTGTAAATTAAGTCATTTTGTTAGTCCAATCATTATTATTGATGACGTGGCGAAAGTCAATCGCCACATGGCGCCACGTGGCGATCCTTTTCATTTGAACAGTTGGTTCAATGAACCAACCGGTTCAATGAACCAACCAAATGAAGCCCTGCCCCATTGCGTTTTCTCTATTCCCTTTCTCTCTTTCTCTCCGCGTTCTCTCTTCTCCTCTCTGTGCACATCTCTCCCGCTCTCCCTCGCGCCTCGCTCACGCCCTCTGCCTCGCTCACGCGCTCACGCCCTCGCGCCTCGCTCACGCCCTTTGCCTGAAGAATTGTGATTGCTTAGGTGAGCAATGTGGTTCTACTGTGTTGGTGCACTGCCTCCTTGCTATTTTTTATGCTATTTTTTGTGGTTAGTAGTTGCAGTAATTCATCTTTATTATGGTTAAATCGAACTGCAAAGGAGCAAAAGAAAATCAGGAAGATGAAACTGGACGCGAAAAGGTGTGAATGTGCATGAATTAGGAAAAAAAAAAGATGCAATATCACAATAAATTACATTGCTTTAATTTTCAGCTTGTTAGTCTGTAGTTTCCTTTTTTTACTGGACTAGTTTTTTTTAACTTGTATTGAATATTATGTGTCTTCATGGCAGTCGTGCCCCTTGTATCCTAATAATCAGAGGTTTTGTTAAATGATTTGAGATCCCCATCCGAGCTTCTTGATTTTGGAGAATTCTCAGATTGCTTGGATTATGGCGGTGGCACTGGTGCTTCACTTCACGTTGTCAACCCCGCATTTTATTACGTGCCACCGAAGCTTGTTAGGGCGCTCACCTAAGCAATCACAATTCTTCAGGCAGAGGGCATGAGCAAGGCGCGAGGGCGTGAGCGCGACCGTGAGCGAGGGCGTGAGCGAGGCGCAAGGGAGAGCGGGAGAGATGTGCACAGAGAGGAGAAGAGAGAACGCGGAGAGAAAGAGAGAAAGGGAAGAGAGAAAACGCAGAGAGGAAGAGGAGAGAAAACGTAGAGGAAGAGGAGAGAAAATGGAGCAGGGCTTCATTTGGTTGGTTCATTGAACCGGTTGGTTCATTGAACTAACTGTTCAAATGAAAATGATCGCCACGTGGCGCCATGTGCGATTGACTTTCGCCATGTCATCAATAACAATGACTGGACTAACAAAATGACTTAATTTACACTATATGAAAAATCGAGGGACCAAATGTGTTGTTCTCAAAGTTGAGGGACCAAAATCGTAAAACCCTCAAAGTTCAAGGACCAAAAGATTAGTTTTGCCATATATATATATATAATATTGTATAGCAAAAGGTCTTGGCGCATGTACCCTGATCAAGCTATTAATAGAAGCTTTTTCTGCTTCGGTATCTCTAGCTACTATTCCTCGATCTTAAATTGGCAAAGGACTTAGATGAGGAAGAAGATGTACAATTAAGCTTTTCAAACATGAGACTTTCGGTTTGTTTTACATTAAAGTCAATTAAGAATAAAACGTTGAAATATTTTATGACTAATTATTGATGTTTGAGATACAATATGTTTTAGAAACACTTCTCAATTAATACAAAACTTGGATCTTTTCGCATTTCTACAACGTGAAATCGGGATTAATAGAAATATTTTATTTTAAGCAGTATTGATCGTAATCCTTTAAAACAGAAAAATGTTAAAAAAAATTAAGGAAAAACATGGGTATATTTACGATGATTTTGTTGCTTCAAAGGACGGTCTATTAAAAGGCGCATTTCCATTAAAGTCCACCTTATTGGCAAAAACATGATTTAAGTATTTATTGAATATTAAAGGGTGCATATTTACAATGTAAAGAAGGTGCGCAGCTAGTTAAACTCCCAATCTCATTTTTCTCCTTGATATAAGTATTTATTGAATTCATATTATGCAATATTTTTTGACCCATGACAATCCTATTGTTCAACAACCACAAAAAAAAAAAAAAAAAAAACTTACAATCCTATAAATATGCACAAAAAGAATTATCAATCGAAAAGTCTTGAGATGTTCTTCAACACCACCTGCACAGACAAGGACATTTGAAACAACTTAATAATTGAATAGTTGAACTTAAATTTTTCGAGGACATAAGCATCATAGGAGATAGAGCTAAGGTAGAAGAGCAATGACTCACATCGAACTTATAGTGACGATCCCCGCACTCGACCATCAAAGTCTACAAACAAGCAAAAAGATTAACATTAATTCATTTGAGATTTAAGAATCCACAAACGATGATAAACAACGCATATCTTGATTTAAGTAAATTAAATTCTTACCAATTCAAGTAGGAGGAAGATAGCAATGTTTGTCATTTTCACTTTTATCTTCATTTTCTAAAAACATATAAGAAAACAAAAATATGCTACCTCATAGATAGACCAAAAAACTCATAAGACTATTTTCAATCAATCCACTTTCACAAGCTACAAAATTTATCATAAGCTCACTCATCTCATATAAGTTGTGAAGTATGAACTTAACTACTTCTTTTTCTCTTAAATATTTAACCAATGTTTTGCCCATCTCTATCTTTGGTTTATGGCTTATGTTTTAAGTCAAAATGCTCTATTTCAACAATACAAAGAGCGAGTCATTAGACAACTCTATTAAGCATGGAACTGTTAACTAAACTAAACATTTGTGAATTTACACATTTAATAAGGTCATGTGGAAAAATTACAAGTCATTTTGGGAAGAACAAACTTACCTCGACTTTTAGCATTTCCTTCTCAATCACTTGTCTAAGCCTATCAGTTTCCTACAAAGTTCCAAAAAGAATACATTGTAAACAAGTAGCAAATTTCTAATAAAATTCTAATAAATTGTTTGGCACATTGAGCTGAAACTATAAAAGATAAAATCCGAATAAATAGTTTCTAATTACTACTCATTAGCTACTTATGTCATAAATCCATTATGCATCAAACAACTAAAGAGAACCATTTTCAAGTCCCTAAAAGGAAAAAGAATGATTCAAATTCACATCAATAGTTAGTCTAAAAAACAACTAAAGAGAAACATCTAACATACCATTGCCACTTGAATTCTCTAATATGCTTGTTTTTATAGGCTTGAAGGTTAACATAGAAAACTTTACCTTTTTCTCACTACAAAGTTGCTTGTATGGGAGAAGCATTTTACTGGCTTTCCATTCCATTCCCTTCTTGTATGCAGCCGCTACATCATCCCGTACTGGCGAAATTGGAATATAGTTTCCCACTTGAAGGACAACAATTTCAAATGACATTAAAAATTAAAGGATTGACATAATGCAGACATGAGCTCAAAACATGGTTTAGAGCACAATATTTGGAGAAGTGTTACTAATTTGCAAAAACGAAAGAAAGAAAATGAAAGAAAATTTACTTGGCATCGAAACTGTAGTGATCCTCGCACAAACATGCAACAACTTGAATAAAACTTTACCCTCATTGGAGTAGACTGTCTCATCACAATAATGGTCATCACTTATTATGCACCACTTGCATTGGAAACTTCTAAAGTCAAGGTATATACGATACTCATCTAATAGGATCTGTTCATTGCGTAGCAGTCAGCTAAACTTACACAACATTCCGAAAAACTCAACACAAGATCTACCAAAGTCAAGATGTATCAAGCATCCATAAATTTATTCAATAACCTACTAATTTTCTTAAAACCAAAGTATACATTTATCAACTTGAATAAAGTCCGCCACATGAGGAAAACAAAAGACTCAATGAACATTGAGGTAGAACCATAGAATATAAGCAAACTAAAATTGGATGTCTAAATGACCTCACAAGGCCTTTCGAAGGTAAATGAAGGACCTACTACGAAGCAAAGAAGGGTTGAAAAAAAAAAAAAAAAAACCTCAAATACAAACTTACACAAATTGAGAAATAATAGGACATATACCTGATGAAACTTGACGAAAAATAGTATATGCATGGTTGAAAGGACTAATGGTTTTGGCATGACTACAAGTGTTTTTTACAATTGATCATGTTCACAATTTTTTAATGACACATTGTTAGTCTACCATTAACTATAGTTTTATGTAATTGATTTAGAAGACACTTATGTCACATGCATATAACTTCGATAATAGACTTCTCTAATTATAATTAAAGGAAAATGCATTATTGTTGATTTTATTATTATAATTTATTGTTTATATTATGAAGTTAAGTTAGTCATTAAAGTGATCCAACTAAATAGTTTAAACATCAAATTATGTGGATTTTTATATATTTTGCATTTTTAATGATTTTATGATAATTACTAGAAATTGGTTTAACCCAAAAGTAAATCATTTTCTAATAATTTATGATTAACATGATTTGATGCATATTAGTTTTTGTTAATGATAATTAAGAACGATGAAAGATACCCGAAGGTACCTCATCTTCTTGATTTTTTTATTACTAAAATATCGTGGTTGCGTTAGAGATGCACCACATTTTTAGTAATATATGAACTAATATTTTATGATATATATGAAATAATTACTAAAAATTATGGTCGGTCCAAGGTACACCACATTTTGGTAATTTATGTAAATTTTATGACAAGTTAAAAATGGAATGGGTACTCAAAGGTACGATACATTTTTATTTTTATTTTTATTTTTATTTTTTATAGAATAAAGTATATTGTGTTTTTACCCAAAGGAAAACACAATATGAACAATATTAAGAATGATTCATATATGCATTCATGGATAATTTGATATTCCATCAATCTCTATCCGATGAATATTATAAAAGATATAATTAAATAATTAAATAGCGTCCTAGTCCATTTGCTAAACTCTATGAATAACATGTTATTTGTGTTTAACATACAATACCTGGTATACACCTTGACATAATGATGTAGTTGAATGACGTAAAAAAAAAATTAATGAAAATGGTTAGGGTTATACTAAGTAATTCTACATTTCCTAAGTCATTCACTAAAACATTTTTTGTCTTTAATAGAGGTGTTAAAACCCTATTAAATAGAGTGTTATTAAATGTCATGCGAAAATGTGTTATGTTTTAATTTTTAATACATGTATTACATATAGAGGTTTTTTAAAACTCCTATCAATTAGGTGTTATTTAATAATACCCCCATTTAATAAGAGGCTTAAAAACCTCTATTAAATACGAAATTGTTCTAATGATTGTAGACGAAAGTCTTAAAAATTGCTACATATTTATTGAATAATGTTCCTAGAAAATCAGTTCTTAAAATATCTTTTGAGTTATGGACTAAAAGAAAACCTTGCTTAAGACATCTCAATGTCTAAGGTTGTTCAGTAAAAACTAGAATTTATAATGCACAAGAAAGTACATTAGAATATTTAATGACCAATTACTATTTTATTGGTTACTTTATAAAATGTAAAGTTTATAGAATTTACTATCCTATCATTTTATATAAAATATCAAAACTGAAAATGCTAGATTCATCAAGAATGGTAAAATTAGTAGGAGTGACATATCATATTGCCTATAATTTTTAATGAAGTAGTAGTTGCTCCTAGTTGTGATTCTCATAAAGAAATTATTGAGATCACTGAAATTAGATATACATGTTAATGATTTTGAGGATGCATAATAAAACTCTCAAACTGTAACAACCCATTTTATAAATGTCTCTTCAATTTGCAAACGTGGACGTCAGCTCGGATCTACGTAGACGTCGTGGTAGACTAGAACACACGGGGACTTAGGTATGCTAGGTATTGTGTGTTGGATGCTTATTTGAGGTGAAATTTATTGAAATGCATCGCATGTGTGTATGTTGCATAAAAATAAGTGCAAGATTGTGTGAATTGTATTCGCCTTGATATGCGTGTCGACGTGGGTATCGGGTAGTTGACGGGATCGAATATTAGGTCGAGGAAACTAAAACACACAAATTATACAAAAAATTGACAAAGTAACTAATATGGAATGGTATTAGGTAGTAGTGCGACGATACGCGTATATCGTGGTTCGGACGCGAAATCGGGCGTCGAAATGCCCGAAAAACCGACGAGTGTCTCGGTTGTGTTACACTTTGGTGTCAAGGACACAAAGTCAAAATCACTTATCTTTATCTAAACCACACTCCACCACCTTTCCTCTCACTTCACACACACACCCCGTACACACCCCACACACACACCGTGATCGGGAGGCCGAGAAGAGGGAAGAAGGAACGCGGAGAGGAGGAGGAGGAGCCGGGAAGGAGAGAAGAGGGAGGAAACGTCACGATCGAGGTGCGTTTTAGTAGTTTTTGGTTGTGGATTTCGGTGGTTGGCCGAGGTGGCCGGGATAAGGGTTCGGCCATGGAGGCCGAACCAAATCGTGGTGGTGATGGCAGGGTGTCTCCCCTGCCATCGAGTCCACTGGAGGTTGGGGTAGAGAGCAACCCCAACCCCAAATCACAAAAAAAAAAAAAATTCTACCGATCGAACCAATGGTTCGATCAGGGAAGAAGGTGCACACGCGCGCATGTGTGCGCACATGTGCACCCTCTGCTGGGCTGGGCCCAGAACGGGCCAGGCTCGACCCACGAACCGAGCTTAGACTGTTCGCCAGTCGGGGCCGGGTCGGGTCGGGTCCGACCCGTTTGGGTCGACTTAAGCCAAACCCAAACCCAAAAAAAAAAAGATAAGAAAAACTTGGAAAAACAATTCCGAAGAAATTGGGAGAATTTTGAAAAAAATATATTTCCATAAAATAAATAGAAATTTATGAATTTCCATGAAAAATAAAATATTTGGATATTTCGACTTTTGCGGGAGTTTGCCTCGAAAAGCGTGAAATAGGCAATTTGGTCTTAAAATTTTAGAAATTTGTTGAAAATTGACATGCTAAATTAAATTATTGATAAATGGACATAGGTTGACACGGGTGATCAATTGGCGACTAAGGAACCAGTGGACTTGGACCCGGGGATTGATTACGGGGTAGGAGAGCCCGTTGTTAGGTTTGTAAAACCTAATGGAAAAACTCTTGAGCATTTATTTTGCTTTGTACTTCCATCAAATTCCAGTATTTCCTTGTGATTTTTCCTATATCTTATCTTGTCGTTGTTTGAACGGTTGGTTAGTTACTCCCACCAGATTTTCCGTTTTGTGTCTATGCATTCTAGACCGTAGCATGTGTATCAGGAGTTCTCGGTGGATAACGACCCGAGCTAAGGAACTGCTACATGTGTTGGTGCGTCGTTGGTTTATGCCGGCCACCGAGAGGGATCAGGTGATAGCTAGTTGGGCGCGCCCACTAGTGGGATCCTGAAAGGGAATCCCGAAGTATGGTTTAATCTGACTGGAACGGACACGCACATTTGCGCTTTATTATTATTTACGCATGCGATGCCCTACTTACAGTTGTCTGTTTACATTCCGCATGTTTATTTAACAGTATTCATTGAATTCCATTTATTTATTTGAATGCTCGGAGGAGTTCCTTGAGATTTTACTGACTAGACTCGTCATCTATTTTCTTCTATGATGATTGAGTGTAGATCTTAGTACAAGTAAGGAACCGGAGAAAGTATATCTCCTAGGGTACAGTTGTTTACTTATACCGAATAATTTTTGGAAAAATAAAATATTTGGATACTTCAGACGCGACTTTTTGCAGGGTTTTGTCTCGAAAAGCGCGAAATAGGCAATTTGGCCTAAAATTTTTAGAAATTTGTTGAAAATCTTCATGCTAAATTAAATTATTGATAAATGGACATGGGTTGACACGGGTGATCAATTAGCGACCAAGGACCCAGTGGACTTGAACCCGGAGATTGATTACGGGGTAGGAGAGCGCGTTGTGAGCTTTGCAAAACCCAATAAAAAAACTCTTGAGTACTTATTTTACTTTGTAGATCCATCAAATTCCAGTATTTCCTTGTGACTTTTCCTATATTTTATCTTGTCGTTGTTTGCACGGTTGGTTAGTTACTCCCACCGAATTTTTCGTTGTGGGCCTATCACTACAAAAAAAACTTAAACAACAACAAACTAATCTGATGCTGAATTGGTATGGATTTGTCGCTAAGTGACTCTGCAACAGATCAGCGACGGATAGTAGCTGTTGCTAAACTCTTTGTTGCAGATTGAACTTAGCGATATATTTGGGTTACGTTGCTGTTCAGCGACAGATTTGTGACAAAAGTATGTCGCTGAACAACAATAGAAACAAGTTTGTCGCTAATTGTAGTCCAGCCAGCAAATGATGGTCTATTGCAAATCATCGACAATAGACGTTTGTCGATGATTTGCCCGTCACAAGCGCGTGCGTCTTGCTATCATGTTGATCTGTATGCATCAGTCTAATCTGATTTGATTTACCTGATCAACAAAAAAATCGCTATTTGTTGCTGATCTGACGCTAAATAGAGATAGATCAAGCAAAACAATTTTTTTTGTCAGCACAACTTTTTGTTGACTGACGCTAATTTGGAATGGTAATCTTGAAAAAAATTACAGTTCACAGTAAATAGTAAATTGGAAACCTGCAGTGCAGTAAAATCTGCAACAATATGTATTTTCCTGCTACAAATAAAACGAAAATTGAGAAATTATTTGTATATTATCAAAATTTGACAAACAATGTCTACAAAAGGATGAGATTAACATTTCATAATTAACTAGTAGTATATTATATAATACTAGATGAACATTATTCAACAAAATACAAAATACTACACAAATTAAGATGGCTACACAAATTAATTTACATATATATATATATATATATATATATATATATATAATGTAAATCTCACACTTACCCAATTGTTTCACCGATACATGATAGGCACCATACAAATTCTAGGGCTAGGAGAGCGTGTCCCATCCAAATCCTGAAAATGAAAAGGAAAAACTTGAACAATATTCGACATGTAACCAAAATATTCTAACACAAATGAAAATAGCATTACATCCAATTAAAGCGAAATTGAATACAGTATTGTTTCTGAGTACACACTATCTTTCACAGTCTTCCTATCTCGATATATAACATGACCAACACAACCGCTCCAAAAATACACACAACGAGTTAAGAGTTTCTAATACATAAAATAGAAGTGTGCGTTATGACCCTAAAAAAGATGAAAACACAAATTACATATAAATACCAAGTTGAGCAGCGTGGGGTGTCCATCTCACCGAGAAAAATGAAATGGACCATATAGGATTAGATAAACTGCTCAATTTGAGAATATACCTTTGTTGATCTATGTGGATCTAATTCTCCTTTCCTTTTTTGGATACATCTTAATCTACTTATTTGTAATGTCATTCTCATTGTGACCATTTTTTATATCATTGATCCTAAATATATAAAATTGATTCTAATTTTACTACTATAATTATCTTAATATGTGTTAGACTTGACTAACAAGTCACAATGCATGCATTTCATTCACTCGCAAATGTAAACTCTAAAATTTAAATACAAAGACATCAATGAGAACATTCAACTTTATAAAGAGGAGATCCAACTCTTTGAAGTAAAAAAACTTTCTAAAATAAAAGAGGTCTATGAAGTCATTTGACTTAAGAATTGCCTACGAAACCTATATAATTCGATCATAGTGATCTAGTTCAAAAATTATTTATTCTAAAGCCTTTAAGTACTCATGTTCTCTGTCTTTATCATGAAACACGAGTAAAATACATATTCGAGGATATTTTCCAATATTGACAAAACAAAAAATGTATGTTCCCTTTCTCATACACAACAAAGTTAAGGTCAAAAATCAAGTTTCTTCATGAAATGACAAATGGAAAATGCTGAAGAAACTGATATTTAATATTATATTAAAGATTTAAAAATACCAAAGTATGTCAAAAGAATGTCTTGTAACATATGTTGTAAGACCATTCTACCACTCATTGTAACTATCATAATGTTCAAAAGTTCATAATAAACACTGCAGTATACATGGTAAAATGTTCAAGATCAAGAGAAGACTAAGTTCAATGGAGATTTTGTGAATAAAATAAATGGCAGAAGGTTGCATACCAAAGGAATCTCTGAAACTCGAAACCCAATTGGTGATGTAGGTTTGCCTCCCCATGCAACACCCATATCAAATGCCACCGGTGCACATATCTGCAAATGAAGTAATCACATCGACTACATTATAAGGGAAAAATGTGAAGATATACATTACTCGTAATTAATAGTTTACCATAAAAAAATATAGGACATCCAATCACTCTTGCCGTGGCGGTGGTCGTGGAGGCGGTATAAGTTGCTCCATAAACTCATCATGATTATCCAAAAGATGATGTTGATCTTCAGGCATCCTTCTATGTGGAGAGGTCTAATGCCCAGGCCGGTGGTCATGCGGGTGCACAGACTGAGAAGGTGCTATCTCTGTCGTCAAATGACCAGGGTGGTCGTCACTCTGAGGACCAGAACGCTCTGTTACTGGTGATGGTGGAGTTCGCGGTGTCGGAGACACGTGAGGCCTAATGCCAAGGTGTTGCATCAACAATGCCTCTATACATGCTAACCGGTCCTGCATCTCTCGAGTTTCTTCCTGGCGTTCCATCTTGTCTCTATGCATTTGTTCTTGTCTTTCCATTCGCTCCTTCAACAATGTTTCTTGCAACCTTTGGTGGTCCCGCTGGAGCTCTTCCAACTCATGAGGTCCGTACGCTGGTCCTTGTGATGAGCTTGCTTCCCCTAAAGATATGCTACGATGATAATCTTGTGACCCTAATCCGTATACACGTCCCTTGACCTCTGGCACCACCTCAAGATAAATGGCATCCTCGTCAATCGATGTGTCGGGGATCTGGGTGGACATCTCCTCCAATCTCCGAGTGAGTTCAGCCTGCGTTAAATTAATAAACTAATAGTTAACTCTACTTGTTTCTTTTAAATTGATGGGCTACATGTGTTGTCTTGAACTAGTTATATATATGCAATTCATATTACTTACATCAATCTTCGCGGATCTCTGATCTACGAATGATTGTCCGTCATGGCCATGGGTGTGGAGGTGTCGAAACATCTCCTTCCATGTGGGACGACGTTGAAGCTTCTTCTCCTACAAAATTGTTACATGATTAATAGTTTTTATTTCGATTCATCTACTAAAGACTTTATTTATATATTTATACGTACCAACGTAACACCATGCTATTTAGCGGATATACTTCCAGCGCTATGCAACGAAATACCAGTGCCCGACCCTCCCACCTCGAATTTTCTATTGCCGCTCATCTGCTCAGACTTCTTCTTGAATGCTTCATCTGTTGCTCACATTCGCTTATAATGCTCAAACACCTACTTTGTTAAATAAATAGGTGCTATTCTTTTCTTCGCGATGAGATATATATTGCCCGTGTATCGGATAGCGGCCTTCCGACACCACACATCATATATCGCAAAGGACATTGGCAAGTCCCAAGTTAAGAACACCTATAGATGAACAAGTATTATGAAAACATCCTCATTTCTATGATCATATACTAGTTTCACCACTATTTACTACAATGGTTGATGTGAAGTTACCGACCTTCCAACGTAGCCAGTATATATCTCATTGGGATTGTGGGACATATTCCCATTTCCATCCTTTTTTCAAATATCCGCTCTTAAAAACTAAACTCATCTTCCCTGCCGTCACGAAAGAAGGGTGTAACCTACCATTTCGTCATTTAAGTTAGTTTAGGAAAATAATATTTCTATAAATTGGACGCATATATTTTATGGAGAGTAACATACAAGCCATGCTTAACAATGAGATAAATAAAAGGGTTTTCGCCTTCCGCAAGGGCTGTCGGAGGTCTGAAAAAGTCAGGGATCTCCTCAATCGCATGTGGCATCGATGAGTGCAACCTGTTACTAGATGACCTCGCGTATGAATGATGATGTGGTGTTGGGGGCCTACGAGATGTAGAAGTATGCTCGTCACCTATTCTAGGAGAATGAGCGAGATGAGCTGAAGGCGATGGTGTGGCGTGATGTGACGAAGACGGCCTGGTACTATGGTCATGTGGGTATACATCTGCTGGAGGTGATGGTGTGGAGTGGTGTGACGAGGAGGGAATGAAACCATGCTAAGATGGGAGTGCATGAACTGGAGGAGATGGTGTGCCATGCTGATATGGATATGGATGACCGGGAGGCGATGAGGAGGTATAATGTGATGACGACGGTCTGAGGGCATAAGTCGGGTATTGACGAGTCACATGTGACCATCCGTGGGTATAATGTAATGAGTACCGACCATCCGGATGGGCAGGTTTAGCATGGTGCGACAAAGATCCTCGTCTAGTGATGCTAGTCTTCTCCGGATGTCTATTGATGTCCTCCACGTCCTCATCCTCTGGATTACCACGTCTCCTACGTCTCGCCATATATAATGGTATCTATATCTATTGCATAAACAAATAATGCAGTTGAGTCATACAAATAACATTTGTAGAGATATATTTCATATAACGTAAACATCATATTTCAAGCAAATTGATAGATATATTGCACTAAAAACTCACACCAATCACTCAAACTCATCTTCGCTACCACTGTCTGATGACCATGTGTACTCATCATCTTCTTCATCGTCCGCATTTGTTTCAAATTCATCGTTGTCAGACACAATTTCACTTGTCGGATCAACAATTGTCGACACTAATGGATCTACATCTACTTCCACGATGTCCATATTCTCATTTTGATCAGCTTGAAATGCATTGTCCGAGTTTCTGAACTAATGAAATTGATTTCATCTACGAACTTTGGTTGAAGCTTGCATATAGCTAACCAATCACTTCGTTCCCTTCTTCCGTGCGCAGGGTAAGGAAGATAATATACTTGATGTGCTTGCATTGCCAATATGAAAGGCTCGTACCTATTGAACCTACAGTTCTTATGAACTTCTACCAAACCCAATTTACGAAGAAGTCGTGTGCCATTTTGAGTAGGATCAAACCAATCACATTTAAACAACATTGTTCGAAGCGACCCATCATGGTAATCAATTTGAATTACATCTCGGAGTACACCGTAATAATCAGTATCGTTCTCACCTTTGACGCGTACTCCACTGTTTTGTGTTGTTTTATTCGTATCGTATGAAAGTGCGTCAAACTTATATCCATTAACGAGGTATGTAGGATAACTCGTACATGAATGCATTGGTCCTTAAGAAATTTGACGAATCACATCTGACACATCGTTTTGTTTAGCCTAAGAGGTGTAAAATTACAATATTAAAATCAAACCAAGAAACGTAATTAGATGTTCTACTTCTAAACTAATAAGAAGTAGGCGTATATAAACTATTACGTACATATTGCAAGAACCAGGCTGCAAATTGTTGCTCAAGTTTGATCTCAATAGCTTGATCGGTGATGTTTGGTTCTTGAAAATGAATGATTGACTTGAAAAAGCTACAAAAAATGATATGAGATTATACACTACATAGAAAAAATGCCAGAGAAAAAATGACCCTGAATTTTAATATCTTATAAACGGAACTACTTATGGGCAATTTAATAACACATATTGATGAGCTGCAACATACCCATCTGACGTGAGGTATCGTTTCCTTGCTTTGACTTATGGTCACCCTGAATGAATGAAAATCGAGAATGCACCATTGTTAGAAACACTCGGACCTACTCCACCAGCATTATTTTGTTGGATTCTTTCGTGCGCAGTCCTGATATAATCCTCGAAGTAGAAGAAACAAAAAGAAGTTGATTCCTCAACTAAGTAAGCATTACATATCGACCCTTCAACTTTCTCCTTGTTTCTAACATTGTTCTTCAAATGTTTGAGATACCTATATGATGAGAGGAAACATTGGGGCGTTATGTCCATCAAATTAGGTAGCAATAACAAATATAGCCTAAGATATTAGTTATATCATACAATAAATGTAGATTGCATAAAAAATTTACCTTTCGAATGGATACATCCACCGGAACTGTACTGGTCCGGCGATATGGGCCTCGTATGCCAAGTGTACGGGAAGATGCTCCATTAAGTCAAAAAAACTCGGTGGGAATATTTGCTCCAACTTGCATAATATTTTGGGAATGTTAGAGTGCAACGGCTCGATTCGCGCCATATTAAGGTTCCTAGCAGTCAAGTCTCGAAAAAATAAACTTAACTCGCTAATTTCAATCCACACTTTATCCTCTAGTAGTTCAAAAAAGACAATAGGAATCAATCTCTGCATGAACACACGGCAGTCATGACTTTTCAACCCAAACATCCTCAATTTGTTGGAGTCCACACATCGACTAATATTTGAAGCACACAATACTTCTTTGTTACATTTATCGAGTGTATAAGACGCTCTGGCATATGAATTGGACGCAGGGTCATATTCGAGGAAAGGTCGGTTGCAAATATCTTTTACATCTAGTCTCGACTTGGAATTGTCTTTACTCTTCCCATGAACACTCATAATTGTATTAAAAATGTTGTCGAAAACATTTTTTTCAATGTACATGACATCCAAATTATGCCTAATGAGATTCGTCTTCCAATATGGTAAGTCACAGAATATGCTTCGTTTCCTCCACCCTGAATACTTGGTAATCTCTTTGTTCACATGAACGGCTTCGATTTCAGCCGAAGATTGTTCCCCCGATTTTAATCTCGGTGGTCCTTTTTGACAAGTTGTATCGCGTCTGAAACCGTTCTTATCACTTCTTAAGGTGGAGCCACGTGGTAGGAACCGACGATGACAATCAAACGAAGAAGTTTTTCCACCATGTTTTAATTGGAATGCATCCGTGTCATCCATACAATAAGGACAAGCTATATTTCCATGTGTGCTCCAGCCAGACAACATACCATAAGCAGGGTAGTCACTAACAGTCCACATTAGTGCAGCTCGGGGTTGGAAGTTGGTCTTGGTGGAAATGTCGTAGGTAAGTACCACATCATGCCACAAATCTTGCAACTATTTTATCAAAGGTTGTAGGAAGACGTCAATTTGATTTGAAGGATTAGTCGGGCCCGGTACGATGACCGTTAAGAACATGAACTCCTTCTTCATGCACATTGAGGGGGTAGGTTGTAAGGAGTGAGAATTACGGGCCACGATGAGTATTATTTTTCGGATTGACCAAATGGTTGGAAACCATCCGTACATAAACCTAAACGAACATTACGAATTTTGGCACTGAATTCGATGTTCACATCATTGAAATGTTTCCATGCAATAGAATTGGAACAATGTTGCATGACGATGCCATCTGAAACGTGTTCCCCATGCCAACGCATGTGCCTCGCAGTCGCTTTAGACGCGAATAAACGCCGCAATCGAGGTGCTAGAGGGAAGTAATACATTTTTTTCTGAGCCCATGGCAAGCCACTCCGTCCTTTACTTCTAGTTTGTTCATACCTTGATTCACCGCAAAACGTACACGTCGTCAACTCTGAATTCTTGCTCCAGTAAATCACGCTCATGGACTTGCAACAATCAATTTGCTGGACTGGTAGCCCCATCCTTTGCATTAGTTGTTTCGTGTCATAAAAGCTATCGACTAAACAATTGTTACATGGCAATGCATCATTACAAAATTGAAGAATTTCATCGAACGCCTTTTCAGAAATATGATGTTCTACTTTGATTTTTAGGAGTCTCGCGACTGCCGTCAATTTCGTCATGTTCTCGCACCCCTGCCATAGCGGCTGACTTGCTGCGTCTAACATATCATACAAATTTTTCGTTCCAGGAGTTGGCCGTTGTTCCGCATGGCACCAATTAAAACTCGGACCAACCAAGTCGTGCACCATCTCATGATATGATGTACAATAGTCGTCAGTACATTTTGAGTGTACATATAATCTTCTTCCCCGTGTTCCGACCAACATTGATATCCCGGAACAAAGCCTCAACGAAGAATATGAAGTTCTACGGTGTCAACATCATAGTATGAACGATTACGACACTTCGTATGGTTGCATGGACACCGAATTTTTCCCTCAGTGGTGAATATCCTGCAGTGCGTCTTCGCGTATGTGATGAACTCGTTCACGTCGTTTATGAACTCTCGTCGAGTAAAGCCATTTTCAATACGACTATACATCCATTCTCGATTAGTAGACATCTCGATCCTAAGTTTTTTCAGCCGATAATTGGAAAAATCTTATCAACTCTTAAATATATATATATATCCTAAAAATTAACTATATATTCAGAAAATAATTCAAATTAATATTCATTAAATTGGATTATATATAATCTTGAGATTTCTAATATAGATATGTACCTACAGTAAGTATCAAGCAAATGACAATCACAAGTAATAAACAATATATAACTTAAATTAAATCTTAAAGGGAAGTACGATTAAGTTTCTTCAGGTGTGTTTTTCCTACAAACATGGTGTGTATAAACATTATACAATTTTTTTCCTCACCATCATGAATTGCCCAAGTTATTTTTCCATAATCTCCACATACTCTCAACATTTCTTATCAATTCTTACTAATGAAGTATATAAATTAATACATTTTTTTTATTTTACAAATAAATCTAATTATTCTTCAATTCAACAGATATAGACACTACATTGAGATTTCAAATATAAATACGTACCAACTAAACGACAATCACAATTAGTAAACATTATAAGAATATATATAAGTTATAACTCAATAAGATATCATTTTTAGTTGGAAATGCATGCACTGCCAAGCAATAATTTAAACAATGTACAGATTTACTAATTTACAGTATTATTTTTCAATGAACATATTATATATAAACTACAGTTTACAATAGTAAATGATGATTGTCATATGACAAGCTAAGTGAAAATTTAAACTACCTAAATGCAAATTCAATTCGTTCTACTTGTTGATTTGTTGCAGTCTAGCGACGGATTGTTTAATTGTTAATTTGTTGTTGTTTAACGACAGATTGTTCTGACGTTGATTTGTTGTTTTTTAACAACAGATGGTTGAGTTGTTGATTTATTATTGTTTAACAACAGACGGTTGAGTTGTTGATTTGTTGTTGTTTAGCAACACAGTGTTACGTTGTTGGTTTATTATTGTTTAGCAGGTTGTCGCTATTTTTGAAGGCTAAGCATAACACACTTACGATTTCGTTGATATATAAAAGGGAAAACTTAGATTCCCTAATTTCAGTAGTAATGAAAACAAAATTCAACCAAAATACCAAAATACAAGTTTAAAAAAATCGCAAACCAGGTCTGTGATTCGAAGGTTCAACGCCCAGTCAAGAGGCAATCCACGAGTCTATTATGCCTTCGTGCTTATCCACCGGGGTGAAGCTCGACCGACGGCCGTGTCGGTGTGCGAGTCGCGGAGTCGTCACAGAGGAGACCCCAAACTCAGTCAAGGAGGAGTCGAGGCGAGCATCGGTTGCGGAGGAGCCGGGCCCGAGTAGAACAAGGGGCCGCTGAGTCGGCGGAACACGGGGTCGCGGAGCCGTGTTGGGGTCGCGGAGCCATGTTGGTGGCCAGCAGCGGTGGAAATGTGGGGGCAGCGGCGAAATCAGACAGAACCCGCGGTGGCAGAAAGTAGGGCGAACAGCGGCGCTAGAGGAGAAGACCACGCAGCGGCAGCGGTGTCGGACTACAATTTCGCTCAGGGGCGGCGCGAGGACGGGGTGTCGTCGGCGTGTGTTGCAGAGGAAGGACAGAGTCGGCGAATCGCGGTCGACGTCGACGATGATAGTGGACGACGACGGCGACGGTGGTGACGAGGCTATTGCGGCGGCGAGGATCGTTCGACGGCGACGGTTTTATGAATTTGGGTTCGCAGAGGAGGATGGTTTGCTGATTTTACCCTTTTCGTTTAACGACAGATCTGCGATAGACATTGATCGTAGCAGATCTATCACAGATTTCGCTACATATCAGCGAAACACTTGTATTTGTCGTTGATCTGTCGCAGATCTGTCACAGCCTTGGCGAGAAATTTATGGCGGGAGAAACCAGCGACAGATCTGTGAAAAAATGCAATTTGTCACAATTTTTGTCACGAATCTGTCACCGAATCGTTTTTTTCGGCCAAACCAGTCAAACGGTCTATCTGATGCAAAATTGTTGTTGATTTGTTGTTGTTTAGCAAAAAATTCTGTCTGTCAAAATTTTTGATGTTATTCCTCGTTATTCTTGTAGTGTATGCATTCTAGACCGTAGCATGTGTATCAGGAGTTCTCGGTGGATAACGACTCGAGCTACGGAACTGCTACATGTGTCGATGCGTCGTAGGTCTATGCCGGCCACCGAGAGGGATCAGGTGATAGCTAGTCGGGTGCGACTACTAGTGGGATTGTGGAAGGAAATCCCGAAGTATGATTTAGTCTGACTGGAACAGACACATATTTGTACTTTATTGTTATTTATGCATGTGATGTCATACTTACAGTTGTCTGTTTACATTCCGCATGTTTATTTAACAGTATTCATTGAATTCCATTTATTTATTTGAATGCTCGAAGGAGTTCCTTGGGATTTTACTGACTAGACTCGTCATCCATTTTCTTCAGTGATGATTAAGTGTATATCCTAGTACAAGTAAGGGCAAGAGGATCTTACGTGACCACCTATGACTGCCTACCGTTGAGAATTACTCGTACATGTGTTTTTATTTTGATATTTTGTTTCTTTTGGGAACTGGAGAGTATACAATATACTTCCTAGGGTACAGTTGTTTATTTATACAAAATACTTTTTCAGGGTCCACGGAGACACGTCACCCCGAGGCGGCATGGGCCGCCACAGTTGGTATCAGAGACCAGGTTAACTTAGGAGATTGCGATACCAACGCCACAGTGGGTATCAGAACATAAAAGAGGAAGCCCTAAGACAATAAAATTTAATCAACAAACTTAGATGCGGAAAACCCGAAGTTAATGCCTTAGAACTTTAGTTGGGAAGTGATGTGGGGCGGGTAGAGTTAGAATTTATATATGTGTTATATTCTTATTTTAATATATGTTATACATATATACCTCGAGACTGATCTGGAGCGCATTCTCGATGCAGATCATGGACGGACAGTCTGGTACGCCAGTGGAGACTGGACAAACTAGTGATACGGCTAGGGATGTCCCGGCTACGAAGAGTGTGGAGGATAGACTCTCGGCACAAGAGACACAAATGGCTGAGGTATTACGGTTATTACGAGAGCAGACCGCAGCATGATCGGCGCACTCACAGAGAGCCGATGGCGTGACCATACAAGTGGGGACAGCTGTTGTTCCGGTGGTACCCCATACGCCAGTTTAGGGGGTAGCGGTAGAGGCACCCACAGAGATAACTACCGCAATTTTCGTTCCTTTAGAGACGTCGATTCTTACGCCTCCACCCATGACGACGGACCAGGTTACCGCCACCCTTACTGCGGATACTCCTACTACATCGGCATTCGTCCCGACACCGGAAGCGAAGCTATTGAGGGAGTTTTTGAAGTTCCAGTCTGGATTCTTTTATGGAGGCGGTGACCCCGAGGCTGCAGGGAAATGGATAGTGTCTCATCCGCTGATAAGGAATGATGAGACAGTACAACCACGACTTTCAGGAGCTTGTTTGAGAGGAAATGCAGCGGTCTGGTGGACGACATATACGGATATTCATCCGGAACCGACGACATGGGTTGAGTTTAGGGAGTTATTCAACGATCAGTACATACTTATGGAGGTTAGGTTGAGGTTGAGGGAGAAGTTCTTAGTCTTGAGACAGGGTAGTCGGACCTTGATGCGGTATATGGAGAGGTTTCGACATCTGCTTCAGTTTTCTCTAGATGTTGCCAGGACAGAGCGCTTACATATTTATTATTTCACTCGAGGGGTTGATGACATGATTACGTCAGCAGTTATCTCGACCGGAGCCACGACACTGCAGGAGATCTTTGATAGGGCATTGGCTCATGAGACATACCTACTATAGATGGCTGGTCGACGTGTGACTGGTAGGGAGGTACAGTCAGGGCATAGTTCTCAGTCTAGTCAGAGGCATAAGAGATCGATGGATCATCCGGATAAAGGCTGGAGAGATGATAAACGAGAAAGGGCGGCCGAGACGATTTTCAAGGCAGTCAGTTCCGATATGAGGAGCCACAGCCAGTTCATGCTATCACCTCAGCACCAGTGGATCAACAAAGGGCAAATCCACAGAGTACCATCGTTAGGGTCGAGATCATAGGGGACATGACAGGGGTCAGGAAGACCGGGGTCAGGGTCCGAGATCTGGAGACGGACAGACGGGTAGACTGGAGAGCCATAGATACCACCAGTGTGGGCAGAGGGGACACTTGAGGGCTGACTGTCGGACACCACCATCGCCACGACGAGCATCAAACCAGGCCAGAGATAGAGTACACGTGTTAGCACAGCCAGAAAGCGGGGCAACTAGGCAACTCGTTGATGGTACATTCACTACAAGGAAAATGAAATTTAGAAACGGAATTAGCAACGAAAATAAGTTTCGTTGCTAAAAAAATTAGTTAGAGACGGAATTGAGACGGACTAATTCAGAGACGGAATTGAGAAGAATCAGAGACGGAAATAGAGACGAAAATAGAGACGGAATTAATTCCGTCTCTAAAAAAAGGCGTCAACATTCCTACCAAAATTTTCATTTATTACAACCGTCCGTTACGTTTCGAGATTCGTGCGTGCTTCGATCTCGATGATTCAAAAATGGGGACCAAAACTCTATCTCTCCTTAAAATCTCTCTCCCTCACCGCTCTCTCTCTCTCTCTCTCTCTCTCTCAACGATCACCCTCACCGCTCTCTCATTCAACGAAACCTCTCACCGTCACCGCCGCTTCTCTCTCCATCACCGCTTCTCCTCTCTCTCTTACCGTCACCGCTCTCTGCTCTCTCTTTCACCGTCACCGCTCTCTCTCTCTCTCTCTCTCTCTCTCTCTCTCGCCGCTCTCTCGCTCTCTCTCTCTCGCAACTCTATGCTTTCATTCTCTCACCCTCTCTCTCTCGCTCGCTCTCTCTCTCACCGCTCTCTCACCGAAATCTCACCGCTCTCTCTCACCGAAATCTCTCTCCCAAACCTTAAATCTTTGCCGGACGAGGCCGTCGGGTCTGCCGCCGCTGTCTTCCGGAGATTGGACCCTCGGAAGCCCTAAGCCGTCGCCGCTGTTCGCCGTCTGCTGGAGATTGGACAGTTGTGAATCTGATGAGAGTATGTGTGTATGAATAGGTACTACTTTCTGATTAGAGAAGCTTGTATTTTTGGGGGTAGTTGTTTGGATTCATTGGTGAAAGGGTTGTAAATGAAAATGGTATCTGATTCTTGTGAAACAGATGAGCAAAGATGGATGCCATTACATGAACCTGCAATGTTGAACTTGGGCATCGAAAACTTGAACGGTGGAGCTAGTTTCCTCGTCAAGTTTTCGTATTGGTGACGATCGGTGCCAATGACATGGAGTTGATCATCAAGGGAGTGTTCGCTTTGGAGGATGATACACGGATTGTTCATCACTACACTAAAAAAAACAAATCGAGAACGGAATTAGAAACGGAACTTATTTCCGTTTCTAAATCGAAAACGGAATTAGAAACGGAATAAGTTCCGTTTCTAAATGTAACGATTAGCGACTGGCTCGAAAGGGAAATATTCGAGAGACGGATTTGAGACGGATCGAGAGACGGAATTAGAGACGGAATTAGAGACGGAATTAAATTCGTCTCTCGAAATTTGGCGCCACCATTCCCGCCAAATTCTTCATTTCTTATGGCCGTTCATCATTCCTCGAGATTTGTATTTTATCCGATCCTGGCGACCTCTTCTCCTTCCCGCACCCCCCCCCCCCCCCAAACAAAACAAAGAAATCCCCAAATCATTCCCACGAAAAAACCCCAAAACCTAAATCCATCTCTCCGTCTCGTCGCGCCGGCCGATCGTCTCGTCCCCGACGTCCATCCCGTTCGATCGTCTCGTCTCTCCCGTCTGGTCGTGCGAGTTGGTCTCTCTGGTGCTCGCTCGGCCGTCTGTTCGCGGTGGTCTCCGTTTCTCCGTCTGGTCGTGCTACCCGGTCGCACTTCTGCTCTCGGTCTCGCCGTCTCTCTCGGTCTCTCCGTCTCGTCGCGCTGGTCTCCGTCATCGCCGATATCTCTCGCTCTCTCTCGGTCTCGATTCGGATCCGGTTAGCAAGGAATTTGTAGTTTTGGAGTCTTACTACAATCTTCATTTCTTATTTGTTTTTTATTGTTCTTTATAATGCGAGCAACACTCATGATCAAGAGCTCTCTTCGACTTTCATAGAGATCATTCACATTGTGACGGTTTTGAGGAAGTACTGAACAGCTTGGCTGTTTTCGCTAAAAATTTGCGTCTGTCAGGTTGGCGTTCTAGTCCCCTTGTTTATCTAATTTAAAAAATTTATGGAATAATCCGTCGGGTGACATGAGAATTATTTAAGTTTCCGCTATGGTTCATTTGATAGTTCGATCTTCTAGTAAACATCGGAGTTGAAGGCAAGAAGCTATTTTATCTAGAAAGATTTTCCAATTTAAATTAAGCATGCGAGACTTCATAAATTTCCATCTATCAATAAATATTTGGGGTGTCCTGTTCCTACGTATATTATATGCGGCATCCAGGAATATTAAAGTCGTAATACTTGTTAGCATTGCAAATATTATGCTCATGAATGAAATATGTTATAGATTTTCACTTGAACTCAAGCTATATCTCATAGGGAAAGCGATCATATATATGCCTTGATGTTCAAATATAGGAAATGAACATAATGTGGTGACCATTGTGTATACTAGGTTTTCTTAGCGGCTCACTATACTAGTCGAATAAATGGATTTAAATAAAAAATTTATTTTCTTGAAAGGTCTTAGCTATTATGGTCATGGAATCCATTTTATTTTTGTAAATTCGCCTTGGCAATTGGCCGTGTTATAGTACTACCTTATTGTTTATGAACTGTGAAGGAACAAACTCTTGATCGTGTGACATATTTTAAGAGTTCGGTTCTTATAATTGTTATTACTTTATGAGGTTTTATTTTAACTGTTTTGAGTGATTTGATTTGTTCCTTGGTTGATTGTTCATTAGTTGGTGTTCTTCACTTGATCTATTAAGTTAATGTTGTGTCTTTTGTTTGGTTTAGAAGTTTTTGTTCTCTTCTTCTCTTACATGCATAGTTTTTGAGGTTATGCTTGTTCTATTTTTAGGTTTATTAATATGTACTATTTCATTTCAACCTTTTAATTGAGCAATTCAAGATTTATATTGATTCCGTATTTGGTTGTTATTCTATGTTTATTTTATCGGTAAAGCATGTCATCCGTATTTGGTTGTTATTCCATGTTTATTTTATCGGTAAAGCATGTCATGAGAGTCATTATAATACATTAGAATCATGTACTTGAGGTAATTACTTTGTCGTTTGATGTTATAGTTGTTAGTAATTTCATATTCATGCACTTGCTATGGATGATTGATTAGTTAGGTGTTGTTGGTTACGATTGAATAATACCTATAATTACTTAATTTCTACTACTAGTTAGGGTTAGAAACACTAGGATTACTCTTTTAGTGAATGTTGCTGTTTCACATTACATTTCTAGAGAATGGAATAAACCTATAACCTTAAGGACGTATGAGTGAACAAGTAGTAGACGCGTTGATACTATGTGGTATTTGTATGCCTCTGATATCGATATAGGTTAGGCGCACGGCCTCAACTTCGATTCCCCACACAACTAAATGTCGGGCTACTGGTGGTCTCTTTTTGCAATCTTAGGGTCTTAAAAATTTTAATTTAAGTGCAAGAGGCAGGATGAAACTGTTCAAACACACATCAAACTGATTTTCAAATCAAATACACAAAACTATGTCGATTAAGCACAAGAAAGAGTTTATATCAAGGATTTCCTTACAACCAAGAGGATGACAAAAGAGATTAGCTTTGCGGAGACTCTTATATTCCTTTGAAAGCCTCAAAGGTGCTGGATTTGAGGACTTAAGAATAGCCACAAAGATCTCCTATTGCTCCTTCTAAAAAATCAAATTTCTTCTCTTTGTAGATCTTGAATTTTGAAATGTGTTTCTTCTCCCTTATGTTACAACCAAGTTTGTGGTGGTTTTATTATGATAGGAATTCCAATATGACCGTTTATAGCCGTGTTAGGAATCCAGAAATCAAAAATTCAAATGTAAAGCTTGATTTCCAAAAGTCAAAAATATATGGCGGTGGCTAATTAGCGCGCTAATACTTTGGAATTAGCGCGCTAACTGCAGGGAACTCAAAAAAATTATTTTATCCCTTTGTGTTAGCGACCTTAAACTCGTCCAGGACCTAACCAACCCTTATAATACATGTTATACATGTTTATTATGAGTCATTTACAACAATCATTTTGATAATGCCCAAGCTTCTTACATAAACAACATAACTCAATCAATTCCTTCTCTTTAGATTGTGATGACTCATTAATGACTTCCTAACTTTGTCAATTTATTCTCTATTCATGAGTTTAATGTGCGAACCTCGTTCTTTCACTTAGCTATCAATTTCTTCTCTTTCGATGGTGTAGATCGCATTTCCGATTTACAATATTCTCCATTTTGGAGGCTTCTTATCATCTTAATCATTATTATTTCATTACTTGAATAGACAACCGGCTCGACAAGGGTTACGTTCGACTAGGAATGTCGTCTACAAACAGAGATCGGATGTACAACCGGCTCGACAACGGTTATGTTCGAATTGAATTCGCGGCGAAGGTTAAAGAATTCATATCATTTGCAAAACAACATTGTCCTACATACCAAAGTGAACGGAAGATTAGATGTCCGTGCAATTTTAAGAAATGTCGACTTGTTCCGCACTGGACGTCGAAACGGTTGAGCACCACCTATGTAGGTATGGATTTGTCCGGGGATATCACAGTTGGTACGAACATGGTGAGAACGGAGATGAAGGGCCGCAAAATTTTCACGCAATGGATTGCCATATTGATGATGCTTGATGTTCGAGGCTACGATCCGACACCTTACCGCGAGATGCTACACAACGTGGCAGTCCAAGTTTCAATTGGAATGTCGTGGAAGAATCACCAAACCCCTAAGCACGCCAACTATATGACATGATTGATGCAAGTAGGGAACAATTGTGGCCTGGTTGCGAAACCATGACAACGTTGTCCGCAATGGCAAGATTACTTGCGATCAAGTCTCGAACATCATATATCTCGAACGAGGGTATAATGAAATCATTAAACTCATGAAGGATTGTTTGCCAAATGACAACTCAATGGTTGAGAATTTTTATGCCACTAAAAGACTAATGCGAGGTCTAGGTCTACCGGTTGAGAAAATAGATTGTTGTGAGGACCAATGTATGATTTATTGGGGAGTGGACTCTGAGTTGACGTCATGTAAATTTTGTGGGAAATCACGATACGTTGCACATCGACGAGGTCGTGGTCGGAACACAAAAAACCGCCCTTGCAAAAGAATGTACTACTTCCTTTGGGCCCTCGGTTGCAACGATTGTATGCGTCTCGAGTCAACCAGCAAAACATATGCGATGGCATGGAGATCATTCATCGCTCAAAGATGTTATGCAACACTGTTCGATTCGATTGCTTGGAGACATTTTAATGACGTCAATAAAGACTTTGCCTCCGAGATTCGGAATGTTCGTTTAGGATTGTGCACGATGGTTTTCAAGTATTTGGGATTTCCGGAAATCGTACTCTTCGTGGCCCGTGATTTTGACTCCTTACAACCTTCCACCGTCGATGTGCATGAAATCGAGTTTATGTTCTTAACGGTTATCGTTCCCTGGACCGACCAGCCCAAAGCGAAAATCGACGTGTTCCTTCACCGCTTGTGAAAGAGTTGCAAGATTTATGGAACAATGGGGTGGTTACATACGACGTTTCCACCAAGACAAATTTTGTCATGCGAGTTGCCCTTTTATGGACTCGTTAGTGATTTCCCCGCATATAGCATGTTGTCCTAGGTTGGAGCACACACGGTAAGTACGCTTGTCCATATTGTATGGAGGATACAAATGCATTTCAATTGCGAAATGGAGGTAAGACATCGTGGTTTGATTTGTCATCGTCGTTTCTTGGATAAGTCATCACCATTAAGGAAAGACAAAAAAATTTCATTAGAGGCAAAATGGTCATAATCGATGATCCGCTTCCGCTTTGCGGTCTGGTGAAGAAATTTTGGCGAAATTGAATCGTTTGGCTTGATGAAGGTGACAAAATCGGCGCCTGAATCTGTGAATGGGCGGATAGCTAAGAATTCGGGATGGAGGAAGAAAAGCATATTCTGGGACTTGCCGTATTGGAAGACAAACTTGATCCGCCACAACTTAGATGTCATGCACATCGAAAAAAATGTTTTTGACAACATTTTCAACACTATTATGTGTGTACCGGGCAAGAGTAAGGACAATGCAAAATCGAGGCAAGATATTCGTGAATATTGTCACCGACCTTCTCTACACATTGATTCGGCGACAAATACTTACGTCCTTGGGTGCTATGCTCTTGATACATCAAGAAGACAAAAATTGTGCGAGTGGGTTGAAAAGTTGCGTTTTCCTGATGGTTACGCATCGAATCTTGGTCGATGTGTAGATCCAAAGAAACTGCGAATGTTCGGCATGAAGAGCCATGATTGTCATATATTCATGCAACGGTTGATACCAATTTGCATTCAGAGAACTTCTCCCTAACCCGGTTTGGGTTGCAATTAACGAATTAAGCCTATTTTTCCGGTCCCTGCTGCGAAATGTGTCAAGTATCAAGATATGGAGGTCTTAGAGTCTGAAATTCCAAAAATCATTTGCAAGTTGGAAAAAATTTTCCCTCCAAGCTTATTTGACTCTATGGAACACCTACCAATCCACTTGGCCTACGAGGCCCGTCTGGCCGGTCCCGTTCAATTTCGATGGATGTATCCATTTGAGAGGTACTATCTTGAGCCCTTGATATTATTTTCCCATTCAATAGGTTTTATATCAACATTTCCTATAACATTCATATAGGTACCTTAAACATTTGAAGAACAATGTGCGAAACAAAGCGAAGGTTGAGGGCTCCATGTGTAATGCTTATTTGGTCGAAGAGGTCACATCCTTTTGTTCTTACTACTTCGAAGATCACGTCTTTACGTTGCATGACAAAGTGCCACGTAACGACGATGGCGGTCTCGGGCCCACACCGAACTTCGTTGGCAATTTCTCAATTTTCACTTATCCTGGTCGACCCATGGGCAAGTCGAAGGAGCGGTACTTAACAGAGCAGGAGTATAATGCCGCTCATTCGTACATACTGCTCAATTGTCCAGAGATCGCTCCTTACGTTCAATATGTCCATCACTTTCTTTCATTAATGCAGTACATTCATTGTTCATACATTATAAATACATCCGACTTACACGTTCGTTTCTTCTAGGATATTCGTCGATGAAATCACTCAAGCAATGGGGAGTCGCAAGTTGATAGTAGTCTAGAGCACAACTTCCCCATTTGGTTTCAAACATATGTAAGGGCATTACTTTTGTACGTTATAGATTCAAATGTTTCTCCCATAACTAATGTGTCATATTGCATCTCTAATTTTGACGAATAGGCTCGAATTCTATAGTTGACGAGACGCTCGTTGATCTTTCTGTTGGTTCTAGTCGATCATGTACTGTCTACCCCGGTTACCTTGTTAATGGGTATAAGTTCCACTCCGCAACATATGACGTTAATAGATCGACGCAGAAAGCGGCGGTGTTTTGGTGAAGGGTTCAAACTACGCCGATGTTTCCCATAACTATTATGGAGTACTGCGCAGAGGTTGTGGAGATTGAGTATACCGCCTCAAACGTGTGGTCTTGTTTAAGTGCGAATGGTATGACCCTACACCGAATCATGGTGTGAGGACTCACCCAACACTTCAATTGGTAGAGGTTCAACGAAGTCGACGATATAACAACTACGAGCCATTTGTACTGGCAATGCAATCCACTCAAGTCTACTACCTTTCGTACCCTTCTATGCGGAACGATCGACAAGAATGGCTAGCGCTTTGTTCTTGTCACACCAAAATTCGCCGACGAGGAAACTAGCAAAGACGATAATGACCAGGGCTCCTACAGAGATTGCTTTCCAAGATGGGATGCCCACCACGTGCGTAGTCGATGATGCGACGCCGATATCAACAATGGATGTCCCGACTGGGACTCGATTCATTGTTGAAGCGGGTCTAAGCGATGAAGTTTATAGTGGAGATGAATCGAAGAAGAATCATCACCTTCTACTCATGAGAGTGAATTTGAAACGGATGATAGCGAATAAAGTTTGTATATGATATGTCAACGACCAATAATGTAGTTACTTTTATTTGCATGGATTTTGTTCTTATTTAGTCCAATAATATAGACCAATTTCTACTTTTTGTATGCCCTTCTTTATGATGTTTTACTCGTGAATATTGTTAGGTATCATGGCCGGACGTGGTCGTAGGGGATGTCGAGGTTTGCCATTAGGAGGCCGTCGTCCAGAGGCATAGATGCGGCACCGACATCCGCGGCGACATACCACCCGGCCCTCGTGGTCGTGCCACACGAGGGGTCCATCTAGGTCGTGGCGGTCGAGGTCGTGGTTCGATACCCGCATTATCGATTCGATCGCTCGGTCTCTCGAGCAAGATACGGCCGGCGTCACCTTCCCCTTCCATACCGTCGGGTCGTATGTACCATCTTCGTCGTCATCAAGGACTATGCCTACTACACACTTCCCCACACCTTCTCCGACATCAATGACTCCTTTACCCACGAGGCTCGCACCCCCACCACAATCATCACCGGCAAAGATCCCGAGAGGAAGACGTAAGAGCGGGGTTGGAGGTGACAGCCCTCCGCGCCACCTCGGAGGCCGGGGATGGAGGCCCTCGCGTGCGGGGATCCCTATCACTCGATTGCCAATGATACGTAAGTTTGCGTTTGACTTTTATATGTCAATTTCAATATGGATGTCAAATATTGATGAAGTAGTTAAGGTGATATGCATGTTCATGAAACACAGGAGTTGCATCCTTCGCACTTTTGTGCACGGAGGATGACAAAAGTTTTTAAACGATGGATGATTCTGAAGGGTATTGTTGGAAGTCCGTACCGCCTCATCATAAAGACCAATACGCGACAATGGAAGGTAAACAAGACTACCATGTGCCTTATGATTTATACTATTTTCTCAAATAAGTGCTAACAATAGCAATCGCCAATTTGTAGATATATTTTAGATGGGATGATGCGCTTCCCAAGGATCTCGTGCGAGCGGCGTACGACAGAGCTTGCAGAGCACGAGGTACACCGCGTTGATGCACAAGTTGAAGAAGAATCGGGTGCGAAACGCTTTATGTTACGAGATGAGGCATGGAGGAGATACTTGCAAGATCGGGAGAGCGAGGACTTCCGTGCTAGGTCTAGGCAAGCGACGGAGAATAGGAACACCGAGGTCGAAGGCCCCGGGGCGGACCCTCGAAGCACGGTGGTGGTTCCGTGTCATTTGCGACTACCCAAGAAAGATTGGTTAGTTTTTTTAACATCTAGGATATTTTGTACATTTATACTCTTGTTCACTATGCTTGGTCCCGCACGCAGCCGATTCATCCGAGACGCCACCGTCGGTGAATGATTTATACTTGCATCTCCACACCGTTAATCACGACAGACGACATTCATCGATACTAGATCGGAGCGGTTCTATGTAAGTATAGAAATGAAATGTAAAATATTAGTAAGTCTTTCACTTACCCCATATCATGTACTTTGTTTGTTGTGCATATATGCGGGATAGGCTCCAAAACGAGACGTCGGAGTCGACCAGGCTACACCGGAGCAATCGGTGGATGATGAGGCGGTGTACCTCAATGTGGCGGGTGAGTCTTCCAAAGGACGTGTCTCACGGACTCGGGTCCGTAGGGAGAAAGAAGAGGAGATACGGAACTCCTGGTGCTAGCACGTCGCAGACGCCGGATGTGGTGCCGCGGGCAGAGTTCGATGTCGTTGCGGAGCAACTACGAAAGGTTATGAACTTCATGCAACAAATCTTGGGATGGACATGGACGAAATAGACCTAGCTCAAGCACCAACCACCACCACCGCCACCACCACCGCCACCTCATGACCAGCAACAGCCGCCGCAAATAGATCCGGTCGATCCACCCCAACAAGGGGACAATGTTGGGCGTGAGACGTAAGCGTGGCTCTCGAGAGATGAGCAGGTTGGTGATACATAGGTACTTCACTTGTTGTTTGTTTCAAATGCTTAGATTAAACGTTTTATAGTGTAGACAACTTTAGAAATTCATCGAATTACTTTATGATTCACACTTCTTTTTGTGCATTTTTAGGTCGATGTTCCATATTTTATCGTGGATTTTATTTTTTTCCTTTTGCTCTCCCAATTCTTTTTTTTTTTTTAAGTAAAATATACTATAAAAATGTAGAATGTTTGCATAATTAATCCATGGGTGAAGAAAACATCTTGTTTGTTGTGTGCAAATCTTATGCGTTGCGGAGTTCTCTCGAGTGCTATGATGAAGAAAGTGGTAGAATCGACGAGGAGCGACATCTTCATGCAATAGCAAATGAATTTGGGAAGTCGATAAAGGGTCGTTTTTCGGTCATCTCAGTGTTCGCACATGTAGGCTCTTCTTCTTCTATTATGGCATGTCCGTAGAAGAAGAATAGCCTACATGTTCTCAACACGTATGACCGGAAAACGACCCTTTATCGATTTCCCAAATTCATTTGCTATGGCATGAAGATGTTGCTCCCTCGTCGATTCTACCACTTTCTTCATCATAGCACTCGAGAGAACCCGCAACGCATAAGATTTGCACACAACAACAAGATGTTTTCTTCTCCCATGGATTAATTCTCGCAAACATTTGGTACTTATAGTATATTTTACTTAAACTGAGGTTAAAAAATTTATTTTGGGGAGGATAATGTATTAAAAATAAAATCCATGATAACTTATGCATCAACTCAAGGCGTCCAAGCCAACTAAGATATACAGAGGATAAATGGACAATGAATTTACTCATGCGACGATGGTGGTTTGTTGAAGCCTCATGTAGTAGAAGGTTCGATGATGAAGTTCCTTTATTTTTATTTTTCCCGTTTTCGGAAAGGCGGGTTTTAGTTTTTCCTATCGTTCTCGAGGGAATGGGTTCATTGCTTTTGACGATGAGCATGTTGTAGACGATTTGTTTCATTTGCATGTTAAACTCATTCTTTTTTTGGTGGTGGTGATTTTGGTCCTTATAGGACTCCGTGTCTCTGAGGTAGGCGTGGTGGGTATAGTGGAGGCGATGAGCTTGGTGGGGGTTATGGAGGCTTTGGGGGCGTGGCTTAGGTGCTTATCGAGGTGAATCTTCTCTTGGCTATTCTATTTTAATTAGCGATCGAATCACTTCCTTTCAATAGTTTGTCGTGTAGACTTTTTAAGTTACTTGATTTACATATTGTTGGTGGTTTACTTTGTTTCAAACACTAGTATATTATAGTTAAAACCAAGTTTTTGGTGGTTTTATAGTGATCTCCTATTGCTCCTTTTAAAAAATCAAATTTCTTCTTTTTGTAGATCTTGAATTTTGGAATGTGTTTCTTCTTCCTTATGTTAAAACCAAGTTATTGGTGGTTTTATAGTGATAGGAATTCCAATATGACCGGTTATAGCCGTTCTAGGAATCCAGAAAATCAAAAATTCAAATTTAAAGCTTGATTTCCAAAAGTCAAAAAGCCCCAGGCAAGCTGGCTAATTAGCGCGCTAATACTTTGGAATTAGCGCGCTAACCGCAGGGACCTCAAACTAATTAATTTATCCCTTTGTGTTAGCGACCCTTAAACTCGTCCAGGACCTAACCATCCCTTATAAAACATGTTATACATGTTTTACAACTCAACTTACATGATAGGTCCATCTTATAGAAACATTGTTCGCCATCTCCTATGCGTAGGAAAATAGCAACATTGACACCAACTTCAGTCTGTGACTGCATTTGCTTGATGATCATGTTTTTTTTTTGAAGCATTCTTATTCAACATTGTATGGTTTTTTTCTTTTCTTCACTGCTTTTCTTGAATCCCAGCTGGTTGTTTTTTTTTATTTTTTGAGTAGGAACACATGGCTTGTCGCCTTTGGAGCACACAAGAGTTTAGATTGGGTGAGAGGATGAGTTCTAGAATCATACTTACATGATAGGTTTGTGCTTAACTTTTAGTTTTTCCCTTTTAGCATTCTTGCACTTATGCCATTCTTCTCTTTGTAGATCTTGCATTTTTGAATGTGTTTCGTCTTCCTTATGTTAAAACCAAGTTTGTGGTGGTTTTATAGTGATAGGAATTCCAATATGACCGTTTATAGCCGTTCTAGGAATCCAGAAATCAAAAATTCAAATTTAAAGCTTGATTTCCAAAAGTCAAAAATATCTCGTGTAGCTAATTAGCGCGCTAATACTTGGAATTAGCGCGCTAACCGCAGGACCTCAAACTAATTAATCTCTCCTTTGCCTACTTCTTTCAGTGCATACTCACCGGTTGTTGCCCTCGGATGGAGATTCGAAATGCTTCATAGCATGCGTTTTACTTATTAGATGAAGTCCTTTTTGTGTATACTTCCAAATTTTGGACCTTTTGTGAGTGTTCTTTTTTTTTTTTTTTTTTTGCTTGTTGAACGATAGGATTGGTTGGTTTTTGTGTATACTTCCAAATTTTGGAGCTTTTGTAATACATGACAACTTTCCGTGGATATATAAATTTTTGGGCTAATTTTGAGTTTCACATTTTTCTTTCTCTTTTGAATTTTTGTTGATAGATATTTTTGATGTATGGATGCGCAATTTGGCTTCTTTGGGGGATGTTAGCACCCTCAAGGAGTTGTTGGAGGGGGTCCAGGCGATGGAGTATGTCATATCGGGTTGTATTTTGATTTTTTAGGTTGGAGAATCGATTGGCTTATTTATCCGTGCCATATTTAAACAAAACAGAAAATTAGAGACGGATTAGCAACGAATTCAAATTTTCGTTGCTATTCCGTCTCTAATTTTCCGTAAATATTTCTATCAATCACAAACGGATCGAGACGGAAATATTAATTCCGTCTCTCGATTCCGTCTCTAATTAGCAACTAATCGAGACGGAATCGAAACGGAATAATCCGTCTCGATTCCGTTTCTAATTAGAGACGAATCGAGACGGACTCTTTGCATTCCGTCTCGATTCCGTCTCTCGATTCCGTTGTTGATTAGAAACGGAATCGAGACTAATTCATAAATTTATTAATTCCGTCTCGATTCCGTTGCTAATCAAGAACGGAATCGAGATTTTAATGCAATTACAAATGTACCATTTCGAAATAAAATCCATTTCTTCGTCTCGTTCGTTTCTAATTTCCGTCTCTAAATCCGTCTCTAATCGAAACGGATAATTTCCGTCTCTATTCCGTCTCTAATCGAAACGGAATCCATTTTCCGTTTCGATCGTATCGACGACGTTGCGAGACGAACGCGTTCGTCTCTCGTTCGTTTCTCGATTTCATTCGAGACGGAATTTTCGCAAATCAGAAACGGAAAATTCCGTTTCTGATTTGCGATTTTTTTGTAGTGTGTGTTGCATACATGTGAAGGAGGTAGTGGTCTTGTGCTAGTGAGTACCAAGCCTTGGAAACACACTTGAATTACATGAGAGAAGTGATTGGTAGCCTTGTTACGATGTCTATAAGGATTTCATGGGGAAGACTATCCATTTTCATTCACCTATGAAGACAGTTAGTGAATGTGATGAATCAGCTTTGCTGATTGAGGTATGTATGTATGATATGTACACAAGGATTTATATATATTGAACTTCAAGTGGAACTTCTCTTGATGCAATAACGTGTTGATCTGGTCACTACTTACTAACAAACTAGTTATTTCGATTTTCTACTAATTAACGACTCAACTATAACTTCTCTTCTGTTTATTTATTTATTTTAATCATTCTGTTTTTCTTATTGGTTTTCGCCAAATAAGACTTATTTGAAATTTGATTGAATGAGTAAGTCAATGGAAGAGACAAAAGTTATTAGTTTTCTTTGAAGGAACCCTTCCCTTATCTTTGAATTAGTCATTTATATTGCTAACGCATTCTCTTGCTTGTCCCTTTCAAAATGGTCCAAATAATAACTAATCCACAAGTGGCATTTGGTAGAAACAAAATTTTAGAGAAGTCAACTCATCTTATAAATAACTTGCCTAGAAAAAGCACAGAACTTTCACATACCCTCTACTTACATTCTATTGGACACATTCATCTTAGGAATGATGAACCTTTGCAGTTATGTATTGATGAGAGTATGTGTGTATGAACAGGTGATCTCCCTTCTCATTTGAGGAATGATGAACCTTTGCAGTTATGTATTGATTAAACCTTCGTCTCTGTCTTTCGAACTCTCTCGATCTCGTTGTTGAGGTATCGTGTTTTCTTCGATTACTCTTGCTTGCATTTCTGATTTAGGCTTTGTCGAGACCTCAACTAATTTGGGATCGATTGTGGACTTGTTTAGGGTTTTAGGGTTTATTCTTCACAGCTGAAGATGTGCATATTACTCTCTTATACATGTATATTTTAATTATATATCGACATCATATATAAATATGGTGGACTTGGTTGAGTAATTGTTGTTTGAACTAGGCATCTTTATCTGTATTTCGATTGTAATCTTGCCGTCACTGTGAATCATGAGTTAGATTTTAATCTTACTTTTATGAAGTTATTTTTCAATGTCGAAAAATGTCTGTTTGCAACTTTTCTTTAACTCTTTCTAGTAACATAAGGTGATTTTAGCTGGAAAGGTTCCTCAAACTCAATCAGTATCCTCTAATGAAGAAAAGACAGTTTTAACTTGACTCGTTTCAAGCAATTGTATGAAGTAATAGTTGTATGTTGCTTACCATTTGGTCTTCCTCCACAGCCAACAACTCTGGATTACTCAATGGATTGATCAAGGGCTTTAAAGGGGTGAAAAGTGCCGAATTCTTGGTAAGATAAAACCATCAAACAATTTGGCCCATCTACTTGACCAATTCTAGAGGTTTGTATCGAGGTGATCTTTGTGCTCCACCATTTGCAACAAAATAGGCGGAGTTAAAATTTGATTACATTATGGAAAACCTTTTATCTTTTGTTGATGATTAAAAGTAATGGTTGTACCTACGGGGATTTTATCAAATATGAGGGTGAGTTTATGTTTATATTTTTTACGAAGATTTTTTTTTTCCATCTTAACAAAATTATCTCGAGTCACTTTGGAAGGTAAATCTCTATTAGAAGAGCTTCAAGATTAGATCACAACTGTCGAGAACTATCTTTTCCTAATTAACAACCTATTTAGATATGGCAAACTAGGAAAGTTCCGTATGTACCATCACACCTAAAAGCTTTGAATATTCTAGGGCTACTATTAATGGATTGATTTGCTCACATGCACATTGAAAAATTTTCATTGTGATTGATTGTGAGTGCGTACCATGGGAGCAACTACCAACCATCATATGCATAGCTATAGCTTGGTTCAAATGTCGCTGTCTGATCGTGCTTTTGGATGTGCCATGTTTTGACGTGATTCATTCACAAATTTTGATGCTTATTAAGGGATCCGTGCGTAACTGTGTATCGTAGATGATTATTAACTTGATTACTATTGTTTCTGAAAATGAAATCATGTCTCTTACTGATGTTTTAGAGTTTTAGGGTGCATGAAAAATTCACTGTCACAAAATATCTTTCCGGTTTGTGTAATTAATTATTTTCTCTGCATGGGAGATGATTCATGAATAAGTTGGTTGCAAAATTTTTGTTTAAACATGTTTCTTTATGTTCTGATGTATTGGCATTAAGTGTTATCTGCTCACTCTATTTGACATCTTGAGTAAAAAGTAAAGTATCTTACTTCTCTACAGATTATTTAGGTTTCTGGGTCTGAAATTTCTGAACTGCAATGCCATTAAGTCTAGCCTCCATTTTTGTTTTGCATGTTTTTTGTTACTTCCTGGCTTGCGGTTGATTAAAAATTTCAAATTTTGCATATAGTAGTAGAGTATACAGATTGAGGAATTGTACTTCCACAAGGCCCCCAACAAAGAGGAATTGCACCACGAGACATGTCGCAAGGTATACATTTAGTATTAGTATGAATGCTGAAGAAGTACTTTGATAGTGTCTGGTGCACCTTTGAATCTAGGAAAATCACATTGTAGTTTGACATGAATGTCCTTCATTGCTAGAGGTTAAGTTACTTCTAATTTGAAGTACCTGAATCATATAATTTCCTGTTTTATTTCTTCTCTTATTATATGTTGCCATTTACTAGTAAACCAGCTTCATTTTATATGTTGATTCATTTTTTATTCATTTTGTCAAAAAAAAAGTGAGAAAATAATTTGATACCTTAGTTGTTTTAGCTATTGTTGTCGAAGGTTAAATTCATTTGCATTTAACAATCTACCCTATATTTTGTTTGTGCTACTGTTTTGGTGCTATTAAGCTTGGTTTTTATTTCAAATATTCAATTCCTTTATTTATTTCATGGTGTTCATGGTAAAGTAACATCATACACATGTATGTAAGTATGTACGATGAAGTTAAGAAACACTGCACCTACCACCATCTCGGATGATAATATGACGTTAAATTTTCTGAATATGATCGTGCAGGTCATAATTTGCAGTTCGCCTGTAATCTTTTCTTTGACACTGATTGTATGGTTGAATTTCCAAGTCCATTTAATTAATACGCGTGCTATTAGCTTGATTGAAATGTGCTTAATATAGCATCCCACAAGCATACTCTGTGTTATCTATTCTGCTTATTCAACTAATTATCAACATTTCCCTCTTTAAGCTCAAAAAAACTGCATAATAGTGGCAGATTCATCACGGTATTCTCTATATGTTCTCTTGACTGAAGTAGTTATATGTTCATCCAATAGTAACTGCTGTAGTTGTTCTTTGATGAATATTATATCATGAGTTGGTTAAGTAGTTGGGATTTGAACCTATGATATTAAGGCTTGCATGTTATGTGCTCTATTCAAACATATGTGATGTTACATAATTACATTGGAGTGCATTGGTGCATCTTATTTTCTTTCTGGATACTTCCTTTTGTTCTTGTATTCTATACTAATGTTGTGTTCTCAGTCTCCATCTTCCTAGCAAGAAAGTAAAAAAAACTAAAACAACAAACTGTTTGACTGCCTTTTTAAACGCGAGTGAACAACTTAGGAGAAGTTGCATAGTTGAGTGTTTCTTATAATATTTACTTCCTTTTGTTCTCGCCCATCTTCCATCTTCCTTTTGTTCTTGTATTCTATACTAATGTTGTGGTCAAAAATGTTCTAGTGTTTCTTATAATATTTACTTCCTTCTTTCTTTCTTTTGGCCTAGGTACTATTGATATCCATTTATGGTTTTCTTTGTTGCTGCCAATGGTGGTCATATATGCATGTTCATATTACATTATCTCATTTCTGCTCTATATTTTTTGTATTTATCTGCCCATATGATGTGTGAGATAAACTGAATAAATGGTTTTGAAAGCTAGCCAATTATTCTTTTTTCTGATATTCTGTAGTTCTTACGTCTTTTTATATCAATGCAAACACGAATGAAAACAGCAAAGAAGTTTTTTTAAGGTTTTTTTAGCTATTTGACATTTTACATCAATTCATTACTTATTCAGTTTAAATAAAGTGTGATTCAGATTGATTGTCTTTCACATGTTTTGCAATTCAGGTTGATTTGGGTTGGATCAAATCATGAAATTATAGGAGCCACCATTTTGATTAGAATTCTAATAATTTGTCGGTAATGGTTATTCATCTGAAAGGAATATCCTGAACTGTTCTTTGATTATGATTGGCAACCTTTATTTTCTGATGGTATATTGTCTTTGCTAGTTTTGTTGATTTCCTTGCTTATGGATTTTTGACTTAACTTACCATTCGGGATTTTGAACAGTATTCAACAATCCAAGGCAATAAAGAAGGGCAATCAGGTATAGACTTATCTGACTGCTTGATTAAGTTCTCTAAATTTCCATCATAAATTCATTATATGCAATATATCTAGTGGAACTTGCTTTGTTAATGTTATCTTACCATCTTTGCGGTACAAAATGGTTTACTACGCCATTATATTACAATAATGTCCCGATAGAGATTAGTAGGATTCTTATTTGAAACTGGAATTTGTGGAAAAATAGGTCATAGAGGAAGTAAGACTAATAGCTATCTCTATGCTCGACTAATTGGTTACATTCTTCGCCTCGTTTTGTCTACTTACTACTGAATGTATAATTTTGAAAATGCAGATTTTAAAGCATGAGTGGTCGGTAAGGTGACAAAGCTTTGTTCCTGACTTGGTTTCAGCTGCAAAGACTAGTGAAACAATATCCGAAAATTTCATTTAGAACAATTTTTTCCTTTTACTTTTGTAGAAAGATACGATATATAAACTTTTTAGATTGTTTTTTTTTGTTTCGTGTACAGTACATTGAGAAAATCTAATTTTATGGATATGTTAAGTTTATATAAACTGTGCAATATCAATATATTATTTAGCTATGATTTGTATTATATATTGGCAGGTTAAATGTGCTTGGATTGAGACCTATATATATATATATATATATAAGACTTTAAAAACTAAACAAAAATGAAAATTAGAGACAGAAATAGCAACGGAATCTCTTAGATACATGAATCAGAAACGGATCAAATTCCGTCTCTGATCCGTCTCTGATTAGCAACGGATCAGAGACGGAAATAATCAGAAACAGAATTTATTCCGTCTATAATCAGAAACGGAATTAGAGACGGAATAAATTCCGTCTCTGATTAGAAACGGAATTTATTCCGTCTCTGATTCGTCTCTAAATCAGAAACGGAATCACATTTCCGTTTCTGATTGAATCAGCGACGACGATTTTAGAGACGGAATATATTCCGTTTCTATTCCGTTGCTGATTTCAATTAGAGACGGAATTTATGCAAATCAGATACGGAGATTTCCGTTTCTGATTTGCTATTTTTTGTAGTGATTAGTTATATTTGGTTGCCATATGCATGCTATGTTTGATTCTGGTAGTACTTTATTATTTATTGTTGAACGTATTGTCGGATTGTTAGGGTTAGTTACACACACACTAGAGCCACATCTTGTCCTCGGTATGGCTGTCGGGGATAAGATATACCCTAACCGAATATGTCGAGACGTGATGATAGAGGTGGAGGGACATCGGCTACCAGTCGATCATCAAGTATTGGAGTACATAGAGTTTGACACACTGCTCGGGATGGATTGGTTAGCATCCTATCATGCACGTATACATTGTTACAACAAGACGATAGAGTTTCAGATTCCTGGAATACCGGAGTTCGTATTATTTGGATCGGCAACTGACTTACCCATCACGAGAGGCTGACTAGCTACAGCGCAGGAGATGGAGGCGTTTGCGGTGATAGTTGAGCCGAAAGTTCGAACGAAGGTCCGGATTGAAGACGTTTCGGTGGTTCAGGATTTCGTCGATTTATTTATCCAGTGCACGACCTGGAGCTTGCAGTGGTCGTCTTTGCACTGAAAGCTTGAAGGCACTATCTCTATGGAGAGAGATTCGTCTTGTATACAGATTACCAGAGTTCACGATACATTTTCACTCAAATAGATATGAATATGCGCCAGCGGAGATGGCTGGAGTTGCTGAAGGACTACGACGTCACTATTGAGTATCACTCTGGCAAAGCGAACGTCGTAGCAGACACATTGAGCAGGAGTGGACTCGATAGTCAAATTGTTCTGCAGCAGATGACACATGAGCATGGCTTATTACGGGCAACATCAATTATGTGTGTGGCTGAGTTGTCGACTACGGAAAACTATCACATTTGTTATCAGACGAGGATACCGACCGTATCGATTGAACGGGTTGCTGAATGTCAGAGGGTTGATGGGCTCTATGAGTGGGTCAGTGGTCTGTCTCAGAATCCGAAATACACTGGGCAGAAACCACAGATCGGTATTTGAGATACCGAGGGAGATTGTGGATACCTGCAGATCAAGAGATACGGGACGGGATTCTGGAAGATGCACACCGGTCTCGGTACACAAGTAGGGCCTGAGATAGTTGTTGATCACACAGAAAAATGTGACAAATTCGTCAGAAGCTGCGATCTGCACAAGATAGACAAAAAAAATACGCGGATATGTATCGCGAGGATCTAAGCTACGACTAAGGCGAAACTGGCACCGAGATATATTGGGCCATACCGGATTGCACAAAGAGTAGGTACTGTTGCATATCGGTTGGAGTTACCTGCCGAGTTAGCTGAGGTTCATCCGACATTTCACATTTCCATGTTAAAACTCGTTAGGTTAGGGCCGAGACCGACGATTGAGTTGGGACAGGTGGAGATACAGCCTGACGTGACTTATAAGGAGAGAGCAATAGAGATCATTGACCGTCGAGTACAGATTCTCCAAAACAGGGAACTCGCGAAGATCCTAGTTCGTTGGCAGCATCATAGGACGGATGGACTAACCTAGGAGCTCGAATCGACGATGAGGACACGATACCCTCAACTATTCTTTGGTACTGGACTTTAGTTACAGTGAAATCTCGGGACGAAATTTTATTTAGTCGGGAAGAACTATAACGACCCATTTTATAAATGTCTCTTCAATTTGCAGACGTAGACGCCAGCTCGGATCTACGTGGACGTCGCGATAGGCTAGGACACACGGGGACTTATTTATGCTAAGTATTGTGTGTTGGATGCTTATTTGCGATGAAATTTATTGAAATACATCGCATGCGTGTATGTTGCATAAAAATACGCGCGAGATCGTGTGAACTGTATTCGCCTCGACATGCGTGTCGATACGGGTACCGGATAGTTGACGAGACCAAATATTAGGTCAGGGAAACTAAAACACACAAATAATATAAGAAATTGACAAAGTAACTAATATGAAATGGTATTAGGCGGCTAGTGACGCGCCGATACGCATATATCATGGTTCGGACGCGAAATCGGGCGTCGAAACGCCCGAAAAATGGGCGAGTGTCCCAGTTGTGTTACACTTTGGTGTCAATGACACAAAGTCAAAATCATTTATCTTTATCTAAACCACACTCCACCACCTTTCCTCTCACCTCACACGCACACCACGTACACACCCCGCACACACACAATCAAATAGTGAGGAAAATATACTATTAATTCTTGAAGCCATCAAGGCGATGAATTTCTAGAATGGATTGATGTCATGAAAGATAAAATCAATAGCGTAAAAGAAAGTCTAGAATCTCATTGAATTGCCTAAGAATTTCAAACCTATAAATAAATTTTTAAGACTAATCGTGATTGTTAAACCAATATCAAATGATATAATGCTAGACTTGAAGCTAAATATTTTACTCAGAAAGAAAGCATTGATCATACGAAGAGATTCTCCGATTATGTATCTATGAAAAACACTTTTAGAATAATAATAATATTGGTCAATTACTTGATTCAGGGTTTCGTCAAATTATTGTAAAGATTTTTTAGCAAGTGTTTAGATGAAGTCTATATGAATCAATCTAAATAAATTTCTTCAAATTAATGTAGTGTATATTTGGTGGTTAGGGACGTAGTAGTATGCGTATGTCGCCGTTCGGGACGCAAAATCGGGCGTCCGAACACCCGAAATACCACTTTTGGGGTTAAGAACAAGGGTTAGTGTTCCATAAGTGTCACAATTGGAGTCATGAGAGGTTGGAAATGGAGCAAATAAGGTGCATTGGATTTCCTAGAGATGAACAAGTGAGGAGAGATGCCAAATCACCTATATAAAGTCAATTTGACTTCAAACCACCACCTTTTCTCTCTCTCATCTCATAATCCGAAAATTTAAGAGAAGAAACAAGGGTTTGGAATGTTAAACTTGGTGATTCAAGGAGCTTGGAGGGGTGAAATCATCAAAGCAAGGTGAGAATCATAAACACCTCAACTTTCTTTACCATTTGATCTCAATTTTAGAGGTGTTGGTGGATTGTTTGGTTGTTGTTGAGTTTTTTTTTATGGGTTTGAAGTGCAATGTAGTTGAGTTGTTTGTGTTGTGGTTGTTGTTGGTGTAGGAGGGGTTGTTAAAAACCCAAGATTTTTAGTAGTTTTGTTGTCCAGAGTACGATTAGTGCGTTAATGACGTCATTTAGCGCACTAGGCAAGAAAATAGCGTGCTAATGTTCTTCCTGATGAAGAACGTATAACTGCCTGAAAATCTAGCGCACTAATTCCCTGACCCAGCGCGCTAGATCCTGCAGTGTTGACATTATTTTTGTTAAGTGACTTAAAACACATCTAAATGACTAAAAATCAATTACGAATGGAGATAGGTCATTTCGGGCGGTAATTTGGGATATCTTGGACTAGGCGGAGCCGAACTAGGGGTTATTGACGGGACATGGAGTGCGGTTTGAGGTATGTAGTATCCCAACTGAGATTTCTTGAGCAGTACTTTATTTTGCTTTTGAATTCATATTCTGTCTTTCATTACTCTATTCTTGGTGTGTTATAATGGACGGACGTTGAGGCTTTCCCTCCATGCCATTTTTGTGTGTACATCCACTAGGCCATATCACGTGTACAACCTCTAGGTAAATAGCTCGACCCGAGAGTTGTGTCGGGCACGTGTGGGTCCGTCGTAGGTTCCTCGCCGACCACTTAACGGATCCAGATACTGACGTTGCATGAGTGCTAGTCGGCGGCATTAGTCTGTTGGGAGTCTGAATAAGTATGGCACTAGTCTGACCCCGGGGTCTAGAAACACACACTTTGAGCTTCCACTATTACTTATGCATGCGATGAGCACAGTTACCTATTTTTATTCGCATGTTTACTTAATAGTTTGTTTAAATTTCAGTATTTACTTTCCGTATTGCTCACTTAATTTTCTTGGGAATACTCACTCTGGACTCGTTATCTGCTTTTCGTGGTGGCTTGAGTGCAAATCCTAGTACAAGTCGAGGCAAAGGCAAATTTCCAGAATATTTGTGATTCAGAGACATATAGCCAGACTTGTACGTTTGTAATATAAAGAAATATAGTAGAAGGAATTGAACACCAAGTCCGCAAACTTAATAAGTCTGTCGATGTATGGATTAAAACAAGTTAACTCCCCATCAATGGTACATTAAGTTAATGATACATATAAACATAAAGTCCTTCGAAAGTACTTAAGAAAATTTTCATACCCCAGGGATCCTTTCAAAGGGAAGCCCCCACTTCCTTTCACTCCGATAACCCGCTTACGCCTAGTGTGTCATAAGTACAACACGAATATCAAAAGGCTCAACCCCCAACCCAAATGCGTCACGGAAATCAATAACAAGGAATAGGGGGAATAACATCCAATAATCACGAACATGAAATCAATGATAGAAAAGTAAACCCTCAGTGACTTTCAGATGGAATCTTACGTACCTCAAAAACGCACTCGCACGCATCTCCATATGCGCACCCGACACCTGACTATAGCATCCTATGTCCCTAGTGTCCATTTGTACATTTAGCTACTAAATCATACAAATAAAATTTAAAATTAGGTGAAATACATCTCGCCTTCATCGCGTCGTCGACATTCGTCGATTCGCATCTCCGATAAGTCCAACAACGTCATCGCGTCTGCATCATGCTGCTGCCGCTGCTGAAGCCGACGCTGCTGCCAAGGCTGACAAGCCGCTGTTGTTGCATGCGCGCTGCTGCCGCAGATCACTGCTGCGCATTGCCGCTTTTCGCCGGCGCTGCCGCTACCGGTCGCTTGCCATCGGCGCGTTCTTTGCGCATGGCCGCCGCTGCTCTTGCGCGTGCGCTGCCTCGTTTCCATCATGCTGTTGTAGCTCCGCCGCCGCCGTGTAGTTTACCGCCAAGGCTCTCGCTGCAGATTACCGCCTCTCGCCGGGCTGGACCGCCATCGCTGGATCCTGTCTGCTGCCGCTTGCCAGCGCGCGCTGCTGTTGCTCACGCTGTTCTCCGCGCGCTGCCGTTGTTGGCCGTCTGTCTGCCGCGCACCGCCGCGCTCTCGCCAGCGCCACCACCGCGCTTTCTCGCTGCTGCACCGCTTTCCTCCTCTCCGCTGCTGACGGCCACTGGCTGTTGCTGTTGCGCGATCCGGTCGCGCTTGTTGTCGGTCGGTCACCGCTGTCTTCGCTGTCTTGTGTCGACCTCTGCTTCCCGCCGACCACCGTCCTCGGTCCCCGCAGCCGCGTCGCGACCTCCTCGCGCTGCCACGCAGCCGCCGTCCGCGGTGCCGGTGTCGCGCGGCGCTGTCTGATTCGTCTCGCCACCATGCCATGCATCTCCTCCGATCTCTTCCTTCTTCCTCTGTCGTCCCTCCTCTCTCTCTGGTTCTTCTCTCTCTCTCACTTTTTCCATTTCTCTCTCTCTCACTAGTTTTAGGAAGAGGGAGTCGCATATAATTACTTTTAGTAGTGGTCATAACAAGAGTCAAATAGATTTTCTTTTAACAAGAAAAATAGATAGAAAACTATGTAGAGACTGCAAAGTAATACCTGGTGAAGCACTTACTACCCAACATAAGTTAGTAGTACTTGATATTAAGCTAACACAACGAAAAAATATGAATAAAAGAGTTAGCGACCCTAGAATAAAGTGGTGGAACCTAAAACATAGTAAACAAGTAGAGTTTAGAGAAAAACTACTAAAGGAAAATGTTTGGAATCTTGACTTAGATGCTAATACAATGTGGCTAGAAAAGAGTAGTTACATAAGGAGGGTGGGATCAAACATATTAGGTCTATCTAAGGGATTGGGACCTCCAAAGAAGGAAACATGGTGGTGGAACGAGGATGTCCAACGAGTAATTAATACTAAAAGAGATATGTATAGGAAAATACCTAAGTGTCAAGATGAAGATGCGTACAATCAATATAGAGAAGCTAGAAAACAAGCTAAAAAAGTAGTTAGTCAAGTTAAAACAAATTTCATGGAAGATTTATATACAAAGTTAGGTAATAGAGATGGCGAAAAAAAAAATATATATATATATAGGCTAGCCAAATTAAGAGATAAAAAGAAACAAGACCTAAGTCATGTAAGATGTATTAAGGACGAAAATCAAAATGTTTTAACGCGCGAGGAGGATATTAAGGAGAGATGGAGAAGTTACTTCGATAGTTTATTTAATGATGGCCAAGTTGATGCTAAATAGATGAAAACCCACACCAAGAAAGAAATGTAAACTATACACGCAATATTAGAATTGTAGAAGTTAAAGAGGCATTGAAAAGAATGAAAATAGGGAAAGCATGTTGCCTAGATGAAATACCCATAGAGGTTTGGAAATGCTTAGGAGAAATCGGATTGACTTGGTTGACAAAACGTTTCAATAAAATTTTAAAATCAAAACGGATGCCAATGGATTGGAGCACGCTTGTGCCAATCTTCAAAAACAAAGGAGACATTCGAAGTTGCTCAAACTACCGGGGAATTAAACTCATGAGTCACACTATGAGACTGTGGGAGAGGATAATTGACAATAGGCTAAGGAGAAAAACAACAATATCAGAGAACCAATTTGGTTTCATGCCTGGGAGGTCAACTATGGAGGCGATTTTCCTTGTAAGACGATTGTTAGAAAAATATAGAGAAAAGAAAAAAGATCTTCATATGGTATTCGTAGATTTAGAAAAAGCATATGATAGGGTCCCTAGAGATGTTCTTTGGTGGGTTATAGAAAGAAAAAGAGTGCACGCTAGATACATAGACACTATTAAAGATATGTACGTATAAAGACATTTGGAGGAGCTACAAAAGAATTTCTCATTACGATAGGACTACATCAAGGATCGGCTTTAAGCCCATATCTATTTACTTTAGTTATGGATGAATTAACTAGACATATTCAAGAGGATATACCATGGTGTATGCTATTTGCAGATGATATTGTCTTAGTGGATGAAACTAAAGATGGAGTGAATAGGAAATTAGAACTCTAGAGAAATACATTAGAATCTAAAGGCTTTAAGTTGAGTAGGACGAAAACGGAATACATGCACTGTGAGTTTGGAAACACTATAGACATCGAGATGACGGAGTGGTAAAATTAGGGGAAGTAGAAGTTCCTAGGGTAAACCACTTTAGATACCTAGGCTCAATCATACAAAATGATGGTAACATTGAAAATGATGTCACACATAGAATCCAAGCTAGATGGAAGAAATGGCGGAGTGCAACGGGGGTGATTTGTGATCGACATGTTCCTACTAAGTTAAAAGTAAAATTTTATAGGACCGCAATTAGGTCAGCTATGCTCTATGGAAGTGAATGTTGGGCGGTAAAGCAACAACAATTACATAAAGTGAATGTAGCAGAAATGAGGATGTTTAGGTGGATGTGTGGTAAAACTCGTAAAGATAGAATAAGAAATATAGAAATTCAAAGACAAGTAGAAGTAGCACCAATTGATACAAAGATTAGGGAAGGGCGGTTGCGATGGTTTGGTCACTCGCAAAGACGGCCTACAAATGCCCTAACTAGAAAACTTGACTCAATAGAAACCGTAGAAATTCGACGAGGTAGGGGTAGACCAAAGTTAACATGGGATGCATTAATTAAGAGAGATTTGAATGGTTTGCAAATCTCACCATCAATTGCACTTAATCGAGCACAATGGAAAAGTTTGATCCATGTAGCCGACCCCGCTAATTTGAGACTCGAGGCTATGTTGTTGTTGTTGTTGTTAAAAATGATGTCAATCGATGCATATATCTGAAGGTCAATGGGAGCCAGTTCATATTTTTATACTTTGATGATATTTTTTTGATAAGAGTGATCTCGGTATGCTCTGTGAGATCAAAGAGTTTCTCTTTCATAACTTTGAAATAAAAATACATCAAATTTAATTTCGATTTTACTGTTGGTGTGTTGGGATGTGGCTAAAATAACTTTTTCATGGTCCAATTTTGAGCTGCAAATAAGGTATTACGACATTTATAATTGGCAAAAGATAACATGCTCAAAAAGTCTGATTACTTTATAGATTTTGGTTATTCAAACGTATACTTTGTTGTTTGCTTTCAAACTAAGAAGTCTACTTTTGGGGCATGTTTTCTTTTCACTAATGGAGAAATCTTTTTAAGTGCTAAGTAGACAATTACGATTACTTATATTTTGACAGTTGAGTTTGTAGTTTAATGCTACAAATCAAGGATTATGGTTAAGGAACTTCATTTAAGGGCTTCGTACTATTAACTTAATTTTCAAGCGTCATTAACGAAAAAGTTTAAAAGAAAGAGTGTCAATTAAACATATTAGCACATATCTTATGATTACAAATCCTCTGACGAAAAGATTACATCAAATGCATTTAAAGAACATGTCGAAAAAAATGAGCCTTGGTTGTAATTTTTAAATAATCTTAATTTGGGATTTGATTACGTTTAAGTTTATGTTTTACTTTATGAGATCTCATTTAATGTGCTATATTGTTGTGTGTGCACACTTATGTGAACGATCATTATAAGTGAATTTAGTCTTTGACACAGTAATTATAGTTTATGAATCATTTAAAATGAATTAGTAATGCTCGTGGTACATGAAAGGGAATATGTCATATTTTGATGTATAACCGGTATGACTCTCATTGTTATTTTATTTTATAATGATTTTGAGATACCAAACATATATGCAGCGCTAATATAAAATTATGTGATGTTTGGTCGTAATGCGGGTCAAGTGGGAGAACCGTTAAGCTATATGTGACCTACATTATTGAAATTTATGATACTATGAGACAAGTGGGAGAATGTAAGACCATTATGTGTCTTATAAGGTTATGTCTTAATGTACATATGTAGCTTATGAACCTAAAGTCTTTTGAGCTCCATTTAGGTTACCAATTTGATGGAAATTGGTATTAATTTAGGAAGCTTAAAGGTTCTTCCTTAAGCCTATAAAAATACACTTGTATCATCAAACAATGTGTCAAATGTTGAAGCTCATGAAGGCGATAAAGATCTTGGATTTTAGGGGTCCATATAATTGCTTCCATAGGTAATTATCCATTTGATCTTCTTATGTTTAAGAATGCATTCTTATTCATGACTTACTAGACTTCACATTTCCATTACATACCCCATATAACATGTAAGGGACATACAAAAGATGCGGGCCTGGCCCGTGGACACACTCACCCAATTGAATAAAAACGCTCAACCCATGTACTTTTTTTTTTTTTTTTGGGTGTATACATCTACCCTTGTACATTATCAATGACCCAAAGCCCATTGAGTTTAGTTTAGCCATCTCATAAATTTGTTATTTATAAAAAATATTTTTATTTTAATAAGCATCGTAGGTGCTTTAAATTTGGATTTTATTTTGATAGTTGGCCCCTACTCTAACGTCGTCGTCAACGTCGTCGTCTTCTTCATCCTTTCTTTCGATTTTGTTCTGCTCGGTTGTTGTCGTCGTTCTTCTTTGCGGCAGCTGTTAGTCCCGATTTTGTTCGATTTTCTTTGACTATGCCTTCTCGCTGTTCGATTTTGTTCTGTTCGATCCTTTCCTTCGGTTGTTGTTAGGGTTCATCGACTGTTTGATGAGCGGCAGTGGTGAATTGGTGATGATAGTGTGTAAATATGTGAGGGATAAATTGGTAATCTCTAATAACCAACCACTTGGGATTAGTTAGTCCCACCAAAATTGGTGGTTTTGTTTAGTCCTCTCTCATGCCCATTAGCTAATTTCGTGGCCTAGTTAATCCTCCAAGCGAACACCGGATTAATCAGTTCAGTGTGACTAATCCGACCTAAAACGATGAAGCAAACAGGTCGTAAGATGTTGATTCGTCCCTCGTATCGATTATTTCATGTTAACTCCAAAGTCGAGTATGTACTCTCTCTCTCTCTATATATATATATATATATATATCATATATATAAAAGCAGGAATCACAAATTTTTGAGGTAATGAAATTTATCTATTTGCCCATACTTTTTTTTTTTTTTTCATCTCCAAATTAATATTTTCTTTTGTATCCAAATCAAACTCTAACTCCTTATCAATCCACTACAAGTTTTTTTTTTTTTTTTTTTTTTTATCTCCAAATCAATCATGAATTCATTTTCATCAATCCAATATACTTTTTTTGAAAGTAATGTCCTAACATGATTAGCTTATTTTTTAATTCACATCTTATCTCAATCACATTAGAGAATATTGATAAGCTAAAAAATGTACTTGTATTTTTAATTTTTTAATTTTAATATATATATATATATATATATTCCTTGCTATGCATGCACGTCGACCAATGTGAAAAGAGCCCAAATGACTCATTGTTTTTCAATATGGTTTCTACTAGTATTTGATTTGAGTCTTTCAATAACATATTAATTTGAACGCATAGGCCCCTAGAAATACTTCCATGACTGAAGCTAAGGTCAGTCTTTACGCCACATGACTCATCAGCTTAAATTAGTCCAAGTCATGACTCTAATTAATTTAATTTTGCATATATGCACAAGCACAAGAGTCTTTATTAATTTTTCTAGCTAGTTATTATACGTCATGGTTGACACGTGTTGGACACCCAAAGTACTTGCATGATCACACCTCGTGCACTACAAATACTACAAATTCTTCTATATGGCTAGCTAGCTAGAAATATCTCTCAAGTCAAACTCCAATCTTATTGGGTGACTTTTGTTCTCAATTACAGTATATTTTTGCTCTTAATTAATATTTTGGAGCATAAGAACTAGCTAGACTTGTTGGTTGGGGTAGTTAGAACTTGCTAATCTCATTGTTCGCGTGCATCCTTAAATATATACATAGTATCATCATATTTTTATTACTCATTTTTATAATATATTGAATAAATGCGTTCATCAAAAATATATTGAATAAATGTTTTTGAGAGCCTATATTCAATTATTAATATCTGAGACAATACATAATTAAACATGTTAACACAATTGATTAATTAGGACAAACTGATTAATTTGTGTATATATATATATATATATATATACACACAAATTGTATGTCTTCTCAAAAGAATATGAGAAGTACATTGTGACACATTGCAAGACACATTGGCTCATGTGCACCTCGAAATGCGAACATACACATATTCTAATGCGTAACAAGCGAGTAGAAGTTGAATATAAGTTTTTGTGAGTCAACGCATATATCTTATGGTGTGATATTATTGTTGTCATTCTAATATTTTCAAAAAGTACATACAAATTGTATGTAGTTAACCCCAATTAATATTTGAGCTTATGGCTTTGTTGTTGTTGTTGTGTTTTTTTTTTTTTTTTTAATGACCGTGAATGTCCAAACTACCTCAGCCCCTCCCACTCATAGCCCGACTAATCCTACGAGGGAAGCCACACTAGTGTTTGAAGGAAAATTGTGCAGCTGTCACATACGAATCAAAGGGATATTGAGGATTTTGTTGTTGTAGTAGTATATATAAATACGGTTTGAAATATAGTGATGTTTTTAGTCAACATTCATCACAATATACAATTCTCTCAAGTAATTAATAAATGGAATCAATTATAAGGCAAATTAACATTTGAACTAAACTTGAATATTTTTCCTTGTTCTTCACTTGTACAAACTAATTATAATAAACGCATCATGCATGCATGCATGGCTAAATTATGAGAAACATTTAAATATATTTTCCTCGTGTTCCAATTAAATAAATTGCTTGCTAATAACCTATACTATATATATGTTTCTAAATTAAGCTGGGTGTTCTCTCACAGTTGCCATAATTCACAATCTACTGGAAACTCAATGAGATTATATCCCAATGTGCTATCATCTAGTAGTATATCGTCGCTGCCATGTCCGAGGACTCCATCGTTGTTAGTCATCGACGATGGTTGATCGAGATGTTGGGGACCCATTAAAGTACTAAGAAGCTGGTCTCTTTGGTCTTGAAAATCCATTATTGTTGCTCTTGTGAGTTGCAGTTGCAACAAAAGGTCTTGCACATGCCTCTGCAAGTGAAAAATGGCCCCTGCACTTCCATAAATAGGGTCTTGAAGCCTTGCTCTTGCCTCATACACCATGCTCTTCACTGCATCCTCTCTCTTGCTCTCCTCCACTTCCTGAAGTATTTAATCAAAATCATCCTAGACGTTATATATACACGAACCTATTATTCCAATTGTAAATGAAATTACCATCAATTAATTCGCTACGTTGTTTATATCTGCTTCATCAGATAATAACTTGGGATACATTAATTATGTAAAAATGATTATATATGAAAAGTACGTCATCAACTGCATTAATTAATCAAGTGAAGTAGAAGAGATGTAGTTAACCTTATCAGTTATTAGGAATCAAGGCTTTGCTGTTTATCATAAAACTCAATTTCTAGCTAATTTGAAAATATGAAAAAGAATGAAACATAAATGAAATGATCGAACATATGCAAATGTTTTAAGTACTGACCTGAAGCATTTTGATAACATTGCTAGCACCAAAAATTCTATGCACAACCATGAAGCTCTCAAGGTCTTCCAATGGAAAGTAAGGCGCCAATATGCAATCAAGGCCGCACCGACGGCGAAGAGTCCTGCAGGCTGCGCAGGGATGATCGACCACCCTTGCCCGTGGCGGCATCGGAAACTAAAAGCTATAGAGTAGTAATATTCAAGAACAATAAGGGGTATCTGGCTAGATTATATAATGAGTCTGGTAAGGGGGGGACCATGCATGATGGTTGACAGAAGAAACTTAGTCAATTTCTTAAGTGTTAATAATTTCAAAGTTAAGTGAAAGGGAGTTGGAGAGATGGCACTCCAAGACAGATTTGAAGAGAAGAACAGTGTTGAAAACCAAGGCATGCGTATGTGTTGTATTTCCTACCAAAATTAGAGAGCTCTCACCGACACTTAGCTACTAAATTAAAGAGGTGGCACCTTTCACTGTTATTGCAGAGATATTTTTGTTTTTGTATAATTTGTTTCTTAATTTGTTTCTTAAGATGTATGCATCGAGATGCCCATCATCAGAGGCGAAACGGCGACATTTGATATGCTGTATTTAGGTTTAGGGTCTATTGGAGGGCACTCCAGTGATCGATACATAAATAATCTACTATATATGACGAAGAATATTTTTGCTTTTTTTTATTTTTTTTTTCATCAACCAAAAGGGGCTATAATTAAATCAATTCCGTCAATAGAATTACTCATTTTTTTAAATATACCAAGGAGTCTAGGATTATCCTTAACTGTTCCACAAGAGACTTGCACAGGCCACGCCCGTGACCTCAAAGAGATGCAAGGAAACAACTACTAGGTCAAGTACTACTACAAGTAGAATGCTCAGCAGATTATTGCTCATGTTTTGCTTCTAGAGTCATTTGGTCTTCTATGTAATGGAAATATGAAGTCTAGTAAGTCATGAATAAGAACGCACCAAATTATAAAAAGAAATAAGAGCATACCAACAATGTCTACTGACTCAAGTAAAATAAGTTTAAAATTCTAAGTTTCAAGTCGTGCATGGATCAGACAACTTCGCGGAAATTTAACCAAGACATTAACCCTAGATTAGTGATGGTCCTACATGAATTCCTTCACGCGATACATGATTCTATGATTTTTTTGTTTCTTTTAAGTACTGGTAGCAGCTCTTAATTAATGAGATTCGGCTCTTTAATTAGGACAGGGACTTGATATGGCAAACGGATTTAAAAGGCGAGCAAGCACACCCCACAAGAAGACTCTTGAAACAAATACTATATAGTTGGGAATTTTGAAATAAATCATACTATTAGATAGGTCACACCATTAAAGAAAGAAAGCGAAAGAGAATGTATGACATGCATTAACAGGTAAATAACACAATGAACACTTTAAGAGAAGAGAAATGCTAGGGTTACGTACTTTTGTTACAACCTTTGAGTACATCATTGATGGGTCCCATTGAATACACATTGGAATGTGCACGCACACATATCAATGCATGATCCAATGAACCCCGCAATCAATGTTGTATCCAAAGGTTGTAACAAAAGTATGTATCTCCTAGCATTTCCCTTAAGAAAAAGTGGACGAGAACATACTCAACATTCAAACATTAATTTGCTACACAGTTGATGAAAAGTAATATATTAAGAAGTGATGACCGATAGTTGCCATTGTGATGTGTGTGCGCACATCTAAATGCACTACAACAACCATGCATGTTACGCGGTTGGATTGCTTAGATGCATACGCACACACCTTAATGCATGATCCGACGGACTTCAACAATTGTTGAACATATTTGTGGATCAAAAGTAAATAGATACCATGACATTCCAATATTCTCAATGGCTGTGATTAAATATGTAGCTCCAAGGATGCTTATATTCTCAAAAAAGCTGAGAGAGCACAAGAGGAAGAAAGAACCTTGTTTTGCACGATCAAAGCCGATAAAGAGTGCAATTAGTAGAGATTAAATTAATGAACAAACTAGGTGCATGCATTAGAGTATCGATCGCAGCCCCTAGTAGCTTGGATATATAGTCAGCCTTCGGGCTTGCTTAGTCGATTAAGGATTCAGAGTACTGAGAATTGTTATGCACAAGGAGATCTGGGAGGTCAGAACTGGTTGAGAACCTGAGCCATTTCTTTTTCTTACTATAGTTCATACAAGGTTCCATAACAAGCCCAACTAACACTGCAATGAGGCTTATACCCATAACTTTCAGCGATGCGAGAGCCAAAACCAGAAGGATCAATAACGTCGGCGGAATGCACATTAAAATGGCACCCATTGTCCCAACAGGTATCTTGTAAGGCCTGGAAGCAGCTGGGAACTTCATTCTTAATTTCACAAAGGCTATAAACTCCAAAATCATTCCAAAACAGTACAACAAGTTTTCTGCAGCTACGATCTCTTGAAAACTAAGCCAAGACAGAAAAATAACACCTGATGCGGAGAACAAGATTCCGGTTAAGGGGGTTCCGCGGGAAGATCTCTTGCAGAAGAACTCCGGAAGCATCCCACGTTCAGCCATTCCTAGAAGTTGGAACGAGTCACTGCTCATCTCGGCCATAAACATGCCCATATTTGACACTGCAGAAGCCCCCTGTACCCACCATCTCAACCAAACTCCACCTAATATCTTAGCAATGTCCGAGAAATAGCCGTCGCTCCACAAATCACGATCAAGTGGAACAGCACCAGTACCAATTAGTAGTGGGAAGAAGTATCCAAAAACAACTAATATTAACGCGTAAAAGAGAGCCTTTGGAAGAGTTTTCTTTGGGTTTTCTAACTCTCCAGCAAGAGTACTAATTGAATCCCAGTAGTTCAGATTCCAAAAGAGAGTATTCAAGTATAATCCCCAGTTTATATCGTCGAAGTTTACTACGAACCACCTTGAAGGATGCAATTTTGGGACCGCCACAAGTCCCATAACAACAAAAGGCAGGATAGAAAACACTCCGAAGAACACAGCCACCCAGCCTACTATGGTCAAACCCCTGTAATTCATATAAGTTAGCGCCACTGTTAACACTAGCACAGCTATAATTCGCGGAAACCCACCACCTAAGGCTGGAATCCCTGATTTTAGATAATCCAGAAAGAGTACAGGGTATAAAGCATTATCTATGACTCCGCTAAGCCATTTCATCCAACCTTGCTGGAAACCCCAGTATGGTCCCAAGGCTGATGAGACCCAAACCACATATCCTCCATTTTCTGGGAACATTGTACCCATTTCTGCCGTTATAAGAGCTTCGGGTATGCTCCATATGAAAGGGAAGACCAAAAAGCCAAGAAGAGCAAGAAGAGGTCCAGCAGCTTGAACACTGTCCTCTACACCAAATGGTCCTCCAGACACCTCATAGAATATTAGGAATATAAGGGGTACAATTGAAACTTTCTTAAATGTTTCCAGTCTTGGAGGATCCCCCTCGAAAATTCCATATTCTATATCATTGTTCTCTGGCATTCGGAAATTTTCCTGCCTGTTCCTAATGCACCTCAGTTTCTGCATACAGCAAAACCGAACTGTAAGACTGTAACTGCGTTCAATTGGGAATAGAAAGCATAACAAAGAAAATAAAAATAGAATCAAATCTCACATAAAACTTCAAAAATTGAGAAAAGAACCACTGAAACAGGGTGAGGCATGACATCAGTGCCACTGATTGTTTCACTGTTAATTTTTATTTCCATAAACCAAGAAAAAAATTACCTTAAAAATAATGGTCTTTCTATAAATACGAAACCACTTACAAACAACAAATTTTTTTGTTAGATAAGATATGAACAACAAAATTAGACAACATTGTAAATACAAACATTCTGCACAACAATATTATACAAGCATAAACACTAATTTTGCTAAGAGTGTACGCACCATTTACAGAGAGAATCATAATGAGTTAAGGGATCATCCCATTTTTGATGTTGGAGAATTCAGCAAATTTGAACGGGCATCTGATGAACTAGGCAGAGAACTCGCAAAAACAGATAAAATTTTCCATTCATGATTCATCATTGATGCCGCCAAGTTTGATTCTTGCACTTCCAATCAATGCTGAAAAGAAACAAAGAAAAAATTGCAAAATTTAAAATTTAGCTACTCCACCAGACAAATTAGGAATCATTTCTATTGTGAAGAGAATTTTACAATCAACTGACCCGAGAAATTCCAAAATCTAAAATTATTCATCAAGCAAGACCAAAAATTCAAAAATTGGTAAAATAGCCGATTGAAGAGAAAACTAAGAACTTTAATTAATGTTAAAAAGAAGACGAAGAAACAAATTCTAAAAAATTAAAACTTAGCTACAACAAGGGAAAAAATTAGCTAATTTTTCTCTAGAGAACATAATCTCACAATCAACTGACTCTACAAATTTCGGAATCTTAAATTATTCATCAAACAAGATTAAAACTACGAAAATTGGTAAAAGAGCTCAATTGAAGACAAATTAAGAACTTCAATGAGTTCAATCAATGATTTTAAAAAAAAATCAAAATTTTAAATTTTAGTTATTCCAACAGATAAATTAGGAAAAATAAATTTCTCTTGTGGACATAACTCACTATTAACAAATTCTACAAATCTCAAAATCTTAAATTGTCCACCAAACAAGATCACAATTTCAAAAATTGGTAAAACAGCCCAATTAAAGAAAAAATTAAGAACTTCAATCAATGCTGAGAAAACAACAACAACAACAACAGACACATAGCCTCAATCCCAAATTATCAAACTATTCCATTGCGCTCGATTTAGTGCAAGACTTCACACTCAACTAATCCGAAAAGTTTTAGAACCCTAGTAGCTACTCCAAGAGATAAATTAGGAAACTTTTCTCTAGTGAACACAATTTCACAATCAACTAACCCTAAAAACCCTAGAATCTTAAATTAATCACCAAAAAATACCAGATTCTCTCAAAAACTGGTAAAAAAAAAAAAAAAGCTCAATTGAAGAACAAATTACGAACCCTAGCAAGCAAATCGACTGACATTGTGAACAATCCGAACAATACTAATCACGCACATTCAACATTGTTCAACAGAGCTAGAGAAATTCATGAATTGAACCTAAAATCGACCTAGAAGGCTAGAAACTTAAAACACTACCATCAAAAAAAAAATCTGAACTTTACAAAACCCTAGAACTCAATCAAAGAAAATCAACGATGGAGATAAGCGTGGACAAATAGACGGAGAGATGAACTGCCGGAAACAATGGAGGTCTCACAGGAGGCCGGCGCCGGTCGCCGGGAAGTTCCAAGTTTGTTGGACAGATTTGATTACTCTGCGTGCGTGCGAGCGTGCGTGCGTTCGAGAAAGTGAAGTCTATGAAGGTCGATATATCTATCTTATATATAAAAGCATGAATCACAAATTTTTGAGTGGTAATTAAATTTAGTTATTTGCCCATACTTTTTTTTATTTCTAAATCAACATTTTCTTTTGTATCCAAATCAAATTCTAACTCCTTATCAATCCACTACACGTTTTTTTTTTCTTTATCTACAAATCAATCATGAACTCATTCTCGATCCAATACACTTTTTTTGAGGAAGTAATGTCCTAGCATGATTAACTTGTTTTTCCATTCACATCTTATCTCAATCACCGTAGAGAATATTGATAAACTAAAAAATGTACTTATATTTCTAATTTTTAAATTTTAATTATAATTTTGAATTTTGAATTTTGAATTTTGAATTTTATATCTATCATATATATAAAAGCACAAATCATAAATTTTTGAGTGGTAATAAAATTTACTTATTTGTCCATATATATATATATATATCATATATATAAAAACAACTATATATATATATATAAAAGCAATTAAATATCACAAATTGTAAACTCAGAGTTTTCTCATTGGTATATATGCAACGTATTCATCTAGAGTTCTCCCAATGACATATAAGCAACATACATATCTATTATATATATAAAAACACGAATCACAAATTTTTGAGTGGTAATGAAATTTTCCTATTTGCACTTACTTTTTTTTTATCTCCAAATCAACATTTTCTTTTGTATCCAAAAAATTTATTAACAAAATTTAAAATTGCAATTAAAATTTAAAAATTAGAAATACAAGTACATTTTTTGGCTTATCAATATTCTCTACCGTGATTGAGATAAGATGTGAATGGAAAAACAAGCTAATCATGATAGGACATTACTTCCTCAAAAAAAGTGTATTGAATTGATGATAATGAGTTCATGATTGATTTGGAGATAAAAAAAAAAAAACGTGTAGTGGATTGATAAGGAGTTAGAGTTTGATTTGGATAAAAAAGAAAATGTTGATTTGAAGATGAAAAAAAGATGAAGTATGGGCAAATAAGTAAATTTTATTACCACTCAAAAATTTGTGGTTCGTGCTTTTATATATAATATGATAGATATATATATATATATATATATATATATATATCTATCATATATATAAAAGCACGAATCACAGATTTTTGAGTCGTAATCAAATTTACCTATTTGTCCATACTTCTTTTTTTTTTTCATCTCAAAATCAACCTTTTCTTTTTATCCAAATCAAACTCTAATTCCTTATCAATCTACTACACGTTTTTCTCTATCATATATATATATATATATATATAATGCAAAACAATGTACAACATAATATAAATTTTAATCGAGAAAAAAAAGTAATTGGAAGAAAAAAGATAAAAGATAACGTCAAATATCAAAATAGCTAAAAGTGCACCCATGCTTTATAATTGGTTAATATATAGCTATTAAATATCGGATGAATTATGTTTTGTGTTTTAATCCCAAAAATATCCGAACTAAAAAGTTGATAAAAATCAAAAAAATAGCCAATACTATTTGGAATCCTAATTACCATAGAAGTCATTAAAATATAGCTAATATAAATATTTGAAAACTACTAAAAAGATTGCTTAAAATCTACAAAATATATTTGAAAACGAAAATATATATTAAAAAGGTAAAAACACGAAAATAGAAACTACTACTAAAATATGCCACTTGCCACACTCTCATTAATCTTTATAGAAAATCTTTCTTTATATATATCTATCATATCTATCATATCTATCATATATATAAAAGCACGAATCACAAATTTTTGAGTGGTAATGAAATTTACCTATTTGCCCATACTTTTTTTTTATCTCCAAATCAACATTTTCTTTTGTATCCAAATCAAACTCTAACTCCTTATCAATCTACTACAAGTTTTTTTCTTATTTATCTCCAAATCAATCACGAACTCATTTTCATCACTCCAATACACTTTTTTTGAGGAAGTAATGTCCTAGCATGATTAGCTTGTTTTTTCATTCATATTTTATCTCAATCACAGTAGATAATATTGATAAACTAAAAAATGTACTTATATTTCTAATTTTTAGATTTGAATTACAATTTTGAATTTTATATCTATCATATATATAAAAGCACAAATCGTAAATTTTTGAGTGGTAATAAAATTTACTTATTTACCCATATATATCTATCATATATATAAAAACAACTATATATATAAAAGCAACTAAATATCACAAATTGTAAACTCAGAATTTTCTCAATGGTATATATGCAATGCATTCATCTAGAGTTCTCCCAATGACATATAAGCAACATACATATCTATCATATATATAAAAGCACGAATCACAAATTTTTGAGTGGTAATGAAATTTATCTATTTGCACATACTTTTTTTTATCTCCAAATCAACATTTTCTTTTGTATCCAAATCAAACTCTAACTCCTTATCAATCCACTACACTTTTTTTTTTTATCTCCAAATCAATCATGAAATCAATCCAATACACTTTTTTTGAGGAAGTAATGTCTTATCATGATTAGTTTGTTTTTCCATGCACATCTTATCTCAATCATAGTAGAAAATATTGATAAGCTAAAAAAGGTACTTGTATTTCTAATTTTTAAATTTTAATTGCAATTTTAAATTTTGTTAATAAATTCTTAAAATTGATTCCCGCGAAATAGCGAAGCGGAATCGTCGCAGAAGACGCCTTTCAAACTAGTATATATATATATATATATATATATATATATATATATATATATATATATAGGTGATTGTGAAGTCCGGTGGTATGGTGGAGTTATCCAACTCTTGTATCTTAGTTGACAGCGCGTGTTGTCTAGTAGCGCAATACTTGGCTCCACGAATTTGTAGATCTCAGACGCTGTACCATTCGAGGTAATATTGACCCCACGAATTTGTCTCATTAGGCCCTGTTTGGCTGGAATAAGTTGGCGAGGAAAATGCACTTGTTCGTGAAGTGGGCATTTTTTTTTTTTTTGGTTAGTTTCCAGTTTTCTTAGATTTTTTTTTTTTTGAGAACTGAAGGTATCAAGTCGGCCTAACTAATCCCACGGCCCTGAGGTTTGACAACGAGATTCTTCATCAATGAAAGCTCTCTCTGCCACTGCGTCAACCCATCCTTGGATAATTTTTTGAACATTTAGTGGTGCCAACTTTTTCCTTCAATCATTTTCAACATTAACTTCTCGAAAAAATAGAATGCTAAAGGTCATCACCAATCACCAATCCAACGCAATTTGATTGATGGCATTGGATGTCTTCTCAGATCTAACTTTATTCCCTATATTAAAATGAAGTAGGGCAATAGCATCATATTTTATTTTTTTAAAAATTATTTTTATTTTTTATTTTTTTTAGTTGTATCGAGCGTCTACACCATTTCAGTGTTAGATTTAAATTTTTATTATTTTTTTTAGTTGTGTCGAGCCGCATCATACCTTTATGGCCTGTTTGGTTCACATTTTAGTGAATCATAACATATGAGATTAATTAGTGATGAGACTAACACATGGGTTTAGATAGTTTAGTCACATTTGTGTATCTTGTTTGGTTGAGAGTTTTAAGGTTGGGATTAAATGAGGTTGTACATGTACATTTACCAAAGTACCCTTTAGATAAATAATACCAAAACCCCCCATTTCACACATTTCTCATCTTTGCTCATGAAAATCGCTGCTTATTCTCATCGTTGTTGCTCCTCCTGAAGATCGGTCCTGCTGCTCGTGGAATCGCTTGAACACATCAGTGATCGACTTGCGTGGAAAAGAAGATCGTCGTCGCTGGAATCGCTTGAACTCGATGCGATCATGTGAATTTGATTTTGTCTTGCTCGGACGTTTCGCTTCGAGTCATTATCCTGCATCTAGAGCGAGAGCGATCGAGGCGTTGTGCGGGGAAAAATATGCCGTCGTTAAATACTTTTGAGGATACCAATCTGTTTTCTTTTTCATAGGTGTGCAGATGCATCTCTGAATTATGCCTGCGCAGATCATCTTATGTTTTCTTTATAAGACCGTATTAAAGCATGTTGTATAAACTCTATCATATTTTTTTTTTTTTTACAATCTTGTTAATGCTCGTCAATAGTTTTACCTTTAGAGTTGCAAATATTGAAAAGGTTAAAGATACTTAGAAATATACTCTTTGATGTAGGATTTGGAGTAACAAATATTCACTCTCAACTCTATTAGTGTAAAAGATACACTACTTTTACGAAGAGGGGTTAGAGATGTCCTAACCATACATTCCATTATCGACTTTTAATCTTTAGAAAGTACATATAAAATTATAAATGAACCAAACGAGGCCTAAGATGTTAACCGAGTACCAATATGAGATGATACTAACAACAAAAGCTCATTCAACTTGATTTAATGCAATTGTCGAGGCACATTGATGATTTAGATTTGATAAATACATAATTGTTTAAGTAGTAAGAAAATGGTTAGTGATTAGATAACATTTCTTTTTTTTTTTTTTTTTTTGATAGCCGAAGGTATTCGAACCACCGTCGTTAATACAAGATTAATGGTAGACCCGACCAATCTCTCAGGGGCCTTAATCACTCCCCATCAAAAAACTTAAGGAAGAAATCAGAGAGAGAAAGAGGTGGATAAGTTTCAAACTCAACACATCAGACTTAGTCACTATGTTAGAGAACAAACTTACCACTCAACTAGGAATCAATCTATAAGTTGTCATACAAAACGCGAGTAGCTCTCTGAGGCGTTCATATTTTCTACTCGTCGGCGAGTTGGGTTTATTGGAAGCAAAGGCAGGACATAAGAAAATTGAAAGCAAGAAAAGGGAAAGAGATGAGAGGTTTTCAAGCATTACCATTTAACCTTTTGTTTGAACTTTCTTCTGAGCAAGGACAATTTTCTCTCTAAAAGCAATTTCTCATCCCTCCTCCCCATTTTGTTCAAGTAGAACAAAACCTTTCTCATAGTTAACATCACCTCCTCACTCTCTTCTCCCAGCTCTCTCTGTTGAATGCTCAAAACCCTCTTGAGGAGGGCCAATGTCTCACCATCGTCCTTGTCGAGTCTCGTCTGAATCGATACCAAACAATCAAGTGCTTCCCCTAATGACAGAAACACAAAAAGAATTTTCATTGACTGACCATGCACGCAAATCATCAGAAAATAATCAATTGAAGTGTAAAAGCAGCAGCATATAACGGTAAAGGCGTCGAATAAGCTAATGTACGGAACAAGCAGTCTTTTTATGCGCCACACACCCTAGAGTGGTTCAAAGGATGAGAACAATATCGCGTCCAACCATCATCATGGAGGAAAAACAAAATGAAATAGAGCTTACCAACTAAAAGAGATTCTTTTCCAAATGCTTCTTCACGAATGCGAACTACCTCCATCGCCAGATACTCAGCTTCAGTATCGCGGTTCAAATGGTAGAGAGTGACAGCAAGATGTAGCATCGGGACGGTTATAGATTGGTCGTCATGCCCCACAGCCTTTTGCATAATCCTCAGACTTGACCTTAACAGGCGCTCGGCCTCTACAAAGTTCTTTGAGCGAGAATAAGAGGTGGCAAGATTTATAAGGTGTGTCACTAAGCTGGGATGCCCTTTTCCATCATATTTCTCAGCAATTAACAAGCATTCCTCCAATAGCTTCCGCCCCTCTTGTTGTCTAACCAATAAGAAAGGAAAATGAATATGGAAGACCATAAAGAAAAAAAAAAATCAACAATGGAAATGAGCTTTCGTCGTGTAGACAAGGAACAAACTCTACCTTCCTGCGGCATGAAGCAATTCTGCGAAATCTATCCGAATCTTCTCAATAACTTCATCATCTAAAGACATGTACTCCGAGTCCTTAATTACCTGGAGACCTTTGTTATACAGTAGAATTGCTTCATCCAAATCACCTGAAATTGAAGATGAGAGCCATTTTAAATAATTAGACGACAACCCAGATCTCTTGAAACCAAGGTTTTTTTTTTTTTTTTTTATTATTTTTTGCAGTTCCTTGGGACCGAGTTCCTTTCACTAAGCAATAAGGCACGTCACAGAAAGAAGCTAAAAGCATAGTTTGAGCTCAGTTCAGTTTCAGAACACAAATTAGGGTGAAAAATTAAATCTGAATAATAATTAAAGGACTGAGCAGGTAATACTTACCTTGTGCACTTTTAGCATGAGCTAAGGAACACATTGCCAGTCCAGTTCTTCCATCATTTTCTCCATATAATTCTTCATATATTTTGAGAATTCTATAAAAGTGAAGGTAAAATGTTATTAATAACGTGTCGTTAACTCAGCATTCCCAAATAAAACATTGCAGGAAATTGGAGATAAGGCAACCTGCTAAAAGAATTTACTGCTTCAGCTGCTTTTCCTTCCTTGAGTAGAAGATTCCCAAGACCTAATAAAGGCACCACAATATCCTCCCTTCCAGCACCTTTGCTCATTTCCAAAATAGTGATGGCCCGATGATAGGCATCTATGGCTTTCGACGCCCGAGTAATAGAAGTATAAACTTTTGCAATCCCCAGAAGTGGTATTATAAGGAAAGGACTACTCTGGCCTGTACATTGTATAAACAATGTTTTAAACAAAACACATGCATTTATTCGTTCATCTGTTTTTCAAAGGTGTGTTGCCCAAAATTGAAATACTAATGAGAATGCCGAGGCTTCTAAAGTCCACAAAATACTTGCAACAAAATTTATTTATGGACTAGCATTAAAAACTTGCTTGGTCAAAAAATATCAGTATTTTGTTTAACTGTGTTTAAACAATGTCAAGAGTATTACTTGTTCACCCCTAATCCTAAGCCAAAATAATCAATCAAGCGACAAAAAAAATCCATGTCACATTTCAAGACACCAAGCTTGGACTTACCATAAAGACCTTCGAGGATTTTAAGACTTCTTCCATGCATGAGTATGGCATCCCCAAACTTCCCTATATGAGTATACATACTTCCCATGTGTATCAGTACAGAATCCATAAAAGGTTCATTGTCTTCTCGAGTGGTGATAATCTCCTTCAACTGTTAAAAATTAAATGAAAATGATCAAGAAATAACATGCTCCAGAAAACAGAACAGAACTGCATCAAAGGATCAAGAAAACTAATTATAAATGATGAAAAAGAAAAAAATTGAGCTTTTCTAGAGTCTGTTTAGGTTGGGCATTAGAAAATTGAAAAACTAAATTCTCCCTAAACCACAAAGTAGGATATTTGAATAACTTTCTTCAAGATTTAGCAGATCTCCTATTTGCAAGAAAATGACAGGCAATGCACTTTTTTTCCCCTCATAACACACTCAAACGTCGAATCTCCAAATCCAAGAGCACAATGGACTTGGGGAATCAACACTGAGCTTTCATATCTTCTTGAAAGCTAAAATTGTCATAAGTCAAAATAGTATATTTCCATTCCTACGTTTTTTTTTTTTCTTAAAAAAATCTCAACACAAAAATACCTGAGTTGAATTACAAAGAGTCTAGGAAACACTTCAAAACAACAAAACCAAAGCCTCAATCCCGAATTAATTGAGGTTGGTTGCATGGGTCAAATCATCAAACGCTTCAAATTATACAAAAAAGTATTACCAATACAAAGAACCCACAAAATTGCAAAAAGACAATAAGAAACACTATATTGTTTTCAAACTTTCTAACTAATGAAACCTTGAAAATGACAAATAAATATTTTTGATCGGTCAAAATACCATTTCCAAGAGGCGTGTGACCATCTTGATGTTTCCAACACCCATGTATCCTAAGGCTATAACATCAAGCAGAGCTGCTTGCTCCATTCCTTTATTCCCTGCATCCATCTGTTCTTTCACAACTTCATAATTTGCTTTCAATAGATCGATGGCACCTTTTACATTGCCCTTCTTAAGCATTGCTTTCACCTCATCAAAAAACTCCTGCAACTGTCTCTCAAAGTCATTCATGGAATTACTTGAGGTATCAAGCAATTTAGACCTGGTAGCAGTAAATGGGCCAAACATTACCAATTCAAGAGCTTTAATGTGTTTTACTTTAATCTAATTTGCCGAAAGATTTATATAGACCAACATAAAGCTTACGCAAGCATCCAAAAGACAGTTAACTATTACTCGTGACTATGCATAATTATTAAAGTTGATGATCGCTAAATATCGTTGAGGACCATGTCGGAAAAATTTCATTGAACTTCCAGAAAAATGCCATGTACATCTTCGACATGTGCGCATCTAAAAGAAAAGTTATTTTCTCCAACATCTACCTTTCCTTCCCGGTTCTTTATTTTCATGACTAACTACGCGTATAATTTCAAATTAGAAGGAAAGACTAGCTATTCCCTTCAAAGCTTAATCAAATCGCAATCACGATTGAAGTGAGAACATTTGAATTTTAAATTATGAAACATAACAAGTACTTAATCTCTTCCACGCCAAATGCAACAGAAGAAACCGCATTCGTAAAACATTGGCTAAATCTATAAACTAATATCAAACTTGAACCCAGCTATCCAAAATTCGAAAAGCTACCTTCAACCCCAATAATCTTCACAAGAATTCAGCACACAATTCAAAATACTCTGCGACTACCCATTCAAATGTAAGTGGTCACGCACCTTCCCAAGTCGGTCGGCGCAAATGCACTACAAGAAACATCATTTCCCCTGCAATCACCTTGTGATTTAGCTAAACCATTCGACTTAAAGCATCTAATAGCCTGAACGCCATCGAAAACTCTTCGCGGCACCGAGTAAACCTTCAAACCGCATTCGAAACTACTCTGCCCAACAGAGTTGCTCAAAACCCTAGCCACCAAATCGCTTCCCTTCCTGCAAAATCCAATCTTTGCAATGAAAAACCATTGAACCGTCCATGAATTGAAACAAAAACTACAATTTGCGAGTTTTAGATCAACAATGAGTTCGAATTTGGAGTGGAATGAAGGAATTGTTGAATTTGGGAAATAACCCTAGATGGGAAATTATGTTGAGACAAAAGGGTAGCAGAGAAAACCTAGATTACGATCAGAGAAGATGAGAGGGAGTGGGATTCGTACCTGTTGTTGTGAGGGATTGGAGGGAGAAGAAGAAGAGAAGTTGTTGAATTTGCCGCCATTGGAGCTCAACCATGAAGCTCAAGTTCTATGAAAGTTGAGTGCTATTGGTCCATGGGTTTATCTTTTAAGTTTTAAATTTTTTCTGCGCCGTTTCTATGCCAATTGCACCGACTAATCTTGTTCGGCTATTGTAGAGCCCCGTACAAGATATAGCTACTTGACCCATCAAACTTTTTTCTTTATTTTTATTTTTATTTTTATTTTTTTTAAATTTAAAACTTGAGACCCTCGCTCAAAGGTATTTGAACATTTACCACTCAGATCTATCAAATACAATTCAAATTTGAAAATAATTAGATAGCTCATTTTGGACATGCACATTTATTGTTGGGTTTTGGACTCGAACTATATGTCATAATTTAACTAGAATTTAATGTTTTAATTTGTGTTTAATTAATAAGTTTGAGTTTTAATAGATTTGATTGTTTTAGAAGTGTTTATATTTGAGTGAAATTGTGAGTTAGAGTTTGTGAGAGATTAGGAGTTTGTGTTTTATATAAATGACCTAGTAGGTTAGTTTTGTGTGTGCTTTGAGTGTGCACACGCGGTTCCTTTGTGCAGTACGTTCTGGAGTTTGATTGTTAAATACATTATTATTGATGGAATAAATTAACAGGTGTTTGATTGTGTGTTTCCGTTGCGTGTGATGAACGTGGTTTATCCTTATCAAGTGGTAGATCGATCTTTGTTCATTGCTTCATTGAATGTTGGGTCGTCACCTTGTTGGACAACGCATAGATAGTTGCATGGTTGATGATGGCAGGCCCGTGGTTGAATTTATTGAATTGTGAAGATGCAGAGTAATTCTCTCTACAATTCTATAATGGTTGCAATGTGTTGTGGCTTCCAAGATTGATCAGATATTGAGTGTTGAAGTGAGATAGTTGGGTACATTAAAATGAGATTGCACGCATTGATTAGGAGATGTTTGTTCGAGGTGGAGCTTTTCTTTGAGATCGAGTGTCTGATTAATTGAAGAGGGGTCAACCATGGTGAAAGATTCAACGTGTTGATGTTGCATGATTGTTTGGTGGTTAATCATTAATGGGTGATTAGGGATGTTTGGTGAAGGATTAAGATTGATTGGGTGAGTGTATGTGATTGAAATAATTGATCAATTGATTGAGTGTGTGACTAAAGAATTGATTGATTGAGTAAGTGTGTGTTGTGGAACGAAATTAATATGGATAGAAGCATAACATAAGTATTTTGGATTTGTTGAACCATGTTGATAGGCCCGTGGTTGAATTTATTGAATTGTTGAGATGCAAGTTTTAAAGATAACAATCACGTTTCCCAAAATCAGTGATTTGATTATCTTTGATAAAGATTAAGTGATGCGATGACTAGATACAAAAAATCTATTTGAACTCTTTGAGTCAAAACTCAAATGATTTTTACTACTTACTTAGATTATTCAATTATATAAAAAGACATAATTACATTTATCTCTAACTAACACCAATAGCCAATACTACTAAAAAAGGTATATAAGTCTTTATTGTTATTTGAGTCTGGACTCTTTGAGTCCACCTAGCACTACCCGACTAGATATATGTGTTGGTTGTTACACTTGTATAAATCAAGTTATCTAGATACGTTATTCCATTGTTGAGTATTTAGTTGTGGTCAAAAGTCTATATAAACAAGTGCACAAGATGTAAATGATATCAATTCAAATCATTTCTTTTCTCACTTTAACAATTTGCCTCTGTTACGTTTCTTATCTTGGTATCAGAGCACGGACGACTAAGACGGACCATGTCAAGTGCATCACAAACATTAAGCACAAATGATAACAAGGCCGTTTGGGGGAACGATGAATCTCACTCTACCCATCAAGCTTGACAAATCAAATCACATACTATGGAAGTCTATGATCATGCATGCCTATTGTTCGTGGGCACAAATTAGAAGGATACATCAACGTCAAAAAAGAATGCCCACCTGAATATCTTCAACAAGTTACTGGGAATCAAAGGAATGTTGTTCCAAATCCAAAATTTGACACGTAATCCTGTAATCAAGCCTTAATCCAAATCATATAAGACTTAATTACGTATTAATAAGTCTTTCGTCTTTATATTCTTCGATATATGTGTCAATATATTATAAGATTTCAGAGTTAATTAAATTTTTTTATCATTTTAATATTATCACGTAGTTTAGAGGTTATGCGGAAGCTCTTATTTTTTTTTAAAAAAAAATTAAATGTGGAAAACCAGGAAACACAACATCAAATGCACGTATATATCATAAAGATAATAACACGGTATGTTATATGAGTCTCAAAGCGGGGAACTATACCCAATATACATCCCAAAATGCACAGTAAAAATATAAACATAATAATACAGCAAAAGTCGAGTAATACAAAATGAGATAGGAGAGTCGCACAAATGTTCAAGAAAAGTCGTCGATCTTCTCCTTTCCCGATCTACTGCTGCTCGACGGACCTACACCCACCGTCACAAATTAGATGATGAGTATATTGATATTTACACTACAAAAACATGGTGGAATAGCATCGAAAAATAGTGACAGAAAGAATATGTTGCTAAAGAGCAACAAATCAACAACAGCTGTGCATCAGATAGTCAGTTTGACTCAGTTGACCCAAAAGCAACTATTCAGTGACAGATTTATGACAAAACATTGTGACAGATTGTATGTTGTCACAGATACGTCGCTGATTTATCCCGCCATACATTCCCGCCCAATCTGATGAACATAGAGATACGAGTAAATGTGGTTGTGACAGATCTGCTACGGATCAGCGACAGACATGATTCTGTCGCTGATCTGTAACAAAGTGAAAAAAAAAAAATCAAAACTCATCATCCCCGTCCGTCTTTCTGCGTAAACCACCCCCAAACCCCTAAACTCATCTTCTACTCCTCCTATTTTTCTCATCCACGCCACTAACCTTCTTCTCTCTTCCATAACCACCACCTCCTTCTCCATCGTCTTCCCCGCTCGGCACCACCCTATGCTCCATCGTCACCCCACCCTCTCGCTCACCACTACGCTCTGCTTGTCGCACTCTCTGTTTGCCCGAGCCTCTACTCCATCGTCGCCTTATCCGTCGTCGCCATTACTATTGGAGTCGAGTCCCAACCACCATCACCAAGCCTCATTGGCAGCAGCGCTTCCCGCACTCTCCTCCCCTGCTCCGCCACAGCTGTCGCGACGAGGACTTTGGAGCGGGCCTTCTCAAGTAGCCTGTCGGCAGAGCAGTCCATGGAATCAGCGTTCGTTGAGGCATGGAAGAAGTTGATCCCCAACATCGAGCCCCCCAATACCCATTTCTCTTTCATGAAGGCCCACCCCCACCCCTCATATATCCCCTCCAAGCTCATCGTCAATTTCGTCTTACCTTACCAATTCGAAATCGCCTTCAAAAAGGTCAGATTGATCCATTCACTCATCCATTCAATAAAAATGGGTTAATTGTTTGCACCAATTTGTATAGATTTAGGTTTTCCTCGATTTATGATAAAATGAAGCTTGCTTTTGTTAGACACTTAAGTTATCTGAGAATTACCATCATTTTGTTGTTGTTTGGATGTTCAAGCCTTACCAGAATTTGTGCCTATATAATTGCCTATTTGCGTATGTTCGTTCAAGTTTAGCACATATATTATGTTCATGGTTTTCCTAATTAATATTGAACTTCTATTACTATGAGCAAGCACTACAAGAAAAATAATATTTAGAAACAGAATTAAGTTCCGTTGCTAAGAAAAATGATTAGAGACGGAAATTGAGACGGACTAATTTAGAGACGAATAGAGAGATCGAAACGAAAATAGAAAAATAGAGACGAAATTAAATTTCGTCTCTAAATAATGGCGCCAACATTCCCACCAAAACTTTCATTTTTTATAATCGTTCATCAAATCTCGAGATTCGTGCATCCTTCGATCTCGATGATTCAAAAATAAAACTCCCTCTCTCTCTCTCTCTCTCGATTCTCTCTCTCCCCGAAAACCCCTCTCCCCAACGCTCCCTCTCTCTCTCTCCCGATTCTCTCTCTCTCCGAAAACCCTATCTCCCCGCACTCCATCTCTCTCTCCCGATTCTCTGTCTCTCCGAACCCTATCTCCCCAAAAATCCCTATCTCTCGACGGCAGATCTCTCTCTCTCTCTCTCTCACCGCTCTCTCTCCCATTCTCTGTCTCTCCGAACCCCTATCTCCCCAAAAATCCCTCTCTCTCGACGGCATATCTCTCTCTCTCTCTCTCTCTCTCACTTTGTCTCTCTCTCACCGCTCTCTCTCACACGACCGTCCACCGCTCTCTCTCCCTCTCTCAAACCCTCCCTCCTCTTGAGTTCCTGGTCGGTGGCGAGCCCATTGGAAGGATCCAACCTTCCATCTCTACCGCTCCCGGGTCTTACTTTTTTTGGCTAATTGCAAGGGAATTGATGCTTGATGAACATGTGGTTAGTTCGGTGTTACCCTTCCGTTCATCGCTTTTTTATTTGATTTTTTTTTTTGGGTTTTTTTAGTGTTTTTATGTTGAATTTAGATTTTTTTATGGAGTTTTTGTGATGTTAATGTTGTTTATGGTTCTATGGAATCAATTATCTTTAATGGAAAATCTTGCGAGTTGTTTAAAATTGAGAAATTGTACAGCCGAGTATCCAATAATGTTGTATTTATGAACTTAAGGTGCATTGCGAGACTATGACAGATGGAGCGGACAATAGCAATATTTGAAGTTTTTGTATGTTTTTTAAATGTTTGTTTATTTGTTGTTGTTGTTGGATTAGATCAAAGAGATAAGAAGCGGTAGTAGGTGATGACGAGATGTAGATGAGTTGCTCTTCTCTGTCATGGATGATAAAGAACAAAGCTTGGTCTATGTAGATCTGTGGAGGAGGATGTTGTATGCTAATGATTTACTTGAAGAACTCTGATTACTTGGTATTTTTTCCCTTGTTATTGGATCTTCTTAGTACTTTGTATCCAAAGTGGCTTTATTAAATTATTGAGATTTAAGAGCTCTTACTACGATCTATGCTTTTGCTAAAAGGTGAATGACTAATTTTATTATAGCCAACAAATCTTTAGATTCAATATCAATGGTATTCACCCTATGTATGATTTTGCAATCTGATGGTTCCTTATGACTGATCCCTTATCTTAATACATGATAGTTGGGACTGAAGAAGTAAACAAGTATCTTTAACTTCTATTATTTATTTAACTCATAGATCTCAACTACAAGTTCTATAAAAATTATAGTTTGCAGTTATGGAACTATAGTCAAGTCATGCTTTTCTTTTTCTAGATTTAAGTTAATTGTGTGCTCTATCATAAACATGCTTATCATCTTAGGCTTGTTGATAATGTACATTTGTCCTTTACTTTTACAATTTATACATTTTTCTGTGTTTTTCCTTTTTTCTTGCTTACCCATACTTTTTTGAATTTTTGCTCATTGTATTTCATCTCCCTCTTTTTGTGTAGATGTTCTTGAAAGTGCAAAATTTAAGGTGAGAACCAATCTTTCTTTCTTTTATAGTCTCTCACAACTCCACCAAGCCACAATATTTAATTTTATTCTTGCTTGAAAATCCTACTGGCTTCTTTCCTACAACCTTAATCATCATGTGTTAATTTTAATAAGTTCGGTATTATAATTTTTATTTTACATCGACTTCCTCGTCTTTGAACTGTTTTATTTAGTCTATTTTGTCATTGACAAACATATAAAGGATTTGTGTTCTCATATCATATTTTACCGCAGTGGAGCTGGTCATTATCCCTAGTTCCATCATTAATGATAACCTGCAGAGCAAAGAAAATCAGCCACCTCCACCTCCTCCACCACCTCCTCAAAACGAAATTCAACGGAAGAGCGAATGAGGAAGAAGACGAAGAGGTATGGCATTGTTGATCGCTTAAACACTTATATAGTGGCATAAATTCCTTTCGTGGCCCTAGTTGATGTTATAGCAGCTTACCCATGGATAAAGTTTGAAAATTTAATGCGAGTTTGCAGCTTGTAATATAAAGTAACTTCTTTTGCCAGGATGACAACAATGAGGAGAATGAACAACAGCAAGAACAAATTCCAAAAGAGTTTATATTTGATGCCGTAGGTGGTTTAGTTGATGAGAAGCTTCTTTTCTTTGCACAACAAGCACAAAGACGTAAAGGAAAAGCTGGACGGGGCAAGAATGTTATATTCTCAGAGGATGAGGGCGATACATAAAGCCAATGCTTCCAAAGGTTAGTAATTCCTAGTTTTGTCCCATACTTGATTCCATTTGACATTTTGATGCCACTATTTTCATCTTAGCATAGTGTCTGCTATCATCAACATTATTTTTTTATAAATGGTTATGTGATTCCTACCATTGCCTCCTGATCTGTGTTAAAGAGTATATGTACTCATTCTAGTTTGGACCTGTAGATAGAAGTGAAGAGATAAAGGTGGTAAAGAAAGAGAAAGTTGAGTGTTTTTTTGTAACTGTTTAAAATGTTCTTGCAAATCTATAAGACTGCTTAAATTTAAAATCTGCAAAGAAGTCTGTCTATTGGAATTGAGGTAGAAATGCTGAGATGAGGCTTTACTAATGCTGTGATACCTTGACAATATTTGTTTTTCATAAGAATGAAAAGCATTATCTGCTTTTTTGTGAACTAGGAAGTTGCTGATAATACAACTATTAATGTCATTAGATCGAGGGATGTAAAACTGAAATTACAATGAACTTATGTAAGTTGGGCAGGAAATGTTGGTGGTTAAGTAATATATGAAACTCCATGGGAGGGGAACAACAATTGAAGATCATTGCTTATACTCAAATTCCTTGGAAAGGAGGGAGAATTGCTTGAGAACGAGAAATAATTGGCTGCAAGAAAAGACTTTATATTATATGAATATTTTAAATTCAAAGATCCTAATGAAGGATAGTAACAAGTTGCATAGTTTATTTAATTGAAATAGCAACGTGCCTTGGCAAGTGGTAGTTCCTGACATTTTCATAATCATGCGTTCGTTAACTTTTTTTAAAAAAAAAAAATTATAGAGTTTGCTGTGTTGCCATTAGTGAAACACTCTGTATATGTGCCTGATACATTTTCTTCCGAACAGGGCCTATATAAAAGACTTGTTTGTTGATGCAACCCTTCGAGCCGCCGCACCATATCGAAGTTGCGAAGGGCGAAGGACACTAAAAGACTAGGAAAGTCTTTGTTGAGAAAATTGATATGAGGGCCAAGAGAATGGCAAGGAAAGCTGCTTTGGTATTACCAGCTTCTTCGTTTGAATCTTTCATCCTTGGCTAAACATTTTGAAAGTCGACTGTACTAGCTAGTAGCAAGTAGTTGTGCAATGCAGATATAGTACATATCTCTAGGTAGTTTTCATTTTAATCTAGCAAAGGATGAAAGATGAGCTTTGAAAATAATTACTTTTAAATATGATTTGTACAATCTCAATTATGTGTACTCTCAACTTGTTCTGCCCTTTTGAACATAATCATAATTTTCTTTTGATGGAATCTTAGTGTATAGCCATATAATATATGAACCATGTTCATTGTTAAAAAGTTAGTCATTGTCTTTGTCTTGTATGTATGTATTAATTTCAAATATTTGAATTGGTCTTATATTTTCCAGGGTCACAAGGCCATTGGTTACTATTCTCAATGCCACTTTTTTGTGTTTGTTTGATCCTGAACTATCTAGGTTTGCACTACATGTAATGGTGATTTTTAAATCCTACTTGCATTGCTAACTGATATCTGAGATTCATTTCCATTGCTGTCATTTTTTTCAGATTAGAGGTGGATATATGGCTTGCAGTGGAATTCATTGCTTGCTGATCTCGTTGGATCATATAGAGGTGGATATCTAAGTGCAAACAAAGGCGCCCAATTTTTTTTTCTCTCAAAATCTGAAATTTCTGAGCTTCATATATACATTTCCTTTCACATTAAAAGACCAGATTAAAGACAGTTCTGCAATCCAAACTTAGTTTGATGGTTTTAAAAGTGTTAAGAGTAGTATGTAATCCCATTGGAAATGCCACAATTAAAACAGGAAAAAATATGAAGGGTTCTCAATGTTAGGAAAATGCACTCTACAGATTGATTTTAACCATCCACAAGTTTTAGAGTTTTAAGTGGATTAATTAGGACTCATAATTTTTTGGTACATGTTTTTAGTTGTTTATAAAGTTGGAAATGTTTTTGGTTGAATTTATGTGATTTTCGTTCCTAAAACTTGAATTTCACTCACATCTCAGCTTTTTGTTGGAATCTTCTTTGTTGGGGTTGCTGCAACAATATTATACTTATTTTAAAAAACACCCCAAAAAAGTAATTGTATATATATTGATATGTAATTGAAGGCCAATCTGATTTGTTCGGAGATGAAGATTTCGGTGTCAATGATCTCAACTTTAGAAGCTTAATGGATCAAAGAGGGTCTTCATCAGATGTGAATGTAATTTGGATCAAATGTTTGAGAAGAAAAACACAATTCTATACACATGAAAATTTGAAGTCTTAATTCCTTTTGCTGGCATGTTGTCGTGCTTTAGCACTTAAAACGTTTTCGTAATTGTGCTTTAGCAAAGCTTTTTGTTCATGTAGTTAGGTAGGTTCTCAGATTCCCCTTCTAATAAATTGTGTTAGTTGGACACACAAGAAGCCATGTACCGTCGAAAATTATAGTAAAATATATTATTTTCTTTTGCACTGTAAATGGAGATAGTTTTTTTGCAGTTTCATTTTTTTTTATCATGAGTTTGATCTATTTTACAATATTTGCAGAGCGTGGCCCTATCAGTAGGTGACTGGTTCTTCGATCGAGTGGGAGTTAGTGCCATTGATTGCCCATATCCCTGTGACAATACCTGCCATAATCTGGTTTTCAAGTGAGAGATGAGGAATTTAAAGCATATCATGTAACTTTTATAGTTGTTTACATGACTTTTAGATTAATAATTCTTTTTGTTCATATTTAGAGGATTGTAAGTTTTTTTTTTATTGTTGAACAATAGGATTGATGGTTTTTGTGAATACTTAGAAATTTGGAGCATTTATTATACTTGACAATTTTTCGTGGATATATAAATCTTTTTCAAATTTTGAATTTTACATTTTTTTCTCTCATTTGAATATTTGTTGATATATATTGTCGATGTATGAATGTCAAATTTTGCTTTTTTGGGGGATGTTAGCACGCCCAAGGAGTTGTTGGAGGGGGTGCAGGCGATGGAGTAGGTCATATGGTTGTATTTTCAAGTTATAGGTTGGAGAACCAATTGGATTGAGTTTATGTTTGAAAATTAAACAAAAAGGAAAATTAGAGACGGATTAGCAACGGAATTCAGAGATTCCGTTGCTATTCCGTCTCTAATTTTCGAGGAATAGATGCATGAATCAGCAACGGATCAGAGACGGAAATAATGCATTCCGTCTCTGATCCGTTGCTAATCAGAGACGGATCAAAGACGGAATGGAAAAATTCCTTCTCTGATCCATTTCTTATTAGCAACGGATCAGAGACGAAATTTTTCCATTCCGTCTCTGATCCGTTGCTAATCAGAGACGGATCAGAGACGGAATGCAATTACAATTGTACCATTTTGAAAAATTTTCATTTCTGCTCCGTCTCTGTTCCGTTTCTAATTTCCGTCTCTAATCCGTCTCTAATTAGAAACGGAATTTATTCCGTCTCTAATCCGTCTCTAAATCAGAAACGAATCACATTTCCGTTTCTGATTGAATCAGCGTCGACGATTTCAGAGACGGAATTTATTCCGTCTTTGTTCCGTTGCAGATTCAATTAGAGACGGAATTTATGCAAATCAGAGAAGGAAATTTCCGTTTCTGATCTGCTGTTTTTTTGTAGTGAAGAGTTGGCTTTCAATTGCTTATGTATTTATTTTACATTTGGATTTCTATGTACACATATACTTAGCTTTCTGTGCACACTTCTGAACTTCTCATTTGCTTCAAGTAAATAGATGTGTTTCTTAAAGTTAGGTCCATAGCTTTTTCATTAATTTGTGATCATTTTAATTTTTGTGCTCGAGATACATAAAAACTTTGGGACTTTAGTAGGGTGAGCTGAGAAGTGTATGCATGTTGGAACTAAGGAACTAAATTTCAGTGTCATTTGTTTCATGAAAGTAACTCATTTGTTTCCTAAAGCGTATTTCTTGAAAATGAATGGGCATATATTTTTTCCCTGTAGTTAATTTTTTTAAAAAAAAAAAAATTTTATATGAAAGCAAGTGATGATATTTTTTCAAAGTTCATTGTTTTAGGTTGTTACTCTTGAAAAAAAAATATGATTCATGTCATTCAATTTGTTTTCTCCCTTGTTATATATATATATATTAACTTCACAACTATGTTATTAATCTAGTTTATTTGAGTTGACATTAAATGATATGATATTCTTGGTATATTCTTAGTAAACGATATGATTCTTATTATTCTTGCTCTAATTTGGTTCCTGACCAAAAAAACTGGTATTAGATTTAAGGGTTTGACAAAGAATTGGTTGTTCATTATGTAGGGGTTTTCTTTTCTTCATATTTCTTCCCAAATATCTCTCTTTATTATTTTTGTTTGTTAAAATTTATATTTTCTTTAAGAGACTAGAGCTTGTCATATTATTCTCTTCAGCTTGTCGTATTATTGTGAAATATTATATATTAAGATAAATTCACTCAACGAAGAAAGTAAATTACTTATAATATACATGAACAAACCAAACACTTAGCTAAGATGTAAACATTAGCTCAAGTAGTTAAGTTATCTAGTTTCTAAAGTTTGGAAATAGTACTTAAGTTATCAAATATTGTGCTCACTAAATGTCATTTATACTTCAATTATGTTACATAAATCCACCTCTTAAATGGAGGAATTCGTGCATGGCGTTAATTAGGGCTTTCAATTTTAGTGTTTTTCTTCACTCTTCCCCTCTTTCGCTTTGCAAATTCTTTGATTTTGTTGAGTTTTCATGGTTTGGTCTTCGATTATGAACAATTTCGTCCCTGATTTGTTGTTAATGTGAAAAAGTTTGCTTTTTGAATTGGTCGGTGTGGGATTGACTGCAAGTTCGGATCTTTATTAGTGTTTGTGTTGAATATTGTTGTGATTGTTTGGTTTGTGAATGTAATTTTAGGCTTTTGTTTATTTGGGTTCTTGACAATTTTTAGGGACTCATTAGAAGTTGGACTTGTTAATCTATTAGTTTTATATGTTTTTAAGTTGTTTCTTTTATTATTTTATACTTCTCATGTCATTCAAATGTCGTAAGATCTCCAAAATTATTTGTGCAGTTACAGAGCTTTTCATGGGTATGAAGGGATTGGACTTGGAACCAAGTTTTTAGGTTGATACTACCAAGAAGAACATCAATTTTGTAACAAAGATGTTCACTTCTAGGACTCGAGGATTGTAAGTTTAAGTTTTTTTCTTGTATGTTGGTTATTTATGTTTTTTTTTGAGATTTTTGACGTTCCAATTGATTTGATTTGATTTGAGTTTTTTTGTTTCTTAAATTTGATTAAGTTGGGGGTTAATGGAATATAAGAATTTATACGTGAAACAAAGAGGTTTTAGACTACTTGAGCATGTTGTTTAGTTTAATTATTTATGTTTGACGTATTTGGATCTCTTCATAATAATAAAGAGTTGAAAGGCTTGGAGGGATTTGCACTTATGTGCCCATTGCTTTGCTTAGAAATCTACTTTCTGTAATATTTACATTCCTTTTCATAGTGGGTCCGTTTCACATCTCTCATAGTGGGCCAGTCTCACATCTCTCTCTCTCTCGAGCTTTCAATTTTGTTATGTGTTTCTACGAAGGTGATTCAAAAGAGCATATTCTATTTATAGTTAAATCATTCAATAGAGGAGAGAGGAGAATTAGAGCGAAGTTCAATGAGGTTTTGTTTATAAGATTTGGCTTTTGAAAGCATGACGGGGAATGTTAGCATTCTTACACTGTTTGAAGCATTCATGATGAAAAAGAGTTATATCTTAGAAAGTTAGGGAATTGATTGTGGTGATCCTTCTTGTTCAGTGATACAAGTCCAAAGTAGTACGGCTACTCCTAAATAAAAACCTAAGAGTAAATTCAAACAACAAAAGCAAACTATAAGAAAATATATAACATAAGAAAACTCTTAAACCTTTTGTTGGTTTTGATGTTGACTTCTCTTTTTTGTTGATGTTGTTGTTCTCTTTTTTCTTTATTGTCGTAGTTGAAAATTGGTTGATGCAAGTGATATCCAGTAAATTATACAAATACATTATTTATAAGAGCTATGCAAAATTATATTGTCTAAAGCGACTGAAGGGTACAATTTACATTCTTAATTGGTCAGAAGGCCTTCTCAAGACATAAAAGATATGTCTTTAATATGTACAAAAAACGAAGAAGTTAGAGACGAACTTGTGAAGAGATTATAATTAAACACATTGTAGATCACCAAGTGCTTCATTTCCACTTGAACAATGACAATTCGACATGACACATGTAATTCTTATTTAGGACTTTTGGCTCATTAAGGCATGATACGACAGTCACCAACGCACAAAACACACTTATATTTTCTAGTTCCACTGCAACTCCTCTACAACTAAAGTTTAACTTGTTTTCTTAGTTTCTTCTTTCCTATCGCTTTGTGTGGTTTGATGATCTAATATTGCTGATGGGCACTTAGAAGGTTGGAGCTAAATCTTAAGATCGATTCTGGTGTTTAGGAATATAAATTTGTTCGTTTATAGTAGTAGTCTTATATTATTAATGCCTTTTATGCTTTAAAGATGACTTGAAGGACTCAATTGCCTTGCTTTTACTAAATCTTTGTTGATATTGATTGCATTTGTAGCTACGTTTATTTGCAAACCTTAATATATGTTATGAAGGTGCCATTACGCGTCTTCAAACTCGCAAATACTTCGAGCATCACGAGAGGCATTGGTCTCAAGAGGGGCTGATGTGTCTGGTTTCGGATCCTCAAAGGTATAATAGATCGATCGAGTTGCCTAAAAGTAGAGACAAAAGTGAGAAATTGTTATGATTTACTTGGTTTGGCTGTGCACTTGATTGGGTTTTCACAATTGAAGTAGTAGTGTCGATCGTTTCTCTTATATGGATGTTATTTTATATGCGTTATATTGCATAAATGGTATGCCAATGTTCTACACACCAAATTGATTGAGGTGAAAGGTCATCAAAATTGGATGAAAGTGAAATGAAAGTTTCTAACCTTCCCCAATTATGGGACACAGCTTATACTTGGTGCTCTTAATTACATTGATTTCATTCAGAAGGTAATTTTTTTCTTTCATTTTGTTATAACCAATTAGGTTCCGCTCTTTTGGATTGCTCCTGAAGTAAAAAATCATGTCATGGCAGTGGAAAATATTTCAATAATAGGGTTTTTTCAACTAAAGTTTAATAAAGGAGTGGGTTTTGTTAGGTTGGTGGCTATTGTTTAATTTCAATGCTATATGTATTGCATTCAAGATGTGTTCATGCTTATTTATATGCAAGTTATAATCTCATGTTATCATAAATCTTATGTTATCATATTGATCTATCTTGAGACTGCCTTTTGAGTTTCTTCATTATTTTCTTCTTGTTTTGTGTATGAATCTCATGCGAAGAAGATTTTTATTGTATCCAATTTTAGATTCTCTTTGATTTGGTTGGATTGAATTGGTTCGTGATTTTGTGGGTTCTTGTTTAGGGAGAGAAATTTGAGGGGTTCAGATTTTGTTGTTAAATGAGAAGTAATGATGTAGGATCGTGAGAAGAGCTTCTCTTTAATTGAATTAACGAGGATTTGGTAATGGCTTCATAATATACAAGTTTTTGATAACGAAGAGAAAAGAAATATAGTGTGTACAACAGTAGTGAATATCATGTAGAAGATTAGCCTAATTAGTTGATATTTAGACATGAGAACTAAATCAATAGATAGAATTGCAATGCAGGCAATAAAGGGTAGAGAGAATTGCAATACAACAGTAGTGAATAACACTAGTATTCATAATCTTCAATTGGACCAAAATTGATTGTGATGTTCCTTGTGTTGGGTTATGTTGGTTGGTTGTCGATTTGTTGAATAATATTGAATTTCATTATGATTTTCAGGATTTGGATGGGATACACACTCTGCTACGGAAAGAATTTGTCTAGTGGCTATATATGTACTACTAAAGGAATGGTATCGAAGTCTTGTGAGATGATGCATATTATATCATGAGAGAGTTTATTTTTTGGTGGCCAATTTTGTAGTGGTAATTATGAAATGTAATAATATCATTCTTTTGTACACATTGTATCAGGTAGTGCCTAGAAAGATTTACTATTTTATTTATGTAGAATTTTGTTATTATACAATTTTTTTTTAAAAAAAACAAATATTTGTAGCTTTTATTATTGTTTTGCAAATATTAATGTAGGATGTTGTTTGTTATTACTTTTTACTGTTTTTAAAATAAGTTATTTATTTTATTCAGCAACAGAATTACAACAAATGCGTCAGTGACTGGATTCCAGTCAGCAACAGATGCCAGTCTGTCGCTGTTTGGCAACAAAATTGCAACAATGCGTCGATCTTGATCGATTTCGACAAGAATAGACGTCGGTCTATCTTTGAACAGGGACAGACTTTTGTCACAATTCTACCACTGTTCAGCAACAGACAGACTAATCTGTCGCTAATTTTCATTAGTGACAAATAGATCAGCAACATAATTTTTTTGTTGCAGATTTGTTGTAGACCCCATGTGACGACCCCAATTTTTCACGAATTGGGCCCCGCCCGGCCTAAACCTACGTGGACCCCCGAGCCGGTCTCGTAAAGTCAACGCAGGCCTAGTCAGCCTTCTAATCCATCATTATTAGTACATTCACCATTTACAATCGAGTTATTAATATTTTATTCAAGAGTTACAAATTTTAGCGGAAGCAACTAATAAGTTTAATAACTCAACAAAAAATAAAAATCAGGGAGTTAGGCAACCTAATTGTGGAACCCAGTAAATATTATCAGAGGAGAGTAAATAATATATATATATATATATATATATATTTTTTTTTTCAATTTCAAATCAAAGTTTCCTCGATATTCGTGCAATGCGAATCTCGGTGCAACCTCAACAACCGAGCAACGCGCATCTCGAGACACCAACCCGCCTCATTTTCAAATCTCAATACCCACGCTACACGCAACACGAGGCATATCCAATGTACATTTTAAAACCAACATCTCGATCCCAAGTCGGCACGCGACTCGAGGCGCATCCTCGTTCGTGTTTCATTTTCTCGAATTCCTCGCATAATTAACATTTTCATCTCAAATTGGATTCGGACATACGTATTTCGACAAGTGGGTCCCACATACGACCTTGACTTGACACGTGGCACAAGTCAAATTTTCGGGCCGTTACAGTCTTCCCAACGAATTAAGAATTTCGTCCTCGAAATTGAAGTCAAATTTTCGGGCCGTTACACCCATTAGCGACATAATCGTACAAATTTAGCAACAGACTTGTCTGTCATTGAATTCATTTGTTCTTGTAGTGTTAAGTAATAACTGGAGAATTATATGCCACATTTTCAAAATATAAAAAAGGTATTTAAAAGCATAAAGTAGCGAAAGAGTTGTTGAATCAAATAATGCAAGTAAATACCACAGTTAAAAATGTATAGACTGACACAGGCTAAGTCGAGATGATTTACATCCGGTCGGCGGTGAGAACTATTATCTAACTTTTTCCACTACTATATGGAATCGCGCTCAACATATTCCATACAAATAGTGGACCTGCACTCTACGCATATAAATCATCTATCTTATTCTTGCTGACCACCCCGAGTCTCATACTTCGTGTGCTGCGCAAGTGTAGTGGTGAGTGCCGAAACCCCGGTAGACCCGTGAACCGCACATCTCTTGTGCAATGGACACTAGATAATCCCTACTTTAGTTTTCAAAGATCAATAGTTCCAAGTCTCTAGGATTTCAAAACTAGTTAAGCTACAAAACCCAAAGAAATAAAATACAAATCTAATCTATTCCAACTTATCACAATAGCATGCTTTTGATTAACTATCTATCAAGAATATCATCAAGAGTAGAAATTGGAATCAATGAAACATTTCGCAAGACATCATGTCAACAATATTCAAACATGAATAGAAACAAGAACAACATGATGTGAGATTACGAGTAGCAATGTCTACAAATAGACTATAAAATGATAAGAGTCAATGAAATGAAATATAGAATTCTCACAGTTTTACTTACAAGTCACAAAGCTTATCCTAGCCTATCCAACCTTCTGTCACTCCAAAACGCGTTCCCGAACTCCCGAGATCTCCCCTTAGTTCTCTAGAGTTGTTTGGTAGGTTTCAGAGTGGGTTTAGACCTCTACTTAGGATTTTAAAACCATTTATAATGTTTAAGCCATTTTTGAAAATTGCTTATTTTTGTCATGTCAGGGCAATTAGCGCGCTAATAAGCCATATCTAGTGCGCTAATTAATATTAGCGCACTATGTGCAGTAGAACCCAGAATTCCGCAATTTGAGTTCCGAGTTTTCTCTACACATAGGCCTTGTTAATGCTTTGGGACCCCTCATACACACTACTAGAGGTCCCTAACATCAACCACAACATAAAAACAACAACTAACATCACTAAATTTCATGAATTCATTAATTTGAGCTATCTTAATGGAGTGGAGAAGTTATCTAGCTTGATGAACTTCTTCTTCTTCACTAAACCTTCAATGAATGCAAACTCCTCTCCTCCCCAAGATCGCTCCAGCAACCTTTCTTCTTCCTGACCGAAAATGCATAACTGCTTGGGAATCTAGCGCACTAATTTCCAGACCCAGCGCGCTAAATATTGCAGTTTTGACATTATTTTTGCTAAATGACATAAAATACATCCAATTGACTAAAAATCAATTATAAATGGGAATAGGACATTTCAGGCAGTAATTTGGATATCTGGGACTAGACGGAGCCGGACCGGTATTTACGGGACAAAGAGTGCGGTTTGAGGTGTGTAGTATCCCAACTGAAATTTCTTTAGCAGTACTTTATTTTTGCTTTTGAATTCATATTCGGTTTTTCAATACTCTATTTTTGGTGTGATATAATGTACGGACGTTGAGGCTCTGCTATTTCTGTGTGTATGTCCACCAGGCCGTAGCACGTGTGTCAGGGATCTCTGTGAATAAGTCGACTCGAGAGTCATGTCGGGGCACATGTAGGTGCGTCGCAGTTTCCACGTCGACCACCTTGCGGATCCAGATCCTGGCCTTGCTTGAGTGCTACTCCCCAGCGTTAGTCTGTTGGGAGTCCGAAGTATGGCGTTATACTGACCTTAGGCTTTAAGAACACACTTTGAGCTTTCACTATTACTTATGCATGCGATGAACACAGTTGCCTGTATTTATTTCCGCATATTTATTTAATTGTTTTGTTTAAATTCCAGTATTTACTTTTCGTATTGCTCACTTAATTTCCTTGGGATTGCTCACTCTGGACTCGTCATCTGCATTTTTTTGATGGCTTGAGTGCAGATCCTAGTATGAGCCGTGGCAAGGGCAAGCTACCAAAATACTTGTGATTCAGAAATATTGAGCCAGGCTTGTACGTTTGTATTATACATATTTTGTTTTATTTTGGGATTTGTGATTGTGAGACACATCAGGACTCTATACACTGATATTTTGAGTTCTTTGAGGTTTATATCTGATATATGATGTCATATGGGTTTTTCGCACTAGGTATTAGAGTTAAATGCATGACTATAATGTTTCATATTTTAATTGTCATGATAAAAGAATTCCGCTGTGATTTATTTGGGATTAAAATGATATGATAAGCAGATGATTTGAGTTCATTAACAATTTAAACAATATATTGTGCTCATTGAGATTAATAATGATTAAAATGTGGATGAGATGGTAGGTGGGACACAGCTGGGTAAGCCACGTTGTGGGCCTGCATTGGCCCCGTGGCAGTCCATTTGGAAAATGGGCCATTACACACTACCTAGATTTCATTTGTCGTTAATAAACTTAGCCAACACCTTCAATCTCCAACAGAAGTTCATTGGAAAGCTGTAAAGCGCATCATGCGCTACTTGAAGAGTAAATAAGAACAAGGACTGCACATCCAACATAGTGATGATCTTCAACTTATTGGCTTTTCAGATGTAGATCGGGCAAATTGCACTGCCGATCGCAAATCTACAGTCGGTTATCTTGTCTATTTGGGGAGTTCTTTAGTTTCATGGTCCTCCAAAAAGCTACAAGTGGTTGGTCGATCTAGTACGGAGTCCGAGTACAGGGCGTTAGCTCAAGTTGCGGCTGAAGTAATGTGGTTGAAATCTGTGCTTTAAGAGATGCACGTTCCAATTCCAAAAACCATTATTCTTTGGTGTGACGATTTGGGAGTATGATCTATAGCTAGCAATCCAGTTTTTCATGCACGGACTAAACATATAGAGGTTGACGTGCACTTCATCGGGGATCTTGTGATTGAAGGGGAAGTTGAAGTTCGATACATTCCTTCTGAACTGATTGCCGACTGTCTTACCAAGTCATTGCCGAGTTCATCAAGTTCAGAGACAAACTTCGGGTAGTTGAAACTCCCCAAAGTTTGAGGTGGAATGTTAAAGATAACAATCAAGTTTCCTAAAATCAGTGATTTGATTATCTTTGATATATAAAGATTAAGTGATGCGATGACTAGATATGTGTTGGTTGTTACAGTTGTATAAATCAAGTTATCTAGATACGTTATTAGATTGTTGAGTATTTAGTTGTGATCAAAAGTCTATATAAACAAGTGTACAAGATGTAAATGATATTAATTCAAATCATTTTTTTCCTCACTTTAACAATTTGCCTCTGTTATACGTTTCTTATCTCAGAGTAATTCTCTCTACAATTCTATGATGGTCGCAATGTGGTTGAGGCTTCTAATATTAATCAGATATTGAATTGCATGAATATTCTAAGTGGAGTGCATGCGGAAGTGAAACCGTGACAGATGGAGTCTATAGATTGATAGGTTAATTGAAGAGTGGTTGATTTTGTTGGCCCTTGCTATGATTGTTGGCATATTTTTCATTGCAACAAGGAATTTTTTTTTGAAGAAGATGCTTATGATTAGAGGCGATGCTTTTGTGCAGGGATCGACAATAAGGAACGTTTATTTGTGGCATTGTCATGGCGACAACATAAGTTTTCATGCAATGCAGGTGGGCTATGTATGTAACCATGTGAGAAGGCTGAAATTTGTTGATGTGAGACAGTTGGGTACATTAAAAGGAGATTGTAGGCATTGATAAGGAGATAGTTTGTTCGAGGTGGAGCTTGTCTTCGAGATCAAGTGTCTGATCAATTGAAGAGGGGTCAACCATGGTGTTAGATTCAGTGTGTTGATGTTGCGTGATTGTTCGTGTTAGAACTTGAAAAATGTTTCAAGTGAGTTTGAATAGAAAACCTCTTTAGTCCCACATTGCTCACTTCAAAGAGTACAAACTCTTTATATACAAACATCTACTTTAAAGATTTGCTTTAGAGAAACCCAATGGATATAGTCCAAATTGGCACCCATTGGGTAATAGGTGTAAATATATATATATTTATATAATAAATATATATATATATATATAATTATATTTAAAATCAAAGATAGGGCCTTGGGCCTTGGGGCCTTTGGGCTTTGGGCTTACATTTGTTAGCCTTGTAAAATCAAATTTTTATTTTATTTTATTTTCTTTTATTTTGTATTTTCGAAATTAATTATTGGTAGTTAATTTAGTTATTTTGTGAACAAAAAGCATCATGTTGAAAACAAGTGCAACTGTTGAGAATAGGTGTGACTGTTGAATATATTGTTTTGAACAGACACATTGGTTTGAACCAGTGCCTCAAGTTCTATTTAAGTAGAACTAAAACACTGGAAATACATATAATTTTCGAATTTCGTTTTTGAGAGAGAAGAAAAATCACGGTTTGCGGACTTTTGAACTTGGTGATTTTTGGTTCAAAAGAGCATCCGGTTGTATCCTGGGGGCGATCTTTGAAGAAAATTCAATCACCGAATTCAAGGAAATTTCTGTCTTAGGACATTGCTTCATGTAAAGCCTCCTCAGGTTAGAAATTTATTTTGTTGATTGATTCGTTATTAATTATTTGTAAAACTTTATTCATTCATATATATTAGTATCATTATTTATTGTTCCTGACAACAATCTAAGACAGAAAATTTTCGTAAATTTCGAGATTTTGTGTTGTGTTGTGAATTTCAAATTCTCGAAAATGGTGGGACAATCGAGTTTGAACAACTCTACAAAGTCGAAGACAAGTCCGAGAAGTCCAAGGGAGTGGATTTCAAGAGGCATGAAGAAAAGCCTCGAAAAATTCACAGAGTGGATTTTAAAAGGTGGCAACAAAAATTGTTGTTCTACTTGACAACCCTCAATCTTGCACATATTGTAAGAGAGGATGAACCTAAGACAGATGAGGATCCTCTATCGAAGGAGACTATTATGTCCATTGAGAATTGGAGAAATTCGACTTTCTTTGTCGCAATTACATCCTTAATTGTTTGGATGACAATTTATATGACATATATTCGTCATATGCCACAAAGAAAGGAAGTATGGAATAATCTTGAGAAGAAATACAAAATTGAAGATGCGGTGCGAAGAAATTCGTAATTGGTAAATTTCGAAATATCTCATGGTGGACTCCAAAACTGTCATTAAGCAAGTAGAGGAAATCCAAGTCTTGATTCATGAACTGCATGCAGAAGGATGTTCTATCAATGAACACTTTCAAGTTGGTGCAATTATTGAGAAGTTACCTCCTTCGTGGAAAGATTTTAAGATTTATTTAAAGCACAAAAGGAGGGAGATGACTATAGAGGACTTGATTTTGAGGCTTAGAGTTGAAGAAGATCATCGCAAGGGAGACAAAGTTGAAGTACCTACCTTTGCTGCAAAAAGCAAATGTGGTTGAAGGAGAGGCTTCAAAATCCAGATTTCGAAGAACAAAGCAAAGAAGTTTTACATGAAACACTCCAACAAATTTGCACCTAAAGGCAAGCCCTTTAAGAAAGTTAAAGGTAATTGTTGGGTGTGTGGAAAAAGCGCCATAAGGCTCAAGAATGTCGTCACGGAAAGATCAACTCAAAGAAATTCTTCTCAAAAGAATCACGTCAATGTCACAACTCATCAAGAAGATTTGGTTCTTTGTTATTTCGAAGTCAATATGATTGACAACGTTAAAGGTTGGTGGATTGACACAGGAGCAACTAGGCATATTTGTGGCGACAAGGCACTATTTTCAACCTTTGAAGATGTTACTAATGATGAAAAACTCTACATGGGGAATTCATCTACTTCAACTATCAAAGGAAAAGGAAAGTGTTCTTGAAATTTACTTACGGAAAAACTCTTACTTTGATTGATGTACTTTATGTTCCCAAATACGAAAGAACTTAGTCTCTCGGTACTCTTCTTACTAAAAGGGGATTCAAACTAGTGTTCGAATCGATAAGTTTGTGCTATGTAAGGCTACGACTATATAGGACGAGGGTATTTAGTAGATGGAATGTTCAAACCGAATGTAATGGTTACTAATGTTATGAATAAAGTGAATGCTTCTATTTATATCGTGGATTCTTATGATATTTGGCATGCTAGATTAGGCCATGTAAATAGTAGGTCTATTAGTAGAATGATTAATCTCAATTTATTACCTAAATTTAATTTTGATGTGAAGCACAAATGCCAAACTTGCAATCGAATCTAAGTTTGCTAGGAAATCTTTTAAAACGTCCTAGGAAGGTCAAATGAATTGTTAGGATTAATACATAGTGACCTTTGTGACTACAAATCAACCCCTACAAGAGGAGGAAAAAATTACTACATTACTTTTATAGATGATTGTAGTAAATATTGCTATGTCTATTTGATTAAAACTAAAGATGAAGCTTTTGATATGTTTAAGACATATAAAGCTTGAAGTTGAAAATCAATTAGATAAAAGGATCAAAGCAATAAGAACAGATAGAGGTGGAGAATATGAATCCTCTGAATTTGTTTGAATTTTGCAAAGTAGTCATGGAATTATACATCAAACTACGACCATACACACCTCAATGAGAAATGGTGTCGCGAGAGGAAAAACAGAACTTTTAAAGACATGATAAATTCTATGCTAAATAGTTCTCGACTTCCACATAACATGTGGGGAGAGGCACTACTTACAAAAATTATATCCTAAATAGAATCCCAATTAAGAAGACAAATAAGTCTCCTTATGAATTGTGGAAAGGAAGAATTCCTACTTTTAAAATTTTAAAAGTGTGGGGTTGTTTAGCAAAGGTACAAGTTCCTATCACCAAGAGAACAAAATTGGGGCCTAAAACTATAGATTGTGTATTTATTGGGTTTGCTAACAATAGTGTCGCATATAGATTTTTGATAATAAATTCTGAGATTAATGATATCCATGTTAATACAATTATAGAATCTGCGGATGTGCAATTCTTTGAAGGAATTTTTCCTTACAAAGAACAGAAATCAAGTTCATCAAACAAGAGAGTTCGAGATGAACCATCCACTTCTAATGTTCCAACATTAGATGAAGAACCAAGAAGGGGAAAAGATCTAGAGTTCAAAAGAGTTTTGGGCGATTTTATAAGTTTTTTGACCGAAATCAACCACAAACATATAAAGAAGCTATGACTTCTACTGAGGCTATTTTATGGAAAGAAGCCATAAATAGTGAAATAGAATCCATTTTAATTAACCACACATGGGAATTGGTTGATTTACCTCCCGGGATTAAACCGATAGGTTATAAATGGATTTTTAAACGAAAATTGAAAGCCGATGGATCAATTGATAAATATAAAGCTCGTTTAGTAGCTAAAGGTTTTCGACAAAAAGAAGGGTTGGATTATTTTGATACATATTCTCCAGCTTTCTAGAATTACATCTATTCGGATGTTAATTTCAATTCTTTCGCAATTTATAATATGGAAATACATCAAATGGATGTAAAAACAAACATTTTTAAATGGAGAATTAGATGAAGAGATATATATGGAACAACCCAAGGATTTGTGGTCCAAGGTCAAGAAAATAAAGTCTGCAAATTGGTTAGGTCTTTATATGGACTTAAACAAGCACCAAAACAATGGCATGAGAAATTTGACCATACTATGCTTGCAAATGGATTTAAAATTAATGAATGTGACAAATGTGTCTACATCAAAGAATTGAAAAATTCTTGTGTCATAGTATGTCTCTATGTTGATGATATGTTGATAATTGGGACTAATAAGGATATAATCATTTCAACTAAGAAGATGTTGAATTCTAATTTTGACATGAAAGACTTAGGTCTAGCAGATGTCATTTTGGGTATTCAAATCAAACGAAATGATAATGAATATATCCTTACTCAATCACATTATGTAGAAAAAATATTGAAGAGGTTTAATCAATTTAATTGTAAACTGTTCCTACCCCATTTGAGCCAAATTGCATACTTAAGAAAAATACTTGACGATTGGTAATTTCTCAATTAGAGTACTCCCAAATAATTGGAAGTTTGATGTATTTGATGAATTCTACAAGACCGGACATTGCTTATGCGGTGAGCATGAGACTTAGTAGATATAAGCAATCCAAATAATTATCATTGGGAAGCATTGATACGAATACTAAGGTATTTAAAACATACTTTAGAATATGGATTGCATTATACAAAACATCCACCAAGATTTGAAGGGTATAGTGATGCCAATTGGATTTCGACAATCTTGAAACAAAGTCAACCAAAGTGGATATATTTTTACATTGGGAGGAGCTGCGATTTCCTGAAATCAACTAAGCAAACGTGTATAGCACGTTCGACAATGGAATCGAATTTGTAGCCTTAGATAAAGTCTGAGGAAGCGAATGGCTAAGAAACTTTCTAGAAGATATTCCATTCTCGCCAAAACCAAGTGCCATCAATATGTATACATTGTGATTGTATGGCGACACAGCTAATGCTAAGAATAATGTATACAATGGTAAGTCAAGACATATAAGGCGCAGAGACATAATACTATAAGACAATTACTTTCAAGTGGAGTAATTAGTATAGATTATGTAAAGTCAAAGGAGAATATTGCGAGATCCTATGACAAAGGGCTTACCGAGAAATCAAGTTGTATTGTTATCGAGGGAATGGGTTTAAAGCCTATAAATGAGTTAAGTCTGGTGGAAACCTAACCTAGGTGATTGGAGATCCCATGTACTAGGTTCAATAGGCAAACCGATTAGATGAAACTCGCGAGAAGAACACATATTCGTTCATTCCTAAGATAAAAACGTGTTCGAAAGAAGTTCAAGGATATGTTAAACATTTAATGACAAATAAAATTGTCACCTATATGATAGTAAATGTGGGTCGCATTTATGAGAACGAGACAGCTAAATTCTCTAAATCTATCATGAAACCAGGATATGTCCAGGGACCAAAATGGACAAAAACGTATAAACCGAATTTTGATAATCGTGTCATGCGTAATACATATTGTCTTCGTTTACTACAAAACGTGAACAGCTTCAAGATCCTCCATATCCACTTTGCGTCACAAAGTAAATCCAATATGTTTTACTATGGTAAGTTCAAGTCTTTCGAGATACTTTTCCCGACAACATGACATGAGACTTCTCTCTTTTCGTGTATTATAATTTTTGTTATAATTTTTTTTAAAAAAAAAAAAAACCAAATTTGAAGAGAAATGTGGGGTATAGTGATATTTCTATTCAAATGTGGGGTATTGTTAGAACTTGAAAAATGTTTCAAGTGAGTTTGAATAGAAAACCTCTTTAGTCCCACATTGCTCACTTCAAAGAGTACAAACTCTTTATATACAAACATCTACTTTAAAGATTTGCTTTAGAGAAACCCAATGGATATAGTCCAAATTGGCACCCATTGGGTAATAGGTGTAAATATATATATATTTATATAATAAATATATATATATATATATAATTATATTTAAAATCAAAGATAGGGCCTTGGGCCTTGGGGCCTTTGGGCTTTGGGCTTACATTTGTTAGCCTTGTAAAATCAAATTTTTATTTTATTTTATTTTCTTTTATTTTGTATTTTCGAAATTAATTATGTTAATTTAGTTATTTTGTGAACAAAAAGTGCATCATTGTTGAAAACAAGTGCAATCTGTTGAGAATAGGTGTGATCGTTGAATATATTGTTTTGAACAGGACACATTGGTTTGAACCAAAGGCTGCCTCAAGTTCTATTTAAGTAGAACTAAAACACTTTGAAATACATATAATTTTCGAATTTCGTTTTTGAGAGAGAGAAAAAATCACGGTTTATGCGAGACTTTTGAACTTGGTGATTTTTGGTTCAAAAGAGCATCCGGTTGTATCCTGGGGGCAGATCTTTGAAGAAAATTCAATCACCGAATTCAAGGAAATTTCTGTCTTAGGACATTGCTTCAGGTAAGCCTCCTGCTTAGAAATTTATTTTGTTGATTGATTCTTTATTAATTATTTGTAAAACTTTATTCATTCATATATATTAGTATCATTATTTATTGTTCCTGACAACAGCTTCGGTGGTTAATTGTTGATGGGTGATTGATTGCGCCTGCGAGATGGATGTTTGTGTGAATGATCAAGATTGATTGATCAAGATTGATTGATCAAGATTGATTGGATGAGTGTGTGTGTGATTGTAATAATTGGTTGATTGATTGAATGTGTGACCAAAGAATTGGTTGATTAAGTGAGTGTGTGTTGTGGATCGACATTAATATGGATTGAAGCATAACATAAGTATTCTTGGATTTGTTATCTTCACTTGCGGTTGTTGAACCATAAAATGATTGAGTTACTGGGTGGTTTATTGCTATTCACAGTGGCTACGACAATTGAGTGAGTGATTGATGAGTTGGTAGAGTTTTTCGCCAAGGTGAAAATTATTGAGTTTTTTGCTCAAACTCTATGTCCTAATTTAATTAGGATTTAATATTTTAGTTTGTGTTTAATTAGTAAGTTTAAATTTTAGTAGAATTTGATTGTTTTAGAAGCATCTATGTTTGAGTGGATAGTGGATTTGTGAGTTAGAGTTTGAGACGGGTTAGGAGTTTGTGTCCTATATAAAGGACCTAGTAGATTAGTTTTGTGTGTGCTTTGATTTTGAGCCGTGGTGCCTTTGTGCACCATGTTGTGAAGTTTGAATGTTAAATACAATATTATTGATAGAATAAATTAATGAGTGTTTGATTATGTGTTTCCGCTGTGTTTGATGTGTAGTTTATCCCTAACATTTGGAATGTCGTAGTTGGCGTCCAACAAACCTATTCTTATAGATCGCATAGATGCTCCAGTTAATGGAAATAAGCATAACGTTTTTCTTTTTGATAATTAATTTATTTATTAGCTCGTATACATTAAGGGAATTGGGTATTTCAATTTTGTAAGGAACACGTGGATGAACTTATGATAGATTTTTTTTTCTTTTTTTGATATACACATTCATAGAAATTGTTCACTTAACAATGAAATTACATCGATAGCACTCTTCTCTCATTCTTTAGAATCAAAGCAACATCGTGAATGTTTGCAAACTTATGTGCGACTTAGACATTTTTTTTGTCAAATGTGCCAAATTGACCATTACATATATCTTAATTATTTTGCTTCTGTGCCCTACATCAATAGTCTTAAAAAGAACATATGGCTTATTCAACCTAAAGCAAGAATTGGTCGAGGGTTGTCAAACCCCAATAGTTCCATCTTATGCCGCTCATGATTCCTAGCTTACATGCTCCACGAGTCTCATCGATCAAATGCTTGCATTGTTGAAGTTTGTATTGTCTTTTGGAGAGGAAACTAAAAAAACTCTCTTCCTTAAAAAACTTGAATGAACTCCGAAACCTTACAATAAGGATGAAAAAAACTCAAACATCCCTACAAAGAAAGGAAATTCAAAGCCACTCAACAAGGAGAAGAAAATTCAAAACCTCCCGATAAGGAGATGAAAAACTCATTTTTATTTCTCTACAACCCACATGAAACAAGAGTTATAGCAAAACAATAAAAGAAGAAGATGAGAGGGTGTGAGGGGCCACCGACATAGATCTCAGCTAGAGGTGGCAAAAATTCAAGTCCGGACGGATCCGAGTCCGGAGAACCCCTGCGCTGTAAGGAAATAAATTCATTGTCAAGACCCGACCCGGACTCGTTTGTCTATACTCGTTTTGCTTAAAATTCGGGTTGTCCGATTGTCCGAATTTGTCACAATCTTGAAAACTAACTTCTTATATTAAAAGCTTCTTCAAATATTAAAATATTCACATATTATAATCTCATGTGATGTAATTTAAAAAAGTAGGGTCAAATTCATGTAATTAAACATTTAATGTCTAAAAATAATTATTTAATTATAAAAAAATAAAATTTAATTCATTATCCAATCAAAAGATATCTTTGATACATTAAACCGAGTGTTGTCCGAGTTTGAGTTTACAAACCTTGTCCAGATTCGATCCGATTTTAAATTCAAACAAAAGAACTTTAGCTAGACTTGGCTCAGATTTGTTAAAACATTGTCTGAACCATTTTCATTTTAAACATGACAAAACTGAATCGACGGGTTTGAACACTAAATTGTCCGCCCTATCAAACGCTAGAAAACCAGCGGCCGTGGTTGTTAGCTACAGATATGAAAAACGCGAGCTTTCACACGAAGGCGGGAATTTAATTATAGATGTATATAGGTAATTGGACTAAAGATCGAAGTCAAATTGACCTTAAGAAGACCAAGATTTACATTTGCAACTTGCAAGTAATCGAAAAGGTAAATAACAGATACGCCACTATTTTTCATCTGCTACTTTCAGCTCTATATGTATAAAGTAGCACCACTTGATCGAACGGTCACGATGCACGATGAATCACTTCTGATGACCAGTCCCAAACGCACCACCATTTTGACCGTTCTCACTGTTGACCTTGTTTGACTCCCCAGCAACCACCACCTCCAACACCGCCACGTGTCCTTTGCTCTTCTTTGCTTCCAGTTGCCTACGTGTCGACTTGTAAAACGTGGCGTAGAGAATCAGCTGCGCCAGTCCAAACAGAGAACCGAGACTGTTGGGTATCTGAAAAAGAAGTCAGAGAGATGATCAGGTGGACTTGTGAGTCACATAACAATGTAGCTACTAATGATCTCGGACACGTGTCGTTCGATGGGTTACCGTGATGAAGAGATCGAACCGGATGAGGGCGTAGCAAGTCCAACACAGGCCGTTGATGAATGATGCGAATGAGAGGGAAAAGGGCATGTATTCCACGCTCCGCGTAGTGATCACCAGTTTCTGCATCACGGCCAAATTAGTGCCACGTGTTGTTCAGAATATTCTTTAATCCATATTTGAAATTAAATTTCAACAAAATACAAGTATATTCTTTTTATCGTTTGAGAGATTTTTGAACTATTAAGAGAATTCTTGCAACATCAATAAATACTCTTTTTTTTTTTAAATTCATTTAAATTTTTCTCGCGAAATCAAATGTGAACGCCCATTCCATTTGAAGAAAATGATCGAGTCTATTGTCACTCGAGCCAACTATTTTAATAAAAATATTAATATATTTATAGTTCAGTTTACGTATTATATATGCTGAAAAAAAATATAAGCGCGTAGTATACATCAATATTTGTTTATGATAGATATATATTAATATTTTTCTTGTAAACTTAAATAATTAAGAATATAAAAGACAAACATGAGTGAACAAAATAATGTATTTTAGCACTGAATGAACCAGCCATGTTTTTTCTTTCAAGATAAGATTTCCTGAATTAGCTAAATGTTAAGTCATAGTATTGATAAATTCGAAACTAATTATATATAAGTGTAGAAATGATATGAAGTAGCAGCTAACTTATTTTGAGAAAAAAGTAATGGCTATCATATAGATGCTCTAGCATATATGCTTGCATGCCTATATATAAACTATATATCAGGCTACGGATTTCAAATTAATTACCAAGTATTTTCATATATTAGTGCTGTGTATATATATCTATATAATTATATTATATCATCGTCTTATGCACTAAGAAATACAGAATGTAACAAAAAAGGGAAAAAAAAAGACTAACAAATAAAAATAAAAATAAAAAAGAGATGATAATTAATAATGCAATAGGGCTTTAGGAAATGCGCATATTATCCTAATATCTTTCCTTAATTAACGAGAGGCCTCAGTTTAAAGCGCCCCAACTACGTACGGAGAGTTTTTAAGACTCTTGACATATTGTTGCCCTTTTTGTTCCTACGTACGTACGTACCTTCCTCAAGCTGTACATGCAAGTTAATTATCAAATCATAAAATCACCTTGAATCATGTAAAATACTTGATGCAAGTTATCAAACTGTACATGCATGCATGAGTTATATGCATATCATTAGAACAATTTCGATATTTAATAGAGGTTTTTAAACCTTATTAAAGGGGGGTGTTATTAAATAACACCTAATTGATAAGAATTTTAAAAAACCTCTATGTAATACATCTATTAAAAATTAAAACACAACACATTTTCACATGACATTTAATAACACTCTATTTAATATGGGTTTTAAAACCTCTATTAAAGGCAAAAAATGTTCTAGTGTATGTAACCTGGAGGTCCTGGTGAATGGGTTAGCCTAACGAAAATATCAAGCTTGGGATGGTGTGAGTTAGGAGTATTCAGGTTAATTTGATTCCCCATTGCATTAAAATTGTCCAGGCCATTGAGATATATTACTCTAGGGCTTCGTGAGAATGGTCAAGCACGCCTGAATACCCACAAACAAACGATATAAAAAAAAAAAATTGTATGGAAGTCTAGATGTGCTTACCATGACAACCAAGGGAGCGACATACATAATGGTCCCAAAGAAAACACAAAGGGCTCCAACAACCAAAGAGCGACGTTCGTGAGTATGCACAAGTGTTAGCACAAGAAGAGCAACAACACCTACAAACACCACCTCACCAACCAACACCCCCAACACTCTAAGTCTCTTCTTCCCATCAGAGTACACAATGAAGAGTATCACATAGATGAGCTCTATCACGAGCCCTGTGCCGTTGATTGTAATGACCAAAATGCTGTGGGGGTGGACCATTGGGAGGCCATAGAGCACCCAAAACATGCAGTTCAAAAGGGTGGCTAGGTAGGGAGTAGGTGAGAATTGCTCCACCGAGCCTTTCTTGCATATCTTGATGAATGTTGGGCTGTTCATCAAAAAAGGAAACAAAATATACTTAATGAATCAATATATATATATATATATATATGACGATGATTGGAGAGAAATGTTACGTTGGTGACAAGAAGAGCCCAAGTGCTATGATGTTTCCTGCAATAAAATTAGAGATGAATAAGAAGAGATTATATTTGTGATCATCAAATCACACATGCTTGATCAATTAAGTTTTGGCTAGCACATGAAGAGATTGTAAGAAAAATAAACTCTACTCAAATTAAAGTATTCTAAGATGCATTTTTTGAGTATAAGCAAAATTTAAGTTGATCATTATTTTTCCCTTTTGTATTCTCCAATAGTTTTTCTTTTTACTTATTTCCTCCACAAATAAATTCGTGAATAATTTTTGTCGTTGATTGATCTCTATATTGAATATTTACTTGCCTTTGGAACGATAGATCTTTTTCGTTTCTAAATAATTAGAAAATAAGCAATTGGAATGAATCTCCTCAAACAAACAAATAATACGAAGAAACCCTAGCGAAAATTATACTAATAAAGAAGTATTGACATGATCTTGCTATTATTATAGCATGTAGTACCTAAGATGCCGACCGCGGTGCGAACTGCATCCGCGGAAACCATGGTTGATACAAGAAGAAGAAAAAGAAGAGATATATAGGAAAAGAGTTACACAAAAAAGATGAGAGAACTAGAGAAGAAGACAATGATATATGAATATGAAATATGGTTGTGTGCAACACAATTTATATGTGAGCTAGCTAACTATATGGCTAGCTGGCTAGGCTTCTAGCTAGCTAGGGCAGGGTATAGTTAAGTTGGTAGGAAGTGAGGGAGCAAGTTTTTGGGTCTATCCCTAACCTCTCTTTTTGTGTAGATAGCAATTAAGTGTGAGGTGATTACATGCATGACATGCAGTGGGGAGTTTGATACTAAAGTGAACACATGGGAGGGGAAGAGTTAATGTGGGAGATGGATCATGGCACTTTGTTCAAGATGCTCAAGAATTCATACAACAAATTGTAACTCTTACACTGCTTACGTTTTTTTTTTTCTCTGCCTTCACTTTGTAGCCAATTACCCAAGTCCACTATTTAATAATGGACATGTAAGAGCTATTGCATAAGTTCACTTCTTTCCCCAAATTTATTTCCAACTTATCCTTATACATATCCAAAGTCAAATATTGTACATGTACTATAGTATAGCATGAGTCCGCTTAAATTTATTGGTATACTAATGTTTAAATTAAAAAGAAAAAAATTGATTATAGGAAGCTTTGACGATGACAAATCATGGTTATATATAAGAAGTTATTTAGTCTTCCCTGAGGAGTTCTCTTGTTATTGTAGCACAATTTAGATGCTAATTAATATTTGTTCTTTTTACAAGGTGGTTAGGCCCGTTTATTCATCAAAAAAAAAAATTACAAAAAAAAGAAGAAAAAGAAAATGTTGACTTACGTTACTGACACTGTAAATCCAGGTGATCAGTTGACATTTTAACTCGTATGGCACACAATTCAAATAAAGAATTAATAATATACACGTGTGACAATTAATCACAATTAACATATTGTCACAAACTCTTATATTGGTCCTAATCAATTACTTCTAGTTCTTCAAAATGTATGGTCTTTTAAGTACATTCTCTGAGATGGAGGATGCATAGATTGCCAAAAAAATAAAGTTTGAAAATGTTGTGGTTCAACTCTTGTTAAAATAAAAAATAATAATAATAAATCTACTTGAACTTATAAGTCTAGACTCACAAAGAGATTTTTTAAAATTTTACAAATATTTAAGAGTATCAAAAGAATTTTTTACAAGTGATTATGTTTGCTTCCTAAATTGCTTGAGAATGACTTTGAAATAAAAAAAATCTTGACTACAGATTTATGAGTCTAAATAGTACTGCCCATAAAAAATTACATTATTCAAACAAATTAAAGAGGCGGCATGAAGATATATAAGATTAATTTTGATTTGTTCTCTCTTAATTTAAGTCGATATTCGAATTATCTGACTACTCTGAATACGCCTTGAGTCGCCCCATAATTGAAAGGGGAGAGCTTTCAATATTAATTGACATTTTCATTCCCAAAGTTCTTACTCGTGACCAGTGACCACTCACTATTCCCAAATGGGTAAGATTTGCTTTCAATATTTTTTTAATTTCAAATTTCCTCATTAATGAAACAACATAACTTGTTCTTACTTAAATATTTACAAAAATTTTTAAAACTTCCTATGAGTGACCACTCACTATTCCCCAAATATCTTAAAACAATTTCACATTGACAAAGAGAATCACATTTATGATTGATGTTGTAGAAAAGTGATTAATTGCAACTCCTTCCGGTCACAAATATAAGTCGTTTAATGTAAGGGCACAAGAATAAGACAACCTTAATTATAAGTGTAATTTACATATACGCACTTTAACATTAAAGGCCCTTTAACATTAAAGGAATTGAAGAATAGAATAATCATAAATATTTGAATTGTATAAACGTATAATTGGTAAAAGAACAATAAATGCACTCTCGAATCCCGAAAACGATTTACTCCCTCTGTTTTTAAGTGTCTTTTAAGGTTGTTCAAATTTTTAAGAAAGTCACTTAATTATCTTGATTGAGGAAAAAATGATAGTCAAATGACTAAATCACCATTTATATCTCCTAACCTTATCACTTCTACGTACGTACACTAGTTATTAATGTGTAATTATTAGACTTTCTTTTTCTCTCGAGGGGTATAAAGGTCAATTAAGTAATTAATTTGTATTGAAAGTATCAAATGACAGATATCGTGAAATATCTCAAAATAGTTAAAAAGACACTTAAAAATAAACGAGTGAGAATCTCAAATTGGCTAAAAAACACTTAAAAAGAAATAGATGGAGTATAATTTTGATCAAGAAGTTTTTGCTAGAAAGACTTCCAGAGGGTGTATTCAATTGAAATTTTAATAGACTTTTGGTTACTTTTATTGACTAAAAACATTTAGGGGTATTAAATTAAAACTTTTAGAGAGTTCATAAAAGTAAGGTATATTCAATGTGAACTTTTATATATAGACTTTTAAAAAGTTTCTAAAAGTTTTGGGGTATTCAATTTAAACTTTTGTAAACTTTCTAATTATAAGGGGTATTCAATTTTTAAAGAAATTTTATGGATTTGTGGGTTTGGATGACTTTTCAAGACTTTCCACCTAACCCTATATATGTTGAAATTATTTTCATCTCTTCAACCTCCACTAGAAACTTTTGTGAACTTCTCATTCTTGTCGACCTACCTCGCAGAGCTCTCTCCCACTTCTCCCTCATTTGCTTCGACGCTGCCAGAGGTAACATCCTAGACCAACATCTCTCTCTCTCTCTCTCTCTCTCTCTCTCTCTCTCTCTCTCCCTCGTTCTTATGGATTTATGGCACGATGACACGTTGATTTTGATGTTGCTAGATTGATATACATGTTGTGTTAGGTGGGGTAATGTACTCGTTCATATTTTTTACGTTTTGCCTTTTCGTAAAATTTTGGCTGATTAACAAAGTTGAATTGAGTAAAACAAGCTTTGCACAAAGCTCCTTTGGATGAACGACATAGAGATGAATCTGAACAACCAGAAAAGTTGAGGAGGGGATATGTTAATGACTTGAGTAAAACTTTGGCTGATTAACAATTTGTGGTTTTTCAATGGTAAAACTTTGGCTGATTAACAAAATTGAATTGAGTAAAACAAGCTTTGCACGGAGCTCCTATAAATGAACGACATAGAGATGAATCTGAACAACCAGAAATAGTGATATTAGTAATGGCTCAAATGGCTCATCCACGCCAAAGTGGTTTTGTTACATGTAATCATAACTGCAATATTTTATTTACCCTGAAACTTTTGTCATTAAGAGCACAATGCATAGTATATTAATGACTCAAAACACCACCCATACTCATAAAAGCTCCATTGTAGTCCAAAGTCCAAAATATGCAAGAAAATGCCTTAATCGCTTTCTATCATCCAATGAAAAAACTTTCATCCGTCCCGGTCTCACAATTAAGCCAGTAAAAACATCAGCAAAAAATCATTGCCAGCATTCATTCGATTTTCCAATTGAAAGCAATGAGAAATAGATCGACCATTTCTACCAGTATTTTTCTTTCAAAATACAACTTTTAAATCAACTAACTAGTGTAGTTAAGTTCTCAAGATTTACTTGCCATGCATGTATGCACATGTACAATATGTACTGCAAATCCTCTCTGCAACTAATTTAACGGCTTAATCATGCACGTAACACTGTGAGAAGTAGATTTACAATTAGCTTATTTGTTTTTCCTTTTTCTTTTTTTCTTTTGTTAGTGACATTTTTTTAATGATTAGCAAAAGACCATTAGGAAGGTTTTATTAGGTTATGACAATTTTTACATATATGATTATAGTGTGATGGAAGACTCACAAGTAACTGTTGAAAACCAAAAAAAGAAAGAAAAATGGTGTGGTAAAATATACTACATGGACTACGGAAGAGAGCAATGAGTTGCTTAAATTGTTGGTTGATGCTGCAACTCGTGGATGGTGTGATAGTAATGATGCTTTTACTAAAGCAAGCATTGAAAAAAAATACTTCCTGTTCTTAATACAACACTTGGATGTGAAAGAAATTTCTTAAATTACAAAAGTCGATGGAAATGGTTCAAAGATCGTTATCAAGACTATGTTGAGCTTATGCGTTGCAACTCTGGATTTGGATGGGATCCCGTTACTAAAAAATTCACGATAAGTGATGAAGTATATGAGGAATACTTCAAGGTGAGATCTTTAATTATTTCATTAACATATTGTACCGAAGCATGCATTAACTCCTTTTATTTTTGACCAGTCTCATCCTAATCAAAGACATTATCGGACGGACACATTTACTGATTAGGATGACTTAAGGATAATTGTCGGAAATGCAACTGCATCGGGTAGATACTCGATTGGACTTGGAGATGATACTAATGCTAGGACATTTGAAGCAAAGGAAACTAGTGGTGATGTATTGGAAGATCTTACTTACGACTATGATGCTGAGGCTTTTGTACAAAGAAACGAGCATCAACAGAAAAGCATAAATCAACCTCCAACAGTTGGAATTTTTAATGCACCTCCAATAATTGAGCCAATGAATTTGGAGGTTCATTCAGTAACCAAAAAGAGGAACAGAGCTGAGAAATAAGGAAATTTAGACTCAAGCAGAAATAATAATTTTCAAATAGATTCTTTGAATAACCGACCAAAACAATTTCTAGTTTCGCTGATAAGGTTGATAGATTTATGGCTAGAGCTAAGGATGTTGGAAGCTTATTAAGAAAATCCTAGATTTGCCTGATAGTACTCGTTTCAAGGTCCTCGAGTTGTTGAACACAAGAGCCAAAAAGATTGATTTCATGGAAATGTTTTCCAAAGAATGTTCTAAGTGGATAACGTTTCAGTTGACAAAATGGGTAGTTATTTATTTTAGAATTTTTTTGGAAGCCACTTAAAATTTATTTTATTATTTTATTAATGAATACATTCTTATTTTATTAGTTTGTGTTTTTTTTTTTTTTTTCAGACTTCGCCAGAATGTTGGATTGATGAATAATATTTTGTTTGAAGTTGATAATATTTTTTTAGTATTATTCAATATTGTCATTGTCAACCATGTTTTAAACTTCCACTTGTTGAATGTTATATTTTTGTTTGAAGTTAATAAAGTCTATCAAAGTTTATCAAAGTCTATCAAAGATTTTTAATAACCCTAGTAATTTATTTTTTCAATTAAAAAGTAACTGAAGCTTTAAAAAATGTGCAAGAAGTTCATCAAAGTCAATGTTCATGGATGTTTATCAAAAGTCATCAAAATAAAATTTATCAAAGTCTATCAAAGTCCTTAAAAAGGTCCATTAAAGTTAATAAAAGTTATTAAAATAAAGTCTATCAAAGTCTACCAAAATTTTTAAAAAGTTTACAAAAATCTACAAGTCTCTAAAAGTCATCCGCTTATAAAAGTAACCAAAAGTCTATTAAAATCTCTATTGAATACACCCCCCTTACTCCATTTCTTTTAAGTGAAGTCTTAAGGTTGTCCACATTTTTTAAGAAAGTTATTTAATTATCTTGTTGATTGAGGAGAAAGTGGCGGTTAAATGACTAAATCACATTTCATCTCTCATAATCTCTCCACTTCTACATACATTAGTTACTAATGTGTAATTATTATATTTTCTTTTTCTATGAAGGGTATAAAAGTGAATTAAGTAATTAATGTGTATTAGAACTATCAAATGACAAATATTGTGAAATGTTTTAAAATGACTAAAAAGACACTTATTGTGGATTGGAGGGAGTATATTTTTTACCAAAGGGAATAATATTTTGTTAATTAAATTAACTTTCAACGAAGCAATTAATGTTTTGTATAGATGATTCCCTTAATTACGTGCCACATTAATTTGTTGAAACGAAAAACATCTTCAAAATGTACGACAAAGTATTTATGAAAGAAGGGAGTATTGTGACATCCCCTATCTCGATTAGGAAAAATGCCCGGCTTGAAACCCTAATTAAGCCCACTAACCTCGTAGACTTAACTAGAGCTAGCAACCTCTCCATTCATACCTGATAAACTAAACATGTATATCCATATCAAATTTAACTATCAAAGTAATACGCAACGGAAATATTTTTTTTTCGATATAATTGAATATAAGGAAATACGAAGTTTAACAAAACTTCCAAACTATTTAGAAAATTACCTCAGCCCTGTTTATATACATTAAAATAAGTCAAAGGAGTTATATAGATACAAATAGGTCATTACATCGTAGAAAAGATTCTCAGACTCCTAAATCTTCTCTTTCCCCTCAGCTGAAGTGTTGGGTTGCACACCTGAAATGTGTAAAAGGAATGAGCACTCCAACTAGCTCAGTAAATATAGATTCATAGTATGCACCAATATTCCATATAGTATTCAAGGAAAAACATGCAATAACAACACAATCCAATAATATCTAACAAGGATATAAAAACATATAGATTTAATACATATTCGGATGCAAATTAAGCAAATATTTTGAATTGTGATACTGTGATTCCCATTTATTTCATAAAACTAGGGTCAATTACCCATCGACGTCATTAATGTGATTGCTAAATCGGTATGTTAGCCTTCATACTATCTTGCCCATCCATTAATGCCCAATGGGTCTATCCCAAAACCCTCTAATGTGCATGTAATCCATACAACCTATCGAATTGAGTCTTATAAACATATTCTCAAAATCATGAGTTATAATATGGTCACATCACACACCGTTTTTCATTTATCAAAAGCCATCACAGTATAATAGATTCCCCATTCTATGTCGATAACTAAATAAACTATATATACTAAATAACCAGGCAACATTGATAAATAAGCGAATATGTACTTACCTTGTATAAGTCCACTCCCATAACTTTTCGGGTCTCTAACTTTCTCCCAGGTCAATCCACACCTATCATAAACCAATCATAGTAACTATAAGTCTAATGTACTCTATTATAAACTATTACAAACTCTAAATCAGTCCATAAGCCCTCATTCAAATTCATAAGAAAAACAACATTGTTGCTGTTTTGGGCATTGATTAGCGCGCTAATAGGCAGGATTAGTGTGCTAATCCCTGCTTGTACTGCCTGTTCTTCAAAATTATGTGTACCTAACATGCTAATCGCGCTAGACTAGCAACAACAACGTACTTCTGCAACTCCAATCCCACCAAAACACCTTCAAATCGATACCAACATCCACAAATTCATTCCCAATTGCTTAGAAACATTAGATATGAGGCGAGGTACAAAATTGGAACAACAACAACTCATTTTACTTTGTTTTCCTACAATCACATCCAATTCAAACTTTGATAAACACTAAGACTAAACATACCTGCGTGTTCCTCACGAGGCGTTCTACCAGTTAAGCTCCTCAACTTGGCTCAAATCCTCATCTTGGACAACTTTTCACGCTCGATAAAATTTGATATATATTAATTGTTAAGTTGATATATATATATATCCTCAAGATACGTATTGTGTCATCTCGGGATCGATCAAACCGTTAATGCATTAAATGACACGCGCTAACGTGACATTAAATTTCACACGTCTTAACTCAAGCTTCATTCGAGACGATCAAATAATATATAAAATGACTAGTTTCTTAATTTCCATTATATCTATATATCCTTATATATATATATATATATATATATATCGTGTTTATCGCTTACGATAAATCCGCCGATCACGTCCACGTGTAGACACGACATGCACTTCCTTGCCACGTATCCCTCATCCCTCACGGTGTACTGGTATTTTGTAATTTATAATGTATTTATCCCATATGAGCATGTATACACTAGAACATATTTGGCCTTTAATAGAGGTTTTAAAACCCCGAATAAATAGAGTGTTATTAAATGTCATGTGAAAATGTGTTATGTTTTAATTTTTAATACATGTATTACATAGTGGTTTTTTAAAACTCCTATCAATTAGGTGTTATTTAATAATACTCCCTTTTAATAGGGGTTTAAAAATATCTATCAAAAATCGAAATTGTTCTAGTGATATACCATATCAATATATACAACCTATTTATATTTTAGTTGTGCAAATCAAACAAACACCATACATCATACAAAGGCACATACACACTAATAGGGATATGTCGATCTGAACGTTGTTCCTAACTCGGATTAATTAATAATTGATTTAACACTAATCAACAGCTTAAGGTAACAGGTCATTACAAGTATGAATTAAGTTTGAGTCAAAAATATCATGTTAAAGGACCTTACTTCCTTGTAAGCTTTTTATGAGTTAACTATGTGTTGGTCCCAATTAGAATTTGCGCTTTGAGCCTTAATTATGTTGGGTAGTGCTAGGCGTACATCGCAATGGCACATCATAATGCACATCTTACTTTGACAATCACTAAAAAAAAACATGCACTATTTAGCGAAGAAAATAGCGATGGGCTATTTCCTGTCGCTAAAAGGCGATAGATTAGCGAGGGGAACCATTACTAATCCATTGACTCGATTAGTGACGAGGTTAGTGACAACCATCGTCGCTAAAAATGGAGCCGCGTCGACGGTTGGCCGCCACGCGGCTGCTAGGTTGCATCGGATGCAGGGGATTACACTACAAAAAAGTCTACAATAGCGACGGGCTATTCCTCGTCGTTATTAAGCGACGGGTCAGTGATTGGGGCAATCGCTGAACCTTTGACCAGAATAGGACGGGGTTAGCGATGGCCCCCCGTCGTTATTTTTGGGCGGGAAAACTCTCGCCCAAGCCCAGTTTTGCTCGGCCACGTGGGGGAGTATTGACGGGAACCCCCGTCGCTATTTATTCGATTTCCATATCAAAAAGCGTTTTCTCTCCCACTCTCTGGTTCACTTTCGCCCGTCACATTTGGTCGTCTTCCTTACTCGACCCGGCCCTCCCTGCTCGTCTTTGGTTCTCCCTCTCCCTCTCCGTGCTCGACCTTCTCCCTCTCCGTGCTTATCCCTCTCACCGTAACCCTAAATCCCCGCGCCAACCTGCCATCCGGCGCCTCGCTCGACTCGGCCCTCCCTGCCTCCGCCTCGCTCGCCCGCCCCGCCACCTCGTCGTCGCCACCACACTCCCATCTCGTTCTTGATTTGGGATTTAGGTATAAATTTTTATTTATTTTATTTATTTTATGTTTTTTGTTATTTAAGTTGATTTCTAATATTTTTTGTGAAAATTTTGTATTTTTGTGGAAATATGTATTTTATGTGAAAATTTGTATTTTTCTATGAAAAAGGTTTTTTTGCATTTATGTTAAATTAAAAAAAGTAATAGTTTGATAAAAGAAGTTGTAATTTTGTATTTTATGTTGGAATAAAACTTTTGGAAATTAAATTTGTATTTCATGTATTTTTAGGTGAATAAAATTTGTTAAATTGATTAAAATGTAGGTTCGAATAAGTTTTGCATGTTGATATTTATTATTTCTTTATTTTTATGACAAATAAAATACATGCTTGTGATTTGAATATAATAGTTTTTTTTATTATTTGTGATGTTTATTACATGATTTTTTTTGTATGTGTTAGTATTAAATTAGTTGAATTTCAAATATGTCTATTAAACTATTATTTAATTGTTTTTTACTATAATAAAAAAATCAAATTAAAATCTATTTAACTATAATAAAGAAATTTGGTTAAGTTGAAAAAACATTTAAGTATAAAGTTAATTAATGATACAAATTCATTGGAGAAATTAAATTTCGATTAGGGCAAAAAATAAAAGAGTACATATAATATATATTATACTATAAATAAATATAGAGTACTTAAAAACAATTTAACTTTAATAAAAAAATTGTAATTGGTTGAACAAAATAATATTTATATAACAACGCTTACATACGATATATATAGATATATACAATATAGGTAGGGGGATTGATATTCATATATATAATTATATATATATATATATATATATATATATATTTTATGAAAAACTAAAATAAGTATGAAGTTACAAGTTAAATGAAATATAAATACGGTAAATCGTATTGATAAAAATTTAATAAAATCATGCAAATTTATTGGACAAATTAAATTTCGATTAGGACAAAAATAGAAGAGTATAATATGTTATACTATAAATAAATATAAAGTAGTTAAAAGTAATTTAACTATAATAAGGAAATTATAATTGGTTGAATCAAATAATATTTATATAGGAATTCTGATATACCATATATATATATATATATCTATATAAATGAGACAATAGAATTATAAACTGTAAATATTGAAATAAAATTTGAAATTTGAAAGGAAAAATTAGAAATTAGGCAAAATTACGCAAAAGTATATGCATATATTGTAGCCAATGCGACTAATTACGGTAAACAATTGACTAAAATGTATAAAATATATTACGCAAAAGTATGTACAAATGCAATCGATTCGACTAATTACGATTAACATTCGACTAAAATTTATATAGTGATTGATGTGTAGGTGTATTCAATTGGGGTTGTTTAGGTCTTTCGAGATGTCTGTGTCTCCAGATTGGATGTACAACCGTATTGAATGCGGTTACATTAGATTAGATTTTGTAGATGGCGTGAAGGAATTTATAAAATTTGTCATGCATGCAACACTGCACCACTTACTTGAACGAAGCGAAAGTCATTGTCAAAAATGCCGCAACGACAAATACTACGATGTAGACACCGTAGAGCTTCATCTAGTGAGGGTGGATTCGTTCCCGATTACTATCGTTGGACCGCGCATGGGAGGTAGAAATAGTAAGCGACGAGGAATATAAATGTGATGATCCAATAGATGAATATCCGACATCATATCATCATATATACACGACATTGTGGGCCGCGGTTTCGATTGGAATCATGAAGAGAGCCGAACCTTGAAGCGAAATATTTTTGAAATGATTGACGCGGCGAATCAACCGCTTCGATCGGGTTGCAAGAAGATGAATAAACTCTCAGCAATGGCACGTTTATTGACGATAAAGTCAAATCATCATATTTCGGAGAAAGCATTCGACGAAATTTTGCAAGTATGTAAAGACATGATGCATGAAGAAAACTGTTTGATAGATAGCTTTTACAAATGTAAGGGCTTGATGCACTGGTTGGGTCTCTTATATGAGCAAATTGACTGTTGTCCCAACTTATGCATGTTTTATTGGGAGCTTGACTCCGAGCTTACATCTTGTAATTTTTGCGGAGAATTTAGATTTAACTCTAACAAACGCCCACATAAGACAATGTTTCACTTCCCTTGGCGCCTCATCTCAAGCGTTTGTACACCTCGAAATGTATGGAAAAACACATGGGGTGGCATGCAAAACACGCACGAGAAGAGGACAATATGCAGCATTGCTCCGACTCTTTGGCATGGAGCCACTTTAATCAAGTGAACCCTATGTTCAGCTCCGAGGTTCGTAATGTTTGACTTAACTTATGCACTGATGGGTTTCAACCTTTCGGAATAGTCGGCAAACCGTACTCCTCGTGGCCGATGATTCTAACACCGTACAATTTGCCTCCCTCGATGTGTATGAAAAAAAAAGTGATTTTCTTAACAACAATCATACCTGGGCCAACTAATCTGTCGCAAAAAATTGACGTGTTTCTCCAATCGTTGGTGAAAGAATTGCAAAAGTTATGGTATGATGGTGTGCCTAGCGACGACGTATCGACTAAGACAAACTTTCAAATGTGCATTGCACTTTTGTGGACCGCTAGTGACTTTCCAGCGTACAACATGCCATCGGATGGAGCACGCACGGGAGGATTGTTTGTCCTTATTGCATGGAAGATGCCGATGTTTTTTAGTTGAGGTTCGGAGGGAAAGCAAGTTGGTTCAATTGTTATCGATGTTTCTTGTCGCAATATTCAAATGAGCGAAAAGACAAGTCTAGTTTTTGCGAGAGATAAAATCGTATCTAAAAAGCCACCAGCTAATAAATCATGTGAAGATATCTTGCAAGAAATTGAAGCTTTAGGACTAATGAAAGTCACTGAATTGGGTCAGATGCAATCAGACTAACGAGTGGAGAAAACAACGCATACTGTGGGGCTTGCCTTATTGGAATACGAACCTTATCAGGCACAACCTAGACGTGATGCACATTGAAAAAAATGTCTTTGACAATATTTTCAACATAATCACGAGTGTGCCGGGGAAGACGAAAGATAATGCAAAGTCTAAGGAAGACTTAAATGAGATTTGTAATCGTCCAGAACTTCATTATGATCCAATTTCTAAGAAATATCCCAAGGCACGATATGTGCTAGACAAACAAAGAAAACAAACGTTATGTAATTGGATTAAGGAATTGAACTTCCCTGATGGTTACTCGTCTAACATCGGATGCAACGTATATTTTAAGAAGTTGAAGATCTTTGGGATAAAAAGCCACGATTGTCATGTTTTCATGCAATGATTGTTGTCGATTGATTTTCGAAATCTCTTAGATGATGACATATGGATTGCAATTAGCGAGTTAAGCATTTTCTTCAGAGATTTAACAGCTAGAAATTTAAATGTCGAGAATTTTCGGATTTTGCATGAAAACATTTCGAAGATATTGTGTAAGTTGGAAAATATATTTCAGCCAAATTTTTTTGACTCAATGGAGAATCTCTCTATCCATTTGGCGTACGAGGCTATTATTGTTGGCCCAGTACAATTTAAGTGTATGTATCCTTTCGATGGGTAATCAACTAGACTCGTAAACAATTTATATCACACTCTAACATATACATTTTAACTAACTTACTTCTACAAATATAGGTACTTGAATCATTTAAAAAATAATGTTAGGAATAAGCCAAGGGTTGAGGGCTCAATATGTAATGCTTACTTAGTGGAAGAAGCAGCCGCATTTTGTTCTTATTATTTTGAGGAATACGTCTCCACCTCGCACAATCGTCCGCCCTGTAATTATGATGGTGAAGTCAAACCAAGTCAAAGTTTTAATGGTCACTTATCAATATCACCCCCCCCCCAAGTCGAGCCTGCGGGAGATCAAAGAAACGTTATCTCACGATGACGAGTGTAATGCCGCACACTCATATGTGTTGTTAAATTGTCCCGAGGTCGCTCCATTCATTAAGTATGCTTTAATCTTAATTATTATCACTACAAAAAAACAGCAAATCAGAAACGGAATTAGAAACGGAAATAAGTTCCGTTTCTAAATCAGAAACGGAATTAGAAACGGAATAAGTTCCGTCTCTAAATTAAAAAGCTAGCGACGGAATTGAGACGGAAATATTCAGAGACGGATTTGAGACGGATCAGAGACGGAATTAGAGACGGAATTAAATTCCGTCTCTGAAAATGGCGCCAACATTCCCACCAAAAATTTCATTTATTACAACCGTCCGTTACGTCTCGAGATTCGTGCATGGTTCGATCTCAATGATTCAAAAGACTCTCTCTCTCTCTCTCTCTCTCTCTCTCAACCCTAAACGCCCAAATCTCTTTCTCTCTCTCTCTCGCTCAACCCTAAACGCAACAACACCGCCTTCTTTTTCTCTCGCTTCGCTTTTTTCTTCTCTCGTCGCTTGCCATCTCTCGCTTCGCTTTCTTCTTCGCCCGACCTTCTCTCGCCCGGTCACGCTCTGCTTCTCTTTCTCGCTTTTTTCGCGCTTCGCTATGTCTGCTTTTCTTTCTTTCTTCGCTTCGCTTTTCTTTCGCTTCTTCGGTCACCGCTGCTTTGCTTTTCTTTCTTCGCTTCGATTTTCTTTCTTCTGCTACGCTTCTTCGCTTTTCTTCTCTCTCGCTTTCGGCTTCTCTCTTCGCTTCGCTTGCTTTCTTTTGCTTTTCTCTCGCTTCGGTCACCGCTTTCGCTTTCTCTCGCCGCTTTTTTCGCTTCGCGGTTGGCACCGCTTTCTGCGCTTCTCTTTCGCTCTGCTTTTTCTTCGCCGGTCACCGCTTTCTTTTTCTTTCTGCTTCGGAGGCCCTCGTGTGTCCTCTTCGCCGTTTCGAGAAGGTTCGATCTCTCTCTCTAGAATCTCGTCGATAAGGTTGGGAAGTGGTTTCACTCTCATCCTTCTCACTCACTGGGAAAATCTCGTTTAGGTTGAAGATAAGGTCGGGGTGCGGGGGAAGGTTAGGGTTTTGATTTTTTTTGTTGAATACTTGAACTTTCGGTGATTTCTATGTGTTTTGGTGCACCGATCGCTCTCAGTGAAGTACGTAATGCTTCTTCACTTTCAGTTCCTTTGATTTTCAATTTTTTTCTTCAATAGTTTAAGCTTTGGTATTTAGGTTTGAAATCCATTTGATAATCTTTGTTGATCAAGTATTGTGTTGTTGTTCAATATGGCTTAAATTGAGGGCTGGATTTGTGTGATTAGTGAGTTGGCTAAATTTGGTTAGCCTTAAATTGAGGGCTGAATTTGTGTGATTAGTGATTAGTGATTAGTGAGTTGGCTAAATTTGTAGATTTGTGTGATTTTCAATATAGACAGTAAAAGTTTCCATGTATAAATCCAAAAAAATAGTTTCCATGTATAGTGATACTGTATAAATCCCATAAGATTTTTAATATGAAAACCTACTTTGGTAGGCTTTCTTACTTACAAAGTAATTGGTGATTAATCTTATGGGATATATGGTTGTGAATCTAAATTTCTTATGGATCTTGCTACACATGCATGTGAGGTTATATTAATTGAATATCTTGAACTTGTAGTCTTTAGGTATATGTCCTATTATTTCTCAATTTGTGTAAGTTTGTATTTGAGGTTTTTTTTTTTTCAACCCTTCTTTGCTTCGTAGTAGGTCCTTCATTTACCTTCGAAAGGCCTTGTGAGGTCATTTAGACATCCAATTTTAGTTTGCTTATATTCTATGGTTCTACCTCAATGTTCATTGAGTCTTTTGTTTTCCTCATGTGGCGGACTTTTTCACCGATAAATGTATACTTTGGTTTTAAGAAAATTAGTAGGTTATTGAATAAATTTATGGATGCTTGATACATCTTGACTTTGGTAGATCTTGTGTTGAGTTTTTCTAATGTTGTGTAAGTTTAGCCGATCGCTACGCAATGAACAGATCCTATTAGATGAGTATCGTATATACCTTGACTTTAGAAGTTTCCAATGCAAGTGGTGCATAATTGTGATGAGACAGTCTACTCCAATGAGGGTAAAGTTTTATTCAAGTTGTTGCATGTTTGTGCGAGGATCACTACAGTTCCGATGCCAAGTAAATTTTCTTTCATTTTCTTTCTTTCGTTTTTGCAAATTAGTAACACTTCTCCAAATATTGTGCTCTAAACCATGTTTTGAGCTCATGTCTGCATTATGTCAATCCTTTAATTTTTAATGCCATTTGAAATTGTTGTCCTTCAAGTGGGAAACTATATTCCAATTTCGCCAAGACGGATGATGTAGCGAATGCACGCATACAAGAAGGGAATGGAATGGAAAGCCGAAAAATGCTTCTCCCATACAAGCAACTTTGTAGTGAGAAAAAGGTAAAGTTTTCTATGTTAACCTTCAAGCCTATAAAAACAAGCATATTAGAGAATTCAAAGTGGCAATGGTATGTTAGATGTTTCTCTTTAGTTGTTTTTTAGACTAACTATTGATGTGAATTTGAATCATTCTTTTTCCTTTTAGGGACTTGAAAATGGTTCTCTTTAGTTGTTTGATGCATAATGGATTTATGACATAAGTAGCTAATGAGTAGTAATTAGAAACTATTTATTCGGATTTTATCTTTTATAGTTTCAGCTCAATGTGCCAAACAATTTATTAGAATTTTATTAGAAATTTGCTACTTGCTTACAATGTATTCTTTTTTGGAACTTTGTAGGAAACGATAGGCTTAGACAAGTGATTGAGAAGGAAATGCTAAAAGTCGAGGTAAGTTTGTTCTTCCCAAAATGACTTGTAATTTTTCCACATGACCTTATTAAATGTGTAAATTCACAAATGTTTAGTTTAGTTAACAGCTTCCATGCTTAATAGAGTTGTCTAATGACTCTCGCTTCTTTGTATTGTTGAAATAGAGCATTTTGACTTAAAACATAAGCCATAAACCAAAGATAGAGATGGGCAAAACATTGGTTAAATATTTAAGAGAAATAAGTAGTTAAGTTCATACTTCACAACTTAAAAGGTATCCTAGTTCCTCATAAGCCATAAACTAATGATCTATAATTTGCATTGTTGTTTGAATAAGGATATGTCTTCTTTAAATTTAGGCAATAACAAGTCCATATCATTTTTTTTGGTGTGATCAATAGTTTGATACTCATTAAGTTCATACTTCACAACTTAAAAGGTATCCTAGTTCCTCATCAAGTTGATATTGTCAAACTCAACCTATGTAGAATATTGTGTGCTCTAGATAAAGGTAAAGGAGTCACCGTCACGCTTGGAAAATAAGGGGTGGGTTGCAATAGGTCGAAAGCCAATGTAAATCGATCTTTATGAAATGGATTAAACAGTTTATTGTTTGGTTCTTGAAAGTTAAAAAAGCTCGGTTTGAAATGAGATGAGTGAGCTTATGATAAATTTTGTAGCTTGTGAAAGTGGATTGATTGAAAATAGTCTTATGAGTTTTTTGGTCTATCTATGAGGTAGCATATTTTTGTTTTCTTATATGTTTTTAGAAAATGAAGATAAAAGTGAAAATGACAAACATTGCTATCTTCCTCCTACTTTGAATTGGTAAGAATTTAATTTACTTAAATCAAGATATGCAAGTGTTTATCATCGTTTGTGGATTCTTAAATCTCAAATGAATTAATGTTAATCTTTTTGCTTGTTTGTAGACTTTGATGGTCGAGTGCGTGGATCGTCATTATAAGTTCGATGTGAGTCATTGCTCTTCTACCTTAGCTCTATCTCCTATGATGCTTATGTCCCCGAAAAATTTAAGTTCAACTATTCAATTATTAAGTTGTTTCAAATGTCCCTCCTCGTCGTCAGGTGGTGTTGAAGAACATCTCAAGACTTTTCGATTGATAATTCTTTTTGTGCATATTTATAGGATTGTAAGTTTTTTTTTTTTTTGGTTGTTGAACAATAGGATTGGTGGTTTTGTGAATACTTAGAAATTTGGAGCATTTGTAATACTATACAATTTTTTTTGGATATATATCTTTTTCAATTTTTGATTTTTACATTTTTGTTCTCTCAATTGAATATTTGTTGATATATATTGTCGATGTATGAATGTCAATTTATTATATATTGGCGAGTTAAATGTGCTTGGATTGAGACCTATATATGTAAGACTTTAAAAACTAAACAAAAATGAAAATTAGAGACGGAAATAGCAACGGAATCTTTGGATTCCGTTGCTATTTCCGCTCTAATTTTCGCTTTTTGTAAGATACATAAATCGAAACGGATTAAATTCCGTTTCGATCCGTCTCGATTAGCAACGGATCGTAGACGGAAATAATCGAAACGGAATTTATTCCGCTCTAATCGAAACGAATTAGAGACGGAATAAATTCGCTTCTGATCCGTCTCTAAATCGAAACGGAATCCATTTTCCGCTTCGATCCAATCAGCGACGACGTTTTCGAGAGACGGAACGCATTCTCGTCTCTGTTCGCTTCTCAATCCAATCGAGAGACGGAATTTTTTGAAATCGAAACGGAAAATTCGCTTCGATTTGCTTTTTTTGTAGTGTTATCTTAAATTTATTCAATCGCAATCCTTACATTTTTCAATTCTGTTGTTAGGATGTTCGTATCGGAATTGCGTTCCAAACATGTGAATATTACATAAAGTGTCATCGATGAACATCTTGAGAAACATTTCTCAAGTTGGTTTCAACAATTCGTAAGTCATTTGTACGTGGATATTAAAATAATTCTTTCTTTTTGTTGTTTAACTGAAATTGAAGTTTATGATTGAAATATTTTTGTAGTAGGCTCCATCATCTATTTAAGATACAACACTTCAAATGTTGTCATACGGCCCTAGTCGACTTTGCACTGTACATGCATATCTTATTAATGGCTACAAATCTCAGACCGTTTCGCATCGCTCAAACAAAGATATGCGTAGTAGCGGGGTCTACAGTTAAGGGCACGAATTATGCACAATTGACAATGAATTTTACAGGCAATTAGAAGAAGTGATTGAAATCGAATACAGTGGATTCCTACGTACTGTGTTGTTCAAATGTCAATGGTTTGATCCCACGATCAATGTTGGGACAAGAGTTCACCGATCCTTAAAAATCATTGATGTACATCGAAATCTGCGATTGAACAAGTACGAGCCTTTCATACTAGCCATGCAGGGTAGTCAGGTGTACTTTCTTTCATACATAAGTATAAAAAATGCGCAGAACAATTGGCAAGCTACATGCAGACTTCAACCGAAATTCATCGATGAACAAAACTTAGTCAAAAACGTTGACAATGAGCCTATAGAACAAGACACTTTTCAGGAGCAGCTACTCGAGCATAATACTGAGGTCGATTTTGAAAATAATGTTTCAACTTCGTTAGCTTATTCTAACGAGGCACACATGTCGGTCGTCGACAAACAAGACGATGAAAGTGATAACTCCGATTTTTCATCGAATGATGAGGATGGTGACGACGAATCATGATATTATTATGTCATCAGTTGGTAAATGATGCAATTACATTTTTTTTACTTGTGATGTTGGAGGTTCAACTCAAAATTCTAATTTAGTCTTTATTTTTTTATAAAATTATGTCGTCAAGTAGAGGTTACGCCTCATCTTTTGGTGAGGGCTCCAGTGGACAATCCAATAATCGATCCAGCAGACGATCTACCGCTACTAGAGGTCGACGATCGGATGGATCACATCGTCATTTTCATGACGATGCTAATCCACCTGCACAGACTACTCAGGGTTCGTAGAGTCTGCATCCATACCCATATCACCCTTCTCAGCAGACTCCATTTCGTCCATACCCATACCACCCTTCTCCGCAGACCTCATTTCTCCATCAGACGCCTCCCCCACATTATGCACATCCATCTACATATTTCATGTCTTAACCATATGTTTTTGTAATAATGTCACTTCTATGCAGATGTATTCTACTTTATTTTCCTCCCTACCCACTCTACCCATTGATGGTCGTGGTATGTTTAGGTCGGGTGTCGAGCCTATATTTTCATCATGGGGATCAACATCTCCTTCACATCTTCATGATTGTACGCACGACCATCGTACAGTCTCACCACCACTCCGTCATGATTTGCATGCCTCGCCCTCTCGGGGTCAGCCAGTAGAGAAGTCGCCAAGTTCTTCGGCACATTGTTCGAGCGGCTCGTCTATAGGTACAGCCCCACGTGGACGACGACGAAGCAGTACTACTGCCCAACCCTCGGGGCGGATATCATTGGTCGTGAAAGATGACATATAATAAGTATACATACGAAGTTTTACGTTTACTTATTTCTTATAAACTTTGTCTAACGACTCGTTTTCAATTTAATGGATGAAAATTACACCCGACAAACAAAGCTGCCTGGGAGATGACTAGGGCATACAAACACTCCCTGCACAAGGATGGTTATTCTTAGGAGCATGTCTCGCAGCACATGCGAAATATTTACGGGAATCAATGAAAGGTAAAGTTGTTCAAGTTAATGTTATTTCATTTACATAAGATTTATAAACAATATATAATTGAAAAGTGTTTATAGATAAATTTAAAATTTTATTACTTTTTGCCTATATATACTTTTCATTCGACTAGGCGTCATCGGATGACGTAGCTATTAGAGAGGCATGTGATAGGCAGATTGTCACTCGGTACACTGATTTTATTAGCAAGATGTGCTCAAAAGATAAAAAGCCTGCACATGTATCTGCCGAGATCTTCTACCACTATAAGAAGATGCGGTCCACTCCTAATTTTAAGAAGTCGGAGCGAACAAGTAAAAATCGGAGAACTGAGTCAGGGGGACCCGATACAGGGATCGAAGTGCATACTGGTGGCTCAATATCCATTTATCACCACATAGAGAAGTTGGTAAGTTATGTTATATTAAGTTTATATATGATATACATGGATTAAGTCTCAAACTTAATCCTCTTTAAATATGTGTTTTGTAGGCGAAGAAGTTGGGTCGACCTCCGACTGCTTTGGAGTTATGTTTATTCTTCCATACGAAAGGTCATGACGGCTTAACTTTCCTCGATTCGAGAATAGAGAAGATCGTCGTAAGCAAAAAATTTTGCTTTTAAATCTTGTTTAGTTAATTAATGATAGGTATTAATGACTTCTAAATATTTTAAATTCTTATTTTAGACGTCGATCCAACATAGGCGGATTAAGCTGACACAGTCGCAGCCTGACACCCCGATAGATGAGCGCAACGACAAAGGACGGACAAATGGACTAGGGTGGACACCGTCGGGGTCACGGCGCAGATATGCTACAACTGGAGGAGCTGGAGGTGGAGATGGAGCTGGATCTTCTCGGCCTATTTCTTCTCCTATGAGCCCATCGAGCTTTTGCGAGGGACTTCCAAACGATGCATACACACATTCTTCAGGTTATGCAGATCACACTCTAACCCAATATCGATTGCTAGAGGTCCAAGGTCAGTTGCGTTGCATGGAACAGACTCTAATGGACAAACTTCGAATTTCATTCGCGTCAGCGCCTCCGAGAGATGTTCCAGCCAAGGACTCAGAGACCGACGACGATCTCAACGATGGAGTTGACTTCCTTATATAGTTGTTCATATTTTGTTTTATATATTTTTATACTTGTAATTAACTTTTTTATTCTATTTGATTCATTTTGATCGATGGACTTCAGTTATTAACTTTAATTTCCTTTAATTTTCTTATCCGTATAGTTATTCTGAATAAATTATATAGTATAGATTAAAATATATTATTTTAATAATAATTTTTAATAAAGGTTTATAAAGAATTTTTAAATTTAAATATTATTTATATATAATATTATTTTCAATCATTTCATTTAAAATTTAATTTTAATTGAATTTAAAAATTTTCATAAAAATTATTAAATATTATATATAATAGTTTTTGCATTTATATAAAAATATATAATAGTTAAATATTTTAAGTATTTACATTTAATTCCATTGGAAATTTAATAATTTTTAATAAAGTTTTTAATATTTATTTTTTATAAATTTATTTTATTACTAACATTGAATTTTAAATTTTAAAATATTTTATTATATTATATATAATATTTTTAGCATTTTATAAATATAAAATATTTATAAATATTAATTATTATATAATATATATAATAAAAAACTTTTTTAAAAAAAGTTTTTTTTTCGTAATTTAGCGATGGGGTTAGCGACGGGCTCCTGTCCCTAACCACAAACCACGTGGCGACCAATGAGCCACGTGGACAATTAGCGAGGGCTTTCATTGCTAATTATCCACGTGGCATGTCAAAATAGTTTCGACCACAATCACGTGGCAAATTAGCGGCAGGATGTGGCGGCAGGATTAGCGACGTGTGGCCTGTCGCGCCAAACCTGACACCCCGTGGCTAAAAAAAATTAGCGACGAGAAATTTAGCGACAGGGTTTCTCGTTGATGTCACTGTTTAGCGACATAAAATACCAGATTAATTAGCAAGGGGGAAGTTGTGTTAGCGACTTAGCGACAAGAAAGCCCTGTCGCTAATCCCGTTACTAATTTCGGGGGAGAAAAAAGGGCTTTCCCTATCCTTTTCCCCCATTTCGAGTTTTCATCTTCTTCTCAACCTGTTGCAGTGCCCTCATCCCTCCTTCCGTTGCAGTGCCCTCGTCGATCCCTCCTCCTCGACCCTCACCCCTTGATCTCTCTCTCCCTCACGACCCTCTCTTTACCTCGGCCCTTGATCTTGCTCTCCCTCACTGCCTTTCTCCCCCACCCTCGGCCCTCGACGTCGATTCACGCGCCTTTGGTGCTACTGTCATCAGTGGACCCTTGGCTCCGACCGTCCCTGCCAATACCCCTTTCGGTGCCACATTCTGCTTGCATTTAGGTATATATTATTTATTTTTATTTAAATACGATTTTTAATTAGTTTGTGAAATGAATTTAATCAAATAAATAATGTATTTTAAAATCTGTATTTTGAGTTTATAAAAAAATCGTTGAAAAATAAATTTGTTAGTTTGAAATAAAAAACATGTATTTGTAAAATATTTTGGTGAAAAATAAATTTGGTAATTTGAATGAATTTATAATTTTAGCGAAAAATAAAATATATAAGTGACGTGATTTTAATATAGTTTTTGTTGTGATTATTTGTGCTTTTTGTGTATGGCATGATTTAATATATATGTGTTTTCATATGGAATTTTGTATATGGCATGAATTTTGTTGTGATTTTGGAATTTTGTGATTTTGGATGATTTTCGTATATGACATGATTTTTGTTGTGATTTTTGTGCAAAATAAAATGTAATTTGTTAGTATTGAGATTTACACTTTTTTCTTTTTATATGGCATGATTTAATATGTTTATTAGTTGAGACAAGGTAAAATAATATATATACATTTTACTAATAAAATCTTATTTAAATGATAAAAATTAAATAAACAAATTACATTTTAATTAGGACAAAAAATAAAGGACTAATGTTGAATAAAATAATATATATAACTTAATTATACTATATGTAATGAAAAAACACTAAATTAAACCAAGAATTTTAAAACAAATTGAATATTTTCCGTTGATATATGCGACTTTTCAAGGGATTCGTCCGCCTTGTAGACTTTCAGTAATTATATTTTTCTGATTTTCCACTTACAAAAATTTGATGATGTCTTTTTGTATTGTTGTAGTTGAACTTTAGTAATTAGTTTCTATTTGCAGGGTTGTTCAAAGACTGGAACTTTCGAAATCTAGAGCATCTGTTTTGACTTCGGTTAGCTGTATTTGCTGAGCCATCTTTTGTTCCCCCCTGAGTTACATTTTCCACGAACTGCATTGTGGTCAGTTCTTTTCAGTGTGTCCTTTTGAATTTAAAGCAACCTGTTTATCTTTCAGGGTATGGCAACAATTGGAAACTCATTCTTCTTCTTGGGTAGTCGTTTGGGAGATAGTTTGCTTGTGCAATACACTTGTGGGTTGGGAGCATCATCAGGGAGTTCTGGTTATGTCAAGGAAGAGGTTTGTGCTACAACTTAGATGTTTTGCTTATGTTCTTGCAAGGCCCTTCAAGAAATTGGATGGTCTTCTGTATCTATATATCTATTTATAAGTGAAAAGGCACAAGAAATTATTCTGACAGTCTCAGATGTCAAGTTTTTCTCTGTTCATGAGCTTTCTTTGGAACTTGGATGTGGAATTTACATTTTATAACTGATGGAGATTTTAATAAATTCTGGTGCTACATATGTTCATTTTATATGTTAACTTTGTATTTCGGTTGTTCTCTAATTATTATGAGTTTCTATTATAATATTCTACAAAAATTAGGGAGGGGTGGTTACGGTGGTTTGGTCACTTGCAAAGACGGCCTACAAATGCCCCCACTAGAAAACTTGACTCAATAGAAACTGTAGAAATTCGACGAGGTAGGGGTAGATCAAAGTTAACGTGGGAAGCATTAATTGGGAAGGATTTTAATGGTTTGGAAAGCTCACTATCAATTGCACTTAATCGAGCACAATGGAAAAGTTTGATCCATGTAGCCGACTCCAATTAATTTGAGACTGAGGCTATGTTGTTGTTGTTCTATTATAATATTTTGTTATTGATCTGTTATCAAAATCATAGTTATTTTATTGAGTCACAGGTTGTTGAACCTAGAATTAATCATTGACCAGGAGACAAAGCAACTTATATCATGAAACTGGGAAAACTAATAAGAAAAATGAAAATCCTCCTTTTATTTCTACCAGGTCTGTTTTTATTTGCTGACTGCTGATACTATTTGATTCCTACTAAGGGTTTGTCAATGGCTGTGTTTTGCTTGAGTTTGCCTTTTAACATATAGGTGACTGCTTGTTATGGTTTATGCATGGAAAACTATGTTTTACGCCCTTTCTCACTCAAATAATGTTTGTTTTGAAGATGCATTGTGCACATCATATTATAGAATAAAAAAAATTACTTGTCAAATAATGTTTGTTTTGAAGTTGCCTTTTCTGTTGTTTCTCAAAAGAAAACAGTGTTCTTGATTGTACAGTCAAACTCACAATGCTTATTATATTTGTAAATGTGAAAAGACTATGAGCTTAAATATTGTTGAAAGTAATAGTAGATATAGAAAGCACTTTCTTTTTGTTTTTGCACAACACTCTAATTCTTTCCCCTTTAGCAATAAAAACACTTAGATAACCAGTTGTGAATATGAGATGTATATGATTATATCTGAACAGATTTTCCTTCTTTTTGGCAGTCAGAGGAAGCTATATTACGAGACCAAGAAGAACGAGAGCAATTGGAGAGGAATATAAGAAATAGAGATGCAGCTGCAACTAAGAAGGTAAGAGTTGAATTAGGCTTCAAATGCTTCTTTTGAAGTCAATAACTTGTTACTCTTGTTACTCTTTTTGGCATATAAAATGGATTGTATAGTTTTGTTTTGTTTTTAATGATTAAATTACTCATGCATGTTAGGGGATTTCTTTTTCGAAAGTTTGAAACCCGAGTTAGAATCTTACATTAGCATTCTTTTAAATGCTTATTTTTCCATTGTTCATAAAAAAAAAAAACTCAAATTTCCCATCTGGTTTGTGATTCATCAAAACCATAAATAAGGAGTCTAGGTCTTTTAGACAAAATAGAAAATGAAAACAAACACAGGGAACAATGAAGTTTTTTATTTTATACCTAAATCTGATTGCTTTGTCAAAGACATGAAGAAATCTGCATGTATGTATTTTATCAAGTTTAAAAACATTGGATAAGGACATAAACAATGATTCAAGATCTTTGTTGACGAGTTATAGATATGTGCAATGATTTATTGCTAAGCCCTTTTATGGATATCAATGGACAAGGTCTTGAAGGAGTTATGTTCTTGCCTTAGTTGCCTTGTCAGCTACTAATAGAATGTTGGAGTGCATTTCTTCAACCATTTCAGCTTGTATGTTGTGAATGAGCAGTTTGAAGAGCCAGATCTTCAGTTTAGTAGTATTTGTTCAGCAAATTTCAGTGACTATAGAATGCTTTCTTTTTGGTTATAGAACTTTGAGATCTTGCATTTTCATAAAATCTTGTTTTGTGATCTGGGTGGTGCTCAAAATTAATTGTGTTTGGGTTGATTTTGTTTGTTTTGCAGTTGTAGAAAAGTGTTGAAAAGATGAGCATATCAATTCAAAAATACCATCTTATACTTTTGCTTTGCATAGTTAGAAGTTTATATCTTTTTAGTATATATGTTGATATCATTGTAAGTAAAAATATATTTTTGAGAATGTATTGTAATTCTCTTTTGAATTGAAAAATAATTGGAAAATATATAAATTGTTTTCATTTGTCTTTCTTTATGTTTGTTTTTATATCTACAAATAATAATAATAATAATAATAATAATAATAATAATAATAATAATAATAATAATAATAATAATAATAATAATAATAATAATAATAATAATAATAATATTGCTAATTTGGAGACATTAAGTACACAAGTGTTGTCAATTTAAGGACATTAAGTGTTTAAGGGTTGTTAATTTGGAGACATTAAATGCACAAGTGTTGTCAATTTATAAAAACTTATCTATGAATGTACAAATTATACTATTTTTATATATAAAACTTCTAATCTATATTGTAAAAGAAAACAATTTAAAGATTATTAATTTATATTATACGTACAATTATATTAATGTAGTTTAAAAAATTGTGCTTACTATATATATATATATATATTGAAAAGAAACATAATTAAGCAAAAGAAATAGAAACAAAGTAAAACACGTAACATTTAGTAATTTTTTAGATATATATACAATATATGGATATACGTATAATACTATATATAGAATTTATACTATATATTTGTAAAAGAAAACCATTTAAAATTAATAATTGCAATATATATATTGAAAGAAAATTATAATAATTTATAATACTTGTACAATTGTATTAATGTGCTTTAAAACCTTAATGAATAGAAAACATAGTATTTACCGTATATATAATGAAAAACATAATTAAGCCAAATAAATTTATGGAAAATAAATTGAAACAAAATAAAACACTTAAGTTTAATAATTATGGTAGCTATAATATATAATAACATTAAGCAAAGTATATTGTTACCAATTCGACTAATTATGGTTAGCATTCGACTAAACATTATAACATATATAACACAAAATATAAGCAAATGCAGGCAAATCGAGTAATTAGGTTTGACATTCGATGAAAATGTATATAGTGATTGGTGTGTATGTGTTTAAATAGAGTTGTTTTGGTCTTTCGAGATGTCTGTGTCTCGAGATTGGATGTATAACCGCATTGAAGGCAGTTACACTTGATTGGATTTCGTGGCTGGCATGAAGAAGTTCATAAAATTCTCCATGCAACACTGCACCACTTTCCCCAACGAAGCGAAAATTCAATGTCATTGTTGAAAATGTCGAAATGAGAAATACTACGATGTAAACACAGTAGAGTTTCATCATGTGAGTTAAGGACTCGTTCCCGTTTATTATTGTTAGCACCAAGCATAGGATGAAGAATTATTAAACGATATGGACGATGAAGGTGATGATCCGATAGATGAATATTTGGCGTCATATCATCAAATGATACACGACCATGCGGGACCGAGTTTTGATTGGAACCGTAAGGAGGTGTCGAACTCTGAAGCAAAAAATTTATTCGAAATGATTGACGTAGCAAATCAACTACTTTGGCAAGATTGTGAGAAGATGACAAAACTATGAGCAACATGACGTTTGTTGACGATAAAGTGGAATCACCATATTTTAGAGCAAACATTCGATGAGATCTTGCAGGTCTGTAAAGACATGTTGCTCGAAGACAACTGTTTGATAGATAGCTTTTACAAATGTAAAGTTTTAATGCAATGGTTGGGTCTGTCTTATGAGCGAATCGATTGTTGTCTTCAATTATGCATGCTTTATTAATTAGGGGCTCGATTCCAACCTTATGTCCTCAAGCTTTGTTAGGTAGGTTTAACTCTAACAAATGCCGCACAAGACAATGCTTTACTTTCCCATGACACCTCATTTACAGCATTTGTTCGTGTCGAAAGCTACAACGAAACACATGTCATGACATGCAGAACACGTTAGAGATGAGGACCATATGCAACATTGCTCTGATTCCATTGCATGAAACCACTTCAATCAAGTGAACCCTAGCTTCAACTCGAAGTTCGTAACGTTTGACTTGGGTTATGCACTGATGGGTTCCAGCCTTTCGGAATGACCGGCAAGTCGTACTCCTCGTGGCCGGTGATTTTAACGCCATACAACTTGCTTTCGTCGATGTTTATGAACAAAGAAGTGATGTTATTAACAATGATCATACCTAGACTGACCAATCCGTCACAAAAAACTGACATGTTTCTCCAACCGTTGGTGAAGAAATTGCAAGATTTGTGGTATGTCAGAATGCCTACTTACGATGTATCGATTAAAACGAACTTTTAAATGTGTGTCGCACTTATATGGACTGTGAGCGACTTTCCAACCTATAACATGTTGTCGGGATAGAGCACGCACAGGTGGACAGCTTGCCCTTTTGTATGGATGATATCGATGCCTTTTGTAACGACCCTAAAAACCTAACTCGTGTCAAGTGTCATTTCAGGATCATACGTGGGACCTATTTGTCGTGATACACATGTCCAAATCTCGGGAGTCGACATCGATGTATGCTATTTTTGTTTGACGCTTGTATTATTTATTAGACCAAAGATTGAACAAGTTAAATTAAATTAAATTTGGTAATGTGCGGGTAAGATACACGCGGGGCACATTGATGTCGAGACGAGCGAAGGCGTACCTCGAATTCCGTGTCGACGTGAGACTGAGGTATCGACTTATGGGGTAAGTCTAATGTGAGTTAAATGTGAATTTATGTTGGTTTAATAAGTGGCTAATGTGGTCACCTTAAATATAAACATTAATGTGACTATAACTAGTGAAAAATTAAAATGGCCACATGATGTGTCTCGAGACACGCATTAACTCATTAAGAGACAATGAGTTAACTTGTGAGTCATTTATGCATGACTTGGGTTAATAATTGAGTGAAGGTGGTCCTTAGACATGCCTCGAGATACATATGCACAAATGGATGTGTGACCATAGTTCAATTTTTATCCAATATATATAATTCAAACTCTCACTCACTCACATCGTTTTGGCAAGGAAGGAGGAGAGAAAGAAGAGAGATTGCTAGTGTGCACTTGGTGAAAGAGATGAGAGATCCATTGGAGTTTTGGTGGAGAAGAAAGTGTTCTTCTATCTAGGTAACTCCTCCACTTCATTAACAAAGTTTAATTTGGTGATTTTCAGAGTTGGATGTTGTTGTTGTTGATTTTTTGTGGTTAAATGTGGGTTTAGGATTTGATTTTACATCTCAATTGTGCATTTGGCAAGGCAATTAGAGGGTATTAAGGTTGAAGAAGAAAAAAAAAAAAATAGAGAGGTGAAACAGAATCGTTTCACGCTTCTGTTCACTTGGCTCAAAAAAGAGGGGGTATTGGGCCAGGCCAACTCAAGCCCAGCGGGCTGGGCGAGCTGGGCCACACCCAAACAACTAAACCGGACCGGTTCAGCCAGCTCGATTCAGGGAAAAATGGGCCCAAAGGGCCTCAAACTCAAAAAAATAAAAAAAAAGATTAAATAACAAAAAATCCAATAAAATCAGGAAAATTCAAGAAAAATTAGGAAAAATTGGAAAAAAAAATTAGAAAAGGTTGATGAAATTGGAAAAATACTTGTTGACATTGTCGAAAGTTTTACATCAACAAATATTTCCTCAAAAAGTGTGCCGCACTATAATTTTTTCAAATTTGAACACTTTTGGGATTTAAAAATCTAAAATTTCTCAAATGGGCTCTAACACAATATAAATTTGCCCATATGATTATTAGAGGCATAGTTTACTAGTGTCGGGTATTGAGTATAGATTTGGAAGCTTGTCAGAGCCGATTTGAGTGCGTATTAGCTTTAGCTTGAATACAGGTAAGTAAACCAGCTAGAAATTTTATAGTTATTTCTTAAGCTTTAAATTTGTTGTTATTGCTCTGTTCATCATTTCTTTTGAAATTACTATTGGTTGAGTGGTCCATTTGTAAGTGAGTTATTGTTATTATTTATCTGTGATATGAGCTATTATCTGGACGTCGTTGATATCTCCCAATTGAGTGTACGTTGGGGGCTTTTATCCGGTCCGGGGATATCTCATAGTCGCAAGGGTTAAGGCTGGTAGGTTGTGTCTCGTCTCGAACCCGAGTCAGCTGGGCTTTTGCCACGACTCAACGACCTTTTGGTCGGGATTCCCTATTCTGTTTTCGTATTCCGAACCCCCACTTATCGATTGATTTAGTTACAATCTTTTATATTCATGTGTTCCATGTTCATTTCTTTCTATATGTATGAATTATACTGATTTATTTATTTCGAAATGTTGTATATATGTCCTGCTTAGCGTAACTTACCTGGGCTCGTCATTCTTGTGTTTGACAGAGTGCAGATCTACAGTCTAGCAAAGGAAAGCTCCATAGCTAGGAGATATCATTTGAGGATACCGGAGTAGTTCTTACTACTTCTTACTACTTGTCTAACATAGGTGATTCTTTTATATTATTAGCTATACTTGTTTTGAAATACTGAGAGTTGAGTTTTTGAGAGATTTTGGGTATGTATGTCTTGTGTTTACTCTCCATTGAATGTTCATTGATAATGATATACATAGTCGGGGTTTCACTCTCGGTTGTTTTAACTTGTGTCTTTGAGGTATTCATTTAGTTTGAGGTTTAATTGATTCCGCTATAACTATGATAACTCACTAATTGATTAACTCAACTTTAATTACTTGATAAATGGTAAATGGTAAAGGAAGGCTGACTAGGATTGCGTGACTCAACGAGACGGGCTCGAGGGTCCACGAAGTCTAGGCAGAGCGAGGCCCAGTTTAGGATTGTGGAACTAGGGCCATCACACCTTTCAATTGAGGTTCGGTGCGAAAACGACTGGTTTGATTGCATTGGTGTTTCTTATCGCGATATTCGAATGAGAAGAAAGACAAATTTAGTTTCCGTAAAGGTAGAATTGTGTCAGGCAAGCCACTGGTCGATAAATCGGGTAAAGATAACTTGCGTGAAATTGAGGCATTAAGACTGATGAAAGTTACTAAATTGGGTTCAGATACTATAAATAACGAAGTCTCGAAGAGTAGTGGGCGGAGAAAACGAAGCATATTGTGGGACTTATCGTATTAGAATACGAACCTTATACGACACAATATAGATGTAATGCTCACCGAGAAAAATTCGACACCTGCAAAGACACCCTACAAATGTCCCCACTAAAAAACTTGACTCAAAAGAAACTTGTAACGGCCCAAAATCGCTAACTGAGTTTACTTCCTTAAACATGATCAACGACCTGCACTATGGAACCAACTCCATGATATGTCCATTGACCGAGGCAAAGACCGAGATATATTTTATTTTTGTTGTGATGTATGCCTAGTGTATTGTATATGTGTAGAATATTAAGTCAATTTTATATTGGTGTATAGGTATCGTGACGAGCAAGGACATACCTCGAGTCACGTGTCAACGTGGGACAGAGGTAGCGACATATTGGGATAAGTTTAATTTATTTGAGTTAAATGTGAATTTATGTTGGTTTATAAGTGGCTAATGTAGCCACATTGAAAAGAACATTAAATGTGCTTATAGTTAGTGAAATAAAATAGCAAGCACATGAAGTGCATCGAGACACGTGATAACTCATCAAGAGACAAGGTGTCCAATTATTGAGTCACTCAAAGGTGACTTGAGGAAAAAGTGGAACAAGGTGGTCCATGAGATGAGCCTCGAAAGACATGTGCACACCATGAATCAATGGCTAGCAATCAAACATATCAACATTAGTCAAATGAGTATATAAGTCAACAAAAATGGTTTCTTATCTTCATCAAATCGTTTGTGCAAGGAAGAGAGAATAAGAGAGTTGCGAGAGTGCTCAAGGAGAGGGAGAAGTATGCAGTTCAATGAAGCTTTGGTGGAGAAGAAGGTATTCTTCAAGCTAGGTAACTTCTCAACTCCATTAACAAAGCTTAACTTAGTGTTTTCATGTAAATTGATGTTATTATTGTTGTTGTGTGTTGGATGTGTGTTAGGGACCTCATGTAACGTGTATGAGGGTCCCTAATGCAAAAAAAAAGCCTATGTGTAGCAAAAAATCCGAAATTTGAAGTGCAGAATTCTAGGTTCTCTTATATCTAGCGCTAGATCTGTGACTTAGTGCGCTAATGTCAAATGTTAGCGCGCCAACACTGAGTAGCGCGCTAGACAGTTGAGGTGGCGCGCTAATATGGCAATTAACGCGATATTGTTCACAATTAGCTCGCTAATTTCTCAGCCAGTACGAAAAATCAGCCAAGTCAAAAATGGTCTAAATACTATAAATGGGTCCAAACACACTCTAACACCCGTCACACAACTCCAGGGACTAAGCTGAGATCCCAGGAGTTTGGGAGCACATTTCGGAGTGTCAAAAGGTCGGATAGGCTAGGACAAGTGTGTGAATTGTAAGTAAAGAAGAATTCTATATTAGTATGCATTTGGTCCTTAAACTTTTATAAGGGTACATTTAGTCCCTGAACTTTCAAGGAATTTGAGTTTTTTTTTTTTTTTTTTTTAAGTTTTGTTGGTTGTCATCTATTCAATAATATAAACTACTTTACTCTTTTAGCTAGTCACATTAGCAGGATTTAACACCTTAAACGGTGAAAGGACCAAATGTACACTAATCACATTAGCGGGATTTAACACCTTAAACGGTGGAAGGACTAAATGTACATCTTTACGAAAGTTCAAGAACCAAACGTGTAGTAATAAAAGTTCAAGGATAAAAGCGTAAAAAACACAAAGTTTAAGCATAAAAAACTCAAAATTCATGGACCAAATGATGAGTTTTACCTCATTAGAATTCACAATCTTAGCCTCGATCATAGCAATAGTGCTTATCTTTGCTTGTGAGGGCATCGACTGCATTAGATCGAGCTTATTGGAAGCATCGAATCCATGTAACCGATCCAACTAATTTGAGATTGAGACATTGTTATTATTGAAATACAAAAGTTGAAATGACGAGAAATCAAAGACAGATTCAAGAATTTCATTTTATGACTTGCAAGCATGCAACGGAATCACAAATGAAGATAATGGATTTTGGAAAAAAGCTTCCCTGAAGTTATAAGGTTTACATGTTAAAACCATTACTATAAACCATTCACATTCTTCTAATTAGATACAAGTAAAGATGAGAAAGTCTGCAGACCTTCTATACAAGGAGACTATCGGCCGAGGCGCGGTCTCGTTGCGCTCTCGTTTTGCCTGGAATTCGTGGTTTCTAGCCAATGTAAATCTGAAAACTCTTTATAGACAGTATGATCCTATTTGAACTTGAATGGTACTCCATTGTTGTCAGCCTGGAAGAGCATCTTCTTGTGCTGATTGACATTAAAACATAGAATTGTCATTAATAAGGAAATGTCGAACCCTTGATAATAATGAATAAACATTACAGCTGAGTCGAAAAGCTTACTGCTCAGAATAAAGCCCTGAAGCAGGCTTTGAGCTCTCTCAGCCTGCTCTGGGGTGCCCGATATTCGAATCGTCTTTTCAGTTTGTTCGGGTCTATCTTCGACAAGGCTAACGCTTGCTCCTGATAACTGTCGCAGGCGAAAGATATTGAGAAGTGAACAGAGCAGACCACCACAAATTAGCTTCCTATACAAGTTCGTTATACAATGCACAAGCGCACGCGCGCAGACACGCAATGACGATGAACATTTGATTCCAAAGTTAAGAGGATTACCTCACTGATCTGTGCAAGCTTGTTTCTGACTATGAGCTTAGGTATTGCATGCTCTGGAATGATTACTTCTAGTGTACTTTTGGTGACGAGAGGCACAGACAATCTGTCGGACGAGGAGGAAAATGAAACTGAGATTATATATACATAATTGATAAAAAAAGCTAAACTCAATCGAGGTCGCAGAAGGGAATTGCGAAGTTCACAAACCTATTCAATCCACTAGGTGCGTCTTCAGAAGCATCACGCTCCTTTCTCTCCAATCCACCTCCAGAAGATAAAATATCCTACAATCATCAACGTCGGGTTCTAAAACAGTTAGGTAAAAAATTATAGACAATAAAATAAGATAAACGATGGAAAGAAAAGGCTAGGTAAGACCATACAGAGTAAAGAAACCGAATCGTCAAAATTTTAGAAGAACTGAAATCAAATATTCAGCAGAAAACACTGCCTAGTATAGGAATATTCACCTTCGACAGCCGAGAAGCAGCTCCAGTTTGTATATTCTGATAGCTTGAGGCTGGAGCATCATTTCCCGGATGACCTTCACGAAATAGATTACCATTAGCAGAATCAGCTTCTGCCACATTTGTACTTCCAGTATGGACTGACGTTGAAATTGATGATGCTGGCAAGTCCTTCTGAAATGTTGCATCTTGAAACAAGGAACTTCGTAGCTTCAATGTCACTTCGACAAGAGCATCTCGGGCAGCTGTTATCTCCCCAACTATCTGTAAATGCAAGACATTACTAACAATGTTGAACAATGAATACAAACTAACTACGAACTAAATTACAGAGACCTATCTTATAAACCATAAAGACAGCCAAACATCGTCATAGCCATAGCCATGGCATACGGGTGAAGCGTAAATCTGCCGCTTTCTCAGATATTCCCCATCAAGTTTATTTCGAGGCGGTTTGTTCTGAATATTTAATATCACAAGAGATCTTATCGTGCCTGCTCACATTCAGGTTCTAGTATCTTAGGAGTCTCCTGGTCCATGTTCCTCATTGTGAAGCATCATATCCAATATGCGCCATGCATATGGCTTTTCAGCCAACTAGATTTGTGCATGTTTAACTCATAGATTCATTATCGTGTTTAAGACCATTCTTTACATAGAGACGCAAGAAAGAGTAGACCTTCACAATGCTGAACTGCATGCATGGTTCAGCATTCTTTGTGCGGCCTAGTTTCAAAGAATTTCAATAACGACATGCTGCCAACTTAAAACAATTTTGGAAATGACACTGAAGAACTCTGAACATCAAAGATCACAAACCTGCAAAAGCTCATCGTCTCCCCTTGTACCTAATGGATGTTCTTCTCTAGGTAGGATCTGTATGTTTGCACCGGTTAATTTTCTCATCTCCAACAACGATCCATCTCTCCCCTCCAAACACCCAATTTCATTAGATGGAACAAGTAATCTTGTCGTAATGATATTATCCTTATCAGGACCAAGTTCTACAATCTGACTCTGGATATGCAGTAATGCTTCTTGAGCGGGGAACAGTTCATCATCTGGACCCTATAATGCGCATAAACCAGGAGTAAAGCAATCGACATTTAATGACATATAACATGTTAGTTGCTGATAGTTGAGCAGTCGAGTCATGTTCAAAGCCATTGTGTCAACAGATAAATCCAAGAAAGTCTCCTAGTACAGGACCCAAAGAAAATGTCACCTTCTATTTGGCCAATTATCAATAAGTAAGATTAGCTTCTCAGGGCTAAAAAAAATGGCAAGATTTAGTTTCTAAAGGAGCCCCTATCTATAAAAACTTTTAAGATTAATGAATAAACTTTATTTGACGTTATGCAAAGAAGCATGCATCAATGACCATTAGTCGAACTGAAACACCATGAAATGCATAGTGTGACCAAGAACATGTGCCCTTCCTGTGTGTGAGAAGGTTTTTATGTCTACCACTAAAATGTGTAGGCATACAGAAGAAGACCCTAAACCATGAAAAGAATAAAAAATGACTCAAAACCAAGCTCAATCATGTAAAGCATTTGAAGTTCAGACAGGCTTTGAATAATAAAGTGGACCACCACTTGGCCAGTGAATCAAAACTAAAAACTAGTGTTTGCTCACATTTTCAACCAATGTCAAAACTACCTTTCAAGTTTCTAGATCAGAAGAATGGTTGGAATAGTGAAGCACTACAAGGTCTGCTCTCTATGCCAGGACATTCATAAAAAGCACTAGATTACTGTACATCCAAAGTATAGAATGACATTTCTCAGAGTCCACTGTACGAGTTCTCTTTTTTCACCAAAAGCCTGCTTTCAAAACAAAGAGTATCTGGAGGTACATGTTTCAATTTAAAAGCCCACATCAGCAATATTAAAATACATTATGAGCTTCTAAATACTGTCTCCATGCAATCGGTGTTTTAAGGATAGCTTCCATCTAGGTTCAAATTGTCATCCCATACCCATTAGCAATTGCATAAATTTCCTTTGTATTTTTTATTCTTTTAATCAACATGATGCAGGGACATGGCTAATGTGTCACATGAATTAAAATGCCTTCCTTTTTTAATTAATCATGCTACTATTAAGCTGGACTAAAGTGGAGGGGGCGGAGAGCATTTGGATATTCACAATTCTTCATTTTAAATGTTCTTAGTTCAAAGCCTTCTTCTATCTTTACTAGCATACTAAATTTACTCTTCAGATAACGACTCTCGATTGGTATTTATACAAAATAAAATTGTTTTGAGGATTTTTTTTATTATTTTTTTGACTGAAGTAGAGATTTTGATCATTTGAACCTCTTGATTTCGCTTGCACAACAAATAGACATTATTAAATATGCTGTCAATGCTTAATTCTAATCTTAGCTTGTAAGTCGAACAATTCAAGAACAGCATTAACGAATTAGAAGAGATGTCGAAATGAGCTTCTTGTGTGAGAATAATCACTTGAACGATTAATTTTTATAAAAACTTATCAGAATAACTTGATGAGATTATTTTCGCAAATCAAAGAATGATACGTTTCTACATGAATGACTAGTAATGGATGGAAATTAAGCCAAAGGCTGTGAGCCTATCCACTTATAAATGCAGGAAAAAATAAAGGCAATAAATGCAAATGGATACGACAACAAGCAGGTGGGAGTTTGACAGGAGAAGAGAGTACCTCATCAGATGAGATAGTAATTATCCTCTCATTTGAACCTGGTATAGGATCTGAAATCTTCACTTCGACACCAATTTCAGCCCGAAGCAACTCTAGTATTCCATCTGTTTCACCCATAACTCTATCGACTTTATCATTTGGACAGAGTATTTGAAACACGATGTCTTCATATGGGAATGGTTGTGCATCAGCCACGGGAGAAACTCCTGATTCAAAAGCGTAGCCAGACGAACGTGACGCACTATTTCTTACATTCGTTGGACCAGAAGAAAATCTTGAACCAAAATTTGGCCCTTCTGTAGAACCACGGCGCGAAACAGGAGTAAAATCTTCATCAGGAAAAAAGCGATCTGGGGAGTGCAATCTTCCATGAAAATGACTGCGATCACGAAGTTGGCTCTCTCTCAATCGTGCAGAAATAATTTCTACAGCTTTCTTCACGGCATTGATATCACCAACAATCTGAAGGGATAATGATGAATCAAATGGCGTACAACTAGTCGCTTGTCATAGAATTTTCAAGAACGGCATAATTTCACCAATTGCATTTGAAAATTGAAACAACTCAATTACACATTATGCTTGCAAAACAAAAACAACTTCCAAAGCAGAATCACCTATCAGAGAAAGCAATTCATAAACCATGAGCGATGTCAAAGTGCACACAAGATATGTACATATCTTTACATTCAGAATATTTGATATTTCAGTGTATATTTATGTATTTCATGTATAATAATAGTCAGATTGGTTTGAGAGTTCAGAACAAGAAGCATTAACAAAGTAACAAGAAAAAAGAATTAGAATCATTTGGTCTCAATCCCAAAAGCATATCTGAGGCTACAAAATCAAGATCCTTTAGAAAAGTATAGCATGTTATAATCGAGATTCGCCACCATATAAGGATGGGACTAGAACATAATAGCTAGCCTAAACATTTGTGCCCTCCAAATTCTAAACATTGAACTAAGGCCAACTACGAGGTTCTTGTCTCGAAGTCGCATCCACCTAAAAAACCAGAAATCAAGTTCGAGTCCATAAAGAGGAATTCTCAAAGGCAATCATCACAGAAATCATTAACGATAATACCAAGCATTACTAATAAATTTACCAATCAAAGAATTGCTCAAGATTGCATCTCTTAAAGAACCACTAAATGTTTGCCCTACATGCCATACCATTACAACTCCCCAAAAAAAGGGTATGAAAAGAAGAATACAACATCAAAAACACTTATCTACAATGAATCTCAATGCTTATCAAAATTGTGGTAACCTTGAGCACCTAAACTAAAATGTACCTTCTCCGTCTACTCAATCTCTTCATGTAACATTCTCCGAAACATTACGTAATTAGGCTCTTCATAAATTCTTACACAAAAAACACATACACAAATCATCACAGCAATGACTATAGGATTAAAACCACCTAGACACATCATCATAGAAATGACTATAGGATTAAAACCACCTAGACAGTGTCTCTCTTTCTTCTCGGTACATGACTAAAATGATATTTCTTGCCCACCTTCAATTCCATATCGACAAATGGATTCCATCTACTACCATTATTTTAATGCCATAGGGTCTTTCTTTCTTTTTTTCGATCTAAACCACCTGGCATCCAGACTATCCGACTACTCCGATTTCGCCCCGAGTTGCGCACAGTATAGGCAAGTGGAGCTCCCAACATTGGTGTTTCCATTCCCATGACTCAAACTCAATATTCACTTCTTAAGGGACAACAACCTGCTTCCAATTGTGCCAACTTAGCGTCAGTAATGCCAAATGGTCTTTCATTTATACTACTCAAACCACTCAAAATTGCATACTATAATAATGAACATGAAGATTGAAAATTTTGAAATTTCAAAAACACAAACAAACCACATTCAGAGTAAAATCACCTGCACAATCTCCTCCGACATCGAAACACACCGCGGAAGCGTATGATCCCTCGGCAAAACCCTAATCTGTGTCTTCGTCTCCACCCGCATTTGCTCAATAATCTTCCCCCTTTCCCCAACAAACACCCCACATTCGGCCTCGCCACGACCAGCCTCGTCGAAACCCTCCCCCCTCCTCCCCCTCCCCCTCCCCCTCTCCCCCACCACCATACTCCTCCTCCTCCTCCCCCCACTCCCATACCCAAAACTCCCATCACTCTCCAAAATCCTCTCATGGATCATCAGCAGCGCCTCCTGCGCCGCCGAGAACCCCCCCATCCTCCCATCCGCATCGCCGCCGCCTCCTCGGCGCCTCACTTCCGAGATCTCTATAATCCTCTCCTCGTCCCCAGGCAGCACCTGATGCACATTGATCCACGCCCCCGTCTCCTGCCTGATCGCCTTGATTATGCTCCCCGACTTCCCAATCACCCCTCCTGCCTTCACGTCATGGCATAGAATCCTATAACTCACCGTCCCCGCCGCCCCCGCCGCCCCATTGTTCCCTGAATTCTCCATTCCCTTGCTCATTCTCCCCCCAATCCCTCCCCTCCTAAAATTGTTATGCTGCTGCTGCTGCTGCTGATGGTGATTCTGGTGATTCTGGTGATTCTGGTGATGATGTCTCTTCGCCCTCTGCGGCGCCGCGAACGATGATTCGTAGTCCTGATCGTAGTAATAATTCCTCTTCGATCTTGACCTTTCCATGTCTCACTCAAAATCTAAACAATATCTAACCAAGATTAGCTAACTGCGTTACTGGTTCACCATTTCATCGTCTAATGACTTGAATTAGGGTTCAGATTTCAAGAACTACTACTACTACTACTGCTACTACTACAACGAGGAGGAGGAGGAGGATTGTTCTCGATCTGATCGTTTCGGCAGATCTGCGGTTCAGATTTCGATCTCCATTTCGGAGTTAGGGTTTTGAGGGGGTCTGTGGAGCGGAGCAGATGAAGTGAGGATGATAGCCTGTAACGAAGTCACCGAGTCACGTAGCGCTGCTGCTGCCTTTGCTTTGTTTTATATCCCTTTCTGTGCTGGTCCAGTCCATGCGATCAACTCAGGAAGACTGTCGTCCTTGTCTGCAGCCGCTTATCTCGAGGAGGGTTGGCGGTTGGAGGGGTGGGTTTGGGGTTTTGGTTGACTGGAAGGTCAAACTTTTTTCGTGCGTATTTGAGAGTGTGTTGTTGTTGTTGTTGTTGTTGTTGTTTTTGATTTGTTGTGGTTGTTTCTTTTTCCACGTGACGGGTTTTGAGAGTTGAGGTTCGCGGGTGTCGCACCACGGAATCATTTTAAGTTAAGGCCCTGTTTGGAATGGGTAACGCTCTTGGGTTTTAGGTTACTCTAGCGTCGGAAGACATCGTCTTGAGTTCAAGACTTCATGAACGCAGAAACTATCACTGTGAGAGCTTTACATTTTAATGGGTCGATCCGACTAAAGTTCATAGTAGTAGGTTAAGTTCAAATACCAAATAGTCTAAATTAAAGAAGCCATTTTTGTGGAGGTTGTTGGCGCCCGTTTGGCAACGATATTAAAAAATTAATTGAAAAGATTTTAAATGAGTGTTTTGTGCAGTTTAAGAGACGTATGTTAAAGTAAAGTAAATTAGTAATAGAAAAATCATTATCGCTCTTTTATTCTCTTCATCAAATGACATATGACGCGTTGCGATTAGTAATTGTGTAAATCTTACAATTTGCAATTGTATAGAAGCTGCTCACGGAAACACAAGGGAAATGTGAAGTAACAATATATTGATAATTGTAAATTTTATGATAATCCCTCTAGTTGTTTCTTAAATTAGCTCATAGTATTATACAGACCATCATATACCAAAAATAAAAATAAAAATAAATAAAATATAGATCATCTTGTCAAAATAGGAAAATCTTGGTGTTCCTTGAAAATATTCACTTTTAGGGCACTAGTTACATGAATAAATCTCCATTCACTTTGATTAAAAATTAAAAATAAAATCCCGGCCATTAATGACAATTTTAAGAATTCAATTATCTTTGTGTACATTTTTTCCTATTTAATTTCTTTCACCAAAAGGTGTATACCCTGTAGAATATAATTTATTTCTTTTTTTATCAATGAATAATTTGCAATATTTACTTCCTTATTTTTTATATTTGAGATAAAGTGTTGGCAATATACTCACACTATTTACATTAAACTAGTAATTAAGATGGCCATGTAACTAAGTAATTGTCATTGACTTGAGTGGTCTCTGTTTTTCTTCAACAACAAACATATATAGGTAGTTACGAAAAATAAACATAATCCATTGAGAGTGATACTTAAAGATTTTCATCTTTTTCTCATTGACGTAGTATATAGCTCATGACCTAACTTATGTTTATGTTATAATATTTTTTTTCTTTGAGTAACCGAGTATCCAAACACTTTGTTTGAGTAGTCCCACAGGCCTTGAGATTGCGTAACGAGACAATCATTGGCCCGACGTTTGCCTGCAGTGGGGTGTGAAGGCCCAAGGCCATACTCGCCCAAGACCAAACCCCTGTCGGGCTATGCCAGCGGGCTAGGGTTCCTCCGAGATGGGCTGGGCTCCTCCGAGACTTCCAATGCAGTGTGGGCACCACGCGTCTACGGTGTGGGAGGTCTGTGTGGTGCCCTCAATGTCTTGGAGGCGCCTTTTGTGAAGAAGGCCATACTCGCCCAGGCCATACCCCCTGCTAGGCTATGCCAGCGAGCTGGGTTCCTCCAAGACGAGTTGGACTCCTCCGAGACCTCTAAGGCAGTGTGGGTAGCTAGCTCAATTGATACTCGGTTCGTGAAACTTGAGGTCTTAAGCCTCCAGGACTCGAGTTCGAATCGAGGGAGGCTCGTCTCGAACCGAGGAGGCTCGTCTCGGAGGAGCCCAGCCCGCTGGCGTAGCCCGACAGGGGATATGGCCTTGGGCCTTCACATGAAGAATCGAAATCGAGGTCATGCGCCTACCCACATGTCAACAAATACAGATGAGAAACCATTGAAGATCAAGAACACAATCTGAGGAACTGTGTTTTCTCTCATCAGTGAAAACACATGTCAGATTTTTCATTTATATATCCACAGGGACACAACCACACGATGTACATCATCTCAACCGTTAGATCCAATATACGCGGATCAATGATGCGTACAACACTTACAACACCACACCACTTACACAGTAGTCCAATACGCACAACAAATACAACTCAGCATCCACGTCATCTAGTGATTCTTCCTAATACCACGCAACCCTGTCTTCGCCCTTATCACTAAGCCACACCCGTTCAGGTTAACAACCTAATTACTATATATATTATCAACGTTACATGTAACGTTACAAAATCGTCATCGTTACACACAAGAGTTTTCCTATGGTGCAAGCATGGCATCCTTTATATATCGTATAAGTGCTACATTGCCTTTTATGTTGACATAGACAATGAGAACTTCAAATGAACCTTCTCTCAAATTTATATAAGATCAGATTCCTCATGGTCCCTACCTATACTTTTGACATTTTCTTACACCAATTTAGTATGAAACTAGAGAGAGAGAGAGAGAGGTTATTGCGTATGAAGTCTTCTAAAGAAAATTAAAGTAAAAGTTAAAGATGCGTTAACGTTATTATAAATCTCATGTACACCTTTAACACTATTTTGTGGCAAAGAGAAGAGATGACATCTTGCAAAGTAGAGCAATAAAAGTGTTCAACTCCGTGAATCAAAGATGCCTTGTATGGGAATCAATATAATTTGTCAAACGCTAATGCTTACACTTAGACTTGTTAATGAGCTGGGCTTGGACTCGGGGCTTAAAGACTTTAACCCAAGCCTGATTCATGTGCTAATATATGCTGGTCTATACATAAGTTTAAATTCAATCCATGTAAAAAATATAAAGCCCACGCCCAACCATCAAGGCCATATATAAAATATTTTAATATTAAAAAATATAAAAATATTTATTCATTTAATAATTTTTTATTAACTTTTTCGACACCACGTGTGTTTCTATATGTTATGTGTATATTCATAAATTATGCACAACAGAGGTGTAACTCAAATAGTAAGCATCATTCTATGTGTGCATTAGGTCATAGGTTCAAATCTCTCCTACAACACTAATAATTTTAAAATATATTAATTATAAACTTATATTCGAGGGCTTGAATTTTTTAAGGTGGCCAAAGCTTAAGCTCATTTTAAAATGGGCATAACTAGGCTCGGGCTCGAACTCAGACTGAGCTTTTCTTGAAAAAAGTTGCTCAAGCCTAGTTATTTATTCCCGTGCTTGGGCGGGTCAGGCGGGGCACCTGAGTCCATGATCAGGTCTCCTTACGCTTCTTCTTTTTGTTCTTTCTTTTTCAATTAAAATGTAGCAGCATAGTAAGAAAATTAAGTGAAGGGACGAATTTTAATCAAAAGTTAAAGAAGTAGAGTAAAAACAATCGAAGATAGTACAAAGGTCAATGCCCAATGGCGGTGTCGCCCTTAATTACCTTCCATTTACCAGTTTGACTTATCGTTGTAGTAGGTTGTGACTTTTGGTAATGCCATAATTTTACCTTCCAATTTAACTCCTCAGTAATGAAATCAACATTTGCGCTTTCAAGAATTTTCATCAAAATGATGGGGGATTTTATTGGGTTATTAGATTGTTGGTATTCATTCACTACACTATTTGTCTGCTTATAAAGATTGATGTCGAAATCACCAGAAACAAACAATCATATGTCAATTTTGAGTGTTCCAAAAGTAAACGGATCACCAAATCATTTTTCATTTATTATAATGTTTTGATTTCGTAAAATTTGTATTGTTAGTTAAATTATTTTCCACGTGGCATTTTAAAAATATTTTTAATTGTTGCATTATTAATTTTTTAAAACTTTTAGCAAATATACAATTTATCTATGAGTCTTACATGTTCGGTCAGGTCTATTTATAGAACGTTAATATGCACGTAATTTCTTTTTTTTTTTTGAATTTGTAATTGTGACAAATATACCTTTTAAGGGGCTTGTTCCTTGTGAGTTGTGAACTTGCAATCCCCTATTTAAGCTTAAAAAAAAGTTACGAAGGTAAATTTACCTAAATATAAACATTAAAATACATTTACTAAAATCTTCAAACATGGAGATAGATTTGCTTGTTAGGTCTTTAAAAAAAAATCTTGATGGATAATACTAACATTTTGGAAAAACTTTTGTGCTCTAGCAAGGACACGCTCACTCGTCAGGTTGAGCATGCACATATCCCGAGGTGTATTGAATGGCAGACGATTAGTCCAGCGTGTCCGTTTTGAGCCACCTTAGTACTCCCTAATGCTTTATCTTTGAGAAGTGCTAGAATGACAACAACATATCACACCACAAGACACATTGATTCATAAGGGTCATCTATGGGCGCTTCGACATGAAGGCATATACAGATCTAGATGCATAACACTCGGATAAATACATATCTCGAGGTGTATCGAAATGCGGACTTATTAAATCATAATAGTATGAACAAATGGATGATAAGCAGAGTCCCCTGTAGTGAGAAGAAGCATAAGTGATGGCTCTATTGACAACTCTGCACTTCATTTCCTCTTCTTCTCCTCCTTCACTTCACTCTTCCTCTGTAAGTTCATCTCTACTCATACAACTGACTCTTCTCTTACAGAAACCCTAATCTCTCCCCCTCCCCTCCCCAATTCATCTTCTTCTTTAGATATTTCAATCCATGCCTCAAAATCTATGGACTTTGAGCCTAACCATCACGGCCAAAGTCAGCAATTCCATCTCTCTCTTTGTCTCTGTCTCTGTCTCTCTCGTATGTGTATGTTTGAAATAGAGAGTTTCTAGTTTTGAGATTTGGTTATGTTGGTTCAATTTATTGCAGAGATTGTCACAAAGTGGGAGTAGTCACAGAAGGGTGTGGCTACGAAGAAAACTGGTATTTGGTTTCAATTTCCCAATTCTCATTTTGTTAGTTATATAAATTTTTGCTTTTTATATGTGTTTGATCCATTTCATGAATTGTGACAAAAACTTTACACTTGTTGTCAACCTGTCGCAACCCTCATCCATTTTTTAAGAATGAAACATAGGCTTAGGCCTCCCTCCCCTATTTTTTGGGTATGAAAAATAAATTTGGGAACTCCCTTACCCATTTTTCGATATGGAAAATAGGCGTCAGAGTCCTCTTCCTTTATTCGAACTTGGGACCGGCTATGTAGCGCACATAGCCAGTCCGAGGTCTAGCTAAGTTGTGTGGTGTGGTTTGGTTTGGAATTTTATGAAATGAAATTAATGATATTTTCCACTTTTAGACCATCTCCTATGGTAAATGCGGATTGTAAGTGTAGATTGATGCCACGTCTCTCCTATGATAGATGTGGATTGCACTTTCTATTTTTAAAATTTTATTATTTATATATATACATTTTTTAGAGAGAATTGCCGACGTGGCTATCATTTGCACCGTTTAGAAATAGATATTTTCACAGAAAATACTAGATTGACAACAACAATATCACATCACAAGACACATTGGCTAACAAGAGTCTTCCATACAGCCTCGACCCGTGCTTTATGCGTTGAGGTCTGTGTATGCCCACATTCCGAAGCGTACATGAATGACTCTTTTGAGCCAATGTGTCTTGCGTGATGATATGTCGTTATCATTCTAGCACTTCTCTTTTTTCACGCTACGTCAGCCACACATTATCAATCCATAGTTGCATTGGAAAAGGTTTTTTTTTTCCAATGTCAATTATGTCATACGTGGCACACATTCTCCCTCAATTCACATTTGCATTGGAGATGCTCTTAGATTTGGAATTTTAGAGTATCTAATAAAGATACTAGAGAAGAATTCGAATTTCTTTTCATTTTTTTTTTAAGAAGAATAAGAAATACGGAATTCATAGAAAAGTAGGGGTAGTGTTAATAGATGCAAAAATCATGGAAGAATAGATGTGGTGGTTTAGGCAAATCTGAAGACCACCCACAAGTTTCTTATTTAGAAAACTTGATAAAATAGAAATTGAAAGAATTCAAGAAATAACTTGGGGTGCTTTAATTGAAAGGATTTAAAGACTTATGAAAGCGCATCAACTACTTTAAATCGAGATATGCGAATGTGTTTAATCCATGCAGCAGTCCCTAACTCATTTAGGGATTGCGACTTTTTTTGTTGTTGCGTGTTTTTTTTTTTTTTGGAACTTGTCGTATAGAACGCCTTTCTTCTTCCTATTTGAATTTGGTAAAATGAATTAGGTACAAGATAGAAGGTGATGATATGAATACTGAAGTATCTTGAAGTGAGCTGTCGTCACCTTTCGAATTGTTTCATGATTTGCCTACCACCTATTTGAAATTCATTAAAGATTGCTTAAAAAGCTCTTGTTTGGCCAAACTACCGTTAGGAATTTTGTGTACCATTACTTCAAACTCTTAGGAGGATATATTGCACTTAACACTTCCATACTACTTGGAAGAAAAAGATATTCCTTGATTTACATTTCAAAAAACCTTTAAAACTAATCTGCAAAAGTCGATTTTCTTATCAATTCTATCCCATCTGATATGAGTTTTGATGGAAAGGATCCACGAATCCTTGTTCAAAATCTTTTTGCTCCGCCTTAACAAATAAATGGGCAAGAATTGGCTTATCGACCCCTAAACAGTATCGTAAGAATCAGTACTTGACATCCCTTCGGTCATAGTCATAGATTAAACAAATGAAATATTAAGCCGTTTTGAAAGTCTTTGCGGCATATTTTGTGGTAGGCAACGCATTATTAGTTGATATAAATTGTAAAACTAATAGATAGCAGAGCTTTGTGGCTAATCTTTATTACTTGTAGTTATTTCCTTGGTTTTTTCCTGATTTAAGCTGACTTTTCGTACCTTTTAGTTTATGAATTTGAATTCCAGTTGTTAAAAGGCTTTTATGAAGTGAGGGGCTTTTGTTTTAGACCAAGAAGGATGAGTGGTTGCAACACAGTATGGAGAGAGTTCCATTTTTAGAAGATCAGGTAAGGAATATAAGAGAAACCGAGAATCTTGTGATGGGGGACATAGCGAGGCTGTTGCTATCATAACAAAATCGGTTCGACTTTGTAAATGAAGTGGCAGCAGAGGCAAAAGCATACGTCGAGAACAACTGGGATGAATATGAGAGCAAGAAAGCCATCCTTCATGTGCTTAGCAATCGAATGAATGATGCTGGGTTCAAATGCCCCAAAGCCTACATGGAAACTGATCCTTTCAATCTGGGCAAAATTATCTAAGAGAAGTATTGTAACAACTTAAGATCAACTGGAAATGGCGGTCTTGATGGTTTCATTTTGTCAGGTCTGGAATTTCACGCTCATTTTTCCCAACTATTTGCACCAGGTTTTGTATTTGTACATGCTTCCTCAAGAGAAGCCGGACAGCGTTATGTTCTCGGTTAATTTCAAGGGTTTTCTTGCATAGAACCTCTGCCTCGTCGAATGGCAAAAAATCAAAACGTTTAGGTATTTTTGTAAAAATCAAAATGTCAGGATCTTTTTGCAATAACCATTGAAATGTTAAGATATATTTGCCTATTAAACCTTAACTATCAAATAAACGGAGACAACAATTGGCTTAACATCTCCAAACAAGACATTAAGCTATTTGATTATCTTTGATTGATATAAAATAGTATATGGAAGAATTTCCTGGCTTATCCATTTTACTTGACATTCATCTCCTTGGTTTGAATTTCCCGGCTTATCCATTTTACTTGACATTCATCTCCTTGGTTTTTTTGTTTACATAGGATTAACTTGTTGAACCTTTTAAGTTTTAGTATCTCAATTTGTTAAATTTTTATGTTGGGCTTACGAGCCCGTAGATCTCCACCAATACCAAAATTGTTTTCAACTTAACCACTTTCAACTCATAAGTGTAGAGTTTTAATTCAAAAGGCTTCAGTGCTAATTAAAGAGTGGTTCACACTTATATATTCTATTATGAAGATTCTTTTAACCGACGTAGGATTATTATTTTGGTCCACACATCTTCCACAAAATTTGAATTCTAGTTGGTACTAAAAGCTTATATGAAATAAAGAAAAGGAAAATATAATTATTTATAACTCAGTCTCAGAGTTGTTTCTTCCCCCTGGTATTTAACAAAACTTCTACAACACAACACAAATGAAGTGGAAAAAAATCAAGATATAAAACAAATGATTGTAGGGAAAGCCAACCAAATAACTCTTTACACAATCTTCTTCAATTCCATGGATATATAGCAGCAGCAACAACAACATATGCAGTATGTCAGCCAGTGAGAAATAAGTGAATGAGTTCCATCTTAGCTTTTGAACCATCTCCTTGTGCCCTCTTTCTTCATCCTCTGAGAGTTGGAATCAATTAGGTGCAAAAGCGATTTCGCTTTCCGGTTTCTTGACCTCCCCGCTTCTTTCAAGAGCTCCGCGAGCCTCTTCTTCTCATCGTCGACGTCAGGGTTTGCTGTGCCAAGCTTCTCCTCCCTCACCTTCAGAATGCTCTCCAAGATCTCTATTGCATCTTCAACCCTGAGAACATAACCAGCAAAGTTTCATCGAAGCGAATTTCCAGTATCTGCCTTTGGATGTTATAAAGTAAAAAAACCATGAAATCCAGGATAATAATCATCTAGTTAATATAAATCAAATTCTACTGACATTGAGAAATTTAACTAAATTTTGAATAAAAATCTACTCTTGCAGTATCCCAATTGACCATCATAGTCTGTGTGAGTTCGCCGAATTACGTCGCAAGTTTATAAGTGGCTAAAACACTAATGAAGGTAGAAATGAAAGCTTAAATGTAGAATGACCTTGTAAGGGAATGCTCACCTTCCCATGGCGTCATAGATCGCCGCTAGATTGCTATACACACCGAGTGTATCTGGATGGCACGGGCCACACTCCTGCTCCAGAATCCCTCTCGCTTCTTCAAATAGCTCTGCAGCCTCATCAATCTTGTAAAGCTGCACACAAGCCAATCCCATCTGGTTCAACATAACTCCAAAGAATGCAGATTTCCTTTCCCCGCTGGCTCTGAGCTTTTCTATAGCACTCTCGAAGGAACTCCGAGATTCCCCATACCTCCCGACCATGTAAAATATGACACCCATCTGTGCTTCTATCCCTGCAATCGCACTGCGCTGTCCCGGTACATCCTCCAGTAATTTCATTGCCTTCTGCAATAACTTTAGTGCCTCGTCGGGCTCATTGACAGCTTCATAGATTGCAGATATTTCGGTCAACCCACTAGCAATCTCCTCAACAGTAGTCCCAGGCACAGGTTTAGCATATATCCGCAGAGCATTCTCGCAATAGGATTTCGACTCCCGAAATTTTCCAGTCTTGTAGTAGAGGTCAGCAAGGCGGACATAGACCGATGCAACTGATGGGTGGTTGTCACCTCGTGTAGATTTGAATACTGTGAGGCCCTTCTGGTAGGAGAAGACGGCTTCGTCAAATCGGCAAAGGGACAGATAAACGTCGCCAATGCTGACATCAATAGCAGCAACCTCACCATCTTGCCCATTAGCAATCATAGCCATACTAGCTAGGACAAGGTGTTCGAGAGCTGACTCATAGTCCCCTTTGGCCTCACAGATAATAGCCATCAAACGACGATCAGCTGCCTCCTCAAGAGAAGCCGGTGCACTATGCTCTCGGTGAATTTCAAGGGTTTTATTGCATAGAACCTCAGCTTCATCGAATTGCATTGCTTGAACATTAGCTTCTGCTAGGTACCTGCAATTAGTAGAATTACCGTCTCAGCGTGAATCCGTAGGAAGGATTCTAAAAATAAAAAGACACCGTGAAGAATAATATCAAAGAAAGGTTTGACAAAACTATAATCAAATTTGTTATAGAGTTGTTGATACATTTAACCTGAAATCACTTTTGCCACCATCTAGGCAGGTGTGGGGGTTTCTAAACGATTTCTAACATTTACATACTCTCCAAAAAAAAAAAAAAAAAAAAAGATATACTTCTACTACTACTACATCTACTACTACGACAATAACAACATAGCCTCAATCCCAATCATTAGTTGGAGTCGACTGCATTGATCAAACTATTACATACTTCTAATAGTTGTCAAAAATATTACAAAAAAAAAGAAAAAGAATCTTGAACTTTTCTTCGTGCTTGATCTGGCTCAATTTCTAAGCACAAATAAAAATTAGACAAATACTTAATTGTTTAAGATTTTTTTTTAGGGAATTGTTTAAGATTCTAAATCTTAAAATAATTAATCTCGATGTAAAAGTATTACAATATTGTGTATCTTTTATTATCATAGCAATGTTAAGGCAATTTCTAAGTACCACCCCACCTAGTAAGTTTCTAACAAGGGTAACACTCCTTGATGATTTAACAAATTTTGAGAGCATTTTATTGCATTGTAATCCTTTGTTGGTCAAACAAATGGAGTCGCACATGCTATGGCTCAAAGCTCATCTATATGAGCCACTCTTATGCAATGAGTTTGCATGAATGAAATCACAAACATTTCTTAAAGACAAATTGGTCCCTGAGGTAACGAGGTTTACCATAATATACACTTTAGTCCCTAAGGTTTCAAAAATATGAAATTTGATCCCTCCTACCAACTTTTTTCTAAATCATGATTGAGTTAGTGTGAAAATACTAATCTCCCACTACAAAAGAGACAAACACACAAAGAATGAAGACCCAGTACTTTCAAATCATGACTTTTTTATAAACTTTTTTTAAAATAATTTTTTTGTATGTATTTATATATATATGGAGTTACTATTAGCACTCCTACGTGTTATATCAGCCTCTCATTTAATGTAATGTTATTTATATCCCCCAATAAGTTAGTCCATGCTCTAAGTACCCACCTTAATTGTCATTAAACTCTTCATTGTACCCCTAGCTAATATTTGCCCCCTCTTTCCCCAAATAAAGCCCTCTATTCATCTTTGTGATTTTTAACCTCCAATTCCTTGTTGCACATCCTCTTTTCCTCCCCCTTAACCAGATTTGCTCCATATGTATTTCAAGATTGATTCCTTGATCCTTAAAAGCTAAGACTCAAAACAAATAAAGGATTCCAAACCATTCAAGAATATGAATCAAATCTCAACCAATTACTATAATTAAGATATTGTATGTGATGATGAATTGTTGAGAGTATGTACAAAGAGACGAGAATGAGCGTAGAGATTAGAAAGTAAAAGAGAAAATGAGATAAGTCTATGATTTAATATGGGTGAGATACGGAAAGTGAAAATTAAGTAGAAGATGAGAAGGTGAGTTTAGTGAGTGAGACATGAGTTGGAAATGAGTTTAAAGTTTCATTTATGGAATGATGTAGAGAATGAAAAGTAAAGTTGAGGATGAGTGTACAGAGTGAAAAGTAAAAGAAGAAAAAGAAATGAAATAGGTTCATGATTTAGAGTGGGGCTATTTATGTAATTTTGCCAAAAGACATTTTAGTTTAAAAATGTATTAAATTAAATTGGAGGTTGGTATAGGGTAGTGGAGGAATTAATAGTCACTCCCTATATATATTCTTATTAATTAGCGTTTGATTTTAGTGTTGATCTACTACTTTTATAGCCTTCAATAATATTTTTTGTATTTATTTTTACAAATTATAAAAAGGTGTAAATTGAAAACACAATGCGAGAATTTAATTAATAGTTTTATCTAGGGTAAACATAAAATTACACATCTTTTAGCACATTTTTTATTTTTTAAAAATAATAAACAAATAAATAAACATACCTGCATAGTTTTTATTTTTGGGTATACTTACATAAACATACTTATACACCTTTTTTATTTATGGGATACAAAAATATAGATTATCAAATTTCTTATTATGAAAAGAAAACATAGTTACATTTTTTTTTCTTGCAAATAAATACATACACTTATGTATACATAATTAAGGGACTAAAGTTGATAATTGTTTAAACATAGTGTTGGTTATAATAGAGAGAATTTTTCAAAACTTAAAGGATATTGTTGGATGTTAGTAAAATAAATATGCCATGTCATCGAAAAATAATATAATAATAATATTTTAATTTAGCACTAACCAAGGATATTTTTGACTAACTAGAAGTAAACTATAGGGAGGATTAAAATGCATTTTATAGTAAACCTTAAGACCAATTACCCTTTTCTTGAAGAAAAAAAAAAAAAAAAAACCAACACTTAATATATAGGATCCTGCAAATGTAACCCATGAACAACACACATGAACCACTCACAATTGTTTTTGTCCCTTCGATGCAAATCGACATTATTGCGTACACTCATCGATGAGAAATGCTTGAGTTACATACTTTGCGTACGATATTGATGAGGTCCATTCAATACACATTGGAATGTGTGTGTGCACACCTCTCGATGCATGTTCCAATGGAACCATCAACACTGTACCCAAAGGAAAATAATCAATTCACCCACTTTAAGCATCGACTTAGGTGCACTCGCCCATGAGCGTTGTTCAAAATCAACATGACACGCATCTCGAGGTTACATCGTGCAACACTCACAAGGTACATGCGCCTACCTCGGTGCCTAAAATGGGTCAACGTTGCAACTCCCGAATCCTAAGGTTGTAACAAAAATACTCATGACTACGCATTGGAATGTGTGTGCACCCCTCTCGATGCATGTTCCAATGGAACCATCAACACTGTACCCAAAGGAAAATGATCAATTCACTCGCTTTAACCATCGACTTAGGCGCACCCACCCATGAGCGTTGTTCGAAATCAATGTGACACGCATCTCGAGGTTACATCGTGCAATACTCACAAAGTCGATGCGCCTAACTCGATGTCTAAAATGGGTCAATGTTTCAACGGGTCGAATCCAGGTTGTAACAAAGGTACGTACCCTTGCATTTTCTTCAAAAAAAAAAAAAAAAAAAAAAACAAACCAACAAACAGAAACTGACACTTAAAAATAACAACTACTACTAGTACTTTCCCCCAATAATCGGCTCCCAGACACCACAGAACTCACTCACATGCCTCGGATCACGTGTTGTCGTCCATTCAGACAGCGCACGTTAGTCTCAACTCTCCCATCACACTAACCTACGCTCGGCAATCTGGTTTTCTCTCCTCTCGAGTCGCATCTCTCGAACTCCTTAACCCTCCTAAACAGTAAACAGTAAACAGTAAACAGTGAAAGCAACGAAAGCAACGCGCTCACATTAGAGACAGCCTTCCCTCTACCCGTCTAACGTACGCCGCCGACACACCACATGAGCATATGACATACCTGCAAGTCTCGGCGACTCTGGGATCGGAGTCCCCCAGCGCCTGGATCTGGATCTGCAAACCCGCATCGTAAGACGCGATCGAGCGGTCGAGGTGGGCGAGCATGGAATGCGTATCTCCAAGCTGCATGTATCCCGAGAAAGCAGCGAGGGCGTGGTCAGGTGCGCCGCTCCCCACGTCAGGCACCTTGATCGCCCGCTCGAGCACCGGCACCGCCTCCTCGAACCGCCCCAAGCTGCAGTAGATCGCCGCCACCACGTGGAGACTCATCGCCAGCTCCAGGCCCCCCTCCTCCGCGCACCGCTCGAAGGACCTGGACGCCCTGATCGCGTACTCCAGGGCCTTGCTCGCGCTCTCGCCGGATGCGATCGTGTCGCGGGCGAGCTTCAGGAGGAAGGGCCCCAGATCTGGGTTGTCCAGGGCCGATTCGTCGGTGATTGGGGACAGTTGGGCCTTCTTCGTCTTCGTCTTTGGGGAGGGGGGTTTGGTACTACTGCGGGAGGTGGATGGGGAGGGGGACTGCCCGGACTGGGGAGTGCGTTTCGGGATTGGGGATCTGGGTATTGTTTGTGCGGTGGTCTGTGTGGTTGTTGATTGTGTTGGGGATTCATGGCTGTTGTTGTTGTTGTTGTTGTTGTCGACGACGATACGAAGAGGGGTTTGGTTTGGGGGGGTTTTGACGGAGACGAGGCCAGGCATGGCTGCTGCTGCGGCAATTGAAGATCAAATTTGATGAATTGGGGAGGAATTGGAGATCGATCTGAGAGAGTTAAAAATGGAGTGACAGTGAGTGAGGGATTAGTACTTTCCGTTTGCTTTCATGGTTGCTTGAAAGAGACTTCTTCGTCATGTTGGGTGTTTATTATCCAGAGAAGGATCGGACGATGGAGATCTAATATCTGAGGTGGTTACATCAGATAAGGAGGAGAGACTGATGATGATCACTCATCTCTCTCTCTCTCCCTCACAGCTCTCTCAGCCTGTTGAGTTTTTTTTTATATTGACGGAATTGCCCTTCTTCTTTACGTTGATTTCCGGAATTGTACCAGTGAAATCTCGTCCGAATTTTTTTTTTTTTGTCGGGATGTGAGGTTTTTTTTTGGTAATTCAGTGACTAGATAATTGTAACTTGAGATTTTTAATTAAAATTATTAAGAGTGTTCTATTACTATATGACTACATCAATGATCGGCTTTAAGCTCATATCTATTTACTTTAATTATGGATGAACTAACTAGACATATTTAAGACGATATATCGTGATGTATATTATTTACAGATGATATTGTCTTAGTGGATGAAACTAAAGATGAAGTGAATAGAAAATTAGAACTCTGGAAGGATACGTTAGAATCTAAAGGCTTTAAGTTGAGTAGGACGAAAATCGAATACATGCACTGTGAGTTTAGAAACACTAGACATCGAGATAACGGAGTGGTAAAATTATGGGAAATAGAAGTTCTTAAGGTAAACAACTTTAGATAATTAAGATCAATCATACAAAATGATGGTAACATTGTGAATGATGTCACACATAAATTCAAGCTTGGATGAAAAATGGTGGAGTGGTAAAATTAAGTTAAAAATAACATCTCTCTCTCTCTCTCTCTCTCTCTCTCTCTCTACATAAAATGAACGAGTTTTTTTTTTATTGACGGATTGTCGTTCTTATTTACGTTGATTTCATTTGATAAAAGATTGTACCAATGAAATCTCTTGTCCTACTCCTTTTTTAACTTGTCGGGATGTGAGGTTTTTTCTGGTAATTCAATGACTAGATAATTGTAACTTGAGATTTTTAATTAAAATATTAAGAGTGTCTCAACTTACGATTTTTTTTTTTGTGTCGAAAGTGTCTTAACTTATGTTTATGGCAACTAATTACTTCTTAAAATTTAGGTCTTCAGAAATTAAAAATTAGTATATTATATTTTTTTTTTTGACTTGAGTGGGAGTTTGACTCCAACTTCTTCGAACTTTATCTTTTCATCAAGTGATATCGACTCATAGCGATGCTTTGATTTAATGACTAAATTGTTAAAGTCGACTAAAAGTGTCAATTTAATTATTTTTTACCTCATGAATGCTAATTATGTATGAAGTGATTTAGTGACTAAATTGTTAAAGCCGACTAAAAGTGTCAATTTAATTATTTTTTACCCCATGAATGCTAATTACGTATGAGGAAATGTAGGTAAAAAAAAGCACTCAAAAAAATTGTTGGGAAAAAAATAAATATACATAAAATGAGTATTGCAGGGGTGAGACCGCTTTTGGTCGCGGTGATGAAACTCATAATTTATTTATTGATAATCATATGTGTCCAAATCAAGAAAATATAATGTCCACGTCATTATAAATCACTAAAAAACATAAAATTAAAAGGGTTCTGAAATCTTGCTAGGTATGATTGGTGATCGACCGCTTGTGTTTTTTTAGTATTATCAAGTTATATATGAAAAATAAGGCAATTATAGCTTTGAAGTATGATCATCAAGAATGAAAGGTGTAAAGGATATGTCAGAAGGATAACTCTTGTTAATTAGCACCTTGTCTTTGTGTTGAGTCGTACAATGCTATAAGCATTTGGTGCATCCCTAGCTACATTAAAATCAATGACATACTTTTGGTACACATCGGCTTATGTTAAATTTCAATAAAATAATAATAATTCAAATTGATTAGGGTAAACTAAAAGAATCAAGTTTTTTATTTCTCGTTAAAAAAAAAAGTTTTTTATTTCACTCGATTTAATGTAATAATGGCGTGCTTCAAAATCTTATAAATCCTTTTCAATCAATAATCTTAAGTTATGTCAAATTTATTCTTATGCCGTTGAATTTTCTCAATTGAGATTATATCGAATATGTTGATCAGCAGCTGTACATTCGCAAGCTTTTTTGAAATATGTAATGTCAAAATTAATTAAACATTATAATTATTCTTTTCTAATTTTAAAATTAACGCTTTACTTTTCTTTTTCTTTTTTTTGAGTTTTAATATTTCTTATACAAGCATGCATTATTCAAAATGATGTCAAATTCTTGTATAAATAGTTAACGTACGCATAAATTAAACAAATATATATATTAATGAAACCAGGTTGGATACACATATGCACATCTATATACATGTGTTTGCATTGATTTTTCATGGACTGCTGAGCTGTGGCTTATTTGTGGGGCAAAATCCATAATTTTTGGTGCCAGAACTTTGTGTTTTTTTATATACTATTACTACACATTTGGTCATTAATACATTTAGTCATTCCACCATTTAAAGTGTTAAATTTCGATAATGTGGGTAGTAAAAGCGACGTGTGATTAGTCAAGAAGATAGTAAAGTGGTTTATACTACTATTCCAAACGACTCACATCAATCAACAAAAGCCTAAAAAAATTAATTTCCCCTAAAAATATATAAAAAAAAAACTCAAAGTTCAATGACCAAAAGCATAAAACACTTAAAAGTTCAGGGACCAAATGTAAAAAAAATGAAAATTCAGAGACAAAATGTACACTAATAAAAGTTCAGAGACTACAAGCATAAAAATCTCAAAGTTCAAAGACTAAAACATATGTTTTGCCTATTTGTGGATGATACACTACTAGGGCTCTGTTTGGCAACGCTAGCTGATAATCTAGCTGATAGCTGATAAACTAGCTGATAGCTGATAATCTAGCTGATAGCTGATAATCTACTAGCTGGTAGCGGAAAGCTGATCAAGTAAAAACTGTTTGGAATGATAGCTGATTGAATAGCTGATAAATGCAAAATTACAATAAAGGACATATGACACAATTAAGTTTATTAATTATATAATTATATATATAATTAATGTATTTTATTTACAAAATATAAATTAATACCATAAAATAATTTATATTATTTAGAAAACTAAAATATGTGTGTCCATAAATGCTTACATGAAAATAGTTCTATATTAATTTATAAGAATTCGTAAAAAATAAACACATGTAAATAAAATAAAATAAACGACTTGGATAACTATACATATACCTAACGCATCATCCATAACTGAGAAGCAATATTATTGCGAATATTCTTCATTTCTATAGAAGTATCTCTATAATTTAAAAAAATAGTAGATTAGTAAAAAAAAAATTAAAAATATGTAGGATAGCCCACCACTCGAACACTACATCAAAAAATATTTTTATAACATCTAAAAATATTTTTATACTCGACGTTGTTAAAACTTATTTAATATGTAATAAATATCTAACAAGATTATCTATAATTAAGAAATTAATGTGTAATGATTTTTAATTTGAGTGAAATTCTTTGTTTTATAATATTTAGTTAATTATTAATCACTATTTTTTATTAACAATATTAAGCTATATGTTAATTTTAAATTTAATAAGTTTTAATAACGTATTATATAACTCTATCTGGGTATAATAACAGGTATTGGGTTCGTTTAATAAGGGTATAATGAGAAGAAAAAATCCAAACGACGGATTTTTGGTTCAAACGATACTCTTAGTAGCGTTTCAATTGGGAGCTTATCATCTAGATTATTTTTAAAATAAGCTACAAACCAAACACATCTTAACAAATAAACTAGCTTATCATCTAGCTGATCAGCTAGCTGATAAGCTAGTTTGTGCTTACCAAACAGAGCCTAGGAGATGACAAAAGTGCAAGCAAAGTTGACCGTGCAAAGATAATTAAAGATGCTATGATTAGGGACAATTTAAAGGGTAATGTAGGAAAATGTCATGATTACTATAACGACTCTAAAAATCTAACTCGTGTCACGCGTGCATGTCAGGGTCATATGTGGAATCCACTCGTTGTGATCTGTATGTCCAAATCTCGAGTGTAGACACCGATATATGCTATTTTTGTGTGATGCTTATATTATTTATTATACAAAAGATTGAACAATTTAAAATAATTAATTTCGAAAATGTGTAGGTAAGAGCTTACCTCGAGTTTCATATCAGTTGACAGTAGTTGAGCTTGAAATTGGGTTTAATTTAGTGTAAGCTTAGTTAAATATGACAAGAGAATTGATTTGTGAGAGTTGGGGATGTCATGTACGAATTAAAATTTTTGGGGTTTTGGCGTATTTATGACGATGGACTATTTTGTTGAGAGTTTGGTTTAATTTGATAGAAAACGAGATCGAAAACGAGCACCATAACTCAAAATACGTCAAAATAGGACTTTCGAGAATTAATAAATATATATTTATATATATAAACCATGAAATGAAATGAAAAAAAAAAGTCATTTGGTTTTAATTGACAGAACGTTCATTCCAACGTTCCTAAACCCCTCAATTTAGGTTTTCGCTCGCGGAGCTCCTGACATTCGATTTTTGGTCGATTTCTTTCCTCAAAATCGTAGAGGATCGCAAGATGGTCAATTCGAGCTAAGTTTTCGTGGCCGAAACGAGGTATTTAACCCGTAATTTGGTAAATTCTTAATGTCGAACATTTTTCTTCAATTCAATTTGAATTCTCGCGATTTTTCAATTTCTTTCGTGGGGTTTCGATAGAAATTTGTATAACTTGTCGTTAATTGGTGTATTGGACTGATTTGCGTCAATTTGGGATAAATTTCACTTACGCGGGTTATAGTTTTGATGATTTGAATTAATGCAATTCAGTTGATAATTGTTTTGGAGATGTTTTGGTGCTTGATATTTGACTCCACGAGCAGTGAAAATATTTTGGTGTTGGTATCGAGTGGTTTCGTGACATTTATTATTGAGTTTTGAGGATTTAATTGTGAAAATATTGATTTTGAGACATTTTCTAGTTGAAAATAGATAAAGTTTGTCAAGTTGACCTGTCATATTAGAAAAGTCGTAACTTATCCATTTATGATCCGATTTGAGTATTCTTAGAGTCTATGGAAAGTACGTCATGAGTATTACAAGTTCCTTCTTGGTTTTCATGACAAATTATGAGGTTTTCAGAGTAAAATCGTAACTCTAATTGGCTAGTTGATAATACTTTAAAATTATTATTAAGTATTATTTTTAGAAATAGCTCTCGAGCGAACTTTGGTCGCATTATTTGTATGATTTAAGAGTTATAAACCAAGGATATTGGACTTGAATTGATACTAAATGATATTAGAAAATCTAAGGAAGAGATACGGAGGTTCGAGAACTCATTTTGGAGTGTTGGGAAACCGGATAGGTTATGAATAAGCGTGTGGATCGAGGTAAGTAAACCAACTAGGAAATGCACAGTTGTTTCATTTTAAGCTATTTGAATATTTTAGTTCCTTGCTTTGTTATCTATCCTTGAAATTTCATTCTAATTGAGTTGTCCGAGGGCAAGTGAGTCAACAATGGTCATTGGAAGGAGTGGCGGGGTGAGGTAACATACCAGCGTCGTGACCTCGGGATGCACTGCATTGGTTACTAATTTTGAGGGGGTGTGAGGTCTTAGCGTGGCTATTCCAAGAAGTCTCACTATCTTGTGGGTTTAGGGCTCGTGAGTGTACCAAGTTCTAGAACCCGAGTTTTGATGTTTTGCCAAGATTCAACGACTTATTAGTCGAGACTACTTGCGCCTCTCTGTTTGCATCTTCGGACACTCATGTATCGATTGCTTTAAATTTATTTATTCATGTGTCATTATATCTTTCTTGTTATCTGCATGAATATGGACTGATTTATTTATTTCGAAATGTTGTTTAGTATCCTACTAGGGTTACTTACCTGGGCACGTCATTTATGTGTTTGACTGAGTGCAGATCCGCAATCGAGTAAGGGAAAAAGGGCTGTACTAGGAGATATATTGTGAGGACTTTGGAACGACCTTCTCTCTCATATTTTTGTAGGTTTTGTATTACTTATGTGTATTATTTTTGTCACATGGGATATATGAATTTTGTGAGATATTTTAAGACATGGATTATATGCGAGGTTTTTCACACTCTAGGTTGCCATGACTGATTTGTGTAAAGTTGTTTAGATTTGTTTAAGTTGAAATCGCTTCCGCATAAACTTTGATAATTTACAAATTTGAATAACTTACGATACATAATGAAATATGGTTAGGAAGGCTGACTAGGCTTGCGTTGACGTCGCGAGGATTGACTCGGGGTCCACGTAAGTCTAGGCCAGACGAGGCCCAGTTTAGGTTGTGGAACTGGGGCCGTCACAATTAAGGTCATGTTTGATTGGACGAAAAAGAAAAATGTTCCAAGGAAAATGACAAATTCTGTGTGAAAATGCATTTTTTCATGCGTTTAATAGTCCAAATTTTCTCGCGGAATATTTTCTCGCAATTGCCAATTTTTCATATTAAGACTCATATATTTTCTCACCTATTATGATGGGCAAATTGAGTTTTCTATTGATAAAATATGAGTTTCCATATTAAAACACATTAAATTTATATTTTAAATATAAAAATTAATATATTAAATTTTTATGGTATGTTTTAATATTTATTTCAAAACTTGTTGTTGGTAAGTTTTGAGGGAAAAAATTCTAATATGTGCAATCAAACACGTATAAGAAAATTTTATTTTGAACATTTATTATGGAAAACTTTTTCTTAAAAAAATATTCTTTTCCTATGGAACAATATTTTCTTTGTAATCAAACAGGGCTTAAGTTTATAAATCAAAACATGGATATTGTATAAAATTGTGATCGTTGAACTTATAATTAGGCACCAATTAATATTCATACGATGAAGCAATATATCAATGTATAGTAAATACAAACAAGGAAGTTGGAAGTCGATCCAGGGTTTTTTTTTTTGCACTCATCAAGGTTTGAACCCATGACATCTTAATTTCAAATCGCATACCAAATTATTGGACCACCTAATCAGTTGGTACCATGTGCCTCAAATTTGAAAAAATATTTTGTAAATAAAAAAAAGTGCACTTGTTGGTGTCCTTTGATTTTTGCCCATATGTGTGCATGCACACATTCTGATACACATCGAAGGGATACCAACAAGTGCGCACGTCTTTCTTGAGTGACAATAGCAAGGTCGCTCAATTTTAATTTGAGCTTCTGAATACTGAGCAGAGGCAAAATAGTAAATTGAAGTATTAGCAGCGATTATTGTAGGGAAGGTTAAAAACAAGAGAAGTGCTATAATGACAACCGCATGTCACACTGTAAAACACATTGGTTCACAAGAGTCATTCACACGTGCCTCGAGATGCGGGTATATATAGATCTCGATGCATAACACACATGTCGAGGTCTCATGAAAAGCTCTTGTGAGTCAATGTGTCATGTGGTATAGCTTTATTGTTGTCATTCTAGTAGTTTCCTAAAAATAAGTAACCTTTGAATGTTTAATTGCCCCCAAATTTCCATAAACTTTTCAATTACCACTCGACCATTAATAAAATGTCAATATTTTCTCAAACTATTAGACATGTTTATTAGCCGCTTTGAAGCCTAAAGTTCTAATCTTACTTTTACAATTTTTTTCTTCTAATTTTTATATTAAAAAATATACTTTAATTACTTAAAATGGCGCACTTGGCCAAGTAAACTTAAGCCCGTTCCAAGCAAGACGGACATGAACGAATAGTCACGCGAGCCTGTGAACTAGTCTACTAAAGCACGCATCATATTTTAACAAAAAATAAATAAAAAAAACTATTAGAAGATACATACTTTTGTTACAACATTTGGGTCTAGCATCATGGGGTCCATTGTCTCATTCATCGAGATGTATTTGCACACATTCCACTCTGTATTTAGTAGACTCGATCAATGTTGAAACCAAATTAAAAGCTCTACCAAAGTATATGAACCTAGTCACTTCATGCGTTTTCAGATGCACCTCGATTAATGTGCTTCTCACATGATACGAGATAGATCGAACAACAAATAATGGCTTGGAGGCAATGTCCATTCGATGTCAATATTGTAGCAAAAATGTAGATGCAAGTATTTGAAGTATGAAAGATTTAATGATGTATTTTTGATCGATTAATGTAATGCAATTATCAATGCACATTGCAACTCTAATTAATGAACATATTTATAGTACCTTGTACCATACTCTATCAGGAAAAATAATTGTCAAGTCGAGTAAGGCATTTGTGTAATAACTGTCAATTAATGCATTTCGTTTCCTAGCTACCATGCAATCGTGACAACATTCATATCCGACTCTATTGAAGATTGTGATTTACTAATACTTAGGTTCGCCCAAAAAATAGTATTGTGTCCTAAAAAATTACTTAGGTTCGTCTAACCGTCAACTTTAACTTGAAAGTACTATATGACATTTTAAATACAATTTCCACAGTGATTCCGAAAATTAATTCACGCCGTGAATCATGAATGGTGATTTTTAATTATTTTGAAAGTATATTTAATAAAAGGTTAAAATTACATTTATAGTGAATTTTTTTAAAAAATGTAAGATTTCTATTAATTCACGTCTCGTTGGGTGAGGTATACATGTTTTCTATGAAATATATATGGTCGTGTTTTTTTAAATTTTATTTATTTATTTTTTAATTTATGAACAAATGTGACAACGTGAGTTTTTCTTATTTTCTCTTCATTTTTGTCTAAGACCGTGATAGAAATGTGTTATCTTTAATAACACTTGTATGCTGTTTGTTGTTGAAATACTTAGTAAAAACTTAAGCAATATATAATCGACGTACTATATAGCTTATTATTAATCTTGAATATTGATATGAAATGATCAATCAAATAATATAAGCTTAATAAAATAGTATATATGATCAACCCATCACAAATTCTTTGTTAAACTTATTTTTAAAATTAATAAATACTTATGTATTAATTATGTGTTTAATAAGCTTTGACAACACATTCATCAACAACATTGTTAGATGCTATAAAATATGTTTATTATGATGACATATCCCTCGAGACCCGATTTTTCGACCTAGTTTTCGACCTAGATAAAGTGTTCGAATTCCCGAGTCTCAACATGATAAAACAAGGTCTCCCTTGACGAATTTGAAATTCGCCGGATAACCGGGCTTTGAGATTTTTAAGGCTTAAACAATAGTCGAGCTCGTCAAGTTCTATGATCTTATAATTAAGACGATACTTGATCAGCCTGTTTGTAACATGAGAAGCAATAAAACCCGCTGCACCCTTCCGCACCTGTAATGAGAATGTTCTTCGGATGCATAATTTTGAAGCTATTGTCGATGATTTCTACGCTTGAATTAGTTTTCTCTACATCCAAAACCATACAGTTAGTAATTCTAACCATCTTGCATAAGTTATGCAGTATTTTTTTTAAAAACACATGTATGAAGAAACTCGACCTAAAAAAAAGTTTCACTAAAAAGTGTTATATATGTTCCACCTTCTCAAAACAATTTGGTAACAATGTGCTATCATCATCTAACAATAAATATTTCAATTGATTGAAAGTGTATAATAAGATACCTATCCATTGACGATGTGGAAACTTTTCTCTCTCGACACACAATAACATAAACATTTTTTTTAGTCAATATATTTTCATTTAACTTTGATCAGCACTAGGAACAAAAGATAAAACATGTGGTAATGAAGATCCTCATCAGTCATAAGCACCTGACATAGAAATAAAAACCATAACAAAGCTACGAGCTAACTAATTTGCATACCTTTTAACAAAAAATAGCATCAACCTAATCAGTTTCAATAAGAAACATCAGAATAACATAAAAATTGACAACAAGAGCCAAAAAAAAAAAAATCCTTTTTGTTTCCCTAATTAAAAACAAGTGATCTATGAATGCTAAAAAGTTTTCAAAATATGATTAGTGCTCTCTAAGCAATGCAGATTGAAAAAAAAAAATCTGTTAATGTATCCAAAACATATGCACGTATCTAAACAATGAGAAATTGAAATTTAAGAGGTTTTAATCAATGCTATGGAGGATTGAAAGTAACCCATCAAAACTTATCAAACAATAATATCTTTGATAATGACACAACTAAGTTTATAGAATCACAAAAATTTAGAAACATCAAATATTTATAAAAATTTTAAAAATCATCTTATTAGTCATCATTAGTCCAAGTAGACTTATGAATCATCTCAAAAAAAAATCTTAAAAGAAAAAAAAAATCAATGGAGAAGAGAGAGCACATTTAAAAAGATTGGTGAGAGTTGAATTCTTTAACTTGGAAATATTCAAAAAAAATTTCTTCTTTTTTGAGGTCGGAATAAATATTTCGTAATCTCTGTCATATAAATCCCCTTTGATTTCATCAACTAAAGTTCATAAAATTGGGTGATTTCTTTTTTTAAAAAAAATTGGAAGTTTGTGTTTAATAGTTACGGTAAACCAATCAAATCCAAAAAGAAATCGGGAATTCAAAGTATATGTGATGAATTGCAAAAAAAAGCTTAGAGGCAACGTTTAAGAAAACATTTTAAAATAACTTCTTCTAATTATTTAGTTTTTTTGAAGCAGAGTTCAGAATAAACGTCTAAAACAACGTGAGTTTTTCTTATTTTCTCTTCATTTTTGCCTAAGAACCGTGATAGAAATGTGTTATCTTTAATAACACTTGTATTCTGTTTGTTGTTGAAATACTTAGTAAATACTTAAGCAATATATAATCGACGTACTATATAGCTTATTATTAATCTTGAATATTGATATGAAATGATCAATCAAATAATATAAGCTTGATAAAATAGTATATATGATCAACCCATCACAAATTCTTTGTTAAACTTATTTTTAAAATTGATATATAATTATGTATTAATTATGTGTTTAATAAGCTTTGACAACACATTCATCAACAACATTGTTAGATGCTATAAAATATGTTTATTATGATGACATATCCCTCGAGACCCGGGTTTTCGACCTAGACCGTGTTCAGACCCTCTCGGATAACCAGGCTGGATTGAGATTTTTAAGGCTTAAACAATAGTCGAGCTCGTCAAGTTCTATGATCTTATAATTAAGATGATACTTGATCAAACTGTTTGTAACATAAGAAGCAATAAAACCCGCCGCACCATACTTTGTAATGAGAATGTTCTTCTGATGCATAATTTTGAAGCTATTGTCGATGATTTCTACGCTTGAATTAGTTTTCTCTACATCCAAAACCATACAGTTAGTAATTCTAACCATCTTGCATAAGTTATGCAGTATTTTTTTAAAAAACACATGTATGAAGAAACTCGACCTAAAAAAAAGTTTCACTAAAAAGTGTTATATATGTTCCACCTTCTCAAAACAATTTGGTAACAATGTCTATCATCATCTAACAATAAATATTTCAATTCATTGAAAGTGTATAATAAAATACTTATCCATTGACGATGTGGAAACTTTTCTCTCTCAACACACAATAACATAAACATTTTTTTAAGTCAATATATTTTCATTTAACTTTGATCAGCATTAGGAACAAAAGATAAAACATGTGGTAATGAAGATCCTCATCAGTCATAAGCACCTGACATAGAAATAAAAACCATAACAAAGCTACGAGCTAACTAATTTGCATACCTTTTAACCAAAAATAGCATCAACCTAATCAGTTTCAATAAGAAACATCACAATAACATAAAAATTGACAACAAGAGCCAAAAAAAAAAATCCTTTTTGTTTCCCTAATTAAAAACAAGTGATCTATGAATGCTAATAAGTTTTCAAAATATGATTAGTGCTCTCTAAGCAATGCAGATTGAAAAAAAAAATCTCTTAACGTATCCAAAACATATGCACGAATCAAAACAATGAGAAATTGAAATTTAAGAGGTTTTAATCAATGCTATGGAGGATTGAAAGTAACCCATCAAAACTTATCAAACAATAATATCTTTGATAATGACACAACTAAGTTTATAGAATCACAAAAATTTAGAAACATCACTGCATGAATCATCCGAAAAAAAAAAAATCTTAAAAGAAAAAAAAAATCAATGGAGAAGAGAGAGCACATTTAAAAAGATTGGTGAGAGTTGAATTCTTTAACTTGGAAATATTCAAAAAAAATTTCTTCTTTTTTGAGGTCGGAATAAATATTTCGTAATCTCTGTCATATAAATCCCCTTTGATTTTATCAACTAAAGTTTATAAAATTCGGTGATTTCTATTTTTTAAAAAAAATTTGGAAGTTTTTGTTTAATAGTTACGGTAAACCAATCAAATCAAAAAAGAAATCGGGAATTCAAAGTATATGTGATGAATTGCAAAAAAAAGCTCAGGGGCAACGTCTAAGAAAACATTTTGAAATAACTTCTTATAATTATTTAGTTTTTTTGTAGCAGAGTTAAGAATAAACGTCTAAAACAACGTGAGTTTTTCTTATTTTCTCTTCATTTTTGCCTAAGAACCGTGATAGAGATGTCTTATCTTTAATAACACTTGTATTATGTTTGTTGTTGAAATACTTAGTAAAAACTTAAGCGATATGTAATCGACGTACTATATAGCTTATTATTAATCTTGAATATTGATATGAAATGATCAATCAAATAATATAAGCTTAATAAAATAGTATATATGATCAACCCATCACAAATTCTTTGTTAAACTTATTTTTAAAATTAATATATAATTATGTATTAATTATGTGTTTAATAAGCTTTGACAACACATTCATCAACAACATTGTTAGATGCTATAAAATATGTTTATTATGATGACATATCCCTCGAGACCCGGGTTTCGACCTAGACCGTGTTCGGACCCTCTCGGATAACCTGGTGGATTGAGATTTTTAAGGCTTAAACAATAGTCGAGCTCGTCAAGTTCTATGATCTTATAATTAAGATGATACTTGATCACTGTTTGTAACATGAGAAGCAATAAAACCCGTTCTTCCGCAGTGTAATGAGAATGTTCTTCGGATGCATAATTTTGAAGCTATTGTCGATGATTTCTACGCTTGAATTAGTTTTCTCTACATCCAAAACCATACAGTTAGTAATTCTAACCATCTTGCATGAGTTATGCAATATTTTTTTAAAAAACACATGTATGAAGAAACTCGACTTAAAAAAAAAGTTTCACCAAAAAGTGTTATATATGTTCCGCCTTCTCAAAACAATTTGGTAACAATGTGTTATCATCATCTAACAATAAATATTTCAATTCATTGAAAGTGTATAATAAAATACCTATCGATTGACGATGTGGAAACCTTTCTCTCTCAACACACAATAACATAAACATTTTTTTTAAGTCAATATATTTTCATTTAACTTTGATCAGCACTAGGAACAAAAGATAAAACATGTGGTAATGAAGAACCTCATCAGTCATAATCACCTGACATAGAAATAAAAACCATAACAAAGCTACGAGCTAACTAATTTGCATACCTTTTAACCAAAAATAGCATCAACCTAATCGCTTTCAATAAGAAACATCACAATAACATAAACATTGACAACAAGAGCCAAAAAAAAAAAAAAAAAATCCTTTTTGTTTCCCTAATTAAAAACAAGTGATCTATGAATGCTAATAAGTTTTCAAAATATGATTAGTGCTCTCTAAGCAATGCAGATTGAAAAAAAAAATTTCTTAATGTATCCAAAACATATGCACGTATCAAAACAAAAATTTAAGAGGTTTTAATCAATGCTATGGAGGATTGAAAGTAACCCATCAAAACTTATCAAACAATAATATCTTTGATAATGACACAACTAAGTTTATAGAATCACAAAAATTTAGAAATATCACCGCATTAATCATCTCAAAAAAAAAAAAAATCTTAAAAGAAAAAAAAAAATCAATAGAGAAGAGAGCACATTTAAAAAGATTGGTGAGAGTTGAATTCTTTAACTTGGAAATATTCAAAAAAAATTTCTTCTTTTTTGAGGTCGGAATAAATATTTCGTAATCTCTGTCATATAAATCCCATTTGATTTCATCAACTAAAGTTCATAAAATTCGGTGATTTCTTTTTTTTAAAAAAAAAATTGGAAGTTTGTGGTTAATAGTTACGGTAAACCAATCAAATCCAAAAAGAAATCGGGAATTCAAAGTATATGTGATGAATTGCAAAAAAAAAGCTTTGGGGCAACGTGTAAGAAAACATTTTAAAATAACTTCTTCTAATTATTTAGTTTTTTTGAAGCAGAGTTCAGAATAAACGTCTAAAACAACGTGAGTTTTTCTTATTTTCTCTTCATTTTTGCCTAAGAACCGTGATAGAAATGTGTTATCTTTAATAACACTTGTATTATGTTTGTTGTTGAAATACTTAGTAAAAACTTAAGCAATATATAATCGACGTACTATATAGCTTATTATTAATCTTGAATATTGATATGAAATGATCAATCAAATAATATAAGATTAATAAAATAGTATATATGATCAACCCATCACAAATTCTTTGTTAAACTTATTTTTAAAATTAATATATACTTATGTATTAATTATGTGTTTAATAAGCTTTGACAACACACTCATCAACAACATTGTTAGATGCTATAAAATATGTTTATTATGATGACATATCCCTCGAGACCCGGGTTTTAGACCTAGACCGTGTTCAGACCCTCTCGGATAACCGGGCTGGATTGAGATTTTTAAGGCTTAAACAATAGTTGAGCTCGTCAAGTTCTATGATCTTATAATTAAGATGATACTTGATCAGCCTGTTTGTAACATGAGAAGCAATAAAACCCGCTGCACCCTTCCGCACCTGTAATGAGAATGTTCTTCGGATGCATAATTTTGAAGCTATTGTCGATGATTTCTACGCTTGAATTAGTTTTCTCTACATCCAAAACCATACAGTTAGTAATTCTAACCATCTTGCATAAGTTATGCGGTATTTTTTTTAAAAACACATGTATGAAGAAACTCGACCTAAAAAAAAGTTTCACTAAAAAGTGTTATATATGTTCCACCTTCTCAAAACAATTCGGTAACAATGTGCTATCATCATCTAACAATAAATATTTCAATTCATTGAAAGTGTATAATAAAATACCTATCCATTGACGATGTGGAAACTTTTCTCTCTCAACACACAATAACATAAACATTTTTTTAAGTCAATATATTTTCATTGAACTTTGATCGGCACTAGGAACAAAAGATAAAACATGTGGTAATGAAGATCCTCATCAGTCATAAGCACCTGACATAGAAATAAAAACCATAACAAAGCTACGAGCTAACTAATTTGCATACCTTTTAACCAAAAATAGCATCAACCTAATCAGTTTCAATAAGAAACATCACAATAACATAAAAATTGACAACAAGAGCCAAAAAAAAAAAAAAATCCTTTTTGTTTCCCTAATTAAAAACAAGTGATCTATGAATGCTAATAAGTTTTCAAAATATGATTAGTGCTCTCTAAGCAATGCAGATTGAAAAAAAAAAAATCTCTTAATGTATCCAAAACATATGCACGTATCAAAACAATGAGAAATTGAAATTTAAGAGGTTTTAATCAATGCTATGGAGGATTGAAAGTAACCCATCAAAACTTATCAAACAATAATATCTTTGATAATGACACAACTAAGTTTATAGAATCACAAAAATTTAGAAACATGACTGCATGAATCATCTGGAAAAAAAAATAATCTTAAAAGAAAAAAAAATCAATGGAGAAATAGTTACAACGTGAGTTTTTTTTATTTTAAAATCTTCATTTTTAGCCTAAAACAACGAGTTTTTCTTATTTTCTCTTCATTTTTGCCTAAGATAGTGATAAAAATGTGTTATGTTTAATAACACTTGTATTCTCTTTTGTTGAAATACTTAATAAAAACTTAAGCAATATATAATCGACGTACTATATAGCTTATTATTAATCTTGAATATTGATATGAAATGATCAATCAAATAATATAGGCTTAATAAAATAGTATATATGATCAACTCATCACAAATTCTTTGTTAAACTTATTTTTAAAATTAATATATACTTATGCATTAATTATGTGTTTAATAAGCTTTGACAACACATTCATCAACAACATTGTTAGATGCTATAAAATATGTTTATTATGATGACCCATACCCTCGAGACCCGATTTTCCACCTAGACCGTGTTCAGACCCTCTCGAATACCCATAAAATGGTGGTCTAGAACATGGGTGCCAAACAGGTTATTGTTGGTGAATTCAAAGTAGTTACCGAACGAGTTGTCAACATGAGCCTCCGCTGCAAAATGCATAATAGTGTCAATATCCTCACTGATTAAGAGATAGTTTACCATGTTAGAACTAGCAAGTTCTCCTTTGACGAATTTGAAATTCGCGGATAACCGGGCTGGATTGAGATTTTTAAGGCTTAAACAATAGTCGAGCTCTTCAAGTTCTATGATCTTATAATTAAGATGATACTTGATCAGCCTGTTTGTGACATGAGAAACAATAAAACCGCCGCACCCTTCCGCACCTGTAATGAGAATGTTCTTCGGAGTGTATGCATCCGGTTTTGAAGCTATTGTCGATGATTTCTACGCTTGAATTAGTTTTCTCTACATCCAAAACCATAGAGTTAGTAATTCTAACCATCTTGCATAAGTTGAAGAAACTCGACTTAAAACAAAATTTCACCAAAAAGTGTTATATATGTTCCACCTTCTCAAAACAATTTGGTAACAATGTGCTATCATCATCTAACAATAAATATTTCAATTCATTGAAAGTGTATAATAAAATACCTATCGATTGACGATGTGGAAACCTTTCTCTCTCAACACACAATAACATAAACATTTTTTTTAAGTCAATATATTTTCATTTAACTTTGATCAGCACTAGGAACAAAAGATAAAACATGTGGTAAAATGAAGATCCTCATCACTCATAAGCACCTGACATAGAAATAAAAACCCTAACAAAGCTACGAGCTAACTAATTTGCATACCTTTTAACCAAAAATAGCATCAACCTAATCAGTTTCAATAAGAAACATCACAATAACATAAACATTGACAACAAGAGCCAAAAAAAAAAAAAATCCTTTTTGTTTCCCTAATTAAAAACAAGTGATCTATGAATGCTAATAAGTTTTCAAAATCTGATTAGGGCTCTCTAAGCAATGCAGATTGAAATAAAAAATCTTTTAATGTATCCAAAACATATGCACGTATCAAAACAATGAGAAATTGAAATTTAAGAGGTTTTAATCAATGCTATGGAGGATTGAAAGTAACCCATCAAAACTTATCAAACAATAATATCTTTGATAATCACACAATTAAGTTTATAGTATCACAAAAATTTAGAAACATGACCGCATGAATCATCTGAAAAAAAATAATCTTAAAAGAAAAAAAAATCAAATGGAGAAGAAAATATAATCTTAAAAGAGCACATTTAAAAAGATTGGTGAGAGTTGAATTCTTTAACTTGGAAATATTCGAAATTTTTTTCTTCTTTTTTGAGGTCGGAATAAATATTTCGTAATCTCTGTCATATAAATCCCCTTTGATTTCATCAACTAAAGTTCATAAAATTCGGTGATTTTTTTTTAAAAAAAAAATTGGAAGTTTGTGTTTAATAGTTACGGTAAACCAATCAAATCCAAAAAGAAATCGAGAATTCAAAGTATATGTGATGAATTGCAAAAAAAAGCTTAGGGGCAACGTCTAAGAAAACATTTTAAAATAACTTTTCTAATTATTTAGTTTTTTTGAAGCAGAGTTCAGAATAAACTTCATTGCTACATATGTAGAGTTAACTCCGGGAGATAATTTAGAGGAGAGTTGGAACTTGTTTGATTGCCCAACTTCTCATCAAGTTATCTCCCAATTAATTCACACCCAAAAGTGAGATATATCTCCTTTATCCATAGAGGAGTTATCTCCTAGAAGTTTCTGGACAATATTACCCCTCATTAATTATCTTTTAGGATCCACATCCATATTTTTTGTTTAAAGGGTATTTATGTTAATTCATATATTTTATTGTTTAAAAATTTGCAACTTCCCTGTAAAGTTTAAAGCAGAACAAAACATGAAAATATGATCTTTCACTATGGGTTAACTTCACTCGCACTTTCGAGTTGAACCAAACATGAAAATATGATATTTCACTATGAGTTAATTTCGCTCGCATTTTAAGTTGGCAAAAATGAACCAAATGAGATAGTTATGTATCAATGTTTAGGCATTTTGTTTTAATTTTTTTGAGTGTTTTTTTTTTTTGTCAGGTTTTTTACATTGACAGACAAACAAATAAAACACAAAATTCAATTTATTGTTCACAAAAAAGAAAAGAAAGAAAACATACTCGCATCGACTAAAAAATCTAAAAAAAAAAAATCAATCTATTGATTATGTTCATATCACCAAAAGTGTTATGGTCTATCTTCTCAAAACAATTTGGTAACAATTTGCTATGATCATTTAACAAAAAGATTTTGATTCATTGAAAGTGTACAATAAAAACATCATCGATTGACGACGGGGAAACCTTCTTCTCTCAACACACAAACATAAGTAAAGATTTTTTTTCAAGTCGGTATACTTTCATTCAATTTGCATCAACACGGGGTACAAAAGATAACATGCGAGGTAGCGAAGATCCTCATCAATCATAAGCGGCTTACACATAAATAGAAACCCCAACAAGATTGTGAGCTACCTAATAATTAACATAGCATAAACTCAATGAGTCTCAATTTTTAAAGTTCAACTGCCCCTAAATTTCCATGAAGTTTCCAATTACCCTCGACCATTATTAAACATGTTTATTGGTGGCTTTGAAGTCTAATTAAAGTTCAAATCTTACTTTTACACTTATTTTTTTTTAATTTTTATATTGAAAAATGTATTTTAATTACTTGATGGGCGAGCTCGGCCGAATAATCTTAAGCCCGCCCCGAGCAAGGCAGACATAGGCGGATAATCAAGCGAGCTTGTGAATGAGTCTACTCAAGCATTATATTTTTACAAAAAAAAAATTATTAGGGGATAGATACTTTGTTACACAAAATTTGAGTCCAGCATCATGAGTTCCGTTGGCTTATGCATTGAGATGTGTTTGTGCACATTTCAATGTATATCTAATAGACTCGATCAATGTTATAACTAAATGCTAGACCCAAAAGTATACGACCTTAGCCTTTCTCGAAAAAAGAGATGCTTCACTTTTTTTTGTGTGTGTCAAAGAAAAAATTCGATAGTAGTTGAGGTTGAAATTGGGTTTAATTTAGTGTAAGCTTAGTTAAATATGACAAGAGAATTGATTTGTGAGAGTTGGGTATGTCATGTACGAATTAAAATTTTTGGGGTTTTGGCGTATTTTATGACGATGGACTATTTTGTCGAGAGTTTGATTCAATTTGGTAGAAAATGAGATCGAAAATGAGCACCAAAACTCAAAACACGTCAAAATAGGACTTTCGAAAATTAATAAATATATATTTATATATATAAACCATGAAATGAAATGAAAAAAAGAAGAAGAAAGAAAGTCATTTGGTTTCAATTGACAGAACGTTCATTCGAACGTTCATAAACCCCTCAATTTAGGTTTTCGCTCATGAGCTCCCGACATTTGATTTTCAAATAGATTTCTTTCCGCAAAATCGTAGAGGATCGCAAGACGGTCAATTCGAGCTAAGTTTCCACGGTGGAAACGAGGTATTCAGCCCGTAATTTGATAAATTCTTAATGCTGAACATTTTTCCTCAATTCAATTTGAATTCTCACGATTTTCAATTTTTTTTGCGGGGTTTCGATAGAAATTTGTATAACTTGTCGTTAATTGGTGTATTGGACTTATTTGCATTAATTTGGGATAAATTTCACCTACGCGGGTTAGGGTTTTGATGATTTGAATTAATGCAATTCAGTTGATAACTGTTTTGGAGATGTTTTTATACTTGATATTTGACTCCACGAGCAATGAAAATATTTTGGTGTTGGTATCGAGTGGTTTCGTGACATTTATTATTGAGTTTTGAGGATTTAATTGTGAAAATATTGATTTTGAGACATTTTCTAGTTGAAAATAGATAAAGTTTGTCAAGTTGACCTGTCATATTAGAAAAGTCGTAACTTATCCATTTATGATCCGATTTGAGTATTCTTAGAGTCTATGGAAAGTACGTCATGAGTATTACAAGTTCCTTCTTGGCTGTCATGACAAATTATGAGGTTTTCAGAGTAAAAATCGTAACTCTAATTGGCTAGTTGATAATACTTTGAAATTATTATTAAGTATTATTTTTAGAAATAGCTCTCGAGCGAACTTTGGTCGCATTATTTGTATGATTTAAGAGTTATAAACCAAGGATATTGGACTTGAATTGATACTAAATGATATTAGAAAATCTAAGGAAGAGATACGGAGGTTCGAGAACTCGTTTTGGAGTGTTGGGAGACCGGATAGGTTATGAATAAGCGTGTGGATCGAGGTAAGTAAACCAGCTAGGAAATGCACAGCTTTTTTCATTTTAAGCTATTTGAATATTTTTGTTCCTTGCTTTGTTATCTATCCTTGAAATTTCATTCTAATTGAGTTGTCCGAGGGCAAGTGAGTCAACAATGGTCCTGGAAGGAGTGGCGGGGTGAGGTAACATACCAGCGTCATTACCTCGGGATGCACTGCACTGGTTACTATTTTGACAGGGTGTGAGGTCTTAGCGTGGCTATTCCAGAAGTCTCACTATCTCGTGGGTTTAGAGCTTGTGAGTGTACCAAGTTCTAGAACTCGAGTCTTGATGTTTTGCCAAGACTCAACGACTTATTAGTCGGGACTACTTGCTCCTCTCTGTTTGCATCTTTGGACACTCATGTATCGATTGCTTTAAATTTATTTAAAGTATTTTATTTATTCATGCGTCCTTATATCTTTCTTGTTATCTGCATGAATATGGACTGATTTATTTATTTCGAAATGTTGTTTAGTATCCTACTGGCGTTACTTACCTGGGCACGTCATTTATGTGTTTGACTGAGTGCAGATCCGCAATCGAGTAAGGGAAATGGGCCAGTACTATGAGATCTATTGTGATGACTTTGGAACGACTTTCTCTCACATTTTTGTAGGTTTTGTATTACTTATGTATATTATTTTTGTCATATGGGATATATGAGTTTTGTGAGATATTTTAAGACACGGAGTATATGCGAGGTTTTCCATACTCTAGGTTGTCATGACTGATTTGTGTAGAGTTGTTTAGATTTGTTTAAGTTGAAATCGATTCCGCATAAACTTTGATAATTTATAATTAGGCATCAATTAATATTCATACTATGAATCAATATATCAATGTATAGTAAATACAAACAAGGAAGTTGGAAGTCGATCCAGGATTTTTTTGCACCCATCAATGTTTGAACCCATGACATCTTAATTTCAAATGGCATACCAAATTATTGGGCCACCTAATCAGTTGGTACCGCGTGCCTCAATTTTGAAAAAAGTATTTGTAAATCAAGAAAAAAGCGCACTTGTTGGTGCCCTTTGATTTTTGCCCATATGTGTGCATGCACGCATCTTGATACACATCGAAGAGATACCAACAAGTGCGCACGTCTTTATTGAGCGACATTAGCAAGGTCGCACAATTTTAATTTGAGCTTCCGAATACCGAGCAGGGGCAAAATAATAAATTGAAGTATCATCAGTGATTATTGTAGGGAAGGTTAAAAACAAGAGAAGTGATATAATGACAACTACATGTCACATGTCACACTGCAAGACACATTGGTTCACAAGAATCATTTACGCGAGCCTCGGGATGCGGGTATATATAGATCTCGATGCATAACACGCATGTCGAGGTCTCATGAAAAGCTCTTGTTAGTCAATGCGTCTTGTGGTATAGCTTTATTGTTGTCATTCTAGTAGTTTCCTAAAAATAAGTTACATTTGAAAGCTTAATTGCCCCCAAATTTCCATAAAGTTTTCAATTAGCACTCGACCATTAATAAAATGACAAAAATGTCAATATTTTCTCAAGCTATTAGACTTTTTTTATTAGCCGCTTTGAAGCCTAAAGTTCTAATCTTACTTTTACAATTTTTTTCTTCTAATTTTTATATTAAAAGCTATATTTTAATTACTTAAAATGGCGCACTTGGCCGAGTAAACTTAAGCCCGTTCCAAGCAAGACGGACATGAACGAATAGTCACGCGAGCCTGTGAACTAGTCTACTAAAGCACGCATCATATTTTAATAAAAAATAAATAAATAAAATTATTAGAAGATACATATTTTTGTTACAACATTTGGATCTAGCATCATGGGGTCCATTGTCTCATTCATCGAGATGTATTTGCACACATTCCCCTCTGCATTTAGTAGACTCGATCAATGTTGAAACCAAATTAAAAGCTCTACCAAAGTATATGAACCTAGTCACTTCAGGTGTTTTCAGATGCACCTCGATTAATGTGCTTCTCACATGATACGAGATAGATCGAACAACAAATAATGGCTTGGAGGCAATGTCCATTCGATGTCAATATTGTAGCAAAAATGTAGATGCAAGTATTTGAAGTATGTTAGATTTGATGATGTATTTTTCATCGATTAATGTAATGCAATTATCAATGCACATTGTAACTCTAATTAATGAACATATTTATAGTACCTTGTACCATACTCTAGTCAGGAAAAATAATTGTCAAGTCGAGTAAGGCATTTGTGTAATAACTGTTAATTAATGCATTTCGTTTCCTAGCTACCATGCGAGACCTATTGAAGATTGTGATTTACTAATACTTACGTTCGCCCAAAAAATAGTCTTGTGTCCTAAAAAATTACTTAGTACTATATGACATTTTAAATACTATTTCCACAGTGATTCCGGAAATTAATTCACGCCGTGATTCATGAATGATGATTTTTAATTATTTTGAAAGTAAATTTAATAAAAGGTTAAAATTACATTTATAGTGAATTTTTTTAAAAAATGTAAGATTTCTATTAATGCACATATCTCGTTGGGTGAGGTATACATGTTTTCTATGAAATATATATGGTCGTGTTTTTTTAAATTTTATTTATTTATTTTTTAATTTATGAACAAATGTGACAACGTGAGTTTTTTTTTATTTTCTCTTCATTTTTGCCTAAGAACCGTGATAGAAATGTGTTATGTTTAATAACACTTGTATTCTCTTTGCGGTTGAAATACTTAATAAAAACTTAAGCAATATATAATCGACGTACTATATAGCTTATTATTAATCTTGAATATTGATATGAAATGATCAATCAAATAATATAGGCTTAATAAAATAGTATATATGATCAACTCATCACAAATTCTTTGTTAAACTTATTTTTAAAATTAATATATACTTATGCATTAATTATGTGTTTAATAAGCTTTGACAACACATTCATCAACAACATTGTTAGATGCTATAAAATATGTTTATTATGATGACCCATACCCCTCGAGACCCGATTTTCCGACCTAGACCGTGTTCAGACCCTCTCGAATACCCATAAAATGGTGGTCTAGAACATGGGTGCCAAAGAGGTTATTGTTGGTGAATTCAAAGTAGTTACCGAACGAGTTGTCAACATGAGCCTCCGCTGCAAAATGCATAATAGTGTCAATATCCTCACTAATTAAGAGATGGTTTACCATGTCAGAACTAGCAAGGTCTCCATTGAGATTTTGAAATTCTTTAACAATAGTCGAGCTCGTCAAGTTCTATGATCTTATAATTAAGATGATACTTGATCAACTTGTTTGTGACATGAGAAGCAATAAAACCCGCCGCACCCTTCCGCACCTGTAATGAGAATGTTCTTCGGAGTGTATGCATCCGGTTTTGAAGCTATTGTCGATGATTTCTACGCTTGAAATAGTTTTCTCTACATCCAAAACCATACAGTTAGTAATTCTAACCATCTTAATATTTTTTAAAAAAACATATGAAGAAACTCGACTTAAAAAAAAATTTCACCAAAAAGTGTTATATATGTTCCACCTTCTCAAAACAATTTGGTAACAATGTGCTATCATCATCTAACAATAAATATTTCAATTCATTGAAAGTGTATAATAAAATACCTATGGATTGACGATGTGGAAACCTTTCTCTCTTAACACACAATAACATAAACATTTTTTTAAGTCAATATATTTTCATTTAACTTTGATCAGCACTAGGAACAAAAGATAAAACATGTGGTAATGAAGATCCTCATCAGTCATAAGCACCTTACATAGAAATAAAAACCCTAACAAAGCTACGAGATAACTAATTTGCATACCTTTTAACCAAAAATAGCATCAACCTAATCAGTTTCAATAAGAAACATCACAATAACATAAACATTGACAACAAGAGCCAAAAAAAAATCCTTTTTGTTTCCCTAATTAAAAACAAGTGATCTATGAATGCTAATAAGTTTTCAAAATCTGATTAGGGCTCTCTAAGCAATGCAGATTGAAAAAAAAAAATCTCTTAATGTATCCAAAACATATGCACGTATCAAAACAATGAGAAATTGAAATTTAAGAGGTTTTAATCAATGCTATGGAGGATTGAAAGTAACCCATCAAAATTTATCAAACAATAATATCTTTGATAATCACACAATTAAGTTTAGGGTAATGCTATTTGGACTCGTGAGTCCGGACTCAAAACTTTTTTTAATTTCAAATACATCCTTGAGAAATTAATGAAACAACCATAATTACTTGTAAAATTCATGGTTACTTCTTGGATCTTGAATTCTATTGCAAAAGAAATTGTTGATGCATTTCTTTATTCTTCTCGTGCTTTTGATTTGTGGACTGAACTATCCGAAAGGTTTGGAGAGTGTAATGGTCCTATGATTTATCAATTGAAGAGAGAAATAGCTTCAATTGCTCAAGGAGATCTTAATGTGTCGAATTATTACACAAAACTGAAAAAGTTATGGGATGAACTAGAATCAACTGACAAGTTGTGAATGTGGAGCTGCAAAGAAGATTGCTGAATTAGAATCAACTGACAAGTTAATGGAGTTTTTAATGGGATTGAGTGATGTCTATGATCCTATTCAAATCGATCTTGCTTATGGATCCTCTTCCTAGTATTAATAAAGCTTACTCTATGGTGATTAGAGTTGAAAAACAAAAAGAAGTACACATTGTGTTTGCACTGAAGTTGATTCTCATCATGATGGTTATAAATACTGAAATAAGAACCACTTTAAAGGATCTTTTAAGAAACAAGTGAATAAAGATGAGCTTTATTGTGATCATTGCAAGATGAAGAGGCACACCAAAGAGACATGTTTCAAATTACATGGATATCCAGATTGGTTTACTCATGAGAAAAATCTAAGAAGAATGACAAATTTGATAAAGGAAAAGAGTTACCTTGGAGAACGAGAATAAGATGGCAAATATGCTTGAATCTCCTATGGATTTTATTGATGAAGGATGTGTGCAATATGATGATTTGCAAGCTAACATAGCTGACATGATTCAAAAAGGATTTGATAAGATCATGAAAGGCAAGAGGGTGGTTTCTTCTGAACCTATGAATGCAGTTAATTGCGCACATTTGGAGGACTTTACAGGTACTTTGTTAAACCAAACTTCTTGTTCTAATGCTTATATTCTAAATGGAGATCGGATAATAGATACAGGAGCAACAAATCATATGCGTCCTGATTTATCTCTTTTACATAATCCTATTGCACCATCAAAATCTACACCTGTTTTTCTTCCCGATGGTTCTTTTAAGTTGGTAGATCATATTGGAAATGCACTTCTACCATCTAATCTGACTCTTTATTCTTGCCTTCACATTGCCACTTTTAAACATAACTTTCTTTCAGTTCAAAAACTTACCACCACTGCAAAAATTAAGTTCAATTTTCTTCCTCATGCTTGTTTTATACAGGACCTTGAGAATTCTCAGTTCTCGCAGATGGGCAAGGCAAAGGCAGGCTCTACATTCTTAATTCAAGTTCTTTCTCTAACAAGGTCATTGAGGCATATACAAAATCCATTGACTCTTCTCTCGAATAAGTCTGTTGTTTGTAATTCTCGTTAATGATGGTTTCTCTTGGCACAAGAGATTAGGCCATCCTTCTAACACTTTCTAAACATTTAGAATCTTTACTTTCCACTTCTTTGCTCAATAAATCATTAATCCTTGTGATGTATGTCATATTTCGAAATAGTGTAGACTAAAATTTCCGATAGTTCTATCAAGTCTATAACTTCTTTTCAAATTTTACATATGGATATTTGGGGTCCATATAAACAAAAATCTTTGCGGGGGTCTCATTATTTTCTTACAATAGTAGATGATTTTACTATATTTACTTGGACATACTTATTACCTTCTAAGTCTTCCACTTTTGCAACCATTCGGAATTTTTTAATTTTTGTACATAATCATTTTAAGGTTTCAAAAAGCAATAAGGAGTGATAATGGCACTTTGAATTTGTCAATCAAGATTGTACAAAATTATTCATCGATTTCGATATTTCTCATCGTAAATCTACTCCTTATACACCTCAACAGAATGGAGTTGCAGAGAGGAAGCATAGGCATTTATTACAAGTAACAAGAGCTTTGATTTTTCAGTCTGGTCTTCCTAAAACTTTTTGGGGAGATGCAGTCTTAACATCTACATATTTGATAAATAGACTACCTTCTTCAATTCTTAACTGGAAGTCTCCGTTTCAGTTGTTATTTCATAAAAATCCAGATTTTTCTATGCTACGATCCTTTGGTTGTTTGTGTTTCTCTACCAATGTTTTACCTCATAAAGATAAACTTGATCCCAGATCTTCTAAATGTGTCTTTGTTGGATATTCTCCTGGTCAAAAAGCTTATAAGCTTTTTGATCTTACTTCTAAAAAAATTTTAATTTCTAGAGATGTAATCTTTTATGAAAATGTTTTTCCATTCTTAAAAGATTCATCTTCTTCTCAACTTCCCGTTCTCCTGTTTTTGTTGATGATAATGATGATGAATCTTCACTTCTTCCAAGTAGTTCCTTCACTTCCAGCTTTCATCATCTCCTTTAACTTCGATTCTAATAGTCCAACTGTTCCAGCTTGTCTCTCCCGATAGCTCTATTGTACTTCCCGCTTCTCCTATTCGAGAAAGAGTCAACGACATCATAAGCCACCTTGTTGGTTAAATGACTATGACACTTCTATAAAAAGAGTCAAGCCACCGCTAATCAATTGTCTATTTTACCATATTCTTCTATTCATTCTCCACCTACTTTTCCTTTTATTGTTTCACCCAACTTCACTGATCAAGACGTAACATACTTAGCTATCAGTATCTAAGATTAAAGAACCTCATAATTTTGCACAAGCTAACACCGAGCCTCGGTGGATTCTTGCAATGCAAAAGGAATTACAAGCATTAGAAGATAATCAAACTTGGGATTTAACTGAGTTACCTGTTGGCAAGAGAGCAATTGGTTCCAAATGGGTTTATAAAGTCAAGTTAAATCCAGATGGCTCTCTCGACAGATGCAAAGCCAGGTTAGCGGCAAAGGGATATAATCGAGATTGAGGGTGTGGACTTCACTGATAGTTTCTCTCCAAATGGCTAAGATTGTGATTTGTTAGATTACTTCTTGCATTGGCGAACTTCTAAATCTTTGCCTCTTCATCAATTGGACATTATTAATGCCTTTTTTCATGGTTATATCAATGAAGATTTATATATGAAACCCCCTGATGGTTATACCAAAGCTTTGCCTACTCAAGTTTGTAAATTGAAACGTTCCTTATATGGTCTCAAACAGGCTTCTAGGCAATGGAACTCTGAGTTTACTTCTCAGCTTCTAGCTTATGGATTTGTCCAATCAGCTCATGATCATTGTCTGCTCACTTTCACTAAAAATGGGGAGTTTTCGGCCTTAATTGTTTATGTCGATGATGTGCTTCTCACTGGGTCCTCCTTAAATGAGATTTTGTTGGTTAAACAATTTCTTCATAAGAAATTCACAATCAAAGATTTGGGTCAAGCTCATTATTTTCTAGGCTTAGAAGTTGCAAGGTCTGATTCTGGCATCTACATCAATCAGAGGAAGTATGTACTCGATATTCTTGATGATGTTGGTTTATCTCGGTGCTAAACCCGTTGCTACCCCTTTACCTAGAGATCAGTAAATTTGATGACATTCAGTCTCCTCTTATGCCTGATCCAGATAGGTATCGAAGGCTCATTGGTCGACTTCTCTACCTTTGCTTCACCAGACCTGATGTGATTCATTCAACTCAGCAATTAAGTCAATTTGTACAAAGATCCTACCGAACAACATTGGGATGTCGCTATACATGTTTTGAGGTATTTAAAGGGTTCTCCATCAATAGGGCTCTTTTATCCTTCTCAATCGATCTTAAGGTGTCTTCTTGTGTGATGCGATGGCCGCTTGTCCTTTTTCACGAAGGTCTCTTACTGGTTTTTGTATCTTCTTGGGCCATTCTTTGATCTCTTATAAGACTAAGAAACAATCCACGCTTTCTAAGTCTTCTGAATCGAGTACAAATCTTTATCAAGAATCGTTTCGAGCTCTTGTGGTTATCTTATCTCCTTCGTGACTTGCAAATTGAAGTGTCCCTTCCCATTGATCTCTCGTGTAACAATCAGCGCTCTCCACATTATTGCTAATCCAAGTGTCTCATGAAAGGACCAAGCATCTTGATATTGATTGTCACCTGGTTCGTGATCAATACAAGCTTGGTTTTGTTCTCCTCAATACATTCCTTCTCGTCATCAACTTGCCGATTTGTTCACCAAGTCCTTACCTCGCTCCTCGCTCAATTTGTTATTGTCCAAGATGAGTCTATGTGATTGGCATAGACTTCCATCTTGAGGAGGGGATGTAGAATGTATATACTTGATTGATTGTAATTGAGAGAATTATCTTTGATGTATAGCTAATAGATCAGTGGGCCTGCCTAACCCAATCTGTTAGCAATCTGTTAGAAGTTTGTTAGGGTTGGTTAAGTTGTTTTTGTAGTTAGTTGGGGTGTATAAAAGGGAGAGAAGACTCTGTAAAAATGTAATTTTTCAGATCATCTGTTTTAGCTCATATTGAGTTCTTGTTCTATGTTTGTTCAATTCCTATTATACCCCCTTAAATATTTATAAAAAATTTAAAAATCATCTTATTAGTCCGGACTCATTAGTCCAAGTAGACTTATTGTTAAGTTTATATAATCACAAAAATTTAGAAACATGACTGCATGAATCATCTGAAAAAAAATAATCTTAAAAGAAAAAAAAATCAATGGAGAAGAGAGAGCACATTTAAAAAGATTGGTGAGAGTTGAATTCTTTAACTTGGAAATATTCGAAATTTTTTTCTTCTTTTTTGAGGTCGGAATAAATATTTCGTAATCTCTGTCATATAAATCCCCTTTGATTTCATCAACTAAAGTTCATAAAATTCGGTGATTTTTTTTAAAAAAAAATTGGAAGTTTGTGTTTAATAGTTACGGTAAACCAATCAAATCCAAAAAGAAATCGGGAATTCAAAGTATATGTGATGAATTGCAAAAAAAAGCTTAGGGGCAACGTCTAAGAAAACATTTTAAAATAACTTCTTCTAATTATTTAGTTTTTTTGAAGCAGAGTTCAGAATAAACTTCATTGTTACATATGTAGAGTTAACTCCGGGAGATATTTAGAGGAGAGTTGGAACTTATTTGATTGCCCAGCTTCTCATCAAGTTATCTCCCAATTAATTCACACCCAAAAGTGAGATATATCTCATTTATTCATAGAGGAGTTATCTCCTAGAAGTTTCTGGACAATATTACCCCTCATTAATTATCTTTTAGGATCCACATCCATATCTTTTGTTTAAAGGGTATTTATGTTAATTCATATATTTTATTGTTTTAAAATTTGCAACTTCCTTATAAGTTTAAAGCAGAACAAAACATGAAAATATGATCTTTCACTATGGGTTAACTTCACTCGCACTTTCGAGTTGAACCAAAAATGAAAATATGATATTTCACTATAAGTTAATTTCGCTCGCATTTTAAGTTGGCAAAAATGAACCAAATGAGATAGTTATGTATCAATGTTAGGCATTTTGTTTTAATTTTTTTGAGTGTTTTTTTTTTTGTCAGGTTTTTTACATTGACAGACAAACAAATAAAACACAAAATTCAATTTATTGTTCACAAAAAAAAAGAAAGAGAACATACTCGCGTCGACTAAAAAATCTAAAAAAAAAAAATCAATCTATTGATTATGTTCATATCACCAAAAGTGTTATGGTCTATCTTCTCAAAACAATTTGGTAACAATTTGCTATGATCATTTAACAAAAAAGATTTTGATTCATTGAAAGTGTACAATAAAAACATCATCGATTGACGACGGGGAAACCTTCTTCTCCCAACACACAAACATAAGTAAAGATTTTTTTTCAAGTCGGTATACTTTCATTCAATTTGCATCAACACGGGGTACAAAAGATAACATGCGAGGTAGCGAAGATCCTCATCAATCATAAGCGGCTTACACATAAATAGAAACCCTAACAAGATTGTGAGCTACCTAATAATTAACATAGCATAAACTCAATCAGTTTCTCTTTTCAAAGTTCAACTGCCCCTAAATTTCCATGAAGTTTCCAATTACCCTCGACCATTATTAAACATGTTTATTGGTGGCTTTGAAGTCTAATTAAAGTCCAAATCTTACTTTTACACTTATTTTTTTCTAATTTTTATATTGAAAAATGTATTTTAATTACTCGATGGGCGAGCTCGGCCGAATAATCTTAAGCCCGCCCCGAGCAAGGCAGACATAGGCGAATAATCAAGCGAGCTTGTGAATGAGTCTACTCAAGCATTATATTTTTACAAAAAAAAAATTATTAGGGGATAGATACTTTGTTACACAACATTTGAGTCCAGCATCGTGAGTTCCGTTGGCTTAGGCATTGAGATGTGTTTGTGCACATTTCAATGTATATCTAATAGACTCGATCAATGTTATAACTAAATGCTAGACCCAAAAGTATACGACCTTAGCCTTTCTCGAAAAAAGAGATGCTTCACTTTTTTTGTGTGTGTCAAAGAAAAAATTCGATAGTAGTTGAGCTTGAAATTGGGTTTAATTTAGTGTAAGCTTAGTTAAATATGACAAGAGAATTGATTTGTGAGAGTTGGGTATGTCATGTACGAATTAAAATTTTTGGGGTTTTGGCGTATTTTATGACGATGGACTATTTTGTCGCGAGTTTGATTCAATTTGGTAGAAAATGAGATCGAAAATGAGCACCAAAACTCAAAACACGTCAAAATAGGACTTTCGAAAATTAATAAATATATATTTATATATATAAACCATGAAATGAAATGAAAAAAAAAAAAAAGAAGAAGAAGAAAGAAAGTCATTTGGTTTCAATTGACAGAACGTTCATTCGAACGTTCATAAACCACTCAATTTAGGTTTTCGCTCGTGGAGCTCCCGACATTTGATTTTCAGCCGATTTCTTTCCGCAAAATCGTAGAGGATCGCAAGACGGTCAATTCGAGCTAAGTTTCCGTGGTGGAAACGAGGTATTCAGCCCGTAATTTGATAAATTCTTAATGCCGAACATTTTTCCTCAATTCAATTTGAATTCTCACGATTTTCAATTTTTTTTGCGGGGTTTCGATAGAAATTTGTATAACTTGTCGTTAATTGGTGTATTGGACTTATTTTCGTTAATTTGGGATAAATTTCACCTATGCGGGTTAGAGTTTTGATGATTTGAATTAATGCAATTCAGTTGATAACTGTTTTGGAGATGTTTTTATACTTGATATTTGACTCCACGAGCAGTGAAAATATTTTGATGTTGGTATCGAGTGGTTTCGTGACAATTATTATTGAGTTTTAAGGATTTAATTGCAAAAATATTGATTTTAAGACATTTTCTAGTTGAAAATAGATAAAGTTTGTCAAGTTGACCTGTCATATTAGAAAAGTTGTAACTTATCCATTTATGATCCGATTTAAGTATTCTTAGAGTCTATGGAAAGTACGTCATAAGTATTACAAGTTCCTTCTTGGCTGTCATGACAAATTATGAGGTTTTCAGAGTAAAAATCGTAACTCTAATTGGCTAGTTGATAATACTTTGAAATTATTATTAAGTATTATTTTTAGAAATAGCTCTCGAGCGAACTTTGGTCGCATTATTTATATGATTTAAGAGTTATAAACCAAGGATATTGGACTTGAATTGATACTAAATGATATTAGAAAATCTAAGGAAGAGATACGGAGGTTCGAGAACTCGTTTTGGAGTGTTGGGAGATCGGATAGGTTATGAATAAGCGTGTGGATCGAGGTAAGTAAACCAGCTAGGAAATGCACAGCTGTTTCATTTTAAGCTATTTGAATATTTTTGTTCCTTGCTTTGTTATATATCCTTGAAATTTCATTCTAATTGAGTTGTCTGAGGGCGATTGAGTCAACAATGGTCCTTGGAAGGAGTGGCGGGGTGAGGTAACATACCAGCGTCATTACCTCGGGATGCACTGCACTGGTTACTATTTTGACACGGTGTGAGGTCTTAGCGTGGCTATTCCAGAAAGTCTGACTATCTCGTGGGTTTAGAGCTTGTGAGTGTACCAAGTTCTAGAACTCGAGTCTTGATGTTTTGCCAAGACTCAACGACTTATTAGTCGGGACTACTTGCTCCTCTCTGTTTGCATCTTTGGACACTCATGTATCGATTCCTTTAAATTTATTTCAGTATTTTATTTATTCACGCGTCCTTATATCTTTCTTGTTATCTGCATGAATATGGACTGATTTATTTATTTCGAAATGTTGTTTAGCATCCTACTGGCGTTACTTACCTGAGCACGTCATTTATGTATTTGACTGAGTGCAGATCCGCAATCGAGTAAGGGAAATGGGCCAGTACTATGAGATCTATTGTGATGACTTTGGAACGACTTTCTCTCACATTTTTGTAGGTTTTGTATTACTTATATATATTATTTTTGTCATATGGGATATATGAGTTTTGTGAGATATCTTAAGACACGGAGTATATGCGAGGTTTTCCATACTCTAGGTTGTCATGACTGATTTGTGTAGAGTTGTTTAGATTTGTTCAAGTTGAAATCGATTCCGCATAAACTTTGATAATTTATAATTAAGCATCAATTAATATTCATACTATGAATCAATATATCAATGTATAGTAAATACAAACAAGGAAGTTTGAAGTCGATCCAGGATTTTTTGGCACCCATCAATGTTTGAACCCATGACATCTTAATTTCAAATGGCATACCAAATTATTGGGCCAGCTAATCAGTTGGTACCGCGTGCCTCAATTTTGAAAAAAGTATTTGTAAATCAAGAAAAAAGCGCACTTGTTGGTGCCCTTTGATTTTTGCCCATATGTGTGCATGCACGCATCTTGATACACATCGAAGAGATACCAACAAGTGTGCACGTCTTTATTGAGCGACATTAGCAAGGTCGCACAATTTTAATTTGAGCTTCTGAATACCGAGCAAGGGCAAAATAATAAATTGAAGTATCATCAGCGATTATTGTAGGGAAGGTTAAAAATAAGAGAAGTGATATAATGACAACTACATGTCACACCGCAAGACACATTGGTTCACAAGAATCATTTACGCGAGCCTCGGGATGCGGGTATATATAGATCTCGATGCATAACACGCATGTCGAGGACTCATGAAAAGCTCTTGTGAGTCAATGTATCTCGTGGTATAGCTTTATTGTTGTCATTCTAGTAGTTTCCTAAAAATAAGTTACCTTTGAAAGCTTAATTGCCCCCAAATTTCCATAAAGTTTTCAATTAGCACTCGACCATTAATAAAATGACAAAAATGTCAATATTTTCTCAAGCTATTAGACATGTTTATTAGCCGCTTTGAAGCCTAAAGTTCTAATCTTACTTTTACAATTTTTTTCTTCTAATTTTTATATTAAAAACTATATTTTAATTACTTAAAATGGCCCACTTGGCCGAGTAAACTTAAGCCCGTTCCAAGCAAGACGGACATGAAAACATTTTAAAATAACTTCTTCTAATTATTTAGTTTTTTTGAAGCAGAGTTCAGAATAAACGTCTAAAACAACGTGAGTTTTTCTTATTTTCTCTTCATTTTTGCCTAAGAACCGTGATAGAAATGTGTTATCTTTAATAACACTTGTATTATGTTTGTTGTTGAAATACTTAGTAAAAACTTAAGCAATATATAATCGACGTACTATATAGCTTATTATTAATCTTGAATATTGATATGATATGATCAATCAAATAATATAAGCTTAATAAAATAGTATATATGATCGACCCATCACAAATTCTTTGTTAAACTTATTTTTAAAATTAATATATACTTATGTATTAATTATGTGTTTAATAAGCTTTGACAACACATTCATCAACAACATTGTTAGATGCTATAAAATATGTTTATTATGATGACATATCCCTCGAGACCCGGGTTTTCGACCTAGACCGTGTTCAGACCCTCTCGGATAACCGGGTTGGATTGAGATTTTTAAGGCTTATACAATAGTCGAGCTCGTCAAGTTCTATGATCTTATAATTAAGATGATACTTGATCAGTCTGTTTGTAAAATGAGAAGCAATAAAACCCGCTGCACCCTTCCGCACCTGTAATGAGAATGTTCTTCGGATGCATAATTTTGAAGCTATTGTCGATGATTTCTACGCTTGAATTAGTTTTCTCTACATCCAAAACCATACAGTTAGTAATTCTAACCATCTTGCATAAGTTATGCAGTATTTTTTTAAAAAACACATGTATGAAGAAACTCGACCTAAAAAAAAGTTTCACTAAAAAGTGTTATATATGTTCCACCTTCTCAAAACAATTTGGTAACAATGTGCTATCATCATCTAACAATAAATATTTCAATTCATTGAAAGTGTATAATAAAATACCTATCCATTGGAAACTTTTCTCTCTCAACACACAATAACATAAACATTTTTTTAAGTCAATATATTTTCATTTAACTTTGATCAAGACTAGGAACAAAAGATAAAACATGTGGTAATGAAGATCCTCATCATCATAAGCACCCGACACGAAAAAAAAAACCATAACAAAGCTACGAGCTAACTAATTTGCATACCTTTTAACCAAAAATAGCATCAACCTAATCGGTTTCAATAAGAAACATCAGAATAACATAAAAATTGACAACAAGAGCCAAAAAAAAAAAAGTCCTTTTTGTTTCCCTAATTAAAAACTAGTGATCTATGAATGCTAATAAGTTTTCAAAATATGATTAGTGCTCTCTAAGCAATGCAGATTGAAAAAAAAAATCTCTTAATGTATCCAAAACATATGCACGTATCAAAACAATGAGAAATTGAAATTTAAGAGGTTTTAATCAATGCTATGGAGGATTGAAAGTAACCCATCAAAACTTATCAAACAATAATATCTTTGATAATGACACAACTAAGTTTATAGAATCACAAAAATTTAGAAACATGACTGCATGAATCATCTGAAAAAAAAAATAATCTTAAAAGAAAAAAAAAATCAATGGAGAAGAGAAAGCACATTTAAAAAGATTGGTGAGAGTTGAATTCTTTAACTTGCAAATATTCAAAAAAAATTTCTTCTTTTTTGAGGTCGGAATAAATATTTCGTAATCTCTGTCATATAAATCCCCTTTGATTTCATCAACTAAAGTTCATAAAATTCGGTGATTTCTTTTTTTAAAAAAAAATTTGGAAGTTTGTGTTTAATAGTTACGGTAAACAAATCAAATCCAAAAAGAAATCGGGAATTCAAAGTATATATGATGAATCGCAAAAAAAAGCTTAGGGGCAACGTCTAAGAAAACATTTTAAAATAACTTCTTCTAATTATTTAGTTTTTTTGAAGCAGAGTTCAGAATAAACGTCTAAAACAACGTGAGTTTTTCTTATTTTCTCTTCATTTTTGCCTAAGAACCGTGATAGAAATGTGTTATCTTTAATAACACTTGTATTATGTTTGCTGTTGAAATACTTAGTAAAAACTTAAGCAATATATAATCGACGTACTATATAGCTTATTATTAATCTTGAATATTGATATGAAATAATCAATCAAATAATATAAGCTTAATAAAATAGTATATATGATCAACCCATCACAAATTCTTTGTTAAACTTATTTTTAAAATTAATATATACTTATGTATTAATTATGTGTTTAATAAGCTTTGATAACACATTCATCAACAACATTGTTAGATGCTATAAAATATGTTTATTATGATGACATATCCCTCGAGACCCGGGTTTTCGACCTAGACCGTGTTCAGACCTTCTCGGATAACCGGGCTGGATTGAGATTTTTAAGGCTTAAACAATAGTCGAGCTCGTCAAGTTCTATGATCTTATAATTAAGATGATACTTGATCAGCCTGTTTATAACATGAGAAGCAATAAAACCCGCTGCACCCTTCCGCACCTGTAATGAGAATGTTCTTCGGATGCATAATTTTGAAGCTATTGTCGATGATTTCTACGCTTGAATTAGTTTTCTCTACATCCAAAACCATACAGTTAGTAATTCTAACCATCTTGCATAAGTTATGCAGTATTTTTTTTAAAAACACATGTATGAAGAAACTCGACCTAAAAAAAAGTTTCACTAAAAACTATTATATATGTTCCACCTTCTCAAAACAATTTGGTAACAATGTGTTATCATCATCTAACAATAAATATTTCAATTCATTGAAAGTGTATAATAAAATACCTATCCATTGGAAACTTTTCTCTCTCAACACACAATAACATAAACATTTTTTTAAGTCAATATATTTTCATTTAACTTTGATCAGCACTAGGAACAAAAGATAAAACATGTGGTAATAAAGATCCTCATCAGTTATAAGCACCTGACATAGAAATAAAAACCATAACAAAGCTACGAGCTAACTAATTTGCATACCTTTTAACCAAAAATAGCATCAACCTAATCAGTTTCAATAAGAAACATCAGAATAACATAAAAATTGACAACAAGAGCCAAAAAAAAAAAAATCCTTTTTGTTTACCTAATTAAAAACAAGTGATCTATGAATGCTAATAAGTTTTCAAAATATGATTAGTGCTCTCTAAGCAATGCAGATTGAAAAAAAAAAATCTCTTAATGTATCCAAAACATATGCACGTATCAAAACAATGAGAAATTGAAATTTAAGAGGTTTTAATCAATGCTATGGAGGATTGAAAGTAACCCATCAAAACTTTTCAAACAATAATATCTTTGATAATGACACAACTAAGTTTATAGAATCACAAAAATTTAGAAACATGACTGCATGAATCATCTGAAAAAAAAAAAATAATCTTAAAAGAAAAAAAAAATCAATGGAGAAGAAAGAGCACATTTAAAAAGATTGTTGAGAGTTAAATTCTTTAACTTGCAAATATTCAAAAAAAATTTCTTCTTTTTTGAGGTCGGAATAAATATTTCGTAATCTCTGTCATATAAATCCCTTTGATTTCATCAACTAAAGTTCATAAAATTCGGTGATTTCTTTTTTTAAAAAAAAAATTGGAAGTTTGTGTTTAATAGTTACGGTAAACCAATCAAATCTAAAAAGAAATCGGGAATTCAAAGTATATGTGATGAATTGCAAAAAAAAGCTTAGGGGCAACGTCTAAGAAAACATTTTAAAATAACTTCTTCTAATTATTTAGTTTTTTTGAAGCAGAGTTCAGAATAAACGTCTAAAACAACGTGAGTTTTTCTTATTTTCTCTTCATTTTTGCCTAAGAACCGTGATAGAAATGTGTTATCTTTAATAACACTTGTATTATGTTTGTTGTTGAAATACTTAGTAAAAACTTAAGCAATATATAATCGACGTACTATATAGCTTATTATTAATCTTGAATATTGATATGAAATGATCAATCAAATAATATAAGCTTAATAAAATAGTATATATGATCAACACATCACAAATTCTTTGTTAAACTTATTTTTAAAATTAATATATACTTATGTATTAATTATGTGTATAATAAGCTTTGACAACACATTCATCAACAACATTGTTAGATGCTATAAAATATGTTTATTATGATGACATATCCCTCGAGACCAGGGTTTTCGACCTAGACCGTGTTCAGACCCTCTCGGATAACCGGGCTGGATTGAGATTTTTAAGGCTTAAACAATAGTCGAGCTCGTCAAGTTCTATGATCTTATAATTAAGATGATACTTGATCAGCCTGTTTGTAACATGAGAAGCAATAAAACCCGCTGCACCCTTCCGCACCTGTAATGAGAATGTTCTTCGGATGCATAATTTTGAAGCTATTGTCGATGATTTCTACGCTTGAATTAGTTTTCTCTACATCCAAAACCATACAGTTAGTAATTCTAATCATCTTGCATAAGTTATGCAATATTTTTTTTAAAAACACATTTATGAAGAAACTCGACCTAAAAAAAAGTTTCACTAAAAAGTGTTATATATGTTCCACCTTCTCAAAACAATTTGGTAACAATGTGCTATTATCATCTAACAATAAATATTTCAATTCATTGAAAGTGTATAATAAAATACCTATCCATTGGAAACTTTTCTCTCTCAACACACAATAACATAAACATTTTTTTAAGTCAATATATTTTCATTTAACTTTGATCAGCACTAGGAACAAAAGATAAAACATGTGGTAATGAAGATCCTCATCAGTCATAAGCACCTGACATAGAAATAAAAACCATAACAAAGCTACGAGCTAACTAATTTGCATACCTTTTAACCAAAAATAGCATCAACCTAATCAGTTTCAATAAGAAACATCAGAATAACATAAAAATTGACAACAAGAGCCAAAAAAAAAAAAATCCTTTTTGTTTACCTAATTAAAAACAAATGATCTATGAATGCTAATAAGTTTTCAAAATATGATTAGTGCTCTCTAAGCAATGCATTGAAAAAAAAAAATCTCTTAATGTATCCAAAACATATGCACGTATCAAAACAATGAGAAATTGAAATTTAAGAGGTTTTAATCAATGCTATGGAGGATTGAAAGTAACCCATCAAAACTTTTCAAACAATAATATCTTTGATAATGACACAACTAAGTTTATAGAATCACAAAAATTTAGAAACATGACTGCATGAATCATCTGAAAAAAAAAATAATCTTAAAAGAAAAAAAAAATCAATGGAGAAGAAAGAGCATATTTAAAAAGATTGTTGAGAGTTAAATTCTTTAACTTGCAAATATTCAAAAAAAATTTCTTCTTTTTTGAGGTCGGAATAAATATTTCGTAATCTATGTCATATAAATCCCCTTTGATTTCATCAACTAAAGTTCATAAAATTCGGTGATTTCTTTTTAAAAAAAAAAAATTGGAAGTTTGTGTTTAATAGTTACGGTAAACCAATCAAATCCAAAAAGAAATTGGGAATTCAAAGTATATGTGATGAATTGCAAAAAAAAGCTTAGGGGCAACGTCTAAGAAAACATTTTAAAATAACTTCTTCTAATTATTTAGTTTTTTTGAAGCAGAGTTCAGAATAAACGTCTAAAACAACGTGAGTTTTTCTTATTTTCTCTTCATTTTTGCCTAAGAACCGTGATAGAAATGTGTTATCTTTAATAACACTTGTATTATGTTTGTTGTTGAAATACTTAGTAAAAACTTAAGCAATATATAATCGACGTACTATATAGCTTATTATTAATCTTGAATATTGATATGAAATGATCAATCAAATAATATAAGCTTAATAAAATAGTATATATGATCAACCCATCACAAATTCTTTGTTAAACTTATTTTTAAAATTAATATATACTTATGTATTAATTATGTGTTTAATAAGCTTTGACAACACATTCATCAACAACATTGTTAGATGCTATAAAATATGTTTATTATGATGACATATCCCTCGAGACCAGGGTTTTCGACCTAGACCGTGTTCGGACCTTCTCGATAACCTGGCCGGATTGAGATTTTTAAGGCTTAAACAATAGTCGAGCTCGTCAAGTTCTATGATCTTATAATTAAGATGATACTTGATCACCGTGTTGTAACATGAGAAGCAATAAAACCCGCCGCACCCTTCCGCACTTTCGTAATGAGAATGTTCTTCGGATGCATAATTTTGAAGCTATTGTCGATGATTTCTACGCTTGAATTAGTTTTCTCTACATCCAAAACCATACAGTTAGTAATTCTAACCATCTTGCATAAGTTATGCAGTATTTTTTTAAAAAACACATGTATGAAGAAACTCGACCTAAAAAAAAGTTTCACTAAAAAGTGTTATATATGTTCCACCTTCTCAAAACAATTTGGTAACAATGTGCTATCATCATCTAACAATAAATATTTCAATTCATTGAAAGTGTATAATAAAATACCTATCCATTGGAAACTTTTCTCTCTCAACACACAATAACATAAACATTTTTTTAAGTCAATATATTTTCATTTAACTTTGATCAGCACTAGGAACAAAAGATAAAACATGTGGTAATGAAGATCCTCATCAGTCATAAGCACCCGACATAGAAATAAAAACCATAACAAAGCTACGAGCTAACTAATTTGCATACCTTTTAACCAAAAATAGCATCAACCTAATCGGTTTCAATAAGAAACATCGAATAACATAAAAATTGACAACAAGAGCCAAAAAAAAAAATCCTTTTTGTTTACCTAATTAAAAACAAGTGATCTATGAATGCTAATAAGTTTTCAAAATATGATTAGTGCTCTCTAAGCAATGCGATTGAAAAAAAAAATCTCTTAATGTATCCAAAACATATGCACGTATCAAAACAATGAGAAATTGAAATTTAAGAGGTTTTAATCAATGCTATGGAGGATTGAAAGTAACCCATCAAAACTTTTCAAACAATAATATCTTTGATAATGACACAACTAAGTTTATAGAATCACAAAAATTTAGAAACATGACTGCATGAATCATCTGAAAAAAAAAATAATCTTAAAAGAAAGAAAAAATTAATGGAGAAGAAAGAGCACATTTAAAAAGATTGTTGAGAGTTAAATTCTTTAACTTGCAAATATTCAAAAAAAATTTCTTCTTTTTTGAGGTCGGAATAAATATTTCGTAATCTATGTCATATAAATCCCCTTTGATTTCATCAACTAAAGTTCATAAAATTCGGTGATTTCTTTTTTAAAAAAAAAAAATTGGAAGTTTGTGTTTAATAGTTACGGTAAACCAATCAAATCCAAAAAGAAATTGGGAATTCAAAGTATATGTGATGAATTGCAAAAAAAAGCTTAGGGGCAACGTCTAAGAAAACATTTTAAAATAACTTCTTCTAATTATTTAGTTTTTTTGAAGCAGAGTTCAGAATAAACGTCTAAAACAACGTGAGTTTTTCTTATTTTCTCTTCATTTTTGCCTAAGAACCGTGATAGAAATGTGTTATCTTTAATAACACTTGTATTATGTTTGTTGTTGAAATACTTAGTAAAAACTTAAGCAATATATAATCGACGTACTATATAGCTTATTATTAATCTTGAATATTGATATGAAATGATCAATCAAATAATATAAGCTTAATAAAATAGTATATATGATCAACCCATCACAAATTCTTTGTTAAACTTATTTTTAAAATTAATATATACTTATGTATTAATTATGTGTTTAATAAGCTTTGACAACACATTCATCAACAACATTGTTAGATGCTATAAAATATGTTTATTATGATGACATATCCCTCGAGACCAGGGTTTTCGACCTAGACCGTGTTCAGACCCTCTCGGATAACCTGGGCCGATTGAGATTTTTAAGGCTTAAACAATAGTCGAGCTCGTCAAGTTCTATGATCTTATAATTAAGATGATACTTGATCAGCCTGTTTGTAACATGAGAAGCAATAAAACCCGCTGCACCCTTCCGCACCTGTAATGAGAATGTTCTTCGGATGCATAATTTTGAAGCTATTGTCGATGATTTCTACACTTGAATTAGTTTTCTCTACATCCAAAACCATACAGTTAGTAATTCTAACCATCTTGCATAAGTTATGCAGTATTTTTTTAAAAAACACATGAAGAAACTCGACCTAAAAAAAAGTTTCACTAAAAAGTGTTATATATGTTCCACCTTCTCAAAACAATTTGGTAACAATGTGCTATCATCATCTAACAATAAATATTTCAATTCATTGAAAGTGTATAATAAAATACCTATCCATTGGAAACTTTTCTCTCTCAACACACAATAACATAAACATTTTTTTAAGTCAATATATTTTCATTTAACTTTGATCAGCACTAGGAACAAAAGATAAAACATGTGGTAATGAAGATCCTCATCACCATAAGCACCGACATAGAAATTAAAACCATAACAAAGCTACGAGCTAACTAATTTGCATACCTTTTAACCAAAAATAGCATCAACCTAATCAGTTTCAATAAGAAACATCAGAATAACGTAAAAATTGACAACAAGAGCCAAAAAAAAAAAAATCCTTTTTGTTTCCCGAATTAAAAACAAATGATCTATGAATGGCTCTCTAAGCAATGCAGATTGAAAAAAAAAATCTCTTAATGTATCCAAAACATATGCACGTATCAAAACAATGAGAAATTGAAATTTAAGAGGTTTTAATCAATGCTATGGAGGATTGAAAGTAACCCATCAAAACTTATCAAACAATAATATCTTTGATAATGACACAACTAAGTTTATAGAATCACAAAAATTTAGAAACATGACTGCATGAATCATCTGAAAAAAAAAATAATCTTAAAAGAAAAAAAAATCAATGGAGAAGAGAGAGCACATTTAAAAAGATTGGTGAGAGTTGAATTCTTTAACTTGGAAATATTCAAAAAAAAATTTCTTCTTTTTTGAGGTCGGAATAAATATTTCGTAATCTCTGTCATATAAATCCCCTTTGATTTCATCAACTAAAGTTCATAAAATTCGGTGATTTCTTTTTTTAAAAAAAAATTTGGAGTTTGTGTTTAATAGTTACGGTAAACCAATCAAATCCAAAAAGAAATCGGGAATTCAAAGTATATGTGATGAATTGCAAAAAAAAGCTTAGGGGCAACGTCTAAGAAAACATTTTAAAATAACTTCTTCTAATTATTTAGTTTTTTTGAAGCAGAGTTCAGAATAAACGTCTAAAACAACGTAAGTTTTTCTTATTTTCTCTTCATTTTTGCCTAAGAACCGTGATAGAAATGTGTTATCTTTAATAACACTTGTATTATGTTTGTTGTTGAAATACTTAGTAAAAACTTAAGCAATATATAGTCGACGTACTATATAGCTTATTATTAATCTTGAATATTGATATGAAATGATCAATCAAATAATATAAGCTTAATAAAATAGTATATATGATCAACCCATCACAAATTCTTTGTTAAACTTATTTTTAAAATTAATATATACTTATGTATTAATTATGTGTTTAATAAGCTTTGACAACACATTCATCAACAACATTGTTAGATGCTATAAAATATGTTTATTATGATGACATATCCCTCGAGACCCGGGTTTTCGACCTAGACCGTGTTCAGACCCTCTCGGATAACCGGGCTGGATTGAGATTTTTAAGGCTTAAACAATAGTCGAGCTCGTCAAGTTCTATGATCTTATAATTAAGATGATACTTGATCAGCCTGTTTGTAACATGAGAAGCAATAAAACCCGCTGCACCCTTCCGCACCTGTAATGAGAATGTTCTTCGGATGCATAATTTTGAAGCTATTGTCGATGATTTCTACGCTTGAATTAGTTTTCTCTACATCCAAAACCATACAGTTAGTAATTCTAACCATCTTGCATAAGTTATGCAGTATTTTTTTTAAAAACACATGTATGAAGAAACTCGACCTAAAAAAAAGTTTCACTAAAAAGTGTTATATATGTTCCACCTTCTCAAAACAATTTGGTAACAATGTGCTATCATCATCTAACAATAAATATTTCAATTCATTGAAAGTGTATAATAAAATACCTATCCATTGGAAACTTTTCTCTCTCAACACACAATAACATAAACATTTTTTTAAGTCAATATATTTTCATTTAACTTTGATCAAGACTAGGAACAAAAGATAAAACATGTGGTAATGAAGATCCTCATCACATAAGCACCTCGACATAGAAATAAAAACCATAACAAAGCTACGAGCTAACTAATTTGCATACCTTTTAACCAAAAATAGCATCAACCTAATCGCTTTCTATAAGAAACATCATAATAACATAAAAATTGACAACAAGAGCCAAAAAAAAAAAAAAAAAAAAGTCCTTTTTGTTTCCCTAATTAAAAACAAGTGATCTATGAATGCTAATAAGTTTTCAAAATATGATTAGTGCTCTCTAAGCAATGCAGATTGAAAAAAAAAAATCTCTTAATGTATCCAAAACATATGCACGTATCAAAACAATGAGAAATTGAAATTTAAGAGGTTTTAATCAATGCTATGGAGGATTGAAAGTAACCCATCAAAACTTTTCAAACAATAATATCTTTGATAATGACACAACTAAGTTTATAGAATCACAAAAATTTAGAAACATGACCGCATGAATCATCTCAAAAAAAAAATAATCTTAAAAGAAAGAAAAAATTAATGGAGAAGAAAGAGCACATTTAAAAAGATTGTTGAGAGTTAAATTCTTTAACTTGCAAATATTCAAAAAAAATTTCTTCTTTTTTGAGGTCGGAATAAATATTTCGTAATCTATGTCATATAAATCCCCTTTGATTTCATCAACTAAAGTTCATAAAATTCGGTGATTTCTTTTTTAAAAAAAAAATTGGAAGTTTGTGTTTAATAGTTACTGTAAACCAATCAAATCCAAAAAGAAATTGGGAATTCAAAGTATATGTGATGAATTGCAAAAAAAAGCTTAGGGGCAACGTCTAAGAAAACATTTTAAAATAACTTCTTCTAATTATTTAGTTTTTTTGAAGCAGAGTTCAGAATAAACGTCTAAAACAACGTGAGTTTTTCTTATTTTCTCTTCATTTTTGCCTAAGAACCGTGATAGAAATGTGTTATCTTTAATAACACTTGTATTATGTTTGTTGTTGAAATACTTAGTAAAAACTTAAGCAATATATAATCGACGTACTATATAGCTTATTATTAATCTTGAATATTGATATGAAATGATCAATCAAATAATATAAGCTTAATAAAATAGTATATATGATCAACCCATCACAAATTCTTTGTTAAACTTATTTTTAAAATTAATATATACTTATGTATTAATTATGTGTTTAATAAGCTTTGACAACACATTCATCAACAACATTGTTAGATGCTATAAAATATGTTTATTATGATGACATATCCCTCGAGACCGGGTTTTCGACCTAGACCGTGTTCGACCCTCTCGGATAACCTAGTTGGATTGAGATTTTTAAGGCTTAAACAATAGTCGAGCTCGTCAAGTTCTATGATCTTATAATTAAGATGATACTTGATCAACTGTTTGTAACATGAGAAGCAATAAAACCCGCCGCACCCTTCCGCACTTTTGTAATGAGAATGTTCTTCTGGATGCATAATTTTGAAGCTATTGTCGATGATTTCTACGCTTGAATTAGTTTTCTCTACATCCAAAACCATACAGCTTAGTAATTCTAACCATCTTGCATAAGTTATGCGATTTTTTTTAAAAACACATGTATGAAGAAACTCGACCTAAAAAAAGTTTCACTAAAAAGTGTTATATATGTTCCACCTTCTCAAAACAATTTGGTAACAATGTGCTATCATCATCTAACAATAAATATTTCAATTCATTGAAAGTGTATAATAAAATACCTATCCATTGGAAACTTTTCTCTCTCAACACACAATAACATAAACATTTTTTTAAGTCAATATATTTTCATTTAACTTTGATCAGCACTAGGAACAAAAGATAAAACATGTGGTAATGAAGATCCTCATCAGTCATAAGCACCTGACATAGAAATAAAAACCATAACAAAGCTACGAGCTAACTAATTTGCATACCTTTTAACCAAAAATAGCATCAACCTAATCAGTTTCTATAAGAAACATCATAATAACATAAAAATTGACAACAAGAGCCAAAAAAAAAAAAGTCCTTTTTGTTTCCCTAATTAAAAACAAGTGATCTATGAATGCTAATAAGTTTTCAAAATATGATTAGTGCTCTCTAAGCAATGCAGATTGAAAAAAAAAAATCTCTTAATGTATCCAAAACATATGCACGTATCAAAACAATGAGAAATTGAAATTTAAGAGGTTTTAATCAATGCTATGGAGGATTGAAAGTAACCCATCAAAACTTATCAAACAATAATATCTTTGATAATGACACAACTAAGTTTATAGAATCACAAAAACTTAGAAACATGACTGCATGAATCATCTGAAAAAAAAAAAATAATCTTAAAAGAAAAAAAAATCAATGGAGAAAAGAGAGCACATTTAAAAAGATTGGTGAGAGTTGAATTCTTTAACTTGGAAATATTCAAAAAAAATTTCTTCTTTTTTGAGGTCGGAATAAATATTTCGTAATCTCTCATCATATAAATCCCCTTTGATTTCATCAACTAAAGTTCATAAAATTCGGTGATTTCTTTTTAAAAAAAAGAAATTGGAAGTTTGTGTTTAATAGTTACGGTAAACCAATCAAATCCAAAAAGAAATCGGGAATTCAAAGTATATGTGATGAATTGCAAAAAAAAGCTTAGGGGCAACGTCTAAGAAAACATTTTAAAATAACTTCTTCTAATTATTTAGTTTTTTTGAAGCAGAGTTCAGAATAAACGTCTAAAACAACGTGAGTTTTTTTTATTTTCTCTTCATTTTTGCCTAAGAACCGTGATAGAAATGTGTTATCTTTAATAACACTTGTATTATGTTTGTTGTTGAAATACTTAGTAAAAACTTAAGCAATATATAATCGACGTACTATATAGCTTATTATTAATCTTGAATATTGATATGAAATGATCAATCAAATAATATAAGCTTAATAAAATAGTATATATGATCAACCCATCACAAATTCTATGTTAAACTTATTTTTAAAATTAATATATACTTATGTATTAATTATGTGTTTAATAAGCTTTGACAACACATTCATCAACAACATTGTTAGATGCTATAAAATATGTTTATTATGATGACATATCCCTCGAGACCCGGGTTTTCGACGTAGACCGTGTTCAGACCCTCTCGGATAACCGGGCTGGATTGAGATTTTTAAGGCTTAAACAATAGTCGAGCTCTTCAAGTTCTATGATCTTATAATTAAGATGATACTTGATCAGTTTGTGACATGAGAAGCAATAAAACCCGCTGCACCCTTCCACACCTGTAATGAGAATGTTCTTCGGAGTGTATGCATCCGGTTTTGAAGCTATTGTCGATGATTTCTACGCTTGAATTAGTTTTCTCTACATCCAAAACCATAGTGTTAGTAATTCTTACCATCTTGCATAAGTTGAAGAAACTCGACTTAAAACAAAATTTTACCAAAAAGTGCAATATATGTTCCCCTTCTCGAAACAATTTGGTAACAATGTGCTATCATCATCTAAGAATAAATATTTCAATTCATTGAAAGTGTATAATAAAATACCTATCGATTGACGATGTGGAAACCTCTCTCTCTCAACACACAATAACATAAACATTTTTTTTAAGTCAATATATTTTCATTTCTTTGATCAGCACTAGGAACAAAAGATAAAACATGTGGTAATGAAGATCCTCTCAGTCATAAGCACCTGACATAGAAATAAAAACCCTGACAAAGCTACGAGCTAATTAATTTGCATACCTTTTAACCAAAAATAGCATCAACCTAATCAGTTTCAATAAGAAACATCACAATAACATAAACATTGACAACAAGAGCCAAAAAAAAAAAAAATCCTTTTTGTTTCCCTAATTGAAAACAAGTGATATATGAATGCTAATAAGTTTTCAAAATCTGATTAGGGCTCTCTAAGCAATGCAGATTGAAAAAAAAAATCTCTTAATGTATCCAAAACATATTCACGCACTACAAAAAAACAGCAAAGAAATCGAAACGGAAATTTCCGTCTCTCGATTTGTTAAAATTCGCCTCTAATTGCAATCGAAAGCGGAATGAGACGGAATCAATTCCGTCTCTAAAAACGTCGTTTGATTCAATCGAAACGAATTCGATTCCGTTTCGATTTAGAGACGGATCAAAACGAATAAATTCGTTTCGATTATTTCCGTCTCTCGATCCGTTGCTAATCGAGACGGATCGAGACGAATTTGATCTGCTTCTCGATTTATGTATCTACATAAACGAAAATTAGAGACGGAAATAGCAACGGAATCCAAAGATTCTTGCTATTTCCGTCTCTAATTTTCATTTTTGTTTAGTTTTAAAGTCTTACATATATAGGTCTCAATCCAAGCACATTTAACTCCGCCAATATATAATAAAAATCATCGCCGCACCCTCCAACAACTCCTTGGGGGTGCTAACATCCCCCAAAAAATAAAATTTGACATTCATACATCGACAATATATATAAACAAATATTCAATTGAAAGAACAAAAATGTAAAAATCAAAAATTGAAAAAGATATATATCCAAAAAAATTGTATAGTATTACAAATGCTCCAAATTTCTAAGTATTCACAAAACCACCAATCCTATTGTTCAACAACCACAAAAAAAAAAAAAAAACTTACAATCTTATAAATATGCACAAAAAGAATTATCAATCGAAAAGTCTTGAGATGTTCTTCAACACCACCTGTGACCAAAGGAAAAGAATTATCAATCGAAAAATATACGTATGTTCTTCACATGTTACATTACATCGGTAATCAATTAATGAAATTTTATGGGAGGGGGAATCAAGACGGATCAAGAAAAGTAAAATTAGACAAATCAGTTGAGGAAAAATTCAAAATTATGATGTAGAAAACAGCTATCGAATTTGTCATCTACAAATTATTTATACATAGCATACAAAAGAATGGGTGCACATATAAACACGACACCATTCATTCCAAAAAAGATGCTAAGTAGTCGAATAATCAACCTAGATAAACTTTAACATGGAGAATGAGTCTAATCCCAAGTGAAATCAATATTTAAGAGCATAACAGAAAATAGGAAACTCGCAACTTCATTTCAAGCTAAGGCATCCACATTTTATGGTTTTAAAAATAAAAATGAGTTTTGATACGGATCGCTTCACAAAGTGACAACTCATTTTAGGCAACAAGATAGAACCAAGATTAGGTAAAACCAAAGAAATATTAACAACTCATCGCATGTTCATAACAAATTACAATTAACGTACGAATCAAGATTGCAATACGAAATTCTAAACATAGTCATTTTTTGCCCTAACAAAACGTGTAGCAAAGCGAAACATTATATTATCAAGAAAATTAGCAAAGGAACACAAACATACTTAAAAATGACATGAGAAAAACAGATCGCATCCATCTTTATAAAAAAAAAAAAAATGTTTGAAGATCCCACACCATTTTCTCATAATCGGAAGGAGGCTAGTGAAAGATTTGAAGTACACAAAATTCAAAGAGAGAAACTTACCGGACGTCCCGAGATTTCACGCAATGCTTCACCAACGAGAAGTAGAATCACCATCATACCGACATTGTAACCCATATCTCTCGAAGTATTCCGCAATAGTAATGCCTAGAAGAATCACACACTCATTAGTTTCGATAGGAGCAACACGAAGCATTATATTATAGCCGTGAAAAATATGGCACTTACAAACAGATCGGAGTAAAGAAAACGTTTCGATACTAAGAAGAGTATTCAAGTATCAAAAATAAGGCAATGGAAATGAACCAACAAAGTAAGCATATACTAGAACTTTGGGGTTTCAGTGGAGCTTAACAACTGCTTCTCATATGATATACTAGAACTTTCGGTACCAGTGTATATGGACGCCTCCCTAGCAGCCACAGGCATGTTAGAAGTATTAGCTACAAGTGTAGTTCGCTTCATAACAGTATTCCTCACGACCATCGTGCAATGTCCTTGTCAATTGAGGAAAATCCATAAGAACCCGAAAATTAAGGGATTACACTTCAACCTTCAATGCATAACAGTTTATGATAAGCAACATAGACATCACATACCTCTGCCATTTCATTTCCTCTTTCTCCACAACCAACATACACCACAGTATCAGAATTAGAGTACTGCATTTACCAAAAAACATTAAGCATAAATATCAAAGTCCAACTACACAACTTAATGTAGTAAGACAATCAAGAGAAGAAGATGAGTAGGAGCTCATAAAAATGGACAGCAGAGTGCTTTTTAGAAACTAGCGATTTGTTTGCTACGCCCTGTCTCTCGATCAGTTTCATCAGATATCTCATTTCTCACAGCAGCTGTATACATACCAGGAAATTAGCACATGAAAAGTAGAACAAAACAAGTGAAAACCCTTGGAAAACAAACAAAAAACACAGCCTAAAATTAAAGATCTAAATAGATTATTAGATTTCAAAAAAAAAAAGACAAGTATGTGACTCGTATATTAACATCATATATGCATGCATATTAGATTTTAACATATATTGAATCATACCTAAACAACCGTACAAAAGAGCGAGGAAACTTCTTTGACATTGAGATATTTAGTAGTGTTGGATATGAGTTATCAAGGACTTTAATGGACTGATTGAAGTGAAAATCATAAAGAATTAGACTTAAAGTGCCCCTTTAAATAGAAATCTTTCCTTGGCATGTTCTATTGAGTTTACCTGCAAGGAATATACTATTGATGTAAAATCAGCTAGGGAAATTTGCTCTAATTACACATTCCTATAAGATGTAAAATCAGCAAGTTCATATTTCCAAGTTCCAATTGCAAAATTTCACAAGCCATGTTGAGAGCACGCTTGCTTACTAGCAAGGCAAAGATAAGCAATGGTAGAAATAAAATTGTCGAAAAAGAACATACGTAACTAACATTATGCGTCCACTCAAAACATACCTAAATGCAATGTCTTCTACAAACATTCAATAAGTACCTACAAGAAAATTGTTTAACGGCAAAAATGGGAGGGAAAAAATTGAACAAATTGAAACAAAAACTGAAAAACACAAAACCAAACACGAAAGATCGAAGCTTTCAAGACCAAACAAAACTCTACCAAAACCCCATTACCGAAAACACAAAAACAAACCCAAGACACCACAAAACCCCAAGAAACTCACATGCAATCTTCGAGAAACCAAACAATAAAAAAAAATCTAAAATCGAAACCCTAGAAACCAAAAACGAACTCACATCGAGAATCCCCAAAGTCGTCGACCGAGCCGGGGGTCGCCGAGGCGCGTCCGGCCGTTGAGCTCGAGCTCCAGCTTCTCGGTCCGTCATTTCTCCGAATCTCCGCAGACCCTTCAAAACCCTATCGATCACGAACTCGATTTTAGACTCCACGCCTCATCAAAAAACCCTAGAACGAACCCTAGAAACCAAGACGGAATCGGAGGGGACTAAATCTAGGGTTTGGTACGCAAAATCGATTCGACGAACAACATGGCTATTGGTGAGAGTGAGAGTAGAGAGGTGCGAGAGAGAGAGAGAGAGCGAGAGCGCGAGAGAGAGAGTGCGGTGACGGTGAGAAAGAGAGCAGAGAGCGGCGACGGTGAGAGAGAGAGAGGAGAGAGCGGTGACGGTGAGAGAGAGCGGTGAGAGCGGTGAGGGAGAGAGGTTTGTTGAGAGAGAGAGAGCGGTGAGGGAGAGGTTTGTTGAGACAGAGGTTTTGAGAGGTTTTGAGAGACAGAGAGAGGTTTTGAGAGACAGAGAGATTTGAGAGACAGAGAGAGGTTTTGAGAGACAGAGAGAGAGCTGAGTGATTTTAGGGAGAGACGGACAGTTGTGGGTATGTAGATCAAGCATGCACGAATCTCGAGACATAATGAACGGTTGAAAAAAAAAAGAAAGTTTTGGTGGGAATGTTGGCGCCATTTTTTAGAGACGGAATTTAATTCCGTCTCTAATTCTGTCTCTAATTCCGTCTCTGATCCGTCTCAAATCCGTCTCTGAATATTTCCGTCTCAATTCCGTCGCTAACTTTTTAATTTAGAAAAGGAACTTATTCCGTTTCTAATTCCGTTTCTGATTTAGAAACGGAACTTATTTCCGTTTCTAATTCCGTTTCTGATTTGCTGTTTTTTTGTAGTGACGTATCAAAACAATGAGAAATTGAAATTTAAGAGGTTTTAATCAATGCTATGGAGGATTGAAAGTAACCCATCAAAACTTATCAAACAATAATATCTTTGATAATCACACAATTAAGTTTATAGAATCACAAAAATTTAGAAACATGACTGCATGAATCATCTGAAAAAAAAAATAATCTTAAAAGAAAAAAAAAATAAATGGAGAAGAGAGAGCACATTTAAAAAGATTTGTGAGAGTTGAATTCTTTAACTTGGAAATATTCAAAAAAATTTCTTTTTTTTTTTGAGGTTGGAATAAATATTTCGTAATCTCTGTCATATAAATCGATCCCCTTTGATTTCATCAACTAAGTTCATAAAATTCGGTGATTTTTTTATAAAAAAAAAATTTGGAAGTTTGTGTTTAATAGTTACGGTAAACCAATCAAATCCAAAAAGAAATCTGGAATTCAAAGTATATGTGATGAATTGCAAGAAAAAAAGCTTAGGGGCAACGTCTAAGAAAACATTTTAAAATAACTTCTTCTAATTATTTAGTTTTTTTGAAGCAGAGTTCAGAATAAACTTCATTGCTATATATGTAGAGTTAACTCCGGGAGATAATTTAGAGGAGATTTGGAACTTGTTTGATTGCCCAGCTTCTCATCAAGCTATCTCCCAATTAATTCACACCCAAAAGTGAGATATATCTCCTTTATCCATAGAGGAGTTATCTCCTAGAAGTATCTTGACAATATTACCCCTCATTAATTATATTTTAGGATCCACATCCATTTCTTTTGTTTGAAGGGTATTTATGTTAATTTATATATTTTATTGTTTAAATCTCCAAAACTTCCCTGCAAGTTTAAAGCTGAACAAAACATGAAAATATGATATTTCACTATGGGTTAACTTTACTCGCACTTTCGAGTTGAACCAAACTTGAAAATATGATATTTAACTATGAGTTAATTCCGCTCACATTTTAAGTTGGCAAAAATGAACCAAATGAGATAGTTATGTATCAATGTTTAGGCATTTTGTTTTAATTTTTTTGAGTGTTTTATTTTTTTGTCAGGTTTTTTACTTTGACAGACAAACAAATAAAACACAAAATTCAATTTATTGTTCACAAAAAAAAAAAAAGAAAACATACTCGCATCGACTAAAAAATCTAAAAAAAAAAAAATCAATCTATTGATTATGTTCATATCACCAAAAGTGTTATGGACTATCCTCTCAAAACAATTTGGTAACAATTTGCTATGATCATTTAACAAAAAAGATTTCGATTCATTGAAAGTGTACAATAAAAACATCATCGATTGACGACGGGGATCGAAACCTTCTTCTCTCAACACACAAACATAAGTAAAGATTTTTTTTCAAGTAGGTATACTTTCATTCAATTTGCATCAACACGGGGTACAAAAGATAACATGCGAGGTAGCGAAGATCCTCATCAATCATAAGCGGCTTACACATAAATAGAAACCCTAACAAGATTGTGAGCTACCTAATACATAAACTCAATCAGTCTCTCTTTTCAAAGTTCAACTGCCCCTAAATTTCCATGAAGTTTCCAATTACCCTCGACCATTATTAAACATGTTTATTGGTGGCTTTGAAGTCTAATTAAAGTTCAAATTTTACTTTTACACTTTTTTTTTTAATTTTTATATTGAAAAATGTATTTTAATTACTTGATGGGTGAGCTCGGCCGAATAATCTTAAGCCCGCCCCGAGCAAGGCAGACATAGGCGGATAATCAAGCGAGCTTGTGAATGAGTCTACTCAAGCATTATATTTTTACAAAAAAAAAAAATTATTAGGGGATACATACTTTGTTACACAACATTTGAGTCCAGCATCATGAGTTCCGTTGGCTTATGCATTGAGATGTGTTTGTGCACATTTCAATGTATATCTAATTGACTCGATCAATGTTATAACTAAATGCTAGACCCAAAAGTATACGACCTTAGCCTTTCTCGAAAAAAGAGATGCTTCACTTTTTTTTTTGTGTGTCAAAGAAAAAATTCGATAGTAGTTGAGGTTGAAATTGGGTTTAATTTAGTGTAAGCTTAGTTAAATATGACAAGAGAATTGATTTGTGAGAGTTGGGTATGTCATGTACGAATTAAATTTTTTGGGGTTTTGGCGTATTTTATGACGATGGACTATTTTGTCGAGAGTTTGATTCAGGTTGGTAGAAAATGAGATCGAAAATGAGCACCAAAACTCAAAACACGTCAAAATAGGACTTTCGAAAATTAATAAATATATATTTATATATATAAACCATGAAATGAAATGAAAAAAAGAAGAAGAAAGAAAGTCATTTGGTTTCAATTGACAGAACGTTCATTCGAACGTTCATAAACCCCTCAATTTAGGTTTTCGCTCGCGGAGCTCCCGACATTTGACTTTCAGCCGATTTCTTTCCGCAAAATCGCAGAGGATCGCAAGACGGTCAATTCGAGCTAAGTTTCTGCGGTGGAAACGAGGTATTCAGCCCGTAATTTGATAAATTCTTAATGCTGAACATTTTTCCTCAATTCAATTTGAATTCTCACGATTTTCAATTTTTTTTGCGGGGTTTCGATAGAAATTTGTATAACTTGTCGTTAATTGGTGTATTAGACTTATTTGCATTAATTTGGGATAAATTTCACCTACGCGGGTTAGGGTTTTGATGATTTGAATTAATGCAATTCAGTTGATAACTGTTTTGGAGATGTTTTTATACTTGATATTTGACTCCACGAGCAGTGCAAATATTTTGGTGTTGGTATCGAGTGGTTTCGTGACATTTATTATTGAGTTTTGAGGATTTAATTGCGAAAATATTGATTTTGAGACATTTTTTAGTTGAAAATAGATAAAGTTTGTCGAGTTGACCTGTCATATTAGAAAAGTCGTAACTTATCCATTTATGATCCGATTTGAGTATTCTTAGAGTCTATGAAAAGTACGTCATGAGTACTACAAGTTCCTTCTTGGTTGTCATGACAAATTATGAGGTTTTTAGAGTAAAAATCGTAACTCTAATTGGCTAGTTGATAATACTTTGAAATTATTATTAAGTATTATTTTTAGAAATAGCTCTCGAGCGAACTTTGGTCGCATTATTTATATGATTTAAGAGTTATAAACCAAGGATATTGGACTTGAATTGATACTAAATGATATTAGAAAATCTAAGGAAGAGATACGAAGGTTCGAGAACTCGTTTTGGAGTGTTGGGAGACCGGATAGGTTATGAATAAGCGTGTGGATCGAGGTAAGTAAACCTGCTAGGAAATGCACAGCTGTTTCATTTTAAGCTATTTGAGTATTTTTGTTCCTTGCTTTGTTATCTATCCTTGAAATTTCATTCTAATTGAGTTGTCCGAGGGCAAGTGAGTCAACAATGGTCCTTGGAAGGAGTGGCGGGGTGAGGTAACATACCAGCGTCTTTACCTCGGGATGCACCGCACTAGTTACTATTTTGACAGGGTGTGAGGTCTTAGCGTGGCTATTCCAGGAAGTCTCACTATCTCGTGGGTTTAGAGCTTGTGAGTGTACCAAGTTCTAGAACTCGAGTCTTGATGTTTTGCCAAGACTCAACGACTTATTAGTCGGGACTACTTGCTCCTCTCTGTTTGCATCTTTGGACACTCATGTATCGATTGCTTTAAATTTATTTACGGTATTTTATTTATTCATGCGTCCTTATATCTTTCTTGTTATCTGCATGAATATGGACTGATTTATTTATTTCGAAATGTTGTTTAGTATCCTACTGTCGTTACTTACCTGGGCACGTCATTTATGTGTTTGACTGAGTCCAGATCCGCAATCGAGTGAGGGAAATGGGCCAGTACTATGAGATCTATTGTGATGACTTTGGATGACTTTCTCTCACATTTTTGTAGGTTGGAACGACTTTCTCTCACATTTTTGTAGGTTTTGTATTACTTATGTATATTATTTTTGTCATATGGGATATATGAGTTTTGTGAGATATCTTAAGACACGGAGTATATGCGAGGTTTTCCATACTCTAAGTTGTCATGACTGATTTGTGTAGAGTTGTTTAGATTTTTTAAGTTGAAATCGATTCCGCATAAACTTTGATAATTTATAATTAGGCATCAATTAATATTCATACTATGAATCAATATATCAATGTATAGTAAATACAAACAAGGAAGTTTGAAGTCGATCCAGGATTTTTTTGCACCCATCAATGTTTGAAGCCATGACATCTTAATTTCAAATGGCATACCAAATTATTGGGCCACCTAATCAATTGGTACTGCGTGCCTCAATTTTGAAAAAAGTATTTGTAAATCAAGAAAAAAGCGCACTTGTTGGTGCCCTTTGATTTTTGCCCATATGTGTGCATGCACGCATCTTGATACACTTCGAAGAGATACCAACAAGTGCGCTCGTCTTTATTGAGCGACATTAGCAAGGTCGCACAATTTTAATTTGAGCTTCTGAATACCGAGCAAGGGCAAAATAATAAATTGAAGTATCATCAGCGATTATTGTAGGGAAGGTTAAAAACAAGAGAAGTGATATAATGACAACTACATGTCACACTGCAAGACACATTGGTTCACAAGAATCATTTACGCGAGCCTCGGGATGCGGGTATATATAGATCTCGATGCATAGCACGCATGTCGAGGTCTCATGAAAAGCTCTTGTGAGTCAATGTATCTTATGGTATAGCTTTATTGTTGTCATTCTAGTAGTTTCCTAAAAATAAGTTACATTAGAAAGCTTAATTGCCCCCAAATTTCCATAAAGTTTTCAATTAGCACTCGACCATTAATAAAATGACAAAAATGTCAATATTTTCTCAAGCTATTAGACATGTTTATTAGCCGCTTTGAAGCCTAAAGTTCTAATCTTACTTTTACAATTTTTTTCTTCTAATTTTTATATTAAAAACTATATTTTAATTACTTAAAATGGCGCACTTGGCCGAGTAAACTTAAGCCCGTTCCAAGCAAGACGGACATGAACGAATAGTCACGCGAGCCTGTGAACTAGTCTACTAAAACACGCATCATATTTTAACAAAAAATAAATAAAAAAAATTATTAAAAGATACATACTTTTGTTACAACATTTGGGTCCAGCATCATGGGGTCCATTGTCTCATTCATCGAGATGTATTTGCACACATTCCACTCTGTATTTAGTAGACTCGATCAATGTTGAAACCAAATTAAAAGCTCTACCAAAGTATATGAACCTAGTCACTTCATGGGTTTTCAGATGCACCTCGATTAATGTGCTTCTCACATGATACGAGATAGATCGAACAACAAATAACGGCTTGGAGGCAATGTCCATTCGATGTCAATATTATAGCAAAAAAGTAGATGCAAGTCTTTGAAGTATGAAAAATTTAATGATGTATTTTTGATCGATTAATGTAATGCAATTATCAATGCACAGCATCTCTAATTAATGAACATATTTATAGTACCTTGTACCATACTCTATCAAGAAAAATAACAAAAAATCTGTTTGGACTTTTTGAGTCCAGACTCATATAATTTTTACTGTTAATTTATGATATGTATCTAAATAAAAAGATTAAATTACCCTTACCCCTAAAATTAATACAAACACTTTCACGTTCTACTCCTTCCACCGCCACTTTTCCTCCGCCACTTCCATCGCCATATAGCCGCGACGACCGCCATTGATCGCTCGTCTAAGCCTCCGACGCTGCGTCGCGGCTGCCGCGTCGCCTCACCAGCCGCGTCGTCTCCCCACCGACGAGCCGCATCGTCGCGCGCCACTCCTCGCCGGACTTGCTGTTGCTTGCCGCGCCGGAGCTCCTCTCTCACCGCCATCCTTCTCTTTCCGCCATCTCTCTCTCTTCTCGTCTCTCTCTCTGTCTCTCGCGGCGGCGGATCTCTCTTTCGGCCGATCCGGTCCGCTCGACCAGATCTCGGCCGAGAGGCGACCGGATCTCGACCGGCCACTCCTCGCCGAACTCGCTTGCGCGCGCGCGCCGGAGCTCCTCTCTCACCGCCATTTCTCTCTCTCTCTCTCTCTCTCTCTCTATCGCTCTCTCGCGGCGGTCGGATCTCTCTTTCGGCCGATCCGGCCGAGAGAGGCGACCGGATCCACCGCCGCGTCTGCTTGGCCGTCGTCCGCACCAGCGCGTCGCCTCCCACCGCCGAGCCGCATCGTCGCCGCGCCACTCCTCGCCGGACTGCCACTGCGCATGGCGATCACGGCAGCGGCGGTGGTAACCACATCTAAGGCGGCAAGTGGTGGTAAGCAGTGGATTAATGAAGAAGGGTACTTGAGTCTTTTTGCTAGTTTGAGTCTGGACTCAATGAGTCCACCTAGCACTACCCGAAAAATAATTGTCAAGTCGAGTAAGGCATTTGTGTAATAACTGTCAATTAATGCATTTCGTTTCCTAGCTACCATGCAATCGTGACTACATTCATATCCGACTCTATTGAAGATTGTGATTTACTAATACTTAGGTTCGCCCAAAAAATAGTCTTTGTCCTAAAAAATTACTTAGGTTCGTCTAAACGTCAATCTTTAACTTGTAAGTACTATATGACATTTTAAATACTATTTCCACAGTGATTCCGAAAATTAATTCACGCCGTGATTCATGAACGGTGATTTTGAATTATTTTGAAAGTAAATTTAATAAAAGGTTAAAATTACATTTATAGTGAATTTTTTTAAAAAAATATAAGATTTCCATTAATTCACGTCTCGTTGGGTGAGGTATACATGTTTTCTATGAAATATATATGGTCGTGTTTTTTTAAATTTTATTTATTTATTTTTTAATTTATGAACAAATATGACAACGTAAGTTTTTCTTATTTTCTCTTCATTTTTGCCTAAGAACCGTGATAGAAATGTGTTATCTTTAATAACACTTGTATTCTGTTTGTTGTTGAAATACTTAGTAAAAACTTAAGCAATATATAATCGACGTACTATATAGCTTATTATTAATCTTGAATATTGATATGAAATGATCAATCAAATAATATAGGCTTAATAAAATAGTATATATGATCAACCCATCACAAATTCTTTGTTAAACTTATTTTTAAAATTAATATATACTTATGTATTAATTATGTGTTTAATAAGCTTTGACAACACATTCATCAACAACATTGTTAGATGCTATAAAATATGTTTATTATGATGACATATCCCTCTAAGACCCGGGTTTCCGACTTAGACCGTGTTCAGACCCTCTGGAATACCCATAAAAAGGTGGTCTAGAACATGAGTGCAAAACAGGTTATTGTTGGTGAATTCAAAGTAGTTATCGAACGAGTTGTCAACATGAGCCTCCGCTGCAAAATGCATAATTGTGTCAATATCCTAACTGATTAAGAGATGGTTTACCATGTCAGAACTAGCAAGTTCTCCTTTGAAAAATTCGTGGATAATCGGGCTGGATTGAGATTTTTAAGGCTTAAACAATAGTCGAGCTCGTCAAGTTCTATGATCTTATAATTAAGATGATACTTGATCAGCCTTTTTGAAACATGAGAAGCAATAAAACCCGCCGCACCCGTCCGCACCTGTAATGAGAATGTTCTTCGGAGTTTATGCATTCGGTTCTGAAGCTATTGTCGATGATTTCTACGCTTGAATTAGTTTTCTCTACATCCAAAACCATACAGTTAGTAATTCTAACCATCTTGCATAAGTTATGCAGTATTTTTTAAAAAAACACATGTATGAAGAAACTCGAATTAAAAAAAAGTTTCACCAAAAAGTGTTATATATGTTCCACCTTCTCAAAACATGTGGTAATGAATATCCTCATCAGTCATAAGCACCTTACATAGAAATAAAAGCCATAACAAAGCTACGAGCTAACTAATTTGCATACCTTTTAACCAAAAATAGCATCAACCTAATCAGTTTCAATAAGAAACATCACAATAACATAAACATTGACAACAAGAGCCAAAAAAAAAAATCATTTTTGTTTCCCTAATTAAAAACAAGTGATCTATGAATGCTAATAAGTTTTCAAAATATGATTAGTGCTCTCTAAGCAATGCAGATTGAAAAAAAAATCTCTTAATGTATCCAAAACATATGCACGTATCAAAACAATGAGAAATTGAAATTTAAGAGGTTTTAATCAATGCTATGGAGGATTGAAAGTAACCCATCAAAACTTATCAAACAATAATATCTTTGATAATGACACAACTAAGTTTATAGAATCACAAAAATTTAGAAACATGACTGCATGAATCATCTGAAAAAAAAAATAATCTTAAAAGAAAAAAAAAATCAATGGAGAAGAGAGAGCACATTTAAAAAGATTGGTGAGAGTTGAATTCTTTAACTTGCAAATATTCAAAAAAAATTTCTTCTTTTTTGAGGTCGGAATAAATATTTCGTAATCTCTGTCATATAAATCCCCTTTGATTTCATCAACTAAAGTTCATAAAATTCGGTGATTTCTTTTTAAAAAAAAAAAATTGGAAGTTTGTGTTTAATAGTTACGGTAAACCAATCAAATCCAAAAAGAAATCGGGAATTCAAAGTATATGTGATGAATTGCAAAAAAAAGCTTAGGGGCAACGTCTAAGAAAACATTTTAAAATAACTTCTTCTAATTATTTAGTTTTTTTGAAGCAGAGTTCAGAATAAACGTCTAAAACAACGTGAGTTTTTCTTATTTTCTCTTCATTTTTGCCTAAGAACCATGATAGAAATGTGTTATCTTTAATAACACTTGTGTTCTGTTTGTTGTTGAAATACTTAGTAAAAACTTAAGCAATATATAATCGACGTACTATATAGCTTATTATTAATCTTGAATATTGATATGAAATGATCAATCAAATAATATAAGCTTAATAAAATAGTATATATGATCAACCCATCACAAATTCTTTGTTAAACTTATTTTTAAAATTAATATATACTTATGTATTAATTATGTGTTTAATAAGCTTTGACAACACATTCATCGACAACATTGTTAGATGCTATAAAATATGTTTATTATGATGACATATCCCTCGAGACCCGGGTTTTCGACGTAGATCGTGTTCAGACCCTCTCGGATAACCGGGCTGGATTGAGATTTTTAAGGCTTATACAATAGTCGAGCTCGTCAAGTTCTATGATCTTATAATTAAGATAATACTTGATCAGCCTGTTTGTAACATGAGAAGCAATAAAACCCGCTGCACCCTTCCGCACCTGTAATGAGAATGTTCTTCGGATGCATAATTTTGAAGCTATTGTCGATGATTTCTACGCTTGAATTAGTTTTCTCTACATCCAAAACCATACAGTTAGTAATTCTAACCATCTTGCATAAGTTATGCAGTATTTTTTAAAAAAACACATGTATGAAGAAACTCGACCTAAAAAAAAGTTTCACTAAAAAGTGTTATATATGTTCCACCTTCTCAAAACAATTTGGTAACAACGTGCTATCATCATCTAACAATAAATATTTCAATTCATCGAAAGTGTATAATAAAATACATATCCATTGGAAACTTTTCTCTCTCAACACACAATAACATAAACATTTTTTTAAGTCAATATATTTTCATTTAACTTTGATCAGCACTAGGAACAAAAGATAAAACATGTGGTATTGAAGATCCTCATCAGTCATAAGCACCTGACATAGAAATAAAAACCACAACGAAGCTACGAGCTAACTAATTTGCATACCTTTTAACCAAAAATAGCATCAACCTAATCAGTTTCAATAAGAAACATCACAATAACATAAACATTGACAACAAGAGCCAAAAAAAAAAATCATTTTTGTTTCCCTAATTAAAAACAAGTGATCTATGAATGCTAATAAGTTTTCAAAATATGATTAGTGCTCTCTAAGCAATGCAGATTGAAAAAAAAAAATCTCTTATCCAAAACATATGCACGTATCAAAACAATGAGAAATTGAAATTTAAGAGGTTTTAATCAATGCTATGGAGGATTGAAAGTAACCGATCAAAACTTATCAAACAATAATATCTTTGATAATGACACAACTAAGTTTATAGAATCACAAAAATTTAGAAACATGACTGCATGAATCATCTGAAAAAAAAATAATCTTAAAAGAAAAAAAAAATCAATGGAGAAGAGAGAGCACATTTAAAAAGATTGGTGAGAGTTGAATTCTTTAACTTGGAAATATTCAAAAAAAAATTCTTCTTTTTTGAGGTCGGAATAAATATTTCGTAATCTCTGTCATATAAATCCCATTTGTTTTCATCAACTAAAGTTCATAAAATACGGTGATTTCTTTTTTTAAAAAAAAATTTGGAAGCTTGTGTTTAATAGTTACGGTAAACCAATCAAATCCAAAAAGAAATCGGGAATTCAAAGTATATGTGATGAATTGCAAAAAAAAGCTTAGGGGCAACGTCTAAGAAAACTTTTTAAAATAACTTCTTCTAATTATTTAGTTTTTTTGAAGCAGAGTTCAGAATAAACTTCATTGCTACATATGTAGAGTTAACTCCGGGAGATAATTTAGAGGAGAGTTGGAACTTGTTTGATTGCCCAGCTTCTCATCAAGTTATCTCCCAATTAATTCACACCCAAAAGTGAGATATCTTCTTTATCCATAGAGGAGTTATCTCCTAGAAGTTTTTGGACAATATTACCCCTCATTAATTATCTTTTAGGATCCACATCCATATCTTTTGTTTAAAGGGTATTTATGTTAATTCATATATTTTATTGTTTAAAAATTTGCAACTTCCCTGTAAGTTTAAAGCATAACAAAACATGAAAATATGATATTTCACTATGGGTTAACTTCACTCGCACTTTCGAGTTGAACCAAACATGAAAATATGATATTTCACTATGAGTTAATTTCGCTCGCATTTTAAGGTGGCAAAAATGAACCAAATGAGATAGTTATGTATCAATGTTTAGGCATTTTGTTTTAATTTTTTTGTGTGTTTTTTTTTTGTCAGGTTTTTTACATTGACAGACAAACAAATACAACAACAACAACAACAACAACAACAACAACAACAACAACAACATAGCCTCAGTCCCAAATTAACTGGGGTCGGCTACATGGATCAAACTTTTCCGTTGTGCTTGATTAAGTGCAATTGATGGTGAGCTTTGCAAACCATTCAAATCCCTTTTAATTAATGCATCCCATGTTAACTTTGGTCTGCCCCTACCTCGTCGAATTTCTACAGTTTCTATTGAGTCAAGTTTTCTAGTTGGGGCATTTATAGGCCGTCTTTGCAGGTAGGGCTGGCAAAAATACGGGAACGGACAAAAACGGGACTGGACACCTATTTTGAAAATGATTAAAGTTGGTGCCCATCCGGTCCCGTTTTCAAAACGGGCACTATTTTTTAATCCAATCCCGTATGTTTGTAAAACATACGGACCCGTTTTGCCCGTTTGCCCATTCGAGACATTCAACACTTACCAATTCCGATCACAAACGCCGCGGCGAGGCAGAGAGAGGCTCGGCAAAATGGGCAGAGAGAGAGAGGTCGCGGCGATCGAGAGAGGAACAATGAATACGGCGAGCGAGACAAAGCGCGACCGAGAGAGCGAGAGGCAGACGAGTGCGAGACGACAAGGCGTGAGACGCGCGGCAACCGAGAGAGAAAGCGAGACGCGCGGCGATCGAGAGAGTGAACGGCGGCGGCGCAGAGACAAAGCGCGACCGAGAGAGTGAGAGGCGGACGAGTGCAGAGACGACAAGGCGAGAGACGCGCGGCGATCCAGAGAGTGAACGGCGCGGCGGCGAGACAAAGCGCGACCGAGAAGTGAGAGGCGGACGGAGTGCAAAGACGACAAGGCGAGACGCGCGGCGATCGAGAGAGTGAACGCGCGAAGCGGCGACAGCGCGACCGAGAGAGTGAGAGGCGGACAAGGAGACGACGAGGCAGAGAGACAGTGAGAGGCGGAGTGAGGCGAGCCGCGAGAGCGTTAGGGTTTGTTGAACTGTTGTGTTGAGCCGCGGAGAGAGATGAGTAGATGACGACCAGGACCAGGAGACGACGTGAATCGTGATGACTGATGAGTCCGAATCTGATCTGATCATAGGGCTGAAAAAATCACCTTAGGTATTTAGCATTTAAAAACTTTAAATGTGAAATTACTTATATGCCCTTCAAATTAATCACAAACGGGTACCCGTTTTTTTTAAATTTCTGCCCGAACCCGATCCCGTATGTTTAAACGGATAGAAAAAATTGTCCAGTCCCGTATGTTTGTCAAAAAAATATTGTCCGGTCCCGTTTAAAACGGGACCGGACAAAACGGACAAAACGGGACCGGGCATATTTTGTCACCCCTATTTGCAGGTGACCAAACCATCGCAACCGCCCTTCCCTAATCTTTGTATCAATTGGTGCTACTCCTACTTGTCTTTGAATTTCTATATTTCTTATTCTATCTTTACGAGTTTTACCACACATCTACCTAAGCATCCTCATTTCTGCTACGTTCACTTTATGTAATTGTTGTTGCTTTACAGCCCAACATTCACTTCCATAGAGCATAGCCGGCCTAATTGCGGTCCTATAAAATTTTCCTTTTAACTTAGTAGGGACATGTCGATCACAAATCACCCCCGTTGCACTCCGCCATTTCTTCCATCCAAATTGAATTCTATGTGTGACATCATTTTCAATGTTACTATCATTTTGTATGATTGATCCTAGGTATCTAAAGTGGTTTACTTTAGGAACTTCTACTTCCCCTAATTTTACCACTCCGTCATCTCGATGTCTAGTGTTTCCAAACTCACAAGGCATGTATTCGCTTTTAGTCCTACTCAACTTAAAGCCTTTAGATTCTAATGTATTCCTCCAGAGTTCTAATTTCCTATTCACTCCATTTTTGGTTTCATCCACTAAGACAATATCATATGCAAATAACATACACCATGGTATATCCTCTTGAATATGTCTAGTTAGTTCATCCATAACTAAAGTAAATAGATATGGGCTTAAAGTCGATCCTTGATGTAGTCCTATCGTAATGGGAAATTCTTTTGTAGCTCCTCTAAATGTCTTTATACTCGTTACTACTCCATCATACATATCCTTAATAGTGTCTATGTATCTAGCATGCACTCTTTTTCTTTCTAGAACCCACCAAAGAACATCTCTAGGGACCCTATCATATGTTTTTTCTAAATCTACGAATACCATATGAAGATCTTTTTTCTTTTCTCAATGTTTTTCTAACAATCGTCTTACAAGGAAAATCGCCTCCATAGTTGACCTCCTAGGCATGAAACCAAATTGGTTCTCTGATATTGTTGTTTCTCTCCTTAGCCTATTGTCAATTATTCTCTCTCACAGTTTCATAGTGTGACAAAAAATCTAAAAAAAAAGAAAAGAAAGAAAACATACTCGCATCGACTAAAAAATATATAAAAAAAAATCAATCTATTGATTATGTTCATATCACCAAAAGTGTTATGGTCTATCTTCTCAAAATAATTTGGTAACAATTTGCTATGATCATTTAACAAAAAAGATTTTGATTCATTGAAAGTGTACAATAAAAACATCATCGATTGACGACAGGGAAACCTTCTTCTCTCAACACACAAACATAAGTAAAGATTTTTTTTCAAGTCGGTATACTTTCATTCAATTTGCATCAACACGGGGTACAAAATTAAGATAACATGCGAGGTAGCGAAGATCCTCATCAATCATAAGCGGCTTACACATAAATAGAAACCCTAACAAGATTGTGAGCTACCTAATAATTAACATAGCATAAACTCAATCAGTCTCTTTTTCAAAGTTCAATTGCCCCTAAATTTCCATGAAGTTTCCATTACCCTCGACCATTATTAAACATATTTATTGGTGGCTTTGAAGTCTAATTAAAGTTCAAATCTTACTTTTACACTTTTTTTTTCTAATTTTTATATTGAAAAATGTATTTTAATTACTTGATGGGCGAGCTCGGCCAAATAATCTTAAGCCCGCCCCGAGCAAGGCAGACATAGGTGGATAATCAAGCGAGCTTGTGAATGAGTCTACTCAAGCATTATATTTTTACAAAAAAAAAAAATTATTAGGGGATAGATACTTTGTTACACAACATTTGAGTCCAGCATCATATTCCGTTGGCTTATGCATTGAGATGTGTTTGTGCATTCAATGTATATCTAATAGACTCGATCAATGTTATAACCAAATGCTAGACCCAAAGTATATACGACCTTAGCCTTTCTCGAAAAAAGAGATGCTTCACTTTTTTTTTGTGTGTGTCAAAGAAAAAAATAAAAAAAAAAAAAAAAAAAAAAAAAAAATGCTTCACTTTATTACTAGGACATCAACGATGTCACTTGTGTTTTCAGATGCACCTGGAGTTATGTGCTTTTCACATGTTACGAGATAGATCTAACAGCAAATAATGGCTTGGATGATGTGATGTCCATTCGATCTCAATATTAATGTAGTAATTAAAAATGTAGATGCAAGTCGTTGAAGTACGTTATATTTGATGATGCATTGAAGTGTTTTCATCGATATTAATGTAGTACATGCATGGATTATCAATGCACAACTCTAATTAATGAACATACATATATATCTTGTACTGTAACGTCCGAATTAAGCTTTTCTCCATCAAGAAATTAACAATAAATCTACTTGGACTCATATAAAGGTTTTTAAAATTTTGTAAATAATTAAGAGGTATTAAAGAATTTTACAAGTGATTATAATTGCTTCATTAATTGTTCGATGATGTATTTGAAATAAAAAAAAAAAGTTTTAAGTCCCAATCCAAATAACACTACCCGAAAATTAATTGGCAAGTTGAGTAAGCCTTTTGTGTAATAAATGTTAATTAATTATTGCATTTCGTTCCTAGCTTTGACCAAACGAGACTACATTCATATCTGACTCTAACATTGAAGATTGTGATTTACTAATACTTAATTTCACCCAAAAATAAAGTCTCGTTCATCTAAAAAAATACTTAGGTGCGCCCTAGCCCCAAGTTTTTAACTTGTAAGTATGTGCCATTTCAAATGCTATTACCATAGAGATTCCGGAAATTAATTCACACCATGATTCATGAATGGTGATTTTTAATTTGAGAATAAATTCAATAAAAAGATTAAAATCACATGTATAGATATTTAAAAAAAAAAAAAATTTTCTATTAATGCTCGTGTTTCATTGAGTGAGGTATTTTATGAAATATATATTGTGGTGTTTTTTTTTTGTTTTTTACTTTTTTTGGTAAGTTTAATTTTTTTAATTTGTGAACAAATGTGACAATGTTTTTCTTAATTTCTCTTCATTTTTTTGCCTAAGTATTGTGATTGCAATGTGCTATGTTTAATAACACTTGTCTTGTGTTCATTGTTGAAAGCTACGAAACTTAATCAATATATAATCGACATATTATATAGCATATTATTAACCTTGAATATTCATATAAAATTATATAATCAAATAATATAAGCGTGTAGCCATGTACTAATTAATGTAATTAACTTCCAAAAGAAAACAAGTACTTTGAAAAGGAATTAATCTATCTATATATATATATATATATATATAAAAGTCGGAGGAGAGAGAAAGTTTAAAAGTTACCTCATCTCACCATTCTATTTTTCTATTTTTCTCAAATTTTTTATTTTTTATTATTTATTTATTTATTATTTCAAGAGATATAATTATACATTATATGTACATTTATTAATAATTAATAGTAGTTATCTTATCATTAATAGATTTAGTACGTTGAACTTGAAATCTTGGTAAATATAAGGAATTGAGTTATTTTTTGTTATTTATTTATTTATTATTTCAAGAAATATAATTATATATTATGTGTACATTTATTAATAATTTATAGTGGTTATCTTATCATTAATAGATTGAGTATGTTGAACTTGAAATCATGTGTAAATACAAGGAATTGAGGTAGCGCAAGTTACATTTCCCCTATAAATTTCAACTCTCATCCATTCTTCTTGCAATCAACTTGATTTTTTTTTTTCCTTCACCATTCAAAAAATCACAAAAAAACCAATTTTATTATACCTAACCTTAGATTCATCAAGTTCTCAACCAATTATCACCCAATAAATTCAAGATACGATCGATGAATTTCAACATCGCCTGTACATTCAAAAGATGTTCTACTTACTCATAGCTTCATGCATCCAGTGATATAACAACCATTCACAACGCTTATAAGTTAAACCACTTTTGATCGCCCTCATTTATGTATGTTTGCTCTATGGATCTAATTGTTTGGTACGTTTTCCATAAGTTCAAGACTGAAGTGCGTCATTATATCTATAACAGAAATCAATTCACCTGACATTTATGCTGCATTTGTTATGTTGTCTGTTGGTTTAGATTCTTCAATTGGAGTGAACGGACGGTGTGGATCAATATACACTACTGCATGAGATTACCATTGCTTAAAGATGTTGTTCAGTTCATAGAATGCTACAAAAGCTAAATAAGATAATATAGTGTTTTGCTATTTCTTATTATTATTGTTCTTTTATGAACATTTCGTTTGACTCGATGAGAATAACTATGAATATAATGTTTTTTTATTATTATTATTTATTTTTATTATTTTATATATGTGTAAGGATTTTCATTCGAAAATTATAGTCTCAAAGAGTCAAAATCTAAGGTAAAAATAAAATGTTAATTTACCTAACAAAATGCATTTATGTCTCTCATTTCACATGCATGATTTTAACCATTGATTTTGTATCAATAAAATTACAAACGAAAATCGATGTGTATAAAGAACTCAATAAATACGTCAGAAATTATCGTGTGAAATCAGAGTCAGAATAACATCACTAAACCTAGACACCACACCAAGTAAGTTCTAGTGACTTGTGAGTTGTGAACATTGTTAAGCATTACCGTTCCCAACATTTCTTGCGGAGGCAATTTGCCAAACAAAGTTCCAAAAATCCGACGGTCGAGATCCTAGATTTCATCACATCATCATATTACCATTTGAAACGGTTAGAGGCGCAGCTTTGCTCTCACTCTCTCTTATCCTCATTTTAACGTTCAAATTATCTTCAATGGCGTTGCTGAGCCAACAACAATTGCAGAGATTCCTCTGCATCAACGCCGCCGCCGCGACCGCCGCTACATCCTCGCCTTCGCTATCCCCTCAATTGAAGGCGAGGAGGGTTAGGAATCTGAGCCGGTGGAGGTGCTCCGCGATTGCGATTGACGCGGCGGGGGCGTCGCTGACTGATGTCGCTGGGATCCGGTGGGGTTCGAGCAAGTTGCAGTGGGCGAGGGAGGAGATGGAGGACGACGTGGTGATTCGGTCCGGGGATCTCAGGGGGAGTAGTCATAGAAGGGTGTGGCGACGGAGAAAACTGGTATTTGGTTTCAATTTCTCAATTCCCATTTTGTTAGTTATATAAATTGTTGTTTTTTATATGTTTGATTCATTTAATGAATTGTGACAAAAATTTTACGCTTGTTGTCAGCTTCTTGCAACCTTTCTCCATTTTTTTAATAATGAAAAATAAGCTTAGGTCTCCCTCCCCTATTTATCGAGTATGAAAAACGAATTTTGGAACTCCCTTACCCATTTTCTGATATGGAAAATAGACGTTAGAGTCATCTTCCTTTAATCAAACTTGGGAGGGCACATAGCCAGTCCCAAGTTCCGGCTAAGTTGCATGGTGTGGGTTGGTTTGGAATTTTTGAAATGAAATTAATGAGATTTTCCTCTTTTAAACCATCTCCAATGGTAAATGCGGATTGTAGGTGTAGATTGATGCCACGTCTCTCCCATGGCGGATGTGAATTGCACTTTTTATTTTTAAATTTTTATTATTTATATATATACTTTTTTTAGAGAGAATTGCTGACGTGGCTATCGTTTGCACCATCTAAAAATAGAAATGGAAGGAATTCAAGAAATAACTTGGGGTGCTTTAATTGAAAGGATTTGAAGACTTATGAAAGCGCATCAACTACTTTAAATTGAGATATGCAGATGTGTTTAATCCATGCAACAGTCCTTAACTCATTTGGGATTGCGACTTTTTTTGTTGTTGCGTGTTTTTTTTTTTTTTTTGGAACTTGTCGTATAGAAGGCCTTTCTTCTTCCTATTTGAATTTGGTAAAATGGATTAGGTACAAGATAGAAGGTGATGATATGAATACTTAAGTATCTTGAAGTGAGCTGTCGTCACCTTTCGAATTGTTTCATGATTTGCCTACCCACCTATTTGAAATTCATTAAAGATTGTCTAAGAAAGCTCTTGTTTGGCCAAACTACTGTTAGGAATTTTGTGTACCATTACTTCAAACTCTTAGGAGGATATATTGCACTTAACACTTCCATACTACTTGGAAGAAAAATTATTCCTTGATTTACATTTCAAAAAACCTTTAAAACTGATCTGCAAAAGTCTGATTTTTTTTTATCAATTCTATCCCATCTAATCTTAGTTTTGATGGAAAGGATCCATGAATCCTTGTTCAAAATCTTTTTGCTCCGCCTTAGCAAATAAACGTAGGCAAGAATTGGCTTATCGACCCCTGAAAAGTATCGTAAGAATCAGTACTTGACATCCCTTCACTCATAGTCTTAGATTAAACAAATGAAATATTAAGTTGTTTTGAATGTCTTTGCGACATATTTTGTGGTAGGCGACGCATTATTAGTTGATATAAATTGTAAAACTAATAGATAGAAGAGCTTCGTAGCTAATCTTTATTACTTGTAGTTATTTCCTTGGTTTTTTGTTGATTTAAGCTGACTTTTCGCACCTTTTAGTTTCTGAATTTGAATTTCAGTTTTTAAAAGACTTTTATGAAGTGAGGGGCTTTTGTTTCAGACTAAGAAGGATGAGAGGTTGCAGCACAGTATGAAGAGAGTTCCATTTTTAGAAGAGCAAGTAAGGAAGATAAGAGAAACCGAGAATCTTGTGTCGGGGGACATAGCAAGGCTGTTGCTATCAGAAGAAAATCGGTTCGACTTTGTAAATGAAGTGGCAGCAGAGGCAAAAGCATACGTCGAGAACAACCGGGATGAATATGGGAGCAAGAAAGCCATCCTTCATGTGCTTAGCAATCGAATGAATGATGCTGGGTTCGAACGCCCCGAAGCCTACATGGAAACTGATCCTTTCAATCCTGGGCAAAATTATCTTAGAGAAGTACTGTAACAACTTAATATGGTCTGGAATTTCATGCTCATTTTTCCCAACTATTTGCACCAATTTTGTATTTGTACATGCTTCCTCGAGAGAAGCCGGACAACGCGCTATGTTCTCGGTTAATTTCAAGGGTTTTCTTGCATAGAACCTCTGCCTCGTCGAATGGCAAAAAATCAAAATGTTTAAGTATTTTTGTAAAAATCAAAATGTCATGATTTTTTTTTGCAATAACCATTGAAATATTAGGATGTATTTGCATATTAAACTTTAACTATCAAATAAACGGAAACAATAATTGGCTTAACAGCTCCAAACAAGACATTAAGTTGTTTGATTATCTTTTATTGATATAAATAGTATCAGTATTAGATGAAAGAATTTCTTGGCTTATCCATTTTACTTGACATTCATCTCCTTGGTTTTTTGTTGATATAGGCTTAACTTGTAGAACCTTCTAAGTTTTAGTCTCTCAATTTGTTAAATTTTTATGTTGGGCTTGCGAGCCCGTAGATCTCCACTAGTACCAAAATTGTTTTCAACTTAACCACTTTCAACTCATAAGTGTAGAGTTTTAATTCAAAAGGCTTCGGTGCTAATTAAAAGTGGTCCACACTTATATATTCTATTATGAAGATTCTCTTAACCGATGTAGGATTATTATTTTGGTCCACACATCTTCCACAAAATTTGAATTCTAGTTGGTACTAAAAGCTTATATGAAAGAAAGAAAAGGAAAATATAATTATTTATAACTCAATCTCAGAGTTGTTTCTTCCCCCTGGTATTTAACAGAACTTCTACAACATAACACAAATGAAGTGGAAAAAAATCAAGATATAAAACAAATGATTGTAGGGAAAGCCAACCAAATAACTCTTTACACAATCTTCTTCAATGCCATGGATATATAGCAGCAGCAGCAGCAGCAGCATATGCAGTATGTCAGCCAGTGAGAAATAAGTGAATGAGTTCCATCTTAGCTTTTGAACCATCTCCTTGTGCCCTCTTTCTTCATCCTCTGAGAGTTGGAATCAATTAGGTGCAAAAGCGATTTCGCTTTCCGGTTTCTTGACCTCCCCGCTTCTTTCAGGAGCTCTGCGAGCCTCTTCTTCTCATCATCGACGTCAGGGTTTGCTGTGCCAAGCTTCTCCTCCCTCACCTTCAGAATGCTCTCCAAGATCTCTATTGCATCTTCAACCCTGAGAACATAACCAACAAAGTTTCATCGAAACGAATTTCCAGTATCTGCCTTTGGATGTTATAAAGTAAAAAAAACCATGAAATCCAGGATAATAATCATCTAGTTAATATAAATCAAATTCTACTGACATTGAAAAATTTAACTAAATTTTGAATAAAAATCTACTCTTGCAGTATCCCAATTGACCATCATAGCTGTGTGAGTTTGCCAAATTACGTCGCAAGTTTATAAATGGCTAAAACACTAATGAAGGTAGAAATGAAAGCTTAAATGTAGAATGACCTTCTAAGGGAATGCTCACCTTCCCATGGCGTCATAGATCGCCGCTAGATTGCTATACACACCGAGTGTATCTGGATGGCACGGGCCACACTCCTGCTCCAGAATCCCTCTTGCTTCTTCAAATAGCTCTGCAGCCTCATCAATCTTGTAAAGCTGCACACAAGCCAATCCCATCTGGTTCAACATAACTCCAAAGAATGCAGATTTCCTTTCCCCGCTGGCTCTGAGCTTTTCTATAGCACTCTCGAAGGAACTCCGAGATTCCCCATACCTCCCGACCATGTAAAATATGACACCCATCTGTGCTTCTATCCCTGCAATCGCACTGCGCTGTCCCGGTACATCCTCCAGTAATTTCATTGCCTTCTGCAATAACTTTAGTGCCTCGTCGGGCTCATTGACAGCTTCATAGATTGCAGATATTTCGGTCAACCCACTAGCAATCTCCTCAACAGTAGTCCCAGGCACAGGTTTAGCATATATCCGCAGAGCATTCTCGCAATAGGATTTCGACTCCCGAAATTTTCCAGTCTTGTAGTAGAGGTCAGCAAGGCGGACATAAACCGATGCAACTGATGGGTGGTTGTCGCCTCGTGTAGATTTGAATACTGTGAGGCCCTTCTGGTAGGAGAAGACGGCTTCATCAAATCGGCAAAGGGACAGATAAACGTCGCCAATGCTGACATCAATAGCAGCAACCTCACCATCTTGCCCATTAGCAATCATAGCCATACTAGCTAGGACAAGGTGTTCGAGAGCTGACTCATAGTCCCCTTTGGCCTCACAGATAATAGCCATCAAACGACGATCAGCTGCCTCCTCAAGAGAAGCCGGTGCACTATGCTCTCGATGAATTTCAAGGGTTTTATTGCATAGAACCTCAGCTTCATCGAATTGCATTGCTTGAACATTGGCTTCTGCTAGGTACCTGCAATTAGTAGAATTACCATCTCAGCGTGAATCCAAAGGAAGGATTCTAAAAATAAAAAGACACCATGAAGAATAATATCAAAGAAAGGTTTGATAAAACTATAATCAAATTTGTTATGGAGTTGCTTATACATTTTCACCTGAAATCACTTTTGCCACCATCTAGGCAGGTGTGGGGGTTTCTAAACGATTTCTAACATTTACATACTGCTAATAGTTCTACTCTCCAAAAAAAAAAAAAGATATACTTCTACTACTACTACCTCTACTACTACGACAATAACAACATAGCCTCAATCCCAATCAAGGATATTTTTGACTAACTAGAAGTAAACTTTAGGGATCAAAGTGCATATTTTTGAAACCTCAAAAATTAAAATGCATTTTATAGTAAACCTTAGGGACCAATTACCCTTTCTAAAAAAAACAACACTTAATATAAAGGATCATGCAAATGTAACCCAAGAACAACACACATGAACCACTCGCACTTGTTTTTGTCCCTTCGATGCACATCGGCATCCTTGTGTACACTCATCGATGAGAAATGCTAGAGTTACATAATTTGCGTTCAACATTGATGAATACCATTCAATACGCATTGGAATGTGTGTGCACCCCTCTCGATGCATGTTCCAATGGAACCATCAACACTGTACCCAAAGGAAAATGATCAATTCACTCACTTTAACCATCGACTTAGGCGCACCCACCCATGAGCGTTGTTCGAAATCATCATGACATGCATCTCGAAGTTACATCGTGCAATACTCACAAAGTCGATGCGCCTAACTCGATGTCTAAAATGAGTCAATGTTGCAACGGCCGAATCCTAACGTTGTAACAAAAGTACGTAACCCTAGCATTTTCCTTTCAAAAAAACAAACAAAAACTGCCACTGAAAAATAATAAATACTACTAGTACTTTCCCCAATAATCGGCTGGCAGACACGACAGAACTCACTCACATGCCTCGGATCACGCGCTGTCGTCCATACAGACAGCGCACGTTAGTCTCAACTCTCACCTCACACTAACCTACGCTCAAATCGGCAATCTGGTTTTCTCTCGAACTCCTTCCTAAACAGTAAACAGTAAACATTGAAAGCAACGAAAGCAACGCGCTCACATTAGACACCTTTCCACGACCCGTCTAACGTACGCCGCCGACACACCACATGAGCATATGACGTACCTGCAAGTCTCGGCGACTCTGGGATCGGAGTCCCCCAGCGCCTGGATCTGGATCTGCAAACCCGCATCGTAAGACGCGATCGAGCGGTCGAGGTGGGCGAGCATGGAATGCGTATCTCCAAGCTGCATGTATCCCGAGAAAGCAGCGAGGGCGTGGTCAGGTGCGCCGCTCCCCACGTCAGGCACCTTGATCGCCCGCTCGAGCACCGGCACCGCCTCCTCGAACCGCCCCAAGCTGCAGTAGATCGCCGCCACCACGTGGAGACTCATCGCCAGCTCCAGGCCCCCCTCCTCCGCGCACCGCTCGAAGGACCTGGACGCCCTGATCGCGTACTCCAGGGCCTTGCTCGCGCTCTCGCCGGATGCGATCGTGTCGCGGGCGAGCTTCAGGAGGAAGGGCCCAGATCTGGGTTGTCCAGGGCCGATTCGTCGGTGATTGGGGACAGTTGGGCCTTCTTCGTCTTCGTCTTTGGGGAGGGGGGTTTCGTACTACTGCGGGAGGTGGATGGGGAGGGGGACTGCCCGGACTGGGGTGTGCGTTTCGGGATTGGGGATCTGGGTATTGTTTGTGCGGTGGTCTGTGTGGTTGTTGATTGTGTTGGGGATTCATGGCTGTTGTTGTTGTTGTTGTTGTTGTTGGTTGTCGACGACGATGCGAAGAGGGGTTTGGTTTGGGGGGGTTTTGACGGAGACGATGCCAGGCATGGCTGCTGCTGCGGCAATTGAAGATCAAATTTGATGAATTGGGGAGGAATTGGAGATCGATCTGAGAGAGTTAAAAATGGAGTGACAGTGAGTGAGGGATTAGTACTGGGTGGGTACCTTTCCGTTTGCTTGAAAGAGACTTCTTCGTCGTGTTGGGTGTTTATTATCCAGAGAAGGATCGGACGATGGAGATCTAATATCTGAGGTTACATCAGATAAGGAGGAGAGACTGATGATGATCACTCATCTCTCTTTCTCTCTCTCTCTCTCAGCCTGTTGAGTTTTTTTTATATTGACGGAATTGCCCTTCTTCCTTACGTTGATTTCCGGAATTGTACCAGTTAAATCTCTTGAATGCTAGTCCTTTTTTGTCGGGATGTGAGGTTGTTTCTGGTAATTCAATAACTAGATAATTGTAACTTGAGATTTTTAATTAAACTTATTAAGAGTGTCCCATTACAATATAACTATATCAAGGATCAACTTTAAGCTCAAATTTATTTTCTTTTTATGGATGAAATAAATAGACATATTCAAGAGGATATACCATTGGTGTATATTATTTACAGATGATATTGTCTTAGTGGATGAAACTAAAGATGAAGTGAATAGAAAATTAGAACTCTTAAGGAATACATTAAAATTTAAAGGCTTTAAGTTGAGTAGGACGAAAATCAAATACATGCACTGTAAGTTTAGAAACACTAGACATCGAGATGATGGAGTGATAATATTAGGGAAAGTAGAAGTTCCTAAGGGAAACTACTTTAGATACATGATCAATCATATAAAATGATGGTAACATTGAGAATGATGTCACACATTGAATTCATGCTGGATGGAAGAAATGGCGGAGTGCAACATGGGTGATTGTGATCAAAATATTCATACTTAAGTTAAAAGGAAAATTTTATAGGACCACAATTAGGTATGTTATGCTCTATGGAAGTGAATGTTAGGCGGTAAAGCAACAACAATTACATAAAATGAACGTAGTAGAAATGATGATACTTAGGTAGATATGTGGTAAAACTCGTAAAGATAGAATAAGAAATATAGAAATTCAAAGACAAGTATGAGTAGCACCATTTGATAAAAAGATTAGGGAATGACAGTTGCAATGGTTTGGTCACCTGCAACGACGACATACAAATGCCTCAACTAGAAAACTTGACTTAATAGAAACTGTAGAAATTCGACGAGGTATGGACAGACCAAAGTTAACATAGGATGCATTAATTAGAGGGATTTGAATGGTTTGCAAAACTCACCATCAATTGCACTTAATCGAACACAATAGAAAGTTGGATCCATGAAGCTGGACCCAATTAATTTTGGACTGAAGCTATATTGTTGTTGTTGTCTCGACTTATGGTTTTTTTTTTTTTTTTTTTTGTCAAAGGTGTCTCAACTTATGTTTATGGTAACTAATTACCTCCTAAAATTTAGGTCTTCGAAAATTAAAAATTAGTATATTAGGTTTTTTTTTACTTGAGTGTGAGTTTGACTCACAACTTCTTCGAACTTTATCTTTTCATCAAGTGATATCGACTTTTAGTAATGCTTTGATTTAGTGACTATATTGTTAAAGCCGACTAAAAATGTCAATTTAATTATTTTTTACCTCATAAATGCTAATTATGTATGAGGAAACGTAGGTTAAAAAAGGCCCTCAAAAAAATTATTGAAAAAAAATAAATATACATAAAATGAGTAACACGATCACTTTTGGTGGACGTGATGAAACTCATAATTTATTTATTGATAATCATAGGTGTCTGAATTTTTTCAACTTTTTCTACTATAATTTGATTAATCTCTTAAAAATTAATCGGGTGCTTCAATCCAAAAGCACAAAATTATAAATCACTAAAAAACACAAAATTAAAAGGGTTCTAAAATCTTGCTAGGTATAATTGGTGATCGACGGCTTGTGTTTTTTAATATTATCAAGTTATATATGAAAAAATAAGTCAATTATAGCTTTGCAGTATGATCATCAAGAACGCAAGGTGGAAAGGATATGTCAGAAGGATAATTAATATATATAGGACCCCTCTTGTTAATGAGCACCTTGTCTTTGTGTTGAGTTGTACAATACTATAAGCATTTGGTGCATCCCTAGCTACATTAAAATCAATGACATACTTTTGGTACACACATCGGCTGATGTTAAATTTCAATAAAATAACTATAATTCAAATTGATTAGGGTAAATTAAAAGAATCAGTTTTTATTTCTCGTGATAAAAAAAAAGTTTTTTATTTCACTTGATTTAATGCAATAATGGCGAGCTTCAAAATCTTATAATTTTTTTCAATCAATAATCATAAGTTATGTCAAACCTATTCTTACACTTTGTTGAATTTTTTCAATTGTGATTATATCGAATATGTTGATCAATCATTGTACATTTGCAAGCTTTCTTGAAATATGTAATGTCAAAATTAATTAATCATTATAATTGTTTTTTCTAATTTTAAAATTAGCGCTTTAATTTTTATTTTATTTTTTTGAGTCTTAATATTTCTTATACAAGCATGCATTATTCAAAATGATGTCAAATTCTTGTCTAAATAGTTAACGTACCATAAATTAAACAAATATATTAATGAAGCCAGGTTGGATACATATGCACATCTATATACATGTGTGTTTGCATTGATTTTTCACGGTCTGCTGAGCTGTGGCTTCTTTGTGGATGATATAGTGCAAGCAAAGTTGACAGTGTAAAGATAATTATGGATGCTATGATTAGGGACAATTAAAAGGGTATGTAGGAAAATGTCATGATTAAGATCATGTTAGATTTGATTACGATCATGTTTGATTTGATGAAAAAAAAAAAAAGTTTCAAAGAAAATAATAAATTTTGTGTGAAAATGCATTTTCATGCGTTTGATAGTTAAAATTTTATCATGTTTAATATTTGTTTAATAAGTTTAGTTAATTTGTTGACAATTTTTCATATTAAGACTCTGTTTATATACATTAGTTTGTTTAAGTTTGTTTACCTATTATGATGATCAAATTAAATTTTCTATTGATAAAATGTGAGTTTTCATATTAAAACACATTAAATTTATATTTTAAATATAAAATTAATTAATATATTTGAATTTTTATGGTATGTTTTAATATTTTATTTCAAAACTTGTTGTTGGTAATTGTTTTGTTTGTTTGTTTAGGGAATATTTGGTATTTAGGTTAGTTAAATTTTATATGTGCAATCAAACACATATAAGAAAATTTTCTTTTAATTTAAGGAAGTTGGTATATAATTACGTTTAGTTAATTAAGATTAATCGTTTGTTTAAGGTTGGTTATGTTTACTAATTACGCTTGTTTAGGTTTATAGTTAATTATAGTTAATTACGTTATTAAGTTTAGTTTTTTAAGATTGTTTTGTTTAGTTTGTTTGTTTAGTTTACTAACGTTAGTTTTGTTTTGTTAGTTTATATTTGGTATTTAGGTTAGTATGTTTAGGTTAGGTTAGTCATTTATGAAGTTTGTTTAAGATAGTTTACGTTATTATGTTTGTTTAAGTTAGTTTACTAAATTTATGTTAATAAGTTGGTTTAGTTAATTACGTTTAGTTAATTAAGTTCGTTTGGCATATTTTAGTTAATTAAGTTCCTTACATTTATTTCATAAATTTAGTTTATCATGGAAAACTTTTTCCCATAAAAAAGTATTTTTTTTTTTCATATGCATTGTGGGGAGTGCACAATTACACTCCAAGACGTGCAGTGCGATTGGATTACCTATCAAGGTATGCCTCGATGGACGACGCGCACGACGCGACTACTATCTGCCGACGTCTGCGAGGCTTATGAAATATTTTCTTTGTAATCAAACAAGGCCTAAGTATATAAATCAAAACATGGATATGGTATAAAATTGTGATAGTTGAACTTATAATTAGGCACCAATTAATATTCACATAGATGAATTAATTAATCAATGTATAGTATATACAAACAAGGAAGTTGGAAGTCGATCCAATCTTCCTCCTTACCATTTTGATCCGATTCCATGTGACTCGAGTCAAGAACCGTTTTTTTTTTTACAACCACATCGTCCAACTAGATAGGAAAGAAACAATTTTTTTTTCCATATTATAATAATTTCGTAGATGTGATTACTCTTCAATAGTTAGTTTAGTTTGTTAAGTTAGTTTAGGTTATATGTTTAATTTAACTTATCAGGTTATATTATTTTAGTTTGAGGTTAATTAGCTTAGTTAGTTTTGTTTAGGTGTTGAGGTTATGTTTGTTTAGTGTAGTTGAGTTAGGGTATGTTCCTTAGTGTAGTTTAGTTAATTTAGGTTACGACCTCTTCGTTTGGTTGTTAATTTAGTACGTTTAGTTTGCAATTAAGCTAGTTAAATTAGTTTTCAAATCTCTTAGTTTATAGTTACTTAGTTTAGTTTGGTTTTGTTAAGTTAAAGTTAGTTTAGTTTGGTTAAGGGTTAGAGCCACCCAATTAGTTGGTAGTTTAGTTTAGTTTGGTTAGTTTAGTTTGGTTAGTTTAGTTTGCCTCAATTTTGAAAAAGTTTTTGTAAATCAAGAAAAAACTCCTCGTATGGATATTCGCACTTTGGTTGTAATTGTCGAGATCGCTACGACGATGACGGCCGGCGTCCTTTGATTTTTGCCCATATGTGTGCATGCACGCATCTTGATACACATCGAAGGGACACCAACAAGTTCGTGCATGTCTTTCTTGAGAGACAATAGCAAGGTCGCTCAATTTTAATTTGAGCTTTTGAGTACCGAGCATGGGCAAAATAGTAAGTTGAAGTATTAGCAAAGATTATTGTAGAGAAGGTTAAAAACAAGAGAAGTGTTATAATGACAACCGCATGTCACACCGCAAGACACATTGACTCACAAGAGCCATTCACGCGTGCCTCGAGATGCAGACATTTACAAATCTCGATGCATAACACTCGTGTTGAGGTCTCATGAAAAGTTTTTGTGAGTCAATGTGTCTTGTGATATGACTTTATTGTTGTCAATCTAGACATGTTTATTAGTCGCTTTCAAAGCCTAAATTTTTAATCTTACTTTTACAATTTTTTTCTTCTAATTTTTATATTGAAAAATGCATTTTAATTACTTAAAAAGGTGTGCTGGAAGTAAACTTAAGCCCATTCCAAGCAAGACAGGCATGAATAGATACTCACGTGAGCTTGTAAACTCGTCTACTAAAGCACATCAAGTTTTAACAAATAATAAAAAAAATTATTAGGGGATACATACTTTTGCTACAACATTTGAGCGGGGTCCATTGGCTCATGCATTGAGATGTATTTGCACACATTCTAATCAGTATTTAGTAGACTCGATCAATGTTGTAACCAAATTAAAAGCTCTACCTATGTAGATGAACCTAGTGACTTCATGTGTTTTCAGATGCACCTCGATTTATGTGCTTCTCACATGATACGAGATAGATCTAACAACAAATAATGGCTTGGAGGCGATGTCCATTCGATGTCAATATTGTAGCAAAATTGTAGATGCAAGTCTTTGAGGTATGTTAGATTTGATGATGTATATTTCATCGATTAATGTAGTGTAATTATCAATGCACATTACAACTCTAATTAATGAACATATTTATAGTACCTTGTACTATACTCTATCAGGAAACTAATTGGCAAGTCGAGTAAGGCGTTTGTGTAAGTTAATTAATGCATTTCGTTCCTAGCTACCATGCACACGAGACTCCATTCATATCCGACTCTATTGAAGATTGTGATTTACTAATACTTAGATTCGCCCAAAAAATAGTCTTCTGTCCTAAAAAATTACTTAGGTTCGTCTAACCGTCAATCTTTAACTTGTAAGTACTATATGACATTTTAAATACTATTTCCACAGTGATTCCGAAAATTAATTCACGCCGTGATTCATGAATGGTGATTTTTAATTATTTTGAAAGTAAATTTAATAAAAGGTTAAAATTACATTTATAGTGAATTTTTTTAAAAAATGTAAGATTTCTATTAATTCACGTCTCGTTGGGTGAGGTATACATGTTTTCTATGAAATATATATGGTCGTGTTTTTTTAAATTTTATTTATTTATTTTTTAATTTATGAACAAATGTGACAACGTGAGTTTTTCTTATTTTCTCTTCATTTTTGCCTAAGAACCGTGATAGAAATGTGTTATCTTTAATAACACTTGTATTCTGTTTGTTGTTGAAATACTTAGTAAAAACTTAAGCAATATATAATCGACGTACTATATAGCTTATTATTAATCTTGAATATTGATATGAAATGATCAATCAAATAATATAGGCTTAATAAAATAGTATATATGATCAACTCATCACAAATTCTTTGTTAAACTTATTTTTAAAATTAATATATACTTATGTATTAATTATGTGTTTAATAAGCTTTGACAACACATTCATCAACAACATTGTTAGATGCTATAAAATATGTTTATTATGATGACATATCCCTCGAGACCCGGGTTTCCGACCTAGATCGTGTTTAGACCCTCTCGAATACCCATAAAAAGGTGGTCTAGAACATGGGTGCCAAAGAGGTTATTGTTAGTGAATTCAAAGTAGTTACCGAACGAGTTGTCAACATGAGCCTCCGCTGCAAAATGCATAATTGTGTCAATATCCTCACTGATTAAGAGATGGTTTACCATGTCAGAACTAGCAAGGTCTCCTTTGACGAATTTGAAATTCGCGGATAACTGGGCTGGATTGAGATTTTTAAGGCTTAAACAATAGTCGAGCTCGTCAAGTTCTAAGATCTTATAATTAAGATAATACTTGATCAGCCTGTTTGTGACATTAGAAGCAATAAAACCCGCCGCACCCGTCCGCACCTGTAATGAGAATGTTCTTCGGAGTTTATGCATTCGGTTCTGAAGCTATTGTCGATGATTTCTACGCTTGAATTAGTTTTCTCTACATCCAAAACCATACAATTAGTAATTCTAACCATCTTGCATAACTTACGTATTATTTTTAAAAAAAACACATGTATGAAGAAACTCAACCTAAAAAAATTCACTAAAAAGTGTTATGTATGTCCACCTTCTCCAAACAATTTGGTAACAACGTGCCATCATCATCTAACAATAAAGATTTCAATTCATTGAAAGTGTATAATAAAATACCTATCGATTGACGATGCAGAAACCTTTTTCTCTCAACAAACAATAACATAAACATTTTTTTTAAGTCGATATACTTTCATTTAACTTTGATCAGCACTGGGTACAAAAGATAAAACATGTGGTAATGAATATCCTCATCAATCATAATCACCTGACACAGAAATGGAAACCTTAACAAAGCTACGAGCTAACTAATTTGCATACCTTTTAACCAAACATAGCATCAACCTAATCAGTTTCAATAAGAAACACCACAACAAACATTAACAACAACAACAAAAAAAAAATCCTTTTTGTTTCCCTAATTGAAAACAAGTGATATATGAATGCTAGTAAGTTTTCGAAATCTGATTAAGGCTCTCTAAGCAATGCAGATTGAAAAAATAAATCTCTTAATGTATCAAAAACATATGTACGTATCAAAACAATAAGAAATTGAAATTTAAGAGGTTTTAATCAATGCTATGTAAGATCGAAAGTGACCCATCAAAACTTGTCAAACAATAATATCTTTGATAATCACACAATTAAATTTATAGAATCACAAAAATTTAGAAACATGACTGCATGAATCATCAAAAGTAAGGAAAAAAAATAATCTTAAAAGAAAAAAAAAATCAATGGAGAAGGGAGAGTACATTTAAAGACATTGGTGAGAGTTGAATTCTTTAACTTGGAAATATTCAAAAAAAATTCTCATTTTTGGAGGTCGGAATAAACATTTGTAATCTCTGTCATATAAATCCCCTTTGATTTCATCAAATAAAATTCATAAAATTCGGTGGCTTTTTTTTTAAAAAAAAATTGGAAGTTTGTGTTTAATAGTTACGGTTAACCAATCAAATCCAAAAAGAAATCGGGAATTCAAAGCATATGTGATGATTTGCAAAAAAAAAAAAAAAAAAAAAAAGGGGCAACGTCTAAGAAAACATTTTAAAATAACTTCTAATTATTTAGCTTTTTTGCAGCAGAGTTCAAAATAAACTTCATTGCTACATATGTAGAGTTAACTCGGGGAGATAATTTAGAGGAGAGTTGAAACTAATCTTGTTTGGTTGCCAAACTTCTCAGCAAGTTATCTCCCAATTAATTCACAAAATGAGCCTTTATCCATAGAGGAGTTATCTCCTAGAAGTATCTTGACAATATTACCCCTCATTAATTATATTTTAGGATCCACATCCATCTCTTTTGTTTGAAGGGTATTTATGTTAATTTATATATTTTATTGTTTAAAAATTTGAAACTTCCCTGCAAGTTTAAAGCTGAACAAAACATGAAAATATGATATTTCACTATGGGTTAACTTCGCTCGCACTTTAAAGTTAAACCAAACTTGAAAATATGATATTTAACTATGAGTTAATTCCGCTTGCATTTTAAGTTGGCAAAAATGAACCAAATGAGATAGTTATGTATCAATGTTTAGGCATTTTGTTTTAATTTTTTTGTGTGTTTTTTTGTCAGGTTTTTTACATTGACAGACAAACAAATAAAACACAAAATTCAATTTGTTGTTCACAAACAAGAAAAGAAAGAAAACATACTCGCATCGACTAAGAAATCTAAAAAAAAAAAAATCAATCCATCGATTATGTTCATATCACCAAAAGTGTTATGGTCCATCTTCTTAAAACAATTTGGTAACAATGTGCTATGATCATCTAACAAAAAAATTTTGATTCATTGAAAGTGTACATAAAAACATCTATCGATCGACGACATGGAAACTTTTCTCTCTCAACACACAAACATAAGTAAACATTTTTTTTTCAAGTCGATATACTTTTATTCAATTTGGATCAACACGGGTACAAAAATAACATGTGAGGTAGTGAAGATCCTCATCAATCATAAGCGACTTACATAGAAATAGAAACCTAACAAGATTATGAGCTACCTAATAATTAACATAGCATAAACACAATCAGTCTCTCTTTTCAAAGTTCAACAGCCCCCAAATTTCCATAAAGTTTCCAATTACCCCCTCGACCATTATTAAACATGTTTTTTTGGTGGTTTTGAAGTCTAATTAAAGTTCAAATCTTACTTTTACACTTTTAATGGGCGAGCTCGGCTGAATAAACTTAAGCCCGCCCCGAGCAAGGCATCTTAAGCGGATAATCAAGCGAGCATGTGAATGAATCTACTCAAACATTATATTTTTACAAAAAAGAAAATTATTAGGGGATAAATACTTTTGTTACACAACATTTGAGTTCAACCTCATGAGTTCCATTGTCTCATGCATTGATATGTGTTTGTGCACATTTCAATGTATATCTAATAGACCCGATCTGTGATGACCCCAACTACTAAACAGTGGACCGCCCGACCTAATCTCGTAACCAAGCCTTAATCTAAATTACTTAAGACTTAATTACGTATTAGTTAGCCATCGTCCCTACTTCCTCCAAATCTCCATGTATTGTTATATTATCACATTGACGGGTAATTCAAATGTTAAGCGGAAGCATTGGTAATTCAAATATTAAGCGTAAGCATTAATTCTCCAAAACATTCGTAAGTGTGGAAAACCAGGAAAAGATAGCATCACATGCATGTATAGATATGAAACTATTCACTCAATCCACTGTACAACCCAAAATGACATAAATAATAATAATACAACAAAAGTCGAGACATACAAATGAGTGAGGAGTGTCGTCGAACTGCTCGGAGGAAGTTAGGGGTGGGCAGCGGTTTTCAAAAATTGCCCAAAACCGCCCAAACCGTGTAAACCACATGGTTTGGTTTGGTTTGGTTTTTAAAACTCGCGGTTTGGGTGTGGTTTGAAAAATGTAAAAACCGCGAAATCGTGGTTTGGTCGCGGTTTTCAATTTGGAAAAAACGTGGTTTCACAAAACCGATGGTATTTTAGTAAATAACAACCATATACAACTTCAAAAGTCAAAACCCTAAAACATAACAACTCTCTTCTCACTCTCGTCTCCTCTCTCCTATCTCATCTCACCGTCTCCTCTCTCATCTCTCATCTCACTCCCATCTCCTCTCTCCTCTCACTCCCTGTCTCTTCTCTCGAGCACTCCCATCGCCGTCGGCCCCGTCGCGGAGTGCCCATCTCACCGCCGCCGCACTGCCGCCCTTCATCCTCTTCACTCCCCGTCTCGCCGCCGCCGTTGAATCCATCGCCATCGTCGTCGCCTTCCACCGCACGAACTGTTGTTGCGTCCACCGCTGCCTCGCACCGCATCGTCCCACCGGCCCCCTTCGCCGCCTCCACTGCCGCCAACTCGCCACTGTTGCATCACCGCCTCCTCCCACCAGTCCCGCCTCCACCGCCTCCACTGTCGCCAACTCGTCGTTGCGGTTTAGGGTGACCAACACCCTTCGTTGTCGCCTCCGACCACCACCTATCGTCGTCGCCTCCTACCGCGCGTCCCACCATGAGTGGTTGCCTCCCCCACCAATCGCGCGTCCCACCGCCACTTCCCGACCACCATTTTTTTTTAAATATACCATAAACCCTAAAACCGCAAAACCAAACTGACCAAACAACGGTTTGCACGGTCGGTTTGGGTTCAGTTTTAAAGGTTCACGGTTTGGTGGTGGTTTGTAAAATGACCAAACCGTGAACCTCCGATTTGGTCGCGATTTGGTGGTTTTCACCACCAAACCTCGATTTGCCCACCCTTAGAGGAAGTTGTCGATCTTCTCCTTCTCCGGTCTACTGCTGCTCGACGGACCTACACCCACCGTCACAAACTAGATGGTGGGTATAATGATATTTAAGTACTAACTGAAGAATTTTATGTCACATTTCCAAAAGAAACGAATGATATTTAAAAGCATAAATAAGCGAAATAAATTGCTGAAACAAATAATGCAATAAATACCACAGTTAAAGATATAAAGACATACACAGGTTAAGTCGAGATGATCTACGTTCGGTCCACGGTGAGACCCATCACCTACATTTTCCCACTACGATATGGAGCTGCGCTCAACATATCTCACATAAATAGCGGAGCTGCGCTCTACGCTTTAGAACATCAATCTCATGCTTGCCGACCACCCCGAGCCCCATAACTCGTGTGTTGCGCAAGTGTAGTGGTGAGTGTCGAACCCTGGTAGACCCGTGTCCCCATGAACTGCGCATCTCTCGTGTAATGGACACTGGATAATCTCAAAAACAAATAATTCAAAAACAAATAATTCCAAAATTCTAGGTTATCAAGATAAGTTAGGCTACAAAGCCCAAAATAAATCGAATACAGATCTATTTAAATTCAAAGTAGTCCATTAGCATGATTTTCATCAATTGTATTCAAGAACGACATCAAGTGTAGAGTTAGAGGCAATGAAATAATTCACAAGGCATCATGTCACAATATTCATCCATGAATAGATACAAGAACAACATGATGTGAGATGATAAGTAGTAATGACTACCAATAGACCAATAAATCAATAAGGGTGAATGAAATGAAATATAAAATTCTCACAGTTGTACTTACAAGTCACACGCTTGTCCTGGTCTATCTGATCCCTCGACAAATCAAAGTGCGTGCCCAAACTCCTGAGTTCCCCCGTAGTTCCATAACATTCAATAATGTCTTATTTAGTCCAAATCGAAGTCAAGACAAATTTCGAAAAACCTTTTTTATTTATTTTCGGCCATTCGGCCCATTTCGTGTTTTTCGAGGTAAAACCCCCATATAACATCTCGACCGACTTCCGAATTCTTCACTTTTTATGGAAATCTCGAATTCTTATTGATTTGGGTCACAAATATATTTTTCTCAAATTTTTCCGAATTTGTTTTCTATATTTTTCTCTATTTTCTAGGATTTATTTATTAAAAATCAGTTTAATTAATTTAACTAATTAACTATATTTTTTATTGTAGTGGGTTCGGGTTAACCAGACCCGGTCCCGCCGGGTCAGGGTCCGGCCTGGCTTGGCCCAACCCGATTTCCGTTCTTCTTCACCAAACAGTCGATGTTTGATTTTTTTTTTTTTTATTTTTATTTTTATTTTTTAATTCTCATTGTTGGGGTTGGGCTTCCATCCCTAACCCTAAGTTGGGTCGCCTATGCAGGGGAGACTACTCCCCTGCCTTCCTCGAGCTTGGACGAACTGCCATGGCAGTTCGTCCGAGTTCACCAACCCGAACAACAACAACAACCGTCGGAAACAACAACTACAAACGACACCTCTCACCTTGCGTTACTTCGAGCTCTAGGTCTCTCTCTCCCGCTCTCTTTTTCTTCTTCCTCATTCTCCTCCCATCGTCTCCACTGTGTTGTTTGTTTGTTGTTTTCACCGAATGGGATAAGGTGGAAGTTAAGTATTTGATGTCCTCGATATTCGTGCAACACGAATCTCGAAGCAAAATCAATAAATATCTTATTTTTCCACCGCCTTTGACCATATATTTTTTTAATCTCGTGAAATACGTATCTCGAGGCAAATTCAATGCATCTTGTTTTATTTTGCAAACTATAGACCATTGTATATTGATTTAATGTGACCACATTAAAATCACTATAGCCACTTATTAAACAAATCATTAAATTACATTTAATTTAAATTAATTAATCTTACCCCACGAGCTGCTACCTCGGTCCCACGTTGATACGCGACTAGTGGCGCATCGACGCTCGTATTGGTATCTGCATATCTGTAAATGACTTAGTAGTCTATACATGTACAGTACACTAGTCAAACAACACAACAAATATAAAATTTACTTCGGCCACCGTGCCTCGGTAGTGACACGTATTTCACTGCGGGTTCCACGTTACGGGTCATTTTGTCATGATTAACGAAGTAAAAGTGTGTTAGTTATTAGTGTCGTGATACGATCAATGTTACAACCAAAGGCTAGACCCAAAAGTATACGACCTTAGCATTTCTCGAAAGAAAAGATGCTTCATTGTTTTTTCTTGTGTGTCAAAGAAAAAAAAAATAAAAAATGCTTCACTTTATTATTAGGACATCAACCATGTCACTTGTGTTTTCAGATGCCCCTGGAGTGATGTGCTTTTCACATGTTACGAGATAGATCTAACAGCAAATAACGGCTTGGATGATGTGATGCCCATTCGATGTCAATATTAATGTAGTAATTAAAAATGTAAATGCAAGTCGTTGAAGTGTGTTACATTTGATGATGCATTGAAGTGTTTTCATCGATATTAATGTAGTACATGCATGAATTATCAATGCACAACTCTAATTAATGAACATACATATATCTTGTAACGTCGGAATTAAGCTTTTCTCCATCAGGAGATTCATTGGCAAGTTGAGTAAGCCTTTGTGTAATAAATGTTATTCATTAATGCATTTCGTTCCTAGCTTCGACCAAACGAGACTACATTCATATCTGACTTTAATATTGAAAACGAAAAAGTTGTTTGGACCCAAAAATCCATACTTAATGGAGTTTTACATAATTTTTAACATTTTCAACGGCAATAAATCTACTTGGACTTATGAGTCCAGACTTATAAGGAGGTTTTCAAAATTTTTGTAAATATTTAAGGGGTATAAAAAGAATTTTACAAGTGATTATGATTGCTTCATTAATTGTTCGATGATGTATTTAAAATTTTAAAAAAAATAAGTCTGGACTCACGAGTTCAAATAACACTACCCTTTTAAGGGCTTCAAAATAATTTAAAATGAAAAGTGGGTCACATTAAATAATGAAAGATAAAATGGTCATCTACCTACACACCCAGCATTAAATAAGATAGCTGACTTTGTTTCTCTCAAAACATTAAATGAGCACTCACACACTCTCTCTCTCTTCTTTCTACGTGCCCTTGCTACTTGTAACATTAATTCTCTCTCTCTCTCTCTCTCTCTTTTTTATCTCTTTCTTTCTCTTATTATTATCTTTTTCAATAAGTCTACTTGGACTCATTAGTCCGAATTCATAGGGTGGTTTTTAAAATTTTGTAAATATTTAAGGGGTATAATAAGAATTTTACAAGTGAATATGTTTGTTTTATTAATTGCTCAATGATGTATTTGAAATTAAAAAAAATTTTGAGTCCGGACTCACGAGTCCAAATAGCATTACCCTATCTTTTTATGTCTCTTTAATTATATCTCTTTACTTTAATTATTTATCTCTCTATATTTGTCACTATCTATGCATAAATGCTCTTTAAATTCTCGAGATTGATACTTACGTGTTTTTTAATTCTCCGATTCATTAATTTTTTAGATTCATGCATACGTGTTATTTAATTTTCAAGACCTTTACATACGTAGATATGCGATTAAATTTTTCTCGAGATCTGTGCATACATGGAAATGATATTGAGTTGGATAATACTATTTGGACTCATGAATCTGAACTCAAAACTCTTTTTTATTTTAAATATATCTTCGAGCAATTAATGAAGCAACCGTAATCACTTGTAAAATTCATTTAATATATTTTAAATACTTACAAAAATTTAAAAAATCTCCTTATGAGTCCGGACTCATGAGTCCAAGTAGAATTATTGGATTGAATTAAGGTGATCAATGCGTATATGGGGAGGGCCCATGACATGGTTAGGCCTCTACATTGTTGTGCCGAAAGCTTTGTTAAGGTTTGCTTAAGGCGTGCATATAAAGGACTCAAACGAGCGTAGATATAGCCTAGATGCATGGTGAGTCATATAGAAGTACTATCGCATCTTGAGGGCGCATCCTTGGCTTCTCCAAAATATTTCTTGACGTACGCGCCAAATATGTGCGGACCCGAATTTGAAAATTATGCTATCAATAACACTAATGTCGATCTTCAAGGAGCGAATATAAGACGAACATCATAATTGATTATTGTGCGAGCACGGAGATGACCAAGATGAGGTATTTATCTACGCTACTAGTCTTTTCACCTTCATCCGTATCCCATGATATAATAGTAATAATAATAATATTATTATTAATAATATTATAATTATAATATTACTAATAGTAATAATAAAATTAATATCAATAATAATAATATTACAAATTTAAAATATTAATGGTTATAATAATAATAATTAATACAATTCCAAAAAAATCGAAAATACAGTAAAAAAAACATTCAATATACCAACAAAAGTTTAATTATTCTTTTTTATTGCATCTTAAAAAACTTGGAGGTTTGAAAGTAGTATTGGACAAGACATTCTATATTTTTTTTGAAAAAAGTAAAGAAGAATTATTTGCCAATGATTAATCAACCACAATAATTAAAAGGAAAAGATCAATTATATTTTTTTATTGATTGAACCCTTTACAGAAGTAGCTTACAACAACAAACAACAACATAGTCTTAATAATAATAATAATAATAATAATAATAATAATAATAATAATAATAATAATAAAATAACAATATAATAATAATAATAATAATAATAATAATAATAATAATAATAATAATAATAATAATAATAATAATAATAATAATAATAATAATAATAATAATAATAATAATAATAATAATAATAATAATAATAATGTCTTGAATTTTCGAAACATTGTGATATGCATCATCGAATGTCAACAAATGTAAATATATTTTATGGTGTAATTTATTTTGTAAAAACTAAACATTACTAAATTTATTTTTGAGAAAACACATTACATACATTTTAATTTGAGTTACCATGGTTGCATACTTGCATAGACTTTCATGGGCTTCAATAACATATGTGAAATCTAAAATACTTTATGGGCTTCAACTTTAAGTTTGAGAAATTAATGATATCTAATGTACTATCTCGAGGAGCATAGTAAATTTTAAACAAAAATGTTAACTCACTTAAATCCAAACATCTATTGTCCTCTCCCAAGGTTTCCCCTATCTTGTTCATGTCTCCATCTCATACACTCTCCAATCTCAGCCATGACCTTCGCCATCTCATTCCGACCACCCACGTCCTCCCTCATCTCGTCCCCGACCACCCATGTAACGGCCCGAAAATTTGACTTGTGCCACGTGTCAAGTCAAGGTCGTATTTGAGACCCACTCGTCGAAATACGTATATTCGAATCCAATTTGAGATTATATTGCTAACTATGCGAGGAATTCGGTGAGCCGAAACACGAACGGGAACGTGCATTGAGTCGTGTGTCGACGAGGGATACGCCTCGTGATGCATGTAGCGCTAGTATCGAGATTTTGAAATGAGGTGGGTTGGTGCATCGAGATGCGCGTTGCTTGGTTGTTAAGTTGCCCTGAGATTCGTGTTGCACAAATCTCAAGAAATTTGATGTGAAATCAAAAAGATATATTCGAATATAATATTGATTATGATAATGCTAACTCCCATGCGAGGTAAATTATCAAATCTAATTTAATTGACGGTTTCTTCACTGAAAAACCTTCAAAATTGAGAAAACGAATTAGACGACGCGCATCGATCGTGTGTCGACGAGGGATACGCCTCGTGATGCATGTAAAGCGAGTATCGAGATTTTGAAATGAGGTGGGTTGGTGCATCGAGATGCGCGTTGCTTGGTCGTTAAGTTGCCCTGAGATTCGTGTTGCACAAATCAAATCTCGAGGACACATTTGATGTGAAATCAAAAAGATAAAAAGAAAATGTATATATATAGATACTAGTCGATGAGCACGTCAGCGCGTTGCACGTGAGAGAGATATTATTAGAGAGAAGGGAAAGAGATAACCGTGAGGAGAGAAGGGAAGAGAGATAACCGTGAGGAGAGAGAATGTGTAATGAGTGGAAGAAGAAAAACGTGGAAGAGAGAGAGGAAAAATCTTCTAAATCTCACGCATATTAATTTGGACTTATCAATTAAATTACCAATTTATCCTTAATTTTAACTATTTTATCAATTCACACGTCTTGGGACTTCTTTTCTTCATCTTCTTCAAAGAATGTTTTGGGGTGTAAATCAATTTTTATTTTCTAATGGTTTTAAATTTTTCACTTATGTTTAATAAAGCCTTCAATTGGATCATTTTTTTTTCTATGGATTTTTAAAATTGCTTTTTTTAAGTCAAGTTCTTTTTATAATAATAGATAGATATGATATTATAATATATATATATATATATATATATATATATATAGAAAAAAAAAAAAAAGAGAATAAGAAGAGAAAAAAAGGGAGAGAGATCTGGAGGTGAGGAGAGAAGCAAGGGAGAGAGACGGACCGGCGAGGAGCAGCGAGCCGGCCGGCAGAGGCTGAGACAACGGCGGTGATCGCGCAGGGTCGCGGTGGTGGTCGACGCGGTCGGCGGGGCAGCAACAGGGACGCGGCACGGCGCGGAGAGTGCTTCCAGCACGGCGCGGACGGCGGACGGCGGCCAGCGGCGCGCGCGAGCACCGGCGGGTTCAGATCTGGCGGCGGCGAAGGCCGTCCAGCAGTGCAGGCGAGCAAGCCGCGACCGGGCTCCAGATCTAACGGCAGCAGCTGGACGGCCAGCAGACGCGCGACGGCTCCGGCGGCGACGCGACTCCGGCGAGGGACGGCGACGCGAGCGGCGACGGCTGCGCGGCAACGACAGCGGCGACTGCGACTCGGCAAGCGACGGCGCGATGGCGCGTTGTCGACCGGTCGAATGCACGATTTCGACGAAATCGCGACGACGCGATGGAGGTGAGATTTTTGAATAGTTAGCGCCCATGATCGACTGTCGTTTCTCATAAAAGTATGAAAACATATGGAAATACTGGTGGTTGAAGAGAATCGATTATTTAGGAGACCTGAAAGATTTGGTTAAAAAAGTTTTTGAATCTTCTATGAAGTCTATATGGTCAAAACTTCAAATGTATAGAATTTTTTGAGTTTGATGGTTGGCAAAATTAGGTTAACCCCGTCTCTCCATTCCCTCCATTCCCCTTCTATTGTAATTGAGTTGTTTGCTGTTTTCATGGTGATTTAACAAAGTTGCTTTGGTGTTCTTTATAATTTTACAGGGTATGCTGCACCAACAGATAGTTCCAACTATAGAAGTGCTAAGGTACCTCTTGAAAGCCTTTGTTCGAATTCATCATTTCATCAACTTAATATTCTTAGTTCATTGTCGACCATTGTGCCTGTGAAGTTGAGTTTTTTATTCCATGAGATGTGGAAAATTGCATGCTTTATCGATGAGGAGGCTGATTTTGTGAATTAGGGTTTATGTTGCAGATACTTGTGACAAGTTCATGTTTGAATTGTTAAATTTTGTTTTTTTTTTTTCCAAGAATTATTTGAATGTTGTTGATCATGGCCTTTACTATGCGATGCCGTTGTCTTTCCGTTATAATTTAGTGAAAAAATGTTGAACCGTTGGATTCCCCTAATTCGTAGTGAATAGCTTAAAATTTTAACTAGAGATGTGGAAAATTACGTCCTTTATCGACAAGGGGGTTGATTTTGTGAATTGGAATTTATGTTGCAGATACTAGTGTCAAGTTCATGTTTCAGTTGCTATACATGTGTAGGCAGTTACTGAATAATCAATTTTCTTCTTGTTAATTTTTTCACGTGCGTGTGACTTTGGGTGATGGTTTATTAACCATTGGTTAATATTATGTCTTATTTTGCAGTTGTAGTGAAAGCAAGGGTGTCCTAAGTAATGGGCATATACTTTTTGATAAAGAATTATTTTTAAGAATTCCTTTTTGATCATGCCAATTTCCTTTTTGTTTTTCAGACCCATGTAATGGGAGTTGTAGTTCGACCGCTCCAAGTGTAACGATAGTTATATATTTTGTGCTATTGTTTTTGTTGTTCTAAGCCTTGGAGTTGAAGGGAAAGTCTCCAAACAGAAACTTTTAGAAGTTGAGAGGAAGCTCAAACAACTCAATAAGACTCCCATAAAGAGTATTCAGGTATCCTAAATACTCCACACACTTTTATTTGTTTACTTATTTTCTTCTCTTCTCCTCACATGAAAGTGTTTGGCACTGTATTTCATTTGTGCCCAGGAGACGAGACAAGTGGTTTTCTTGGTATGCCTTTACATCAACATTAAAACAAGAATTCAAAAAAGGTTGAAATAAAACAATTGTTAGTAAACAAAAAAAATCACAAGATCCAGGGAAAGTTTCCACTTTGATTTCTTTCTATGTATTGACATCAACAAGCAACCTGCATTTGATCACCCAGCTCTCAAAAATCACAAGATCCAGGTAAAGTTTCCACTTTGACTTCTTTCTATGTATTTCTACTGATTCAATTGTTTGAGTTTCTATACTGCATTATGAAACACCGACTTTTGTTAACCGTGTGGCTCAAACAACCAGACAACTTATCTTACCACTCTAGGATACAACTACATAGGAGCGAGTGGACATATTAATGTATGGAACCGAAGGGTTGAAGCAGATGATGAATTCAGTACTGCTCAGATATGGCTTGTGAATTGCCCTCTTGAAAGCTTTGATAGCGTCGAGGCCGGGGGGATTGTAAGCATGCAAGACTTTGCATTAAAACAATCCTTAGTAACTACCATCAAGCTAAGGAACTATAAAGTTTTTTCTAACATAAACCTATATTTATTTGTTCATGGTGAACCTCAAACTATTTGGTGATAGGCGAACACGACTTTTTGCATACTGGACGGTGAGTTAAGCAATGATTATAGGATAATCTTGTTGTGAGGTTCAAATTTGAGGCCTACGAGTGATTTGAACTAATTAGTGGTTGATATCATTGTTGGTTTTAGGACGATGCCTCACAGAGGACATGGTGCTTCAATCTTGTGTGCGCGGGATTTGTTCAGACTAGTCATGAAGTAGCTATTGGTGCTGCTATGGCAGCTACTTCAAGTTGAATATGAGCCCAATATCAAATCTCACTCTCCATGTACATGGTAAGAAGTTTCTCATCCAATCGCTGCGTATTCCAATCAAAATAGTGGTCTATTTTTGGTTGATCATTTATATAATGCAGGTTTCCAATAAATCATAATGAGGCTCAGTAAACAAGATGTGAATGGCAAGATTCCTAGGCTATAGATGTGAAGGGACATTGGGCAATGGAAAGGTTTGAAATATTTATTAGGCAGCTGTGTGAAGGTGAATTGTATTGTTTCCATTTTAGTCAAAGAGGGATGGGTGAAGATGAATGAGGATTAATCACATTTACTAGGCAAAGTTATTGTGCACAGTGGGTTGTGTGAAGATGAATCGGGATGAGTGGTTTTCATTTATTAGGCAGTGGGCCCATTATGTGAGGATGAATAGGGACTTCCCTATATGAAAGAAGCCTATGCAGTGAATTTTTTCAATATCCAGGTAAGGCGTAGCTAAGTAAGCTGAGACTCTTTCAATTAAGTAAGATGTCTGGAAGTACTCCCACAAAGTATGTCAAGGGCGGATGTTCGCAGTCCACTCCGTCTTCGAAATGCATGAAGACAATTTTCACTAAAATGGAAGACAAGTATGACACCCTCCGTGTCGAGGTGAAGGAGCTAATGAAGCGATTTCTCTCATCGGTTGATGAAGCTCTTATGGCAGTTATCTTGGATGATGAACCACTCATTGCTTGTTATGACATTTTTCGCGATGTTGCGAAAGAGATAAAAAAGACCTTCCCTGCAAAAGAAGTTATTTCTGACAATACTGCATCAAATGCTATTTAGTTTATTTTTATCTGATTTTTTTTTAGATTGGAAAGAGTTTTGGAAGCCTTATATTGCCTATTTTGTAGTTTGAACGAAGTTGTGTCTTATCTCATTAGTCAAAGCAAAGCCGCATTCAACGTTTTTCTTCATTCAACTTTTGCATCAATAAACCATATATTAAACTTGCTTCTTCGTTCAAACTACAAAATAGGCAATATAAGGCCTCAAAAACTCTTTCCAAAATAAAAAGAAAATCGGATAAACATGAACTAAATAGCACTTGACGCGGTATTGTCAGAAATGACTTCTTTTGCAGGGAAGGTCTTTTTCATCTCTTTCACAGCATCGCGAAAAATGTCATAACAAGCAATGAGTGGTTCACCATCCAAGATAACTGCCATAAGAGCTTCTTCATCAACCGATGAGAGAAATCACTTCATTAGCTCTTTCACCTAAACACGAAGGGTGTCATACTTGTCTTCCATTTTGGTGAAAATCGTCTTCTTGCATTACAGGGACGGAGTGGACTGCGAACATCCGCCCTTGACATACTTTGTGGGAGTACTTTCAAACGTTTTACTTAATTGAAAGAGTCTCAGCTTACTTAGTTATGCCTTTACCTGGATATTGAAAAAAAGGTAGTGCTAGGTGGACTCTTTGAGTCCGGACTCATAACTTTGATATATTTGTAAATCATCCTTTTATTTTTACTTATATTAATCAAACACCCGAATAGTTAGGTCGAAAATGTGGAAGGGCATGTGGAAATCTCTTCTTGGAAACAGTTGCACATTGAATGCGGTTGGAAATCTCCTTTTGGCAGCAAACTTTTCGTCTTCCACAGCTAGAAATCTCGTTGATTCCCATGGAGACAACTTGCTGGAATATGGTTGGTTGCCTTTCTCGTCGATCTTCATCACCTCACCTTATCAGCGGTTTGTTGCCTTTCCGAACCTCACCCTCGTCACAGACTACCACCATCTTCATCATCATCATTGTCAACGGCGGCTCGTCGACAGCTGGTTATGGTTCGTTGCTACTATTTGCTGTTGTTGGTTGTTGCAACTGTGTTGAGATTAAGTTGATAAAAATTAGGGTGTTTGTTGTTTGGATCGTTGGTTTTGTGATGGTGAAAATATTGCACAAACTTATAGTTCTTGAATCATCTAAAACTTTCAAGCATTAAAGTTTTCAAATATTCATCGTTCAGTTTCACCTTATTTGATCATCAAGAAACTTGCTTTTTTTAAGGGGTTTATGGTTGAATCTCGTTCAGTTTCACCTCATTTGATATTTTGAACGCCCATTCAAGCAATAGAGAAGATGAAAAGAGACGTAATCAAATTTTTTAGTGGTTTGTGGTTGAATCTTGTTCAGTTTTAGCAGCCATGGAACATTTCGCAGGGAATCGATTTTAGATGTAGGTGTTATAAATCTTTATTTATGGTACATTTGCAATTTGTTATTTCCTATTTGATGCTGAACAAGATTCATGCTTGTTAATACTACTCTAGTTTCATTTTTCAGAGAGGGCCTATGGATGGCATGTTTATCCATGTCAATGGTGACGAACGCCGCGATCATTCCCGAGGAATGGCGAGCGGCACTTAGAGGAGTCTTGATTGAGGTAAATTTATATATATTGTCTTGCTGGTAGTTATTTTTTGCGACAAACTCATGTCATGTTCCTCCAATGGGTTCCCTTTTTACCATTGTCGGAGTACTGGTAAGTGGTGATCTAAGTTCTAGAAATACATTTTATTATTCCAATATATTTCATGACCAATGGTTTTTACATGAAACACCTTTTCCTTTTAGATGTACTTGCTTTTTCATTTTCTTTCTTTTTTTCTTCCCCCAAATGGGATCAGGTCTACATAGGATATGTCTCAATTGGAATGGGAGCAACTCCCTGGGTTATTATGTCTTAGGTAATTCAAAGCAAAGATGATTATGTTGGGTGCCCAGTCACTCTGCTACAACGACATTCACAAGTAGAAACTTCATCTCCAACTTTATACCAGTGCATATGTTTAACCTGTAACAGAACATGAAATGCTAACAACAAAATAATGCTCTGAGAACCATGCAGGAGTAATTAGAAAGATTGCCACACAATTTACCAGTACTAGTAAGTCTTATGGAGACAATAAAAAATTACAAGTATAAAATAACTTCTTTTAGCAGAAACAAAGAGTTTAGGTGTTTGATTTTAAAAAGAAATAAATTGTTTATCCCCAACTAAGACAAGGCAAATGCCATAACTCGTATATTAAAGTGTCACTGGTATATAGATCAGAAAATTGTGTCATTGTTCCAGGCACTACAGGCCTCATTAAATCCCCCATGTACTACTTCCCCATTAAAAAGGGTCTTGTTTAAGTCCCCATGATGAAAATTTTCTTCAAAAACAAATATGATTTTAGATTTATATGGGCCTGTGCATGTGTTCATACAGTCATACTAGTAGTTTATTCCGCAATTCGGATGCAATGTCAGCATGCCTCCTAACTATGGCTCCTACGGCACATAATTGACTAGATAATGTAACTAATTAAACTAAGTATGAGAATTATTTTCCAATTTTTTCCTTACTGAAATAATCTTGACTAATTTTTTTTCACCTTCATCGCCAAATGGTTATTTCTTTTAAGGTGTTAAACATAATATTTTGGATTAGAGTACGATGAATTGTGTAAAATATAATTCACCACTTTCTAAATCAAGTACATTACTTCTGAATCGATCAAATGATATTGGCCTTAAAGACCCTCAAGTAAAAGAAGTCGTCATTTACTATCTTGCTCAAGTAACAGTTCTTTGAGAATTGATTAATTTATTCTGTTTTTCTAAGCAGCTATCTTTTTTTCTATAAAAAACAAAAAACAAATTTCTACCTTGTTTCTCTTTTAAAGTTTCTAGAGGTGTTGTGATAGAAAGAGAAGTGAATGTGATACATGTGGATAGATTTTGATCTTTTGCTATTCAACTTATTGATGGCAAGTAAAAGATTTCCATGCTTGCATTGATTCCCATGTTCTTCCAGTTCGCCTTGTTTTTCATTGTTAAGAATGCAAATAAGTTCTTCATTCAGTCGGCCTTCCAGATATAAGTTGAATATTGTGTCCATATAAATATGTCGGTGTGATACATAGCTAGCGAAAAGTCTCTTGGTTCTTTGATTCTATCACTCGACTTCAGCTCATGACTTCACTTTGTTTTAACCACATTATCCCATCTACTGTCTTTTTCATATGAAACTGCTTTTGTACTATTTACTTATTTTTAACATGCTAATTTCAAGGTGATTGTGGCTACGACTCTACAAATTAGCATATGATAGACCAAACTATACTAGTAAAAAAGGTCTTGTGCTGAAGTCGAATCGTGGAATGACAAGAATGAGTAGCCAGTATTTAGTGTACACTTTTACAATCATCGAAGCTTTGCATTGTCTTCAAAAGATAAAGTTGCGCTTTATAGATGCGAGGAACAACAGAATTGTTGTCTGCAAAAAGTCTTCTCAAACAAATTCGTCCAACGAAAGGAGCAATAGGTATTAGTAACTCTCTATTACCTCTCTCCTTTATGTTTAGCTATATCTCCTTCATGTTTTGCTCTCTGACTACACTCAAACTTTATCTATGAATCGAAGGATCTATGCTGAAAAGTGTTCATAGCAAGGGAGGAAACAATGATGTTAATGGGGAAGGAGTGCTGTGACGGCCCCAATTTCCCACAAATTGGGCACGCCCGCCTAAGCCCACGTGGACCCCCGAGCCAGTCTCGCAAGGTCAACGCGGACCTAGTCAGCCTTCCAATCATTCATTATCAGTAAATTCAAAAGTTTTAAGTTGAGTTATTAATATTTTTCAATATTTTACAATTAAGCGGAAGCAATACTACATTAAATAAATCAACAATAAGGTAAAAGAGTTAGGCAACCTAATTGTGGAACCCAACATAAATATATTACAATCGGAGGAGAGTACATAAAAGATATACAAAAATTTCACCTAGCTATGGAGCATTCCCTTTGCTACTCGTTTGCAACTCTGCACTCAGTCAAACACGAGATTGACGAGCCCAGGTAAGTAAAATCCAGTAGAATCTAAACAAGAATTCAAGATAAAATGAAACAGATCTAAAAGTCATGCGAGATAAAAAGAAAACTATACGGAATGCATGATAATGAGACTGTAAAACAATGAACGTACAACGAGAATGAGTGTCAAAGGAAACAATATAGCGAGGTGCCCAAGTAGTCTAAGACCACCGAATGTGGGTGCCACAGGGTCGGGGGAGCAGAGTCGCGGCAACGCCAAGCAGACTCGGTCATCGGATGCGGCATCGCCATACCTAAAATGTCGCGAATGAGGGATATCAACGGTGCCCCGGATAAAGCACGGCTCATTCCGACCAAATACTGTGACTCGAGGTCATGGCCCCGGTTGCGAGCCGACAACCACTCCAATCAGAGACACGAGTACGACTCACTTGGCCCTCGGACACTCATAACTGAGTGGGAATTCCAAGAAAGGGACATGGTTCAACCTCAAACAAAAATGCAAGTTGAATTAACTACTGTACATTTTCTAACTGGTTTACTTACCTCGAAATTAGTAAATCGCCATCAAGACGTCCCGCTCACGCCTCGATTTGCGCATCCGACACCCGACTATACATCATAAGTCCCTGTGTCTATTTATACCAATTAAACTACTTAAGTCATTCAATTCAATATGCTCGCGATTAAAACCGCAATATAAAGGCAACGTATTTCACAAAATGGTGTAGGACCTCACCATGACTTACGCCTCTCGTCCCATTCGCGAGCAACCCCTCGCGTAATCGCGTTTTGTCGAAGTCAAGATCGCCATGTCGCTTTGTCGTCGCCGCGTGCCGCGCATGCCGCGCGCGCTTCTTCTTGCCACACACACGGCCACCGCCACTAACGCCGCTTGAACGCCGCTGCCGCTGCGCGCGCTGCTCGCGCGTCGTCGTCGTGGCCGCCATCGTCACGCTCGTCGTCCGTTCTTTGGAGGCCCGCGCTGGATCTTCGCTTGGAGTCCCACCGCGTCGCTCTTGGAGTGCGTCGCGTCCGCGCCTCGCTCGCCGCGCAGCCGCCCGATCTCGCCACGCAGCTGCTTGGTCCTCGCGTCCCAGTGCCGCCGTCCGCAGCCTTGCCCCCGTCGCTCCGTGGTTGCATCGCTACTCTAGCGCTCGCCGTTGTCGTCCTCCTCCGCGAGCTCGCCGGATTCTCCTTCCCTCACCTCTTTCTCTCTCTTCTCTCATCTCTTTCTTTTCTGGCATCCCCTTATTCCTCTCTTTCTTCTCTTTCTATCTCCTCGTTTTCTATTTTTTTTCCAATCTTATCCGATCCCTTTTATATATATATATTTTTCTTTTCTCCTTATCCTTATCTCTTTCACTTTTAATTTCAAATTAAAAGTGTCCTCGACATTCGTGCAATGCGAATCTCGAGACAACTCAACAACCGAGCAGCGCATCTCGAGGCACCAATCCGCCTCATTTGTCTAATCTCGATACTCGCGCTACACGCATCACGAGGCGTATCCAATGTACACATTAAAACCACATAGAACCACTATCTCGGGCCCACGTTGTCACGCGACTCGATGCGCGTCCTCGTTCGTGTTTCGGCTTCGAATTCGTGAATATACTTTTCTCAACAGTTAGCCTTAAAATCTTAAATTGAACATTCTCAGTGTCTCCACCCAAGACTCGAACATACGTATTTTGACGAGTGGGTCCCACATACGACCTTGACCTGACACGTGACACAAGTCAAATTTTCGGCCCGTTACAAGTGCCTAACACTGACGACAAGGTAGAGCTCATTGTTGTCTTCAGCAAACCGCCTCTCCCACCAGTCCTTGGACCCATTGCTGCTATCTCCTATTTCAATCTAGGGTAGTGCTAGGTGGACTCTTTGAGTCTAGACTTTTAATTTTTATATATTTATAAATCATCCCTCTATCCATGAATTTCCTGCAAGTTTTGGTCTTCCTCTCCTTTCTTTCTTTCAACAAAAAGTGTTCGGATATATTTTCCTTCCTTATTACTTCACTTTTGCTACAGTTGTTGGAGTAAACCATCATGGCATTCCATATTGTTAGGTTGTGCTCTGATTTCTCATGAGGACCCCAAATCTTTTAAGTGGTTGTTTAGAAATTGGTTACGAGGTATGGGAAATGTTCACCCTCGATGCATTTTAACCGACCAATGTGAAAGCATTAAGGCAGCGGTAAGGGAAGTTATGCCTGACTCGATTCACAGGTTTTGTTTGTCGCATATTATTTGCAAAGTTCCTACAAAGTTTAAGAATGTTCCAAATTACGACGCGATGACAAAGGAGTTCAAATATGTGGTGTATGATAGCCTAAGCATCCAAATGTTTTTGAAAGAAATTGGAACGATTTCATAAGAAGAAATTCTTTGGAAAATCACGAGCGGCTGAATGATTTGTACAGTGAAAAAGAGAGTTGGGTTCCAGTTTTCCTGAACAATAACTTTTGGGCCGGAATGGTGTCTACTCAGCGAAGTGAAGGAATACATGCTTTCTTTGATAGTTACATCACATCTAACAGTACATTGAAGCAATTTGTCGAGCAATATGAGGTGGCAATCACGGACAAAATCCAAAAAGAGTTGCAAGCCGAATTTGACTCAAAAAAGGATGCAGTACGATTAAATGTACAATTCCAATGGGAAAGTCAGTTCTATAATGCCTACACTAGAAATATCTTCAAGAAAGTTCAAGAAATCAATGGAATGATGTACTTGTCATTTGGATCCAAATAACGAGAACGACACTTCTCGTTGAGAAATTCAATATCAAGGAATGTAGTATCAAGAATTGGTACAAGCAAGGAGTTCTCGTACAAGAGTATGGAGCAAGTGGGCAGTACTTTGATTGCAATTGTAGAAAATTTGAATCCAGTGGCATCCTTTGTAGACACATTTTTGAAGTGATGAAGATGAAAGGCATTGCAAGGGTTCACGAGAGATATATCATGAGGAGATGGAGGAAGGATGTGTTGCGAAGGCATTTGAGTATCGTACACTCCGAAGGTTATCCACAAATGACGGATGAGTATAAGAAATTTAAAGAGATTGAGCGTGCGCTTCATGAAGCAGTCGACTTGTGCGCGAACAACCCTGCACGTTTGGGGTTCCTTAAGACAGAAATGGAAGCTCTAATTGAAAGGGTAAAGAATTATAATGGTGTTATACAAGTGGACTAGGCACAACATTTATATTCAAGATCCTAATCATGTATTTATTCGAGATCCTAACTACGTTCGTTTTTAGGGAAGCCAAGGTCGAACCGTTTCAGATCGATCCGGGAAAGAGGAGGAACTAGAAGAAATAGTAGTCGAGGACAAGGTCGAGGCCAAGGCAGTGAAGGCCAAGGTGAAGGCCAATCAACTGGCTTAGGACGTGGAGGACAAGCAAGGCGTGGTGGGCGAAGGCCAATAAATGTTGTCTCATATCCTAATCGTGGAGAGGTTCGTTGCGACAAAATTTTATAACATGTTGAATGTTTTATATTTTTTTGTGGTTTTGTGGGCTTTATGCAATTTTCACATTTGTTTAGGACTTCATAGATCTGAATGAGCCAGTCGTGGAAAGTCAAAACTACAATGCGGAGAGGCTAAGTCTTGATTGAAGTAAATTTATATATATTGTCTTGCTGGTAGTTGGTTGTAGTCATTGGAAGATCTAATCAATTGCATCTGCATTGCTTTGTTGCCCTCCCACTTTGTATACTACTGAGTCTGGCAAGATATAAATGTTCATTTGATGACCAATTTAGAGAATTGCTTTCATGTACATTTATTCCATCTACTGTCTTTGGCATATGAAACTGATTTTGTACTATTTACTTGTTTTTAACATGCTAATTTCAAGGTAATTGTGGCTATGACTGTGCAAATTAGCATATGATAGACCATCCCCCAATACACATAGATTACGATAGTGGAAAAATTTATGGAATTAATAAAAAACAACTTAAGCAAGATTATACAGGTATTACATAATTCGAGCTTCAACAAATCAATAAAAGCCTAAGAAGAAAGTTAATTAGATAACATATATGAAAAACAAAATGGAATAAAAACATAAGTTAGCAAGTGAAACTATTATGGCCCGTTCGCTTCAAATATTAGCAAGACCCAAGACCATGGGATTAGTTTGTAATGGGACTAACACATGAGTTTATGGATTAATACCTTTTATGGGACTTGTTCGGTTGGGATATTTAAGCTTGAGAATAAATGTGGTTATAATATGTACATTTACTAAAGTGCCCCTATATTTATCTTGCATCTCCAATAAATTCATCAAAGTTGATTTCGGTCTTCATCACTTCCGCTACTCGGCCGAGTCCACGATCTCGCAATTTTCATTCCCGCATCTTTGTTATTGTCCTCGCTTTTCATTCTCGCATCTTCGTCCTCATCATCGTCCTCGGCCGAGTCTGCATCTTCATCATCGTCCTCGATCGTCGTCATCGTCTTCGCTCCTTGGCCGAGTCCGCATATTCGTCATTGTCCTCAGTCTTCATCGCAATCTGCATTCGATGGGAATTCGATTAAGTTGGTGAGAAGAGTTTGTAAAGATGAGGGGTAATTTTGTAATCTGTAATGGCCAAGCATTGGGACTAGTTAGTCATACCAAAATTGGTGGTTTACTTTAGTCACCTCTACTGAGTATTAGTTAATCCCGTGGCCTAGTTAATCCGCGAAGCGAACACCGGCTTAGCCAGTCCAGTGGGGTTAATCTACTCTAAGACCATGAAGCGAACATGCCTTTATTTCTCAAGAGTGTCCTTCCCAATAAGTACTTGGAGTCTGATTTTCATGTTGATCAACGCATTTGATAAACTTACCAAACAAGAATCATGATGCTCTGCTTCAAATTGTTTTGTTGAAATGATGAAGTTTTCTAACTCAAGAACCCATTTGTTTAGAAGGTAAACGCATGGGACCCCTGGAATCAGAAATACCAAGTTGTCGAAGAGATGATAAGTTCACGATCCATTCGGGCAATGCGGCCAAAGAATCAAACTGTCTCATATCTAGCAACTGTAGAGCAGTGAGATGTTGAAGCTGTTGTGGCAGTGACTTGATCTTGGACCATCCACAAATTGTCAATTGTTGAAGAGAAGAACACAACAGACTATCATTGTTGTTCTGTTCAACAACAGGAAATGGTAGATGATTTGATTTCCTTACAATCAGTGACTTTCAATTTTGTGAGGGATACTGAGCCACTGAGTTCTAAGGACGATAGAACTGGACAACTTTTTGATACAAAACTCTTCTAGGGAAATGAGGAGTAGCAATTCATGTTGGATGAAGCCCTGAAACATGGAGCAATTTTGAATTCAAAGCTTTTTTAGAGACTTGCTGCAGTTTTGTAGGAGCCCTCTTGGCAAGCTTGTGAAGTTTTTTTACTCCAACAATTTTGAATATATTTGCAACTTATTACTTCTTTGTAAATCATTTAAAGATCGAATAAAACCTGTGCCTTCCACTGTTGAATTAAATCATTCTTCATAATTTTGGTATCCTTAGAAAATTTGCTTCAACGGAGATGATAAGTGATCATAGCTCAACCTCAACTCATTCATTACATTATCTCCGACGACATCAATATTTTCACTATTTTGGTGGCCTTCCATTTGTTTAGTGTTTTCTTTGAGTGCATTATACTTCTAAAAGCCTTTACCGCTAAAGGCTTTGCTTCCGCGGGTGACTATGACTTTGCTTCCGCGGCCACCACATTTGAGTATAACTTTTAAATCAACGCATACCCAATTTTTAAAATTAAAATATTTGCTTACCTCTCCATTGTCATAAACTAATTGGGTAAGAGTTGTCTTGCCTAGACCTCCAAAACAAGCAATAGGAATGACATAGACTTTCTCTTTTATGTCGATCAATCAACATTTTTATTATATTTGATTTTTCGTCTTCCCTTCCAAAATTTCGGTATAATCTACAAATGGGGAGGTATCGCGATTGAGACTGGTTTGATCTCCACTTCCTTAGGCTTCTTTCAAGTTGAATGCATTCTTTTCCTTTGCAAGAGGTCCTTGTCCCATTTTCACTCAGTCTCAAATCTATAGAAGTTGCTATTTCATGATCTTCGCACACATCCACCTCTAATCTAATTCATTGATCTCATGCTTTTGATTTATTTGGTACTTCACTACTTCAATATTTCTCAATAATTGTTGTTGAAAATAAAAGATAGTCTGTTAGTTGCCCTCATTATTCTTAACTTCCAGTGATTGTAGCCTGTACAAGTGAAGGCAAAAGCAATATCAATAAACCATATATAATATTCCATCATTTGTGTACATACTGAACAGTAAAGTGTTTGGTCTTTTCTCTTGGAATGAACTTGTCAATGGCTGGGTACATATTGATAATTGTGGCTTTGTTTTGATTAACGGGATAAGACACAATTACCATCTTTGTGAAAACTTGTTTCTTCATTCAACTTTTGCATCAATAAACCATATATTAAACTTGCTTCTTCGTTCAAACTACAAAATAGGCAATATAAGGCCTCAAAAACTCTTTCCAAGCTAAAAAGAAAATCAGATAAACATGAACTAAATAACACTTGACGCATTATTGTCAGAAATGACAACAACTTCTTTTGCAGGGAAGGTCTTTTTCATCTCTTTCGCAGCATCGCGAAAAATGTCATAACAAGCAATAAGCGGTTCATCATCCAAGATAACTGCCATAAGAGCTTCTTCATCAACCGATGAGAGAAATCGCTTCATTAGCTCCTTCACCTCGACACGGAGGGTGTCATACTTGTCTTCCATTTTGGAGAAAATTGTCTTCATGCGTTTCGAAGACGGAGTGGACTGCGAACATCCGCCCTTGACATACTTTGTGGGAGTACTTCCAGACATCTTACTTAATTGAAAGAGTCTCAGCTTACTTAGCTACGCCTTACCTGGATATTGAAAAAATTCACTGCATAGGCTTCTTTCATATAGGGGAGTCCCTATTCATCCTCACATAATGGGCCCACTTCCTAATAAATGAAAACCACTCATCCCGATTCATCTTCACACAACCCACTGTGCACAATAACTTTGCCTAGTAAATGTGATTAATCCCCATTCATCTTCACCCATCCCTCTTTGACTAAAATGGAAACAATACAATTCACCTTAACACAACTGCCTAATAAATATTTCAAACCTTTCCATTGCCCAATGTCCCTTCACATCTATAGCCTAGGAATCTTGCCCTTCACATCTTGTTTGCTGAGCCTCATTATGATTTATTGGAAACCCGCATTATATAAATGATCAACCAAAAATAGACCACTATTTTGATTGGAATACGCAGCGATTGGATGAGAAACTTCTTATCATGTACATGGAGAGTGAGATTTGATATTGGGCTCATATTTAACTTGAAGTAGCTGCCATAGCAGCACCAATAGCTACTTCATGACTAGTCTGAACAAATCCCGCGCACACAAGATTGAAGCACCATGTCCTCTGTGAGGCATCGTCCTAAAACCAACAATGATATTAACCACTAATTAGTTCAAATCACTCATAGGCCTCAAATTTGAACCTCACAACAAGATTATCATATAATCACTTCTTACCTCATCGTCCAATATGCAAAAAGTCGTGTTTGCCTATTACCAAATAGTTCGAGGTTCACCTGAACAAATAAATATAGGTTTATGTTAGAAAAAACTTTATAGTTCCTTAGCTTGATGGTAGTTAATAAGGACTGTTTTAATGTAAAGTCTTGCATGCTTACAATCCCCCCGGCCTCGACGCTATCAAAGCTTTCAAGAGGGCAATTCATAAGCCATATCTGAGCAGTACTGAATTCATCATCTGCTTTAACCCTTCGATTCCATAAATTAATATGTCCACTGGCTCCTATGTAGTTGTATCCTAGAGTGGTAAGATAAGTTGTCTAGTTGTTTGAGCCACACAGTTAACAAAAGTCAGTGTTTCATAATGCAGTATAGAAACTCAAACAATTGAATCAGTAGAAATACATAGAAAGAAGTCAAAGTGGAAACTTTACTTGGATCTTGTGATTTTTGAGAGCTGGGTGATCAAATGCAGGTTGCTTGTTGATGTCAATACATAGAAAGAAGTCAAAGTTGAAACTTTCCCTGGATCTTGTGATTTTTTTTGTTCACTAACAATTGTTTTATTTCAACCCTTTTTTGAATTCTTGTTTTGATGTTGATGTAAAGGCATACCAAGAAAACCACTTGTCTCGTCTCTTGGGCACAAATGAAATACCGTGCCAAGCACTTTCATGTGAAGAGAAGAGAAGAAAATAAGTAAACAAATAAAAGTGTGTGGAGTATTTAGGATACCTGAATACTCTTTACAGGAGTCTTATTGAGCTGTTTGAGCTTCCTCTCAACTTCTAAAAGTTTCAGACTTCTAAAATTAATGCACGTTTAATTCGTTAATTAGGACACAATGACCGTGACGTGGGACATTCCCGAGGCACGGTGGCCGATGTAAATGTTATATTTGTTGTGTTGTTTGCTTAGTGTACTGTATTTGTGTAGACTACTAAGTCATTTATGGGTATGCAGATACCGAAACGAGCGGGAACGCGCCTCGAGTTGCGTGTCGACGTGGGCCCGAGGTAGCAGCTCGTGGGGTAAGTAGAATTTGTTCAATTATAAAAAAAAACAAATGTGTAGAAGTGAGTGGTGGGGGTGAGGCCACATCACTTCACTTATCCATACACCACATATATATATATATATATATATATATATATATCTCACTTTGATCTTTCAAACAAATAAAAACAAAAACAAAATTGAACCAGAGAGAACAACAACCGAGAGAAAGGAGAGAAGAAGAAGAAGAGATTGGCGGTGAGAGAGAGATCGGGAGAGAGAAAGAGATCGACGAGGTCGAAGGTGAGTTGATCTCGCGTTGTTGTTGCTACTTGTCGTTCTTGTTGTTGTTGTTGTTTGGGTTGTCGTTGTTGGCGCCATGTTCGATCATGGAAGGCTCGGCCTCCATGGCCGAAAGACGTGAGGAAGAAGATGGCGGGGGTCTCCCCATCAACTTCGATGGTTTGGGGATAGACGCCAAAGTCCGAACGCCTCGCAAAGAAAAAAAAAAAAAAAAAAAAAAAAAAAAAATTTGCGAACGGCGGCTTCACGAGGAAGAAGAAGGTAGAGTCGGGTCGGGTCGACCCGAACCCATGTGGGTCGGGTCGGGTCCAACCCTGACCCGATGGAGACCAGGTCGGGCTTGACCCAGACCCACCCATTTATATATAATATTATTTAATTAAATTAAACAATTTTTAACATATAATAAATTCCTGAAAATAGTTAAAAATATGTAAAAAATTCAGAACAAATTACAGAAAAATAGGAAAAAATATATTTGTGACCCAAATCAATAGAACTTCCATAGTGCTATAAAAAGTGAAAAAATTCGAGAGTCGGTCGAGGCGTTATATCGGGATTTTACCTCGAAAAACGTGAAATCGGCAAATTGATCTCGAACTCAAGTTTGACCGATGTCAACCAATTTAGGGATGTTAAATCATTAAATTAGAACTTAAATTGATACATTTTCAATTGTTAGGATCCTAGAGAAGCTATTACGAGGTTTGGGTGCGTACATCGACGCGACGGAAACCGGATAGCTTAGAAATTGTTGTGTGTATGTAAGTAAACTGATTTGAGACATTTATTTACATTTCATTCCATTTATTTATTTCTTCTCAGTTATTCGAACTGAATTGCCTTTGAATTCCATATGCTATGACATGTTCAGTTGTTCATTTTATGATATTCATAGCATACTCTGTTTTGTATATCATTGATTCTAATTCCTATACTTTGTCATATTGATTGTCGTGTGTGAGTCAGTGATATAGCATGCTATTAGGATAGTTTGTATACTTTGACTCAAATCCTTTGTGCAGTAATATGCTATTACATCTCTTGGATTCCAATACTGCGTCGATTTTGAATATGAAAGTGGTTCTTGTGGTTAGGGTCATTTGATGATAGAAATTCCGCTTTCATACGAGGGTCACTAGACTTGTCGGGATGTTAGGAAATTTCTCCACTACCTTGCATGACACACGAGGTAACGTGCCTCGAACGGGGTAACCATACCTAGGGGTTTGTTGGGGCAAGAATAACTTGGGTGAACATGACGAGTTTTACAACTCGGGTATGTTACCAAGTATACATTCCGGTGACGACTAATTCACTTGGAATATAAAAGGCGTAATCGTAAGTACTACCTTTTGATATTATGATATAGAGCTCAAACTTATATTGAAATGCTATAGAGCAGAGCTCAAACTGTAGTGGATAGGCTGATGTGATGAAGATCGCGGCCGACCGACCCTAATCCATTACTACTTAGCCCTGAGTCAGTTTCATATGTGATTAACTCAAGTATCTCTTTGCATGATATTCCTTTCAGCATAAGTTTCTATTTAAATTATGCAATTTGATACTTGTTGCTTATTCGGGAATGTGGATCGATGTCTCTCAGTATTACTTAAATATATTCATGCACTCACCGTCTAGTTTGTGACGGTGGTGCAGATCAACCGAAATAGCAGAGACCGAGGCAAAGAAAGATTGGTGACTACCTCTGAGCGGCGGAGGACTGCTACGACCTACTTTTGTACGTTTTGTATGCTTTTGTATAACTTTTTGTTATGTACATGCTCATTTGCCTTTTGGGTTGAGTGATAGGACTATAGAACTGGACACATGTTATATATATCACCATTTTTGTTTATATATGCATGTGATCACTATTTCCTGGTTTTTTCCACAATAGGTTAGGCCTTAGGATTTCATTTCCACTAGAAATTTAATAAGACTTCCGCTGAATAATTGGTTAGAAAAAAAAATTAACTCTGATTTATAGACAACCATAGGTCAGTCACTAGAACAATGAAGTTAACTGTAGGTGGTATCATAAATGGTAGGCATTTAGGTATTTAAATAAGGCTGACTAGTTCCTGGTTAGGTCCTATAGGGGAGATTAGGGCTTAATTAGGGATTAGGCAGGGCGGTGCCCTTATTTGTAGTTGGGGCCGTCACAGTTGGTATCAAAGCCTAGTTGTGATAATCTCATGGCTTAAGACTTCGTGATACCAACATCACAGTTGGTATCAGAGCCAAGGGTTATAAAGCTTGGCATACTTATATAGTCTCAGGTTATATGAGACCAATACAGCTAGTATTAACGTCATGGATTTGAGAAAACATGACTTAAAGATTGTAGAATATGGAGTTTCTACAATATGATACCATAACTACAATATGTAGTGAACGGCCTACATTGTTCAGCTAGAAACAACTAAAAAAATGTAAAAAACTGTAGAAGTTAGAAAACCTTAGTTAGACGTGGAAAACCAGAAGAACCTCGCCTAGAAACTATTAGTTGGGAAGTGAGTGAAAGTGAGTTGGGGATGTAATATATTTATATACATGTTAGTTTTGGTATGTGTATATATGCGTTATTCACGTAGTAGATGATTCGCGTTCGTTCTCCATTTGAAGTCGAAGATGACGGATTCACGCAATAGCGATGAAGCCGGTGCAAGCGGTAGCAAGCCTTCGATACCATCAGCCGAGGATTTCCGGAGGCTTTCAGATCGAGTAGCTGCTCAGGGTCATCAACTGGCGGATTTCATCGCACTGATGACTTCTTGTTTTGCCCTACCAGCACCTCCAGCTCAGACAACAAGTCCTACAACGACTACTGTACCGATCGTAGTGCCGACTGTACCTGCGACACTGATGATAACAACTTCAGCAGTGGAGACAGTGCCGACACCATCATCCACACCCCATAAACTAGTTCGATATCGGTAGTTCAGCTGGTGAAAGATTTCATCAGACTAAAATCGATATATTTCAACGGTCAGAGAGATTTTGAGAAGATTAAGAAACGAGTCTTGTCGCATGAGAAGTTACATAGAGTCTTACAGATTGATGATAGACTCAGAGATCTCGTCGTACACCTTGCAGCGAGATGTCGATGTGTGGTGGCATACGACGATAGCTGCTGAGGAAAAGTTTGAGTCTTGGGATGCTTTCAAGACTAAGTTCTATCAGCAATATTTCCGGAGTTCATGAACTTGAGACAGGGAGCCGACGAGACTGATGAGATACCAAGACAGATATGACTATCTGAGGCAGTTTGCCGAAGATCTTGTGAAGGAGGATGCCGATGATGTGTACCATTTTGGCGATGGATTGAGATTCGATATTGGATTTTATATGGTCAGTTAAGGTGTCATGACATTGGGAGAGATTTTCGAGCGTGCACTTGCTCACAAGACTTATTATATGAGCCAAGTGGCTGACGGGACACCCTTAGTACCCGCGATGACACCCGATCAGATGGCGGAGTATGAGCGGAGGAGACGGAAAGGCAAAGGACGAGGAGATGGGATAGAGGTGTTCAAAGGGCAATTGTGCCTTACGTAGCACCTCCTACACCTTTGCAGATTATTGTGGGTCGACCTCCTGTACCACCACCAGTCAGACCTACATTGCCAGCTCCTACTACGTCTACTTTACCAGCTTTACCAACACCACCAGCTCCACGTCAACAGCATGGTGGTAGGGGCAGAGGTAGAAGTAGAGGACGAGGACGAGGACGAGGATGAGATAGTTCCAGACTAGGGTAGAGACATGCATCTACACAGGCCCAGGATCAGACGCATGGTCAATCTAGAATAGTCACGTGTTTTTGATGTGGTCAGGTAGGGCACGTGATTCGAGACTGTCCACAGCCAGCGACAGTGATACCTCCACAGAGTCGAAAGGTCGTCAATACGATTACACCGTCAGACGCAGACGCAAACGCTACACGGAAACTAATTGAGGATATGGTTTCCATTTATGGTTATCCTGCTTATGTTTTGTTTGATTCGGGTTCTACCGTTTCTTTCATTTCTGGTCGCATGGTAAGCATGTTAGGGTTAAAATCAGTTAGTGTTGGAGTTCATTTGATTTTAAGTACGGCAGCTGGAGATAAGGTATATCCAAATGCACTAGTTGAGAAATGCGCAGTAGAGATCGACGGAGTCGAGTTGTCTGCAGATTTCGAGTTCTTGAATTTCTAGAATTTGATGCGTTGCTAGGGATGGATTGGCTTTAACTCATAAAGCATGTTTTGCAAAAATAGTGATCTTTGAGATTCCAGGGCGTATAATGTTCATACTTAGAATAAAAAAAACAATAGCACAAAATATGGAGACGTTATCTATATATAACTAATCGTTACACTTTTCGATTGGATGCTTGAGACTATCTCTTTGCATGAACTACAACTCCCATTACTTGTTGCTTATTCGGGAATGTGGATCGATGTCTCTCGGTAAAAATATATTCAAAACGGTGGTGCGGATCAACCGAGTAGAAGTTGGCATGATCAAAAATGAATTCTTAAAAATAATTCTTTATCAAAAAGTATATGCCCATTACTTAGGACACCCTTTTAATAAGCTTTCACTACAACCATAGGTTAGTCGAACAAAATAAGACATATAATATTAACCAATGGTTAATAAACCATCACCCAAAGTCACACGCACGTGAAAAAACTTGGGTCCGAAAAACAAAAAGGAAGTTAACAAGAAAAAAATTGATTATTTAGTTACCATATAATATTAACCAATGCCATCACACATGTATAGCAATTTAGTTACTGTATAAAAAACATGAACTTGACACTAGTATCTACAACATAAATTCCAATTCACAAAATCAACCCCCTTGTCGATAAAGGACGTAATTTTCCACATCTCTAGTTAAAATTTTAAGCTATTCACTACGAATTAGGGGAATCCAACGGTTCAACATTTTTCCACTAAATTATAACGGAAAGACAACGACATCGCATAGTAAAGGCCTTGATCAACAACATTCAAATAATTCTTGGAAAAAATGAAATTTAACAATTCAAACATGAACTTGTCACAAGTATCTGCCCTAATTCACAAAATCATCCTCCTCATCGATAAAGCACGCAATTTTCCGCATCTCATGGAATAAAAAACTCAACTTCACAGGCACAATGGTCGACAATGAACTAAGAATATTAAGCTGATGAACTGATGAATTCGAACAAAGGCTTTCAAGAGGTACCTTAACACTTCTATAGTTGGAACTATCTGTTGGTGCTGCATACTCTGTAAAATTATGAAGAACACCAAAGCAACTTTGTTAAATCACCATGAAAACAACAAACAACTCAATTACAATAGAAGGGGACTGGTGAGACTACCTTTGCTAACCATAAAAAAATTCTATACATTTGAAGTTTTGACCATATGGACTTCATATAAGATTCAAAAACTTTTTTAGCCAAATCTTTCAGGTCTCCTAAATAATCGGTTCTCTTCAACCACCAATATTTCCATATGTTTTCATACTTTTACGAGAAACGACAGTCGATCATGGGGCACTAACTATTCAAAAATGCCGCAACATTGACAAATTTCAGATTCAACAAACACCGCTTGATGAGAAATTAACATCAGAATAACTTAAAACTTCAATTTAACAACTAACAAAAACCATTCAAAAAGGGGTAAAAAAACGTACATTTCTTATCGGCTTTTGGCATTCCCATTCCCATCCCAGCTTGCCAAAACAGCAAACTCAATTCAAATAAACAAAATTCCCACTATCGACCAAGTCCCATGTCAACAACCCGTTCCACTCATCTAAAAACTTCGCATATAAATTTGATTAATCTAGTACCACTAAAAATACTAGACAAAGAGAGAAAAAGCAATACTAAAACTGGTGTTATGGCCATGCTTATAAATTTGATTAATCTAGTTATTAGTCGAAGTGTACGCATGGAAGAACTAATGAAAAGTATATGAATATATATATATATATAGGATGTTAATTACATGTATAACAGTGACTTATAATGTGAAATTCGTAATTCTTCTGTCCTTACTCCTTATTGACTTGGAAATAATTCATTGAAAGGTTACTACCCTTCACATATATATTTGGTAAGGGTACTCTGACCATCCTTACATGCGTGTGCATACAGGTCATACTGACCTTCATTAAGTGGAGACTTTCATATGTGACCATCGATTTAAAAACAACCACGAATATAACTAAACAAGAATCTCACAAGAGCAACTAAATTGACAGAAGAAATCCACAGAATTTGACAATTTCATGACTTGAAGATAAGTACACAGTAAAGGCAATGCCATGGCAACTAAAGCAACAAAAGATGCGAATGTGTGGAAAATTAAAGAACCTGTAGCCTTGTTTTTCTGCGTCCGAGCCATTTCAGCTTCGATTTCTTTGATCTTCTCAATGATTCTCATGTTTTTCTTATGTTCATGATATTAGAAAACTGAAATATCAAATTTTGATGCAATGCACAAAACAATCAACAACTCGCATAAAAAAACTACTGAAAAATGGATCGGTCTGTGTAGATTGAATCGAGTTTCGAATTGTACCTGTGCGAGGTATGTCAGAGAGTCTTTAATGAATCGATCGAGTGAAAAAATGAGAAGTTGATGAGCGTGAGAAATCTGTAACCAACAAAGAGAAAAGATAGGTTTTGCGAGGGCAAACCTGAGAGTTGGAGCGATTGAGATGTAAATTTAACACAAAACCTGAGGTTTTGCAACTCCATTGCTGCGTCCATCAAATTCGACAAGCCTTTATCGACGAGAACTGGTGCAGTGGTTGGGGGTAGGGTTAGGGTTTGGCAACCGAGAAAACAAAGAAGATGAAGAGAGAAAGAGGAGGAGATGTGGAGAGAGAAATTGAGATGGGAATCAGAGTGAATCGCTGGAGAGTAAGATCGATGGATCGCGCGAAAGATGGAGGAATTGAGAGAACTGGTTTTGAATTGATGAGAGTCGATGAAAGTATGTTGATTAAGAGTGGTTTTGAGTTTTAATAGCCTAAACCCCTATGAATTAGGTGCTATAAAAATCTTAATTGCTTATAGGTAAAGTGTGACTAAATGCGCTTATGTTCCTCACTTAACCTGCCTCAACTTAATAGTACAATTATTTAACTATTATTGAACATTAGAGTACCATAATTTAACTATTATAGTACTGATATAATTAGAGAAATAGAATGTTTCTAATTTTTTTTCAATGATTCGATGCGACACTTAATGGATTGCACATAATTAGTAATTCTAGAAATATTAACTGAAGCATATTGCAAGCTTTAAGGTACTTGACATATTGCATGGAAGTGTCAACTTTTACTCGTATAACTACCAGCCAATGGAAAGCAAATGAGTAAGCATTTTAAGGATGCCTTATATAACTAGAGAAAGAATCACTACTGGATTTAAGTAGTGAAGGAATACATTATCTACTAAAGTAAAATAAATAAAGAGATTGAGATCGTATCCTGGGGATCCATTTTGTAATTCAACAAGGATGCGTCCGTATTAGGAAGATGATGTTGCCAAACCAATTGCTTTGGTACCATAGCTCATTCTTCTTTTAAGAATAAAAACTCAAGTAATGTTGGTTTGGGAGTATAAGTATTGCTTATTTCTTTGAACAAAGACAAACAATCTCTAAACTCAAGTGACATATTTTGTTCACTCAACTAATTATTAGATCATGGATTTCAAGTAAAATCCTATTGAACAAGGTCTATGATTCTGCTATTCATGAGATTTTGATGAAGTTCTCAAAGACACAATCTTGAAAAAGTTTTTTCCATTTCTTTTAAACTTTATTGAATACGAAAGACTTAAAAAAGGAAAAAAAATGTTGACCAGCATAATGACATCACAAAAATCCAATAAATGAATCTAAAGTGGTCGACTTCCATAGCCACGAAAGCAGCTTTTATGGTTATACATGCAGATCATTTGCAAGCAAGGTTTTCTTTTCACTATCTATTTTTCTCTAGATCTATAATCCAATGTTGGTAACCAAAAATAAAAATAAAAATAAAGGAGATAACAAAAACAATCACGAAAATGGCAAGAGGATAGAACACATTGAGCATGCATGAGCCCAATACTCATCCAATTTTACTTATCATACACTTGAAGAGAATAAATTAGATAAATTCATGAAGAATAGGTAGGAAAAGTTGAGCATTCACTATACTTAGATTAAGGCAAAAACCATAAAGGGAATACTAGATCATAATTAGTATATAGGAGCAGTATAAGGGCCGCAAGGGTTGTTCATCTGTGAAAAGTATATTTTGCCCAATCTTAGGTGATGGCGATTATATCTCACAGTTTTTTCGATGCTTTTTTGTTCGATAAGAGTTGTTGATATGACCACTAGGGCTGGCAATTTGGGTCATGAAACGTTTAACACGACGACACGACACGACCTTAAACATGTCGTGGGTTTGGCAAAAATGTATGCGGGTCATAAACAGGTTAACCTGTTTATACACGGTTAATAAACGAGTCGTTAACGTGTTAACCCATGTGACTCGTTTATGACTCGCATAATTATTTACAAATAAATACAAAATTTTCATTTCCAACCCTAAAAACTATCAAAAGTCCAAAACCAAACAAAATCTCTCTCACCCCCTCTCTCTCTCTCTCTCTCTCTCTCTCGACACGTACGACCTATCTCCACCTCCACCCATCTCCGCCTCCTCGTCCCCCCCACCACCCACTATCGCCCCCATCACCACCTCCAACAGCGCGCCGTAGTAAACAGAGAATGTTTGCGCCATAAACAGAGAATGTTTGCGCTGTGCAGCAACTCCAACCGGCGGCTCGGACTTACGCATGAGCTTCACCTGCGTGGCGGGATTCATCGTGGTGGTCCCGAGCTCCTTCGAGGAGCACCGGTGTTCTACATCACCCCCACTAAGCCCTAGATAAGTTCACCCAAACCCTAACAAGTCCCGATTCCGCCTGGCGGCTCGTCCTCACGGGCGGCGTCGCCCGCCCGCCTCCTCCCCCTCCCCCTTCATGGAGTTCGTCGTCACCGACCTCATCATCGACATCCTTGTCCGCTACTGGGCCCCCTCCCGGACTTGTTCCGTGAAGGCCACTCGGTCGTCGTCGAGGGCTTCGTTAGGCCCCTGAGGATCCCGATAAGGAGGCGGCGGCGGCCGTGACTGAGAAGGCCAGGGGGATCGGCTGCTTCTTCTCCGCCACCGAGGTCCTGGCTAAGCATGACGAGAAGTATATGCCGGCGGAGGTCGCCAAGGCCATCGACGCCAATAAGAAGAAGATCGACGCCGCTGCCGCCGCCTTTGCCGCAGAGGCCCAGGACGAAGAGAGGGAGATGAATCAGAGGAGTTGATTGCATTACATTGCATTGGAGTTTTGATATGGATTTTTTTTTTCAATCTTAATTGTTACTAATTTTTACAAATGTTGAGAAGTTTTGTTCTCATTCATATGAAAATTTGAGTATTGATTAGGCAAGCAATGAAGAAATGGAGGTGAGGGAATTTTATTCTTTGTTGTAAGAATTAACGGGGCGATTCGTCGATTATGTATTTGTTTAAACCTAGCTCATAATTTTTGCCCACTATATTGAATAAGAGAATGAACATTGTTTAGGCAATGAAGTAGTTTTGGGATATAACTATCTGAGAGATCATTTCTTCCATGTTTGTTTTTTGAATGCCTTTTATTTGTACTTTGATGCTTTGTCAAGAAATGCTTGGAAGTTTAAAATGCCCTTCATTTGCTTTTTGCGCCCGCATATATGTTTAATTTGTTTCATGATAATCTCTTATCGTTGCATACTTGCATGTCGTTGAAGATGCAATAAATTGTGAAAATTCCACTTTTCATGGGAAGCTTAAGAATTTAAGCAATTATTTGCTTGCGAGATTGGATATGTGCAGGATTAGAAGGTTATATTATTTTTGACATTTTTACTGTTATTTATCTTTAGTATCTCAAGTTTTATAATTATTAATAAACTTCATTTTTTTATTTGTTGTAGGGCAAGATGTCAAGTCGGATTTGGAGAGTATTACAAATCATGAAGATGTACTTAACTTGAGTGTGAGTGATGATCCACGGTCAACTACTTGCTCAAACTCGCTTGGAAACTAGAGAACTCGAAGCCTTTTTTGTTCATTAACCTTGAATTTATCTCTTACTTCTATGTTAACTTCATATAACCTTGTAGTTGGGTTATTAAACTTGAACTTGACTATTTGAGAACTTGTATTTTTAATTTTTCCTTGTATTAGATGGGTTTATAATTTTATATTTTATGTTGTTTGTATTGATTTTGTAGTGAGATATCATTAATCTAATAGCATATTTAACAGGTTGATAAACAGGTATACAAACGAGTCGAGTTAAACAGGTTAAACATGATCTGTTTAATAAACGTGTTAAACAGGTACATAAACGAGTCGAGTTAAACATGTTAAAACATGATCTGTTTAATAAACGTGTTAAACGTGTAATAAACAGGTTACATGTTTATTAAACGTGCCGTGTGTCGTGTTTACGAATAGTGACTCGTTTAATAAACGTGTCGTTGTGCGGGTTTAGGATAATTATAACACGACACGTTTACGACACGACACGTTTACGACTCGCTGACACAAATTGCCAGCCCTGATGACGACCCAAGAGAAAGTTCTGCTAGGCAATACTCAAACTTAAAGGGAATAACAATTATAAAATAAGGCATGTCATCAACAAGAGTTATAAAAACCCACACAACAAATGCATCAAAGTAGGACTCATTTCATTTCCAATTTACAATTAGGAAATCTGACAAATTTAACATCATGGACATTGCAGTTGTCATATAAACCGTAGATTATATATTACCAAAGAATTTCTTCCTCATTAACATGATGTATGCTAATAGAAGTGTATGTCTATATATACGTATGTATGTATGCATATATATATTTCATAAATGCTGGAGTACTCACCTCAGCAAACCCTAGAGTCGATGAGAAGTCGATAGAATGGTTTTATGTTTTAATTAGGGAATTTGAGGGTGATTGAGGACTCACAAAATGCTTCCAGCGGAGATTGAGAGGATTTCCTCTTGACTTTGACGATCACGGGCTTAAGGTTCGAAGGATCGGCGTTGCAGGGAATCAACAATGACCGAAGAACGATGAACATCAGTGTTCCAGTTAACAATGACAGCTGTGAAGAGAGGGATTACGACCAGGGTTTTGAGAAATTGAGTAGTGTGGGGGCGATGGAGGTTGGGGCAAAAATGAGAGAGATAAGGGAGGTCGCGAACAAGAAAAGGAGGTCGTGGGTAGTCGGGGACGAGATGAGGGAGGACGTGGGTGGTCGGGGATGAGATGGCGGAGGTCATGGCTGAGATTGGAGAGTGTATGAGATGGAGACACGAACAAGATAGGGGAGACCTTAGGAGAGGACAATAGATGTTTGGATTTAAGTGAGTTAACATTTTTGTTTAAAATTGACTATGCTCCTCGAGATAGTACATTAGATATCATTAATTTCTCAAACTTAAAGTTGAAGCCCATAAAGTACTTTAGATTTCACCTATGTTATTAAAGCCCATGAAAGTCTATGCAAGTATGCAACCATGGTAACTCAAATTAAAATGTATGTAATGTGTTTTCTCAAAAATAAATTTAGTAATGTTTAGTTTTTACAAAATAAATTACACCATAAAAAATATTTACATTTGTTGACATTCAATGATGCATATCACAATGTTTCAATATTATTATTAAGATTATTATTATTATTATTATTATTATTATTATTATTATTATTATTATTATTATTATTATTATTATTATTATTATTATTATTATTATTATTTTGTTGTTTGTTGTTGTAATAAGCTACTTCTGTAAAGGGTTCAATCAATAAAAAAATATAATTGATCTTTTCTTTTTAATTCTTGTGGTTGATTAATCATTGGCAAATAATTTTTCTTTACTTTTTTCAAAAAAAATATAGAATGTGTTGTCCAATACTACTTTCAAACCTCTAAGTTTTTTAAGATGCAATAAAAAAGAATAATTAAACTTTTGTTGCTATATTGAATGTTTTTTGTACTGTATTTTCAATTTTTTTGGAATTGTATTAATTATTATTATTATAACCATTAATATTTTAAATTTTTAATATTATTACTATTAGTAATATTATAATTATAATATTAATAATAATAACATTAATAATAATAATAATATTATTATTATTACTATTATATCATAGGATACGGATGAAGGTGAAAAAACTAGTAGCGTAGATGAATACCTCATCTTGGTTATCTCCGTGCTCGCACAATAATCAATTATGATGTTCGTCTTATATTCGCTCCTTGAAGATCAACATTAGTGTTATTGATAGCATAATTTTCAAATTTGGGTCCGCACATACTTGACGCGTACGTCAAGAAATGTTTTGGAGAAACCAAGGATGCGCCCTCAAGAGGCGAGAGTACTTCTATATGACTCACCATGCCTCTAGGTGAGATCTACGCTCGTTTGAGTCCTCTATAGGCACGCCTTAGGCAAACCTTGACAAAGCTTTCGGCACAACAATGCAGAGGCCTAGCCATGCCATGGGCCCTCCCCATATACGCCTTGATCACCTTAATTCAATCCAATAATTCTACTTGGACTCATGAGTCCGGACTCATAAGGATATTTTTTAAATTTTTGTAAGTATTTAAAAGGTATTACATGAATTTTACAAGTGATTACGGTTGCTTCATTTATTGCTCGATAATATATTTAAAATAAAAAAGAGTTTTGAGTTCGATTCATGAATCCAAATAATATTATTCAACTCAATATCATTTCCATGTATGCATAGATCTCGAGAAAAATTTAATCGCATATCTACGTATGTAAGGGTCTTGAAAATTAAATAGCATGTATGCACGAATCTAGAAAATTAATGAATATGGAGAATTAAAAAACATGTGAGTACCAATCTTGAGAATTTAAAGAGCATTTATGCCTAGATAGTGACAAATATAGAGAGATAAATAATTAAAGTAAAGAGAGATAATTAAAGAGATAGAAAAAGATAATAATAAGAGAAATAAAGAGATATATATATATATATATATATATATATATATATATATATATAGAGAGAGAGAGAGAGAGAGAGAGAGAGAGAGAGAGAGAAATTAATGCTACAAGTAGAGAGGGCATGTAGAAAGAAAGAGAGAGAGTGTGTGTGTGAGTGCTCATTTAATGTTTTGAGATAAACAAAGTCAGCTATCTTATTTAATAATTAATGCTGAGTGTTTAGGTAAATGACAATTTTATCCTTCATTATTTAATGTGACCCACTTTTCATTTTAAATTATTTTGAAGCCCTTGAAAATGTTAAAAATTATGTAAAACTCATTTGAGTCTGGACTTTTTGGGTCAAAACAACTTTTTTGTATTATGTAAAACTCATTTTTCCTAGCAAAATTGTGACTTTTTCTTGGACTTCATCATTATCCTATCAAGAATTTGCAAACTAATTCTTGGGTCAAAACAACTTTTTTGTACAAATATATCAAAGTTAGGAGTCCGGACTCAAAGAGTCCATCTAGCACTACCCTATTGAAAATTGTGATTTACTAATACTTAAGTTCGCCCAAAAATAAAGTCTTCGTTCATCTAAAAAAATACTTAAGTTTGCCCTAGCCCCAAGTCTTTAACTTGTAAGTATGTGCCATTTCAAATGCTATTACCATAGAGATTCCAGAAATTAACTCACACATGATTCATGAATGGTAATTTTTTTTTCAAGAATAAATTCAATAAAAAGATTAAAATCACATGTATAGTGAATTTTTTTAAAAAAATTAAAATTTCTATTAATGCACGTGTTTCGTTGGGTGAGGTATGTTTGTTATGAAATATATATTGTGGTGTTTTTTTTGTTTTTAATTTTTTTTTTGGTAAGTTTAATTTTTTAATTTGTGAACAAATGTGACAACGTTTTTCTTAATTTCTCTTCATTTTTTGCCTAGGTATCGTGATAGCAATGTGCTATGTTTAATAACACTTGTCTTGTGTTCATTGTTCAAAGCTACGAAACTTAATCATATATATATAATCCACATACTATATAGCATATTATTAACCTTTAATATTCATATAAAATGATATATCAAATAATATAAGCGTGTAGCCATGTACTAATTAATGTAATTAACTTCCAAAAGAAAATAAGTACTTTGAAAAGGAATTAATCTATTTTATCTATGTATAAAGATTTTCATTCGAAGATTGTAGTCTCAAAGAGTCAAAATCTAAGGAACAAATAAAAGGTTAATTTACCTAACAAAATGCGTTTATGTTTCCCATTTCACATGCACTGATTTTAACCATTGATTTTTGTATCAATACAAATACAAACGGAAATCGATGTCCACATAAGGGACTCTCAATGAGTACGTAAGAAATTAACGTGTAAAATCAGAGTTAGATTAACATCACTAAACATAGACACCACACCAAGTAAGTTCTAGTGACTTGTGAGTGTGACATTGTTAAGCATTACCCTTCACAACATTTCTTGTGGAGGCAATTTGCCAAACAAAGTTCCAAAAATCCGACGGTCGAGATCCTAGATTTCATCACATCATCATATTACCATTTGATCACGAGGCCAATCTTGCGGCCTTAATTCAACAAGTACGAAGTGGCGCGTAATCCAATCCGTTGAAACGGTTAGAGGCCAAGCTTTGCTCTCACTCTCTCTTATCCTCATTTTAACGTTCAAATTATCACTTCACAATTTCTAGGGTTTCTCTCAGACCCTTCAATGGCGTTGCTGAGCCAACAACAATTGCAGAGATTCCTCTGCATCAACGCCGCCGCCGCGACCGCCGCGACGTCCTCGCCTTCGCTATCCCCTCAATTGAAGGCGAGGAGGGTTAGGGATCGGAGCCGGTGGAGGTGCTCCGCGATTGCGATTGACGCGGCGGGGGCGTCGCTGACTGATGTCGCGGGGATCCGGTGGGGTTCGAGCAAGTTGCAGGGGGCGAGGGAGGAGATGGAGGACGACGTGGTGATTCGGTCCGGGGATCTCGGGGGGTTCTCCTTCGCCGCGGTGTTCGACGGCCACGCCGGGTTCTCGTCGGTGGAGTTTCTCAGGTGAGAGTGGCGAGGGGATGTTGATTTTTTGGAGGTTTTGGTTCTGTTTGGTGAAATTTTGATTTTGGGAAAGTTGGGATTTTGATTGAAGCGAAGATGGAGTTTTTGTGGAATCTGAAGATTGAATTTCATTTTGATTCATTGTTCTATGTTTGCATTATTGATTGATTGTTAGTGATTGGCACTTAAATGTTTAGCAATTGGTATAGTAACATAAAACACTGACGCAATCATGGTTCGAAACTTCTCCGAACTTCCACAAATTAATCAGATTTTTTTCAAACACCGGATTAATAATTATATGTAGACAAAATTTTACAAGACTTACATTGAAGTGGGGGAAAAACCATAATTTGCAAATTTTAGTGCCATCTTGTGAGTGAAAAGTTCAGCTATTGTCAACTTTCTACAAGGGAGTTGTAATAGGAAAATACTAGGATGACCCTTTTTGGGGCTCCCGGTGATGGTGTCCATCCAATTGTGCATCGATGTGTGCACGCACAAATCCCGATGCATGATGGATGGACATCATCACCGGGTGTCCATCCCTGGGTGTCTCAAAATGGGTCACCCTAGCATCTCCCATTTTTATAATGTAAAACTAGAAATTAATGTCAAGTACGGGGAATATTTGCGAAAGAATTAGGGGGGGAAGTGGGTATGAGAAGAGAAAAGACATGTCATGCTATGACTAACATGCTTCTTTAATGTATCTTGACAAAATCTAGCTCTTACAAGCAACAAGGTGAAGTGATTTAAACTTTTCAATAGTGTCGAAAAACCTTCCTTCTTTGAATTAGACTTCCTCGAATTACTTCCGACTTTTAAGTGACCAAAGTCTTTAGCTAAGTTGCATTTTCGATCCTTGAGTGCAATTTGTAATTATTGAACTCCATTGATGTATGCATGAAAATAGAGGTCACACACTTCTCTGTGCTTTGGCAAAAAGGAACTGATGTATTTGAATTCTCAGGCACAATTATTTTTGTTTAATTGTCGGTGCTTAGTATGTCCTAGTCATTGAACACTCATGCTTGGAATTTGGCACATATTTCTTGAGCAATATAGGCTTACCAGGATATGTATCTTCAATTTTGTTTGTTTTTGTTCACATGTTTGTTCTAATTATTGTATGTGTAATTAGGGAGGAGTTGTATAAGGAGTGTGTTGCTGCGTTACAAGGTGGGCAACTTTTGGGCAGCAAAGATTTGAGGGCTGTGGAGAAGGCATTGCAGGAGGCTTTTGTAAATGCCGATACAAAGTTGTTGAACTGGTGGGGTGCAACCTACTTTGTATCGCAGGTTCTTGAATCTTTAGAGTAGTATTTTAGTTGGAAAGTTCGTAGCTAATGTTATTTGTCAGATCCTTATGTGGTGTACTTATTGTAAAGGCTCGAAGGGACAGGGAAGGAAGTTGAATCTGGTTCAACGGCGACAGTAATATTAGTTGGGAGTAATATGTTGATTGTTTCACATGTTGGAGACTCATGTGTGGTATTAACCTGCCCTTCAACTATTATGTCGATTTATGGTTAAAAACATATGAGACATTCAATACAATAATTTTTCTTCATGGCTTAATGCAGGTTATCTCACGCTCTGGTAAAGCAGAGACGTTGACCAACGCTCATCGACCGTATGGAAGCAACAAGGTTTCACTTCAAGAAATTAGGCGAATCAATGAAGCAGGTGGATGGGTGTGTTTTTTTGCTTATCCCTATTGATTTTGACCAGTTACTAACATTCTATGCAAACAACTTATAGATTTTTTTTAAAATTATAAGTGCTATGGGAAAGCCATCTTCACAATCTTACTTCTAAAATTAATTAACTATTAGCTTAAAACCATGTAGTTTAGTTTCAACACTATGCCATTCAAGCATTTTCACTTCAAGGAAATATTATTGCATGTTCTTTTACTTAACATTTAATTACTTTAAATTCATTTCTTTCTGGAGAGCAATCAGGCGATATAATTGGCTTATTCAGTGTTCTTGTTTTATACTTTTGACCTTACATTATTCATGCTTTTCATTGTGGAAGATGCTTGGGCGACCCATTTTGGGCGCACAAACATCGATGCACGAATCAAGGGACACCAACAACTGCATGTCCTAAGTGCGTGCCCATAGTGGGTCACCCTATCATTTCCCTAAAAAGACGTTTCTATGGATGACCTTTTATAGTTTTTCTGTGGAACTCCATATTCAAAATGTCTTGTTCCTCCAACCATTTTTTGTTGGATTAAATGAATTGACAGGATAGGAACCATTTAAAAGATGAGGGAGATCTCAATTTTGCACAAATGGGCACTTCTACTTGGATATGCTAATTTTTATGCAAATTAATACAATATATAGAGGTTTTCACTTCTTATAGAGTCAAACGTATTTGAGGAAAAACCGAGTGCTGAATATTTTCCTCAATGAATAAAGTCTTAAATTTGAGAAGATTCTAGTACATTCGTTTTGGTGTGCAACAACATGTCTTTCTTTTCTCTTGCTTGCACAATCCACCGTTTTAACTGCTTGTCTGCCTGATATGGCGGTGTCAAGTCTTGTCCAAGAATTGGCAGAGAGACTTTGATCCTCAAGTTTTACCATAAATATTAGTACTTACATCATTCATCTGGTTGCTGTAGATCTCGAATGGAAGGATTTGTGGTGACATTGCTGTATCTCGTGCTTTTGGTGATTTAAGATTCAAGACAAAGAAGAATGAGTTCGTCCCTTGTACTTACTTTGCACATCATCTTAAAGATCACCGTTGCTTTATAATTTCTTTTTTCATTTGAATTGATGAGTTAAACTTTTGTCCTTCCTGCTTGCTCCTCCTATTTTATGTATGGAAAGAATGCTGCAGAAAGGAGTTGCTGCTGGGAGATGGTCCCAAAAGTTTGTTTCTCGGTATGCCATCTTTAGCATTTATAATGAGCTGACATTGTTGATTTAATTTTTTTTATAAGAGATGTTGATTTATGATTAAGCTTGAACTGGAAATTTGATCATAATTGGGTAGTAAAGGATACTTGGCACGATAAGCTAATGTTGTTGTTGTTGATGATGATGAGGCTTGGATTGAATATTCGATCCTCTTAGGTTAGCACACAATGATAAGATTACCTCCAATTGTCAACTTGTGGTCTGCATCGGAGGACCAATTGTCAACTATAACCCTCGAATTGTCTAATTCAAAAAGCTTAACTAGTGAGTGATTAGTTTGTGGATAAACTGAGGAAAAATATTGAATTTTTGATGCTGGCTAAATTTCTGTACATCAATTATTTAAGATATGGAGTCTTTACTACTGTTATCTGAAACTGTTGATGTAGATAAATGACACTGTACTATTATTTATTAGACACATTGTTCCTACTTCCTACTTAGACTAAGCTGTGTCTTTAACTGTTTAAACTTTTGGTTTCCTAGGGTGCAGTTCAAGGGAGATCTGGTCAGTGCTTCTCCAGATATCTATCAAGTTCCACTGGAGTCAGATGCAGAGTTTATAATATTAGCTTCTGACGGCCTATGGGATTACATGAACAGGTTAATTTATGAGCCCCATTTCCTGAATCTTGTGGCAAAAATGAAACAAAAATATTCTTCTGTTCGAAGATAACTGCCCCCTAATATTTTTTTTTTTTTTTGTTTTTTACTGCCATTGCAGCTCAGAGGCAGCAATGTTTGTTAGGGATCAACTTCGCCAACACGGTGATGTTCAGGTAATTGAGTGATGCATTCTAAGTTTGGAACAATGCTGTATCAAAATCTCTTCAAGTCATCTATTTTGTTCATGATCTAGTTATTCCATTTTTATATTTCTAAATTTTCTTTTCTTTTCTTTTCTTTTTTTTATTTCAGTTGGCTTGTGAAACAATTGCGCAAGCAGCTCTGGTATTTTGTTCTTTAAATTGTTTTCTTCTAACAGATTTTATTAGTGAGACTCGTTGGCAATTTTATTGACCTATAATTTCGTGTCTTTCTAGGATCGAGGATCACAAGATAATGTCAGCATTGTCATTGCTGATTTGGGGTATGTACCTTTTCTTAGATATTACAGAATTCTTCATTATATTGATTTGTCTTGAATTATCGCTGCCTTTGTTGTTAATCTGTAAGATATTATTTTTTATCATTAAACTGCAAAAATTCTAAATATTTACCATGTAGAAAACAGAAAAAACCAATTGGTATTAGCTCAATGGTTTGGTATGTGGTCTCTTTTGCAAGTGATCCAGGCTTCGAGTCTCCTGTGTGCAAGTTTGAGTGAGGGGTGATAAATTGATTTCTTTAAAAAAAAAAAAAAAAAAAAAAAACAATATAGAGAACAGAACTAGTCTTTCTGATTACTTTCTTTTAGTCATTATCTCTGGTAATTTCATTCACACTGAACTATATTGAGAGATGAACAGATTACCCTATACTTCAGCATTCGTTTGTTATGCTAGCTGTGGCTAATTTTCATCCACGTTTTAATCCTGGATTCATGAATTCATGCATCATTATCGATTCTTACATCATTCATGGGCCTTTTTACTATTTATAAATTTCTTCAGTATGTTCGATCCATGTTTAAAGGATTTTTTTTTTTTTTTTTTTTTTTTTTTTTTTTATCGGACATGTTTAAAGGAATCTTAAAAGGATGTTGTGCCGCCTTTATTGGGAGGAGGAAATTAAAGATTGATCTTCTGCGCTTTTTTTTTCCTTCTTTTTGTTGGAGATGTGTGGTCCGAAATAGTAGTCCCACACGGTTAAGTGAAGCTTCATATTGAAGTATGTAAATGATCTCCCCTCAAATAGAACCGAGGCTTTTTGGAGTAAAACTCGCCCCTATAAGTTGAAGGTAGTTAAGTTGTGGACTATATCGGTACTAACGAAAATTCATGGGACTACGCCTGCGTGCTTAGGCGGGCACAACATAGAAATTGACACTCTCCTCCTGATTTCTTGCTTTTGCAAGTTTCTTATCACCAAAAAAAAAAAAAAAAGAAAAGAAAACAAAAGAAAAGAAAAGTTGGATTTTAGGTGCATGTGTGGTAAGACCCATTAAGATAAAATACTAAATACAAAGATTTAAAGAAAAATACTTGTAGCACCAATAGATTTAAAAACTAAAGAAGAGTGGTTGTCGTGATGTAGGCACATTCAACAGTATCAAAAGACCTAAAATAGCTTGGGATGCATTAACTATGAAGGATTTTAAAAGATTATTAAAGCTCATCTTCAGCTGCATTAAATTGGGCCGAATGGAAGCGTTTACTTCATGTAGTTGACTCCGACTTAATTTTGGAATTGAGGCTTTACTATTGGTTAATATCTTTAAACTTCTTTTCCACTAGGTGGGCAAAAGAAAAGTGTCTTGTCTACTTACACTTTCCAATCACTGCTTTGTGTTCTTTTTCTAATATTAGTTGTTTCCTATTATTTTTTTCTATATGACTCTAACACGGGTCGAACCTTGAACCTCCCGGAACCTTTTCTCTTTCTAACATTAGTTTTTGTGTGTTTCATTTATAGTAAAACCGACTGGCGGAGTTTGCCGGCTCAGCAGCAAAATCTTGTATATGAAATAAGCCAAGCAGTTGCTACAATTGGCATAGTTTCAATAGGAATCTGGGTGACATCTTTTATATCTTTGTAAACTCAAAGCCCTTCTTCGCTGCAGTGTAAATAAGTTGCCATGAACATTGTTGTATTGTATAAATGTATACCTCAAAACTTTGGTAGCGTTGATGTAATACATCTTAGAAATTAGTTTTACAAAATTGCTCTATAGTCTATACCTTCTCCTTCTCTCTCTTCTTAGTTCAGCTTGGCTTTTAATTTGTTCATCTTTGTGTGATTTCAAGTATATATTTCTCTTCCTTTGTGTCTGTGATACAAGGCTAAAGCAATATCTCTCTTTCTTATTTTCTCAATACTATTTTAGAAGAGATCCACACACTTATATTCTTTATTCAAAAGTTTCCTAACCTATGTGAAAGCATATTTTAGTTAATGCATTTTCGACATCTGAGACCCTACATTTGGAAAAATGGACATGGTTTGAATCTAGCTAGGGTTACAAAAATAGGTGGTAAACTAGCTAGTAAGGATCGACCGTTGTATTGTTGAGGAATGAAACATCTCACACGCATTGTGTCCTTGTTCCTTTTCGAGAAATTAATCTGGTTGATCAAGAAGTTCAAGACGGGTCAAAAGAATCTTTTGCAATTGTTTTTTTCTCTTACTACAATGGTAAGATATTTTTTTTCGACTTTATTTAAAGAAACGCATTGTTTCTAGTCATATTCTTTTATTTTTTGGCTATAATATGTAGAAACTTATGTAATGGTACACAGCAGTGGTACTACTCAAATAATGTTTGAGTACTAGATGAGACCAAAGTTAGTACCCACCAGTCCACACACCTAAAATATCCATGACAACCTCATATGTACCTTTTGCATGGCTAGCTCTCTTTGTGGTCTTACTTTACAATTTCAAATAAAAATCTTACTTTCTAGTTGTACTTGTTGGGCCATATTAATTAGTGACACCAAAACTTTGTTAATTATTTTTGTGGGGGGAGTGAACCACAATTGGTGGGTGATTTGTCTTCTTTTGTATATGTTGATTAAGTTTGGTGTGCTTTCACAACCTAAACAAATTAAGACAAATAAACTTAATGAAAGGATTAGAATTAGTGGGGCACTAGCACACTAATTGTGTTTCAGAGTTACATTGTTTAATGATTTTTTTTTTTTCAACAAATGTTAAATTATTCTTGTCGACAGACCAGACTAATTAATGGTGTTTGTCAGGTAAAAGAGAAACCAAATGATAAACTAATTGCTCCTTAACATCTACCAGCACTTATTCACGATTTGTCTGCAGTACATATATGTACATAACAGCGAATCACTTGCTTTAGAATATCTAATTATAACATTCTAAATATCAGTACTTGAGTAGTATATAAATCATAATAGAGTTTGATTAAAACAAACTCTATTTATGTTGTAATAACCCTAACTTTTTTTTTTTTAAATTGGTATATCATCTTAAAAATAATGCAATCTTCACATTATTAGCATTAGGGCGTGCTTGAGGAAGATGTTAAGGATGGGTAATCTAGAAAGATTACAAATTCAATATTTTTTTTTTAATAAGTGGGGTGAACTTATAATATGGGTTGTCACAATACAAATAGGGTTTATTTTAACCGGACTTATAGCACAAGTCTTAACATATATTCTTCGAAGCTATTTTTTTAAAATTGTTTTAAAAAAATATTATAGCACAAGTCGCTTAAACATATATTCTTGAAAAATGTAAGTGATATTCTTATAATTAAGTACAGATATGTTCAATTTAAATTTTTTTGCTAATTTGGTTAATTCCCTCTAGGAGGAGGATGTAAAAGATCGTGGGTTCAAACTTTGGTTGGGCAAATCATGCTTCTTTCTTATAAAAAAAGCCTACATTGAAATATATACAAGATAGGAGTATCACCACCATTTTTTTTTTTTTTTTAAAAGAAAGGTTGAAACTAAAATTAGTTTCTTTTTCACTTAAAAAACATTACTTTATTTATTTATTAATTTATTCTTGAAGCCAAATAGTTTCTTTGAATCAGAGCACCATTTAAGTTAAGAGTAGTGCTAGGTGGACTCAATGAGTCCAGACTCAAATAACGATAAAGACTATTCTATATCATTTTGAGTAGTATTGGTGTTAATTAAGGGTAAGGGTAATTATTATTTTTTATATAATTAAGTAATTTAAGTTACTAGTAAAAATCATTTGAGTCCAAATAAATTTTTTGAATAGATTTTTTTCAAAAGCATGGCATCCCAGCTTCACTGCACAGCCAGTAGTGCATGACATACAACGTCTAGGTTTTTTTTTTTTTTTTTTTTTTTTTTGATAAGAAATAAACCAACTCATTTTGCCTCTTTTAGGATTCGAACACCCACCTTCTTGTACCATTAACCACATACTACCTAATTGGTTGACATACATGATTTTGTGTATGTTCCTAGAAGTAGGAACAGTTAGTACTTTCCCCAATGAGTATTTAACCTTGATAATGATATATACCTATCTTATTGACAATAAAATAAAATAAAATAAATTTTTGTGCCAATAAAAAATTAAAACCAATACTTTCTCAAATTAAGTATAGTACAATACACCATTTAAAGACCAAACAAACAGTAAGTACTTTGTACCTTATAGGACAGTCCATGTCTTAGGCAATATAGGAGTAGTCAAATTGGCATAATTAATTGTGCATATTTAGTAGAGCACTGAGAATTCAGTCACTATCTCACAAAGCCACACCATCTTTGCTACAGTTGACTACTTGGCCTTCCATCTTTTCTCTCAACTTATTACAAATCCAAAAGCATTATTGTTACATATATATACACATTACACAAATAATTGAGCCAAAATATATACTCATATCATGAAAACTCCTCAAATAATGTTGTGTATTAAATGTTTTATGCATTTATAACTCATAGATTAATGTGTTAAATTAAAACTCAATGGTTATAAATGAGGTTTCCATGACATGGATATTTTTGTGGTTCTCATGATAGTAATACAAGTACTATATATCATGGGAACTACAAAAATACTCATGCTATGAGAACCGTATTTAATTACAATAATTGGATTCTAATCCAGCACATTAATCTATGAGTCATAAATACACAAAACATTTAATGCACAACACATTGAGGGGTTCCCATGACATGATGTATATTAATTTTAGGTTTCAATAAATTTACTTAGACTCATTAGTCCGGACTCATGAGTCTGGACTCATATGAGTGTTTTTAAAATTTTCACAAATATTTAAGGGGTATTAAAGAAAGGGTAGTTCTAGATGGACTCAAAAAGTCCGGACTTAAACAACCAAAAAGACATAAAGACCCTTAATTCAAATTCATTATTGGTGTTTGGGGTAGAGGGTAATTATGTATTTTACTTAGATAGATATCTTAAATTATTAATAAAAAATCTTTGGGTCCGGACTCAAAGAGTCCAAACAGATTTTTTGTTAAAGAAATTTTACAATTGATTGTGTTTGCTTCATTAATTACTTGAAGATGACTTTGAAATTAAAAAAACTTTTGAGTCCAAATATTACTACCTTTTAGGTTACATTGTAAGTAAGAGGTTGGGAACTTAAAGAATGTCCATGCCATGCTATGTTGTATTGATGCAAGCAATTAAGAGGTCAAGATTTCAAGTTCTAAACGCGGAACATAAATTGATTTATTTCTTATTAAAGAATACAGAAAGTTTTTACAAGTGACATTTTATTATTTATAAATCAACAAATAAATCAACAATAATTCTTACTTCTAAAAAAAATATAATTTCTATTTTTATCTTATATATAATGAAAATATCCTTTAGAATTGTAGTGAAGCCAAAATAGCATTTATTACAAGTTTACTCTTACAAGTCAAGTGTAACAAATTTTCTTTCCAAATCATGTTCTTACAACAAATAAAGGCATACATGTTTTTTTTTTTCATGTTTAAAACAAACTAAATGCAATCTCTTGATGTGCAAGATCAAGTGTGGTGAGTGCCATGTGGTAATTGATGAATAGATGTAGGTAGATATAACTAATTTCACGTGGGATAGTGGGTAATTTTTTCTAATTAATTAAAATATTTAAAAAATAGGAGATGGCAACTTAACGTGGGTACATGGTTAAATTTTTTTTTCACTACTTCACAGTTCAATTCAGGTACAAAAAACAATTCCAGCCAATTCTATTTAATATACATATATGGTGACATTTAAGTTTTGCATTGAGATTATTTAATCTTAATAACTCAATGTCAACAAATTTATCTAGGCTAGGATTGTGCATCCCATGCGAGTGCTCATCCACTAGTATATATAATAAGTTTTTTTTTTAAAGTGGGCCCCAATAAGGGTTTGCCTTTGCCCCACTTGCCCGTGTTAGGGTCGGCCATGTCTGCACCATACACCTTTAAAAACAAAAAATTGTACGTTGCAACATACAACCTACAAAAAAAATATTGAAGCATAATAAAAGAGTTAAGAACAAGCATAATGTTTGAGATATTATAATTTAGAGTTGATAGTTTGGATTAATACTTTTAGAGATACTATAGTACATATGATCAAATATGTATATACGTTAATGGGATAAATGGACTGAATCGAATTGGATCTACGGTTTTTTAATGTAGGATCCGTAATCCGATCCAAGTCCACTAGTATTAGTAATTTTTTCAGTCCAATCCAATCCAATGGATCAAAAAAATATGCAAGTGGAATCAGTGTGCGCATGTGTCTATATGAATTGAAATTAATTAAAGTATATGTAGACTTTTACTAGGTCTCTATCCTTTTTGTTTTAAGTCTCGTTGAGATGATCATGTATGACTTTAGACACATGACTTAATTGAATCAAGTGTATTTCTAAACCTTATAATTAAATTAGTCGATTTCTTGTGTTCTGTGCATAGAAGTTATCAACACTTTAAGAGAAATTTAATAAATTAATTTACATAAATATATTATAATATTTTTTATAATTAAAATTACAATTCATAATAATCAACCCAAATTTTTTAGAAAAAATATATAATAGAGGGTAAAAAATATTTACTTATAAATCATTGAAGTAACCCTTCATCAACAAAAAAAGAAAAGAATTCAAATAAATTGTTATTTCGGTGTCGTAAATAGTATATATAAATAATGTTGCGGTAACCAAATCGACGGTGTAAAATTGAAATAGAGACTTAATGCATTGATGAATAATTCATTAATTAATTAGACCGTCGTTTGATTTGTTCAAAGTTGAATTTTATGTTTTTCAAAAATATGGGAGGATGAATATATCTTAAAACAGTAAATAACACAAACATATAAATATCTTAAAATAAAAAATAGAAAAATTGAGAAAATCTTAAAAATAAAATGGTAGAAGGAGAGAGCATGTGAAACTTTCTCTCTCCTTCAACGTTTATATATATATATATAGATAATTTTTTCTTTTTCATAATATAATTAAATTGTTGACCTAATATATAGTACTATAGTATATATATATAGCATTACATATATTCTCTACAGCTTATTATTAAATCTATGAGCGATAGCCTTTAGTTGATCTGATCATGTAAATCTTTTACTTATTAATTAATCTCACATCACATTTTTAAAACATTATGCATTTTAATATTATATTCTAAAATGTGTGACCCATTAAGATTAAATGTTTGAGATATGATAGATTAAATCTTTTATATTTAAACCCGAACAGGTTGGCTTGGTATTAAGGGCGAAGGCAAGACTGTGTGAGTTAGGTACACGATTTAGAGTTCGATTTTTCACGACAACCAAACGTCTAACCATTGGTGAGCTCTTTCCGCAATCTCAGAGCTTATAAGACTACTCAGACAAGTGTCCGAATGCTCATGGTTAATTAAAGATTATTTATCTGACACATTCTGTGCTATGATTGAGAAATCATAATATATCAATTCTATGTAAATATTTTGTTATTAACAATTTTATTTTGATAATTAATGTTCAGCATTTCAAACTGCATTTCTTTTATGAAGTTATATTTCTAACTACAGATTATTAGTACAATCATTAATTGATCATAAAGTAATTATTTATCATTAATTCTCAAAGGAGTCATTTAGCTAGATATAAAAAAATTATAGTTTTTTCTAATTAGAAATCAGTGTATATTTAAAACATCCTTAATTCTATATATGATTGAGTTGAAATCCCGACCTTGTCTTTGGCAAGGGTTTCCCTATCAGAGCTAGATGCATTGGCGATTGAATATAATCAGTAATTATTATAATTTTCCAATCATGATAGAATATAATCAGTAATTATTATAATTTTCCAATCATGATAAAAAACAATGCATCCCTAAATTTGTTTAATTAACACATTATATATAGTTTTGAGGATGAATAGAAAGGAAGGTAATTAAACATATATTTTAGATATATTTATGAAGTTCAATCAGACAACAATAAGTATATGTGTGATTGTTGATTTTTTTTTTAGATTGTTGGTTAGATAGAGTTTGTTATCCACCATATTATTATTATTATTATTATTATTATTATTATTATTATTATTATTATTATTATTATTATTATTATTATTATTATTATTATTATTATTATTATTATTATTATTATTATTATTATTATTATTATTATTATTATTATTATTATTATTATTATTATTATTATTATTATTATTATTATTATTATTATTATTATTATTATTATTATTATTATTATTATTATTATTATTATTATTATTATTATTATTATTATTATTATTATTATTATTATTATTATTATTATTATTATTATTATTATTATTATTATTATTATTATTATTATTATTATTATTATTATTATTATTATTATTATTATTATTATTATTATTATTATTATTATTATTATTATTATTATTATTATTATTATTATTATTATTATTATTATTATTATTATTATTATTATTATTATTATTATTATTATTATTATTATTATTATTATTATTATTATTATTATTATTATTATTATTATTATTATTATTATTATTATTATTATTATTTACGAGCACAAAAAAGTTGTACTAATGACAAAGACACACTAGAGGGTTTGCTTACCCTAGGTGGAGCTAGGATTTCAATCTCCCATAAGGTAAACCAAAAGCTTTTACTACAAAAAAAAAAAAATGATATGTTACAACACTTAATCATGTTGTTATACAATACACGGTTAAAACTTATTAAATTTGAATTAAAATATAACTTAATATTGCTTATTACAAAAAAATAATAGTTAATGATTGATTAAGTATTATAAAACAACAAATCTCATTAAATTTATAAATCGTTACACATTAATTTCTTAATAATAGATAATCTTGTTGCATATTGATTAAATATTAAATAAATTTTAACAACGTAGTATTACAACATTTTTAGATGTTGTAAAAATATTTTTTCATGTAGTGTTTGAGGTTACGTTTTTTTTTTTACTAATCTATTGTGTACTAATCTATTGTGTATAGAAGATAGAAAACAAGGTCATAACCCATTAGGGAAATTAGAACTAGTATATATTAGTTATTGGGACTTGAAGATGGATTTATAGACGTTTTATCCTTTAATTACATCCATGCATGAAACTCAAGTAAGATCTACTAATTATTATAATTAAAATTATCAACTAATTAAGACTTGTATATTTTTGATCAAATTTATTTTGATTATATAATACGGAACTCAACCATACATACATTACACATTGATGGTTTACATTATAGAATTAGGAGACTCCTTGCAAAATAACATCTCCACACATACAGATCAAAAGACAGCAAACCCTAAACCTTGAATCACTGCATGGACTTTCAATACTGCTAGCTCTTTATTAATTTAAGAAAAATATTAAGATGACCTTTTTTGGAACACCCATAATAGACATCTAGTTGTTAGTGTCCATTAATTCATTTTTGTATCAATATTTGGATACACACAATGGAGTGCATGTGCATATCAACAAAATGTAGTGTCAATTTCGCGTGTCCCAAAAAGATCACCTAACATCTTCCTTAATTTAACTACTAATCTATGTATATCATGATCAGTCGATCACCATAAAGGTCACCTTTGCTAGCCTCCTGATCCAGGCTTTTCATGGCTAGTGTTGTGGTGCGGATCAGTATAGTCTAGCTCTGCGTTCACAAACTCCATCAGCTTCCTCACCTTCATCTGTCCATGGATCATATCCAAAAATAAATTAAATTAACATACACATGCATAAATCAATAATTGAAACACACATAGCTAGTCTATACATGTGTGTAAACTAATTAATTAATTAATATGATTAACTCACTAATAAAATGTTATATGATCTTAGCTAGCTTGATTATTTAAGGCACTAGCTTAAAATTAACTACGCCATCAGATGCATTAAATCGAGCGAAATAGAAGAGTTAATTTTGATCCATGTAGCCGATTTATATATGATGAAGGAGCTTAGTGGTGGTTGCTAATTATAATCTTATATTTGTTTTAGGGAAACACAACGACGTCTCTCGCCATAGTTAATTTGTAAGTATTTGGCTATAATAGATAATTAAAGTCTCGTTCCTATAAAAAAATTAATTATAATCTTAGATAGCTCTTACATTTCACATGCATACTCATAATTAAGAAGAGCATTTATTGAGATGGCTTCATGAACATTCAAGTTAAGATAAGGTAGTGTTAATAAATAATCCTTGAAAAAAATTAAAAATAGGCTAGATAATATATATATATATATATATATACCTGATATCCTGGGTATGTGGGTGTGTTATGTCCATAGAGAACTTCACCTGCATCCATAACAAAAAATGAATAAATTAACTCTAGTAGTATATATATATATATTCTTAAGCCTAATTAATTAAATTAACATAAAATTTGACGTTAACAATATTTATATGTGTTTATATCATTATATGAATAAATGAGGATAATCTTTAAAAAAAAAATGAAGTTATATGTATAACCAGTTGAGAGAAGTATGAAGAGCACAAAGAGGGTCCTGATCTGAGAAGAATTAGCCATGGCAATGGCTGTATGCATGAATGAATGAAAGTTGGTGTTAAGGGGGGTGTCCTTATATAGGAGATATAGGTTATAAATTGTCATATATGGTGTACCACACTAAGAGAGACTAAATTGAAAGAATGATTAAACGCAATACCACCAAAACCCCCACTATGCATTAAAAGTCAACTGCACTGTATAACACACTGTTTGCATCAACATCATATCTCATATTAATTAAATGAAATTCATCCCTTAATTTAATTATTCTTTCCTCACCAAATCCAAAAAATCATGTGATTAACTCAGTCCAATGCATGGCTAAAACTCTGCTTTGAAATGTATGGTTCATGACTTTTGGTCTTTTAATTAATTAATTAAAAAGAAGTATCATTAAGTATCATTTGTGATAAGTACACTACAAGAAATTAATTAGCCCCATAGCTTTTCATCCCATAGGAAAGTTCATTATTATTTTTTTTTTTCCGGATCATTATTTTTTTGATGCCGAGGAAAGTTCATTATCTTATGTTAGTGGTAAAAATTGTGGACTTTCCACAACCATATGTGATCTAGGATGTGCTTGTGAATGTCGATAAATCTTTTTATTTATTTATTTATTTATTTATTTTTAAGTAGGAGTCAAATTCAAGACATTCTCAAACTTTGTCTTTCGACAAGTGATGCCTCTACCATTTCACTAGATATGTTTTGGCAGAAAGCTTTTTAACTATTATGAGTAAGGCTATTGTTGGGTTTCGAGGTTCATACACAATGAAAAATTCAAAACAATTTTAAAAACTCCAACTGGATCGAAAATAAGTTACATTAAACTAGATCTACAAAAGTAAACCATATTTTAATCCATGATTTCATTCTCTAATTGTTCGATCTCCAAGATGTTCAAACACGCGTCCAGTATCAGAAATTTCAGACACAAATGGTAATCACAATTTGGAGTGCTAGCCTCAAGAGAGATAAAAACGTTTTTCTTTCTCTCCCAAAATCCAGATAGCTCAAAATAGCAAAAATGAAATCTTATTTTGTTTTTATGATTTCAACCTCTATTTATATGTGTAGATAAGCTCATTTAAAAACATATTTGTAATACAACTATTGTATTTAGGCAATTCTAGCAAATTACATAAATGCCAATATTAATAAGTTATCATATAATAAATAATAAGTGTAACGACCCAATATTTATTGACACCGTTATTTAAATTATTTTCAGACTCGATCAGGCCTACGTTGACACTTCGAATAGGCGAGGATACGCCCGACTGGGCTTGAATAGTTATTTTGGTCTATTGGGTGCTTATTTTCGATGTTAATTATTATTTTACTCATTATTGCATCGCATGTATGAGTTTATATTGACGCATCGTATGAGGACGTAAGACGAGTATTCACCTAAAAAAGCATGTCTACACGGGTATTGGGTAGGCTAAGTATGGGTACACTAAGTCTAGACAAATGTTAAATAGACCAATATGACAATAAACAAGACAAATGTGACATTTAATGATAATAAAACCATAGGCTAAGTCAAAATAATTAGGAATATAAAGGATTGGCGTGCTTTGAGATGCATGCCGAAATGCGATCCATTGGGTGTCAGGTAGTCGGGAGTTAGTGAGACCATAATTAAGTTAATTATGTGATCAAATACATTAACTATAAGGTTATTGTACATAAGTTGACTATTTAAAAAGAATTAAATAGATTTGATTTGATTTCGATTTATAGTTAAATGGAAATAATCTAAGTCATTGATGGACATTAGGATGATCTTAAAATGTAAAACATTAGGCTGTATAGTATCTCAATAAAGTCATTATTAGGTGTTTGACAATTCAATTAATAGCCTTTAAATCATCATCGGGATACACGTACACAATTGATTCAATCACAAACTACAAATATCCCGCTTAGTGAGATTTTGATCAACAATACAACTTAAATACATGCAAATCCTGAAACTTCAGCAACATTTGAGAGACATTTAGGATCTTAAATAGTGATTTAAGACTAGAATTCTTGAAGATCAAGGACTAATATCAAGGTAATTTATTGCATCTCCATCAATCTCATCTTCTTCAAGTTATTTTTTTAATAAAAAAGAGATTTTAAAATTTGATATTTTACTGGTGTTTTTTTTGTTGTTGAATAATTTTGACGAGGAAGAAGAAAAAAAAAAAAAAAAAAAAGATTTGGCTGGAGGCAGATACTGCAAAGAAGAAATGGGGGACCCTTGGTCGGGCTGACCCAGGCCTGACCCAATTGAGTCGAATCATACCCAGCCGAATCGGACCTGGTTCAGGTGGGCCCAACCCCATTAAATATTAAAAATCATTTAAAATTTTAATTAAATACATAATAATAAAATAAATTATAGAAAATAGATAAAATCACAAAAAATCACAAAAAAATAAAAAAATATAAGAAATTTGGAAAAAGGTAAACATTGGACTTCGAAAATTTTTCGAGATTTTGACACCTCGATGTAACTCAAAAAATGTGCTACAAATAAAAATTTAAATAAAATTCTAATTTTAGTTTAATATTAATAATGTAACTTAATGTGGCTCTAAATTGATTAAAATGATGTATTTTGGGCTTCAGGGGACTAAAGGGACCGTAGCTCGGTCACCAGAGCTAGGCAGGGTCAAATTCGAAAGCCACATTAAGTATATTCATTGTCGTTTTACTCTATTCAGTTAAATATATTTATGTTTCATTTTTTATTCACTTCAGTTATCTATGTATGTATTGTTGTTTTGAACGGATGGTTGAGTCTACTCCCTCTGGGTCTTCCGTTGTGTGTTTATGACACACTAAATCATAGCATGTGTATCATGAGTCTTTAGCGAATGATGACTCGAGCTACTTTTTCGGTGCACGTGTTGGTGCATCGTGGGTCTACGCCGACCACCGAGAGGACCAGCTGATGGGTCAGTTGGGTGCGCCCACTGGTGAGATCCCGGTGAGAGAATCCGAAGTATAGTCTAGTCTGACTAGACGTCACACATACATTTGCGCTTTATTGTTATTTACGCATGCGATGGTCCCTTTATGTTTGTCTGTTTATTTTTCGCATGCTTATTTAATATTATTTATTGATTCCTTTACTTTATCATATGAATGCTAAGTGAATCTCCTTAGGATTTTATTCACTAGACTCATCATCTATTTTTAGGGGTGGGAAAACCGCAGTTTGATGGTGAAAATCATCAAATCCGCCACCAAACCGAAGGTTCGTGGTTCGGCAGTTTTGCAAACCACCACCAAATCGCGAAACCTCAAAACCACAACCAAACCGATCGCGGTTTGCGCGGTTTGATCGGTTTGGTTTTGCGATTTGTTCGCGACACATTTTAGTAAAAAATTCACACATTCCATACAATCCCCATCAACAAAATGTATGTTCATACATGACCATCCACCAAAAACACAATAATACATATGAACTCAATCAAAATTATGAGTCTAAGATCATTTTGAAAGTTAAAACAACAAGAAAATGCTTCAACTTTATTTCAATATATTCTAAGTTTAGGGGTGGTTTTTGCGGTTTGGTGAACCGCGGTTTTTTGTAAATGAAAACCACCACCAAATCGTGGAATTGCGGTTTTCAAGTTTTCTAAACTGCCCCCAAATAGCAAGTTAAAAAAAACAAGACCAAACCATGCAGTTTGCACGGGTTTGGCCGGTTTTGTTGAGACCAATGCCCACCCCTATCTATTTTGTTGTGATGGCTGAGTGTGGATCCTTCTACAAGTAAGGGTAAGGGGATTTTTGGTAACTATCTTTGAGCTCGCCCATAGTTCGACACACTACCCGTATGTGTTTATTTACATATTTTGTTATATATATCGGGTTTATGGGAGACTTATGAGACACCTGCACTTATATATATATATTATACTTTTTGTCGTATATACAGTGTACTATATTCTAGGATTTCCATAGTAGGACTGATGCTCTATATGACTTGAAAGTTACTAAAAATTCATGTTTATTCTTAAAGACTTCCGTTGTACATTATTGATTATCTACTTGCAACTCTATAAACACGAGTCACACTTTGTAAATAGTTAATTCGAATGAAAATACTGTAAATTCTAGCAAATAATATAGAGTATACGACTACTATCTCGTACACCGAGGAGCATTGACGTGGCGACGGACGATGACAGGCCTACGAGACCAGCGTACCCGCTCACCTGGCAGCCTCAGAGCGCGAGGCCACCAAAGTAAGGGCTTTTATATTATGAATTTTATCATATAAAATTCATTACTCTGGACCAATTGAAATTGCATAAAGTCATTCTTTGTGTACGACAAAATAGGTTCATGCGACGTTGGAGTGAACCGAAACCATTTTGGTACATAAGTCATAAGTGGTCTGTCACGACTCAAATCTTTAATCTCATATTTATCCGTAATCAGGATCACCGATCCAAGATGTGGAACCCACACAATGATACACACACTGACCAAGGCACATTGCCGAGGTATATTTTAGTTTTGTTGTGGTGTTTTACCTAGTAGTGTATTGTATATGTGTAGACTAATTAAGTTAATTTTACGTATTATGTATAGGCGTCAAGGTGAGAGTGAGAACACGCCTCGAGATGCTTGCTGATGTAGGACCGAGTGGAGAGTTGGGATCGAGTAAAGAGTTGTAGGTGAGTCATTTAAATTATCATATATGTTGATGGATCCATTTGTAGCATTTGCATAAGTCAAGGATTACATATTGTAAATCAAATTGAAAGGCCTAAAGTTGATCACAAAAATTCTAAACACATAGTCTAACCTCGGGATACATACCACTAACTATCACAAGAAAACTCGGTGTCCATTTATGTTAGTGAACTGAATTTTAGTGGGTTTAGGAGTCATTTTAGGCCATGTGATCATCATAGAGATGTGGGTGTGTGTTAAAGATGAAAACAAAGTATATAAATAAACCTTTAATGGGGTTTATTTGTAGTTTTTCAAATTGGCTAAAAATTGAGAGGTTTTCTTATGATTCTACTTTTCTGAGATTCGATGGTTAAGATGAGTTTGTTTTTGAAATCATATGCTAAATTGGATTCTACATTTCGTTCTGATAAATTCGTTATAAAGAAGTTTCTAATTTGATTTTGAAAATCAAAAGTCATGCCCTCTTGAAGTTTTCAACTGTTCTTGAGTTTTTTGATGAAATGAATGCTTAAATCTTATAATTCTTGACGAATGCATGATAAATCATGAAGTGTCTACCCTTTGTTGATGTTTGGAGGATGACATGGACCTTTGGCGGAGGTAAGCGAGGGTTTGGGGGCGAAGAAGAAGGCTATTCTCGTGGTTGGAACCGTGGTTGGAACCTAGAATTTTGATTTGCAAAATTCTAGGTTTTAACGCATCTAGCGCACTAAAGGGCACACATAGCCAGGCAATAGAAATTCGAAAAAAAAGTTTTAATAATGTAGATTGCAAGAACTCATTTTTGACACACAAATTTTATTTTATGGGTTTTTGACTTATTTTGAAAGAATTAAGCCGATAATAGAGTTTTTTTTTATAAATTTTGAGTTTTAAAGTCGATTTTGGTTTTAGGAGTTAATTGTGACGGCCCAATTTCCACAAACTGGGCCTCATTTACCTAGAACTACGTGGAACCCTAGTCAACTCTCGTAAGGTCAACGCAACCTTAGTCTATCTTATTAGACCATTTCATCGTTAGTTTTATGTTTTCATGTTGAGTTATTAATTTTGCATGATTTAAATTAATAAACAGTGGAAAGCAAATAAATGAAGTAATTTAAATAACTCTAAAATACATAAAATGGGGCAACATATGTGTGGAACCCTGTAATATATATCATGCATAAGTACGGTGACAAAAGTGAACATATACATGTATCAAAGTGTCGCTCAATCCTAGTATCATAATATTATACAAAACATCAAAATAGATAAATATAATACAAAAACCTACAATATCGCAAAATGTATGAGTCATTCCAAGAGTTCTCAGAGGTAATCGTCAATCACTAGTTCCTTGCCCTTGCTAGATGAGGGGCCTGCAATTGTCACCGAAAAAGAGACAATTCCAATAAGTAAATCCATATGCGTCTTAATAGTACTTCAAGAATTAAATAAATAGTCGATCAATCACGCGGGAATGTAAAAGAGCGGGAAATAAAATAAGTGCATGATAAATAGTCCTGGAAACAAAAGCAACGAAATGAAAGTGTCGAGAATTAAAAGAGAGAAGTTAAGTGGTCCAAAAAATCCATCGAGTTGCGACTATACAACCACAAGCTCGATTTCCTAGAATCGCGGCAACGCCAGCAAATTCAAGATTGTCGCGAACTTAAGGGTATCAACGACGCCCCAAATACCTCACTCCCGTCCAAGACCCAAATCTAGCAATTCGGGGTATGGTTTCGGTTGTGAATCGGTCGCTATACCTAAAAGATTACCTTCCCGACTCACTTAACCCTCAGACACTCTAAATAGGAGTGGAATTTCATAAATGGACATAATTACAACAACAACATAGTCTCAGTCCCAAATTAACTAGGGTCGACTATAAATGGACATAATTAAAGAAATTAAATTCAAGAAGTAGAAAAAAACTACTGATAATGCTCATACTGGTTTACTTATAAATAACCATGTAAATCGCCTAGTCACGTAGGACGTTTGACGTACTCGAAGTTCGTATTATCGTCCTACATTTGGCGCGTCCGAATTCCCTAAATTATTCCACGATTTTTATCAAATTCAATTATTAATCTTATTCTTACTTATTCAAATTACGCACCCATTACGAGATTGATCTCAAAACGAATCGCCTTAGAAGCACTTTCAATCATTGCACGCATCTCAATTTTTTTTTAATTATGGTACAACACCTATTCAATGAGAGACTCGTCGATATTTCAGGTCCGTAATTCTTTTTGGTCCAAAAATTAATCTAAACAATAATTTATTTGGTTATATTTCCTCTCCATTTACCTCAATTTTCAAAATATTAGATTTTTCTATTTTCGATTACATTCGTCGCATCTCGGGTGACTCAACCAATTTTTTCGAATTTGACCTTTATTCTTTTTTCTCCTTAACAAATTGATTATTATATTATATTATTTATAAATTATATCATACATAAAATATACTATATATAAATTTGTAAAATATAAATTTCATATTCATTATATATAAACATGTCGCATAAGCATATATATATAATTTTTAAAATCATCACGCATGTCGAGAAAAATCTCGAGATGCGCGTGCACAAATCTGAAGGCGACGTCTACTCATCTAAACCTTGCACAAATCCCAAGACATTCACTCATGCACATCATACACATACACTAAGCCCACCCCCACACATACCAAGCACACACACACACCATCTTTTCCAACTAAACTCGCACAAGAACGATGCTTACCTCGATAAAGGTGGTCACTGTCAAGTGGGGGTGGTCACCGGAGCCGAAAAAGGTGGAGGGCGTCGTCGGCGACGGTGGTCGCCAGAGACGGAAGAAGGCCGAGAGGTGGTGAGGCTGAGGGTGCAGAGAGAGAGAGAGAGAGAGAGATAGTGACGTGAGGAGAGGGGAAAAAGTGAGGGGATGAGGTATGGTGGGTGGGGTGAGGTGTCAAAATATGGGTGGTGAAGTGTTGTCTCCTTTTTATATCTTTTTGAATTGTTTGTATGAGTTGTTCTTATTTGATTGGTTTTGCTTGATTGACACATTTGACGGAAATATATATCCCATTAATACACCCAAAGAAATATTTACAAATGTAACACATTTACTGCCATGTCACTGCCACGTCCAAATTTTTTTTTTTTTTTTTTTTGTGGAACTTAAAACGTGATTCGAGATCACGTTTTCAATAGGTGCGGAAAACGTGACTTGTAGTCACGACTTGTTTCAAAACAGCAAGTCCACAACAAGTCGTGACTTGTTTTTTGGAAGTTCATTTTTTTTTCTTGTGCTTTTGAAGTCCCTATGTATTCTTTTGATGCAAGTCGTGTATCGTTGTTTTGATGATTTTGTTAATACAAATTAGTATAAAATATGAAGTTACAAGTAATTTACAAAATTCGTAAAAGTAATGATAGTGATGCCAAAAATTTCATTTGATATAAATGGAGAACTTGGAAATCGAAGTGGAAGAACTACAAAGCATTATATAAAGCAAAAAACATGTCAAGTGAAAGTAAAAAAAGTCCTAGTCCGACCCCAAATAATGACTTACAGTCCCACAACGTGTTCTCTTTATGACTCGCACATTACGATTTAAAGCTAATTAGGATTTTGAGCATCTTCTCGTTGAATATCATCGATATCACGCGTTACACCATCATGAGTACTTGTAGTCCCAGAAAAATTCATCATTACTGGACTTGCATTAAAATGGCGCGAAGATGTAGGTGCCATGTCAAGTGAAAAGGTTTCCGTAGCCTCGAATGCCATGTTGGGAGGAACTGATGGAGTATGCGGAGTCTCAAACTCGTTGAAAGGTACTGATGGAATATATAGAGTCTCGAACTGGTTGAGAGGTACTGATGGAGTATACACTCGAGTGTTATGCCTCAAACGTGTATCATCATGAGAAGATTGATGAGAAATGTTAAATGAAGTGGGCATATTATGTATGCGATAATCTGCATGTACCGCAGTCAAAGTCGATGCAGCTACATCTCTAATACGTGCAATAGACACATCATCACCCAATGTCAACTGATGAATTGATGTCATTCCATGTGCCTACATATTAAATATTTATGAAGTTGTATGCGAAAGTAAAATCAAAACAACTGTTTGGAAGACTTCATGACTGAAAAAAAATTAAATTGTACTTACCGATGCCTCAGCAATAGCTTCACGACAAGACATGAATCACCGTGTAATGCGATGATACCATAGCATATACGAGTCGTGAAATTCCAATGGCTCCTCCAATATTTCATCAGTTGCAATATTGGAAGCACGTTTGTTCCACATGCAGACATAAGCACTATGTTCTGCACTTCAATCCTTATCCGTTTTCCCTCTCAAGTCAATCTTATGTAGTTCCATGCTTGTGCTATGTAAAGGTGGTATCATTTGCTTCAAACCGAATTGTCGCAAGACTGTATCAAGACTATACATTTCGACAACACAGAAGAAAAGCAAAGGTGCCCTCGTTCGCCAAATAGCACAACCACTTCTACAATACGCAGGCATGTCCCTTACAACTGTCACAGGATATGGTTCTAAAATTACCTGAAGTCATAAAAAACATCTTGAAATTAATAAAATTCGCATTTCACCATTGTAGAATAGGGTATTCGAGCAAAATGATTAAGTATATTTCTTACTTCTTCGGATGCTTGTGTGTCAATCATTTCTCTGTATTTTGTCAACACGTGCATTGATGTTCCTGTGATTTCCAAGGCATGTCTCCACCTATAGAAATGTAAAAAAACAACACAAAGCATGCATGAATGCACATGTAGATACATATACTCAAATTGAAATTATTATGTTAAAAAATACTAATTACCTATGATCAAATGAAGGAGGTGGAAATAATTCTTCATTTGGTATGATGTCGCCTCGAAGTACGTTTCTCATTATTAGTGCAAGAAAAGGCAACCTATCCCATGCCCGTCATTGCAATAATATGATCGGACCTGCAATCTCTGCTCCATCAATGTCACCTACAAGACATAATTGTCTATATAGGTGAGCCAGAGTTGCACTACCCCAACTGTATTGTCTTGCCGCCTCAAAATCCTCCAAAATTGCAAATACGTAATGTGAACGAGATTGTTAGACTTGTCTGCAAATAAAGTTCCTCTAAGAAGTTGTAAGATGTACGCTCTCGCATAGCGTTGCACTTCTACATCATTAACATTATTTGGAAGGTTTGGAAACCATCTTGAAAGTTGGCGAATTTGGATCTGACCTCCATTCCTGTTGTTTTCAGGGAATGGGAAGCCTAGTTGTGTCAAACATAAGGCATCGTAATCTTGCTCTACACGACCAGTGATTGGTAATCCATTGACAGGTAACCCTAAAATGATTTGTATATCTTGTAGGGTAATAGTCATCTTGCTAACTGGAAAATGAAACGTGTGAGTTTCTGGCCTCCACCTCTCTACAAAGGTAGTAATGAGATGCTAATCAATTCTATGAAACCTATTCGCGTCGTCCCATAAAATCCAGCTTCATGAAGATGCCCAACTATCCGTTCATCTAATGGGACCAATCGATGTAGTGCAGCTGAATTACGCCTGATAGTCAATATACCAGGATCTATGGAAATACGAGATGTAAGTTATATTAGTTAAATGTAGCTACGAAGCTATAAAATTATGCATACATGCGAAAAGAAGTACTACCGGTCCATTCCTAACGCGAGTGGATCTATGTAGAGCTTGCATAGTCAACACCGAATCATCTATAGGATCAGGCTTCATATCGCGCTTGAACCCCAAACCATTAACACAATGTTGTCATTAATTCCAAAAACCAATGAAGAAACAATACAATTAGCGATACATTTCATTCAAGAAACAATAAAATTAAACCAAAATTGTGTGAATAATCTGAAAACATGGTTTACTTGGAGCAAAGTACATGCACTACAAAGTCATAAGGAAGTGAACAGATACAACAACAACAACAACAACAACAACAACAACAACAACAACAACAACAACAACAACAACAACATAGCCTCAGTCCCAAAATAAGTGGATGCGAAACATAAGGCTTGAAAAGATCTTTCTCTATGAAGCATTAGGCGGTTGTTCTTGCTGACGACGAGAGCAAGTGCGTCTATTGTGTCAATCCTGCTTACACTGACTACATCGCAACGTTGTTGGTGTTTCTCTCCATTCCTTCTCTCGCTGCATATCGACACTTTAATTTATTTCAGTTCTTTATTTAAATCCATTGGAAGCAGCTATCAATCAATTTGCAGTAAATAAGAAATTCCACAATTAATGCACACAATATAACAATGAGACTACAAAAGTTCTTATTACTTCGTCAACCAATGATAACCATCGATGCATGATATAAATATTATATAAAAATTAAAACATTATATAAATATTACATCATTATATAAATATTACACCAACGACACTGCAAAAGTTCATATTACTTAGTTAGATCTATGTGAATTCCCCAAAATTTTCTCACCATCGTAACTCCATTTCTAGCAATTCATGAGCATTCCCCGAAATTATCTCCATGTTGTTCAAGTAGAACAATGAATATGATTATGTCTTAATCTCATTCACATATATGTAGGAGTCATTAAAACTTTATTAACTAGGCAAATCTGGCTTTATTATTTTCAAATCAAAGTCATCCATCATTATTCTCTTGGTGACAAGTGTCACTCAATGGGTGTAAATACAATTTCGCCCTTAAATCTTTTATGTATTTACCATGCAACCCATGTTCAAATACTTAACATATGACATTATTTTTCATTATATTTACAACATGAATCATAGAAGATTTAATTGCTTGTTAATGTCACAAGAGTATAAATTACATCATTTTTTAATCAACCCATAATGTGTGTCTCTAGGCACAACCTAAGCCTATGGCTTGGTACTAAATCAACTATAGTTTATTTGTTATGTATACGCCTGATTATTTTCACTTAGTTCATGTACTTTGCTTTTGAATTGACTAAGGTTTTAGAATTTTGATTTAGTAACGCATAGACTAAGTAATGCATGTACTTTTTATATCAATTCGAAAGACTAAAGTTTAGACTCACTATGTCAATCTAACCGGTTCCCACGCCTGCAGGTTCTTGAGGTGTGTCTTCGATCACGTCTCGAAGCATACTATTCTAATGTTGAATATCAAGTATACGACCCCAAAGAAAATGTCTTTTTGGAATTAATTCATCAATGAACACACTTGGAAGAAGATTTTCACCAATACAAACGAGACCGGTTGTGAAAGCAAGCAGTGACGGCGGGAGGCAATAACCGACCAGCGGGAGGCGAGCGGTGCCTACAGGAGTCGAGGACTGACCGGTCGGAGGCTACCAGCAGCGCCGGTAGTAGGCGATTCGTGCTAGTAGGAGGAGACCACTAACGTAGGCAGGAAGCGAGCAGCAGCGGTGGCGGCAGGCGGGCAGCAGTGGCAGTGCAATCAACCACTACGGATAGGCGTCCTCGCGTCAAACTTCCAACGACCTGCGGGATAGAACCACGGGGGACGACGGACGGTCGAGCTTCCTTGCGCCGGACGGAGAGATGGATCGCCGGTGAGAGAAAATGAAAGGGGAAGCGAAGAGGATGGAAATAGTTTTCGGGGTTTGGGGTGTGGTTTGGGTGTACAAAGAAGGTCACGATTTCAATGGAATTGCATTCTATGCAAAACGTGACTTGAGGTAACGATTTGCATAGAATGTGCATTCTACGTCACTACCACGCCAACACTCCGGGTGATGTGGCGGTGACGTGGCACTGACGTGGCCAAAAATGTGTTAGTTTGGTAAAAAAATTTGTGGGTGTGTTGGGTTGATAAAAATTTTCCTTATGTGTACTAATCAAGCAAAAAGTCCCAACATTGTATCTCCCTCATTTAAATCACCCCTTCTTACCTACTTTAACTCTTAAAATCATATTAATTAATCATTTTATTTATAAATTATGACACATTTAGATATAATTAAAACTATAGCCTTATAAGTTATAGGCCACATTAATCTTATTCCTACTATATAATTTCTCAACTATATAAGTAATTTAACACGTTGCACTACTATATTTCAGCCTTGATGCTCGAGTTTAGCCGTGTATTCTACGTGTGGATTATATCAAGGGTCAAAACTTATAATTATCGTGTAATTAAAATTTTAGTTTTACGGCCCATTACAGTCTCTTCTCCCAACTAATAAAATTTCATCCTCGAATTTAGTTAATTAAGTTAAAAAAAATTCATTAGCATTGAACATGTAAGGAATTGATTGTTAAGTGGTCTCTTCTTGTGAGTTCGTCCAAATGTGACCAAGTGGACTTATATAATCTCCAAATTATGGGCTCCCGACAACTTCAAGATAGCTTAAAACTTTATTTATCGATTTAAGAACTCAACAAAGTCATTTTAGATAATTTGACTTCCCAAATAAATTGCAAGTCTCGCACAACGTCTCTCTGCATATGGTTCAATTTCTTAAGCCATCAAACTACATGTCTCGTGTACAGTTTAACTTCCACGTTGAGTTGTGGATTTAGCCAAGTTACTTCAAACATCATGAGAATAGGTCCATCAATTGTAGCAGGTTGCAAACACCTCTAATAGTGAAACTACTCGATCATGAATGGTGACTTGAGTAAATTGATACTAACGGCTTAACGTAATTCCTCACACGAATATTATCAAAATTTTGAACCATCGTCGCATGAATAATAAGTAAGTAAATCAAAACCATACCATCTGTACGATCGTATGTTGCCTTTAGATCTGACTCTGCAACAGGCATGAACTCTCTCAGTCTGTGATCGAGCCCTGCCTAACAGAGGACACCCGTCCCTGAAGTGTCCTGGTTGTTTGCACTTGAAATAAGCCCTTTGTGGCCTTGGTCCTGGAGGAATCGATCTCTACGCTTGTCCTTACTCGTATCCATGTCCTTGCTATTTTTTGTTTGTCCTCGATACCATGTTGCTGGCGTAGTACTGACTGTGCCGACAGAGGTGGTGGGTTGGCATAACTCTGTGTTGGAGGAGGTGGAACAATAGTACGTGATATCTATGCAGGTGGTGCTACTAACCCTACACTCTAAGTCCTGAAGTCATTTGACACGAAATGGTTGTTCCTCTTCCTTTTCCTGTCTGACTCAGATATGTGCCTCGATTATGCCTTTATTGTCCCAACATTGTCTTCCTTTGGGTGTGTAACGAGATAAGCCTATCTAGTCAGGTTACTTAGCTCGGTCGTAACAATTGTGAATCTAATGACAGGAAACAACCCATCGCAAAAGAAATAGACCTGGTCTCCGTCAGTGTCGGCCACTTCATCAACAAACGGTAACACACTGATAGAATATCCCCATATACGGAATAATAGATTATCATCGCCTATGCCGAATATGCATGAATTCCGACCTTGGCGATCATTACTAAGGGTAGAAAGAACTTTTGGTTTAATAATTTCTTGAAGTCCTTCCATGTATGTGGCTCTCCCTGGGTAGCGATCAGGTTAGTCCATCAAGAGCTTGCGTCCCCTGAGAAGGAAAAAAAACAGCAAATTCAGGCTTCTTATTATCATCTAATCTCGAAAGTCTTTGGATCTTCTCGTGAATTTTAATGAATTTCTCTGCCTCCAACACATTAGAATCTCCACTGAACTTCCTTGTTCTATACCTCTCATACTCCTAAGTCGGTATGGCCTCAAGAGTCAAATCAAAACCACTATCTCACTCAGTTAATACCGCAACTGATGGCAATGCTATATCGGGTAGCACAGGGGACTACAATGGTAAATGGTGTTGCATGTATGGTAGATCATGACGGAGTCGCCTGAGGTGTGGGTGCACACGTAACCTGTATGGAAGCCAATGTAGGTGTCGATGGTGATGGTAATTGTCCCCTCAGAAGAGTTCAAATCTCATCAAACGTCTATCCTGTGAATCAACCCACTGTGTTAAGGTCTGAAAGTCAGCTGGATTAATAGGGCATGGACTATAGCTCCACTCTGATCACCAGTGTCCCGCTGATCGGTCATCGCGGTTGCAATGCAGATTACAAGTCTTGATAAACTTTATACCTACTAGTATATAATATAATACGATAGACAATTAACGAGTGTATCAAATTAATCATTTCCCAACTCATCTCACTTCCCAACTAAGACTTTAAGTCAAGATCATAGGATCTCCACACCAAGCTTATTGGTGTCCTAACTCTAAATTCGTGTTTGTACCTTAATTGGATTGTGGGCTTATCGAGAGTTGATGTATCAACCTTTCTCTGGTAGTAACTGTGATGGCCCCAATTCCCATAAATTGGGTCCCGCCCGGCCTAGACCTACGTGGACCCCTAATCAACTCTCGCAAGATCAACGCAAGCCTAGTAAGCCTTCTTATACAATTTTATCGTTAGTTTTGTGTTTTAATGTTGAGTTATTAATTTTGCAATATTTAAATTAGTAAGCAGCAGAAAGAAAATAAATGAAGCAATTTAAATAACTCTAAAATACATAAAATAAGACAACCTATGCGTGGAACCCTGTAATATATACCATATATAAGTACGGTTGCAAAAGTGAGCATATACATGTATCAAAGTGTCGCTTAACCCCTGTATCCCAATATTCTACAAAATGTCAAAATAGATAAATTTAATACAAAAACCTATAATATCGCAAAAGTATGAGTCATTCCAAAAGTCTTCGAGGTAATTGCCAATCACTTGCTCCTTGTCCTTGCTAGATGAGGGGCCTATAATTGTCATTGAAAATGAGACAATTCCAATAAGTAAATCTAGAGGAGTCTTAACAACACTTCAAGAATTAAATAAATAGTCAATAAATCATGCGGGAATGTAAAAGAGCAGGAAATAAAGTGAGTGCATGATAAATAGACTGGAAATAAATGCAGTGAAATGAAAGTGTCGTGGAAACAAAAGAGAGAAGCCAAATGCTCTTAAATCCATCGAGTTGCGACTATATAGCCATAAGCTCGACTTCCTAGAATCGCGATAGTGCTAGCATATTCAAAATTGTCGCGAATGTAGGGGTATCAATGGCGCTCCGAATACCTCCCTCCCTTCCATGACCCAAATCTAGTAACCCGAGGTATGGTTCCGGTTGAGAATCGGTCGCCATACCCTGAAGATTACCTTCTTGACTCACTTAACACTCGGACACTCTGACTAAGAATGGAGTTTCATAAATGGACATAATTAAAGAAATTAAATTCAAGAAGTAGAAAAGAACTACTGATAATGCTCATACTGGTTTACTTACAAATAACTATATAAATCGCCTAGTCACGTAAACCGCTCGACGTACTCGAAGTATGTACTATCGTCCCGCATTTGGTGCATCCGCATTTGGCGGCGAAGGTAAGTCGCGGCAGCATCGACCCCCAAACCATATTTAGTTCTTGCTGCGGCTAGGGTTTTTTGGAAAATGAGAGAGAAGAGAAAAAAATGTTTGTACTAATTATTAGGTAGAAATATAACTTCATAAAAGGAATGCAGTTTGAAATGTCGAACAAACATTAATTATCAAAACAAGTTGTTAATAACAAAATATTTACATAGAATTAATACATTATGATTTTTCTGAATGATAGCACAGAATGTGCCAATTAATTAAATATGATAAAAAAACTTTTGATTAACCATGGGTTATTTGACTAGTCTCATGGGCTCTGAGATTACGAAAGAGTCCACCAATGGCTCGACGTTTGGTTGTCGTGAGAAATCGAACACACAATCTCTCCTTTACCCTTTAACACTAGTCCATTTAAAATGTCTTTTCGCACATTAACTTTACTTTACCCTTTCTTCTCCAAGCCCCATTTGAGCAAAAGAAAAAAAGGAAGGCCAAACAGAGAGAGGAACGATGAAGTCAAGTGATATACGAAGTGCAATTAATCGAGAAATGGGTACACCTTAAGATACGTAAAACATCAATGCAAGGCAGAGTAAGATATTCCATCGTGTATCTAACGTTAAACTTGCGATATGATCACCAAAAGATTGTGATATTTCCAAAAGCTTAAAGCATTTGAATCTTAGGCTACTGAAGATTTCAAAGCGCTTGATCGGTGAGTATAACTCCACCATGTTTAATATTACCTCTCGTTCTAGAAATTTGTGAGGAGAAAATATAGCGATGAGGCAATGATGGAAAAACATTGAGTACTTTTTCATGCCTCGAATCTGTTGTGCCCTCATAATTAATTTCTTGTCTCATGGTGGCCCACATACTCCCGAATTGGATACCGAAAATGGATCTCTCGATCCACCTTAAGACCTTAAGCTCAATAATTCTATGAACCACGTGGACGTAGATGGATCAACAAATATCATGTTCAAATCATGAATTAAATAAGAGCGATATATGTCTTGTTGATTGTGCTATAATGCGCACAATCCTTAAAAACAGATAATATTTTTCCAATTTGAACTTAGCTGAGACTAATGTTCAAACAATATCTGACATCTCCAATTTGATTAATGACTCTGGAAGAGCAAATATTATGTTGCCTGGGGGAACAACAATTCATGTTGACAATGCCTTATACTCTGAAAAATGCAGAAGAAATTTACTCAGCTTTAAAGATATTCGACAAAATGGATATCACATTGAAACCATGAACAAAAATAATAGAAAATCTTTCTATGTCACATTGGTTTTAAATGGGAAAAAAGAAGTGTTAGAGAAACTTCCAGCTTTATCCTCTAGATTATATTTTACTCATATAAGGCATGTCAAAGCAGATATGCGTCTTAAATAAGAAAATTATTGATCCAAAGACATTCATTTTATGGCATGAGCTTAACTTGGTCATCCCGAGGATCATCAATGATGCGAAGAATAATTAATAATTCGCATGGACATCCTTTAAGGAGTCACAAAATATTTTCAGCTAGTGATTATAATTGTACTAGATGTTCTCAAGGAGGTAAATTGATAGTTTAAACCATCCTCGAAGTAAAATTATTGTGGAATCCCGGTTTTCTTAGAACGCATTAGGGGAACATATATGGACATATTCATCCTCGCTGCATGAACCATTTAGATATTTCATGGTTTTGATAGATGCATCAACTAGGTGGTCACATGTTTGTTTGCTTTACGACCAGCGATATGTTGCATTTGCTAGACTTTTATCTAAATCATTAAGTTAATAGCAAATTCACACGACGGTTGATCAGACCATCAGTCTTGATAATCTTACGAAATTTCAATCTCAAGCATTTTAAAATTATTGCATGTCTATAAGAATTACCATTGAACGATTACGATTTCCACACGTGCATACCACGAAATGGTTTGTGAGAATCTACGATCAAACACATTCAATTAATTACTTGCCGAGACCTTTAATCATGAGAACTAAGTTATCAACTTCTAGTTTGAGGCAGATCCTTCATGTGATGAAGCTTGCGAGGAAGGCGAAAACGAGCAGACTATGGCAAAGGGAGTACCTTTTTTTTTTCTAAAAGTCAACAAGGCAGTTACAAAATTTAGATTTCATTATATTTGCACCAAAAATTAGTATCATCAATAATCATGCAAGAATGTACTACTTGATTTACCTATCCTTAATGAAACGATCCATTGGTGAACCGATCAGTACACCTTAAGATACGTGCCTGAGGTGTATCTAATGGCGCGCCAAGTTCGGTGCCCCTAATTGGATACCAAAAATGGATATCTCGATCATTTTTTAGACATACTATTTCCTTTTTTTTTATAAAAAAAGGAAACCTAACAAGGAAAATGCTAGAATGATTGTAACGACTCGCTTTAACTAATATCAATTAATTGGATGATTACGAATTAAGACCTTAAGTTCGGACCTTCGTGGACGCCGCAGAAAAGTCTAGGGCACGCCTAACGAGGTAAATTGTAGTTATTTTTATGTGATGCATGTTAAATTACCGTATTATTTTTAAATATTCACGTCACACTTGTATTAGGATTTGTATTGGTCGCATTGTGCGCGTATAGTTACGATAACGTAAGACATTACGGGGTGCATGTAACGTGGGTGTAAGGGTAGTCGAGGTTTAGAGGTCACATCTCCCATCACATTACCCATCATCACATCACATCACATCACATCACCATCCCCAATTTTCTCTCTCTCACGTAAACTTTTTCTCTCTCTTTCTCTCCAAATCAAATACACATTTTGATCCCCTCTATCTACTCGAACTCTCTCATTTCCTTATCATGTTCTTCATTCTCGCTCTCATCTCACCTCTCGGTCACACTCACCTCTCCTCCATGGCCTTAAGATCTCGACCTCCTATCGATTCGCGTCTATATCGGTAGTGGGACCTCCCTCATCGATGACCTCTTTGTAGATCGAGGTGAGCGGTTGTTGATGTTGCGAATTTTTAAAAAAATTGGGAACTTTAATGGTGTTGTTGGTGTTGATGTTGACGTCGTAATGTTGTTGTTGTTGTTGTTGTTGTTGTTGTTGTTGTTGTTGTTGTTTGTTGCCGTTAAAAGAAAAGAAAAAAAATGTGTCTAGCTTATACTACACAGTAGACTCCAGAGATCGTCAGATCGACGATTAAGAACATGTGTAAAATGTGAGATAGTTTTTAGTGGACTCTATGAAAGGTTATAGTGTTGAGATGACTAGGAGCTGCATGTGAGTAAGTATGAACTCCTTTAGCGCCGACCAGAAGCACTGGAGTAGTCTTGCAATAATAGCAGCTCGAGTAACTCCACTATTGTACCATGATTTGTTCGCGGTCCGTGAGGTCGGTAGGGGCCCCATTGCCACTACTTGGATAGAGAATAAATCAAGAGTGCGAGTCGAGATAGAGTCTGTAAATATATCCGAGGTTGAAAATAGCCTCAAGCCAATCTAAATTACATGTTGTTCCAAATTTCTCACGAATCTATAAATGAATTGGTCGGAAGAAATTTCTCACTTGAGATCAATTCGACCCAAAATAGAACTCGTGAAAAGTTTAGGATAATGTTTTAAAGGGACGTGGAAAACCTTAAAAGCTTAGAGATTAAGGTCAAACTAAGCGCGTGCGAGTCATTAGTTTCGATGATCAAAATGTTTAAGTTATGTGGTGGAGCATAAAATCTTATAAGGGATGTGCTCGATCGGTGGCAGTACCATAAGAACGAGGGACTTACTAAGGAGCGATACCCCCAACTGTTCCAAGGTAAATCTTTAACTTAAGTTTGAATTTTTGGACGAAATTCCTTTTGGTTGGGAAGATCGTAACAACCTACTTTAATTAATCTCAATTAATTGGATAATTACAAATTAAGATCTTAAGCTCGGACCTACGTGGACACCGCGGAAAAGTCTAAGGCACCTAACGAGGTAAATTGTGGTTATTTTTTTGTGATGCGTGTTAAATTACTATATTGTTTTTAAATATTCACGTCACACTTGTGTTATGATTTTTATTGGTCGCATTGTACTCGTATAGTTACAAGAGCGTAAGACGCTGTGGGGTGCACGTAATGAGGGTGTAAGGGTAGTTGAGTTTAGAGGTCACATCCCCCATCACATTACCCATCACATCACATCACCATCTCCACTTTTCTCTCTCTTTCATATAAGTTTTTTTCTCCCATCTCCAAATCAAATATACATTTTGATATCCTCTATGTCTCCTCTCTCTCATGTTCTTCATTTTCACTCTCATCTCACCTCTCGGCCTCACTCACCTCTCCTCTATGGCCTCAGGATTTAGGCCTCCACTAAATTCGTGTCTATCTCGGCAGAAGGACCTTCCTTATCGGCGACCTCTTTGTTGACCGAGGTGAGTGATTGTTGATGTTGTGAATTTTTGGAGAAATCGAGAGCTTTAATGGTGTTGTTGTTGATGTTGTAGTGTTTTTGTTGTTGTTAGAAAGAAAAAAATATCAATAAAAAAAAATTGAGCAAGAGTCTCATTTCGTCTCTCCAGAGACAAAATTTCTTTTTTGGGTTGTTGTGTCGTGTCGGCTCACCATCAATTGCACTTAATCGAGCACAATGGAAAAGTTTGATCCATGTAGCCGACCCCAATTAATTTGGGACTGAGGCTATGTTGTTGTTGTTGTTGTTGTTGTTGTTATTGTGTCGTGCCGGCTCATGCCTGACCCGGGGTCAACTCGGTTGGGTTGGGCCGCCCGAGTCCGACCCACCCGACCCAAGCTCATCCCCTATATTAAATAATAATTTATTTTTTAAAAATAATTTAAATACAATTTTAAATATAATAAATTATTGGAAAATATGATAAATTGGTAGAAAATTATGAAAAATTTCAAAAAATCAGAGAGAATATAAAAAATGGATAAAAGATAGAAAAGTAGTTTTCAGACATTTTCGGGCGTTTAGCACCCTTAGAGTTACTCGAAAAGCGTGCCACAACTAAAATTTGAAATAATATTCTAATTTTTAATTTTACATTATTAAATCACTAAATGTGAAACTAAAACATTTTAAAATAATAAAATTGGACACTGGGAATTAGGAGACTAGTCGGGTGTCAAGTGCGTAATTCGAGGCACGAGAGGAGAGTGAGTCTTTTCGGAGCGATTTTACGAGCGTCGAGGTAACTAAAACTACTAGATAGTTAGCTTAGAATTTACTTATTTCCTTATTAATTTATTTATTTCACATTTACTTTTCACCAGTTCGGTTTCCATATTCACTCTATCCCACGTGTGTCTGTGTATGGTCGAATGGAGGCTATGATCCTTTTCCAGCTCTCTCGTAGATGACGATCCGATTATTACTATCGTGTTAGTCATATCTTAGACTATATGTTAGATTTCTCTCTGCGAGTCGCTGATCTCAATAACGGGTTGACTTGAGGCTCGTCACCGTCATAGAGTTCCTCTCATTTGAGGCGTTGGGCGGAAGTCTACATTCCAATCAACATAGTTCCTCATTTCGACCGTAAAGAGGAGGCAAAATTACCTTGCCTCCAAGACCTTCTCGATTTAGTATTTTCGTCCCAAGGCTTGACGGCTATACACAACACTTGCATCCCATATTCTTGATTATCTTAGCGATTTATATGCATGCTTTACATTTTTGTTTATTTAATTTATCTACATGAATTATAGTCGTTTTTTTTGGATTTCATGTGAATACTAACTAAGTTTCTCTGGGATTTACTCATTGGAACTTGTCATTGATTTTTGGCGGCAAGTTGCAACTCGTACGATAAGGCGGATATAAAGCGCAATAATAGCTTCATTTGTATGTATTTATGTTCATGAACTTTTTGGGATCATTTTAAGAGACTTATTACCTGATACATGTATATTGACACTTATCATACTTTTCATCGCCTTTATTGATATACATGGTATCCTATTTCCGGTTTCCACCCCATAGGTTTGTTAATCAATGCAAAATCCGTTTACATTAATATTTACATATTATTAGGACTTTCACTATTCAAATAAAATAAATAAATCAAAACAAATAAATTAAGTAGTAAAACCTTATAACTTAGTATATTTTTCGACAAAATAATCTTTCAAACATTGAAATTGACTAAGTCGGATCATTTGATTGTTAGTTCACGGGTCATTATGGATATGTGCGTGCAAGAGATGTGACATGATTTGGTGACTTGTCCGGCAACGTGGCGGTGCCCAGCTTGCCTCGAAATTTGGGGCCATCATAGTTGGTATCAGAGCCTAGGTTTAGGCGAACCTAGGAGAAAATTAAAAAATAACTAAATAAAACTTAACAAACAAACATTAGATGTGCGAACCCGAAGATTCCGACTTTGAAACTTTAGTAGGGAAGTGTAATGTCGGGGATTATATATGTGTTATATTTTGGTTGTATAATATATCCATGTATCACGAGTTCAATTTGACACGCGAATGTTATTGCATAAACTAATGGTTGACAACTAATTTCAGTTGGCGTTGGAGCCACGACGAGTGATAATATGCCCGCATTTATTTCTAATTAGACTTTTCGTAAGGTGGTTATTGCACATGATAAAAAATTCACAGGGATACGTACGCTCTTTAGAGTTTAGATAACTACTTTATGCGACAAGTGATACACGTGGTGATTGACACAGATGCGATGAAGTATAAGACTCATACATTGAAACCACACCTCCACCAGAGACAATATCGGTTGAGCGGAGTACTAAGGTAGTGAAGAGGGGTTAGAGGAGACACGGTTTAGTGAATAGTTAGCTAGTGCCAGGACATATACTAAGTAGTTTCTAGTGCTGCCATAAATGACCAAAAAAGAAAAAAATGTAGTATAGGCCAACGACTTTAACATCATCATCGTCACATAGTAGTCATACGATGTCACTAAGGAAAACAACCAATTATTTGCTTCGGATGCGAATAACTATGACATTACAAGATTAAATGTTCGTAGAAGCTTAGTGGTGTCAATTACAACATCGTCAATACTAGCATTGTTGTTATAGGCTATACCTCCACGTTTAGGAGGTGTATGAATAGTATGCTAAGGACAATATTTAACTACTAGTTCGTTTCCTACAAGTTTAGAGATAGTGACGTTATCTCGTCTTATACTTAGTTGCGTGATAGGTGAGCTATGACTCGACTATATTTAGAGTGAGCACAATCTTATTCTCGGCACGACAACCAAATATAAGGTTTTACCATAACTAAATTTGTGTGGGATACCTATTTTATGTTGGCGGACAATAGTTGTCAAGAGTGTTTCCATAAGCTAGGATGAAAGTTAGGGTAAGGTTTTACCCGACTAAATTTGGTTATTGTAAATAGTAAGGAAGGGTAGTCTAAAAATGAAGCTAAAAAATATCCATGGAATTAGAGATGATTACACTTAAAGATCTCGATGAGACTAGGATGTATGATGATTATTTCACGCATATTGCGGGTTGTGAGTTGAGAAATTTTATTGGCTTAAACGCTTTTTGGGGAAGGACATATGTGAGACATGAATAACCTTTGATTGAGCTAACACATACGGGGGTATAGTACGACAACTGACATTTGAGAGTGAGGTATAACTTATAGAGAATCATATATGATAGCTAAAAAAAAAAAATGTCTAGCTTAAACTACACAATAGATTCCAGAGATCGTCATATCGACGATTAGGAACATGTATAAGGCATAAAACAAACAAGTTTTTAGTAGACCTTATGAAAGCGTATAATGTTGAGATGACTAGGAACTGCATGCGAGTAAATACATAATCCTTTAGCTCCGGCTAGAGCACTGGAGTAGTCTTGCAGGAATAGCAGCCCGAGTAACTTCACTATTATACCATGATTTGTTCTCGGTCCGTGAGGTCAGTAGGGACCCTACTTCCACCTCTTGGGCAGAGAAAAAATCAAGAGTATGAGTTGTGATAGAGTCTGTAAATATATCTCGGGTCGAAAACAACCTCGAGACAACCTAAGGGACATGTTGTTCCGAATTTCTCGCTAATCTATAAACGAATCAGTCAAAAGAAATTTCGCACTTGAGATCAATTCGACCTAAACTAAAACTTACAAAACGTTTAGGATAATGTTCTAAAAGGACGTGGCGTTGGGTTTTTAAGGCTCATACGCAGCGAAAAATTTAAAACAAACTTTGAAAAACCCCGATAGGATCGAAAATAAGTTCCATTAAACTAAATTTACAATATTTCGTGAATTCCTTTTAATTGTTCAATTTTCAAGACGTTCAAGTGTGCGTCCTCTATCAACAATCTTCACACGAACGGTGACCACAATTTGGAGTGCTAGCCCAAAGAGATATTAAAAAATAACTTTTCTTTCTCTCCCTAAATCCAGAGAACTCGAAAAATTATAAAATGAAATCTTATTTTTTTAGGGATCCACCCTTTATTTATATGTGTAGATAAGCCCTCACTTAAAATTTTATTCGTAACACAACTATTGTATTTACGCAGTTTAAGAAAATTACACATACGCCCCTATTAATAAGTTATCATATAACAAATTGTAAGGACTTTTATGTCGTGAATTTTATCATATAAAATTCATTACTCTGGACCAATTGAAATTGTACAAAGCTATTCTTTGTGTGTGACCTAATAGGTTCATGCGACATTGACAGTAAGCCAAAGTCCATTTTGATACACAAATCATAAGCGGTTTCTAGCAAGACATTATGAATACCCAAGTAGCACGAACATCAACATTGATACAATCTAATTAATAACGTATATAATATCATTTTGTCGTGCGATATCCTTTGATTAAACATAAGGCATGGAAAGTCACCCTTAATGTTCAATCGTACTAATCTCGATCTTTAGGTAAACTGAAAACATCTAAGTGACGTTGATCATATCAATTCACATGGACTTGGCCATTATCAGTCTATGTTATCGAGGGATCCACTGATATATCTCTCTATACGAGACTGACGAATTCTATCTTGATTACATACCTTCACATATTATTCACATGGTAACCAATCACGATCTTTATAATTGTCCGGTTAAAGACAACATTTGATTCTGTCAAATTATCATGCTCCTTATATTGAAGTATGGTACTCTCAAGTCGAATAACTAAATGATATACCTATCATGAATACACTTATGACTTAATCCATGTGGTGTTCTCATAGCGGGTCAGTCCAGTATCTTATTCCATAATAAGTACTCATGATCTTAATTCGTATCCTTATGCGAATAATCATCACATGATCATCTATCAAGATTCACACTAGTCTTAATTCATTATAGTTCCCATTATAATGATCGACTATGGACATTATGACATTTCAACAAATACTCATAGATCTTACTATAAGGTAAACATGCAATTAGTTATAATAAAACAACAAATAAAACCTCTATTTTATTAACTAAAATTATAAGATAAATAATTTTTGTAGATTAACCTTCATGCCCTAACACGTAGAAAACCTTAAAAGTTCAGATATTAAGGTCGAACTAAACGTGTGTGAGCAACTAGTTCCGAGGATTAAAATGTTTAAGTTTTGTGGTGGAGCATAAAATTTTATAAGGGATATATCATGATTCAAGTCTTGCACATTTAGTTTAGACTCACTACGACAACAAATGGTTCTTTGAGTTTTCAATATATTATGTTTTCTCAACTAGTCTACAAGAGAAGCTTGAAAAATCAGAGCAAAATCCACATAGCCAACTCATATTGAGTTGAATTTTATTAAGTCCAAGTGGATAAAGGGATGCCCACACCAGGAAAATAACACAAAACTTAACCCCAAAAAAAAAAAGTTTATTGCGATTAAAATAAATAAATAAAGATTTAATCATTTCATCAATAAGTTAAAGACTCTAAATATAATTTAAGGATGGAGAGTATGATTTTAACTCGGGAAATCTGGAAAAAGATATTTAAAGATAAAATTAGAGTTAGTAGATAACTTTTGCTGTGAGAATTTGGTCTGACATCCCGAAAGAAATGAAATAGGAACACTCTGCCTATGGATTGAAAATCCATACATGCACGACTATTTAGAAGAATCAAAGGAAGCAAGGGTCAACCTTATCATGTGAGTAGTTACTCTTTTTAGTCCTGGTACACACGAGGTACAACCTAGTTAGGTATACGCCACCGAGAGGCATTATGAGACAATATATGACTTATACATGAAAGTGTGTTACTCATGGCGAAAGTAGTCGCAGACTTGTTATGATATTGTTATTGCCTATTCATACGCATGTTGTAACGACCCATTTTATTAAATTTGCAGACATTGACGCCAACTCAGATCTCTGTGGACGCCGCTGGGGGCTAGGACACACGATGACTTAGGTATTCTAGTTATTGTGTGTTGGATGCTTATTTGCAATGAAATTTATTGAAATACATCACATGTGTGTATGTTGCATAAAAATACGTGCGAGATTGTATGAACTGTATTCGCCTCAATATGCGTATCGATGCAGGTACCGAGTAGATGAAGGGACTGAATATTAGGTTGGGGAAAGTAAAACACACAAATTATATAACAAGTGGCCAAGTAACTAATATGGAATGAGTATTAGGCAGCTAGTGATGCTGCGGTACGCGTATATCGCGGTTCGGACTCGAAACCGGTCGTCGAAATGCTCCAAAACATGGGTGAGTGTCCTAGTTGTGTCACATTTTAGTGTCAAGACACAAAGTCAACAACACTTATCCATATAAGCCATCACATTTTCTCTCACCTAACCTACACCTCACATACGCACACACACACCCCGCACACACACAGCCGATCGGGAGACCTAGAAGAGAAAAAGAAAAAGAGAGGAAGAGGAGAAGAAGAAGCCAGGAAGGAAAGAAAAGAAGGTGGAGACGTCACGGTCGAGGTGAGTCCTCGTTGTTTGTTGTGATTTCGGTGGGTTTCGGTGGGGTTGCCGAGAGTGGGGTTCGGCCATGGAGGCCGAACAAGACCAAGGTGGAGATGGCAGGGGTGTCTCCCCCGCCATCGATTCCACCGGGGTTGGGGGTGGAGAGCAACCCCAACCCAAACCACCGAGGAGAAATAAAAAAAAATTATGCACGCCGAGCTTGGACCGGTTTTGGCCCAGGGTCGGTTCCGGCCAGTTGGGTCGACCCGACCCAAACCAAATTTAAAAAAAAAAAAAAAAAAAAAAAAAAAGAGAAAAAGAGAAGAAAAAGGAAAGAAAAATTTGGAAAAAACTCATAAAAATTTAGGAAAATTCCAAAAAATTATATTTCGATAAAATAAATAGAAATTGATAAAGTTCTATGAAAAGAAGATATGTGGGAATGTCAGACGAGACTTTTTGCGAGGTTTTGCCTCAAAAAGCGTGAAATGGGCAATTTGGCCTGAAATTTTTTGAAATTGGTCGTACATTGTCATACTAAATTGGAATTGTTGATAAATGGTCATAGGTGGACACAGGTGATCAATTGGCGACCAAGGACCCAATAGACTTGGACTCGGGGATTGATTACGGGGTAGTAGAGTGCGTTGTAAGGTTTGTTGAACCCAATGGAAAAACTCTTGAGTATTTATTTCGCTTTGTAATTTCATTCAATTCCAGTATTTTCTTGTGGTCGTTCTTATATCTATATCTTGTCGTTGTTTGCACGGTTGGTTGAGTTACTCCCAGTGAATTTTCCATTGTGTGTTTATGCATTCTAGACCATAGCATGTGTATCAGGAGTTCTCGGTGGATAACAACCCGAGCTAATGAACTGATGCATGTGTCGGTGTGTCGTGGGTCAGCGTTGACCACCGAGAGGGACCAGGTGATAGCTAGTTGGGTGCGCCCACTAGTTGGATCCTGGGAGGGTATTCTGAAGTATGGTTTAGTCTGACTGGAACAGACACACACATTTGCACTTTATTGTTATTTATTCATGCGATGCCCTACTTACAGTTTCCTGTTTACATTCTGCATGTTTATTTAACAATATTTATTGAATTTCATTTGCTTATTTGAATGCTCGGAGGAGTTCATTGGGATTTTACTGACTGGACTCGTCATCCATTTTCTTCTGTGATGATTGAGTGCAAATCTGAGTACAAGTAAAGGCAAGGGAATCTTAGGTGACTACATCTGATTGCTTATCATCACGGACTACTTGTACGTTTGTTTTGTTTTGATATTTTGATTCTTTTGGGAACTGGGGAGTATCATGATATTGTACATAGATACCTCATAGAGTACAGTCATTTACTTCTATACATAATAATTTTTAGGGTTTTTCCACGGTAGGATTTGTTAAATTGACTAATATTTCTTGCATTTAAGTATAACTTCCGCTGCATATGTCATTTATACGCTGTACACATAAGTGGATGCGAATTTCGAAATGGGGAAAATACGGACAGGTGTCGTACACGTGTAGTAGGGTCGTCTGGCAATGAGTACACGGAGTCACGTCACCCCGGGGCGGCGGGGGCCGCCACAGTTGGTATCAGAGCAAAGAGGAAGTTCTAAGACAATAAAACTTAATCAACAAACTTAAATGTGGAAAACCCGAAGTTAGTGCCTTAGAACTTTAGTTGGGAAGTGATGTGAGGCGGGTAGAGTTAGAACTTATATGCGTGTTATATTTTCATTTTATTAGATGATATACGTATATACTTCGAGATCGATCCGGAGCACATTCTCGATGCAAATTATGGACGGACAGTCTGGTACGCCTTTTGAGACTAGATAGACTAGCGATGCGATTAGGGAGGTCTCGGTTATGGCGAGTGTGGAGGATAAATTCTCTGCCCAGGAGACACAAATGGCTTAGGTATTACGGCTATTACGAGAGCAGATTGCGGTAGTGACGACACTCACTTCAACTAGAGAGCCGATAGTTATGACTGTACTGGCGGGGACATCTGTTGTTTCGGTGCTACCCACATAGATAACTACTGTAGTTGTCATTCCTTTAGAGACGTCGACTCTTATGCCTCCACTCACGAAGACGGACCAGGTTACTGCCACCCCCAATACCGATACTCCTACTACATTGACATTCGTCCTAGCACCAGAGGCGAGGTTATTGAGGGAGTTTTTGAAGTTCCAGCCTGGACTCGTTTATAGAGGCGGTGACCCCGAGGCTGCAGGGAGATGGATAGTGTCTCATGGCGTTTCGATAAGCTGATGGGAACGATAAACCGTACAGGTACGAATTTCGGGAGCCTATTTGAGAGGGCATGCGGCAGTCTAGTGGACGACATATATAGATACTCATCCGGAATCAATGACATTAGCTGAGTTTAGAGAGCTATTATACGATCAGTACATACCTATTGAGGTTAGGTTGAGACCGAGGGAGGAGTTCCTGACCCTGAGACAGGGTAATTGGACCTTGATGCAATATATGGAGAGGTTCCGACATTTGCTTCAGTTCTCTCTAGATGTCGCCGGGACAAAGCGCTTACAGATCTATTATTTCACAAAATTGGTTGATGACAGGATTGCGTCAGCATTTGTCTCGACCGGAGCCACGACTCTGTAGGAGATCTTTAACAGGGCATTGGCTCATGAGACATACATACTGTAGAGGGCTGACAGACGGGTGTCTGGTAGGGAGGTACGGTCAATGCAGAGTTATGGGTCGAATCAGAGGCATAAGAGACCGATGGATCGTACGAATAGAGGCCGAAGAGACGATAGACGGGTGAGGGGCCGCCGGGACGATTATCAAGGCAGTTAGTTTCGATATGAGGAGCTACAACCAGTTCATGCTATCACCTCAACATCAGTAAATCGGCAAAGGTCACAACTACAGGAGTACTGTTAGGGTCGATATTAGGGGGGACATGACAGGGGTCAAGTATACCAGGGTCGGGGTCCGAGATTTGGAGACGGATAGATAGGTAGAATGGAGAGTCATAGATGCCATCGATATGGGCAGAGGGGACACTTGAGGGCTGACTAGCGAGTACCGCTATCGCCACGGGGAGAATCAGACCAGGCCAAAGAACCTGATGGCGGGGCGACTAGGCAACTTATTGAAGGTACATTATGTATATTTGGTCGCCATATGCATGATATGTTAGATTCTAGTAGTACTTTATCATTTCTTGTTGGATGTATTAGGGTTAGTTACACAGACACTATAGCCACATGTTGTCCTCAGTACGGCCGTTGGAGATAAGATATACCCTAACTGAATATGTCAAGACGTGATGATAGAGGTGGATGGACATCAGCTACCAGCGGATCTTCGAGTATTGGAGTACATAGAGTTTGACACACTACTCGGGATGGATTGGTTAGCATCCTATCATGCACGGATAGACTGTTACAGTAAAAGGAAAGAGTTTCGTATTCCTGGAATACCGGAGTTTGTATTACTTGGATCGACAATTGACTTACACATTACGAGAGACCGACTAGCTACAGCGCAGGAGATGGAGGCATTTGCAGCCATAATTGAGCCGGTGGTTCGGACGGGGGTACAAATTGAGGACGTTCCTATGGTTATGGATTTTGCTGATGTATTTCCAGATGATTTACCCGGATTGCCATCGTCATGAGCCATTGAGTTCATAATTGAGTTGATAACAGGGACGCAGCCGATTGCCAGTCGACCTTACTGGATGGCACCAGCGGAGCAGGAGGAGGTGAGACGACAGTTGGATGAGCTATTGGAGAAGGGTTTCATTCACCCTAGTATGTCACCTTGGGGAGCTCTAGTACTGTTTGTGAAGAAGAAAGATGGTACGATGAGGATGTGCAAAACTATAGGAAGCTGAATCAGGTAACTGTGAGGAACCGTTACCTACTTCCTAGAATTGACGATCAACTTGATCAGTTGACGAGTGTCAGATTCTTATCAAAAATTGACTTTCGCTTAGGTCGTCACCAGCTGAGGATTCGAGAAGAGGATATCCAAAAAACCGCTTTCAGTATGAGATACAGGTTATTTGAGTTCGCAGTCATGTCGTTTAGGCTGACGAACGCTTCAACAATTTTCATGGACCTGATGCATAGGGTCATGAGGCCGTATTTAGATAGATGCATCATGCATTGGTCCTAGTTTGTTGGCAGCATCATAAGACGGAGGGACTCACCTTGGAGCTTGAGTCGACGATAAGGACGCGATACCCTCAGCAATTCTCTAGTATGAGACTTTAGTTACAGTTAAATTTCGGGATGAAATCTTATTTAGTTGGGAATAAATATAATGACCCATTTTATTAAATTTGCAGTCTTGGACGCCAGCTCAGATCTACGTGGATGTCGCGGTAGGCTACGACACACGGGGACTTAGCTATACTAGTTATTGTGTGTTGGATGCTTATTTGCGGTGAAATTTATGGAAATACATCGCATGTGTGTATGTTGCATAAAAATACGTGCGAGATTATGTGAACTATATTCTCCTCGATATGCGTGTCGACGCAGTTACCGGGCAGTTGACGGGATCGAATATTAGGTCGGGGAAACTAAAACACACAAATTATATAAAAATTGGTCAAGTAACTAATATGGAATGGGTATTAGGCGGCTAATGACGCGGCAGTACGCGTATATCGCGGTTCAGACGTGAAACCGGACGTCGAAACGCTTGAAAACACGGGTGAGTGTCCCGGTTGTGCCACATTTTGGTGTCAAGACATAAAGTCAACAACACTTATCCATATAAGCCATCACCTTTTCTCTCACCTCGCCTACACCTCACACACACACACACACACACAGACACACCGCACACACACACATGCACATAGCTGATCGGAGACCGAGAGGAGAATAAGAAAAGGGGAGAAAAAGGAGAAGAAGAAGTTGGGAAGGGGAAAAGAGAAGGTGGAGACGTCACGGTCGAGGTGAGTCCTCATTGTTTGTTGTGATTTCGGTGGGTTTCGGTGGGGTGGCCGAGAGTGGGGTTCGACCATAGAGGCCGAACCGAGCCAAGGTTGAGATGGCAAGGGTGTCTCCCCTGCCATCGATTCCACCGAGGTTGGGGTGGAGAGCAACCCCAACCCAAACCACCGAGGATAAATATAAAAAAAAGTTATGCTCTCGATCGAACCAGAAGTTCGATCGGGGAAGATGGTGAACACGCGTGGGCCGAGCCTGGACCGATTTTGGCCCAGGGTCGGGTCCGACCCTGTTGGATCGGGTCCGACCCTGTTGGGTCGACCCGACCCAAACCAGATTTTAAAAAAAAAAAAAAAAAAGAAAAGAGAATAAAAAGGAAAGAAACATTTGGAAGAAATTTCGAAAAATTGGAAAAATTCCAAAAAATTACATTTTGATCAAATCAATAGAAATTGATAAAGTTCTATGAAAAGAAAATATGTGGGAATGTCAGACGAGACTTTTTGTGAGGTTTTGCCTCGAAAAGCGTGAAATGGGAAATTTGGCCTGAAACTTTTAGAAATTGGTCGTACATTGTCATACTAAACTGGAATTGTTGATAAATGGCCATAGGTGGACACAGGTGATCAATAGGCGACCAAGGACCCAGTAGACTTGGACTCGGTGATTGATTACGGGGTAGTGGAGTACGTTGTGAGGTTTGTAAAACACAATGGAAAGACTCTTGAGTGTTTATTTTGCTCTACAATTCCATTCAATTCCAATATTTCCTTGTGGCTGTTCCTATATCTATATCTTGTCGTTGTTTGCACGGTTGGTTGAGTTACTCCCTTCAGATTTCTCGTTGTGTGTCTATGCATTCTAGACCATAGCATGTGTATCAAGAGTTCTCGGTAGATAACGACTTGAGCTAATGAACTGATACATGTGTCGGTGCGTCGTGGGTTTACGCCGGCCACCGAGAGGGACCAGGTGATAGCTAGTTGGACGCGCCCACTAGTGGGATCCTGAGAGGTATTCTGAAGTATGGTTTAGTCTGACTGGAATAGACACACACACATTTGCACTTTATTGTTATTTATGCATGCGATGCCCTACTTACAGTTGTATGTTTACATTCCGCATGTTTAATTAACAGTATTTATTGAATTCCATTTGCTTATTTGAATGCTCGGAGTAATTCCTTGAGATTTTACTGACTGGACTCATCATCCATTTTCTTCTATGATGATTGAGTGCAAATCCGAGTATAAGTAAAGGCAAGGGAATCTTAGGCGACTACCTCTGATTGTCTATCATCACGGACTACTTGTACGTGTGTTTTGTTTTGATATTTTGATTCTTTTGGGAATTGGAGAGTACCATGATATTGTTCATAGATAGCTCCTAGGGTACATTCGTTTACTTCTATATAGAATACTTTTCACGGTTTTTCCACAGTAGGATTTGTTAAATTGATTAATATTTCTAGCATTTAAGTATAACTCCCGCCGCATATGTCATTTGTACATTGTACACACAAGTGGATGCAAATTTCGACACAGGAAAAAACGGGCAGGTGTCGTACACATGTAGTTGGGCTGTCTGGTAAGGAGTATACAGAGTCACATCACCCCCGGGGCGAGGGTCGCCACACATGTGCCCAGATAACAACATTTTTTGGTTTCTATCTGATGCATAAGTTGGAGTCGGCGAAAGACACTTCATAGCAACGTAGTTAGTCGACTCGGGTTTATATCACCAGGGTTTAAGCACCTAAGCAGGTTTAATTCGATGTCAACTACTAATCTCGTTTAAAATTAAGTAAGGGATGAAACACTCCAGGAACATGATCATATTGTGCTGCGGACTCAGCAAAAGTTTGGAAGTATGGCTAGGGCAGTCGATGCTATAGGCAAGGCAGGAGGTCGCATGTTTTCGACCATGTTCGAGAATCTAGAACTCGTTGTCATATGAGGTTAAGCATATGCATTTCGAGTGTAGTTCGACAGTTAAACCGAATTTGTTTAGTACAGTAAAAGAGTTTTGAATACTTTAAAGGTGATAATAAAGTGAAATGACAAAGAAATGTCTGATAACATTTTCACCGTGATCGAGTAACTTGACAGGTTTTGAGTAAGGCATGAGCTGAGATAATATGTTGCAGGGTTGTCAATAGAGATGATAGAAAGAGCAAAGGTATCGTTGCAGAAGTTTTATTTCGTGTCCGTTTGGCAAACAACTTTATCTCGATAAAACATGATTACCTTTAAATTTGGATATAATGAATTTTGCATACGTCCAGGGCGCTCAATTGTTGTCAAGTGACATGGGAAAAAAATATGATTTGTGTGAGCGCGTAAAATGAGATTTACCAGTCGCGGATTAGTCAAAAAGAGATTTAAAGGACTTAATAGTAAAGACTACATTGAGGTTTCATACGATATCAGATAATGCTGACAGGTTGAGTCAGGATGAAACCTCGAGATGCGCATAGTCACACAGGTAGGATCAGATACATACACTAACGTTCTAGACAGTTAAAGCGGACATGAAAAAATACGCGAATAAGTATCGCGATGGGCTGAGCTATGAGGTGGACCACTGGTCTATTTGAAGGTTTCTCTCTTAAAGGGGCACAAGAGATTTAAGATCAAGGGCAAGCTCACGAGATTCAAAAGGTCGTTTTAGATTGTTCGACGAGTTAAGGATATCGCCTAGCAATTTAGTTTGTCGAGCCAATTAATAAGGGTTCATAACGTTTTCTATATTTTTATGTCTAAGGCTGGTCAGATCAAGATTAAGACATATGGTTGATGTGACTAGGATCGAAGTTAGTCCATATGTGACGTATATGAGCACCCCATTACGATAATGGACCGCAAGGTAAAAAAACAAAAGAGGAATGAAATACTAGTAGTACTCGATCGATGGCAGTACCATAAAAACGAGAGAACTTACTAGGGAGCGATACCACCAACTATTCCAAGGTAAAGTTTTAACTTAAGTTTGAATTTTGGGACAAAGTTACTTTTAGTTGGGAAGGTTGTAACAACTTCTTTAATTAATCTCAATTAATTGGATAATTACAAATTAAGACCTTAAGCTCGGACCAACGTGGACGCCGCGAAAAGTACAGGGCACACCTAACGAGGTAAATTGTGGTTATTTTATGTGATGCATGCTAAATTACTATGCTATTTTTAAATATTCACATTAAACTTGTGTTATGGTTTTATTGGTCACATTGTGTGGGTATATATAATTACGAGAGCGTAAGACGTTGCGGGGTGCGCGTAACGCGAATGCGAGAGTAGTCGGGGTTTAGAGGTCACGTCTCCCCCATCACATTACTCATCACATCACTATCCCCACTTTTCTCTCTTCTCCAAATCAAATACATATTTTGATCCCCCTCTCTATACCCGAACTCTCTCCTCTCCCTTTCATGTTCTCATATCACCTCTCGGTCTCGCTCACTTTTCCTCCACAACCTCAAGATCTCAGCCTCCTCTTGATTCACGTATATCTCGACAGTGGGACTTCCCTAATCGGAGACCTCTTTGTTGACCAAAGGTGAGTGGTTGTTGATGTTGTGAATTTTTGGAGAAATCGAGAGCTTTGATGATGTTGATGTTGATGTTGATGTTGATGTTGATGTTGATGTTGATGTTGTAGTGTTGTTGGTGTTGTTGGCGTTGTTGTTGTTGTTGTAGTTGTTGTTGTTGTTGTTGTTGTTAGAATGAAAAGAAAAAAAAATCGAATCAATCAAAAAAATGAATGAGGAAGAGTCTCTAGAGAGACAAATTCATTTCATCTCTCAACAACAACAACAACAACAACAACATAGCCTCAGTCCCAAATTAACTGGGGTCGCCTACATGGATCAAACTTTTCCATTGTGCTCGATTAAGTGCAATTGATGGTGAGCTTTTCAAACCATTCAAATCCCTCCTAATTAATCCATCCCATGTTAACTTTGGTCTGCCTCTACCTCGTCGAATTTCTACAGTTTCTATTGAGTCAAGTTTTCTAGTTGGGGCATTTGTAGGTCGTCATTTCATCTCTCTTGAGACAAAAAAAATTTTTATGGATGTTAGGTTGGGCAAGCCTATGCCCGACCCGGATCCGACCCAGTTAGGTCGGGCCGACCCGAGGTCGACCCAATTGGGTCAAACCAGAACCCGACCTGGCTAAACCCCCATATTAAATAATAATTTATTTTTTAAAAATAATTTAAATACAATTCTAAAAACAATAAATTATAGGAAAAATATGATAAATAGGTAGAAAATTATGAAAAATTCTAGAGAAATCAGAGAAAATAAAAAAATGGAAAAAATATAGAAAAGTAGTTTCCGAAAAAAATTTTGGGCGTTTGACACCCCGTGTTACTCAAAAAGCATGCCACAACAAAAATTTGGAATAATATTCTAATTTTTAGTTTTACATTATTAAATCATTAAATGTGATACTAAAACATTTTAAAATGATAAAATTGGACACCAAGAAATTAGGAGACTAGTCGTGTGTTTGGGCGCGCAGTTCGAAGTACGAGTTGAGTGAGTCTTTTCGAAGCGATTTTATAAGTGTCGAGGTAAGTAAACCCACGAGAAAAACAGCTTAAAATTTACTTATTTCCTTCTTAAGTTATTTATTTCACATTTACTTTTTGCTAATTCGGCTTCCATATTTTTATATTCCCGCGTATGTCTATGTATGATCGAATGGACGGTATGACCCTTTTCTAGCTCTCTCGTCGGTGACGATCTGATTATTGCTACGATGTTGGTCATACCTTAGACTATGCGTAAGATTTCTATCCACAAGTCGATGATTTCAAGAATGGGTTGACGTGAGACTCGCCTTCATCACAAAGCTCCTCTCATTTGAGGCGTTGGGCGGAAGTTTACCTTCCGACCAACAGAGTTTCTCATTTCGACTATGAATAGGAGACGAGAATTATCTTTCCTCCAGGGCCTTCTCAATTTAGTATTTGCGTCCCGGGGCTCGATAGCCATACACTACAATTGCGTCCCATATTCTTGATTATCTCGGCAACTTATATTCATGTTTTACATTTTTGTTTATTTACTTTATATGCATGAATTGTAGCCATTTTTTTGGATTTCATGTGAATACTAACTGAATTTCTCTGGGATTTACTTACTGGAACTAGTCATTATTTTTTGGTAGCAAGTTGCACCTCATACGACGAGGCGATGTAAAGAGCCACAATAGCTTCACTTGTAGGTGTATGTATTTATGTTCATAATACTTTTTGGGATCATTTTGAGATACTTATTACCTAATACATACATATTGACACTTATCATACTTTTTATTGCCTTTATTGATATATATGGTATCCTCTTGCCAAGTTTCTACCCCATAGGTTTCTTAGTCAATGCAAAACTCATTTACATTAATATTTGCATATTATTAAGACTTTCGCTATTAAAATAACTTAAATAAATCAAAACAAACAAATTAAGTCGTAAAACCTTATAACTTAGTATATTTTTCAACAAAATAATCTTTCAAACATTGAAATTGACTAAGTTGAATCATTTAATTATTAGTTCACGGGCCGTCATAGATAGGGTGCAGGTGACGTTTTCGACGACGTGTCCTACGATGACCGGAGCTCGTTTTGCCTCGAAATTTGGAGCCGTCACTAAGACACCCTAATGACATCCATTTGATGTGGCGCGCAGACCCTACATAAAAATGAGTGTGCGTAAAATAGTTTTTAATGCATAACACGCATAGTGTCTATCTCTAGGCGCGCACACGATGACTCTCATAGATGCGGACCCACCTACCATGTCATAAGGGTGTCACTTGGGGTGTCATTTTAGTATTTTCCCATTAAACATATGTCGATCCTATTTCACTTTAAATTAGACAACTCCTAATTCGACACAAATTTGAATCAAACTCACGAAACTATATCTTCTTCGTATCCTAATTCCAATTAGACAAAAACACACTTTAATAGGAAAATACTTAGAGTTGTACCTTAAAGCGCGCTAATGATGAGGCTGAGGCTAGGCTAAAGTTATTGATCATGAGGACGCCTCATCCATCTCACCAAAGATGCTTTGACGATTTTATTTTATTTTATTTTAAGAAGGGTTTATAAGAATGTTTTGTTTTTGTATTTTTTATATCAGAAAGAAACAATAATGTATGGTTACAAATGACACATTCTAGAAAAGATTAGGATGATATAGGATAAGATGTATATAATTATAGATTATTAGCGGTTTGAATAAATTTAATGAAATTTGTTGTTTTATAATATTTAACCAATTATTAATTATTATTTTTTGTGGTAAATAATATTAAGTTATATTTAAATTTAATTTAAATTTAATAAGTTTTAATAACGTATTGTATAACATGATTAAGTGTTGTAAAAGATTATTTTCTTGTAGTGAATGTAATGTCTAAGCTGCCCTCTAGTTTAAACGAGCTTTAAATCTGGGCTTTGCCCCTAATATGTTGCATCATTCTTTTATGTTCATAATATTTTTTTGTAAATAGCATAAAGAGGTTAAACAATCCTTATAGTGTATATAACTTTGTGATTAATACAATTTTTGGAGCTCTACTTTGTGATTAATAAAACTTTATAGAGCTCATCTCTATTTCTTTAAAAAAAGTTTAATAGCTAGTTAATAACAAGCTATATCTAACCAACAATCTACTCAAAAAAACAACAATCACACACACACACACTTATTGTATGATCGAACTCCATGAATATATTTAGAATATATGTTTGATTACCTTCATTGTTTTTTTATCCTCAAAACTATATACAATGTGTTAATTAAATAAATTTGGGGATGCATTGTTTTTTTTTATCACGATTGAAAAATTATAATAATTAATTATTAGTTATATTCGATTGCCAAAGCATCTAGCTCTACTGAGATTGATGGGGGCAACATTTGCCAAATACAAAGTTTGGGTTTCGACTCAATCATGTTTGGAATTAAGGATGTTTTAAATATATAATAATTTCTTATTAAAAAAAACTATTTTTTTGCCAAAGTGATTTGTATGGAAGTGTTACTAGTCAAGCCGGACAAGCATATTACAAATAGATTTTACAACACCGAATCACGAAACAAATTCTGAAAATGTTTACAATATAGTGAGACTCTAACCCTAGCCCTAAGGCAGGGACAATCACCCCAACAATGGGGAAAACTGCCCCAACAATGGGGACAACCATCACACGTAGGCGAAGATTAATTCTAACTAAATCTAAAATATTAGAGCGTAACCCACACAAAGAAAGAAACATAAGACAAACTGGATCTTAGCTGCTTCAACGACGAATGCCATCGTGTAGTACTATCTCATGTTGCACAACTTAGCATGAAACATAAACTCGAATCCATTTCGTCGGCTTCCATCATGTAGATCTACCCCTATCCAAAAAACAACACGCAGTATATGGCTACTGTCAGCCCCTCAATAATGTGACCAGAGTAAGCTGGCTAGGCAATGGAAAACCAAGCAATGACCGAGTTCCAAAGGACTCGGATGGTTCCATGGAGATTGATTGCATGCGGAACAGATGAGGCAATGCATAGGGGTGAAGGAGGTTGAGCCTTGGCACGCGCCTAGGCGCAGACAAGGTTATGCCTTGGCACATCCATTGGCACAGGTACGGGCAAGCCAAGACAGATTCCTTGGGCACAAGTAAGGCCGCGCTTTGGCAAGTTCCTTGGGCACGAGCAAGGCCGCGCCTTGGCAAGTCCTTGGGCACGAGCAAGTCGTTACCTAGACAGATTCCCTGGGCACGAGCAAGGTCACGCCTTGGCACGAGCAAGGCCGAGCTTTAGCAAATTCCTTTGGCACGAGTTAGGTCGCGTCTTGGCCAAACCTAGGCATATTCCTCAGGTACGAGTTCGGTCGCGCCTTGGCACGAAGGCCGAACCTAGGCAGGTTCCTTGGGCACGAGTAAGGCGATACCTTGGCGGATTCCTTTGGCACAAGCAAAGTCATGCCTTGGCACGAGCAAGGTCGCGCCTTGGCACAAATAAGGCATACCTTGGCAAGGGTTGACAAATCTTGACTTGGGCATTGACCAAGTCAAAGTACGTTTGGTCTCATTTCGGGATGTTTCCTATTGGAGCTGAGGAAACAGCTTAACATCTACTATAAGGGGAGGTGTGTTCTCTCATAGGGGTGGCATGGGCAAAGAAGCAAGGGAGACCATCAAGCATGCCTTGGGCAACCATGCCAAGGCAAGACTCATGGACGGACCATGGTGTCGGCCACCCCGAACCGGTGGGACTCGGACAGACCGAGCTCCGGCTAGCACCCAGGGTGCCTAACCGCGCAGCTAGGCACCACAAAGCAGACCCTGACCCTTGAGCAAGGCGAATTATAGGCTTGGACGGACCAAGTCAAGTGCGGTTATAGGCGGTTATGTAACTACCTTGGTCATGGCTTATGGCATGACCAAGGCACGTCCCAGCAACTTCCAGGCACTATGAGCATGTGCCTATTAACTAGGTGGTCAAGACGGTTATGGAACCAGATGGCAGCAAAGGAAGGAAGCAGTTAGGTGGCTGTTTTGAGCACTACATGGGTGTGGTGGTTTACTTAGTCTCAAGTGATGTACAGAGGACAGCTGTCCTTAACAGTTGTGTAACCAACTTGGCCGTTTTGCTATAAAGCCAATGCATGAGAGCATGAGAGGGCACAAGTTTATGCATGAGATGCATGAATTGTATATAGAGTTCCAGTGTTGTATTCCCAATTGAGAGCTAGTAAAACGTTTCCTTGTTGTTATTGCTTGTTGTCTCTTTATTTTGAGTGTTGGTTGTGCTGAACTAAGGTGGTCCTTAAGCACCACGGGATTGATTGAGCGAGAAAAATTTCCTTGAAAAAAACCCATCTCTTAATATCCCCGTGACAGCTACTGCCCTAGGTAGTGTTGTCAAGAGGGAAGAGAAAATAAGAGAAAGGGAAAAAGAAAGAGGGACAGAATAAGAGGAGTTGGGGGAATGGGGGATAAAGAAAGACGGCATGTGGAGGGAAGAGAGGAACAAGAAGACGGGGAAAGGGGGACGCGACGGGACGAAGAAAATAGGTGGGAGGAAAGGGAGGAGTGAGAATACGAGAGAGGGGCGAGAGAGGTGAAATGGAAAGAGAGAATATGAGAAGGGAAAAAGAGAATGAGGCCTTGGATTTTTGGGAACGGGGGGCGGCGTGTCACGGCCCAATAATTAATACACGTTTAATTCGTAAATCAGGACAAAATGACCCGTGACGTGGGACCCGCAACGCGATACGTGTCACTACCGAGGCACGGTGGCCGAGGTAAATGGTATATTTGTGTGTTGTATGCCTAGTGTCTCAAATCAGTTTACTTACATACACACAGCAATTCCTAAGCTATCCGGCTTCCGTCGCGTCAATGTACGCACCCAAACCCCGTAATAGCTCCTCTAGGATCCTAACAGTTGAAAATTTATCAATTTAGTGTTATTATTACTTATTCATAATTTATAAGTTGGTCGAAATCGGTCGAAATTGAGTTCGAGACCAATTTACCGATTTCGCGTTTTTCGAGGTAAACCCCCTGTATAACGCCTCGACCGACTCCCGAATTTTTCACTTTTTACAGAAATATTGAAGTTTTATTGATTTGGGTCAAAAATATATTTTTTCCCATTTTTCTGGAATTTTCCTGAATTTTCCATAATTGTTTTTTATTGATTTGGGTCAAATAAAACTTCCGAAAAATTCCAGAAAAATGGTCATTCGTGTAACCCGGATAGAGCGTATTGCGAGGCGGACAACCCGTACAACCCATAGGCGCTATTCGGTCGGCCGATGTGTTACACGGATGACCACGTGGACCGGGTTACACGGATAGCGCGTATTGCGAGGCGAACAACCCGTACAACCCATAGGCGCTATTCGGTCGGCCGATGTCCACGTAGGATGTCCACGTGGACCGGGTTACACAGATAGCGCCTTTTCAAAATGTGCTATCTGTGTAACTCGGTCCACGTGGATGACCTTACACAGATAGCGCCTTTTCAAAAGGCGCTATCTGTGTAAGGGCAGTTCTACGTGGACCGTCCACGTCAGCAACAAAATCTACCCACTTTGATAGCGCCTTTTAAAAGGCGTTATTGCCTATTCTGGTGAAAAAAAAAACACCACCTTATTTTTCGGATTTAAACTAAAAACATTAGGACTTTTGTAAAAAAATTCAATCATTTTCCATTCAAATAAAGTTTTCTCGATGCGTTTTCCTTAAAATTGACACATGTGACCTACCCATCTAAAATGTCTTTTCACGCATTAACTTTACTTTCCCCGTTTTTTCTCCAAGCCTCATTTGAGCAAAAGAAAAAGTAGGGAAAGATCAAACAGAGCGAGGAATGATGAAGTCAAGTGACATTGGTCTGGCATGGATGAAGGCGGAGTTAACTTTTAATAGCTAATTTGGAAGAGAGTTGCAAATAATCTTATTTGATTATCTAAATTGTATACGAATTATCTTTCAACTCACACCCAAATGTGCGAGATACCTCCATACTTCTTAGAGGAGTTATCTCCTTGAAATTAATATTGTTAGTTTCTGAATGGAATAAGTTTATTGTATGTATACCTGTATACATAGTACCATATTTATATAGGTAAATCTAGAATACAAGAAAGGAAAGTAATTACAAAAGGAACCTACGAGATATCGGGGATACTAGTTTCCTTAACAGCTGAATACAATATTCAGTTTCCTTAACACCCTCCCTCGAACTCAAGTTGGTTCAACTTGAGGTTGTAGATCGAATCGGTAAACCTGACAAATCTAAGGTTCATTGCGGAGCAGATCAACGACCACCTAAGATAACAATCAAAGGTTCGTCGCGGAGCAGATCAACGACCACCGAAGATGACAATCTAAGGTTCGTTGCGAAGCAAATCAACGACCACCGAAGATGACAATACAAGCTAAGGTTCGTTGCGGAATGGATCAACGACCACCGAAGATGCCAATCTAAGATTCGTTCTTTGAACGGATCAACGACCACCGAAGATGACAGGAAACAGATTCTGATATGGGAGAGTCAGAACAACGGAACTGTAGAACAGCTGATATCAGAGACGACGGAGCAGACGACGGAGTCGACGACGTAATCGACATAGTCGATAGATTGTTGTGTCTCGCACAACCAAAGGTCAAACAGATTATTGTGTCTCGCACAACCAGAGGTTAGACAGATTGTTGTGACTTGCACAACCAGAGGTTAGACAGATTGAATAAACTGGAGGCAGGCTGACAAGGGCACTAGCAGCAGGTATCGGACGAAACGACGGCAGAGCAGGGGCGGCAACAAAGACGGAGCAGTGGCCGAGCGAGTGGCGGCGAGGAGCGGCAACGACAGCGTACAGGTGGCGGGGCGTACAAATTAGACGAGAGATCAGGCGGCCCACAGATCAGTCACCATGTTCGTCATCAAATCATCAAAAGATCAAATCACCAACTCCACCACCACAGCCTCACTAATCCCCTCACCCCCTCTCTCTCTCTACAAAGCAATCGCATTGAGTCGGGCACCGAGACGGGCGGCGATCGCGACTCCAAGATCGAACGTCCACGTCGCGGCGACTGAGCACCATGTTATAGGAGTGTCACTTATAATGTAATTCTAGTATTTTCTCATTAAACATATGTCGATCCTATTTCACTTCTAATTACACAACTCCTAATTCGACATAAATTTGAAGTGTTAATTTTGTTAGATAACTCACGTCACTATTGATCATATCTTAATTCTAAATGGAGGAAACCACTCTTTAATTAGCATTACCAATCCATATAGAGATCGGAATTATATATGTTGTAAAGTTGTAATCGGACTACTTTTGTGTTTAATCTATATAAACCAATTAAACAACCTCTCCTTTCATCGATCGATCACACAAACTCATGCAAGTCTTGAGAATTTATCAACTCCCACTAGAACAATTTCGGTATTTAATAGAGGTTTTTAAACCCCTATTAAAGGAGGATGTTATTAAATAACACCTAATTGATAAGAGTGTTTAAAAAAACCTCTATGTAATACATGTATTAAAAATTAAAACATAACACATTTTCACATGACATTTAATAACGCTCTATTTAATAGATGTTTTAAAATCTCTATTAAATGCCGAAAATATTCAGTGTCATGTCTACTTTTGTGTTTAGTCATGGCGGGTTCATAGATAAATATTCATGGGTCCTGGATTGTATTGCTCACCATTATGATTTGTAAGTGTTTTTTATATGGTTTTTGTTTTGATCAAACCCTTAATTAGTTCAATTAATTTAGAGACTAATTGCCTTGTTTTGCTTAATCGATCGGTGCCTTTTAATTTTTTTTTTTACCTTTTTTTCTTCGTCAAAACTATATATGAAGATGTTTTTCAATTTTTTTTCTAGGCTTGATAGACAAACATGTCGTAATTTGTCACGCTTCAATTTCATTTAAACTGTATATATTCTTGTTTGTGATTATTATGTGTCCAAACTACGATCCAAGTGATGAATAATGATCATTAGATTTCATGCCCATTGCATTATATGAAATATTACCCTTAATATTGTGTGTATAACTTTTTTATATTTCTAAGTGTAAATCAAAGCATTACGAATTTTTGCAAAAATTTTAAAACATCAGGGATATATTTGCATATGCATTAGACCTTTTTTTTTAATTGAATTGTGTCTAACTTTTTATGCAGCGATTTTATCTACGTTTGCTGTCGCGAAGAATGAAAGTCGAAAGTTGGGGATAGTGATTGGTATAGACCTTGGCACAACTTATTCTTGTGTTGGTGTCTACAAGAATGGACACATTGAGATCATAGCCAATGACCAAGGAAACCGAATTACGCCGTCGTGGGTGGCGTTCACCGACGGCGAGAGACTCATCGGTGAGGCCGCAAAGAACCAGGCAGCCGCTAACGCTGAACGCACCGTCTTCGACGTGAAGCGACTCATTGGAAGAAAGTAATTACATGTCTTCTCTTTTTTATTTTTTTGGTCTACTGCACCCAATATCCGGATTATCCTACTACTTCTCTTTGACTTGTTAATTAGTTTGTTCTGTCTTTTGTTTTTCTTCATGTTATGTGTACAATAATGTAGAGTGTATTAATAGTAGTACTGGTGATCAGTGAACATTTTTCTTTTGTATGTGTTTGTGTAGATTTGATGATGAAGTAGTACAAATAGACATGAAGCTTTGCCCATACAACATTGTGAACAAGGATGGAAAGCCATACATAAAAGTGGAGAAAGATGGAGAGAGCAAGGTCTTCAGTCCTGAGGAGATCAGTGCGATGGTTTTAACCAAGATGAAGGAGACAGCCGAGGCGTATCTCGGGAAGAAAATCAAGGATGCCGTCGTCACTGTTCCTGGTAATTTCGATGTGAAGACGACACGTTAATGAGCCGCTTCGCCATTTTTTTTGTTCTGCTATAGCACTTATATATATATATAGAATGCTTGTTACAACATAACATTCATGATTCTTATGTTATATTATGTGTTAATGTGCATGCAGCTTACTTCAATGATGCTCAAAGGCAAGCTACCAAGGATGCTGGTGTGATTGCTGGTTTGAATGTGGTGAGAATTATTAATGAACCGACTGCGGCAGCTATCGCCTATGGCTTGGACAAGAAGAGCGAGGACAAGAAGAGCGAGGACAAGAACATCCTAGTGTTTGATCTTGGCGATCGATAATGGAGTCTTCGAAGTCTTCGAAGGTGAGGATTTTGATCAAAGATTGATGGACTACTTCATCAAATTGATCAACAAGAAACATGGGAAGGACATTAGCAAGAACAACAGGGCTTTAGGGAAGCTAAGGAAAGAGTGCGAGCGCGCAAAGAGAGCGTTAAGCGACCAACACCAAGTTCATGTGCATATCGAGTCTTTGTTCGATGGTGTTGATTTCTCCGAACTGCTTTCCCAAGCACGCTTCGAGGAGATGAACAGCGATTTGTTCAAGAAGACCATGGCACCAGTGAAGAAGGCTTTGAAAGATGCAGGACTAGAGAAAAACCAAATTGATGAGATTGTTCTTGTTGGTGGAAGCACTAGGATTCCCAAGGTTCAACAACTTCTCATGGAGTTCTTTGATGGCAAAGAGCCCTCTAAGGGAGTGAACCCGGATGAGGCAGTCGCTCACGGCGCCGCCATCCAAGGAAGCATCTTGAGCGGAGAGGGCGGCGACGGAACAAAAGGTATGTATACATATATATACATATAACATATGCAGTATGTTCTATATATGTTCTATGTTCTGCTTCCTATCTAACTGTCATAACTGAATCTATTACTGTCACTAAAATTTTTGCATGACATTTCAATGCTTATCAGATATCCTTCTGTTAGACGTCGCTCCTCTCACGCTCGGTCTCGAAACAATTGGCGGCGTGATGACCAAGATCATTCCAAGGAACACTGTCATTCCTACAAAGAAAACTCAAATCTTCTCTACTTACAGGGACCAGCAAACAAGTGTGTTAATTAAGGTTTATGAGGGTGAAAGGAGTTTAACTAAAGACTGTAGGGAACTCGGGAAATTCGAGCTTTCCGGCATTGTTCCTGCTCCAAGGTTTGCATTGCTTTCAGCTTGCAAATACTAATTCTTTAACTTCTCTAACAAACTATTATGCTATTATGCATATGAGTAACAAAGCTGATCATGATCATGATCATGATCATTTTTTTTTGTGGCTCTTTGTATGTAGGGAAGTTCCTCAAATCGAAGTCTCATTCGAGGTGGACGTCAACGGCATTCTCCATGTCCAAGCACAGGACAAGGCCTCTAAAAAGTTTGAGAAGATCACAATCACCAACGACAAGGGTCGGCTTAGCCAGGAGGAGATTGATAGGATGGTAGCCGAAGCGGAGGAGTTTGCGGCGGAGGACAAGGCAGGCGATTAAGGAGAGGATTGAGTCAAGGAACTCATTGGAGCATTATGTGTACAACATGAAAAACCAGATAAATGACAAGGACAAGCTTGCAGAACAGCTTAAATCGTCGGAGAAGGAGAAGATCGAGACGGCCTTGAAGGAGGCCCTCGAGTGGATGGATGATAACCAAAGCGCCGAAAAGGAAAGAGTACGACGACATGCTGAAGGAGGTTCAAGATGTTTGCAACCGGGTTGTCGCGAAGGTGTACTTTAGAGCCGCTGCTAATGCTGAGCCTGAGGAGGCTTAGGCTAAAGCTGATGATCATGAGGAGGACTCGGAATCCTACTCTCATGCACATGATGAGTTATGAACAAGGCTTTATATATGCACACAACAAATAGGAAAGCATACAACAAACAGGATTTTTTCTTCTTTGTTTTTTTTTTTTTTTTTTTTTTTTTTTTTTTTTTTTTTTTAAGTCGGTAGGATCTCCCCTTAAACCTTGTATTTTGGCAAATAACGCCTTATGGCGGATTCTTTTTTCCTTTTTATAATGGTTTATAGGAATATTTTGTTTTTGTTTTTTAAACTATAGGTTATGATGATATAGGATAAGTAGTGCATATAATTCTAGATTGTTTGCAGTTTAAATAAATTGAATTTATTTTTATTTTTATTTTTTTTAATTCTTGCCCTTTATCTCAATTTGGTTTTACGTTTTTTGAGAATGTTTTGATCAAGTACTTTGTTTGTTCATTATTAGGTTTGTGAATTGAAATGTCAATATGACGTTTGACGAGCACGAGATTTTAGGTTTCCTTTCAAAAAAAAACCAATCATATAAAATGTACATGTCAATCTACTACCTAATAACTTTTTTTACTAACAATGCAACATAAAATAAATAATAATAATAATTGAACAAAAACAATATAAAATCTCCAATTCTAAATTAGTTGAGATCAGAAGCACAAATAAAATTATTTCATTCCACTTGATTTAATGCAACCGATGGCAATCAAACCCTAAACCAACTCCACCAAACTACATATCATGGATGAGGAGCTTTGCAGTGTTTTGAAATCACCAAACTTGTGTTCTTAGATTAGGTTATTAGATTGAATAAAAGAGTAGTGCTAGATGATCCGAAACAGACACTCAATTGTTGGTATCCCTAAATAGACATCGATTTGCGTGTGCACAAACATCGACACGCATATCAATGGACACCAATAACATAGTGTCCAAAAAGAGGTCGCCCAATCATTTTCCTGAATAATATGTCTGAGTTTAGCTGAGAAGTGAGAATGTATAATCCACCTTTCATGCTTACAGTTCAAGCATAATTTCTCTCTTACTACATCAAAAGGCTTCACTGCCTCATATTTTTTAAACAAACATGCTATTTTCAGCACAATTAACTCAAGCTCTCCTTGCCCAACTCATCTATCTTTACAACTTCAAAAGAAAAAAAGAAAAAAAACAGAGGCACCTAAATTAGAAATTAAAGGCCCAATAAAAGGATAAAACAACCGTAATTATCGGCAGAGGGAGATGCTAAATATATACTCTGGTGTAAGGGGCGTAGAAGGTTATGTATAAATACATCGAGACTTGAAGAAAGCTTCCATGCTGAGTAAAAAAGGCATGGCATCGATCAATCGATTTTCCTGATCCAGGGCCAAGCTGATTCACAAAGATCAGAAGGGGAGCAGCCGTCGTTATCCTTTGAAACTATGTCTGCATTTTGCTTCACGAGAAATTCAGCGATGGCTTCTCTGTCACACATTGCAGCATAATGCAAAGGGGTTTGGCCTTCGTCATCCTTGCATTGAGAATTAAAATAACCATATCAGTATTAAGTGCAAGGTGGAAAACCTTTACCTGCGAGAAGTCTATTTTGTTTGATTAAACCGCTCGCTATAAGCGGCATCACTTGAGGTGAGATTTAAAAGGATCATTCAGCGTCACCATGCAGAATGAGGAACACCAATTCTCAAATCACAAACCTTTGACACAAAAAAATCAAGTTCGAACGATGTTTTTCCACCGAAATTTGCTCAAAAAATGAATCAGTAGAAGTAAAATGGTAGCTCCTGCATTACCTTGGCATTGACATCAGCGTTGTTGCTAACTAGGAGCTCGGCAACTTCAAGATGCCCTCGGTCAACAGCCCAATGTAATGGGGTCCGACCCTCACTATCTGCATTGATATTGAAATTAACATGTCAATGGGACAAGATTCATAATATACTTCATCAACTCCAAAAAATTTCCAGTCACAACTTAGTTGAAACTTAGACTTAATATCTCAACAAGTAGATGCTAGGCAAAAGAAATTAAACCACTTTAGTCCCTATAAAAGCAAAAAATAAAAAGAAAGAAGAATTTTCTTCACTAGAACAATTTTCACACTCCAAACCAACACTCAATCCACACATCACACAAATATATGGCGAGGTCTCAAAGCAGAACTACTTTGCATTTTTTAATCATAAAGCCGCCTTTCTTCTCTAACTTCAAAGAGATGCCAAACAACCAATTTTTCCATGGTATGCGAGCCTTGGATAGAAAGGGTACTGGAAAAACTCAGTGAAGAGTTAGGAAGAACGGAAGTAGCTCCAAGCAGGTTTGAAGCTGAAGAACAGAAACCTAAATGAAAGCACAACAGAAATTTGTTGATTGACCTTACTTGTTCTCACGTGCATAAGATTATGCATGAACTGATACTGAGAACATATATTTAATTAAGACAACTTCCTGAAGAAAGTTGCAAAATGTATCTATCAATATCAACTAAAACAAACCTTACTTTCTGCATAATTAAATACTTCTCAATTAGCATCATAGAAATCCAAATTATTTAAAGATACGCTTGAAGAAGCATTACTAGAATCCTATGATTATAAACAATAAACTACATGAGAAATGATAAAAGTTCTACCCATAATTATGTTGTCAAACACTCAAAAACAAGGATGCAGAATAGCACAAGAAAATACAGCAAATCAATATATGTACAGCAACTAATAACCTAAACAAAAACAGGGTCCACGACTGACAGGATTCTAGGATATCTTATTAAAGTAGATGACTGTAAAATTATATACACGAGATACTTGGAAAATTGATGGAGAAGCTTTCTTGCCATTTTTTTTTATTTTTTTATCAGAACTTTACTTGCTAATTTTCACATGAAAAAAGTTGTCTCACCTATCAATTGAGAAATTGATTTTCAAGGCATAGAAATGAACAACGAATTTCCAACTTTACTCCAACCCCTTTTACGATTCTTACCTTCTAAGCTCTTCTACACCTCAACCTGTCACCCCTTTTGTGTCCTCCCATTTAAAACATAAAATGTTCACCTTAACCTTCTTCAAAAGACAAGTATAAATTTTTAACTTGCAACAATTAAATGAATAATACCATAAAATGCTAACTATTATAATTTTTTCTCTATTAGTTAATTGGTTTCTAAATATGTGCAATATGCGTGCATGCTTGCTGGTATCTATTGAATTATATCCAAGTATCCAACAGAATGATGAGCAGCAATAACAATCTAGAAGGGAAAAAAAACTAGTGATAACAAGGAGACCATCACGAGAAGAACGTAATGTAAAGAGTAATTAAAAAAAAAAAAAAAAAAAAAAAAAAAGACAGACATACCCTTCAAATTCACTGATACACCATTATTAATATATTCAAGTATGTTATTAATATCTCCTTCTCGTGCAGCAGCATGTATTGCATCCAGCTGCCTGAAATAAAATAAATGTGAAGATAGCATTATTCACAAAATCCTAGTAACAACATAATCTCACTAAAATAATTCATAAAACCAAAGGATCCAATATCTTCTAATGTAAATTGCAAAATTGACTTGTTCTCCTAGACTGCCAGTGCCATCAGATATCCACTCATAATCCATAAAATGAAAAAAAAAAAAAAAAAATCCAACATCTCTTAAAGTAAATCACAAAATTGGCATCGTTTGCTTTGCATAATATATAATACAAAAACCAAATACTACACTATTAAGCGAATCCAAACATGAATTTCCAAAAAAGACACATGCCGCTAGATGTTTACATAAAAAATTTTATTTAGAGTCATAGCATTGTTCTAGGTTTGCATGTGCATGGTAAAAATTTGCAAGAACAGTAGGTTAAACAATAATCACTGATCGAGCCCTTGCCTCTAGCCATAGCTTTTACAACACAATTCAATGCATGAAGATACTAATACGCTTTGTTAATAACATCAATCCGCAAAGAAGTGGCATCTCTCCGGACATAGTGAAGAAGAGATGAAAATATTAAGGTGAATACGTGCAAAATTAGAGAACATTATATCACTGTAGCAGTTATGCAATAGATCCTCAAACATGCTATTAGAAATAGAACACAGGCGGGGTCAACTAAGGTAATTAGAGGGAGAAAAAAAATTCAAAGATATAACCATCTAGGCAATAAAAGATCATCAAAATTTTAAGCAAACAGTAAGAGGTTAAAGGGAAATAATCCCGGTCTAGAAGAAACACGAAATAGATAGGAAAAATAGCATCACACGTCAAATTGACCTTGTCGTTGATGTTGATGTCAACGTCTGTTTCTAACTGTTAATCCCGTTACAGGCGAAGCCAACTAAGAAATTGAAAAGTCACCCTTCTTCAAGTGTAAATCTGGATTTATTTCTAACTTTATTACAAAGGCACAATACTTCTCTTTTTTTCCTCTTATGATTCAATTAACAAAATACGGTGCACGTTTTGCTTCATCACTTTTTGCCAGAGAGACCTTTTTTGCTTCTTATAGGTCAAAGTCTAACTGTCATTCCTGCTCATTCCTCTAGCAAACAAAATTTCCAAGTACACAACAACACAGAAAAATTTACATTTTACCTCCTCGTACACTCAGTTTTAGGCAAACATGCATCAAGATACAGAAAGTGTCATTGGCATAATATTAAACCACATTGAAAAACCAAAAAGCTGCATTGACTGTGAAAGAGATAGTTTGAAGACCTTACAGTTGATTTTCGGGCTCTTCGTCGTAAACAAGGGAACTGAAAACTGGTCCCATTGTACCTTTAGCACCTGAATTACTAGAATCAAAATCTCCATCTCCATCTGCGCTTTTCTAAATCATATCATATATGAAAATTGCAGAAAAGTGAGAAAAATAAACTGCAAAAAAAAAAAAAAACTTGAACAAGCAAAAATCCCAAGATAAAGATATCCATGTCAAATGAAATCAAAAGAACTTACAGACGTGGAGCCACTAGCCCAAGTAGGATACAGCTCGGTAACAATTTCAATATATTTCTGCATTGCTTCTTCCGGATGCATAGTACCCAACTTTTGCCATGCATTCCTTCAAAATCACATAAACAAATTTACGACTTCGTTAAGTATCCATGAGAGCATTTTCTAACATTATAATTTATACATAGAATTAACAACCACGTGAAACACAAATAGTAATACCAATCACCATACAAAAGCCAGTTCTCAGTGTTTTTACACATTATAAGAAACATACCACATAAAATCCTAAAATAGGAGCAAGGGACTTTCTCAACAGGAATTTATAAGACAGTTCCATATGTACAAGTAAGGGGATAAATATGAATAGATATGTCATAATTCGGTCAGATTTTACTAACTTGGTATGCAGAACTCAAAAAAAGCCAAGACTTTATAAAAGGTTTACAGAATTATATAGTCATAGAACTCCCCAAGTACATGAGAAACTATGCTTAAGAACAGAAACGTTCAATGGGCAAGAGCTGTAGCCAATCACACCTTCATGGATAAGTAAGATTAACAAAGAAGTTATCCAAAGTATAGTCATTAAGCGAACAATACAACCAAAGAATGCATCTTCGATTTAATCACTAACAAAACCACAATGAACTGTCATGGAGACTAGTATCACTTAATACAAGTGGTTACCATTTTTTCCAATCACAATGTGTTTTGCCAGTCAAGATGAACTAATAGGATCTCTTTTCGATACACGAAAAACTATGAAGCTAATCTTGGAAATTCACTTAAAGGGAATTTATGCTCCATAATTCTCCATTGAATTGAAATGCATTGTACTTCAAAAATAATTTAAAGAGAATCTTCCAAGCTCAACATTATCAAGTAAGTTTTTTATACCATTTCGCCCTCGCCGTCATCTTAAGCGGCGACGGCTGTGGAGCATTGCAAGGACCCTCAGTGGAAATCTTATACAGCCCATAAAGCTGCAATTGAACCTCACTCGAAACCTTCGCAGACAACCTATCCGCCGCCGCCGTAGCCACAAACGCCGTCGCGGCACTAAACGCCTCATCAAGCTCAGTACTTTCCACTCCCTCCCAATCATCCTCATCTTCCCCCAAAAAGCTCTCACTCCTCCTCTTCGCATTCTCCTCCTCATAAACCCTAGACTCCCCAACACTCCCCAAACCTCCGAATTTGTCAACAACCAATGGCTCTCTCTCACTCACACGCTCTTCGGCATTCAAAGACTCCATTGAAGTGCCTTCTGCGGGTTCTCCTCCACGAACGACTCTCAAATTCTCTTCCCTGAACGACATCACCACTGAAATCAACTTCGCGACCAGAAAAGCGAAGATCACACCGATGACGACTGATTGCGCGAGCTCCTGCCAGTCGCCCATTGTCGAAACCCTAGAAACTCGATCGGACAAAGAAACCCCTTTTTCTGGGTCGATTGGGGGCCGATTTGAGAGCGACAAGTGACCAAATTGAGCGCGGAGAGTGGGGGATTTTGGGGGTTTCGTGGAATTGAAGAAGTGAGAGTGGGAGAGGAGATTGGTGAGGCGAGGAGGAAACCCTAATTTGAGAAGGATTTGTGATTTGGGGGTTGAAGACGTTTTGGTTTTTTTGGTGGTCTGTGAAGAGGAGGAAGAGAAGACGACGATGGGGTTGTGCTGTGCGAATGGATCAGCGACTTTTGATGTCAATCGTCTTCGTCAACGCCACGTGTCCTCACTGTATATTATACTGGAGTTTTTCCTTGATTAGTACTGTTTGGGAAAAAATATATCAACCCAACACACCCTCCAAAATATTTTCAAAAGTAACACACTTCTCGCCACGTCACTGCCACATAACCTTGTTGGTTGGTGTGGTCACTGGAAAACGTGACTGCAAGTAACGTTTTCCAGGTGAAGTTATTTTTTTTTAAATGTTGGCAGAGAAGACCTCCTTCAAAGCTTTCTTATGGAGCTTCAAAGGTTGGCCTTCTTTGCCACATTGTTGTTGATTTTGGCCTTATTTGTTTACATCGACTATGAATTAAAAGTTTTAGTTGAAAAAGATTTAACTCTTGATATTGCCAATTTGCGGCGATGTTCAATATCTCCTTGTTTATTTTATTTGGTAGTAACTGAAGTATGTAAATCAAATTTCACACCTGAGTACTACTTTCGTATTTCCATGTAATGAAGGGATGTCCTGAGATGGTGTCATTTCTAACAATATTAGATAGAAGATTACTACATCTGCGTGTTTCATTTCACCTTGTTTATTGAAAAAAGTGTAGTCCATGCAGGAAAATTAATGGATTACACTAATTACCTAAACCAAGAAAATCTATTTGAAGTGCATTGTAATATGCTGTAGCACAGAAACCTTTGCCTCGCATGATTGGAATTCTATAGAACAATGAAGCCATTTAGGAGTCTAGAAGTTGTAGATGCCCACTTGGTAGTGTTCGAGTCCACTACGTGTCTTGTTGCCAAGTAGGTTGCGCTGCTTAAGCACTAAAACCTTAATGCAGATGACGACTAGAGAAGCATAAGAACTTCCAATCACTTCTAAAGGCTTTGCGTTGTACATCAGTTGTACGATTTGATGCATCCTACTCTGATCTATCTAAATATATTATGCAGGCTATGGTAACTAAATTCTCCTCCATCTCAACAAGGAAGTTTTCGAATGCTTTGAAGGTAGAGAACATCGACAAATAGTAAATATGGGAGTGCAAGGTTAAATGGAGCTGTTGTTTCCAATAATAACATACACAAAGTTTCAATACAAGAGGTTCAACACATCAAAAAAAATAAGTTAAAACCCATCAAAAATGAAGAACTTGAAATTTTAATTGCTATAAATGATGAAATTGGTAGGTGATCAACTACAAAGCAAAAAAAAAATGAGAAAATGTCTTATAACAGTTTAGAAAAAGTCCTAGTCTGACCCCAAATAATGACTTTCAGTCCCACACCGTGTTCTCTTTACGACTCGGACATTACGATTTAAAGCTAGTGGAATATCCGAATCACTCACATCAGCCGGATTTTGAGCATCTTCTCTTTGAATATCATCGATGTCACGCATTCCACTAACATGAGTACTTGTACTCCCAGAGAAATTCATCATTATTGGACTTGCATGAAAATGGCGCGAAGATGTAGGTGCCCTGTCAAATGGAAAGGCTTTCATAGCCTCGAATGTCATGTTGGGAGGAACTGATGGAGTATGTGGAGTCACAAACTCGTTGAGAGGCACTGATGGAGTATACACTGGAGTGTCATGCCTCGAAGGTGTATCAGCATGGGAAGAATGATGAGAAGCTTGAAATGAACTGGGCATATTATGCATCCGATAATCTGCGCGTACTGCAGTCAAAGTCGATGCAACTACATCTCTAATACGTGCAATGGAGACATCTTCACCCAGTGTCAACAAATGAATTGAAGTAATTCCATGTGCCTACATATAAAATATTTATGAAGTTTTATGCGAAAGTACAAGGAAAATAACTATTTGAAAGGCTTCATGACTGAAAAAAATGAAATTGTACTTACCAAGGCCTCAGCAATAGCTCCACGGGGAGACATAAAGCGTCGTGTAATGCGACGATACCATAGCATGTACGGGTTGTAAAAGTCCATTGGCTCCTCTAATATTTCATCAGTTGCAATATTGGAGGCACGTTCATTCCACATGCAGACATAAGCACTATGTTCTGCGCTCCAATCCTTATCTGTCTTCCCTCTCAAGTCAATCTTATGTAGTTGCATGCTTGTGCTCTGTAAAGGTGGTATCCTTTGTCTCAAACCGAATTGTCGCATGACTCTATCGGGATTATACATTTCGACAACACGAAGAAAAAAGCAAAGGTGCCCTCGTTCGCCAAATAGCACGACCACTGCTACAGTACGCAGGCAGTCCATTATCACTATCTCAGGATACGGTTCACATATTACCTGTAGTCATTAAAAACAACTTGAAATGAATAAAATATGCATTTTCCATGATTTCGACATAAGCACTAGGTGGAAAAAATAATTATGTATATGTCTTACTTCATCGGGTGCTTGCATGTCAATCATTTCTCTGTACTTTGTTAGCACGTGCATTGATGTTCCCGTGGTCTCCAACGCATGTCTCCACCTTTACAAATGAGAAAAATAACACAAAGCATGCATGACGGCACATGTAGATAAATAAGAAGAAATTGAAATTATTAGGTGAGAAAATACTAATTACCTATGACCAAATAGAGGAGGTGGAAATAATTCTTCGTTTTGTATGATGTCATCTCGAAGAACGTTTCCCATTATTGGTGCAAGAAACGGCAACCTATCACATGCCCATAATTGCAATAAGATGACCGGACCTGCAATCTCTAATCCATCAATGTCAGCTGCAAGACATAATTGTCTATATAGGTGAGCCAGAGTTGCACTACCCCAACTGTATTGTCATGCCGCCTCGAAATCCTCCAAAAATTGCAGATACGTGATGTGAACGAGGTTGTTAGACTTGTCTGCAAATAAAGTTCCTCCTAGAAGTTGTAGGATGTATGCTCTCGCATAACGTTGCACTTCCACATCATTAGCATTATTTGGGAGGTTTGGAAACCATCTTGAAAGTTGGCGAATTTGAATCCGCCCTCCAGTCCTGTTATTTTTGGGAAATGGGAATCCCAGTTGTGTCGAGCATAAGGCATCGTAATCTTGCTCGACGCGACCAGTGATTGGTAATCCATCGACAGGCAACCCCAAGATGATTTGTACATCTTGGAGGGTTATAGTCAATTCCACGGCATGCTAGATATCTACTTTACACATGAACTGCATGCCTTTCTCAAATTCTGATGCCTCATTCCATAAAGACCTAGAAGGGATCATTGCATTCTCATGGATGGGTTGCATTGCCTCACTACTCAATTCCATAAATACAGATGAAGGTACGACAAATTCACTTACACCCATGTGCGCACCATCAATTCCAGCTGCCTCTTCATCGAAAAAATCATCGTTCCCAATTTCGAAGAGGACAAGATAATGAGCCATCATCGGCTATGACTCGATTTAATGTATATCGAATCATGTCATCATCAACATGATGACCATCATCCCCTTCATCGTCTACATCATCATCGCTACTCTCTTCACTAGTGTGAAGGCCCCAATTTTTCCACAAATTGGGCCCCGCCCGGCCTAAGCCCACGTGGACCCCCGAGCCCGTCTCGCAAGGTCAACGCGGACCTAGTCAGCCTTCCAATCCATCATTTTTCATAAATTCAACATTTTACAATTGAGTTATTAATATTTTTCGAGATTTACAATTTTAGCTGAAGCAATTACTACAAATAAAATAATTCAACCATAATTTCAAGGAGTTAGGCAACCTAATTGTGGAACCCAGTAAATATCATCAGAGGAGAGTAAATACAAAATATACAAAAAAATTCACTTAACTATGAAGTCTTCCATCTGCTACGCGTCTGCGGCTCTGCACTCAGTCAAAATAAAAATGACGAGCCCAGGTAAGTAAATCCAGTAGGATATATACACAACATTTCACAATATCCAAAACAACAGTTCATGATATTCAAAACAGTCGAATTCATGCAAATAGAATGAAAGGAATCAAGAAACGCATGAATATAAAAGACTGTAACCAATCCATCGATGAGTGACGCCCAACAATTTCTTTATGTTTTGTGAAGGCCCGTAGAGCCCCCACCCAGGCGAGCAAGCTCTGCGATTGCGACTGGCAAGGCAAGCCCCTCGGTACCTCCAAGGTAGATGTATATGAGCACCACACAGGACATCTCATATACATCTTCTATGCCCCCCCATATGTGCGTACGAGCACGCTCTGCGAACTACACATATGGGCATAGTACTTCCAAGGTAGATGTATATGAGCACCACGCAGGACATCTCATATACATCTTCTATGCCCCCCCATATGTGCGTGCGAGCACGCTCTGCGAACTACACATATGGGCATAGTACTTCCAAGGTCGATGTATATGAGCACCACACAGGACATCTCATATACATCTTCTATGTTCCCCCATATGTGCGTGCGAGCACGCTCTGCGAACTACACATATGGGCATAGATTTGCAGTGAACAACAATAAAGCTATCACAACACAGTAAACAACAACAGCCAATGGAGAAACATGAAATATTGTATAAGTCCCTATCTGGTTTACTTACCTCGAGAAATCGCGAACCTCAAAACGTTGCTCGCGTCTCGATTTGCGCACCCGACACCCGACTTCTAGTTCATGATGTCCATTTAGACATTTTTAGGTTAATTTACTAAAATAATTCAAATCCCACTAACATTAGGCGAAATAAACCTCACCTCATTCGCGTCGTCGCGATTTCGTCGAAATCGCGCAACCGACCGGTCTACAAACGCGCATCACCATTGCTTCGGCGCGCGCTTGTTGTCGTTGCCTCGCCGGCGCCAGGCGCCGCCGCCCACTCACCGCGCGCTTAAAACCGTCGTCCTTCGCGTCGCGCCGCTGCCGACCTTCAAGTCGTCTCACCGCGTTACGTCGCGTCGCCACGCTCGCGCGCCATCGCAGCCGATCCAACCCGCGCCTGCCGGAGTCGTTGTCGTCTCGTCGGCGTCATTGCCGCGCCGGCCGCGGCTCCCGCGAGCCGCTCCTCCCGCGAGCCATCGCCACACCATCGCTCATTCCCGGCTGGTCATCCGGCCGCGCCGCCCCATGCCTTTGCTCACCGGCGTTCTTGTCGCCTCCGCCTGCCGTCGTCCCCTTCATCTTTGCTTTCGCGCGGAGCCGCTGCTCTACGCTCCGCGTCGTGTTGTTCGCGGTGGCGCGCCATCGTCGTCCGCCTCCGCTTCCACGCACCGTCGCCGAGCCGCAGTCCGATTGCCGGATCCGACCGTCGCGCCACTCTCTCTCCCGATCGTCTATCTCGTCTCCTCTGTTTCTCCTCTCTGTCGTTTCTTTCTTTCTCTCTCTTTTCTCTTTTTTTTATTTATTTCTCACTTCAATCTTATCCTCTTTTCACTTTATATATATATATATATTTCTTTTTTTTCTTTTCATTTCAAATCAAAAGTCCTCGAGATTCGTGCAACGCGCATATCGAGGCAAACTCAACACCCGAGCAATGCGCATCTCGAGGCACCAACCGCCTCATTTCAAAATCTTGATACTCGCGCTACACGCATCACGATGCATATCCAATGTACATTTTAAACCACATAGAGCCACTATCTCGGTCTCACATCGGCACGCGACTCGATGAGTGTCCTCGTTCATGTTTCGGCTCACCGAATTCCTCGCATAATTAGCATTTTCATCTTAAATTGGATTCGGACATACGTATTTCGACGAGTGGGTCCCACAAACGACCTTGACTTGACACGTGGCACAAGTCAAATTTTTGGGCCGTTACAACTAGTATCTCCGTCACTACCGCAATAGTCATCATCTTCACTAGTATTCAAATCATCACAGGAACGAGGATCCTCGTCCATTTGGGGATTTGCGGTCATCAAAGGCGATGCACAATGACTATGTTCATAAATTGGTTGAGTATTAGGTCCAGCTCCAGAATCTAACACTATATTACAATTGGAATTATTATACGATTGCCTCGGAACTAAATCGATATAAAGCTCCATGCAATTTGGTGGTGGTAATTCTGTCACAATCTCCCAAGCATCTTTCAGACTCGACTCATCATCTATTCGCAAAGGGACGTAGTTGGCCGTTCCACTTCCAATGTACACCGGATATCGATATGTCATGTTTAATCTCTGTAATTCATTGTCTATCTGCAATGAATTACAGATACAACTCACAAGTTCATCGTACCCTAAACCCATCTTCGATCTGAGATGTCGAATAGGCGGTTTCGTGTACGAAATCCCTGATGGTCCATCAACCATGTCTCCATTCATATAACACAACAACGTTACTCTTCGATCAACCATTCTTGAATCTATATATGTAGAATATAATTGTTACTCAATAGAAGTGATGATAATTATAACACACACTTGGCACAAATATATGTAAAAACCTCTAAAGACTAGTCATTTTTTGTTATAAATGTCGAGGGTGGCGCGACATGTTGTCCCGAATTGCACGTAACATAAACCGCGATATCACTTGACAATGACTAAAATTCGACTATATAGTGTATTTATCAGTGTATCGCATATCACATCAGTTAATTATGAGGGACTCCAACATTACATAATTCACAATAATGTGGACCATTAATATTATTTGTCATAATAAGAAAATTATAATGATTCAAGTGCCCCCTAAAATCTGGACTTAGATTGGACTACATTGTACTCTAATAAATATGTATAAACAATATGTGAACTGTCTTTTGTTGGTTATAGTATAGATATATGGTACTGTTGTATAACATGACTAATTTGCATAATTGAAATGCTGATTAAGAGATTTGATATTGTGTACAAATATTCAAATATATACATGTGGGCTTCATTCCTTCTTTTTGTTAGTCATCATAAGTGAATGAACTTTAATTTCAAAATCTTAAACATACGCTATATGATTTAATTTTGAATCATCAAGTAATTGGCAAAAAAAAAAAACAAACGGATAGAATTTTCATCAAGTAATTGGCAAAAAAAAAAGTCTGGATATAAATAACATCAAGTAATTGGCAAAAAAAACATAAATACCGGATAGAATTAACATCAAGTAATTGGCCAAAAAAAACTAAAAAACCCGGATACAAATCACTTCAACTAATTGGCAAAAAAAAAAAAACAACCTATGGATAAAAAAAAAGCAATGGGATACAAAAAAAACAACCGGATACAAAAAAAATAAAAATAAAATAACAACCAACAGTACATGAACCACAAGAAGCCTAAACAAACAAAATCCCCAAACAAGTTGATCTTACAGAGTTGTATACACAGATTGAGTTGGGGTGGGTTGCGGTGATGGTGAGAAGATTTGCACCAATGGAGCCAATCTGGGGTCGTGACCTCAGGTCCGATGGAGTTGAAGGAAGAGTGGAGTTCGTTCGGTCCGGGGAGTTGAATGAAGGAAGAGTGGAGCTGATCTGTTCGTTGGGGGAGTTGAAGGAAGGAAAAGTGAGTTGATATGTTCGTTGGATCTGTTAGGGTATAAGTTCAGTGGAAATCGTGACCCGAGGTCGCGATTTCCCGATTTCCCTTAACAAAATAGGTCATGTGGAAATCGTTCATGACCCGAGATCACGACTTCTCTCCATATAAGAAAAAAAAAACGTGACCCAAGGTCACGTTTTCCTTTCACCGTGTCACCTCCCGCGTGATGTGGCAGTGACGTGGCCAAAAGTGTGTTAGTTTTGAAAATATTTTGGTGGGTGTGTTGGGTTGATAAATTTTACCCCTAATGGCCTGTTTGGTTCGTGGGATTAGCCCGGATTAGCCACACCGGACTAGTTAATCCGCTGTTTGCTTGGAGGATTAACTAGACCAGCGGATTAGTTAAGAGGCATGAGAGTGGATTAAACAATACCACCATTTTTGGTGGGATTAACTAATCCATTGTAACTGAAAGTGGATATTACTACTTTAGCCCTCACATTAACCAAATCACAATTAACTCTCCGCGTCCCTGTTTTGCTCTTCGTCTTCCTTCTCGCGACCTCTTTTTTTTTTTTTTTTCAGTTTATCAGTTCATTAGGATTCCGATTTGGCAATATGAAAATCAGTTTCGTTCCGATTCCAGTCCGACGTTAACCACCAAGAAAAGAAACAGAGAACTCTCTAATTCTGTAAACAATCACCTCTATGAATTCCAAGTTTTCATCCTTTCTGGGTTCGTCCAAATCTCAAAACCTAGGGCGCGTTTGGTGCCGATTTCGAAATAGGAATGATAAGTGGGGGGCAAAAACCAAGATGATGAGAAAAACCGCCTGATTTTCTAGAACAGCTGCTCTTCTTCTCTTGGGTATAGCGTCCGGCCACTCCATCTCTACCAGCGGAGGAAGCGTGGGCTCGCCGTCGAAGCAAATCCAGAGTCGAAGGTCACTCTTGAATTGGACGAAGGTGAGGGCCGATTCATGGACGCAAGCCGATTCATGGACGCAGGGACGCAGGCCGATTCAAGCAGCAGGAGATGAGAAATGTGTGAAATGGGAGGACTTTTGGTGTTATTTATCTAAGGGTATTTTGGTAAATGTACATGTACAACTTTATTTAATCCCAACCTTAAAACTCCCAACCAAACAAGATACACAAATGGGACTAAACTATCTAAACCCATGCGTTAGTCCCATCACTAATTAATCCCATGTGTTAGGATTCACTAAAATGTGAACCAAACAGGCCATAAATGTACTAATCAAAGAAAAAAACCTATTATACTCTGAAAGTCTTTTTGAGTTAATCCAATCTGTGTAGTCTAATCTGTAATCAATGAGAATAATTTGTGTTTTTTTTACAATAGAATAATGTGTAAATATAACACAACTTTGGGGTCAATAAATGATATAGTTGTACCAACGGAGTGCAATGAAAAATTTGATTTATGTGGACGACATTGTTTTTTTAATTTTTAGGTGAAATCTTTTGTAACTCTTTATGTTATGTTCATTTTATTTTAATTGTTTTATTTTATTATATTATAAGAAGGAAATAAGTTAGAAACTATTATAAAATGGATTGACACTTGTGCATGTATGTGATCATATTGTGAAGCATGGTTCTCACATTGAATTGTAACATCAAGCATGGCTCACACACTTCATGTAACTTGAAATCCTCTCCAATATACACCAACTTTTCCATGTTTTGTCTATGTTGCTTGTGATGTGTTGTATGACTTGTGGTGTATGTATAACTTGTACACATTGTATAAGTACAATTATCATCATCACCAAATGGTCTATATAAAGGGTGTCAACCCCATTGTAATTTACACACCAAGTTGAATGAAAAATTCTCATTCCAACTATCTCATTTCTTCTCTTCTCATTTGTAGTAGTAGTTTGTAGTAGTAGAAGTTCTTAGTCTTCTATTTTCCTTCTCTAGTTCTTAGCAAGTTCTAACTCAATTTACAACACGTTATCAGCACGAGCTTGCTCTAACATTAAGGAGATATTGAAGTTCAAGAAGGCTTGTTAAGGAGACAAAGCTAGAAAGGTATAACTTTTGTTATTTAAATAAGTTCGATTTATTTTTATATTATCATGGTTGCTTCCTTTATTACATGCATCACTTCTATATGCATACCTTATTCATATACTATGCATTATAACGCCACCGATTGCGAAAGTATGCTCTGTAGTTGCGTCTTGTACGATCTTCTACATCATAAATCAAAACTCAATGTGTGACATATAGTTTTTCTCTTAAAACTACAAACGATTAGTTATTGTTCTATTCTTGATTTTATAATACAAATAATGTTATAAGTTTGAGTTGATAGTGGGTAAGCCTTGTCCCCGGTAAAGCTAAACATTGAAAGGGAGATGGGTTATCCCGTTCGAGGAGGCATGATATTAAGTGGACTATGTCTCGCTACCCAACCTGGAGGTTGTCCCACGAACTCATACGAATAGTACATTTGATTATTAATGAATCAAGTTGTGAACATATACTTAATCATATGCTATGTTTTTTATATAAAAGAAAAGAGAAATTTATTTTATATTACATTTACTTTCAAAATATTAATCAACCATAGTTGAATTTGTTACCTTATTATAATTCTTGTCATGATAATTAGATATTACAAATTATGAATAAAGCTAGCATCTATGCAAGACTGTATGTTGTACACAATTATTTGTCAATATCTCTTTAGAGATTTGAAAAGTGAGTATTTCATATATATTTTCACCCTATGGAGTTATAAATATATAAATACCAAAAAAGGTAATGCTCCAAAAGCTCAAAATGAGCGGTTGAGTCTCAAGCTACAAAATTTAATCAATCAAATATTAATTATAATTCTGCAATTTTAATTACCACTATGTTGAGGCTATGTGGAAATATGACTGATGAGACAATAAAAAGAATGTCACGTGGTCCGCCTCGATTTATTGCTGCAACAAATATCGAGTGCGCACGTCAATCCAATAAATATTGAGGATTGATTTCTTGTCTCATGGTAGTTGAGTAAAATAATTCGATATTATAAATATAATATCGATCCCGTCCAATTAGTTCACCTTCAAATTAAGAAGCATATGTTGCATATAATGATCATGATCGCAATAATAAATTTATGGACGTGAAAAATGTGAAAATATCAGGTAAAGGTCATATTGACAATTCCACCAAAAATTGGAATAAAAGTGGTACACCACTACAAATGGCAAATAATTATTGACAATGAGCGCTCATAATTGTGACATTTTTTGGTCATATATGAAAGACTATTTTACCTAAATATTTTTGTGACATTTACCATACCTTCAAAATCAAAGGCAAAGTATTATGAATTTTATCTTTGAAATACGACTATTTTTCTAATATGTCAAACATTATTTGTCTAGATGGATCAACAAATCATGTGTTCAAATCATGAATCAAATAAGAGCGATATATGTCTTGCTGATTGTGCTACGACGCACACAATCCTTAAAAACAGAGAATATTTCTCCAATTTGAACTTAGCTTAGGCTAATGTTCAAACAATATTTGACATCTCCAATTTGATTAATGGCTCTGGAAGAGCAAATATTATGTTGCTTGGGGGAACAACAATTCATGTTGCTTGGGGGAACAACAATTTGAACTTACAGGGGTGTATTCAATTGAGATTTTAATAGACTTTTAGTTACTTTTATTGACTAAAAAAGTTTATGGGTATTCAATTAAAACTTTTAGAGAGTCTCTAAAAGTAAGGTGTATTCAATGTGAACTTTTATAGACTTTTAAAAAGTCTCTAAAAAGTTTTAGGGTATTCAATTTAAACTTTTAGAGAGTTCATAAAAGTAAGGTGTATTTAATTTTTTAGTGACTTTTGTAGATTGGTTACAAATCTTGACTTTTGTAGACTTTTTGTATAAAAATACACATAAAGAAGTCTTCAACTTCTCCTCACCTCAACCCAGAAACTTTTAGAGACTTTTGATTTTTGTTGGTTACATTTTTCAATAAGGACTTCATTGTTCACAAGATGACTTTTTCTTATCAATGGTTTTTATCAACTTCTCAAATCACTACACAACTCTTGGATTTCATTGCTTACCCATTATACTCTCATATCTATGTCGATGAAAATGGATTGATGTCATTATTAACAAAATCTCATTCTTGCATCACTATACATTTTTTATAATTTTTTTTTGACAAAGAAGTTTCGTTTATTTAGTGTATTATTATAATCTCAAAAAGTGTAGTATATATTATTATTTTTGAAGAAAATAATTGTATAATTTTTTTAAAATGCAAGAAGTGTATTTTTTTAGAATTTAAACTATCATTATTAAGGAAAAAATATACTTTTTTTTTGCTTAAGTCAAACAAAAAAATAAAGTGCAAAATTTTTACACTAATATTTCCAATTATCTTTTCTCAAAAAAATATATTTCCAATGATCCTACCACTAAAGGATGATTTATTTACCTGTTTATTATGTTGATATTTATTTACTTATTTGTTATGCTACTACCTTGAGAGTAATTCATTAATATGTCTATATGTTTTTTTTACTAAAATACAACAATACTTATTTCAAAATTAGTAATAGTTATTAAAAAAAATATAATTATTTATTTTTTTATAATAAAGTGCAAAATATTTGTTTCATTTTAAAAATCACAATAATCTATTAGTATCATCAAAATCATGTTTAAGAAGTTCACAAAAGTCACTAAAAATCTTAAATGTTAATAAAAGTCATCATAACGAAATCTACATCATAGTTTATCAAAGTCTTTCTAAGTCTACCAAAATCTATAAAACTTCATAAAAATCATTCACTTATAAAAGTAACCAAAAGTCTATTAAAATCTCAATTGAATACACCCCTGTTAGTTGAGGCTAATGTTCAAACAATATCTGACATCTCCAATTTGATTAATGGCTCTGGAAGAGCAAATATTATGTTGCCTGGGGGAACAACAATTCATGTTGACAATGCCTTATACTCTAAAAAAATTCAGAAGAAATTTACTCAGCTTTAAAGATATTCGACAAAATGGATATCACATTGAAATCATGAACGAAAATAATAGAGAATTTATCTATGTCACATTGGTTTCAAATGGGAAAAAAAAGTGTTAGAAAAATTCTCAGCTTTATCCTCTGAATTATATTTTACTCATGTAAGGCATGTCGAAACGAATGTCGTCTTAAATAAGAAAATTAATGATCCAAAGACATTCATTTTATGGCATGACCGGCTTGGTCATCCAAGATCATCAATGATGCGAAGACTAATTAATAATTCGCAAGGACATCCTTTAAGAAGTCACAAAATATTTTCAGTTGGTAATTATAATTGTGTTAGTTGTTCTCAAGGCAAATTGATAGTTAAACCATCACCAAGTAAAATTGTTGTGGAATGCCCAATTTTCTTAAAACTCATTCAGGGAGACATATGTGGACCTATTCATCCTCACTGTGGACCATTTAGATATTTCACGGTTTTGATCGATGCATCAACTAGGTGGTCACATGTTTGTTTGCTTTCGACCTGCAATGTTGCATTTGCTAGACTTTTAGCACAAATCATTAATTTAATAGCACAATTCCCCGACAACCCAATCAAGACCATCCGTCTTGATAATGCCGAGAAATCTCAATCTCAAGCATTTAAAAATTATTACATGTCTATATGAATTATCGTTGAACATTCTGTTCCACACGTGCATACCCATAATGGTTTGGCAGAATCTCTGATCAAACGCATTCAACTAATTGACAGATCTTTAATCATGAGATCTAAGTTATCAACTTCAATTTGGGACATGCAGTCCTTCATGCGGCATCTATCATTCGTTATAGGCCTACTGCATACCATGAACATTCCTCCATGCAACTCATTTTAGGTCAACAACCAAATATTTCACACTCGAGAATTTTTTGTTGTGCAGTGTATGTTCCTATACCACCTCCCAATAGAACTAAGATAGGTCCACAAAGAAAACTTGGAATTTTTGTTGGATTTAACTGTGACGGCCCCTCTCCTAATCTAGGGCACCGCCCGGCCTAATCCCGTAATTAAGCCCTAATCATCTCCTCACATGACTTAACTACGTATTAGTCAGCCTTTCAACTTAAACCTTTTATTAAATGAATTTATTAGCGGAAGTCTTATTGATTATGCGGAAGCCATTTATGACATCCTAAGTGTGGAAAGCCAGGAAATGCCATCACATATATATAGTCTTCAACATTCATTGAAACGATAAAATGGTATAAGTCAAGTCGGGGACCTAACGCTCAACCCAATATACAACCCCAAAAAGTATCTGAAAGACATATATAAACTATACAATCAAAATATCAAAAGAAGACCTACAATCGATGTAGTAATGCGTCGCGGGCTCAGGGATAATCACCGATCTTCTCCTTGCCCGGCCTGCTGGTAAACGGCTCTGCACCCACCGTCATAAAAAGGACGGTGAGTACAAGGATAAAACAGTAATCCCCAAATGACAAGTTTAATTTGCATTTGCAAATATTCAAATGGTATTTAAAAGCATATAACTTGGAAAACTGAAAAATAAACCATATGCGAGTAAATACCGAGAGTTAAACAAGTGTTACGACACTAGGCTAAGTAGTAGTGATTTAGGTCCTCGGCGGTGAAACGTGTCACCCAGACCCAATAAACATATAGCACAAGGGACTCAACCCAAATGTTACCGGGGACTCTAACCGGTGTGTAGACCACCTCGGGGACTCTAACCCCGAGTATCATACAATGTCGGGTAACGTGTGCCGACATCCCCCCAGGGACTCTAACCCCGTGATTCGTGCACACCTCGATCAAGTACGGGACCTAAATGCAACCACTACTTTTTAACTTTCAAGAAATACCAAACATGGATTGTCAAGGCATAGGCACATCTACACACCTAAACAAATAAAGATTACAAGTCCTCTTAAACATTTATAAGATATTCACTAGCCTAATAGCATGCTATTTATCGTTCAATTCACATTTGAAACAACAAGAATAGACATAGCATGGAATGGAATGGAATCAATGAATTAAATCAAATAAATGGATATCATGCAAACTAGACTCATCAAGTGAGCATAGACACAAAGAATCACATGATATAATAGTACAAAGGTAAATAGTCAAAAGGACTGTGCAAGGATAATAATTAATCGGAATGAAATGCCAAGTAAAATTGTCAATGGGTATACTCACACCAACAAAGTAAAGTCCTAGCTTTACTGGCCTCCCGATACACCGAGTCTTGTATTCGCTCTCTCGTACCCTTTTTCCTAGGTTCCTGAGTTTGGTGTCTCATTAGTTCAAATAGTAAGTTTATTGTGTATTCAAACTTTATTTTATTGGAATATAATTTTCCCAATTTTTCCCAATTTTTCCATAATTTTTCCAAATTTTCTTTCATTTTTCTCCCCTTTTTCTCTTCTTTTCTGTTTTTTTTTTTATTTACTTGTTTGGGTCGGTGGGCCGGCCTAGTAAGGGAGGGGGTCGGGTCGATCCGACGGGTCGGACCCGACCGGCCTGGGCGAGAACAGTCCAGGCTCGGCCCATGGGCCGAGACTGGCCCATTCTGGGCTCGGCCCACCAAAGGGGTGCACACGCGCGCATCGATCGACTGGTTCGATCGGGAGGAAGAAGAAGCTTTTTTTTTTTCTTTTTCTTTTGTTTCTTCTCCTCCGCCCCAACCCCAGTGGGCTGATGGCAGGGGAGGCCCTAGCCATCACCACCGTGAGCATGGGGTTCGGCCTTGGAGGCCGAACCCCCCTCCATGCTTGGTCCCGAACAACAAACAACAACAATTGCAAAAACTCACCTCAATTGTGTCTCTGGCTCTCTTCTTCCTCATCTCCTTCTTTCCTTCCTCTCCTTCTCTCTCTCTCAGCTCAGTTTCTCAAAACTGTGTGCGTGTGTAGTGTGTGTATATGTGGTGTAGGTGGAGATGTGTAAGTGGGGATGGTTTGGGTGAAGAAGGCACGTGGTGGAGGAAGGTGGGACGGTGTTGCTTTGGCAATTGGACAGGTGTGTGGACGGCTGTTGATTTGTTGTTTGGCCATGTGTTGGGGTGTTGTTGTGGTGACACCAATTGGTGACACCACTACGACACTCGCCGCGTTTTCGGGTGTTTCGATGCCCGTTTTCGCGTCTGAAACGGAATGTCCGCATAACGTCGTGTCGATAGTTACAAAAATATATTTGTTTTCTTCGACATAATATTCGATTTTTTTGTCAACTACCCGACACCCGCGTCGGCACGCATATCGAGACGTGTCCCCGCTCTCGTCTCTACGTCTACAACCGTACCAAATGACTTAGTAAGTCTACACATTACATAACACTAGGCACACATCAATACAAAAATATAATCTACCTCGGCCATGTGCCTCGGTCGGTGCACGATTTACGGTGCGGGTCCCACATTCAGGGTTGGTGATCCTGATTAAGAGATATAAATCAGGGTTAGAGATTTGGGCCGTGACAAATATTCCCAACAAAATGAAAATTTCGTCCTCGAAATTAAGTTTAAGTTACGGTTCCACCTGACTCGAACCGGTACGAGAATCTATCTCACATGTATGCCATTTTTTCGACTCGTTTCTTAATCGCGAAAGGCCCGATATACCTCGGTGCAAACTAGCATTTCACCCCAAATCTCTTAAGACTCTTTCGAGGGGAAACCTTTAAAAGACAAAGGCTCCCTCGGAATACGCGAGATCACTGCGATACTTATCTGCATATCTCTTATGTCTCTCATGTGCTCCTCTGAGTCTCTGACGGATCAATTTGACATTTTCCGTGTGGTCAACAACGATTTCAGGCCCCACTATCTCCCGGTCCTCTGGCTCAGTCCAACACAATGGCGAGCGACACGGTCTGCCATACAAAGCCTCAAATGGCGCCATCTCAATGCTAGCCTGACAACTGTTGTTATAAGCGAACTCACACAACGGTAGGTACTCCGCCCAAGATCCGCCAAACTCCAACACACATGCCCGCAACATGTCCTCGAGGACATAAATCGATCTCTCGGTCTGCCCGTCGGTCTGAGGGTGGAAAGCCGTACTGAATTGTAGGCGCGTACCGTACTGCTCTTGCATACTCCGCCACATCCTGGACGTATACGTAGCATCTCGATCTGACGTGATCGTTAATGGTACCCCGTGCAGCCTGATAATCTCTCTCTCGACAGTACGCTCAGCTGATCGAACGTGTAATGCGATGCCGCTGGCATGAATTGAGCAGACTTTGTCGGTCTGTCCATTATAACCCAGATTTAATTATGACTCCTCGCGATCCTCGGCAATCCTCTGACAAAATCCATAGAGATGTCTTCCCACTTCCATCGAGGAATGGAAAGCTCTTGTAGTAATCCCCCGGGTCTGCGATACTTGGACTTCACTTGCTGACAGATACCACAGTTCCTGATGAATCTAGACACATATGTCTTCATCCCAGGCCACCAGAAATGTCTCCTCGTGTCATGGTACATCTTAGTTCTGCTTGGATGTACGGTAAATCTGGAATGGTGCGACTCCTAAGGATCTCATCTCTCAGCTCTGATACCTCTGATATCCACAACCTGCCTCGATATCTCAGACACTGATCTGTCGTCTCTGCCCAATTTGTACACTCTGCACTTTGCGCTAACTCGCTAAATCTCGAGTACAACTGGTCGGTCCTCTGACCCTCTGACACTCGCTGTGTAGACACGGTCTGGAGTCTCATTTGGGCGCAAATCATCACCTGAGTCTCGGTAGGAACCTCTGTCTGACACGTTGTCATCGCTGCTTCAAGTAATCCATACTCATACATCATGTGACATCTGACCACCTCAGCATCTCTACCGGTCTCCTACTCAGCGCATCTGCGACTACGTTCGCTTTTCTTGGGTGATACTCTAAGAAAAGTCGTAGTCCTTCAAGAACTCCAACCATCTGCGTTGTAGTCGATGTATAGTCTCAGACTGTCATCCTTCTTCTTCACAAACAGAACTGGCACTCCCCACGGTGACATCGAAGGTGTGATGAACCTCTTCTCCCCCAAATCTGGGTCTTTGACTCTCCGCTAGAGTCTCCATCTCTCCACTAGATGTAAGTCGAATTCTCGTCGTGCTGAGTCTCGTGGTCGGGGTGCTGTAGTAGTAGCTGTGGTGACGGGGCGATCGAAACCAGTGCAGTCATTTGCGCCGACATGCAAACAATGAAATAGGTGATCTTTCGCTCTTAAGCGGTCGTCCGATCACACATCCTCTAAAACTTGTCAACTGATACGGTTGAAGGCTGACTGTCGCTAGCTCTGGTGTCTCCAGCCTCGCGCGAATCCCTCATCGATGTCTTCAAGTAGATAGCGAACGCGAATCAGCTACTACGTGGCATAACATATATATATATACACATAGAAACTAACCCGTACATATAAGAAATCCTCATCTCACCTCCACTCAATTCCCAACAAAATAGTTCCTAGGCTAGGATCATCTGGTTTCCACCTCTAAGGTTTGTGTTTTATACGAGTTCATGTTTTTCATATTTATCCCTAAGGTTCTTATACCTAGGCTCTGATACCAACTGTGACGTTGGTATCACAATGTTGTAATCTCAACCTGTTGCTCTGATACCAACTGTGACGGCCCCTCTCCTAATCTAGGGCACCGCCCGGCCTAATCCCGTAATTAAGCCCTAATCATCTCCTCACATGACTTAACTACGTATTAGTCAGCCTTTCAACTTAAACCTTTTATTAAATGAATTTATTAGCGGAAGTCTTATTGATTATGCGGAAGCCATTTATGATATCCTAAGTGTGGAAAGCCAGGAAATGCCATCACATATATATAGTCTTCAACATTCGTTGAAACGATAAAATGGTCTAAGTCAAGTCGGGGACCTAACGCTCAACCCAATATACAACCCCAAAAAGTATCTGAAAGACATATATAAACTATACAATCAAAATATCAAAAGAAGACCTACAATCGATGTAGTAATGCGTCGCGGGCTCAGGGATAATCACCGATCTTCTCCTTGCCCGGCCTGCTGGTAACCGGCTCTGCACCCACCGTCATAAAAAGGACGGTGAGTACAAGAATAAAACAGTAATCCCCAAATGACAAGTTTAATTTGCATTTGCAAATATTCAAATGGTATTTAAAAGCATATAACTTGGAAAACTGAAAAATAAACCATATGCGAGTAAATACCAGAGTTAAACAAGTGTTACTGACACTAGGCTAAGTAGTAGTGATTTAGGTCCGGTCGGCGGTGAAACGTGTCACCCCGACCCAATAATCATATAGGACAAGGGACTCTAACCCAAATGTTACCAGGGACTCTAACCCCGGTGTGTAGACCACCTCAGGGACTCTAACCCCGAGTGTCATACAATGTCAGGTAACGTGTGCCGACATCCCCAGGGACTCTAACCCCGTGATTCGTGCACACCTCGATCAAGTACGGGACCTAAATGCAACCACTACTTTTTAACTTTCAAGAAATACCAAACATGGATTGTCAAGGCATAGGCACATCTACACACCTAAACAAATAAAGATTACAAGTCCTCTTAAACATTTATAAGATATTCACTAGCCTAATAGCATGCTATTTATCATTCAATTCACATTTGAAACAACAAGAATAGACATAGCATGGAATGGAATCAATGAATTAAATCAAATAAATGGATATCATGCAAACTAGACTCATCAAGTAAGAATAGACACAAAGAATCACATGATATAAGAGTACAAAGGTAAATAGTCAAAAGGACTGTGCAAGGATAATAATTAATAGGAATGAAATGCCAAGTAAAATTGTCAATGGGTATACTCACACCAACAAAGTAAAGTCCTAGCTTTACTGGCCTCCCGATACACCGAGTCTTGTATTCGCTCTCTCGTACCCTTTTTCCTAGGTTCCTGAGTTTGGTGTCTCATTAGTTCAAATAGTGAGTTTATTGTGTATTCAAACTTTATTTTATTGGAATATGATTTTCCCAATTTTTCCCAATTTTTCCATAATTTTTCCAAATTTTCTTTCATTTTTCTCCCCTTTTTCTCTTCTTCTGTTTTTCTTTTTATTTATTTCTTGTTTGGGTCGGTGGCCCGCCCAGCCCGAAAGGAGAGGGTCGGGTCGACCCGGACGGGTCGGACCCGACCCGGCCTGGCTGAACAGTCCAGCTCGGCCCATGGGCCGAGATCGCCCGGCCGTTCGGGCCGGCCCACCAGAGGGTGCACACGCGCGCATCCCGATCGATCGTCGGTTCGATCGGGAAGAAGAAGAAACTTTTTTTTTTTTTTTTTTTTTTCTTCTCCTCCGCCCCAACCCCGGTGGGTCCCGATGGCGATGGCGAGGCCCCGGCCATCACCACCGTGAGCATGGGGTTCGGCCTTGGAGGCCGAACCCCCCCCCATGCTTGGTCCCGAACAACAAACAACAACAATTGCAAAAACTCACCTCAATTGTGTCTCTCGGCTCTCTTCTTCCTCATCTCCTTCTTTCCTTCCTCTCCTTCTCTCTCTTTCGGCTCGGTTTCTCAAAATCGTGTGCGTGTGTAGTGTGTGTATATGTGGTGTAGGTGGAGATGTGTAGGTGGGGATGGTTTGGGTGAAGAAGGCACGTGGTGGAGGAAGGTGGGACAGTGTTGCTGGCAATTGGACAGTGTGTGGACAGTGTTGATTTGTTGTTTGGCCATGTGTTGGGGTGTTGTTGTGGTGACACCAATTGGTGACACCACTACGACACTCGCCGCGTTTTGGGTGTTTCGATGCCGTTTCGCGTCTGAAACAGAATGTCCGCATAACGTCGTGTCGATAGTTACTAAAATATATTTGTTTTCTTCGACATAATATTCGATTTTTTTGTCAACTACCCGACACCCGCGTCGGCACGCATATCGAGACGTATCCCCGCTCTCGTCTCTACTTTTACAACCGTACCAAATGACTTAGTAAGTCTACACATTACATAACACTAGGCACACATCAATACAAAAATACAATCTGCCTCGGCCATGTGCCTCGGTCGGTGCACGTATTACGGTGCGGGTCCCACATCCTGGGTCGGTGATCCTGATTAAGAGATATAAATCAGGGTTAGAGATTTGGGCCGTGACATTAACTCATCGTCCATTATAAGATACCTTGAGCCCTTAACAGGGGATTTATTTACTGCACGTTTTGCTGATTGTCACTTTGATGAAGCAATTTTCCCACCATTTGGGGGAGATAAGAAGCCAATCCAAAAGGAATGGCGCGAAATTATTTGGAATGCATCAACTTTATCACATTATGATCCATGCACAAATCAGTGTGAACTTGAAGTTCAAAAGATCATTCATTTGCAACAAATCGCAAATCAATTACCTGATGCATTTAATGATGCAAAACAAGTGACAAAATCACATATTCCAACTATAAATGCTCTTGCAAGAATTGATGTATCTGTGCAATAAAATGCACAAGAACCAACGAAACGCTTAAAGCATGGAAGACCAGTTGGTTCAAAGGATACAATTCCTCGAAAGAGGAAAACGCGAGTAAAAATAAATACAAATTAAAATACTCATAAGAAAGCACAAGAATCCTTTGATAAGAATTTGTCAGAAAAAATTGATTCTGACGAGGAATAACTGCCTCTAGAAAAAGAGGAAAAAGATGAAAATAATGAGATCTAAATAAATTATTTAAACTCTGGTAAGATTTGGGATCGAAACAAAATTGTTCATAATGATATATTTGCTTTCAATGTGTCCTTTGAAATATGTGAAAATGATGATGATCCATAACCACGATCAGTGGACGAATGTCGGAAAAGACCTGACATTGCTTTTGCTGTCAACCTACTTGCAAGATACAACTCTTCACCAACTTGAAGACATTGGAATGGTGTTAAACATATTTTTCGATATCTTCGAGGAACAAGTGACATGAGTTTATTTTACTCAAGAAAGGTAAAATTGAATCTCCAAGGTTATGTTGATGTTGGATTTTTATCTGATCCCCACAAGGCCCGTTCTCAAACGGGATATGTATATATCTGTGGTAATACTGCTGTAACATGGAAGTCAGTAAAGCAAACTATGGTTGCTACTTCTTCCAATCATTCTGAAGTACTTGCAATTCATGAAGTAAGTCGTGAATGTGTATGGTTGAGAAACATGATTGAACATATTCAAGAATCATGTAGATTGTCTTCAATAAAAGATTCTTCAACCATATTATATGAAGATAATGCAGCATGTATTGCACAATTAAGTGAATGATTCATAAAAAGGGACAGAACAAAACATATTTCGCCAAAATTCTTTTATGCGCACGAGCTTCAGAAGAATGGTGAAATTGATGTCAAGCAAATCCGATCGAGTGATAATCTTGCTGATTTATTCACGAAAGCCTTACCAACTACGACATTTAAAAGGCTTACATATGGTATTAGCTTGCGTAAACTTAAAAACATTGCAAGTAAAGAAACTGAACAAGTTTCACTCATGTTCACATGAGGGGGAGTTATTGATTAGTGTATTGCACTCTTTTTCCCTTAGCTATGGTTTTATCCCATTGGGTTTTCCTAGCAAGGTTTTTAATGAGACAATCTTAACAATATTATACCCATCTTAATATTTATGAGAATAGTGTACTCTTTTTCTGTTACTATATTTTTTCTCACAGAGTTTTTCTTAGTAGAAGTTTTATCGAGGCACAATCTCTAAGCAAGTGTCATCCAAGGGGGAGTGTTGTGGAATATGGATGACCATGCATGTACACCAACATATTGTGTAGTCATGTAACTTGTATTTCTCACTTAATAGTATCTCCAATTGTCTATGTATTGTCATGTAACTTGTAATCATCTCCGATGTACACCAACTCTTCCATGTATTGTTTATGTTGCTTGTGATGTGTTATATGACATGTGGTGTATGTATAACTTGTACACATTGTATAAGTACAATTATCATCATCACGAAATGGCCTATATAAAGGGTGCCAACTCCATTGTAATTCACACACCAAGTTGAATGAAAACTTCTCATTCCAACTATCTCATTTCTTCTCTTCTCCTTTATAGTAGTAGTTTGTAATAGTAAAAGTTTTTAGTCTTCTATTTTCCTTCTCTAGTTAGCAAGTTTCAACTCAATTTACAACATTAACTTATATATACACTACAAGAAAAAATTAAACAACAAAAAACTAATATGTTGCTGAATTAGTTCGGATTTGTTGCTAAGCGACTTTGCAACATATCATCAACAGATTAGAGGTGTTGCTAAACTCTTTGTCGCAGATTGAAGTTAGTAACAGATTTAGGTTCTGTTGTTGTTCAAACAACAGATTGTGACAAAATCTCATCTTGAACAACAACGAGAAAAAATCATTGCAGATTGAAAAAAGAGGTTTTGTTGCAAATGTTGTTGATTTGCACAATCAAGACAAAGGCGCTTTTTGCTTGATTTGCACATCAACAAAACCGATGTCATCGCTAGTCTGTTGTTGATTTGCAACGAGATCAACAATGACGCTTTTTTCTTGATTGTGCAAATCAAACAATGAGACTTGATCTTCTGTTTGATTTGGAATGGTAATTTTTAAAAAAATTACAGTTTACTGTAAATAGTAAATGGAATTCCTGCAGCAGTAAAATCTGGGAAAAAACAATTTTTCTGCTGCAATTAAAACTAAAATCGAGAAATTGTTTGTAACCAAAACTTAACAAAAAATATCTACACAATGTGGAGATTAACATTTCATAATTAACTAGTACTATGCTATATACTACTAGATGAACATTATCCAACAAAATACAAAATACAAAATACTACACAAATTAAGATGGCTACACAAATTAATTTACATATATATCTACAATGTCAATCTTACACTCTTACCCAATTGTGTCACCGATACAAGATAGACACCATACTATTTCTGGGGCTAGGAGTGCGTGTCTCATCCAAATCCTGAAAATGAAAATGAATAACTTGAACAATATTGGAAATGCAATCAAAATATCGAAACACAAAGGAAAAAATCCTAAAATTAGGCCTTGGTCATCGACCTCATACATAAAAGATCGCACACAGTGACACACATAAAAATTTTCAACTCAAAAGGGAGTGAAAGAACTTTCATACATGACATTTCATGCATTTTTTCAATTTTTTTCCTCTTGTACATTCATTCATATATATAAGAAGTTAAAAACATAAAAGAAGAAACTATGCAACCCACAAATGAACCATTCTAAAAACTCAAAACAGTAAAAAATTGAAAAAATTCAATGACCAAGGGGGGTCGTCACTCTGAGGACCAGAACGCTCTGTTCCTGGTGATGGTGGAGTCCGTGGTGTCGGAGGCACGTGGGGCCTAATGCCAAGGTGTTGCATCAACAGTGCCTCCATACGTGCTAACCGGTCCTGCATCTCTCGAGTTTCTTCCTGGCGTTCCATCTTGTCTCTCTGCATTTATTCTTGTCTTTCCATTCGCTCCTTCAGCAATGTTTCTTGCAACCTTTGGTGGTCCCGCTGGAGCTATTCCAACTCATGCGTCTTCGCGTATGTGATGAACTCGTTCACGCCGTTTATGAACTCTCGTCGCGTGAAGCCATTTTCAATACGACTATACATCCATTCTCGATTAGTAGACATCTCGATCCTAAGTATTTTCAACCGATAATTGGAAAAAATCTTATCAACTCTTAATAAAATTTAACATATATAAATCCTACAAATTAACAATATATTCAGAAATTAATCCGAATTAATATATATTCTATAAATTGGAGTATAAATAACCTTGAGATTTTTAATATAGGTACATACCTATAAATTTTATTCCTCGCCATCATGATTTCAGCAATCCGTCAAGTGTATAAGTTTTTGGTTTTTGTTCCTAATTTCCCAAGGGATCCAGTTACTTTGGTTTTTTGTTCCTACTTGTTGGTAGTTGGGCTCCAAGTGGGGATCCAGTTACTTTTGTTTACCCTTCATTTGTTGGTTTTCAGTTATGCCATATTCTACTTTTCTTGATTTCATGATTCCGTAATTTTTTTTTTACCAATTAATGATATTTATATACTTCTTACAATGACTAATTTGGAAGTAATGTACCATGTTTGATAAAGCAACATGAACCCTACTTTGATGTTTGCAGACGGTAGCTTCTTTTTCCACATGTTGCAATGGAATAAATTAAAAAGGCCAATTATAAACTGAATAAGATTTTGTGATGGTTGGTAACAGTTGGTTTGATAAAGCACACTTGTAATGTTTGAAGAAGTAGAAGTAGCGAGAACATCAATGCTCCACTAAAATTTGTAGCATGTTTATTTGTCATACATTATATAAAGAAAGAAACAAGGACTAGTTAGAGCAATTGGCAAAGGCATTTGTTTAATCAACTTTGTTGGTTATATGACTTGGGAAATCTTCTTTTGTGAATCTACACTCTTGTAAAATTAAGAGTAAGCCTAGGAGGACAACAGAAGATAGATAAATTGATTAGGGTATTTTGAACAAGACCGGAGTAATTGTAATGGGATTAATATTATTATTATTGTATTGTATTGAACAAGTAGGTTATTATTATTATTATTATTATTATTATTATTATTATTATTATTATTATTATTATTATTATTATTATTATTATTATTATTATTATTATTATTTTGAAGACTAGCAGATTAAGTTTTAAATATTCTTATTATACATATAATGATTAAACAGTACGGTAATTGTAATGAGATTAATATTATTATTTTTTCTTCGTTTTACAAATTAATATAATTATTCTTCAATTCAACAGATATAGACACTACATTTAGTTTCCAAATATAAATACGTATCAACTAAATGATAATCACAATTAGTAAACATTATAACAATATATATAAGTTATAAATCAATAAGATCTCATTTTTAGTTGGAAATGCATGCACGACCAAGCAATAATTTATACAATGTACAGATTTACGAATGAACTTTATTATTATTAAATGAACATACTATATATGAACTACAGTTTACAATAGTAAATGATGATTGTCATATTACAAATTCATGGTGACAATTTAAACTACGTACCTACATGCAAGTTCCAATTCGTTGTACTTGTTGATCCGTTGTTGTATTGCAACAGATTGTTCAGTTGTTCATTTGTTGTCGTTTAGCGACAGATTGTTCTGACGTTGATTTGTTGTTGTTTAGCAACAAAAATTGAGTTGTTGATTTGTTGTTGTTTAACAACATATGGTTGAGTTGTTGATTTTTTGTTGTTTAGCAACACAGTGTCGCGTTGTCGCTATTTTCAAAGGCGTATAAGATCTTGATACGTAAAATGAAAATCATAGATATCCAAATTTCGGTACGCATATGGAAACAAAAATCAACCAAAAGCTCAAAATAGATTTTTAAGAAAATGCAAACCGCAGATGATTCCCAAAACTCAGTCAAGGAGGAGCCGAGGCCGACCAGTGAATGCGGAGGAGTCGGCCGAGCAGCAAAGGCGAGCCGGCCGAGCAGCGCATGCGGTGGCGAGTCGGCGAACCAGCGAGAAGGCGGCGGCGGCGGAGTCCGAGCCGCTAAGCGCGGTCCGACCGGAGGCGCGCGCTGGGCCGGCGCGGCGGCTCGTTCCGCATGCGGCCTCGCTTGTGCTTGGCGCGCGAGGCGCGGCGACGCAGTGGTCCGAGCAATGATCTCGAGAAGGGGGAAGTGACGGCGGCGGATCTACTTGAAGGGAAGCGGCGCGACGGTGGTGGTGCGCCGAAAACAGTCGCGAGGGCGGCGCATGAAGCGCTCGCGACGACAGTGCGGCGGGCTCACGGATCGACCGGCGACGGTGGTGGTCGCGATGACGACGGCGACGGTGGTGGCGGGGACCGAGCGGCGACGGTCCGGCGATGGCGATTTTCGCGTGGGGAGTCACATGGGGCGAAATGGTTTGCGGGGACGAAGAGGAGGAAGAGGAGAGCAAATTATTTATTAAAACCATTTAGGAATTAGTGACAAATCAGCAATAGACTAGTCTGTTGCTGATTTTTTTTGTTGCTTGATTTGTTGTTGTTTGTTTTGTTGCTTGATTTTTTGTTGCCGATTTTTTGTTGTCGTTGTTTTTTGCCGATCGGTGACATTAGAGACAGATCGAAACAAACTAGTCTCTTCTTGACGATCATGTTGTTGATTTGTCGCTGATCGGCGACAGATCAACAACAAACTATAAGTATATAATGCATTTGACTTGCATTATATTTCGTCACTTTGACATGCCAAGATCTCCGCCACAGCACCGTGCCGCCAAGAGCGCGCCACCACTGGTTGCGTCGTCGTCAATCGCTCGCTACAACCGTCGCCGCTACATGTCCGTCATCCGCGACATGAAGTTCTGCCACCACCATGATCGGCTCGGTCCATTGGGTGGGCTCATGCGTAGTGCGCGTCTATGTTTTAAATCCTTTTAATAAGGTAATCTTGGGCGTGAGACCTCGACAAAAAAAAACAAAAAAAAAACAAAAAATTCAAGACAAACTTGGAGATTTGGTCGGGTTAATTAGATTCAGACAACTTCGACAAAAAAAAATTATTCATGACAAACTTCATTAGAGGGAAACACATTATATATGCACATAATCACTTGAAAATTCATGAATTAATCAAAATCATGATTTTTCAACTTTATTTTAGGGAAACACATTGTTTCCCGCTTTGCACATATTACTTTTGCTGGCTATATAAAATAAAATCTCGTTCATATCATAAGTAAAACAAAAAAAAAAAATCTTCGAGTGCTCTTGGAATATCTACAAACGCGCAATATGATCAAGTCAATATATCAATTGAGATTGAGAGATATCTTCAAATTAATTCAAACTATAGACTATATATAATTTTTTTTATGAGAATTGAAACTGCTATACTAATTACCTCTAGCCGTAGCAACAATACTAATGACCATGAAGAGATTTAAAAAATATTTCGAATATTAATTTTTAAAATTCGAATTGAAATTGGACAATATTGTCATATATATTCAAATTGAAGTTCGAGTCAGATCTAAATAAGACCCTCTAAGCCTCATACCTAGCCCAGATTTCAAAAGATTTTACATTGAAAATATGTCGTTATACATTGTATAATTTATAAAAAAAGAAAAACAACAATAAAAATAATAATCTAGGTACGTAGCACATATAGAAATGTACTATATGTGAGTTAATTATTTCTTGCGAGTTAATTATTTCTTAGTCACTTTATACAATATATATTTATATATATATTATGCATGTAAGCGTAAAAATAACTGAGACTTTCTTTAATGAATTTCTTAAAGTTGTTGCTTCATTTTACCACCCTGCTGAGTGACAAGCTCGTTTTTTGTTCTCTCACATTTGCAAATAAACAAGTCGGATAAAACAATGATTACATTCAGAGTACGTGCTAATTTTAAGGAAAAAATATTTTATTATGTTATGTCAAGATTTTTTGTAATTTTCACAATTTTTTTTGAAGTTGAAAAATTATGACAATATTTTAATTTGAGGAGGAGAGCCCCTGGTTTGTAAAAACCATTTAGGAATTAGTGACAGATCAGCAATAGACTAGACTGTTGTTGATCTGTTTGTTGCGAATTTGTCGTTGGGAGTTTGTGAGTTCAATGATATCAAGAATGAGAATAGTCTGTTCTGACGGTCTGTTGTTGATTTGTCGCTGATCAGCGACAGATCAAAATATATCGCTGATCTGTCACAGATTTAGCTACAAATCAGCAACAAACTAGGTTATATAGCTGATCTGTTGCAGATCTGTCACAAAATGGGCGAGAAATTAATGGCGGGAGAAATCAGCGACAGATCAGTGACAAAATACAATTTGTCACAATTTTTGTCACAAATCAGTCACTGATTTGTTGCTTTTTGGTCAACCGAGTCAAAGGCTCTATCTGATGCAGAACTGTTGCAGATTTGTTGTTGTTTAGCAACATATTCAGTCTGTTACAAATTTTTGATGTTATTCCATGTTTTTCTTGTAGTGATAGGAGACCAACTTTAATTCAGTAATCTCGATGTTTTATTGATCTCTCGAACATCAAAAAACTTTATTGTGCATACAACATAGAAATTAAAGTAATAGTTGGCCTAGCTAGTCTGATGAGGCCGTGGACGCAGTCACGCACAGCAAGTACACCAATTGTCAATACATATGGCTTTGAACTCTTTGAGACCAGCTTTTTCATTGCAGGGAGGGCAATCTTTTGTAGTCTTGCAAGGTATGTCCGACGACGTTTTGTACATACAATCGAAACAGTGCCTTCATAAACAAACAATGCAAACATTCTATAATAATTAGATAAAACCATATATACCTAATGTTCTAATGTAATAAATAATATATTTAAAATGCACATACCTTGAGGCATGGTGGAGAGGAGTATAGAAAATAAGAGAAGAGTAGCTATGAAAGACAACTTAGTCTTCTCCATCTCCTTTGGCTAATATATAAAGTCTAGCAAGCTTTTTATTTTTCTTTGGTTCAATAGTCAAGCAACTTCTACATGTATTTATATATTTTTTCCACCTTGCTAATATTTATTACAATAATATAAATTTTATGGAAAACATCCTAGAAGATTTTTGAAATTAAATGTGAAATTAATAGGAGAGGATCTTACATAAGTATTAATCTATGTTTGATTACAAAGAAAATGTTTCGTAGGAAAAAAATAAAAATAAAAAGTTTTCCCAAGTAAATATTCAAAATAAAATTTTCCTATATATGTTTGATTGCACATATAAAAATTTTGGAAAATGCTAGAATGACACCCCAAGTGACACCTTTATGACGCGATGTGCGGGTCCCATATAAAAATATGATGCGGTATGCTGACCCGCATCCATAGGAGTCGTTGTGCACGCTTCGAGATACACACCACGCTTGTTATGCACCTAGAACTATTTTACGCACACTTATTTTTATGTGAGACCCGATCACGTCACTTGGGTGTCATTTGGGGTGTCATTTGGGGTGTCATTCCAAGCATTTTCCAAAAAAGATTTTCCCTTAAAACTCACAAACAACAAATTTTGAAATAAATATGAAAACTTACCATATATATTAAATATATTAATTTTCATATTTAAAATATAAATTTAATCTATTTTAGTATGAAAACTCACATTTTCTCAATAGAAAACTCAATTTACCCACCATAATAGGTGAGAAAATATATGTGTCTTAATATGGAAAGTTAGCAATTGTGAGAAAATGTTCTGTGAGAAAGTTTTAGCTATCAAACATATGAAGAAAAAAAATCATTGTCCCATGGAATTTATCATTTTTCTTATATTATTTTCTTTTTCCGTTCAATCAAATATAGCGTTAATATATTTTATATCTCCTAAAGATTATATATATATATATATATATAAGTCGGAGGAGAGAGAAAGTTTAAAAGCTACCTCATCTCACCATTCTATTTTTCTATTTTTCTCAATTTTCTTATTTTTGTTATTTATTTATTTATTATTTCAAGAGATATAATTATACATTATGTGTACATTTATTAATAATTAATAGTTGTTATCTTATCATTAATAGATTGAGTACATTGAACTTAAAATCATGGGTAAATACAAGGAATTGAATGTAGTGCAAGTTACATTTTCTCTAAAGTCGGAGGAGAGAGAAAGTTTAAAAGCTACCTCATCTCACCATTCTATTTTTTTATTTTTCTCAATTTTCTTATTTTTGTTATTTATTTATTTATTATTTCAAGAGATATAATAATTATACATTATGTGTACATTTATTAATAATTAATAGTTATTATCTTATCATTAATAGATTGAGTACATTGAACTTGAAATCATGGGTAAATACAAGGAATTGAGTTAGTGCAAGTTACATTCCCCCTATAAATTTCAACTCTCATCCATTCTTCTTGCAATTGACTTGGTTTTTTTTTTTTTTCATTCACCATTCAAAAAATCACAAAAAAAAACCAATTTTATTATACCTAACCTTAGATTCCTCCAATTCTCAACCAATTATCACCCAATAAATTCAAGATAGGATCGATGAATTTCAACATCGCCTTTACATTCAAAAGTTGTCCTACTTACCCATAGCTTCATGCATCCAGTGATATAACAACCATTCACAACGCTAATTATAAGCTAAACCACTTTCGATCGCCTTCCTTTAGGTATGTTTGCTCTATATTGGATCTAATCGTTTGGTACATTTTCTATCAGTTCAAGACCGATGTGAATCATTATATCTATAACACGAATCAATAATCACGTGACCTTTATGTTGCCTTTGTTATGTTGTCTGTTGGTTTAGATTCTTCAATTGGAGTGGACAGACGATATGGAGGAATTTATATTTAAGGGTTATAGTGGATCAATATACACTACTGCATGAGATTACCATTGCTTAAAGATGTTGTTCACTCCATAGAATGCTACAAAAGCTAAATGCAATATAGTGTTTTGCTCTTTTTTATTATTATTACTCTTTTATGAACTTTTCGTTTGACTCAATGAGAATAACTATGAATATAGTGTTATTATTATTCTTATTATTATTATTATTATTATTATTATTATTATTATTATTATTATTATTATTATTATTATTATTATTATTATTATTATTATTATTATTATATATGTATGTACCATAGTGTATTATTATTAATTTTATCGTATTAACTTTTTTTTTTTTTTTTGCATTGTGGCGATTCATCACATTCAATTTTTCAAATTAATATTCAATTGTTCCTATTGGAATTTTTACTTTGAAAGAGTTACGGGGGATAATTATGGACATTGTTGGATGGATTGATTGGAAATATTAGATTCATTGAAGTATTATGTTTGCAAATAATTAATAATGGTTATCTTAGCAACGAATGGATGAATAGAGAGAACACCTCGAACTTGAAACCATGAGCAGATACATGGAATGAAGTGTACTGCAAATTTTATTACACCACCAAATAAGTTTTCATTATAACGCTCTTCATTATTTAAAAATTGACATATTTTTAAGGGGTGTAAAATAATTTAATTAACCTTTATTATATAGTTTTAATAACACATGCACTTAGCGTAGAAAACGACTAGTTTATATATTATAGAGAGGAATCTCGGGATAAATTGGAATGCGATTTCTTGATAAAAATGGAGATAAACGTGGTATTGATCATTAAAATGTAAATTTGTTTTAGAAGATTTTAAAATGCATTTCATTACGATTGATACTACTCAAAAAAAAAAGGAAAGATTTTTAAAAAAAATTAGAACTTTTAATTAATTAAGCATAAACCAGACAAACATAGAAATTAAGTAGCTCTTGCACATTTAAGAGATTTCAAATTCAAAATGTTGCCAAACATGAATCGAGGCAAACACGGTAAGAAAATCAAGGCATACATGAAAAGAACATCAAAAGCACATCCAAGTGATTTTAAATTCAAAATGTTTCTAAACCCAAGCACGGCTGCTCCTTATTAAAATTTTTGGTTTGTTCACTACAAAAAAATATTGGATTAGAGACGGGATTTCCCCTCGCTATACTGAAATAGCGATGGGTGTCAGAAATAGCGATGGATTAGCGACAGGATCTCCGTCGCTAAATCCCTTCGCTATTTTTTGACCGATTAACAAAAAAAGTTTTGTTTTTAAAAAATAGTATTGATTTTAAAATGAAAAAATTCAAAAAAAATATCAAATACAACAAACAATGAATATACTGTAAATAAATAAATAAATAAATCAACAAATAGAAAAAAAAAGCAAAACAAATTAATATAATCATCAACAAACAAACAATAAATACACTGTAAAAAGACAATGAGTACAACGGCAAAAATAAAGAAAAATTAAAACTTTTTTGAAAAATCAAAACATCTAATCTTAATTTTACAAAAAAATAAAATAAAATAAGTTATATATATATATATATAACTTATTTAAAAATTTAGGATTTTTTGTCTCCTTTGTGGGTTTGTTGCCCTTGTTGCCCTCCTTAAGGAGATTGTTGTCTCTCTCTGTGGGGTTGTTGCCCTCCTTTGTGAGAATGTTGTTCCAAAATTCAAAGCATGTATTTTCTATTACTTTTGTAGTAATAGATTGTTGTATTGTTTTATCGGTAATAGAAACATCAATTCAACAAACTTAACAAAAAAAAAAAAAAAAAAAACAAAACAAAACAAAAACAAAAACAGCAACAATTGATAGCAATGGTCACTTAGGCAGCTTAACAACACCTCAAGGGGAATCCAAGCCTAGTATTAATTGAATCGCTGACGCACATTATTGTGGAATCAAAATGTGGCCATTATGTTATCACACTATCATTTTGATTGAATTTCAATCTTTTATTCTTGACGAAAAAAAAGAATTTCAATCTTATATATGTAGTGTAATGGAACTACAACAACAACAACAACAATATAGCATCAGTCTCAAATTAATTGAGGTCGGCTACATGAATCAAATTTTTTCATTGTGTTCGATTAAGAGCAATTAATGGTGAACTTTCAAACCATTCAAATCTCTCATAATTAATGCATCTCATGTTAACTTTAGGTCTATTCCCATCTCGTCGAATTTATACATTTTATATTGAGTCAAGTTTTCTAGTGGCGGCATTTGTAAGTCGTCTTTGCAAATGACCAAACCACCGCAACTGTCTTTCCCTAATCTTTGTATCAATTGGTGCTACTCTTACTTGTCTTTGAATTTCTATATTTCTTATTCTATATTTACGAGTTTTACCACACATCCACCTAAGCATCTCTCATTTCTGCTACGTTCATTTTATGTACGTAATTGTTGTTATTTTATCACCTAACATTCACTATCATAGAGCATAGCTGACCTAATAATTTAGTAGGACCATTTTGATCATTGTTGGCCTAATTGTTTTGTTGGTCTAATTGTTGTAATGGGACTACTACGTAATATTATTTTGTTTTGTGCTCAATTTAAAAACCAAAAAAGAAACCAAAAGGCATCTTTGACTGTGACATTCATATCATGGACAAATTACAAAAGTACTGTTAATAATAAAATAAATTAGTAAAATAAGTTAGGTTTACTTTTTATTACAAAAGTAAGGTAAATCGGGTTATGAAAATGCGTTTTTAGTGGGGCAAATATTTAACACTAATGGCGCATTCAGAGAATGCGCCATTAGTGTCCAACGTGGCGGGGCAAAAATACACGAATGGCGCATTCTCCGAATGCGCCATTAGTTTGAGGTTCCTGTTGACATGTCGTCTACGTGGCGTCTGCGTGTACGCCATGTGGACCGGCCCTGTACACTAATGGCGCCCAGAGACATACATTTCACATGCAATATGGCGAGTGCACTATTACACTCCAAGACGTACAGGCACAGCTCGGCTAACCTATCGAAGGTATGCATGTGACAGGAATCACCGATACAAACTATGTTGAGGTGTGTGAAAGGCTACTTGGTCGAATTCCTGTTGGAGATGACCTTCATGGAAATAAACTAAAAGTCGAATGGCTTGAACGCAAAGTACCAGCTATACATGACGACAGCGACGAGGAGTCGGTGCGGCGGTATGTTCGATTGTACATTCTCCAACTAATTGGTGGTTGTCTATTCGCTGGTAAGTCAAATCGATATGTACATTTGATGTTTCTACCTTTGCTCGAGGATTTCGACATAACTGGTCAGTATAGTTGGGGGAGTGTCTATTTGACTTTTTTGTATAGGGAGTTGTGCCGCGGATCTCGCGCGGGTGCACATGAGGTTGCAGGGGCATCAATTCTTGTACAACTGTGGGCATGTGATAGATTTCCATTCATAGCACCAAGGCGGGTGGGTGTTCCTATAGTTCAACCTCGAATAATGGATGGAGAAGAGATGCTTAATGACGTCCCTTTAGGACACAGGTAATAGAAATGTTATATCGTGATTTTTATAATATTAACTACATTTTCATTTTACTAATTTGAGTTTTCTATACAGATTGATCGATGCATTCTCAGTTATGACGTGGTGTGGCAACCTTATTCTGAAGTCATAGGGTTTGTTCCTGAATACTGTACCGACGGTCATGGTAGTTGGCTATCGACGTGTTCCCTTATTTGTTTCCACATAGTCGAGTGGCATCGACCTGAAAGAGTTTTGAGACAATTCGGAATGATACAGGCCGTGCCACCAAACTGTGATTACGACACCCGACTGCACCACATCGAGATGCGAGGATGCGTTCAAGAAAATTGGGCAACTTTTCACGCAAACTATATACAGATGTGGGAAAATCGTGGTGACAGCATAGTCACAGTGGAACACGAAAAAGGCCACGATCAAAAAGACTACATGACGTGGTATCGATCAGTCACTAGAAGATTCATTGGACATGACGGAGTTTTACGTGACTATTCGGTAAGCTTTAAACTATTATTCTTTTTTCCTCACGTTTTACATCATAAATTGTGTGTACTAACCTCATGTTTTTATATCAGTGTAACTTGGTGCGTCGACTGCAGCGAGTTTTCATTGACGATGGGTACGAGCAAGGTCTTGTTGCGCTTGATGAAGACATCAAAATTTTAGATGAATATCACAGGCAAAGGTCAACTCTATGGAATATTGGAATTGATGTCGAAGAGGGCATAGATGAGGAGAATGAAGATGAAGAAGATGATCAGGGTGAATCGAATCGAGAGGTGAGAAAAAGAAAAACACAAACACAGACTGTGGATGGGAGCACTAGACGTCCTCGTCCACCACGTCCTTCTCGTCGGACTGAGACTGCTGGTGAGAGCAGCAGACGTTCCCCTACGCCACGTTCATCTCGTCCGAGAGGGAGAATAACAGAGACTGTTGGTGACAGTAGCCAACGCTCATCCCCACCACGTCATTCTTTTCATGGGTACATTCCTACATTGTCCCCAATGCAACCAGAACCTCAAATGTTTGTACCTAGCGCGCGATCATGAATCTTCCTCATTACCATTTTAATCCTTATGCACCCGGGTCGTCGTCTTCATATATGAACCATGGCATACCTAGACACCCAATGTATCCGTCATTGCCTCAACACATGCCGAGCCATTTACTCCACCATGTTATAATTATAATATGTCATATAGTGGAGATGGCTCATTCATGAATATGTTAAGCATGCCCCCGCCGCCTCATGTTCCTCTCGGCCAACCGCATACAGGAAGTCAATTTTTTTGGACGGTTCAACCTCTTATTTTTGTGAGCATTAGTACCAGAGGTGAGTCGAGTGAAGCACCAGAGGATGAACATCAATCCACTCGACGACATTCAATGCAAGATCAGCAACTTCGACAAACTCAACCGGAAGTACAAACACAACGTCCAACTCGACATAGAATACGTCCGGTTTGCATCACGGAGCAACAACGTCAACGTAACCATCGATAAACATGTATGATAAGTCTTTTTATGGAATGAAATCATACTTTCAAAACTTCTTTATTGCTTCAATTTTAAATTCTACATAAATATATAACGTGGTTTTGGCCTTTACAGTTTTCATCTACAAATTTCTCCTTATGATCACGATTATGTTGCATGGTTTATAGTAGATATACATAGGTTGCCCCCTTCAGATACGTGCGTAACGTTTGCTAGGATTGTCAACCTTGACATACGTTTGTGTTGTTTGCACGGGTTGCTCACCTCCTAGATACGTGCGTGTCATTTGTATGGGTTGTCCCATCGAAATACGTGCGTAATGGTTGCATGGATTGTCAATATCGACATACGTGCATTTTGTTAGCAAGGGTTGTCCACCGCCAAATACGTGAGTGTCATTTGCATGAGTTGGCCCCTTCAGATACGTGCGTAACGTTTGCATGAATTGCACGAGGTTGCATGGGTTGGCCACCTCGACATGCGCGGTTGTTTGCATGACGCCTCTACCGCGAGATACATGCGTGGCATTTCCATGAGTTGTCCACGTCCATATACGTACGTGCGTGTCATTTACATCAGTTGTCTACCTCGAGATATGTGGTTGATGCAGGTTGTCCATCTCGAGATACGTACGTGATGCGGCTTGTCCATCTCGATACGTAAATGACGTTTGCATGGGTTCACCGTGTCACGACCCAATAATTAATACACGTTTAATTCGTTAACCATGACAAAGGACCCGTGACGTGGGACCCGCAGCGAGATACGTGTCACTATCGAGGCACGGTGGCCGAGGTAAATGTTATATTTGTGGGCGTCGTGTGATTTTTGGTTGTTTTTGTAGTCGATTGTGGTTGTTGGTCCGAGGTAGGAGACTCAGACGAACTGCCATGAGCTCAAGGGACGGCAGGGGAGTCGTCTCCCCTACACGAACCTAACTTAGGGTTGGGGATGGACGCCCAACACTAGTACAAATGAAAAAAAAAAAAAAAAATAAAAGTTTACTAGAGGAAGAAGATGGGTACCTCGGGTCGGGCTACCTCATATGGGTCGGGTCGGGCTGGGTCAGGCCGACCCTGACCCTTTGGAGAAGGGGTCGTCATACACCGCTTCGAGTTGAACAAAGTACTCATTTTGAGGAGTAAAATAGAGATTGTGTATTTTGTATAGATGACTCCTTTTTAAAAGGTGTCATTCATTTTTTATAGATGACTCATTTTCAAAAGGAGTCATTCACTCCACCTCATCAACACACATGCCACATGGAGCCACATCATCACCAATGACTCATTTTCAAAAGAATATATACCTTAGTTTTGTAAATTAAAAGTAGTCAACCTTATTTTTGGAATATAAAACCATACCCACCTTAATTTTAGAAAAAGTCCATATCATATCATTTGTAAAGATTAGAGTTGATACAAACATTGTTTAGTTCTCTGTCTTTTAAATATTGAAGAATTGAAAATGACAACTTTCATTTGAACAATACATAGAATCAAATTATATGTAAGGGAAACAATCATTAATTCTCATTAATTCTCATTAATTATTTTTTATATTGATTATTATTTTCTTATATTATTATTATAGGTTGATGATTTGTGGTATTTGTTTAAATGAAATGATTGATATATGTTAAAGCATCTCCATCTCCTCTAAGATGACCGAGACATCACATTGTCAAAAGTCAATGTTGGAGATGTCGTGGGTTTGACTTCCACTAAAGTCCCAACAAAAAAAAAAGGTTCAATAGATATTTGAAAATACAACCATTTTCTTCTTATTTTTTTTAAAGATATTTGATAGTGTAGTGTTACCCAGAGTACATAGCTCCTCTTCAAGAGATATTCCTCGAAAAGTTGGAAGTATAATCTCTAATAGGTCCAAATGAATTAGTAGATCCGCCAAACAGTTGGTGCCATTTTCATTTTTTTCTTTTGAAGAAGGCCGACGGTATATCCAAAAATATTGATGGAATCAAAACAAGCATAAAGCAATTTCGCCCTAGTTTCAAATTAGTTGAAGTTAGCTACATCAATCTAAATTTCATAATTTTTTGGCAATTACATATCATATCAAATCATCATCTGCGAAACATTGAGTAAGTTGGTTACAAAAAGAGTGAAACTTTAGTTCATCCACGTTGATGGTGATATTGCCACCTTTATTCTCATTTGCCCACAAAACTCCAATTTTTTGTCATCCATTAAGTCGATGATTGCCTCTCTTTTGATATGAAGTCAACATAATGTTCACAACAAACATGATATCAATACTAACCAGGAAAAAGACTATAATTGTGATAAGAAACTGTTAGGACGTGTGGACCAAATCCCACCTCGTTTAAGTGCAACTTAATATAGAAATAATTAGTGGTTATCTCTCCTTAAATAGTATCGATGCCTTTTGAAGTAAAACTTCGTACATGTGAATTGATTCAAAGGGAAGTTTGTTGGGATGTGTGGTTCAAAGTGGTAAGGTGGGAGCAATATCGGAACTAATGAGATCTGCGAGCCCGCGGATAAAGGTGCAAGCAACCCTAAAACATATTACCCAGTTGTTTGACATTGGCTTGTTAAACACACATCTCAATGAAAAATTCAAGGCACCATAACAACATTAATTGTAATAATTTCAATGAGATCCTATATGATTAGCTTTCCAAGAAATTTATTTTTTTGAAAATCTTGGGTTAAAGTTGCTATCCTCACTAATCCCACGAGACTTTGGTGCTTATCGATCGGAGACAGCTCCAATGGCAAAACTCCACTTTTTTCAAGAAATTTCTTATGAAACAATTTCAACGAGATCTTTCAATTTCTTATGTTACTATGATCAACTTTACGCATTCCTCCATCTATAGATATATTGAATGTGTAAATTAATTTGACTTCACATTTATTTGCAAGATTTTTTGTTGACGAAAACAATTAAAGGTTTTGCTTCATATCATCATCATTGGGCATGAAGGAAAAAAAGATTTAATAGCTCACTTGCTCATATTATAAAGATTCTTGCAAATATTTGAAAACGAGAAAAATCAACAAAAAAGTAAGGCCATGATGTACCAAAAAAAAAAAAAAAAAAAGGACAGTTAATTAAAGGTAAAATAGTATATCAAAAGAGTTGTTGAAAAATTGATTAGTTATGTTTAAAGTCAAGAGATAGAGAGAGAGAGAGAGAGAGAGAGCCCCTTAATTAAGGGTAGAATAATAAATTTAAGTGACGATTGAAATGTTGATTATTTGTGCTTGTTAAATATAGTATAGTAAATATATAGATGACTCAAACTAACTTGGGATTGAGCCATACTGAGCTATAGCTAGCAGTCACAGAAAGCTTGAGAAAGGAAGATTATGCTAATGTGGAATGGAATGCATGACCTATTAAGTTGATGATCAGGAAAAGATTATTCCCTACTTAGCTAAAGTTTGCCCATGCTGCCACCTAACTACACAAATCCAAGGTTGCTTCACTCCCTTCACATTCCCTCTACTACTTTAACCTGCTACCTTAGGTTAAAAGCAAACCAAAAGCCTCACAAACCCAGTAAATATTTCTCACAGAACCAGGTATCCATGCAGTTGTGAGAGTTAGAGCACTCAACAAGAAACCAAGATTCAAAAGCAGGCCAAGCTATCATTGAATCTTTTTCATGATCACACTTGGAATCTAGGAACACCAAAGCTAAAGAAAAGCATATGCCTCCAGTGCTCTTCTTTAGAAATGGCTTCCAAGCATGAATTCGTCGCCATCACCTCGATAGAGACGCATAGATCATGGAGAAGCTTAAGAGTGGTGTCCCTACTGTAGCAATCACCAGGGTCTCCTCTCTTCTCCTAGTTTTCTTCACTGTTTTCACAGGTGTATAATGCATATGAAAGAAAGTATTTATGAAAATTTTGGGGACCTCATTTCAATCTCTAACTAGCTATATGCATTGATAATTGCTATCACAGGTGTGCAAGGAAGCATTGGTGTCAACTATGGCACAAAGGGGGACAACCTACCTCCGCCAGAAGAAGTCGCAAAGTTCCTCCTTCAAGCCACGACTATCAACCGAATCAGGCTCTTCGATGCCAATAATTCCATAATCCAAGCCTTCGCGCACACTGGCATTGAAGTGACCATCACTGTACCGGATGAATTCATACCTGACCTTACTAAGCTCTCCTTTGCTCAACAATGGGTGAAAAACAATGTTCTTCCTTATGTACCTGCTACAAACATAATCAGGATCTTGATAGGCAACGAGATCCTGGCGACGGCTAACAAATTGCTCATAGGAAGCCTTGTCCCTGCAATGCAAAACCTGCACACAGCGTTAGTTAATGCAACTCTTGATGATCAAATTAAGGTCTCAACTCCACATTCCCTAGGAATATTGTCAAGCTCCAGCCCTCCTTCCACTGGAAAGTTTAGGAAAGGTTACGACACCGTTGTACTCAAACCGATGCTTAGCTTCCTAAAAGCCACCAATGGCCCTTTCATGATAAACCCATATCCCTTCTTTGGCTGCTCGCCTGACACCCTTGATTACGCACTATTCCGACCAAATGCAGGTGTGCTCGATGAGAGCACACAGCTTAGGTACACAAACATGCTAGATGCACAATTGGATGCAACATACTCAGCTTTGAAGCTCCTAGGCTATGAAGATGTGGAGATTGTCATTGCTGAGACTGGCTGGCCATCTGATGGAGATGCAACACAACTTGGTGCCGATGCAGAAAGCGCAGCACAGTACAATGGGAACCTGGTGCGACATGTGACATCAGGGGTTGGCACACCATTGATGCCTAAACGTACATTTGAGACCTACATCTTTGCTCTTTTTAATGAAAATCAGAAGCCAGGTCCAACATGCGAGAGGAACTTCGGCCTTTTCGAACCAAATCTGATACCAGTCTACAATGTCGGGATATTACGGCCCAAAGTACGTATAAGTTCCGGTGGAATGCTTATGCCTGTCTGGTTCAATGTCTATGCATCTATGCTTCTCTTGTATATAGCAATTCCACAAATAAGGCCCCTAATGGTTTGGATCTAGGCTGCCTCACAGTCACATTCCCATCAAGCCTAAGTGCCTAACAAATAGCATAAGTAACTAGGCCAATATTTTGCTAAATTAACATAACACAGCTCAACACTTAAGAAGTGTTGCGCGCCAAAGTTGAGCCTAACATGAAATTGGCTTAGAATCTAGTAGATTTTTTTTTTTTTATCATAAACCAGGTGTAACAGCATTTCCATTTTGGTATGGTAGGTCAACAACATTGGATTGAATTGAAATTGTAAATTTTTCATGTAATTTTTAGTTTTTTGGATATTCAGAAATGACAAATCTGAATAATCAATTTATGTATTCAATAGACAAGGCCAAGGTCCAAAAACATTTGTTGATCATTTATTTCTTTGATTTTGCCTAATTTGTTTCTTGCAGGGAAGAGCAGCAGTGCCTGGGTACCCTGGCCCAGTTGTAAATCCTGTAAGCCCCAAACCACAACACAAAGGAAAGAAATGGTGTCTGCCAAGAACAGGAGCTGACGCAGAGGCTTTACAAGCAAACATAGACTATGTTTGCGGAATGGGAATTGATTGCAGTCCCATTCAAAATGGAGGTCCATGCTTTCTTCCCAACACCGTCCGAGCTCATGCGGCTTACGCCATGAATGCATACTATCAATCTAAAGGAAGAAATGCTTATGATTGTGACTTTAAACAAACTGGAGCATTCAGTACAGTAGATCCAAGTAAGATTTAGCTTTTATTACCTCCTAATTTATCTTCTTGTATTTAAATTCCCCTTCTCTCTCCTTTCTTTCGCCTTCTGTCTTTTTATTCTCTTTCATTTTTGTTATTTTTATTTTGAGGTTTATTTTTCCTTATCAATGTCGAATTTTTTTTTTGCAGGCTATAGGAAATGCAATTATTTATCTTAAATATGGCCCCTCACATAAGGAGGTGAATAAGAGGATCCCTTACGGATTAGAGATGAAGATGAACTTAGGTTTCTCACGAGCGAATTCAACTAGTTTTGGTATTTGACCTAATTACAGTCCATGCCAAGACTAGCACGCCTTGCGTCAAATCATTGAGGCAAGGGCTCAACCTACAAGATACATAAATGTGTGGTTTAATAGTTGTTTGGGTGATGGCAATAGGGTTTCAAAGTATACCATTAGATTGGATTTACCAATTTAGCAAGTTGGAAAAATTTTACAGGATGTAACATCATAGAGAACATTATTTCTCAATGGTTTCAGAATATCATTCTTTTGTGAAAATAATATATTTGAAAAAATTTTCATCATAAATAAATTATGTTTGTTAACATAGTAACATAACAATCGTCTAATATCTCAAGCGATATATACATACAAAGTAAAAGGTCCTAATAGGCCATATCTGCCCATAATTAATAGAGCTAAACGGTCATAAGTACATTTAACAATTTGCTTCAATTGAAATATAATATAAATGCAAATGAAACCAAAACTTGGTCTATAAAGATTGAGATTCGAGACAAATTCAAAATTTGACAAGGGTACATCGACTTGACAATTTTGTATCAAAACGTAACCATAATAAGTAAAGGACTTGAAAACTTTCAAATTGAGTAAGTTACATAGAAATGATGTTCATGATGTAGTGCCAAGTTGCCAACACTTGTGCCTAAGCAGGGTGAGACAAGGTTGAAATAAAACAGAACTTTTATCAACATTTCCATTAACTGCTAATCATTCTAACTACATTCTCATTATAATTTCATTAGGGATTGCAATTACATGCATGATTTTTTGAAGTTTCCTTCATAGTCTTAAGCATTCTCAGTTGTATATTACCTGTTGGAATAAATACAAGCTGCACCCATGAGTCAAATCCCTAGCAACTGTCATGAACTTGTATAGATTTTTAGAGCACTGTCAGCATCGTGCTTCATTTTTTGTCCATCAGCTGAGTTTTCTACCGGATTACATAAATTAAAATTTCCTGTTCTAAGCTTTTAAACTTACTGCCTGCGTCGTACCACTGAACATTTACCAAGACCTAGTGAATCTAAGGAAACACGCAAAAGTTTGTTTTAAAGTTAAGCCCATAATCTCCTATTCATACAATCCTACTCTGTGTTTGATTTGCACCTACATTTTTATGGTTGAATTTTAAGCTCCCAACTAAAAAATAATAGAATTAGAGGCAAGAATATCAATTACAAATTTGCAACTCATTGAATACACCTGGGTATACTATACATTTTCATGGTAGGAATAAGAAAGAGTAATTCAATTGCAAATCATAACAGAGAGATGAGGAGCCAGAAACAAACCATTGATCTTGAGAAGAAAATGAAAAATGGTCACCGACATCCCAACTCAGCTCGTCCTTCAGCGTTAATTGTTGTATTTGTACATAGCTTTTGAAGATCGATGTAGCCAATGATGGTATCCTCAAATATCACATCCTCCAGCTGAGCATCATCAAATGTGGAGCCTGATAATACTGTGTTCTTGAATGATGCGCCTTGTAGATTGGCTTTTGCAAAATTTACCCTATCTAGTACTGCGTTGGAGAAGTCTACACCTGAAAATCAGAAAGGTGACAACACAGCTATTATCTGAGAATTCATCTAAATGGTGCTGGCATTTAATTCAACTCAGAGCAACAATATCCTCTTGCAATTGCTTATAGCAAATGTGGTTCATATCTCCGGTTAAACTTAGAGCTCTATAAGTCTGCTGCAACCAATTTTCGTTTTCCAACTAAACTCAAGTGTTATAGACTGCTTAAGCATTACATAGAATTCGTTAACTTAATACGACTTATTTATATTTTTGCCGGTATCATTGAACTGAACCTAAAGATATTAACATCCTTCCTGTCTTCATCTAGGAAGGACAAATTGTAAGATCCTCATTAAAAACTACAATGGAATAACGCAACTTCACAGGAACCTCATCCAACCACTTTTACCAACTGAACATCAGCATTATATTAAGAACCAGTCAAAAAAGATTATTCGGTTGTATTTTGTTAGAATTTTCTAGTAAGCAACAACTAATTGGTTAAAATGCAAGTGCATGCAAGTGCAACTGAGCCTATGACAAGGACAAAAATATGGTATATTAAATGATTACCTTTGAAGCTTGCTCCAACAGCATAAGCCTTGGACATCACAACTTCTGTCATATCTGCTCCGTCAAACTTAGCATCAGACATCAAAGCTGCTGCAAGAGATTTCCCCTTCAAGTTTGACTTCTCGTTTGTATAGTCACAGAACCGGAGATCAATCGGCTTGTCGTATACACCATTTGCTTGACCAATTGTATTCCCGACAAATGCACGCTCACAGCGATTAGGTTCTGTTGACAATGGAGGTAGCCGCTAAAAGCCATAGTCCAAAAAAAAAAAAAAAACTACAGTTGGTACTTGGTAAGACATAACCAATTTGGAAAACAAACAACCAAGAGGCAGACACTCCCGCTCCTCTTCCACTAACAATCCCATAATTCATATGTTTACGATTATAAAACTAAAAGAGTATGAGCATATACCTGTAAGTCAAGTACATAAAGAATGTTCAGGATGAGCAGATAATAATGTTTTTGATATGTAGGCTAAGTCCCATTATAAAAACTAAGAAAGCTTTCTAAATAATTCATCACTAGAGATTACTGCTAAAACTTTGATACTTTTCATTTTCCTATTAAATGTCCGCAACTTTAAAATTGTACCCCATGTTTAGAATTTTAAAATGTTAATGTCTATACAGTCCTAAGAGAAATGTAAAGAACTATGAGAGTCCTAAACCAGACAAACTAAATATTCCAAATGGAGAGTAAATCCATTTCCCCAATGATTGGAAGACATGTCGGAGATAGAATGCAAATGTATGTGCTAGTGCTTTGGGGAATCCACATTTACGATTAATTCTGTTGTTCTTTTCAAAAAAGAAAGAAAGAAAGAAGTTCTTGCACTTCCCAAATAAATGAAATGATCCCAAGTTTTCAACATGCTTTATCTTCAACGAGATAAGAGTTAAAAATGATACAACAAAGGGAGCACTCTAAATGGAAACCTTGTAGAAAGTTTTGTTAAATGCCTCAATGGAGACCTCATTGGAACTAAAAAAATGAAGAAAAAAATGGCTGGGGAAAAGGCCTAGGAAGGCCCAGAAATTACAAATATCAACTGAGAATAAATCTAAAAAATCAAATATCCATGTGATCCATATCAGAGCTAGCGCTATGTCAATGGGTAGAAATTTTAAGAAATCTATTTTCTTACTGGATTAGCAGCAATAACAGGAGTGGCAGCTGTCACTGCCCAAACTGCAAACAGGCCACAAGCAACATTTTTCATGCCAGTAAATAAAGAGAAGCTCTGTGGTGATCCAGCTCCGCTATCGATAACTGCGCCAAAAAATAAATAAATAAACACGTGATTTTTTTAACTTTTAAACATTTAAAATTCAAAATATAAGTTCAAACTTCAAATCGGGCATAACTAGCATCTATTAGGTTTTTATTGCAGAAGTATCATAAAAATAAATTCTTTAACTAATACTTAAACTAAATTTACAGCAAAGTAAAGTGCATGAAATCGTTACAAATCTAGTTCAAGTCACACTCTATGAAATAATTGTAAACAATGAGTTTAGAAACACTAGACATCGAGATGATGGAGTGGCAAAATTAGGGGAAGTAAAAGTTCCTAAGGTGAACCACTTTAGATACCTAGGATCAATCATACAAAATTATGGTAATATTGATAATGATGTCACATAGAATTCAAACTGGATGGAAGAAACAGCGGAGTGCAACAGGGGTGATTTGTGATCGAAATGTTCCTACTAAGTTAAAAGGAAAATTATAGAACCGCAATTAGGCCAGCTATGCTCTATGGTAGTGAATGTTGGGCGGTAAAACAACAACAATTGCATAAAATGAACGTAGCAGAAATGAGGATGCTTAGGTGGATGTGTGGTAAAACTCATAAAAATAGAATAAGAAATATAAAAATTCAAAGACAAGTAAGAGTAACACCAATTGATACAAAGATTAGGGAAGAGCAGTTGTGGTGGTTTGGTCACTTGCAAAAACGGCCTACAAATGCCCCCACTAGAAAACTTGACTCAATAGAAACTGTAGAAATTCGACGAGGTAGGGGTAAACCAAAGTTAACATGGGATGCATTAATTAGGATGGATTTGAATGGTTTGGAAAGCTCACCATTAATTACACTTAATCGAACACAATGAAAAAGTTTGGTTCACGTAGCCAACCTCAATTAATTTGGGACTGATGCTATGTTGTTGTTGTTGTTGTTGTTGTTGTTGTTGTTGTTGTTGTATTCAAAAACAACAACAGCAACAACAAAGTCTCAATCCCAAATTAATCGAGATCGACTACATAGATCAAACTCTTCTGTTGCACTAAATTTAGTGCAATTGATGGTGCGTTTTCCAAATCCTTTAAATCCCTCTTAATTAATGCGTTCCAAGTTAACTTCAGTTCACCCCTACATCATCGAACTTCTATTTCTATTGAGTCAAATTTTCTAGTGGAGATATTTGTAAGCTATTCTTGGAGTTTCCCAAACCACAGCAACCATCATTTCCCAATCTTTATGTCAATTGGTGCTACTCTACTTTTCTTTAAACTTTTGTATTTCTTATTATATCTTTACGAGTTTTACCATTTTATAATGAGAGACAAAAGTTTTACGCTGACTGTCAACCTATCCGGGTATGGAACATGGATTTCGGTGTCCTCTTCCTTTATCCGGACTTGAAACCAGCTATGTTACAGTTTTCCAAGTTTTCTCCTTTTTGTGAGCAGAATTCAAGAACAAAAGCAAAAACAGTTGACAATTCAAACACAACACAGAAACTCAATCAAATCAAATCAAATCAAATCTATGCAATCACACACATACAATCCAAACCCTCGATTCCTAAAAACTTCAAAACACGATCAATTCGCCCAAATGAACCCTAATTGGAACCCTAAGTCTTTGTCAACTAAATCACAATCACCTACATAAAGAATCAAAATTGAAGTAACGAATTGCTTTAAAACGCCGATTTGATCTACAAAACCTCATCACATTCTTCAGAACTGCTACATTTTTGTATCGATTGAAACGCAGATTGAGCTAGGTTTTCTTACTAGGAGAAGAGCAAGAGATTCGAAACGTCGAGTGAGATTTCTGTGTCAGAGATGCGTCGTTGCGTTTCGGGAGATGGCGGTATAGAGAGGAAGAAGAGAGGGAAATCGCCATTTTTCAGCCTTCAGTGAAGCACCGTCTTTTCTCACTCCCTTTTCTCTGTCTCTGTGTTTTCTTCTTATCTTCTCTATCCTTCCACCTGTCCTCAGATCTTTCCACGTGGCAGTACACGTGGATTTTTAATAAAACAGAATGTGGTGATCACACTTGAAAAAATAATAATAATAATAATAATTTTATTTTTTCAAGTCATGAAATATAGGCCCAACACGCAAATTAATAACTCGACAGTGGATTGGTTGGCAAGCTTTTGCGACTCAATACTTGAAGACTGCTTGTTTAGCTCCGATTCTTAAAAATGATGTAATGGGTATTGTATTTTCAAAAATATATCCTTTATAACTAAGCAAATTCTGATTTCTGCATCTTCTTAATAAAAAAATATTTTCTCCGATCAATAATATAAGACGTTTTAGCAAAAAAATTTGTTCAAAATTGTAAGTCGTTTTCAAAAATCAAGAGTGTATTTATTATTTTTTTACCCTTTTACCCTTATACAATTCAAACATTTATGATTCTTCAAATTTTTAATTCATCTAATGTCAAAAGACGTATATGTAAATTATACACGTAATTAAAGCTGCATTTAATTCTTGTGTCTTCACCTTAGACTTATATTTTTTTATCGAAGGGAGTACAAAAGTAGAGATGGGGATGGAAATCGCTTCTCGCCAATTACAAGATAAACCTTTGCCCATGGCTAGGTAGGCTATCTTATACGTAGAGATGGCGATGGGAATCACTTCTCATTTTCAAAAACGTTTTCGAGTGCTATACAATCAAATTAAAATTAATTAAGCTTACAATCTCTTTCTTCTTCTTCTTCTTCTTCTTCTTTTTTTTTTTTTTTTTTTTTTTTTTTTGAGTAATACAATCTCTTTCTTTTGGACGAGAATTTACTCTTACTTTGTATCCTGATTTTCAAACAAGTTCACTTATTACTTGATGCACAACCTTAATTGGGTCAAATAACATCTAATAAGATGAGCAGTCATACTCAGACCTAGACTTAAACGACTCTATATATGTTACACATTAATTTGACTTTCTAACCTTATTATAATAGTTTTAGTTGGATATGAACCCTATGTATAATAGTTGTGGTTGAAAGCATATTCACATCTTATCAAACCAAAGCATATATCAAACTCTCTTTGAATATAAAATATCTAGAGCAATCTTTGATAAACTTAATTGTATATAGATGTTGAAACACCAACTTTTGTCTTCTTTTAAGGTCACAGCTTTAGCCAACTAAAGAACCTTCTGGTATTTGTTGTGAAGCAAATGACAAATCCAAGCACTCAAAATCATGATTGATGATGCTCAATAATTTACAAGTCATGAATAACTATGTTCTCTTGCTCCCCACCAAAAAATTTAGTGCCCCCACTCAATTGACAAATGAAATAACATAATTATTCATTCATTCATTCATTCATATTATTTCGTTAAAAGGCCTAGTCTAAGTGAATTGATATTGATCAACGTCACTTGGATGTTTTCAGATCTACCTAGATCGAGACTAGTACGATTGAACATGTTGGATGACAATTCCATGCCTTATGTTTGATCAAAAGGATATCGTGTGACAAAAGGATGTTATATACATTATTGATTAGGTTGTATCGATTTGATATTCGTACGACTTGGGTAGTCATAATGTCTTGCTAGAGGCCACTTATGACTTGTATACCAAAATGTGTTTTGGTACACGCCAACGTTGTATGAGCCTATTGGTCGCACACTAAGAATGGTTTTGCGAGATTTTAAGACGATTCGTAAAAACGAATTTTATGTGATAAAATTCATGTTTTTCAAAAGGCTTGACATTCTCTCGACGCTAGCACTTCAATCTCTACGCTCGATTCGTGTGGATCATTGATAGAGGGCGTTCGTCGTTAGCGCCTTAGAGATCGATCAACCTTCTCGAAAGGTATATTGCGATCGATTGAGGTATGATTAAGTTTTTCATGGTTTAAAAAGCGTTTTTAATGGAATTAGATTCGGATCCTGTTGGGGTTTTTGTCAAAATTGTTTTGTAATCTCCATTGCGTATGAACCCCAAAACCCAACAAAGGGTATCGTAGCCTTCGAGTTTGATTCCATTAAATTCATTGCATGTTTTCTTCTCGATATATACATGATATATGATCGAAAGCATGTTGATAGTTGATGTATATGTGATATACATAAGTTTTCTTTGAGATTTATTATCACGTTTGTGTATATGATACACATATTTGTGATTTAATTGAAATCATTAGGTATAATCGTTATTCTTTGTGCATTGATGCATGGATGAAATCTCTGTAATTCAATATGCATATTTAGGTTACATTGTTTTACGTTTCTTGAATTGTATAAGGTTGAATATTAATTCAAACTAATATGATTAGATTCGATTGGGATAGTAGTTCATGATTCAATGACATATTTGTGATTATCTAGATGAGGACCTAAATTGCAAATAACTAATTTTCGAAATTATTTATTTATAATTAATTAATTTTCGAAATTAATTATTTATATTGTTATATCTATTTTGTTATGAAGTTTCTATTTTATAAAGATAGATAACAAATTAGAATATGAGATAAATATCAAGAATCTTGTTATTGGTGATATGCTAGGATTCAAATATCTCAAGTCCTAATTAGATTAGGATAAGATTAGTCCTAATAGGATTAGGATAAGATTAGTCCTAATTGGATTAGGATAAGATAAGTCCTAATTGGATTAGGATAAGATTAGTCCTAATAGGATTATGATAAGATTAGTCCTAATTAGATTAGGATAAGATAAGTCCTAATTGGATTAGGATAAGATTAGTCCTAATTGGATTAGGATAAGATGATTAGTTAGATGTGGGCCCTAGTTAATTAAAAATGTTTTAATTGACTTAATTTTGGATAAATTAAGGGTAAATTTAGTATAGTAAAATCAATGAAAAATATGATTTTCTATAGCGAATTTCAATTTTCTAATTGAGATCCGTCTTCTAAAAAAAAAAAAAAAAAAAAAAAAAGCAGCCGGCGTTTGCCCCTATCAGATTTCAAATTGACTGGCCAATGTGAACCATACGCTATTGACCGCTAATGGACCGCTGCTAACTAATCCTAGCGCAAGGAAATTCTTTTATTGGTGAATAATATAGAAATTTCCAAATTGTTTAGTGATTGAACAAATCAATAGAATATATGATATTTTATTGTTTACATAAAATTCACTAAAACAGAATAAAATCCCTCTATTAAATTTTAAGTCTCATGTCATCCATTTTTAAACACTTGTCAAGGCCTCGATCACACTAATACATACGCTTTACCATAGTCTGGGTGTATTGTGTTATCTTAGTGAGACAAGTTGGGTAAGAGTTACCTAAATGTTTAAAATGGTCCGACTTAATAAAGCCATCAAAATAGTTTTGAGCTTTAGGCAAATGATGAGATAAAACATGCTAAGACATAAGATGTCCCGTATCTCATAAAAGGATCTAAAAATTACATAAGATGTAATTGGTAACTGCGTTACCTACCTAAATAATCTAGTTCTCGTGTTTCATGCCATAATTGTCATAGAATTAGGTGAAATATGGATTTTAGTCCCCTAAATAAACAAGACGCTTTTAGGAGGGTTGTTAATTTAGTGGGAGTCTATTCCTCTATACTAAAATAAACTTTGCATAATCTTTATTGTAGATCAATGGCCTCTTCAAGTAACAATAATCCCCTGTCATCGCGATCCATCCTTGAGAAGGATAAACTATCCGGGACTAACTTTCTTGATCGGTTCGAAACTTGAGAATTGTTCTTAAGCATGAACGCAAGTTGTATGTCCCGGATGCTCCAATCCCCGAGGACCCACCACCCAATGCTACGAAAGTCGTGAAGGATGCGCATAGTAAGCATGTCAACGATTCTACCGATGTTGCATGTATTATGCTTGCTTGGCAACTATGGTTCCCGAACTTCGAAGGACATGGAACTAATGGAAGCCTACGACATGGCTATAACGCTCGAAGGAAATGTTCCAACAAAGAAGCTAGGCAAGAAAGGTTCGAGACAGATCAAAAACCTACATTCTTGCAAGATGACCGAGGGTGCGTCGCGCTTAGTCCTCATGTTCGAAGATGAAGGGCTATGTTGACCAACTTGATAGACTGGATTCCCCATAAGCCAAGAGTTGGCTACGGATTTGATCTTGAATTCATTACCAGAGAGTTACTCACAATTTGTGATGAACTACAATATGAATAATATGGAGAAATCAATTTCGAGTTGCATTTGATGCTCAAAACTGCCGAACAAAATATCAAGAAACCCTACAGTAATGTGTTGATGGTCCAAAAGGAAAGGGAATGAAGAAGAAAGGCAAAGGCAAGGCTAAAGTTGCCAAGGCCAAGTTGCACACTGTCCCTGTGCAAAGCCCGTGGAACAAGTCAAGCCCCACTGCTTTCTACTTCAAAACACCCAAAAGAAAAGGAAGGAAATTGTCATTTCTGTCATGCACTGGACATTGGTTCGAAATTGCAAACTCTATCTGGAAGATCTAAGGAAGAAAAAGGGTAGTGCGACTACCACTACGGGTATTTATGTTATTGAAATTAATTTATCTACTAGTGATTCCTGGGTATTAGATACCGGATGTGGATCTCACATTTGTATAAATGTGCAGGGACTCACCAAGTAGAAAGTTGAAGAAAGGAGAAGTCATCCTCCGCGTAGGGAATGGAGCAAGAGTTTGCCGCCCGGTCATTGGATCATATGACTTAGTTTTATCTAGTGGACTTATTTTAACTTTAAATAATTGTTATTTTGTGCTCACTTGAGCTGTAAAAACATCATTTCGTTTCATGTTTGGATATGGATGGTTTTGATTTTATTATTGCTAATAATAGATGTTCCATTTTTCGTAAAGGCATATTTTATGCAAATGCTGATTTGTATGATGGTCTTTATATTCTAAGCATGAAAAAGTCCACCGATACTCCGCCTTTAACATAAATACAAAGAGGTTCAAGTCAAATGATTTGAATCAAACCTATCTTTGGCATTGTCGTCTCTGCACATAAATGAGAAACGCATAACGAAGCTCCATAAAGATGGACTTCTAGATTCATTTGATTTAGAAACATATGAAACGTCGTATCTTGTTTACTAGGCAAGATGACTAAAAGTCCCTTTACTCGGACACGGTTGAAAGGGCAAGTGATTTATTGGGTCTAATACATACCGATGTATGCGGTCCTATAAACACAATGGCTGAGGAGGTTATCGATTCATTACATTTACGATGATTTCAAAGATATGGTTATGTATATCTTATGAAACATAAAGTGAATCATTTGAGATGTTTCGAACGTTTCAAAATGAAGTGCGTAATCAACTTGGTAAAACTATCAAAACACTTCGATCAGATCGAGTGGTGAGTATTTAAGCCAAGAATTTGATGATCATCTTAGAAATTGTGGGATTGTCTCCCAATTGACTCCACCAAAGAACTCCACAATGGAATGGAGTTTCGAAAGAGAAATCGAACCTTATTAGATATGGTTCGATCTATGATGAGTCAGTGCAGATCTTCCATTATCCTTTTGGGGTTATGCATTACAAATCGCAGCTTTCACTCTAAATCGAGTTCCTTCTAAGCGGTTGATAAAACACCATATGAGATATGGTACGGGAAGAGACCTAGTTTGTCTTTTCTTAAGATTTGGGGTTGTGAGGCTTACGTAAAGCGACAAGTCTCGTAAAAACTAGCACCTAAATCTGACAAGTGTTTATTTGTGGGTATCCTAAGGAAACAAAAGGATATTACTTTTATAATCCCGCCGAGAACAAAGTGTTTGTTGCTCGGTATGGTGCCTTTATGGAAAAACAGCTTTATTTCAAAAGACACTAGTGGGAAAGAAATAAATCTTGAAGAAGTTCAAGAATCACAGTAAACACTCAACATTCGGAAGTTCAACAACGTTCCGAACCAGATTGAACCTCTACAAGTGACACAAGGCCCACGTAAATCTAGTAGGGTAAGACATGAGCCGAGAGAGATTCGGATTTCTCATTATCGATAGTCGTGATGTGTTGCTTATAGACCAAAATGAGCCCACTACTTATCGAGGCTATGTACGGACCAGACTCAGATAAATGGCTAAGTGCCATGAACTCTGAGATGCAATCCATGTATGATAACCAAGTTTGGAACTTGGTTGATTTACCTGAAGGTGGTAAGACCATTGGATGTAAATGGGTTTTCAAGAAGAAAACTGACATGGATGGCAAAGTGCATACTTTTAAAGCAAGACTTGTAGCAAAAGGTTTCAGGCAGACTCAAGGTGTTGATTATGATGAAACTTTTTCACAAAGTAGCCATGCTTAAATCCATAAGAATTTTAATTGCCATTGCTTGCATATTATGACTATGAAATATGCCAAATGGATGTAAAAAAAAAGATTTCTTAATGGAAAGCTGCTTGAGGACGTGTATATGACACAACCTGAAGGTTTTGTACATCCCGAGAATTCTAGGAAGGTATGCAAGCTTCAAAGATCCATTTATGGATTAAAGCAAGCTTCTGAGAGTTGGAATCTTCGTTTTGATGAAGCAATCAAGGATTTTGGTTTTATTAAGAATGAAGATGAGCCTTGTGTATACAAGAAGGTCGTGGGAGTGTAGTTATTTTTCTCGGGTACCGTATGTTGATGATATATTACTCATTGGAAATGACATCCCAACATTGCGAATGCAAAACTCTTGTGTTCCATAATATTTGTTACAATTTAGGATTTTTTCTAATATATGTAAGTCACATTAGGAAATTTTTTTATAAAAAAAAAATCTCTTTTTCCCATTATTATAAGAGTGCAATTAAGTTTTCAATTTAAGTTTCTAAACCCGAGTTATTAATTTTATTTTATTTTATTCACAAAAAATTAGCAACTCTTAAAATTTTCGTTTATGATCTTTAAGATTAGTATCTCGAATTGGATGAAAGTCGATCTCAAACCATCCTAGAATAGTTATAATGGTCAAAGTCTAATTTAAGATTATGATGATTATTTTTTATAAGAAACGAAGAACTTCAACTCAAGTCTCAACATGAATCGAACTCATCACTTGTTTTGTAATCTCCGCAATCCCCAAAACCCAACAAAGAAACCAACAACTTCTTTTCAAAGTGAAACTTTGTCCATCTCACCAGAGAAGCAATTCTAGATAATTATGCTAGTAAGTCGATGTTCATTTAGGTATATGTTCGGTAAACTTCAATAAGCTGAAATTCATCCTCGTAATTTATAATTAGCACAAAAGATCTCAAAATCCTTAATGGGCTCTTGTCATCCCCCTCGTCATTAAGACAATTGACCGACATAAATTAACTTAATCCTTTGATAATCTAGTAGCCTAATCTATTATTTCAACTTTGACCTCAAAATACTTTTGCATTTTAATCATTAATAATGCTTTAAAACTAAATTTATATCCTCAATGAAACTTAATTCATTATTTGTTCAATTAGAGCAAATTAGAATTCACATCCGTATTTAATAAAATTTCGACGGCACTTCCCCTAAAAGTGGCAAACCGAAAAACTCACTTAATAGACAACAAAATTGGGGAGAGGCCTAGAAGGACACATAACTCCCCACAGTTCACAATATTCATCAATTTCAAATTAACAAACTAACTTAAAGTTTACGATAACTTAATTTGAACATTACGATCTCAAATAGACCTAAATTGAATATGAACCTTCTCAACTTATTTAAATTCTAACTTAGGAGACTCTCATAACCATTCAATGTAACTTCACGTCCTATACTCACCTCGAGAATTCCAAAACAATATGTATAAACTATTTACAACAAGAATTAAACTTTAAAAACTTAAAACATATCACAAAAGTCTTAGTCTTGTTCGTTCTTCTTTGTCTTCACATAGAATTTGACATCAGCAAAAACAACTTGAAGATGTCAGGTAAGTAAATTCCTACATTGATATGTACTCCTGCAATTATTAGTCTGATACAATGAGACATGTATTTGCATTTCCAAATAATCAACAAGATATATGTGTCAACATGACATGCAATCTACTATGTCGATGTCTCCTAACTATAATCAGACGTCGACTTCCAAAAATAGTTCAAATACAGTATTAAGAAATCTTGAAATGCAGAGATAACTTGTCGGCGTTATACTCTTCTAGTCTCACTTGACGGCGTAGAGTCAGGATTGAAACCATCAAGCCAGACTTCAAAACAAGCTTATCTCTCTCACTCACTCTATGAATGAATAACCAAGATCGATAAAATGCAATGCAGACTATGATACAATCACAGGTACAAAGATATCAATCAATAGTAAAGATCACTGTAGGGTTCACTTACAACCAACACAACTTTGAGATTAGTTTTCGAGGTTCTCAGAGCGTCGGATCACCTTGAAAATGAATCAAATAGCTTCCCTACATACCCAATTATATTATGGGTCAAGTTTTAAGAGAAACCAAATCACGAAACCCAATAAAAACTGTGGCCAAAATACGCTTGAGAACAGTTTCCAAGAACATTAATTTATATAACTGTTTCAACTGGCATTCAACTAATCAACTTGGGTAACATTTTAACCTTGAAAACCTCAATATTTGTCATGATGATCCAAAAGGAACTTGTAATGCACATGCCATACTTTCCATAGACTAAGAACATTCAAATCGGATCATCGACGAAAAAGTTATAAATTTTTCAATATGGCATGTCAACAAGACAAACTTTATTTTATTTTGAACTAAAAAACTTCTCCAAATCAATATTTTCGCAATTAAATTTTCAAAACTCAATAACAAACACCACGAAACCACTCGATTCCAACATCCAAATATTTTCATAGCATGTGTAGTCAATTTGCACAAAAATCAATGATCCAATTCGTCCAAAATCTAAATATAAATCAATACCAACAATAAAAATATCTCCAAAATAGTTAATTGAATCACATCAATTCAATTCATCAAAACCTAACCCACGTCGGTGGGATTTTTCCAAATCGGCGCACATCAACCCAATACATCAATTTTCAACAATTCGTATGAATTTCTATCAATATCCCGCAAAAGAAATCGAGAAATCGCGAGAATTTAATTTGAATTGAGAAAATGTTCAACATTGAGTACTTACCAAATTATACCTCATTTCTACCACAAAAACTTAGCTGGAACCAATCGTCTTGCGATGCTGTACGATTTTGCGAAAGAAATCGAGCAAAAATCGAATCTCGAGAGCTCGCGGAGCGAAAGACCGAATTGAGAAGTTTAGGTATTGATGTACCTAAACATTTTGTTGAACGTTTTGAATGAAATTGATTTCATCTAATTTTTTTATATTTATATATAAACAATCAGCTTGTTTGTTAGCAATTTAATTTTTTTATTTATTAATTTAAAAAAAAATTATTGTCGTGTTTTGTGTTTGAGCACTTGTTTTTTATTCGATTTTCACCAAATTGAACCAAATTTTGACATAATAGTCCATCTTTATAAAATATTGAAAACACTAGTTTTGGTCATACCAAAACCTCAAAAATCTCAACTTTGTCCACGACATACTAAAATTTTATGGATCGATTTTTTTTTTACAATATTTAGCCAAATGTGCTTTGATTTGGACCCAATCTCAACCACAACTACAACCAACTGATATGAAACTCGAGGCAATGTCTTGTACAACCTTCGTTCTAATATTAAATTACCACCAATCTCAACTTGCACGCAAATCGAGACAAAATCTTCACATAATGATTAACACTTGGTTAATTAGTTTTCGAGCAACTAATAATTTATTTTCACTCATGCCCCTTCAAACAAAACATCATATAATACACACACTAAGCACACAACACACAAAAATAAAATAAAATTATAATTTATGGTCCATAATACGTGGGTCTCATCTCAAATACTTAAATCACAAATTAAATCCGAAAATACTTAATTAGTATCCTAATCAAGTTTACGAAATTCTCGGATGTCAAAGCTTTCGAGCTCGAGTAGTCGGAATATCAGATGGTTTACAAAAAAAGAAAAAAGGCCTGATGATCGATCAAATCATCATAACATTATCAAATTATTAATTTTATTTATATCTCAAGTCTTCACCTTTCAGTTTTAGTTTCAATTTTATTCAAGCTTTTTTATTAGATAACTTTAAAATTTATAACACGCGAATCCTTTGTTAACTAACATGATAGAGAGGTACGTAGTAAGATAAAGTAAATCATATTCTGATTATTGCTTGAGGGTAAGATTGAAAATAATACATATAGTTGATAATTTTATTAGGTTTTGATACAATTGATACAACTAGATATATTTGATATCTATGATAAAAAAGAAGAAGATAAAGATACTCTGAATTTGGATATAACAAATAACTGTACTCAATGGGTGTTTTTCAAAAAATAAGGTGTGTTTACATTTTTTATTAATCAAATAGAGTGGTTACTTTAAAATTACAAAAGTAAGGTATGTCTCTTTTTGAAAAAAAGTTATTGATGATGATGATGGATGTATGGCGTGGTGTGTTTGATGAGGTGGAATGAATATCTTATTTTCAAAAGGAGTCATATGTACAAAATACAAAACTATTTTAATACTCCTCAAAATGAGTTATTTGTTCAACTCGAGGTGGAGAACCCATGCAAACGACATGTGTGTATCGAGATGAACAAGTCGCGTCACCTACGTATATCGAGGTGGATAACCCGTGTCACGCGCTTATCTCGAGGTAGACAACTCATGTAAATGACATGCACATATCTCGTCGTGACAATTCATGCAAACGTCATGCATGTATCTCGAGGTCGAGAAGTCATGCAAATGCTACGCTCGTATGTCGAGGTGGCCGACCCATGCAACCTCGTGCAATTCACGCAAACGTTAAATACGTATCTCAAGGTGTGCAATTCATGTAACCTCGTGTAATCGATGCAAACATCACGTACGTATCTCGAGGTGAACAACTCATATAACCTCGTCCAATCAATATAAACCGTGAAAGGTCATGCACGTATTTCGAGGTGGACAAATTAATAAATGCAAACCGTGCAAATGTCACGGACTAGTGCACATAACACGATATGGAAAACTCCACGCGTGATGCCCACATGAGATGTTCAAAATACATTTGTATATTTTCAACATTGCACGCTATTGACGCATTTTCAAAACGCATTTTACATTAGTAAAAAAAAAAAAAAAACCCACTTATTTTACTCATTTAAATTAATTTTTGTGTAATTTGTACTCAATGTGACGTTACATGCATATCAAGAAGTTCCGTTTTCGTTTGGTTTGCAAAAGAGAGGACAACAACAGCAACGACAACGACCACTTTCGTCTCTAAAGATCCCCAAATTCACACTCTCTCCTTCTCCAATTCAATCAATATATCCTCTATAAATCCTCTCCAATCCCACCAATCACTCTCTCAATCCCCAAAACCCCTCTCAATCTCACCTCCCAATTCCACCGATTCCACTCATCATCATCATCACCATCAATGGCGAACTGCAGCTTCATCTCCTGCGAAAAGCTGGACAAGATGGCGAACTGGGTGGGAGCCAGCGTTGCCTCCGCCTTCTTCGCCTCTCTCGAGCGATGCTCCTGCATAAACCTCACTACCCACGACTTCGAAGACGACGAGGAGGCCAAGGACAGGCCTCTCATGCTCGCAAACCCAGTTGTTCACGACGACGGCCCGAGTGCAACCCAAGTTGATAGTCTTCGAAGTTGATCTTTCCGTTTCGGATTTGGCGTTTAATGTGGATTATACGATCTGGGTGGGTCTCAAAATTTGATCTTTCTTTGTGGTTTTTGTGGGTCTGTGTTACGGTTGTGTTAGGGTTAGGGTTTTGTTGATGATGAATTGGTGTTGGCGGTGTCACTAGTGTGGTGTTCTTGATGGGATTTATGAATTTGTGAATCCAATTGTAACTTTCTGGGCTGCTACTAATGAAATTCTTCAATTTGTTATCAATCTTTAGTTGCTGTTCATTGATCAAGAAACCTGCCTTGTTGAGTGGTGTAGTTGGTTTATGAGTAGGTCATGAATTCTTCTTTTGTGGGTGAATGTGAATTGTTAGTTTCTTGGTACTTTGTTTATTGGCGTTCCCTTCATTGTTGTTTTTCTCGATTTTCCTGATTTCTTTCAAAGTTCTGTTCTTTTGTTCTGTTGCAGGAAAAAATGTGTTCTTTTTGTGGATTCAAGTGTTTCTTTCGCATAATATGGGATCTTATTTGATCAATCTTTTTTGAGTCCTAGTAGTGACATAATGACATATGCAGTTCTCTTGAGTTTGGTTTCTTGATAGTTTTGTTGAGCCTTTTCGGAGAAGATGAAGCAGCGATTCGCCATTGATGAAAAATCTGTGGACTATGATGGGAAATTGATGAATTGGGGATTGAGATTGAGAGGGTTAAAGAGGATTGATGAATTGAAGAAGAAATTGTGAATTGGATCTATCTTTAAGTCTTAGAAGTAACAGGTGCACTTCTCTTGAGTTTAGTTTCTTCGTAGATTTGATCTATGCATCTTTGGTTTTGACAAATTATCTCTTTGCGGCGGGGCTTCACCGTCTTACGTTCCGAGATACTATCTTCATTGACAATCACATTGCTTTTTATGTTCTTGGGACTAAATTTTGGTTGATCAAATAGTCCTTCTTCGATTTGCACAGCCACGCCTCATAGTCATATTGTTAACTTTTGTAGATCTGTCTTGCTGTTTTTATACTGATCTGATTGTCCTTATGAACAATTCTTAGACTTCTATGGTGTTAACCATCTCATTTGCAATATAGTACATACCAAGCAGTCTTTAAGTTTTTTTATTGTTGTATTCTCATCTTTTAAGATAAAATGTCACACATAGAATTCAAGCTGGATGGAAGAAATGGCGGAGTAACTTTTAAAAGAAAAATTTTATAGGACCGATCTGTGTTGGGCGGTAAAGCTCACATAAAATGAACTTAGTTTTAGATGGATGTGTGGTAAAACTGAAAGATAGAATGAAATATGAAATTCAAAGACAAGTAGGAGTATCACCCGATACAAAGATTAGGGAAGGGCTTAGACTTCTATGAAAACTTGACTCAATAGAAACTATAAAACCATCTCATTTGGGATGCATTAATATGAGGGATTTGAATGGTTTGAAAAACTCACCATCAATTGCACTAATCGCAGTCTTTAAGTTTTTGGGACTGAGGCTATTTGTTGTTGTTGTATTCTCATCTTTAAACATTCCTGATTCTAGGTGCTGATAGATGCTGCTACTATGGTGGGCAAATTATGCACTTCTTTTCTTACTGATATAGTTGGAGCTGATTTTTTGTTCCAATTTTTTTTAGTCAAAATCTTTAAAATTATTCCATATTTTAGTTACTTACTTTGATTGCTCTAAAACAAAAGTTTTTGGTTAAAGTAACATTCATTAACGTATAGAAGTGCTTTACCTCCCATCATTTGTTTTCTTTGTTCTGCTGAAAGTTTTATTTTGAAAAGAGTGTTGTTAATGTGAGAAACAAACTCTTCCACACGCAGTGACCTTCTCTTGATTTTATACCTTCTGTCACTGCACTTTTTATTTAGTATAATTATGGGTGTCCGAACCTTTCTCTCTCTCTCTCTCTCTTGGTCCCTTCCTACTTAGGTTCAACTTTCCCATAAGAATCAGTCGAACGCCACAATCTCATAACCCGTTAAAAACCAACATATTTAGAGTTTGATAGCAGGAGTACCTCATGACCTCTTGGTCATCAAGCGCATCTCAATAAATTTATCGATGCACCAATTCCATTGGGGACTATCGCTCCACTTTTACATTGCATTTTGAATTAAATTCGTTTTTTTTTTTTTTTGAGAGAGTTGCATATTTAGAATAAGAAATATAGAAATTCATTTTGAATTAAACTCGTTTTTTTTTTTTTTTTGAATGGTTTGCAAAGCTCACCTTCAGTTGCAGAATTGTGTCCTTTGTTATATTGGTGAACTTGAAGGTTCATTTTAAGTTTGAACAGCAAACTTATTATTTTATGACAAAGAACATAAGACAACCTTTTATAGAGTAGATTATGTTCATGCCATAAGCTACCTTAACAATTTTTTAATATAGAAACATAGTGACATGTTCTCCTAGGTTCTAAGATCTTGAAAATCCCATAATCTATCAAAATCTAATCTTCAGGAATTCAGGGATATGTCAAAACTATACTTAAGCTTTCCAATCATGGGCATAAAATAACTACTAGATACGATTAACATCCATGTCACTTTGCAGGAGAGAATTTGTCTGCCAAAGTAAAATAGGAGGGCTTATCTGAAAAATGATCACCAATTCTCTCTTTTTCTTTACCCGAAAACCTCGGGTTTCCCAACCTTCGGCCTCTTCGGGGTAGCTAGTCGGGAACCCCGAATCTATGATCTCATAGACTGCTAGCTATTTTGTATTGTCCCTTGGAACAATCAAAAGACAGACTTGAAGGTTAGAACAGAATCTGTGAATAAGAACTGTAAATCATGTTCTTGTTACTCAAGACCAGATTAGCACTGCTTACTAGAAAGAGTTGCAGATATGGTTTGACTAGTACTCCTATAATCTGGGAAATATCTGCTCCCCCTTCAATGACAGAAAAATAAAGCTGATGAGAAGAGCACTGCTTGCTTGACAGTACTCTCATGTAATGAAAATTATTACCATTATGAAGAAAAGGTCCTTTTGATGAATTAAAAATATCAATATGATGCAAGTTGGCAACATGTGCATTTGATTATGACCAAGGTTACTAAAAGAGTACTTTGTTCACCTGAACAATAATTCAATTAAGGCAAAGTGAGCAAAGGTACAGCCCAGGCCTCATAAAAATAATGATGAATGATCAAACAAACATTCTCTGAGCTTTTTGCTGAATATCATGAAAGGCATTATTGCTAATGATGGTAGAATTGCATTTTTTCCCTCCATTTTTAGGGGAAGAAACTGCTAATTAAGAACATCAAATTCATAGGAGCTTATGTGAAATTCTCAGAACGAGTCGATGTATATAGGACATTGAATAATTACTGTCGACGAAAAACTCTTCCATGATTCTTACACCAGAGATGACTGCAACGATTTTAGACCACGATTTTAGACCACAAACTTCACATGAAGCGAAACAAGCAGGCGATGGAAAGCTGAAGTTGAAAAATGATTATAGGTTATTGTTCTTCCATGCACAATAACTTAATTAGTTGTTCTGTAAAGAACTTCTGTTGCTATAAAAGTATTATCAAAAGGAAGCCTCTGACCCTTGTTAGTTTCCTGAATAATATTTAATTTCAGTACATTCATACCTGCCAAATACATGTTAGCTTACATGTTCAAAAGGTGATTCTTGAGCAGATTCTGCATAACCCCATATAGTGGAATTCACAAAACAAAGCATACATACACAGTAAGTTCTACAAACATGCAAGATCACTGCTGCTCACTAGTTAAAAAAACACACAGAAGTCTGAACTAAACTCCTAACAACTAACTCTAGCTACTGTGTTCTTCATCTTCACTACCTTTCCGAGACCGATATACACGACGGAAACATCTCTTCCTCACTGACCTTTCTCATGCTTCAATCTCCATGGTCTCTCCAACACACCAACATGAAAATGCAGCGGCGAATTATATACAGCTTCGCCCGCTGCTCCTTCAGAAACTGAACTCTTTGAATCCTCACTCTTGCTCTCTTCAACATAGGTGAGCCTTTGGAATCCATATTTTCCTTAACTACTGTATGCCTATCTAATGGTGATGAATTGATGATATCTTCTTGCCCTTTTAGCAAATTTGATGATTCTTTTTGTTACTATATAGATATATAGATAGGTAGATTCCAAGTAACATGAGGTTGGTGAGAGGGGTTACAAATAATAAATCTGATCCAGTTTCAGTTTCAGTGATTGCTTTAACTGATATTTGAAGAAGAATAAAAAAAGATGAATAACCCGGGAGGCGGGGTTGTATGAGTTAAGCGCACGACCTTGGTTTCAATATCCCCGATGTGGTAAGATTACTTGGTCCACTAGGGTACGTCAGGCCGATTGCACCAGTCGTACGAATAGTCAGACTCACCCAGGGGCGAATCCAGGATTTTTGATAGCCCTGGGCTATAAATATTTTTTGGTTCTTACCGTAGGGTTTAAGAGATTTTTGGGGTGGGCTAAAATATAAATTTTTAAAAATTAAGCTTAAAAAAAAAAAAAAAAATACACTTTGGGTCCGCACACCGAACATCCACGGACATCAAAAAAAAAAAAAAAAAAAAATGAAGAGCAGAAAAGTGGGGGGAGAGCTGTGGACTGGTGTAAATGCTTTTGCAGTGAACCAGGACCAGGTTCTCTGGCACCACCAAGTGTACACTTTGGCATATTGTGCTCAGCTTCAGTTTCATTGTCTCCTTTATCACCATCTGACTGTCTTCATCACTAGGTCAAGGTGCAACTCTCTCTATGCCTCATATGCTCCCTTTTTTTTTTAATCAGAAAAGTTTGTCTTGTATGTAATTGTTTGATCAACCTTGTTGCGTTGCTGTTGAAATAGTTCTGATTGTAGTTATGTTTGTCGAAAAAAAATAGAGATCATCTTCAAGTTTTGGTTTTTCATGGAAGATTAAATTGAATAAAATTAAGGCGGTTGGGTTGAGTGGAGGGGACTTAAGTTAGCGCCCTTAAACCAGAAATCTCGATTTAGAGTTTTTGGGTATAGAAAACCTTGTTGCGAGGCCTTAATTTGAGTCGTACATGCTCTAGCTCTAATGCATTGGTTTGTTGGTTCTAAGTTCTAACTAGTGGAGGTGGTTGACTCAAATACTTGTCGTAATGAACCAAAAGACTAATTAGAACTAATCTCGACTCTCAAATTATTAAGGGAAAGTAAAAGTTCTTAGGATGAATCATTTTAGATATCTGGGAATTAATTATGCAAAAAGATATGGTCACATTGAGGATCACATTAAAAATAGAATTTAAGCTAAATGAAAAGAAGTTCGGCAAATGTGATATGGAGTCTTACTAATTTGACGCTAATTTCATATGAGAGTCCCTTAGATGTACATTGTTTTCGTATACACACATCTCGATGCAAAAATCAATCGTCACAATTAAGGGTGAAAATGGCGTGTGAAAAAGTGAGTAAAAAAACATTTTTCTGTGATTACTTGTTAAACTAAAGTGAAAAACTTTCATATATAAAATCATAATTAGTCCGATTATGCTTTTCTGAAAGTAAATGTTAGGTAGTAAAGTAGTATGTGCATAAAATAAGTGCAGCAGAAATAATGATGTTGAGATGGATGTGTTGTAAAACTCGTTAATATAGAACAATAATAGATGTTCAAAGAAAACTAAGAGTAACAACAATTTATGCAAAAATTAAGGTAGGATAATAGTGATGTTTTGGACATATCCAAAGACGACCTATAAATGCTCAAGTTAGAAAACTCGATATATAGAAATTAGAGAAATTCAACCGGAAACCTAAGATAATTTGAAATATATTGATTAGAAAATGATTTAAAAGATTTTTAAAGCACACCATCAAGAGCATTAAATGGAATAGATTGGAAAATTTATTTATGTAGCCGAAGTTAGTTAATTTGGAATTAAAGCTTTTTGTCATTGTTGTTAAGCAGCCATGTCAATTTATATCGATTATATAATTGTTGCTCTAGGCTCCAACCCAGCGCCAAAAGTGGCGTCATACACATTGTTCCCCTTGTGCCATATTTGGAGGAAGGATATGATTTAATTTAAAAAAAATTGTTCTTAGTTTTAGGGCTGCATAAACTAATACTTACTCCGGTCATTTATATAAATTGTTTTAGTAAAAATTTCTTGTTCAAAATTGTAAGTTGTTTTCGAAATTCAATAGTGTAATTGTTGCATTTTTAATCATTTTACCCTTACAATTCAAACACATGTGATTCTCCAATTCTTCAATTTATTTAAGGTTAAATGATATATATGTAAATTACACTTGTAACTAAAGTTGTTTTAATTTTTGTGCCCTTACCTTAAACGATTTATATAAATGACCGGAGGCAATATAAAAATATTAAAAATAAATATTCTCTCAACAAAATGGATTGATGTAAAATTAGTGTTTTAGAATTGGAGATGGGAATTGTATTTTTTGTACTTATGGGCTGGCAAAAGTTGTCCAGACCCGTTTATCCGGTTTTGTTCGGACCCGCTATAAACGAGTTCATACAATATTTTTGTAAAAAACATATGGGTCTGGACAATTTTTTGTGTATGTTTAAAAATACGGGACCAGATCCGGACAACAATTTCAATTTCAAAAAATAAATGAACAATGAAAAAAGGAATATAAGTCGTGAGATAATCGTTTAGCGATTAATTTAGACTATTGAGATGATATCTCTTTTTTTGAAACTTTTGTGATGTGGCATATAATTTTAAAACTTAGACAATAGTGATGTGATGTTTTGCCTTGCATTCCTTGAAGATTTTTTTTATCTATGATGTTTATATTGAAAATTAAAAAATTGTGATGTTATGTATTTATTTTTTGGTAATTGAATGTCATGTGATATGTAGTTGAGGTTTTTTTTAATAATCGATAAATAAAATATTTAATCATATTTAAAAATAAAAATCGAACAAAACATGAGCTGTATGTTTTACAAAAATACGGATCTTGACAAAAAAAAGTGTCCATTTTAAAACGAATCCATATACTAATTTTAATCATTATAAAAATAGGGGTACGATCTCGTCTATGTCCGTTACATTTTTTTTGTTTATTTTTTTGCCACCACTATTCTACATCAACTTGATGTAAAAGTAAAACTCGCACCATTTAATGCAAAGCATGAACATGCCTATAAAGAGCATCTGGTTGAGGGATAGGCTCACCTTATTGAAAATTATGGGGAGAATTCAATGACTTGATGTCACTAGTTGTAGCTCGTAGGCCTTCAGCCTTTGTGTCCTTCAGGGTTGCTTTGTACTTGTATTAGTTGTATATATAAATTGGCATTACCAAAAGCAAATTAAAAAATAAAAAATAAAATTAGGGGATGCTTGTGTCCCACAACCAATAAGATTGGGGAGAAAACTAATGGGCGCGGCTAAAAGCACCCAAAAAAAAAAAAAACTATTTGAGGGATTAAAAAGTTATATGTATTTTTTTAATAAGAGGTGGATGTATGAATTGTTTTGCCCCTTCTCAATTAAGCCTCAGCTGATCTCCACTAAAGTTAAGAGGGCGCCTTTACTACTAAATCAAATGTCGAAAAAAATAATGCAGCTGTCATGTGAATTGAACTTATCACATATATTTTAATCATAATACTAAAGCCCTATTCATAGTCACTCTTCTCACCATTTAAGGGCAAATTATTTTTAAAAAAAAGATAAATATATGTTGTTTAGTTTAGTACACAAGGATTTTAATAATTAAATGCGTTAGTTTAAGGAGTAATATTTATGAAAAATTACAAATTCAACTTTTATAAAATTCAAGTTGTTTCCATTACGTTGGTGGAAAACTTTTTATGGGGACCTCCTAACAAATTTTTTTCATGCACGCATCAAGAGAGCTTAACAACAAATAAATCATAAAAATATTTTTTATTTCAATGTCATCCTAAGTAATAAATTAAACAAACACGATAATTTGTAAAATTCTTTTAATGCCTCTTAAATATTTGTAAAAATTTTGAAAACCTTCTATGAGTCCAAACTCTTAAATCCAAATAGATTTATTGTTAATGAGATTCAACTTTACTTTATTAAAAAAATAAAAAAATAAAAATTCAAATTTAGAGCATCTCCATGATAAATGTGGATCATAGGTGTGGATTGATATCACATCAGCAACGTGGAGAAGATGTTGTTTGAATATGCATAAAAGTTCAAAAGTGCTTCCAATGATGAATGCAGATTGCACTTTCTATTTTAAAAATTTTATTATTTTTCTATATATTTTGGAAAGAATTGCTGACGTGTCTATGAATTGCATTGTCTAGAAGTAGATATTTAAAATAGACAATGTCTACCAATTTCAACTCGACATTCAAAATGCACATTCCATTGTCTAATTTTTTTACTCTAGTGTCTATTTAGTCATAAGTGACACACATTGACATCCAATCTACGTTCCATCGGAGACGCTATTACATTCCAACACTTGTCGCCTCTTCAAAAGCACTAATAATGTCTACTAACTTCAACTGAACATTCAAAACGCATATTCTATTGTCTAGATTTTTTTTTCACTCAAATTTTTATTTAGTCATAAGCGCCAAACATTGACATCAAATCCACGTTCTCAAAGGTGCTCTTACCATTCCAACACGTGTCAGCCTTTTAAAGCACTAACATTGAATTCCTCTCCAATAAAAAATTTCCAAACCACTTCCCTCCAAAATTTGACAACTGCCTTCTCCACCATGTCAACCGCCGAAATCACAAACCCTAAATCCCCAAATCCCAACAATGCCCAAATCACAAACCCTAATCAACCCTCTCATCAAATTCATCTCCCTGTTCATCATCTCCTTCAATTCCCTCTCCGATTCGCCATCCACCGTGATGTCGGCGATCGCGAACCCCTCTCTCCCCTGCCCGGATTCAGGGCCGATCAGGCCATCCACGCCTCTGATCGAGTTCCTCGAACGGGTTCAATCGACCGCGCTCGTGGCGTTCGGGGACCGCGATTTCGATCCCAAGCTTTACATGGACATGTCGCTGAAATTCGATCTTGGGAAGGCGAATTGGGCTTTTGAGAGACTGCCCAGATTGGGGAGTGGGGTGGTGCCGGTTAGGGTTTTTGAGGGGTTTGTGAAGGAGTGTTTGAATGAGGCGGGGAGCGATTTGGCGAGGCATGATCCGGAGGATTACGTGGCGGTGCCGGAGGGGTTTTTGTCGAGGGTGGAGCGAGCGGAGGTGAGGGGTTGGGCGTTGGAGGTGCATTCGTTGTGGAGGAATTTGAGTAGGAGAGTGGTGGTGGAGGAGCCGGAGTTGCACACGCTCTTGCGGTTGCCGGAGCCGGTGATGGTTCCGGGGTCGAGGTTTAGGGAGGTTTATTATTGGGATTCCTACTGGGTCATCAGGTATTAAATTTAATTTTGATACAAAAATTGTAACACGCATGAATTAAACATAAATGTTACCTTGGATTGCGATGAATTACGTGTTTCACCTTTCGTCGTTAGAGTTCCTATGGCAATGATCGAACTACCATTATGGAGTACGATATTGTATCCACAGCCTAAAAGCGGAAGATGAAGTGAGAACACACACCACTCGATTCTCTAGAAACTCAACCAACAAGCAAGTTCTTTATCTCTCATAAAAGATATTTATAGAATCCTAAAAGGTAGGAATCAAAGGGTGTGAGTGTGACCTTTGGTAGAAATTCAATGAATGTGTATCTCTACATGTACAAAAAGATATTTATAGAAGAGTTTGATCTAAGTGGCCGATCCCAACCAAGTGGGTGTGTTCGATTGACACATAGAAGATACTTACGAACATATTAGAGGGTCTACGAGTGAAAATCATGGGATGGGACTCCTCAGATGGTGGGGTGGGAAGGCAATGTAGCTGTAAATTGATGTAGATAATTCATGATTTCGTCAACAACAGCAAGAAGATTGAGTTTGTCCTCAGCTGGGATCGGCCACTTGGATCAAACTCTTCCCCTTTGCTCAATTCAACTTACTTTTTTATTTTATTTTTTTGAAGCCTCAATTCAACTTATTGAGTTTGTCACTCGGTTTATAATTGGCATTAATTCAGAGTTTTGGTTGGTCCTCAAGATTTTTATTTTCTTTATAATAGTTAATGCTCAAGATTTTTATTGAGTTTGTCACTCTGTTTATAATAGCTGTAAATTGTTGTTTTTGTTGTTGTTGTTGTTGTTTAGCTAACATACAAGTCCTGCAGGGGGTTGCTAGCAAGCAAAATGTATGATACTGCAAAGTCTATTGTGTACAATCTTATCTACCTCATGGATACATATGGAATTATTCCAAATGGCGCAAGGGCATATTATATCAATAGAAGGTAATCTGTTTCATTAAACATCTTGATAGCAAGTTCATATCATTTGGAATCCCTTGTGTCATTCAAATACAAATCATTGGACTTTCTGCAGCCAACCACCACTCTTAAGTGGAATGGTATTGGACCTATACAATAGGACTGGCGATCTGGCACTTGTGGAAAAGGCTTTGCCTGCATTACTCAAAGAGCACAATTTTTGGAATTCAGGTTTTTAGGGAAATGTTCATTTTCAGCCTCTCGATTGGTTCAGTCTGTTTTCTGATGCCCATATTCTTCAGATAACAATATAGCTGTGCTATTTATTTAATCTGTGGCTCGACTTTTTAATTGAAATTTTCTTTTTAAAAGGAATTCATAAGGTGGTCATTGCCGATGCTGATGGTTGCAAACATAGTTTAAATCGGTATTTTGCAATGTGGAACGAGCCCAGGCCAGAAACTTCAACTATCGTATGTCTCGCTTGCAATGTGATTCAACTTTAAATCTTGAAAGAAACTTATGTGGAGCGGTGTAAAATTATCAATATTAATTGTTCTTTTTTTCCCATAGGATATAGAATCAGCTTCAAAGATATCAAATGATTCTGAAAAACAACATTTTTACCGTGAACTGGCATCTGCAGCGGAATCTGGATGGGACTTCAGCTCCAGATGGATGAGGTAAAGTATGTTTCGTTCATTGGCTGTTGCAGTGCAGCTTGATGTTTACATGCTGTTATCAGCCATTTGGAGTGAGGATTATGGCATCCTTACCATGCAGACACGGAAATATCTTCTTATGCGTATGCACATAGATGCACGTCATTTGGCAATCTTATTAGAAAAAAGAATAAAGATAATAATGGAGGTACATGCACTTTTTTTTTTTTTTTTTGAGTCACGCTGTAGATACTTATACTCATCATCATAGGTTGTGATTTTCTATCTGCTAAAGCTGTAATAAGATGGCTTACTATTTCAGTGTGATTTGAAACTGCAAATCTTTGAGTACTTATTATTGAGCAAAATTGAAGGACATTATTATTGAGCAAAATTGAAGGACACACTTGCGAGAGAACATGATTGAATCATGTAAAATTGGGAAAACTATCAACATATTAATTGAAAACAGAATGCCGTGTAAAAAGATTGATGTTGGGGTCCCATTTTGCACTAATCTTGTCTTTTACTCTTTTTAATAAGCCAATAAAGGCAACTAGGGCAATAGTATAATTTTACGGATTTGAGCTTTCTGACATTCATCACAGGAATCAATCAGATATCACAACATTGGCAACAACATCAATTATACCAGTGGATCTGAATGCTTACATTCTCAAGGTTTATTGTAGTTTTTACAGATTTTAACTCAGTTTAACTCTAGTACTTCTTTACTATGAAGGCCGTGTGAATATAATATGCTGCTAAAAAATCTGCACAGATGGAGCTTGATATAGTCAGTTTGGCAAGAGCAACTGGGAAGAAACATGTTGTTGAACAATTCCTGGAAGCCTCTCATCAAAGAGAAAAATCTATCAAGGCAATACTTTGGAACGACAAAATGGGGCAATGGCTTGATTACTGGCTCAGTGGTACCAACTCGTGTGTGGTATAATCCACAAATGAAGTTTTTCTGAAGTGGCTCATATATTTTTCTTTTCTTTATGTGTTTTTTAATTACTCATAGGACTGTCACTTTGTGGTTCCAGGAAGGTCACAAATGGGAAGCTTGTAACCAGAATCAGAATGCTTTCGTGTCAAACTTCATCCCATATGGATCAAATCGTTTAGAACAGGTAAATGTTTAATGATCAAATACACCTTAAGCTTCAACCAATTTGGATTGCTGTCTTTTTCTTTCTTGTGGACAATGTAATGAAATATAAAACTAAAACCAAACTAAAAAATTAAATTAAGGAAAATTTTGCACAACTATTCGTGTTTTTTGTGTTTTTCGTGTCTTTTTTTTTTATCTTATTTATGTTTGGCTGATAAGGACTTTTTGGCTGTGTTTTTTTGCACAACTATTCGTATAACTGTCGAAAATGGAGTCCTATTGTAATGAGAACCCCATAAACTAATGGGGTCTTTGGTCCATTATAAAACTAAAACCAAACTAAAAAATTAAATTAAGGAAAATTTTGCTGGGTAACCTTTTTGCAATTGCATGTTGAAGAAATATAGTAATTACATGGAAACATGTTGCAATTCTAAAACGAATTTTCGTATTTATTATTTTGCTGTTTTCTCAAAGGATGTCTATCTAAATTACTGGTATATTTCCGCAGGACTTGCGTAAACTTCAATCTTTTTTCTAATGAATCCACTAATACGTCTTTTATATTCTCCATTGACCAATATTTGAAATTCCTTTGAATTGTCAATTTCTTTAAAAGTAATGACAGTGACAATTAATACCTTGGTAACCTTACAGATGAAGCTACAGTCAAGAAAGTCGTGACAAGTCTCAAAAGTTCAGGTTTGCTCTGTGATGCTGGAATTGCCACATCCTTGTCGAACACAGGACAACAATGGTTAGTTATCTATCAAGAATTGAAATTTTACTGAAAGTTGGATTGTTTTGAGTGTCGTCTACCTTCTCTTTGTTTTTATACATTCTAAGGCGTGGAATGTAACAGGGACTTCCCAAATGGCTGGGCTCCCCTACAGCACATGATTGTTGAAGGCTTAGCAAAGTCTAATTCTAAAGAAGCGAAGTCCCTGGCAGAGGACATTGCAGTAAAATGGATTAAAACAAACTACGCGACATACCAGAAAACAGGTACAATGCATGAAAAATACGACGTTCGAGCTTGTGGAAGGATTGGCGGGGGAGGCGAATACAAACCTCAAGTAAGTGCCATTACCAATACTACCTGATAGAAGATGAATAGTTGAATTGCAGTTCTAGAAAATTTACTAATATTTTCAAGTTTGATATGCTAAAGTTTTTCCCTGTAACATCTTGTGCTAATTTAATTCGCATGTAACACAGACGGGCTTTGGATGGTCGAACGGAGTTGTTCTATCATTCCTCGAGGATTTTGGATGGCCTAGAAACCGCGAAATTGACTGCTAGGATCTAAAAGAGGCATTACTATAGTGAATCAAAGTGGTATAATAGTAATAGAGAGTGATTTTGAGGACTCCTGACCCCCCATAATTTACCAAGGACATGGTCTTACATTCTGTGAAGATTGAAGCTGTTCCTCCAATAAGACTGTAGTTAAGGACTTGGGCTGGCCTGCTAAACTGACTCAAGCTATTCTGCTTGGATGGATTATTAGCTCTCATGCTTATTGTGTGAGGATTCATTGCATTATACATTTTACTTGATCAATTAATTTATATTTATTGAAGTGTAAGTTGTGGATATTCCTACCAAGTTAAAAGAAAAAATTTATACGACTACAATTAGGTCAGCTATGCTTTGTGAAAGTGAATGTTGGTGGTAATTAAAGCAACAACTATTATATAAAATGAATGTAGCATAAGTGAGGATGCTTAGGTGGATGTACGGTAAAACTCATAAAGATAAAATAAGAAATTTAGAAATTTAAAGACAAGTTGGAGTTGTACCAATTGGCATAAAGATTAGGGAAGAGCGGTTGCGGTGGTTTGATCACCTGTAAAGACGACCTACAATGCCATCACTATAAAACTAGATTCAATAGAAACTGAAAAGATTCAACGAGGTTGGGTTGTATCAAAGTTAACTTGGGACACATTAATTATGAGGGATTTGAATGATTAGAAAAGCTTGTCATCAATTGCACTAAATCGAGCACAATGGAAGAGTTTGATCCATATTGCTGATTTCAATTAATTTGGGACTAAGGCTATGTTGTTGTTGCTGTAGATATTGATCATAAGATTTAGAATGATACTTTTACCATATTTTATTGGGTTTATTTAATTATTAATGTTAGAATTGCAACATGACTTTAATTGAGTCATCCATCTTAGATTTAATTCTTGGTAGATACATTATATTTTTTAATTTTTCTCTAGTTACGGGGTTATACATCCAACTAACTCTATTAATAGAAGTAAATTAAAAAGGACATGAAAAGGTTCTTTAGTTACAACTTATATTACAGTTGCACAACCATGAATCCCTACTTGAGAAATGTCATTACCTTATACACAAATGTTGAAATATTGAGTGATTTTGCGAATATTTTTAGATACCCTCATTTTAATTAGTATTTGATCTCTTACCATTTTTATCACAATAAGATGTTGTAATTAGGATTGACTGACAAAAATAATTCAATGTAATTAGGATTTTCTTCATCATTATGATGGGATACACAATCCACTATAGATAGTGATTTGTTTTCAAAACCCAAAAAAAGAAAATTCGCTACTATTTTACATTAATTAACTTTCCAAGAATGAATAGAAAAAACTATATAAAAGACAATCACAACATTTATATACATATATATATATATATATAAAAGAACAAGGCGATCAAAACATATAGAGAAATCACAATTAAAAAAAAAAATGTTAGGAACAGTGAAAGAAACCATAAAATACCTCACAGGCATAGTAGGGGAAAGCGGCTTTGGCTCCAAATCAACAGTTGATCAGGTTCTTGAAGACACCAATTTAAATTTAGGCACCATTACAGCCATCATCACAGGTAAATCATAAAGCTTTTATGATTTATAACCCCCTCTAGTGGTGAAAAGCTTTCTTTCCTTTCTTTTTTATTTTTATTTTTTAAAGAGCTTTCAATTTCGTACCATTAAACTGTAATGGTAAAACTTTTTATTTTATTTTTTTAAGAAAAACTAACTAATACCCTGTTTGATTTGATGAAAAATATTTTTTTAAGAACAATGACAAATTTTATATGTTTGATAGCTAAAATCTTTTTCGCATAACATTTTTCACAATTGCCAATTTTTCATATTAAAATCCATATGTTTTGATATTTTTTCACTTATTATGGAGGTGAATTGAGTTTTCTATCGATAAAATATGAGTTTTCATATTAAGACTCATTAAATTTATATTTTAAATATAAAAATTAATATATTTAATATAAATATTAAGTTCTTATATTTATTTCAAAACTCGTTTATTCTTACATGTGCAATCAAATATAAATAAAAAATTTTCTTTTCAATATTTACTGAGTAAATTTTTTTAAGAAAATGTTGTTTTCTGAATGGAACATGGCTTAAATTAAATATTTGACCAAGTCAACTAATCCAACTACTCGGTAGGTGCCACGTCAGGCATCGGCCTCGAACTCGCCCTCGCCTTAGCCAACCGCAGTGCGACACTTGTCCTCCCTACGCACCACCCCCATACGGCAGACACCATAATATCACGCATCGCATCGGACTTTCCAAACGCACAGATCATCGCTCTCCCCCTCGACCTCAGCTCGCTCTCCTCCGTCCGATCTTTCGTCTCGCGTTTCGAGGCCCTAAATCTCCCTCTCAATCTCCTCATGTAGTAATAGAACCTCACCTTCTATTAATTAAGCCTCGATTTACGTGTTGTTGTTGATCCGATGATTCTAACCGTTCGATTTTATCAGAAACAATGCGGGGCGGTTTTGTTACGAGTATGAGAGGTCCGAAGACGGAGTGGAGATGACATTTGCGACGAATTATTTGGGGCACTTTTTGTTGACGAATATGTTGGTGGAGAAGATGGTCGTGACGGCGAGAACTGACGGCGTTGAAGGGCGTGTGGTCAACGTTACTTCTCAGTCGCATGCGTGGTTTGAGGGGGACGGAATCCGTTATCTTCGGATGGTTAACGAGGACGGAAGGTTTATTTGGTTGTTTGATTGTTTTTAAGTCGTGCTATAGGCACCCCATCGCTTACTGAGGGCACCCCATTTTGGTCATCTATCGATTTTCTTTGGGTACCCCGACTTTTTCTCAAAATACATTTTATGTCAAGCATCTTACTCCATCAACTTATTTGAGAGTCGTGAAGTGGTCTCGATCATGTATTATCGAGACTCGTATTAAAGTATCGATCTATATCAACAACACCCAACTCAATGAGTGATCATCAAGATTATACAAGTGGTCTTAATGCCCTTGTGCTGAACATATGTGTATATCTTGGTTGACATCAATCAACACAACAGCTTATGTCTCAGTCATATGCGTCCGAGATTATAGATTCGACAATTTCCCATCGAGACTTGAAACATAATGTCAGTTGATAATAACCAACACAAGAGCCTATGTCTGAAACGTGGTGTCGCGTTGTCGGCATCCAGTCTTGTATAAGGGCACTCTATTGTTTGTGAGGGACAAATATGTCATTTCCATTGGGAACAAAAAATTAATTAAAAATGGTGGTGCTCTCAGTAAATGTTGGGTGCCTATAGCGCGACTCTTTTGCACGGAGGGATTGGGGATTATAGGGTTTGTTGATGGGGTTAATTGGCATTACGTAATTTTAATTTTAATTTTTTTTTTTTTTGAAGATTTTATAATGCAACGCGAGCTTACGAGCTGTCAAAGCTGGCTAATGTGTGGCATACTACGGAGATTGCTAGAAAATTGAAGGTAGTCTTTTCAAATTTTTTATTAAAATCAAAACTGATACCTATATTTAAATCCCAAATTAGTTGAGGTTTATCGCTTATGGAAGGTGGTCAAGGTCTAGTTTAATTTCTTTATGGAGTGCTAAATATTAACTTTTATTCTCGTGTCTATCATGGATCTTAATAAAACAATTTAGTTCCACTATGAATCGCGATAGTTATGCAAGTCCGTTCAACATGTCAGGCCCATTAAGTTCACTTATGTTCTAAGTATTCGCTTTGACCTACCCCACTTAGGTTCTACGGTATGCTATGACGGATTAGGTTTGTCCGCTTAACTTTAATAAGACTGATATTTTCTCATGACTTTTTTTTTTCTCAAAAAAAAAGTAGGCCATGGCAATGGTACTGATATAGTATCAATTGTGTTGGTTTCTAATTCGAATAAATGAAGAGAATTATAGTAGGTTGTCACTCACTGCTTATGTTAGACAAGCACAAACTTACTTAATTGTTATATAACATTTTAAGTATATAATTGATTAACCCTAAAATATTGGATGATGTGCCTTTTTTGACAAATTAAACTACGATAATAATATGGTTGAAAGATAAAAAGCTAGTAGCATATGTAACATTCCCTTGTTATTTTGTAGATTGAAAAGGTGGATGTTGTTGGTGCTATTGTTGTTTGAATATTTCATGTAACATAGTTACATTGAAATCTTTCAATACAAATAAAAGTTTATAAATCTTATTTAGGTATAAAAAAAAAAAAAAAAAAAAAATAAGATGTGATATAGAAATGTATTGCTACAAAATGAATTACCATGCTTGTAAATTGGCTTAAACAAACAACAACAACAACAACAACAACATCATAACTTTAGTCCGAAATTAATTGAGTTGACGACTACATGATCAAACTCTTTCATTTGTACTCGATTTAGTATAATTGATGGTGAGCTTTTCAAACCATTCAAATCCAACTTGGCTTTAGACAAAGGAGACTCAAAAACAAATTGTAATAAAAATGATGTTCACATTCAAAATCACTTGAAAAGGGTGATGATACATGAGGAATTGATTTTGATATAATTCATTTTTGTTGGTTGCTTTTGCAGAAAATGGAGGCAAATGTTACAGCAAATTGTGTTCATCCGGGCATTGTCAAAACAAGGCTCAATAGACAGCGTGAAGGATTAACTACTGGTATGCTTTTGTTTTGTTTATATATACATTAATTCATATTTTATAAGAATAATATTTAAGCATTAGAAAAAACTGTTGATCGATCTTTAAATAATTTAGTTGTACTTTGCAGATTTGATATTTTTCTTAGCTTCAAAGCTTTTGAAAACAATTCCTCAGGTGAGTTCTATATTCTTCTTCTATGTTTACATACATGTTACATGAAGCTTTGCCAATAATCATATACATTCTGCAATGGTAATTGAGAAAACCTCCATAAATCCATGATGGTTATTTTTTTTTTAATGATAATCGATTCAATATATTTTTTTATCCTTTTTTTTTACTCGAGATTTTGATGGCTATACTAGATTCTTGGCTCTGATTAGATGTATTCGTCATTCTCGCCTCTTTATGGTCGAACACACACTCCCTATATAATAAGTGTAACATTGTCAAAAAAATAGTGTATTTTTTTTGAATAAAAAATGATGTATTTATAGTGTCTTGAGTGTGGCATTGTCTTTTTTTTTTTTATGTTTAGTTTTTCATGATAATATAGTTTTTCATGATAATATATTTTTTTTTTTTGGAAAAAAACAGTTAAGGTTATAATAGTTCACCCCCTAACAAGATTTTTTGGTTCCGCCACTAACCATTTTAATAGGAAAAATGCTTCGTATTCAAGCTAGACATCAACTACGCACACGACACTTTTTTGTTGTCAATGTGTCTCGAATCATTTATAGTTGTGTGATTCAAGGAGTGCATGGCAACATAAAAAGTATATTCTACATGCATGACTACTATAACAACGACCTTAACCTTAAATTAGTTTGGGTCGGTTTCATGGATCAAAAGCTTAAATTCAACTTGATTTAATGCAGTCGATGATGTGTTGACTCGACCAAAATAATCATAATAATAATGCGACGTTTTTATATATATAAAAAAAGGTCCTTTGAATTCAATACATGTGATAATGTAGTACTTGATCTTGATTTAGGCTGCAGGGGCTGTTTGCTATGTTGCAACTCATCCAAAGGTTAAGGGTGTATCAGGGAAATACTTTGTGGATTGCAATGAAGCAGCTTGGCCTTCAAAGTTGGGATCAGATGAAAATGAAGCTGCAAAGATGTGGGATTTCTCTGAAGCTCTCATTGCTGAGAAATTGAAACTAGGTCTTAATTCAGTCTATTCATTGTAATCTTTAGATTGGATAAAAATATAAACCTTGATAGATCAGGGCAATGCAATGCTGCTTTGGTTAATTTGTCAATATTACAATAAAGTTCGCTTGGGTCTCCACAAGTCTTAAATTCGAATCTCATAATTTTTCGAGGCATATCTTTGGTAGGGCGAGTATGTCTCCCGTAGAATAGTTAGAAGTAATTTAGGACGCCTTGGTATTAAAAAAAAAGGAAATAGTATCATTTGATCCCCGAGTTTTCACGTTTTTATTGACTTGGTCCTTGAACTTTCGTCAGTTTTTTTTTGGTCTCTTAACTTTTATTTTTCACTACTTTTGATCGTTTTGTTAAATTTGAAGAATAATGGTTACTAATAAAACAGTTCACAATTGATTTTTCGGATTGATGAATTACTTGTGAGCCTCTTGTGAATTGTTCGTGAAGTGTTTTGTTAGTGGTCATTGTTCTTCAAACTTAACAAAAAAAACAAAAAGTAAAAGGAAATCAAAGTTAAGGACCGAAAGTGAACTGATGAAAATTTGAAGATCAAATTAACAAAACTTTAAAAGTTTAGGGACCAAATGATACTTTATACCTGTAAAAATGTAGTAGTATAGCACAATGAATGGCTAGGTGGAATTTTGTTGAGTGCAAGTTCATGCTCCGTCTTTGATGCTAAATTGTGGGGTGCTCTTAAGGGCCTGCAATTTGCATGGGATAATGGATTTCAAATGGTGATTCTTGAGATGTATAACATAAAGGTTGTAGAGATTTTGAATGGACAAGGAGTGGTGACGAACAAGCATAAACACTTAATCTCCTTGATCGAAAATGAGAAATTCAAATTCTACATGCGCATAGGGAAGGTAACCGAGCTACGAGACTGGATGTCAAATTTTACTGTAATTGATACCTATGAGATTTTTAGTTTGTCATGTTAGACTTCCATCCATTTTAGAAGATGATGTAAGAGGCACCCTACTACCTCGGGTATGTCCATTGTAATTAGTAAGCTATGGCTCCTCTTAATCCCAAAAAAAACCCTATATTTTGTGAAATTTTATATTATGAATTTAATTTTTTCATTGCATGATTTGCATCACCTCTATTGATTGCACAATTGTCTTGGTGCTGTGTTGTGATCTAACAACAACAAAGCTTTAATCTCAAATTAGTTAGCATTCAAACTCTTTCATTAGACGTAAAAAAAAAAAAAAAAAAACAAACAAACAACACAGCCTCTTTAGTCTCAAATTAATTAGAGCCGATTACATGAATCAAACTCTTTTATTATGCTCGATTTAGTACAATTTATAGTGAGTTTTTCAAACCATTCAAACCCTCCAAATTAATACGTCTTAAAATTAACTTTAGTCTACTACTACTTCGTCGATTTTCTAATGTGGACATTCGTATGACGACTTTACAGAGACCAAATCACCACAACCTCCTTTCCTCAATCTTTTGTGAAAATTGGTACTACTCTTACTTGTTGAATTTCTATCTTGACGAGTTTCATCACACATCCAAGCTTTAAAAAAAAAAAAAAAAAAACTGAGTCAACCGATTCAACTCAACTCGACATCTTCCAAGTGTTCGTAAAACCCTAAACCCCAGTGTTCTCCACACTCTCTGAGGAACTCTCCAATGGCGTCGTCTTCGTCTTCTCTCCTCCACGAATCCGCCCAGAAAATCTTCACCCAAGAAACCCTCCGCGCCGCCGCCAAGCAATCCCAAGCAATCCACATCGTCCCTCTCCGCCTCCAACGCGCCATCAAACGCTTCATCACAGGTAAACACACACACACACACACACACACACACACACACAGAGACCATATCTCTCTGTATTTCAATTCCGATACCGCCCCTCACCTTCTCCTTCAATTCCCACTCGCGCAGAGCACGAAAAACCCAATATGCAGAGAAGGGTCCTGAGCCTCTCCGAGTCCTTCAACCGCATCAAAGACGTCAACCTCCGCCTCGCCGCCTCCACCGCCAGAGACCTCGTCGAGGACCCGTTGAAGTCCCTCGATCACCAGTCCAAGCGGTGGAAGATCGAGACCTGTTATGGCGACGTTGGCCTCAAGTACAGGGACGATGAGACCGTTGCGTATGTCGCGTCGCGGATGCCCGCCGTCTATTCCGCTTGCCACAGAGTGCTTAGAGAGGTGAAAACCCCGAAAATGTCGAAAAGTTTCCATCTTGGAGTGTTTTTGGTGTGGAATTTTGGTTTGATGAATTGGGTTTTTTTTTTTTTTCAGGTGAAGAGGAGATTGCCGGGGTTTGCCCCGTCGAGGGTGTTGGATTTTGGGTCTGGTACTGGTTCTGTGCTTTGGTGAGAAATTTAGATGGTTTTGTTTGTTTGATTGATTTGTCTTTTTGTTGAGTTTGGTTGGGGAATTTGATGTGATTTGTTTTAATGAAAGAAATGTCGCAGGGCAGTTCGAGAGGTTTGGCCTCGTTCTTTAGAGAGGATTAATCTAGTGGAGCCATCAAAGTCGATGCAGCGAGCAAGTCAAAGCCTTTTACAAGGTAAATAAGCAAACTGTTCAGTGAGATCCGGAATTATATGTCTTCACTATTAGCCATTTTTAGTTAAGAGTCAGAAAACTCGACTCAATAGAAATTGAAAAAAACTCGACAATGCGGGGTTAGGCTTAAGCTAACTTGGGACGTATTGATTAGGAAGGATTAAAGGATTTAGAAAACACACCGTCGATTGCACTAAATCGAGCGCGTTTAATATCTTGATGATGTTTTCAGTTTTTAGGTGGAAATGAACGATCATCTTGAAAAATGTTAAAGGTTGACAGTGAATGCATACAATTCCAAATCTAAAAATTAATTAACCGAATGTATTGACTATTTATTTAAAGCTTATATTTTGGTTAGTTTTATATTTATTATGCACATGTAAGATTTAAAATAGCTTATGGTGAAATATCTCATTCAATTGCCTCCAATCTCATTTTCCATTTGATCCGTTTCAATTCATATTTATTCTATGATTCGTTATGAGTGCATGATTCCATTTTGATTTAGTCATTTTGTTAATCTCCATTGCTAGCTTTGTTGTTTGTTTGCTTTGTAATATATTGCGACCTGAGTGTATTGATTGCGCTCGATTTAGTGCAGTTGACGGTGTGTTCCCTAAATCCTTTAATCCTTCCTAATCAACATCCCAAGTTAGTTTGAGTCTACCTCTGCATCGTCGAATTTATTCAGTTTCTATTGAGTCGAGTTTTCTGACCGGGGCATTTGTAAGCCTGCTTTGGAGGTGTTCATACATTGCAACTACCCTTTCTAATTTTTGTGTCGATTAGTGCAACTCATGCTTTTCTTTGGATTTATGTATTTCTTATTCTTTAAGATGGTTGATTTGGGGATTGTGTGTCATCGAGCAGGTCAAAGCCTTTTGAGTTTAGAGGGTATTTTTTAGTTTATTTGTTATTTTGGCATTGCTTGAACGGAAAACTAAAAGATTTTGTATTTGCATTGTGTAAGGTCTGAAGAACTTGCCTCTTATTCAAAGCTACGGAAGCATTCAAGGATTGGTGCAAAATGTTCAAAAGCCTGACCGAAAACATGACCTTGTGATGGCTGTAAGTCTTTGGCTTGTGGTTATTGCTGCTCTTCTTTAATTACCAAAAAAAAGTATCTGTTGTTTTTCCGAGTGCTGGTGGATCAGGCATTGTTTTTAATTATTATATTCATGAGCAATTTACTGTTCCGTACACCAATTTTCTTTGGTAATGAAGGCCGGATACCACTTAATGCATCAACTCATTTTGGTACTCCTTCAAAAAGTAATACTGTAATAGGAGTTATGTTAAGATGAGTTGGACATGTAAAATGAGACGAATAGATGCACAATTTGGAAATGGTATATTAACAATATACGGAATGTTTGAGGTAGAGGGAGAAAACATGAATGAATTTGGCAGAACGTCATTGTTTCTGTCAGAAATGTTTTATATTTATGTTTGATTTCTTCAATTGATTAATTGAAGTAATGGAAAATGAGTTTACCTCCAATGAAGTAGCTCTTTTTTTTTCTTTTTTTTAGAGTACTGCTACCTTTGCAACTTTGCTAATTCGCTATCAACAGTGTTCATGTCTTGAAAAAAATTTCAAGGCTCAACTTTTTTACCTGGAAGTTCTTTGTTCCTTCATGAAATAATAAGTGGATGCACAAGATAGAATACTGAAAGGAAACTACGGCAGCTCAATTGATGTCAGTTCGTGGTGACTGAAATCAAGAAGGTCAATGAGGATTTGCATACTAGGAATGGAGAGGTTTGACTTGACACATGTACTGTAGACATATTAATGACAATCTCAGTTTCAATTTCTATCATGCAATGTGCTTTCCATTGTTTTGCATGTCAATAAAAACTATGAATCTATAGAATTGTAGCCTGTGAGACAAAATAAGCGTTAAAAATGTAGTTGGAGCATGGTAACATACTGTTAAGGATACCACATACAATAGAGGAAAATGCCACCATGACACGTTAAAGTCACGCCTTGAAGTCCTATCTGGAGATTGTGCTATCATTGAGAGACGCGCATTTGTGCCAAAGTGTATCAAATGTCTCTGAGTTGGCATGCAACCACAGGTTGTGAACTTTTAGTGTGTAAAAACTATCATTTGCTCGCCACATAAGTTAAAATTCCTTCTTATGTCGTGGATTTTTTTGTTTATGTAGCATTCTTTTCCAAATATATCTGCTTGAGTGAACTATGCATAAAGTTTCTACTTTGGGTCATAATTTGGATGCTAATTGATTTTCATGTTTGTTGCTGTAAATTAAGTCTTACGTACTTGGAGAGATACCATCTCTCAAGGATAGAATTACTTTGGTTCGCCAGCTTTGGGATCTCACAGAAGACGTCCTGGTAATGTCTCTATGACCAAGTGCGATGATATTACACATTCTTTAATCTAAATTTATTGGCTACTTTATGATTTTTTTATTTGAAATTTGAAAATGGTTTACTGGCTGCTTCTTTTGGTAAATTTCTTTCATGTGGTATAGACTAGCATTTTCTTGTCTGTAACATAAAAATTGTTATTAGGATAGTGAAAATTCTCTTATTTATTTGTTGCAGATGCATGGTTTTTGTTAATTGTTAGAAACTTGCGATATCAATTTAGAGTCATGTTGGTTGTCTCAATAAATATAACTTTTGAATAAAGTGATATTTTATTTAAATTTTTGAATAAACTACATTCTCAAGGATTCAAAGGCAAAAGCAGAATGATGAGAAAACAACTTAAAAGCTGAGAAAGTTGTTATAATTATAACTATAGGAATTGAGCAGTCTAAGCTAGAACCATGGATATAATTGAAATACTAGTAGTTGAGAACCTGAGATAGAAAACCAATATATTCAAGCACCAGAAGAAAAAAAAAAAAAGAAAAAGAAAAAAAGAAAGAAAAAGAAGCAACATTCTCTGCAAGGTTCCAATGGATGACTCAAAACTCTGCTATAAACAATTCTTTAATTTATTATTTTGTTCTCTCATAAAACATTACAAGATTCCTTAGTGGGGAATACTATATAACTAAATACTTTCTCCAAATTAATTGAGATTTTTTTATCCTTCCTCTTGCATTTTTATTTGATTGGATGGAACTCCTGTTCCACGTGATCTCATATTTTACTCTTAGTTGGTTCTCTTTGATTCTGGGACTTTTAGTGTTTGCACGTAACAAAGCCTTATATTTCTAGTGTTTGTAAGATTTGTAGCATAATTTTCATGGTTAACTTGTTTAAATTTTGTTCAAACCTGCGATAGGTTTTGGTTGAGCCAGGAACGCCTCATGGTTTCAACATCATATCTCAAATGCGATCTCATATCTTGTGGATGGAGAAAAGGGTAAGATAGTGCTTAACTTCTAGTTTTGGTTTTCGGTAGGTTATCCATGTTATTACTTTTTACGTTTTCTTAATGGAATTTCCTTATTCTTAAAGAGATGCCGTAAATCTGGTGATGTTTCTGATGTGGCTGCTAGCAACACAGAAGTTTCAAAAAGTGGTGCATTTGTTGTTGCTCCTGTGAGTTTTTTGACCCATATATATTTGTATTTATCATATTATCTTCTTCTTTTTATTTCTTTTTTTCCTCGGTATTTTCACAATGCAATTTCATAGTTCTTAGTTCTTACTTAGTTCCCATGTTGCAGTGTGCCCATGATGGAGCTTGTCCGCTAGATAAGACTGGAAAGTACTGTCATTTTGTTCAGCGCTTGGAGAGGACTTCTTCACAGCGTTCATACAAGGTTGATCCCTCTTTAAAACATGTCCTGTACAATGCTACAAAATAGCTGGCTAACGAGTTACTGTGATTTAAGCTTTTTATTCTACACTTCGTGGTTTTGTCTTTTCTTTGTATCCCTTTCAACGGACCTTTTTCTATATCTTTCACCCTTGATAAAATGACTTTACAATTGTTGCTCTTACGCTAAGCCCTTTCCATGTCATTAATTATTTCTTTCCAAATGAGCACACAAAATGTTCTTCAAATTTTTGTCTGAAGATAATTGAGTTTGCAGAACAGATATTCCTCTTTGCGTTCTTGGACTTCTTGTTTGATATGCTTCCCGTTCAAGCAAAAGAAGGCACTTAATGTTTTTACATTTCTCTGTTGCATGTAGAGGTCCAAGGGTCAACCTTTACGTGGTTTCGAGGATGAGAAGTTTTGCTTTGTTGCTCTAAGACGAGGGAAGAGGCCAAGGCAAGTGTTTATTTGTTACTGTGTTGTTTAATCATTTAGGTTAATAAAATAATAGGTAGTCAGATCTGGACTTTATGTTCCATGTTTAGTAGAAACATCAAATCCATATATTCGACTATTAAAAAACTCATGTCATTCTTTGTATAGACTTATGGCGTTGGTTTGTTCTAATTTAATATGTCCAGATCATCGGTATGGCTCCTATACACGTTGTCGTTAACTCCTGTAAAATAATGCACATCATCATGAGTAAACAAGATGCGAGGTTTATAGGTTTGAGGTATGACCTACATGAACCATTGCCATCTCCTACATTAAATGGGGGGTGGGTTACCGACTTGTGGATTACAGCTTTAAGTAGGGCGATTAAGTAAATAAGTTTGACCAACGTTTGCCCATGAAGCAAACAGAATTTCACGGAACAATTTTGATAGCTATCAGAATCTCTTTGCTTTTGGTAATTATTGTTGAAAACGTCTTTGATGTTCTAGATTTGAGGATGAGTTGTTTTTTCAATTTTAAATTTAAATAAGATATCTTCAGCTAAGATTTAGGACTAGGTTAGTTAAGTTTTTTTAATTTCAAAATAGTATCAAAAAAGCATTATTGTTCTTGAGGGACCTGTGAGTTGAGAGACATACACCTACAACCACTACCATACAACAAATACAACTTATACAACTACGACAAAATGAAGTATGATAAAGTACTTCCAGTGCCACCACCATCATGGTGACAACTATCTTGTATGAATTGTCAGAATGATGGTTTATCTTGAAGGTTTGGATCTCTAGGAAGCCAAGATGGAATCTAGAGTTGTTTGACAATCCACTGTTGCACAACTCAAAAGCTACAAAGAAAAAAAAAATCAAACAAGCAAACGCCAAATCATGCCTACATTCTGCAGTTTCAAACAAGATCCTGACAAGAATCATACATCTAAATACTGCAAATGAAATGTGGAGGTATTTCAAGAACCAATATCGAGGTAATGAGAGGACAAAGAACATGCAAAGTCTCAACCATGTTAGGGAATTTGATGTGCAGAAGATAAATGAAAGGGAGACCATCAAAGAATATTCTGACAAAGTTGTCAACATTGCGAACAAGGTGAGACTACTAGGTAAAGATCTTCTTGATGAGAAAATAGTGCAAAAAATCTTAGTTACATTGCCTGAGAAATATGAAGTTGAAATTTCTTCTTCGGAAGAAACAGAAAAGAAGAAAAAAAGAAGCAAATTTTTTAGGATTTGAGGAATGAAAATTAAGAGAGATGAATGTGTGAGTGAGGAGCACATTTTCCTTGATTGTAATGCTCTATTTATAGAGTGAAAACTTACAAATTATAAAAACTCAGAAATTTAAAAACTTAACTAACCTAATCTTAAATCTTAGCTGAAGATATCTGATTTAAATTTAAATTTTTCAAAACAACTCGTTCTCAAATTTAGAGCATCAAAGACATTGTCAAGAATTACCCAAGAAGTGTCTTTGTGGGGCCTATTGCTCACCAAAACCTTCCTCGGTTGGGAGTTGGAAACCGAGTCAGAGAGCACTTTAGGTAAATTATGTAGCGGGCGGGGCAGATTCTATCATTTAGTATTTGGTCCATCCTTTATTATCTAATGTTGCTAAAATTAGTGGCTATATTTGGGTTGTAATGATTAATAAGTATTTTCTACTGGCTGTGATAATAAAGAGAAGAAGCTTTTTAATGATGCAGTACCTTCCCTTCCATTGGAAGTGATCTGGATGCATGAACAGTAGCAAATATTGGATTATGATCAGTATATGCATTTGGTTATTCTTATAGACTGCACTGTAGTATCTCCTGTAATATGTGGTCAAAATCATGTACATGTTTTGTGTTAATATCCATTTTTCAATGTTATTGGCATCTTTTATTCGAGCAGAGGACCTTGGCCGCTTGATGGTATGACGTTCGAGACTTTAAAGGAACAGCATGCTAAAAGGAATCCTGAAGATCTTGAGATTGACTATGGTATCTCCTCCTGTTCTACAAACCAATAATTTTTCTTCCATGATTACAAATGTCTAATAGCATGTGTGCTTTTAGTTTATTGGCGAGATTTTGTCGGCGTTGATTCTTGTTTTTGTATCACAATCAGAGGATTTATTTCCATCTGAGGATGTGGAGGAAAATGTAGAGCCAGTAGTCTCCTACAATTCTGATGTCACAGAGACGGAGGCTGCAGATGAGGATGAAGAAGCGTCCGAGGACGAAGAACAACCAGCCAATCTTGGAAGTGGTTGGGGTCGGATAATCTTCTCTCCTGTTAGAAGAGGCAGGCAGGTATCAATGGATGTGTGTAGGTCGACTAAACCCGATGGATCCGAAGGCTCATTCGAACGTGTCGTCGTTACTCAGAGTAAAAATCCTACCCTACACAAGCAAGCTCGTCGCTCTCTTTGGGGTGACTTGTGGCCCTTCTAAAGAATCAGAAGCCATTGTTTCCCCAATGTACGTGCCAACCGCCGCGTATTCGAAATGAAGAATTATCGAAGCAAAATTGAAGTTCATATTTAGTTCTAGGTAATATATTCTCTTGATATGTAAATTTTATCTCCTATGTTGAGCTTTATGCAAATCTGTCTGCTATTAGTACTTAATGGAAGATTCATTTTTGCTGTTGACATAATGTATCCTTGTAAGTCCCTTCCAAGTGCTCAATATATAAACCATTTTATGTTCTCTTTTCTTCTTGGTTGATTTATATGTATAAACCATTTTATGTTCTCTTTTCTTCTTGGTTGATTTCTATGATTGCTTGGTCACACTCTTGTACAAGAAAGCAATTACTTTTGAGTATTCATCAAGGCAAGCATTGCAGACATTTACATGGGCAGCTAAAATTGAGTTGTCTAGCCAGACAACATGATTTGCTTTAAGACTCGACTGTATCTAAAGCTATATAAACAGTGAAAGATTGGGGGGAAAATTCATGAAAAGCTCAAATTGTGAGTCATTCATTAGCACCTATTATATCTACATATGACTCAACCCTCAGAGAGAAATTGTAAATACCATGCAAAAACCAAAACATTTGGATTCAATTAGGAACTCCCCAAAAAAAAAAAAAAAAAAAAAAGAAAATCTGTTTTAAGATTTCAACTGAATATGGATCATTGTCTTTCTTCGGGGCGCAAACCGTCCTTTAACAAGGCTCATAAATGAGCGAGGTCTCCCAACGTGATTTTCTCTGTAAAATGATCTGCGTAGAAGTGACCTCCCAATCGAACAAAATTTACAGACAAGCGATGCGCTTAGCGGTATAGTTCGATATACGAAAATAAAACAAAAATGTTGAATGCTCACCAACTTTGGTTAACTTTGGTTATGATTGAGGAAAAAGGGTGTCTAACAAAGCAAGACCAAAGATACCCAAAAGAGCTTTCTACCAGGACTTCATTTTCATCATATAATGTCTCTACTGCACTGTTTTGCTTGACTGCTACACACATCATACAACTTCTTTATATTTTGTACATCACATTTATATACACTATCAAATCATGTGTTTTTGTGCATGTGTAGGTCATGTATTTGATGAGGTGGGGTTCTGAAAATGAAACTTGAGCTGGTGGAAGGTTCTTCTTTTTTTTTTTTTTTTGTGTGTGTGTAGTCAAAGGTATTATTTCTTGCAAAGATAGTGGTTGAAAGGGAAAAAAACATAATAAAAACATAAAAAAGAGATCCTTTGTGGACTTGAGTTTTTGTATGATATGAGCAAAAAGTGCCTTTACAAAGCAGCCTCTCTCTTTATTTAGAAGATCTTGAGTGTCCTACATGGAGTGAACTTCAAGTCATGTATGTAGAAGCTTTGACACCAAAACTGACCCCTCAACTTTCTTAATAAAGCCCATGTTTTAATGATAAGTAGGAGTACTCTTTGAGTTATAAGTGTCACTGTTGCTTTCAAATAAGTATTCCTTGTGCAAGGTTAGCTAATGAGTAATTCCTTTATTTTATATGTCAAAATTACTAAATTAAATTGGTTTGAAACCTAAACCATATTTTGGGTCTGATCATAAGTTTATATATATATATATATAACCCTTAGTCAGAAATTAGTAGTTTGAGTTATGGATATGGAACAAATTGAGTTAAGAGGCTTCACCTCCCAAATGTAAATTTGGACTAGTCAAAATGCAAAAAAAAAAAAAAAAAAAAAAAAAAAAAAAAAAAAAACAACAAAGTTTAATGTTGATTCGGACTAATCAAGACACTTACATATGGTATCTGCAGAATGTCAATTCGAACTAGTCAAAGCGCTTCGCCCCAGAACTGTGATAGAAGAATGTGCATAGTTAAAAAAAAAAAAAAAGGAGTTAAGTTTTAGGAATTAGAAACTAGAATTGTATTTTAGTTTGCACAAAAGGGTAATGATAATCTTGCAGAATCCGAGGACAAGCATATGATTAGGGCAAAACCCTTGAAATCTTGATAAACTTAATGGGGATGTCTACTTTACTTCATCACAAAGAATAGAAATTCAAAAGAAAAAAAAAAAGACACTAATAAGAAAAGAGAGGAAAAGCCTCAAAAGGAACTATTGCTTTCATTTCTTAGTATAGTTGTTGAGATGCATTTATCCAAAAGGTCATCGGATCAAATTTTGTCATTCAACTTCAAACATGTTGATTTCTCTCGAGGAGTTGAGATGCTCAACTAATACTCACCGGACTAGTCAAGCCTAAGTAGGGAGAGGCCGAAGAAAAATCTCAGACAACCGCAACTATTTAAAAAATGAAAAAAGAAAGAAAAAAGATAGCTAGAAGCACAGACGTGCTCTAATCTTCCCCACCACATTGGTCACATTGAATTATCACACTTGCAACATCTTATTATAACCCATCCATGTTAGAGAAATCATGAAAGCTGACAAACATAATACAAATAGACAAAAAACCAACTCTCTTTTCTTCAAATGTATATCTCACACAACTTTTGCCTAAGTAGACTCCATAACCCCTTTAAAAACACTTCTCTCCTACACAAACACTACTCACTCATCCATCACTACTCTTCCTACTATCCATCTTTAATTTTGAGCAACAATGCCCAACTGGGCACCCCAACTTCTCCTCCTCCTAGCCTTCCTATCCTACAAAACAACACTTCATGTCGCCGCAAAACAATGGCCGGTGTTAGGAAGCTCGACGAGGTTCTACGACTTCAAGGTTTGAACATTTCCTAGCTAGCCATCTTGTCATACATGCAAGTATATATATGCTTCTATGCTAATGCACATTGTTCTTGTTAAATTTTTTGTGCTCATTAGGTGCAAACTAGGAGAATCACAAAGTTATGCGAGACGAAGAATGTCGTCACGATCAATGGGATGTTCCCCGGACCGGTGGTCTACGCCCAAGAAGGCGATAGAGTGATAGTGAAAGTCACCAATGAGACCCCTCACAATGCTACCATCCATTGGTAATCAAAACTTATTAGCAGAGACAATTTAAGTAGGATCTTGAACTTCAGATACCTAGAATTTCATTCATTAGAACCTACATTGTGATTGATTTCGAGTGGGTTTTTTTGTTTCAGGCATGGCATTCAACAGAAGCTATCGTGTTGGTTCGACGGGCCTGCTTACATAACTCAATGCCCTATTCAAACTGGTCATTCATTTGTGTACAACTTCACTTTGGTGAACCAGAAAGGCACTCTTCTATGGCATGCTCACTTCTCCTGGCTTCGAGCAACGGTCTATGGCGCCATCATCATCTACCCGAAAAATGGAGTTCATTATCCATTCAAGCTTCCTCGCGCCGAGCACATCATCATCTTAGGTGAATAAGTAGTTCCATATATATGTATACATCCATTCATTAGGTGAAACCAAAACTAACTCTCAGATCATTCATGTAGAAATAGTACTGTTTGTTTTGATGTGTAATGTAATGTAGGTGAATATTGGCTTAAGGATGCTATTGAGCTTGAGAAGGCTACACTCGCCGGAGGCGGACCAACCTTCCCCGCAGATGCTTACACCATTAACGGCTGCCCCGGTCCTAACTACAACTGCTCCGCCAACGGTAAATTCGAATTGCAAAATCTATAACCTATTCATTCAATTTTTTTCCATTGAAGTGTTGGAGCAACATTGCTTCTATTTCAGATGTCTACAAGATTCATGTGGTTGCTGGGAAGACATATTTGTTGAGGATCATCAATGCTGCATTAAACACAGAGCATTTCTTCACCATTGCCAACCACAAATTAACTATCGTCGAAGCGGATGCAGAGTACACGAAGCCCTTCTATGTCGACCGGCTAATGATTGCCCCCGGACAAACTATGAATGTTCTCGTCAAGGCTGATCAGCCGATTGGAAAATACTCGATGGCCATGGGTCCTTACATGTCTGCTCGAAATGTATCGTTTCGAAAGACGCCCGCCATCGGTTTCTTCCAATACAAGGGCACTACTCCTAATGGCTTTGCATTCTCAGCTCAACTTCCTAGCTTCAATGACAACTTTGCTGTAATGAGAGTAATGGATGGTCTAAGAAGCTTAAACACAAACAAAGTGCCTCTCGAAATCGACAGAAAACTCTTCTTCACCATTGGACTAAACGTCGAGAAATGCCATTCTCCGAACCCTAAGAAGAGTTGCCGAGGGCCTCATGGAGGAGTCTTAGCTGCATCCATAAACAACATCTCTTTCATTAGTCCTAACATTTCACTTCTGCAAAACTACTACTACAATGCGATTAACGGTCACTTCACCGAAGACTTCCCTGCGGCGCCTAGCAAGCCTTACGATTTCGTTAACGGAGCTCCTAACAACAGTCCTCATGACACTCAGTCAGCGAGAGGGACTAGGACTATGGTCCTAGAATATGGTACTAGAGTGCAACTTATCTTGCAGGACACTGGGACTGTCACTACTGAGAATCACCCTATACACCTACATGGATACAGCTTCCATGTCGTCGGCTACGGGACCGGAAACTACAATCCTAACAAGGCAAAGCTCAACTTGATAGACCCTCCTTACATGAACACCATTGGAGTGCCAGTCGGCGGATGGGCTGCCATTCGGTTCGTCGCAGACAATCCAGGTAAATACAGTACTAGAGTTGGGAATGTGAATTTTGATTTCCTAAAGTTGTGTTTTTTGTTACTAATAATGATCAAACTTATGTTTGTATATATAACAGGGGTGTGGTTCATGCATTGTCATCTAGAGATACATATGTCTTGGGGTCTATCCATGGCTTTCATAGTGAAGAATGGGAAAGGCGCGTCGGAAACGCTTCCTCCCCCTCCGGCCGACTTGCCAAAGTGTTAGAATCGAAGGCGTTAGATCGCGGATTCTTATATTAGATGGGAAAATTGTTGGCAAATTAAGGGTTGTTTAATTTCTTCATTTACCAATTGAGATTCTTTGATGTAAGTGTGCTATATTTTTGACAGATTTTGGAGAGGGACAGATATGGTGTAAACAATTGAAACAGGATATATTGATTGAAAAGTTCTATGTTAGTTCTTAAGATTTTATTTTTTTATTTTATTTGTCAGGACAGAATTGTGAGTTAGCTATGGAATGTCAAGTTGTTCCAATGTATATAACTGATTTCTAGTTTAAAGTTTTAATTAACTGCAGTTAAAAATCTTGAGTTGGAATTCAGTAATCATATATGGTGACAAAAACACAAGATAACCAATTAATGATCATGATTAAATGGTTGTCCTTATGACATAAGTGTGCCTTTAATCATGTTAATATTAAGAGTTTTAATATACTCCTTTTCCAGTCACAATATTCATCGTTTAAGGTAAGGACACAAGAATTAAGACGGCCTTAATTACTATTGTAATTTACACATACGCTTTTTGACATTAAATGAATTGAAAATTCATAATAAATATTTGAATTGTAAAATGGTATAATTGGTAAAAAACAATAAATACACTTTCGAATTCTGAAAACGACTTATAATTGACCAAGAAGTTTTACTAGAAAGACTTATATTTTTTACTAGATGGAGTATTTTATAACATCACTGGTATGTATGTGTCAATTCATTTATATCATCATATATAAATATATACATGTAGAGATGCAAATGGGTGGGGGAATACCTACGAGTGATGGAGATTTACCTTAACAGGTACGAATATAGAGATTTTAAATGGGGATGTAGGTGGGATGGGTACAAAATTTCATACCCACACGTGTATGGGTACGGGTAGTAAAATATATCCACGGGGATTCCCACGAGTATACCCATCTGCCCATAAGGATCTCCACATATCAATTTATACACAATATTATACGTATTATTTATATATATATATATATATACCACATGATATTTATATATAAATATTGCATAATATTACATAGTTTCCACTTTGAAACACTCATACATATAACAAAAAAAAACATCTTAATGAGATTTATAATTTTAATTTATTTAGTTAATTAATAACTATATGTTTTGTTTTAAATTGTTTGCAACTATATTTATATTATAAAATTTTAGGATCAAATGTACTGAAAAAAGTTGATGATTCGGTGGTTTGAAGAGATAGTGACTTTAAGGAATATTTTGAATTTGAACTTTTTGTTTTACATATACCAATTATTTTGTAGAAATTTAATTATAAGTGTTAGCACTTAGTAATTAAAGTTTTTATTGCATAATATGTTGATTTTTTTTTGTTGAAATTTCAACAATTGTGTTGTTATGTATATATGTATATTTGACACCTTATTTGTTACAATTCTTTTTTTGAGAATTCCCTCGAGGATCCCTAATGGGGAATGGAATGAAAAAAAAATTTCCCACGGGGATTCCCCATCCTCGGTAAAATCCCCATAAAAATCTCACGGGGATCCTTAATGGAAATTAAATGAGTAAAACATTTTACCTATGAGATCTCCATACCCACGGGGATTTGATGGGTATAGAGATGTGTATGAGAATTCATCCTCAGATGACTATGAGTTATAAGTGATAAATTTTTTTAGTGAGTATGGGTATGAGAATGAAGTCCTCATCCCCTACCCTACCCTACCCATCCCATTTGCATGTGTACTTCATTGCTAATTTGAGTCTTTCACCAAACCTAGTTTTTTTTTTTTTATTTTTTTTGACATACAACATTGTTCTTTTTTTTTTTACTTTTTTTTTACCCATTTTGCTCAATCAATTCACCAACCAATCAATGGACTAATTGCACATCTAACATGCACTACCCAACAAATCAAATAAACCAACAGACAAGTCCATCCATCAATCTCAAATTTGTTGAAGGTCCAAACAAAAACAGCATAAAACAAGAAAATAAAAGAACAAACACAAACCAACACTAGGTGGTGTGAGTGGCGTGGGACTCGTATCCTTCCGTTTGAACCAAACATGAAAATATTAATTCCAATGAGTTAACTCTAAGGAGATAACTCTCAATTAACACTGTAAGTTATCAAAAATAAATCAAACGAAGCCTAAGAGTTTTAATATACTCCTTCGATCACAATTATGAGTCGCAAGGACACAAGAATTAAAACGACCTTAATTAAAATTATAATTTACATACGCCCTTTGACATTAAATAAATTAAATAATCATAATAAATATTTGAATTGTGTTAGGGTATAATTGGTAAAAAAATAATAAATACATTCTCGAATTCTAAAGAAAACTTATAATTTTAACTAAAAAATTTTTGCTAGAAAGACTTATATTTTTTACTAGAGGAAGTATTTGATTACATCAATGGTATGTATGTGTCAATTCCTTTATATAATAATATATGAATATATATATATATAGGGATGCAAATGGGTAGGGGAATACCCACGGGTGATAAAAATTTACTCTAAAGGGTACGAGTGTGAAGATTTTAAATAGGGATATGGGTAATCCACATAGGAGTATGAGTACGGGTATAAGTAGTAAAATATATCAACGGGGATCCCCATAGGGAATCTCCACAGGTAATCCCCATGGGTAATCCACATCTACCCATAGGGATCTCCATATATCAATTTATACACATTATGATATGTATTATTTATATATATACCAAATGATATTTATATATAAACGTTACATAATATTACATAGTTTCCGCTCCGAAACACTCGTATATATAGCAAAAAACCTCTTAATGAGATTTATAATTTTAATTTATTTAGTTAATTAATAACAATATGTTTTGCTTTGAATTGTTTGCAACTATATTTATATTTTAAAATTTTAGGATAAAAAAATATTGAAAAATATTGATGACTTGGTGGTTTAAAGAGATAGTGACTTTAAAGAATATTTTGAAGTTGAATTTTTTGTTTTGCATATGCTAATGATTTTGTAGAAGCTTAATTATAAGTGTTAGCACTTAATAGTTAAAAATTTTATTGCATCATATGTTCATTTTATTTTTTATTTTTTTTGTTGAAATTTCAACAATTATGTTGTTATGTATGTATATTTGACATTTTATTTATTACAATTCTTTTTTTAGAACCCCGCAGGGATCCCTAACGGGGAGTGGAATGGGGAAAAAAACTCCCACTAGGATTCTCCATCCCCGCAAAAATCCCCATAAAAATCCTCGAGGAATGAAATGGGTAAAATATTATACCCATAAAGATCCCCCATGGATTGATGGGTATGAAAATTTATCCTCAAATGAGTATGGGTATGAGCACGGGTGATAAAAAATTTTGTATAGTATGAGTATGAGGAATGAGGTCCCCATCTCCTACCTACCCTACCCATTTGCACGTGTACTTCATTGCTAATTTGAGTCTTTCACCATTTTACATGCAACATTGTTCTTTTTTAACTTTATTTTTACCCATTTTGCTCAATCAATTCACCAACCAATCAATGATTTAATTGTACAGCTCACATGCACTACCCAACAAATCAAATAAACCAACAGATAAGTCCATCCATAAATTAGGCTCAAATTTATTGAAGGGCCAAACAAAAACAGCCGAAAACAAGAAAATAAAAAAAACAAACACAAACCAACACTAGGTGATCTGAGTGGCAAGGGACTCAAACCCTTTTGTTTGGGATCCGCTAGTGCTCCGAATATGGATTAGTAGTCGGTGCAGCCGACATCACATGCTAGGTGGGTAACTGGGAAAAAAAGGTAAAATCAAATCAAACTTAGAAAACCACTAGTTCTAGTGATCTTGGTCTTTTAATGTCAAATCTTAAACAAACCAAATGTGAGTGGAAGAAAGAATAGCAGATCCAAACAAACAGCAGCCCTTCCTTGCACTGGAAGGCTGGTGCTAACAACCAATCAAACCAAACAATTTATAATTTTATATTGATTGGCTGATGGCTCATCTTAAGATGAGATGAAACTATATAACAATCCCCTATCCTCTGATTTTTCAAGGAAAAGAAGATCTTGTTCTTTGCTTTCTTTCTTGCTATTTCTCTCTCTCTCTCTTTCTCTCTCCCATTGAAGGCACCTTGCTCAAATGAGTATTCCACATCTCAACAGTGAAAGAAAAAGTTGCATTTCAACACTTCCTTCACATTCTCAGATGAAATACTCATTTGGGTAAGATGCTTTGCATGGGAGACTTGCACAAGGAAGCTGCCACTGCTCATTCAGAACAGGTTAGTATGGCTGACACCAGAATCAGTAATATTAGTACAGTTATCGTAATATCAAACGTCGCAAATATTCCAATATTAGAAAGAAAAGGAATGACATTCAGGTAGGTTGTTTATGACCAATTCAAGTGATGCGCAGCCGCATAAAGTTTTGGTTACTCACAGTCTGCAGAAGACAGGTAATAGTTCCCTCGTGATTTTTCCGTAGCAGAATGTAAGTTCAGGGATTGATTTTCTTTGAAGTCCAACATTTGTTCCCATCACCATCTTGCTTGCATGTAAATGAAATCCTCTCATTACTTTTCAGGTTCAAGTAATCAACCTGTCGGACGGGTGCAACTAGATCAACTACGGAAGAGAATACAATCCAAGATGAAAGGAACGTCGCACGTAATTAGTCTTTCTCTTGTGCATGTATATTATGCTCATATAAAGTTCACAAACCTAGCATGGAAAATTCAATTAAACCCAGACTAAACTCCCATGGTCACAGGTGCGCCACATTGACTAAACTAGTGAGTGTGGGATGAAAAACATCAAACCTGATCAGGGTCCAATACCAGCAGACAAAATGCGCTAATTGGACCAGAAGATGGATCTAGAGAATATTCATGGATTGAGCTTGTTTCCTCACTTATACAGGGAAGTCCGGGGCTAGGACCCAAGTACTGCAGCCTTGATTTGAGAGAGCTAGCAAACCAAGATTTCTCCCTTTGCTGCATTAAGAATTACACAAAACAACAACAACAACAACAACAACAACAACATAGCCTCAGTCCCAAATTAATGCATTAAGAATTAGACAAGAAAAAAATGTCAAGATCAAAGGCAGTAATTTTAGCTTGTAGTTACAATGATATATTAGCCGACCCCAATTAATTTGGGACTGAGGCTATGTTGTTGTTATTGATTTTTGTAGTTACAATGATATACAAATATATTATGCCGCGTGTGGAAGTATTTTTGCAACAGCCCAATTTTAATCCGTTAATATGACATATTTTCAAATGTGGAAGCACGCTCAACATCTCGTGGACCCCACCGCTAGAACCGGCACGCCTCGAGATAGGTAAATAGTTAGTTTTGTGTGATGTTTGCTTAATTTGTGATGTTTATGCTTAATTATGTTGAATTGCATCGCAATGTGTGTATTTATATTGTTATTGTTCATGTGAGATAGTGTGACGGGTATTCGCCTCAATTAGCGTGTAGACGCGGGTACCGGGTAGGCGAATGACTGTACACTAGGTTGGAAAATAATGCACACATGATAAATGAATAAAATGCATTAAATAATTAATATAAAAATCGTTTAGACTTTTAATGGCGTGAGTGTACGCGAACGGTACTCATCGCGGCGTGGAGCCAAGTACCGAACGCTCGGGGTTTAGTGTATGAGATTGAAGGAGGATAAGATCAAGTGACAAAGTCACCAATCTAAGTCACCTTAGATGGACTTTTTGACCTTATTTCTAAATCACTTTAGATGGACTTTTTGACATTATTTCAACCAAGTGGTCCTTGGGATCTACACACACATTAGATGACAAAAAGACTATAAAAGTCAAAAAAATATCTCATTTCACCACCTTTTCTCTCTCTCTCTCATTTTGGATGAAAATTTGGGGATTTTGTGAATTTCAAGTGAAGATTTAGAGGTTCATACGACGAGCAATCGACAATCCAAAGTGAGATTCACGTTCTCCTCGTCGTTCTTTACGTTTCGAGTATGGAATTTTGGGTTTTGACGTGGATTTTGGATATGCGAGTTAACTCGCTGGTTTGGGGGTTTTTGCTATGATTTTTGAGTTGGATGAGAGCAATTATCATGGTATTAGATGTGGGTGGTGATGTTGAAGTTGTGGAGTTTTTTTGTAGTTTCGCCGAGTTTTATCGGGTTTCATCGAGTTTTATTAGGGTTTTGGTTTGAATTTTGGACGAGTTTTAACGTGGTTTGAACGTACCCTATGGTAGTTTTGGTGAACCATAAAGGATTGGATTAAGTTTGGGTCGCGAAGTTGGAGTCGGGGTTCCGAAAAAACCTCGGAGAGCACCGTGTAGGAAGGGCGTCGCGAGCGGCGTCGTGACTCTCACGGTGCCATGCGACGTCGTTTCGCCTAGAATAAAAAATAAATAAAAACTTTTTCAAATTTGGGTTTCAATTCGGCCAATTGGGGGCCTATCTCGGGGATCGATACCGGGTATGATATGAATTAATATGTTGGATTTGATATCTAATGTGAATTTGGGAAATTTCAAAGTTTGAGAAATTGATAAATTAACAAATATTAGGTACTTAGATTTGATCTACGGGTGTTGGGGCACGCATTTGGAGGCGTGGAGATCGCTTTTGTATTAGTGGAGTGCGGTTTGAGGTGTGTAGTAATCCAATTGAAATTCTCTCGAGTATTTATTTATTTATTTATTTCCTTATTTGTCTTACATTCAGTTATTTCATTATTCCTTTATGATATGGTTTATATGGACGATTTAGTTGAGTGCGCTCCCATCGAGCCATTCTGCGTATGTCCACTGGACCACAGCACGTGTCACCCGGGGTCTCGGTGAATAGTTCGACCCGAGGATCTTTTCGGTGCACGTGCCGGTGCGTCGTGGGACTACGCCGGCCATCGAGAGGACCCAGAGACTGGTCATGCTAGAGTGTGACTGGCTGGCAGTGCTGCGGGAGAGTCGGAGTATGGTGCTAGTCTGACTTAGGTTGTAGACACACATTTTGACTTTTGAGCTTGTCTATTATGTATTCATGCGATGAGCACAATTGTCTGTTTTAATTTTCCGCATGTTTATTTAATAGCTTTATTCAAATTCATGTATTTTATTTCTGAAAATGCTTATTGAATTTCCTTGGGATTATTCACTCTGACTCGCCATCTGTTTTGTTGTGATTGCTTGAGTGCAGACCCCGGTACGAGTCGAGGCAAGGGAAAGCTTGTGGACTACGTGTAACAGACTACAACCTCTCTCGTACGTTTGTATATATTTATATTTACTTTTGGGATGCGGGATACATTGTGAGCTACCCATGACTTGTATATTGGCTTATTTTGAGGATTTTGACCACCTTTCTAATTATGATGTTTATATTATGGGTTTTCCACATTAGAATTGATGCTCTTAAGACTTGAATTTATTTGTTTACTGCTTGATCAAGTCTAATAAGTCGTCCATTATAATTTGATTGTTAAAAATGATCTTAACAGGTGAATTGAGTCCAATGGGCTAACTTGTAACTTTTCATAATGTAAGTTGGTCAAATATTGAGTGTTGAATGAAGTTGTGTAGGTTAATGGCACGTGGGACATAGCTAGTCCTGACGTGGCAGGGTTGTAGGCCCGCGTTGGCACCCGTGGCGGGCCTCGTTATTTGGGGCCGCTACAACTTTTACTTCATAAGTAAATAAGTAATCTATAAAACACTTATAGATTCAACTATATAGAACACTTCAGAGATTAATATTGATCTCACATATCTTTAAGAGGTTAACATGAAGAATTGCTACCATTGCCAACTAAACAATGCAGTATGGACTGACCTCAACCTAGTGAACATGAGGATGAGGGCATAAGCTTTTCTATTACGCAGAGAGTTTTAACAAACACCATTCCGTTAATGCGCCTCCCGATTACGCATATCCCGACCCAAAAATTACATTGTTGTTGAGATTAACTCATATGTTCTAGTAAAACTAAATATAATTATTAGAAACAAAATACATTAGATTTGAAATTTAGCGTACCTCAATTTAAACGTTTATTTCTTTTACTTCTAAACATTCTAACTTTCCTACATCACATTATGTACCTATAGTTTGAGATTTTACAAGCATCCTTAACAAGAACTCCATTCTTGTTACTCTTTCAAACAGGATTGGCAATCTAAAATAACAAATGAACGTAACAAAATCTCTAACCATGTTATCATGGACAATCAAACGAGCAAACATTTCGAGCATGGTCAAAAGTTTGATTCCTAGGAATTGATTCTCCCGAAAACTCAACAGAATAATTCCAAACCAGTGCTAAATCAATAAAGAACCAAGAACACATTAGAAATATCAAAATGCAGAACGATTCACTCTTCACCCAATCATACCAACTTAATTTTTTTAAAATCGAATGTATACTCACCAAGTTCACACAAGCAACACATTTCTAAACCCTAAACCCTAAACCCTAAAAAAAAAAAACCCTTACAAGTTAAGAAAATCACCTGAAGCTTCAGTGGATCAGGATCAGATTCATCAATTATATCAACTCTCCCATTAATCCTAAACTGCTCCCAAGAATCTGTGAAGTACCAACATATCTAAAAAACACAACAAAACAAAACCATTTAAGATGAACACCACCAAACTTCCAAAAGATCAATGTTTTCAAGGCGGGAAGGTGGTGTTAGGAGGTTTAGCCCTGCCCAGCCTAGACAGTGTCTAGATAGACAAAAAACTATTTACTTAGACCTCCCTAAAAAATAATTTAATTTATTTAAAAACCCATCAACAGTAAGGGGCATATTTTTTTCACCTACACATTCTCATCAACATATTTCCACCTCCACATTTTTCAACACATTTTAAAATAAAAAAAAAATTTTTAAACAAATATATAATGAAACATTAAAACATGTTGAAAATTACCGAGACCTCCTTAAAAACTTGTAAAAAATATTTTCAGAGCCAATGTCTGCCTAATTAAAGACTAGGCAATGTGCAACCCTAAACATGGAAGGCTAGGCATGGCCGCCTTGAAAACACTGCAAAAAAATTAAACAAATTTGAACAAGCTTTCTCTGTTGATATTTTTTGGGTGTACCTCAGATTTGAATTACCTCTCCAAATGGGCTATGCTTGATTTCCTCAACCTGATCAAAATGAAACCCTAATTCATCAAACCAACAAATACCCAAAATTCATCAACACTTCAAACACCCAAATCAAGAGTAAAAATCAAACCTTGGAGGTTCTACAATCAGTATTGATCTGAATCCGATCAGACCCATTTTCAAATCCACTGAATCAACAAAACCCAGAAATCAAAAAAAACCTAAATTACTAATTTGAATTGCGCGAGAGAGATTGGGAAGTACCGAAAAACAACAGTGCGATTGGCAGGTCTGCCATTTGAGCCGATTGTTGCCTACAACAATGGATTTGTAATCAGAAACCCTAACTTGGTGTGATTGGAGAGAAAGTTTGAAGTTTGAATGAGAAATTACAGACGAGCTGAAAGAAGGAAGAGTGCTTGAGATTTGAGTTGGTCTGTATTGCGTTGAGGAGGAGAGGTTTCCATGGCGCCGCCATTGTTGCTGCTGCTGCGAAGCACCGCCATTGCTTTTGCCCCTGTATATATATAATGGTTCAAACCCCACAAACCATTTCGACAAGGAGTTAGGGCACCCCACCAGCTGCTGCGGCTGCGAATGTTGCAAATGGACCTGATCTTCTCTTATAATGTTAAATTCCTCCATAAAAATCACGACACCGGGAAGATTGGATACTCGGGTCTCCAACCGGAGGCACCCCAAAGTGTCGGATACCTCCCACTCCACAAAAGCTTCTAGGCGGGTAAGAAATGCAAGGTTCCACAAATGCGTCGAAGAAAGTGGATCTAACATGGCAATTGGGAGCTGTCATACGCTTCGCGGCTCGATCTACGTGTTATACACCGAAATCTTTGTACGTATGAATGGCTCATAAGAGCCGATGTGTTGCAATTTCACATATTATTGACATCGCGCCCATTGCAACTCGATCATGAAGCCACCATACCTCGTTGTAGATTTAGATACACCGTAGGTTAAAGCGGTACCTAGACGCTAAACATTTAGAAATTTTGTCAATTCGTCCGAATGTTCTATGTATATGCAAATGTTGTGTTGTGTTTTAATTGTTGTTTACTTATGGATGGACTATTATAGCACTTCTCATATATTTTATTGTTTATTATTATATTATTTTTTAATAGAAAATTGTCGCGCTTGGATTTAATCTTGTATTGTTAATTCGAACTACTACGATTTTTTGAAACACAATAACTCGCGACTGCATCGCGTCTCGAATTGAAAGACTTCTATGTTGTGAATCAATTGTCACTTAAAAAAAAATCAATATTATTGGGACAAAATCTACGAGTTTAGAAATGCAATTTTCTTCAACCGAGCCCTAATTTGGAGACGAAATAAAATTCTTCCACCAGGAATATAGACGAGGGTTATATTTTGGGTTTAATTTTTGTGCCCTGAAAATCGATTTGTGCCCACATTAACCGGGTGCCCTCATTAAATGGTAGGGTGATATCAAATACTACTAGAAACGCAACAACAATGTTACACTCAATACACATCGCCTCACAAAAGTCATTCAAGCTGCCTCGATCTACGTGTTATACACCGAGATCTTTGTAGGTATGGACGGCTCATAGTTGTTCGACATATTATTGACATTCTATTATAACACTTCTCATATATTTTATTGTTTATTATTATATTATTTTTTAACGCAATAATTCGCGATGCATCGTGTCTCGAATTGAAAGACTTCTATGTTGTGAATCAATTGTCACTTAAAAAATTCAATATTATTGGGACAAAATCTACGAGTTTAGAGCATTTCCGATGGTAAATATAGATTGTAGGTGTGAATTGATATCACTTCAACAATGCAGAGAAAATGTTGCTCGATTTTCTATTTTAAAATTTTATTTTCATTTTTTTAAAATTTTACATATTTTGGAGAAATTGCTAACGTGACTATAAATTGTACCGTCTAGAAGAAATTATCCAAAATAGACGATGTCTACCCACTTTAGCTCGACATTCAAAATATTCATTTCATTGGAGTGATTTTTTTAGCAAAATGCTTTTGTAACTCACTTTGGACAAGTGGATGTTCCTCCATGTGATACACCTCGAAGTGTTACGCCCACACCTCGAGATGTATCACACGATTGAACATCCATTTGGGCACACTAAGTGCCAAAAGTATGTATCCAAAATGACTTACTTTAGCATCTCCCTATTTTTTACTCTGATGTTTTTTTTTTTTTTTGATATGAAAGCAACTTTCTACCCTCAAACTTGCACATGAACATTTGAACTCTCAATCTTAAATATAGGTGACCATATATCAAACCATAGAGCTACCACTTAGTTGGAGAGATTAATGAACTTATTAGAACTTCTGAAGAACAATGTATGCCCATTGAAAAATTGAAATACATTCGTAAAGATCCCACCAGAATGCTTTCGACTTCTAATAGATCATGAACTAGATCAAAATCTTTAACAGCTTAAGTACAACATTATTTCTCATACCATTCATTTGTTTGGTATGAGGTGAACATATCTCCAACGAAATAACTCACAAGGAATTGAGAAATGATCTTTTTTGTTGCCCAACTTGCCAGCAAGTTATCTCCCAACTTATACTCTATGGTGAAAATATCTCCCCACCCCTAAAGAGTTATCTCTCGGGAGTTGTGAACACAATTACCCCTCATTAATAATTATTTATTACTCATATCTCTCTTCTTTGAAGGCTATTTGTGTCAATTTATATTTTTTATTGTTTAAAATTTTGAAACTTTCCTGTAAGCTTAAAGTTGAACCAAACATGAAAATATTAACTCTAATGAGTTAATTCCGAACTAACATTATAAGTTAACAAAAATGAATCAAACCAAGTTATATGAACTTCTATTGTTTGAAGTAGAAGCTATCATCCCATCTGTTGATAAGATAAGACAAGAAATTGTACAAGTGATTTGAGCACAATAACTCAAAACAAAGCTGAAAATAAGTACTTATTTTCCCAATACAGAATGAATTCAGTTGAGGTCATAACTTGAATAACTTTTCACACCTGAATCTTGAATTAAACTCATAATCCAACTATTGGCATAAATAAATTCAGTTGCTATTAAAAGGGGGATTCAACATCCAAGTAAAAGAACAGATTTCCTTGAAAAGAAAAAAAATTGGAATTACAATTGAAACCACAATTTAATGGAACTATTGACAGCTATTCAAGTAAAATTAACTACTAACTAGGCCACATGACATTCCTGAGAGAGGAAGAACAAAAACTTACATTATCAGAAGTTCAGTTAGTGAGTCAGATAGGCCAGGCTTCCATGACCAGCAGAGCAGTTAACGATCTTTGCAACCAAAAGTTGAAGCAGATGGAATCAAACCACAAGGTGTTAGCATCAATCAGATAAGTCTTTTCACCTGAAATGACTAAACTCGACAAGGCGGCGGCCCACCGCCCATGAGACCAACTTCTCTGATAGAGGCTTCCGCCGCGGCGAGTCTGACAATTCAACAAATAAGGAAAGAGTTTCTCTAAGGCTTCCCACCATTAATTTTCATGAATATATCCCAACCACCAGTTTTGCCCTCCACTTCCATTTGAGAAAAAGCTCTGCAAGGCCCCATGAGCATCTTAACTATGCATGTTGGATATGTTTCTAGTGACTCTCCATGCAGATGACCCCTCTTGCAAAATCTCATAAAGCAAGAAGCCAAGACCCTCTCGGCGTAATAAATAAAAGAATTGTATAAATAAGGAGCATAAACAATGTCGAGATGAGGACATTGAGACCACTTGTTTGTGCCTTCGCCTCCTCGCTGGATTTCATTAGGATCACAGAGTTGTCACCACCTATTATATCTAAATTCAATGAGACAGCCCTTCTAAAATCTCATACTCTTGTGGGTCCTTACCTTCAATATCCAGATATCTTCGCCTCTGATCACTGCGCGTTGATAGAAAACACGGTGATGCAAGCAGACCCCGCAATATCAGATTGCTCGCTTGCAGTGTGCTTTTTTTTTAACAATGATAATCCTCCGGACCATGATTCCATCAAGAACGAATGGGCAATCCGTAGTTGCGGAATGATCTTATTCGCCCATCCCGTCCAGCAGTTACAATCACTTGACCCCATGCATGTGGACAACTGTACAGGCTTTGGCAAGCACTCTTCAAGAACTTGCATCGAGATTTGCATATTGAAGACGATGATGTCATTAAGCTGGACGTACGAAGTTTTTCTTCTGGCCAAGTCGCGGATCCTTTGGGAAAAGCATCCAAGGACAAGCCATTCAAGAATAAGAAATCACGTGAAGGCAAGGGAAGTGTTTTCCGTCGGTTTTTATCCAAGTGCCAATGTTGCCACCCATTTTCTAGGCCAAATCCTGGTGAAAACGCAGTGCGTTCGTGGAAGGGATAGCCAGCTGATAAGATCGAAACATTGCAGTTTCCAGATCTCGCATCAGACCAGGGTATTGCAACTGATACATTACTGGAGTAGAAGCGCTCGTATGACCAAATATTCTTTGCTTGGGAGGTGGATGGCAAGTCCTTACTGGACCAGTTCCATATGTAAACATTAGAATCCTCACTCGCTGTAAGAATGTGTTTCCCATCAGAAGTGAAAGAAGCAGATATCTGACTTCCGGCATTTCGAAATCCTGATGAAAGAATAACGACACTGATGAAGAAACGCCTAAGTCGTGCAACTTAAACACTATTTATTGCAGTTTGTTTTTTGCTACTACAATAACTCAGAAGCGACAATGACATTCCAACAAAATTCAAGACTAAGCTAAAAAAGTTACTACAAACCTCTATACTTGCAGATCACTTCGATCCCGTCGAGAATTCGAATTTGTGAGTCCGAAGAAGTAACCATGAGTTTGCTTGGCTCACTTGGAGAAAACTGCACATTAAAAGAAAATAACATGGAATAGATCAAATAATTATAGCAAAGCATGACAGTATCAAGCGTGGAAATTAAATCTTTTTCCATAAAAAAAATAAAAGCTTATGAATACCTGAAGTCCGGTTATCTTCCTCCGAGGATACTTCTTTTTACCTTGTAAGCTTATATGAGAAGTAAGTTGCAATTGATTATCTGTTACATCAAAGACAAAATTTATACACTTTTCGCTGCAGCCAGACAACTAAACATAAAATTTTGTGCTCTCGCTGCTTGATCTTAATTGCACTATAAGCTTAATAAATAATGAATGACAAAGAGCTGTAAAAGGAGATAAAGGGCAATATGGGCATAAATTTGATGGAAGTCAACACATTCATGGATGAAAATAATAGTTCATTCCTAAATCATAAACTTCCAAGGACCAGAAAAGACTACAAACTATAATTTGCCAAAACGTTCATCAGGATGCAAGTAGCAAAAATTGACTTATTAGCAACAAGCAAGTCATCCAAGTCTTATTTTCAATAAGCAAATCGTCCAATCCTTACAGAAACCACAAAATGCTATGATTTCCGCATCTTAAATTTCTTTATTCTTCTAATATAAATAGACTACCAAAAAGATTCTAGCACAACATGATCGTGCCTGTGAAATAACATAAAATAGAATCCATGCTCATTTGTTAAAATCACCATGTAAAACAAACCACGGAAAATACACACAACCAATCAGTATATAATTAATAATTTATGAAATATGGTAAAGGGTTGACATCTCCACCACAAGCTCTACAGCACCACTCTCATTTAGTTTTAGAGAGACTCGCAAAGGGGGGTGAGGGGTATCAACAGGATTTGCTAACCGTACATAAAGAAATACTCCATCTAGTAGTTTTGATTTACCTGGTTTTGTAGAAAACCAAGTTTTAAAAGCAGGAATTCTTACCTGACAAGTCATAAAAGTAGCAACAGCCGGTCATAGAGCCCACTATCCCTCCCTGCACAGAAAGTGCAGAGATTATACACTGAAAATCGCTCGCGGATGACTGATGCCACATTCTTGTTTCAACAATATGATAAAGCAAGGAATCACCAAACCTGCCCGTCGGGGCGATAACAAACAGCAGTGACAATATCTTTAATATCAGTCCAATCAACCACATGGCAGCCAGGAATATCCCAAATACGAACTTTTCCATCTATTGACCCGCTTATAAAGTAGTTTTCATCTACTGGGTTGAACTGTATGCATGTCACTGGATTGCATATTAAACCAAAATTTATAGAGCAATCAGAGACAGTGGACAGAAATCACAAAACAACATGAAAAAATAAATAAATAAATAAAATAACATGAACAAACCAAACACTTAAAGTAAGTGTTCGGCTTTGTGACAAAATTTAATGGGTGATTTTCCTCAGAACTGCTTAGAACTCACCATAATCAGTGTGGTAAAAGACCTTCAGACATTGATCACAGCCCACTCGCCAAAGTCGAACAGTTTTATCACCAGATGCCGACAAGAGATGCTGCAAAAAAGCAAACATCATCACAAATCTAAAGCAAAAAAAGAGAAAAAAAAAATATTATGGAATTAGTACATTCTAGCTATTAGGAACCTTATTACTCGACCATGATAGATCCCAGATCTCACCACCATGCCCATGGAACTCATGAAGTGGTTTATCTGAGATATGAACTACTTTGGGGGGCAAAATGACACAAGCCGACTCTGCCATTCTTCTCAAGCCCTTGATTTTGCCATTTTTCTCACTGTCTTTGAAGAGGGGAGTCAGTGCAGATGAATTGTTGGCCATAAAATATATACATGACGGATCAGCATCTGGAGTGTCACCTTCAATTGATCTATCACTCTCCAAAACCTGCCACACGCGTACAACGGCATCTTCACCAGCGCTTGCCAGATACTGCCCATTGGGACTAAACTTCATAGTCAGAATTGCACCATCATGTGCCTGAATATCTTGCCCCATAAAAAGTGCTGAGAACTCCTTTGAGCGCTTCCTAGAGGGACGAACTCTGACTCTCTCATTCTGAACCGCCGAAATTTGCTTCATAAAGTTAGGCCTCAACTCCTTATCATCTCCCTCCCTAGCCACAATGCAACCCACCGCATTTAATCTCTTTAACCACCTGCTCTTCACCTTCTTTACGGCATCCAACGAGATGTTGAATGTCTCAACTTCTCTCCTCATAACATTCTGAACAAAAGGGGATAACCCGAGAACTTGTTGAAATTCTTCAACAGTAACCAATCTGCCTGAACTCACTTCACGAAGCCTACTGAGTGTGCCATCTTCATCCAATTGATCCACTACAAATTCAGTTCCATCATCCAAATTTTTTATCCTACAACTTGATTTCCCTTCCAAAAGCCTATCTTCTTCTGCATCGCAAGCAACATTGGCGCAACGAGGTCTGAGCGACAAACTGGAAGAAAAATTGTCTTCAAAATCAGAATTTCCAAGCACAGCCTCACTCTTCTGCGTGATTCGATTGATCTCCACTGATGATAAGTCCTCAACAGAGAGATAACTTGAGTCCTCCCCCTCACTACAACAACCTCGACCGATACCCATCAATTCAAAGAACCTACATCGGCGCTCTTCAACACTGACTGGGCTCTTGATCCAAACATCGTAATGAAGACGACCCGAGACCCAATTAACATCATCAGGGGATGAATTAAAATCCCAATTTTCTTGGCATTCAGAACTCAAATCAGACACTGACGTAATCTCCTCTCTAGCATCAAAAAACCCATCATCATCTTCTTCTTCTTCACTACACCAACTTCTCATTGTTTCTTCAGTTCAACCCATCAAACACCACCTCAGAAAAAATCCCCTTTTATATATAACCCAGAAGAGCTCTTGAGTTCCCTTCATGAATAAACAACAAAAAATTGAAACTTTATTTTAAAACAAACAAACAAACAAACAAACAAACAAACATTATACTGTTAAACCCCACAAAAGAAAGTTCAACACAGATCCCAATCCTAGCCCATTGAACCTGACCATCACTAAATCACACAACAACCAAATCCAGATCTACGACACTGACAACTTCAAGAGATGAAGCGATCAAACAGCAACAGCACAGCAAACATTACCCAAAACAGAAATCAAAAACCAAGAATACCCATTGAAGCAACAACAAATTTTCACTGACTGAACCACAGAAACTCATCGAAATCTCACAAACTAGTGAGAGACAAGAAAATCCGAAAAGGGTATTCCAATAGTGGGATTACGATGATTATCTCACCTGGGTGTCCAATGAAATCTCCCAAAAAAAAAAAAAAAAAAAAAAAAAACCAGAATACCCATTAAAGCAACAACAAATTAGAACCAACTGAACACAGAAACTCATCGAAATCTCACAAACTAATGAGAAACAAGAGAAAATCCAAAAAGGGTATTTCAATGGTGGGATTATCTCACCAGGATGTCCAATGAAATCTCCCAAAAAAATACCCATTAAAGCAACAACAAATTAGAACCAACTGAACCACAGAAACTCATCGAAATCTCACAAACTAGTGAGAAACAAGGGAAAATCCGAAAAGGATATTTCAATGGTGGGATTATCTCACCTGGGTGTCCACTGAAATCTCCAGAAAACCCAGAGCGCGAACTCTAGTATCCACAATCGTCTATGGCTAACCACACGCCTTTGTGAGTCTCAAATCGATCGAAAAACCACTAAAAAAAGCGCGAAAAAGGGGGAATTTTATCGAGGCGAACAAAGGGGCGAAATGGGAGTAGAAGAGATTGAGAATCGCGAAATTGGAAGCCTCGAATGTCGTGATCGGATGGCCCGAGAAACGAGATTTCGAGTGTGCGAAGCGTACTTGTGCTCGTCGTTTTCTCTCCCTTTGTAATGAAGGAGAGAGAGAGAGTGTGTGTGTTTGTTTGAGCGTTGGGGAGTGAAATTACTGTTGTACCCTTCAACGACCGGTTTCATGTTTGTTTCTATTTAAACATGAATGCTTAAAGGAAACGCGTAATTTTTTTATTTTTATTTTTTTTTCAATTATTGTGTATAATGACTTATGAGATTCTCTCTTATTGATGGAAAAAATCATGGGAATAATTTTTGGGAATTAAGTCTAGTGCATGTCACCTCAATCAATGATTTGGAATTATTTTTTTTCTCTTTTTTGTATATAAATTAAATTTTAAAATTCAATATTATGAGATCATAATTTACAGATCTGATAAACTAATAGTTATAATAAAAATAAATAATCTTTTATTATTTTGACAAAAAAAAATAATTTAATGAGGTTTTATTACGAAAAAAAAATGAATGTAAACGAGGGCATTTTTTACGATATTGAAATAGACTGAAGCTAATTTGTGATATATTGATTATGAGAGATTTAAATGATTTATGGCATCTTTAACAATAAAGTTTTGCACTAAATTCTAATATCGATCCATCGATACTATCTTTTACATTATCCTACTTAATTTATTATTTTATTCATTTTAAACCATTTTAAAAATTTTAATTTTGTCGTATATTTTAAATTTATTTGTCTATCTAGAAAAAATAATTTGTTAAAATTGATTAACCATACCTAATAATGATTTAAAAATTAATATAAACCTTTATTATAGAATAAAAATAATGTATGCCTTTATTAATTCAATTAGGAGTAATTGTTACTAGTGTTTTTTTAACATAAATTTAATTAAGATATATATATATAATAGATAAATACAAAAGGTTACAAATTAATGTCGTGAGATTGAGATAAAGTTGTGAAAGAAAACGAGATAAACACACATAAAAATAGATAATCACAAAAGCAAAAAATAATAATATAAAATAAGATCCCCTTAGAAAATACACCATCAATTGCATTAATAGAGCTTTTGCAAAAATTGCACCAAATTGAGTGTAATGGAAGAGATTGATCCTTATAACCTATCGAAGATGTTGGAATAGTCTCACATCGACTAGTTAAAAATACGTAAACTAAATCGATTAGAGTTGACACTTCGTCTTACCTTAGCATATAAGGCTTATATTTGTGGAATTGCACTTCATTCTTGCCTTAACATTTTAGAGTGAACATCACTTTCACACTTAAGCATGCATGTATATGAATTAGTCACCACACTTTTTCACCTTGAATTGATTTAATATCACAAAAATTGAACACAGCAGATCTTAACTAATTTGAGATTAAGAAGTTAATTGTTGTTGTCCTTGTTGTTGATGATGTTTTTCTTTTCTTTTCTTTATTTTTTTTTAACTTTGAGGGGAGTCAAAAATATAACTTTTCAAAACTTTATTTTTTTTAGCAAGTGATGATATCTAATCCAAATTAACAAAGATGCTTTTGGCATTTTTTTTTATTTTTTTTATTTTTGATAAGTGCTTTGGCGCTGTAGTTGTTGTACTTACAAAGATATTTGTGATGTTTATTTATTTTTTGAAAAAATACAAACGGACAGCAAATATGATATAAATGAGTAAAATAAGTTGAGATTTCCTTTTATTCATTAACTAATGTAAAACGCATTTTCAAAATGCGTCGATAGTGGGAGACAATTTACATTGTAACTTGGTCACACAAACGGTGCATTTTCATGTTAATCCCTAAGGACAATCCATATGGATTGTTGTAAATACACGAATGACGCTTTTGAAAATGTGTCATTCATTTTATGAAACAATTCAAGTGGAAGTCACGTGGGATTGTTCAAAATATTGTAAATTGGATGACTCTTTAATCAAACTTATGAATGATCACATTGCCAAGCATGACTCTCACATTGAATTGTAACATCAAGCATGACTTCTGCATTGAATGTAACTTATACACTCTACATAACTTGTATTCAACTCCAATGTATAATCACTTATCCATGTATTGTCATGTAACTTGTAATCATCTTCAATGTACACCAACTCTTCTATGTATTGTCTATGTTACTCGTGATGTGTTGTATGGCTTGTGGTGTATATATAACTTGTACACATTGTATAAGTACAATTATCATCATCATCAAATGCCTTATATAAAGGGTCAACTCCATTGTAATTCACACACTAAGTTGAATGAAAACTTATCATTCCAACTATCTCATTTATTTTCTTATCCTTTGTAGTAGTAGAAGTTCTTAGTCTTCTATTTTCTTATCTAGTTCTTAGCAAGTTTCAACTCATTTACAACACAAAAAACATGAATGACGCATTCAGTTTCTAAACTCTCACGTGCGAGTCCAAGTGGCGTCCACTTCGAGATACGGGCGTGACGCTTCAATGGGTTGCATGATTTGTAGTAGATATGCATGGGTTGTCCCATCGAGAAATGTGAGTGACGTTTGTATGGATTATCCACCTCGAGATAACGTGCGTGTCGTTTGCACGGATTGTCCACCTCAAAACACATGCGTAACATTTGCATGGTTTAGTTGGATTACACGAGCTTACATGAGTTGTTTACCTCGAAATACATGCGTGGCCTTTGCATGGATTGGACAAGGTTGTATGAGTTGTTCACTTCTCGAGATACGTGCGTGACGTTGATGTTTACCTCAACAACAAAATTGTTACATATGTTGATGTTTAATTTCACAGTAGTTGACAATAACATTAACAACATATCCACAGTCCTCAATTGAGGTCCGCTACATGGATCAAACTCTTCTATTAAGTTGGATTTAATGCAATTAATGGTGAATTTTTTAAAATTATTTAAATCCTCTTAATTACCGCATCTCAATATATAGTTGACAACAATAGTCGATAATTAATCCAACAGTAAAGCACACAAGTATAAGCGAGGATCTTCACATGATAAGGACTTTAAAGATTAAGAGTGGGCGGATTCGTGATAAGCATTATGTGGCAATTACAGGGGACCTAGACTCAATCTACCATTTCATTGGCCCAATATACTTATATTATGATAGAGTGGTTGAAATAAAGCATATTGGGCAAGGCATTCAATTTGGCTGATTATTAGGTTCATAAGTGGCAAATTTGAAATAAGAGATATAATGGTAAGGTGGTTACTACGGACGTACGCTCACAACTGAGCATGCATCATAATTTTTGTATTTTTGTATTTTTTATTTTTTTCATAATTTTACTACCGACATGCATCATAAATTTTTTATTTTTTATTTTTTATTTTTTTTATAATTTTGCGGTTGAAGAAGGATGATGGTGTGTGGATGGTGAAGACAAAATTATAATAAAAAAAAAATTAAAAAATTATAATACGTTCTTGTAATGGGTGTTTGTAACAAAATATGATTCTATCTTCTATCAACGTTATTTATCCACCCTTCAAGAACGTTAACACCAAATTTCCATATTTGAAACTTTTGAATGATAAAATTTTGAACAAACTGAACAAAAAAAGTAGAAATTTATTATACAATGTAAACAATCTAAACATAAGAAATACATATCAATTAGCGAATTACTTGCTAAAACTTTTAATCTACCAAAATCGAACTAAGATCTTATTGCCCTCATGAGCTTCAAACATTCGATACATTATCTGATTCTGATGGTACAAATGCTCATTGTATAGACTTGAGGGAGAATTATCGGCATTCAACTTCCACAATAAATATAAATTCTCATCTAATTTGTAACATAAAAAAAAACTTAATAGACGAAATATTGATTAAAAACATAAGTTACATATTTTAGTTAATATGTATAAATAAAATAAAATTATGAGACATATAATGGTCTAACATACTATGCTATTAGCGATGAATTTTAACTAGGGGCTAGTTTAGTACTACAATAGTCTATTTTTATGTTTTGATTATTATGCAGCTAAATAGTTATAAAAAGTAAAATATATATAAATAGATGTTTATAAAAATCACGACTGAAAAATATCAAATAAATACAAATAATATAAAAGCTGCTATTTAGCGTCACTTCCATAATAAATCTAAATAATTATTAGAGATACATGCTAGGCACTTGATAAATAATTTTTAGATGAAATAGAAAAAAGAGAATAACAATTTTGTTTTTAAAAAAATGATCGGATGACCATTTTAGATACGTGATGGACACTCAATTATTAATGTCAATGTATCAATTTTTGTGTGCACACAAATTGTTATATACTTAAGGGACCTTAACAACTGATTGTCTTTTAAATAAAAGGGTAATACTATTTATTTAATTGAATCCGGATCAAATTTTTTTAAATTTCAAATACTTAAGGGAAACAACCAACACTTGTAAAATTTCTATTATACTTTTAAATATTTACAAAAAACAACCTCTCTATAAAAATAAAAAAACTAAAAATAAAATAAAATAAAATAAAATAAAAATCAGTTTCTATTTTGGGTGTCCAAAGTAGGTAACCCTAATAGCATCAGCTGCATTACCCTTGTTTTAATAATAAAAAAAGGTGGGGTATATATGGTACTTAGGACAGAGGCATATATGTCTCTTTCCATTAAATGGGAAAAGGATAAATTCATGGTGCCTGACCTCTGACCCCACACATAAAAACCAACCAACTTCATTACATTTCATCAAGTACACTCCTAAATAAAATGAGATGGTCACAGTTTAACCAACGCTGTTGTTCTTTAGGTCCAACTTTAGTTAAATTATATTACTTTCTTTGAGAAGTGGTACATCATTAAATCTATGCAAGCACATTAAAGTGGACGAGACTCGATGACTTTTAAAAAATAAAAATTATTTTAGCTTGATATTAAGCCCTAACTCATTCTCCATTGACGAACTTTAAGAGGGAACCTTTAAGTTTTTTCGGTATTAAATTCTCACTAATTTTTATATTACTCAAGCTTATAATCTCGCTTTCCCATTCCTCTCATGTAGAATACTACCCTACTCATCGATGCATTAATTTTTACATTTCACGCAAGAACTAAGAAAGATATTTTAATTTCAATATATGAGTCTATAGAAAGTTTGATCCGAGTCATTAAAATATTTTTTACATTTCAGTTAATAAAATTATGATTTACAGGGGTGTATTCAATTTAGAAATTTACAATGATGACAAAGTGAGATCTTGATGATAACGATATCATTTTCATTTTCATCAACATAAACATTAGAATATAATGAGTGAGCAATGAAATTCACGAATGGTTGAGTGATTGGAGAAGTTGATAAAAACAATTGATAAGAAAAGACATTATGAACAATGAAGTTCTTATTGAATAAGGGAACCAACAAAAATTAGAAGTCTCTAAAAGCTTTTAGGTTGAGGTGAGAAGAAGTTGAAGATTTGTTTATGTGTATTTTTATACAAAAAGTCTATAAAAGTAGAGATTTGTAACCAAACTACAAAAGTCATCAAAAAATTAAATACATCTTACTTTTAGAAACTCTCTAAAAGTTTAAATTGATTACCCCAAAACTTTTATAAACTTTTAAAAAGTCTATAAAAGTTCACATTGAATACACCTTACTTTTAGAAACTCTCTAAAAATTTTAATTGAATACACCTAAACTTTTTTAGTAATTAAAAGTAACCAAAAGTTTAATCTAATAATTATTTAGCATTATTGTCTAATAACAAGAGATTGAATATTCAAATAATGTTCCTTATTTTAAACTTCACGTTTGAATTTATATAGATCATTTTGTTTTGTTGTTCAGTTTTATATTGCATTTTCGAATTTTATCGGTTTGGTTTAAGGTTTATGATTTGGGGTTCTTTATGATATTTTCTAGAGAAAATCTTGTGATGCAATCTTGATGTCTTAACCTATATATCAATTGGGATGTATAAGTGTACAGTAAATGTAAATATGTAATTTACACAGTAAAAAGTCAGAATAAGCAAGGGCTCCACCATTTTCGTTTGGTCTTGGATATCATACGATCACTCAATGAGAATTGAACATTGATTTTGTCGTATAGATATCGTGAAGGTAACAGGGCGTGATTCCCTCACAACATACGCGAAGGATCTTCGTCTAGGATTAATAAATTTTTTTGCCCTTCAAATTATATTCACAATATTTTGATGGAGGACATTAAACTAGTAGAAGCACATCCTACAAAAATTATGCCCTTTTTACTACCTAAAAAAAATTGGAATATAGAAGAAAAAATGTTAAATTCTTGCCAAAATAAAGGGAAAATATTTTATTATTTTGATTTTCTTGTATGAGAATGAAAAGCTCAATATGTGGCACAGTGGAAAGTGTCGGCAAACGAGGAGGCAATCTTCAAAAGCCACTTTTTATGGCTTGTGGTGACGAATGACTCTGCTTTAATTTGCTCCCTATCTTTCTTTTTCTCACTTTTTTTTTTCTACATGTAACATTGAAATAAAACTATTTTATACATAAAAAATATATATAAACTAAGACACATTAATGTCACCGACCCTCCTTTTTTCCCTCCTCTTTATCTTTACTTCTTTTGTCAAGAAAATTTGTAAATAAATATCTGTCTACATCATTTATTTCTTTTTCTTTTTTTTAATTCATTGAATAGATTATATGTGCTTGCTTTCTATGCTTTTTTTTATATAAATTTATTAAGTAGTTACATTTAATTTATGGGCTTCTCGAGCTCATTAAGCTTTATAATTAAGTTGTTGTCATGAATTTAAGTTTTATAAGTACTATGACTGAATTTAAGTTCTATAAGTACTATGACCAATTAACTTTATCTACGTACTAATGAAAATTTGTAAATATTATCTATCTACATCATCTTTTTTTTTTTTGGGAAATTCATTGAATTAGATTATATGTGCTTGCTTTCTATATTTTTTTTTTCTATAAATTCATTAAGTAGTCACATTTAATATGTGGGCTTGTCGAGCTCATTAAGCTTTATAAGTCATTGTCACAAATTTAAGTTCTATGAGTACTATAATTAATTAAATCTGCCTACTAATGATAGTAGAATTGTATTGCTCCCAATAAACTTGCAATGAAAATAAAGATGACTTTTTCCGGAGCGATTTCTTCTTTTTAAGCATGTAATTAATAAAAAAAAAATTATGTATAGGGTGCCTATCTACAAATTAATGCTTGGTTCTATATAGACGAATAATTGTTTATATATTTTGAATGTATTATTTTCTTGTGCTGTCTTTTACTCGAAGTGTGTAGTTCAAAGTTAGTCAAATTGGATTTTTTTGACCTTTAGAACTCTATTAGTGGCATCTTATAAGCATTATCAAACTTGTTCAATTGCGTATGATGAAAGCAAAATTAGGAATGTCATTTTTAGCTACATGGGATTATTTTATTTTTATTTTTTTTGCAAAACTTGACCTATGTGATGTAAACTATTATTTTTTGGTAAGTTCAAGAAGGTTAAAGCTAAGTGCAAAGAATTGTCCAAAAGTGGGTTGTAATAAAAGTATGTATACTTAGCATGGAAAGTTGTTTTGTCTCTACTGTGTGCCTACACCAACATGTTTAAGTCAAAAGGTCCAATAATCCATCTTCAATATATTAATTAATTAATCGTTAACATAGTGGGCAAATTGACCTTGCTTCTTTTTTTCCTCCGTCACTCAGCGACTCCAAACTTTCAAATTCTTTATTTAACTTCATTTGTGTCTAAAACCATCGTAGATTTTCTTTTAATTAATCAGTGGTTCTAATCACATCTTTTCATATTTGATTCATTCAATAAATTATAGATCTATTCAGATATGTGAAAATTGATTCATTTTTTTGTTGCAATATACCTCTCATGACGATTATTCATAGATCTATACGGCTAGGGAATTGATGATTTTCTTCAAATTTTTGCATTTAGCAGATAGTTTATCTTTCCCTTGTTAGAAGGTTAGATTTTGTCTTTTCTTGTTATAAGTCTTTGATTTTTCTTCATTTTATTTATTAGAAGTTTTGTTTGTCATTAAGTGGTGTTAGTAGTGTTTTTATACTATCTTGTGTTTTAGATATTTGTAGATAACAATCCTTAATTGTCATATTGTTTCACTCTTAGAGTCACATTCCCAACCACATGTGATTTATACTCCTACAATCTCCTATTATTTTCTTACCAATCGAGAGAGAAAAGTGAAGATAAAGTGGAGAGTAACGTGCACAAATTAAGTAGTCATTATAAATGTAATTGTTTTAGTCAACCATATTTTTATAGAAGTGGAATGTTGGGCAGTAAGAAACGATAAAAACTAACATATGTGGAATGAATATAGTAGAAATGAGGATGCTTATGTGGATGCATGTTAAAACTACCAAAGATAGAATAAGAAATATGAAAACTCAAAAAAAATGAGTAGCACCAATTGACGTAGATATTAGGGAAATAAAGACGGTTGCGGTGGTTTGAAGTTTGAACACCTCCAAAGACAACTTACAAATGTTCCAACTAGAAAATTTGTTTCAATAGAAAATCAATAAATTCGACGATGTAAGGGTAGATGACGCTAACTTATGATGCATATTGATTAGGAGTTATTTAAAGGTTTTGAAAGCACGTCATCAATTGCACTAAATCAAACGCAATAAAAAAATTTGATTCATATCGCCGACTCTAATTAACTCACATAAGATCGAGGTTTTGTTGTTGTCGTTGTACAAATATAATTGTTTTCTACTAATGTCCCTGTATGATGATTTTTAAAAAGAATAAGAAAAAAAAAATTAACGGCAATATTTATAGAAAAATAGGGGTACGGGCTTTTGATATATAGTATAAATTATTAATATTATTTATTTTATAAAAATACTTATACTGTAATTTAATTTACGAAATAAGTTTTTTAGGACCATGTATTTAAAAATGCCTTATTGTCCATATTTGTCTATGTATTTTTATTTATTTATTTATTTTAGTCTCTTTATTTGTTTGATGTATAGGCCAAGTGCTAGAAAGATAATGGGAATGTTACACCAAAAGTCACGTCGAGCCTTTGAGCCATCTATGCATACACGCCTCAAGATGATCGTATATATAAATTTTGGTGCATAAATAACACGGGTTGAGATTATATGAATGACTCCTGCGAGCAATTAATTTATCTTTATTTATCATTCTAGTATATTTTTTAGGTTAATTGCTGATGAGTGTCCTATCAACTTTTTACATTATCCAAGCTTTAAAACCTCTAATTATTAAGAAAAAAGAAATAAGTTCGGTCTAGATTGACCTAATCATTGTCACAGAAAAAGAAAGAAAATTAAAATAACCCTTAATGTGGTTTCCATGGCAACAGGTATACAAGTGTGACAAGTACACCAACCTACTTATGGATTAATATATATTAGTCTTTAAGAAATTTGCATCATATCTATTATAATAGACAACATCATCCAATCAACTATTTTGAAGTCAAAAGTTGCAATGATTTCTACATCTAATACATCCTAATTTTTTTTTTCCATTACTTTAAGTACATTTTAACAAAAAATAAAATGTACGTACTGATATGATTGTATAGTTATACATATATATCATAAATTTTGTACAATATATATATATCTTGTTCATTTGATCATATTTAAGACTGGATAGATAGTATTATCAAATTCTAATGCTTAAACGTACAAGCTATTAATTTGTGTTCATTGACAAATAGTCATCCATTGTAAATGTTAAGGTGTAAATGTTAGGGAAACTATAGTTAAAGAAACTCAATATTACATTTAACAGTTATGAAAATTAGTATCTCGTGTAATTAATAATTTCCTTTTGTGATTGCATTTTTTTTTGTATTCTAAAACTTTGTGCATGTATATATATAGATCACCATGTACACAAGATAAGAAAGATAATAAACTTATTCTCTTGAGAATCTGTCAGTAAAGAAAGAAATTCCATTATATATATATATAAATATAATGGTGATTGAATGTAAAGAATGATCATATTTAAATTAGATCTTGCAGGTGAGTGAGGGGACGATTGTTGAGGGGCTCAAGCTTGAGGTGTCAAATTGAGAGGTACTTTGCCAAAGATTTTTGGTCCATAAACAACCAATGTTGACAATTGAAAGAAGATGTCAAATTTGGTTTTGTGGAAGTGTTCAAGCTTCAGTGTTATGTAATATCTATTATACACATATATGTAATGGATATTGAGGTTACTCATAAAAAAGAATCAAGTGTACGGTTAAATTAAATCCTATATACGTTATAACAATCTCTATTATAAGTTCACCCATCTAAATTTAAAAAACTTTGAATAGGCACTCTTTCTAAATTACTCACTCTCATGCAGATCGTCGTCTCCCTCGCGCACACCGCCTCCTAATTCTAATAATTTGTTTCCATCTCCCATGGTCTTCATTTTTGCTGCCTCCATGTCAAGTTTTTCACTACCACCACCATTTTCCCCTTTCACTTGTAACATTATCTTTGTGATTTTCGGAGTCGTCAATGAAGTTGCGAGGTCGTCCTCAAACCAAAGCATTGAAGTAATTTAAAAAAAATTAATTTTTTTTAAAGAATTTATGGATCAACTTATCAATAGGGGTTGTTGCAACTTAGATAAGATTCAATTTAATGTGACTCAAAAATTAAAAGGGGGACTACTAAAACAAGGGAAATAAGAATACATAACGAGTGTTAATGCATGGAAGGTTGCAAATATCTATGATGATTGGTGCTGAATTGCCTGCCCTTAAAGCAACAAATCTTCCTCTATAGTGCCCCACCTATGCCCCTGGATTCTAGCCTTTTATAAGGGCCGGGCCATTCAATAAAGATATCTGGTACAATGCATTGCATCAACGCATGTTATGTATTGATATAGCTTATATCTAAATACAATATTTGCACGTAAGTATGTAACATTAATTTGACTTATTGAGTGATATAATGCATGGTATCATCATCATCTTATGTTCACTGCTTTTGTGTTATTGCTTGGCGGGTCAACCTTGCTAGCTACACCATCCTCATCCCTTTTTGGGTAGCTCTCCATGGATATTAATTGATTAAAAAAATTATACATTATGAGTTATACTGTTTTGGATAGAGAGATAGATTTGCAAGATGGGTATAGTTCATGAGTTTGTTCCTCTTGTCCAAAAAACACAAAAAAAAAAGGATGCATAATGAATTTGTTCTTTATCTAGCTGAAGCTTCAGGTTTTTTTTTTTTTTTTTTATTTGGTATAGTGGATGAGGTGGTATACTATTCTGCTCATTAGTGAAACTTCTAAACGAAATGACACAAACTCTAAATGTAGGAATCAGGAGCAGACTTAAAATTTTAAATTGTATTCAGCTGTAATTGAATTATTAACGTTCATTTGTCCATTTTTTTTTATTAAGTTTTCACTATATATAATTTATGCACATTACAGATATACAATATCGCTAAAAAAAAACACATTACAACATTGTTGATGAATATGCTGTTAAAACATCTCAAAAATAACTAATGAAATTGTAAATTCACCTAAATGTCGGACTTCTTTTCGGTGTAGATTACTTCTCTAAATCTTTATTAATCAAATCCTTTTCACTTTGTTCACTAGCTACAACCCTATTGCTCTTTTGACTCTCTTCACCAAATCAATGCCCTAGCTCTCCTCTTTATGTAAATCTGCAATGTAACTTCTCATTTCAATCTTGATGACTAGGAACACTCTTTGCTCACTTAAAATTGCTCAAACTAAGGTTTTGAGGGGTATATGTTTGGTTAGTGGTGTTTGGAATGGGTTTAATTATGTAAATTTTGGGTTGAAAAGGGTTTTAAAACCCTCTCCTCGATGCCGACATCGTCCCTTATAGGGTATGATGCTGCTACGGCATTAAATGCACAATTAACACGTAAAATAAATGTTTTTTTAAACAAAGTTAGGCATAGTGATATTTTGGTTGTTGCATTATAATCAAGTTTATATAATTTAAAAAATAATTACAAGGAGTTTTCAAAATTAATAATATATTATAATATATCAATTAAGTATCAACTATGTATTAACAACCGTGTATAAAAAAAATGACCACATCACTTTCAACAACATTTCTTTAACGTATATCTTACTTAAAAAGTATTTTTTTTTATTATAGTGTTACACGTCTATTGTAGCTATATTTTTCTTAAAAAATTGACCCACAAAAGAAACTCAATTATCTTGTTATTTTTGAGTGGTTGTATTTCAAATTGCAACTCGAGGAATCTATATATTTCACCACCCAATTTAAGAAAATATAATTTTTAACTAAAACGTCCACTAATTCATATTTCAATCTTTGAGGGAGAAAATTTGGATATCTTACAAAAAGAAGGACAATCTTCTTATTCATCTTTAACCTATTTTTAAGTATTTTAATTTAAAAAAATGGTTAGACACGGTAGTAATTATAATTTTCAAACGTTGCTGATTGCTCCAAACTTTCCAAGTCTAATTTGCCTTGAAATTTTAAAGTAGAGGAAATTCCAGCACTGACTGATTGATTTCTAACCCTAAACCCTATTATCACATGTAATTAGAAAACTGAAACAATATCCAAAGTTTCTGTGAAATTGTTTTGGGCTGTCCTCTCCTTGAGCAACATTACTTCTCTAAAGTCTACCACTCTCTTTTCTCAAGATTCCAAGCCTCCATAAGTGAAAAAGTATATAAAAAACTAATATTATGGCCTTTTAAAAAAAATTTTGTTACAAAAATTACGGCTTTACTTTTACATTGCATCATGCTAATTAATACTTGTTATATGCACGATTAAATGCTTAACAACTTTTCTCATTTCGTGACTCTCCTTTAGGATGCAAATGAAAAAGTGTGTTTTCTTTGATTAGGGTGAGAGAAGGAAAAGTGTAATCAATAGCTTGTTTTAGTTGGCAGGATTGATTTTCCTTTGTGTGGTTAGTTAAAGTTCCAATCTTCTTTGTCTGATGGACTCACTTAATAAGTTAATAGGTCGAGTAGTATATTTTTATTGAAGGAGACATGCAGAATTTTAATTCAAAGTGTTTGAATTTGGTTTCGACTTTTGAGTTTTAATTGATTTGATGTGTGTGTGTTAGGCCAAGGTTTTTTTTTTTGTTGTCAAGGGTGTGTTAGGCCAAGGTTAGTTATTAAATATGTTTCGTCATTAATAAATAATAAACAACTAACCAAACTTGTGTTTTTGACAAAACAAAACAAAACAAAAAACCACATGACCTATGATTTGACTTGTACGTGACATTTTTTTTCCTATATGTTTTGTATTATTTCTCTTTTCTCCAATTTTTTTTCACGATAAAAGCAAATTAAGTGCAACATGAGTACGTGTCAAGAGTTCGTTATTACTTCTTACTACTTAAAGACACTCTAATGGATGGTTTGATCACATCTCTTCTTCTTCTTCTTCTTCTTCTTGTGATAGTTTGGTTGCAAAGAGGACACTCTTGAAATAATATAATTAATGTGCCTAATATACCGAGCAAATAGCATAATATTTAATAAGGTATCAAGTTTTTTACAAATTTATTCTAGCATTTCAGTTTTTTTTTTTAAATATATCCAAACGTTTTATTTTTTATTTTTTATTTTTATTTATTTATTTTATTTACAAATTTATCATAATGTTTTCAATTCTTACAAATACGTCCTAACGTTTTAATTTTTTACAAATTTATCATAAAATCTTTCAATTGCCACCTTACAAATTGTAGCTCATAAAATGCATAACATGATGGATTGAGAGAAATTCTTCCCATTTGTAACAACATGGTTAAAAGTTATCCCAAATAACCCAAATTTATTCATAAAATACAATTTACATAGTTTCAAAACTTTATAATGTTTTTGTAAAAATTGAAACGTTACGATAAATTTATAAAAAATCTTGAACTTTAGGAGATATTATGCCATTTACCCCAATATATACTCTCTCTAGTCATTTATATAAGTCATTTAAGGTAATGACACAATAATTAAGACAACCTTAATTACGAGTGTAATTTACATATATGTCCTTTTTACATTAAATGAATTGAGGAATTGAAGAATCGTAAATGTTTGAATTGTATAAGAGTAAAATGGGTAAAAATGCAATAAATATATTCTTGAATTCCAAAAATGACTTACAATTTTGAACAAAAAGTTTTTGCTAGAACGACATATAAATAACTTATGTCTGGAGGAAGTAACATCTATCAAAAGTTTCTTTTCTTTTTAGTGTGGGCTTTCATCCTTTAATTTTGGCCAAATTAAACAATCATTCAAATAACTTGGCAATGGTTTGTACACCAAAAAAAGAAAAGAAAATGGGCTTGCCCAAGATGGGCATTACTAGAAAGCCCACTAGATTAGCATTTTAAGAATGGCCCATTAAATTAACATTCAAAGCCCACGAAACCGAACGCCTCCTCACTATAATAAACTGAGTGCGCACTTTAATCCATATAAAACACTTTCAAAAACACTGAATCGGACCAACAATGAATACGATTACGAAGCCAAATGAGATTCGATGGGTCTCGACAACCGATTCCGCCGAGTTCACTCAGCTGAGTTGGGCACTGACTCACTCCTCACTCGTCGCACTCGACGCCGAGTGGAAGCCGACTCGGTCTCCCACTCAGCGCTCCTCTTCCTTCCCCACCGTTTCGCTTCTGCAAATCGCCTGCCGAGTCGACTCAGTTGCAAACTCAGTAGTACCAACGACGGAGCCCCTTCGTTCTAGGGTTTCGGTTTTCTTGGTGGACTTGTTGGCGATCGACCTCCGATCGCTGTTCGATCCGCTCAGAGAGGCGTTCGTCTCCCCTGACATGCTCAAGCTAGGGTTTCGATTCAAGCAGGATCTCGTCTACTTGTCTTCCACGTTTTGCTCGCAAGGATGCGATCCGGGATTCGATCGAGTGAGTTTTTGCTTTGTTTTGTGTTGAATTTTGGTTGGTTTGAGAAAAGTTTGGATTTTTAGGGTTTTGACGGTGTGATTTTTGGTTGATTTGAGGAAAGTTTGGATTTTTAGGGTTTTGGTGGTGTAATTTTGGGGATTTTGGTGCAGGTGGAGCCTTTCATGGATATTACGAGTGTTTACAATCATTTGCAGCTGAAGCAGTTGGGGAGAAAGCCGAGTAAGCAATCGAAGAGCTTGGCGGCGATATGCGGCGAGGTTCTTGGTGCGTCTCTTTCTAAGGTTTGGTTTATGGTTATTTGCATAGGAAGTATGAACTAGTTTTGATTTTGACTGATTTTTGTTGTGATTTTCAGATTAATTAGTTTGCCTATCATTTGTGTTCTTCAAATTAGAGTTTTTTGTGTTTTTGGAATCGTCGAAGGAGAAATTTTGGAAAAAATTATGCTGATTTTAGGTTGTTCGGAATTCAGACTATGGCGTTCTACTTAGAAATCACTAAATAGAGCACAATGGAAGAGTTTGATTCATGTGGTCGACCTTAACTTATTTGGAATTGTGTTCTACTTAGAAACTTATGCTTTTTGGTATAATTTTGAGATTGATTAGTTTTCCTATCATTAGTTTTCTTCAGATTAGAGACTTTAGTGTTTTTGGAATCATCGAAGGGGAAATTTCAGAAAATTGTATTAATTTTAGAAATCCAAAGGTTTTCACGTCAAACTAATTGTTATCCAGTAAAATTGTTTTGAATCATAAAACAAAAACATTTATGTATGCAGAGTTTGAATCGTTATTTTATGTGTAAACAATTAACAATTACAGTGAAAAAGCTGACGTCTCGAACTAGAGTTGGGTGAGTAATATTTCTTTTTCAGGACCTCTTGTAACAAGAGCATTCCAAATTTACAAGGCATTGATGAAATAGTAAGTTTCATGGAGTAATACTTGTTTGTGGGTGCATATTAGGTATCAACTGAAAAAAAAAGAAACATAAGAGTAATACTTACATTCAAACTCCTCTTACACAAAGTCAAATTTTTTGTTAATTTAAATAAATGAAATGGCCACGAGCCAACAATTGTAGGCTGCCAATCCATTTAGAAAAGACTACACTTCTTGCAAACTAATAATTGAATTCCATCTTCCTATCAAAAAAATAATCTAATTCCATCTGTAAGTCCCATGTGCTCTGAACTTTTTATTTTTAATTACCTTTAATTGCTAATTTGAGTAAACCTAGATTAGTTGCTATCTTCACATGTGGACAAAGCTTTAGACTTCTATCCTATTGTTCTTGTTCTTGGTAAAATCTCTATTTTTTAGGCAAAATTTCTTGATCTTTGTAAATGCCCACTTTCATCATCGTTTTATTTGTTATGTTTGATTCACCTGAATAATCTAATTCCATATGTTTGATTTACCGCAATTTGGCCAGCTATGCTCTATGGAAGTGAATGTTGGGTGGTAAAACAACAACAATTACATAAAATGAATATAGCAGAATGAGGATGCTTAGGTGGATGTGTGGTAAAACTCGTAAAGATAAGAAATATAGAAATTCAAAGACAAGTAGGAGTAGCACCAATTGATACAAAGATTAGGGAAGGGCATTTGCGGTGGTTTGGTCACCTTCAAAGACGGCCTACAAATGCCCAAACTAGAAAACTTGACTCAATAGAAACTATAAAAACTCGACGAGGTAGGGGCAAACCAAAGTTAACATGGGATGCATTAATTAGGACGAATTCGAATGGTTTGAAAAGCTCACCATCAATTGCACTTAATCGAGCACAATGGAAAAGTTTGATCCATGTAGCCGACCCTAGTTAATTTGGGACTGAGGCTATGTTGTTGTTGTTTAATTCACTTGAAGTATGTGTTTTTTCTTTTATGTGCACGGTCGCAAGCTATGATATTGTTGTCTGATGTTGTTTGGATAAAAGTATGCTTGAAAGTTGAAAGCTTGGTTCATAATTTGTCTGATCAATTCGATATACGTATTTTCAGGAGCTTCAATGCAGTGACTGGTCATTGCGTCCTCTTACAGAAGATCAGAAAATATATGCAGCTTCAGATGCACATTGCTTGCTAGAAATATTTGATGTGTTTCAGAGAAATTTTCTCGAAGAAGGTTTGTCTCAGGTGTTGCCTCTTGATATCTTTTGAGATTGTTGTCTGTAATTTTTGCAATGGTTTGAAGTTTTGCCCCTTCACCATGCATTCCTGAGATTGTTAGCATTATGCAATTATTAAAAGGACCATGTTGACAAAAAGAAATGCATTTATGAGATGCAAATGTAAAGAATGGATGAAAGGAAGTTTGTCCTTTGATCCATTGGCTTTGTCTATTAAAAGCTTGTTTTCATGTTTCATTTCAGTTAAGCTGTTGAGATTTTTTTTTTTCTTTCTTTTAGGTTATTGTGATTTGTTGATATGAAACAAATGTTTCTTTATTGATGCAAAAATGATTTATAAATAGAGAAGTACAACCTAAGCATTTAAAGTTCACACTATACCTAGCACTCCGTAATTAATAATTGCAACCACCTCTTTCGCATTGCTAAGTTATTTGATGCCCGAGCTTTAAGATGTACCGTATGAGCCCCAATCATTTAAACAACGATTTTGAAATGCTATTGACTAACCCCTTGAATGAACTTTTGCAGGCGATTCGTCTGACAGTACTACTAAATTACCATCTGCAAATGTGATAATTGGATTGAAAGAGATTTTTGAGAAACCTGATGATTGTGATCATGTTTGTAGGACAAAGTTTTGTCAAGCTTCAGATATGGTCAGATCTGCTTCTCTTTCTGAAATTCGTGAAAGAAATCTTGCGACAGCTGGATGTGTTTCTCAATCCATAAGTAGAAATACTTTTCCTTTAGATGTTTCACTTTCAAAGATTATTAGAAAATATGGAGACAAGTTACTACTAAAGGAGTCGGACAGAAAACCTAGAGCTTGTAAGAAGAAAGTTAAAAAGCAGTCCCCAATGAGTTCAACTTGCAAAGAAATATGGTCGAATGATTGCATTGATTGGCAGGGGCCCCCACCTTGGGATCTGTCTATTGGAGGAGATGGGTGTCCAAAGTTTCTTTGTGATGTTATGGTTAGTTGCTAATTTCTTACACGTTATTTACGAACATCCCTTTGTTTAGGTAATCATCTTGTGCTTATTTTATTCTTTCTTATCTTAAGAACTTGTTGAAACTTAATGTCTTCGTTGCAGATTTTGTGTTTACTATTATCTTCAATATTTGATAACTGTGTATTGCTTCATTCATATTCAACCTGTTACAGTAATATACCATGGGGCGTATGTAGTCCTTCAGACTCAAAATTAGTTATTTCTTAGCTAAATTGCAAACTGTTGACCTTGGCAAGCTGATAATTTTGGTACTTGGACTTCGTATCATTATCCTGGCCCAAGTTTGCCACATGGTAAACTCCTGTGTCAAAAATGATGAAGTTGAGGGTTTTAACACGAGGCCTTGTATGTTTATTATCCCCTTTTTGAGTTGAAGTTTGGTCTTCTTTGATCTGTCAATTATGGGCCAAAACATTAATTTTGGTTGCGGAACCACATATAGATATAATTGCTTTCTTTATAAAGTGGCAATACATCTTATCTGAGTTATTACCTAGGTTGAAGGGCTGGCAAAGCATTTGAGGTGTGTTGGGATTGATGCTGCAGTTCCATATGTAAAGAAGCCCGATCCAAGGTGTTTCATCTCACATCCTTTTTGGTTTTTTTTTTCCACATGCAATTGCTAGATGAAAGGGGAATTCAAGTTCTTCCATTTCTACTATTTGATAAACTCTTTCTTCTTTTCAGACAATTAATAGATCAAGCTCACAAAGAGAAGAGAGTGCTTTTGACGAGAGATGCCAAGCTATTGAGGCATGGATATTTGATAAGAAATCAAGTGTACAGAGTGAATAATCTTCTCAAGAATGAGCAGCTACTTGAGGCAAGTAAATTCTTAGCTTTCTAAATGTTGTTCACTACAAGAAAATGAGCGTTTACTTGCATAATTTTTAATAATGAATCTAAATTTGTAAGTAAAAGTTCACATTTACTTAGTACTATCAATATTTGCAAGTAAAAGGGGAAACTTTTTTGTTAATAAAAGCACATATTCACTTGCGAGTGATCTTTCGTAAGAAAAAGCAACGTTGCTTAATGAATAGTGAGGCGTTGGTGGGAAATGTGGCGGGAAATCAAGTTACATTACTTACAAGAATATACTTGTAATAACCATAATTGTTCGTTAGTAAAATGTAAACTCTTATTTACAACCATTGACCGTAAATGATTATTTGTGGCATGTCGTTGAAAAAAATGTTGCATTAAGGGCACAACAAAGAACTCAAATCAAGTGGAAAACAGGGAAACTGACCTGAAAAAATTGCACAAGAATCGCACATATAAAACATAGCACAAGAAGCAAACAAAAGAAAAAAAAAGAGAAGGTTGACTAGAAAGAAACTCAAATCAAGTGAAATTTTTTTTACCTAGAGTGAGTTTTCATTTCGTGTATGAATCATGTTATTGATGAGTTCTGCTAGCCGTGAGTAGTTTTTGGGAGATTGTGGGTCCGCCTTCCCTCTTTTTTCGATAATGATGGGATTGGACGCTATCCATCATAATTTGAATTAAGATAGAGCTTATTCCCAAAAATTGTCATCTTGCCTTATGTCGCACGCCGAACGCGTCAATAAAATAAAATACCTAAACCAACTATTTTGTAGATAGTGACAAATGGTTGATCCCACGAAGATTGGTATTCTTTCTTAGCTTTAAAAAAAGAACAAAAAGGGAAATCTGGGGTTTTGAAAAAATGAATAATATAACTAATCTACAACAACAACAACATAGCCTCAATCCCAAATTTACTGGGGTCGGCTACATGGATTAAACTTTTCCATTGTGTTCGATTAAGTGCAATTGATGGTAAGCTTTGCAAACCATTCAAATCCCTCTTAATTAATGCATCCCATGTTAACTTTGGTCTGCCCCTACCTCGTCGAATTTCTACAGTTTCTATTGAGTCAAGTTTTCTAGTAGGGGCATTTGTAGGCCGTCTTTGCAGGTGACCAAACCATCGCAACCGCCCTTCCCTAATCTTTGTATCAATTGGTGCTACTCCTACTTGTCTTTGAATTTCTATATTTCTTGTTCTATCTTTATGAGTTTTACCACACATCCACCTAAGCATCCTCATATAACTAATCTAAATAACAATAAATTAACAAACAATAAAATAGCTTTGAAAACAATTAATAAAAATACCTAGGTCAAGACATACAAGTTTGGTTCGAATAAAAGATTGAATTTGGTCTTCGATTTATAAAATATGCAATTCAGAAATATCCTAGTATAGCTATAGAATCGGTAACGTACGCGGTTTCTCGCACTTCCTAATCTTGATAGCCAAGGTACGACGGCGACTATTTCTCTAGTGCATTGGATTTAACATGATGACCGCAATATGTTTCGTGAAGGCATTACACCTAGACAACCGGATCACTAGTGTGTCCGATTTAACCTATATTCTTAATGTATTTAACCGGTCCCAAAAGAGGCTAATCAATTGGTATGGTCAATTGCCACTAGTGTGGTCTTATTGCACAAGTATGTGTGCTTACAACTCATTGGAGATTAAATTAGAGTTTAAATATGAATTTAACTTTAATTATTCAATCAATACCAACAACAACAACAACAACAACAACAACAACAACAACAACAACAACAACAACATAGCCTCAGTTCCCAAAAAATAAAAATAAATAAATAAATAAATATATATATATATATATATAAAATAAAACAATGAAATTAAAATATATAAATCTCACAAATCCATTAATAAGCGCAGTTGAACCTCCCTCGCAGTTTGCTAGGCCATGAGTTTAGTGCCTCATGGAACAATACAAAAAGATCAAAAGAAAAAGTAGAATAGAAGAGAGAGAGCAGTCGGCCAAGAGAGGAGAATAAATAATAGCTGAGAGGTATCATAATATATAAGTCGATCCTTCTTAATAATACCCTAAGGTTCTAATTTCCAAAAACTATCAAAATTGGTCCAAATTGGGTGTATCATTAATGACACGTGCGCCGAGGAGTATCACATGACTGTTAGGGGTTTAATTTAATGGTCTTGCCATGTGTCAATCACGGATTGGATAAGTAGCTGTGGCTTGTAGACATGGCAAGCACTGGTTGGACGAGAAGCTGCTGCTGAGGACGTGTTGGTGAATGGAGTGAGGCCACATGGCGTTAGCTAGAGGAGAGAAACTCGCATGAAAGTTGCGCGAAGACGTGGGAGGCATCACTGCTGCATATCCCGAGAACCATCTGAAAGCTGCTGGAGCGAGGAGAATTTGCCTGGTTGTGACGTGCTGGACCCCTTTGGGACGTATGAGGGGGTGACACGTGTCACGGGGAGAAGATGTGAGGGCATGTTGGCCCATTAGGAAGCCTCCACGTGGCAGCGGCTGGACGTAAAGAGGAAACGCATGACTTGTGCGTCAATCTGGGAGACGACAATGATGGGGTGACACGTGTCACGGGGAGAAGATGTGAGGGTATGCTGGCCCAATAGGAAGCCTCCACGTGGCAGTGGTTGGACGTAAAGAGGAAACACACGACTTGTGCATTAATTTGGGAGACGACAATGCACGTATATCGATGCTCGTCAAGGGTTGTGATGCAACGTGACTAATTTGTGTTACTTTCCTGCGTTACTTGGGTTGCTCCTCATCACTAAAACAAGTGTGCAATGCGTGTCTCGAGACAAATCCTTTAGCATTTGATCACTGCATATAAATACTCTATTCCGCATGATTTATCGCCACGAATTCAACCGTGCACTCCAAAATACCTGAAAAATAACAAATAAATACAATTAGGCTAGTCTTTTGAAGACTTAAGCATAAAATATTTATAAATAAACTATATATAATATGAATAATCAACGACTTATCACCTTAAAAAAAACGACTTAATGATTTAGGTTTGTGACTTGACTGCATACTCTTTTAATACACGTTACTACGATACAATTTTGATTTTATGGACAGACATTGCCATGTGTACACATCAATTTCATAATACCATAGCCATAAGACTTGCTTTTTGAATTACACATCCAAAAGACTTTAGAACACAAGTAAAATTGTCAAAAAAAAGGTAAATATAGATATAAACATAATGTTGATTACGGACCAAAGAAACATTATGTTGATTTAATTAGTATTACTAATATGCAAATATAATTTTTACTATTTATTATTGAAGTCGGGAGACAAATATGTTATTTATCGTCATATATTACTTCCATAGTGCAATATTAATTACTTACAAATTCTTATATTCGTTATTAAAAATTTAGATTCATAAGTAAATGTAAACTCTTACAAATTTAGATTCGTTATTGAAAATTTCGCGAGTGAAGCCCATTTTAATGTAGCGTACGCTGATTTGCTGTTGATAAGATGATGTTAATGAATAATAATTCTTTCTAATAGGAACTTCGTAAAAAACTTTTTTCTATGAATTAATAAATAATCACTTTGGCTCGTTCTTGGTAATATCTATTGTGCTTTTTCTAAGGTTCAATCTAAACCATTTGTCAAATAGCTTGACCAATTTAACAATTTACTTTAATCATGTTTCGTGTTATGTTCAGCTGCCTGCTGCTAAGGTAAGTGAAAAAAAGAAAAAAGAAAAAGAAAAACAACAACAACAACAACAACAACAACAACAACAACAACAACAACAACAACAACAACATAGCCTCAGTCCCAAATTAACTACATGGATCAAACTTTTCCATTGTGCTCGATTAAGTGCAATTGATGTTGAGCTTTTCAAACCATTCAAATCCCTCATAATTAATGCATCCCATGTTAGCTTTGGTCTGCCCCTACCTCGTTGAATTTCTACAGTTTCTATTGAGTCAAATTTTCTAGTTGGGACATTTGTAGGCCGTCTTTGCAGGTGACCAAAGCACCGTAACCGCCCTTCCCGAATCTTTGTATCAATTGGTGCTACTCCTACTTGTCTTTGAATTTCTATATTTCTTGTTCTATCTTTACGAGTTTTACCACACATCCACTTAAGCATCCTCATTTCTGCTACGTTCATTTTATGTGTTGTTGCTTTATCGCCCAACATTCACTTCCATAGAGCATAGCTGACTTAATTGCAGTCCTATAAAATTTTCCTTTTAACTTAGTAAGAACATTTCGATCACAAATCACCCTTGTTACACTCCACCATTTCTTCCATCCAGCTTGAAAAAAAAAAGGAAAAAGAAAAAAAAAAACACAAAACTCATTACTTAGTTTTCAAATCAGCTACTCATCAAAAGTGCATGCGGCGTGGTGATTATGTTCTCGAAGTCATCAATGCTACTTGATGTGGTAGATGAATTGCCTCTTTATTGAACATCCATTGGATAATTTGGATCATCAACCTTAACAAAATTTAGTGAGAAGTTTGTAAGTTTGTGTTGAATTCTAGAATCTCGTACCTTATGTTAATGAACGTTAAAACGTGTTTATAAAGAGTTGTTCAAAACAAACACGAAGACAAACAAAATCATAGATGATGAGATTAAATCTTTCGGACAAAATAGAAATAGAAAAGGAAAACAAACACAAAAGGGAGAAAAATTCGTTTAGGAACATGGAACATGTGAACACTTATAGGGAAGTCAATAGAATAAGTAGATACTATGATTAGAAGGAGAGTCAATATTGTTTGCCTTCAAGAGACAAAATGGGTAGGAGAAAAGAGTAGAGAAATAGGAAACACAGGGTTTAAATTGCGGTACACTGGTATAGATAGAAAATGCAATGGAGTATGATTTCTAGTGGATAATTATTATTAGGATAAGGTCGTAGAGGTTAAGAGAATGAGAGATAGATTGATCCTAGTTAAATTAATTATTGGAGACGAAAATATTAATATACTTAGCGCCTATGCACCTCAAGCATGATTAAATGAGAGCATCAAACGCAAATTTTGGGACGATATGGATGGATTTATGCAAGGTTTACCATTAGATGAAAATGTTTTTATTGGAGGAGATTTAAATGTGCACATGGGGGCATGTAATGATGGGTTCGAGGGAGTTCACAGAGGTTTTGGTTACGATAATAGAAATGAAGAAGGAGAAACAATCTTAGAATTTGCTTCTGCATACGATCTTGTCTTAGCAAATACTAGTTTTAGAAAAAAGGACTCGCACATGATTACTTTTAGTAGTGGTCATGACAAGAGTCAAATAGGTTTTCTTTTAACAAGAAAAATAGATAGAAAAATATGTAGAGACTGCAAAGTAATACCTTATGAAGTGCTTACTACCCAACATAAGTTAGTAATACTTGATATTGAGCTAAACGACGACTTGATAGGGAATAAAAGAGGCTAGGACCCTAGAATAAAGTGGTGGAACCTAAAAATAATAAACTAGTAGAGTTTAGAGAAAAACTACTAAAGGAAAATGTTTGAAATCTTGATTTAGATGATAATACAATGCGGCTAGAAACGAGTAAGGAGAGTAGCATCAAACGTGTTAGGTATATCTAAAGGCTTGAGACCACCAAAGAAGAAAACTTGGTGGTGGAATGAGGATGTCCAAAGAGCAATTAAGACTAAAAGAGAGATGTATTGGAAAATACCTAAGTGGCAAGATGAAGATGCCTACAATCAATATAGGGTAGCTAGAAAACAAGCTAAAAAAGTAATTAGTAAAGCTAAAACAAATTTCATGGAAGATCTATATACAAGGTTAGGTAATAGAGGAGAAAAATATATTTATAGGCTAGCCAAATTAAGAGATAAAAAGAAACAAGACCTAAGTCAGGTAAGATGTCTTAAGGATGAAAAATCAAAATGTTTTAACACACGAAAATGATATTAAGGAGAGATGGAAAAGCTACTTTGATAGTTTATTTAATAATAGTCAAGTTGTTAACATAGTATATGAAAACCCACACCAAGAAGAAGTGTAAACTATACACACAATATTAGAATTCCAGAAGTTAAAGAGGCATTGAAAATGATGAAAATAGAGAAAACACATGTCCCAGATGAAACACCATAGAGGTTTGGAAATGCTTAGGAGAAAATGGATTGACTTGGTTAGCAAAACTTTTCAACCAAATTTTAAAATCAAAACGGATGTCAATGTATTGTTTAAGCACGCTTGTACCAATCTTCAAAAACAAACGAGATATTCAAAGTTGTTCAAACTACCCGGAATTTTAACTTATGAGTCATACTATGAAAACTTTGGGAGAGGATAATTGACAATAGGCTAAGAAGAGAAACAACAATATATAAAATTATGGAAATTATTAAATTGCTTATTAGTCATACTTACATAGAATTGAAAACTTTATTAGTTTAACTTCGCCAATCACTGCTGAACAGTTGCTGAATAGGATACTATTATAGATTGGTATTTTTACGTGTGTACAATACATGGAAATTATAAAATTGCTTCATTTGAAGGAAAAAATGAGTTATGCATCTAAAGCCGAGGGCGACAATGTAAAAGTTCATATTGGTTGATGATTGGATCCTTTCCAAGTATGCGTAGTTGCAACTTCTTTTATGTATACTCTCAGGACCATCTAGATGCACTGTTTATCTTTGAAGTACCTTTACTTCCTGATTATTTTTGCTGATGTTGGGACTGAAACATTATTACAGGTAATTGAGACATTTCAGTTAAAGATTTCTGAGGACCAGCTAATGTCAAGGTGCACAAAATGCAATGGGAGATTTATACAGAAGCCTCTAACAACTGAAGAAGCTGTTGAAGCTGCAAAAGGATTTCAAGTAATCCCAAACTGCCTGTTTAACAGAAACTTGGAGTTTTGGCAATGCACTGACTGTAACCAGCTTTACTGGGAGGTACATTATCTTATTTGTTTTTTTTTTTTTTTTTTTTTTTTTTTTTTTGTTGCGTTGCTTTATATCAATTTAGTCCTGTCGCTACCTGATGCATCTTGAAGATAATCAAATTAAGGTGGGTGGGCTCCTAACTTCTACACTTATTTAAGTAGGTCGGTGGTCATAAAACAAACTTGACGCCGTAAAAAAATTGCAAGGAAGGGAAGATGGCTAACTGGAAAATTGGAATGCACTAACTAGGGTCATACGACCCACCTCATGAACCAGATGATATATAGCTTGTTTGAAAATATAGATGGCTAACTGGGGATCTATCCGGCATAGATCCCCAACTTATATCTTGAACGATCGACACAAAGCATGGTAACCTATTCTTGTTGATTTTGATTTTGATCATGTACAACATAATAGCAGAATGCGCCAAAAAATACATGAGCATACAAGTAAATACCTCTACAGATGAACTCTAGGTGGTGGGTGTCCACCATCCTTTCTTTTCTCATGTTGTGACTTTGAAATGTTTGCTCTAGTTCTCGTTTAGAGCAAGCAAGCTATACATCAGTATCAGTATGGCCCATAGGAATTTCTTGCACCTACTCTAGCTCGAAAGCGATGCAATTGTCTTTCGTCCTTGGAAATGATTTGGTGATATTGAGGAACGTTCATTAAGTTCTTAACGCTAATTCTCTCAAGATTGTACATCTCAATCAACAGGGAACGCAATACCACAATGCAATTCAGAAATTCATCGACGTCTGCAAGCTGCAAACATCGCAAGAGGAAAATGCGTGTCTAGCGAGGTAGCGATCTGCATCCTCAGCCATATCATCCAGGTGGAGGAGAGGCTGCTGTTGTTGTAGTAACTTAAATCATGTAAGTCTGTACATAAAACTATATTCTTGATTTTATTTTTTTTCAATCTTCAATGATCTATGGCATTGTTGTCCAAGTCAGGCAATCCATTTCACAAGCTGTATTTCATTGACTCTGGATCATTGATTTCCTTATCTGGCCACACCAAATCCTTAGCATATCTCAACTTGGTTTCATCAGAGAACTCAGTTGTTTTCGAATGCTTTTGTTTATACGCTAGTTTGTTCATTAAAGTTTAGATTCTCTGACATAGTAGAAATTCTTATCTGATGTAAAGTTCATAGATTCTTATCTTTTGGAGGGACTTGGAGAGTTGAAGAACCTTTTCTAGCAAGTAATCAGTGGACACAATGAATCCTTGAGGGTAGGTCAATTGAAATAGATTGACGTGCCTGGCCGTCAACAACAACAACAAAAACAACAAAAACAAAAGCCTGTCTCAAATTAATTGAGTTCGACTACATAGATGGTGTACTCTTTTATTGTACTCAATTTAGTGCAACTTTGGCTGTTAGAGTAATTTATATAATTTTGAATTGAATATACATGTCAATGAACAAATGAAGAAATGAAGGGAAGCAATAAAAGTAGATAATATGAAAATCAGGGATGTCATTGGATCCAAACAAATTTTTGTCGGAGTTTCATCAACAACGTTAAAACAAGCGCGGTGGAAGAATTTGATTCACTGACACTAGTTAATTTTGTATTGAGCTTTGTTTGTTATTTCTTGTGGGATCTCAATTTGATTTAATATAATTATTTCTCTTTTTAAGAATTTAGGCTCTACTCAGATTATTTTCTAAATAACATAGCTAATCAACCACGACTTTATGTATGACTTTGCTACGGTGACCCATAATAGACATTAGACATAGTTATGCACTCGTCGAGCAGCCTTGATGCACCTTGAGATATGTGCACTCGTGGGAATCAAGGGCATCCAATGAATGTGTTTGCATGTCTTTCGTGCGTGTCCATATTGGGTTACCATATTATTTTCCTTGTTTACAACAATAATAACATAACTTCAGTCTTAAATTAATTGGAGTCGATTACATGGATCAAATTTTTTCATTGTGTTCGATTAATTGGATCAACATAGAATATATATATGCTATTTGCTAGTTTGTGTTTGCTAACCTAATTTGATTTGATCTGATAAATATGAATGGGAAGGATCAAGTTTTGGCATAGTGATTTTGGTACAATGCATTGATGGCTCTTGTTACTCAGTATAAGGTCGCGATGGCTGGTGCATCTAATATTCTGTGCCACTGTCACAGCAAAACCTTTTCATCATGATGTTTCGTTGGCGTGAAATAGACACTTAAAGCGCTTGTCGGTTGGATTCCACATTGCCCTTTTTCGACACGTGACAAAAATTGCTCAGTGCCCCCCGTCACATCGCATTTGCTGGGTTGATGTCACGGTGATGTCAATCCTCTGTATGACAAGCACTATCTGGGGGAAGGCCCACCTAAGCATATCAAACAGTTGAGACTTTGAGGATTTTTTCCTAGTTTAACACATTATTTATCAATTTAATACCTCCACTTAAATATTTACCAATCTAACTCATTTACTGTCACGTCACTGCCACTTCATTTTTTTTTCAAATACAAAATGTGTATGAAGATCATGTTTCGATTAATTATTGGTTTTGAATTTCTTTTTGTTAACAGAAAAAAAATTATAAGTCGTGACTTGCGGTCACGACTTCCTTTTCAAAGGAATCGTGACTGCAAGTCACTACTTTCTTTTCGAAGAAATTTGTTCCAAATTTTTTTTTATTCAGTCTTTTTTTTTCCTTTATGCTTTTGGTAGTATACAAATAACTTCTAAAATATTTATACTGTAATGTCGTAAGTCTGATTTATTTTTACGAAAAGAATGAAAATGATCTTGACAAAGTTTAATCTATCATATTATACCTCATCTATCAAACAAGTATAATCTCTAGCATCTATGTGTTTTTATTTTTTTTCAATAAAAAAGAATATCTTATATATCTGTTGGGTTCCGATGTGTGCCCACGTTAGCTTAAACAGAAGCTTTCAAACTAGTCCACTAGTATATATTCGTATTATTTAATTTTCTCTCAATACAAACTAGTCCAAAATTTGAAGTTACAATAGGTTTACAACCTTGATCTTGTACAACAAAAGCTTTGAAACTCGAGTAATTTGCAAAATTCATAAAATTCACGTTAGTCATGTAGGAAATTTCATTTGCTATAAATGAAGAACTTGGAAGTCAATCAAATGCTACAATAATCCTTAAGTTTATGAACAAGAGTTTCACCATGTATCTTTGTAAGCTTGTAAATACATTGTCAATTAAGTTATAAGTTCGCAAAGATACTATATTGTTCTTTCACATTGATCATTATCACATTAGTAATACCATAACCAACTACAAAACATTTATATAAACAAAAAGATGTCTTGTTATAGTAAAAAAAAGTCCTAGTCTAACTCCAAATAATGACTTCCAGTCCCACAACGTGTTCTCTTTACGACTCGCACATTACGATTTAAAGCTAATGACACATTCAAAGGGCCCATATCAGCACGCAACAAATTTTAAGCATCTTCTCGTTGAATTTCATCTATATCATGCCTTCCACCATCATGAATACTCGTAGTCCCAGATAAATTCATCATTATTGGACTTGCATTAAAATGACGTGAAAATTTAGGTATCCTATCAAATTGCAAGGCTTCCGTAATCTCGAATGCCATGTTGGGAGGTACTGATGGAGTATGTGGAGTCTCTAACTCGTTGAGAGGTACAAATGAAATATATAGAGTCTCGAACTCGTTGAGAGGTATGGATGGAGTATACACTGGAGTGTCATGCCTCGAACATGTATCTTCATGAGAAGATTGATGAGATGCTTCAAAAGAAGTGGGCATATTATGGATGCGATAATCTGCATGTATTGCAGTCAAAGTCGATGCAACTACATCTCTAATACATAGAATAGACACATCATCGCCCAATGTGCCTACATATAAAATATTTATGAAGTTGTATGCGAAAATAAAATCAAAACAACTATTTAAAAGACTTCATGATTGAATAATAAAAATTTGTACTTACCAATGCCTCAACAATAGTTCCACGATGAGACATGCATCGTCGTGTAATGCGACGATACCATTGCATATACGGGTCATAAAATTTCAATGGCTCCTCCAATAATTCATCATTCGCAATATTAGAAGCACATTCGTTCCACATGCAGACATAAGCACTATGCTTTTCACTCCAATCTTTATCTATTTTCCCTCTAAAGTCAATCTTATGTAGCTCCATGCTTGTGCTATTTAAAGGTGTTATCTTTTGTTTCAAACCGAATTATCGCGTGAATCTATCAGGATTATACATTTCAACAACATGGAAGAAAAGTAAAGGTGCCATCATTCGCCAAATAGCACGACCACTGCTACAATACGCAAGCAAGTCCCTTATCACTGTCTCAGGATACGGTTCCCAAATTACCTGAAGTAATGGAAAACAACTTGAAATGAATAAAATTCAAATTTCACCATTTTACAAAAGGGTATTTGAAAAAATTGATTAAGTGTATTTCTTACTTCATCGGGTGTTTGCATGTCAATCATTTCTTTGTATTTTGTTAGCACGTGCATTGATGTTCCTGTGGTCTCTAAGGCATGTCTCCACTTATAAAAATGTGAAAAATAACACAATGCATGCATGAATTTACATGTAGATAAATAAACTCAAGTTTTTTGACTATGTTAAAAAAATTATAATTACCTTTGACTAAATGGAGTAGGCGAAAATAAATCTTCATTTGGTATGATGTCGTTTCGAAGAACATTTTCCATTATTGGTGCAAAAAAAGGCAACCTGTCCCATGCCCATAGTTGCAATAATATTACTGGACCTGCAATCTTTGCTCCATCAATGTCAGCGACAAGACATAATTGTCTATATAGGTGGGCCAAAGTTGCACTACCCCAACTGTATTTTCCTGCCGCCTCAAAATCCTCAAAAAATTGTAAATACGTGATGTGAACAAGATTGTTAGACTTGTCTGCAAATAAAGTTCCTCCAAGAAGTTGTAAGATATACGCTCTTGCATAGCGTTGCACTTCCACATCACCAAAATTATTTGGAAGGTTTGGAAACCATATTGAAAGTTGTCGAATTTGGATTTGACCTCCAGTTTTGTTATTTTCAGGGAATGGGAAGCCTAGTAGTGTCAAACATAAGACATCATAATCTTGTTCAACACGACCAGTGATTGGTAATCCATTGAAAGGTAACCCTAAAATTATTTGTACATCTTGTAGAGTAATAGTCATCTCGCCAACTAGAAAATGAAACGTGTGAGTTTCTGGCCTCCACCTCTCAACAAGTGCAGTAATGAGATGCCAATCAATTCCTATGAAACCTATTCACGCCGTTCCGTAAAATTCGACTTCCTTAAGATACCAAAATATGCGTTCATCAAGTGGGACCAATCGATGTAATGCTGCTAAATTACGCCTGATAGTTAATATACTAGGATCCTCCTATGCAAATAACATCCTGCTTACACTTACTACATCGCAACCTTGTTGGTGCTTCTCTCCATTCCTTCTCTCGCTGCATATGACGTGATTGTTTCTGATTGCCTCTCCAATCCATCTCAGTTCGCAAATATCTTGTTTGAGGACGACCTTTTTTGAGTCGCTTTCGAGATAGATCAGGTAGCAATGTCTATGAAACTCTAGAGTTTGACCAATAATATTCGTGAGGAATGGGTTAGAAATTCGTAGCATAACATTGACTGTACACAGACAATCTGTAATATGACTCAATGTACTGACAGTGATCTATGACAACACTAGCGCAAACGGCTTAGACTTGGGAACATGGAATGCCAAAACACTGTCACTTCATACAAGTGCATCTACGAGCCTCCAATTTCACCACTTGCTTGTTAGAAATTTTTCTCAAATGATACCCACGTGTTGCAGTGATGAATTCAAATGCGCCATTTTCACAATTCACTAATGTAACATTGTGCCCTCCTACCGCCTTTCTCCAATGTGACAACTTATCAAGTGCGTACTTTGTGTACCTTTCACCCCTTCCTAGGGCTGCACCTATTTTGTCACGCCTTTCGTTAAAGTAAGCCATGACACGATAAAATGTTACTTGCACTAATGCTGTGATAGGGTAAAATCGTGCCCCTTTAAGGACACCGTTAAAGCATTCTACATTTGTGAAAAAAAACCATGTAAGTATTTGCTTGTAAACGTGATATAAATACAACACATTAAATAAATAATAGTATAAACATATATACACAATTAATACCCGCTAGATTTGTAGTCATCCATGCGTATCGAAATCCTTTATCGTATGCGTTGGTCCATTGTATTCGATCAAGATCATTAAACCACACAATACTTTTCGCATTAATTTGTTAAAGTTCTTTCATGTATGCCTTAAATTCTCGAGGTTGATGTTATGCACCGGCTAAGTACCCCATATACTTCAATTCTTTGCTCCCAAATCTCATGTTGAAATTATTGCATATGTGACGAAGGCAAAATCTGTGTTGAGCTCTTTCATGGATCCATCCATTTTGAGGATTATTCACTGCCAACAATATATCAGGGTGTCGATCAGAAATGACACATATACCATCTCGGTCAGTCACATGATGTCGCAAACAAGCCATAAACCATCTCTAGCTGTTTTGGCTTTCCTCATCGATAATGACAAATGCTAAGGGAAATATATGACTATTATTATAAAAAATAATGGCTATTAAGAGTTTTTGTTTGTATTTTCCATACAAGAATGTGCCATCAATTTGTATAATTGGTCTGCAATGTCTAAACCCTGCAATAGAAGGTGCAAATCTCCAAAAAACCCATTTGAATACAACTTCATTATTGACATTAGACTTGCCATGCCTCCAATCGAAACGTGTCCCTGGATTCCTTTCTTAAAGAGCGGCCATCCACCGCAACAACATTTTATATGATTTTTCCCAATCTCCAAATTTTAGCAATTGCATTTTTTTCCCAAACAAACTTTCTTGTATTGAATATCATAACTGAATTTGTCCTTGATAATTTGATGAAAAACTGGAACTAAGATAGTCGGATCTCTTCTTACCACATTTTCAATTTCACGACATATAACGGTGGAGTCAAAATGAGCATAATCTTTGGACAGTTTTGCATAGATATATGTATGCAGTCCTGCATATTTACTTATCTCAAACATTCCATGTGCTATTCTTTTTGAACACCGCAACCTCTAATCACATCCATCCGAATGTTTTTTACAATGAACAACCCACACATTGGGTGTTGAATGAGTTACCACAAATTGCCTGTGTCCTTTAATATTGTATAATTTCACGGAATGTTGTATATTTACCTTAGAAAAGAACCGCATGCCTATATGAAATTCTGACGCCTCATTTGTAATGGCCCATTTCATTAATGTCGTTAATTATCTTGAATTTACAGACGTGGACGCCAGCTCAGATCTACGTGGACGCCGCAGTAGGCTAGGACACACGTGGACCTTGGTATGATAGTTATTATGTGTTGGATGCTTATTTGCGGTGCAATTTATTGAAATACATCGCATGTGTGTATGTTGCATAATAGTACGTGCGAGATTGTGTGAACTGTATTTGCCTTGATATGCGTGTTGGTGCGGGTACCAAGTAGTTGACGAGACCGAATATTAGGTCAGGGAAACTAAAACACAAAAATTAAATAAAAAATTGGCCAAGTAACTAATATGGAATATGTATTAGGTGGCTAGTGAAGCGGCGGTAAGCGTTTATCGCGTTTCGGACACGAAATCGGGCATTGAAATGCCCAAAAACACGGGGGAGTGTTCCAACTGTGTCACACTTTGAAGTCAAGCAAGTAAGTCAACAACAATTATCCTATCCACCACCTTTACTCTCGCCTACACCTCTCTCTGAGACACACACACACACCATGACGTGGGAGGCCGAGAGAGGAGAATAAGGAATGGAGAGGAGGAGGAGGAGAAGAAGTTGGGACGGAGAGGAGAGAGAATGGAAACGTCACGATCAAGGTGAGTCCTAGTGGTTTTTGTTGTGGGTCTCGGTGGTTTGGCCATGGTGGCCGAGAGAGGGTGTTCGGCCATGGAGGCCTAACCGGGTCGAGGTGGTGATGGCAGGTGTGTCTCCCATGCCATCGATTCCATTGGGGTTGGGGTGGAGAGCAACCCCAACCCAATAGCAAGGAGAAATAGAAAAAAAATTACCCGATTGAACCAGAGAGTTGGTTCGATAGGTTGGGGAAGAAAGTGCACACGAGTGCGCGCTTGTGCACCCACCTCATGGGTCGGGCCTAGAACGGGCCAAGCTTGACCCATGGGCTGAGCCTGGACCAGTACTGGTCCAAGGTCGGGTCCGACCCGTTTGGGTCGACCCGACCCAGACCAAAACCAAACTAAAAAAAAAGAGAAAAAAGAGAAAAAAAAAGAAAGAAAAATGTGGAAAAACTCTGAAAAAATTGGAAAAATTCTGAAAAATCATATTTCAATAAAATAAATAGGATTTGACGAACTTCTATGAAAAAGAAAATAGGTGGGAATGTCGGACGCGACTTTTGCATGGTTTTTTGCCTCAAAAAGTGCAAAATGGGCATTTTGGCCTAAAATTTTAAAAATTGGTCGTAAATTGTCATGCTAAATCAGAATTATTGATAAATGGACATAGGTGGACACGAGTGATCAATTGGCGACCAAGGACTTACTGGACTTGGACTCGGGGATTGATTATGGAGTATTGGAGTGCGTAATGATGTTTTGTAAAACCCAACTGAAAAACTCTGAGTATTTATTTTGCTTTGTATTTCTATTTAATTCCAGTATTCTTTATGGTCTTTCCTATATCCATATTTTGTCGTTGTTTGGACGGTTGGTTGAGTTACTCCCATCGAATTTTTCATTGTGTGTCTATGCATTTTAGACCATAGCATGTGTATCAGGAGTTCTCGGTGGATAACAACTGAGTAATGAACTACTATATGTGTGGTGCGTCGTAGGTCTACGCCGGCCACCGAGAGGGACCAAGTGATAGCTAGTTCGGTGCGCCCACTAGTGGGATCCTAGATGGGTATTCCGAAGTATGATTTAGTCTGACTGGAACAGGCATATACATTTGCACTTTATTATTATTTATGCATGCGATGCCCTACTTACAGTTGTCTGTTTACATTCCGCATGTTTATTGAACAATATTTATTGAATTCCACTTGTTTATTTGAATGCTCAGAGGAGTTCCTTGGGATTTTACTGACTGGACTCGCCATCCATTTTCTTCTGTGATGATTGAGCGCAAATCCGAGTACAAGTAAGGGTAAGGGGATCTTAGGCGACTACCTCTGATTGCCTACCGTCGAGGACTACTTGTACGTGTGTTTGGTTTTGTTATTTTGATTTTTTGGGAACTGGGGAGTATCATGACATTTATAAATACCTTATATGGTACAACCGTCTACCTCTATACATATTACTTTTCATGGTTTTCCACAATAAGATTTGTTTAATTGAGTATTAATATTTCTTGCATTTAAGTACGACTTACGCTGAATATGTCATTTATACGCTGTACATGTTGGGTTTTGGGGTTCATACGCAGCGGATATTACAAAACAATTTTGACAAAAACCCCGACAGGATCCGAATCTAATTCCATTAAAAACGTTTAAACCATGAAAACTTAATCATACCTCAGTCGCAATGTACCTTTCGAAGGTTAATCGATCTCTAAGGCGCTGGCCAACGACGAACGCCCTCTATCAGCAGTCCACACACGAACGGCGGCCGAGATTTGAAGTGCTAGCTTTGAGAGAATACCAAACCTTTTGTTTCTCTCCAAAACGATCCAGATCATACCAAAAAAATTTAAGTCGTTTCTTAAACGAAAATAAAGTTTCGGCCTTTTAATCTTTCGTACGTGTATTCTAACTTAAATCGTCTATTTATACAACCCTTGTATATAGACGAATAAGTAAATTACACATATACCCTTACTTAAAGAAGTATAAGTGTAATACACCACAAAGACGTTTCTGTCATGAATTTTATCATATAAAATTTGTTTTTCTGAACCATCTTAAAATCTCGCAAAACCATTCTTAGTGCGCGACCCAATAGGCTCATACAACGTTGGTAGTGTACCAAAACACATTTTGGTATACAAGTCATAAGCGGCCTCTAGCAAGACATTATGACTACCCAAGTCGTATGAATATCAAATCGATACAACTTAATAATAGTGTATATAACATCCTTTTGTCACACGATATCCTTTTGATCAAACATAAGACATGAAATTGTCATCCAACATGTTCAATCGTACTAGTCTCGATCTCTAGGTAGATTGAAAACATCGAAGTGACATTGATCAATATCAATTCACTTAGACTAGGCCTTTTAACAGTCTAACACATCGAGGGATCCACTAGATATCTCTCTTTATATGAGATGGACAAATTCTATCTCGATTACACAACTTCATCACATTGCTCACATAGTAACCAATCACAACCTTTATAATCATCCGGTTAAAAACAACGTTTGATAGTGTCAAATCACTATGTTCCTAATGTTGAAGTCTCTGGTAATCTCAAGTCAGAGGACTGAAAAATATACCTATCATAAGAAACAACTATGACTTAATCCATGTGATGTTTCTCATAGCGGGTCGGTCTAGTACTTTGTTCCCTAACAAGTACTCGTGATCTTGATTTGTATCCCTATACGTATAATCATTATATGATCATCAATCAAGACTCACACTAGTCTTAATTCATTATAGTTCCCAGTATAATGATCGACTAGGGATATTTAGGATATTTCTGTAAATACCCATGGATCTTATTATAATGTAAACATGCAAATTAATTATAATAAACAACAAATGAAATCCTCTATTTTATTAACTAAAAGTATTCATAAAGACAGTTAATGGATTGACCTAGGGCACATGCCCCAACAATACACAACAAGTGGATATAAATTTCGAGACAGAAAAGGACGGGCAGGTGCCGTACACGTGTAGTAGGGCCAGCTGGCAAGGAGTACACGGAGAAACTTCACCTCGGTACGGTGAGGGCTGCCACAGTTGGTATAGGAGCAAAAAGAGGAAGTCCTAAGACAATAAAACTTAATCAATGAACTTAGATGTGGAAACCCAAAGTTATTGCCTAGAACTTTAGTTGGGAAGTGATGTGAGGCGGGTAGAGTTAGAACTTATATGTGTGTTATATTTTCATCTAATTATATGATATACGTATATATACCTCGAGACTGATCCGGAGCACATTTTCGATGCAGATTATGGACGGACAGTCTGGTACGCTTTTTGAGACTAGACAGACTAGTGATGCGGTTAGGGATGTCCTGGTTATGGCGAGTGTGAAGGATAGACTCTCGGTCCAGGAGACATAGATGGCGGAGATATTGTGGCCATTATGAGAGCAGACTGCGGTCCTGGCGGCACAAACTTCAGCTAGAGAGCCGGTAGTTGTGACGTACCGGCTGGGACAATTGTTTTTCAGGTGGTACCCCAGACACCAGTTCCGGGGGTAGCGATAGAGGCACCCACATAGACAACTGCCACAGTTGTCGTTCCTTTGGAGACGTCGACTCTTACGCCTCTACTCATGATGACATACTAGAATATTGCCAACCCCACTGCTGATACGACTACTACATTGACATTCGTCCTAGCACAAGAGGTGAAGTTATTGAGGGAATTTTTGAAGTTCCAGCCTGGATTCTTTTACGACGGCGGTGACTCCGAGGCTGCAGGGAGATGGGTAGTGCCCCATCAACATTTCCATAAGCTGATGAGGAACGATGAGACTGTACATGCACGACTTTCTGGAGCCTGTTTGAGGGGCATGCAGCGGTTTGGTGGATGACATATATGGATACTCATCCGGAACCAACGACATGGGCTGAGTTCATGGAGTTATTCTACGATCAATACATACCTATGAAGGTTAGGTTGAGACTGAGGGAGGAGTTCCTGTCCCTAAGACAGGGTAATCAGACCTTCATGCAGTATATGGAGAGGTTCCGACATTTGCTTCAGTTTTCTTTAGATGTCGTCGAGATAGAGCGCTTATAGATCTATTATTTCACCAGAGGGGTTGATGACAAGATTGCGTCAGCAGTTGTCTCGACCAGAGCCACGACTCTGCAGGAGATCTTTGATAGGGCATTGGCTCATGAGACATATATATTGCTGAGGACTGGCAGACGTGTGACTGGTAGGGAGGTACATTCAGGGTAGAGTTCTTAGTCGAATCAGAGGCAGAAGAGACCGATGGATCGTCGGATAGAGGCTGGAGATATGATAGACGGGAGAGGGGTCGTCGGGACGATTTTCAGGGCAGTCAGTTTCGATATGATGAGCCACAACCAGTTCAAGCTATCATTTCAGCATCAGTGGATCTGCATAGGTCACAACCATAAAAGTACCATCAGGGTCGAGATCAAGGGAGCCATGACAGGGGTCAGGTAGATCGGGGTCAGGGTCCGAGATCTTTAGGCGGACAGACGGGTAGACCGGAGAGCCATAGATGTCACCGCTGTAGGCATAGGGGACACTTGAGGGTTGACTGTTTTGCACCACCATCGCCACGACGAGAGTCAGACCAGGCCAGAGATAGAGCGCATGCGTTAGCATAGCCAGATAGCGAGGTGACTAGGCATCTCGTTGAATGTACATTACTTATATTTAGACTCCCTATGCATGCTATAACACCCTATGCATGCTATGTTTGATTTTGGTAGCACTTTATCATTTCTTTCTGGATATATTGTTGGATTGCTAGGGTTAGTTACACAGACACTAGACCTACATCTTGTCCTCAGTACTTCTGCTAGGGATAAAATATACCCTGACCGACTATGTCGAGACGTGATGATAGAGGTGGAGGGACATCAACTACTAGTCGATCTTCGATTATTGGAGTACTTAGAGTTTGACACACTACTCGGGATGGATTTGTTAGCATCCTATCATGTACGGATAGATTGTTAGGGTAAGAGGATAGAGTTTTGTATTTTTGGCATGCTAGAGTTCGTATTACTTGGATCGACAACTGACTTACCCATCACGAGAGGCCGACTAGCTACAACATAGAAGATGGAGGTGTTTGCGACAATAGTTGAGCCGGAGGTTCGGACGGAGGTCCGGATTGAGGACGTTCCGGTAGTTAGAGATTTTGTCGATGTATTTCCAAATGATTTACCCAGATTGCCACCGCCACGAGCTGTTGAGTTCATAATCGAGCTGATACAAGGGACACAGCCGATTGCCAGTCGACCTTACAAGATGGCACCAATGGAGTAGGAGGAGGTGAAACGACAGTTGGATGAGCAGTCAGAGAAGGGCTTCATTCACCCTAGTATGTCACCTTGGGGAACTCCAGTATTGTTGGTGAAGAGGAAAGATGGCACGATGAGGATGTGCATCAATTATAAGAAGCTGAATCAGGTAACTGTGAGGAACCGTTACCCACTTCTTAGGATTGACGATCAGTTTGATCAGCTGACGGGTGCCAGATTCTTTTTGAAGATTGACATTCGCTCAGGTTATCACCAGTTGAGGGTTCAAGAAGAGGATATCCAGAAAATGGCTTTCAACATGAGATACATGTTATTTGAGTTCACAGTCATGCCGTTTGAGCTGACGAACGCTCCAACGATTTTCATGGATCAGATGCACAGGGTCACGAGGCCATATTTGGACACACTTGTCATCGTGTTCATCGACGATATCTTTATCTACAACAGGACTTGTGAGGATCATGAGGGACATCTCAGGACAGTTTTGATGACATTGGGAGAGCACCGACCGTACGCCAAGTTCAACAAGTGTGACTTTTGGCTAAGTGCGGTGAGATTTTTAGGCCATGTCATCAGTGCGCAGGGTATCTCAGTGGATTCAGAAAAGATTATGGCTATTATTGATTGGAAGACACCTGAGTCTGTGGCCGATATACGGAGTTTCCTTGGACTGACCAGATACTACTGGCGATTTGTGCAAGATTTTTCCTCGATCGCAGCGCCGATGACTAGACTGACTAAGAAAGATGTCAGATTTGACTGGTCAGATGAATGTGAGAATGCCTTTGTGACATAAAACATAGATTGACATCTGCACTAGTATTGACATTTTCAGAGTCTGGCAAAATCTCGACAATATATACAGATGCGTCGGGCATTGGTCTTGGATGTGTGTTGATGCAAGATGGTAAACCAGTTGCCTATCTTTCCAGGCGGTTGAGACCCCACGATGGGAATTATCCAGTGCACGACCTGGAACTTGCAGCGGTCGTATTTGCACTGAAGGCTTGGAGGCACTATCTCTATGGAGACCGATTTGTGTTGTATACAAATCACTAGAGTTTATGTTACATCTTCACTCAAAGGGACCTGAATATGCCCCAGCGGAGATGGCTGTAGTTGCTGAAGGACTACGACTTCGCTATTGAGTATCACCTTGGTAAATCGAACGTTGTAGCAGACACATTGAGTAGGAGTGGTCTCGACAGTCAGACTGTTCTGCAGCCGATGACACATGAGCATGGCTTATTACAGTCAACATCAGTTATGTGCATGGTTGAGTTGTTGACTACGACGAAACATCATATTTGTTGTCAGATGAGGATACCAACCGTATCGATTGAATGAGTTGCCGAGTGTCAGAGGGCTGATGTGCTCTGTAACGGGTCAGTAGTCTGTCTCGGAATTTGGAATGCACGGATTAGACAGAAACCACAAATCGGTGTTTGAGATACCAAAGGAGATTGCGGATACCAGCAGATCAGGAGATACGGGACGAGATTTTGGAAGAGGCACAACGATTTCGTTACACAGTCCATCCTAGTTGAACCAAGATGTATCATGATTTGGCCAGGGATGAATGCTAACTTAGGTGCGTACGTTAGGAGTTGTCACATTTGCCAGCAGGTGAAAGCTAAGCACTGAAGACTCGGTGGATTATTACAGTCGTTGCCCATTCTATAGTGGAAATGAGAACATGTCACTATGAATTTTGTTAATGGGCTATCGCAGACATCGAGGCGTCACGGTGCAGTTTGCGTAGTGATTGATAGACTGACGAAGTCGGCTCACTTCATTCCAATTTCGACGAAATACACGTTTCCCCAGCTGAGCATATTGTTTGAGTGGGAGATTATTAGACTTCATGGGGTGCCAGTCTCTATTGTGTCAGACAGAGATCCCAGATTGACCTCGAAACTATGATAGACAACGCAGGAACAGTTTGACACCAGGTTGCAATTTAGTACGACTTATCGTCCTCAGACTGACAGACAGTCAGAGCAACTGATCCATATTTTGGAGGATATGCTTAGGGCTTGTATATTACAGTTTGGGGGTTCGTGGGAGGATTATCTGCCTTTGTGTGAGTTTGCATACAATAACAGCTATTAGGTGAGCATTGGCATGCCACCATTTAAGGCACTGTATGGGAGGCCCTGCAGATCACCTGCGTGTTGGGCAAAGCCGGAAGATACAGTGACAATAGGACTTGAGATAGTTTTTGATCACACAGAAAGAATTCGACAAATTCGTCAGAAGCCGCGAGTTGCACATGATAGACAGAATAAATACGCTGATAGGTATCGCGAAGGTCTGAGCTATGACGAGGGCGATATGGTGTATCTGAAGGTTTCTCCTTGGAAATGTCAACAGAGATTTGACATTAAGGGAAAACTGGCGCCGAGATACATTGGGCCATACCGGATTGCGCAAAGAGTAGGCACTGTTGCATATCAGTTGGAGTTACCTGCCGAGTTAGCTGGGGTTCATCCGACATTTCACATTTTCATGTTGAGACTCGCTAGGTCAGGGTGGAGACCAACAATTGAGTTGGGACAGGTGGAGATACAGCCTGACGTGACTTATGAGTAGAGACTGATAGAAATCTCTGACCATCGAGTACATATTCTCCGGAAGAGGGAACTCGCGAAGGTCCTAGTTCGTTGGCAGCATCATAGGACGGAGGGATTCACCTGGGAGCTCGAGTCGACGATGAGGAGGTGATACCCTAAGTTATTCTTTGTTATGAGACTTTAATTACATTTAAGTTTCAGGACGAAATTTTATTTAGTTGAAAAGAAACGTAACATCCTATTTTATTAATATCGTTAACTAATTTGAATTTACAAACGTGGACGCCGCTCAGATCTACGTGGACGCCGCGATAGGCTAGGACACACGGGGACCTAGGTATGATGGTTATTATGTGTTGGATGCTAATTTGCAGTGCAATTTATTGAAATACATCGCATGTGTGTATGTTGCATAATAGTACGTGCGAGATTGTGTGAACTATATTTGCGTCGATATGCGTGTCGATGCGGGTACCGGGTAGTTGACTGGACCGAATATTAGGTCGGGGAAACTAAAACACATAAATTAAATAAAAAAATTGGCCAAGTAACTAATATGGAATGGGTATGAGGTGGCTAGTGACGCGGCGATACACGTATATATATATATCGCATTTCGGACGCGAAACTGGGCGTCGAAACGCCCGAAAACACGGGCGAGTGTCCCAACTGTGCCACACTTTTGATTCAAGCAAGTAAGTCAACAACGGTTATCCTATCCACCACCTTTTCTCTCACCTACACCTCTCTCTCTCATATACATGCATACACACTGCGACTTGGGAGGCCGAGAGAGGAGAAAAAGGAACGGAGAGGAGGAGGAGGAGAAGAAGACGGGAAGGAGAGAAGAGAGAGTGGAAACGTCACGATCAAGGTGAGTCGTAGTGGTTTTTGTTGTAGGTCTCGGTGGTTTGGCCATGGTGGCCGAAAGAGGGGGTTCGACCATAGAGGCCGAATTGGGTCGAGGTGGTGATGGCAGGGGTGTCTCCCATGCCATCGATTCCACTAGGGTTGAGGTGGAGAGTAACTCCAACCCAACAGCAAGGAGAAATAAATAAGAAAAAAAATTTCCCGATCGAACCAGAGAGCTGGTTTGATCGGTTGGATAAGAAGGTGCACACGCGCTCGCGCGCTCGCGCTTGTGCACCCTCCTCATGGGCCGGGCCCATAACGGGTCTAGTCCAGGGTCGGTTCCGACCTGTTTGGGTCGGCCCGACCCAAACCAAACTTAAATAAAAAACAAAGAGAAAAAGAGAGAAGAAAAAGAAAGAAAAATGTGGAAAAATTCCAAAAAAATAATATTTCAATAAAACAAATAGAAATTAATGAATTTCTATGAGAAAGAAAATAGGTGGAAATGTCGAACGCGACTTTTGCGGTGTTTTTGCCTCGAAAAGCGCGAGATATGCAATTTGGCCTAAAATTTTAAAAACTGGTCTTAAATTGTCATGCTAATTCGGAATTATTGATAAATGGACATAGGTGGACACGGGTGATCGGCGACCAAGGACTCAATGGACTTGAACTCGGGGATTGATTACTGGGTATTGGAGTGCGTTGTGAGGTTTGTAAAACCTAATTGAAGAACTATGAGTATTTATTTTGCTTTGTATTTCCATTAAATCCCGGTATTGTTTGTGGTCTTTCATATATCCATATCTTGTCGTTGTTTGGACGGTTGGTTGAGTTATTCCCACTGAATTTCTCGTTGTGTGTCTATGCATTCTAGACCATAGCATGTGTATCAGGAGTTCTCGGTGGATAACGACCCGAGCTAATGAACCGCTACATGTGTCGGTGCGTCATAGGTCTACGCCAGCCACCGAGAGGGACCATGTGATAGCTAATTGGATGCGCCCATTAACGGGATCCTGGAAGGGTATTTCGAAGTATGGTTTAGTCTGACTGGATCAGGCACATACATTTGCATTTTATTGTTATCTATGCATGCGATGCCCTACTTACAGTTGTCTGTTTACATTCAGCATGTTTATTGAACATTATTTATTGAATTCCACTTTTTATTTGAATGCTCAGAGGAGTTCCTTGGGATTTTACTGATTAGACTCGTCATCCATTTTCTTCTGTGATGATTGAGTGTAGATCCGAGTACAAGTAAGGGCAATGGGATCTTAGGCGACTACATCTGATTGCCTTCCGTCGAGGACTACTTGTACGTGTGTTTGGTTTTGATATTTTGATTCTTTTGGGAACTGGGGAGTATGATGACATTGTACATAGATACCTTATATGGTACAACCGTTTACCTCTATGCAGAGTACTTTTCAGGGTTTTTCCACAATATAATTTGTTTAATTGAGTATTAACATTTCTTGCATTTAAGTAAGACTTCTGCTAAATATGTCATTTATACGTTGTACACAACAAATGGATACGAGTTTTGAGACAAAAAAGGACGGGCATGTGCCGTACACGTGTAGTAGGGCCAGTTGGCAAGGAATACATGGAGACACGTCACCTCGGGGCGGCGAGGGCCACCACATCATTCCATACAGTCTTATAAGGAATCATTGCATTCTCATGAATAGGTCACATTGCCTCACTACTCAATTCCATAAGCACAGATGAATGTATGACAAATTCACCAACACCCACATACACATCATCAATTCCAGCAGCCTCTTGATCGACGAAATCATCATTGCCAATCTCGTTCAAGACTGGAGGACAAGATAATAAGCCATCCTCAGCTATGACTCGATTTAATGTATCTCGGATTATGCTATCATGAACATGATGAGCATCAACTCCTACATCATCAACATCATCATCGCTACTCTGTTCATCACTACCATAATAGTCATAATTGCCCTCACTATTCACGCCATCAGATGAATGAGCTTCCTCGTCTACATCGGGATTTGAAGTCATTAAAGGCGATACACAATGATTATCTTCAAATATTGGTTGAGTACTAGGCTCTTCTGCACTTACCACTCTGTTACAATTGGAACTAGTATAAGATTGCCTCGGAACTAAATCTAAAAATAGCTCCATAAAATTTGGTGGTGAAAACTCTGCCACAATCTCCCAAACATCTTTTAGAGTTGATTCATCAACTATTCGCAAAGGGACATAGTTGTACGTTCCAGTTCCAATGTACACATGATATCGATATATCATATTTAATATCATTTTTTCATTGTCTAACTCCAAAGAATTACAAATAAAACTCACAAGTTCCTCGTAACCTACACTCAACTTGGATCTGAGATGTCGAATAGGCGGTGTTGTGTACAAAATCCCAGATGGTCCATCAACCATGACACCATTCATATAGCACACCAAAGTCACTATTCGATTAACCATTATGGAATCTATATAATATATATAGAATATAATTGTTAGTCAATAGAAGTGATGATAATTAATACACTCACCTAGCACATATAAACTTAACAAGCTCTAACGTATCCCTCCAACATGTATTTAAAAACATTTATTGCTGGTATATGTACCTAGTTAAGTGATGAAAAAACTTATGGCTACGAAAATGGGCTACATGCTCTTTAATATCCCTAGCTAATATGTGCTAACAAAATCGTGATCACTTAGTTCTCTACGCTCCTTGAGTGATGATAAAATATGTGGCAAACAAGATGTTAGTTTAAGCAAATATGTGAGATTAGAATGTGGTTTCTATGCTTTCTCGTTGAGCTACAAAACGAGACAACTTTATGTCTGAATAAACTAAGTCGCAAGATGTAATGCCTTTGCTTCTTGAAGTCTAGCATGTCATTGAAGAGATTATTGTCCTAAATCCCATTTTGCTATTTAAGATGTAACGCACAAATCAAAAGGTGAACTAAAATAAAATCATGACAACTTAAATTTTGCTTCCCATGATCACTAAGCCATTTTATCCAATACAATGATACATATACCAGCTGATTGACAATAACTACAAACTATAGTTTGAAAGGCAGTGGCTAACTTAGGGTTTTATATATGCTAGTTAGAACTGAAAATGATATGTGAAAAACTCACTCGAACAACAACAAATAAGTTTTTTAATCCATGTAGCAGAGTCTGATAAAAGTTTTTAAATCAAAGAAATTAAAAATCAACACTAAACCAATGCACATTTTATTCATCAATTAAGCATACTCTTCTAATGTTGGAACATGAGCATAAGACCCAAAGAAGAACAATGCGGACTAAATTCAGTGATTAACACATTTGAGGGAAGATATTTACCAACACAAAAGAGACCGGCGGGAAGGCAAGCAGTGACCAACGAGTCTACACAAGGAGGCACTGAGTGCAACCAACAACTGGTGGGTGGCGTACCTGCGGCGGACGAAAGGCTTCCTGCGGCGGACGGTGGAGACCTTCCTGTGGCGGACGACGAAGAGTGCTTGCGGCAGACGGCGGAGGCAGAAGCGTGCCTGCGGTGAAGACACAGAGAGCTTGGTGAGAAGGAGATGCACAGAGAGCTCGGTAAGAAAGAGAGATGCACAAAGAGCTCGGTGGAAGGAGATGCACTGAGAGTTGGGTGAGAAAGAGAGATGCACTGAGAGCTCAGTGAGAAAGAGATGCACAGAGAGCTCGGCGAGGGTGAAAGCAAAACCCTTTTTTTTGGTTCATTTTAGTTTTTTGTGAACTTTTTTTTAAAAAAGGCCAAAACGTGGTCTCGGATCACGTTTTCTATACAAAAAAATAACAAACTGTTTCTAAACAAACGGTGATGTGTAAGTGACATGGCTATAAATGAGTTAGATTGGGAAATATTTTTGAGGGTGTGTTACTTTGTTAAATATCATTCTCAAATGTGTTAATCAAGCAAAAGGTCCGAGACTTTGAGATCATAAAACATCTTAAGTGGGCTGTAGCGACTGAATGGATCCCACTTTTTTAAGAAAAGTGAAATGACCCAACTGCGCTTCATATAAAATGATTTTTCTTTTCATCTATCCATAGCTCACCTTCATGTAAAAGGTTTTTGTGTTGTGTTTAGATAGGGCTGGCAAAAACACGGGACCGGACACCACTTTTCATAATGATTAAATTTAGTGTCCGGAACCGTTCCCGTTTTCAAACGGGTACTTTTTTTTGTCCAGTTCCGTATGTTTGTAAAACATACAACTCCCGTTTGTCTGTTTTTTATTTTTAAATATAATTAAATATGTTATTTATCATTTATTTTTTTTTTAAAAAAAAACCCTCAACTACAAGTCACCAATTACAAAAAATCACGAGGCCGCGAGAGTTGTGGCGGACTGGCGGAGTGACCACAGTCGCCGGCGAGCGTCGACGACGCCTGATTGGCCGTGAGCTACGCTGCTACGGAGAGTAGAGCTCGAGACACAGTCTCCGATGCCCGACGAGGCTGAGAGGCAGATGCGAGAGTTGGAGACTGGAGAGGGGTGACGACACAGGCAGATGCGAGAGTTGGAGAGGGCGACGCGCCGACGACACTGACGGGTGAGGCCGTGAGGCGGAGGCGGAGGCGGTGAGGCCGCACAGGCAGAGGCGAACGCGAGAGCTGGAGGGAGAAGGTGACGACATGGGTGAGGGTTTGGACTTGAGAGGCAGAGGTGAGCGCGAGGGCTGGAGAGGGCGATGGCACCGACGGTGAGGCGGTGAGGCAGTGAGGCCGTACAGGCTGTAGCGAACGCGACAGATGGAGGGAGAGGGTGGCGGCACGGGTGAGGTGAGGGTTTGGACTTTGGACTTTGGGCTGTTTGGTTTGGTGACTTTGGTTATGGAGTGTGAAATTACCTATATGCCCTTCAAATTAATCACTAAACGGGTACCCATTTTTTTGAAATTTTTGTCCAGACCCGGTCCCGTATTTTTAAACGGATTTAAAAAATTGTCCAGACCCGTATGTTTTTTCCAAAAATATTGCCCGAACCCGTTAAAAACGGGTCCGGACAAAATCGGACAAACGGGTCCGGGCACATTTTGCCAGCCTTAGTTTAGACCTTTGATTTCGAGCTTTAATCTCGCATTTTAGCCATAAAAATGTCGACGGAATCAAACATGAACGTCTAGTGATTTTCGAGCAAAATGTGTTAATTTTTTGGTCGTTTCATGTGTTTTTTGAGTTTAGAAATTTTTTTGTTTATTCTTATCGCATGTGGATTTCGGACACACAAGGCTGAGACTCGGTTGCTTTTCACCGAGGTCAAGACCTATTCAAAGGTATCGGTGGGAGTTGTATGAAGCTAGTGGAGACCTCTTTAATTCGAGGCTTAATGGGAGTTAGCCGACCTCGTATGTTCGAAGCTCACAGGTAGTCGAGACAAAGTTATATATCTTTGAGTAATGGGGTACATTTAGTAAAAAGTGGGGTATGTCTAGCAATTGAAATTCAAAAATCAGAGTATATTTAGTAACTGGGCCCCGCTATATGCACCACATTAAAGTTTCTAGGCAAGCCACAGGATGAGGGCAAGCCAACATTTGTTAAGGGCACCCCCAATTTTTTTATTTTTCCTAAAATGCCATTGTGTTTGTAAGGGCAAGCCACATGATGAGTGCAAGCCAACATTTGTTAAGGGCGCCCCACAACTCTTAATTCGAAAAAGCTGATTTTCGAAGTCATATTTAAGAACGAGAGCACGAGTTTGTTGATTTCGGTCGATCTTCGCGTCACACCCTCATGGCTTGTTTGTGCAGTGGTGGTGGTTTGGATTTGGGGCTTCATCAAAATCGACTTTGTTAGAAGTTTTTTTGTGTATTGTAGTGTTATTCGTCAATTATGTGTTATATATGCATTTGTTGTTGTTGTTGTTGATGTTGTTGTTGTTGTTTGCGGTCGAAGTTGAAGACCGTTTTGTTTAGATTTAAGGCTCGCCTCTGATTCGGTCAAACAGGACCGAAGAAAATCCATTTGTTCGGTTGAAGGTGACCGGACAAATTGAGATTGTATGCTTTTGCCACATCTGACCGAGCAAATTGATTTTGTTCGGTCACAAGTGACCGAGCAATGCCCATGTGATCGAGCAATACCCATTTGTTCAGTCGGGCGTGACTGAACAGTTCATATTTGATAGGTCCTGTGTGGCCGAACCAGAAGGCGGACAGCACGCAAAAAAAGGACTAAATCAAAAGAAAACTTAAGAGATACATCTCTGTCTTGCACACCCCCATGATGTTCATCCTCCGTTTTGTAAGGTTAAGAGACTAAACAACAATGACGAACTATACACTACGACACACAAAAATTTGTACAAACCCATTAAAACAAACCAACAATACTTTCAAACCATCAATTTCCATAAAAAAACATGAAGATATCAACTCTTATGATGATATTGACCTCGCAATGCTATTTCGTGTCTCTTGTGCGCGCCGGTGGTCGGAGGGGATCATCGGAGACGAACATTGCTTCTTGTCAGGTGCACAAACATGAAAGAGATGAAGGGCATGTAAGTCATTTTAGGAGTTGAGAGGGGTAAATATGTTATTTCATTTGGGGGCAAATTTGGAAAGAGTATGAAAATTCTTAAGTGGCTTGCCCATAGAATTTTGTGGGGTGCACATAGCCGACCCCTTAATAATTGGGTATACTCAGCAAAAAACAGGAGGTTCTTCAGCCGCTCCCTAAGTGGGCAAGGAGAATTTCTTACTTTCCTACAAAAATTGTTTATAACATTTATTGTTAATTAATCCTTTTTTTTTGTCAAGATCTTGTTATCATTTATACCTTGATAAATATTTATGCTACTATTTCTTTTGTACTCCGCGATTCCTTTGAGATAAAACGTGAATTTTACTTTCTTGCTTGCAAATCTCTTTTGAGTAGAACTAAATAGTCATATTCTAGAAAATATATTATGTTGTATGTTATTTGCAAATGATAATTATTTTAGGGGATGAACAAAAAATGGAGTAATAAAAAATTAAAACTTTTAAAGCCATTAATACATTAAAATTTAAATGTATTTAGTTCAGTATGACGAAAACTAAATACATGCAATGCGAGTTTAGAAGTATTAGACATTAATATGATGAAATAAAATTAGAGAAAGTAGAAAGGTTCTTAAGGCGAATTACTTTAAATATAATAGATCAATCCTACAAAATAATGGTAATATCAAGAATAATATCACATTCTAAAATTTTAGATAGATGGTATTTCCTAACGAAACAATTAGTGGACTTACAACACAAAAAATTAAAGAGGTTATTTAAGTCTTGCACTTATTATCATTTCATACATTCAATTACTTTACTTAAGACGAGATGAGCACTAGATAAGATTTACGCAAAAAAAATTAAAGAGGTTATTTAAGTCTTACACTTATATTATTTCATACATTCAATTCTTTAGTTAAGACGAGATACGCTCTAGATAAGATTTAAAAATGAATCTTTAAAAATCTTTGAAAATAAACTTTTCAATGAGCGAAGTAATTACCGCAAAAAAAATGGTTTAGACTGACTATATATACGACCTTGTTGAAGAGACAAAACAAAGTTAACATACAATTCATCTTGTAGGTCGAGATGACGATCCAAAACCTTGATGAAATTAAGAAAAATAAGATGATTAGCAGGAAGGGTCCATCGTTGAAAAGATCGAACGAAGTAAGTCCCCTTATTTTTTTCGAAGATAGAAACTTTGTCTTTTGCAACATCGAATAATGTTGTTATATTAAACGTTGTTAGAACTTATCTTAAATTCCAATTTGTTTAAAATTGTAGAGTATTCAATTAGTTTTTAAAAATATATAATTTTAAAAAACGGATTATAATTAAATTTAACAAATTTTTTTATTTTATAATATTAAACAAATCATAATTATTTATGATTTTTACGGTTTATGACTACTTATAATATATTAATTAGTTACATGTCAATTAACTTTCAACAAGGTAGCTTTAAATTAATATATATTTAATTCTAGTCCATCATGAATCTAGGTAGAATAGTCCAAGTTGGCACATAAATCTTCGTATGCATGTTCATCTAATTAAACTTTATGATTAGCTGTGGCCCTCCTAGATTCAATACGTACTTTACTATGGTTATCTACTATGAGTGTATGACTACTGATTAGATATTTCCATCGACCATTAGTAAGTTTGAAATCACTTTTTTTTTATGACTTATGAGCTTGTAATTATAAGACAAATTAAAGATAAAGTTCCAACATTGGAAAAAATTGGAATGTCTAAAACCTAATCTTTAAAAATTAAAAAATCACATAATGAAAAATAAAACTTCTAACATGAGAAGATAAATTAACTATCAAATCAAAAAATTAAAAAAAAGATTAACCCGCCAACAACTGCACGAATCCACGAACGATCGTCGCAAAATGTGAACAACAATAAAAATGGAACCAATATTCTCAGATTTGAATTGATACGTAATATTTATTGCATAAATAAAATACGAAAGAATGTGACTGGAACTGCGGCTGATCAAGATTAGAAAAGATTGACAACGTATGGCTCAAGATCTTGAATCCCATAAGGGAATAAAAAAAGTTAGACTTTAGAGCCAAGTATCAAACCACGGCATGAATAACTTTTTTGATAAAAAAGAAGGCAACTTATATTTGCTAACTCGAACCTCCACCTTCTCCCACCAATATCACATATCGAAAAATTGGGCTAACCACTTGCTTACCCACAAATATATATAATTGGAAGACTTAAAACGTGTTTGGATCTATCAATTATTATTAATTAATTTTTGTTGGTGGTGTCATGTCTTACTATTATTTTAATTAATTATATTTTCTTTATAATTGTGATTTATTATTAAAGAAGGATATTGATGAAGAGGAAAGGAAAAAGCCCTTAAAAAAGCCAAAGCTGGAGTCATCACCAGAAGCAACAAGCGGCAATGCTGAAGGTGATCAACCAATACTTAAGGGATCATCCTCATCTTCACCACCTAAGGTTCCATGCTCAACAACGAATGCCAATCCTACTGAAGCAACACCAAATGATTCTATGAGTAGCCCAATAATATCAACGTTGTTGTTGTATGGATGTCCTGGTTGTCTTATGTATCAGCTGGTGCCGGAGAATGACCCAAGGTGCATGAAGTGCAACTCCGACAACATGCTGAATATACGTACCATAATTGAGAAGATAAAAAATGTAATCTTCTTTGTCGAATCAATAATGATAATAAAGAGAATAAGGTTTATTATAAGAATAAGGTTTATATATATAGGGTTGGAGTCGAACCAAAGTAAAAATAAAATAAAATAATAATATGGTTTGATTAGTTTTCTTTTTATTCTTTCGTGATATATATCTAATCTTCTGGCGAATGAATTAATTGACATGCTTTTTCATAAAAATTAGTTAATAGTCACTAGAACATTTCTGATCTTTAATAGAGTTTTAAAACCCTTATTAAATAAAATTTTATTAAATGTCATGTGAGAATGTGTTATGCTTTAATTTTTAATACATGTATTACATAGAGGTTTCTAAAACCTTATATCAATTAAGTGTTATTTAATAACACCTCATTTAATAAAGGTTTTAAAACCTCAATTAAAGACTAAAATTGTTCTAGTGAGTTTTTCTAATTTTTGTCAAATGAGTCTGCTGGTACTATTTTTTTTAATGAAAAAATGAGTCTGGTAATATACTATATATTAGGATCTTATATGTTGAGGTTTTTTAAAGTAATAACAAAAGTTAATCTATCTTCACTAAAAAAAAAAGAGAATCTGTATTGTCGGCATTGGTATAGTGACTATACATCACGAAAAGGGGCAAACATCTTAAAAGTGTACAAAATCGATGTTTGGAACACCTAATGAAAAACTGCATAAGCTTTTCCAAAACTAAATATTTTAAAGTTCTTAGAAGAAAAAGCGATTTTGCCCTTAATGAAAAAAGAGTGACGTTCCTAAATTTGTTTTATCACTTTATACCATTAGTGATCTTTGTAGATGGTCCAAGGAGGACTAAAATGTTTGCCTGTAACAATATATGATTTATAATCCATACCACTTGTTTTTGTACGATTTTTTGGTGCCCGAGTATATATATATATATATGTTGTGGAATATGGATGACCAAACATGTACACCAACATATTGTGTAGTCATGTAACTTGTATTTTTCACTTAATAGTACTTCCACTAGTCTATGTATTGTCATGTTACTTGTACCCATTTCCAATGTACACCAACTCTTTCATATATTGTCAAATTACTTGTAATGTGTTGTATGACATGGGGTGTATGTGTTACTTGTACACATTGTATAAAGTACATTTATCATCATCACCAAATGACTTATATAAAGGGTGCCAACCTCATTGTAAAAACACACCAAGTTGAATGAAAACTTCTCATTCCAACTATTTCATTTCTTATCTTCTCCTTTGTAGTAGTTTTTTGTAGTAATAGAAGTTCTTAGTCTTCTATTTCCTTCTCTAGTTCTTAGCAAGTTCCAATTCAATTTACAACTCGTTATCAGCACGAGCTTGCTCTAGCATTAAGGAGATCTTGAAGTTCAAGAAAGCTTGTTAAGGAGACAAAGCTAGGAAGGTATAACTTTTGTTATTTAAATAAGTTCAATTTATTTATATATTATCATGGTTGCTTCCTTTTATTACATGCATCACTTCTATATGCATACTTTATTCATATACTATACATTATAACGTCACCGATTGTGAAAGTATGCTTCGTATTAGTTGCGTCTTGTACGATTTTCTACATCAGAAATCAAAAGTCAATATGTGACATAACTAGTTTTCTCTTAAAACTACAAACGATGAGTTATTGTTCTATTCTTGATTTTATAATACAAATAATGCTATACGTTTGAGTTGACAGTGGATAAACCTTGTCCCCGGTAAAGCTAAACATTGAAAGGGAGACGAGTTATCCCGTTCGAGGAGGCATGGTATTAAGCAGACTTTGTCTCGCCACCCAACCTGGAGGTTGTCCCACCAACTCATACGAATAGTACATTTGATTATTAATGAATCAAATTGTGAACATATACTTAATCATATGTTATGTTTTTTTACATAAAAGAAAAGAGAAAATTATTTTATATTATATTTACTTTCAAAACATTAATCAACCATAGTTGAATTTGTTACCTTATTATAATTCTTGTAATGATAATTATATATTACAAATTATGAATAAAGCTTGCATCTATGCAAGGTTGTATGTTGTACACAATCATTTGCCAATATCTCTTTAGAAATTTGAAAAGTGAATATTTCATATATCTTTTCACCATTTGGTAGGGGTGGGCAAACCGCGGTTTGGTGGTGAAAACTACCAAACCGCGACCAAACCGAGGGTCTATGGTTTAGTGATTTTCCAAACCACCACCAAACCGCAAACCACCAAAACTGCAACCAAACCGAACCGCGGTTTGCGCGGTTTGGTCGGTTTGGTTGCGGTTTTGGTGCGAGGTAGCGACGAGGCAGCGGTGCGAGGCGGCGGTGGATGTTCGCGCGGTGGAAGGCGATGATGGCGATGGATTCGACGGCGGGTGTGAGCGGAGAGAGGAGCGGCGTGAGTGACGGAGTGAGAGGGAGGTGACGACGGGAGTGAGAGGGAGGTGACGACGGCGGGAGTGAGAGGAGGTGACGGCGGCGGAAGTGAGAGGGAGGCGACGGGGCGGGAGTGAGAGGGAGAGGAAGAGGATTGTGCGACGGCGGTGGGAGTGAGAGGGAGAGGGAGAGGAAGAGGATTGTGTGACGGCGGTGGGAGTGAGAGGGAAAGGAAGAGGATTGTGTTTTTTAGTTAACTTTTAGGGTTTTTGGTTTGTATTTATCAAAATGCCATCGGTTTGGTTAAACCGCGGTTTTCCAAAATGAAAACCGCGACAAAACCGCGATTTTGTGATTTTTACGTTTTTCAAACCGCGACCAAACCGCGAGTTTTAAAAACCAGAAATATATAAATACCAAATTTGGAGTTATAAATATATAAATACCAAAAAAGGTAATACTCCAAAAGCTCAAAATGAGCAGTTGAGTCTCAAGCTACAAAATTTAATCAGCCAAATATTAATTATAATTTCACAATTTTAATTACCTCTATGTTGAGGCTACGTGGAAATATGACTGATGAGACAATAAAAATAAGGTCACGTGGCCCGCATCGATTTATTGTTGCAACAAATATCGAGTGCGCACATCAATCCAATAAATATTAAGGATTGATTTCTTGTCTCATGGTAGCTGAGTAAAATAATGAGATATTATAAATATAATATCGCTCCCGTCCAATTATTTCAGCTTCAAATTGAGAAGCATATGTTGCATATAATGATCATGATCACAATAATAAATTTATGGAGGTGGAAAAGGTGAAAATATCAGGTAAAGGTCGTATTGACAATTCCACAAAAAATTGAAACAAAAGTGGTGCACCACTATAAAGGGTAAATAATTATTGATAATGAGCGCCAATAATTGTGACATTTTTTTGGTCATATATGAAAGACTATTTTGCCTAAATATTGTCATATATATACCCGAATATTTTTGTGACCTTTACCATGCCTTCAAAATCAAAGGCAAAATATTATGAATTTTATCAATGAAATATGACTCTTTTCTAATTTGTCAAACATTATTTGTCCAAATGGATAAACAAATCATGTGTTCAAATCATGAATCAAATAAAAGCGATATATGTCTTGCTGATTGTGCTACAACGCACACAATCCTTAAAAATAGAGAATATTTCTCCAATTTGAACTTAACCGAGGCTAATGTTCAAACAATATCTGACATCTCCAATTTGATTAATGGCTCTGGAAGAGCAAATATTATGTTGCCTGAGGGAACAACAATTCATGTTGACAATGCCTTATAATCTGAGAAATCCAGAAGAAATTTACTCAGCTTTAAAGATATTCGACAAAATGGATATCACATTGAAACCATGAACAAAAATAATAGAGAATTTCTCTATGTCACATTGATTTCAAATGGGAAAAAAGAAGTGTTAGAAAAATTCTCAGCTTTATCCTCCGGATTATATTTTACTCATATAAGGCATGTCGAAACGAATGTCGTCTTAAATAAGAAAATTAATGATCCAAAAACATTCATTTTATGGCATGACCGGCTTGGTCTTCCAAGATCATCAATGATGCGAAGAATAATTAATAATTCACATGGACATCTTTTAAGGAGCCACAAAATATTTTCAGCTGGTGATTATAATTGTGCTAGTTGTTTTCAAGGTAAATTGATAGTTAAACCATCCCCAAGTAAAATTGTTGTGGAATTCCCAGTTTTCTTAGAACGCATTCAGGGAGACATATGTGGGCCTATTCATCCTCATTGTGGACCATTTAGATATTTCATGGTTTTGATAGATGCATCAACTAGGTGGTCACATGTTTGTTTGCTTTCAACCCGCAATGTTGCATTTGCTAGACTTTTAGCACAAATCATTAAGTTAAGAGCACAATTCCCTGACAACCCAATCAAGACCATCCGTCTTGATAATGCTGGAGAATTTCTATCTCAAGCATTTAAAAATTATTGCATGTCTATAGGAATTACCATTGAACATTCTGTTCCATACGTGCATACCCAGAATGGTTTGGCAGAATCTCTGATCAAACGCATTCAATTAATTGCCAGACCTTTAATCATGAGAACTAAGTTATCAACTTCAGTTTGGGGACATGTTGTCCTTCATGCAGCATCTATCATTCGTTATAGGCTACTGCATAACATGAACATTCCCCAATGCAACTCATTTTAGGTCAACAACCAAATATTTCACACTTGAGAATTTATGTTGGATTTAACTCACCGTCCATTATAAGATACATTGAGCCCTTAAAAGGGGATTTATTTACTGCACGTTTTGCTGATTGTCACTTTGATGAAGCAATTTTTCCACCATTAGGGGGAGATAAGAAACCAATTCAAAAGGAATGGTGCGAAATTGTTTGGAATGCATCAACTTTATCACATTATGATCCACGCACAAATTAGTGTGAACTTGAAGTTCAAAAAATCATTTATTTGCAACAAATCGCAAATCAATTACCTGATGCATTTAATGATGCAAAACAAGTGACAAAATCACATATTCCAGCTGTAAATGCTCCTACAAGAATTGATGTCTCTGTGCAACAAAATGCACAAGAACCAACGAAACGCTTAAAGCGTGGAAGACCGGTTGGTTCAAAGGATACAATTCCTCGAAAGAGGAAAACGGGAGTAAAAATAAATACAAATCAAAATACTCTTGAGAAAACACAAGAATCCTTTGATAAGGGTTGTCAGAACAAGTTGATTCTGACGACGAACAACTTCCTCTAAAAAAAAAGGAAAAAGATGAAAATAATGAGATCTCAATAAATTATTTAAACTCTAGTAAGATTTGGGATCGAAATGAAATTGTTCATGATGATATATTTGCTTTCAATATGTCCTTTGAAATATGTGAAAATGATGATGATCCAGAACCACGATCAGTGGACGAATGTCGAAAAAGACCTGATTGGCAAAAACGGCAAGAGGCTATCCAAGCTGAGCTAAACTCGTTAACGAAACGAGAGATTTTTGGACCGATTGTCTAAACGCCAGATGGCGTAAAACCCGTTGGATATTAATGGATATTTGTACGAAAGAGAAACGAAAAAAATGAAGTTACAAGGTACAAAGCAAGACTTGTAGCTCAAGGTTTCTCACAAAGACCTGACATCGATTATGAGGAAACATATTCTCCTATTATAGATGCAATCACATTTCGGTTCTCGATAAGCCTTGCAGTTTCTAAAGGGCTTGATATGCATTTAATGGATGTCGTTACAGCATATCTGTACGTATCCTTAGATAATGAGATATATATGAAAATCCCGGATGGATTTGTAATATCCGATGAAATAAAATCAAAACCTCATAACATGCATTCTATAAAATTACAAAGGTCTTTGTACGGATTGAAACAATCCAGACGAATGTGGTACAAACGTCTCAGTGATTATTTACTGAAAGAATGATATGTAAATAATTCGCTTTGCCCATGTGTTTTCATTAAAAGATCATCAACATGATTTGTGATTATTGCCCTATATGTTGATGATTTAAATATAGTGGGAAACCACGACGACATCGTTAGAACATCCGAATACTTGAAAAAGGAATTCGAGATGAAAGAACTTGGAAAAATAAGACTTTGTCTTGGTTTGCAAATTGAACATTTTTCAAGTGGAGTACTTGTCCATCAATCAAATTATATTGAAAAAATATAAAAGGATTTTATATGGACAAGGCACATCCATTGAGCTCTCCAATGGTTGTCAGATCACTTGAAGTGGATAAGGATCCATTTCGACCTCATGAAAGTGATGAAGAGCTAATTGGTCCGGAGGTACCATATTTAAGTGCAATTGGTGCACTTATGTATCTTGCAAATTGTACAAGACCTGACATTGCTTTTGCTGTCAACCTACTTGCAAGATACAACTCTTCACCAACTCGAAGACATTGGAATGGTGTTAAACATGTTTTTCGATATCTTTGAGGAACAAGTGACATGGGTTTATTTTACTCGATAGGGGTAAAATTGAATCTCCAAGGTTATGCTGATGTTGGATTTTTATCTGATCCCCACAAGGCCCGTTCTCAAACGGAATATGTATTCATCTATGGTAATATTGTTGTATCATGGAAGTCAGTAAAACAAACTATGGTTGCTACTTCTTCCAATCAATCTGAAGTACTTGCAATTCATGAAGCAAGTCGTGAATGCGTTTGGTTGATAAACATGATTGAACATATTCAAGAATCATGTGGATTGTCTTCAATAAAAGCTCCAACCATATTATATGAAGATGATGCAGCATGTATTGCACAATTAAGTGAAGGATTCATAAAAGGGACAGAACAAAACATATTTCACCAAAATTCTTTTATGCGCATGAGCTTCAGAAGAATGGTGAAATTGATGTCAAGCAAATCCGATCGAGTGATAATCTTGCTGATTTATTTACAAAAGCCTTACCAACTACGACATTTAAAAGGCTTACATATGGTATTGGCTTGCGTAAACTTAAAGACATTGCAAGTAAAGAAACTGAACAAGTTTCACCCATGTTCACATGAGGGGGGAGTCATTGATTAGTGTATTGCACTCTTTTTCCCTTAGCTATGATTTTATCCCATTAGGTTTTCCTAGCAAGGTTTTTAATGAGGCAATCTTAACAATATTATACCCATCTTAATATTTATGAGAATAGTGTACTCTTTTTCTTTTACTATATTTTTTCTCACAGGGTTTTTCTTAATAGAAGTTTTAACGAGACACAATCTCTAAGCAAGTGTCATCCAAGGGGGAGTGTTGTCGAATATGGATGACCATACATGTACACCAACATATTGTGTAGTAATGTAACTTGTATTTCTCACTTAATAGTACCTCCACTTGTCTATGTATTGTCATGTTACTTGTAACCATTTTCAATGTACACCAACTCTTCCATGTATTGTCAAATTACTTGTAATGTATTGTATAACATGGGGTGTATGTGTTACTTGTACACATTGTATAAAGTACATTTATCATTATCACCAAATGACCTATATAAAGGGTGCCAACCTCATTGTAAAAACACACCAAGTTGAATGAAAACTTCTCATTTCAACTATCTCATTTCTTCTCTTCTCCTTTGTAGTAGCAGTTTGTAGTAGTAGAAGTTTTTAGTCTTCTATTTCCTTCTCTAGTTCTTAGCTAGTTTCAATTCAATTTACAACAAAATATATATATATATATATATATATCGAAGCTTCCCCTCAACTAATCTCAGACTTGGAGTTGGTAGGACATTTAGTGGTGGCGCCCCTGACCAAAAATTTGAAAGGGACTCCATTCCCACGACAATCCATAGTACTTTGTGGGTACATATATAGATCAATAATTTAGAATGATTCACTTGTATAAGAGACTGGAAGTTAATATATATTGGAGTCTCAATATTGGAGGTAATTAATAGGTGTCTTTCTCTTAAAAAAAAACCTAATTTTTGTCCAAATAAGAAATTAAATAACAACTGCTTATTCCTTTGACTGTTTTACAACAGTGCTATTCCACGAGTATTTTTAAAATATAAAGTGAATAAACATTTTAATAATGTAAATATATACATTATTAAAAAAACCAAAATATAGACGAGTTGGAATATTTGTAGTAACTCATTTGTAACCATTAGATTCTAATCTAACATATTAATCTGAGTCATAAATGTATAAAAAATTTAATACACAACACATTTTGAGTGATTTTCATGACACGATTATATATTTAAGTTCTATTGTAAAATTTGTCATATATATATATATATATATTTATTTTACTACAAATCTACATAATATCTAGTTATCTACTCATAATAATACACACAATATATACTCGCATGTTTTGGTCTTAATTAATTAATGATGCATATTTTATAGCTTGTAAGCTTTTTATAGATCTAATTTCTTAGCTAAAAGTAAAGAAAATGACATCGACATAATTACCCGACAAAAGCTTTTACAAGTAACATCATGATTGTGATTGTTGGCTATTGATTCTAGCTAGAAATAACATCATAGGTATGCTTAATCTAAACTTCAAAGATAATTTTGATGGCTCGTAACTATATACTTTTGTTTGTTTAGATTTCAGTCAAGACCTAGCTACTGTTAAAGGGTCGGTTATGTGGCTCAGTCAATCTCATGATTTTAAAATTAATTAACCATGTACTACTTTCAAACCAGCAAAGAAGAAATAAATATATACACATAATTAATTAAGTTTTCAAAATTACATAAGATTGCTAGAATTTAAGCCAAATCAAGTTTTGGTGTTTGAATTCAAAAAGTTAGGTTAAATCTTTTTAAATGTGCGTAAGGGCCAATTAACTTGATTTGATATATATATATTGAAGATCAATGAAGTTGACAAGTTATCGTCACGGAGTAGTTGCAGACATCAGTGGCAAAGATCTTGCATTTCAATAGAGACAATTAAAGTTCGAGTCTCATGGAGTGCAAATTAAATTAATAAATATGTGCCAAATTTTTAGTAAATATTTAATTTTAGTGCTACATAGATCCCTTAATTAGTTTGAATATAATTTATTTTTACTATATATAAATCTTGATAGAATAATTCAGATTCATTATTGATCCTCTTAATTATACTGGTTCGTCGGGCCCATTAAGGTCACTTAACTAGGCTCTCTGGGTTCATTGTGATCCACCTATTTAATTAGGTTATAATAGGCCTACTATAATCAATCAGACCTTTTCGCTAATAAGTTTGAAACTGATCATCGTAAGCTTCTAATTGAGAAACTACTTTTTAAGGGGGTGAAAAAAAAAAAGATGAGCTAATTGTAGGAAAAAAAAGGTCTCACATTAGAGCTTCTAATTGAGAAAAATTATTTTTAAAGCACACCATCAAGAACAATAATAATTGAATTGAGCATGATAGAAAATTTTGATCTATATATACATATAGCTAACCTTAATTAATTTGAGGTCGAGATTTTTTTAATTGTTGTTGTACACAGAATATCGAAGGAGGATTGAACAATTAATATATATTTAATTTGAATTACTCGAGGGACAGCGTGCCTAGCTACCGGATGGCCTTAAGGCTTTTTTTTTTTTTTTTTTTCTAAACTACTTGTGGTCTATTTAGTTCACATGACTGCTTAGCTAATTCATTGAATTAGATGTAATCAATTGTTCATTTCGCATGATTAGATAATAAAATCGGATTAGGTATTCGTACAAACTATGGATTAAACTAAATTAATGGAGTCCTAGAATTTCATGACACCCTTCAACCGGAAGAATTTTTGGACTGGCTGGCGTCAGTTGAAGAAGTCCTAGAATTTAAAAGTGTGCTTCTCATCCAATTAGTGTAAAGACGAGATTGCTCTTCACTTAAATAAACCAAAACAATCAACTGGTAGAGCAAAACAGTGGAGTTTTGGTGCACAACTGGGCACCACAGTTGGAGATACTGCCTCACAACTCTACATGTGCATTTTTGAGTCAGTGGTTGGAACTCAGTGTTGGAGAGCTTGAGCCGCGGCGTGTCATTGCCAGAGCGATGGAGACCGTGATGGGTCTAGGGTTTCTCCTCCATTAATGGAGTGTGGAGTGTGTGGGTGTCGACAATGAAGGGTGTTGCTAGCCAAAGCTGGAAAAAATAACTGGAAAATGAAGTTCCACCATGGTAGGGTTCGGTTTCTCAGTTGCAATGTGAAGAACGATGGTAGGGTTTCAGTTTCTATTTATCAGTTGAAATGTGAAAACGATAAAGCTTGCTTGGATGTTTTTATACGAGGAGGGGTAAAATGGGCATTTTTATTAAATTACTTAAAATCCTATCATGCCAACCGAACAAGTTTTCAAATTCGGATTACCCATAATCCATAGCAATGTAATCCAATGTTTATTAATCCGACCCTATCAAGACAACCTTATCAACTCAACCAAACACACATTAATATTCAAACTATATATTCGACTACTCCAAATTCGCCTCAAGTCACGCATCGTATTAATAGGGATATAATTTTAATATTGATGTTTTCATTCTTAAGACTCAAACTTGAGTCAATACTAGTTAAAATACAATATATAACACGGACGCATCTTGTACGTTGTTCTAACCTCTAACCGTAAAAACTACCTTAATTACAATCTAGTTTATACTTTTAACAACATATATAACAAGGCATAAGTTTGAAAAAAATAATATATTAATAACATTAGAGCGCACATCGAGCTCTGAAATCGATTGTATCATGTATGGTACAAGATTCGTATGTCATTATAACTTTTCCCCTAAATTTGAGTAGAGTAGAGGTTGAGGCCATGCATGTATCATATTTGTAGGTCCAATTAAGCAAGCGTGGTGATGGTGGAGGTGGTGAGGAGAGAATGAATTAATTGAATGGAAAGCACATGGATGGAATGACGTTTTGAGTCGATGTCAATATTCACTATCAAACGGGCGCAGAGAGTTTGCAATATTTTCTCGCTCGCCACCGCACTACGCACTATGTGGGTCCCACCGGCCATCTCTTTTGTCACCTCTGACTTTTGTACTATTATCTACCTCACCACTTCTCTAACTTACATCACATACGTTTTTTTTTTTTTTCGTTTTTTGCTAACTTACACGAAAGTTTTCTTAAAGTCGAAGTTAACTCACAATAAAATTGTATTTTCATGTTTGATTCAACGTTTAATTCATAAGAAAGTTATAAACCTTTAAACAATAAAACATATGAATTGACATAAGTATATCTTTCAAGCTAAAGAGAGATGGATGCGAATAATAAAGATGTAATTAATGAATGATAATTATATATACAAGTCTTTGAAATATAACTTTCATAAAGAGGATGAGATATCTCACACTCTAAGTGTGAGTTGGAAGATAACTTAAAGGAGAGTTGGATTTATAAAAAACCAACTAAACAAAATTAGTTCTAACTTCAATTCATGACAAGTAATCCTAAAAAAAAAAGAATAAATAGTCGCAATAATCTCAAACTTTCACTTTTGTGTCAATAATTGTGTCTAAATAATTTCAATTTTTATTTTTTGTGTCAATTTTGACTCAAATATTATTTTTAGATAAATTGAGGTATGACATTTGAAATTGATAAATTAAGTTGCTAGCTAAATGAGTTGGTTTAAATTTTGACATCAAAATAATCTCAAACGACTTTAAGTTTGATCGGCATTAAACTAATTGTTTGTCTTTGTATGGGTTGTAACATTTTAAATTTACAATCAACCCCCTTTATTTCTTAAAACTTAAACAACTTCATTAAAACAAAACAACTTTACTGATTTCATATTTCACATCAACATTAATATACTTTAAAAAAAAAGTAATTGGACCAAAATTGACATAAAACACAAACTTTAAGATTTTTTAGACACAATTATTAGTTTGAGATTAGTTAGACACAAAAGTGAAAGTTTGGGATTGTTGTGACTTACTCCCCCCCCCCCCCCAAAAAAAAAAAAAAAAAAACATTCTAATCTCAAAAAACAAAAACATTTCTCCCGAATCCAAAATAGGAAAACGACTTACATTATTGAAAAAGTGACTAACAAAAATGACCGGAAGAAGTATTATAAGCTAACTTAGAAAGTTCAAAATTTTAAATATTTACTTTTATGTAAGGTATTATATATGCATGGGAAGTTCTACAATAGAACTCAAATATATATCTATGCTATGGGAACCCCTCAAAATATGTTGCTTATTAAATATTTTATGCATTTATAACTCAAAGATTAATGTGTTGAATTAGAATTCAATGTTGGTAAATGTAGTTCTTATGACATTGGTATTTTTGTAGTTCCCACAGTGGTAATACCTTATATACGTGCATTACCCTTAATTATTAGGTGAGGGGCGTTAGTAAAACGCAACATTATTGTATAAGGGTAGTGCTATTTGGACTCATGATACGACCCATTTATATATTGCATGCGTGTCATCAACATGCTGACATGTTTACAGCATGGACCTGTAAGCTCATCTTACACCCGCTAAATTTTTAGGTTAAGTATGTCGGGTTATCGTATCATACACATTTTGCCACCCCTACTTATATATTTGACTAATGTTAATGGATTGGTGTAACATCATGGATGTGGAGAGGATGTCTATCTTATGTGACACTAGATAAACATTCACCTTTCAAAATGGTCTCTGACGGACAATGAATCTATACCATCACTACAAAAAAAAAAGCAAATCAGAAACGGAATTTTCCGTTTCTGATTTGCAAAAATTCCGTCTCGATTGGATTCGAAACGAACGAGACGAATGCGTTAAATCTCTCAAAACGTCGTCGTGATTGGATCGAAACGGAAAATGGATTCCGTTTCGATTTAGAAACGGATCAAAAACGGAATAAATTCCGTTTCGATTAGAAACGAATTTATTCCGTCTCTAATTCCGTTTACGATTAGAGACGGAATAAATTCCGTTTACGATTATTTCCGTCTCGATCCGTTGCTAATCGAGAGACGGATCGAGACGAATTTGATCCGTTTCGATTCATATCTAAAAAAAAAAAAAAAATTAGAGACGGAAATAGCAACGGAATCCAAAGATTCCGTTGCTATTTCCGTCTCTAATTTTCATTTTTGTTTAGTTTTTAAAGTCTTACATATATAGGTCTCAATCCAAGCACATTTAACTTTGCCAATATATAATAAATTGACATTCATACATCGACAATATATATCAACAAATATTCAATTGAGAGAACAAAAATGTAAAAATCAAAAATTGAAAAAGATATATATCCAAAAAAAATTGTATAGTATTACAAATGCTCCAAATTTCTAAGTATTCACAAAACCACCAATCCTATTGTTCAACAACCACAAAAAAAAAAAAAAACTTACAATCCTATAAATATGCACAAAAAGAATTATCAATCGAAAAGTCTTGAGATGTTCTTCAACACCACCTGCACAGCCAAGGGACATTTGAAACAACTTAATAATTGAATAGTTGAACTTAAATTTTTCAGGGACATAAGCATCATAGGAGATAGAGCTAAGGTAGAAGAGCAATGACTCACATCGAACTTATAGTGACGATCCCTGCACTCGACCATCAAAGTCTACAAACAAGCAAAAAGATTAACATTAATTCATTTGAGATTTAAGAATCCACAAACGATGATAAACACTGCATATACTGATTTAAGTAAATTAAATTCTTACCAATCCAGTAGGAGGAAGATAGCAATGTTTGTCATTTTCACTTTTATCTTCATTTTCTAAAAACATATAAGAAAACAAAAATATGCTACCTCATAGATAGACCAAAAAACTCATAAGACTATTTTCAATCAATCCACTTTCACAAGCTACAAAATTTATCATAAGCTCACTCATCTCATTTCAAACTGAGCTTTTTTAACTTTCAAGAACCAAACAATAAACTGTTTAATCCATTTCATAAAGATCGATTTACATTGGCTTTCACCTATTGCAACCACCCCTTATTTTTCAAGCGTGACGGTGACTCCTTTACCTTTATCTAGAGCACACAATATTCTACATAGGTTGAGTTTGACAATATCAACTTGATGAGGAACTAGGATACCTTTTAAGTTGTGAAGTATGAACTTAATGAGTATCAAACTATTGATCACACCAAAAAAAATGATATGGACTTGTTATTGCCTAAATTTAAAGAAGACATATCCTTATTCAAACAACAATGCAAATTATAGATCATATTCAAGTAAAATTTATGCATTAAACCACTTAATCGAATATTTCAATCAAAAAATGAATGAACCAAAACCAATTTTAAATATGTTTTTCATGGATTCTTAAAGTAGTATTTACTTGAATTTATTTAGACTAACTTAAATCATTTAAGGACTCAAACCTCATTCCTAGTTATCTGACTTAAGTCATTCCTGACTTTTAAACCATTCTTTCAAATCAAAATCGACGATTCGAGTAAAACAAGTATGCGGTGAAGCAAAACAAGAAAAATCTCATAAACTTAGTTATCCAATATAAATTGAATGCGATCGACTAATCACAACTAAAAAGATTCAAATCAACTCATTAGAGTCAAGTTCGACTTAAAATTCTCAAATCATAGCATTTAGTCGAAAATCCATGATTTAATCGAAGTCTTTTTTTCAATGGATAAAACAAAGTCTCTTCCGCATCTCAACTTAGCTTCAAGTCTCACCCAAAATGATGATTACTAACTACATTCAATAAAGTTGGATTGAACATATTTCAAGACTTGGGAAAAAAATGAATGAGCTCTCCTTGAAGCGTTTTAAAGGATTTTACCCAAATCAATGCAAATTAGCTACAATCCTTTCGAGACATGAAAAATCATACTAATGATTGCTCGATTAAATCATATCATAGAAACAAAGCTCAATAAAGAATCCATGAGACTTTAGAATCATGCTTTTCCATGCACTTCGTTAAAAGAACAAGTTAAGGTCTCTTTTGACAATTTCATCAAACAAAAGAGCACATTATCCACCAATACCTTTTACAAGGCATGATCACTTTTGAATACTAGCCCAAATCATCAATATCATATAAATTTTTTTCATGGAATGCAACTAACCATAACAACTTAATCAACTTGTCCATAAAACTCATTATATTTGAATCGACCAATAAAAATCCGTTTTTAAAGTTAAACTAAGGATCATTAAAAAAACTTGATGAGCCAATGCGCCCTTATCGACAAGTCCATGTTTTAATAAACTAATTGAGGAGTTAGATTCTCACCATGCCTTCAATAGAGGGCTTCAACTCCAATTTTTCTTTGAAATAACATGTCTAGCAAAGGATCTCTCTCTTTAGTTGTTATTTTGGGAAGAACAAACTTACCTCGACTTTTAGCATTTCCTTCTCAATCACTTGTCTAAGCCTATCGGTTTCCTACAAAGTTCCAAAAAGAATACATTGTAAGCAAGTAGCAAATTTCTAATAAAATTCTAATAAATTGTTTGGCACATTGAGCTGAAACTATAAAAGATAAAATCCGAATAAATAGTTTCTAATTACTACTCATTAGCTAATTATGTCATAAATCTATGAAGTCCGCCATCGCAAAACCTTGACGATTTTGATTCTTCATTTAGTTGCTAAACTTTTCCAATTGGGGCAAGTTGAAACACTAACAAAAATATAGGCCACAGAATCAAGGTATTTTCTAACTTGAATGTAATGGCGAAATAGGAAATTTCAAAGACCTTAGTTCCATATTTGCAAACCACATCCATAAACAAAATAAAACAATTGGAAACTATAAAACAGCCCGATTTCTGCTTATGAATCCACAAACGGCAGAGAAAATTTTAAAATAATTACACAACAACAACAACAACAACATAGCCTCAATTGGATGAAGTAGTAAACACCTTTTTTCTCAAGCCCTAAGCGAAGAGAGTGATGACTTACGGCGCGATGCGAGGGCTCCGGCGTCGGCAAGGACAGCGGCGTTGACAGGCGAGAGGGGACAGCGCGTTGACGGAGGCGAGAGGGCACAGCGGCGTTGACGGAGGCAAGAGGGGACGCGAGGTTAGGGCTCGAGACGAAGAGAAGCGAGAGAGAGAACGCACTAAGAGCGGTGGCCGGAGAGAGAAGGGAGAGCCGTGACCGACTAAGAGACGGAGAGACCACGAGAGAGAGAGGAGAGACGAGACGATCGACGGATCGAAGAGCGAGAGACGACGGACGGACGAGAGAGAGAGAGAGAGAGAGGAGAGCGAGACGATTTGGGATTTAGGGCTTTTGGTTTGTGGGTGTGTTTGGGGGGGGGGGATTAACATCGAGATGTGATGCACAAATCCCAAGATTTGATGAACGGTCATAAAAAATGAAATTTTTGGTGGGAATGTTGGCGCCATTTTTTAGAGACGAATTTAATTCCGTCTCGATTCCGTCTCTAATTCCGTCTCTGATCCGTCTCAAATCCGTCTCTGAATGTTTCCGTCTCAATTCCGTCGCTAACGTTTTAATTTAGAAACGGAACTTATTCCGTTTCTAATTCCGTTTCTGATTTAGAAACGAAACTTATTTCCGTTTCTAATTCCGTTTCTGATTTGCTGTTTTTTTGTAGTGCATGAATTGATGAGTTGACATTTTTATTTTCAATTTTCATAATATTAATAAAGGCCCAAAAAATAAAAAAACTTTAAAAAAATAAAAAAAAGTCCATTCGTATGACGTGGCAGTCTACCACAATGTCTAGAAGTAGACATTATGATAAGCACCCTCCATTTTGATTCCATGCCACGTAAGATAGATATTAATTATCAATCCATGGTCCCATTGGAGAACATTTTTTGGGTTGGATGTGGATTGTGTTTTAGGTGGATCTATTTTCACCCCAATCCATATTGCAGATGCTTTTAGACAAATGGACTCTTTTTAATTCTTTTAAAGTTTTTTATTTTTTTCAGGCCTTTGTTAATATTATGAAAATTGAAAATAAAAAGTGTCAACTCATCAATTCATGGTCTAAATCCATTGTCCATTGGATACCATTTTGAGAGGTGAATGTGTATGTAGTGCCACATAAAATATACATCCTCTCCACATCCATGATGTGACAACAATCCATAGTCTAAATCCACATTATCATTGGAGATGCTTTTACTATGTCAGTATACCAAAGACATGCGCATTGAAAAAATGGCAAAAACGATTTGTCTAGTTAGTTGCCCACTAGCAAGTTCTAAGTGCGCTTACAAAAGCACCATATGCACTGGGCGCGCTTGTTCACTTTGACATAGCTCTTGTAAGCGATTTATTTTATTAACACTTTGGCATAGCTCTTGTAAGCGCTTTATTTTATTACAACGTAAAGAAGTGTTGTATTTATACCCTATTTATTATGCTAAGTAACTGACGTGGAACTAAACATTTTATTTTGAAAATGTCTAACATGGAGGAATTATGGGGCGAGAGATATATCAGGGGGCGGAGTACGTAAGGGGTTTCCCGAGGTGAAGGGGGGCGACTGCCCATCCTGCCTTCTTTGGATCTGCCCTGGGATTATATTGGAATGAAAAATTGTCACTTCAAAGGGTTACAATATACTTCATATGGTAAAAAATATAATTCTTTCTAGCAAAATTTTTTTGTCAAAATTATAAGTCATTTTTAGGAATTCGAGAGTGTTTTTTTTTTACCAATTATACCCTTATATAACTCAAATATTTATGATTCTTCAATTCATTTAATATCAAAGGGGGTATATGTCAAATATACTTGTAATTAAAGTAGTCTTAATTCTTGTGCTCTTACCTTAAGCGATTTATATTTATGATTGGAAGGAGTATATTGTTGCTCTTCAAAAATTTGTAATAAACAAAAAATAGTACAATTAAATAGCTCAATAAACACATGATTTGGATATAGTTTCAAATTGCGTATATCATTTTGCAGTATGCTCCTTGAGTTCTCGTATGAGTATTAATATATACAATGGGGGCCTAAAAAATAAATATTTATGTCATGAGAGCATCATTTTAAGTAAAATCATTTTTTGACAAAAAAAAATAAAATCATTGAGTTTTGATCTAATGATTAATAGACTTATACATTAATTGCAATACACGAATTATTAAATGCTTGACAACACATAAAAATATAATTATAGATATATATTCGAGCTTTAATATTGTATGATTACCACATATATATATATATATATATATATATATATATATATATATATATATATATATATATATATATATATATATATATATATATATATATATATATATATATATTAAAATTAAATATTGAAATAAGGGTGGCATGTCGAGTATTCTCATTGCGGAGGAAAATTAAATTAGATTAGTCAAAAAAGACTTTCCAACAAAAAAAAATAAATTAATATAGGAAATTAAAGAGAATGTGAAAGAAGTAGAAGAATCCTGCCCTTCACACTTTAACTTAGTCAGAAAAAAAGAAAAACCAAAAAAAAAAAAAAAAAAAAAAGTAACCAACCACTATGCATGGTACATGTCCACACAATAAACCCACCCACAAAAAATAATAAAAATATGAAAAAATATTACTAAAATATCTCTATAGATTAGCTAGAAAAATGAGGCTAAATACTATATACTATTGCACAGTTAATTATTAACCTCAACGACAACAAAGATAAGGCAAAAAGGAAAAAGAAGGGTCTTTTACATCTCCCCATATGGGAATCTTACACTACAAATGATAAAACCACCTGTCATTCTTTTATGCTTTTAAGGCTAAAGGAGGTGAATTTTCTTCTCTTTCAAGGCATCATCTCTCTCTCTCTCTCTCTCTCTCTCTCTCTCCATGGATACTGCACAGTGGCCTGTACAGGTAACAGATCCAATTAAGCATATTTGTTGAAGTTTGATTGATGGTCTCTCTTCAAGGGTTGTATATATTATAGATCTTCTATCTCAACCGGATCTACAACAATTTTTCAACTAGATTTTATAAATTCTCCATTCTTAGGGTTTATATAGTGAAAGTTTCTTTATTTCTTTTGTTTTCTTTGGTTGGAGATGGTGATGATGTTGTATATTGTTTCTTCATGAACTTTTTTGATTTTTTTTTTTTTTTTTTTTTAAAGTTGATGAGTTCATTTATATATGTGAAGTTAATTTCTCTCCACTTTGTTCTTGAATAAAGCTTAAAGTACTGCGCTTTTTTCTCTTTATCTTTATCTTTTGTGTGATGAAAAGGTCAGTGGATGAGAAAAAAAAAAGTTAGTGTTTGTTACTATCATTTTGTTTTTCTTTGATGGTGTGATCTCAAAATAAAGTGAAAGCATCATATAGCATGCTCATCTTCTTTCACTTGTTTGTCTCTTGTTGTTTCATTTAATTTCCCCATAAGCTTTTCACATATATATGTATATATATATATATATATATATATATATATATATATATATATAATCTTAATTTCTTCTATTCATGATTTTAATTTTGTTTAGTTTTTTTTTTTTTTTTTGATTTAATTATGATAATCATCAGGAGATTGGACTTATGAAACCAATGGAAGAGATCATAGTCCCCAATCATAATAATAATGCATGTTCTTCAAGAGTACCAACAGCAGCAGCAGTAACAACAACAACAACATCTCATGTGTTGGATCAGAAAATTAGGGCAACAAGACCTCAGAAGGAACAACATGCTTTGAACTGTCCAAGATGCAATTCAACAAACACCAAGTTTTGTTACTACAACAACTACAGTCTCACTCAACCAAGATATTTTTGCAAGACTTGTAGAAGGTATTGGACTGAAGGTGGGTCTCTTAGAAATGTTCCTGTTGGTGGTGGTTCAAGGAAGAACAAAAGATCTACATCATCATCAACAACCACAACACCATCTACAACAACAACAACAACGATGGCGACGACGATGACGACAACAACAAAGTCTTCCTCTCATGATGAAAACCCTAATAAGGTCATGATCAATAATGAAGGCCATGACCTCAACTTGGGATTCCCACTAAGCCAAGATTATCATCATCATCATCATCATCATCATCATCATCAAAGGGTAGTCCATGAATTTGTTGATCAATTACCTAATATTGATCATCATCAAAACAACAACAATAGCTCATCATGTTCTACTGCCAATACTACCACTACTCCATCCTCAATTTCAGCTTTGGATTTGTTGAGAAGTACAGGAATTGCATCAAGAGGTCTCATGAGTTCTTTGATGATGCCCATGCCAATGCAATCAGTTATTCCAGACATCAACATTAATAATACAGTTTACTCATCTTCATCATTATCATCATCATCACCACAATTAGGGTTTGCTTTGCAGGACTTCAAGCCAACCCTAAATTTTGGTGTTGATGGGCTTGGCTTGGAGGGTCATATGGGGGTCTGGTACAAGGGGTTAATCAAGCAAGTGGTACTAATAATGGGAGACTTTTGTTTCCATTTGAGGAGTTGAAACCAAGCACTATTAATGCAAATGCAACAACAACAACAACAACTACTACTACTACTGCGGCGGCGGCGACCAATTCCAATGATCAATATGAGAACCACATTAGCAATAGAGGAGTTCAAGGAGAGTCCACAAATGGGTATTGGAGTGGAATGTTGGGTGGTCATGGTTCATGGTAATTGATGAAGATCATGTTCAGCATTAATAGAAGCTAAAAAAAGGTGAACTAACAGGTCAATAGTATTATACAGTATGGGCTTAATTAATTAATCTTCTCTTTAATGATTCTTGGTTTGTTATTTAATTTGACTGGCTTTGTCTTTCTTTAATTAAATATATAGTAGTACTCATCCTACTATCAATTAGTGATCAAAACTTGAAGCTTATTTTAGGTTGGCTTCAATGGGTGCTTCTTAATTTGTTTGGGTATTACATTAGTTACATATATACATTGATGAGATGGAAGAACTAATTGGTGGTACTCAAGAAGCCCATCTTTTTTCTTGGGCAACTTCTACTGATGTATATTTTGATCTTCTTCTATCAATATCAAATGGGAACCCAATATGTACAATGTTATTGTATGTTGCTATTTTGGGGGATTTTATTGGTGAGAATAAATATTGATGTTTGTATTAATATAGTTTTTTGTATCATTTCTAGTGGGTGGAATTGATATTGAAATGTGGTTTTGAAAATCTTTCCACCTTTACTTTCCTTTTCTCACTTTTCTAGCTTTTCTTCTTTTTCTTTTATGGGAAACAGGTCATGTGTGTGCATTTTGATGAGATTCTCCAGCCATGAAACCACACAAATTAATGAATCAAGTATGACTGTAAGAGCCGAGGAGATTATAATTAACAATATATTAGGACATGCCACTAGAACATTTTCGATTTTTAATAGAGATTTTAAAACCCTTATTAAATAAAGTGTTATTAAATGTCATGTGAAAATGTGTTATGTTTTAATTTTTAATACATGTATTACATAGAGGTTTTTTAAAACTCTTATCAATTAGGTGTTATTTAATAACACCCCCTTTAATAGAGGTTTAAAAACCTCTATTAAATACCAAAATTGTTCTAGTGTGCATACCCCATTCAGGCCAGTATATATATGTAATTTTGAAAGCAACAAAACTTTATTTTAAAGTAGCTAAAAAACTTTTAAATATGGCGAGAAACAATGTAAAAATAAATCCCTACTAATGTAGCGAGAGAATTGCACGTCGTCCCTATAATAAATTGATAAATACGCATCCCTCCTCTGAGAATATCAATACAACTAGGTTGAGCCCATATCCATTATGGCGTTGCACTCGTATTGAATCAGTTAGGCTGAATCCGAATCAAGTATATATTATAGAAATCAACCTCATTGTATACATATTTATATATAGTTTTAAGATCCCTCCGAAAGATGTCACAACAAGAAATCTTTTTTTTCTTTTATCTTTTTTTTTCTGGTCTCTTAGATGCATATATACCCTAGCTATCACAGGTAATTTTTGATCCACGACATGTGCTAATTGAGATCTTAAATTTCACACAGAAATTAATGGCTGTTATATTCCATGCAATATGCATATATATATATATATATATAAGTACAGTTAGGCCGCTGCCATTTAACAAATTATTAAAGCCTTAAAAATACTAAGTGGAAAGCACATCAACTGATTAAAGTCTCGATTCAAATTACTTTGGATCGACTACATACATGCATGGATTGAGCAACTTGACTATATGGAAAGAACATTCAAGGAAAAGAAAATATCATTATATACCTAATTAAATATCAAAAAAGAAAAAAAGAAAAAGCCTCTCTAGTTATAAGACCTGCATATGTTAATCATTCATCCCTTGATTACCTAAGGAGGCTAGGTGGTGTGATGGTTGATCGGGTTGCTTCAAACTTAATTAGTGGTCTCAAGTTGGAGCTCTAGGTGTGGATTAGTCCCTTTATTATAATATTTGATGGAGAGTTTTGATGCTATCTAGCTAGTGATCTTGCTCTACTCAAGCTCGAATTAGTTGAGGCCCATTGAGCTTCGAATACCGAGTGGCTTAAACAAAAAAAATAAAAATAAAATGGCAATATATATGTTCCATTAATATCAATCTAATGTTGCATGTGTTTGACACCTTAAAATGTGTTTAGGACCTCTCATGTGATGTACCTTCATCACCTTCCATTCAAACTTTTAAATTCGTTGAACGTTTGGACAATTGGACCTCCAGAATGCTCTTTCCATTAAAAGCTGCCTCGGCGCCAGTTACATAAGGTTTAATCTTTCAGGCATATGCTATTAAATTATGAGGCCATGCATTTGTGTGTGTGTATATATATATATATATATATTTATACTTTTAACCAAACTCCTCACTAGGGGCACGTCTAGTGGATGTATAGTACAATTGGCAAAAATATAAGATGATAAGAAGCTAGCAGATCCTAGCTATAATATATAAAAACTTCATATATATTCACAGTAGTCTTTTTTAGGCGATTACAACTCATAAGGAGCAAGCTTGCCCTTTAAGAGACATTTTTATTTCATTACAAGTTAAAAAAACAATTACAAATATATTGACGTTTTGCGAACAGATTTGATCGAGAACATATGTGGTAGAAGGAGTATTGTCCGATTCACCTCGAGTCAAGCGAATTTAAGGAGATAGAGTATTAACTTAGTCTCAATTTACAATTTCTTCAATTCTTCAAGTTCATAGTATTTTCAACATCAATTTAGACATAACTACACCAAATAAAGCAGTGGAGGTTCATGATCCCAACAAGCAGCTAGTATTGTCAGATTCACCTTGAGTCACGCGAATTTGATTTACATATACATACGAGCCAATCCATTCATTTTTCTGTGCGTCCATGCAATCATATACATCAATCTACATGTTGAGTTCAAATCTCAATAGGTGAATGAACGCCAAAATTAATAATATTGACAAAGGAACAATTATATTCCGAAGAAGATTGATGATGTAGTAGCCATATAAGACATTAATTAATTATAAAAAATTAGACTTTACAATATGTATATAATATACGTTGTGTTAAAAGTTCTTATTTTTATTTTTGTAACCGTAGGTGTCCAAACCGGCTTGATCCCTCCTCATTAAGGTCGGCCTAACTAATTAGGGATAAGAGAGTACCCCTACCACTAACTCAAATGTTGAAGGAAAAAAGTGCAGCGGATGCGAATCGAACTAGGCCATCACCTCTACCTTAGTCAATATTTAATTAATTAAGTGTTTATGTGTACCTTCTTCTTCCTTATTGTGTTTTTATTTTCCTTTTTTAAAAAAAACTACCCGATACTGGGATCTGCCTATTTGGGTAGGCTCACTAGATGAAGACAAACTTCTCCCTCTAAAGTTTTAACAAGACTCCGCACCTAAAGCTCGAACTCAAAACTACTAGTTAAGACTGACGCGACTCGAACCATCACTCAAACCCCTTTATATCAATTTCTAAGCAAATTAAAAGATCTTTTTTTTTCTTCTACAATAATATGTTGTTTCAACGTCCCCGAAAATAATGCCTCATCTATTTCACTATAGATATATCAGCTGATTTATTTGTTTTTATTTTTCTTAAACTTGAGTCCCACACTTACCTACATGTCAACACGCAATATTCATTACAACAGTTAAAGTCAATGTTTGAGATAGCGTTTAATAAAATAATTTTAGAAAAACATTGAGATACAAACTAACCTAGGACTTCTCCAGTATCCTGTCAAAATCAAGATAGCTTAATTGGTTGGTTCACAAGCATTTCAAGAAAGGACAATGATGATTTCACGATTTTTTTAACATAGTTTGTCACGCACTATCGCTACATACTTGATTGGAATATATAGCTAATTAGCTATACATTAGTCAAGAATGTTGATATATAATATATAATATATAGCTACATACTTGATTGGAATATATAGCTAATTAGATATACATTAGTCAAGAATGTTGATATATAATATATATGTAAACCAACAAGAAAACAATCTTGCAAAGTATAATATAAATCCAAGTGAAACTTTACTTCTCTCTATTCCTCCGATTTGCCTTTTAGGTTGAACCCGCCTCGAGCTGCGAGTTAACACATCTCTATCTCAAGGTGTATAACGTTGATTGTTATATACAGATCATGCATTCTATTACGCTATTATAATATTTTCATTTCTTTTACTATGCTCAAATCCTGATCAGTGGTGTCAAAGAATCTCCGATGAGATGGATGAAGCGTCACTTATCAAAAAATAAAATTTAAAAAAATCATAAATTCGACTCCAATTTAAGTCACAAAAAAAAAAAAAAAATAAAAAAAATCTTAGTGATTGGTACATAAACTCCTTTGACTTTAGGTTGAAATAGTAGCTGAGCTATACCCTTAAATTCAACTCCTATCATCACCCTATTGAAAAATTGAATACTATATAATCTAAAAAATTAACAAAATTGACAATAAGTGCATTTTATAAAAACAACAGTTTAGCTCAATAGGCAAAAATGCCTAAAATTTGCACTTCTTGCCAAAGATATAGTAATCTTTGAACATTGAGAAATAAATCCCAACATTTTGTTTCGATAGTAAACTCTATCATGTCGCACCACAAACTCTATACATCAACAAAACATCAATTGTTCATCTACCGTTGATGCATCATTCTTTCATAATTCAGGACCTTAAGAAAATGAAACCCTTAACACCTCAAAACTAATATTTTCGCGGGAAGCCTTAAATCGCGAGGGTCTTAAATTCCATCAATCTATAAAGAACAAGAAATTGGAAACCATAAAATATGAGGGAAAAATCAGTTTATATGATATCGGAAAAAGCTCAAGTAGAACAAAAGGAAATAACTCCCCACTTATCCAAAAACAAGGAACACAGTGACTTCTGTACAGGGGATATGATATGAAACGTTCAGTGAAAGGAAGGAAAAAGAAAGGAGGATCAGAAACTTTTACAGATGCAGTAGAGGATCCAAAATGTCAGCTCTTCTTATAATAGGCAACCATCACTGTTCGGCGTTGATACCGAATATGCGGACCTTGTGCATGTTTGGGAACTTGGCGATCACCAGAACAATCACTGCAAGAGTGTTGAGGAAGAGAACTGGTTGGTGGTAGTCAGTCGTGTGCGAGGCTATCAGATACCTGCAAGAAATGCGGGCATGTACGTCACGATTAGACAATTTATTTGCGCAAGTTATAGTCAATATTCATGCTGTTTATTTTGGAGCAAAAGTAGTGCAAATAACAATAATAGATACATTCGAAACAGTTCAAACCCATGAATGGCAAAATATGAGAATAGGAGTAAATAGTAAATCAACTGAATTCAATGTTTAATCCGTATTCATTGTAGTTGTACCAAGAGGATATGGAAGGAAATGTTTGCAGATTTCGGAAGACAGACATCATATCTATGGAGTGGGATATCATTTTCTCAAGTGGGAACTTCACGAGTCTCCAAGACTTTCAAAATTGCGCAGAATGCATCCACTTTGACAGTAATTTGGTACATATGGCTTGAAACAAATAGGAGGATTTTTGAACGAAGAAAAACAATGCAAATGAAGAGTTATGGGAAGGTATCTAATACAATTAAAAACTTGGGATACTCAATCAATGTAAGGAAGAAAAACTAGAAATCCATAGAGGGATGAGGAGCATCTAACGTATTTGTGGGATGTGATATCTATTAGGACTGTAATGCCGATTTCATTATTGTTGGCGAAATAACTTATGTTTTTGTACTTGTAAGACCTTTTTACTAATGCAAAATTATTTCCTATAAAAAAAATAACTGTAGTAAAATAGTCCAAGCAGTTCAGAGAATCAGTTTGATTCACGGCATCTTGAATGGGCAATTTAAATGGGGTTAGTCTCATCCGCAGTTGCAAGACTCGAAGATGCAGTGATTCCCATGAGATATTAATTCACGACGTTTGCATAAACATGACAAAATTAGGTTTATGACAGATACAGATACAGATACACATCAACATAAATCATATAGTTGTATTCCTACCAATAACCTAAAAGATAGGACCAAAATCATGTGATTCTATTCAAGAAATGACAAGACAAAAAAAGGAAATTTGTTCAATCAATCAAGAATATGTTCAAGAGCCAAACATAAAGAAATATACTCACAAGACCACAGGAACAACAGTTAAGAACTTTCTGTTTCGCGTGAGCTGCTTCCCATTGTCAATCTGCTCCCACCAAGTCAATCCATTATAAATGCCTTGATCTTCAGCAAATGGAGTTCCCTTCTTCCAGTGAAAGAAGTGGTAAGTGACCTAAAAGAAGAGCCATATTAAGCCAAAACGCATAGGTGAGAGTAAAGAAGAGACATTTTAAGCCATATTAACGTCTGACAGAACTTGATAAAAAAATACTACTAAAAATGATAACCTGCAAAGAACATGGCAAAAAATGTTAGATAACTGAATTGATGTGACTCAAAGTATACAACACGGGTTTCCTAGAAAGAGCATGGGAGCTCAGTAAGATCCCTCCTGCTATTCATCACTGCCCTTTGCTAGTTGCCACATCTTTTCTGATCAGCATAATTTGGCTTGGCCTTGTCAACATAATAACTGATTTATGCATTATACACATTACGTACAGTAGAACTTTCAGGCATTTTATTCTTATTTACTAGTTGCTTGGTTAAATACTTGGTAACATGCACTTGAGCACTTCCTACGAGATAAAATATTAAAGAACATAAGAAAACAAATTCCAGCCCACATACATATATAAAAATAAAGGAAAAAGAAAAAAATCGTTTATTTAAGTCCCATGGGAAGAGAAAAGGGATTTCAGCCTGCATGTTCTTGCAGTTGGAGTTGTTTACAAGTCTCTGCTTTACTAATCTCACTCCAATTGACCTCTATAATGTGTCACCGACTCACCGCTTAAAAATAGGAAATGAAGTGTTCAACACGGTAACATTAATTTCAAAGTCATTGCTTCCCTTCCTCATTATAAATAGAAAAAAAAATTCTGAATACCTTCCAATCTAGGACATGTATGGTCAAAGTCAAGTTGCAGCGGTCCGTAACCTTAACACAATTTACAGCACCACTTAACTACAAATTGCATTGCTTCTGTTGAAAATAACTGAGCAAAAGTTTAAAGTAACAGGCCTAATTAGGAGGGATTTGAATGGTTTGCAAAGCTCACCATCAATTGCACTTAATCGAGCACAATGGAAAAGTTTGATCCATGTAGCCGACCCCAGTTAATTTGGGACTGAGGCTATGTTGTTGTTGTTAACTATTTAAGAACAGCCCAATCTAATGAATTCGCTTCTTATTTTCTGTACATAGCATAAATCTTCTATAGGTTCTCTTTTCCACGTAATGAAAAAGAAAGCATTTTGACTATTATCCAACAGAAACAAAAATGAAAACATACGATTGGATGACAAGGAGTTCTAAATATGAAAGACCGAAACTAAAAAAAAAAATCCCAATCTCAAAGCACATCCAGAAAAGTAAGTACCTATAGTTATTTCTTAAGGGCATGCTATAGTGGATATCATGTAGTGTTTTCAAGGTGTCACCTAGGTGCCGCCTAGGCCACGCCTTAGGCAGTTTGAAGGCCCACCACCCAGGTCATTGATTAGGCAGGTGGTGTGCCTAATTAAATTTATTAGAGGGGGGTCTTTGCCAATATGAGAAAATGCCTCATCTATAATCCTGATTCAACTGTAACCCAACCAACTTTCACCCTCACCATCCTCAATTCGCACAAAACAACAGCCTCAGGCAGGCCTCCCACCTTACTGCGAGCATCCCACAACCATCTTTGATAACCCCCACTCATTGATGCATGCAACTCTTTGTGCAATGAAACTTTGAATTTTATTGTGCTTCTCATTTATGCGTGTTAAATTTTATTTAGAAATATGGTTAAAAACGTGTGGGAGACTATAAGTTCACCAATATGTGCCTTACTATAGAAGGGTCTCTAAATAAATTATATAATTTTTAAGGAGGGTCTAAGTACATATTTTTGTTTGCGTAAGTCCTGGCTAGGCTAGGTGGGCAGACTACCTAGGCCCTGCTTCACTGCCTTGAAAACACTGATACTATAGAAGATGGTCTCCCAAAGAGTTTTGTCTAAATTTTTGTTTCCATCAAATATCCAATTTTTCCTTCTAACCAAAAGAAACCAACCATAGAGAGTGAGATGTTTCATAGGAACTTCCTTCACGATCATAATCCATCGAAGGATCCTTCTTTAAGAGATATACATAAAATTAAAGCTTGTAATAAGTTTGTCCCCAATCTTCCTTGAGAAGTCTCAATGACAATGTGAAAAAGGTGCATTCCATTGCTTTAACGTCTCTACTACATAGGAGACACCAATTCAGAGATAAACATAACACAACATACATTGTTGTAAGCTCATAAATCGTAGACTCGTAAAAGCTTCAAGAATTCAATTTTACCTCAGGCCAATTTTCAATCAATAAACTTAATTTCCAAGGGGCTTCAGTTGGCTTCCACGAAAATGAGAACGTTTGCAAAGGTGGAAAATGATACTTCTTCTAGAGGGCCTCCATTGTCCCACTACTCCTATTAATCATGTGTTCAATTTTGACCCAATAGAGATCATACTTCACTTTGTCTTTGTTACACACAATGAACTTTCTAGTATGTCCATATCTTCATTTTCTTCATCTTCTCACAAAAGCAATTACTTGCACCTAAGGGTGTGTTTGGTACGCAGAAATTTGAGGTGGGAATTTAAGTTCTTGAAAATTCAATTCCTAGGAATTTATTATACAAGAATTTAAACTCATGGGAATCAAATTGCATGGAATTACAATTGCCATGAATTTAAATTCATTTGTTTGGTTCCAAGAAGGAAAATTATGATTGGAATTTGAAAAACCAATTCTTTTGACTTTGTTAATAAATGATGTATCAAATAATTTATTTTCTTAGTACTAAAAATTAATAAAATCTTATAAATGTCTACTAGACCAATTAATAAGACAATTTAAATATTTTATTCTTCAAAAAATAAAAATATTGAACAAATGTAATTACAAATATAATTAAATTTCATAACTTTTAAAAGTTTTAGAAAAACAAATATTAGTTTTTACATAATAAATAATAAGTGCACCAATAATACAAAATTGCAAAGTCAAACTCCAAGTATTTTTTTTTTCGGACACATAGCCGTACACAAGTCGGTCTCAAATTAATCGACTCTTTTTTAATAGCTAGTAGACTTTTTTTTAAAATTAGTCAACTTTTTCTTAATTCTTGCAACACATATTTTTTCTCACTTTCTAATTAGTCGATCATAATCCTTCTAAATTAGAAAGAAATAAAAAAAAACACGTGTTGCATAATTACTAATGTGTGGTAGGTCCCACACATAACAAACATTCGTAAATTAGGTTACCCAACTTTACAAATTGTTTCAAGGAAGTCCTTGACTCATCATGATGCAGGAATCGAGTGAGATGGATTGTGAATCCCACATTTGTGTCAGGTATACATATCTGAAACATCTGTTAAATGTCAATTTTGTAGCCAAAATGGTGGAAGGGGGCACTCATGTGTGGGATTCACGATTTATTCCCGATACAAACATTCCCGCGCTGAAATGCGTGTAACACATGGGCATTCGAATTCCCAACAGAAAAGTAATCTGAATTACTTATTTGAAAAGATTTGTAAAGTTGGATGATCTTATTGTTACAAATAAGTTTAGTGATCATAGTCTTACAATTTGTAAGGTTAGGTGAATTTATTGTTACAAATAAAAGTTTGGTGACCAAACAACATTACAACAACAAAGACTCAATCCCAAATTAATTAGGGTCAGCTACATGGATCAAACTCTTCCATTGCGCTCTATTAAGTGCAGATGGCGTGCTTTCCAAATACTTTAACTCCCTCCTAACCAATGCGCCCAAGTTACCTTCAGTCTAACCCTACATCGTCAAATTTCTTTAGTAATTATTGAATGGAGTTTTCTAGCAGGGTGTTACAATTTGAAAAGTTAGATGACCATGTGCGTAATTAACCCCATTAACACTGTTCCTAACCTAATTCACCTGGCAATTCAGAAGAAACACTTATTTACCACTAATTATCCTTATTGTAATCACCTTTCATTCCCAACAACAACATAAAAAATTAAAATTAGTATACAATCAACAAAACGACGAGGTAGGGGCAGACCAAAGTTAACATGGATGCATTAATTAAGAGGGTTTTGAATGGTTTGCAAAGCTCACCATCAATTGCACTTAATCGAGCATAATGGAAAAGTTTGATCCATTTCCTTGTCTTCTTCTCAAGTACAAGAATTTTCGAACCAAAATTAATTCACATATGAAAGACCTATAGGATTCCATATCTATGTCTAAAGCTCATAAAGTTGCAAGGTCTCCATAAAACATTCAACCTAGTCTTCAACCCATCACCGTTGTTTATGCACTTGATAGATCTTCAACTTCATAGGCTATCATGGTAAACTAGAGGTTTCTTCCATATTGGTTCCTAGTTGAGAATAACAAAATGGCTTAGTTACTTCATTAGCTTTTCACAAGCCTAAAAACCCACATATGCCCTTAAGGCTAAAACGTGCTATGCAAAATCCACACATCTAGTTTTCACTTCTCATACATATCTTGTACTGTGAAGTGTAGGATTCAATCTAGCAATACCCTTTTTAAAAAAATCTATGCACCATTATGTTGATTGATTGATCACAATTATTATCTATGTTAATTACTATATATATTTTGTAACCTAACATGTTGCCTCAACACAGATCTCCATATCAACACAGTGTAGACTCACTTTGGTGTTGGCAATTTTTGCACCCATCCACCGAGGCTACTGATAAGGTAGGCAGTACTTAAGTAATTAATTAAAAGTTTTAAACGACAATAGTCAGAAGAAGAAAGCCTCAATCTCAAATTAGTTGGGGTCAACCACATGGATCAAACTTTTCCATTCCGCTCAATATAAAATAAGCAACTCCCTTTCTCATTCACCCTATCCTTACACATCCACTTGCTGCGATAACTCCAAGCACGACTCTAGCAACCTCAATGAACTTGATGATGGAGTTCTTTCTTTTAGAAGAAAAAATGTTTTTTGATAATGATGTTGCTAGTGATAGGTTTTTAGTTTGAGGCTTGAACATGATAATTTTTGTGCATGTACTTATTTGTGCTTGTAGCCAACCCCAACTAACCTCCAACAACTACATGACTTTAAGCAGAGTGAAAACAGTTAATCCAAGTAACTTAACTCCAACTGATTGAAAACTAAAGCTTTGTTTTGTTATTGTTGTACTTGAATTTGCATAGTTGTAACTTCAGAATCTTTAGATTCTAGAATGCATATTACTCAGTGTATTGGTTTATTAGTGCATTTGATTATTCATACTTGGAAATTTGGAATTTCAATGTTTTGGTTGTTGTGCTTTTTTGTCCTAAGAATACATAATGTGACTCAGATTTATCCCTCTACATAGAAATACATACAGATGTATAGAGCAAGAACTTCTAGTTAAATGGCCTTTAATACATTGCATAATTGCTCAGAGTCTCTGCTCTCGGGCCAAATATTTTTTTAAAGCCACATGGGCTTCTTCTTGGCGCTTGCCTTGCCTGTGCACGAACTTAACAACTCTACTTCTACCTAGGCATACTACGTTTGATAACTTGTAAGCTATAGAGTTTCCCAATGGCACCTAACAACAACAAACATAGATTCAGTCCCAAATACATTGGGGTCGGCTACAATGGATCAATGGCACCCAAAATTCTTTAAATAATTAAATCTACCAATGGCACCCAAGAATTCTTTAAATAATTAAATCTACTATCCTTACCATGATATTACACTTTAGTATTTTAAGTTATTTAAAACACACAAACACCTGTTTTCATCTACCTTTTGCTGTTGATATCAACATAATATCATCATAAATGCCATCACATCATGCAGTTTGAGAACAGGATGGAATATCTTGGCTTAATATGTATAACATCGGAACAATCCTGAATGCATTTTAAGGCGTTGATTAGGCATATTACATATGGTACAGGGACCATACCAAGATACATCATATTTCTTTTTGTACAGAGTTAATCCCGTTTCATGGTGTGTTAAGAAACAACCAATTATGAAGGATTATCCATGATCACCTTTTTTCGTGTTCAAGTAACTTCAGGCTTTCATGTGATCAACAACTTGGTGCAAAGACACTTTTGACACTACTAGAAAATCAATTTTTTTAAAAAAGCACCATTCAAGTTGATTACTGCATTCTTCAGAAAACGCTACCCAACAATCTTTCTATTGGTAGCTACCACCCAAAAAGAAGGTTACTACATTTGCAGAGAGCCATCGAATTCATCTCCTTCTAGAATTCAAACTGACTTATCAATTTATAGGGAAATGATAAATTAGACAGCGTCCCAAGCATATCTACAAGAAATCACTTTATCTCTTGTTTATTGGCCAACCTAGTTTTGTCCAGTGAAAACAATTGCTCAGAAAATGCTTTTGTACTATTAGTCAAGTCAAGTATTGCAAATCTTCAATTAATTTAATCATGAAAGATATCATTTTAGTTTAACAGATAATCTAGCTATCTTTCTCTTCTTGGTTGTCACCTACAGAGCAAGAAAATCTAGAGGCGCTACAGATGCAAGAGCATTCCCAAGAATCGGAAAGCTAAATACAATTTCTTGAAAACACTCAAGATTCCCACGAGATAACAAAGAGATAAAAAGCCCTCAAAAGGAGTTTAACGTTAAATTTTAGCTTCTGAAAATTATTACTCAGCTCTAAGTCCGTAACTAGGTTTTTGCGATGTATTCCATAAATGTGAAGGCAAAATTAGATTGCTATGTTATTTTCAAGAACAGTTAAGCCGTGAAAACCACAAGTCAGTCTATCGTATACCTAATTTACCAATTTTGACGTTTTAGCCGTGAAGGCCACAAGTCAGGCTACTGTTTATCTAATTCACCGATCTTAATGATTTTCCTTCCATGGCTAGTGAATTCTTTCCATATTATTGAAAAATCAACCTTTTTTCAGTACCAATTGTTGTAGAACGTGTAACTCAAGTTCATTGAATTCATAATCTGAACAAATGAATCGTCTTTTCACCTTCGCATTCAGCCTCATTTCGACAAGATTGATCCAGCAACCTAATTCTCAAGAAATCCCTAATTTCCCCATCAACCTATAAATCTTGGTGTCTCGTCAGCTCATCATCACAACAACAATAAATCCAAATCACTCAAACAAAAAAATCCTCAACAGCTAACAATCACGCAAATCACAGAAACAGAAACCCTAGAAACCGAAAGAATCCATAAAATCAAACCAAACAAAGACCAAAACAGCAAGAACGGTTAGGATGATTGAAAGAGAGACTTGCTTACAACGAAATGAGCGAGATTGACGATTGTCCAGGCCATGCCAGGAGTGCATCCGAAGACGGACAAGACGAGGAGCCAAGCGAAGAACAAGATCAATATGTAGGTCGTCCAGACGCCTGGGTACATGAACCACTCGGTGTTCTTGTTCAGATCTGGCGGCGGCACTGCTTGCACGTACAGCTTCGCCATTCCCACCGACTCACTAACAACTCAACCAAACAACCAACCAACCAATCAATCGATCGATCGAGCGATCAATCCACCATTAACAACAACCACCGCAGCAACAACAACAACAACAACAACAACCGCAAATCCGATCGAATTAGGAATCCGAGAACACAAATTGAGGAATCGATTGAGAGAGAGAGAGAGAGAAGTGAAAATCGAAGAAGAGATTGATTGGAGAATTGAAGAGGAGGAGTTGGAGTCGTGTTATCGACGAGAAAATACGGAATGAGTGAGGAGGCGAGAACTTCGTGACTGGGCAGTTGGGCTTTCTCGTCTCGTGGGCCCCCACAACACGTACGGCCCGCAAATTTGCATTTCTTGGAATTCATAATGTGCGCATCAAGATGGAGACATATAAAAATCTCGAAGCATAACACGTGGGTCGAAGTCATATGGAAGGCTCTTGAGAGCTAATGTGTCTTGCTTCTGAATACTGAGCGGAGGAATATAGTAAATTAAAGTATCAACGGCGATCGTTGTAGGAAGGTTAAAAACAAGAGAAGGGTTAGAATGACAATAAGTCAATAACTGTACGTTACACTGTAAGACACATTAGCTCACAAAAGTTATATGTGTGCCTCGGGATGTAGGCATATATAGATCTTGATGCATAACATGCGGTCGAGCTAAGTCTCATGGAGGGCTTTTGTCACTCAATGTATCTTGTGGCGTGACATTATTGTTGTCATTCTAATGTTATCTTTCTTGAAATTCAGGACCTTGTTTAAGGGGAACTAAGTATGTTGCCACTACAGGTCGTTACCGAGAAAGGTCAACAACATTGCTGAATTGGTTATTGTTCTCAATGAATTCAGGATTCTGTTAGGCACGCATGCTTCTTGGAAGCTATAACAATTGCCTTGACATCGTATATAGGTTTTGCAAAGCTTTCACAACGTCATGTCAGTCCCAAGGTTTGATTTCATCAAAAAAAAAGTCCGTTACCACTCATACTGGTTCTATTTACACAATCTTAGTACAAGTGGAAATATATATATATATATATATGATGGGGCATGTGCCCTAGGTCAATCCATTAACTGTCTTTATGAATACTTTTAGTTAATAAAATCGAGGATTTCATTTGCCGTTTATTATAATTAATTTTCATGTTTACATTATAATAAGATCCATGGGTATTTATAGAAATATCCTAAATGTCCCTGCATCATTATACTTGGTATAATGAATTAAGACTAGTGTGAGCTTGATTGATGATCATATGATGATTATACGTATAGGGATACACAAGATCACGATACTTGTTAGTCTCAAGGTCACATGGATTAAGTCATATTGTTTCATCATGATAAACTTGAGATTGCTGAGACTTCAACATTAGGAACATAGTGATTTGACACTATCAAACGTTGTCTTTAACCTTAGACGATTATAAAGGTTCTGATTGGTTACTATGTGAGCAATGTGATGAAGTTGTGTAATCGAGATAGAATTTGTCCCTCTCATATTAAGAGATATCTAGTGGATCCTCGATGTGTTAGGTTGTAAAAGGCCTAGTCTAAGTGAATTGATATTGATCAATGTCACTTGGATGTTTTCGGTCTACCTAGAGATCGAGACTAGTACGATTGAACATGTTGGATGACAATTCCATGCCTTATGTTTGATCAAAAGGATATCGTGTGACAAAATGATGTTATATACACTATTGATTAGGTTGTATCGATTTGATATTCATACAACTTGGGTAGTCATAATGTCTTGCTAGAGATCGCTTATGACTTGTATACCAAAATGTGTTTTGGTACACTTTGTCAACGTTAGGTATGAGCCTATTATGTCGCACACTTACTTAAGAATGGTTTTGCGAGATTTTAAGATGGTTCAGAAAAATGAATTTTATATGATAAAATTCATGACGAAAACGTCCTTGTGGTGTATTACACTTATACTTCTTTAAGTAAGGGAATATGTGTAATTTACTTAACCGTCTATATACAAGGGTTGTATAAATAGACGCTTTAAGTTAGAACACACGTATGAAAGAAAAAAGGGCCGAAACTCTATTTTCGTTTTAGAAACGACTTAGGGTTTTTGGTATGCTCTGGATCGTTTTGGAGAGAAACAAAAGGTTTGGTATTCTCTTGAAGCTAGCACTTCAAATCTCGGCCGCCGTTCGTGTATGGATTGCCGATAGAGGGCGTTCGTCGTTGGCAGCGCCTTAAAGATCGATCAACCTTCAGAAATGTATATTGCGACTGAGGTATGATTAAGTTTTTCATGGTTTAAACGTTTTTAATGGAATTAGACTCGGATCCTGTTGGGGTTTTTGTCAAAACTGTTTTGTAATCTCCGCTGCGTATGAACCCCAAAACCCAACAATATATATATATATGTATGTATGTAAGAGAGTTAAGTGAAACCAAGCAAGTGGGTGTTTCGGCACTACAACATTAATGTATTTTAATAACATAACCATTAATGACGATTTGTGAAAATCGTTATTAAAGGATACAAATAGATAACGGTTACCGTCATTATAAAGTTTATATACATAACCCCAACCAACCCCTCACACTTTCGACTCTCTCTTTCTCTATCTCTCGTGAAAACCCTAAGCTCTCTCTCTCGAACACGAAGTCGAAGGCGAAGACCTGCCGGATCGAACTCCCAATCTGGTTCTCTCTCCCTCTCAAAATCCCTCGCTAGGGCTTCTGAAGATCGAACTTCCAATTTGGTTCTCTCATCTCCCAATTTGCCTCGTTTTCTCCTCCGTCGAGGCTCTAAGGTTCCTCCAAAATCGTAGCTTTCCACATTCGCTACCATTTCGATTGATCTCTTAATGTCTTATCCATTTGTTTTACGCAGAGTTCTCGATTTTATTTGTGCGAAGGGGTCCTCTTCTCCGTCACTGGCCTCGAGGACTTGAGTGACGAGATATGCGTCCACGACAGGTTAATTAGAATTTGTCACCACCCAAATAACTAATACATGTTTACTTCGTTCATCGGGACAAAATGACCCGTGATGTGGGACCGCAGTGACATACGTGTCACTACCGAGGCACGGTGACCGAGGTAAATGTCATATTTGTATGTTGTTTGCCTAGTGTATTGTATATGTATAGACTACTAAGTCATTTATGAGTATGCAAATACTGAGATGAGTGAAAGACGTGCCTCGAGTCGCGTGTCCATGTGGTTCAAGGTAGTGACATGTGGGGTATGTTTAATGTATTTGAGTTAAATTTAAAAAATGAGTGGCTAGAGTTAATGTTATATATATATAAAGATAATGTGGGGCTTTTATCCACACTTCAAACAAAAAACAAAAACAGAGAGGTAAAAAAATACAGTAGAGAGAGGAGGAAGAGACCTATAGAAGAAGGAGAGAAATAGAGAGAAAAGAGAGAGAGAGAGAGAGAGAGAGAGAGAGAGAGAGAGAGAGAGAGAGAGAGACGAAGGTGATCAAGGTGAGTTGAGTGTTTGTTGTTGAATTCGGTAGGTTGTCGTGGTTGTTGTTGGTGGCGGTGTAATGGCCATGAAGGTTCGGCCTCCATGGCCGAGAGAGGTGTGGGGACACCCCTGCCATCAAAACCGATTGGGGTGGGGTTGGGAGTCAACCCCAATGCCTCAAGTGAAAAAAAAAAAAAAAAAAACAACAGTGAAATAAAGCCGAAGCTCTGTTTCACGAGAGGAAGAAGATGGGGGCTACCCCATGTGGGTCGGACCGGGTCGACCTTGACCCGAGAGCGGGTCAGACCGACCCGGGTCTACTTGGACTGGGTCGGGTCGACCCGAATCTGGCTGGACCGGGTCGGGTTAACCCGGACCTACCCAATAAAAAAATAATATATATTTAATTATTTAATTAAACTAAACTGATTTTTAATAAAATAAATTCCAAAAAATAGATAAAAATATAGAAAAAATGCAGGAAAATTTTGAAAAAAATAGGAAAAAAATATAGTTGTGACCCAAATAAATGGAAATTCGATATTTCCATAAAAAGTGAAGAATCCGAAAGTCGGTTGAGACGTTATACGAGGTTTTACCTCGAAAAAAGTGAAATGAGCCGATTGGTCGAAAATAAAACAAAATGGTCTAAACTGTTATATTATCACATGGTAGGAAACTAAAGGGAGACCTCCGGCGTTTGGGCACGCATTTCGACTTGTCGAGGTATCAAATAGACTAAGACAAGCGTGTGAATTGTAAGTACAACTGTGAGAATTTTATATTTCATTTCATTCACATTTATTGATTTATTGGTCTATTGGTAGACATTGCTACTTGTCATCTCACATCATGTTGTTCTTGTATCTATTCATGGATGAATATTGTGACATGATGCCTTGTGAATTATTTCATTGCCTCTAATTCCTACACTTGATGTCATTCTTGAATATAATTGATGAAAAGCATGCTAATGGACTACTTTGGATTTAAATAGACTTGTATTCGATTTCCTTTGGGTTTTGTAGCCTAACTTGTCTTGGTAATCTAGAATTTTGGCATTTATTTGTTTTTGAAATTAAAGTTAGGATTATCTAGTGTTCATTGCATGAGAGATGCGTGGTTCAAGTGGACATGGTCTACCGGGGTTCCGACACATACCACTACACTTGCGTGGCACACGAGTTATGGGGCTCGGGGTGGTCGGCAAGCATGAGATTGATGTTATAAAGCGTAGAGCACAGCTCCGCTTTGTATGCGAGATACGTTGATCGCAACTCTATATCGTAATGAGAAAAGGTAGGTGATAGGTCTCACCGCCGACCGGATGTAAATCATCTCGACTTAGCCTATGTCTGTATCTACATCTTTAACTGTGGTAATTACTTGCATTACTTGTTTTAACAATTTATTTCGCTAATTTATGCTTTTAAATACCATTCGTTTATTTTAAAGATGTGACATAAAATTCTCCAATTAGTACTTAAATATCACTATACTCATCGTCTAGTTTGTGATGGTGGGTGTAGGTCCGTCGAGCAGCAGCAGACCGAGGAAGGAGAAGATGAGCTTTTTGCCATAAGTTATCTAATTCTCTTTATAGGTTAAGTCTGAGAATAATGAATCGTCAAGTTTGTTATTATGGTTTGCTCGTAAACCTAGAAAATAAACATTATCTTATTTTGGTTACATTGTCAATGGATTGAGGTTTCACACGAGAGATGTGGATAGAGTCACACAGATTAACGACATCTCTATTGATTCATCAAGTCTATATAGGTTAAAGTTGGGAGACCCTTCACAAATAGTAAGTGTTGTTCCTTATTATAGGGGTCATAAAGAACATTATTTTATTGGACTATCGAGTTCTTCAAGTTCCAACATTCTTGTATGATTGGGTGAACGAATGCGAAGGTATGAAATCCGAATATGGATTCACCCTAGTTAATCTTCATCAACAACAAAATCATAATGATCCTTTCATATTGGCACACAAGGTAAACAAGTATTTTATGCCAGGGGGAGCGCGATATGTCTAATTGGTATGTCGTATTAGGGGCACCGCCTAGAGGATTTTATGACTTGACGATGTACGATGAAAGTGGGCAACAATCATCTTCTCCTTTTGACGTATCACGCCTGAATCTTTATACTTCTAATGAAGATGAAAGTTATGCTAGAGAAGATTGTGAGGGCCAATTTATGTGAAAATGTGGTTCTTTTATAGTGCAGTTGAAGTTGGCAACCATTTATTAATTCATTGTCCTTTGTTTGTGTTTGTTTGGGAACTTTTTTTTTGTGTTATTGGAGTTCTCTCTTTGTAATTGAAATGGGGTCTCTTGTTTAACTTTTAGAGCAATAGGAGATTTTTGGTTGGCCTGTAGAATTTTGGCAACAAGTTTGCATGTGCTTTCATGTGATGTGATTATACATAAAAAAGTTGAGTTCATGCCCACTTCTAATTTTGTTGTTTTAGCAATGCAACAATGGTGGTGGAAGGTATGCATTGCAAATTGATAAAAGAGAGTTGTGAGTGATACAATATTTGTGACTTACTAATTGTGTTTTTTTTCGTGAATGTTTGGGCAGGTTTGTGACATACTCAAAAGATGCATCCACGTGATAGAAAAGGAAAACGTGTAGGAGGCTTGTGAAGGAGAAGTAAAAGCTAAAAAGCTCGATGTATTATTTTTGTGTAAATAAGTAAATTTTTGGTTGTCACTAACAAATTCATTCATTTTTATTAGAGTTTTAGAAAAGCACATAAAAGGAATGAGAGAAATAGACTAGCTTGCGAAGCGGTACTAACTCAAAATACAAATACCGGTGTAAGGATTAGAGCTTCACCTAGGCCTGCTCATTCCATTTCAGCTTCATCTCCAAGTTCACCCCGAGCTCCATCTCGAGCTCCATCTCATGCACTATCTCGAGCTTCATCTACTGCTCCTGCTCCGACTTCAATAGGTGGCTCTGAATCAATAGAGAGTGTCAATCAACAAGAAGCTGGACCATAAAAAAATCAAGAGAGGTCCAATAAGGCTTCGTACACTTGCTTCAAAAACTCGTGAAGTCATTCAATTTAATGAGAGGGGTTAGCTTGTTGGAAATAATTCTGAAAAGGTTGCTTCTTTTTTGGGCGCTTTTTTGGGCATGATATGGTGCTAGTCACTTTGTTAGACTGACGCCTTTTTCCAATAAGAGAGAAGAAGGATTGTGGAAGTTAGTGAAGGTTAGATTTTTTTAATATTATTGTTAACTTAATTATTTAGTTCCTTAATCTAATCGTATTCACCTTATTGCAGCAAATATTTGATGGTTTAGCCAGATTCTTAGCTACGGCAGAAAACAGTCAGACTAAAGATGAAGCCAGCTCGGTAGTCGTGAAAGGATCTATTGGATATGTTCCTCCAGGTAAAAAATTCAATTTTGTTATTAAAAAACATGAAACTTTCTTGGTCAAGAAGTGCATTAAATTAGGATAAACAAATTGCAGAATATGGTCTGGGCAGCAAGGTGTCTACACATGGTTATGTATCTACTTATTACATGTCCATGTTCAAATATTTTTGATCTTAATAAGTACTGAGCTAGCAAAACAATACATATATTTTGATGATGATCAATTTCATTAGGCAAGAACATACATACTAGTGAGCATAATTAATAGATGTGGGACAAAATTGAAACTTGGGGATGCCTCAACTGGTGACGTTGGTAGTACTGTCATGTATCATGTTCATGAACTTCATCAACTTCAGTGAAGCTTAGAGGGACAAACCCAAGTCCATCTACATATGAAGGCAAGGTCATGTGTCAGGATTGCACTGGTGGCTGGAAGACTTGGTTAAAGAGCCAAACCAATCAAATGGTCACATTTTTCTTTATAATCATGGATGTTCGAGTTCTAATTTTATTTTTCGGCCCCTCCCTACTTAGGATCGATTATTTCTACCAGAGTCAATTGATCACCTCATCCATTAGTTTCATGTAGCTTCTCATAATTAAAAAAAAATCCAACTATAGTACTCATGTATATATGTACATTTTAATTGTGAATGCAGGGAGTAGAGTGTCGGCGACGTGCATGGACAAGTGCGACAAAGTGATATACTACGGAAGCGATGAGATGGACGAGGAAGGCGAGTTCGACATGGTGGTAGATAGCAGGGAAGCGTGTAAGGAGTTGAGGCCGGAGTTGTGTTTTGTGAGGCTGGTGTCATCACCCAACCCTGTATGCAATGTTGCTACAAATTTTGGTGGTGGGAAGTCAGAGTGAAGCTCAGCAGACCAAGCTTTGTTTGTAGGGACTTTGGTTAAGCTCGGCAGGCATATTATACTAATTATTTTTGTTAAGACTTGATTTCAAGAAGATTAATTTTTTTTTAGTAATTAGTATTAATTTTATTTTTATTTTGTAAAAAAAAAGCTATATGTTGCAAGCAACCAAAAAACAACATCTATTTTTTTAAAAAAACTTAAAAGCCTTTTGTGATGGTTTTTAACAGTCACAAAAGCCTAAAATCTAATACAAAATTTTAGATAAGATGACGGTTTTAAACCGTCACGAAAGACCTTAGGCTTTTGTAACGTCTCATAACATGACAGACTTCATAACGGTTTTAAACCATCACCAATGGTGTTTTCTGTTCTAGTGCGGTTACACCAAGCTTGCTCTAACTGTCGCGAGCATTGTCGATGGCTCCCAGTTCCCTCTCCTCCTTCCTTTTTTTTTTTTTTTTCTTTTCTTATTCTTCTTTTTTTTTTCTCCTTACTCTTGATGGTGAGCTTGTAATTGAGACAAAAAAAAATGATGATTTTTAATAGGTAAAGTTGCTCCTTGTGACCTTGTAATAAATGAAATAAAAAAGAAGTGTTAGAATGGCAACGAGAGAAGTCATCGAGCCTTGAGCCATCCGTGCACACTTCAAAATGAAGGCATAAAAATCTCAATGCATAACACACTGGACAATGCCACTGTGTAGTGTGTGCCTTATGGGCCATGTTGTGACTTACCTGTTGTGATTATAGCATTTTTCCAATAAAAAAAAAAAAGTGAAAAGTCATGTTGTGCAGTTATAAACCGTTCGATAGATAAAGGATCGCATGTGTGCACGTTACCATATGCATCCTACGGGGTGTGTAGATTCAGACGATGTGAAAATTTGCATAGTAGGTTTTTCATTATCATAATGTTATTTAGCGTTACGGAATATATATATATATATATAGTTGATATATGTTGGAATGGTTTTAAAATCTTTGATTCATCTGTTAGGACTGAATTTATTTTGGAAATCATGTCTAGTAGGTACAGATGACATAGACGAAATAAATAGGGGATACGTTGCCCAAAACTTATTACGGGCCCTATTAATTGATTTAAGATTAGATTATCTTAGACAGTTTGTCGAAGAAAGTTAAGGCTGACTTAATTATCAAGGCGATTACGATGATTTAAGTTGAAGAGATGCTCTAATTGAGTGAAGTATTTTGTATGGAATTCGGCGAGGTAGGATAGAATGAAGCCCCGAGAGTGATAAATTGTGATCACCATGTTTGAATGTGACTCATATACTACAAACTCAAACTCAATTCATTTATTAATTGTGTTACTTCGAGCATAAATACGTCGTACAAAATATGTCAGATATTCGTGTCGCCTATTTACTTAAATTTTATAATTTGTATGCAATTAACTTATTCCGAATATGCCTATATGGATTTATTTAAATGAGCATAATAAGTAGAAACGTAAATTTTTTAATTAATTTACTTAAATTTTTATTATTTTAAAACTTTTTCGAAATATATTTATATGAATATTTTTTTGAGGCCCCAATCTGAACCAAACTCTAGATATAAGAATAAATTTAAATAAGCATAAATAAGTATATATATATATAATTAATAAGATTCAAGAGATCAGTATGTAAAACGAAACAACAAAGTTGGGAGTTCTCTCCATCTATATAATGACAAATAGAGGCAAACTTGGAGTAGTTTAATTGTTTGGATACCGAGTTATTTAGAACAAAAAAAAAAAAAAAAAAAAAACCACGATGTAATTCTTACCAAAAAAAAAAAAAGAGATCAATGTAAAAATCGTAAAAATGAGTGTGCGCAAAATAATTCTTGGTGCATAACACGCGTGGTGTGTATCTAGAAGCATGTACGACGACTCTCATAAATATGGGCCAACATGCCACGTCACATTTTTATGAGGGACTTGCCCGTCAAGTCACATGGGTGTCACTTAAGGTTTCCAAAAATCCTGAAATTCTTATAACGATCTCAATTGTATCTTTATTTCCTTGCAAGTCTCTTTCCATATTCCCCCTGTATCTTTATTTCCAAAAAAGTCTCTTTCCATATTCCCCCTCAAATAATGAATTTCTTTCATTAATCTTCAATGCTCCACATATCTTTTACAAAAAAAAATCTGGTTTAATTTAGGAAAATAGTAGAATGACACCCCAAGTGACCTGGCGCATGGACCTGAATTTATGTGAGTCGTCATGTGCGTCTCGAGATATACATCATGCGTGTTATACACCAAAAACGCATATTCATTATTACGCGGGGCCACTAGAACAATTTTGGTATTTAATATAGGTTTTAAAACCTCTATTAAAGGGAGTGTTATTAAATAACACATAATTGATAAGAGTTTTAAAAACAAAAAATCTGTTTGGAATCTTTGAGTCCGGACTCAAAGATTTTTTGTTAACAATTTAAGATATCTATCTAAGTAAAAGACCTAATTACCCTTTACCCCAAACACTAATAATGAATTTTAATTAAGGGTCTTTATGTCTTTTTGGTTGTTTGAGTCCGAACTTTTTGAGTCTATCTAGCATTACCCTTTTAAAAAACTCTATGTAATACGTGTATTAAAAATTAAAACATAACACATTTTCACATGACATTTAATAACACTCTATTTAATAAGGGTTTTAAAATCTATATTAAAAGTTAAAAATGTTCTAGTGGGCCTGCTTGTCATTCTAGCATTTTTCTAATTAATTTATTTATGAGTTTCTCTCCGTAACATCGAATATCTTTAATTAGGGGATGGGAAATACCAATTAAAGACTCCCCTATTCATTTAGCATTTAATCTTAAAAATATTCTTTATATAGTATATAATCAATATTAACTAGGCAGAACATTATATAAGTATAGGTATACGGTGTTGTTTGCTTCTTGAAAAAAAATAAAATTCAATTACAAGAGATGGAGAAGATCATGTACTCTTGCATAGCTGCTCTTCTCATATTTTCTCTAGTCCTCACCACACTCCCTCGTGGTTAGTGGAATATTTGTATATTGTATGTAGTCGATTTATATTTTAGAGTGATCGTCTCAAAGGAAAATGCTAGGCGTACATCACCGTGATGCTCTTTGGGATGTGCATGAATCGCACCCAAAGTACATTACATACACATCAGAACGCAATATATTTTCTGATGTATTTTTTGATGTATTTTTTGATGTACGCTTAGCAGTGCCCTCGTTTTAAATTAGTTTCATCATTGAAATAGTTATAATATATTTCTATCTAATAAAAATGTTTGCATTTTTTAGATTTTCTTAATTTTTAAGAATGAGAGAGTTTCACAAGCTCTCTCATTCTACCATTTCATTTTTAAGATTTTCTTAATTTTTTCTTTTTTATTTTAAGATATTTATATATTTGTGTTATTTATTGTTTTAAGATACATTCATCCCCCCATATTTTTGAAATATTTTTGAAAAACGAAAAATTCAACTTTGAATAATTAAATGACCGTCTAATTAATGATGTATTCATATTCTTTGTTTCGAATTGTACACCATCGATTTGGTTACCGCAACATTATTTATATATACTGTTTAGGGCACTGAAACAACAATTAAGTTCATTCGAATTTTTTTTTTAATAAATGGTTACTTCAATGATTTATAAGTACATGCATGTTTTTTAAACCATCTATTGTATATATTTTTTTAAAATCTATATTATATATATATATATTATATATAGGAAATAGAAAGTTCAGAAGCTACCTCCTTTCACCATTCTAATTTTCTAATTTTTTAATTTTTTATTATTTATTTATTTCTATTATCGATTGTCTCTAGATATATAATTATCTATTATGTGTGCATCTATTAATAATTAATAATGATTATATTATCAAAGAATAGATTGATAGAATTAGTACATTATGTTCAGAAGCTACCTCCTCTCACCATTCTAATTTTTTAATTTTTTAATTTTTATTATTTATTTATTTATTTCTATTATCGATTGTCCCAAAATATATAATTATCTATTATGTGTGCATTTATTAATAATTAATAATGGTTATATTATCAACGAATGGATTAATAGAATTAATACATTTTACTTGAAATCATGGGCAAATACATGGAATAGAGTGTGGTAAATTTTTAAAAAAATTATGGGCAGATACATGGAATTGAGTGTAGTGCAAGCTCTATTCCCCTTATAAATTTCACCTCCCATCCATTCTTCTACGCTTTAATTCTCTCGCATCCAGTTTGAAGAATTTTTGGGGAGTGCTTGACCATTATCTAAAATTTTGTTTGGGTCTCCAAGTGGACATGTTTGTAAGGGTTTTTTGTGTTTGAATGGATGCATAAGTACCACGGGTAAAGGGTCGAGCACACCGATTTTTATTTTTTATTTTTTATATATAGTTTTTGCTTGACATAAGGGTCAACTACGACACCCATCATTTTGTAACTTTCTATTTTTTTTTTGCCCCTTTTCATACATATAAACCATGAAGGTCTTTACTGACGCTTGCGCGAAGCGCGATGAAACAACTAGTATATATAATATATATATAAGTCAGAGGAGAGAGAAAGTTTAAAAGTTACATCATCTCACCATTCTATTTTTTATTTTTCTCAATTTTCTTATTTTTTGTTATTTATTTATTTATTATTTCAAGAGATATAATTATACATTATGTGTACATTTATTAATAATTAATAGTGGTCATCTTATCATTAATAGATTGAGTACGTTGAACTTGAAATCATGGGTAAATACAAGGAATTGAGTTATTTTTTGTTATTTATTTATTATTTCAATATATATAATTATACATTATGTGTACATTTATTAATAATTAATAGTGGTCATCTTATCATTAATAGATTGAGTACGTTGAACTTGAAATCATGGGTAAATACAAGGAATTGAGTTATTTTTTGTTATTTATTTATTTATTATTTCAATAGATATAATCATACATTATGTGTACATTTATTAATAATTAATAGTGATTATCTTATCATTAATAGATTGAGTACGTTGAACTTGAAATCATGGGTAAATACAAGGAATTGAGTTATTTTTTTGTTATTTATTTATTTATTATTTCAATAGATATAATTATACATTATGTATACATTTATTGATAATTAATAGTGGTTATCTTATCATTAATGGATTGAGTACGTTGAACTTGAAATCATGGTTAAATACAAGGAATTGAGTGTAGTGCAAGTTACATTCCCCCTATAAATTTTAACTCTCATCCATTCTTCTTGCAATCGACTCGTTTTTTTTTCCTTCACCATTCAAAAAATCACAAAAAAATCAATTTTATTATACCTAACCATAGATTCCTTCAGTTCTCAACCAATTATCACCTAATAAATTCAAGATGAAATCGATGGATTTCAACATCGCCTGTACATTCAAAAGTTGTTCTACTTACCCATAGCTTCATGCATCCAGTGATATAACAACCATTCACAAAGCTTATAAGATAAACCACTTTTGATCGCCCTCCTTTAGGTATGTTTGCTCTATATTGGATCTAATCGTTTGATACGTTTTTCATAAGTTCAAGACTGAAGTGAGTCATTATATCTATAACACAAATCAATAATCACGTGACATTTATACTGCCTTTGTTTATGTTGTCTGTTGGTTTAGATTCTTCAATTGGAGTGAATAGACGATATGAATAAATTTATATTTAACGGTTATATGGATCAATATACATTACTGCATGTGATTATTATTACTTAAAGATGTTGTTTAGTTCATAGAATGCTACAAAAGCTAAAGAAGACAATATAGTGTTTTGATCTTTCTTACTATTATTGTTCTTTTATGAACTTTTCGTTTGACTCGATGAGAATAATTATGAATATAGTGTTTTATTTGTTATTTGTTATTATTATTATTATTATTATTATTATTATTATTATTATTATTATTATTATTCTTGAAATAATAAATAAACAAATAACAAAAAATAATAAATAACAATATATATATATATATATATATATATATATATATATATATAGATATAGATTTATGTCATTATTTAAGCCTTTCAAGCCTCGACACAAAGTCGCTCCAAGAGTCCCCACATTGTTTCCTTCGCCACTTCGTTAGAAGCTCCTTTCAATCAATTTCTCAACATCTTTTAATGCCATTGTGCACTCTACATTGCCATGATAATGTCTAGTTTGAATGAAACTTCCAGTCTTGGTAAACAAAACTAATAGGGCTGTATTCAATTGAATTTTAATAGACTTTTGATTACTTTTATTGACTAAAAAAGTTTAGGGGTATTCAATTAAAACTTTTAGAGTGTTTCTAAAAGTAAGGTGTATTCAATGTGAACTTTTATAAAATTTTAAAAAGTCTCTAAAATTTTTGGGGTATTCAATTTAAACTTTTAGAGAGTTCATAAAAGTAAGTTGTATTTAATTTTTTAGTGACTTTTGTAAATTAGTTACAAATCTTGACTTTTGTAGACTTTTTGTATAAAAATACACATAAAGAAGTCTTCAACTTCTCCTCCCTTCAACCCAGAAACTTTTAAAGACTTTTAATTTTTGTTGGTTACATTTTTCAATAAGGACTTCATTGTTTACAAGATGACTTTTTCTTATCAATGGTTTTTATCAACTTCTTCAATCACTCCAAAACTCTTGGATTTCATTGCTTACTCATTATACTCTCATATCTATGTTGATAAAAATGGATTGATGTCATTATTAACAAAATCTCATTCTTGCATCACTATACATTTTTTATAGTTTTTTTTTGACAAAGAAGTTTCGTTTATTTATTATTATAATCTCAAAAAGTGTAGTATATATTATTATTTTTGAAGAAAATAATTGTATAATCTTTTTGAAAGGTGCATTTTTTTAGAATTTAAACTATTGTTATTAAGGAAAAAATATACTTTTTTTTGCTTAAGTCAAATAAAGAAATAAAGTGCAAAATTTTTACACTAATATTTTCAATTATCTTTTCTCAAAAAAATATATTTCTAATGATCCTACCACTAAAGAATGATTTATTTACCTATTTATTATGTTGATATTTATTTACTTATTTGTTATGCTACTACCTTGAGAGTAATTCATTAATATGTCTATATGTTTTTTTTACTAAAATACAACAATACTTTTTTAAATATTAGTAATAGTTATTAAGAAAAAAAATATAATTATTGATTTTTTATAATGAAGTGCAAAATATTTGTTTCATTTTAAAAATCACAATAATCTATTAGTATAATCAAAATCATGTTTAAGAAGTTCACAAAAGTCACTAAAAATCTTAAATGTTGATAAAAAGTCATCATAACCAAATCTACATAAAAGTTTATCAAAGTCTTTCAATGCCTATCAAAATCTATAAAATTTCATAAAATTCATTCACTTATAAAATTACCCAAAAGTCTTTTAAAATTCCAATTGAATACACCCCTGTAGTTGTCTAGGCTAAAGGTCCATGCCTTGTAATAAACGCATTCACACACCCAACGCTCGCCATAATTTCTCCTATATAGTCCCTCAAGTTCCTCTACAAGAATAACAAAGAAACTGAGCAGCAAACCAATTATTAGAGAAGATTGGTATAGAGGCGATGGCGGCGAGTGACGTGAAACTATTGGGAGCGTGGCCGAGTCCATTTGTGATGCGCGCAAGAATTGCTCTCAACCTCAAATCTGTGGAGTATGAGTTCTTGGAAGAGAAGTTTGGATCGAAAAGCGATCTCCTCCTCAAATCCAACCCTGTGTACAAGAAGATCCCTGTTCTCCTCCACCACAACCGACCCATCTGCGAGTCACTCATAATTGTCCAATATGTCGAAGAAACCTGGACCTCCGGCCCCTCCATCCTCCCCTCCGACCCCTATGACTGCGCCATTGAACGATTTTGGGCTGCCTACGTAGATGACAAGGTATTGGAGTGATTTGATTGACATGGTATTGTTGTGCTGCAGGTTTGCACTCAGAGTTTAAACCAAAATCTTAAGTTTCACATTTGCATTTATTTGTTTGTATGTTGTGAAGTTTTTCCCGTCTTTGGTCGGGATAGCAAAAGCCGAAGGCGAGGAGAAGAAGGCGGAGGCAATAGAGCAAACAAAGGAGATGGTAGTGCTGCTAGAGAATGCATTCAAGGAATGCAGCAAAGGAGGGGAGTTTTTCGGGGGAGAGCGAATCGGGTTCCTTGACATTGCGCTTGGGAGCCTTGTGGGGTGGGTAAGAGCGGTCGAGAGCATGAATGGATTTCAGCTTTCCGATAAGGAGACGACGCCGGGGCTTGCTAGGTGGGCTGAGAGGTTCTGCACTCATGAAGCTGTGAAGGAGGTGATGCCCGGGACAGAGAAGTTGATTGAATTTGGAAAGATGTTATTGTCTAAGCTCCCACCCACCAATTGATGAAGTTGCCTTTAAACTTATGGAAGCAGAGTTAGTAGATGAATTTTAAGTTTGCTTACTTTTTGGATCCTGTAGCTGTTAGTTTGTTTGTATGGAATTGGTGGATGTATCGCCATAGACTAGAATGATAGCATGTCATTCTGCCAAAGCATATAGGATGAGATGGTAGATGCATCACTTCCTAAAAAGTAAGGTTTGAAAGATCGCAAGCTCGACACTTTAATAAAACAAAATGATAGCATTTGAGTATATATGTCGATGACATGTTTCCCACTCCCAATGGACCAATTTGGTTGGGTTTCATACACTTTCAAGTAGGGGTGGCGATTTAGTGTCAGGACAAGACCTTGTAAACCTAGACCCTATCTGGACCCGATTCGAATTTTAAATGGATTTAAAATTTTCTTTGATAAAAAGGATATTAAACACTTACTACTCATTTAATAGATTAACAAATATTAATCTACTCTAATGCATATAAAAACTAATATATTAAAGATGTCTTTCATTTTAGAATGAATTAAATTAAATTTTATTTTATATTGAATAATTGTTTCTCGACATTAAATGTTTAATTGCATAAATTTGCATTGCTTTTCTAAATTACATAAAATGGAATTATAATGTGTATATTTTAATATTTGAAGAGGCTTTCAATATAAGAAGTTAGTTTCAAGATTGCGATAAATCTGGACAATTGGACAACCCAAGTTTTAAGAAAAACGTGTCTAGACAAGCAAGTTTTGTCATAATTTAAAATCGGGTCAGGTCCAGACAACAAATATACTTCTTTATAGTAAAGGTTATCCAATCATACTTCTTTATAGTAAAGGTTATCCAATCCCCGATCCATCCATACTCGAATTTTCGCCGCTCCTAGTGTCAAGTATAAAGGTTTCATATGTTTCATCAATTAGGCAAACACACATATGTTCCAGTGTAAACTGCCAAAAAAAGGGAAACGTCATTAATTCCTTTGTTATGTATTTATTGGTGGACATCTAGTTTTCTACTTGAAAAACCCTAGCGTTCAAGTTATTTTAGTTTTCCACGTAGTATCGAAGGCTAACCACACATAATCTATTTTTTTATTTTTTTCATTTATGAGATTCGAAATCGAGCATCACGGAATTGTGGACCAATGTGGATTTGGACAATATTTTCCTATTTCGATTGAACTTTCTTTCTTTTTTTTTTTTAATTTCTTTGTACATATATGCATAGGTATATCTAAACCTTTTTCAGCCCCACGGACGCCGCGATAATTCTAATTAAGTTATTTGACGAGGTTTAAAAAAGTTCACAATATGCTTTTGCCACTTGACGGTGCATTCCAAAAGAATTCATGTATAGAGAGAAACAGACAACTAATAGAATTTTTTTTTTTTGTCAGAACAACTGAGAGATTTTCTTTCTATGAAATCAATTTATTGGGAATATATATATATATATATATATAATATTTATTGGCAAGGAGTATGATTTTTGAAAGATTTTATTCTGGCTGTCTACTCCAATTGATTTGAGATCGAGACGCAGGGCGCAAGAAACCCCTTAGTAAAAATGTCAGCAATTTGATCCCGAGTTGGAACATGATGAACACTCAGCCGACTTGAAAGAACCTTGTCACGGACATAATGGATATTCAACTGGATATGTTTAGTCCTAGGATGGCAGACTGGATTCTTCGCAAAAGCTGCAACACTCATACTGTTACACCACCCTGTAGGAGGAGCTGCCAAAGGAATACACAATTCAACAAATAAAGAAGTTAACCATAAGGTCTCAGTAGTGACTTGAGCCAATGCATGATACTTCAATTCAGTAGAAGACCGAGATACAATAGGCTGCCTTTTAGACTGTCAAGCCACCAAATTAAACCAAGAAATAATGCATATCTCGCCACTAATCCTTTGTCATCAAGGGATGTTGCCCAACCAGCATCAGAAAACCCAATCACAAACAATTGAGACCCAGACCGAAATGAAATGCCTATATCAACAATTCCATTAAGATACTTAAGCACACTCTTCAAAGCCTGCCAGTGATTAATAGTAGGAGCTTGTTGGTATTGACTCAACCTGTTGACAATATAGGAGATGTCTGGTCTGGTATGAACCAAGTACTGTAAACCCCCTAATAAAACCCTACGCACAGCGGGTGTAACGACCTGAATATGATTTTCCGTTATTTATGACGTGTTTGCAGATGTGGTGGATAGCTCAAACGCTCGTGAGAACCGTAGTTAGGCTTGTGCGCGCCTAGAGCTAGGTAAATCGTGATTTTTGTGTGCTGAATTGCTTAATTTGCGATGTTTCTATTGAAATAGCTTATATGACATCGTAATGTGTTAGAATATGGCATTTGACGTGCGAGACTGTGTGTTACGTATTCGCTTCGATATGCGTGTCGACGTGGGTACCGATTAGTCTAACCGACTTACCACTACGGGGAACTAAAACACAAAATGAGTAAAATTGGTTAAATAAGTAATATGGACTATATATTTGGTGGTTAGGGACATGATAGTACGCGTATATCGCGTTTCAGAACGAGAAATAGGGCGTCAAAACGTCTGAAAAATGGACTTTTTGAGTTACATAAAAGGGTAAGTGTGCCATCAAAGTCACAAATGGAGTCATTTGAGGTTAGAAAAACATCAAATGGGGTGCTTAGGAGGGCATTGAGATGTGTAAGTATGTGGAGATGACAAATCAACTTATATAAGTCAATATCGACTATTTTTTGATGCAGTGAGCAAGAAGGAAGAACAATAGGGATATAAATAACACAATGAAGAGACTTTCCAAGCGTCTATGATTTCTATTTCATTTCATCTGTCCACTTACATACATGACATTTCATATATATAGTTCTTTGAGTGAGACTGTAAACAGAGAAGAACAAAAAGTGGGCTGCCAAGTATACTCAAAAGGGAGCCAACAGTCTACTAGCATGGGGAGCAATTTTTGTGGCCTATCGTGGGTCGCAGGAATCATCCTTGGGATTGCTCCCCTTTTAACATGCTTTAGGGAATTCAAAAGCAGACATGATTGTGTAATCCAAAAGTGCACTGATTCCTATCCAAATTGGTGTGCCTCATTTCAGGTTCTCCACTACCCTTGATTAAGCTCGATTAATGCAAGAGATGGTCCCTGCATCAGTGCCACCATCTTTTGGAGAGGTCGACCTCGAGCTCGAAACTTGAATGAGGGCATCATCCTGAGAGCGGTAGGGAGTGAGCTCGGAGGCGTTGAAGGTCGGATGGAAGGACAAATCAGGAGGGAGGTCAATGATGTATGCATTATCATTGATGCGCTCTTTCACGGGGAAAGGACCAAGGCGACGTGGATGCAACTTACTGTGTGGAAGGTGCTGAAGTCTGTGTTTGTTAAGATGAACCATAATCAAGTCACCTGGTTGGAACACCTGAAGGCGACGATGGAGATCACTGGCTGCTTTGTACTTAGCATTGGCAGCCTGCAAGTGATCAATCACTTGTATATATATATAGTTGATATATGTTGGAATGGTTTTAAAATCTTTGATTCATCTGTTAGGACTGAATTTATTTTGGAAATCATGTCTAGTAGGTACAGATGACATAGATGAAATAAATAGGGGATACGTTGCCCAAAACTTATTGCGGGCCCTATTAATTGATTTAAGATTAGATGATCTTAGACAGTTTGTTGAAGAAAGTTAAGGCTGACTTAATTATCAAGGCGATTACGATGATTTAAGTTGAAGAGATGCTCTAATTGAGTGGAGTATTTTATATGGAATTCGGCGAGGTAGGATAGAATGAAGCCCCGGGAGTGATAACTTGTGATCACCATGTTTGAATGTGACTCATATACTGCAAACTCAAACTCAATCTATTTATTAATTGTGTTACTCCGAGCATAAATACGTCGTACAAAATAAATATGTCAGATATTCGTGTCGCCTATTTACTTAAACTTTTAATTAATTTACTTAAATTTTTATTATTTTATAACTTTTTCGAAATATATTTATATGAATATTTTTTTGAGGCCCCAATCTGAACCAAACTCTAGATATAAGAATAAATTTAAATAAGCATAAATAAGTATATATATAATTAATAAGATTCAAGAGATCAGTATGTAAAACGAAACAACAACGTTGGGAGTCCTCTCCATCTATATAATGACAAATGGGGGCAAACTTGGAGTAGTTTAATTGTTTGGATACCGAGTGATTTGGAACAAAAAAAAAAAAAACCACAATGTAATTCTTACCAAAAAAAAAGAAGAGATCAAAGTAAAAATTTATTCATAAACTTAGGGGGTGTTTGGTTGATAGGAATTTGGGGTGAGAATTTAAATTCAAGGGAATTTAATTTTTAACAATTCATTGAACGGGAATTCAAAAATGTGGGAATTAAATTTCATTCAATTTAAGGGCGGATACCCGACCCAATAAACTGGTGACCGGGTGGATTAGTCGGTGAGACTTATTAAGGGAAGATCATTATAGTGCACATATTGACTAACGGAAAATGCTAGAATGACACTATAAGTGACACCCCTATATGATGTGGCGGGCGAGTCCCACGTAAAAATGAGTGTGCACAAAATAATTCCTGGTGCATAACACGCGTAGTGTGTATCTAGAAGCATGTACGACGACTCTCATAAATGTGGGCCAACATGCCACGTTACATTTTTATGAGGGACTTGCCCGTCAAATCATATGGGTGTTACTTAAGGTTTCAAAAATCCTGAAATTCTTATCACGATCTCAATTGTATCTTTATTTCCTTGCAAGTCTCTTTCCATATTCCCCCTCAAATAATGAATTTCTTTCATTAATCTTCAATGCTCCACATATCTTTTACAAAAAAAAATCTGGTTTAATTTAGGAAAATAGTAGAATGACACCCCAAGTGACCTGGTGAATGGACCTGAATTTATGTGAGTCGTCATGTGCGTCTCGAGATATACATCATGCGTGTTATACACCAAAAACGCATATTCATTATTACGCGGGGCCACTAGAACAATTTTGGTATTTAATAGAGGCTTTAAAACCCCTATTAAAGGGGGGTGTTATTAAATAACACCTAATTGATAAGAGTTTTAAAAAACCTCTATGTAATACGCGTATTAAAAATTAAAACATAACACATTTTCACATGACATTTAATAACACTCTATTTAATAGGGGTTTTAAAACCTCTATTAAAAGTCAAAAATGTTCTAGTGGGCCTGCTTGTCATTCTAGCATTTTTCCTAATTAATTTATTTCTGAGTTTCTCTCCGTAACATCGAATATCTTTAATTAGGGGATGGAAAATACCAATTAAAGACTCCCCTATTCATTTAGCATTTAATCTGAAAAATATTCTTTATATAGTATATAATCAATATTAAATAGGCAGAACATTATATAAGTATAGGTATACGGTGTTGTTTGCTTCTTGAAAAAAACATAAAATTCAATTACAAGAGATGGAGAAGATCATGTACTCTTGCATAGCTGCTCTTCTCATATTTTCTCTAGTCCTCACCACACTCCCTCGTGGTTAGTGGAATATTTGTATATTGTATGTAGTTGATTTATATTTTAGAGTGATCGTCTCAAAGGAAAATGCTAGGCGTACATCACCGTGATGCTCTTTGGGATGTGCATGAATCGCACCCAAAGTACATTACATACACATCAGAACGCAATGTATTTTCTGATGTATTTTTTGATGTACACTTAGCAGTGCCCTCGTTTTGAATTAGTTTCATCATTGAAATAGTTATAATATATTTCTATCTAATAAAAATGTTTGCATTTTTATTGGTGAAGGTATTGTTTCATTAGGAGACCGAATTGATGGTGCTGAATCGTGCATTGCTGTAGACCCAGAAATACGTTGCATGTCTGAACTAGATTGCCCGGACTGCAGTACCATTGAAGGCCCCCAGTACCATGCCGAATGTCAGAGACCCCAAGTCCATCACCTATGTTTTTGTTGTATCAACGAGCTCTAAGAAACTAGCTAATAAGAACTTTAAAGGGTTGGTTTGATGGCAAAGACCAACTTGAAATTATGTGAATTAAGTGCAAGGTCTTAGGTTCGATTTCTCGTTATGTCAAGATTGTCTGGACCACTAAGGTATACTCTGGCTGATTGCAATATAACCTCGTGGAAAAATAAACTAGCTAATAAGCCACCTATATATAGGTGGTTTATATTGATTTAATTATGTTAATTTTTTTATGTAATTTAATTATGTTTTTGTTTAAAACATATGTACTTTCATGTAACAAGTAAATAATGCAAGGACTTTGCTTTCATTTGAGTTTAGAGAGATCATTATATAGAATATCAAGATTGTGCTTTCCCCAGTGGAATTCGTGTATTTAAGTGTGAATTTGGAGTGTCATTGTAGCATTTTCCATGTCATACTAGAATGCGCTCCAATTCAATTCCATCAATTCTTTTCTAAATATAAGGCTTTATTTCACCCAAAAAAAATATAAGGGTAAATAAGTTTTTTTTTTTTTTTTTTTACGAAAATAAGGCTAAATAACTTAAAATATTAAGAAGGGTGATGCAAACACAATAAACTATTTTTTTTTTTTGGTTTACAAACACAAACTACTTTAATATGATAGATGTTGCCCTCTACAATGACCAAAAACACTATTGATTGGCTTGAAAATGTAGGTGCGCGATCTCATTTTCGATTCTCCACGACAGTCAAACGTCGGACCACTGATGGTATCTTTATGCAATCTCAGAGCTCGTGGGACTAGTCAGACAAAGTGTCTCAATACTCATAATTAATTAAATAATAATAATAATGAGTAGAAGTTGGAAACATAAATGAGTCGGATGGTGAAATCATTAATCATGCTGCAAAACTCTATAAGCTTGGAATAACTTCTTGTGAGCTGATTGGAAGTCTAATTCATAGAAAATAATAGTGTGGGGGAGCTTTGTTTAGTTGTGAAGATGACAACAACCGAAGAAGGATGGTTTCCCAATAAACTTCAAAATTTTACAAAGAATGTTTGAGAATTACTAATTAATTGGGTGGTTCAATGATTTAAGATGAGCTTGAGAGTAAGAGGTTATGAGTTCAAACCTTACGGTGGTGTAACAAAAAAAAAAAAAAAGTGGAAGCAAGTTGTTTCTTTCTTATAAAAAAATAAAAAATAAAAAATGGAAGTTTGGAACCTTAAATTAAAAGGGGAGATTATGGTTGTTCCCAAAGAACTTTATAGAATCTGGGTCATTACTTAAAAGACAAATATATTCTAAGTTTATGACCTTTCACGTTTTTGCAAAATCTTTAAGAAAGAGACCGATTATTTAACATGACAGCCTACATTTGTTGTGTAGTCATGTAACTTGTATTTCTCACTTAATAGTACCTCCACTTGTCTATGTATTGTCATGTAACTTGTAATCCTCTCCAATGTACACCAACTCTTCCATGTATTGTCTATGTTGCTTATGATGTGTTGTATGACTTGTGGTGTATGTATAACTTGTACACATTGTATAAGTACAATTATCATAATCACCAAATGACCTATATAAATGGTACCAATCCCATTGTAATTCACACACCAAGTTGAATGAAAACTTCTCATTCCAACTATCTCATTTCTTCTCTTCTCATTTGTAGTAGTATTAGTTCTTAGTCTTCTATTTTTCTTCTCTAGTTCTTAGCAAGTTTCAACTCAATTTACAACACGTTATCAACACGAAGTTGCTCTACAAGAGGAGGTATTGAAGATCAAGAAGCTTTTCAAAGATATAAAGCTAAGAAGGTATAATATTTATTAATTTAAATAAGTTCAACTTATTTCCATGTTATCATGGTTAATTTCTTATTGTTACATGCATATTTAATTTTGTAAATGTACTTTATTCGTACATTATGCATTGCAACGTCACCGACTACGAAAGTATGCTCTGTAGTTGCGTCTTGTACGATCTTCTACATTACAAATCAAAAGTCAATGTGTGACATGTAGTTTTTCTCTTAAAACTGTTGGATTTTGGGGTTCATACGCAACGGAAATTACAAAACAATTTTGACAAAAACCCCAACAGGATCCGAATCTAATTCCATTAAAAACGTTTAAACCATGAAAACTTAATCATACCTCAGTCGCAATATACCTTTCTTAAGGTTGATCGATCTCTAAGGCGCTGCCAACGACAAATGCCCTCTACCAATAGTCCACACACGAACGACAACCGAGATTCGAAGTGTTAGCTTCGAGAGAATACCAAACTTTTTGTTTCTCTCCAAAATGATTCATAGCATACCAGAAAACCCTAATTCGTTTCTGAAATGAAAATAGAGTTTCGACCCTTAATCTTTCGTACGTATGTTCTAACTTAAAGCGTATATTTATACAACCCTTGTATATAGACGGTTAACTAAATCACACATATACCCCTACTTAAAGAAGTATAAGTGTAATACACCACAATGACATTTCCGTCATGAACTTTATCATATAAAATTCATTTTTCTGAATCATCTTAAAATCTCGCAAAACCATTTTTAGTGTGTGACCCAATAGGCTCATATAACATTGGTTGTATACCAAAACACATTTTGGTATACAAGTCGTAAGCGGCATCTAGCAAGACATTATGACTACCCAAATTGTACGAATATCAAATCGAGACAACCTAATCAATAGTGTATATAACATCCTTTTGTCACACGATATCCTTTTGATCAAACATAAGGCATGGAATTGTCATCCAACATGTTCAATCGTACTAGTCTCGATCTCTAGGTAGAGTAAAAACATCCAAGTGACATTGATCAATATCAATTCACTTAGACTAGGCCTTTTAACAGTCTAACACATCGAGGGATCCACTGGATATATCTCTTTATATGAGAGAGATAAATTCTATCTTGATTACACAACTTCATCACATTGCTCATACAGTAACTAATCACAACCTTTATAATCGTCCGGTTAAAGACAACGTTTGATTATGTCAAATCACTGTGTTCCTAATGTTGAAGTCTTTGGTAATCTCAAGTCAGAGGATTGAAATAATATACCTATCATGAGAAACAACTATGACTTAATCCATTTGATGTTCTCATAACGGGTCGATCCAATACTTTGTTCCCTAACAAGTACTAGTGATCTTGATTCATATCCCTATATATAATCATCATATGATCATCAATCAAGACTCACACTAATCTTAATTCATTATAGTTCCCAGTATAATGATCGACTAGGGACATTTAGGATATTTCTATAAATACCCATGGATCTTATTATATTGTAAACATGCAAATTAATTATAATAAATAGTAAATGAAATCATCTATTTTATTAACTAAAACTATTTATAAAGAGTTAATGGATTGACCTAGGGCACATGCCCCAACATCTCCCACTTGTACTAGGGCCAATCATACATGCATCTAATGCCAAATGATCTAACATGACCATCATGCTTTGCTTGTGGAAGAGCTTTTGTTAATGTATTCGCAACGTTGTCTTCAGTATGTACTCTACAAATCTTCACGTCTCCCCTCTCAATAATTTCTCTAATGAGATGAAAACGCCAGAGTATATGTTTGGATCTCTGATGTGATCTAGGTTCCTTGGCATGTGATATTGCCCCGTTATTGTCACAATACAAACAAACAGGGTTAGCAATACTTGAACCACACCTAGTTCATAAATGAACTTTTTGATCCAAACTACTTCCTTTGCTACATCGGATGGTGCAATATACTCAGCTTCTGTTGTAGAATCAGCCACAGTCACTTGCTTCGAACTTTTTCAACTTACAGCACCCCTATTCAAAGTAAACACATATCCAGACTGTGATCTAAAATCATCTATATCAGTTTGAAAACTTACATCTCGTGTAACCATTTACAACTAGATCATTTTCAAAACCTCCATAGACCAAGAACACTTCCTTAGTCATTCTTAAGTATTTAAGAATGTTCTTTCCTGCTATCCAAGGTGACTCTCACCAGGATCTGACTGATATCCGCTTGTAGTGCTCAAAGCATATGATACATCAGGTCGAGTGCATAGCATGACATACATGATAGATCTAATAGCTGATGCATATGGAGACTTTTTCATACGGTCTCGCTCATCATTTGTCTTAGGACATTGAGTCTTGCTGAGACTTATGCAATGAGACATTGACAACAATCCTCTTTTAGAGTCTTGCAAACTGAACCTATTCAGCACCTTGTCTATGTAAGCACTCTGACTTAAACCGATTAGCCTATTAGATCTATCATTATAGATCCTTATCCCTAGGATATAGACTGCATCTCCTAAGTCTTTCATTGAGAGACACTTCCCCAACCAAGATTTGACATTCTGCATTGTTGGGATGTCATTTTCAATGAGTAATATATCATCAACATACAGTACCAGAAAAATAACTACACTCCCATTGACATTCTTGTTTACACAAGGCTCATCTTCGTTCTTAATAAAACCAAAATCCTTGATTGCTTCATCAAAACGAAGATTCCAACTCCGAGAAGCTTGCTTTAATCCATAAATGGATCTTCGAAGCTTGCATACTTTCCTAGAATTCTCAGGATGTACAAAACCTTCAGGTTGTGTCATATAAACGTCCTCAAGTAGCTTTCCGTTAAGAAATGCTATTTTACATCTATTTTCCATATCTCATAGTCATAATTTGCAGCAATGACAATTAAAATTCTTATGGATTTAAGCATGACTACTGGCGAAAAAGTTTCATCATAATCAACACCTTGAGTCTATCTGAAACCTTTTGCTACAAGTCTTGCTTTAAAAGTATGCACTTTGCCATCAATGTCAGTTTTCTTCTTGAAAACCCATTTACATCCAATGGTCTTACCACATTCAGGTAAATCAACCAAGTTCCAAACTTGGTTATCATACATGGATTGCATCTCAGAGTTCATGACATTTAGCCATTTATCTGAGTCTGGTCCAGACATAGCTTCTTGATAAGTGGTGGGCTCACTTTGATCCATAAGCAACACATCACGACTATCAGTAATGAGAAATCCGAATATCTCTGGCTCATGTCTTACCCTACCAGATTTACGTGGGCCTCGTGTCACTTGTAGAGGTTCAACTGGTTCAGAACGTTGTTGAGCTTCCAGTAGCTGTTCAATGTTTATTTGTGATTCTTGAACTTCTTCAAGATTTATTTCTCTCCCACTAGTGTCTTTTGAAATAAACTATTTTTCCATAAAGGCACCATACAGAGCAACAAACACTTTGTTCTCAGCGGGACTATAAAAGTAATATCCTTTTGTTTCCGTAGGATACCCCACAAATAAACACTTGTCAGATTTAGGTGTTGATTTTTTTGAGACTTATCGCTTTATGTAAGCCTCACAACCCCAAATCTTAAGGAATGATAAACTAGGTATCTTCCCATACCATATCTCGTATGGTGCTTTATCAACTATTTTAAAAGGAACTCGATTTAGAGTGAAAGCTGCAGTTTGTAATGCATAACCCCAAAAGGATAATGGAAGATCTGCATGACTCATCATAGATCAAACCATATCTAATAAGGTTCGATTTCTCCTTTCAGAAACTCCATTCCATTGTGGAGTTGCTGGTGGAGTCATTTGGGAAATAATCCCACAATTTCTAAGATGATCATCAAATTCTTGGCTCAAATATTCACCACCTTGATTTGACCGAAGTGTTTCGATAGTTTTACCAAGTTGATTATGCGCTTCATTTTGAAACGTTTGAAACATCTCAAATGATTCAGCTTTATGTTTCATAAGATATACATAACCATATCTGCTGAAATCATCAGTAAATGTAATGAAGTACTGATAACCTCCTCTAACCATTGTGTTTATAGGACTGCATACATCAGTATGTATTAGATCCGATAAATCACTTGCCCTTTCACTGTGTCCAGTAAAGGGACTTTTAGCCATCTTGCCTCATAAACAAGATATGCACATTTCATATGTTTCTAAATCAAATGAATCTAGAAGTCCATCTTTATGGAGCTTCGTTATGCGTTTCTCATTTATGTGCCCGAGACGACATTGCCAAATATAGGTTTGATTCAAATCATTTGACTTGAATCTCTTTGTATTTATGTTAAAGACTGGAGTATCAGTGGACCTTTTCATGCTTAGAATATAAAGACCATAACACAAATCAGCATTTGCATAAAATATGCCTTTACGAGAAATGGAACATCTATTATTCGCAATAATAAAATCAAAACCATCCATATCCAAACATGAAATAGAAATGATGTTTCTTCTCAAGGAAAGCACAAAATAACAATTATTTAAAGTTAAAATAAGTCCACTAGGTAAGACTAAGTCATATGATCCAACAGCCAGGGCAACAACTCTTGCTCCATTCCCTACGCGGAGGATGACTTCTCATTTCTTTAACTTTCTACTTTTGGCGAGTCCCTACACATTTATACAAATGTGAGATCCACATCCAGTATCTAATACCCAAGAATCACTAGTAGATAAATTAATTTCAATAACATAAATACTTGTAGTGGTAGTCGCACTACCCTTTTTCTTCTTTAGATCTTCCAGATAGAATTTGCAATTTCTGAACCAATGTCCAGGTGCATGGCAGAAATGACAATTTCCTTTCTTTTCTTTTGGGTGTTTTGAAGCAGGAACAGGCTGGGGCTTGACTTGTTCCACAGGCTTTGCGACAGTGCGGCGGCGTGACGACCTTGGCAACTTTAGCCTTGCCTTTGCCTTTCTTCTTCATTCCCTTTCCCTTTTGGACCATCAACACATTACTAGAGGGTTTCTTGATATTTTGTTCAACAGTTTTTAGCATCAAATGCAACTCTGAAATTGATTTCTTCATATTATTCATATTGTAGTTCATTACAAATTGTGAGTAACTCTCTGGTAATGAATTCATGATCAAATCCATAGCCAACTCTTGGCTTATGGGAAATCCGAGTCTATCAAGTTGGTCAACATAGCCCTTCATCTTTAGAACATGAGGACTAATTGACGCACCCTCAGTCATCTTGCAAGAATGTAGGTTGACTGTCTCGAACCTTTCTTGCCTAGCTTGTTGTTGGAACATTTCTTTCAGCGTTACAACCATGTCGTAGGCTTCCATTAGTTCCATGTCCTTCCGAAGTTCAGGAATCATAGTTGCCAGCATAATCATGCAACATTAGTATAATCGTTGACATGCTTATTATGTGCATCATTCACAACTTTCGTAGCATTGGCTGGTGGGTCCTCAAGGATTGAAGCATCTAGGACATACAACTTGCGTTCATGCTTGAGAATGATTCTCAAGTTTCTGAACCAGTCAAGAAAGTTAGTCCCAGATAGCTTATCCTTCTCAAGGATGGATCGCAGTGACGGGGGATTATTGTTACTTGAAGAGGCCATTGATCTACAATAAAGATTATGCAAAGTTTATTTTAGTATATAGGAATAGACTCTCACTAAATTAACAATCCTTCTAAAACATATTGTTTATTTAGGGTACTAAAATCCATATTTCACCTAATTCTATGACAGCTATGGCATGAAACACATAACTAGATTATTTAGGTAGGTAACAGTTACCAATTACATCTTATTTAATTTTAGATACTTTTATGAGATACGTGACATCTTATGTCTTAGCATGTTTTTTCTCTCATCATGTGCCTAAAGTTCAAAACTATTTTGATAGCTTTATTAAGTCGGGCCATATTAAACATTTAGGTAACTCTTACCCAACTTGTTTCACCAAGATAACACAATACACTCAGCTATGACTGAAATTATATTAGTGTGATCGAGGCCTTGACAAGTGTTTAAAATAGATGACACGAGACTTAAAATTTAATAGAGAGATTTTATTCAGTTTTAGTGATTTTATGTAAACAATGAAATATCATATATTTTATTGATTTGTTCAATCACTAAACAATTTGGAAGTTTTTTATATTGTTCACTAATAAAATAATTTTCGTGCGCTAGGATTAGTTAGAAGACGGTTCATTGCTCAGTCATGGCAATGGGCGCGAATGAGGAACAAAAGCGCCCGTTTTTTTTTTAGGAGACAAATTTCAATTCCGAAAATTAAAATTCGCTGTAGAAAATCATATTTTTCGCTGATTTTATTATCCTAAATTAACCCCTTAATTTATCCAAAATTAAGTCAATTAAAACATTTTTAATTAACCCGGGCCCACATCTAACTAATCATTTTATCCTAATCCAATTAGGATTTAAGATATTTGAAGCATATCTCCAATAACATGATTCTCGATATTTATCTCCTATCCAATAGGGATAACGAAACCGATTTTGCTAATATCTCATAATCTAATTTGTTATCTATCTCTTATCAAATAGAAATTTCATAACAGAATAGATATAACGAGATAAATAAATAATTTTGAAAAATAATTATTTGGAATTTCAGTCCTCATCCAAATAATCACAAACATGTAATTGAATCATGAACTATTATCACAATCAAACCTAATCATATTAGTTTCAAATTAATATTCAGACTTATACGATCTAAGAAACTTAAAACAATGTAATCTAAATATGCATACTGAATTACAGAGATTTCATCCATGCATCAATACACGAAAAAAAAAGATTATACCTAATGGTGTCATGGATCACAAAATACGAAATTCAATTCATTAAAATTATTCGAATTAACCTAACATGGTTACTAGCATGTACGAATCTGATTTCAATTAAATCACGAATATGTGTATCATATACACAAAACATGATAATAAATCTCACATAAAACTTTTGTATATTACATATACATCAACTATTAACATGCTTTCAATCATATATCATGTATATATAAGAAGAAAACATGCAATGAGTTTAATGGAATCAAACTCGAAGGCTCTGATACCACTGTTGGGTTTTGGGGTTCATACGCAGCGGAAATTACAAAACAATTTTGACAAAAACCCCAACAGGATCCGAATCTAATTTTGTTAAAAACGTTTAAACCATGAAAACTTAATCATATCTCAGTCGTAATATACCTTTCTTAAGGTTGATCGATCTCTAAGGCGCTGCCAACGACGAACGCCCTCTACCAACAGTCCACACACGAACGACGGTGAGATTCGAAGTGCTAGCTTCGAGAGAATACCAAACTTTTTGTTTCTCTCCAAAATGATTTAGAGTGTACCAGAAAACCCTAATTCATTTCTGAAACGAAAATAAAGTTTCGGCCCTTAATCTTTCGTACGTGTGTTTAACTTAAAGTGTCTATTTATACAACCCTTGTATATAGACGGTTAACTAAATTACACATATACCCCTACTTAAAGAAGTATAAGTGTAATACACCACAATGACGTTTCTGTCATGAACTTTATCATATAAAATTCATTTTTCTGAACCATCTTAAAATCTCGCAAAACCATTCTTAGTATGTGACCCAATAGGCTCATACAACGTTGGCTGTGTATCAAAACACATTTTGGTATACAAGTCATAAACGACCTCTAGTAAGACATTATGACTACCTAAGTTGTAGGAATATCAAATCGAGACAACCTAATCAATAGTGTATATAACATCCTTTTGTCACACGATATCCTTTTGATCAAACATAAGGCATGGAATTGTCATCCAACATGTTCAATCGTACTAGTCTCGATCTCTAGGTAGACTGAAAACATCCAAGTGACATTAATCAATATCAATTCACTTAGACTAGGCCTTTTAACAGTCTAACACATCGAGGGATCCACTGGATATATCTCTTTATATGAGAGGGACAAATTCTATCTTGATTTTATAGCTTCATCACATTGCTCACATAGTAACCAATCACAACCTTTATAATCGTTCGATTAAAGACAACGTTTGATTGTGTCAAATCACTGTGTTCCTAATGTTGAAGTCTCTGGTAATCTCAAGTCAGAGGACTGAAATAATATACCTATCATAAGAAACAACTATGACTTAATCCATGTAATGTTCTCATAGCGGGTCGATCTAGTACTTTGTTCCCTAACAAGTACTCATGATCTTGATTCATATCCCTATACGTATAATTATCATATGATCATCAATCAAGACTAACACTAGTCTTAATTCATTATAGTTCCCAATACAATGATCGACTAGGGACATTTATGATATTTCTGTAAATACCCATGAATCTTATTATATTGTAAACATGCAAATTAATTATAATAAACAACAAATGAAATCATCTATTTTATTAACTAAAAGTATTCATAAAGATAGTTAATGGATTGACCTAGGGCACATGCCCCAACAAAAACTACAAACGATTAGTTATTGTTCTATTCTTGATTTTATTATACAAATAATGCTATAAGTTTCAGTTGATAGTGAGTAAGCCTTGTCCCCGGTAAAGCTAAACATTGAAAGGAAGACGAGTTATCCCGTTCGATGAGGCATGGTATTAAGTAGACTATGTCTCGCCACCCAACCTGGAGGTTGTCCCACCAACTCATATGAATAATACATTTTGTTTATTAATGAATCAAGTTGTGAATATATATTTAATCATATGTTATGTTTTTACATAAAAAAGAGAAAACTATTTAATATTAAATTTATTTTCAAAATATTATTCAACCATAGTTGAACTTGTTGCCTTATTATAGTACCGACAAGAATTACTTGTCACGACAATTAGATACTACAATTTGTGAATAAAGCATATATGCAAAACTGTGTGTCATACACAATCATTCGCCAATTTCTCTTTAGAGATTTGAAAAGTGAATATTTCACTTTATATATCTTTTCACCTCATGAAGTTATATATATACATACCAAAAGAGTAATGCTCCAAAAGATCAAAATGAGTGGCTATGTCTCATGCTACAAAATTTAATCAGTCAAATATTAATTATAATTCCACAATTTTAATTACCTCTATGTTGAGGCTATGTGGAAATATGATTGATGAGAATAAAAATAAGGTCACGTGGCCCGCCTCGATTTATTGTTGCAACAAATATCGAGTGTGCACGTCAATCCTATAAATATTAAAGATTGATTTATTGTCTCATAGTAGCTGAGTAAAATAATGAGATATTATAAATATAATATCGCTCCCGTCCAATTAGTTCAACTTCAAATTAAGAAGCATATGTTGCATATAATGATCACGATCGCAATAATAAATATATGGACGTGGAAAAGGTGAAAATATCAAGTAAATGTTGTATTTACAATTTCACCAAAAATTGAAACAAAAGTGGTGCACCACTACAAATGACAAATAATTATTGACAATGAGCGCTCATAATTGTGACATTTTTTTGGTCATATATGAAAGACTATTTTGCCTAAATATTATATATATATATATATACTTGAATATTTTTGTGACATTTACCATGCCTTCAAAATCAAAGGCAAAATATGATGAATTTTATCAATGAAAATGGCTCGATAAAACAGGCACATCGAGATGTGTTTAAATCGTGACCTAAATATAGGCAATGAGTTTATGTCTTATGTATCGTGCTACATGCATGTACATTATAATGTAAAAGTAAATATTTCTTGAATTCGAACTTAGCGGAGGCTAATGTTTAGGCAATATCGGGTACAACAATTTTATTGTTAATGTCTTGTTCAGAAGAAGTCTGCTTAGAATAATAGAAAATTTATCTATATGAATATGATTTAATTTGAGTATAATATTTACGGCTTTAACTTCTGGAATATATAAGACACATTAAAATGAATGTCATCTTAAATCAAATGACATTCATAATGTGGAAAGATCTATTTGGTCATCCAGGATCATCAATGATGCGAAGAATAATTAATAATTCGCATAGACATCTTTTAAGGAGTCACAAAGTATTTTCAACTAGTGATTATAATTGTGCTAGTTGTTCTAAAGGTAAATTGATAGTTAAACCATCCCCAAGTAAAATTGTTGTGGAGTCCCCAATTTTCTTAGAACTCATCCAGGGAGACATATGTGGACCTATTCATCCTCATTGTGGACTATTTAGATATTTCATGATTTTGATAGATGCATTAACTAAATGGTCACATGTTTATTTGCTTTCGACCCGCAATGTTGCATTTGCTAGACTTTTAGCGCAAATCATTAAGTTAAGAGCACAATTCCCTGATAACCCAATCAAGACCATCCGTCTTGATAATGCTGGGGAATTTCAATCTCAAGCATTTAAAGATTATTGCATTTTTATATGAATTACCATTGAACATTCTATTCCACACGTGCATATCCAGAATGGTTTGGCAGAATCTCTGATCAAACACATTCAATTAATTGCTAGATCTTTAATCATGAGAACTTTATCAACTTCAGTTTGGGGACATGCAGTCCTTCATGCAACATCTATCATTTGTTATAGGCCTACTGCATACCATAAACATTCCCTAATGCAACTCATTTTATGTCAACAACAAAATATTTCACACTTGAAAATTTCTCGTTGTGTAGTGTGTGTCCCTATACCACCTCCCAATAGAATTAAGATGGGTCCACAATGAAAACTTGAGATTTATGTTGGGTTTAATGTATCATCCATTATAAGATACCTTGAGCCCTTAACAGATGATTTGTTTACTACACATTTTGCTGATTGTCACTTTGATGAAGCAATTTTCCCGCATTATTAGGGAGATAAGAAGCCAATTCAAAAGGAATGACGCGAAATTGCTTGGAATGCATCAACTTTATCACATTAAGATTCACGCTAAAATCAGTGTGAACTTGAAGTTCAAAAGATCATTCATTTGTAAAAAATCGCAAATCAATTACCTGATGCATTTAATGATGCAAAACAAGTGACAAAATCACATATTTTAGTTGTAAATGCTCCTGCAAGAATTAATGTCTATGTGCAACAAAATGCACAAGAACCAACGAAACGCTTAAAACGTGAAAGACCAGTTGGTTCAAAGTATACAATTCCTCGAAAGAGAAAAACGGGAGTAAAAATAAATACAAATCAAAATACTCATGAGAAAGCACAAGAATTCTTTGATAAGGATTTGTCATAACAAGTTTATTCTGACGAGGAACAACTGCCTCTAGAAAAAAAGGAAAATGATGAAAATGAGATCTCAATAAATTATTTAAACTCTAGTAAGATTTGGGATCGAAATAAAATTGTTCATGATAATATATTTTCTTTCAATGTGTCCATTGAAATATGTGAAAATGATGATGATCTAGAACCTAGATCAGTGGACGAATGTCGAAAAGACCTGATTGGCAAAAATGGCAAGAGACTATCCAAGTAGAGCTAAACTCGTTAAGGAAAAGAGAGGTTTTTGGACCAATTGTTCAAACGCCAGATGACGTAAAACCAGTTGGATATATATGAAGTTACAAGGTACAAAGCAAGACTTGTAGCTCAAGGTTCTTGATAAGCCTTGCAGTTTCTGAAAGGCTTGATGTGCATTTAATGGATGTCGTTACAACATATCTGTACGGATCCCTATACAGTTAAATATCTTTGAAAATCCCTGAAGGATTTGTAATATCCAAAGAAATAAAATTAAAACCTCATAACATGCATTCTATAAAATTACAAAGGTCTTTGTACGGATTGAGTCAATTTGGACGAATGCGGTACAAACGTCTTAGTGATTATTTACTTAAAGAAAGATATGTAAATAATCTACTTTGTCCATGCGTCTTCATTAAAAGATCATCAACAAGATTTGTGATTATTGCTGTATATGTTGATGATTTAAATATAGTGGGAAATCACGACGACATCGTTAGAACATCTGAATACTTGAAAAATGAATTCGAGATGAAAAACTTGGAAAAACAAGACTTTTTCTTGGCTTTGCAAATTGAACATTTTTCAAGTGGAGTACTGTCCTTCAATCAAATTATATTGAAAAAATACTAAAAAGATTTTATATGGACAAGGCACATCCATTGAGCTCTCCAATAGTTGTAAGATCACTTGAAGTGGATAATGATCCATTTCGACCTCATGAAAGTGATGAAGACTACTTGGTCCGGAGGTACCATATTTAAGTGCAATTGGTGCACTTATGTATCTTGCAAATTGTATAAGACCTGACATTGCTTTTGCTGTCAACCTACTTGCAAGATACAACTCTTCACCAACTCGAAGATATTGGAATGATGTTAAACATGTTTTTTGATATCTTCGAGGAATAAGTAACATGAGTTTATTTTACTCGAGAGGGGTAAAATTGAATCTCCAAGGTTATGATGATGTTGAATTTTTATCTGATCCCCACAAGGCCTATTCTCAAATGGGATATGTATTCACATGTGGTAATATTGCCGTATCATGGAAGTCAGTAAAGCAAACTATGGTTGCTACTTCATCCAATCATTCTGAAGTACTTGCAATTCATGAAGCAAGTTGTGAATGTGTATGGTTGAGAAACATAATTGAACATATTTAAAAGAATTGCCTTCAATAAAAGATTCTCCAACCATATTATATGAAGATAATGCAGAATGTATTGCACAATTAAGTTAAGGATTCATAAAAGGGGACAGAACAAAACATATTTCACCAAAATTCTTTTATGCACATGAGCTTTAGAAGACTAGTGAAATTGATGTCAAGCAAATCCGATCGAATGATAATCTTACTGATTTATTGACAAAAGTCTTACCAACTATGACATTTAAAAGACTTACATATGGTATTGGCTTGCGTAAACTTAAGGACATTGCAAGTAAAGAAACTGAACAAGTTTCACCCATGTTCACATGAGGGGGAGTTATTGATTAGTGTATTGCACTCTTTTTCCTTTAGCTATGGTTTTATCCCATTGGATTTTTCTAGCAAGGTTTTTAATGAGGCAATCTTAACAATATTATACCCATCTTAATATTTATGAGAATAGTGTACTCTTTTTCTTTTACTATATTTTTTCCCACGGGGTTTTTCTTAGTTGAATTTTTAACGAGGCACAATTCCTAAGCAAGTGTCATCCAAGGGGGAGTGTTGTGGAGTATGGATGACCATGCATGTACACCAACATATTGTGTAGTCATGTAACTTGTATTTCTAACTTCATAGTACCTCCACTTGTCTATGTATTATCATGTAACTTGTAATCCTCTCCGATGTACACCAACTCTTCCATGTATTATCTATATTGCTTGTGATGTGTTGTATGACTTGTGGTGTATGTGTAACTTGTACACATTGTATAAGTACAATTATCATCATCACCAAATGACCTATATAAAGGGTGCCAACCCCATTGTAATTCACACACCAAGTTGAATGAAAACTTCTCATTCCAACTATCTCATTTCTTCTCTTCTCCTTTGTATAGTAGTAGAGGTTCTTAGTCTTCTATTTTTCTTCTCTAGTTCTTAGCAAGTTCCAACTCAATTTACAACAATATATATATATATATACACACACACATTAGTCGATTAGAAGTTATTAAAACTTTGAGAGAAAATCAATAAACTACTAATTTACATGAATATATTGTAATATTCTTTGCAATTAAAATTATAATTCACAATAATCAACTCGAAATATACAATAGAGGGTAAAAAAATATTTAGTTACCATGCACTTATCGAACATCTTGAACAATCCTTATAACAACGAACATAAAGATTTGAAGTTGTTGATCGTATTGCAAGATCTCTGATACGTCTTCGAGTGTCATGCAGCTCAACAATCGCCACAACATTGCATTCGAGTGTGAAGAACTCTATAAAAGGTCCTTGGATGTTGCTAAAACATGCAGTAATTGTGAACTTATGATATATATATATATATATAGAAAAGATTAATGATTTGTATAAATGATGTTGTAGTAACCAAAAAGATGGTGTACGATTTGAAACGTAGATTAAATACATTAAAACAACCATTCGTTAATCAAGAAAAGAATTTAAATGCACTTCATTGTTATTTCGATCAAATACAAATTATAAATAAATTCAATAAACGGGGGATTGAATATATTCCTTGAAATAATCAATAACACATAAATAAATACTTTAAAATAGAAAAAATAGAAAATTAGAAAATTAGATTTGTGAAAGGAGAATGCATGTAAATTTTCTCTCAGCTCCAACTTTTATATAGATATAGATAGATTTGAAACGTAGATTAAATACATTGAAATAACCTTTGTTAATAAAGAAAAGAATTTAAATGCACTTAATTGTTATTTCGATTAAATACAAACTATAAATAAATTCAATAAATGGGGGAATGAATATATTTCTTGAAATAATCAATAACACATAAATAAATACTTTAAAATAGAAAAAATTAGAAACTTAGAAAATTAGATTGGTGAAGGAGAATGGATGTAAATTTTCTCTCAGCTCCAACTTTTATATATATACTAGTCATTTCCCTGCGCTCTGCGCAGATGTAGTAATAATAATAATAATAATAATAATAATAATAATAATAATAAATAATAATAATAATAAAATAAAAATAAATAAAATATCTATTCATAGTTATTCTCATCGAGTCAAATAAAAGGTTCATAAAAGAACAATAATAATAAGAAAGAGCAAAACACTATATTGCATTCTTTAGCTTTTGTAGCATTCTATGGACTGAATAACATCTTTAAGCAATGGTAATCTTATGCAGTAGTGTATATTGATCCACTATAACCGTTAAATATAAATTCTTCCATATCGTCTGTTCACTCCAATTGAAGAATCTAAACCAACAGACAACATAACAAAGGCAGCATAAAGGTCACGTGATTATTGATTTGTGTTATAGATATAATGATTCACTTCAGTCTTGAACTTATGGAAAACGTATCAAATGATTAGATCCAATATAGAGCAAACATACCTAAAGAGAGGCGATCGAAAGTGGTTTAGCTTATAAGCGTTGTGAATGGTTATTATATCATTGAATGCATGAAGCTATGGGTAAGTAGAACAACTTTTGAATGTACAGGTGATGTTGAAATCCATCGATCCTATCTTGAATTTATTGAGTGATAATTGGTTGAGAACTGGATGAATCTAAGGTTAGGTATAATAAAATTGGTTTTTTTTTGTGATTTTTTGAATGGTGAAGGAAAAAAAAGCCAAGTCGATTGCAAGAAGAATGGATGAGAGTTGAAATTTATAGGGGGAATGTAACTTGCACTACACTCAATTCCTTGTATTTACCCATGATTTCAAGTTCAACGTACTCAATCTATTAATGATAAGATAACCACTATTAATTATTAATAAATGTACACATAATGTATAATTATATCTCTTGAAATAATAAATAAATAAATAACAAAAAATAACTCAATTCCTTGTATTTACCCATGATTTCAAGTTCAACGTACTCAATCTATTAATGATAAGATAACCACTATTAATTATTAATAAATGTACACATAATGTATAATTATATCTCTTGAAATAATAAATAAATAAATAATAAAAAATAAAAAAATTGAGAAAAATAGAAAAATAGAATGGTGAGATGAGGTAACTTTTAAACTTTCTCTCTCCTCCGACTTTTATAGATATATATATATATATATATATATATATATATATAGATATAGATTTTGTTTTTTTTTTTTTTAAAATTCTAAATATACACTTATATAAAATGTCTATATTATCCTTCAACCATTCTAAATTTCTAACGGGCCAATTCCCCTCTATATTATTATTCCTCCATATATAGGCAAAATGGATCAAGTTGGTGGCACTTGAAAATGATGTACTTTAAAAATCACAAACAACAAATCCTCGATCCGTGAAGAACGAAAACCCCATTTGCACGAACCACGCGCCCGCATGACCAGGCCCACCCCGCGCGAGCCCACCCGCCCGATCGGGCGAGAGAAGGGCGGAGATGGCGCGAGGGAGACGGGGAGGAGCATGAGAACGAAGTACCGGTTTTCGAGGCGGAGGGGTCCTTGCGGTGGAGGTAGAAGTGGAGGAACTCTGGGCGAAGGCGGAGGAGAGGATGAGGCGGGGAAGCGAACGAGGGAGTGGGATTGGGAGGAGGGGGAGGAGGGAGTGGAGGAGGAAGAAGGATCCGACGGTGGAGATTTGGAGTTGGAGGGCCGGGCCTAGGTTGGGTCGTGGGATTGGAAGGAATCTCGAAGAGAGATCGGAGCGTTGATGATGAAGGAGAGGGAGATGATGGAGGTGGAGATGGAGAGGATTCATGAGCGGCGAAGCGGCGATCTTCATGAGCGACGAATGTTCTTCATCGACAAAGAGATGAGAAATGTGTGAAATGGGGGGTTTTGGTGTTATTTATCTAAAGGGTACTTTGGTAAATGTACATGTACAACCTCATTTAATCCCAACTTTAAAACTCCCAACCAAACAAGATACACAAATGAGACTAAGCTATCTAAACTCATGTGTTAGTCTCATCACTAATTAATCCCATTTGTTATGATTCACTAAAATGTGAACCAAACAGGCCATAAGTGTTTTATTTTTATTTTTATTATCAATATAGACAAGAATCGTATATAGATTCGGATGCGCAGTGTCGATGTCGAAATAGACGGTTCGATGGTATACCCACTATAGTCACTCGAGAGGTTTTTGTTTGTTTGTTTTCTTTTCTTTGCTTGTTTTTCTTTTCTTTGTTTTGTTTTGTTTTTTTTTTTTTTTTGAAGAAATAACTCGAGTTAATATTGATAAATTATTTAAACATTTTGATTTCAGTACTCAAATTGTATCTTCAACTCGAAAATTGACAAAGACCAGCATGCAATATATAGTTTTTATTTTATTTTTTATTTTATTAACTATGGGTATCTAGACACTTGTCTAATTACTAATTTGATGGGCCTTGAGATTGTGGAAATGACTATCAGTGGTCCAATTTTTTAATATCGTGGTGAATTAAAATTGAGATTATACGTCTAACCCACACATTTCTACCTTATTCCTTTCACTAGATCAACCGATCAACCCGTTTGGGTAATTACCAGACTGCAATAGTTGTACAATCATATCTCGTAAAAATAGAAAATAAAAAAAAAACACACACACATACACATTCTACTGCGTGGAATATCTTTAGAATAAATATATGAAATATCCGTCAAGGCTTCCCTATTAATTTAGCACTCAATTTCAAAAACCATTTCCCATTAAGATTAGATTTGGATAATAAATACTAGAATATACATACAAATAACAATAAGATGTTGCTTGCTTTTTGAATATAAAAGAAAAGAAAAAGAAGAAGACAAGTTGAAAGAGAAGGAGAAGGCCATGTTGTCTTTCAAAGCTGCTCTTCTCATATTTTCGGTAGCTCTCTCCACCATGCCTCACGGTTAGTGCATGTATACAATTAATTTAGTGGTTGATTTATAGTGATCTTCCCAATTAAACTTATATAATTTCATTGAAATAACTATTTATATATAAAACACCCAAGTTGCACCCGAAGTCACATTGGGCACGAGAGTAGTTCGTACGTGTCTTGAGATGTGAGCATACACAAATTTTGATGCATGATACATGAGTCGAGTCCACTTGAACGGCCGGCTCCTGTGCCTGATGTAACTTCGGATGTGACTTGGGCGTTTTTGTTGGAGCATTTTACTAATTAAAATGGTTTTCGTTGTTTGTTTATGAAGGGATTGTTTCAATACAAACAGGACAATGCATATACGCGTTACCACTACCTTGCGACACTGATCAGGATTGCCCGCCGGAATGCGGTGATCAATATGTCCCTACATGTATGGAAGTACCCAGTCATATTTGTGGTTGTTGCAAGAGACCTGATCAGTAAACTAGAGCACCTACTCTGGTGTCAATTATGTATGCACAAATATATGAAAAATAAAATAAAAAAGGATGCACAATAAAATTTCATCCAACACTAAATAAATATATGTCATATGAGGGCTTTTTTATGGAAAAAGATTGAGTATTAATTTCTTGATTTATGCATCGATTTTTATATTTTTAATTTAACAGAAGTAGAACCCACGACCTCTTTGAACATTGCATCATAGATGCTTTGGCATTTATGGATCGATGTTTGATTTGTGTGTTTGACAAAAGAAATTGATGTGTGTCGACAAGTAATTGATTGAAGAAGGTCTTTCGTACAAATTATTCATTTATTTTTACTTATTAATTGATGACTATGATTTTCATATAGTTAATTGATTTGGTGGCGGCTGTGCCGTAAATGCATGTGCGAGCTTGTGGATCTTCACCAGTATCGATACAATTCCCGACTTAACCACATTCAACTATTAGATGTGTGGGTTTTATCTCAAAATGTCTCGATACTAATTAAGGGGAGATCATCACTTATATACTTCATTACGAAGTTTCAATTATCGATGTGAGACTATTACTTCAGTCTGCACATCTCAACATAAATGATTTTTTAAGTAACAAATTACTATGTGTATAAAAAGTTGAGCAAATTTGTTTGGTTGGGGTGGAGTTGGGGGAGTGAGATAACTTGCAAGGAAATTCTAACTAATCTTATTGGGCCGGCTTTGTAATGTCAATTTTTTGGTAAGTTATCTCCCAACTCATACCCTACAAATACCTTACAAGAAGAGATAACTTGTAAGGAAGTTCTAACTAATCTTCTTTGCTTGTACTTTTGTCAAAAAAAAAAAAAAATCTTCAATTGGGGTATTTATATCAATTTCTCATCTTTTATTGTTTTTAAATTTGCAACTTCCTTCCTATCAAAAACAATCACCCAAAAAAAATAAAAATTGCAACTTCCCTTTAAGGGCCTGTTTGATTACAAAGAAAACATCTCATAAGAAAAGAATATTTTCTTAAGAAAGTTTTTCCTAGTAAGTGTTCAATTTTTTTTTTCCTACAGGTGTTTGAGCATATAAGAAATTTTCCCTTAAAACTCACCAACAAATTTTGAATTAAATATAAAATCTTATCATATATATTAAATATATTAATTTTCATATTTAAAATATAAATTTGATGTGTTTAATTTGGAAACTCACATTTTCTTAATAGAATACTCAATTTGTCCATCATAATAGGTAAGAAAATACATTGGTCTTAATATGGAAAGTTGACAATCGTGAGAAAATGTTATGCGAGAAAATTCTAGCTATCAAATGCATAAAAATATCACTTTCTCATGAAATTTGTCATTTTCCTTGGAACATTTTCTTTTCCGTCCAATCAAACATGACCTAAGTTTAAAGCGGAAAATATGAACTCCCTGAGAGTTAACTTAACTCTTTTGTTAGAAAACTTTTTTGTAAATAAGCAAAAATGTATCAAAAGACGGAAGTGTTTGACCCATATGTATGCTCACTCCAATTAATTTGAGATATATTATTGGTTTTTTTTCTTTTTTACTTCAAGATATATTAATATTTTTTTAAGTACAAGATATATTACTAGAAATGCTAGCTAGTAAAAAAAAGTTTAGACAAAAAAAAGTGCATATACATATAATTTAAATGATTTAAATTATATCTATAATGAAAAATACGGGGACACGTTTCATTTTCAATTGAGATTTTTTTTTTTATGAACGAACGCAATACTCCTTTATTGCAATAAATATATGTACAAAATTTTCAATTGAAAATTAAGTGAGAAGCGTTAAGGATGCATGCATTGTTATTATAAAAAGCTGCGAAATTCCAATGCACTTCCCACCACCAAGCTTGAACCACAAAGCCACATTGCGTTTGGCGAGCGTTGATCGATTCTTGCGAGGTAACAATGTTTGACAGCCATATGATAGTTTTTTAGAACGGTTTAGTTGTGTAAAACCGTGAAAATGATGATTTATTTGTCAACGTAGGATTTGGTAATTTCTTTAAATCCGAACTTGTTTCCACTATATAATGGAGGATTGTACTGCTTCGGTGCCAGATGAGGTCGTACTTGAGGTAATTTTACAAATTTATTGTGTTTTTTTTTGCGGTTATCAGAAGTTTCTGTTTGGGTGCGCGATTGTTTCGGCCTCGCAGGACCGAGATGTATAGTAATGTCTCGGCCATAGAGGACCGAGAGGTTTCACGTAGGTCACGGTATGGTACGACCGAGAGTAATGAGTAACTCTCGGTCGTACGTGAGCGAGACTCTGAAGAAAGTTTCGGACCTGTACAACCGAGAACCTATTTTTTGGGGTTTTTTATGATTGTGCTGTACATTTTGGTTGATTATAATGTTACACTGTTTGTATTGCAGGTAATGCCGGTATCTAGTAATTTTCCAAACTACAAGGACACTTTTACACCTTGTAAGCCATTCCCCTCTCGAGAAGCGGCTATTTCATGGCTTCAAATGATTAGTGGTGAGAACAAGTTTGTGTTAGTAACGAAGCGCTCGGATGCCGGGGGCATTAAGCGCGGGGAAGGGTGAAACTTGCTGTGAGAGAGTCTGGGACATATAGGGGACTGGCTCAGAGAGTAGGGAAGGGGAAAGCGGCCAAGATTTTAAAGAAATCAAGAAATGATGAAAAGGCGAGGACTCCAACTGGTACGAAGAAATGTGGATGCCCTTTCCTAATTAACGTAAAGGAAAATGCTGACTCCTTATGGTATGTCACTGTGATATGTGGGAGGCACAATCACGACATCGCAGGAAGATTGGATAAGGGGGAGCAGGAAGTTGAGGATGCGGGGGGAGGATCGAAATTCGCGGCTCGGGAGATTAGTCCACCTTCGTCTTTTGTGGAGTGCGAGCAGGAAGTTGAGGATGCGGGTGGGAGGACACCGGGGTCCCCAATCGGAGGCAAGGTAGTGTCGAAGAGAAAACACGATGATGACGATTCTTCGACGAGACGGGTGGAGAGCGGATTTGAGTCCTCCCACTCCATAAAAGAGGCCTCCACTTCTGGGCAGAAGAAAGGCAAGGTTGTTCCACAAATGCGTCGTGCCAGTCGACGTACGCAAAGTGGATCTAACATGGCTTATGGTCATTGCTTAGAATCGGATTGGTTGCCACATGTTGAGGGCATTATCGATGTGGTTTCCGATGGAAATTGTGGATATCGGTGTATAGCCTCTGGGCTTGGACTTGTCGACGTAGACGGGTGGAGGATTGTGCGTAGAAGGATGTACGATGATATTATCGGGTATGAAGACCTTTGGCGGGAAGTGCTTGGCTCGAGTTTCGAGACTGTCAAGAATGCGGTGCATTGCCCAGAGAAGCAAGTGGGGGCATCTTTCAAAGAATGGTTGACACTTCCAGACATGGAATTGTTAGTATCCACCGCATTCAATGTCATTCTCGTCAACCTCTCGCATGGGAGTGCTTCCACATTCCTACCTCTACGTAGTGCTCCACCGTCGTCGTTGCACAACAGACTTTTCATTGCAATGACAAATGAAAAGAATATCCATTGGGTTAGGGTAAGTTCTATGATTTTTTGTGAATTGTTTTGTTTCCCCCTTAATCGGGTTTGTGACAATATCTTCTATGTTCTACTGTTCACTTTGACAGGTGAAGTTGCGTGTGAATGCACCGTTACTATCCTTATATCCATCGTGGGATCGGTACGTTGAGGACTGCGCCAAAGGTTAACGAGATGGATTCATATTTCGAGACATCGCGCCCATTGCAACTGCTGATGAAGCCACCATACCTGTTGTAGATTTAGATACACCGTAGTGTAAAACTTGTACCTAGAAACCTTGATGGCTAAACATTTAGAAATTTTGCCGTTACTCAGAATGTTCTATGGATATACAAATGTTGTGCTTTGTATTTTGATTGTTGTTTACTTATGGTGGACACTTGTAGAGTCGGTTTGAATGTTACGGAGATTTATAATTAATTAAGTTTCGGTGCAAATTGTCGTCTTTACTGGATTTTCAATCTTGTATAGTTAGTTTGACATAGCACAAAAAATTTACAAAAAGTAATGTTCAAATTCATCCATTTCTGATGTCTCGGTCAAGCAGGTTCGTGAAACAACTCATATTTTCGGTCACCCATGACCAACAAGTAGTCCAATATATCGGCAGTGTACAACCGAGTCCAATAGAAAGTTCTCGGTTGTACACCACCGAGATGGATTGACCATTTCAATTCGCCTTACTCTCGTCCTATGACGACCGAGCCTACTGCGACCCTCTCGAAAATGTACAACCGAGAGTAGGAACAAATTCTCCGTTGTACACCACCGACGCCACATTACCTATCATTAATTGTAGCTTTCGTCATGTCGCGGCCGAGATAACTGAAGTATTCTCGGCCATGCGTAACCGATACACTGTCAACTCTTCCGGTCTTTGTGGTCGATACTGCGAGTTCCCAAAAATATTAGCTTCTGTCTCGGCCATGCTTGGCCGAGATAGTTGACACAGTCTCTGGCCTGTGTGGCCGAGAACCACGATTTCCTAATTTTTTTACATTTGAACAAACCGCCACACACACATTACAACTACTCTACCAAATGTAACTTAACTCGACGATCTTCAACCGAGCCCTAATTTGGAGACGAAATCGGCTCACACCCCCGACCCTACAAACTGCAGAAAACTCGAACAACGAAGGAGAAACACACGGTGAGGGACGGAGAATATGATTTCGGGGATTCCTCTCACTGGTCGGTTCAAAACAAATGGATTCTTCCACAAGGAGTTCGGTGAAGGTGGTGGTAGGGGTGGTGGGGTGCTCAAGGATTTCCGCGAGGGGTAGTTTTTGTATTTCAGGTCTAATTTTTGGGTGCCCCAGGTAAATCAGTTTGTGCCCACATTAACTGGGTACCCTCATTAAATGGTGGGGTGCCCTTAGCGGCCTTTTTGATTTTTTGCCAAATGAGTTGAAAGAAACAGAGTTGAAATCATGGATTGGTTGTTTATACGTTCTTATTTTGGCGGGATAGTGCTCCACAGATGTGTGACAGTGTTTGTTCGGGTGATGGTGACTAGACGACGACGACTATGATAATGATGACTATGAAGATGGTAATGATGATGATGATGATGTGGCACAACCTTGTTATATGATGACATCTGCAGACAAATTTACCAAAGTACACATGTTTTAAGTTTTAATGAGGAAAGTAGGGGTGAAAATTTTTTTTTTTTCCGGGGAGTACTATTGGGAAGGCGCCATCTACGTGGTATAAATTTTTTCTTATGTGGACACATGGATAGCGCCTTTTGAAAAGGCGCTATCCATGTGTTCGGTCAACGTGGCGTGGAGGACATTGATAACGCATTCGCAGAAGGCGCTATCAGTGTACATGTCCACGTCAACATGTCCTTGAGGACCGACGTGGACACATTACACTGATAGCGCCTTCTGCGAAGGCGCTATCAGTGTCCACGTGGACAAAATAGGGTTTTCCCGATCCACGTGGGTCCACGTGGACCAAGAAAACCCGTGACATACTGATAGCGCCTTCTGAGTTTAGTTAATCGATTTTTGGTTGTTTGTTTAGGTAGTTAAGTTAGGTATTAAAGTTTACTTAGTTTGTATTGTTTAGGTGGTTAGGTTAGTTTGGTTAGTGCACTTGCTACTTTTGATTAGTTTACTTGATTGTTGTTGGGCAATTTTAGGTTAGTATAGTTAGGTGACGTTTGTTAGTTGACTTAGGTTAGGCTAGGTTATTCGACTTGATTTGGGTTATGATAGTTAGTTACTTAGTTACTTTATTAGTTGCTTGACTTAGGTTACGTTTGTTAGTTAAGGTTAGTTTAGTTTGTTAGTTAGTTTAGTTTGGTTATGATAGTTACTTAGTTAGTTAGTTTAGTTAAGGTTAGTTACTTAGTTAGTTTATTTTGGGTTGGTTAGGTTAGTTAAGGTTAGTTAGTTAGTTAATTTATTTTGGGTTGGTCGGGTTAGTTAAGGTTAGTTAGTTTAGTTCGGTTAAGGTTAGTTAAGGTTATTTATTTTAGTTTACTTTGGTTAGTTAGTTAGTTCGGTTCGGTTCGATTAGTTACTAAGTTAGTTAGTTTAGTTAAGGTTAGTTAGTTAGTTAGTTTATTTTGGTTTGGTTAGGTTAGTTAAGGTCAGTTAGTTTAGTTTAGTTAGTTAAGGTTAGTTAGTTAGTTAGTTAGTTAGTTAGTTAGTTTGTTTAGGTTAGCTAATGTTAGTTAGTTTAGTTAGTTTGTTTACTTAATGTTAGTTAAGGTTAGTTATTTTAGTTTACTTTGGTTAGTTAGTTAGTTAGTTAGTTCGGTTAAGTTAGTTACTAAGTTTGTTAGTTTACTTAAGGTTAGTTAGTTAGTTAGTTTAGTTTGGTTTGGTTAGTTAAGGTCAGTTAGTTTAGCTTAGTTAGTTAGTTAGTTAGTTAGTTAGTTAGTTTGGTTAGGTTAGTTAAGGTTAGTTAGTTTAGTTTAGTTTGGTTTGTTAAGGTTAGTTAGTTTAGATTGTTAGTTACTTTAGTTTGGTTAAGTTAGTTAGGGTTAGTTAGTTTAGTTTACTTTGGTTAGTTAGTTATTTAGTTTAGTTAAGGTAAGTTAGTTATTTAGTTTGGTTTGGTTAGGTTAGTTAAGGTTAGTTAGTTTAGTTTAGTTAGTTACTTAGTTAGTTAGTTAGTTAGTTAGTTTAGTTTGGTTAGGTTAGTTAATGTTAGTTAGTTTAGAAAAGAGAGTTGAAGGTTGGAACCAATGTATATATATATATATATTGTTGTAAATTGAATTGGAACTTGCTAAGAACTAGAGAAGGAAATAGAAGACTAAGAACTTCTACTACTACAAACTACTACTACAAAGGAGAAGAGAAGAAATGAGATAGTTGGAATGAGAAGTTTTCATTCAACTTGGTGTGTTTTTTACAATGAGGTTGACACCCTTTATATAGGCCATTTGGTGATGATGATAAATGTACTTTATACAATGTGTACAAGTAACACATACACCCCATGTCATACAATACATTACAAGTAATTTGACAATACATGGAAGAGTTGATGTACATTGGAAATGGTTACAAGTAACATGACAATACATAGACAAGTGGAGGTACTATTAAGTGAGAAATACAAGTTACATGACTACACGATATGTTGGTGTCCATGTATGGTCATCCATATTCCACAACACTCCCCCTTGGATGACACTTGCTTAGAGATTGTGCCTCATTAAAACTTCTACTAAGAAAAACCCTGTGGGAAAAAATATAGTAAAAGAAAAAGAGTACACTATTCTCATAAATATTAAGACGGGCATAATATTGTTAAGATTGCCTCATTAAAAACCTTGCTAGGAAAACCCAATGGGATAAAACCATAGCTAAGGGAAAAAGAGTGCAATACACTAATCAATAACTCTCCCTCATGTGAACATGGGTGAAACTTGTTCAGTTTCTTTACTTGCAATGTCTTTAAGTTTCCGCAAGCCAATACCATATGTAAGCCTTTTAAATGTCGTAGTTGATAAGGCTTTTGTGAATAAATCAGCAAGATTATCACTCAATCGGATTTGCTTGACATCAATTTCACCATTCTTCTGAAGCTCATGCGCATAAAAGAATTTTGGTGAAATATGTTTTGTTGTGTCCCTTTTTATGAATCGTTCACTTAATTGTGCAATACATGCTGCGTTATCTTCATATAATATGGTTGGAGAATCTTTTATCGAAGGCAATCCGCATGATTCTTGAATATGTTCAATCATGTTTTTCAACCATACACATTCACGACTTGTTTCATGAATTGCAAGTACTTCAGAATGGTTGGAAGAAGTAGCAACCATAGTATGCTTTACTGACTTCCATAATACAGCAGTATTACCACATGTAAATACATATCCCGTTTGAGAGCGGGCCTTGTGGGGATCAAATAAAAATCCAGCATCAGCATAACCTTGGAGATTCAATTTTACCCCTCTCGAGTAGAATAAACCCGTGTCACTTGTTCCTCGAAGATATCGGAAAATATGTTTAACACCATTCCAACGTCTTCGAGTTGGTGAAGAGCCGTATATTGCAAGTAGGTTGACAACAAAAGCAATGTCAGGTCTTGTACAATTTGCAAGATACATAAGTGCACCAATTGCACTTAAATATGGTACGTCCGGACCAATTAGCTCTTCATCACTTTCATGAGGTCAAAATGAATCCTTATCCACTTCAAGTGATCTGACAACCATTAGAGAGCTCAATGGATGTGCTTTGTCCATATAAAATCAATTTAATATTTTTTCGATATAATTTGATTGATGGACAAGTACTCCACTTGAAAAATGTTCAATTTGCAAACCAAGACAAAGTCTTGTTTTTCCAAGTTCTTTCATATCAAATTCCTTTTTCAAGTATTCGGATGTTCTAATGATGTCGTCGTGGTTTCCCACTATATTTAAATCATCAACATATACAACAATAATCACAAATCATGTTGATGATATTTTAATGAAGACACATGGGTAAAGCGGATTATTTACATATCCTTCTTTCAGTAAATAATCACTAAAACGTTTGTACCACATTCGTCCGGATTGTTTCAACCCGTACAAAGACCTTTGTAATTTTATAGAATGCATGTTATGAGGTTTTGATTTTATTTCATCGGATATTACAAATCCATCAGGGATTTCATATATATCTCACTGTCTAAGGATCCGTACAGATATGCTGTAACGACATCCATTAAATGCATATCAAGCCTTTCAGAAACTGCAAGGCTTATCAAGAACTGAAATGTGATTGCGTCTATAACAGGAGAATATGTTTCCTTATAATCGATGTCAGGTCTTTGTGAGAAACTTTGAGCTACAAGTCTTGCTTTGTACCTTGTAACTTCATTTTTTTCGTTTCTCTTTCGTACAAATACTCATTTATATCCAACAGGTTTTACGCCATCTGGCGTTTGGACAATCTGTCCAAAAACCTCTTGTTTCCTTAACAAGTTTAGCTCTGCTTGGATAACATCTTGCCATTTTTGTCAATCAGGTCTTTTTTGATATTCGCCCACTGATCGTGGTTCTGAATCATCATCATTTTCACATATTTCAAAGGACACATTGAAAGCAAATATATCATAAGGAACAATTTCATTTCAATCCCAAATCTTACTAGAGTTTAAATAATTTATTGAGATCTCATTATTTTCATCTTTTTCCTCTTTTTTCTAGAGGAAGTTGTTCCTCACCAGAATCAACTTGTTATGACAAACCCTTATTAAAAGATTATTGTGCTTTCTAAGGAGTATTTTGATTTGTATTTATTTTGACTCCCGTTTTTCTCTTTCGAGGAATTGTATCCTTTGAACCATCGGTCTTCCACGCTTTAAGCATTTCGTTGCATTTTGTTGCACAGAGACATTAATTCTTACAGGAGCATTTACAGCTGGAATATGTGATTTTGTCACTTGTTTTGCATCATTAAATGCATCTGGTAATTGATTTGCGATTTGTTGCAAATGAATGATTTTTTGAACTTCAAGTTCACACTGATTTGTGCGTGGATCATAATGTGATAAAGTTGATGCATTCCAAGCAATTTCGCGCCATTCCTTTTGAATTGACTTTTTATCTCTCCCTAATGGTGGGAAAATTGCTTCGTCAAGGTGACAATAAGCAAAACGTGCAGTAAATAAATCCCCTGTTAAGGGATCAAGGTATCTTATAATGGACGATGAGTTAAATCCAACATAAATCCAAAGTTTTCGTTGTGGACCCATCTTACTTCTATCGGGAAATGGTATAGGAACATACACTACACAACCAAAAACTCTCAAGTGTGAAATATTTGGTTGTTGACCTAAAATGAGTTACATGAGGGAATGTTCATGGTATGCAGAGGCCTATAACGAATGATAGATGCTGCATGAAGGACTACATGTCCCCAAACTGAAGTTGATAACTTAGTTCTCATGATTAAAGGTTTGGTAATTAATTGAATGCGTATGATCAGAGATTCTGTCAAACCATTCTGGGTATGCACATGTGGAACATAATGTTTAATGGTAATTCCAATAGACATGCAATAATTTTTAAATGCTTGAGATTGAGATTCTCAGGCATTATCAAGATGGATGGTCTTGATTGGGTTGTCAGGGAATTGTGCTCTTAACTTAATGATTTGTGCTAAAAGTCTAGCAAATGCAACATTGCGGGTTGAAAGCAAACAAACATGTGACCACCTAGTTGATGCATCTATCAAAATCATGAAATATCTAAATGGTCCACAGTGAGGATGAATAGGACTACATATGTCTCCCTGAATGCATTCTAAGAAAATTGGGGATTCCACAACACTTTTACTTGGGGATAGTTTAACTATCAATTTACATTGAGAATAACTAGCACAATTATAATCACCAGCTGAAAATATTTTGTGACTCCTTAAAGGATGTCAATGCTAATTATTAATTATTCTTCACATTATTGATGATCCTGGATGACCAAGTCGGTCATGCCATAAAATGAATGTCTTTGGATCATTAATTTTCTTATTCAAGACGACATTCGTTTTGACATGCCTTATACGAGTAAAATATAATCCAGAGGATAAAGCAGTGAATTTTTCTAACACTTCTTTTTTCCCATTTGAAACCAATGTGACATAGAGAAATTCTCTATTATTTTCGTTCACGGTTTCAATGTGATATCCATTTTGTCGAATATCTTTAAAGCTTAGTAAATTTCTTCTGGGTTTCTCAGAGTATAAGGCATTGTCAACATGAATTGTTGTTCCCCAGGCAACATAATATTTGCTCTTCCATAGCCATTAATCAAATTGGAGATGTCAGATATTGTTTGAACATTGGCCTCAACTAAGTTCAAACTAGAGAAATATTTTCTGTTTTTAAGGATTGTGTGCGCTGTAGCACAATCAGCAAGACATATATCGCTCTTATTCGATTCATGATTTGAACACATGATTTGTTTATCCATCTGGACAAATAATATTTGAAAAATTAGAAAAGAGTCATATTTCATTGATAAAAATTTATAATATTTTGCCTTTGATTTTGAAGGCATGGTAAAGGTCACAAAAATTTTCGGGTATATATATGACAATATTTAGGCAAAATAGCCTTTCATATATGACAAAAAAAAATGTCACAATTATGAGCGCTCATTGTCAATAATTATTTACCCTTTTTAGTGGTGCACCACTTTTGTTCCACCTTTTGTTGGAATTGTCAATCGACCTTTACCTGATATTTTCACATTTTCCACGTCTATAAACTTATTATTGCGATCATGATCATTATATGCAACATATGCTTCTTAATTTGAAGCTGAACTAATTGGACGGGATCGATATTATATTTATAATATCTCATTATTTTACTCAGCTACCATGAGACAAGAAATCAATCCTTAATATTTATTGGATTGACGTGCGCGCTCGATATTTGTTGCAGCAATAAATCGAGGCGGACCACGTGACCTTCTTTTTATTGTCTCATCAGTCATATTTCCACATAGCCTCAACATAGAGGTAATTAAAATTGAGGAATTATAATTAATATTTGACTGATTAAATTTTGTAGCTCGAGACTCAACCGCTCATTTTGAGCTTTTGGAGCGTTACCTTTTTTTTGGTATTTATATATTTATAACTCCATAGGGTGAAAATATATATGAAATATTCACTTTTCAAATCTCTAAAGAGATATTGGCAAATGATTGTGTACAACATACAGCCTTGCATAGATGCAAGCTTTATTCATAATTTATAATATCTAATTATCATGACAAGAATTATAATAAGGTAACAAATTCAATTATGGTTGATTAATATTTTGAAAGTAAATGTAATATAAAATAATTTTCTCTTTTTTTATGTAAAAAATACATAACATATGATTAAGTATACGTTCACAACTTGATTCATTAATAATCAAATGTACTATTCGTATGAGTTGGTGAGGCAACCTCAAGGTTGGGTGGCGAGACAAAGTCTGCTTAATGCCATGCCTCCTAGAACGGGATAACCCGTCTCCCTTTCAATGTTTAGCTTTACCGGGGACAAGGCTTACCCACTATCAACTCAAACTTATAGCATTATTTGTATTATAAAATCAAGAATAGAACGATAATTAATCGTTTGTAGTTTTAAGAGAAAACTAGTTATGTCGCATATTGACTTTTGATTTCTGATGTAGAAGATCGTACAAGACGCAACTACAGAGCATACTTTCGCAATCGGTGACGTTATAATGTATAGTATATGAATAAAGTATGCATATAGAAGTGATGCATGTAATAAAAGGAAGCAACCATGATAATATATAAATAAATTGAACTTATTTAAATAACAAAAGTTATACCTTCATAGCTTTGTCTCCTTAACAAGCCTTCTTGAACTTCAATATCTCCTTAACGCTAGAGCAAGCTCGTGCAGATAACGTGTTGTAAATTGAATTGGAACTTGCTAAGAACTAGAGAAGGAAATAGAAGACTAAAAATTTCTACTACTACAAACTACTACTACAAAGGAGAAGAGAAGAAATGAGATAGTTGGAATGAGAAGTTTCATTCAACTTGGTGTGTTTTTTACAATGAGGTTGGCACCCTTTATATAGGCCATTTGATGATGATGATAAATGTACTTTATACGATGTGTACAAGTAACACATATACCCCATGTCATACAATACATTACAAGTAATTTGACAATACATGGAAGAGTTGATGTACATTGAAAATGGTTACAAGTAACATGACAATACATAGACAAGTGGAGGTACTATTAAGTGAGAAATACAAGTTACATGTCTACATAATATGTTGGTGTACATGTATGGTCATCCATATTCCACAACATATATATATATATATATATTCAAAATTGGTTTCTTTTTTATACAAATATAAACTCCTCCTATGCATATTCAAATTTTGTTGTAATTGTCGAAATCGCTAAACTACGACGACGACAACGACCAGTGGCGAGGGGCGGAGCGGCCGAGGACGATGCGGTCCAGCAGTTCGCGATGACGGCAGCCGAGGACGATCGCTCAATTTGGTTGTACATATGGCCGCCACCTCACCGCCACGTCACCACCAACAAACTTACCCAATAACGCCTTTTGAAAAGGCATTATTGCTTGTTGGTGAGGTGGCGACCAAATGTACAGATAACGCCTTTTCAAAAGGCGCTATCTATACAAAATGCCTCCACGTCGTCACCACGTCACCACCACATAACCAACATCACACACAATAACGCTTTTTGAAATGGCGTTATTGCCTACTTTGGTTATTTCAAAGTACACCACCCTATTTTGTGAAATAAAATGTAAACCCCCATACTTTTGGAAAAACCTCGACATCTGCATATGAAGATGAATTTCCTCCACTACAGATGGAATCCGGAGAACAAGAAACAACTTTCATCCCATTCCAAGCTTATATCCACTGGACATGTAATGGCTCGAATCTCTAAACCTCGTTTTAATTCCCTAATAAGGATCATTGACCCTTGACGTGAGACCTACACCGTGATACGTGCATCGACCGAGGCACGTGACTGAGGTATATCGTATTTTTATATTGATGTGTGCCTAGTGTTATGTATTGTGTAGACTTACTAAGTCGGATTATACAGTTGTAAGCGTCGAGACGAGAGCGAAGACACGCCTCGAGTAACGTAAGAGCCAGAGAACCGGGTAGTTAGCATTTTGGTAAGTCTTATTTAATACTAATATGAAATAAAGAATTACTTCTAAGCCTATGGTTGTGTTTGTTAATGTAAATCAAATTAAAGTCCTATAGTCGAGTAAATTAAATAGAAAGCATAGGATTGGTCTAGAGATGTACATTGGCACATCGAGGAACTAGGTGAGTAATGAAATGGTGTCACTTGAGGTTGAGTTAGTGGGAGTTAGTGGGATAAATGACAAAGGTGGACCATTAGATATTCCTAGGGATACATAAATCCATGAAGATCAAGGGCTAGAAAGGATTAGTGATCAAACAACATGCAAACAAAAATCACTCATTCATTTTTGCTGGAGAAGAAGAAGGAATTGCTGGAGAGGAGTGAATCATCAAGGTGTTGAAGGAACCATTAGAGTTGGTGAGAAATTCTCAAGCTAGGGCACTACATCAACTAGGTAAACATCTTTTTAGTTGAAATTAGAATAAGTTCTGGTTTTAGGCTAATTTCAGATAGTAGATGATTGAGTATTTGCGATTAATTTATATATTTGGATTCCTCATTTCAAGCTGATAATCCAGCTATATTGAATTTCTTAATTTGATTTTGAAATAATAAAGATATGAATTTTTGAAATTGCAACACCAAAACTAGAATTCTGCATGTTGTATTAGGAATCAACCTGGGTAATTTGGTCATAATATACCCATTTTAGATCCAAATTGATCTAAACCAGTGGCATTTGAAAGCTTATTTAAAGAGGAATAACTTTTTAAACCGAAGGTATTTTAATTCAAATGTTTCTATGTCCAAACTAATAACATGGTCAGAAGACCACAAGTGGTTGCGGAGAATATACCGTCTAGCACAAAAAGGAACTCTCGAAGAGGGCACCATCACATACAACTAATGCATGAAACTAGCAAGTACTCACTACTAGAAAATGCACCAAACACATCATCTGTCATCACAATATCAAGAAGGCCTGCAATGAATTGTTGTCAAGAGAACATTCATCAAGTGATCAAACACAAAAGTTGTTGAACATTTTCAAAATAAATGTTTAGTCCCACATTGGTTATGAACTTCAAGTTTAAATAGTATATATGTACTCTTGCACCATAGTATGTGTAAAATAAAATACAAGTGCTATGCAAGGTGAGCCACACGCGCGCTCTTTTATAGGCGTACTTGGCACGAAGCACGTCCTCGTGTGCGTGTGTGTATATGTGTGCAAGCTAACCATGGGTAAAATTTTTTACCATTAAATTTTTACCATTTTCGAGATTAAATGGGTAGTTATTAGAGTGGCTGAGTGGGTGCAGTTGAAACTGCTCTCCATTACTCCATTATTGCTCCACTACTCCATTGCATCAATGCTTGACTGTTCCACTACTCCACTACCCCATTTTCACTATAACTGGTCATGACCGGTGCTCTATAAGAGGAGAGGTTTGGGAGGAAAAAATCATCTCGAAATTCACCAGCTATTGCTCTTGTTTTCATCTTTCTCTACTGCAAAGTGAAAGGTGAGTTTACTTCATCGTATCCTTTAGGATATTTGCTGACTCTTGCAGTTTAGAAAGCAAAACTTCCTTTAGGAAAGTGGCAGTGTTACACGCTTTGAAGTCATTGCAAGTCCCTCTAGTTTAACAATCTAAAGGAAGTTTTTCTGTCGTTGCAATGATTTTGTCAATCAAAGAGCTGTCGGTTAACATTGTGAAGCTGGATCGCTTCGATGGAGGCGATTTCCTGAGGTGGCAGAAGCGAGTTCATTTCATGCTGGTGGCGCTTCATCTGGTGTATGTTCTGGATACACCAAAATCGATGGAGTTCGACGATGAAACTGTCGAACAGATCAGGAAAAGGCAGAAATGGGAGATGGATGACCACACCTGCAGAGGTCACATTCTGAACGACATTAAAGATTCACTGTTCGACCTCTACCATGATGTCCCCTCTACCAAGTAGGTGTGGGAGAAACTTGAGGCAATATACCATAAGGAGGACGCGACAAGTAAGAAATTCCTTATATCAAAGTTTATTAATTTTAAAATGGTTCATGAAAGGTCTGTCATGGAACAATTTCGTGAAATTTAGAGGATTAGAAATAATTTCTCTCAACACAATCTTGTGATGGATGAAACAATTGTTGTATCTTATATTATTGATAAACTGCCCCCATTTTGGAAGGAGTTCAAACGAACTCTTAAGCATAAAAAAAGAGGACGTAACTCTTGATGAACTTGCTAACCATTTTCGTGTAGAAGATAATTGTCGCATGCAGGAAAATGAAAAAGAGCAGAATGCTAAGGATATTTCAAAGGTGCATGTGATGGAAGCGGCTAAGTTCAAAAAGCCCCTGATGAACAGACCTAACAAGCCTGGTGGTTTCAAAAAGCCTTATTGTGACGGCCCCAACTACAAATAAGGGCACCGCCCGGCCTAATCCCTTAATTAAGCCATAATCTCCCATATAGGACCTAACGAGGAATTAGTCAGCCTTAGTTAAACACCTACCTACCTACCATTTATGATACCACCTACGGTTAACTTAATTGTTCTAATGACTAACCTATGGTTGTCTGTAAATCAGAGTTACTAAATTTTTTTTTATCTAACTAATTATTCAGCGGAAGTCTTATTCAGTTACTAATGGAAATGAAATCTTAAGGCCTAACCTATTGTGGAAAAACCAGGAAATAGTGATCACATGCATATATAAACAAAAATGGTGATATATATAACACGTGTCCAGTTCTATAGTCCTATCACTCAACCCAAAAGGCAAATGAGCATGTACATAAAAAAAATTATACAAAAGCATACAAAACGTACAAAAGTAGGTCGTAGCAGTCCTCCGCCGGCTCAGAGGTAGTCATCAATCTTCTATTTGCCTGGTCTGCTACTCGGTTGATCTGCACCCACTGTCACAAACTAGACGGTGAGTACATGAATTTATTTAAGTAATACTGAGAGACATCGATCAACATTCCCAAATAGGCAACAAGTATCAAATTGCATAATTTAAATAGAAACTTATGCTGAAAGAAACATCATGCAAATAGATACTTGAGTTAATCACATACGAAACTGACTCAGGGCTAAGTAGTAATGGATTAGGGTCGGTCGGCCGCGATTTTCATCACATCAGCCTGTCTACTACAATTTGACCTCTGCTCTATATCATTTCATTTCAAATTGAGCTCTATATCATAACCTCAAAAGGTCGTACATACGATACGCCTTTCCTATTCCAAGTGAATTAGTCGTCACCGGAATGTATACTTGCTAACATACCCGAGTTTTAAAACTCGTCATGTTCACCCAAGTTATTCTTGCCCCCAACAAACCCCGAGGTCCGGTTACTCCGTTCGAGGCACGTTACCTCGTGTGTCATGCAAGGTAGTGGAGAAATTTCCTAACATCCCGACAAGTCTAGTGACCCTCATAAGAAAGCTGAATTTGTATCATCAAATGACCCTAACCCCAAGAACCACTTTTATATTCAAAAATGACACAGCATTGGAATCCAAGAGATGTAATAGCATATGAATGCACAAAGGACTTGAGTCAAAATATACAAACTATCCTAATAGCATGCTATATCACTGACTCACACACGACAATTAATATGACAAAGTATAGGAATTAGAATCAATGATATACAAAATAGAGTATGCTATGAACATCATAAAATGAGCAACTGAACAAGTCATAGCATATGGATTTCAAAGGTAATTCAGTTCGAATAACTGAAAATAAATAAATAAATGGAATGAAATGTAAATAAATGTCTCAAATCAGTTTACTTACATACACACAACAATTCCTAAGCTATCAGGCTTCCGTCGCGTCGATGTACGCACCCAAACCTCGTAATAGCTCCTCTAGGATCCTAACAATTGAAAATGTATCAATTTAAATTTCAATTTAATGATTTAACATCCCTAAATTGGTCGACGTCGGTCAAAATTGAGTTCGAGACTAATTTACCGATTTCACGTTTTTTGAGGTAAAACCCCGATATAACGCCTCGACCGACTCCCGAATTCTTCACTTTTTATAGGAATATTGAGGTTTTATTGATTTGGGTCACAAATATATTTTTTCCTATTTTTCTGTAATCTTTCTGAATTTTTACATATTTTTATCTATTTTCAGGAATTTATTATATATTAAAAACTGTTTAATTTAATTAATGAAATAATTAAATATATATATTATATATATTGAGGTGGGTCCGGGTCGAACCCGACCCGGTCCAACCCAACCCGGGTCGGTCTGACCCGGTCCTCCGCGGGTCAAGGTCAGTCCGACCCGACCCGATCCTCTCTTCTTCTTCTTCTTCTTCGCGAAACAACGCCTCTGCAATTTTTTTTTTCTTTGTGAGGCGTTGGGGTTGGCTCCCAACTCCAACCCCAAAGGGTTTTGATGGAAAGGGAGATCTTGCCATCTCTCCTGTTCCTCTCTCGGTCGGCCATGGAGGTTCGACCCTCCATGGCCGCGACACCGAAAGCAACAACAACAACAACAACAACCGATACACAACAGCAATCAACAAGAACAACAGGTCACTCACCTTCCTCGAGCTCTCGGTGTCTCTCTCTCTTTCTCCCGGTCTCTCTTTATTTCTTTCTTTCTTCTTCTTCCCGATTTTGATCGGTCTCTCTCTGTGCGTTGTTTTTTTTTTTGTTTTTATTTGGAGAGAGAGAATGAGATAAATATGAAACATATATATATATATATATATATATATATATATATATATATATATATATATATATATATATATATATATATATGTAGGTGATGTGGCCTCATTTAGTCCACATCCTCATATGAAATATAGATATGTGGCTACTTTCCCACCACAAATTATCTTCATTTAATTAATTTTTTTTTTAAAGTTGATTTAACTAATTACACTTACCCCACGAGCTGCTACCTCGGGCCTACGTCGGCGCGCGACTCGAGGCGCGTCCCCGCTCGTCTCGGTATCTGTATACCCGTAAATGACTTAGTAGTCTACACATATACATTACACTAGGCAAACAACACAAAAAATATAACATTTACCTCGGCCACCGTGCCTCGGTAGTGACACGTATCGCACTGCGGGTCCCACGTCACGGGTCATTGTGTCCTAATTAACGAATTAAACGTAGATTAATTATTAGGTCGTGACAATACTTCCCAACTAATAGGAAGTTCGTCCTCAAACTTAAACTAAACGAATTAAAAAATGTACCTGACTCGAAAAGGTACGGAAGTCTGTCTCGCATATAGTCTTCACGTTCCCAAGTGAGTTCTGAATCTCCATGAAACTGTCACTTGACTAACACTTTCGGGATAAACTTGTTTCTTAACTGTTGTACCCCTTCGGTCAAGAATCTGAACTGGTTGCTCTTCATATGAGATATCTTCACTCAAATCAATCTGACTCAAATCCACAGTCGGTATTTCGCATGCTTTTGACTTAGCTAGTCGAAGCATCGAAATATGAAACACCGGATGAATACCCAACATTTGTGGAGGCAACTCTAACTCATAAGCAACCTTTCCAACGCGTTTCTTGATCTTAAAAGGCCCGATGAATCTCGGTGCTAATTTGCCTTTCAAACCAAATCGATGATGACCCTTACGAGGAGAAACCTTTAGATAAACTAAAGCTCCCTCATCGTACTTGATATCGCTGCGATACATGTCTCCATACTTCTTTTGCCTCTCTTGGGCTCCCTTTAGCTTCTGACGAATCTGTCTTACCTTTTCTGTGTGATCGACAACAATCTCAGGCCCTAACAAATTTCGGACTTCTGGCTCAGCCCAACAAGATGGTGAGCGACACGATCTACCATATAACGCCTCAAATGGTGCCATTTCAATGCTCGTCTGATAACTGTTGTTGTATGCAAATTCACACAACGGTAAATGCTCTTCCCACGATCCGCCAAACTCAAGTACACACACCCTGAGCATATCTTCGAGAGTTTGAATCAATCTCTCAGTCTGCCCATCAGTCTGAGGATGAAAGGCTGTACTAAACTGTAAGCGTGTACCATATTGCTCCTGCATACTTCGCCACATCCTGGACGTATACATAGCATCTCCGTTTGACGTAATAGTCAAAAATACTCCATGCAGCCTGATAATCTCTCTCTTGAACAATACACTTAGCTGGTCAAATGTGTAATGAGTTGCAACTGGTATGAAATGAGCAGATTTCGTCAATCTGTCCACAATCACCCAAATGGAATCATGTCGATGAACAATCCTCGGCAGTCCTCGAACGAAATCCATGGATATGTCTTCCCACTTCCATTGTGGAATAGGAAGTGGCTGTAGTAATCCTCCAGGTCTACGATGCTCTGCCTTCACCTGCTAGCAAATCCCACAGTTCCTGATATACTCTGATATGTCTGCTTTCATCCCAGGCCACCAAAAATGTCTTTTCATATCATGATACATTTTGGTCCTTCCTGGATGAACAGTGAATCGGGAACGATATGAATCCTGAAGAATCTAATCTCTCGGCTCGCGCACCGCTTCTTGGTATCCACAATCTCCTCGAAATCGAGACACCGATCTCTTCTCACCCGATCAAGATACATTCGAACTCTCGCGCTAACTCACTGAATCTCGGATACAGTACGTCAGCTTTTTGATCCTTTGACACTCTCTGAGTCGACACTGTCTGAAGTCTCACTTGAGATGATTTAACTAATTACACTTACCCCACGAGCTGCTACCTCGGTCCCACGTCGGCGCGCGACTAGAGGCGCGTCCCCTCTCATCTCGGTATCTGCATACCCGTAAATGACTTAGTAGTCTACACATATATAATACACTAGGCAAACAACACAACAAATAAAACATTTACCTCGGCCACCGTGCCTCGGTAGTGACACGTATCGCACTGCGGGTCCCACATCATGGGTCATTGTGTCCTAATTAACGAATTAAACGTGGATTAATTATTGGGTCGTGACACTTCTGGTTCGGGAAAACCGAACAACCAAAATCAGAATCAAAGGAAGCATAAATTCACTTGTTGGTTCTGCGGGAAAGATGACCACCTCAAGTCCGAATGTTATCATTGGAAGAGGAAACAAGGAAAAACTCATGCTTCCTTTAGCGCTGCAAAAGGTGCATGTAACGACAATGATGATCTCATTGCTATGATATCTGAAATCAACGTCGTTGAAAATGATATGACTTGGTGGGTTGATTCTGGTGCTACTCGACATGTTTGCAAGAACAAGAGGTTCTTCAAGACCATGGAGGCAGTAGATGAAAATACTGTTATGTACATGGGAAATGATGCTACTGTCCCTGTTAAAGGCATAGGTAGTGTTGATCTGAAATTTACTTCTGGCAAAATTGTAACACTCACTAACGTGTACTATGCACCAGAAGTGAGGAAGAATCTTGTGTCAGGTGGTCATTTGAATAAGTTTAGTTTTAGGCTTGTCTTTGAGGCTGACAAGTTTGTACTCTCCAAGGGAGGGGTATATGTAGGGAAGAGTTATGCTTATGAGGGCATGTTTAAGCTCAATGTAATAGCTTTATCTAATAAGAATGTTGTTTCTGCGTATCTTGTTGAGTCTTCTTCATTTTTATGGCATCATAGATCAGGACATGTTCATTTCAGGAAATTATATGACATGGTAAATTTGGAATTACTGCCTTACTTTGATAAATATGAAGGAAATTGCAATACATGCATGAAAACAAAAAAACTAGAAATCCATTTTCTAATGTTGAAAGAAATTCAAAGTTGCTAGACTTAATACATTCTGATGTATGTGACATACATAGTACACCATCAATAGGAGGCAATAAATATTTTATAACATTTATTGATGATTATAGCAAATTTTGTTATGTTTATTTGTTGCATTTCAAAGATGAGGCAATGGTTAAGTTTCGGTCATATAAGGCAGAAACTGAATTGCAATGTGAGACCTTTATAAAATGTTTAAGGTATGATAGGGGAAGAGAGTACTATGATCCAAAGTACTTTGAATCCACTGGAATAGTCCATGAGACTACTGCCCCTTATACACCACAACAAAATGGTGCGGCTGAGCGTAAAAATCGTGTTTTAACCGAAATGGTTAATGTTATGCTATCAAACTTTGGTTTGAGTAGTGGATTTTGGGGAGAGGCATTACTGAGTGCATGCCATATTTTGAACAAAATTCCATAAAAGAGGAATAAAGTCACCCCATATAAGCTTTGGAATAAGCGAAAACCAAATCTTAATTATTTAAGAGTTTGGGGCTATAGAGCAGTAGTAAAAGTACCTGAACCCAAAAAGAGGAAATTGGGTGAAAGGGGAGTGGAGTGCATATTTATTGGATATGCACAACACAGTAAGGCATATAGGTTCATGGTAATTGAGCCTAATAATTCGATTTCAATAAATACTGTAATTGAATCAATGGATGCAATCTTTGATGAGACAAGATTTAAATCTGTTCCCAAAAGCATTCCTGAAGAAAATCAAAAAGGGAAGGAAGTCATAGAAATTGAAAATGACAAAGAAATAGTAGAAGTTCCTGAACTTTGAAGGAGCAAACGAGCTCGAAAAATTAAGTTATTTGGTTCTGATTTCTAGACATTCCTAGTTGAAGGAAGTAGAGAAACAGTAACTAGACAAATTCCGTATTGTTTTAATATGGAGGCTGATCCTCAAACAGTAGAGGAGGCAATGAAAGAAAGAGATGCAACTTTCTGGAAAATGGCATTAAATGATGAGATGAATTCAATAATGGGAAATAACACTTGGGAGCTAGTTGATCTACCTCTTGGGTGTAAACCCATTAAATGCAAATTTCTCTTCAAAAGGAAAAGAAGAGTTGATGGATCCATTGAAAAACACAAAGTGAGACTGGTTGCTAAGGGTTTCACCCAAAAGCATGGAATAGACTATTTCGATACCTATTCACTAGTAGCTAGAATTGCTACTATCAGATTGCTTATTGCAATTGCAACTATAAACAAGCTGGTCATCCACCAAATGGACGTTAAAACAGCGTTCCTAAATGGAGATTTGAATGAGGAAATATACATGAAACAACCTGAAGGGTTTATTATGCCCGGTCATGAGAAGAAAGTGTGCAGATTGCGAAAATCATTGTACAGTTTAAAGCAAGCACCAAAATAGTGGCACCAAAAATTTGACCAGGTTGTACTTGCTTTTGGATTCAAAATAAATGAATCTGATAAATGTGCATATAGCAAGTTTGATGGAAAAGGCAATGGTGTCATTATCTGTCTTTACGTAGATGACATGCTGATTTTTGGAACTGACTTGGAACAAGTTCAGTTGACCAAAAGGTTTCTTTCAAGTCAGTTTGAAATGAAAGATATGAGGCAAGCGTATGTCATTCTCGGGACTCAGATTGTAAGAGATGAGATGAGTATTACTCTAACTCAATCTCATTATATTGAGAAAGTTCTCAATAGATTCAATCGCTTGAATTGTGCCCCTATTTCTACCTCACTAGATTTAAGTATTGAGCTAGTGAAAAATACACGCAATCCAGTTTCACTAGTGGAGTATTCTAGATTAATTGGATGCTTAATGTATGCAATGACATGCACTAGGCCAGATATTGCCTTGGCAGGAGGCAAGTTGAGCATATTTACAATTAATCCAAGTGAGTTACATTGGTTTGCAATTCGAAGAGTTTTGAAATATCTGAAGAAAATAACTAACTATGGTTTATTCTATAGTGGATATCCTTCGGTCTTAGAAGGATTTTCAGATGCAAGTTGGATTGTGAAAGATCAAAATCATGCATCTACAAGTGGGTGGATTTTCACACTTGCTGGATGTGCGATCTCGTGGGCTTCAAAGAAACAAACTTTAATGGCTGGTTCTACCATGGAATCGAAGTTTATTGCATTGGCCTCGGCTTCAAAAGAAGGCTGAATGGCTACGTGAATTATTACACGAGATACCATTGTGGCCTAAATCCGGTAGCTCCAATCTCTATCCATTGTGATAGCGAGGCCACATTGGCGAGGGCTTATAGCCAAATGTACAATGGTAAATCCGGACATATTGGACTGAGACATAGTTGTGATAAGAAATTGATAACAAGAGGAGTTATCACGATTGACTATGTGAAATCCTAGTCAAAACTTGCGATCCCCTTATTAAAGGATTGCCAAGAGACTTGGTGAATAAAACATCAAGAGGGATGGGTCCGAAGCCCATGAATTACAGGTCACCAATAGTGGAAACTCAACTCGACGCCTAACATCACGTTAAGTCTTGAGTTCAATGCAGTCAAATTCATTATAAGAGTGACTGTGAGCACTAAATTTTAATAACCATCCCAAGGTTGTTAGTGCTCGGTACCTGCATGTAAAGAGAGGAGGTTGAGATGATATCTTAATAGTCTTCTAAAGGTGCTTAAATTGCGGGGGTACTAGAATGGAGACTACCTATGTGGATGTGAAGTGTGACCGCTTCAAGGAGTTCAAGGGCTTGGCTCTTAAGACATTCACGAGAAGATACGGGACACAAGGCCAATGTTGAATGTGTCAGGATATTTATGGCTATTTGCTGGTGTAAGTTATATGCGTGATATGTTTATGCTACTTATCGAATAGAATCATTGGTTCAAAGTTTATCTACCATGTAATTCTGATATGATGTAATGAACTTTTCACAAATTAGTTGTTCAAATCGCAAGATACCATTATTTATGCATATAATGTTTGAGATTTCGTGGATTGAATGATCTGATTATTTTGAAAATGGCAGGGGATTGTTGAACATTTTCAAAATAAATGTTTAGTTCCACATTTGTTAGAAACTTCAAGTTTAAAGAGTATATATGTACTCTTGCACCATAGTGTGTAAAATAAAATACAAGTGCTATGTAAGGTGAGCCACACGCGCGGCGCATTTGGCGCATTTTAGGCGCTTTTATAGGCGCACTACGCACTTGGCACGAAACACGTACGCATGTGTGCATATGTGTGCAAGCTAACTATGGGTAAAGTTTTTTACCATTTTCGAGATTAAATGGGTAGTTATTAGAGTGGCTGAGTGGGTGCAGTTGAAACTGCTCTCCATTACTCCATTACTGCTCCACTACTCCATTGCATCAATGGTTGACTGTTCCACTACTCCACTACTCCATTTTCACTCTAACTGGTCATGACCAAGGTGCTCTAAGAAGAGAGGGTTGGGGAGGAAGAAATCATCTCGAAATTCACCAGCTATTGCTCTTGTTTTCATCTTTCACTACTGCAAAGTGAAATGTGAGTTTACTTCATCGTATCCTTTTGGATATTTGCTGACTCTTGCAGTTTAAAGAGCAAAACTTCCTTTAGGAAAGTGACAGTGTTACACGCTTTGAAGTCATTGCAAGTTCCTCTGGTCTAACAAAAGTTATAGCCCTCAAAAGCCAAAATAGAATTTTACTATGGCCCTCCGGATAACTTTCAAAATCGATCATGATAAGAAGCTCATGGACACAAATTGCAAAGCTACATAATATCATCATAATTATTTGAAATTCTACCTCCCTAAATGTAGAGTGCCTTGCTTGAATTGTCTCGCCTCAACTAGGTAATACAAGTACAATGATTTCAAAATAAGATACAATACTTAAGAAAAAAAATTACCGAGTACCATGTATGTGTCAACCGTGTTCACGTTCTTTGGAAGAGCAAATGAACAGATAGCCGACTTTGATGCCAAAGGGAACGGGCGGCGGAGAAAATCCATAGCAAGTATTGATATTGGAGCGCTTAACTTCATTAACTCGGTAGATCATATTCAAAGCATTATAAGATGAGAAATTAATAAAGCTCGTCGATGATGATTCGCGAGCTCGGGATTTTGGCCAACAAGCTCGGCTAGTGGATGGATCCCTGACAACAAAAGAACTCGAATAAGCTTTATATGATCATTGAGACTCCTACTTGACAAGTCTAATTGTGATCCGAAAAGAACTGGCTCAAGCTTCACTCCATTGAGAAAATTATCATTGCATTAACAAACATTGTAAGAAACAAGTTTTTTGAACAATACAAGTTAGCTCTGCAATGCATTTGTTGAGCCCAAGAAACTACCAAGGATATCTAGCAAACACTAAAGAAAGAAGTCCAGGAATCGATCCATTGTTGATACCAACTCTGCTAGGACTGTTTACTCGAAATTCAATCTCGATATATTTATGTTACTCTACATTGCCTTGAATTTGGACTATGAGCTAGCCAAAATATAATCTGGCTGTTTCGATGCACTTTTTTCAAAAAAAAATTTGACAACTCGAAGCACATGTTATTGGAAAATTTATTTTTTCAACCAAATTTATGTTGTAAATCTTTAGTTTAACTTCAAGGATTCAAATCCTTAAAAGTTTTTCACAAGAAGTAAACATAAATCAAATACAAATTACCAATATCATTTCTTTGTTTGTCAAACAGAAGAAACTAGTGATTGATTGAAATCAATTGCTTTCAAATTACTAAAGCAACATAAGCAATTCTAAATGAGTATTCAGAAAGAAAAAAAAAATTCATGAAAGATGGTCTATACGCTTACGGATTTGAATAATTTGACAGAGTAAACCATTCCATAATAATTCGAGAGAAATTGAAGCCCTTCGTACGGTAGATTTGGCGGTGATGTTCGAATGCGGGGATGTGAGCAATTTTGTGCAAGTCCTCACCAATTTCTCTCATGCATCGCCTCTCTAATATAGGGCAACTAGTAATGTTTAACGTCTTAAGTGTTGTGAGAAGTTGAAGTTGATCTGGTAAAGAACTCATGTTAGGACAGCCAGAAATTTCCAAGGTTGATAGTGAAGTGAGACTTTGTAACCACTCTGGCAAAGACAACAATCTCTCACAGTGGGAGATCTCAAGGCGCTGGAGCTTCACTAAGTGTTGCATTCCTTCAGGTAAAGATGCAACATGTGACCAAAGAAGGAAAATTTTGAAACTAAATCTGTTAAGGGTATAACTCCCTAACTGCTTATCCAAATGAGCTGATCTTTTAGTATGTTGTATTTGGATATATTTTCTTCCTTGTGACCAAAAATCACATTTTTAGGAACTATAGATTAGGAGAAATAGGTTTTCTAAATCCGCTGGTTGGATTAAATTTCAATTAGACCTATGTCTAGTAAAATCATGATATCTCCTTCATTCTAAATCAGAATTTTGCAAACTAAACCTTTCTGGAAAGCTAAGAGAGAGACCAACAATAATTATATTAGAGGAGGATTTCGATATTTTGACCATTTCATGCCTAAAAAATGCGTTAAAATGTAGGACTGAAATTGAGACTTAATTTAGTCTTTAGGGACTGATTTAAGAAGATTGATTTAAAGTCTATTGAGCCAATTTAAATACATAATAAACACTACTAAATTGAGCTTAAACCCACTATATTTGAACTAATGAAATACCAAACTCAGGAACCTAGGAAAAAGGTATGAGAGAGTGAATACAAGATTTGGAGTATCGAGAGGCCGATAAAGCTAGGACTTTGTTGTTGTGAGTATACCAAATGACAACTTTACTTGGCATTTCATTTCTATAAATTGTTGTCCTTGCATAGTCCTTTTGACTACTTTGCCTTTGTATTCTTATATCATGTGTTCTTTGTGTCTATGCTTACTTGATGAGTCTAGTTTGCATGATATCCATTCATTTGATTTGATTCATTGATTCTATCCCATGCTATGTCTATTCTTGTTGTTTTAAATGTGAGTTGAATGATAAATAGCATGCTATTAGGCTAGTGAATATCTTATAAATGTTTAAGAGGACTTGTATTCCTTATTTGTTTAGGTGTGTAGATGTGCCTATGCCTTGACAATCCATACTTGGTATTTCTTGAAATTTTAAAAGTAGTTTTCGCATTTAGGTCCCGGACTCGATCGAGGTGTGCGCGACTCACGGGGTTAGAGTCCCCTGGGGATGTCGGCACATGTTACCCGACACTGTATGACACTTGGGTTAGAGTCCCTGAGGTGGTCTACACACCGGGGTTAGAGTCCCTGGTAACACTTGGGTTAAAGTCCCTTGTGCTATATGATTATTGAGTCGGAGTGACACGTTTCCCTGCCGACCGGACCTAAATCACTACTACTTAGCCTAGTGTCAGTATCACTTGTTTAACTCTGGTATTTACTCGCATATGGTTTATTTTTCAGTTTTCCCATTTATATGCTTTTAAATACCATTTGAATATTTGGAAATGCAAATTAAACTTGTCATCCGGGATTACTGTTTTATTCTTGTACTCACCGTCCTTTTTATGACGGTGGGTGCAGAGCCGTCTACCAGCAGGCTGGGCAAGGAGAAGATCGGCGACTATCCCTGAGCCCGCGATGCGTCACTGCATCGATTGTAGGCATTATTTTGGTATTTTGATTGTATATGTTATATATGTCTTTCAAATACTATTTGGGTTGTATATTAGGTTGAGCGTTAGTTTCCCCGACTTGACTTAGACTATTTTATTGTTTCACTGCATTTTGAGGACTTTATATATATATGATGTCATTTCCTGGTTTTCTACATTTAGGATTTTATAAATGACTTCCGCATAATCTACTAATTGCTTCCGCATAACTAATAAGACTTTTGCTAAATAATTAATTTAATAAAAAGTTTTAATTAACTCTAGATTTTATAAACTAGTAGGACTAGTGTATTACTTATCCTAAACACAAGAAAAGAGACGTTTAGATTGTAAAGGTTGACAAATACGTAGTTGAGTCCTGCGTGATAGGATTAGGGCTTAATTACGGATTAGGCTGGGCGGTGCCTTAGATTTAGGAAAGGGCCGTCATAATCCACTGGACATCTGTTAATGCAAACAAATCTGTTCCACCATTATCAATCGGAGAGGAGGTGCTAAACCAACCGTCCAAAAATGCATTAGCATAAAATCAGGCTCTTTGTTCACTACATGATCAAATGTGAGCATTGATAGAACTGACGAAGGAGACAACATACAAAATTCCGGCCTACCGATAAACCACAGACAACATCACCATGTCATATTGGAAAAAAAAATTGACATAATTGAATATACTTTCTAGTCTCTCCTTGAAAAAAAACAGTTAGGTCCCGAGTTCTTTGAAAAAGAACAAGAATTGCAAGACTTAAAGGGAAAACTACAACAACTGGAACACAACATGGTGGCTCATAAATCATTATACTCACTCCATCCCAAATATTTCACCTATCTATTTAAACCACCCAAATGCCAACTTCATATACATCACCACTCACCTCCTTTGAATTTCTCCTTCCTCAAAACTCTACCAACCACAAAGGAAAACATCCATTACATTCTGACCTACTTATGCCAACCTTTGCAAAAAGAATCGTCATAATGGAGAAAATCAAGCCACATAACATAAGCCAATATCATAAAAATTCTTAGATCTCCTAAATCAAACCAGTTCAACTTAACCTAATTTACATTACCCCTGATGAAAGCACATAAGAAATAGACACTGAGATGATCATTCCATCATTAACTAATGATGACCAATATGCCGACATCACAGCCCTGCATAACATTTATGTAGCAGAAGCAAGAGAAAAATTAGGTGTGTATGCAAATCCTATAAATGATAAAGATATGACTTCCATGCCAGAAGTATGATTCAATTTTCAGCATAAAACTGGAGGAACAAATTTCACCATTGCTGATTTACCCCCTGCTAAATGGAGAGCTTGATTCAATGAATTTATCTCATGGCAAAACACACAATAGTAAATGTCAAGGAAGTCATTAGAAGAAATTTATTCAGAATTTATTTGTCCGACTATCGGACGACTCAGAGATTATTTTATGGAGCTTTAAGAATATTGGATTAGAGCACTAATGCAAAATTCTATTCCTAATTTTATTGATCATATATTACAAGAGTTTGTTGGAGATATGTCTTTTGGAAATGCAAGGCTCAAGCATGAGTTCTATGATTTCAAATGTTGTTCTTTGAAAAGAAAACATTTGGAAAAACAGTATAATGAAATATCCATCCGATTCCACAAACTAAAGGAATGGACAATCCTGATCCCAAATATGTTTATATCACTTCCCTTCCCAAACAGCTTCGGCCGTAGATTATTGTAGAGAAAAGATATTAGCCAGACATCACTTGAGAAATATACCAGATGGCACTTTAGGTGTTGGGCAAAATTTGTGTGCAACATGAATTCTTTCTAGAATTCAACAAAAATCAAAGATTCTATCTCCTGTATGTAAAAAGCCATTCCTTAATATATGATGCAAGAAGACAGTGTCAATGTAGTGGTGGATCTCCTTTCGAGAAGAAAAAGAAATCCAAAAAATCCAATAAAGATAACAAATTATGGAATAGAAAATCAAAAAAGAATTCCTCAGTGAATTCATTCAAGAAAAAGAAGACGTCTCATAAGAAAAGATATGGATGCTTTATTTGTAGAAAGAAAGGACATTTTTCTAAACAATATCCTAAAAATAAAAAAGATCACAGAACATGATGCGGCAGATCTAAGACCAATACCCGCTTCATTCTAATGATGATCTTAAGTCTATTTTCTCTGAAGAAAATGAACTTTCCATAGGCACATTATTTGAAATGCAAAATTGATTCTTCAACCTCAGACTCCTCTAATGAAGAAAATGAATCCTTGATGACTCTGTTATGATAATGTAAGCACCAAATCAAGTAAAATCAACTGTAGCTGCACTTTATGTGTCCATTCACATCATCTCTGATAAACATATGTCCCAATCCAGATAGTTGCATATATGGATATAGGAGCATCCAAAACCATCACGAGTATTCAAACCCTACCCCCTCAAACATAGAAAGAACATCACCAATTTTCAGAGTTACAAATGATCGAGTTTTTCCAGACGAAACTGATCACAAAAATGGTATCAAATTCTTTCCAGATTGTTTGGTTTTGACGAAGGTCATTGGCTCAGATCTACTGGACAAGGACATTTTGATAGGCATATATGTCTACTTACAAGCATGGAGGCTCAGAATTCTTCAAATGGAATCAAGCAAAAAACTTGATACAAACCATTCTCCATGGTTCATGAGTTTTTTCAACTCCAGCCTGAAGAACCTCCTTCATAGTCGTTTTATGAATGGCTACAAAAAGTTTGTAGGAATCTTATGATACTTTTGAACATCCAGTATATCTGTTAATTATTTATTTACATTTCATTTCCAGTTTTAACTTGTTTGTTGTAGTCTATATTGACTATGTCTAGCTTTGTTGTAGTCTATATTGACTATGTCTAGCTTTGTATCATGAACTTATTTGCTATTCTTCACTTGTTGAACTTGGTTTCCATGATATTTTGATAAATTGAATTCTTTTGAATCCATTTATATGCTATATGTCATTTCTTGTTGTTTTATAGTAAAAGTAGTATAAATAGCATGCTATTAGAAATTGTAGAGTTATGATTAGTTTTATGGACTTGTATACTTTGGAGAATTTTGTGCATTGTAGCATAGCCAATTCTTGGAATCCTTAATGAGTCATTTTCTTAGATTTATAAAGTAGTTATAGAATCTATAGTCCATTGCACTATGAGTCGATTGGCACACGGGGTTATTGACCATGAAGATGTCAACACTTGCCACTATGATGAGGCACACAAAGTTAGAGTCCTTGAGATTACCCATATACGGGGTTAAAGTCCTTGATGATATCGGGGTTAGAGATCTAAAGCTTGCTCGAGAAGAATGTCAACAACTAGTACAATAAGGGTAGATCGAATCCACAACATCATATTGGGCGTGCCAGGCATTTTATGTTGAGAAGAGATTTAAAGTCAAGAGAGGTGAAAAAAGACTTGTCATTGATTACATGCCTTTAATTTTATTCCTTACAAACAACAAGTTCCCACTGCCAAAAATCGACACTAGATAACTTCCCTTCAGGAAGCACATATTCTCAACAAATTTGATTTTAAAGCAGGATTTTGGTAGCTTGGAATTCATCTAAAGGAATGATCAAAGACAACATTATGTATTCCCAATGCTCGATAACACTGGATAGTCATGCCTTTTGGTTTGAAGATTGCTCCATCTATCTTTCGAAATGCCATCATGCATATCTACCAGCCTTCGCTTCACTCTATATTGGTTTATATTGATGAAATTCTTATATTTTCTTCAGATGAAGAAGAACACAAGAAATTATTTCATCAATTTCTTGACATTACAGAAAGATACGAGATCATGTTGTTTGAAAAAAGAGTATTCAGATGCAGCGGGAAATCGAGTTGCTCAGACTTTAATTTTCTAATGGAAAATGTCTCTGGATCACATATCACACATAAACTATAGAGATTTCCTGATGTAAGATTGTCAACCAAACAAATCTAGCCATTCCTAGAGATAGTCAACTTCTTAAGGAAACTCATCTCTAAAGCGCACAATGGACTGGCCTATCTCACTCTCAAATATGTTGAAGAAATACTATTCGAATGGGGACTTTCACAAACTAGAGCAGTTAGAAAACCAAAAGAACCAACTAGACAACCTTTTCCGCTGACCATCCTCACAACTAGAAAAGAATTTTGCAAGCAAACACTTCAGATTATTATTGGGGAGCAACTCTCCTTAAAGAAAATAAAGGATAACAAAGTTATTGTGGACATGCTAGCGGAGCTTTCAGTGCCGCTGAGTTGCACTACCATACCATCTTCAAAGAGATATAGGCAGTCAAATTTGGAATTCAAAAGTTTGGTTTCTACTTCCGACCTCATTTGTTCGAAGTCCATATTAATAACTATAGTTTTTCCAAGGTAATGGATTTCAAAAACAAAACTATACCAGACTTGCAACTTCAAGCGGTCTCTAGCAAGACATTGTGACTATCAAAGTAGCATGAATATCAATGTCAATACAACTTAATTAATAACATATATCATATCTTTTTGTCGTGCGATATCCTTTGATTAAACATAACGCATGGAAAGCCACCCTTAATATTCAATCGTACTAGTCTCGATCTTTAGGTAAACTGAAAAACATCCAAGTGAGATTGATCATATCTATCCACATGAACTTGGCCATTATCAATTTATCTTATCGAAGGATCCACTGATATATGTCTCTATACGAGAGTGAAAATTTCTATCTTGATTACACGTCTTCACAAATTATTCAACGGTAACTAATCACAATCTTTACAATTGTCCGATTAAAGACAAAATTTGATTGTGTCAAATTATCATTCTCCTAATATTGAAGTATATGATAATCTCAAGTCGAAGGACTAAATGATTCACCTATCATGAGTAACACTTATGACTTAATCCATGTGGTGTTCTCATAGCGGGTCGATCCAATATCTTATTCCTTAACAAGTACTCATGATCTTGATTTATGTCCTTATACGCATGATCATCACATGATCATCAATCAAGATTTACACTAGTCTTAACTCATTATAGTTCTAGTATAATGACCAACGAGGACATTTATGATATTTCAATAAGTACCCATGGATTTTACTATAAGGTGAACATGCAATCACTTATAATAAAACGACAAATAAAACTTATATTTTATTAACTAAAATTATAATATAAACAATGTTTGTAGATTGACCCATGGCACATGCCCTAACAGATAGCAAACTCATGAAATGAGAAGAAACAACAAGTCATGACATGTAGAGTAAAAAGACAACTCAGTTCAAATAATTGAAAATAAATTAGCAAAACAGAAATGAAATGTAAATAAATATCTCAATTAGTTTACTTACAATACACCCAAATTCCTAGCTAATTCGGCCTCCAAGCACCTCCAATAGCGTACCCAAACCCCCGAGACTCTTTCATTTGTTCTTGGTATCATTTCATATGTTTTAGAATGTGTTTAATCCTTTAATTAGGGTATTATAGTTGTTTAAAGTGTTTAAGATGTGTTAACACGTATCTCGAGGAACAACATGTAGTCATTGTTTTAACTTTCTAACTTAGGTACATTAATGCAAATTAAACTATAGCTACATCTAATTCAATTAAATTAAGCTACATAACTTAACCCACAATCAGCTCATCACTTTCTACCCTAATGATATGTCAATATTTATATATATTTAGTACTTTATTTTAATATATTTAATTATGAAAATTTTTTAAATATATATTTAATTATATTTTTTGGTAGTTTTCAAGTGAAACGGAGTGAGCGATTGAATTCGTTACGGAAAAATACTCAACATGGAGTATTTACATGCAGTGATCGGATGCCGAAAAGTTTGCCTCAATTACGCGTTGCACGGTGGGTAGAATAGGATATAATATATTTCAACAAATTGGGAGTTGTCACGTCAGCATTCTACCAATCTGGCGATGCCATGTCAGTGGTATCTTTTCTCTCTTCCAATCAGCAAGCGCCACCTTATTTTGACCATCCCTCCAGCTTGCAAGCAAGGCAGCCTGCTTGACCAATCGCCTCTCGCCACGTCAGCGCAACGAAGCATTCTCTACCAATCAGCAGTCACCGCGTCAACACCACACATGCCACGTCATGCCCGTGTTTCTTCTCCTCGCTTCAGCCGCTCTTCGATTTGCCTCGAGATGTGCGTCCGCACAAACTCCCACATCTTTGCCGAACACACGCGATTCTTCACCGCCTTTATGTGTGCCACTTGATGTTATCACTCATCGATTAACCACGTCACAGTAGCACTTCCAGCCAATCAAGTGATGACACGTCATCTATGCGACAGCAGGCGAACCAATGGCGTTGTGACACGTGGCGAACACCAATTTTCAAGTCAAAAACAACCCTGCGATGCTCCTCAGCGCACGGTCACCTCCATAACCCCAAAATTAGTTTCTCTCACCTCCTGAGACCAATTTTTAGTAGTTTTATATATTAGGAACTTAGGTTTTAATTTTTAGAACACCGACTATTATTTTTTAGCATCGACTTTCTTCGATGACGATGATCGGCTAATCAACTCTTTGCCTAGGTCGGAGGGGAAGCAAGTCGGAATGATGGATTCACGACATATTATGTGAGATATATTTTTATTATTATTATTTTATTTAATTTCTCATATTTCATTGTTGTTGATTTTAATGAATACGATTTAGATCTAGGTTATGTATATGGCCAGTGCATGCTTGTAGGTGGACAATATATATTTATTTGGACTATTAGTATCCTTGTAGTTATGCTTTTAAACCAATAAAGTGACAAACACTCCTCTGTTTGTGGTCAGACCCTTTCGGTTCTTGAGTGTGCAACAATTGAATCTAGGTTGAATCAAGAGCGGATGCGACTTGGTTATTTAGGATTAGTGTTCCCACAAATCCAAATTAATGCGGTTAGTGTGTTAAACCTAATTGGTGGTTGTCTAGGGTTATACATTAATTAAGAAAATAGTTAGTGGCGGATGTCCTGACTATCGAGATTAGGGGAATTAGGAATTTCTGGCGGATGTCGATTTTCCATAGCTAATCTAGGAGAAATTGAATTGATAACTTTTTAGGATGATCGAGGACCATTAAATGTCATTGAATCTTGATTCTTGTTTCTGGAACTGTAGATTTAGGTGATTTCTTCTTATTGATATTATTTTTGCAAACTTTTTATTTGTGCTAGTTTAATTAATTATTTCATTGAGTTTCTGAAAACCCCCATTTTTAGTTAACTTGGAGTAAAACTCAAGTCCTATAGATTCGACCCCATATTTACCACTACTACACCCTTGTGGTTGGTAACTCGATTGTGGGTTATATTTGGCACGCACGACACGTGATCAAATTTTGGCGCCGTTGCTGGGGACTTAGTCCTTATTTCGAGTTTAGGTTTCTTTTCTCTTTTCTTTTTTTTTATGCTACTACACCTCACACGGTCAAAATCGGCTGGTTCATTGTTACCTTTCGATCCTGAACCAAAGATAACATTTCATAGGTGGATTAGAGAGACCCAACTTAGGCAACAAGAAGGTCAGAATGCTCTGAATATGGCTCCAAATTGCCAAATCACCATGGGTCACGCCAATCAAGAGTTTCAAGCTCTTTTGGCGCAATAACCTCTCTGCATCAACTAGCCGGATAATGTCGGAGACTTTGAGTTGAGGTCTAGGTTCATTCATCTCCTACCATCCTTCCATGGTGGTGAGAATGAGATCCTATCTCTTTTCTGAAGGAGCTTCATACTATCTGCAAGTCAATGAAACCCTCCGATGCGGACGAGGAAAAGGTAAAGCTCATATCTTTTCCATTTTTCCTTAAATACAAAGCCAAGAAATGGCTTTTCTACCTTCTGCATGGCTGCATTAACTCCTGGAATGAAATGGCAACCCCATTTTTTAATGAATACTTCCCTGAGGATAGAGTTGCTCAGCTCATCAAGGATATATGCAACATCAAAATGAGGTCTGGCGAATCATTTGGCGCATATTGGGATCTTTATAAGCAATTGATTACTAGTTGCCCGCAGCATGACCAATCCGAAAGGCCATAGTTCCATTTTTCTATGTTGGCATATCGCCCATAGAATGCCGCATGATTGATAATGCGTGTGGGGGTCACATTCGAGACAAAACTCCAGCCTAAATGAAGCAATTGTATGAGGACATCGCATAACAATCATGTCTTTATGGTGATCTTGATGCTACTGCTTACCGAAGTCTGACTACTAGGGAGTGTCTCGAGTTCCACTCACCAGAAAACTGACCAACTAACCTCCATGATGGAACGCCTCCTCTCATCTGGCAAAGTGCAAGTTAAAGCTTGTGGCTTCTGTTCTGCCACAAACCATGCAACTGATGAATGTCCTATTCTCTTTGAGGACAACTCAACGGCCAATGCCATGAGTAATCAGTTCCAGGGACCATCTAGAGTCCCATTTGGGAATACATATAATCATGCAACGACGAGGAACAACCCGAACTTAAGTTACAGGCCTCAAAATCAAAACTATCAGACCTTCATCCCTAGAGGTCAACCGTTGCCTACACCCTCCAAGAATTCATCTTCACTTGAGGATATGATGAAAGCCTTTATGGATCAACAAAGCCAATTTATGAGTGAAATGGCCCAATTGAGGGCTACCACCGAGAAATCCATCATCAAAACCAATTCGACGGTCCGAACTCTTCAAGATTGAATGGACCAAATGACATAGTAGAATGGACGCCTCGAAGATAAGGGAAAGTTTCCTTCACAACCTTACCCGAATCCTAACGCGAGTGTTAGCGCAGTTACACTCCGAAATGGTAAGGAGCTGGAGGGACCTAAAATGAACAATGGGTCATATGATGCCAAAGACTAGGCAAATGACGAAGAACACGAAGTAGTAGTGACTCCATTTGTCCCTAAACAGATGGTAACTACTCAAAAGGAAACACCACTCACATTTAAGGTCAAACCTCCTTTTCCATAACGACTCATCCTAGATAAGAAAAATGAGAAGGAGAAAGAAATCCTCGAGACCTTTCGGCGAGTGAAAATCAAAATCACACTCCTCGACGCTTTAAGCAAGTCCCTAGTACGCAAAGTTTCTTAAGGAACCATGCACTAACAAATGGAAATTGAAAGGCAATGAAAAGGTCCAAATAGGAGAAACCATTACGGCTATCCTATAGAAGAAGTTGCCTCTTAAATGCAAGGATCCTGGGATATTCTCAGTACTTTGTGTTATAGGTGATGTAAGCATTCAGAGGGTATGTGCGATCTCGGCGCTTCCATTAATGTCATGCCATTGTCTATTTTTGAGACATTACATGCAGGCCCATTAGAGGAGACTGGTATTGTCATTCAGCTAGCAGACTGTTATGTTGTCAGACATGTTGGTGTTCATGAGGACGTTCTAGTCTGAGTAAACGAGTTTGTGTTTTTATGCTGACTTCTACGTGGCAGATATGAAGGAGGAGCCATTCCCTAATGTTTCGTCGGTACTCCTTGGAACGTCCATTTTTGAAAATGGCGAATACAAAGATAGATGTTGATGATGGATCTCTTACCATGAAGTTTGACGGTGAATTCATCAAGTTTAACATCTATAACACGATGCGATACCCCAGTGATGTGTCGTCTATGGTATGTAACATGGATTGTGTGGATCCACTCGTTGAAGCAGACCTTGCTCACAAGTGGCGATGATGAAGTTAAAGTAGTGTTAGAGCATCATCTTAACATTACTTAAATCTACAAGAGTGATCTGACCTTCAATACTGATGTTGAGGATGTTTTTTTTTAGTTGGATTCATTTCAACCCCTACCCCCAAGTGCCTATGATTTGGAGTTGCCTACTTCTGACTCTGAACTTTCTACCTCCTTGGTTAAAGCTCCTACACTTGAGTTGAAGCCATTCCTAAGCACCTAAAGTATATGTTTTTGGGAGAGAATGACACACTCCCTGTGATCATCTCAACCAAACTTACACATTTAGAGGAAAAAAGGCTCCTTCGAGTACTCCGAGAGTTTAAATGGGCTATTGGGTGGACCATAGTGGATATCAAAGGTTTGAGCCTTCCACTTGCATGCATCATATATATATGGAGATGGGTCAAAACCTATGAGAGAAGCCTAAATGATGCTCAATCCGCAATTTTAGCGGAAGCAACTAACACATGGCCACGCCTCTCGCCATCATGATGGATGTCGTGTAATACGAAGGAGATGAGGTTGCTCTCGTGATGCTTCCACGCTCCCACTCATCATAACATCAACCGCACTTGAGCATCCACATCGATGCATGATTTACCCCATCTCGATAGTAAATGGGTAAGCCTTTTCCGAGTATCCGCTAAAACTCATGAAACTACCTTGTGGTCCCTTCCCGTATCGAAGAAACGAGTTCAACACGTTTACTCCAACGCGTTCACTTTTTGACTTTCAAAGTAAATGTGTCCTCGAGATTCATGCGACATGAATCTCGAGGTACCACCTAGTCACTAATTCACGAAACTTGAGACACATTAAAAAAAACGTGAGTTGGTTCCAACCCATTAATTGTTAGAACGATTCGCATACAAAATGGATGGCGAGTATGCATTGACTCCAACAAGATACTACTCCAAAGCTTTCGTCAAAGCTAAATGAGTCCGTACATGATGTAATCGTTAGCTCTCAAGTCATCTCAACACTTTGCTCATTTTGAGTCTCGCTCTTCGTTTTTGTTTTTCTTTTTAACTTTACGTTCTCGAATGTTCCCTACATTCGATGTTCCTTACTCGAATGTTAAATGCTTCCACCTTAGGAGATTCGAACTTCCGTTTCATGATCATTTCCCTACCATTCATTGATCGTTAAGATGTTGGAGAGATTTACCTCAATTGATCAATTGAACTAACTAATTCTTAAGCCAATCCATGAAGTGAATTAAATTTAAACAACTCCCGCATTTCCAAGGCACGAGTACTTATTCATGCATTCCACTATTCCCAAATACGCCACCATCACCAATATTGTCACAAACATATAACCAAAGAATTCCATCAAAAATTCGACTAGAAAAAAATCATTTGGTCGCTCGTAATTGATCCCCCACTCGGCTCAAATGAAAACAAGGACTATACCAAGTTTAACTCTAACTCGGCTCAAATTTAACTCCAAACCATTTAAATATAGTTTAAGCGTCCTCACTGTGATCAGTGCTATACCAAATTTACATGAAATCCTCTCACCTTTACCACAGATTTGATTCCCGTATCACAATCCAATTTCTTTAATTATTTCGAGCGGATCCTCTAGAAATGCGTGCGGGGTGTTTTCCTCAAGAAGAAATCAAATGTCATCGAGATACGTGCAACACGAATCTCGAGGCACCTATTTGTCCACAATGTTGTAAACAACTGGAAAAACTGTTGATTTACTAAAAATGAAATCACGTATACCAATGAAACATTGATCACTAATTGATTCCATTTAATTTATATCCAATTAATCATTTCCATAGTCACGATTCCTCGAATCAATCCATCTACTCTAGGACGAGACCCCCTCCCGATACCCTAGACCGTACGACTATGAAACATACATGGACCCGATAAATCAACGAACGACCATATTCCGATTTTCATCGAGATACACGGTAACCATGACTCACTTGCCAATGGACCCCCTCAATCGACAGCTCCCGTCATTGTGTCCTACCTCTCCTCTCGTCTCTCCTCTCTGTCGTTTCTTTCTTTTTCATCCTCTCCGATCTCTTTCTTATCCTCTCTGATCTCTTTCTTATCCTTATCTATATATATATTTCTTTTTTTTTTTCAATTTCAAATCAAAGTTTCCTCGAGATTTGTGCAACGCAAATCTCGATGCAACCTCAACAACCGAGCGGCGCGCATCTCGAGGCACCAATTTTCAAAATCTCAAAATCGCGCTACATGCATAACGAGGCATATCCAATATACACATTTTTAGCATTTTCATCTCAAATTGGATTCGGATCGACGCATGCCGACCTTGACTTGACATGTGGCACAAGTCAAATTTTAGGGTCGTTACACTTACCATTCTTCGGATGTTGGAGAGACTGGGTTATAAAATGCACATGCTTCCTTTTAAACACTTTTGGTGCATGGTGATTATCTTTTCAGATTTTGTTGGGCATTTCATTGAGGTTTCATGGATGACTTTACTATTTACGGTAATTCATTTGATAGTTGTCTCAACAATCTTATAAAGGTACTCCGCAGGTGTATCGAAAAGAACCTGGTTCTAAACTATGAAAAAGGTCATTTTATGGTGGACCAAGGTCTTATTTTGAGACACATTGTCTCAGCCAGGGGCGAAGAGGTAGACCAAGATAAAATTAATGTTATCAAGAAAACTTCCCTACCCCACGAATGCGCGGGAGATTGAATCTTTCCTTGGACACGCCGATTTTTACCGTCGTTTCATCAATGACTTTTCAAAAATCGCACAACCCTATGCCATCTACTTCAAAAGGATGCACCTTTTGAGTTTGATGAGGCATGTAAGAGTGCATTTAATGCACTGAAAGAAGCACTTACTAGCACACCAGTGATTCAGACCCCTAATTGGGAGCTTCCATTTGAAATTATGTGTGATGCTAGTAATTATGCAGTGGGTGAGTTCTTAGGACAGAGAGTCGGGAGAGCTTCACATGTCATTTACTATGCTTCTCGTACTCTAGACGTGGCTCAGATGAACTACACCACTACCGAGAAGGAGTTCCTCGTCGTTATCTTTGCACTTGAGAAGTTTCAGCCTTATCTTTTGGGAACCAAGGTAATCATTTACTCCGATCATGCGGCCTTGAAGTACATGATGAGTAAAAAGGATGTCAAACCTAGGCTCATTAGATGGACACTCCTACTACAGGTAGTTTGACATCACAATCAATGATAAAAGTGGTGCAAAGAATCTAGTCGCATACCATCTCAGCAGAATTGAGAATGGTGAGGGTCCTACTCCTCTTAAGGATGATTTCTCTGACGAGTACATCTATGTCGTTTACACTGATTTGGTGAACTATATCACCTCGGGCGAGCTATCTCCTTACCTTTCGAAAGGCTCAAAAGAATAAAGTAAGGAGCGATGCTAAGTACTATGTATGGGATGACCCGTACTTATGAAAATTTTGCTCTGACCAGGTTATCAGGCGTTGTGTTCCTCAGACTAAGAGTCACTTCATATTGGCTTTTTGTCATACTTACGCCTGCGGTGGCCACTTTGGTCCCCTTCGGACAACTAGGAAAGTTCTTAAGAGTGAGTTTTACTGGCCCACCATTTTCCATGATTCATACATGTTTACCAAGACTTGTCCTAACTGTCAGAAAACTGGTAACCTTAGTCATCATGACCAAATGCCACTTACCCCAATTCATATTTGTGAGATATTTGACATTTGAGGTATAGACTTTATGTGACCATTTTCAGTGTCATTTGATAATGTTTACATACTTTAGCAGCGGACTACGTGTCTAAGTGGGTGGAAGTTAAGGCTACACGCACTAACAACTCTAAAGTGGTATGTGAATTCCTTAAATCGAGGATTTTCACAACATTTGGTACCCCAAGTGCCCTGATCAGTGATAGAGGCACTCACTTCTGCAACCGTATGGTTGAAAGTCTTCTGAGGAGGTACAATATTACTCATTGAACATTTACAGCATATCATCCCCAAACGAGTGGCCAGGAAGAGGTCTCTAATAGGGAGATTAAATCCATCTTAGAAAAGGCGGTGAATCCTACTCGTAAAGATTGGAGTTCACGTCTTGATGATGCGTTTGGGCTTACCGAACAACGTTTAAAACGCTAATTGGGATGTCCCCATATCGCCTTGTGTTTGGTAAAGCTTGCCACCCGCCAGTCGAGCTCGAGCATAAATCCTACTGGGTTGTGAAACAGCTTAATATGAAACTTGATGAAGCAGGAAAAGAAAGAAAGCTCACTCTCCAAGAATTCGAGAAAATCAGGAACGACAACTATGAAAATGCACGGATTTACAAAGAAAAAACAAAAGCGTTCCATGACAACAATCTCTCTAGGAAATATTTTTCGTGTTAGTCAGAAATTATTTTTATTTTAGTCATGTCTTAAGATTTTTGTAGGTATGCTGAGATCGAGGTGGACATGACCATATGTTTTGACTGCGGTGTATGATCACGGAGCAGTGAAGATTCAGAGTTTGGAGAATGGTAATGTGTTTAAGGTGAACGACCACAGATCGAAGATTTTCTATGAAGACTTCCCGAGCCATAATGTGGAGGTCGTCTCACTTGCAACACCAATCTATAATGATTAACAGACTTAGACCAAGTCGACCAACGACTTTTAACCAAAAGTGCTATTGGGAGGCAGCCCAAACTTTAATAAGTATCCTTTAGTTTATTTATTTTCGTATTTTTTATCATTTTGCATGAATTTGTATCGTTTCCTTCATCTTATATTTATCATGTTCTTTCACCATCTTATTTGTTTTCTATGTGTGGACCTCTCGACTTGTTTTGAACATTGAGGACAATGTTTGGAATAAGTTTGGGGTGTTTTAGGGATTGTGGATTGTTTTGGATGGATTCTTTTGCGAAATACAACATGTGAGATCGTTTATTTTTATGCGGATATGCGGATATTGGATGGTAATGGTGGTGTTTTATATCATTTCCTTCATTTCTTTCATTTCTTGTTCATTCATATTCTTTTCTCATTTCATTAGGATTTGATACACTTTTATCCATATATGTAATTAGTATATATTTTTTAGTTATTTAGAGTCACCCGAAACTTTGTTCATGCATTTGGTTGTAGATGAGTAAATTATAGTTGCATTTTTGACTTGAAACTTGGAGAAGATTATGAGAAATACTCAGTCGAGTTCGTAACTCTGCATTTATATGATTTCATGATTAAGGACTTAGATAATGGTTGGATTTTGTGCTAGATAATGAAAATGAGTAGATGGTCAAATATGTACAAGTGATATTATTTTAACCAACATTGGGGGATTTGCATGATTATAGTGAAAGTAGAAGTACTAACATGAGTTTTCTTAGTGTAGAGTGTCCCACAGGTTTCCACAGGAAATGGAGCAGGGAAATTTGTGGTGGGAAAAAATAAGAAAATCGGTTCATAGGAAATGGAACAGGGACCGTATTTGTTAAAAAAAAGAAAAAAAAAGGAAAAAAATTTGAAGAAAAAAATATGAAAAGAAAATATAAATTAAATAAAGGCGGAAGTCGTGAAACTCCTCAAATAAAAGATTTAGTTCGAGTGCTTTCACTAGATTAAGTGAAATTTAAACGTGCGTGCTTGAATGTATTGACCAAGAAAAGTTATGAGTAGTTGATGGCCTTTGTTTTGACCGAGTCTTTGTCTTTAAAGTAGGATCTTGATTGTGTTTGAGTTGCGAGTCTTGACATATCATAACTCTGAAATTTTTGAGTTGCTTGTTAACTTGGTGACTATATAAACCAAAGGAACTCCATGAATTTCGGTCGGGTGTAGGATTAGTCGAGTCAGTGCATTATTATATTAGGAGTCTAGTTTAGTTTGTGTTGTCATTTACACCTTTGCTCGGGACGTGCAAAGTCTTAAGTTTAGGGGTATTTGATAAGTCAATATTTATATATATTTAATACTTTATTTTAGTATATTTAATTATATTTTTTGGTCATTTTTAGGCGAAACGGAGTGCGCGGTTGAATTCATAGCGGAAAAATACTCAAAATGGAGTATTTACATGCAGTGATCGAATGTCAGACAGTTTGCCTCGAATTATGCATTGCGCAGTGGGTAGAATAGGAGAGTATATTTCAACCAACTGGGAGCTGCCACGTCAGCGTTCGACCAATCAGGTGATGCCACGTCAGCGACGTATTTTCTCTCTTCCAATCAGCAAACGCTACCTCATTCTGACCATCCCTCTAGCTTGCAAGCAAGGCAGCCTGCTCGACCAATCGCGTCTCACCACGTCAGCGCAACGAATCATTTTCTATCAACCAGCAGTCGCCGCGTTAGCACTATACATGCCACGTCACGCTCGCATATCTTCTCCTCGCTTCAGCTGCTCTTCGATTTGCCTCGAGATGCGCATTCGCATAAACTCCCATATCTTTGTAGAACACACGCAATTCTTCACCGCCTTTATGTGTGCCACGTGGCATTCTCTAACCCACGCACAGCGCGTCATCACACCTCCTCTCCACCAATAGCCAGATGCCACGTCAGCTCACTCTCCTATTAACCACATCACAATAACACTTTCAGCCAATCAAGCGATGACAAGTCATGTGCGCGACAACAGGCGAACCAATGGCGTTGCGACACATGGCAGACACATATTTTCAAGTAAAAAACAACCCTACGATGATCCTCGGCGCACGAGTCACCTCCCCAACCCCCAAAATTAGTTTCTCTCACCTCCCGAGACCAAATTTGAGTAGTTTTATATATTAGGAACTTAGGTTTTAATTTTTTGGAACACCGACTATTATTTTTTAGCATCGACTTTCTTCGACGACGATAATCGGCTAATCAACTCTTTGCCTAGGTCGGAGGGGAAGCAAGTCGGGATGATGGATTCATGGCATATTATGTGAGATCTACTATTATTATTTAATTTAATTTCTCATATTTCATTGTTGTTGATTTTAATGAATATGATTTAGATCTAGGGTATGTACGTGGTTAGTGCATGCTTTTAGGTGGACAATCTATAGTTATTTGAACTATTAGTATCCGTGTAATTGTGCTTTTGGACCAATAAAGTGACAAACACTCACCCGTTTACCGTCAAACCGTTTCGGTTCTTGAGTGTGCAACAATTGAATCTAGGTTAAATTGGGAGCGAATGCAACCCGGTTATTTATGATTAGTGTTCCCATATATCCAAATTAATGCGGTTAGTGTGTTAAACTTAATTGGCGGATGTCTAGGGTTATACATTAATTAGGGAAATAGTTAGTGGCAGACGTCCTGACTATCGAAATTAGGGGAATTAGGAATTTCTGGCGGATGTCGGTTTTTCATAGCTAATCTAGGAGAAATTGAATTAATAACTTTTTAGGATGATTGAGGACCATTAAATGTCGTCGAATCTTGATTCTTGCTTATGGAACTATAGACTTAGGTGATTTCTTCTCATTGATATTATTTTTGCGAACTTTTTATTTGTGCTAGTTTAATTAATTATTTCATTGAATTAGTTAACTTGGAGTAAAACTCGAGTCCTGTGGATTCGAACTCGTATTTACCACTACTGCACCCTTATGGTTGGTAACTCGATTGCAAGTTATATTTGGCACGCACGACACGTGATCACCTAGTCACACATCGGCACACATATCGAGATGCGTCTTCACTTACATCTCGACACCTAAATACAAATACAATTGACTTAGTAGTCTACATATATACAATACACTAGACATGTATCACAACAAATCTAACATATACCTTAGCCACATCGCCTTGGATATTGCACGTATCTTGATGCGGGTCTCATGTCACGAGTCTGTAATCCTGATTAAGGAAATAAAGTAGAATTAAAAATTCGAGTCGTGACAAAAAATAAGGTGTAGAAGGAGACAAGGAAGGAAGTGGAAGTGAAGAAACAAGTGATGGAGGACACGAGTCAAGAAGTGGAAGTGAAAGTGAAAATGATAATGAGGAAGAAGATGAAGGAAATGAAAGTTGGGGAAAAGAAGGTCAAAGTGAAGATGAAGAAAAGTCGAAGAAAAAGAAGTGGTGGAAGATAGGCCCAATGATAAGGGCATTGGTAAGGCCAAGTCGAGACTATCCGATAAAGTGGCAGCCGACAACAGTTCTAAACCCTTTCTAGGTGGGCCAACAAATAAAGAGTTGTTGACGAGTCTCAACAATTATGTCGCCGCTGCCATATGGAATAACAAGGTATTTACGTTATTTTACATTTAGCAATAATTTCGAGTAATTATAATGTGAATATTTGTTGAATTTCATTTTGATTTTCGGCATGAGTTTTTGCTTTCTCTGATTCTAATCATATGTTTTGTGCTATTTCAGGAATAGCCATTGCTTAGATATATAAATCATGGATTTCAATTGTCACAATGGGATTTGGAGAAGTTTCACCCAAATAACGACCGACTACAGAGTATTATTAAAGCATCTGGGTTAAGTACACTGTCCACTTGCTCATACAAACTGGCACACAAGATGTTAATATCAGATTTTGTGGACATGTGGCAACCGAAGACTAACACATTTCACATTCCTTTCGGTGAAATGTAGATCACACTAGAGGATGTGAACATGTAGTTGCAGATTCCCGTGATGGGTAAAGTTGTCGAGTGTGCAGGAATAAAACTATTGAGTTGGTTGTAGCACTATTGATGTGCCGGAACACAAGGCGGTCGAGCTGTTGAATAAGGATTTGAAAGTGAACAAAGCCTGGTTGAAGGGGAAATGGGGATGTAAGCCAATGCCATCAATGAAAGGAAAATGAGAGAAGGTTGTAATGCCCAAGATTCAGTACACTGCCAAAGCGTACCTTTGGTGCTTGTTAGGATGCATTCTATTGGTTGACAAGACATCCACGCTAGTCCCCGTTAACTTTCTTTAGCTGGTAGAGAAGTTGGATGAGATCCATACATATGTTTTGGGTGCTGCAGCTTTGGCTTACTTGTATCGCTAACCTGGATTGGTGACTCGGGTAAAAGTATGCCTTATCGCGGGTTATATGACGTAGCTAGAGTTGTGTTTGGTATAAATTCGTTTAATTTGAGTTTTGTCTCTTTCACTTTAAATGAGTTTGGTTTTGTAATTGCTTTGCAGGGTTGGGTATACATGTGACGACCCCTCTCCTAATCTAAGGCACTGTCCGGCTTAATCCCGTAACTACATATTAGTCAGCCTTTACAACCTAAACGCCTCTTTTCTCTTGTTCAGGATAAGTAATACACTAGTCCTACTAGTTTATAAAATTTAGAGTTAATTAAAACTTTTTATTAAATTAATTATTTAGCAGAAGTCTTATTGGTTATGCAGAAGCAATTAGTAGTTTATGCGGGAGCCATTTATAAAATCCTAAGTGTGGAAAATCAAGAAATGACATCACATATATAAAGTCCTCAAAATGCAGTGAAACAGTTAAATAGTTTAAGTCAGGTCAGGGAAATTAACGTTCAACCCAATATACAACCCAAATAGTATTTGAAAGACATGTAACATATGCAATCAAAATACCAAAAGAATACCTACAATCGATGCAATGACGCGCTGCGTGCTCAGGGATAATCGCCGATCTTCCCCTTGCCCGGCCTGCTGGTAGACGACTCTGCACCCACAATCATAAAAGGACGGTGAATACAAGAATAAAACATTAATCCCCGATGACAAGTTTAATTTTGCATTTCCAAATATTCAAATGGTATTTAAAAGCATATAAATGAGAAAACTTGAAAATAAACCATATGCGAGTAAATACCAGAGTTAAACAAGTGATACTGACACTAAGTTAAATAGTGGTGACTTAGGTCCTGTCGGTAGTGAAACGTGTCACTCCGACTCAACAATCATATAGCACAATGGACTTTAACCCAAGTGTTACCAGGGACTCTAACCCCGGTGTGTAGACCACCTCAGGGACTCTAACCCCGAGAGTCATACAGTGTCAGGTAACATGTGCTGACATCCCCAGGGACTCCAACCCCGTGAGTCATGCATACTTCGATCGAGTACGAGACTTAAATGCAAAAACTACTTTTCAAAGTTCAAGAAATACCAAGTATGGATTGTCAAGGCATATGCACATTTACACACCTAAACAAATAAGGAATACAAGTCCTCTTAAACATTTATAAGATATTCACTAGCCTAATAGCATGCTATTTATCATTCAATTCACATTTAAAACAACAAGAATAAACACATCATGGGATAGAATCAATGAATCAAGTCAAATGAATGGATATCATGCAAACTAGACTCATCAAGTGAGCATAGACACAAAGAACACATGATATAAGAATACAAAGGCAAAATAGTCAAAAGGACTATGCAAGGACAACAATTAATAGAAATGAAATGTCAAGTAAAGTTGTCATTAGGTATACGCAATTATCACACAAATCCCTTAGTAGAATCCGACCTCTCGACACTCCAATCCGTACACCCGCACTCCCAAGAAACCTTCCTTAAGTTCCTGGTATGATTAAGTATGTCTTAGAGTATATTTAGACTGTTTAATATGAGTTTAGATCGAGTTAAGGTGTTAGACTTAGTTAATGGATCTAAGTTAGGTTATGTATTCTGCAGTGAAACTGCAATTAGAATTGTAGAATTTTGCAATTTTGCAGGCCATAATTTTACAGGCAAAATTCTGCAGTGAAATTGCAATTCAAAATATCAAAATTCTTTAATTCTGCGGGCCAGAAATTTGCAATTCTACAGGCCAGCAGTGAAACTGCAATTCAAAATATCAAGATTCTTCAATTTTGCTAGCAAGAATTTTGCAATTATGCAGACCAAAAATTTGCAATTCTGCATGCCAGAATTTTAGTGCAGTGAAACTGCAATTCAAAATATCAAAAATTCTTCAATTTTGCAAGCCATAATTTTGCAGGCAAAATTATGCAGTGAAATTGCAATCCATCAAAATCAATGGGTTTCAACATGCATGCCGTGCAATTGTTCAAAAACATACAGACTTAGGAAAATTCATAACTTTAATTTTTGAAACTGAAATTTTAAGGCACTAGTGCTATCCCTAGTGTTTTTCGATAAGGATTTCGAAAATAGGTTTAGATTTTGCAAACAAACACCTTAACGTAGCTGATTTTCACAAAATCAGTTTCATTCCTTGAGATTTTATTTGAATGTGTTAAATGTTTAAAATCAGTGAAACTAGACTTAGAAATAGTTTATAATTGAAAACCCCATTATTTAAAACCCTAAAACCCCTAATTTTGATGTATGAAATTGAAGAATACATTACGTAGGTTGTAGTTATTGTTGGGTGTTTGATTCTCCAACTTTTGATGATGAAAACACCCCTTCAAACTCCTAACTTTCCAGCAATTACTAGATTTTTAGCAGCTCTGTATTTTATTTCCTTTGTTTCCAACATGCAAAATGAGAAGAATGCACTAAGGTGGTATATATGTTTGAGTTTTCATCTAATGTGTACCACCCATTTTCATGACATCTTGTGGCTCTCGTTCACTCCTACTACCCAACTAATTCCATCTCACTAACACAACATATTGGCACACATATCATGGGAGTGTGTGTTGGCATGTATCCCGAGGTAAGTCTAAGTGTTGTAGATTTTTAAACCAAAACTATAGGACTTTAATTTGATTTACATTGATAAACACAACCATAGGCTTATAAATAATTCCTAAATTCATATTAATATTAAATAAAACTTACCAAAATGCTAACTACCTGGTTCCCCGGCTCGCACGCAACTCGAGGCGCGTTCCCTCTCTTCTCGACGCCTACAAATGTGCAAACCGACTTAGTAAGTCTACACAATACATAACACTAGGTATTCATCAATACAAAAATACAATATACCTTGGTCACGCGCCTCGGTTGGTGCACGTATCACGATGTAGGTCCTACGTCAAGGGTCGGTGATCCTAATTAAGGAGTTAAAACGGGGGATAGAGATTTGGGTTGTGACAGTACGAGCATTTCGATATTCATCTTCATGAAGAACGCATGAACAATTGGTATGTTGACACCCTCTCACGTGTTTCTAGGTAAGACATCAAGGTAGAGTAGGACCTTAATGCAGAACATGTCCAAAGGATTTGCAAAGCCCTTAATAAATCCCGATCGAACATAATCTATGCTCTTTGGCTAATTATTCATTTCTTAAGTGGTTTAAATGTGTTATTGGTTTGGTTGAATTTTTGAATTGCTACTCAATTGAATACAAGTGGGAATTGAATTGTGATTGAAACTTGACGCGATTTTTGATTTGGTGAAAATGTTGACAAATGAGTTGTTTTGAATATGTTGACAAATCAACTATTTGGTTGGTGTTGGTCGATCGAACATCATCTGTTCGGTCATCCCTGGCCGAGTGGTTATTGTTTGGTCAGCCTAAACAAACTGAGCAAAGTTTATCAAAAATGTATATTTTATTTATATTAATTATTCATTTCATTGCTTTGTTCGTTTGTCACCTTCATGTCATTTATGGGTTACGTGGGACCCTTATTCGACTATCCGAATAGATGATGATATTGCTGAGTTAGCTTTCTATAAGGGAACAATCAAATATTTCGTGATTGCTGAGTCATATAACCCGGATAGGTTCTTAAGACAAATGGGTGACGTGCAAGGCATCCCTAAGAAACCATACACTCCTATTCGAGCCCAAAAAGGGAATGTGGCCAAAAATTTATGTGGTCAAGTACAGTTTTCAACCTGAGAATCGGGAGTCTTGGCAAGATCACTTACTGGCAGCAAGATCAAGGGGACCACGCACGACAATTCCATGGAATACGATTGATGATTACATGGCATGGTTCGATGACATCTCCACCCATTCATTGAAAATCCAGAGAGAATCACGGTTGGCAAAAAAGAAGTGGTTGACATTTATGATGTGAGTTGTTTATTGGTTTTCATGATTTATATTTATTTGATCTTATAAATTAAAACCTAACATAATTATAGTAACTTGATATGAATCTTGTTTAGTTGTTTATGTAGCGGGTATGACAGGCTGTCGATGTCATAAAGTCTTGGAAGGCGTTGCCGCCACGTGAATTAGATAAGTCATGCGTGGTCAAGATGGAGGGCGATACACTAAAGCTCCTCATGATGTTCGGTTCTCCTACTCTCTCCTAACGTGCAAACAAATCAGCTGAAGGTGGTTCATCTTTGAAGTGCAAGGCAACGACATCGGCACCTTCCCTTTCTAAAAGAAAGGGCAAAAAAACCAAGCATTGAATTCTATTTGAAACTTGACAATATATATTTAATTTGGAATGGTTATTTGACTTGATTGTACGTGACTTGGACAAAGAATTAATTTTTTGTTATATAGTTAACTTGGTTTTGTTAATTTATTTGGGTTTTGGCTTTTTTTTAATTTAGTTGTGTTTGAGTTGGAATTAACTAAACTATTAACATCGTTGATCAGTCGGATGCGACCGAGTCCATATGAATTGCTCGGTCCACACTAACCGTGCATATAACCCTGCTTCGGTCTAGAACAATCGAATAAAATTTTGAGATTTTTAACTGTTACGTTCGGTCACATTTGACAGATAAGAAAATGTTTCATCAATTGTATTGTACCAAACAAATGACCATGATTTGGTCATGCAAGGCCGACTGACCTTCTTGTTCGGTCAATGTCCACCAATTTGTTGGGTGTTTAATCATCTGCTCACGATTGAACATAACAAATTTTTATCGGTTTGAAAAACCGAACACAATAATGGGGCACCGATGACATCATTTATATTATTAAAATAAGTTTAGTAAATACAAGAAATCGTTCCAACTATACATCACGTATCAGATGTACAAAAAAGAAGCGTGTCCGATATGACGAATGACATCTTCCATACATGATTACAAAGTGTGTCGTGTGAAGGACATACAAAAAACAACTGTCTACGAACATAATATTTGTAAAAAATGAATTAAATATAAGTAAGATCAAGGAGTGACCAAGTCAACGGTAATAGGAGTTCGGTCTTGAGAATGCACACGTGACGATTAGTTTTCCCAATTCAAGTTCTCAAACCACAGTAATGTCTCTGGTAGTATATTTTTATTTAACCTCGGATACACTTAAGGAAAACGAGCATCATACTTGAGCAATACATGTAAAAATATAGATTAATCGATGAACAATAAGTGATGAGGATACTAGTATAAAAAGAATACAAGAAGTTTAATCACTTTACCCTCATATAATGGTTTCTATTAACACGTGTGATCCCAATTACAACAACCCGATCAGTCATCTTCCGTGGCCGTGCGTCCCTAAGCGGAAGAAATGTCATACTGCTGATGGTGATAGAGACACTACAGAGACATTGTAACATGTAGCAATCACGAGACCCATTTCAGGCATACACATCTACTTGTCCAAAGGAGCATCCCTGATCTTGTCATACAATTGCACGGATAGATGATTTTATCAAAGTGATCACTTCCGATGATTGAGCGCCAAAGATCTTTGTAGTCATGAAGCTCCTAGTATAGATAATTCTGGACTTGTAACTATACACCGGCTTTATTAAGTCCCAAACCTAATGCAACAATACAATAACCACAATTACCATTTCCCCCAACATCATCAATGCTCTCAATATAATCAATACATTCTTTAGGAGGCGACACCGTGATAAGCATCCTTAGGCACATTCTGCATACAAATACGTTTTTTATGGACCTTTGCGGCACTTAACTCATCGGCTTGATTGGTATCAATTCAGGATGGAGGACATACTCGTGGTGGGATGAATTTCTCTTAGTGGTTGCCTCATTCTCGTCAGCCTTAATGACCTTTATCTTCTTAGGCGGTTGCGATCCCTTTGTTCTGGGTGCATTTCTTCCCCTTGTCTTAATTTTCTTTCTTGGTACCATTAACGAAGAGGATGAGGGACAACTAATCTCTCAAAGTTGTTGCATAATATTTATGTGCAAATCCTCATTATTGACACTTGCACACCTCCCAATAACCCTTTGAATTTCCTCTTTAAAATCGTATTTTGTTCGATTCACCGCTTGCTCGTAATTCATGCTCAACTTTTGCCATTATAGGTAAACATCTTTAAGTGGTATTGGTGAACCTTCCAATTGATGAGTTGCAATCTCATGGGCACGTGGAAGGCCAAAGGTCCTGCGCAAAACATAACCACATCTAATTGGATCGGTCTCAATATTTTCTGCGCAATCGACCTTATTGGGAATTTTTTCTGAAGTATATTGTGAAACAAAGCCTCGCAACATATGGTACAATGTATGACCAAAATCGTGTTGCGCGACATTCAAACTCGTCTCAAAAGATGCCTTGATAGCATTATGTTGCCCTTCAAACAAACTATTAGTATCTCGCCACAACTCATCGAAGTTTCTTAAAGAATTTCCAAGATGTTTTTTAAGGGCATTATGTGCACTTTCAACTCCGTCGGTAGTAAAATGTCCAAGATGCAATATACGGTATGTCCATGCTTTAACAAACTTTTTTTGTATTCCCTAGCCTACGTATCCATCAAGTAATCAAGCAATCCTTGTAGACAAGCACACTCGGTGGCCAAATTGGACATCCTCGTGTTAAAAACATCTTAAAAAATGACATTCATCAAAGTATTCCACCTAGTCAAGAAAGGGTTGAAATCTTCGTTCCATTTAAAATATTTCTTCCCCTTCCCTGCCACGACCTTATTAATGTGCCAAGTACATAGAATATGAGTCGACATGGAAAAGACCATCTCAATTGCCATCATCAATCCTAATTCCCTATCAGTAAGTATCACGTGTAGGTTAGACCACCCATCTATGAAGTAATTAATATTCTCTAGTGCCCAAATGTACTCTTTCTTCTCTGATGACAAAAATGCAAAATCGATGGCAAACAATAACCCATTCGATCTCACACCAATGATATCTATCAAAGGCATTTGATATTTGTTGGTTTTGTACGTGCAATCCAATTGCAAAACCCACGAAAAATATCATAGTAACTTGATGGAGTCTGGATGAGCTCAAAACAAGTCTATAACCACATCCATTCCTTCGTGTTTCTTATGCTACGAAAGATAACCATTTGTGTAAAGTAAATGCATGAGTTGTTGCATTTGTGATTTCCCTTCAACCTCTTCAAACCTGATTTTTTGCCTTGCATTATATATTGCACACATGTTTAATGAATTTCGTACTTACATGTTCTCGGCCCTCTTCTTTATTGTGTCCAAAATCTCTCGAGACTTGTCGTTTCCATCTATCATATGTACCAATGCATCATGCTCTTCCAGTTGTATCCGACCAACGTATGAGTGACCCTCCATATGAGACTCTATGTCATGGTTATGCTGCCTACACACCACTGTCACACGCCATAACCAATCTTCATGTTCCTTGAAATTTATTGCAAATGGACAACCACATTTTTTAGTCCCATATCTGGCCCTTGTTGTCCCCTTCAAAACCTCCCCATGTTCATCAAACGCAATTTTTTCCTTCACAATATTCGCATCTTTACTATTTTTCATTTTTCTGACTCTTTGGACGTCACCCCTATAAGTACCCGACCTCTCACACCCTATCTTCACCCTTCCACGACGAAGACCATCACCCCTGCATCATAGCTTTTGTGATAATAACAAATCCTTTAATATATCCCGAACTTTGAACCTATTTAATCGACTAGACCCTACTTCCGAATTTCATGTCTATTGTGAAGTCATTGGTGTAGTCAAAATAGTTAGTATAATCTAAATTTCCCTGCGAAATGGTTAATCACAATATTAAATTAGATCCTCAAACAAGGAAGACAAAAAATTCAAAAACTCTCAAATTTACTTTAATCGGTTTAAGCAGACCGAACTAAATCCATCTGTTCACCGCAAGTCACCAAACGAAATACTTACATTCATTCAATGTCCACCGAGCTACCAGTTTTTTATTTGTCGACACACACCAAACAAAACCTTGTCAAATTTTTCTTCCATTCTCATTCGACATGTACAGACCGAACAAAAGCCATCTGTTCGGCCTGCAGCGGTCGAACCATAGGTGGAACCTTTGGTTTCAACAAGAAAAATAAAAAGATATACACATAAATCAACAATTACCTTTCCTTCTTTGACATCCACTTCTCCTTCACGTCCATAATCTATTATTTATGGTAAATAGACACCGAATAACACAAACAAACTAACCCTAGCAATACACAAAAATTTGTTCAAACCCTTTCAAGTGCATACCAAAAAAGTGAAAATACACCATTTTCTACCAATAAATAAGACGAAAATGACTCTTATGATGGTAGTGGGCTCTGAAAAATAAAGTTTGCGTTATCAGTCGTGGTCACCGGTGGTCTTAGGAGATTGTCGGAGTCGATGTTGGATCAATGTGTGGGGTGCACAACGATGGTGGGAAAAGGCATGAGAGTGATTGCGAGGGCGGTGAGGGGTATGAAAGTCATTTCATCTGAGGGCATTTTTGAAAATGGAGTGAAAATAATTTAGTGGTTTGCACATAGTAAACTATGGAGTGCACATAGCCGGGCCGATTTGTTTTTGAAGTAATAATAATATCATCAATTAATTAAGGTGTTTTTTTAGTAAATGCATAATTGCTTAAAAAATACATAATCTAACCGATCTACAAAATTGGTATTAATTCACCAAAAATTCTTATCAAAATTTCATAATACCGAACATGATTTTTTTTTAATTTTCATCCTTCAATTTTTTGGAACGAAATAGCTTAAATATAACATCATTTATTTTATTCAAATAATTATATCATCAAATTTTCTTGAACTAATAATTATATAATCGATTAAGTTATTTTTTTTTGAAGTTATAACAATATTATCAATCAAGTTAATTGTGCCCAAATTTTTCATTGTATATTATTTTTGGATCACATTGAAACTTGCACATGTTAGAGTTGTAATCTAAATTAGATTAGTGTTTGAGTTTGATTAGAACTTCAAGTTAGAGTATGAGTCTATTTAGGGTCTCCTAGTTGGATTAGGAGTATGTTTATGTGAGTCTATAAATTAGAGTTAAGCCCCCGCATTGTATTTTAACGAGTTTATTAGAGTGATTAATAAAGTGTGTCATTGCGGTGTCTCTAAACTTAACATGGTATCAGAGCAATAGTGAGATCCTGAGATCTGTGAGAGTGAAACCAAGATTTTAGATCTAAGGTGTGAGACTTTGTTCAAGATCAAACAAAGAATTTGGGCTTCGCATCTATTGAGAGATCGAAGCGTGCCCGTTTCTTGTTTTGGAGAAGAAATGAAGATTTGAACAATTTGTTCAAAGTGTGTGCGCCAGAGAGTTAAAATCGAAATTGATATTTTTTATTTTCGTATTTGGTGTGAATTATGGCGACATCGGGGAACGTTCAAGTTCAACCTACTCTTCCAATATTCGATGGGAAGAAGTTTGATAGATGGAGCACTCAGATGAGAGTCTTGCTCAGTTTTCAAGATTTGCTCGTAGTAGTTGAAGATGGGTTCGAAGACCCACGGGCCACCGCTACCTCAACACAAAAGGAGCTTCGCAAGAAAGATCAGAAGGCACTTTATTTTATTTTGCAAATGCTTGATGACGTGACGTTTGAGAAAGTGCAACTGGCAAAGACATCAAAGGAAGCGTGGGACACTTTAGAGACATCCTACAAGGGTGTACATAAAGCCAAGAAAGTTCGATTGCAAACTTTGAGGCGACAATTCGAGTTGATCGAGATGGACGACTCCGAAGATATAGAGAAGTACACCAATCGTGTTCAGACAATCGTCAATCAGTTAAAGATGAATGGCGGAGAAGTCGCCGATCTCGATGTGAATGAGAAGATTTTGCGCAACTTGACCACGAAGTTCGACCATGTAGTAGCGGCTATTATGGAGTCTAGGACAGATTATGAGACCAAGTCAGTTGAAAAAATCATTGGTTCATTACGAGCACATGAGCAACGAATCAATTAAAAAAGTGAAAAAGTCAAGCCTACTGAGCAGGCATTGAAGACTACAGTTGTCCCGAAACTAAAGAAGAATTATGAGTTCAAAGGTCGTAACAAAGTCAACTACAATGGTAGAGGTCAGAATAATAATCAGCAGTGGTGGGATAAAAATAAAGGTCGCGGACGAGACGAAGGTCGCGATCAACAGAGAAATCAGATTCAGTGTTACAACTGTCACAAATTTGGGCATATAGCTAGACAATGCAGGATAAAGCAATCATTATAGTCAGAGTAACATATGGTTTCATCAGCCACTAATGATGGTTTCATCAGCCCAGGAGAATGATCAGAGTAACATATGGTATCTCGACAGTGCATGCTCTAACCACATGTGTGGCAATAAAGAATTTTTTGATGAGTTGGATGAGTTAATATTGACAGAGGTCAAGTTTGCTGATGGTAGGAAACTTCTAGTTAAGGGAAAAGGAAGAATTCTGATCCAGTTGGAGAATGGTGATCATCAGTATATTTCAGATGTGTTATATGTACCGACATTGACATGCAATTTGCTAATTTTGGGGCAATTGCTAGAGAAGGGGCACAAAGTGAATTTCAAATATGACCATGTTATCTCACTGTGTTTGACTCTAAATGTATGATCATTCTTAAGTCTCATTCGAAAAATAGGTTGTTTCAGATTGAGATTAAGACTGGATCTTATCCGTGTTTTAAATCCATTATTTCTATGAGTCATGGTTATGACATCTAAGATATGGTCATCTAAACTTCAAAAGTCCGAAGTTGCTGACTCATAAGAATTTAGTGAAAGGATTGTCTGTGATTCAACATCCAGAACAATTTTGTGAGGGGTGTATTTTGGGGAGAAACATAGATGAACGATTGCTTCCAACACTCCAAGGCGTGCCAAATCTCTACTACAGTTGGTTCACTTAGATGTTTATGGTCCTCTATCGACTACTTCACTGGGAGGAATCAAATATTTTATGACTTTTATTGATGACTGCAGCAGGATGATTTAGGTGTATACTTTAAAGAATAAGTCTTATGCCTTTAGTTGTTTTCAGAAGTTCAAGGCAACTGTGGAGAAAAAGAGTGGACGCTATATCAAGACTTTGAGGACAGATGGTGGTGGTGAGTACACGTCCTCGGGATTTTTAGAATTTTGTGATCATCAAGGAATTAAACATGAGATCATGCTGTTGGGTTTGGGGTTTATACACGGCGGAGATTACAAAACAATTTTGACAAAAACCCCAATAGGATCGGAATCTAATTCCATTAAAGCGTTTAAACCAATAAAACTTAATCATACCTTGGTCGCAAAATACCTTTCTGAAGGTTGATCGATCTCTAAGGCGCTGCCAATGACGAACGCCCTCTACCAGCAGCCTACACATGAACGGCAGCCGAGATTCGAAGTGCTACCTTCAAGAGAATAACAAACATTTTGTTTCTCTCCAAAATGATCCAGAGCGTACTAGAAAGCCCTAAATCATTTCTAAAACGAAAATAGAGTTTCAGCCTTTAATCTTTCGTGTGTGTGTTCTAACTTAAAGCGTCTATTTATACAACCCTTATATATAGACGGTTAAGTGAATTACACATATACCCCTATTTAAAGAAGTATAAGTGTAATACACCACAAAGACGTTTCTGTCATGAATTTTATCATATAAAATTTATTTTTTTGAACCATCTTAAAATCTCGCAAAATCATTCTTAGTGTGCGACCCAATAGGTTCATACAACGTTGGCAGTGAACCAAAACACATTTTGGTATACAAGTCATAAGCGGCCTCTAGCAAGACATTATAACTACCCAAGTCGTACGAATATTAAATCGATACAACCTAATCAATAGTGTATATAACATCCTTTTGTCACACGATATCCTTTTGATCAAACATAAGGCATGGAATTGTCATCCAACATGTTCAATCGTACTAGTCTTGATCTCTAGGTAGATGAAAACATTCAAGTGACATTGATCAATATCAATTCACTTAGACTAGGCCTTTTAACAGGTCTAACACATCAAGGGATCCACTAGATATCTCTCTTTATATGAGAGGGACAAATTCTATCTCGATTACACAACTTCATCACAATGCTCACACAGTAACCAATTACAACCTTTATAATCGTCCGGTTAAATACAACGTTTGATTGTGTCAAATCACTGTGTTCCTAATGTTGAAGTCTCTAGTAATCTTAAGTCAGAGGACTAAAAATATACCTATCATGAGAAACAACTATGACTTAATCTATGTGATGTTCTCATAGTGGGTTCCCTAACAAGTACTAGTGATCTTGATTCGTATCCTTATACGTATAATCATCATATGATCATCAGTCAAGACTCACACTAGTCTTAATTCATTATAGTTCCCAGTATAATGATCGACTAGGGACATTTAGGATATTTCTGCAAATACCCATAGATCTTATTATAATGTAAACATGTAAATTAATTATAATAAACAGCAAATGAAATCCTCTATTTTATTAACTAAAAGTATTCATAAAGACAGTTAATGGATTGACATAGGGCACATGCCACAACACATGCCACCAAAGACAACGCAACAAAATGGTGTTGCAGAGAGAAAGAATAAGAAGATTGTAGACATGACTCATAGTATGTTGAAAGCTAAAGGTCTACCTGATTCTTTTTGGGCTGAAGCAGTTGCATGTTCAGTTTATTTACCGAATAGGTCTCCTACAAAAGGTATGTCCCATATAACCCCAGAAGAGGCTTGGAGTGGTTACAAGCCAAATGTCAAACACTTGAAGGTGTTTGGATCCCCTGCATATGCACATGTTCTTGATGCTAACAGGAAGAAGTTAGATGATAAAGGTGTGAATGTCATATTTACTGGCTATGTTTATGGAAGGATTAGAACGTACAAATTGTACAATCCAGTTACCAATGCAGTTATTGTTAGCAGAGATGTCAAGTTTAATGAAAAGAGTGCGTGGATTTGGAACATAAAAGGAAAGAATATTGCTCAACCATCAATGATTAGATGTGAGGATGAAACTTCCACTTTAATTTATATTAACGCTAGACCTCAGCGTACCAATTGCAGACCATAAAGAAGTGTGGGACAACCAGCTCAACTTCAGGATTGTAAGATCACCCATGATAATGTCGTTGATGACGAAGGTAATCGAATCCATTGTGCATTGTTAAGCAATGAGGAAGTTGTGCAAGATAGATGGTGGTGAACAATAAAGGATGTCATCGATGGAGGTCAAGATCTGCATTCGAGAGAAGATCAAGTGGAAGATGACGACAATCTGAATTATGGGGGGATAACGTTTTTGTTTTTTAATTCAGATAAGTAATTTAGGTTATGAAGGGATGTTAGAGTTGTAATCTAAATTAGATTAGTGTTTAAGTTTGATTAGAACTTCGAGTTAGAGTATGAGTCTATTTAGGGTCTCCTAGTTGGATTAGGAGTATGCTTATGTGAGTCTATAAATTAGAGTTAAGCCCCCTCATTATAATTTAACTAGTTTATTAGAGTGATTAATCAAGTGTGTCATTGCGGTGTCTCTAAACCTAACAACACACATGTATTATGGTGTGCTTTTATGGATGCAATTAAATGAGGGTAAAAACTAAAAGATAGGTTTTAACACATTCATTACGTCCATTAATTATAATATGTGATTGGTCAAACAAGTGGTTACCCACTTTGAAAGAATCAAACCAAAGTGTAATCTACAGTTGCTGATGCAAATCCATTGGCCATTATTTAGGTTCCCATGGAATGGGTACTTTTTTAGCTACCCTCCCCTTATTTCCCTCTCTTTGGCATGGAGGAGTGGACGATTTTCCAACCACCTTTTTTCCCCTTCCTCTCGGCCAAATTTGGTCTGGATAGAAAGGGAGGGTCGCCGGAAGGCTGTTGGAACAATCTACTAAAACATGCATATATGTAAGTACAAAACCATGCATATAATCGAACTTAAGAACTAAATTAAAACAATACCAGAGGCTTGCACTAAATGGCAATGTCCTTAGACGAGATTTCCTCCAATTCGGTGTATGAATGCTTCAAGAGGTTCGTCTCCAGGATACAACTGGATTGATTTTTGATTACACACCAATCAAAAAATCCTTTCTTCTGCAACAACAAAATCTCTCTCTCAAAACAAGAAAAAACTCTTAATTTCGAAATTTTTCTCTATGTTCTAATGAAGTGACAAACCATACTTATAGACCAAAAGACACCTCTTTTGAACAATTACAACTGTTCAAAAACGAGGTCAATAGTGGTGACTCTTCACCACTAATTACACACCTTTTTAAAAACAAAAATGGTGTCTGTCACCACTAATAACAATTTCGAAAATAACTAACTTTAATGTAAAAATAAAAATAAAATTTTGTGTTGTGAATTGGCTAAGTTATTTTAACATTAGCCCCAAAGGCCCCAAGGCCCAAGGCCTAATCATAGACATATTAAATATCAAGTATTTAATATATATTAATCAATGGGGAATACCCATGGTCTTTGCCTCCAACCCCACATTCACTTAACTAAGACTTTCAAGTGAAAGATTTCTTATAAGAAAAGAAACAAAAAGTTTCTTTCCTATGTGGGACTAATATTGGATACAATACAAACTTACATATAGTTCAACAATACCCCACATTTGTATTGTATCCATCAACAACCCTGACTGAGTTTACTTTGCCAAATCACAAACACAAATTTTAAAAACAAACATTACTTTAAAACAATTAAGAGAGATTATCATGTCATGTTAATCAGGAAAGTGTCGTATAGACTTGAACTTACCCTAGTAAGATCATATCGAGTTCACTTCGTGACGCAGTGATGCATGTATCTTGAACTGTTCACTTTTTGTAGTAAACTAAGACAATATGTCTCACTTATGACATGATTCCTGATGCATTTTTTCTTTGTTGTTCATTTTGGTCCTGAACATATCCTGGGTTCATGATAGCTTTAGAGAATGTAGCCTATTCATTCTCATAAATGCGACCGCACATTTACTATCATATAGGTGAATTATCTTTAATCATTAAATGCAATATTGCATACCCTAAACTTCTTATCAACACACTTACTTCATCATAAGAACAGGTAATTGTGTGTCCTGTTTGTTAAGTCAAGTCTAACCAGTTTGCCTATTGAACCTAGACCATGGGATCTCCAATCAGCTAGGTTAGGTTTCTGCTAGACTTGACTTACTCTATAGGCTTTAAGCCCATTCCCCTCGATAATATCATCATTCGATCTCTTGGTAAGCCTTTAGTCAAAGGATCTGCAATGTTTTCCTTAGACTTAACATAATCAATACTAATTACTCCACTTGTGAGTAATTGTCTTATAGTATTGTGTCAGCACCTTATATGTCTTGACTTACCATTATATATGTTGTTCTTAGCTCTTGCTTGTGCTGCCATATTATCACAATGTATGCAAATTGTTGTGACTGGTTTTGGCCAGCAAGGAATATCTTCTAGGAAATTTCTTAGCCATTCAGCTACTTCAGTTGCCTTGTCAAGAGCAATGAATTCAGATTCCATGGTGGAACGTGCTATACACGTTTGTTTTGTTGATTTCCAAGAAATCGCTGCACCACCTAATGTGAATATATATATCCACTTGTTGATTTGGTTTCTGTATTATTAGAAATCCAATTTGCATCACTATACCCTTCAAGTACAGGTGGATATTTTGTATAATAAAGTTCATAATTTAAGGTATATTTAAGATACCTTAGAACTCTTATTAATGTTGTCCAATGAGCATCATTAGGATTACTTGTGTATCTACTCAGCCTGCTTACTGCATAAGCTATGTCAGGTCTAGTAGAGTTCATCAAGTACATCAAGCTTCCAATTACTTGAGAATATTCCAATTGAGAAATAACTTCTCCATTATTTTTCTTAAGATGATAATTAGCATCAAAAGGAGTTGGAGCAAGTTTACAATTGAATTGATTAAATCTTTTTAAAATTTTCTTAACATAATGAGATTGTGTGAGGACATGACCTTCGTTATTCCTTTTAATTTGAATTCCTAGTATTACATCATCTACACCTAAGTTTTTCATGTCAAAACTAGAATTCAAAATCTTTTTGGTTGACATTATAGCATCCTTACTTGTGCTCATAATCAACATGTCATCCACATATAAACATACTATGACGCAAAAATTTCTCATTTCTTTAATGTACATACGTTTGTCACATTCATTTATTTTGAAACCATTTGCTAGCATAGTATGATCAAATTTTTCATGCCATTGTTTTGGAGCTTGTTTAAGTCCACATAATGACTTAACAAGTCTACAAGCTTTATTCTCTTGGCCTTTGACTATGAACCCTTCAGGTTGGTCCATATAGATTTCTTCTTCAAACTCTCCATTTAGAAATGTTGTTTTAACATCCATTTGGTGTATTTCCATATTGTATAAAGCAGCTATGGCAATCAACATTCTAATGGAAGTTATTCTCGAAACAGAAAAATAGGTGTCGAAGTAATCTACACCTTCCTTTTGTCTATAACCTTTTGCAACCAATCGTGCTTTGTATTTATCAATAGTACCGTCAGCTTGAAGCTTTCTTTTGAATATCCATTTATATCCAATTGGTTTGATTCCGGATGGTAGATCAACCAATTCCCATGTATTATTTTGTAAAATGGATTCAACTTCACTATTGATTGCTTCCATCCATAAAGGAGCTTCCGGAGAAGACATAGCCTCCCTATAAGTCTGTGGTTCATTTTCAGTTAACAAACTTATAAAATCAGGTCCAAAATTCTTTGGAACCTTAATTCTTTTTCCCCTTCTAGGTTCCAATTCTTGTTCTTGAACCCTTGAAGTGGTTGGTTCTTCTAGACTCTCTTCAGCCGTCCTTTTTCGTGATGAACCATTTTGTTTTTCCTTGAAAGGAAAAATATATTCAAAAAATGTAGCATCAGCAGATTCTATAATAGTATTTTCACTGATATCTGAAATATGTGATTTAACTACTAAGAATCTATATGTTGCATTATTCTTAGCAAAACCGATGAACACACAATCTACAGTTTTCGGTCCTAATTTAGTCCTTTTTGGTAAAGGAATTTGAACCTTTGCTAAGCAACCCCACACTTTTAAAGTTTTGTAAGTGGGTTTTCTCTTTCTCCAAATCTCATATGGAGAATTATCAGATTTCTTAAAAGGAACTCTATTCAAGATATGATTTGCAGTTAGTAATGCTTCACCCCACAAGTTTTGGGGAAGCCCAGAATCATTCAACATAGAATTAATCATATTCTTGAGAGTTCTATTTTTCCTCTCGGCCATACCATTTTGTTGAGGTGTATATGGCGCAGTGGTCTGATGAATAATTCCATTTGTATTACAAAATTCTGTAAATTCAATGGAATCATATTCTCCGCCTCGATCAGTTCTTAATACTTTTATCTTTTTGTCAAGTTGATTTTCAACCTCTGCCTTATATATTTTAAATACATCAAAGGCCTCGTTTTTATTCTTGATCAAAAAGACATGACAATATTTACTACAATCATCAATAAAAGTGATGTAGTAGTTCTTTCCTCCTCTCGTAGGATTTGATTTGAAGTCACAAAGATCACTATGAATTAAATTTAATAATTCATTTGATTTTTCTTGAACAGACTTAAATGTTTGCCTAGAAAACTTTGATTCTGCATAAACTTCACATTTGTGTTTTAAATCAATTTTAAACTTTGGTAACATGTTCAAATGTGCCATTTTATGAATTAATATGTTATTTACATGCCCTAATCTAGCATGCCAAATATCAAATGATTCAATCATATAGGCAGAGACAGTCATATACACAGAAACAATCATTTTATTTCTAGTGCCTTACAATGCTTAACTTGAAAAGACCTTTAGTAAGGTACCCCTTCCCTATGAACATGCCACCCTTAGTCAATACAAATTTATCAGACTCGAAAACAAGTTTGAACCATTTCTTATTCAGTAAAGGGCCAGATACAAGATTTTTCCTAATATCATGAACATAAAGAACATCAAGTAAAGTGATTACTTTTCCAGACGTGAAATTTATCTTCATTGTTCTTTTGCCTTCAACCTTAGAGGAGGATGAGTTTCCCATGTAAAGTTTCTCTTCACTATTAACCGAATGAAACTCATAAAATAAGAAATTGTCACTGCATATGTGCCTTGTTGTACCAGTATCGATCCACCATCCTTCGACATCAAAAACCATATTAGTTTCAGAAACAACTGCAGTGAGATCAAAGTCAGTATTATCAATTTCCATGTCAGTAACATTTGCTTGGTTGTTCAAACCAGAATTTTCAAAATTCTGATCTTTCTTGTGGCGACAATCTTGAGCCCTGTGACCGTGCTTTCCACAAACCCAGCAACTTCCCTTAATTTTCTTGTAATCCTTCCCCTTTGGTGCTAACGGCTTGGCAGTTCTCTTAAGATTTTTCTTGAAATTCTTATTCTGGAATTTCTGAAATTTGTACTTAGTTCATTGTCCTACCACCATGTTAGCATTAGCATTAGCCATTTCCTTTTTATCTCCCTTCTTATGATCTTCCTCAACACGAAGTCGCAGTATGAGATCCTCAATAGACATGTCCCTTCGCTTGTGCTTTAGGTAGACCTTGAAGTCATTCCACGACGGTTGAAGCTTTTCAATAATGGCTCCAATCTGAAAATGTTCATTTACGATGCACCCTTCAGAGTGCAATTCATGTATCAGAACTTGCAATTCTTCCACTTGCTTTACCACGGACTTCGAATCCACCATATTGTATTTCAAAAACTTGCCTACCACGAACTTTTTAGCCCCTGCATCTTCAGTTCGGTATTTCTTTTCGAGAAGATCCCAAACATCCTTTACAGTTTTACATTCAGAATAGACATCATACAGTGTATCATCAAGTCTATTCAAGATGTAATTTCTGCAAAGAAATTCAGAATTCCTCCATGCTTCAATAGTAAGGAGAGTTTCCTTGGACAAAGGGTCCTCATAAGATTTTGGAACTTCTTCCTTCACTATGTTGGCAAGATTCATTGTGGTCAGCCAGAAGAGCATTTTCTGCTGCCACCTTTTAAAATCAAAACCCTTGAACTTCTCTGGTCTTTCATCTTTGAGATTGGCAGAAGTGGATTTCTCAGTTACAAGAGATGTCATTTCAAACTAGTATGCAAACAACAATTTCGTTTAAATTAGTGACTAGTTTTTTCTAAAATCAGTGACAAATTATATGTAATCAACTATTGTATGTAAACCAGTGATAAAATTAATAAAACACAATGAATAATTTCGTCTAAGATTGTTTGAACAATCTACTAAAACATGCATATATGTAAGTACAAAACCATGCATATAATCGAACTTAAGAACTAAATTAAAACAATACCAGAGGCTTGCACTAAATGACAATGTTCTTAGACGAAATTTCCTCCAATTCGGTGTATGAATGCTTTAAGAGGTTCGTCTCCAGGATACAACTGGATTGATCTTTGATTACACACCAATCAAAAGATCATTTCTTCTGTAACAGCAAAATCTCTCTCTCAAAACCAGAAAAAACTCTTAATTTCGAAATTTTTCTCTATGTTCTAATGAAGTGACAAACCATATTTATAGACCAAAAGACACCTCTTTTGAACAATTACACTTGTTCAAAAATGATGTCAATAAGACACCTCTTTTGAACAATTACAACTGTTCAAAAACGAGGTCAATAGTGGTGACTCTTCACCACTAATTACACACCTTTTTAAAAACAAAAATGATGTCTGTTCGCCACTAATAACAATTTCGAAAATAACTAACTTTAATGTAAAAATAAAAATAAAATTTTGTGTTGTGAATTGGCTAAGTTATTTTAACATTAGCCCCAAAGGCCCACCTAATCATAGACATATTAAATATCAAGTATTTAATATATATTAATCAATGGGGAATACCCATGGTCTTTGCCTCCAACCCCACATTCACTTAACTAAGACTTTCAAGTGAAAGATTTCTTATAAGAAAAGAAACAAAAAGTTTCTTTCCCATATGGGACTAATATTTGATACAATACAAACTCACATATAGTTCAACAAAGGCTACCTTCCTTCATGTCAGAGAGAGGGAGAGAGAGAGAAAGAGAGAAAAGAGAGAGAGAGAGAGAAATGGGAGGAGGGTGGCCGGAAGGCTGCCCCTCCTCCATGCCATATAAAGAGTGGTCGCCGAAGGTGGTGGAAAATGACAGTGGCAGAGGCAAAGGCAGTGGTCAGCGGCGGTGACCGTCCATGTATATTGGTCTTTAATGGTGAGGGTAATTGTGTCTTTTGGTTTAATTGTGTATCTTAAATTACTTGTGAAAAGTCTTTTGAGTCCAGACTCTTAAATCCAAATAGATTTAACGTAAATATTTACCAATTAAAGCCTTGATCCCCTGTATATTTTGCACTTATCTATAGGAGATATTATATGCCAAATAACCAATGAAAAGCCTCCCTTATTAATTTAGCATTTAATTTTAAAGATCTTACTAAATCATATAATAAATACTAGCAAGTCAGAAAAATATATATAAATTCATCATGCGCATGTCGGTTGTTGATAGCTTGCTCGTTAAACAAGAAAAAAAGTTTAATTATAAGAGATGGAGAAGACCATGTACTTTTGCATAGCTACCATTCTCATCTCCTATGTCATCTTCTCCACCATGCCTCAAGGTTAGTTCATCATCAATATATATAGGTGATTTATAGTGATAGTCACAATTAATTAAGAGTCACACTATAGACACCTCACGTTTACTGCGGAGGGCATCCATTTTTTGAATTAATTTCCGTTCTCCACGGAAATAAAATATTTGCCCATCTCAAACAATAAGGTGTCCATATGCAAGATAGAGGTGTTTATAGTGCGACGATACGTTTCAAACATAGGATGTTGTGTCAGTTATTATCAACTGACACCATATATATGTTTTAAGTGTCGATGAGAAATGATCGAACCTACGGTCTTGGATACATAGGACCGAGACATAGACATAGGACCGAGACAATAGACCATTGTGTTGGTTGGTGTCAACATAGATATGCACACATGTTTCGGCACAAAGCCACCGAGACCATTTGTATAATTTCGGTGGTCACTCATCGAGTTGGGTGTCGGTTGTTATAGACCGATATTTTAATAAATTAATACGAGTCTCGACAAGACATGACTGAGACTTCATGACTCTCAAATAAAGTGATGGGTTGCGATGCTCGACATAAAAGGTATTTTGGTAAAAAGTCGGGTTGCCCTAACAAAATCGATGGGTGCCCAAAAAGAAGGGTGCAGTCAGTAACCGTTGGGTGCCTATAACGCGACTCTCAATTAACTATTTCGTTACAATGAAATAGCTCTATATATGCATGGTTTTAACTAATAAAAACGTGTTTTTTCATTGTTAGTTTGTGAAGGCATTGTTTCACAGGGAGACCTAAATGATTGTGAAGAATGCAAATGGTCAGATGTACATTGTGAGGATTATACTCATGAATGCCCAGACTGCAGCGATGATCCAGATTATCCCGAACCTAAATGCTTGCAACGTTATTACAGATGCGCTTGTTGTAAAGACTAAAAACCGACCCTTAATGCCAAATTAAGTGGCCATCCTGAATGTTTAATAATTTTTATTTTGTATGCACAATAAAGTTTGATAATAAACAAAATAATCCTACAAGTACTTTGCTTTTTTTTTTTTTTTTTGGGTCGTTCGAGGGATCAATATTATTATACGTACACATCAAGGTCTTGTTTGGTGTGAAGTGGAGATAATTCAAATGGAGTTGAGAACTAATCTTGTCTGGTTGGCCAACTCTATATAAGTCATCTCCCAACTTACATGGAAGGGTGTGAGATATCTCCCACACCCTCGAGAAGGAGATAACTCACGGGAGATGGACACAATTACCTCACAAATTTACATTGACACATGTTCGTACCATCTCTAATGTTTGTTATTAATCCATAATAAAAGATTAAATAAATCATTCACTCATAAAAAAAAATATTTTTCAAGTGAGAAATATTTTTAAGAATTATCATTAGTTGTATTTTGTAGTATTTATTATTAATAATTATTTCAAATAAATATAAAATACTTATAATTATTTAATGTTGTTTAATACTTTTGTCAATAATATTTTTTATTTTGAATAAATAAATAGTAGTTCATGCGGTGAAAATAATAATGCTTTCTTTTTACTTAAAAATATGTTTGAAGAGTATTTACGTCAATTCTCATATTTTACCTTTTTTAAAATTTGCAACTTCTCTGCAAGTTCAAAGTTCGATCAAACATGAAATATGAACTTACACTGTGAGTTAACACCAATAAGTTATCTTTGTTTGCACTTGTAAGTTGGTAAAAACGAATCAAACTAGGGCCAAATTACATCAAGATTGTGACCAAAAGGTCATCATGGATGGAATTAAATCATATCATCTAACTTTAAATATAATTTTCTTTTTAACAAAATACAGTTGTATTTGATTCAACTATACGCTCATTCAATACAACCATTGCCACCTCATTTAGAAGTTATATTCCATTCGGTACGTAGTCACAAAATTACGGAGTTGCTTCCCAATCCCTTTCGACATGTATGTGTTGGTTTCTCTTGATAATGGGTATAGATAAGGATTATGAACATGTGGTGAATATTAGGTAATTAAAATAAAATAATAAAATAAAATCATCCAATTAATGGGACTATATATGCATTTGCATGTTATTCATAAATATAATGAGATGTGGATGACTCGTTCTATTAAAACCTTTTGTATTCCACCGCTATGTATATGAATGGTTATAATACACAATTACATAATGTATTTATTCTTTTAATTGCAACTTGTCATCTTTGGTACGTATATATATTCATAGGCTATATTTATGTCAGGCTCACATCCTTTTAATACATACCATATGTTGAAATGAGAAGTTATCTTAAATCCTTTTCAACTGATCTCCTTATAGTTATTTGTTTACTTTCTCCTAGCTATTTTATAATACATCTCAATTTATTTTATTTTATTTATTTATATTTATATTTTTCTAAAAGTCATTACTCAGTTTTCGTAGCCTAATGGACTTAAACTAATCTAGGTTCGAGCATGCTAGACCACACCACCTGGTGACGATAAAAATGTACTTCGAGAGTTTTAAAGAGACTCACTACATTAAGTCTTAAGCAAATTGAGCCACCACCTTATAACCCTTGGTTATTAAATCTCAATGTTTATAGAGCCTCACTATATATTTCGATCCACTTTGGGCTAAGGATGCAAGTGGGGCGAGAATTCCCATTCCCTATGGAGCCCCTATGGGACGAGTTTCTCGCCAACTAGCCTTCACGGGGCGGGGGACAGGGAAATTTTTCATCCCTGCATTGCAAGGCATGGCGAAGACGCATTCGTTTTAAGGATTCCCTATGAGGATTCTCATAATATTCCCTGTACGTAGGGATCTCTGCAATATTCCTCGTGGGCATCAAAATCGTTTTTGGAGAGTACATTTTTTGACATGAATCTTGTCAAAATCATTAGATTTTATATTTCTTTTTTTTGTATGGTGAATACTTCATATAAACTCAATTAATTTGGGACTGATGCTATGTTGTTGTCGATGTCGTTGTTGTTGTTGTTGTTGAATGTTCCGTTCCACATAAACTTTGAAAAGCGATTTAGAGGTGTGAAGAACAAGCTTTTAATTTTGTATATATAATGTATTTTGATCTTTTATATATATAATATATATATGTAAAAAAAGTTGTGGGGGTGGGGATTGCTAATGTATGAGTGGGGATTCTCGCCGAACGAAGAAGGGAGGTCAAAATCTTCCCTAAGAAAAATTTCAAATGAAAATTCCTCGCTCCACCAAAAGTGAGGATGGGATGGGGATTGCACCTCCACCTCATACCTATCCCACTTGCATCTTTACTCAAGGCATATCAATTTAGCACACATTCGTTAGTAGTCCATTAAATGCACATCGAGTTTCAAGTGGACGTTGGTACAACAATATATGCTTGCCCAAATTAGATCAAAATAACATTTCTCCTCAATATTTGTATAGAATTCAACTATTTTGATGCACTTTGAGCACGCCAATTTGTCACTGCATTAAGAGTCCCTTGCATGCGCATCGAGTTTCATGCTTACACACATCAATGAAACACAATCAAAGATCACAAAGGCTTGCCAAACTGGCCCACCAAAGTCGGCCCAAAAAGCGTTCTACATGTTTATATACACGAATCTCAAATGTGTAGACTCGATTTCATCAGGGATCCATGACGAGATCTCGAAGTACATCAGCGGCGATGCACCTTGCTACAGCATCTCCCCAAATACACAGTTATAACACTTAGACAAAGCTTCATTTTCTAACACATGAGACTTCTCCAATTAGCCCTAAAATTTCCATGGAGGACCTCTGCAAATTGCGGTGCCACCAACAGCCATTATTCGACGGCTAAGATTCCATCCATCTCTGCTTTGAAGGATCCCTGGATTCCTATCGAAAACGCATCAGTCATCATCTGGTTTGATTTCCATCTAAACCAATAAATTTATTCCAACTTTTTTTTTAAAATTTGTAGACGTTTAGGCATAATTTGTACTCGTCTAAAGCTTTTTAGAACGTCGTACCGATCACACCTCAAAAGACGGCCTACAAATGCCCCCAGTTAGAAAACTAACTCGACGTAATAGAAATTGAAGAAATTCGACGATGTTGGGTAGACTGAAGATAAGGTGGGAGATATTGATCTCGAAAGGCAGCCTATAAATGTTCCCAATTAGAAAGCTAACTCTGACTGAATAGAAACTGAAGAAATTTGACGATTTAGAAGTAGATTGATGATAACTTGAGAGATATTGATCTTGAAAGACGGCCTACAAATGCACCCAGTTAGAAAACTAACTTTGATTAAATAGAAACTGAAGAAATTCGACGATGTAGGGGCAGATTGAAGATTACTTGGGAGATATTGATTAGGAAGGATTTAAAGGATTTGGAAAGCATAGAATGAGTTGCGCTAAATTGAGCGTAATGGAAGAGTTTGATCCGTGTAGCAAAGTACTTAGATATGTGAATTTAATCGTACTAGTAGACATCAAACCTCCCTAGCCAATTTGGGATGGAGGCATTGTTGTTGTGTTGTATCAGTTGTAACAACTTCTTAAAGAACGGTAGAATACTAATGAAGTAAACAAGTGGACTAGTGATGCAGATTGAAATGAAGACTTGTCAAATCAAACGCACTTGAAAAAAAAAGAGTTCTTGTACCGTAGAGTCTATGAACACCTAGTAGCGAATAACACACGCACAAACGTTGTTTTATTGTTGATTCAAAGGATACCTAAACAAGAAGAACACGAGAGAAATTCCACGACTATCTAAACTCACTTTATTGATTTTATCCAAAATAATCAGCAACTGTAGTCAAAATGTTCATAACCTTATATAGATGGCCAAATAAAGTATAAACTAAGCTTGCAATAAACTTGCAACTTTAAAGCAACGACGCGCTTATTTTTATTTATAAAAAGGAATAAAAGATCTACTTACTAATTAACTACAAATAATATATAACTCTAATGTATAACTATAAAAGGAAGCCTTTTCTAAACTGATATATACTTAACGACACGTCACTTCATAAGCATTGATTTTTTTATTTTTGTTTTTTTGATAATTATCAATGTTTGAACCTTTTTTTTTGGCCCCTGCCTACTTAGGTTCGACTATATATTCCCACGAGAGTCAGTCAGATGTCCCAACCCCATGACTTGGGAGAAACCGACATATTTGGAGTTGGATGGTTGATAAGCATCAAAATATTTCAAAATTAGCAACTTCTGAACCGTTGAACGATAGCACAATGCTCAACTGGTCACAACGACATGGCATCCAAGCGTGATCACTTCGTTCTCCATCAAATAGTTAACTTATTAGTTTATTACTTAATGTAAATAATAAGAATTAGAACAAAATCAAATAATTCTAATCCTAATTTTAATTCATTGGTTGAACACTTTGTTGCTATATTTGATGCACTTTTGATTTCTCTAATTTGCTGTGTGAAATCAGAACATGTCAAATCTGTTCTCTAATCATCTATATGGTATTTAAGATCATGCCTTTTCACTCAGATTTATTATGTCCCATCTGGTCTTCAGTTATCATTAGAAGATGGCTTCTAGACGTGTAGCACCAGCATTCGGAGGGCGTACTGTTCAAGCTCAGGTATGATGCGCCATGGTTCTTATCCTGTGTTAGATGCTGGTGTTGGGCACCATTCTTTGGAATCACTTCCATCATCCAAACTCTTGGAAAAGAAGGTGGTTGTTCAGGAAGCAGAGATGGAATGCCTTACTCGGGAAAATCAGAGATTGGCAGCTACTCATGTCACTTGGCGCCAGGAACTTGTTGCTATGCAACAGGAAATGCAGAGTCTGCAGGCACGCATAGGAAGTATCGAAACAGAAAGTGGTATTCAGATCAGAATATTGTTAGAGAAGATTGCAAAAATGGAGGATGATATAAGGGCAGGTGAAAGTGTCAAGAAAGATTTGCTTGAGGCACGTAAGGAGGTACAAAGCCTTATTGAAGCCAGGCAAGATTTGTCTACTCAAATTCAACTGTCAACGCAGGATTTGCAGAAAGCCCATGCCGACGTTAAACAATTACCTGAATTGCAAGCTGAGCTCAATAACTTGGAGCAAGAACATCAGAGGTTGCGGTAAGTGTATGAATAGAAGCTATGCATTACACTTGTTGATTTATCTAGCTGAATTCTTTAGTCTGGAGTAGGATTAAACATTTTGAAAGGTTAGATGTGTTTGGCCTGTCTACCTTTTATTGTTGTGGCTTTCAACTTCATCGACAATGCAATTATAAATGGTTGATTGCACATCAAATGATTCTTATTATTACTTGGTTGGGAGATAAGTGTATGCGACTTTTGGAGGGATGGATATATCATCAATCTTTTTTAAAGCCACTGTCATAAGTGATTGTGTACATAAGCTCGGTGTTTGATTTTTCTTTGCGCTAACATTAATTGACCTCAATTATATAAAAGATCAAAAGAAGGAATAATACATTAACTCTTTTTGTTTTGTTTTGTTTTTTTTTTGTTTTTTTGTTTTTTGTTTTTTGTTTTTTGTTTTTTTTTGGGTGAAAAGGGTTGCATTTGAATATGAAAAGAGTTTGAACATGGAGCAAGTGGAGCAATTGCATGTAATGGAGAAGAACTTGTTGTCAATGGCAAGAGAAGTGGAGAAGTTACATGCTGAAGTGTTGAATGCGGATAGAAGAGCAAGGGGTACACATTACCTTGACCTTATTGAGATTAACTAGTCTTTTCTCTCGTTCATCTGTTTGAATGTTGTACTGTTTCAACCTGCTTTGAGCATATCATTGTATGGTTTCATTGAACTTGTACAGTTTAGCATGTTGGATTTACATATGTACTCACAATTAGCTTGTTGCATACAGCATCAAGGGCATTGACGGGCACTCATGCAAATTCCGATCCTTCGTACCCACCCCAAGGAGAAGGTAGTGGCTCCTATCCGGATGCTAATGGAAGGCCTTCATGTTAAAGTTGTTATTGGGGCAACTGGTGATCCTGCAACAACTGATTATCTGATGGCAGTGATGCAGTGGTGCTACAACTGCTCCTTCACTTTCTCGAGAGGTAAATTTTGATTAGCTTCTATTTGAGTTCATGTGATGTAAAATGCTTTTGTTATCTTAGCTTGCATTTCTGCCGGCCAACTATGCACAATCTACAACTAAACTATTTAATGCATGTTCATGACTGATGAATTTTTTGGCATAAAATATGTAATTTTATTTATGCATAAGCATGAAATATTGGGTCATAAGATATTGTTGTATGCACATCAATGTATGTAGCCTATATAAAGCTAAATTATAAGCATAATCCTTGTCTAACAATTCTTATATAACTCAAACATCTAAATATAAGGGTAATGATATGGTGACATCCTTTTGCTCCAACCATTTGCTACGCAATTTTTGAAGTCCCTTAGACATGCATGAAATGACTTGTGCTTCTATTTGATGCAAGATTTAAGGGACCTCAACAACTTTGTACCAAAAGGTTGTAGTAAAAGGATGCCATCCAAACATTTTCCTGAATATAAATCCTAAGCAAAAATAAATTTCCTAATTTATGTAATGTCCTAATTGGAGTCTAATTCTAAATTATCTCCAACAGCGTCCAACATAGCTGAGAAAGATCAAAATTCTCTGTGGCAGTTAGTCTTTGTAGCAAATATAGCTTATAAGATGCTTGCATTCTGTTTCTTTGTTTCATGTTTCGTATTGCCCCGCGGTTTCAATGTCTACTTTCTTTTATTATATTACATAATATAAAAGTGGAAAATTAATATATAATTTAACCTTTTTTATGGAATTGTTCCCCGTGTGTGTGGAGAAAAGGTGAAAGAAATTCTGAAGTGCGTTTTAAGCTATGAACTCATGTTTGTGCAGGGGTATGTAGGATTTTGGAGGATGAACACACGCAGTTCATGATTGGTTTCGCAATTGAAGTTTAATAATATTTTAGATCTTAATGAAGATAGAAAAGAGCAATGTCTAGTGGTAGAGTCCATGCATCGCAAGATGTGTAGATTTTAATTTCTTATTATATTTAATTACTATATTTAGTTGTAATCTGTATTTTAGGTCTATTAGTTAAGTTAAATAATAGAAGGTTAACTGAATTAGGAAACGTAGATGATTAGGAAATAATTATTATTAGCAAGTGTGCTAGGTGGGTACATAAGTTAAATTAAGAAGTTTGAATCTAAGTTTATTTATGTATTTAAGTTAGGGTAGGAGTTAAATTGGAAGTTTAGTTTCCATTTATGAGCGTAAGCTATATGTGTTAAATTAGTAGTCAACTTAGGAGCCTAGTAAAGTTGTTGTTTAAGAATTGATCTTTTACAAAAAGTCTTTATTATTTTGGTTTCTATTTTTATATTTAATTTTTATTAATTAAAAAGGCTATATATATATAAAGGCTATGTAATAGTTTTGAGATTGATTGATTTTTTTATGAATAAAGAGCGTTGTTTCTTTTTAGAGAATTAGGGTTTTTAATTCTCAATGCCCTGAATTGTATTATTAGTGGAGTCGAATAATCAATTTGGAAGACTTTCGTTGCATTAGATCGATTATTATTATTATTATTATTTTTTTGGTATTGAACCTTTTTTTAGTACAAAAGAGTAGTTTCTTGACTTTGAGATCGGACAATTGACATTTGGCATAGACACATGAAGCTAAAACGGTGGTGATACTTAATGAAACAATGAGATATATGTGCCAAAGCATGCTTGAGTTTTCATCTTTGATTATTATACTTTTTCTTGGGTATATTTGAATCATCTGATTTCTTTAATTGCTTCTCATCATGATCGTCAATTTCATTGAAGTCACATGTTAACGCATTCCCATAAGGTGGATGTTGAAACGACTCTTTTGATATAGTGTATAGTAATTTTTAAGCGTTTGGATTTTACTCGAATCAATTCCTCGTATAGATGGACACAAAAGTTAGGACCACTCTGCAATATTACAATTGCAGTTTTTGGAAGCCAACTTTATAGTAGTTGGATGTTGTTCATTCAAACATATAGGATGTGACATCATATGTTTTCTAATCCGTACTTAGGTTTATTCGACGCAATCAAAGAGACTATTCTCGACTCGGAGTCTAGGTGGATTGATTGTGCTCGACGACTCGTCCTATTACAATCGTAGTTTTTGGAAGCTAATGTTATAGTAGTTGCATGTTATTGATTGCAATGTATACTATGTGGTATAATGTACTAATTATTGTGACTTGTGAATTTGATTTTATTGGAAAATCATAGTGTGATTTATTTAATTTGGTGTAAGAGGGATAATTGACAATAGGCTAAGGAGAGGAACAACAATATCAGAGAACCAATTTGGTTTCATGCCTGGGAGGTCAACTATGGAGGTGATTTTCCTTGTAAGACGATTGTTAGAAAAATATAGAGAAAAGAAAAAAGATCTTCATATGGTATTCGTAGATTTAGAAAAAGCATATGATAGGGTCTCTAGAGATGTTCTTTGGTGGGTTCTAGAAAGAAAAAGAGTGCATGCTAGATACATAGACACTATTAAGGATATGTATGATGGAGTAGTAACGAGTATAAAGACATTTGGAGGAGCTACAAAAGAATTTCACATTACGATAGGACTACATCAAGGATCGGCTTTAAGCCCATATCTATTTACTTTAGTTATGGATGAACTAACTAGACATATTCAAGAGGATATACCATGGTGTATGCTATTTGCAGATGATATTGTCTTAGTGGATGAAACTAAAGATGGAGTGAATAGGAAATTAGAACTCTGGAGGAATACATTAGAATCTAAAGGCTTTAAGTTGAGTAGGACGAAAATCGAATACATGCACTGTGAGTTTGGAAACACTAGTCATCGAGATGATGGTGTAGTAAAATTAGGGGAAGTAGAAGTTCCTAAGGTAAACCACTTTAGATACCTAGGATCAATCATACAAAATGATGCTAACATTGAAAATGATGTCACACATAGAATTCAAGCTGGATGGAAGAAATGGCGGAGTGCAACAGGGGTGATTTGTGATCGACATGTTCCTACTAAGCTAAAGAAAATTTTATAGGACCGCAATTAGGCCAGCTATGCTCTATGGAAGTGAATGTTGGGCGGTAAAGCAACAACAATTACATAAAGTGAACGTAGCAGAAATGAGGATGCTTAGGCGGATGTGTGGTAAAACTCGTAAAGATAGAATAAGAAATATAGAAATTCAAAAACAAGTAGGAGTAGCATCAATTGATACAAAGATTAGGGAAGGGAGGTTGCGATGGTTTGGTCACCTGCAAAGACGGCCTACAAAATGCTCCAACTAGAAAACTTGAATCAATAGAAACCGTAGAAATTCGACGAGGTAGGGGCAGACCAAAGTTAACATGGGATGCATTAATTAAGAGGGATTTGAATGGTTTGCAAAGCTCACCATCAATTGCTCTTAATCGAGCAAAATGGAAAAGTTTGATCCATGTAACCGACCCCAGTTAATTTGGGACTGAGGCTATGTTGTTGTTGTTGTTGTTGTTGTTGTTGTGTAAGAGGGATAATGAAAACTATATCTAATAGATATGATTTTAATAATTCACCTAACCAAATGACTATGGTTCACTTTGACATTGAGAGAACACATTTACTAATTAACATGTCTCTAAATGGGGGTTAAGCTGGCAACCATTTATTTAGAGGTTTTAAATCAAAGACATGCAACCTTCATCTTTCTCACTAAAAAACGAAAAAAAAAATCTGTAAACCCATTTCATGAGAGGAAAAACTAGAGAGAACTCCATCAATGATCTCTTGGATCCTTGAAGTTTGGTGCACTGTTGTGGAATTATAAAAGACACCAGCTGGTGTTGTTGGTTGTCTTCCATTTGAGCCGAAATTGTTGTTACAAACAAGATCAATGCTAGGGAAGGTTTAAATCCTGATTTTTTCATGATTAAATAGTTTTTGAATTGGGTGGATTTCAAGGGTTTGAAGGTGCTCGAGTAAAATTTCTGGATTGCATGTGATTGAAAAAGGGATTGAACTGTTTTGATTGCATGAGGTTGGAAAAGAGATTAAACAACTGTTTTGGCTGCTGCAAATTAGTATTATGAAATTGTTGTGGATGATTGCATGGGTGTTTGGTGATGATTTACCTTCAATTAGATTTGGAAATACATGACCGTGTTGTAAAAAAAAAAAAAAAAAAAAAGAAAAAGAAACTAGTTAATTTTTTTTGTTGATTTTTTCTTGGCGAATGAAACTAGTTGATTTTTGGGTTCATAGAATTGTCATAACTCCCTCGTACTTACCCAACTGAGCTGAATTTTAGATATGATGTTCCAGGATAGCTAATCTATCTTGTGTTCAAAATTTGTGATTTTTGAAGCTCTGGTCTAGGAGATATACGCTCAGCCCTGAAATTGCCCGTAGCGATGTTGCAGTGGGAGCAGCTGTAGGAAAATGCTCGGAACTTCTTCGTTTGAAGTCCAATTTTGACGTTCTTTAATTTTCTAAAAAGCTTACTCATAGATCTACAACTTTGTTTTTCAAAGAAATTCCTAATTTTAACGTTTTAAGGACTAAAAAAGGACAAGTTGTACATGGTATAAGAAAGATTTTGCGAATTTAGTGATTTTTGACGAGGGTTTTCTTGCTTGTTTTCGACAAGGTTATATCAAGGCTTCGAATCTCTATTGATTTGTGGTTCGACAATTGCTAGGTTAAGAGGGATTGTATAGAGGCTGTTGTAAATATTGTTTGTAACTAAACATCATTTTCCATATCATGTTTGTTGTGTGCTATTCCTTTGATAATCCTATTTATTTTTTATTTTTGGTCTAGACTCTACTATAATTCTATTTCTTTGGTTATTCTATTATGAGTAGTACCTGGTTAGAATAGGTCCATTAATTGGGGTGTCATGCGTTCTGGATAATTTCTATAATTTCGCTCATTCGGCACATTGATTGATAGTATTATGCAGTCGTCGGTAGTTTTGCTCGCTAGGCACACTGCTTGACTTTATATCAGTAGTTTTGCTCTCCGGTCGCATTGATTAACTTTTTGCCAGTTATTTTCCTTGGGCGCAACGATTATTGAACTCTTTTGCATCCCTTTGTTCTGTACTCATGAAATTGTTGTTGTTTGGTGGTGACATTCCTTTATTTGTTTATATTGTTGATCAAATCATGTCTTAGACTCTTATTATTCTTGTTATCTCGTGCTACGCATTCCTTGATCTGACGGGCGTGTTTGTTGCTCATTCCATAAACATTTTCAGGTACTTTCGATATCGATAAGACTCATAAGAGCAAGTGCAAGGTCGACAACGTAATAGGCGAAGCAAGCACCAGAGTCCCTCCATGGCATTTAATATACTGTACTTGTATTTTATTAAGAATTGTATGACTTGATTTGAAAAATGTGAGACTTTTGATATTTATGTTTGATGTACAGAGACTTTTGATATTTTTAGGTCTCCTCCAATTAGGTTCCGAAATTATAATTTTGCGGTGTTTTATCGATTTACATTGCATTATGGTAGTTTTTTTTTATGGTATTATTATGGATTATCAGGTATCTAAGATGCTTAGATGTTGCAGGCACGTTTATGATTAATTAATGAGGTATCAGTGTATCACCAAGGCATAAGAAAGGTTGGGGAAGATTGTTAGTTCAACTCTTGTTGAAGTTTAAGTTGTTGATTTCTTAAGAAAAAAAAAAAAAAACAGTACGTTCTTATCACGTAAAGTACACTGAATTAAGCTACTAAGGTAAATGCAATACAATTATTTTGACTGCACTTTTTCCTTAAATGGATCATCAATCAACTATACATATTTTTAAATTTTCTACGGCTTGATATACATATATCAAGTTTTAGAGGATTCAATCTAATATAATTATTAATCTTTTTGAGATTTTTAAATTTAGTTCTTTATTAACTTTTCATTTTCAATTTTTTTTTTTTGCAAAATACCCTATTTTATTTAGGCAAAATCATTTAATCATTTTGATTTTTCTCAAATTATATTGATCTTAGGACCCCAAAAATGATGAGGACCATGCACCTTGCAATGTTTGTATAACGATGTCTCAAAACTCAAAAAAAAAATGTTATCTTTTTCTTTTCATCTAGCTAGAACTGTTGTAAATTAAGTTGGAATTTGCTAAAAACTAAAGAAAGAAGGTAGGAGACTTAAAACTTCTACTATTACAAACTACTACAAAAGAGAAGAAGAAATGAGAGAGTTGGAATGAAAAGTTCTTCATTCAACTTGGTGTGATTTTATAACTTTAGGTTAGCACCCTTTATGTAGGCCTTTTGGTGATGATGATAAATGTACTTAGATAATGTCTACAAGTAACACATACATCACATGTCCTACAACTCTTCATAAACAACATTGACAATGCATGGAATAGTGAGTACATTAGATATGAATACAAATAAGAGCAATGCTCATGCTTAACAATGTGGTCATCCTAAATCTTGGTCGATTGTTCATCCATATCATAACACTCCCCCTTCGATGAAAATTGCTGAGAGAATGTGTCTCGTTAAAACTTCTACTAGGAAAAACTCTGTGGAAAAATATAGTAAAAGAAAAAGAATGCAATACACTAATCAATAACTCCCCTCATGTAAACATGGGTGAAACTTGTTATGTTTCTTTACTTGCAATGTCCTTAAGTTTACGCAAGCTAATACCATATATAAGCCTCTTAAATATCGTAGTGGTAAGACTTTTGTGAATATATCAGCAAGATTATCGCACGATCAGATTTGCTTGACATCAATTTCACCATTCTTCTGAAGCTCATGTGCATAAAAGAATTTCGGTAAAATATGTTTTGTTATGTCCCCTTTTATGAATCATTCGCTTAATTGTGCGATACATGCTGCATTATCTTCATATAATATGGTTGGAGAATCTTTTATGGAAGGTAATCCACATGATTCTTGAATATGTTCAATCATGTTTCTCAACTATACATATTCACGACTTGCTTCATGAATTGCAAGTACTTCAGAATGGTTAGAAGAAGTAGCAATCATAGTTTGCTTTACTGATTTTCATGATACAACAATATTACTACAAGTGAATACATATCCCATTTGAGAACAAGTCTTGCGGGGATCAAATAACAATCTAACATAAGCATAATCTTGGAGATTCAATTTTACTCCTATCGAGTAAAACAAACTCATGTCGCATGTTCCTCGAGATATCGAAAAACATGTTTAACATCATTCTAATGTCTTCTAGTTGGTGAAAAGTTGTTTCTTACAAGTAGGTTGACAACAAAAGCAATGTCAGGTTTTGTACAATTTTCAAGATACATAAGTGCACCAATTGCACTTAAATATGGTACCTCCGGACCAAGTAGCTCTTCATCACTTTCATGAGGTTGAAATGAATCCTTATCTATTTCAAGTAATCTGACAATAATTTGAGAGCTCAATGGATGTGTCTTGTCCATATAAAATCTTTTTAATAATTTTTCAATATAAATTTGATTGAAGGACAAGTACTCCACTTGGAAAATGTTCAATTTACAAACCAAGACAAAGTCTTATTTTTCCAAGTTCTTTCATCCCGAATTCCTTTTTTCAAGTATTCAGATATTCTAACGATGTCATCATGGTTCCCAATATATTTAAATTATCAACATATACAACAATAATCACGAATTCAGATGATGATCTTTTAATAAAGACACATGGGCAAAGTTGATTATTTGCATATCATTCTTTAAGTAAATAATCACTAAGGCGTTTGTATTACATTCGTCCGGATTGTTTCAATCCGTACAAAGACCTTTGTAATTTTATAGAATGCATGTTATGAGGTTTTAATTTTATTTATTTGAATATTTCAAATCCTTCAGGGATTCTCATATATATCTCACTATCTAGGGATCCGTACAGATATGTTGTAACAACATCTATTAGATGCATATTAAGCCCTTCAGAAATAGCAAGGGTTATCAAGAATCGAAATGTGATTGCATCTATAACAGGAGAATATGTTTCATCGTAATCAATACCAGATATTTTTGAGAAACTTTGAGCTACAAGTCTTGCTTTATACCTTGTAATCTCATTTTTTCGTTTCTTTTTCGTACAAATACCCCAAGCTTTACCCCATCTAGCGTTTGAACAATCGTTCCAAAAACCTATCATTTCTTCAACGAGACTAGTTCTGCTTGGATAACCTCTTGTCATTTTTGTCAATCAGGTCTTTTTCGACATTCGTCTATTGATCATGGTTCTAGATCATCATCATCATTTTTACATTTTTCAAAGGACACATTGAGATCTCATTATTTTCATTTTTCCTTTTTTTTCTAGAGACAATTGTTCCTCGTCAGAATCAACTTGTTCTAACAAATCCTTAACAAAAAATTCTTATGCTTTCTTAGGAGTATTTTGATTTGCATTTATTTTTACTTCCATTTTCCTCTTTCGATGAACTGTATTCTTTGAACCAGCTGGTCTTCCATGCTTTAAGCATTTTGTTGGTTCTTATGCATTTTGTTGCACAGAGACATCAATTCTTACTGGAGCATTTACAGCTGGAATATGTGATTTTGTCACTCGTTTTGTGTCAGTAAATGCATAACGTAATTGATTTATAATTTGTTGCAAATGAATGATCTTTTGAACTTCAAGTTCACACTGATTTGTGCGTGGATCATAATGTGATAAAGTTGATGCATTCCAATCAATTTCGTGTCATTCATTTTGAATTGACTTCTTGTCTCTCCCTAATGGTGAAAAAATTGCTTCATCGAATTAATAATTAACAAAATGTGTAGTAAATAAATTCCATGTTAGGGGCTCAAGGTATCTTATAATGGACTATGAGTTAAATCCAAAATAAATCTCAAGTTTTTGTTGTGGACCCATCCTAGTTCTATTGATCGAAGGTGGTATAAAAGAGCATATCGTTGCGTTTGTTGTGGGTTTGATGGTTGGTGGTGGGGTCGTGCATAACCAAAAATCTTCAAATGTGAAATATTTAGTTGCTCGGCCCATGGACCGAGCTGGACCTATTCCGCCTGCCGGGTCCGACGCGTGCGGGTCGACCCGACCCTCCCTTACCGGGCTGGACCAAAACAAGAAAAAAAAAAAACAAAAAGAAGAGAAAAATAGAAGAAAAATGAAAAACAATTTGGAAAAATTCTCGGAAAACTGAATACACAATAAACCCACTATACTTGTTGCATTACTTTGTTGTTGGGGAATGTTCATTCTATTAATTGTTGTCCTTGCATAGTCCTTTTGACTATTTTGCCCTTTGTATTCTTATATCATGTGTTCTTATGCTCACTTGATGAGTCTAGTTTGCATGATATCCATTCATTTGACTTGATTCATTGATTATATCTCATGCTATGATTTATATGCTTTAAAATACCATTTGAATATTTGGAAATGCAACTTAAACTAGTCATCTAGGATTACTTGTTTTATTCTTGTACTCACCGTCCTTTTTATGACATGAAGAACTACATATCCCCAAACTAAAGTTGGTAATTTATTTCTCATGATTAAAGGCCTATTTTGTTATTTCAATTAGGACTTTATATATGTGATGTCATTTCCCGAATGTGTTTGATCTTCCGCATAATCAATAAGAGTTAATTAATTAGTTTAATAAAAAGTTTTAATTAACTTTAAATTTTATAAATTAGTACATGAACAAACCATTGTAAAGGGTATTAAGTCACATATGTTAGAATTACGGGAATGTTCAATGATAATTCTTATAGACATGTCATAATATTTAAATGCTCGAGATTGAAATTCTCTATCATTATCAAGACGGATGGTCTTGATTGGGTTGTCATAATATTCAATGGTAATTCTTATAGACATGCTATTAACTTAATGATTTGTGGTAAAAGTCTTGCAAATGCAATATTACGAGTCGAAAGCAAGCAAACATGTGACTACCTAGTTGACACATTTATTAAAACCATGAAATATCTAAATGGTCAACGATGAGGATGAATAGGTCCACATATGTCTCACTGAATGCGTTTTAAGAAAATTGGAGATTCTACAACAATTTTACTTAGAGATGGTTTAACTATCAATTTACTTTGAGAATAACTAGCACAATTATAATCACCAGCTGAAAATATTTTGTGACTCTTTAAAGGATGTCCATGCGAATTATCAATTATTCTTCGCATCATTGATGATCCAAGATGACCAAGTCGGTCATGCCATAAAATGAATGTCTTTGGATCATTAATTTTCTTATTTAAGACGACATGCCTTATAAGAGTAAAAATATAATCCAGATGATAAAGCTGAGAGTTTTTCTAACACTTCTTTTTCTCATTTGAAACCAATGTGTCATAGAGAAATTCTCTATTATTTTCGTTCATAGTTTCAATGTGATCCATTTTGTCGAATATCTTTAAAATTAAGTAAATTCCTCTGGATTTTTTAGAGTATAAGGCATTGTCAACATGAATTTTTATTCCCCCAGGCAACATAATATTTGCTCTTCCAAAGTCATTAATCAAGTTAGAGATGTCATATTTGTTTGAACATTAGCCTTAACTAAGTTCAAATTGGAGAAATATTCTCTCTTTTTAAGGATTGCGTGCATTGTAGCATAATCAACAAAACATATATCGTTTTATTTGATTCATGATTTGAACACATGATTTGATGATTCATCTATAATAATAATGTTTGACTAATTAGAAAAAGAGTCATATTTTATTCATAATAAGAAACTAGTACATATAAACTAAAAAACGTAACAAAACTAGTGCATAGAATTATAGAAAAGCATTACATATGATTATTAAAGATATCGAGATTAGTGTTTGGATCATCGTGAAAACTTGAGACATTCATATAATTAATGTCCGATGAGCCATCTCCGACAATGAACTATTTTGCCTTTCTCCTTTAAGGAGGCTTGATAAAGATCAAGAAAATGTTTAGGCGTGTGGCATACATGACCCCAATGGCCTTTCAGACCACACCTATGGCATGGTTGGTCACGATTACGAACATGCCCATTTTCACTAGCATTCTTTCCCTTATTCTCAGCTGCATCATTTCTATTCTATTTATTTTGAAACTTATCACCAAGGAATTTAGAATAATGTGTGACGACCCCAACTTCTAAACAATGCACCGCCCGACTTAATCTCGTAATCAAGCCTTAATCCGAACCACATAAGACTTAATTACGTATTAGTCAGCATTTCGTCCCTATATTTCATTCACTACACATGTTCCGATATTATTAAGGTAATTAACATTCCTTTATCATTTTCATGTGATTACATATTATCATGTATTTTAAAGATTATGCGAAAGCTTTCATCAATCAAAATTCATAAGTGTGGAAAACCAAGAAAATACAACATCACATGCATATATATATAGAACTATGCACTCAACCCTTACAACCCAAAATGTACAGTAATAATACAACAAAAGTCGAGTCATACATGATAAGATAGGAGAATCGGCGAAATGCTTAGAGAAAGTCGCCGATCTTCTCATTCCCTAACTTGTTGCTGCTCGACGAACCTACACTCACCGTCACAAACTAGACAGTGACTATAGTAATATTTAAGTAATAATTAGATAATTATATGCCGCATTTCCAAAATAAAAGACTCGTATTCAAAAGCATAAATAGCGAAAGGATTTTTGAATCAAATTATGCAAGTAAATACCATAGTTAAAAATATAGAGACCGACATAGGCTAAGTCGAGATGATCTACGTCCAGTCGGCGGTGAGAGTCTATCACCAAACCTTTTCCACTACTATATGGAGCAGCGCTCAACATATCTCATACCCAAAAGAGGAGTCGTGCTCTACGTATATACATCATTTATCTCATTATTGCCAACCACCTCGAGTCCCATAACTCGTGTACCGTGCAAGTGTAGTGGTGAGTGTCGGAACCTCGGTAGACCCATGTCCCCATGAACCGCGCATCTCTCGTGCAATGGACACTAGATAGTCTCCACTTTAGTGGTGGAGGCGAGATTTGATCTTAGGACCCAATGCCTACAATAGTAATATTTAATATTTGAGCTAGTTCTCCTTTTTTGCAAAACATTTGAATATATAATATATACATAAAAACACACATGATATCGAAAAAAGTCCATAAAACTTTTTATTAAATAAATAAATATTTTATTTTTATATTTTGAATATTAAAATATTTATAGGCTTGATGGGTCAGACTTGGACTTTGTATTTTACATGGGCCGGGCTTGGGCCTATTTATGTATAGGCCTGCATGTGTATGGCAGGCTGTGGGCTAATGTTCTTAGGCCCAAGCTCGATTGGGTCCGCCCTGAGCCCGACCCATGAACATATCTAATTTGTTCTGACTCAGACTCACCTAGGTTTTATATGTCTACTATAACCTTTTTCATATCTCCATTGTAATTGTTCATTGTAAGCTTGTAATTGGAACACAAATTTCTCTTAAAAGAGGAGAGGTTGGTACTCGTGAGCTTGTAATAAAAAGAGAAGAAAAGATGTTTTATTGTACTAATCAAATTTAAATACATCGTGTGAGTGTGTGTGTGTATGACAATAATACAATGAACCCAAATATATACTTATGTCATGAGAAACTGTTGAAAATGTGCTTCACATTTATTCTCTTGTGCATTTACGACCCATGCATTTAATGATGTTCCCTATATATATTTGGGCTCCGTCGTAGAAACACACACATGAATATAGTGTTTTATTATTATTATTATTTATTATTATTATTATTATTATTATTATTATTATTATTATTATTATTATTATTATTATTATTATTATTATTATTATTACACACACACACACACACACACACACACACACATATATATATTAGTTTCTGGAGCGTGTTACGCACGCTTGAACCCTCTCGCTACACTTGGGGGAATTTAATTAATCTAATAATCTATTTTAATATTACAAAAAAGCATACTACTTCATCTTTATTTTGACTTTTTTGACAATTAATTATAGTTATTTGGATTTAATAGCGGTAAGACCTTAAGTATGGGTAGAATTGTAAATTCAAGTGAAATCTGAAATACTTAATTAAGGATAAAATAGTAAATTTAAATGATGGTTGAAAAACTTAATTAAGAGGAAAATAGTAAATTCAAGTTACGGTTGAAAGATGGATTATTTGCGCTTATTAAATATAGAACTTATATATCTAAGTATCTAGGTAATATAATAAGCACCAATGACAAAAAACTCTTTGGTTACTTGAAATTTCAATACTCCCTTATTGTGTTTTTTTTTGTTACATTACCCTTTATATATTTTCGTTTGTTTTCCAAAGTGGCAATGTGTTTCTAATTCCTTTCCTATTTTTACTCTCACCTCCAGCTTCTCTATTTCGTATTTTTACTCTCTCTTGTTGTTTTTTTTTTTTCTTTTTTGAAAACCTCTCTCTCATCTTTATATATCTTAGCATTTCTTTTTTATATTCATATTCAAGTTTTTATTTAATTTTTTTATTCAAAGAGGCTTAACTTAGTTTTTACGTAACAATAACAATGTCTCTATGTTTTATTTCCATTTACTATGATTTTTCCAAGTTTTATAGCAATAGATTGTATTCCCGCGAGCGCAATGAGCAGCCACCAACATGCGTATAGCAACTAATATATATAATATATATATATATATATATATATATATGGTAATTTTATAATGGAGATGAAATATCAACAAAATCTAATTTATTACTTGATTTCTTTAGCATATAATATCTTAAGGAATTATGAAATATCAGTATAGCCTACCTTTTGATTTGCCATTAATTTCTATAACATCAAAACCAGATTTATTGTTAAATAAATACTAAGGTAAAAAATATATAAATACAAGTAACTGTAAAATGTTGCTTATTGCTCATTGATTAAAAAAAAAAAAACACGAGCCAAGAAAAGTAATGGAGATGGAGAAAACCATGTTGTCTTGCATAGCTACTCTTCTCATATTTTCTCTAGTCCTCTCCACCATGCCTCAAGGTATATATAATTCGATGGTTAATTTATATTGATACGATGTTCACAATCAAGTTTAATTAAGTTAAAAGAACTATGTATATGGTTTTATGTCTTATTAAAAAGTTTGCGTTGTTTGTTTATGAAGGCACTGTTTCAATAGGAACAAGACAATGCATAATCGCGGCAAAGCTACCTTGCAACGTTGATCAAGACTGTCCGAACTGCAATAGTCCATATGTTAATACATGTATGGAACCGGAACATATGTGTGGTTGTTGTATCTAGGGTTTCATCAAACTAGGCCAACAACTCCAATTTCAATAATTGTCATATGTATGCACACTAAAGTTTCAAATAAATAAGTCTCATGAAGGATTTTTCCATTTGATGTTTGAGATCAATAATTCATCACTCTTACATATATATATATGAGCGATGGCTATGATTATGATTTTTTTTTTATTTACGTGTTTTTATTTTTCTTATTTTTCTTATTTTTTTTAAAAAGGGAGTTGAACAGAGTTGAACCCTTAAAGTTTTTTCTTTGATTCTTTCTTGTGATTCTAGATCTTGAACTACCGAACATCGATCTAACTTTCTTTTGATTAACTCAATAGAACATTTTTTACCTTTATTAGAGGTTTTAAAACCTCTATTAAATAGAGTGTTATTAAATGTCATGTGAAAATGTGTTATGTTTTAATTTTTAATACATATATTACATAGAGGTTTTTTAAAACTCATATCAATTATGAGTTATTTAATAATACCCCCCTTTAATAAGGGGTTTAAAAACCTCTATTAAATACCAAAATTGTTCTAGTGTCGTACTCCATCTTATCACTTGTTGAATTCATACTTAAATTGACGTCATATATGGTATGTTGTATATTAAAGGCTAGAGTTAGACTCTATCTCCTCAAGACAATAGCGCTAATTGATTATTATATGCTCTTGCCATGAGTGACAGTTGTTTATCGGGATACAAAAATCTCGATCGAACTTGTGATTGCAGTATTTGACCAAATTAATTACTAGTACTCACTCACTAAAACAATGCTTCGAAACATAAGAAAACCAATAGATCAAGAAAAAAGAATTTCCTTTTGAGAAAAAACCGAAGTTAAAATGAGTCTAATATTATCCTTTTCGTTGATGTTTATAATTGTAAGCACGTTTCTATTTAAAAAAAAAAAAAACATACCAAATGCCTTCAAAAAACACATACACCAAATAGGTTCACTAGAAATACATTGATTCACTTCATATAGTTAATGTATCCGATGTTTAATATCTTATTATATACGATGAAAGGCGCAAAAAGTTCTATTCACATCCAATTAATTTCGAGACTTGTTCTTCAATAAAAAAAAAAAAAACAACTTTGAAGACTTGTCGAGGGGAGTTGATTAATTTGTTACATTGGGAGTCGTGAAGTTGGTAATGTCAACCAATAACAACACGTTACATGTAGGATAAAGAAGTGCTTTTCCACTTTGGTCTCTTTAGCAAATCCCCTGATTCCCCTCACATGAATTAATCACGTCAGATTGTCATGACGAGGTTCCAAATTAAATACAATATCTACCAAATTAAATGCATCTTTCGTACATGCACTTAGTTAAATATGTACATGAATCACATGGTAGACACCACTAGACAGGAATTCATAGATTCATGTATAGCCCAGTATATGAAAAAATATATTTGGAGATATGAAATATCAATTAATAAGGCCTCCCTATTAATTAATTAATTTACCATTTAATTTCAATAACGTCAAAACTATTGTTAGTTTCTAAATGGAATATGTTTATTGTGTGTTTATCTTGTGTACAAGGTAGTCTTTATATACATGTACAAGGCGTAGAATACAAATTAAAGGAAAGTGCAATCACAAATGGAAACTATTAATTACATGAGATACTACTTTCCTTAATTAATTGCTGAATATATTATTGAGTTGTCATAACTGGTAGTTTCCTTAACTGATTAGTTTCCTTAACAAGTATATTGGTATAATAAATGCTAGCAAGGTAGAAAAATATATAAATACACGTAACTCTAAGATGTTTACTTGCTCAGCGATATAAAATCAAAAAAAAAAAAAAAAAACGAAAGACAAGTAATTGAAGATGGAGAAAACCGTGTTGTCTTGCATAGCTACTCTTCTCGTGTTTTCTTTAGTCCTCGCCACTATGCCTGAAGGTTGGTGCATGTATATTATATTGATGATATTCACAATTAATTGATTTTTTTAAATTATGTTGAAATAACTATATATTTATATGGTGTTATATATATATATATGTCTAATTAAAACGTTTCGTTGTTTGTTCATGAAGGAATTGTTTCAATTGCATCAGAAGAATGCACATACGGGTCGAAAGTACCATGCAAACATGCTCAAGATTGCCCAACCTGCAAAAGTCCGTATATTACTAAATGTATGGAACCCGATCATATCTGCGGTTGTTGCACCATCCCGCTCAACATCTCCAATTCCAATTTTGTATAAGCAATTATAAAGTTTCATCTAATAATAAATAAGTGCTGTTATGAGGAATTTCTCCATTCGAGGTTGAGATCAATGATATCCATCAACATTTCTGATCATGGAAGTCATTCTTACATATAAATTAAGGAATATATATATATATATATATATGGTTATAATTAAGAAATGGTTTATTGACATGACTGAACTCATACCCCCAAAGTCATTACATTGGTTTTGAGAGCTGTCCGTGTGCACCTCAGGATACACATCGATAGTGGGGGAGTGGAACGCATTGCGATCGGGCGGCTTCCAAAGACGATATGACTTTGATGTTTGAGTTCAGTGATGTCAGTGTAGCACTTTGCATTTCCAATAATTAGACGATATGACTTTGAGGTTTGAGTTCGGTGATGTCAATGTAGCACTCTGCATTTCCAATAATTAAAATATGAAAAATTCTAGGCGTACATCATGATGTGCACATTAGAAGGCATATCGTGATGTGACAATCGTGCGATGCACACACACATCTCGAGGTGCATCGCACGGCTATTAGTACGCGATGTACGTGATGATGTGCCAACGTGACGTAGGCCTAACATTCCCCTTAAAAATATATGGTTACTATTATGAAATTGATTGACACTTGTGCATGTATGTGACCACATTGTGAAGCATGGTTCTCACATTGAATTATAAAATCAAACATGACTCTCACATTTCATGTAACTTGTAATCCTCTCCAATGTACACCAACTCTTCCATGTATTGTCTATATTGCTTGTGATGTGTTGTATGACTTGTGGTGTATGTATAACTTGTACACATTGTATAAGTACAATTATTATCTTCACCAAATGACTTATATAAAGGGTGTCAAATCCATTGTAATTTACACATACCAATATATGAATGAAATCTCTACATTCTCATCTCTAGCTCTATTCTCTCTTGTCTCCTCTACTCTACTCACTATAACATTTTTGACATTTAATAGAGGTTTTAAAACCCTTATTAAATAGATTGTTATTAAATGTCATGTGAAAATGTGTTATGTTTAAATTTTTAATACATGTATTACATAGATGTTTTTTAAAACTCCTATCAATTAGGTGTTATTTTATAACACCCCTCTTTAATAGATGTTTAAAAACTTCTATTAAATACCGAAATTCTTCTAATGGCCTAAAGTGGATTGCTCCAGCAGTTCTCACTTAAAACCCAATTCTTTTTTTTTTTCTAAAAACTTAGTTATGCATTCCATATATTAGTCAAAAACTCATGGGAAGGATTTTCCCAAATACAGCAGTGTTGCTATATGAGAGTGAGCCGTGCTAACAAATACGCTTACAATTCAATTCCCTAGAGAAATAATAGAAATCAAAATGATCCCGGTCACGAACAATATATCTCACATCAAATCACGAAGGACCAGTACCAAATTGACCCAGCTTATGGGATCTCTAGCAGCATCAATGAACAGGGCGTATGCCCCTTCTAGTGGGTTTCTATGAATAGGAAAGGTATGTAATCTAGTGACGACCCCTTCTTCTAAACAAGGCACCGCCCGACCTCCCGTAATCAAGCTTTAATCCTAACAACATAAGACTTAATTATGTATTAGTCAACCTTTCATCCCTATATTCTTCAATACACTTGTCCAGATATTATTAGATTTTAGAGTTAATTAAATTTTTTTTATCATTTTAGTATTTTCACGTAGTTTATAGGTTATACGGAAGCTCTTATTATTCAAAAATTCTAAGTGTAGAAAACAAGGAAAAACAACATCACATGCATGCATATATCATAAAGATAATAACACAGTATGATATATGAGTCTCAAAATGGGAAACTATATGTTCAACCCACTATATAACTTAAAATGTACAGTAAAGATATAACCAATAATAATACAACAAAAGTCGAGTCATACAAAATGAGATAGGAGAATCGCCGAAATGCTCAAGGAAAGTCGTCGATCTTCTCATTCCCCGATCTGCTACTGCTTGACAGACCTACACCCAACCGTCACAAACTAGATGGTGAGTATATTAATATTTAAGTAATAAATGGAGAATTATATGCCACATTTTCAAAATATGAGAAAAATATTCAAAAGCATAAAGTAGCGAAAGATTTGTTGAATCAAGTAATGCAAGTAAATACCACAGTTAAAAAATGTATAGACTGACACATGCTAAGTCGAGATGATCTACGTTCGATCAGTGGTTAGAACTATCACCTAACCTTTTCCACTACTATATTGAGCCGCGCTCAACATATTCCACACAAACAGCAGAGATGCGCTTTACGCATATAAATCATCTATCTCAATCTTGCCGACCACCCTGAGTCTCATACCTCATGTGCCGCACAAGTATAGTGGTGAGTGCCGAAACCCCGGTAGACCCATGTCCCCGTGAACCACACATCTCTTGTGTAATGGATACTAGATAATCCCTACTTTAGTTTTCAAAGATAAATAGTTCCAAGTCTCTAGGATTTCAAAACTAATTAAGCTACAAATTAAGCCCAAGAAAATAGAATACAAATCTAATATATTCCAACTTATCCCAATAGCATGCTTTCGATCAACTATTTATCAAGAATATCACCAAGAGTAAAAATTGGAATCAATGAAACATTTCACAAGACATCATGTCAACAATATTCAAACATGAATAGAAAGAATAACAACATGACGTGAGATTACAAGTAGCAATGTCTACAAATAGACTATAAAACGATAAAAGTCAATGAAATGAAATATAGAATTCTTACAACTTTACTTACAATTCACAAAGCTTATCCTAGCCTATCCGACCTCTCGACACTCCAAAATGCGTTTCTGAACTCTTAAGATCTCCCCTTAGTTCCCTGGAGTTTTTTGATAGGTTTTAGAGTGAGTTTGGACCTCTACTTAGAGTTTTAAAACTATTTATAGTGTTTAAGCCATTTTTAAAAATTGCTTATTTTTGTACTATCAAAGTAATTTACGCACTAATTTCAACATTAGCGTATTAGATTGCCTACCTAGCGAGCTCCGTGCAACAGAACCCCGAATTCTGCATGTCGAATTCTTGGTTTTCTCTACATATAGGCCATGTTGACACCTCGGGGGCCCTCATACTCACTTTTAGAGGTCCCTAACATCAACCACAACATAAATTAACAACTAACAACATAAATTTCATTGATGATTCTTTTTCTTCTTCAACATTTCAATGATTTGTGAGCTAAGTTTAGGGTTTATATTGTGATGAGGATGAGTGATCAAATGTTTACTTGTATATGACTAATTAGATATGTTTGAACCATGACATTTGATCATTTGTTTACACGTATTTCGAGGCTCAACTAGTGGACCACCTTCACTCACTTATTCCACAAGTCATGCTTAAGTGACTCCAATAGTTGACTCATTTGACCTCTAGATTGGTCAATACGTGTCTCAATGCACATCATGTGATTATTAATTTATTTTCACTAACTTAGACACATTAATGTTTTATCAAACAAGACCACATTAAAGCTACTTATAAAACCATAATTAGCTCAAATTAATTACGCTTACCCATAAGTCGCTACCTCGGTCCCACGTCAACACGCAACTTGATGTACGTATCCACTCTTCTCGATACCTATATACCCGAAGAAATTGACTTAATAGTCTACACATATACAATACACTGGGCATACATCATAAAAAATATAAAACATACATCGGCCCTTGCCTCGGTCAATCGACATATCACTATGTGGGTCCCACGGTATGAGATGATCATGTTTAAGGAATTAAACACGATTAGAGATTTTTAGGTCGTTGCAATTCTTCCCAACTAATGAAGATTTCATCGTCGAAATTACAATTTGAACTAGGACTTATACCAGACTCAAATAGGTTCGGAAACCTATCTCACATATAGTCCTCCCATTCCCAAGTGAGTTCCATATCATCGTGAAACCGCCACTTGACGAGTACTTTTGGGATAGACTTGCCTTTCAAGTTCTGTACCAATCGATCTAAAATCTGCACAGGCTGCTATTCATATGAAATATCCTTACTCAGGTCTATCTGACTCAAATCCACAGTCGAACGATAACCTGCTCTCAACTCAGCTTATCGAAGCATAGAGATATGAATGACTAAATGAACTTCAGATATCTCTAGAGGTAGTTCAAGCTCATACGAAACCTACTCAACACGTTTCTTAATCCTGAAAGGTCCGATAAACCTCGGTGTAAGTTTACCTTTCACTCTAAACCTTTGAAGACTTTTCCGAGGGAAAAACTTTAAATATACAAAGGCTCCCTCAGTGTACGTGAGATCACCGCGATATTTGTCTACATACTTTCGTTGTCTATCCTGGGCTCCCTTGAGTTTTTGACGAATCATTTGTGATCGAAATGTTCCTACTAAGTTAAAAGGGAAACTTTATAGGACCACAATTAGGCAAGCTATGCTCTATGGAAGTGAATGTTGGGCGGTAAAGCAACAACAATTACATAAAATGAACATAGCGGAAATGAGGATTCTTAGGTGGATGTGTGGTAAAACTCGTAAAGATAGAATAAGAAATATAAAATTCAAAGATAAGTAGGAGTAGCATCAATTGATACAAAGATTAGGGAAGGGCGGTTGTGATGGTTTGGTCACTTGCAAAAATGGCTACAAATGCTCCAACTAGAAAACTTGACTCAATAGAAACTATAGAAATTCGACGAGGTAGGGGCATACCAAATTTAACATGGGATGCATTAATTAGGAGGGATTTGAATGGTTTGCAAAGCTCGCCATCATTAGTTAGCTTAATCGAGCACAATGGAAAAGTTTGTCCATGTTTCTATTGGGATGACGCTTATGTTGTTGTTGTTGTTGTTGTTGTTGTTGTTGTTGTTGTTGTTGTTGTAAATAGTCATCTTGACATGGATTAGTCTAGTTTCTCGGTAACGTAGTTCGCCTACTCACTACTCCACTACAAAAAATAGCCGATCGTAAATGAAAATTTACATTCTTTCAATTATGCAAATGATACAATATTCTAAAATTGTCATTCGCTAATTTATTAGCAACGAAAATGTGTTTCTATCGATTATGACGGATTTGATATGGATTTAGAAACGAATGCAGACGGAATGCAAAATGGACATTCTTCCAAAGGATACAATTCTAATTGCATTCGTTTGATTGCTTTCTTATCAAAGATGGATCGAAACGACAGATTCCGTTCGATCTGTTGCTAATCATCTCGGATCGAGATCTAAATTATTGCATTCTCCTCGATCCGAATTAGCAACGACTCGAGACGGTCAAGCAATAGTTCCATCTCTGATCCGTCTCTAATCAGAAATGGATCAGAAACGGAATTCAAGTATTCCGTCTCATATTTGTCTCTGATTAGCAACGGATCAGAGACGAATGCTTGAATTCGTTTCTGATCCGTTGCTAATTCAAGAATTCCGTCTCTGATCCATTTCTATTTTGTATCAAAGTTTAGTCTTACCCAGTTTGGCGTGGATATTTCCTCGGAAATTAGAGACATAATAGCAACGGAATCTCTGAATTCTGTTGTTAATCCGTCTCGATTTCGCTTTGTTTAGTTTTCAAATCTAAGATCAATCCAATTAGTTCTCCATAACCTCTAAACATGAAAATACAACCATATGACCTGCTTCATCACATGCACCCCCTCCAACAACTCCTTGGGGTGCTAATATCCCCTAAAAAAGCAGAATTTGACATACATACATCAACAATATATATCAACAACAAATATTCAAATGAGAGAAAAAATTACAATTCGATATTGAAAAAGATTTATATATCCACGAAAGCTTGTCAAGTATAATAAATGTTCCAAATTTCTAAGTATTCACAAAAACCACAAATTCTATTGTTCAACAACCACCAAAAAAACTTTCAATCCTCTAAATATGCACAAAAAGAACTATAAATCTAAAAGTCTTGTAAACAACTGTAAAAGTTATCTACAAAAGCAAAATTATAATATCAAAAGTTACACAAACAACAAGAAAAACACATAAGTATCACCAAGTTTCTCATCTCTCGTAAGTCAATCTTGCATATCTCAGCTCAACATTGTCCTATTGTTGTGGTGGATCGGCGGGATCTATTTGCGGCAGTTGCTGCTGGTCATGAGGTGGTGGTGGTGGTGGTGTGGCTGAGATAGGCTTGCTCCGTCCATGGTCATCCCGAATTGCCTCTGCATAAATGCCACAACCTGTCGTAATTGCTCGACAACGCTATCGAACTCTGAACGTGGCACCATCTCCGGCATCTGGGATGTGCTAGCACCAGGATCTGCATATCTTCTCTTCTATCTCCCTAAAGACCCGAGATCGTAGACACGTCCTTTGGGACACTCACGCGCCATATGGAAGTACACCGCCTCATCATCCACTGGTTGGTCCGGTGTAGCCTGGGTCAGCTCCAGACGTCTCCTCTGGAGCTTAGCCTGCATGGATCAACAATAAACAACTAACATGATATGCTTTAAAGTAAACTTAGTACTATTTCACATTTCACTTCCATACTTACATAGAATAGCTATGATCTTAGTATCGATGAATGTCACCCCGTCGTGATTTACGGTGTGGAGATGCAAATACACTTCATTCACGGTAGGTGGCGTCTCAGATGTATTAGTCTGCATACAAAAGTTATAAAAATGTTAAATATGTCAATTAGTAGTAGGTCGGCGCACTCGTATTCGCTAAACACAAATCAATTGCATAGTGAACAAGTGTAGAAATGGAAGAAATAAACAAGAGTGTAAAAAACACTTACCAATCTTTCATTGGTAATCTAATTCCATATGTTTGATTTACCACAATTAGGCCAACTATGCTCTATGGAAGTGAATGTTGGGCGATAAAACAACAACAATTACATAAAATGAACGTAGCAGGAATGAGAATGTTTAGGTGGATGCGTGGTAAAACTCGTAAAGATAGAATAAGAAATATAAAAATTCAAAGGCAAGTAGGAGTAGCACCAATTGATACAAAGATTAGGGAATGGCGGTTGCGATGGTTTGGTCACTTACAAAGACGGCCTACAAATGCTCCAACTAGAAAACTTGACTCAATAGAAACTGTAGAAATTCGACGAGGTAAGGGCAAATCAAAGTTAACATGGGATGCATTAATTTGGAGGGATTTGAATGGTTTGCAAAGCTCACCATCAATTGCGCTTAATCAAGCACAATGGAAAAGTTTGATCCATGTAGCCGACCCCAGTTAATTTGGGACTGAGGCTATGTTGTTGTTGTTGTTGTTGTTGTTGTTGTTGTTGTTGTTGTTGTTGTTGTTGTTGTTGTTGTTGTTGTAAATAGTCATTATTGACATGGATTAGTCTATACAGTTTCTCAGTGTACCTGTAGTTCGCCTACTCACTACTCTCGTGTTGGCACGCCTTTCGAGGCAACACCCGACACACAAACTCGCCCAATCGCAACATACACACATGCGTTGTAATATAATAATAATAATTTTAAACAACATATATACACAATCACCATCTATAAATAACATATTTCCTTGGTTCTCGTATCTAAGCAACCGAGTTATCTGCATAATGCCATAATTACAACTGTTAATCCCCGAGATTAACGCTAATCTGGTTTAATTAATTTGAGTCATTACACGGATGCCCTAATAATAATAAAAAAGATATAAATCAAAATTTTTAATAAGAGCAGCCATGCTTGGGTTTAGAAACATTTTGAATTTAAAATAACTTTTATGTGCTTTGATGTTCTTTTCATGTATGCCTTGATTTTCTTAGGGTGTCTGCCTCGATTCAGGTTTGGCAACATTTTGAATTTGAAATCTCTTAAATGTGCAAGAGCTACTTAATTTCTATGTTTGTCTGGTTTATGTTTAATTAATTAAAAGTTATAATTTAAAAAAAAAACCATCCTTTTTTTGAGTAGCATCAATCATAACGAAATGCATTTTTAAATCTTCTAAAACAAATTTACATTTTAATGATGAATACAACGTTTATCTCCATTTTTATCAAGAAATCGCATTACAATTTATCCCGAGATTCCTCTTTATAATATGTAAAATCTTTAGGAGATATAAAATATATTAAGGTTATATTTGATTGGACGGAAAAGGGAAATAATATAAGGAAAATGATAAATTTCATGGAACAATGACATTTTTTCGTATGTTTGATAGCTAAAACTTTCTCACGGAACATTTTCTCACAATTGCCAACTTTTCATATTAAGACACATATTTTCTCACCTATTATAGTGGGTAAATTGAGTTTTCTATTGAGAAAATGTGAGTTTCCATACTAAGACACATTAAATTTATATTTTAAAAATAAAAATTAATATATTTAATATATGTGGTAAGTTTTCATTTTTATTTCAAAATTTGTTGTTGGTGAGTTTTAAGGGAAAATCTTTTTTTGGAAAATGCTGAAATGACACTTCAAATGACACCCAAGTGACGTGACGTGTCGGTCCCACGTAAAAATAAGTATGTGCAAAATAGTTCTTGGTGTATAACAAGCGTGGTGTGTATCTCGAAGAGTGCACAACGGCTCCTATGGATGTGGACCAACATGTCACATCATATTTTTTATATGGGGCATGCACGCCACGTCATTAAGGTGTCACTTAGGGTGTCATTTCGGGTGTCATTCTAGCATTTTCCAAAAAATTTATATGTGCAATCAAACGTATCTATATAGGAAAATTTTATTTTGAATATTTATTAGGGAAAACTTTCTTAAAAAAATATTTTTTTCTAGGAAGCTTTTTTTTGTAATCAAACATGGCCTAATACTTATGTAAGATTCTCTCCTATTAATTTCACATTTAATTTCAAAAATCCTCTAGGATGTTTTCCATAAAATTTATATTATTGTAATAAATATTAGCAAGGTGGAAAAAAATATATAAATACATGTAGAAGTTGCTTGATTATTGAACCAAAGAAAAAGAAAAAGCTTGCTAGACTTATATATTAGCCAAAGGAGATGGAGAAGACTAAGTTGTCTTGCATAGCTACTCTTCTCTTATTTTCTATACTCCTCTCCACCATGCCTCAAGGTATGTGCATTTTAAATATATTATTTATTACATTAGAACATTAGGTATATATGGTTTTATCTAATTATTATAGAATGTTTGCATTGTTTGTTTATGAAGGCACTGTTTCGACTGAATGTACAAAACCGTCGGACATACCTTGCAAGACTACAAAAGATTGCCCTCCCTGCAATGAAAAAGCTGGTTTCAAAGAGTTCAAAGCCATATGTATTGGCAATTGGTGTACTTGCTGTGCGTGACTGCGTCCGCGGCCTCATCAAACTTGCTAGGCCAACTACTACTTTAATTTCTATGTTGTATGCACAATAAAGTTTTTTGATGTTCGAGAGATCAATAAAACATCGAGATTGCTTAATTAAAGTTGGTCTCCTATATATAAGTTCTAGTTTTTACAATTTAAATCTTAAATTTTAGAAATGATGTGCGGTTGTGACATTAGACGACATGCAAGTTCACAATAGGAAATAAAGTTAATAATTTTAAAAAATCTGTTTGGACCATTTGAGTCTATAGTTTTTATTGTTAATTTATGATATCTATCTAAATAAAAAGACCAAATTACCCTTATCCCTAAAATCAATACAACCACTTTCACAATTCCACCACATCCACCGCCACTTTTCCTCCACCACTCACCACTTCCACCGCCATAGTCGTCGCAGACTGCATACGTCGACCGCAGCCGACTTCCTCGGCCTCCATGCTCTCTCTCTCTCTCTCTCTCTCTCTCTCTCTCTCTCTCTCTCTCTCTCTCTCTCTCTCTCTCTCTCTCTCGGCCGGATCCGATCGCTCGACTAGATCTCGCTAAGAGATGCGATCGGATCGACCGGGGTTCTCTCTCGATCTCCATGCTCTCTCTCTCTCACCATATCCGGTCACTCGACGACCAAATCTGGGCAAGTGAGCCATCGGATCTAGTCGGGGTTCTCTCGGCCCCCATCTCTCTCTCTCTTTCTCTCTCTCGTCGGGGTTCTCTCGCCCCATCTCTCTCTCTCTCTCTCTCTCTCTCTCTCTCTCTCTCTCTCTCTCTCTCTCTCTCTCTCTCTCTCTCTCTCTCTCTGTGTGTGTCTTTCGGATCTCTCTTTGGTCGATGATGGTGGATGATGACGACGACGTCGTCGGTGGCCGGTGATCACGGTAGCGGCGGTGGTCACAACAGCTGAGGCGGTAAGTGGTGGTAAGTGGTGGATTGATGAAGAATGATTAATTAAGTCTTTTTGCTAGTTTGAGTCTAAACTCAATGAGTCCACCTACCACTACCCATAATTTTTTCTTGATATTAGGGAATCGATCACTTAACATTAGAACATGTCTTTTTCACTGCCCTAAGTGCATGGTTTGCAAATAAAGTCGGGCTTTTAACGAAGACACCAAGTTTTAAAAATTAGTAACTAAGGCTTGTTTGATTGAACGGAAAAAATAAATGTTCCAAAGAAAATAGTAAACTCTGTGGAAAAATGACATTTTCTTACGTTTGATAGCAAAAATTAATTTCTAGCGGAACATTTTCTCATCATTGCCAATTTTTTCATATTAAGACTTATATATTTTCCCACTTATTACTGTGGGCAAATTGAGTTTTCTTAAGAGAAAATTAGTTTTTATATTAAAACACATTAAATTTATATATCTTTTAAATATGAAAATTATTATATTTCATATATATGGTAAGTTTTCATATTTATTTCAAAACTTGTTATTGGTGAGTTTCAAGGGGGAAAAATTCTTATAAGTGCACACATATATGAAAACTTTCTTTTAAATATTTACTGAGGAAAATTCTCTTAAAAAATATTATTCTCCTATGAAACTTTTCCTTGTAATCAAATAGGACCCAAGTTTTAAAAATTAGTAATTGAGGCCTCGTTTGATTGGACGAAAAAAAAATGTTCCAAGGAAAATAGTAAAGGACAATGACATTTTCTTTGTGTTTGATAGCTAATATTTTTTCACATAATATTTTTTCACCATTGCCAACCATTGCCAATTTTTCATGCTACGACTCATATCTTCCACCTATTATAGTTAAGGATGACAATTTGGGTCACAACACGACACGCTTTAAATGGGTTAGGGTTTGGCATAAATGGGTTTGGGTCATAAACGAGTCAACACGATTAGACATGACTAAAATGCGGATCATTAACAGGTTAACCTACTTAACTCGATAATGACGCATTTGATACGATTAAAGAATAATGTATAAGTAATAAATATATCATAATCAATATATTAGTACAAAACCACCTATTTCATAACATGATTTATTTTTTATGTGCATATACATCTTTTTTATCATACTTTATTTTATTTTTAAAAGAAATATTTATTTTACTTTGATTATATATTGTATCTGTTTTACATTTTATTAATAATTATTTATTATTAAAAATGTTATAAAAATTTGCCCCAAAATAAAATTTAGATTTTTTGTAAGGATCTTATATGTTTTTATATGTTTTTTTAAAGATTTATATGTTATTTGTTATAAGTCATTTCCTCTCTATTGTTAAAATTTATCTAAAGTTGTAAACAAGTTATAAAAGTTTAAATAAAATATTTAATAAATTAGTGACACGAATACCCGACATGTTTAACACGACCCATTTTGACACGAACACGATTAACACGATTAATAAATGGGTCGGGTTCGAGTTTGCCTTATATGGGTTATGACACATTTTGACACAACATGAACACGACCCGCTAACACAAATTGTCGCCCCTAATGATAGTGGTCAAATTGAGTTTTCTTATAAGAAAATGAGTTTCCATATTAAGACACATTAAATTTAGAAGGTGACTATTTTCACCCATTTACGTGTTTGTAGTGCCCATATTTTGATTCACCAAAATATATGCTAAATTAACCTATAAACTTAGCTCTTAGTTTCCTAAAATACCTTCATTAATGCAATCTTCCACCAACAAATCATTTGTTTTGCCCACTCTTTCTTGACATCTCCTTTCCGTCCATTCATCTATGTTGCGGTCTAGCACACCATCTCTTCACATATCTCTCATCTCTTCGTAGATCTCTCGCCAATCGTTGGTGGTGCCCGAGCTATAAGCCTTTCAATCTCTTCGCACTACCAGTTAGATCCAACTAGGATCATGAGCAAGAAACTTGGTTGACTATAACTATACTTAAAAGCTCACGTTCCGGTTAGGCCAAACTAGTATGCTTCCATGTTTCCTAGTCACACAGGACTGATACGAATGTTGAACAAAAAAAGAAATGTGCAACATAAATTCGTATCTTACCCAGACAAATAATATCTCCATGTCTTTCAAACTTTCTTCAAAACAAGATTTTCGATGCCAAAACGAGCAATTGTTATGCCCTAAACTAAACAAATAAAATTCAATAAAAAAGTTGCAAAAAAATATAGAATTCATTGGAAAAGATGATAACGTGACTTACTTTTAGATAGTTTTATTTTTCTAGTCTCTGAAGTTTCGTCGAAAATTTGTCGGCAAAGTGATTTGATGAGGAATGAAGCGAGAATTAATTAGAGAGCTAAGATTTGAATTAGGTGGATGATAGATTATATTAAGGTTAAAATTGTCGATACAAATAAGGGTTTTTCGGTCCAAAGTTTTATTTTTTATTTTAGAGTACTGAAAGCACATAAATGGATGAAAATAGTCACCCTCTTAAATTTATATATTTTAAATATGAAAATTATTATATTTTATACATATGGCAAGTTTTCATATCTATTTCAAAAAAAATTTTTGGTGAGTTTTGAAGTAAAAAAGTTTGATATGTGCAATCAAACACATGTAGAAAAAAAAAATTATGAACATTTATTCGAGAAAATTCCTTTAATTTTTTTTCAATAAAATATTTTCTTTGTAATTAAATGGGGCCTAACTTCATCATAAAAACAAATAAGGCGAGAGGGCACCCTTGCCTAATCTAGCCATGAAGCATTAATCTAGCTATTATAATTTCTTTGAACGGTCATCTAACTTAATGAATTATAACATTTTGGTCACAAAGTTATCTTTGTAACAAAAAAATCATCAACCTTTTAAAAAATTTACAACGATGATCACCCAAGTTTTTTTCTAATCATTTTCTAGTAAAATTGCCAACGTGACAATGATGTGGCACCACGTTCGCAATTAAAGGTCAAAAATGCCCCTCACTCTAAATCAGGCAACTAATTTTTTTATGTCACAATCTCCACAATCTCAAAACATTATTCACTCCAACAAAAAATTAAAGAATTAACTCAAGAAAAAAAAGACGACATTTTAGCTTTGATGTCGAACTATCTCTACATCATCCTAAACATTAATTTTCTTTTCTACGAAGGTGATCTATCTCCGTAGGTTTTTGGTGCAACAACATAAACTTTTTAACAGAGTATGAAAATTTATAATTAACAAATATATATATATATATATATATATATATATATATATATATATATATATATATATTAATATTGAACCCACATCTCCTACAACGTTAAAAAAATCATACAAATTAATTTGCATCAACAAATATCAAACGTTTAAAAAAATGATTAATTAAATCAAATATAAATAAATATCAATTATAAACAAAATGATTAATTAATTTCAAAATATCAAAATAAATTTTAATTTTTTAGGTGAGGGGTTTATTTTTTGACCTTTTTCTTAATTAAATAAGCTAATTTGGAGTGAGGGATTTTTGCTTTATGTTGGCGAATGTTGCGAATTTGCCAAAAAATGACTGAAAAAAAGTTTGAATGACCACCGTTGCAAGATTTTAAAAAATTTATTATTTTTGTGTTACAAAAGTAACCTTTGTGACTAAAATGTTATCATTTATAAAGTTGGGTGATCGTAAGAGAAATTAACCCTTCAACGCCATCAATCCATTTGAGTCATTTTTAGCATGAATAGATTAGGATGTCGTTGTGTTTAACGTTGGATGGAGAAGGGTACGTCCAAGTTGCTTTGTATATAGGCATGACAAGTAACACCACCAATATATTCCAAACACTACACATTGTGTGAAGGGCCTCGCTTATTATCGATTAGTCAAAAGAATAATTAAATATGGCTTATAATTAAGTTTGGAGCGGGAACTTCAACTTTTCTTGCCAACAACTCACTTCCAAACTAATTAGCCATATACATAGACTAGTCACCACACTCTCATGTCTTGGACAGAGGCCAAATATTACAAAAAAGAAAAAAAGAAAAAAAGAAAGAAAATTAGTCATATATAATTTTACCGAAAATTAAAGGGCTAAGATATGAAGTTCGATTCCTTACCATCCTGAACAATTAGGAAATCAGAAATGAGTTAATGTGATTATCTAGTGAGAGGAAATAATCGAGAAAAAAAACCTTTTAAAGGAGGGAAATGCTTAAATGACAACACTGTGTCACAACTCAAAACCCAATTTTTTTCATCCTCAAAACTTGAGCTCGAGACCTTGCTTAAGGGAAACTGAATCTCTTCCTACTCAGATCAACCGATTGTTTGTATAGCTTTGTTTGTTTCATCCTAATTCTAGAATCAGGGTATACTTTTTCCTTGTGGAGAATTTTAAAATTTGAAATTTTTGAAAATTGGAAATTAAATAGGTACCAAATTAAGTAGTTTAATTAATATGCAGGATATATATCTTAAGGATATATCTCTCTTCAAAAACAAGAAAAATCTCTAGGAGATACATAAGAAATACTAATTAATTTATTAATAACTAAATTGTAACCGTTTGATTTGAAGAATCCTAAACAATTATTCCCATTAATGTTTTATGAAATATATGTTGATTATACAGCCATGAAAGAGGAACCATACCAATATATAAATGATATATGGTCATACACTTAATACAAACAAAATTAAATATTAAAAAGGAGATGGGGAAGCCCATGTTATCTTGCATGGTTACTATTCTTATATTTTCACTAGTTCTCTCCTTCATGCCTCAAGGTTAGTAAATATATGCTCTCATCACAAACTTAAATACTTCTTTTAAGTGATTTAATTCATCTATATAAAAGTGTTAATTTGTTGATTTATACAGCAACTTGTTTCACAACCCTCCTGCATTTGGGTGGGAAAGAAATGCAATTCTACTCAAGATTGCCCTGATTGCAACCCTCCTGGCCAGTATTCTCGCTATTGTAAAGTAGACTTAAACATGTGTGGTTGTTGTAGCCCGCCACCACCAACTAAGGAATAGCTCCATTGATTTAGTATGTGCTCATGCATGTTCCTTCACATGAGGTTGAAGGTTTTAAGCATTGTGTTAGCTATTACTAGGCTTGCTATAGTTAGAATCTTCTTTCATAAAATTTCATGTAATAAATCAATTCCTGCTTCTAGGGATGATTAATATTTATCAAGATCAAGAAATGAATGAAACCCTAGCTAGGGTTTGAAGAGAAACAAAAAGATATGAAACAAATATTCATTCAGTGGATGAATACTCTGTGTTGTGTTTTTATATATCAACTGTGGAAACATTACAACCGTGAGATTAGGAGATCTAATCTCAGCCACACATCTTTACAATACATGTGTATACAAAACACTCACACACTCCGACATACAAATGTACACAAAAATCACACTTATTTAATGATTTATCCTAATATCCCTCCTCAAACTTTGGGGTAGGGAAACCACACCAAGTTTGTCCCAAAGAAACCGAAACTTTGAGACAACAAACGGCTTCGTAAAAACGTCTGCAATTTGATCACCGACGGAACATGATGAATAGCAAGTCGCCCGGAAAAAATCTTATCCCGGACAAAATGAATATCAATCTTGATGTGTTTGGTCATGGCATGATAAACTAGATTTTTACCAATTTAATAGAACTGAGATTATCACACCAAATAGTAGGGGTAGCATTAACAGTAGATGAAGTTCACTTAACAGTAACTTCAACCAATAAATTTATGCAGTAACCTGGGCCAAAGCCCTATACTCAGATTTAGTACTAGATCTAGCAACTACTGTCTACTTTTTGGACTGCCAAGTAACCAGATTAGGTCCCAAAAGCACAACATAATATGCAAGTGACCTTCGGTCATCTAAGGAAGATGCCCAGTCAGCATCAAAAAACCCAGTGACATACAAATGAGAACCAGGTTTAAAGGCAATACCCAGATGAACAGTTATCTGCAAATACCTCAATACCCTCTTTAAAGCTTGCCCATGAGTCATAATAGGAGCTTGCTAAAATTGACCCAAGATGGTTAACAATAAAAGAGATGTCTGGTCTAGTGATGATCAAATATTATAAACATCCCAATAAGCTCCTATACATAGTGGTGTCATGAAATAGAGGACCACCATCTGCATATAGAGGTTTACCAACTGAAAAAATGAGTGTCAATAGGTTTAACATAAGCCATGCCACCCTTTTTCAGTAGTTGTTTGACATAAGTTGACTGAGTTAAGTAAAGACCACTCTTATCCCTGTGAGCTTCCATCCCCAGAAAAAGTCTCAATTCACCAATGTCTTTAAGGGCAAAATTACTATGCAGACGAGAAATAAATGACTGAATGACCTCATGCTTAGACCCCGTGATAATGATATCATCAACATTCACCAAAATGTACAAAATAGAATATGAATCACGAAAAACAAATAATGAGTTATCAGCTTTTGAATTCTAAAAACCGCAAAAGATAAGAGTGGGACTCAGCTTGTCAAACCATGCTCGAGGAGCTTGCCTTAGACCATACAGAGCTTTATGCAATTTACAAACATGTGAAGGAGAACCAGCATCAATAAAACCAACGGATTGATTTGTAAAAACCTCTTCATCAAGAACCCCATTAAGAAAAGCATTATTATTATCTAATTGCCTAAGTGACCACCCAAAATGTACAACAATAGACAATATGACTCTGACAGTAGATGTTTTAACCACAGGACTATAAGTTTCACCAAAATCGATACCAGGAACTTGTTTAGTTCCCTTAGCCACCAATCTGGCTTTATATCAATTTATAAAGCCATCAGAGTTTTTCTTCACAGAAAAAACCCACTTATTGCCCACAATATTCTGATGAGGAGAAGAAGGTAAAAGAGACCATGTTTCGATCTTAATAAGAGCATGATATTCCTTATCCATATCCTCTTTCCACTCATGAATAGTAAGTGTTATTTTAGCAGTTAAAAGAATATCAATTTCATTGGCAATTGTGGTAGATAAAAGTACCTTCTTCATTGAAATTCCATTTTTAGCTCTAGTTATCATTAAATGTGAATTAACGAGTGCCGTAGTATTAGGACTAATAGTCTTAAAAGTATAAAATTAGAACAAGGATTCCTGATTGAATGTACATTGGAAGAATGAGAAGTAGACACGGAAATAGGAACATCAGAAGACATAGTAGAAGACGAACCCTTGTTTTTGGCATTTGAAAGAACGGGTAAAGAAACAGATGTATGAGGAATAGGTAAAGTCCCACAAACAGACAAACGAGAATCAAACAAAGAAGAATATGGAAATTCATGCTCATTAAACAAAACATTCCGAGTAATGAAAAGTCTCCCAATAGCATTTAAACATTTATATCCTTTATGAATTGAACTGTAACCCAAAATATATATATTTTTCAGACCTAAATTGATATTTATGTTGGTTAAAAGATCGAAGATATGGAAAACAAGCACAACCAAAGATTTTTAAAATAGTATAACCAGGAGGTTGATTATATAACTTATAATACGAAGATAGGCCATGAAGAACTTTAGTAGGTAATCGGTTAATGAGAAAAACTGTAGTTTCACAAGCATCCCACCGGTATTTCAAAAGTAAACGGCTTTTGGCTAGAAAGGTGAGACTCATTTCAACTATATGTCTGTGTTTTCATTCAGCATGACCATTTGTTCGTAGGAATGAGGACAAGGATGTTGAAAGAGGATACCAAACTGTTCAAGGATAGGTTTAAATAACCTATACTCACCCCCCCCCCCCAAATTAGATCGAACCTTTTTAATGGTAGTTCCAAACTGATTTTCAACCAAGACTTTAAAATGTGTAAAAGCTTTAATGGCATCAGATTTCAAACGCAAAGGATATAACCAAATAAACCTTGTACGGTCATCTACAAAATGAATGTAGTAATTAAAACCACGGGGAGAGGACACAGAAGCAGGGCCCCACAAATTAGTATGAATTAAATCCAAAACATTTAATGAAATTTTATCACATGATTTATAAGGAAGAGCATGAATCTTACCAAGAGGAAAATATGAACAAAAATCAATAGAAAAATCAGATTGTACATGTAAATGTTCATTCAAAACTTGTCGAAACACTTTCTGTGCTGGATGACCCAATCTAGCATGCCAGAGAGTAAGTAGACTTTTATTGGACACAAGAAACACAGAAGAAGATTGTACAGAATGTGGTTTATACCAAAAAACTCTATATAGGCCATTGTGAAGAGACCTTTTGAGAATGACTCAACTAGTAAGAATATCCTTCACTAGACAAAAATCACGATGGAACTCAATCAAAACATTATTGTCCCTAGTCAATTGTGATATGCTAAGTAATTTTTTCTTAATACTAGGCACATATAAAGTATTATCAAATGACAGTTTAGAGTTATTATTAGGAATTTGTGCAGATCCAATGCTCGTAAATAATAAGAATTGACCATTACCCACCATAAGGGATTAATTACCTTCATAAGGAACATTGTTGGTCATCTGAGTCTGATCACTTGTGACATGAGATGAAGCATCACTGTCCATATACCACGAACTGTCTGGACCCGACTTAGTAGCACTAAAGAAAGAACTCTACACCGGAGCACTCCTTGGGAAAGATTTCCTTGGAGCTGGCGGAGATGATGAAGTAGGTTGATTCCCCATATACTTCATATTTGCCCGAAAGTAACAAACCGCTGCCGAATGTCCATATTTCCCACAGATCTGACATATAGGACGACTATTAGTGTTTGGGGACCTGAATCCGCTACGACCTCTATGACGACCACCTCCACTACCTCTATTTCTAGATCCAAAACCATTTCCACGAGCACCATTGTGATTCTGTTCAAATCCGTGTTTCTGAGTAAAATAGGAACTATTTAAGAATCCATATCTACCATTGTTTCCTTTTACTTCCACCAAATTTGCTGATGGTGAGGAATCATGGATATTCAAAGAATTAATTCCTTGAAGAAGTTGCACTTGATCAAAAGAACTCTCAAAACTTATCATCGAAGCATGAAATTCTTGCCAATCAAGATCCACTTGCCTTTGAAGAACGGTTGTCATCGGTAAATACTCCGCCTCCAAACCCAGTGGAGCATTAGAGATTAGATCACCATCACTTAGTAGAGATTCAGCGATTGCAAGTTCATTAGCCAACTCTTTTATCTTGGCCAAATATTCATACATCTTTAAATAACCCTTTCGAGTAGTGAGCATCATCTTCATGATCACCTGGATCAGAGATTTACTATTGGTTGCATAGTATCTTTCCATCGCAGACCACAACTCATGTGATGTAGTTCTTTTCTTTGGAGAAATCACCTGAGATGCAACCTCCGTGTTAGAGTCAATCATTGAGATGGTGTTTAGTGTGTAACTCAAGAATTATCTGTGATAGTGTAAGGAGTAAATGGTGTAAGTGTGTGTCAAGTGCGTCTGTAAATGAAGGGTCAGGCTGTAAACAAAAGAACGGTTCAAATGTATTCTTGATGATATATATAAATGTGAAAATGAATACAGTAGCTTCAACGAGTTTGTTGAGCTACTGAATTTCTCTGGAACCCTAACAATGGAGTTCCTCTGGAACTCTAACATGGTATCAGAGCTTCGAAGCTAACACTAGAGAAAGTTAGATCAAGGCTATGGATACTGGATTTGTGAAGTCTGGTGAAGTTTTTGCAGTTACGCGACGAAGATCTCACGATTTTGGATCTGGTGGTTACATCTTGGTCTGAAGGCAAGAAATCAAGAGATCTAAGAGAGAAATCACTAAATCTGAAGTAGTACTATGAAGATTGGTGGTTTGCAACAACTAATCTAAGAGATCTTGAAGTTTCTCGCTTCAAGATAATAGATCAGGTCAAGAAATCAAGAGATCTGGAAGATTCGAACAACAGATCTGAGGTATCTAGAAGTTTCTCGCTTCAAGATAGTAGATCTGGTCAAGAAATCAAGAAATCTGGAAGGTTTTGATACTCAATCAGCAAAAGCTGGTGTAGATCTGCAGAGATTGTGTTGAGATCTGGATTTTTGGAATTGGGATCTCGTTCGTCGGCATCAATCTCATGTGAACTATGGTGTTGAGATCTGGAGTTTTGGAACGGGGATCTCCTTCGTCGGCATCGACCTCATGTGAAAGTTTAGGTTTGCATTCTGGATCTCCGTTCACTCCTTTTGGGAATTCATGAAGTCAGTTTGTTACTGTAAAATTTGATGGATCTAATTTTCTTCTATGGAAGTCTATTGTCATACCTACAATTCAAGGGTTCGATCTAGATGGTTACTTGTTTGTAACGTTATCTCCTCTTGATAAGATCTTGGCTGATGGTTCATCTAATCCAGAGTACAAAATATGGTTCAGTCGAGATAGGTTTCTATTAGGATGGTTGATAAATGTTATGGCACCAGATACGGCGATGCAGATTATAGGCAATACACCCAAGCAAACGGCAAATGAGTTGTGGATAGCAATTGAGGCATACTGTAGATCTAACAATAAAGTCCACATTCAATCACTCAAGAAGGCACTTCATACAACCCGTAAAGGTACCATGAATATGAGTGAATATCTTTCGAAGATGAAAGGAATATCAGATAATCTGGCTATTGTTGGGTCTATTGTGAGCATGGATGACTTGATTTCAAGTGTTCTTATTGGGTTGGATCGAGATTATCTGTCGATCACAACATTCTTGCAAGGCAGATTTGAACTGCAGTGGCAAGAACTATATTCCACCCTGTTAGGGTTTGAAGAAACATAGGATCAGTACAATGTTACTCAAGGTCTTAATTCTTTGGTGATACAAGATTCACAATCTATAAATGCTGCTGAAGTGAATGGAAGTAGTTCTAAGTCTAATCTCTAAAATTGGAACAATAATGGTAATGGAAATAGAGGAAGTGGTGGATCTAGAGGCCGTGGAAGTGGTCATTTTCGTGGCAGAGGAGGTTTTTGCTCATCAAGCAGTAACATTAAACCTACCTGTCAGATTTTTGGAAAATTTGGTCACTCTGCAACAGTATGTTATTACAGAGCTGACATGAAGTATATGGGTACTCAAAATGGGAATTATCAACAGCAACAAATGAGGTCGTCTAATCCTACATCTTATACACCTTCATCATTCTTTACTGCATCAGAAATTGTACAGGATGGATCGTGGTACATGGACAGTGGTGCAAATTCACATGTCACTAGAGATTCTTCTCAAATGGTGAATAATTCAGCTTATTCAGGTACACAGTATTTAATGGTTGGTAATGGTCAATTGCTAAACATTGCTAGAACTGGGTCTGCTTGCATTCTTTCCTCTAGCTCTAGATTGTCTTTTCACAACACTCTGTTTGTACCTAACATCAAGAAGAACTTGTTGAGTGTCTCTCAGTTAACAAAAGACAACAATGTGTTGATTGAGTTTCATCCTCATGTCTGTTTCGTGAAGGATATCCAAACTAATGAGATTCTTCTTCACATAACTCTACAAAATGGTATGTATCGCATCTCTAGTCCACCTACAAAGTCGTCTACATCTCATACTACTTTATTTGTGTCTAATAAAGGTTTGTCCAAACTATGGCACTCCAGACTTGGTCGCCCAGCACAAAAGACTCTTCAACAGGTTATGCGTCATAAACTTCATCTTTCATTCAGTTCAATCACTTATATGTGTCAGTCATGTCCACTGGGAAAGAGTCATGCATTACCATTTCATTCATCTAGTAAAATGTTGAATAATGTCTTGGATTTAATCCATACTGATTTGTGGGGTCCTACACCAATTACTTCTCCAAGTGGTTTCAACTATTACATTCATTTTATCGATGATTCTACGAGATTCACCTGGCTGTATCCTTTAAAACTGAAGTCTGATGCATTGAAAGTTTTCATACATTTTAAGTATATGGTTGAAAATCAATTCAGTACTACTATCAAAAGGGGGTTCAATCTGACTGGGGTAGAGAGTATCGATCTTTCCAGTCTACTTTTGACTCTTATGGCATAATTTTTCAACATCCATACCCTCACACACATGCACAAAATGGTATAGCTGAACGTAAACACCGGGATATATAGTAGAGATGAGTCTTACATTGTTAGCCCATGGCAAATTACTTTTGAAATATTGGTGGGATGCGTGTGCTACAGCAGTGTTTCTTATCAATCGTCTTCCTACTAAAACTTTAAATAAGTTGTCTCCTTATGAAAAATTGTTTCAAGTTTCCCCAGATTACAGTCTTCTCAAGGTGTTTAGGAGTGGTTGTTTTCCATACTTAAGACCATACAATAATCACAAATATCAATTCAGATCCGAACTGTGTGTTTTTCTGGGGTATAGCAGTCGACATAAGGGCTACAAATGTTTAAGTCCATCTGGTCGGATTTTTATTACAAGAAATGTTGTCTTTCATGAAAATGAGTTTCCATATAACTCATTATTCTCCATTGGGGCTTCTACAACAACAAATTCCTCTCCTGAGTATGCTACAAGTTTTCATTTGCCTGATCCAAATCAGGTTGTATCTTCTTAGTCTAAGTCTGCATCAGGGTCCTCTCAGTCACAAGAGTCTTCTGATGTTTCTTCTACACCAACAACTACACCTTCTGCTGATCATGGGTTCGGGTCTGATGTTGGTGTTCCAAAAAATACACATCCAATGATTACTAAAGCTAAAGATGGAATCATTCTAAAGAAAGTGTTTTTACAGTCTGAGGTTGATGTTCCTCATTCAGTGGCTGATGCTCTTAACTATCCTCATTGGAAGGCAGCCATGGATCAGGAATATCATGCCCTTATGAAAACTGGTACTTGGTCTCTTGTTCCTTCTTCTCCTAATTAGAACATAGTGGGCAATAAATGGATTTTTTCTGTGAAAAAGAATTATGATGGGTCTATCAATCGATATAAGGCTAGACTAGTGGCCAAAGGGTTAAACAAGTACCCGAGATCGATTTTGATGAGACATATAGCCCTGTGGTTAAGGCTTCCACCATCAGAGTTATTTTATCATTAGCAGTACATTTTGGTTGGTCTTGGAGACAGATTGACATCAACAATGCTTTCTTAAATGGTCAGTTGGTTGAATAAGTATACACAAATCAACCTATGGGATTTGTGGATACTTCTCAACCTACTGCTGTTTGTAAACTGCATAAAGCATTGTATGGCCTTTGTCAAGCTCCCCGTGCATGGTTTGATCAGTTAAAAACTACATTGTTGTCTTGGGGTTTCCACAATTCCAGAGCTGACAACTCTTTGTCCATATTCCATCAAGAACAAATTGTGTTGTATGTGCTGGTGTATGTGGATGACATTATAATTACAGGCTCAAATAATACTACCATTTAATCCTTCATTCACAGGCTGAATGGTCAGTTTACTTTAAAAGATATTGGAGAACTCAATTTAGTCCTGGGTATAGAAGCACATAGGACTACCAAAGGACTGTACTTAACTCAAACTGCTTATATTCAGCAGCTGTTATAGAAAGGGGGCATGTCCAATGCAAAGCCCATTGATACCCCTTTTTCTGTTGGAAAGCAATTGTACAAGGATGGTAGTGCTTCTTTCAGTGACAAGACTCTTTATAGGAGTTTACTTGGTGGTCTCCAATATCTTGTTAATACTCGGCCTGACATTGCTTACATCGTTAATAAACTAAGTCAGTTTCAACAGTATCTAGCTGTTGTACATTGGCAAGCTCTTAAAAGGGTGTTGCGATATCTAAAAGGCACTGCTGATTTGGGATTATGGTTCAAGCCGAGCTCATCATTGTATATCACTGGATATTCGGACGCTGATTGGGCAGCTTCTGTGGATGATAGAAAGTATGAGGCTAGTTATGCAGTCTTTTTGGGTACTAACTTAGTTGCTTGGCAATCTAAGAAACAACAAGTGGTTGCTCGTTCAAGTATTGAGTCCGAATATAGAGCTCTTGCTCAGATGGCTGCTGAAATCAATTGGGTGCAGTCACTCCTATCAGAATTAAAGATTTATATTTGTGCTCCTCCTATAGTGTGGTGTGACAATATGAGTGCTGCTGCTTTGGCCAAAAATCCAGTATACCATTCTCGCACGAAGCATATTGAGTTAGACATCCATTATGTAAGAGATAAAGTGTTATTTGGGCTTCTTGATGTTCATCATGTTCCATCTATTAATCAAGTTGCTGATATTTTTACTAAGGCATTTCCAACCTCTCAGTTTCACTACTTGCGGGACAAACTAAGTCTCATTTCACTTCCCCTTAGTTTGAGGGGGATGTTAGAGTCAATCATTGAGATGGTGTTTAGTGTGTAACTCAAGAATTATATGTGATAGTGTAAGGAGTAAGTGGTGTAAGTGTGTGTCAAGTGTGTCTGTAAATGAAAGGCCATGATGTAAATAAAAGAACGGCTCAGATGTATTCTTGATGATATATATATATAAATGTGAAAATGAATACAGTAGCTTCAACGAGTTTGTTGAGCTACTGAGTTTCTCTGGAACCCTAACAATGGAGTTCCTCTGGAACTCTAACACTCCGGGGTCTGAGTGTTCATCAGCCATCTACTCAGCTTTTGATATACTATGTACCATTCTTTGTAATCTGGGTTTGGATCTCCATTGTCAAGAATCTTGGTTGGACAACTTAGTGTTACAAAGAGGAAACCGTCCAGATCTTGACCTTTAATCATTAGGATGGTGATCGATTGCCACAGCAATAAATTCTTGCAATCCAGCTTTATCACGAAGTTTTTCCAGAAGCTCCCAAATGACGTGTTGTTCGTCATCCCTGAGCTTGAACTGCCATGAATCATTTGTGTAGACATCGAATCAGTCTCCAATTCTTCAGATCTAGAGTTGGAATTACTAGATCTACATTCCATACTCCCAGATCTAACCATGGCGTAAGCCAAAATGCTCTGATACCATGTTAAAATCAAGAAACGAACGAAACCCTAGCTAAGGTTTAAAGAGAAACAAAAATAAATGAAATAGAGATTCATTCGCTGAATGAATACTCTATGTTGTGTCTTTATATATCAACTGTGTAAACATCACAACCGTGAGATTAGGAGATCTAATCTCAGCCACACATCCTTACATTACATATGTATACAAAACACTCACACACTCAGATATACAAATGTACACATAAATCACACTCATTTAATGATTTATCCTAATAATATGTATTTAATGTTTTATCTTAATCAAGAAATTAGAGCATGTTTATTCAAGGAAGGATTCGCGCCTATATTTTTCATTATATAAGGTCATTCATGAATCATGATGATGTATACAAGATTATATATTTACAGTTCACGTCTCTCTAAGTTGAATGCCTAAATTCTATAGATTCTAGTTTTTTTGACACAAAACAAATTAAAATTCCATCGATCATCAATGGCTCAATACATATGATAGAATTGTATAATGGGCTACATTGATTCGTTAGTCATAATTAATTGTTTAAAGCAACATCAAATGTCATTATCGTAAAAAAAAATATCTAATGTCATATATATATATAAAGTTAGCTGTGAAGAAACATATATTGTAACTCATGAAAATGCTAAAATGACACCCCAAATAACAACCCAAGTGACACTCTTGTGATATGGCATGAGGGCCTGCATTTATGGGAGTCGTCATGCGTGCTTCGAGACATACACCAAGCGTGTTATGCACCTGAACTATTTTACGCACACTTATTTTTACATGGGGCCCACGCGCCACATTAGGTGTCACTTGAGGTGTCATTCTAACATTTTCCACTTAACTCATATATTGGAACTATGTGATAGTCCATTCAATTAAAGCTTGATTAGAATACGTGGAATGAAAAATAGATAATAGATCTTTAGTTAATATTTAATTCAAGTGTCAATGTGGACCTTGGTAAAAATAATCTAGATCTACTCTAGATCTTGGTAGTTATGGACCAGTTTATATGCCCACTAAAGGTTAGTAAGCTAAAAATTGTTCCTCATAAGTTTGTAATATATATAGGACAATTAATCATTGTCTCCCATGGGGCGTGGTTGCTAGCTCTTCGTAACCTTGTAATAAATAAAAAAATCACAAGAATATATGTAGGAGATCGATATGGAATACTAAAATAACTGAATTCGGTTACAACCAAATACAATACTGGTAGTAACAGGGAAACAAAAATCAATGCAAGTATGTGAAAATAAATTATGCAGAAAAGAAAATCAAACCAGAACACTAGATATGTTATCACAGTTCAGTCCAAGACCTACAACTGCGGGGCCACGCCCAGATGTAAAATCCACTAAGATAAAAGAGTTACAAATCTATACAACACCTTAACCAGTGATCCCTCACTAGTCATGCAACACTACCCTTCACCTTCATAATGGACTTTACGCAAGTCTCCCGTTACTTGCACGATGAGGCTCCCCCTCACTGGAACACCCAAGTCTCCTTGGGGTTTTACAACTCGATAAAGAGAGTGAACAAAACAGGTTCACTATACAAAGTAAATTGAATTAATTGGTGTACTGGACTCAATTACTTTAACAAATATATAGACCAATGTAGATTTCACAATTTTAACTAAACTAGCAAGATCTGATTAATCTGCATGTTTAAATAACCATGTTCCTTCATGATTAACAAGTGGTGATAATTCTTCTTAATTGCAATCTCCAACCTCTTCATAATTTTCAGTTAGTTTTCAATCGGTTGAGGATAAGATCAAATCTTCATATGTCTGATTCAAAGATAATGTTGCAACCACTTCGATCCACCGGTTGCAACCGCATATCATTGTTCAAATCTCCAACTGTTTCAGATCTGATTTAAGCACATGTATCATGTGTTGGATTTTGGATAACTCATTTAGTGATAATGTCAACCGTAGCAATTATAATGACAAATATAAAAATGTTGATATGATCATGACACTAACAATCTTCCTATTTATCATTATGTTGTCACAATCAGTAAAATGAGTTTAGGAGCATAAATAGAAATCATTTAATCTGCTAACATTCTGTTTCATCATAAAGAGTCACATAAGTGTTCGATAATGTTCAGTGCTCTTCCAAAAACTCACGAAAGTAAAAAGATAAAGATATTGTTGATACAAGTAAGTAATCAATAATTTTCCTAGTGGTTGCAACCATTTCACCCAACTGGTTGTACCATAGTATCACATCTCCAAATAGTCCTCAATAGAAACCCAAACGTAAAAAGAATACTAGCAGAAGCATCTTCGGACCAACATACTCAAGAAAGTAAAAAGAAATAGTATCTCCAAAAGATTAACAACAACAATTGCAACACCGAAAGTAAAAAAGAAATAATATCTCCAAAAGATTATCAACAACTATTGCAACACCCCCTCAACTCCTCAAAAAATTAATAACAACTACCGCAACTCCCCCTTAACTCCTCCTCAATTACAGATTCTCTCCCTTTGTGATAACATATTGACAAATTTTGATCAAGGGGATACATACCTGATCCTCATGTTTGAAACATAACAAACACACTCGGCCAAATTCTTGTAGTCCACTTTTAGTGTTTCTCTAGTGACAACTCCTTATTGTACTTGCCCGATAATGCTCGAGAGATGATGATCTTTCGTACTCTAATTGATGGTTCTTGGCTGACTGAAGGTAACCTTGTATCAGTAAGTGGCATATTCTGATCATCATCTTTTGTAGGATCAGATGTAATAGGTGCAGTTTCAACAGAACCAACATTAGTTGCAATAAGAATATCATTATTTCTAGGTGATGCTTTAGGGCGGTTACAACTGGATCACCGGGGTCGGTTGCAACTGGAACAGGTTCATCATCATTATTATCGACTTGTGGAGCTATATTCTTTGATGTAGGGACATCAAATGCAACATTTATGGACTCCATAAATTTATGGGTGTATCGGTTAAATACTTTGTATGCCCTGTTATTTGAAAAGTATCCTAGGAAGATTGCTTCATCGCTCCTTGTATCAAACTTTCCCAGCACCTCTCTGTCTTTTAGTACAAAACATTTGCTTCCAAAAATGTAAAAATAGGCAAGATTAGGCTTTTTACTCTTCACAGCTTCTCCACAGTTTGGTAGGGAGTTCTTTGGATATGAGCATAATTTTCGTCATTTCTTGCACATGTCTGATCTTTCTCTCTACCTCCTCATTTTGTAGAGGTGTTAAAGGAGTAGAGAATTCCTTATTAATTCCTGATGTTCTCCAGAACTCTAAAAACCTCGAGTTTTCAAGTTCTTTCCTGTGATCAGTCATGATCCTCACAATGTGTTCACCAGCAGCTGCCCTTTCACTCATTAGCTTCAAGCACAAATCACTAAAACATTCAAAAGCATCTGACGTTTCTTTTAGGAATAGAACTCAAGTGAAACGAGAAAATTCGTCAATACATACCATAATATATCTTGTTCCTGATATACTAGCCACCTGAGTGGGACCAACTAGACCAATATGGAGTAGCTCAAGCACTATTGATATATTATATTTATGGACAGGTTTGTGGCCTTCTCGTCTATGTTTCCTAAGCTAGCAGGGCTTACATACTTTGATAGTAGCGAGCCTGATTTTAGGTAGTCCACGAATAGCCTCTAAATTTGACAGCTTTCTTAGGTGCCGGTAGTGAACTTGCCCCAACTTTTGGTGTCAAACTTCAGTAGTGTCTGCTGCAGAGTTGTAATATGACCTGCTAAGTTGTTGCAACAGGTAGCAATGGTTAGATAACATTTCTCCGGTCATGGTATAATATCTTTTTACATCATACACATTACATATGTTTTTAGTGAAATTTACATAGAAATTATGGTCATAAAACTGATTAATACTTATAAATTTCCCTTCAGATCTTCAACATGAAGGACACCTTCTAAGAATGGCATGGCTGAGACTTCTAGAGTTCCCTTTCCAATAACTCATTTGCGTCTCCATCTCCAAATGTTACATATCCTTCTAGGCAGGCTGGTAGTCACAGAGAAAACCTTTATCACCAATCATATGTTTGGAGCAACCATTGTCAAAACACCAGTTACACGATGACATGGATTTTAGTGACATATGAGCAGCATGACACACAACATTCTTTGGCCCACCGTTTCTAATGGTTGTGTTGGTGACGCACTTATTTTTAAGCAGCTTTCTGGGTGATCTCATTTTTCCTTCATGCGAGTTCTCGAATTATTTTGAAACATCTAGGACGTATATGTCCTTTGATACCACAATAGTAGCACATAGGTCAAAACCTTCTTCTTTACTGCTTATTTCTGATACTTTTTTGTTGAGCTTTCACCACTTTAATAGGCTTCGTGAGTGTTAGTTCGGAAGATTATCCTTTGACGAACTCGAGGCCCCTATGATCACCATATCCTTTGTCATACTGAAGTAGATTATCAAGTTTGGTTTTCCCTTTGTTCGGCTTGTTGTGTGTGTTTTCCGCTTGCCCCAACTTGTTTTTGCAATCAATTAACTCCTTCTATTTTTCTTTAAGGAGATATTCAAGTGGTTGATTACATGCAACAGCTTCCTCCCACTTTGCAATCATCTCAACATAATTTGTCTTTATTTCTGCATGACAAGTATGATTAAGTAAATCTGTGACGGCCCCTACTTTTAAACAGGGCACCGCCCGACCTAATCTCGTACTCAAGCCTCAATCCACATGATCTAAGACTTAAGTATGTATTAGTCAGCCTATCGTCTCTATTTCCTCCAAATTCACGTGTATTGTTATATTATCACATTGACATGTAATTCAAATGTCAAGCGGAATCATTGGTAATTCAAATATTAAGCGGATTCATTAATTCTCCAAAAAATTCCCCAAGCGTGGAAAACAAGAAAAACTACAACATCACATGCATGTATAGATATGAAACTATTCACTCAACCCACTGTACAACCCAAAATGACATAATTAATCATAATATAATAAAAGTCGAGACGTACAAAATGAGTGAGGATAGTTGCCAAATTGCTCAGAGGAAGTCACCGATCTTCTCCTTCCCCCGTATGCTATTGCTCAACGGACCTACACCCACCGTCACAAACTAGACGGTGAGTATAGTGATATTTAAGTACTAACTGGAGAATTTCATGTCACATTTCCAAATAAACAAATGGTATTTAAAAGCATTAAGGAGCGAGATAAATTGTTGAAACAAGTAATGCAAGTAAATACCACAGTTAAAGATATAGAGACAGACACAGGCTAAGTCGAGATGATTTAATTCGATCGGCGGCGAGACCTATCACCTACCTTTTCCCACTACGATATGGAGTTGCGCTCAACATATCTCACATAAATATAGCGGAGCTGCGCTCTACACTTTATAACATCAATCTCATACTTGCCGACCACCCCGAGTCCCATACCTCGTGTGCCGCGCAAGTGTAGTGGTGAGTGCCGAAACCCCGGTAGACCCATGTCCTCGCAAACCGCGCATCTCTAGTGCAATGGACGCTAGATAATCACAACTTTAATTTCAATGACAAATAATTCCAAAATTCTAGTTTACAAAGACAAGTTAGGCTACAAAGCCCAAAGAAAATCGAATACAAGTCTATTTTAATTCAAAGTAGTCCATTAGCATGCTTTTCATCAATTGTATTCAAGAATGACATCAAGCGTAGGAATTTAAGGCAATGAAATAATTCACAAGGCATCATGTTACAATATTCATCCATGAATAGATACAAAAACAACATAATGTGAGATGACAAGTAGTAATGTCTACCAATAGACCAATAAATCAATAAGGGTGAATGAAATGAAATATAAAATTCTCACAGTTGTACTTACAAGTCACACGCTTGTCTTGGTCTATCTGATCCATCGACAAATTGAAGTGTACGCCCAAACGCCTGAGTTCCCCCGTAGTTCCCTAACATTCAATAATGTCTCACTTAGACCAAATCGAAGTCGAGACAAATTTTGAAAAACCTTTTTTTATTTATTTTCGGCCATTCGACCCATTTCGCGTTTTTCGAGGTAAAACCTCCGTATAACGTCTCAACCGACTTCCGAATTCTTCACTTTTTATGGAAATCTCAAATTTCTATTGATTTGGGTGACAAATAAATTTTTCCCTATTTTTCTGGAATTTTCCAAAATTGTTTCCATATTTTTCTCTATTTTCTAGGATTTATTTATTAAAAATCAGTTTAATTAATTTAACTAATTATATATATATATATATATATATTTTATTATATTTTTTTATTGTAGTGGTTCGGGTGATACGATCCATTTGCCGATCCAACAACCGATCGATTCTCGGATTAATTGTTCTACCACCGCGACCATGCGCTGGTCAATTAATGGGCCAATTTGTCGATTCGATTGTTACGATCATACACCTCCTCAATACGCTCGCTGGTTCCTCTTCTACGCATGATTTCTCCAATCACGCCGTTGTGCTCGATACCAACCGACGCAATGAGATCTTCTAAACCAGGCCAAAAATAGTAAAAGTCCAAAAAGCCCTCAACTGAAAACTAGACGAAAAATAGATTTCGGAGGGCGAAACGATGGAATTTCGAAAAATGTCGTAGTCACAGATAGCCAGTTGGATCTCCACGTCGTTTCCAATAAACCCATACCCCCGGATCGCCATATCTTTTCCTATTTTTCCAAGAATTTGCAACTAATTCTTGGACTTCATCATTATCCTATCAAGCTAATTATTGGGCTTCATTATCCTATCAAGAATTTGCAAGAGCAATCGGCTTCATCGTTTCGGCCTGGCCTGCACCCGATTCCTTCTTCTTCTTTTTTCGGCTTTGTTTCTTTTTTTTTTTATTGGGGTTGGGCTTCCATCCCCAACCCCAGGTGGAGTTCGCATGCCGGGGAGACTACTCCCCTGCCTTCCTCGACCTCGGACAACTGTCATGGCAGTTCGTCCGAGTTCACCACCCGAACACCAACAACAACCAACGCAACAACAAAAACAAACGACATAATCAACAAGGAAAATTTACTCACCTTGTTCGAGCTCGGTCTCTCTCCTTCTTCCTCCTCTTTCTTTTTCTCTTTTTCTTCTTCTTTCTCTCAGTTTTCTTCCTCTCTCTCTCTTTGGTTCACTGGTTTTTTTTTTTTTTTTTTTTAACCGACTTTGGATAAAGTGGAAGTTAAATATTTGATTTCCTCGAGATTCATGCAACATGAATCACGAGACAAACCTAATAAATATCTTTTTTTTTACCGCCTTTAACCAAATATTCATCGAGTCTCGTGAAATGCGTATCTCGAGGCAAATCCAATGCATCTTGTTTAATTTTGCAAACTATAGGCCATTGCATATTGATTTAATGTGACCACATTAAACCCACTATAGCCACTTATTAAACAAATCATTAAATTACATTTAATGTAAATTAATTAATCTTACCCCACGAGCTGCTACCTCGGGCCCACGTCAGGACGCTACTTGAAGCGCGTCCCCGCTCGTCTCGCTACTTGCATACCCGTAAATGACTTAGTAGTCTACACATATTCAGTACACTAGGCATACAACACACAAATATAATAATTACCTCGGCTACCGTGCCTCGGTAGTGATGCTTATCTCGTCGCGGGTCCCACGTCACGGGTCATTTTGTCCTGCTTAATGAAGTAAACGTGTATTAGTTATTTGGGCCATGACGAAATCATAATCAGACTCATCAGAATCACTTACAACATCTTTTGAATTTGGTAAATATGTTGAGTTGGATTCATTGGATGCGGTCGGAATCAAGGAATTGAAAGAACTGGTTACAACCGACTACGATACAACAAAGGCAATGTGATGATCTCCTTCATTTTCTGAGTCGAAATCACTCTATGTTGTAGTCAATGATTTATCATTCCTTTTGGATGGGCATTCAACCTGAAAATGACCAATTCCTCTTGCACTCTTTGCATGTAAGTTTGTTCTTATCTACTGGTTTTGTTTCAACTTCTTTCTTTGTGAAATCTCCTCTTCCACTAGCCTTCACACCCCGAGATTTTTGAAACAATATATTATACCTTTTGGTTAGTAGAGCAATATCATTTTCTTCCTGAGAAACATCATTCTCAGGGGTAAAATACTGAGCAAGATCTTTCAGCGCCAACTTTCTAGTTCTTTTGTTAGTTCATATACATCTCATAGGTGGTAAGTGACCCCATGAGTTCTTTGAACTTCAGATCTTTGAGACCTCGATTATCTTGAATAGCGGCAACCTTCATATTGTATTTTTCAAGGAGGCTTCTAATTGTCGTTTGAACCAGCTTCTTGTTGGAGAACATCTTCCCCTAGTTGTTGACCTTAATTGGAGATGTCTTTGAGTTTGGATGTATATTCAGCCATTGTTTCTTGTTCTCCCATCCTCAAAGTTTCAAACTGAGAAGCCAGTAACACTATTTTTACTCACGAAAATCCTCATTATGTTCAAAAAAGTTTTCAAGAATCTGTCATGCCTCCTTTGCTACTTTGCATGAGGAGATGAGCTTAATGTGATCTTAGTTGACAGCACCGAAGATTGCGTTCAATTCTTTAGCGTTAATTGATAGAAGCTTCTCCTCATCAATAGTCTAATTATCTGGACTCTTTGGTACTCCATCAACTTCTGGTGGCTTGTATCCATTCTCAATGGCCTCCATGCCTTCACGTCGATGGACAAAATGTACCCTTACATGCGAGTTTTGCAATACGTGTAGTTTGTATTGGTCAGCAATGGTGGCCTCGTATTTGAGACACCTTCATGATGGTTTGATTGATTTTCCTGAGACATTTTGGTTATTACGATCTCACTTGTCTTTGTAAACAAAGACTTCGTAGTGCCCTCTCTGATACCGATTGAAATAACTGAATGCGGTTACAACAGAATACAATGCTAATGGTGACAAGGAAAGAAAAATCAATGCAAGTACGTAAAAATAAAGTATGCAGAAAAGTAAATCAAATCATGACACCAAATACGTTATCGCAGTTCGATCAAAACCTACATTTGTTGGGTCACGCCCAAATGTAAAATCCACTAGAATTACTCAACACTCGAACCAGTGATCCCTCACTTAGCTTGAAACACTACCCTTCACTCACAATGGACTTTACGCAAGTCTCAAGTTACTTGCACTGCGAGGCTCCCCCTAACTGGAATACCCAAGCTTTCACTCGGTGCGTCAAGCTCCCCTCGATGGAATACAAGTCTCCCACTTGCACTGTGAGGCTCCCCCTCATTAAAACACCCAAGTCCCTCGATAAAGAGAGTGAACAGAACAGGTTCACTATACAAAGTAAATTGAATTAATTGGTGTATATGACTCAATTACTTTGAAAAATATATAGACCAATATAGATTACACGATCTTAACTAAACTAGCAAGATGTGATCAATCTCCATCTCTAAATAACGACATTCCTCCGTGATTAACACGTGGTGATAATTCTTCTGAATTGCAATCTCCAACTTCTTCATAATCTTTAGTTAGTCTTCAGTCGGTTGAGGATAAGATCAAATCTTCAACTGTCTGATTCAAAGATCTTGTTGCAACCGCTTCAATCCACCGATTGCAACCGCATATCATTATCCAAATCTCCAATTGTTTAGGATCTAATTTAAGCACAAGTATCATGTGTTGGATTTTGGATAACTCATTTATGATAATGTCGACCGTAACAATTATAGTGACAAATCTAAACTATCGATATGATCACGACACTAACAAATATCAATATACCTTAACCGAACTATTAAATTAGCACTGAAATATATGTTAACTAGCAATTAATATAATTAACTTTGCACATAATTAGCAATAAATATAATTAACTCTGTACAATGAATAAAAAAAAACTTTGCAAAAACTAATATAAATACATGGAATAGTTGTATGCTTGTCGTACCAAAGAAATAATAAAAAATAAAAGAGATGGAAAAGAACATCCTATCTTGCATAGCTACTCTTCTTATATTTTCACTAGTCGTTTCCCTGCGCTTTGCGCATGTGTAATAATAATAATAATAATAATAATAATAATAATAATAATAATAATAATAATAATAATAATAATAAATAAATAAATAAATAAATAATACACTATATTCATAGTTATTCTCATCGAGTCAAACGAAAGGTTCATAAAAGAACAATAATAAGAAAGAGCGAAACATTATATTGCCTTCTTTAGCTTTTGTAGCATTCTATGGACTGAACAACATCTTTAAGTAATGGTAATCTCATGCAGTAGTGTATATTGATCCACTAGCTATAACCGTTAAATATAAATTCATTCATATCGTCTGTTCACTCCAATTGAAGAATCTAAACCAACAGGCAACATAACAAAGGCAGCATAAAGGTCACGTGATCATTGATTTGTGTTATGGATATAATGACTCACTTCAGTCTTGAACTAATGGAAAACGTACCAAACGATTATATCCAATATAGAGCAAATATACCTAAAGAAAGGCGATCAAAAGTGGTTTAGCTTATAAGCGCTGTGAATTGTTGTTATATCACTGGACGCATGAAGCTATGGGTAAGTAGAACAGCTTTTGAATGTACAGGTGATGTTGAAATCCATCGATCATATCTTGAATTTATTGAGTGATAATTGGTTGAGAACTGGAGGAATCTAAGGTTAGGTATAATAAAATTGGTTTTTTTGTAATTTTTTGAATGGTGAAGAAAAAAAAAAGCCAAATCGATTGCAAAAAGAATGGATGAGAGTTGAAATTTATAGGGGGAATATAACTTGCACTACACTCAACTCTTGTATTTACCCATGATTTCAAGTTCAACGTACTCAATCTATTAATGATAAGATAACCACTATTAATTATTAATAAATGTACACATAATGTATAATTATATCTCTTGAAATAATAAATAAATAAATAACAAAAAATAACTCAATTCCATGTATTTACTCATGATTTCAAGTTCAACGTACTCAATCTATTAATGATAAGATAACCACTATTAATTATTAATAAATGTACACATAATGTATAATTATATCTCTTGAAATAATAAATAAATAAATAATAAAAAATAAGAAAATTGAGAAAAATAGAAAAATAGAATGGTGAGATGAGGTAACTTTTAAACTTTCTCTCTCCTCCGACTTTTATATATATATAGATTAGTTATGTCCGCCATGCCTCAAGGTTAATGCAGATCTTACATATAGTATATACCTTACCTATAGTATATGAAAGTACCATCTTCGCCGTTAAACTTCCACGGTCGTAGCCACGTACTGTCATAAGTTGTAGCCAAGGGCAACTTGCATGTGAGCCCCCCTTATATACGTAGTTGATTGCTAGAAAAATAATAAGAAATGTCTAGAATAGCTCACCCTTCAAAATAATGTCTATATATGTTGCCTTCGGTTAAACTGTTAAATCCAAATGAGTTTAAAATTTTGGCTCCGCCCATGCATATACCTTGTCCGAATGTAAAATCGGATCGGGTCTAGAAAATGAATTTACTTCTTTATGGTAAGGGTTGTCCAGATCTAGACTCGTCCGGACCCGAATTTTTGCCAACCTACATATAGCTAGGTTTGTTCTACATACTTAGAGTTTTTTAAAAATTTATTCTTTCTTTTACTTTCTTACTGAAAATGCCCCCTTAATTTGAAGGTATGGAATCTTAATTACTCAGATCCTCATCTACCAATTAAATATATTAGTCATTTAATGAAACTGACCTTTTAGATAATTAATTTGAGCATGTCTTTTCCAATGTGCAAACGTCAGCGATAACTGACTCACTAGTGATCTCTTTCCACATTTTCAAAGCCCATGAACTAGTCAAACAAGTATTTGAATACTCATAGTTAATAAAACACACACACACGCGTTCACTGATCATAATTGTTTAAAATAACTTATATATGTGACATGCATCCAATGACTATTTCTAAAATGTAACAATATACAGAGACACCGCTAGAACCATAACAAAAAATTAACATAACTTGAAACGAAGGGAGAAAATAACTCAAAACTTACTGCACAAAGGAAGACGTGCAACTCAAAACTACAGCAATATCTATATATTTTCATGTATAATCAGTAGTCAATTTTCAAAAAATAAAAAGTATAATATGTCGTCCTAATAAAACTATATAACATGATGCTTTTATTCTCAATTAAAAAAGAAAGTGGTACTGCGCCAACGTTAAAATTGCATCTTTGACCAAGAGAGGGTTGTCGTCTTGGTGGGAGGTGTGAACCGAAAAATAGTCTCACATCAGTTAAGTACTAAATGATTATCTCTCCCTAAGTAGTATCGAGGTCTTTTGAAGTAAAACCCCACACCTGTGACTCAAAGGTGGTTAAGTTGGGAATAATATCGGTACTAGTGAGATCCACGGACCCGCGGATAAAGGTGCGGGCGGACTCAACAAGTCGGATGGCATAGGTCCCTTAATTCTTAGTTAGAGATCTCGATTTCAAGGCTCGAGATATAAAGACTTTAAAAGATACTATGATATACTCCCTCCGGTAAAAAGTACAAGTCATTTTAGCAATAACCCCTCATTCGAAATTATATATAAGTCTCTTTTTAGAATTTAAAAGTTGTGGATGAACTAACTAGGCATTTTCAAGAGGATATACCATGGTGTATGCTATTTGCGGATGATATTGTCTTAGTGGATGAAACAAAAGATCATATTCACTCTGGAGGAATTCATTAGAATCTAAAGGCTTTAAGTTAAGTAGGACGAAAACCGAATACATGCACTGTGAGTTTAGAAACACTAGACATCGAGATGATGGAGTGGTAAAATTAGGGGAAGTAGAAGTTCCTAAGGTGAACCACTTTAAATACCTATGATCAATCATACAAAATGATGGTAATATTGAGAATGATGTCTCACATAGAATTCAAGCTTGATGAAAGAAATGGCGGAGTGCAATACGGGTGATTTGTGATTGAAATGTTCCTACTAAGTTAAAATAAAATTTTATAGGATCGCAATTAGGCCAGCTATGCTTTATGGAAGTGAATGTTGGGCGGTAAAGCAACAACAATTACATAAGATAAACGTAGCGGAAATGAGGATGCTTAGGTGGATGCGTGGTACAACTCGTAAAGATAAAATAAGAAATATAGAAATTCAAAGACAAGTAAGAGTTGCACCAATTAATACAAAGATTAGGGAAGGACAGTTGCGGTGGTTTGGTCACCCGCAAAGAGGGCCTACAAATGCCCCCACTAGAAAACTTGACTCAATAAAAACTGTAGAAATTCGACGAGGTATGGGTAGACCAAAGTTAACATGGGATGCATTAATTATGAGGGATTTAAATGGTTTGGAAAGCTCACCATCAATTGCATTTAATCGAGCACAATGGAAAAGTTTGATCAATGTAGCCGATCGTAATTAATTTGAGACTGAAGCTATGTTTTTGTTGATGTTGTTGTTGATGTTTCAAAATTTAGAAGTGCATTTGTTTACTTTTTTACCTATTCTAACCTTATATAACTCAAATATTTATGATCCATCAATTCTTCAATTCATTTGATGTCAAAAGACATGTGTTTACACTAATTAAGGCTGCTTTAATTTGTGCCTTTTAGTCAAAACTACTTATATTTTTTTTTACCGGAGGAAGTAATTAACAATCAAAACATCACTAGAATATCTTTAGGATATGGAATCCAAATATTTGTTAACTAGCAATAAATATAATTAACTTGGCACAAACTGTATATACTAGTATAAATACATGGAAAATCTTGTATACTACGTACCGGTCAAAAGAAACAAGAAAAAAAAAAAAAACAAACAAACAAACAAAAAAATAGACGAGATGGAGAAGACCATGTTTTCTTGCATAACTATTTTTCTTGTATTTTCATTAGTTCTCTCCACCATGCCTCAAGGTCAGTGCATCTCTTACATCTATGTATAGTATATGCACCATCTTCACAATTAAACTTCTTGAAAAGTTTTTCTTACACCAAAAAAAAAAAAAAAAAAAAAAAAAAAAAAAAAAAAAAAAAAAAATCTTGAAAGTTCTCTTTTCTTCCTTTATCATTTCCTTGGTCTCAATTAGCATCCAGGGCCAACACTTTACAAGCCCATAAGAGGTTGATGCAAGTCTAACTCATTTTTTTAATACATGTTATTTTTTATAATTATGGGTGTTCGAACTTTTCAATCAGGCCCTCCTTATTTTCGGTTCGACTAATCACGTATAGAAGTGAGTTAGTCGTGTCATCTCATCACTCTTATCTTTGCCACTGCATTGCTACACCCTTCGGGTTGGGTGCAACTTCATGTTTTTTTTTAAGGGCATAATGAGTTTTAATAACTTAATTAACCTTAATCGTTTATATATTCTTATGCAGGCATCATTTCTAAGGAAATATGCATTGTCTCCGGAAAATCTTGCAAGGTTGTAGCAGATTGCCCAAACTGTGGAGACCAAGGCTTTCCTAACTACACTGCCTCATGTTTGGAATCCAATCATATGTGTGGTTGCTGTGGGGAGCAAAAATAGGCCAACTGTACTCCTAAAATTATATTTCTTATGCACAATAATTAAAGATATGTAATAAATTGATGTCAAAGCAACTCGGAGCCTCGGAGGGCGGTCGTGTTTTTAATAAATTGATTAATATATCCTGAAAGTTTTTTTTAATTCTTTGTTTCATTTTTTTTTCCTTTGGGCACAAATATAAAGGCAATGTTTAGGGGCTTATATTTGTTTCAAGAACTTTTTTTACAAACTACTACTACAAAGGAGAAGAGAATAAATGAGATAGTTGGAATGAGAAAGTTTTCATTCAACTTGGGCAATGAGGTTGGCACCTTTTAATATAAAGGTGTACAATGTTTAGGGGGAAGAGTTGGTGTACCAAGTAACATGTTCCTAAAGTTTTTTTTTAAGTCTTTGTTTCATTTTTTTTTTTACTTTGGGCACAAATATAAAGGCAATGTTTAGGGGGCCTGTTCCTACATATATACTTTGACTGCCTACATTTTTTTATTTACTTTCTTATTGAAAAGATCCCTTAATTAATTTGGAGGTATTAATCATTAAATTTCAAGTATGTTCGGAGATATCTTTTCATTTTCTTTTCTTTTTTTAAGCCCATATAGTCAATTTCATACTTGCCTTGTTAAGAGGCAATCTTGTCATAATTACGAGCTCACGAAAAGTAATTACAAACTTACGCTCAATAAACGGACCTAATCGACTACTCCGAACTCGAGTTGAATAAGGGTAAAGCTTTTTCAACGATGATTTTTACGTAAGATAAAAACTTTAGGAGATATGAGATAACAATATCTTTAGGAGATATGAAATACCAAATTGAAGCTTCTCCTATTAAATTAGCACTTATATGTTTTTTTATCAAAGTAAAATAGAAATTAAGGTTTCAAAAATAGATAAAAATTCTATTTGTCCAAAACAAGTGCGATGAATTTGACTATGAATATGACCCTAAACATTAAAATAGTGTGACAATCAAATATTGCTCTCTACAAATATATGTAACACATAACACTTTAGTTTTATTTTATAGTTAGTTTTATTCCCTAGTTAGAAGTCTTTGATTTGTCTTCTCTTTGTTGGGAAGTTTTAGGTTTTCTTCTCCTTGTTAAGAAGTTTTGATATTCATTTTGTGGTTCTAGTAGTTTTATGTATTGTCATAAATTTCAACGTTGTAAAGAGCAGTCATTGATTGTCAAAATGTTTCGATTTCGCATTAATAGCCAAATTAATGGCAATTTATTTTAACAAATAGGATTAGCGAATCAATGTACTTGATTCTATATCCGGTCTTGCATCGAACCATGAATGATTAATGATAACGGCTCGCATTATTTAATCTTAATTAATTTATTAATTACAAATTATGATCCATAGCTCAGACCCACGTGGACACCGCTGACAAGTGTAGGGCACGCCAACCAAGGTATAAATATTTATTTTTGTGCGATGCGTGATTATTTGTTATATTATTATTTAATTCGCGTCGCACTAATTAAAAAATAGTCACGTTGTGCGCCTATAGTGACAAGAGTGTACGTCGTCGCGGAGTACGCATAACGCGAATGTATGGGATAGTCAGTGGTTTATAGGTCAAATCACCCATCACATCACACCTACCAATCACATCATCTCATACCTCACTTTTTCTCTTTCCTCCCCCAAACAAAACCCACAAATTTTCCTCTCTCCCCGACGTTTGTCTTCCTCATCCTACCTCTCCCATTTTCTCCATCACCAAGCTCTCCTCACTCATCCTCAGTCTCATCGCCTCTCTCGCGAAGTCTTCCCTCTAGGCGACTTCCAAAATTGAGGTGAGTGATAAGTTTTGTTGTTGAATTTTTGGAGAAGCTTAGAAGCTTTAATGGCGGTGGTGGTGGTGGTGGTATTATAGTGGTTGTTGCTAATGTTAATATTGTTGATTTTTGGCCTGGCTAACCTTAGGTGGGTCGGGTTGGGCTGACCTAGGCACGGATTGGTCGAGTCAGACCAAACCCGGTTCGGGCCGAGTCCGACCCATTAATTAAATCTAAAAGTTAATTAAAAAATTAAATAAAATTGGTTTTTAAATTGCATAAAATAGATAATAATTCCAAAAAATTCTAGAAAAATATGAAAAGTTTGAAAATTTAAAGAAAATGAGTTCTGAGGCTTTTTCAGGCGTTTGGCTCCTCGGTATAACTCGAAAAGTGTGCCAAAAATGAAACTTTTTTGAATAAAATTATTAATTTTGATCCCACATTATAAATTCAATTAATGTGACTATAAAATAATTAAAATTGTATAATCGGACACTGGGGACTTATGAAACCACAGTCGAGTGTCATGTGCGTATCTCGAGACGTGAACTGGACGCTTTGAGGGTGATTTGAGATTATTTGAAGTAAGTAAACCCACGAGAAAAATAGTTAAAATTCATTTATAGCGCTTGCTTTATTTTAATTACAATTATTCCATCGTGCTATTTATTGTTATCCACTAACTGTTCATCCATTCTCACGTCTATATGTATGTTTGTCGACGGGGTCGAGCATGGCATAGACTCACACCCCGGGGCTAGCTACCCCACGATGTTCGAGTAGTTGCCCATGTCGGGGCTACGCAGGTGACTATTCCTCACGATACCTTTTAGGTTGAGAGATATTTGACGAAGACTTAAGTCTCCGTCATAGGTTTCCTCTCTGAGATGTTTGAACAGGATTCTATTGTTCATAGGTTTCTCTCATTCGATCATGAGATGTTTGGCGAAGCGATTATCATGGGTCCCTTTCGGTTTAGTTAAACCGATTCCCGGATGTCGACCAGGGTTTTTTGTCATGCAACACTCGTGTTTAATTTCGACTTCTCTGCGACTTATTTTCATGCGATTACTTTATTTTATGTTCCTTATTTAAATTGCATGAATTGTAGCCGTTTTATTGGATTTTGTGAATATTAAGTAACGTTATCTGAAATTTACTCACTAGGATTTGTCATTGTTTTTTGTGACAAATCGCATATTCTACGACGAGCCGGGGCAAGGGGGATTTAAGCGACTACCTCTGAGCTAGGAGAGCCCATCAACTTTTTGCGTAGGTATTTTTATGTATTTATTTAATGCTTTTATGGGATCTTTGAGTGGACTTATATACGTGATACATGTATATGATCATTTTTTATATTTTTGTCGCTTTTTAATATACATGGTATCTTATGTCGGGTTTTCACACACTAGGGTTGTTTATTAATGCAAAGTTTTCATTATAATATTTGCAAGCTTTAAAGACTTCCGCTCATATATTCAACTTATATTAATTTAATAAATTGCGAATAACTTAACTTAGTTAACTTAATGTAAATATTTATAAAAACATTCGTAAATATTAAGTTAAATGCGAATAAGATACGTACGAAGGTTTCGGCCGCTGGTACTCAACGACACGCATGCAGAGATGTGGCATGCCTTGTTGACGTGTCTGTCGACGTGGCAGTACCTAATTTGCCTTGGAGTTTAGGGTCATTACATTAATGAAATTTCTCTTAAAAAAAAAAAAAAAAAAAACAAAGGGCATGATTATACCACAAATTAAATTTGATTCAACTTAATTATATGATCAAACCATTGTTATACATCTCGAGATCTAGAACTAGAAGTATTTATAAAGTATAAATTACATGTATTTTAATATTGACGGATCGAAATTTGCAATTTAATCTGGTGCACAATTGGATATATAAATGGGGTTGAAACTCATCTTACACAAAATCAATTGGCAAATCTACTCTACTTGTGGATAAAATTCTCATGGCCACGCCGCCACCAATACCATATTCTCCTCAACTTAACCACCTTTAACTCTAAGTATGGGTTTTAACTCAAAAAATCTCAATCCTAGTTAGGAGGAGATCATCACTTATATACTTTATTATGAAGTTTCGATTATCCAACGTGGAACTATTATTTCGGTAAACACATCTTCGTGTACAATCCTAGTCCATGAAGTTCAGACGATTCGCATTAAAATGTGCTAGCACACATCTCGATGCATAATTGAAAGATCTACACCAAGATTATGTCACTCAGATTTTAAAACTGATTTAGATGTAATTTGCCTTGTAAAGCCACTGTTAGTGTTACCTCTTCATCAAACATGGCTTCACTTCTGGTCTCAGAAACAGGACCCATGACTCACACACACCCAATTCAATCTCAAACCCACCTAGATTCAATCTCACATCAAAAACCCACTACCCTTTCATTCCAATCTCCAAAACCCAACAATTGTTCTGTCAAAAACACTCCCCATTTCATCAACCAACCTCATCTTTCCCTACTAAATGAACTAGTAGATTCAACCACCTATGCCTTACTTCTTGAGTCCTGTAATTGTCCCAATTTGGGTACCCAAATTCATGCTCATACAGTGAAGAATGGTTTCACTGGGCATGAATATGTGGAGACTAAGTTGATGCAAATGTATGGTAAGTGTTGTTTTGGGAATATTGATGATGCAAGCTTAGTGTTTGATAAAATGCTTCAAAGAAATTTGTATTCTTGGGTTGGTTATATATCTGTTTGTGTTGATCATGGCTACTTTGAAGAAGCTGTTTTGATGTTTTTAAAATTGCTACTTGAAGAAATTTGGTTGGATTTCTTTGTTTTCCCTGTGCTTTTGAAAGCTTGTAGTGGTCTAGTTGTATTGGATTTTGGAAAACAAGTACATGGTCTCACGATAAAGAGTCGGTTCGTCGATAATGTTTATGTGGGTAATGCTTTGATTGACATGTATGGAAAATGTGGGTGTTTGGATGATGCCAAGAAGGTCTTGAGCAAGATGCCTGTGAGAGATTGTGTGTCATGGAATTCTGTGATCACTGGTTGTGCAACTAATGGGCTGGTTTTCGAGGCGTTTGAATTGCTGAGAAATATGGAGTTGTTGGGTAATTTGAAGCCAAATATTGTCTCTTGGAGTGCAGTGCTTGGTGGTTTCACGCAGAATGGATGTGATAGAGAAGCTCTAGAGGTGTTCTATGAAATGAAAGAATCTGGGATTAAGCCGAATGCTCGAACATTTGCTAGTTTGCTTCCCGCTTGTGCTAGATTGCAAGCTCTTAGGCTTGGGAAACAAATTCATGGGTACATTACTAGACACGGATTTATGTCGAGCCCTTTTGTTGTTAACGGGTTGGTTGATGTGTATAGGAGGTGTTCTGATATGAAAAGCGCTCTGAAGATGTTCGAAAGGTTTTCAGCGAGAAATTCAGTGTCTTTTAACACAATGATTGTAGGGTATTCTGAAAATGGTGATGTCAATAAAGCTAAAGAGATATTTGATCAGATGGGATTTGTTGGTGTCGGACGAGATAGTATATCTTGGAATGCGATGATTTCAGGTTATGTGGAGAATGAGCTGTTCGATGAAGCTTTAGGGATGTTTCGAGATTTGATGTTTCAAGGAGATACTGAAGCTGACTCTTATACATTAGGGAGTGCTGTTACAGCTTGTGCCAATTTAAGTGACTTGAATCTAGGGAAAGAAATACATTCATATGCAATTGTTAATGGTTTACACTCTAATCCCTTTGTTGGCGGTTCCCTTGTGGAATTGTACTGTAAATGTAAAGAACTAGATGCTGCACAGCAGGCTTTTAATGAAATAATCGACAAGGATACAGCGACATGGAATGCCTTGATTTCTGGTTATGCCTGTTGTGATCAAATGGAAGATGTTCATAATCTTCTTGTAGAAATGAAAGAATACAGATTAGAACCAAGTATATACACATGGAATGGCATCATAGCAGGTTGTGTGGAGAGTGGGAAATATGAATTAGCTCTGCAGAAATTCTCCGAGTTAATGATGTCTGATCTGATGCCCGATATTTACACAGTTTGCACTACTATTGTTGCATGCTCAAGGTCAGCAGCGGTCAGGCAGGGAAAGCAAATCCATGCACATTCAGTTAGACTTGGATATGACACAGAAACTCAAACTGGATCATCATTAGTGGACATGTATGCGAAATGTGGAAGCGTCAATTTAGCATGGCGAGCTTTCAAGAGGATTTCGCAGCCTAACTTAGTGTCTTGGAATGCTATGCTTTCAGGGTATGCGATGCATGGACATGGGAGAGAAGGCATCTCTATCTTCCAAAAAATGCTTGCTGGAGGGATCAAACCAGATGCTGTGACTTTTGTATCGCTTCTATCATCTTGCGTTCACTCTGGATTAGTTGACTTTGGTCTTGAATGCTTTGATTTAATGAGACACTATAACATTGAGCCCACAATCAAGCACTACACATGTATTGTAGACCTACTTAGTCGCGCAGGCAGGCTCACAGAAGCTTATGAGATTGTTGAGAGAATGGAAGTGCAGCCTGATCCTGCCTTATGGGGTGCACTGCTTGGCGGCTGTGTTATCCATCGGAATTTTGAATTAGGATACATTGCAGCGCACAAGCTCATAGAATTGGAACCGGATAACACTGGAAATTACGTTCTTTATGCAAACTTGTCTGCTTCTACAGGGAGGTGGGAAGATCTCGCTACAACGAGGCAGTTGATTAAAGATCAAGAAATGCATAAGAGCCCTGGATGCAGTTGGATTGAAGGTAAGGATCAGATCCATGTCTTTCTTTCTTGTGATAGATCTCATAGACAAACAGGTGAAATATATGCTGTGCTAGATAGCTTAACTGCTAACATTAGAAAAGACGTATTTTCAGCTCCAAATTAATTCCCTTGTTGACTGCACTCATATTATAACATGATCTGTACATTTCGTTCTCTCTGTATATATAAAAATTTAGATCAAGAAATAGCAAAGAAACTTTGTATTTGAGGAGGACTTCAGATTTTTTTATTCAGTCCACCCATAGGAGCTCAACCTGTTCAAATCGAAAATAGGGTCCTCTATGGTAGACTATATTATGACTTTCTTCCCATAAATATAAGCACGTTCAAGTAAGAGATCCATGAGTAAAAGAAGTTTTTATCTATGACATTATGGTTTCTTTGTTCTGTCGTTGTATTCAATCCAACATGATGTGTACCTTCACATAGGTCAAGGGAAAGGGATGAAAAGAAAAAAGAGAATGTGATGGAGAGAACGAGAGACAATAGGCGTTGAGGGGAAAGTAGTCCGTGACCAAAAATAGCAACAACGAGAAGTATAAACTACCAATCAATAACACGTAGAAATAAGAAACCTACTATAAGTGAAATAAAGAAACTTTCCTACTGACAAATTACTAGAAAATAGAAACTACTAAAAACTTCCTAAAGATTGAATCAGAAACAAAACCATCATAGGATTTGAGTTGTTACACAACTTTCTTTTGCATATGAGATAGAAGGAGAGGTATTATAGGATTAGTCATTTGTACAGCAACCGCAGTTGTGAGTGTCTGAATTGCATACAATATGCATAGGAGTATGGCCTTGGCCACTGCAGTCGATGCAATCTTGTGTGGAATTGCAACGTAGTCCTATCCACCAAATGCATGATTCTGAAACAATTCCTACATGAACAAACAGATCAAATTGCCAAAACATATCAATATGGTATGAAAAGAGATTGACCTATCTACTCAAAACCCAAGACACGATGTTTCTTAAACAAGGACTCAGGTTTGAGTCTTTTGTGTAGATCATACTATCATTGGGAGATCTCTACCATTCTTGTAGAATCTCATGAGATAGCTCTACTCCTAATCAGTTAGCACTTAATATGGCTTTTGAATATCTGAGACACACAAAGTCCCTCAAAAAAGGTCTCGGGTTTGAGTCTTATAGATTGATCAAATGACTGTTGGAAGATCTCTACCCTTCTTTCTTGGATCTTAAATAGCTCAACTACTGGTTGGTTGGGACCTATTATGGCTATCTATACTAGGTCCATGTAGTCCCTTGAACAAGTTCTTGGGTTTTGAGTCTTGTGGCCGTAGATCAAAAGATTGTCGGAAGATCTCTACCCTTCTTGTAGGATCTGAAATAGCTCAAGTCTCAACTCCCTATTAGTTGGGACATTATATGATATGGTTATCAAATATTGGCGGACAAAAAAAAAAAAAAAAAAAACGAGAGAAACACCAACCTTGAGGCATTGAGGAGAGGACCAAGGAAAACATAAGAACAGTAGCAACAAAGGACAACATGGTGTTGTTCATCTTCATTTCTTAGAACAAGTAGACAAGTCTCTTCTTCTTGTAACGCACTTATATATAGTTGTTTCCCTTTAAAATTAAATGATTTTCTGACTAACTAAGGCATTTATATTAATTATATAATCCAGTTTCATAGAAAGATGGCCTAGGAGATTCTTGAATTTAATTAATGGATTTGAGGCGTTAGTTTCTGTATCTCATAACTGATTTCCTATATTTTATAAAGATATACCAATCAAGTGGGTAGCTCACTAGTTCGGTATGGGGCCTCTTGTGTAAGAGGTTGGGGTTCGAGTCTAAATGGAGACAAAGTTAGTTTCTTTCTTTATCAAAAGAAAAAAAATACAGTTTATAAGATATCATTATCATGTAAACATGTAGTTGGAGGTTTCTCTTTATATTTGCAATGCTTTGAAGGGTAGGGTTGTGGAAAGGATTTGTGTAAGTTTAAGATCAAGTTAAATTTAATAACATGATCAGTTTTTTAGCTTAAGTGGATTTGGTGATGTGAATTTGGGTATGAAACAGATTATTTTAATTATGAAAGCATAAAAGCATAAAAGTTGGGCAAAAGGCATTAATCTTTGGGCATAAATCTTAATATAAATACATAGCGTATGTAGAATTTATGAAGCCATTGATTTGCATAATCCTTATCTAACTATGATTTCTAATTAATCTATCTCAAACATGTAAATATAAATCCCCCTGTCAAAAGAAAAACATGTAAATATAAATCCCAATCAAATGTAAACTTCTAATTCATGTAATGTCATTATTTTGAAAAGAGAGAAATGTGAAACTTTTTTTACATTATTTTGAAACTAATTCTTTTTGCTGCATTTTTTATTATTTTGAAATTTACCAAATGATCCTAAAAAAATTAGATAATTCAAATCAAAGATCAAGGGAAGCGTAAGAGCCACGGATGCAATTTTAAGGTAAAGATGAGATCCATCTCTTTCTTTCTTGTAATACATTTCATTGACAAACAATTGAAGCATATGTTGTGCTAGTCTGCTAGATAGCTTAACTGCTCATACTTGGGAAGTGTCACGGGGCCGTTAAGTGAGGGGTTTACCCTAAGGAAATTTTTCTCGCTCAACCCAACTCATGATGCCTAAGGGTCACCTTAGTTCAGCACTACTAATACTCAATTCGAATGAACAACAAGCAATGGCACCAAGGAAACATTTTAATAAGCTCTCAATGGGAATACAACTCGGGTACTCTATGCTTAGGTGGTCCATGCCGCCCCAAGCCTAAACCAGCCAACAAGTAGTTAAATAACCGTCTAGGACACCTGTTCTGATTACATTGATTCATAGACTAAGTAAACCCACTCCTTTGTGGTCAAGGCAGTTACCCAACTGCCTTGTTCCCTTACTGCCACCTGATTCCATAACCGCCTCAACTACTTGGTCAATTAGCACATGCTCCATGTATTCAGGACATTCTTGGACGTGCCTTGGTCATGCGAGTGGCCATGACCAAGGTAGTTACCCAACCGCTTGGAACTACCTTGACTTAGTCCATCCACGCCTCAAGGGACGTGGTACATGCTTCTCTAAGGGACAGGGACTGCTCGGTGGTGCCTGGCTGCGTCCAGGCACTTTGGGTGCTAGTCGGGGCTCGGTCGAGTCCCACCAGCTCGGGGTGGTCGGACCATGGGTCCGAGGGTCTTGCCTTGGCATAGTGCCCAAGGCATGCTCGAGGGTCCTCCTTGCTACTATGCCCATGCGCCCCTAGGAGAGAACACACCTCTCCTTATAGTAGATGTTAAGTCGTTTCCCCAACTCCAATAGGAAACATCAAGAAATGAGACCAAGCGTACTTTGACTGGGTCAAGGCCCAAGTCAAGATTTGTCAACCCTTGCCAAGGTATGCCTTGCCCGTGCCAAAGGAATCTGCCAAGGTATCGCCTTGCTCGTGCTCAAGGAACTTGCCAAGGCGCGGCCTTGCCCATGCCAAAGGAATCTACCCAAGGCACGGCCTTGCTCGTGCCAAAGGAATTGCCAAGGCACGTGCCAAGGCGCAACCTCGTATGCGTCCAGCACGCGACCTCGTCCACGCCCGTGTGCCTACTTCATCCGTCCCGCATTTAACCAAACTTCATGGAACCACCCAAGTCCTCCAGAACTCGGTCATTTGCTAGGTTTCTCGCTGCCTAGCCCATCCTACTCGGGTCACGCTATTGAGGAGCTGAGATATTTCAACATTATCTGTACATTTGTTCTTTCATATTGACTGCACTCATGTTAAGATCTTGGTATATAAGGAGTCTTCTGATCTTTTGATTCAGTGCACATACATAGTAGGAGCTCAGACTTCAAATCCAAAAAGGTCCTTTATGATAGACTCTCTGATTTTGTTTTCATGAATATAATCATTGTTCGAGTAAGAGGTCCATAAATATAACTAGTTTTCATCGGGAAGATATAGCTTCTTTGTTCTACCGATGAATTTGAGGACCTATCGTCCTCACTCCCATTTTTATGAAATGAAAATTCTTTTGACGGTGAAATGGAAACTCTAGTATATTTGACCAACTTGCAGTGATCTTGATATATTTTCTTGAATCTCTAATGAAACACGTTCATTATTGGATTTGATTTGTTACATGAAACTTTATATTGTGCATATTAAATAGAAGGAGATGTATTGTTGGCTTAGCTATTAGTACAGCAACCGCAGTTGCGAGTGTCTGAATTGCATGCGACATGCGTGTTATTAATGCCCTGACCACTGCAGATATCTGTGCAATCTTGTGGAGAATTGCAGTTCAGTCCTATCCACCAAATGCATGATTCTGAAACAATTCCTGCATGAACAAACAGATATAGATAAGCATATCTAAGACACACGAAGTCCTTTAAATGAGGTCTCAGGTTTGATTATTGTTCGTAGATCAAACGATCATTGGGAAATCTCTACCCTTATTGTACGATCTTGAATAGCTCGACACCTAATCGGTTGGTACTTAATATGGCTATCAAATATCCAGGACACACGAAGTCCCTTAAACGAGCTCTCAAGTTTGAGTCTTGCGGGTAGATCAAACGATCACAGGAAGATCTCAACCCTTCATGTAGGATTTGAGATAGCTCGACTCTTATTAGTTCAGATCTAATATGGCTGTCGAATATCGGGGTCAAGGACTCGAAAAAAAAAAAAAAAAAAAGGGAAAATAGAGAAAGCAAGAGACACACTGACCTTGAGGCATTGATGAGAGGACCAAGGAAAACATTAGAACAGTAGCAACAATGGACAACATGGTTCTGTTCATCTTCATTTCCTAAACCAAGTAGACAATTCTCTTCTCTTTTTTTTTTGTTGGTTTACAGACAAGTCTCTTCTAGTTCTTGAATTATACTTATATAGTTGTTTTCCTAGTAAAGTTTTACATGATATGGTGACTAACAAAGAAGGTCAGTATTAATTATATTATCCAAGTTTCATACAGAGATGCCCTAAGAGATTCTTGAATTTAATTAATGGACATGTGGCTTTAGTTTGTGTATCTCATAATATATTTTATAATGATACCCTGTAAATGGTTTGAGGAATCTCTTTATATTTGCAATGATTTTAATGACTGTAGAAAGGATTGGTGCAAGTTGAAAATCAAACCAAATGAGATTGCAGAATCAGTTTATTGATCCTTTTTATGAGCTTTAGTGGATTTGGCTAATTTTGAAAAAGAGAGACAAGCGTGAAACTTTTTTTTACACTAGTATGAAACTAATGGTATGAAAGCTCACAATCAATAGCACTAAGTCGAGCACAATGGAAGAGTTCGATTTATGTGGTCGACCCCAATTAATTTGAAACTAATCTTTAGGCTTTGTCTGCAGTAATTTGTATCTTTGAATTTATTGAAAGGCTTGACCTGCAGTTTGTATCTTCAAAAATTAGATAAACCAGATCAAAATTGGATGTATATAGGGTAGATTGATAATTTTACATATGTAGAACTAATGTTTCATACAAAGATGCCATATGAAATCCTTGAATTTAATTAATGGGCATGTGGCTTTAGTTTGTGCATCTCATAATGGATATTTGCACTAAATCGAGCGCAATTGAAGACTTTGATCCATGTAGCCAACCTCAACTAATTTGAGGTATTGCTTTTTTTTGTTGCAATTCGTGATGGATACCCTATATCTTAAAGATACTATGTAAATAGTTTGAGGTATCTCTTTATATTTGCAATGATTTGAAGGATATACAGGGAATGTGTAAAGGATTAGTGCAAAATGAAAATCAAATCAAATGAGATAGCAGAATCAGTTTATTTATCCTTTTTAGTAGTCGAACCCACTACCTCTCTAAACCTTGACTTTTGGCAAGTGATAGATTTCGTTAATCGTTAAAAAGAGAGAAGTAAACTTTTTTTTTTTTTTTTTTACATTAGCATGAAACTAATTCTTTAGGCTTGGCCTGCAGTTTCTATCTTCAACTGAATTTGGTGAAACAATCCAAGTCCACTATGATGCGAGTCTATTGTGGCTCGCTAGACTCACTTAGACTCTATAGGTGTATTATGGCATGCCAATATTTGACAATGTATATATATATATGTTGGTGGAGGCTTACATACAAGTTCTTTATTCCATCTAAGTACAGTCTTTAACAATCTTATAATGTTTCCCTTCTAGTGCAACTCTTTTAATACTTTGGCGATTTCCATCAAGATTGACTTATTACACAAATAAGTTTTTTTTGTGTTATAAATAAAAGTTCATTGGTAAAGTTGGCCCCCCTCCGCTCTCGGACTGGCTCTTCCCCTGTCCAATATACTTTAGTAAGAAAATTCTATTGAAATAGAAAATGTTTAGAGGTGAGGGTCACTCTTCATGAACTTGTATAGAAATAGTTTGCGCAGGCAAATTCTTACAGGACATTGGAAAAGAAGACAATGTGACACAAGTTCTTCAATGGCGCGCAATCCGGATTTGGAGACTTCAGAAAAATAGAAATGCAATGTTTAACAAAAGATGGGAAGACTCAATTCCATTAGTGCAATATAGTCGTCCCACGTCAGTTAAGTATAACTTCATAATGAAAAATGAAAGATGCAAGTATCGATCTCTCCCCAAATAACACATAACTAAGGCCTTGTTTGGTATGGGGGTGAGATATCTCACAGGGAGTTGGGCAACCAATCTTGTTTGGTTGTCCATTGTTGTCCGACTCCCTGTAATATATCTCCCAACTTACAGGGGAGGATGTGAGTTATTTTTTCCTCCCCTATAGGAAGATATCTCTCAGGAGTTCAATGGACAAAAATACCATCACAAATCATATTTTTCTCAAGTCCCTCACAAATCATTTTTTTTATTTTAAAAATATGTTTGAAGGGTATTTATGTCAATTTTCACATTTTATTGTTTTTAAAAATTTGTAATTTTCGTGCAAGTTTAAAATTCAACCAAACATGAACTATTGATTTACACTATGAGTTAACTCCATAAAGTTATCTCCACTCTCACTGTAAATTAGCAAAAACAAACCAAACGAGACCCAAATGATCATCAAATATAAATACTAAGGTCTTGAACACAAGTCACTTTCAATCAAAACTTCTCATCACATTCAAACTCTAACGCAACAATAACATCTCCACACAACTTATAAAAACATCAAACTTAGTGATCACCTTCTTTTTTTATGTGCAGTAACACATAGATTAATAGCAGTATGCCCCTTTAAGTCTCTTCACATATTGCCAGGACGTCGTCCCAGAAATCTCTGCTTGGTTTTGTTGTGCCTCCGACCTCTATTGTTGTGTGTTGATCCAATTTCTAAATCTTTGAGTCTAGGGTTTTCTTTTCTTTTCTTTTTTTGGTGATGTGAAAAGGGGATCTGGGGTTTTGTTTTACGTAACACCTCGAGATGTGTACTCACACACTTAGAGGTGTATCACATAAAGTGACACTCACTCACTTAAGCTTATTAAGTGTACAAAGTGGGTTACTAAAGCACTTTTCTTTGTTTTTTTCTATCAAGGTAAGTAGGTAAAGGAGAAAGTTCACGTGTTTTACACTAATACCAAAAGATAGGCCAAACTCACTCCTACTCAAACTAGTGCACTCGTTGGAGTCTTTTAGATGCACATTGAGTTTCTTGCACTCACATATATGCAGACATTGATGTAAAAATCAACGGTGACAATCAAGTGTGTACTATAAAATTAGCGTATCAAAAGTAGGTCAAAATAACTTTTTTTTTTTTTCTTAAAAAGATAGGCCCTAAAGGGCCTCATCCATCAACACATCTATTTAGGCCTTTGTCAAAAAGTGGATCTAAATAGATCTTTACTTTAGGGAAGTGAAAGGCCCAAAATCAAAATTCATGACTATCTCATGCAAGAAAAAAAAACTCCCTTCGCGCCTGTATTTGTGGGTCTGTAAATCTCTAAAAAAGGCTTCGATATTATTTAAGAGCTCTTAATACTAAAATTTTGTAAGATAAATTATCAAAGTCCAAGTTCACATAGAAGGAAGAGTGAATGAGTAAAAGCTTCATGTTTGGAGTTGAGACTTCGCCAAAATATTAAAATAAGACGGTGTCTGCAATCCTAACTTATAACTCTTTTTTTTTCTAGAATATAATTGTGGGACTATTCTTAACACGTAAGTCTTTTTTACTGGGATTTTGTTTTTTTTAACCACTCGGCATTTGAATTATCGAATACATTGGCTTGGGCTAGCGAAGCCTAAAACCAAAGATGAGGCCCATTTGATACATAATGGGCTGGAACATGCAGTAACAATGGTTACAACTTACAACTCCATATCTCTCTCTCTCTCTCTCTAATGGTTTCTCTCTCTAGAATTGGGAGCACAGAGAGAAAGCTTGTTGACTACGTTCCCCCCATTTCATCATCAACATGCGGCAACCATCCATGATCATCATAAGACAACGACGTGGCGTTCCAATCCCACTGCGGACCACCATCTCTCCGTGGCCCCCACCGCACTCTAGCAAACCCCCCTCTCTTGTCCCCCTCTACACCGACACCTATACTGTAACCTCAGCTGCACTAGATCGAAACCCACACTCACGTGTCGTATTCTCAGAGCCCCACGTTGCCATTTGCCTTCGCTAACCACCAGATCTGCCACGTGTCAGGTGATTATATTTTTGTTTGTTTATTTTTTGAAAATACATATATTGACGGACATTCCCTGTCCCTGGTGTTTTGTGTTTGTCACTACGAGATAAGATTGGGCATAATATATATTTTTTAATGTTTTTGCTGACTAAGTTTTTACTCCCTTTTGTTATTTATATAAATAGTGTAAAATAAGGACACAAGAATTAAGGCAGCCTTTAATTATAATAAGTGTAATTTATATATATGTCTTTTGACATTAAATGAATTGAAGAATCGAAGAATTATAAATATTTAAATTGTATAAAGGTAAAATAGGTAAAAATGCAATAAATACACTCTTGAATTCGAAAAATGATTTATAATTTTAAACATAAAGTTTTCAGTAGAAAGACTTATATAAATTTCAAAAAATCTATTTGGACTCTTTGAGTCCGAACCCAAAGATTTTTTATTAATAATTTAAGATATCTATCTAAGTAAAGACATAATTACCCTATACCCCCAAACACCAATAATGAATTTGAATTAAGAGTTTTTACGTCTTTTTGGTTGTTTGAGTTCGGACTTTTTGAGTCCATCTAACACTACCCTATAAATATATAGGGTAATTAGGTCTTTTACTTAGATAAATATCTTAGATTATTAATAAAAAACTCTTTGATCCCATCTAAAAACTACCCTATAAATATATATGACTGGAGGGTGTATTTTTTATTACAATCTCGATATTAACAATTGAAAAATGACCCGAAATGATTATACCAAGTAGTCTCAATCAAAAGAAAAATTATAAGAAAAAAAATAATAATAAAGAAGGCTAGGGCCAAACATAATATCAATCATGAGAGTGGATTTGTTAATATTACGAAGTATAATGTTAGTAATGTCTAATAGAAATATGATATGTACATGTATAATGTAAATATGCTTTTACATTTTTGCCCTCCCTACTTTTACTCTTTTATCTATGTGACCCATTGTTATTATGAGACATTATCAACGTCACCCTCCAACATTAGCAAATCTCCTCTCATTATAATTATTGAAAAATGCTATGGTAACAATAACAAAGTCATACCGCATGACACATTTGACTCATAAGAACTATCCATGCGACCTTGACTCGCGACCCGCGTTTTATGCATCGAAATTTATGTATGTTTGTACCTCAAATCGCACATAAATAATTTTTATAAATCAATATGTCTTATAATACTGACTTTGTTGTTGTGATTTTAGTACTTCGATCTTAATTATTATGTAAAGCAAGGAATAAATGAGAAGCTTTGCTTTATTTAAAGCCTTTTTGTCTGTTTTTGGTCAAAGCTTTTCAATTATACCATGTACCACTTTTCTAAAAGGAGCTCCAATGTCCATCAATTCTTTTCACCCTTCTTTTTTTTTTAAGAAAATGTGTACATATAATATAGTCTGAAGGTTATGTTTTCTTCACCCTCCACATATCTATATATATATATATATATGAGATGCATGGTAATTTACTATTTTTCACATAGATAGGTATAAGCACATGAGACATTATTTATGGGGACTTAATTAATTTCTAAAAGCTTACAAACGGATGAGTAAGAGCATCTCCAATGCAAATGTGAATTGATGAGAGGTGACTTGATTAGTAGAATATATAGATAGACACCAACCAAGTGGATTAGATGATTCATGGTTTGATATGATGTTACTTGGATAAAAAGTCCAGAGTTTCAAACCTCACAAAGAGAAATTTATTGTTTCTTTTTTTTATCAAAAAATAATAGGATAGGCATTTTTTTTTTTTGGGTACAAAGATGGACATATTTCATCAATGCAAAATGTCTGTCATATAGCAATGTAAAGCTGACGTGACAAAGACAATTATTTCATTTCAGTATACTTTTAGGTTTAATTTGTTTGGTTAGGGATTGAGTTATCTCTCAAAAAATAATTCATACGGAGTTGAAAACTAATCTTGTTTAGTTGTCTTTTTTTATTACTGATTTCTCCCTTGTTTGAATGCTATTTATATCAATTCGTGTTTTTTATTATTTAAAAATTTGAAACCTCCCTGCAAGTTTAAAGTTAAATCAAACATAAAAATATTAACTCCAACGAGATAACTCTGAACTAACATTGTAAGTTAACAAAAACGAACCAAATGAGGCCTTAATTTTAGATATTGTGGTAGAATGTGGTTTGGCAAGACTAGCTTAATTTGACTTTTATGATATTTTTTTTATAACTATGGATTTTCATATCTTTTTTAGTCACTCCTTACTTTAGTTGGACTAATCTCATAGGAGTTAGCTAGTCCCAAGTTCTCCAACCCCATAACCCGGGAGAAATAATAAAAAAAAATGTAATGTAGATGCCAAGAATCGAATCCATGATATCCGTCTCAGTCAAAGTTAGTCGGGCACCCCAACTTCATATCCTGAGAAAAATCAAAGAAATATAACGTAGCTGCCAAAAATCAAACTCATGAAATTTTAAATATTTGAAATAACTAATGTGTTCTAATTAAGTTTTGAGGCTTGTCCATTGAAATATATTTTTTCTTTTGAAAAGAAAACTTAACTTAATTAAACTTATAACTAATTCAGCTCAATAATCATCTCAAGTTTATCAAAATTGAACATATATTTTTTTGATAGTAAAGAAACAATTTTTGCTCCCACCAAAGTTTGAACTCATGACCTTTTACTTTCAAATCTCATACCAAACCATTGGACCACCCAAATTGATAAAAAAAAAAATTGAACATATATTCTTCTTCTCTTAATTATTTTTAGAATATATATTGATATGTTTTTTTGAATCTAGAGTACTTCATTATATCTTTTCGAGTGAAGGGTATAAAATAGTACATACTACTATTTTGGTTGTTAATATTCTAATAATGATGCAGCAATCCCTATAATTAATTAGCCATAATTCACTATAATGAAACTTTTTTTATGAATTTATGCTTGCAATTACAATCACGTATATCAACTAATTAGAAGCCATTGATTACAACTCTAGAATATAGTCTTTTTTATAATATATAAGATAGAATATAGTCTATTTCATTTCAAATTTATAAACACCATCATTAAACAAATTAATGATGTCTATATGTCTAGATAGAATTGAATAACTTTCAACAAGTTTATAAATATGTATAATCATCAAATTAAAGCATGAATAGAAAAACTTTGTACAAACTTATTTTTTTTATGATAAGAAGTTGACCAACTTAATTAAGTAGAACTCCTCACTCCACCATTACCAGTGGAACCCTAACCTACTGCCTTTGACAAATGAAGCCTCATATATATGAATCTCACTAGAGTATATATTTTGGCGAGTATGTACAAACTTATTACTTATTATAGTCAAACGAGACACATTATACATATGGTGACTGATCAACATCCTACAGGCTACACATGAACTTATATAATAGCCAATATAGTTTAATTAATTGTATCAATGTTTAGGAGATCAATTGATTAATTTGTTCGTTTTTTTTTTTTTTTTTTTTGGAGGAAAAGATTAATTAATTTGTTTGTTTCAAATTAATTTTATTTTTCAGGATAAAGCGGTTATGTATATTTGATGATCGATGTTCCATTTCAATTTATTATAAGTGTATATTGAAGATGTATGAACTGAAATTATATATAGTCTCACATGGGTTAAGATTAACTTCAAAAAGAAGTTATACGTAAGTGCGTATGTCTCCCCAATTGAATTATCGAAGCTTTTGAGTTAAAACCTCACACCATTAGTTGAAGGTGTCATATTGCCAATTAATCGAACCTCGACATCCACATCCACACACGACAATACTGCTCCAAAAGCTTCTGCTTGAATCAAGTGGCTCAATTAAACATGTAATTTGAGTTGGACTCAAATTATTGTCCTACATGAATTCATGCAGACACGGTGATTGCACATGAGATTAATTAGTAATTGGATACAAACTACGTTAACGTGTTGTATTCTAATTAGAGTTAATATTTGTGTTGGTTTATGTGTACACGCATGTAACACATATAAATAAGTGAGTACGGTTAAGTGAAAGGACATAGTGTGAAGGTGCTTGTAAGAGGTAATAGTTGCGTCGTAACATACGAGTTATCTGCGAATGAGTACGCGACACTGTAAGATTGAATCTTGTTGGAGTTTCTATTTGGGATTTAGAAAGTGGAGGTTTTTTCTTTAGCGTACTTAATTATTGACAGCAGATTATCTCCTTGTTTTTTGCCGTAGTTTTTTTCCCTGATCGTGAGGTTTTCCACGTAAATTCTTATGTTTACTATTTTCTCTAAGCTTGTTGCCTTTGGATGTATTCATGTGATTGTGATTTTAGGTATTCCGACGTGATTCGTCACAACAGCTTCGTCGAGGCTCCACCTTTTCTTCACTGGGGAATGACAGTCCCTGGCATTCCGTTCTCCCAACTTCACATGCCATCAAAGCAACTACTGCTGTTTGGTATCCTTGTTTGTTTTAATTGAAACTTTTGAAGTAGCTGCCTAGAATTGATTTTGGACCAGACATGAATCTATGGTGGACCATCTAAGTTAGTGATGGCAAACACTCTTTGATGACATATACGTATGATGACATAATAAGCTTACTAGGAAGAGGAATGCTTTTAGGTTCTTTTTTCAGGCCATTGGAATGGCTACAAATTTGTTCTCTAGTGAATGTCAGGGGACCACACTATTGATCAGTTAAAATTCTTCAGAATTTTAATTAATTGTTGAGAAACTCCATTTATTTAAAGAGTACGTAGTGCTATTTAGATTCATAAGTTCGATCGAACTAATAAATAAAGTGAACACAACAATTAGTAAAATTCCTTCTATGTCTCTTAAATATTTGTTAAAATTTTTAAAACCTTTTATAAATTCAAATAAATGTTTATTGTTATGTAAAACAATTAATAAAATGAAATTAAAACACAAGTACCACTAGAACAATTTTAGTATTTAATAGTGGTTTTTAAACTCCTATTAAAGGGGTGTTATCAAATAATACCTAATTGATATGAGTTTTAAAAAATCTCTATGTAATACATGTATTAAAAATTAAAACATAACATATTTTCACATGACATTTAATAACACTCTATTTAATAGATTTTAAAACCTCCATTAAAGACTAAAAATGTATTTAATAGAGGTTTTAAAACCTCCATTAAAGACTAAAAATGTTCTAGTGTACAAAGCTTGCATATATGTAAAAAAATATATATGTAAACAATAAATCTACTTGGACTCATAACTCCGGACTCGTAGGGGTGTTTTTAAAATTTTCACAAATATTTAAAGGGTATCAAAAAATTTTATAAAGTGATTATGTTTGCTTCATTAATTACTTGAGGGTGACTTTGAAATTCAAAAAACTTTTGAGTCCGGACTCATGAGTCTAAATATCACTACCCATATGTAAAACAAAAAATCTGTTTGGACTCTTTGAGTTCGGACTCACAGATTTTTTTGTTAACAATTTAAGATATCTACCTAAGTAAAAGACCTAATTACCCTCTACCCTCAAACACTAATAATGAATTTAAATTAAGGGTCTTTATGTCTTTTTGATTATTTGAGTCTGGACTTTTTGAGTCTATCTAGCACTACCCTATGTAAAATACATATGAAGAGACTTACAAATTAAAGAGGGTGGTTGAGTGATGATGTTTGATGAATTTATGTTAAGGTAGGGATTTTATTGAAGTTGGTGAAGCAAATGTGTACATTATATGTACACCACATTACAAATTTGGCACTCACTCATTGAACTCTCTATCTGTCAGCTTTTACAATCAAAAGCAAAGTGAGATTCCTGTGGCCCGGCTTTTATTCCTTTTAAATTCCTACTAGCACATGCATTTACATTTTGTTTAGCAGACAAAAACCGTTCTTCTAGTACCACACACCACCTAGCTGCCACTACCTCTACTTAGGCACCATTAGATTTTCATTATCACTCACTGTAATATGGGGTTTTGTCATCTAAATTAGTTAACCTTCTTAATAGCTCAAAGTGACTTTTCACGAGCCCTATATATCTGAAGTGTCAAAAGGTCCCCAACTTTCAAAATAAAGGCTTAAACCTGAGATCTCTAACTTAAGATATTGAGTTCCACGAAAAATATCCATGCTAATTATTATATCATGCTAGCTAACTTGGTTCCATAATGGTAAAGGCAAAAGCGGGATTGTGTAAGTTAAGCGTTCGACCTCGGTTTCGATTCTCATGCGTAGTAAGATCGTTCAAGCCACAAAGTTCTCACTACCGATCGATAGAGTCAGGGCGTCGTGAAATTATTGAAGGTAACCTGTTCAACACCAACGATTATCAAAAAAAAAGAAAACTAGGCTAGCTTATAAATCTTTTTTTACAACTCCAACGCACCTGAGTTGAACCTGTTGGGATCCCTCCTGACTTAACCTTTAGCAAGTGTGAAAGTGTGATGCATCGATCGTCCATCACACTAAAGATGCTTTAATTGGCACGTGCTTGGTTATAAATCTTTTTAATTATATATGTTTTAATATTTAGTTTTATTATTGTGTGATATCATGTTTATTATTAGAAATGGGAGATTGATCATATAAATATTCTATCTAACTGATTAATTTTTTGTATGTTATGTAATACTACTATTTACCCAACATTTTCTTCAATATTTAATTGGAGTGTGTTTTGACGAGTGAGTGCACATCATGAACAAAAACTCTTCCAAGAAAAAAAGATATGAAAGTAGTGAAGTGCTTAACTTGGACGACAGTTACGTCCTTGTCAAAATGAATAAAGGGAGTGAGAAAGAAAAAAGAAGAGCCTCTTTTTACATATTCGATTTCTCTCAATCAATTGCCTCCATATCATGCCTAACATTAATTTTGTACATGTTTCCTTTAAAACTTATAAATGTGTTGGCGTGGACGACTATAGTACAGTGAATGTGAATCACATTATTAATTTGTGTTCCTAGCTATTCACCCAAAGATCGTGGACTTGCAAAACTCATTAATTTAATTAATTAAGGTCATAGAAAGTTAGTGAAATTAATTAGATAAAAACCTATGTTAGTACATTTTTTTATTGTAATTGTGAACATGAAACTAGTATATATATTCTTCCAAGTGAGCCCTACTGCCTATTTATGTCATTCGTGCATATGCATACAAAAGCTCCCCTAGCTACCACACGAAAAAAAAATAATAATAATAAAAGGAAATTGCACGGTCCCTACTCCCTTAATTACATGTTTCAAGTTCGAATTCCGAGAATGGAAAAACATTAAAAACTCATGGCTAGAGGCGGTGCCGCCTATGTGGTCCTACGTTTCTCGAGTCTAGGATTAATTAGTTGGGGCTATGGCTCGAATATTCTGACAATAATCAAAAGAAAAGAAACTAAACCTCATCAGTACGCCCTTAAATTAAGGCCTCAAAAAAAGTATACCCTAATTCAATTAAACATATATAATCCATGATCTCGTTTCTACTTTCTACACATATAGATAATATATCGATCTCTTGAATTGAATTATATGTTTGATTCCTAACATACATGCATGCAAATATATATGTTGAATAGAGGTATCTTATTCAAATAAGGAAACGTAATCTATACTTAGCTTTGAACTAATTGGTGGCCCAATGGTTTGATATGAGATTTAGAAATAAGAGGTCATAGATTCAAAACCTTGGTGGGTGCAAAGTTATTTCTTTCCTAATAAAAAAATGTATGCTTAACTTTGGTGTCCTTCAAAAGGAAACACAATTTGCATCAGATTATTTTTAGAGAGAATAAGAGCATCTCCAATAGTAACATAGATTTAGATCATGATTTGGTGCAACATCATGGATGATAGACATTCACCTCTTAAAATGATCTCCAATGGTAATGTGGATTTAGACCATGGATTGATGAGTTGATACTTTTATTTTCAATTTTCATAATATTAATAAAGGCTTGAAAAAAATAAAAACTTTAAAAGAATTAATAATGTTGACGTGGTAGTCTACCATAATGTCTAAAAGTAGACATTGTAGTAGACACCCTCCACTTTGATTTCATGCCACATAAGATGTACTACATTATAAATCCATGGTCTAATTGGATAACATTTTTTGGATTAGATGTGAATTATATCCTAAGTGGATCTATTTCCACCTCAATCCATAGTCATATTGGAGATGATCCGAAAAAGAGAGGAGAAAAGAACGAGAGAGAAATAACGTGCATTGTGTCCATATATATTCTCTCTTAATATGGAGCCATGGACCATTGTTGCTATCATTCCCATGGCATGCAGCTCTAAAAGAAATTCTCTTTTTATAACTAGAGTACTCTAGAGCTTTCCCAACATAAACCAATACATGGTGCTACGTATATATATATTTATACATATCTATATACAATAACCATATCACATGCGCAACTCTTAGCTTTTGTAGCTAGTAACCATCAGATATATAACAGTGCTACATATATATATATATACATGCAATAATTCCTCATTTAATTTAGGTCCCCCATGTAAGTCCTATCTAATAACAACCAATAGATCGATACCTATAGCTAGATTATAGCACCAGTGGTACTGCGTACACTATATATATACATAGATACACCAAACAAAAGCTACAACAAACTAAAGGGTCTCCACTTTTGATACCATGATCATTGTCATTTTTAGGGACCATTTCGAAACAATAACTCAATAATATATATCTTTAAAACTTATGAAAAAGTTTCATCAGGATTAGAGTAATTAAGCCCAATAAATAGACAATATATATACATGTATATATGTCTAACTAAAATGAAGATTACATCAAGTTTAAAAGAGAAATAACATACACCATTATATATGCGTAACGTGTGTGGTAAAAGTCATGTCAGCTAGCATAGAAAAAAAAAAAAAAAAAAAAAAAAAAAAAAAAAAAAAAAAAAAAACTTTGTATGTAGTGCGAAAAGAAAGAGAAAGAATTTCTAATTAAATTGATGATGATCTCATGTACTTTATACGTATATATACGCATATTTCGTTTGAATTCGCAGCCTCATCAATTGATCACAACTCAACTAAACAAAGTCTTTTCCTAAATTAATTGATGGTGAACTTCACTAATTAATTCCACTTGCATCTTCATGCATGTGATGTCCTCCTAAATTATCCATACCATTATTATTATTCATGCACTAGAGAAACAGAAAATCACAAAAATATATGCATGTACACTCACATTGGATGTCCGTAGATTTGTATATTTCATATTTGTCACATTTAAATTGACGGTGAATTAATCCTACTTTATCTTTTAATTCATCAGAAATATTGAATCCCACCTTTTTCTTTTTTTTTGCCAAATGTATTATGTTCATAACCCAAAAACGGTACAAAAGTACAAAATGATCTATTACAATGAAGATAATAAATAGATATTATTACATTCCAATGACCTCTAGAACTAATGACCAACTACGCACACATAGTGGGGAGGTGTCACTTCTCAATAATGTGACCCGAGTAAGCTGATTAGGTAGCGGGAAAACTTAGCAATATACGGATTTTGGTGGACTTGGAAGGTTTCATGGGAGTTAGTTGTTGGTTGGTGCACCACGGATGGTTTGTCGTATAGCATGCGGAGGCTCGCGCTTGCACATGGGTAAATCGTATGTGGCATGGATGAGGCAGCATGTATGGGCGTGGACAAGGTCGTGCCTTGGCACGCGCCTAGGCACGACTCCTAGGCAGGGAGCATAGTGGCGCCTTGGCACGAGCAAGGCGCGCCCTGACAGGTTCCTTTGGTACATTCCTTGGCGAGAGCACAGTGGCACCTTGGCACGGGCCTTGGCACGAGCAAGGCCGCGTCTTGGCAGATTCATTTGGCACGAGCAAGGCACGAGCAGGGCCGCGCCTTGGCAGATTCCATCAGCACGATCAAGGTCGTGCCTTGGCACAAGCAAGGCATACCTTGGCAAGGGTTGACAAATCTTGACTTAGGCGTTGACTAAGTCAAAGTACGTTTGGCCTCATTTTTGGATGTTCCCTATTGGAGTTGGGGAAACGGCTTAACATCTACTATAAGGAGGGTGACTCTCATAAAGGTGGCATGGGCAAGGAAGCAAGGAAGACCCTCGAGCATGCTTTGGGCAACCATACCAAGGCAAGACCTATGGTGCTGGCCACCTCGAGCCGGTGGGACTCGGACGGACCGAGCTCCGGCTAGCACCCAATTAAGTGCCTAGGCGCACAGGTAGGCACCACCAATCAGACCCTGTCCCTTGAGCAAGGCAAACTATAGGCTTGGATAGACCAAGTCAAGTGCAGTTACAGGCGATTATGTAACTACTTTGGTCATGGCTCATGACATGACCAAAGCATGTCCCAACAACTTCCAGGCACTATGAGCATGTGCCAATTGACCAGGGGGTCAAGATGGTTATGGAACCAAGTGGCAACAAAGGAAGAAAGCAGTTAGGTGGTTGTTTTAACACTATATGGGTGTGGTGGTTTACTTAGTTTCGAGTAATGTACATAGGACATGTGTCCTCAGCAATTATGTAACTAACTTGGTTGTTTTGCTATAAAGCCAAGACATGTAAGCTTGTGAGAAACACGAGTTCATGCATAGAGGCATGAGATGTATGAGATACTAGAGTTGTAATCTCATTGAACTAAGTAACAAACTTTATTTGTGCCATTGTTGTTGTTCAATTAAGTTTTCGTTGGTGTGTTGAACTAAGGCGGTCCTTATATACTACGAGTTGGGTTAGGTGAGAAAAATTTTCTTATGGTAAATCTCTCACTTAACTGCCCCGTGACATAAATCACTATGCATGGAGGATTATAGTTGAACTTACGCAATTGAATATATATATATACTTAATATTATTCTTGAAATTAATGATAGATTTATTTGAAAAGTACTATAGTTGGGTCAATTTCAAATTGTGGTGGACCCGGTTGACCAAAATCCAAAATGTGCAATGGGATCAACATGTAGTAATAATATTGTTGAGAAATTAAACTATATATATATAGCATGATTTCCCAATTGTCCTTTTAGAGGGATATCGATAAATTAAAGAAAATATGTATTGATCTCCATCTCTCTAGCTAGCTAGCTCTGATCTATTAGAGGAAATTAAAGATAAAAAGGGGTTGCCCTGGCTAGTGAAGGCAAACTCTTTACTATTCCGTTGACTTTGTTGTGGACGGTCATGATTGATCAAACACTTGTGCTTCCTCAAGGGGACAAGAGATCATCACCTTTGTTATATATCTAGGGCCCGAAAAGAAAAGAAAAAACAGAGGAATGAAGGGTCTGATGTAAAAGAATGGTGATAGAGCAACTTTTGCACACCAGCTGCAGGTGCAGCTTTATATTACCAACCCACTTACACATATAGTGAGGAATTGATATATCTGATCTCCCAAATATATATATATATATATATATATATATATATATATATATATATATATATATATATATATATATATTGTTAAGAAAACTATACTGGTTGTTATATTTCTGTAGTGAAAAAAGTTTGGTATTCATGTGTATAACATAGAAGTGTTGATATTGGTTATATAATAATAAAACTATAATATAGAAGTCCAAAATTCCCTAATATGATAGCTATCCGTTGATTAAAGTCTTGTTTGGTTAGGGGTGGAGTTATCTCCTAAAAGATAACTTACAGAGAGTTGAAAATTAATATTTACCCCTCATTAATGACCATTTTATTACCCATCTCTCTTTTGTTTGGAGGCTATTTTTGTCAATTCATATTTTTTTATTGTTTAAAACTTTGAAACTTTCCCGCAAGTTTAAGTTGAACAAAACATGAAAATATTAACTCCAATGAGTTAATTCCAAGGAGATAACTATGAATTAACAATGTAAGTTAGAAAAACGAACCAATTAAACAAAGCCTAAGTTTGATTATTTTTTAAATATCATTTGGTCCATGAACTTTCACATTTTTGTTGATTTGGTCTTCAAGCTTTCATCAGTTCACTTTTGGCCATCGGACTTTCATTTTCCTTTACTTTTGGTCTTTTTGTTAAGTTGGGAGAATAACGGTTACCAATGAAACAGTTCACAGTTGATTTTTTCGGGGTGATGAATCAATTGTGAACCGCTCGTGAGTTGCTTGTGAAACACTTTGTTAGCGACCGTTACAGTTCAAACTTAACAAAATGATCAAAAGTAAAGAGAAATGAAAGTTCATGGACTAAAAGTAAACTGACGAAAGTTTGAAGACTAAATTGACAAAAGCTTGAGAGTTCAAGATCAAATGATACTTTGTGCCTTTTTTTAAAAATATATATATATATAAGTTGGAGTTGAGAGAAAGTTCATATGCATCCTCCTTTCAACAATTTAATTTTTTATTTTTTATTTTTTTTTCTATTTTAAGTATTTATTTATTTGTGTTATTGATTATTTCAAGGAATATATTTATTCCCCTATTTATTGGATTTATTTATAGTTTGGATTTGACCAAAATAACAATTAAGTGCATTTGAATTCTTTCTTGGTTAATGAAGGGTTGTTTCAATGTATTTAATCTCTGTTTCAAATCTTACACCATCCATTTGGTTCCGCAATATCATTTATACAGATCATTAATCTTCTTTTTATATATAGATCATAGGTTCACAAATATTGCAGGTCTAGCACCATTCAAATACCTCTCTTAGAGTTCTTCACACACAAATACAATGTTGTGGCGATTGTTGAGCTGTATGACACTCGAAAACGTAGCAGAGATCTTGCAGTGCTATCAACAACTTCACATCTCTATGTTCGTTATTGTGATGATTGTTCAAGATGTTCGTTGTGTGCATGATTTATAACTAAATATTTTTGATCCTCTATTGCATATATTTCTTTCTACGAAATATGGGTTGATTATTATGAATTGTAAAAAATATATTACTATATATTCATGTATATTAATTTATTAATTTTCTCTTTAAGTTTTAATAATTTTTGCACTTAGTGCAGAAAATCGACAAGTTAATTAATAAATACATCTAGTTCATTCATAAGAGGATTAGTTGTTGTATAGCTAGCTCAATTTTTTTGATATATATGGTTACTTATACAAGAAGTTGAAGATTTGACTCTCATGATATATTGGAAGTTACTTACAGGCTGATAAATTTATCTCTTTCTTATATATGCTCAATCTTTCGATGTATGTATGGTAATAAACTTATACAAGAAGTTGAGGATCGAGTCTCATCATATATATGATGGAAGTAACTCCTCCATGAATCACATTTAACTGATGTGTGACTATTTTTTAACCCACACATCCCCAACGGCTAGCATTTTTAATTGTTGTTAATTTAAAGCTTGTGCATGCATATATCGATCCAGTTAACAAATTGACGTTTAATTTATTTTTTTGGAGATTTATGGTAGAGTTGGGGAATATATATATATAACAATAATTTGTATGGTCTCCAAAAAGAAGGAAAGGGAAAGATGATGAGAAAGCAAGCACAAACGAGAGGATTTTGAGTTGTTAAGAATGGTGTAAGTCAAGATTCTCACACAATACATATATATAGGACACATTGTGTTATAGGGGGACCCATACATATCTATAAATCTTATTGTAGTCCTATTAATATTATAGGTGAAAACAGCCCAACCTTTAATTCATTATTGTGAATGATATCTGCCCCCCTAAGCTTTAGAGTTTGGACCTTGGATACCCTATTGAACAAAGAGACATGGAGACATAAAGATTTTTTTTTTTTTTTTTTTTTTGTCAAACAGACATAAAGATTGATAGAAGGAGAGAGAGACAATGGAATTTGGCAGCTTGTTTTATGGGGAAAAAATCTCATGAAGTTACTTGAAGCATGATTTTAATTGATTTAATTTGGAAACTTTGTATGGTAAATTTCAATGATTTAATTACTTATTGGTTTTTTGGTGGGGTACTTTTAATTTTAATATTCTTGTCATTCATGTACATATATGTTACACGACAAACTAAGGAATAAATCAAACGCCGTTGTCTCTTTGCCATGCATCTCGAAATGGAGTGTAAAAATTTTATATTTCCTTTTTAGGAATTTTGTTGTTTCTAATCATGGTTTTAGCAAAACAAAGTTAGATTATAGGTAAAAGGATCAAACAAAAAAGGTCATACCATTGATTTTGTAAAGATATAGTTGGAGAAAAGAATCTTGATCATGGACTGTATCTCTTTAATCTAAAGTTAAATCCTCTTTGATATTAACAAATAGAGGATTGATCCAACTTGTATATATCTTTATATATTTCACTATTAAAATAACGTAAGATCGATCAAATTATCTCAGCCTCAAAAAAAAAAATAAAAATCAAACCTCATTTTGTAAAAAAAAAAATGAATTATCTCACATAAACTAATCTCACCGTGTGGATGCGAACCGCAAAAGAATACTAAGCAATTAACAAAACACATCGACTATACAAAACTTAAAGAAGAACGAGAGGCCTCTAAACGATAATAAAAGCTCTTTTTAATTAATTTTTTTCTATTTCATTAGTTTTATATTTTTGAGAAAAAAAAAAAAAAACTTAAGCATTCAATTATGTTTGATTATAAAATATCTTATTTTGTTTTTATGATTAAGATTTTAAAAAAGAGTGCATAAAATTTTTAAACACTTAAATAACTCCCCTACCTTGTTTGATTTAATTCATTTTTTTTCCAATAAAAGATATTTTTTAATACATCGAATAAGTGTTGTTGAATGCAACGTTTTCAAAACTTAAATAATATATAATTGACATATTACAAGATATATTTTAATTTAAAAATTCATGTGTAATAATTTATTTAAAAATACAAACTTAACAATGCAGTAACCAACATATCATTATATCAAATTTGTTTAACGAATATTTAATTACTTAGGTGTTGATTTCGTATTTAATATGTTTTGACATTATATTTATCAATTACGTTGGTCGATGTTGTTTAATAAAGAAAAAACTTCTTTCTTTTATTATTCTTATTATAACGATTTGCCTATATTCGGATGGCATCATTTGCAAAATCTTTTTACTCCTAATAGAAAAAATCAATTTAAAGTGAATAGAAAAAATCAATTTAAAGTGAATAGTGAGAGATGATGCCTAATTGTTGTTGCACCTCAAATAAATATGAGTATATACGGTATGGTAGATTATACATCGATTAAGTATTAAAAATGTGAATTTCAACAATATTTAAATTGGTATGTATATTATGGAATATATACACAACAATTTATTATTTATATTTTATTTAATTATATTTAGATAAATATCTATATATAATAAAATAAAAAATAAATAGAGATATTTATTAAAATCTTTATTTTCTAATAACTTTATGTTAGTCTTGAATAAAATTTGCAATACTAATAGTAATGAAAAGTTAACCAATATAATTACACAACATCGAAACTTGTTATTGAGTATCATAACAATCAATAAACATAACCATCTTTAGTTCTTTGCAATAATATAAAGTTATTCATATAAAAAAAATTACCGTATAATAATAATAATAATAATAATAATAATAATAAACTTAATATAGAGGTATTTTTTTTTCAGTTATTCGGTACGCCGGGCCCTACGTAACCCCACAGCTCTCCCTATAATATTCTCGTCCCCACCAGGAGGAAATGATGATCAGAATGTCTGACAGGAGTCCTTGACCGTCTGATGGGATTGACCGAGTCAGAGAATGTTGGGTGCGCGAGCGAGTCCCGATGGGGGCTGAGCCGGGGAGGCAGTGGGCTCGGTGGGTGGTGCAGAGATTGACACCTATATGCCCCGCACTGCCTCGCACCCTCATTGGACCACCTCTGCCGCCAACTCTCGCTTCCCAATATATAATAATCATCTAATTAATATTCTTAGTGTTTTTTTTTTTTTTTTTTTAAGTAACACAATTTGACGACATATGGTAATTAGAGTAGTAGATTTTGTGCACATTAGTGACTCTAATGATGACTTCTTTGAAAAAGAAAAAAAAAAAAAGGTCAAGCGTTGCATTGGTTATAGTCTTATATATGATATTGGTTATAGGGCTCGAATCTACTAATTATCTAGCTAGGGGGTGGTTCTTTTTGTCCTACTAATTGTAATTAAAAGATTTGATGAAGAGTGGACAAAGCTAATTAGTTAATAGTCTTATAAAATTTAATTAGATGGGTGACAAAGGTGAGCTATAGTAGTCCAAGTGACTTGCATAACTATATATATATAAGAAGACCTGAATTATTTTTTTAAGATTTATACGGTAGACTTAGACTAAATATCATTTAAAGTTCTTAATATATGTTATGTATTTTAAAGTATCAAAACTTTGGTTATTGAGTGCGAAAAGTTAGACCTAAGAGACGTCCTTAATCGCTTTAGTATAGTGGTTATCAATATCAATTATGAACACTACAACAACAACAACAACATAGCCTCAGTCCCAAATTAATTGGGGTCGGCTTATCTGATGTAGCGCGTCGCTAGGTGGGAACGCCTCAATGTTTATATATGTTTGATCCATTTCATGAACAATGACAAAAGTTTTACGCTGGCTGTTAACTTATCGCAACATTCATCCATTTTTCAATAATGAAAAATGAGCTTAGGGTCTCCCTCCCCCACTTTTTCGGGTATGAAAAATGAGTTCGAGACCTCCCTTTCCCATTTTTCTGTATGAAAAAATAGGCGTTAATTAGAGTCCTCCTCTTTTATTCGGACTTGGGACCGGTTATGTAGCGCAAATAATGTACAACATAGGTGGAGTTAATTTTGAACACTACAGATCGATCATTAAAAAAACGTATTTCTTCTTTATTTTAAAATAATGAGAAAAAATTTATCAAAAGAAAAAGATATTGAGAAGAGTTTATATCTCAAAAAAAAAAAAAAAATATATTGAGAAGGGTTCGTTCAAAAGTACACATATAATTTTTTATTTTCTTGCATGAAATTAACCAAAGTTTGTAAAGACATAGTAAAAACTAAGGTAACTAATAAAATATGTTTAAAGGTATATAATTGTTTTGATTAATGTAGGACTTGTCGCATAAACTTTGATTGACTTCATCAGCTTTACAAGCTGGCATCGATCTTGACACCTTTGCGAAAACCTTTTTTTGAGTATGATGCATCAATGAGTCATCCTTATTTTATCATTCTTGCTAGAAATATATTATAAGATTTTATCAATTCATGTAATAAATAATTAGGACTCAACCTATCCCCACAACTTAATTAATTATGCTTAAAAAATTTAATAAATAATTGCAAAATTTTTATTAATTGGAAAAGATATGACGTTTCGATCTATAGTGCTTACAAAATATTATTAAACTAATTCTATTACAAAACATAAATAAAATAAGGAGACAAATTTAATCTCATAAATACCCTAAATGCATTTGAAAACTAAAGTATTAAACGGGTGGATTGGTTTGGGTATCCGTGATTGCTAATTGGTTATATTTATTTTACTTTTCAACATTCACGACACACGTATTAATTTAAGGGTAGTGCTATTTGGACTCGTGAGTCAGGACTCAAAACTTTTTTTAATTTCAAATACATCTTCAAGCAATTAATGAAACAATCATAATCACTTGTAAAATTCCTATTATACATCTTAAATATTTACAAAAAATTTAAAAACCTCCCTATGAGTCCGGACTCATGAGTTCAAGTAGATTTATTGCTAATTTAACATGTTAGACATAAAAGAATAATCTCACATCGATTGATTAAAAAAAAGGATGACATGTATAATTAAGTTTAGGATGAACTCCAACTTGCTTTGACATTTTAGAGAACTCACTCTCTCTCGAGCTGAAGCCTACAAGAAGCAACTAATTTATCTAACTCTTTAAATTTGGTTCGCGCTTAACACTTGCAAAACTTTACAATACAAATTAATCGATCTATTACATTAACTACATTGGGAGAAGCCTTTAAATTTAAAATCCGACCTCAAGATAATTAAAAAGCTGAGTCGCATTCACTCAACCTAATCTCATTCCTTTCTATTAAATACTTGATATTATTTTTCACATACATCATATATTATAACCCAAAGTTATGTTACTCATCTAACTTGTGTTCAAGCTAGTCTTGCCTATTTTAGTTGCGTGCGAGAGGAGAGAGGCGTGCGAAGACAATCGCAGTCTTGTATATTATAATGAAGATGTCAATGCCCAACTTTAATTACAACCTGAAATTGAAATTCCTATGCTCTAAAATTGATGTAATAGGTGAATTTAGGAACGTGATACGTAATTAACCTCCTGACAAAAAAAGTTTCGCCTTATATATATTCTTTTTTCTTTGATAAAAAAGAAATAACTAACTATATATCCCATATATATCCTTTCTATATATATATATTATATATATATATATATATATATATATATATATATATATACCTCTGTCTTTCATTATATATCTTTCCAATTCGCAGTTATAAATATCTAGTGGTTTGTATTTTGCGTTTTATAATAAAAAGCACAACTAATGAAAGCTTGAGACTGTAATTAAATAAATATGCAATTTTACCTACAAAAGTGAGCTTGAAGGTAACTTAAGTCCACAAATGGTGCAAAGAAAATCTTATTGAAAAGAGACATCCAATTAACCTTTTAATCCTTTCATAAGTTGGTCTAAATTAGTCAAAGAGTCATTAGCTCAAATTAGTCAAAGAGTCATTAGCTCGAATCCTAAAAGATTAGACATTTTTTTCTTTTTTTTTTTTTTTTGATAAAATACAAACGGCGGATGCAGTGAGACATAAATGAGCATTATAACTCAGATTGATGCAAAAGTTTTGTGTTTGATTTTAGTATCTACATTATATTATCTTGATTTCTTTCGAATTACAAAATTAAGGTGTCCGATTTACTCTTATAAAGCATCTCCAATAGTAACATGGATTTGGACTATGAATTGATGTCACATCATGGATGTTGCGAAGATGTCTATATCATGTGACACTAAATAGACATTCATCTCTTAAAATAATATTTAATGGTAATGTGGATTTAGACTATAAATTGACGAGTTGACACTTTTATTTTCAATTTTTATATATAATATTAATAAAGGCTTGAAAAAAATAAAAATTTTAAAATGATTAATAATGCCGATGTGAGCGGTCTACCACAATATCTAGAAGTACACATCATAGTAGACACCCTCCACTTTGATTCCATCCCACATATGATGGACATTATCAATCCACGATTTCATTGGAGAGTATTTTTTGGGTTGAATGCAGTATTTCCACTTTAATCTATGATCTCATTGGAGATGCTCTAAGATCAATAGAACTAAACTAAAAAAAAACTGAAAAAAGTTTGGACACTTAATTATCATTATAAAAAAAAATACAACTGAATAAAACAAAGAAGATATAATATACAATTGAATTAAAAAAAAAAAAAAGAGAGAACATAATGATAATGATAAGAGTACTGGAGAAATCAACCCAACAAGTAACCGGGTACCTCCCCAACCCAATCCCCCAACCGGCACCGCCGGTAATTTCTCCATGTATTCACACTTTTACTATCTTACCCTCCAAACACCACAATATTACCACCAACCCATCACACTCACCTCTCCACTCCCCCTTATAAAACCCCACAACAACAACAACAACAACAACAACAACACCCAACACAAACACAAACGCAGACACAGACACAACGCAGACCGTTATAGTTAACAGTGACAGTATTAGTAGCGAAGCAGCAAACCCGCTATATATTATATATTATATGGTTGAGTACTTGGTTTCAGCGATAGCGGGTTTTTTAGAGAGTACTCTTTGATGGAAATTGTTGATCGAAAATTCATGTCATCGTCGCAGTCTCCATCGCATTCATCATCATCACAACAAGAATAAGAGAAACCAACACGGAGATCTGCGAAAAACGCAGGCGGGGCGCGGATCCTGCCGCGGAAGCTAGCTTAGCTAGAATGAGCTGATTGTTGAATATCAGTTACTTATTCTTCTAATAATCACCAGATGGTTTTGCATCCGATTCGCGAAAACTTTGAAGACATTGCAAAGAAAAAGAGGGCGATAATGTGTATTAAAACATTGTGTTGCAGCAATGGATGGTGCTACGGCGCCTTCTGGCGGCGCGTCGATGGCCGAAACCCCATGTAAGCTTAGCTACATTTGTACATGTGTATGCATGCATGGATGGGTTTATGTATGTATGTATGTGTTGGGTACTGTTTGGTTTGGATTATTTGCTTTTGATTTGTTTGTGTGTTTTTTGGCTTGTTCTGTGTTGCCCATTTTTAACTTGTCAGGTTCTTCCTCTGTGAAATATATTTTGGGGTTTTGTTTTCTTTTGCAGAATGTGTTGTTGTTGTTGTTGTTGTTGCCGTGTTTTTTTTGGGCAAACAACAACAACAACAACATAGCATCGGTCCCAAATTAATTGGGGTCATTGTATAAAATCAAACTTTTTCATTGTGCTCGATTAAGGGCAATTGATGGTGAGCTTTTCCAAACCATCCAACAACAACAACAACAACATAGTCTTAGTCTCAAATTAATTGGGGTTGACTAAATGGATCACCTCTTTCAGTGTGCTTGATTAAGTGCAATTGATGGTGAGCTTTCCAAACCATCCAAATCCTTCCTAATTGATGAGTCTCATATTAATTTTGGTCTACCCGTCGAATTTCCCCTTTATTTTTTTTGGGCAAACAAAATAATGAGAATGATAAATTCCCTTTTTTGGAAAAAAGAAGAAGAATTTATGGTGCTAATTGGGGTTTGAATGCCTAGAAATTAAAAGGGTAATTTTGATTTTTGCTAATGTCTGTAAAAGAGTAATTAAAGTTGGGTTCAACTGAGATTTGGGACTTAATTTAAGTGTTCTAGCTAAACCACTTTGGATTTGGATTTCCCTTGTTTTGTTTTGTTTTTTATAAAAATCACAATTAGAAAGAACAAATTTACTTAAAAAAATTGTGGTGGTATTATGTTTAATCACAGGTTATTGACTTTGGAGGATGCATACTTAGAAGAGCAAATTGGTGGTGGTGGTGGAATTCAGAAGATGTTTCAGCAAGTTCATATGTTGGGAGATGGGTATGTATGGAGAACTTTTTTTTTTTTTTTTTTTTTTTCATTTTTTTGCAATTTGAGTGATTACTTGTGATCTTTATTTTGCTTTTGTTTGTCGTCGCTTTTCATTCGTTATTATATATGATCATGAACTTCTCATGCATCGTAAATTAACTTAATCACGCTTCGTAATTATCATACCTTTTGCATATAATTTCATAGTTAAAAGCGCGAAACAAAAATTTCTCAAAGGGTAGAGGCTGATTTTTACTTTTGCTTTTCCTTTTGTCTTTAGAATCATAGGACAAACTGCTTTAAGTGGGGAGCACAAATGGATGTTCTTAGATGCTTTGTTTGGAGAGTGGAATCCCAAGGGTTCCTTCTACAATCAAGAAACTTTCCAGGTATCGTTCTAATAATGCCGAGCTTAATTTCTCCAAATGTTGTTAAAATTCGATTTTTTTTCGCGTACATTTTACTATCGACGTTGGGGTTTTAACTTTTAACCAATGCTGCATTTTATATTTGAGTACTTCAAGTAGACAGCTTGGTTTTTACTCTTTCTTTCTCATTCATTCCTCATCATTTACTTCTCTTAGTCTCTAGCTTTCGTCGACTTATGTGAGCATCTCATATCTTTTGCAGGGAAGTAATTCTGAGTTCCATCAACAATTCTCTTCTGGAATAAAGGTGTGTGTGATCATTTGTTGATAGTTCACCTTGAGATATGTAAATTTTCTAATAAATCTGTCATAGTCTCCCTGCATCTTTTTCCTTGCGGCTAGTCGTTTTTTCAGTTCAATTAGTAATGCACCTCATCAATCATTCGACTCTATTTTGCAGACCGTTGCAGTCATTTCGGTGGCACCTCAAGGTGTTGTGCAGTTTGGATCCACCCGGAAGGTACGAAATGTTTACAGTTAAATCGCCTTCTTGCCGTAGGATTATGCTAGTATATGGCAATCAAAATTCTTTCTGGTTGGTAATGCATGAGTTAGTAAAATGCAGTTGGCTTTTCGTTGTTACTATTATCTTTTATCTTCAAAATCATGTCTTTTTACCTTTTACCGCCACTGACGTCTAGCAGTCGTAGCAAACACGTTCTGCTTCAACATTGCGTTGTGAGCTTATTTTTGCTTGAAATGCTGCAGATTCCGGAGAGGTTGGACTTTGTGAATCACGTTAGAAGTTCATTTGCGAGTCTACAAAGCGTTGATGGATTACTCACAGGAATTGCACCGGCATCTCTTAGCAGTGGGATATTTGACTCTAGCAGGATAGTTGCATCGGTAGTTTCTTCTACGAACTATTCTTCTAATTATGAGAACAAAAAAATCATGCAAGATGGCAGAAACAAAGATCTGCTGGTTCATCCCGAGTCTTCGCCCTTGAATTTGGGGTTGCGAAAAGGCAGCATAAGCCAATTTCCTAATAGTACTGCACAAGCTCAAGTCATATTATCACAGCCAAAAATGCAGTTGCCGCAGGGTTCATCTCAGATTCCCTTCAGCACCTCTAACAGCTCTGCTTCCCAAATTCCCAGCTCAAGTACCCGGAGCAGTGGAGGTTCGAACGGAACTTTGTCGGGCCAACAAATGCCATCTGGAATGGGAAAGCAGGAGTCTCCAAATGCACACAAAGCTTCTTCTTATGTGAATTCATATCAAAGTTTTCAAGGGGAGGAAACTTTGGCTTGCCTGTACTCCTCGAGTGGATTGCTTAACTGCGTAACTAACACAACAATGCCTCATGTTAACAAGAACATCGAGCATGGTTCGTGCAGTCTAACGGGCGCGCAACTTTCTTCTCCATTGCTCCGTGACACTGAAATTGGTGAACTTCCAAGTAGTAGTTACAATGGTTTACATCCATTTCCTGGGGAGTTCAGACAAGTGAATGCTACTGCAATCCCGTCCAAAGCAAATGGAATTGATAATTTGTCCCAATGGATTGCAGAATCACTTCAACAAGGCAATATTGGTTTGGCTGCGTCGCTTGGTGATTTTACGCCGCAAAGGGTTGGAGTTGCTTCTGCATCATCTGATTTAGTAGGAAGTGAGGTTGTTAGTGGTGTTCCAATCAATTGTCCTGCTACTTCTGTTGAGAACTCCTTTACTACCAACGCCATAAACTGTTTGAGTTCTGGTTTTGATGGGAAAGACAAGTCTGTGAATCCTACAGCACAACTTCCGGTGGATAATGATCTGTTTGACAGTTTGGGACTAGATTTCAGGCAGACCCAGAACAAGGGGTTTTGGGATGACATTATGTCGAGATTAGGAAACGGTGGTTGTTCTGGTTTGACAGCCGGTCCTTCAGAATGTGTCTCAGAAATGGATGCTGGATCCATTGCTAACATACCGAAAGGTCTTTTATCAGACCTTGGATTGGAACAGCTGTTGGAAGGTTTTCTTGGCCACGCCCCGGTTAATGCTAAACCAAGTTTGGAGCATCAGTTATCTACTGGTGCGATAACTGGAGCGGAAAGTATATTAGCCTACGGAAACCAAGCTCAGTTGGCCAGCCATTCTCTCTTGGGTGGAGCCGCGGATGAAGAGAGGATGAGCATGCATAAATGTCATAAAGAAAACATCCTAAAATCCAGGGTAGGTTCATGGATTGATGACAGTTATAGCATCAATACCGAAAGTACTACTGTCACAAATCCTAAGAAGTCTGAAGAACAAGGAAAAGCCACCAGAAAGAGGGCTCGACCTGGGGAAAGCACTCGACCAAGGCCTAAAGATCGGCAGCAGATCCAAGATCGGGTGAAAGAGCTCCGAGAGATTGTCCCTAATGGTGCCAAGGTACTTCTAAATATGTCCAATGTATTGACTAACTTGGCTTTCGATTGTTTTCAAGAGTAGTATAATGATTCTATTAATTCGGTGGATTAACAGTGTAGCATAGACGCGTTGTTGGACCGTACCATTAAACACATGCTCTTCATGCAAAGCGTGACGAAATATGCAGAGAAAATTAAGCAAGCCGATGAGCCAAAGGTAGCTTCCGACGTCCTTTTTAACACCTTCGATATATAGTTTATACTTCACTTCAATTTAGTGTCTTCAGTATTGTGGTTAATATTTGTAACACTTTTGAGTATGGTTTACAGATGATGGTTGATGCAAGTGGTGTGGTTTTAAAAGACAACTCAAATGGAGGTGGTGCTACTTGGGCATTTGAGGTTGAGGGCCAAACAATGGTCTGTCCTATCATAGTTGAAGACCTTACCCCCCCTGGTCAGATGACCATAGAGGTATATATGATGGTCGTCGATAAGTAGTCTCATTATCAAAATCTTATTGCCGAACTCGAGCAAATTCTCATTTCACTTTACAAACTGAATCCTTTTGATTGTTTCTGCCTAACAGATGCTATGCGAAGAACGGGGATTCTTTCTCGAGATAGCAGATATAATTCGGGGTTTCGGTTTGACCATTTTAAAGGGAGTGATGGAAGTTCAAGAAACGAAGATTTGGGCTCGCTTTATTGTCGAGGTACATACTATAGGCACGCGCAAATGCGCATAAATGTATAGTTATTGAGATTACTTTCAATGCTTCTATATTATGTCATGTTGGCTAATTAATTCCTTTTCGCCTTCCTTAACCAGGCCAACAGAGAGGTCACAAGGATGGATATATTCCTCTCATTAGTGCAACTTCTACAACAAACGGCCGCAACCCAAATCAACTCCAGCAGTCAGCCTACTAGTAAGGGTGTCGAAAGCGGGATTCCGATGTTTGGGAACTACCAACAGTCCCCGATACCGATACCGGTTCCAATTGGATTGGCAGACCAGCTACACTGATTTATATCAGTCCTCTTTTTCTAAGCACCCCAAGACCAATGCCTGGAGTGGTCACTTTTGTGTGCCTGCAATGAAAGGCACCCCTATAAGAAAAGGGACACTACAAAGGTTGAAAGAAAACAAGGTTGCATTCTTAACAGGCCCATGTTTATGTGGCTGCAGTGCCCTTAAATTTGTCTCTTTTAGATCATATGAGATGGTCAAGTGGGGTGATGGAGATGTGACTAGGGAGAGAGAGAGAGAGATTTTCAAAGGGAATGCAAAGGCTCTTCTTTTGAACAGGTTTCCCCCCTAGAGGGGCACATATCTAAATGTTGGTCAGATTATTGTGCCCTTGCAGAGATGAAAATGAGAAGTGAAGGGAAGGGAATATGGGGCTTTGTGAAGGTATACAAAAAATATAGGAAGTGAGAGGGATAGGAGGCATTTTATTACTTTTGTGTTGATGGGGTTGGGGCTTTGGATTCTCTATGTTGTTGCTTCATTAGTGATTCTTGACTCAGTTAGGCAGATTATTCTTTTTTTTTTTTTTCTCAAGATATTCAAGTTCCAAGTTTGTATTTTAATAGAACTTGTTAAAACTAATCTAGATCATTTTGATTTTGCATTTGTCTTAACAAAGTAAAACCAAGTATATCCTTGTATGTTTCGCATTTATAATTTTCATTTTAAAGTCATTCTTAATTAAAGACTATATTTCGGTCTATACACATCACGAACGGTAGAACTTCAATTTAGCGGACTACAAAAAATAATGCAAACAAACACGTACTTTGAAAAGATTTTCTTATTTTTGACGTAGTAATAGAATTAAAACTTAGCTTAAGAGAAACCGTCAATTAATTCATACGGAACAATTTTAGGCCTCATATAAGGTGACCCTCCTACTTAATTTGTCCAATCCAAGAAATTAAACTTAAAATCTCACTGAAGAGAAACATGAGTCTCTTGTCAATAATGACTTTCCTTCTGTCCAAAATTTTTTTGTTTAATGGGAAGATGAAAAAGACACAACATGAGAATATAATTCTTGTCCTTCAATTTCATGAAGGGTATCATGACATTCCTTCTTGTTCTCATCCTTTATTATGATGTTAATGGCGTTTCACTATTTAGAGAGAAAATGTGTGCAAACATCAAAAAGAGATAATTTACTTTTGCCTCATCTTTTGTAAGCCCCCATGAGAGAAACAACTAGAAATAACCAAACAAAATTGGTATCATTTCACTGTTGATGCAAGTCTTGAACTAAGTGATACAATACATGCTTCTATGTACTTATGTTTTTGTACTACATGTCCTAGTAAATTAATGCTCTTTATTGAGTTGTTGTTTTCAGATGACTATGACCATGACATGCTATAAGAGCATACTCCTTTTGGTGCTTCTAGCTAACTTCATTTGACTTAAATTTACAAGTTGATAAAGCTTAGAAAACTCTTACAAAAAAAAAAAAAAATAAAAAATAAAAACTTTTAGAACAATTGATCAGTTTCCACCAAATTTATTAGCTTAGACATTGAGATTAATATATATATATTTTATATTTTTGGCAGTGGTTAATGGTGCTACATAGTCTTTGCATGTTGCAAGAGTTTAGAATTCTTCGACTGATCTGATGGTTGATCATCAAAATATAGTCCCACATTGGTTAAAAAGCCTCCAATATGAAGATTATACATACAAAGGATATAGATCTTTTTCCATGAAATATCGAGTCTTTTTAAAGTATAATCCTAAACAATTGTAGCTTGATGAGGTGGTCAAATTGTGGACACTGCATGATAATGTTAAGTTTCTAAGTATTATGGGTGGGCAGTGGTCACCGCAAAATTGCCCAAATCCCTAAAATCGTCTAAACCACATGATATGGTCTAATTTTTTAACTAGCGATTTAGAGGCGGTTTAGAAAACTTGAAAACCTCGATTTTGCAATTTGCTAGTGGTTTTCATTTATAGAAAATCGCGCTTCACTAAACCGCAAAATCACCCCCAAACTTGGAATGAAATGAAATGTAGTTGAAGTTTTTCCATATTGTTTTAACTTTTGAAATGTACTTAAATTTATAATTTCGATTGAATTCATGTGTTTCCAGGGACGAAGCATGCATTAAGGTGGTGGGGGCAAAATTTTTCACATGTATTTTTAATTTGAAAAATAATGTTACAAGGACATTCCAAAGTCACACCCAAAGTCATATCGAGTAACGTGGCGTGCGGGCCAGCTTCCTGAGAATCGTTCGTACGCACCTCAGAATACACACCAAACGCATTATATATGCATCGAAAATATATGCGCATACTTATTTTCATGTTGGGCTTGTACACCGCATTATCTAGTGTGATTTTGAATATAAATTTAGGGGCATCATTGTTCCATCTTCCCTCACTATAATTTATTTTATAACAAAAAATTGGAGGGGTGCAAAATCACACAAAGCAATACCCGGGTAGCTATGTTGTCGCATATAGGCATATGATGTGGGGCACGAGTTGGGGGGCCATGGCCCCCCTCCCTGTGTGTTTCATTGTGTTTTTGGTGGATGGTCATGTATGGACATGTTTTGTTGATGGACTTGTATGGAATATGCGATTTTTTTTTTTTTTTTTTTTGCTGAAAATTTGTCATAGAAAAATCGCAAAACCAAACACCAGACTGCACAAACTGTGTTCAATTTGGTTGCAGTTTTAAGGGTTTACGGTTTGGTGATGGTTTGCAAATTTATTGAACTGTAGTAACCCTCGATTAATGGAGGTCTGCAGTTTGCCCACCACTACTAAGTATGTCCGATGGAGGTCCGTAGCATTTATTCAACAACAACAACAACAACAACAACAACAACATAGCCTGTACAACTTAACTGGGGTCTGCTACTTCTGCATGGATCAAACTTTTCCATTGTGCTATTAAGTGCAATTGATGGTGAGCTTTATTCAAATCCCTTTTAATTAATGCATCCCATGTTAACTTTGGTCCGCCTCAGTAAATTTCTACCATGAGTCAAGTTTCTAATTTGGGCATTTGTAGGCCGTCTTTGAAGGTGACCAAACCATCGTGCTCGCCTCTTCCCTAATCTTTGTATCAATTGGTGCTACTCCTACTTGTCTTTGAATTTCTATATTTCTTATTCTATCTTAACGAGTTTTACCACACATCCACCAAAGTATCCTCATTTCTGCTACGTTCACTTTATGTAATTGTTGTTGCTTTACCGCCCAACATTCACTTCCATAGAGCATAGCTGACCTAATTAGAATAATAATCACCATGGAATTAGAATAATAATAACCAATAATAATTAGATTCAACAACTTCACACTCTATATTTATTGTTGTGAGACGGATGATTGCTATGTGCGTGATTTATAACTAAATATTTTTTTATCCTCTAGCTATTGTATATTTTAAATTGTAAAAAATATTACAATATATTCATGTAAATTAATTTATTAACTTTCTTAAAGTTTTAATAACTTACTAGCAGAGCGCAAGATATTGACTAGTTGAATTAAAATTCAAAGCTATATATATTCATCACGATACTAATGTCAAAATCATTGCTCCCTAACCTAACAACACACCTTATCGCAAATTTGTTGCTTCAATAGACATTGTTATTTGATTATGGAGTCCACATGGAAATCCCATTAAAATAGTTCTATTACAGCCGGGGAAAAAACAAGAGCAGTCAAATTTGAATGAGATTCCAATTGAATAACTTGAATTAAACTTAATCAACAATTTAATTCATTTTCATGGTTTAAATTGAATAACATATATATGTTGCATATTAATTCAATATCAAATTAGTATATAAGTAGAACATATAAATCTAATTTATTTATTTTTAATATAATCTGCTTAATTACACCATATTCAATAACTTAATTAGTTAAATCCACAATAAGAGACATGAATTCTCAACTTCATGTAAAGACGAAGACACGACAAAATTATATATACTCTAATTATTGATAAAGATGCATGCATCTTGAGATTTTCAGCTTGTCATATACTCTAATAAAATAAATTAGAGCAATTAAATAAGTAATTAGTTAGATTATCATTAATAAATTAAGTGATAGCTTTCGGTTGAAATCAACATATATATTGCTTTCTTTTTGGCAGTTTTTTGTGAACTTACGCATTTAAAGGCCCATGTTTTAAAAATGTAACATACTATAGTGATTAAGACAAAACAAAAGTTTAGTGGAATCATAAGCAATAAGTGGCCCTCATAAACACCAACCCTCTTTGATAAATGACTTTGCTTTTCATATCTTTTGCTCTTGTGAGAGATAAGTGCTCCCCTTGAAAGTGATATGACAAAAACCCTATTGAAAATGAAAATCCAATACCTACTTTATTGAAAGAGATAGAGAATAAAAATTCTTCTTCTAGAGTATATTAATATCATGACCTAATCTAGGTAATTAAAGAGGTCAAGATATGATATACCAAATGTATGTTTGTATGTTATCTTTAAATGGTTGTCACACTCGTCATCTTCACATAAACTTGTGCTTATTAGATGGAAGCTCTTGATGTGTAATGGGCTTTCCACTAGGGGAAAGCCCACTAAAGAAGGGTCTAAAATTAGGTCCTTGTCCCTTGCATTAAGATTTAAGGGTCTTAACATTGCATGATAAAAATTCAAGTAATTAATACTTCAAAAAAAGTAATTAGTTATGCTTTTTTTTTATACTAATATATCATGTAGAGTGCACAATTTGGTTTATTATTAATCAATATTCTTATATTATATTATATACTAAGAATTTATTAACAAAATTTAAAATTTAGCGATTAAAATTTAAAAAGATTAGAAATATAAGTACATTTTTTAGGAATCAATATTTTCTCTGTGATTGAGATAAGATGTGAATGGAAAAGATAAATGTAATCATGGAAGAAAAAACATTACTTCCTCAAAAAAAAGTCCTATTGGATTGATGATAATGAGTTCATGATTAATTTGGAGATAAAAAAAATACGGGCAAATTAAGTAAATTTATCCTTAATTTTAAATATTTTATCATTCACACAGTGCTTTTATATTATGATAAATATCTTGCACTAGTGCACAATTTGATTTATTGTTAATCAATATTCTTATATATATATATAATAATAATAATAATAATAATAATAATAAAATGTATATGATCTTATATTTGATTTATATATTAGGTCACTTCAAGATTTTCTTACATATTTAATGATCATGTCCACATAATATATAGATAAGATATACTTTAGGTCACAACATAAATGAAATGCACATAAAGCTAGGTCCAAGATATATAATATCTAACTCTCCATGGTTGTGGAATCCATCTTGATTCCAATGACATTAGAGTATTCAGACTAAGACAAACTTTGAAACTCCCTTTCTATAGATCCCCCCAACATGATGACATATGTCTCTTAATGTCCTCCCGTACATATCTAGTACATATATATTGTTGGAGAGGACTGACGTATTTAGTTCATCACCAAGAAAAAAAGGCTCATCGAATTGGCATTACTAACTAATACTAATAGTCTAATACAATTAAAAAAAATGGCTTTGAAGAATCTCTAGCTAAATTGATTTTTAATATTAACTTTTTTTTTAATAAAAAAGAAACAAACTTTTCTTGCCCCTATAGACTCGAACTCTCATCCTCTTGCAACAAGAGCACATTGTAAGACCATAATGTGTCTCATAATATATTTCATTTATGTAATGTATACATTATGTAACGTATGGACCTAAAGTTTTTTGAGCTCCCTTTAAGTTATCAATTTAATAAAAATTAGTATTAATGTGAGAAGCTTAAAAGTTCTCTCTTAAGCATATCAAAGGGCACTTATTACGTCAAACAATGTGTCGAAAGTTTTAAGGCTCAAGAGGGCGATAAGAGCTTGTTGGCTTTAGGAGATTGGCCAAACACTTTCGCAGATAATTCTCTATTTGGTCTATGTTTTATGTTAATAGAATGCTTACATGTGGTATCAGAGCCTATTAGATCAGTAGATTTTGCCACGAATGATTTATATACATCAATGTCGTCGCCATTTCTATACTTAGTATTATGGGAAATAGCATATATTTGGTACGTATTTCATAGTCCAAATAGCATACATGCTACAATTAATTTAGCTAATGATGAAGATGCATATACACACTAACAGATTATTCATGCTAAAAATTTAAAGTACCATTTGCAACATACCCATTATATATGATTCATATATTGTGCTTCTCTATAGTATGAAGTTGTATCAGTGTCCCATATTATAAATTTCTGTCCAATGATGTGTTGACTTTAGTAAGACATTCTATAAATTTCTGCTTTAATTAAGAAGATGAATAGTTTTTTTTTTTTTTTTTTTTTATAAAAGAAGTTTGAAAGTCGTCTCTTCACATTATAGTTTATTAAAAAAAATCAAAAATAATTTATAAAGTGTAAAGACATTATTCTATATAGTAATCGTTATTTTTAATTAATGCAAATTAGCATTGGGCTATGAAATCCCAATTAATCTAACAAGAATTACAATAATGGGATATAGAAGGCACTATTGAAGGAAGATGAATAGTTAAACTTTCTAAAAGAAAAAAAATCACTCTTGAGTTTCTCCTCATTAACGAAAAAAAATAAGCGCAATATAAAGAATATACATTAAAGATAGTTTAAAAAATATTATAAAGTATAATTAAAAATAAAATAAAATATATAAATGATTATAATGAAAATATAATAGAAACATAATGTTTGACATAAATTCTTGAATCTTATATATGAAATTATTATTATTTTTAATTAATCATCACTATAATGAAATACTATAAATTTGAGTTGATAGTGGGTAAGCCTTGCATGTTTCCGGTAAAACTAAACATTGAAAGGGAGACGAGTTATCCCGTTCAAGGAGGCATTATGGTTGCTAAGTAGACATCGTCTCGCCACCCAACCTGGAGGTTGTCCCAACAACTCGTACGAGTAGTGCATTTTTGTGTTATTAAATAATAATAATTTAAAATAAAAATAAATAATTTATGTAATGCCATTACATATACATCCCAAATCAAATTTATAGATAAAATTATATATATCCTTGTAAAGATCTCAAGGGTTTTTCTGAAGTTTGAAGAGTATGTTAAAGTTTAGTTATCACCAACTTAATTATTTTTATGAGTTAGTTATCGCCAAAGTGACCTAACTATACTTATGCAACACAATTTACTAAAATATTATGGTTGACTTAAAAGTTTACAACATTTTAATAATGCATAATGAACCGCTATTACATATTCGATAATAAAAAATGCATTATTGTTAATATTATGGATATAATTTGTTGTTTATATTATATGAAGTTGCGTTAATCACCAAAGTGATCCAACTAAATAATTTAAACATCAAAATTATATAACTTTTTATACGCATTTTCTTATGATTTTATGATAATTATTAAAAAAATTAGATTTAGCCCAAAAGGTGAATCATTTTTTAATAATTTATATATATCATAAAATATTAATTCATATATTACTAAAAATGTGGCGCGCTTTTAAGCCAATCATAATATTTTAGTAATCAATTAAAAATAAAAAAGATGAGGTACCTTTGGGTATCATTTGTTGTTCTTAATTATTAAAAAAAAAATGATTCACCTTTGGGCTAAAGGTTTAATACATTTTAGTAATGTATGAAAATCTTATGACAAATTAAAAATGGAATGGATACCCAAAGGTACCATACATTTTTTTAATTAGTCATTTACTTATTTGTTGAATAAAGTATATTGTGTTTTTACCCAAATGAAAAACACAATATTATCAATCTTATGAATGATTCATATAGGCATATATGGATAATTTGACATTTTATCTCTATCTGGTGAATATTATTATTAGATATGATTGAATTAATAATGTCTTAGTCCATTCGCTAAACTCATTGAATGACATGATATTTGTGCTCAATATATACACAAAACCCGATAAACACCTCAGCATAATCATGTAGCTGAACGACTTAACCAAACATTAATGAAAATAATTAAGGGGTATGCTAAGTAATTCTACATTGCCTAAGCTATTGCAAATGAAAGCTTTAAAAACTGCTACATATTTATTCAATAAAGCTCCTAGTAAGTCAGTTCCTAAAATTTTCTTTTAAGTTATCGACTAAAAGGAACCTAGTTTAAGGCATCTTAATATTTGAGGCTATTTAACATAAGCTAGAATTTATAATCTACAAGAAAAAATTAAATTTTAAAATAAATTAGCATGGTTACTTTATTTGGTTACCATACAAAATTAAAATTTTATAAAATATAATGTCATAAACATTGCATAAAGTTTTTTTTTGAAATTAGAAATTTCAGAGTCATTGTAAATGATGGAATCAGTAGGAGTGACAATCCACAAAATGTGTAAATAATTAAAGTGCCAATTGAAACTTGGACCCTTGCCACGTTGTGTAGCATCTCACGCGTAAGGTGTCGATCGTATCCTCCCACATCAAGATCATCAATATGGCTATCAATTTCGTGAAAATTTTGCGGGCCTTCATCTCCGTTCTCACCATGTTCGTACCATCTGTGATATCCCGGGACAAATCCATACCTACATATGTGGTACTCAACCGTTTCGACGTCCAGGTACGGTACAAGTCGACATTTCTTAAAATTGCACGGACATCTAATCTTCCTTTCACTTTGGTATGTAGGACAATGTTGTTTTGCAAATGATATGAATTCTTTAACCTTCGCCGCGAATTCAATTCGAACGTAACCGTTGTCGAGCCGGTTGTACATCCAGTCTCTACTTGTAGACGACATTCCTATTCGAACGTAACCGTTGTCGAGCCGGTTGTCTATTCAAGTAATGAAATAATAATGATTAAGATGATAGGAAATCTCACTAATTGGAGAATATTATAAATCGGAATAGCGATCAAGACCATCTAGAAGAAATTGATAGCTAAGTGAAAGAACGAGGTTCTTGTTGAACTCATGAATAGAGAATAAATTGACAAAGTTAGGAAGTCATTAATTTTCTAACTAGTCAGCGTTACACGATGTCTCAGGTTTCATTTATGATCGTATTGTAATGTAATGTCTCTTTTCATATGATGATAGATGTAATTAGATCACTTTAGTCATGGAATGACTTATATAATTATAGGTTTTATTAAGAAATGCTAGAATGGGGATAGATCAAATTTACTTTAATATCTAATGTTGTCCTTAATTATTATCTTGCTAAGTATTAATGTTTGAATGCAATTCAAGGCACGAAATGCAAAGTACAACAACATTTCAAAGTAAGATGCTATCTTGTTCAGAACTTACCATTTTTCAATGAATTCATTTGTTGACTAGAGCATTTTATTCCATTTTTCAACTTAGCGTAGTGAATTTTATTTCCATTTACTACTTAGGAAGTTATTAGTCAAATTAGCTCCTAAGTTATTAACTAGTCTAAATTTCTCCAAAGTACAACTATTCCATATATAAGTCAAGTGACCTAAAATTGGATTACTAAGCTAATGTTCCATTAAGTGTTTATTATTAAGAAATGCTAGAATGGATTATTTACCTCATCATAAATATGTAAGATGTCTGGATTAGAAAGTAATTGTTTTAACTTTTCATTGAACTAAGGATAGGGAGTTGAAAATTCAAAGTGTTTTTTATCTATACCAACTATGCTCATTGGAAAGTAAGGATGAAGTTCTACATTAGGGTGAAAATTAGACTTTTGTGGGAGTCAATTGAGAATAGGTACAGTCCACCAAACAGGGCCATGAGAGAATACATCATTGAGGAGACCAAGATTGAGCTCTCCAATGATCAAGCCATGAATAATTTTTATTCCTCGCTTTATGAGAACAAATTTAACAGAGTTAGGCCTTGTCAAACAACTAAGGAAGTGAAGGAGAAGCTTAGGGTACATTATAAAGGTCAACATCAAGTGAAGAAAAATGTTGATAATCGAGGGGCACTATGAGACTTTCAGAGTTGGCTCCGATGAAGACATAGCCACAACCATCACTTCGTTCACTAAGCTCTTGAATGAGATCAAGAATCATGCAAAGAACTATGATCAAAGTAATACCTAGTATATTCGGAATTAGATTTTCATATTTCAGATCATTGCACCTATTATCGCTTTTGGCATTTCAGAATAGCATAACCAAACATAATAAAATAGCAAGGAATTAAAAACACCCCATTCATGATAAATTTGAACAAAAAGACTGAACGAAAATTCTTGATTTCATTAGACTGAAAGGAAGTGGAAACTTGTTCTTTTTATAAATGTTAGTTGAACACCTACATAACACATCAAGAGAGACACCGAACATATAACAAAGACATCAATATATCACTTATGATAGCTGAATAGTTATACACATCAAAATATCATACAATAGCAAGGGAGACATACTGGTAAAGTTACAACCAAATCAAATTTATTTAAATTATACATTTAAATAGGTAAACCAACATCAAGATATGATAAAATAGCAAGGAACACCTACATAACATGTCACTACCAATTCACCATAAACAATGGTTCGAGAGGAAAGAGGGAGAACTCACCAATCAAGCACAGCGAGGCGCGGAATGAATGAGAGCACAATACCACCGAACGAGAGATCGAAGAGGGGACTGAATAAGAGCACGAAGTGAGACCCGAGAGGAGCAGAGGCGCGGACTGAAATGGTGCAAGACAACCGAACACGACCAGAGCAGGGCAGCGCTACCAGGGAGTAATGTAGTGCGAGGACGACTTGTTGGGGGTTGGGGATTTGGGGGCGGTGGATCGGAGACAAACGGAGAGATCAGAGAGAGAGAGTTGAGAGCAACGGAACAGAGACGCCAGATTTGTTAGGGGTTGGAGATTTGGGGGCCGGTCACCGGAGAGACGACGCGACCAGAGAGGAGAGACGAGAGTATAGAGGAGAGACGACGAAGACGATGAGATCGAATCGCGCGATTCCGTTGCTTGGTTAGGGCTTTCGGTGGTGGGGAGGACGAGACGAGAGGGGGTTTTGGAGGGGGTAAAGAGAAATCTCGAGATTTGTTGTCACAAATCTTGAGATTTGATGAACGGGTATAACAAAATAAAGTTTTGGCGGGAATGGTGGCGCCATTTTTCAGAGACGGAATTTAATTCCGTCTCTGATCCGTCTCAAATCCGTCTCTGAATGTTTCCGTCTCAATTCCGTCGCTAACTTTTTAATTTAGAAACGGAAATTATTCCGTTTCTAATTCCGTTTCTGATTTAGAAACGGAACTTATTTCCGTTTCTAATTCCGTTTCTGATTTGCTGTTTTTTTGTAGTGTTGGTTACCATACAAAATTAAAATGTTATAAAATATAATGTCATAAACATTGCATAAAGTTTTTTTTTGAAATTAGAAATTTCAGAGTCATTGTAAATGGTGGAATCAGTAGGAGTGACAATCCACAAAATGTGTAAATAATTAAAGAATTAATTCCAAACACGTCCCACTACTTCTAACTTTTAATGAAGCAGTAATTGCTCTTATTAATGTTTCTCATAAAGTAAATATTGAAATCACTGTAAATACTACTATAGTGTAGTAGGAAAAAATCGTATCTACAAGATTATGATCTCCGCTACCGGGACCTTTTAAGTTAAAACACCACACCTATAAGAGTTGAAGGTGGTTAAGTTGGGGACAGTATCGGTGCTAGCGGAGGAGATTCACCAGCTCGCGCACCCATGTGCATTACGGCCTGGAGAATTTTACACCCATTAGTGATTTATAGGGATTAAAATTACAAAGATCTCGAATAATTATGAAATTTGCTATTAATTCTTGATAATTTCATGGTGTATCTAATTGCGATATAAAAAAATATATTAAAGATTCAATTTCTTGATGATTTCATGCTGGATTGATGCTATATATGATGAGTATTTAATTTTAAAGGCAATATAAAACGATCCAAAACTAGACTTGTAGATTTAAAATTACACTAAATAAATGTAAACACTATTTTTTAAGTGGGAGTTTAGATGAAAAAGTCTATAAGAATCAATCTAAGGGAATTCATAGTAGAATGAAATGAATACATAGTCTGCAAACTTAAAAAGTCAATATATGAATTAAAACAATCTTTCCGTCAATGGTATATTAAGTTAATGATACCATATCATCCTTCGGGCTTATGAAAAATGTATCAATCGATGCATATATTTGAAGGTCAGGGGGATCAAGTTTATATTTTGACTTTATACACTGATGATATTTTTCTTAACAATAGCAATCTCGGTATGCTTTATGAGATCAAAGAGTTTCTCTTTCAGAACTTTGAAATAAATGATATACCAGACTAAATTTCGATTTTACCGTTGGTGTGTTAGGATGTTACCAAAGTAACCCTTGCATAGTTCAACGGTGAGCTGCAAAGAAGGTATTACGGTATTTATAATTGACAAATGATTACATGCTCACTTATAGAAAGTATGATATAGCTTTAAGGATATTGGTTATTCAGACATTGAATTTTCTTGTCTTCACACTAGAAAGTCTACTTTTAGGCATGTTTTTCTTTTCTCTAATTGAGAAATCTTTTTAAGAGCTAAGCAGACAATAATGATTACTTTTACTATGAAATCAAGCTAAATTTGTAGTTTAAAGCTACAAATCAAGGATTATGGTTAAAGAACTTCATTTAAGGGTTTCATACTATTAACTCAATTTTCAAACCATTAACTAAGAAGTTAAAAAGAAAGAGTGTCAATTATACATATTAGCACATATTTTATGATTGCAAATCCCCTAATGAAAAGATTACATCAAAGGCATTAAGAACATGTCGACATAATGAGCCTTGATTGTAATTCCTAATGATTTCTTAATTTAGGATTTGATTATGTTTATGTTTACTTTATGAGATCTCGTTCACTGTGCTAATTATACTAATGTATGTGCACACTTATTTTAATGATAATTATAAGTTTAGTATTTGACACAGACATTATGTTTTATGAATCATTTAAAATGAATTAGTAATGCTCATGGTACATGGAAGGGAATATGTCATTTTTTTATGTATAACCGCTTTGACTCTCATTGCTATTTTATTTTATAATGATTTTAAGATATCAAACATATATGCGCGCTAATATAAAAATTTGCAATGTTTGGTCGTAATGTGGGTCAAGTGGGAGAACCATTAAGCTATATGTGACCCACATTATTGAAATATATGATACTATGAGACAAGTGGAAGAATGTAAGACCATAATGTGTCTCATAATATATTTAATTTATGTAATGTATACATTATGTAATGTATTGACCTAAAGTCTTTTGAGCTCCCTTTAGATTGCCAATTTAATGGAAATTGGTATTAATGTGGGAAGCTTAAAGATTCTCCCTCAAACCTATAAAATGACACTTATTTATTACATATTTAATGATCACGTCCACATAATATAGATAAGATATACTTTAGATCACAAAATAAATGAAATGCATATAAAGCTAGGTCTAAGATATATAATATCTACCTCTCCATGGTTGTGGAATCCATCTTGATTCCAATGACATTAGAGTATTCAGACTAAGACAAACTTTAAAACTCCCTTTCTATAGATCCCCCCAACATGATGACATATGTCTCTTAATGTCCTCCCGTACATATCTAGTACATATATTATTGGAGAGGACTGACGTATTTAGTTCATCGATCACCAAGAAAAAAAGGCTCATCGAATTGGCATTACTAACTAATACTAATAGTCTAATACAATTAAAAAAAAAAGTCTTTGAAGAATCTCTAGCTAGCTAAATTGATTTTTAATATTAACTTTTTTTTTAATAAAAAAGAAACAAACTTTTTTGCCCCTATAGACTCGAACTCTCATCATCTTGCAACAAGAGCACATTGTAAGACCATAATGTGTCTCATAATATATTTCATTTATGTAATGTATATATTATATAACGTATGGATCTAAAGTCTTTTGAGCTCTCTTTAGGTTACCAATTTAATAAAAATTAGTATTAATGTGGGAAAGTTAAAGGTTTTCTCTCAAACCTATAAAATGACACTTATACCGTCAAACAATGTGTCGAAAGTTTTAAGGCTCAAGAGGGCGATAAAAGCTTGTTGGTTTTAGGAGATTGGCCAAACACTTCCGCAGATAATTCTCTATTTGGTCTATGTTTTATGTTAATAGAATGCTTACATGTGGTATCAGAGCCTACTAGATCAGTAGATTTTGCCACGAATGATTTATATAGATCAATGTTGTCGCCATTTCTATACTTAGTATTCTGGGAAATAGCATACATTTGGTACGTATTTCATAGTCCAAATAGCATACATGCTACAATTAATTTAACTAATGATGAAGATGCATATACCAAATAGCATACATGCTACAATTAATTTAGCTACCATTTGCACCCATTATATATGATTCATATATTGTGCTTCTCTATAGTATGAAGTTGTATCAGTGTCCCATATTATAAATTTCTGTCCAATGATGTGTTGACTTTAGTAAGACATTCTATAAATTTCTGCTTTAATTAAGAAGATGAATAGTTGTTTTTTTTTTAAATTTTTATAAAAGAAGTTTGAAAGTCGTCTCTTCACATTATAGTTTATTAAAAAAAAATCAAAATAATTTATAAAGTTTTAAGACATTATTCTATATAGTAATCGTAATTTTTAATTAATGGAAATTAGCATTGGGCTATGAAATCCCAATTAATCTAACAAGAATTACAATAATGGGATAGAGAAGGCACCCACCTATTGAAGGAAGATGAATAGTTAAACTTTCTAAAAGACAAAAGATCACTCTTGAGTTTCTCCTCATTTAACGTAATAAATTAAGCGCAATAAAGAATATACATTAAAGATAGTTTAAAAAACATTATAAATTATAATTAAAAATAAAATAAAATATATAAATGATTATAATGAAAATATAATAGAAACATAATGTTTGACATAAATCTTTGAATCTTATATATGAAATTATTATTATTTTTAATCAACACTATAATGAAATACTATAAATTTGAGTTGATAGTGGGTAAGCCTTGTTTTTGGTAAAGCTAAACATTGAAAGAGAGAGGGTTATCTCGTTCAAGGAGGCATTATGGTTGCTAAGTAGACATCGTCTCACCACCCAATTAACCTGGAGGTTGTCACGACAACTCATACGAGTAGTGCATTTTTGTGTTATTAAATAATAATAATTTAAAGTAAAAATAAATAATTTATGTAATGCCATTACATATACATCCCAAATCAAATTTATAGATAAAATTATATATATCCTTGTAAAGATCTCAAGGGTTTTTCTCAAGTTTGAAGAGTATGTTAAAGTTTGGTTATCACCAACTTAATTATTTTTATGAGTTAGTTGTCACCAAAGTGACCTAACTATACTTATGCAACACACTTTACTAAAATATTATGATTGACTTAAAAGTTTACAACATTTTAATAATGCATAATGAACTACTATTACATATTCGATAATAAAAAAATGCATTATTGTTAATATTATGGATATAATTTGTTGTTTATATTATATGAAGTTGCGTTAATCACCAAAGTGATCCAACTAAATAATTTAAACATCAAAATTATATAACTTTTTATACGCATTTTCTTATGATTTTATGATAATTATTAAAAAAAATAGATTTAGCCCAAAGGTGAATCGTTTTTTTAATAATTTATATATATCATAAAATATTAATTCATATATTACTAAAAATGTGGCGCTCCTTTAAGCCAATCATAATATTTAAGTAATCAATTAAGAATAAAAAAGATGAGGAACCTTTGGGTATCATTCGTCGTTTTTAATTATTAAAAAAAATGATTCACCTTTGGGCTAAAGGTGCAGTACATTTTAGTAATGTATGAAAATCTTATGACAAATTAAAAGTGGAATGGATACCCAAAGGTACCATACATTTTTTTAATTAGTCATTTACTTATTTGTTGAATAAAGTATATTGTGTTTTTACCCAAAGGAAAAACACAATATTATCAATCTTATGAATGATTCATATATGCATATATGGATAATTTGACATTTTATCTCTATCTGGTGAATATTATTATTAGATATATTGAGTTAATAATGTCTTAGTCTATTCGCTAAACTCATTGAATGACATGATATTTGTGCTCAATACATAAAACCCGATAAACACCTCAACATAATGATGTAGCTGAACGACTTAACCAAACATTAATGAAAATAATTAAGGGGTATGCTAAGTAATTCTACATTGCCTAAGCTATTGTAGATGAAAACCTTAAAAACTGCTACATATTTATTCAATAAAGCTCCTAGTAAGTTAGTTCCTAAAATCTTCTTTTGAGTTATCGACTAAAAGGAACCTAGCTTAAGACATCTTAATATTTGATGTTATTTAACAGAAGCTAGAATTTATAATCTACAAGAAAAAAAAATTGAATTTTAAAATAAATTAGCATGGTTACTTTATTTGGTTACCATATAAAATTAAAATGTTATAAAATATAATGTCATAAACATTGCATAAATTTTTTTTTGAAATTAGGAATTTCAGAGTCATTGTAAATGATGGAATCAGTGGGAGTGACAATCCACAAAATGTGTAAATAATTAAAGAATTAATTGCAAACATGTCCCACTCCTTCTAACTTTTAATGAAGCAGTGATTGCTCTTATTAATGTTTCTCATAAAGTAAATATTGAAATCACTGTAAATACTACTACTAGTGTAGTAGGGAAAAATCGTATCTACAAGCTTATGATTTCCACTACCGAGGCATTTTAAATTAAAACACCACACCTATAAGAGTTAAAGGTGGTTAAGTTGGAGACAATATCGGTGCTAGCGGAGGAGATTCACCGGCTTGAGCACCCGTGTGCATTGCGGCCTGGAGAATTTTACACCCATTAGTGATTTACAGGGATTAAAATTACAAAGATCTAGAATAATTATGAGATTTGCTATTAATTCTTAATAATTTCATGGTGTATCCAATTGCGATATAAAAAAACAATATTAAAGATTCAATTTCTTGATAATTTCATGTTGGATTGATGCTATATATGATGAGTATTTAATTTTAAATGCAATATAAAACGATCCAAAACTAGACTTATAAATTTAAAATTACACTAAATAAATGTAAACACTATTTTTTAAATGGGAGTTTAGATGAAGAAGTCTATATGAATCAATTAAAGAGAATTCATTTTAGAATGAAATGAATATATAGTCTGTAAACTTAAAAAGTCAATATATGAATTAAAACAATCTTCCGTCAATATATTAAGTTAATGATATCATATCATCCTTCGGGCTTATGAAAAATATATTAATCGATGCATATATTTGAAGGTCAGTGGGATCAAGTTTATATTTTGACTTTATATACTTAAGATATTTTTCTTAACAATAGCAATCTCGGTATGCTCTATGAGATCAAAGAGTTTCTCTTTCGGAACTTTGAAATAAATGATATACTAGACTAAATTTTGATTTTACCGTTGGCGTGTTAGGATGTTACCAAAGTAACCCTTGCATAGTTTAACGGTGAGCTGCAAAGAAGGTATTACGATATTTATAATTGGCAAATAATTACATGCTCGTTTATAGAAAATATGATATAGCTTTAAGGATATTGGTTATTCAGACATTGAATTTGCCTGTCTTCACACTAGAAAGTCTACTTTTAGACATGTTTTTCTTTTCTCTAATGGAGAAATCTTTTTAAGAGCTAAACCGACAATAATGATTACTTTTACTATGAAATCAAGCTAAATTTGTAGTTTAAACCTACAAATCAAGGATTATGGTTAAAGAACTTCATTTAAGGGTTTCATACTATTAACTCAATTTTCAAGCCATTAACTAAGAAGTTAAAAAGAAAAAGTGTCAATTATACATATTAGCACATATTTTATGATTGCAAATCCTCTAATGAAAAGATTACATCAAAAGCATTAAGAACATGTCGACATAATGAGCCTTGATTGTAATTCCTAATGATTTCTTAATTAAGGATTTGATTATGTTTATGTTTACTTTATGAGATCTCATTCACTGTGCTAATTATACTAATGTATGTGCACACTTATTTTAATGATAATTATAAGTAAGTTTAGTATTTGACACTTACATTATGTTTTATGAATCATTTAAAATGAATTAGTAATGCTCATGGTACATGGAAGAGAATATGTCATATTTTGATGTATAACCACTATGACTCTAATTGCTATTTTATTTTATAATGATTTTAAGATACCAAACATATATGCGCGCTAATATAAAAATTATGCAATGTTTGGTCGTAATGGGGGTCAAGTGGGAGAACCATTAAGCTATATGTGATCCACATTATTGAAATATATGATACTATGAGACAAGTGGAAGAATGTAAGATAATGTGTCTCATAATATATTTCATTTATGTAATGTATACATTATGTAATGTATGGACTAAAGTCTTTTGAGCTCCCTTTAGATTGCCAATTTAATGGAAATTGATATTAATGTGGGAAGCTTAAAGGTTCTTCCTCAAACCTATAAAATGACACTTGTACCATCAAACAATGTGTCGAAAGTTCTAATGTGAAGGCCCAAGGCCATACCCGCCCGAGGTCATACCCCTGCAGGTCTAAGCTAGCGGGCTGGGCTTCTCCAAGACGAGATGGGCTCCTCCTAGACCTTCAAGGCAGTGTGAGTGCACATATGCGACCTCCCACACCATCTACGTTCGTAGTCTTTCGACTCCCACGATTCGAAACCGAGACCTGAAGGCTTAAGTACTCGATTTTCACGAACCGTGTACCAATTGAGCTGGCGCCTTTTTTGTAAAGGCTCAAGGTCATACTCGCCCAAGACCATACCCCTGTCGGTCTAAGCCAGTGGATTGGGCTCCTCCGATTAAACTCCTCCGATAAGACATGAAAAGTGCACCTATGCGACCTTCCACACCATCTACGTCCCCTCCATTTATTTCATAAATGGGCGTAAACTCGAAAAAACTCCCGCGATCCAAAGACTGAGGCAAGTTGATCATATTAATTCACATGGACTTGTACCAATTATCAGTCTATCTTATCGAGGAATCCACTGATATCTCTATTTATACGAGAGTGACAAATTCTATCTTAATTACACACCTTCACATATTATTCACACAGTAACCAATCACAATCTTTATAATTGTCCGGTTAAAGACAACATTTAATTGTGTCAAATTATCATGCTCATAATATTGAAGTCTATGGTAATCTCAATTCGAAGGACTAAATGATGTACCTATCATGATAAACAACTATGACTTAATTCATGTGGTGTTCTCATAACGGGTCGGTCTAGTATCTTATTCCATAATAAGTACTCATGATCTTGATTCGTATCCTTATATGCATCATCATCACATGACCATCAATCAAGATTCACACTAGTCTTAATTCATTATAGTTCCCGGTATAATGACCGACTAAGGACATTTATAATATTTCAACAAATACCCATGGATCTTACTATAAGGTAAATATGCAATCACTTATAATAAAACAACAAATGAAACCTCTATTTTACTAACTAAAATTATAAGATAAACAATGTTTATATATTGACCTAGTCACATGCCCTAACAAAGGGCATACAAATACTCATTGCATAAGGATGCCTACTCATGGGAGCATGTTCCCCAGCACATGCGAGATGCATATTAGAATCAGTGGAAAGTAACTACTTTTTACTCAAAGTTGTTTCTTTTACTAATTAGAATATATAAACTAAATTACAATATTTTTTACATAGCGCGGCTTTTTACGAGGGCCGATCCATCGGATGACTTCATTAGCAAGATGTGTTCTATTGTATCTACCGAGATCTTCGACGAAGATACGGTTAACGAGAGAAGGCCCGGTCCCACCGTGATTAGCTCAATTGGTACACAAATTAGCTCGTTACTCAACTTGATGGGCTTCATTTGAGCAAGATGTGTTCAAAGGATGTGTGGAATTAAGCCATACACGGTCTTGGGGTCATGTATCTACACGGTGGGGGTGGGATCTTCACAACTTGATGGGCTCCATTACAAGAAGATAAAACGTGTATGTGTGGATATTAAGCCATACACGGTCTTGGGGGTCCCAGGCGTCCGGTGTGTACTTCAAAGAGATAAAGAGATATCTTAGTGAGCAAGCACGAATAGGAGAACGAAGACAAGGGGACCCGATATGGGTATTACTGTGCATATAGGTGGTTTCATATCCATCTATCGGCACACAAAGAGACTAGTGAGTTGTGCTATAATAAGTTCATATATAATATAATATTACTTAATCCTAATTAAACATATGTTTTGTAGGAGGAGAAATTAGGTCGACCCCCAATTGCTTTGAAGCTATCCCTATACTTCCACACCAAAGATCATGACGACGTCACTTTCTTGGATGAGAAAGTAGAAAAGATTGTAGTAAGAAAATAGTTTTGTAGTAATTGTTTGGTTAATTAATGATAGGTATCAATGACTTATATAGATTATTTGTGAATGTTTAAATTATTATTTCGCAACCGACGCATTACAGCTCACACATTCGTAGCCTGACTTGCCAATATATGGGACTGAGTTATATTTGTTCATCGTGGAGCGTGATGACAAAGGACGAACATATTGATTAGGGTGGACACCATCGGGGTCGAGGCGTCGACATGCTGGAGTTGGAGCTGGATCTTCTCGGCCTATTTATGCTCTTGATGAGCTAATTGAGCCGATGAGGAGAGACATTAAGAGATGTAGACAAATCTTCTCCGATTATTCGGGATAACACCTTAGGCCGAGAGGAGTTGCGAGAGGTGTAGAGATGGTTAGGCCGTATAGAGCAAGCTCTAATGGACAGACTAGGGATTTCATTTGCGCCTTTATAGAAGATCCTGATGTTGATGACTTAGAGACCGACCACGATCTCGACGATTAAGTCTGATGTATAGACTTTTTTAAACTTTAGATTTTATACATTTTTTCTAATATTTTGTAATGTTTTTATCCCACTGCACATTTTACATATACGTGTACTTTTTTGTTATATATATATATATTTCATTTAGTTTTTTATTCATTTTAATTATTTAATTTGATTTATTTATGAGACGAAACTTTAAAAAAAATATTTTTTCACCAAAGAAAATACTTCTATATTTATTTATGATTTTTGATAATGTTTTAAAATAAATAAATTATTTTGGCATTAATTTTAATAATAAAAATACTTAAAATTGGTCCACAATGTTTTTCAAATATTAAAACCCATTTCATTTTTTATTAAATTCAATAATTATTAAATTATTACAAGTAATATATAAATGCTTTTGATTAAATATTTAATAATTATTTATTTACATTAAAAATCCTAAAATAAATAACAAAACGATTTTTTTAAAAAAATCTCACCAAAATAGTGATGGGAATAGCGATAGGTACCCATCACTAAGTGCCTCTGACATGGATTTCTCTTATGCCATTTAAGTCTTGGCGACGGGGGTAGCGACGGGCTCCCGTCGCTAAAGTTGGTGATGCGGCAAAAATTGTCATATGACCAAATTTACGAGTCCAAATAGCGACGGGTATTGATGACTGGTTTAGCGATGGGCTCCGTCGCCAAGTAAAATAGCGATAACGAAATTAACGATTGTACGCACCAAAATAGTGGTGGGGAAAAGATCTAGTACATTTTTGTAGTGATAAATCAAACTTTTTGTTTTTTACTTTGCTCCATTTAATGAAGTTGATGAGTACTGCTTTTATATTCTTTCAAGTTATGAGTACTCCATTTAAACAAAAATTTATCATCTCACCAAAGATGCTTTGACTAAACAATTTTAATTTAATCAAAGCATTTCAAGTTATTTTAGATCCATATGATTATACATCCTACCGCAATAGTTTCTTAAGTTCTTCAAATCATAAATCCAACTATATAAAAGAAGCATAAAGCTGGAGCTAGGTAGCTAGTGTGCATGTTTACCAACCTTGTATATATGCATATGTTTAAGGTTGGCATTACCTTACTTTACATGCCTAAATCATATATGAACGTTATTATGGTACGTACTGCCAACCCTACCATGAGATTGGGGCATTTCATGCCCATTTTTTTTGCAAAGGAAAATATCATATGGTGATGAATAGAGAAAATTCTTCCATATTACGTTGAGATGTGTAGACCGAAATAAGAATCCCACGTGGATCAAAAGAAACTTCATAATGAAATATATAAATGATGATTAAATGTTGGGGTGTATTATCCCATATTCAAAATTCATTATATATATATATATATATGATCATTGATATTATACTACAAACATAATGAATTTTTCGAGATCTTTGTCACAAAACTGATCGATGCACCCAAAAAAAAAAAAAAACAGGCAACAGCCGATGTTGTAGAATCTCATTTTATTTTAGGTCTCGTTAAGCTCATTTTTGTGAAAGATCATATTTTCATGATTGATTTAACTTTAAACTTCTATGAAAGTTACAAATTTTAAACAATAAAAATATGAATTGACATAAATACACTTCAAATAAAAGAGATGATGTAGGTAATAAAATGTAATTAATGAAAAGTAACTGTCTCAAAACTCCTAGGAGTTAACTATAACGGTCCAAATTAATTAAACTAGGATTAGCGTTAATATATCTCGAAGATTAATGGTCGTAATTCGGGCATTACGTAGAGAACTCGGTGACTCGGACATGAGAACAGAGAAAATATGTTATTTATGGATGGTGGTTGTGTATACGTGGGTTTTAAAAAATTATAATTGTTATATTGCACCTCATGTATGTATGTTGCTATCAGGAAAGTGTGTGTGACGGGTGTTCGCCTCGAAAGGCGTGTCAACGAGGGTTTCGGATAAGCGAACTACGGATACACTGGGAAACTAGAATAACCATGTCAGTATGACTAGTTAATCAATTAAAATGGGTAATGTGACCATATGCCAAGTAAAATTCAATTAAAACAATATGCTATAGCATACCTCGAATTGTGTGCCAAGACGCGGGGCATCGAGTGTTGCGTAGTCGAGGGTTAGTGGAATTACAAAATTTGTCAATTTGGTGAATAAAAACACTAACCATATATATATATATATAATAGGCCTAAGCTAATGTAATTGAATCAAATGAATCAATGCTTATATTTATGAATCAAGAGAACTTGCAGGAGAAGAAGGAATCCATGGAAGATTGGTGAGAATTTCTCAAGTTAGGTGGTATATCAACTAGGTACACATCTATTTATGTCAGATTGAAATTATTTCTGATTTTTGACTAATTCCAGAAGGTAGATGATTGAATATTTGTAATTGATTTATATATTTGGATTCCTCATTTGAAGCTGATAATCCAGCTATATTGAAGTTCTTAATTTGGATTTAAAATTATAAAGATATGAATTTTTGAAGTCGCAAGACCAAAACTAGAATTTTGCATGTTATATTAGGAATTAGCCTATGTAATTTGATCATAATTTACTCATTTTAGATCCAAATCGACCCAAACTGGTGGCATTTGAAAGCTTACTCAAAGGGTAACAACTTTTCTTAACTAGATATGTTTTTGTTAAATTGTTTTCATGTCCAAAATTGCTCTACAAGTAGGTGCTGAAATTAAGAAGAAAAATTTTGAAACTAAATTTGTTAAAGGCATAACTCCCTAACTACTTATCCAAATGAGCTGATCTTTTAGTATGTTGTATTCGGGTATGTTTACTGCCTTGTGACCAAAAATTACTTTTTGAAAATATAGATTGGGAGGAATAGATTTTCTAAGTCCGCTGGTCGGATTAGGTTCCAATTAGAGCTATGTTTAGTAAAATCATGGAATATCATTCTTTTTAAATCGGGATTTTGCAAGCTAAACCTTTTCAGAAAGCTAAAATAAAGACCGATGATCTTTGTTTCAGTTGAAGATTTCGAGATTTGAACCATTTCATACCTAAAAATGTGTTGTAATATAAAGACTATAATTGAGACTTAATTTAGTCTTTATGGCTGATTTGGGAAGATCAATTTGAGACATATTCAACTAATTTGAATACACAATAAACATACTTAACCGACTTCAGAGACTTAGGGGACCATAGCTCGGGTATCGAGGAGCTTGTCGGGTCGAATTTGGGTGTCCCGAAGAGTTAGAGCGCATATCGAGGTGTGTAAATCCATTAGAATGCCTAACAAAATTCATGATTTGGTATATCTATTTCACTTTTCATGTATGACTGCTGGTGGGCACACATGAGGTTTTCAATTCTATTTTGGTGTGTGTCACGACCTAAATAGCTAATTTTAGTTTAATTTGTTAATCAGGATCAAATGACCCGTGAAGTGGGACCAACAGCGAGATACGTGTCATTACCGAGGCTAGGTGTAGCGGCCCCTGCCGCCCCTGGTGACGTGTCTTTGTGTACTCCTTGCCAACTAGCCCAATTACACGTGTTCGGCACCTGCCCGGCCTCTTTATGTCTTGTAACTCGTGTCCACCAATGTAATATTAGATAAACTAGTGAACCATCCTTATGTTCTTTGTCCATATCAACTGTGGCATTCTAACTGTTTCAACTGTTACCTAGTTAACAGTTTATTGAGATCCTAACTATACTACCGGGTATTTTAAGGTTAACATATTCAGCGGAAGTCTTGCTTAATACCATTTAAACCAGATAATTTAACATGATAAACATTGTTTAAAGGCAAAAGCTACTGTGAAAAACCTTGGAAAGTACTCTGTATATAAGCGACATCACTACAATAGGTATACATACATGTAGTGTGTTATCTAAAGTCTCCCAATACCCAAAATATATAAAATATCAAAAATAAACACGTACAAGTAGGTCTTTGATAGTGGGCAATCGATGATGTAGTCGCCTAGGATCCCCTTGCCTCTACTAGTACTAGAATCTGCACTCAATCATCACAAAAAAACAGATGACGAGTACAATAAATAAAATCCCAAAGAACTCCTCTGAGCATTCATATAAATAAATAAAGGATACACAATGAATGTTGTTAAGTAAACGTGTGGAATGTAAAACAAGCAATTGTAAATGGCTCATCACATGAATAAACAACAGACAAGCTAAAAAATGTCTGTGCTTGCTCCAGAGGAACTAGATTGTACTTCGGATCACCAAGTTCCCACCAGTAGTCGCGTCTAACTGGCCTAACACTTGGTCCCTCGCGGCGCTGGCCAAATCCACTGAATCACCGACACGTGCACCAAGGCAAGCCCAGGTCGCCATTTATTGGGGGTCGGGTAACACGTGCTACAGTCCAATGCCTCATGAACACACAACAAGGAAAATTCGAAGGAGTAACCTCAACCCACGTCCAAATATCCAAACAAAAAGATGAACAACAAGGAATAATAGAAACAACATGTAGACAGAATAAATACTCAGAGTTTTTCGGTTGGGTTTTTTAAACCTCATAACACTATCTGACCTCCCCGGACTCCCGTACCCGACCTGTCAAGCTCCTCGACATTGAGCTTCGGTCCACTAAATCCCTAAAGTCCATTTTTACCAGTTTAGATTGTTTACAAAGGTGTAGGTATGTATTAGGTGGAAAATCTCTAAACAATCATAAATTCCCATTTTCATTTGTCATTAGCGGGCTAATTTGTCTACCTAGCGCGCTAGAAATTTTTTATTAGCGCACTATTGTTCTTCGTTGTGAAGAACAGTGGCACACTCAGGACAGTTAACGCGCTAATAGTTCCAATTAGCGCACTAATTGCCTTTTGGGACAGAATTCTCAATTCAAGAATTCTATCCTAGCCCTCTCAATTAGCTATTATAACTGGTCTATTACCCTCTCCTCATCAAAATGACTTCAATACATCAATTAGAACACTCCAGATCATTCAATTAATCAAATTCTTCAAAGTCATGCATTCACCATAACCCCATTAACAATCAAATTCATCAAAAACTAACTAAACAAGTGATAAATTCTCCTTATATATGATCTAATGACATGAAATACATCACATTTACCTAGAAAACCAGATGTTAAACCATCAACTTGAGTTTTACTAAACACACCCCAAAAATAGGTTTGCAAGCTTATAAGGTGAAGAAGATGTTTACCTATATTAGATCACTTAGTTTGGTCTCTATAGTGTTGAATTCTAGCTCCAAATCCTCTCTTCTTCCTCTAAATTTTCTGGTTTGAATGAGAGATTGGTGAGTGTTGTGATCAAACACTCCTCTAACTTGGTTTATATATATGTTGGTTGAAATCTAGTATGCGTACGTACCCCGAGGCATATCTTGTGGTTCACAAGCATGATGTCCTATACCTCCTGGTGACTCTAATAACACACTCATCATCTAGTAATATACACTATGCACATCTAGATGTCCATCTCATTGCCCTTTTTATTCAATGTAAACTATAGGCTTCCATTGTTCAATTTAATGTCACATTACATTAAGCCTTATCCAACCATATAGTTAGTGTTTTATTTATCAAATTTAACCAACTCATGGTCACACCAAACCTTGGCTACCCGTACCCAGTGCCCCACGTCTTGACACACATTTCAAGGTGCACCACAATGTATTGTTCAAGTTTATTTACTTAGCCTATGGTTACATTAATTATGTCAATTTGATAACCTAGATATATTTATGTAAGTTTATTGAGTTTTCTCTAGTGTACTCGTATCTCGCCTCTTGATAATCGCATTAGCACGCACTTCGAGGCATCTACCATCACACAACCTTGCACGCTCTCTGATTTAACATACATACATGCGATGTATTTAACCAATAATTGAATAAATTGCACCGCAATTAAGCCATCCAACATACAAATTAGACCAGTGTACCTATGTCGACGTGTATCCTAGCCTACCCGCAACGTCGATGTGGATCTGAGCTGGTGTCCATGTCTGCAATTTTGAGATAATTAATGGCATTATTAAAATGGGTCGTTACACTAGGTGGATGAGGTAAATGTTATATTTGTGGTGATGTGGGCTTAGTGTAGTGTATATGTGTAGACTACTAAGTCACGCTTACATGTTGATAGGTGTTGAGACGTGAGTAGGGACTCATCTCGATATGCGTGTTGGCGAGGGACCGAAATAGAGAGTCATAAGATAAGTTGGTGTAAACTTTATGTTGGTTTTATAAGTGAATTAAATGGTCTATGGTTAATTTGGTATTAAAATACCAAAGTTAGTAAGTTAAAATATATGCCATTTGATATGTCTCGAGACACGAGTTGACATGCACCAAAACCAATTAAGTTATTTAAGCCATTAGTGTCACTTAAGCATGAACTAGTGAAACATGTGTTAGTAGGAAGTCCACTAGTTAGGTCTCGAGATACGTGTGCACTATGTGATCAAGGGCTATCATTCAACCTTATCCAATTTAAGTATAAAAGCTTAATCAACTCAAACACCTCACACTCTCACAAATCGATTTCTTCATCGTGAAGCAAGGCTGAGAAGCGAAGAGCTGCTGGAGGAGGAAGAAAACAACAAGGAATAAGTGGAATTGGTGAAGGAGATACCGAGTTAGCTAGTATTCATCAAGCTAGGTAACTTCGTAACTCCATTAACATAGCTCAATTTCATGAACTCATGTATTTGATGCTATGGGTTGTTGTTTTATGTTGTAAATGGTGTTTTGGAACTTTAGAGGTGTGTATGAGGGTTCCAAGGCACCAACATAGCCTATGTGTTGGGAAAACTCGGAATTCTAATAGCAAAATTTTGGGTTCTGCAACACATATCGCGCTACGCAGGATAGGTAGCGCGTTATGTTGGTCATTAGCACGCTACATGTTATGGCAACATAAAAATCTACAAGTTTCAAGAAGTCCTTAAACATTACACAAGAGTCTAATATGCTAAGGGTCCAAGCACACTAAAAACATATGATATGATGTTAGGAACTTAGGGAAGTATTTTGGAGATTCAAATACAAGTTTCGAGGCGTTGGGAGGCCGGAGTAGCATAGAAAATGCGTGATATGTAAGTAAACTGATTGAGAGATTTCTTTACATTTCATTCATATTCATATTTTCATTTCCAGTCTTTTGGACTGAATTGCCTTTGTACTTCATGTGTCATGACTTGTTGTTCATTCTCATTACATGAGGTTGTTTCATGGCATAGTTTGTTGATAAAATGATTTCATTGACTCCAATTCATGTGCTATGTTATTATTGACTGTTATTACTAGTTGTCAGTGAAATAGCATGCTATTAGGTATATATAGTGTTGTGAACTATATCCTTTGTGCATTAGTTATGTAATTGTATTTGTTGGATTTTGATACCGTGTTGTTATTTGAATATGAAAGTGGTTCTTATATCTAGGGTCATTTTATGATAGAAATCCGTCTGACATATGGGGGTTACTAGACTTTCCAGGGTGATCGGGGTTTCTCCACTATCTTGCGCAACATTTGGGGTATGAGACTCGGAGTTGTTGGCAAGCATAACTTGGGTGACTTCATGAGTTGTAAGATTCGGGGTTGTTGGCAAGTATACATTTCAGTGACTGACATTTGGGATAATTATAAAGGCGTATTATACCGTGTAAGTACGACATTCACAGATATGTAAAACACAGCTCCATCCTTATATAGTGGAAAGGCTTATGTGATGAAGATCACGGTCGAACGGCTCTAGATCATTACTACTTAGCCTAGTGTCAGTTTCATTTTGTTTAACTAAAGTATCTTTTTCATGATATTCTTTCAGCATAGTTGCTATTATTATTATGTTTTTTGATACTTGTTGTATAATTGGGAATGTGAACAAATGTCTCTGAGTATTACTTTCTATTTTCATATACTCACCGTCTAGTTTGTGATGATGGGTGCAAATCCATCGAGTAGTAGGTCAGGCAAAGAGAAGAGCGACGACTACCTCTGGAGCCAGAGGGGCACTGCTACACCAAATTTTGTAGGTTTGATTTTTGATGTATTATTTTTATGTATATGGTATACTTTTGGGGTTATATATTATGGGATGAGTGATAGGCTAACTAACTTCAACACATGATGTTCTATATCGTTGTTTCATTATATATATGCATGTGATCTTTATTTCCTGGTTTTTCTATAAAGGTTAGGCTACATATCTATAAGCTTCCGCTAGTTAATTAGTTAAGACTTCCGCTGCATAACTTTTAAGTTAGTAAATTTTAATTAACTCTGGTAAGTAATAAGGTTGTTGAAAAGGCTAACTAATTCTTTGTTAGGTCCTATATGGTGGAATTAGGGCTTAATAATGGGATTTGGTCGGGCGGTGCCCTAATTTAAGAAGGGGTCGTCACTGTGTGTGTATATATTGGTTATTGCTAAATCACATGCATGAGTTACTTATGATAGTGCTCGTGTTGATGATAGTAGAATATATCTACGACTGTCGGGAGGGATTAGGATGGTCCTGATGTGTTACAACGTCGAAAACGGACCATGCCGTTTACTGAAGTTGAGGTTTAGCCACTGTAAGCATGTAAGTATATATGTGGTTCCTATTCGATTTATCGATTACTGGCTAGTGTAGGTCGGGGTTTTCTCATGATTATAAGGATGTTTACTGATTAATGCTCTATTTTTGAACTGGTTTAATAGGTATATGTTGTTTATTTATTTCACGCTATTGTTTTTGCTTGTCGTGTGCTGCTTACATTCATGGGAATATGACATATTGTTGCCAGGTATTATATTCGCATGTCTCATAGTTTATCAATTTTATTTCATGAATATTGTGTGGACTTCTCTTAGGATTTTACTCACTAGACTCGTCACTGTATTTGTTGGGTGACTGAGTGCAGATCCTTCGATGAGCAAGGGCAAGGGCAAAGAGGTGCTGCGTGACTACCTCTGAGATTGTGGAGCCAGCTTGTGCGTGATATCAATATGTATTTTTATTTTACTTTTGTTGGGTTTTGAGCACCATAAAACACTGATTACATGTATATAGAACTTTTGTTATACTTAACTCGCCTTGATATATATGCATGGTATCTTTTGCCGGGTTTTCCACTACTTAGTATTGTTGAATACTGTATAACTTACTTAAACTAAGACTTCCACTGTAAAATCTCATTATAACTTGATAAATTGATTGATTGGCTAATGAAATCATTAATAATTATAAGAAAATTAATTAGCTAAGTTAGGAATAAATGGAAAAGTGTAAGTAGCCAGGTAGGTCGCGAAACGTCAAGGATAAGCGGGCCATAAGGTGACAAGGCTTGGTGACGTGGGATGTGACGTGGCGGGTCGCATGGCGACCTGGAATTTGGGGCTGCCACATTAACTCCCCTAGGAGATGGGGACGATATCTCTCACCCTTAAGTGTGAGATGAGAGCTAACTTGTAGAGAAGTTGGGCAACGAAACAAAATTAATTTCAACTCAAGTTATCTCCTGGGAGTTAATTCCACCCCTAACCAAACAAAGCCTAGTAGTTAGGGAGACATTACATGTCCCCTTTTATTTTATTTTATTTTTTTGAATCATTTTTTTTGTCGTGGTGGTGACATTAGTTTTGATCAATGATACAACAAGTGTCTTGTTATGTGGCTCTTTGAATTTTGCACTCATAGAGATGAGTTCCCATGTGTTTTGAAGTTGTCCAAAAGGATCTCAACAATTGACTACTATTTGTAGATCTCAAAATAGGGGAATGCTAGAATAATCCGTTGGGATCACTCAGTATGGATACCCGCCCCAAAGTTGTGCTTTGGAGGGTGGGAGCCCTCCACCCGCCACATTAGCGAATGTCCCTCTAAGTGTCCCCCAGCAGATCATCCTAGCATATTCCCTCAAAATAATATATCACCGTAAATTCTTCAATCGAAGAAAAACCTTCTTTACCTAAGGCCTCATTTGGTTTATTTTTGCCTAGTTACAATATTTTTTTTAGGGAAGTTAACTCACGGGAGTTAACTCTCAGTATCATCTGATTCCTAAACTTTCATATTTTTCTTGATTTGATCCTCGAATTTTTATCAGTTTACTTTTAGTCCTCAAATTTTATTTTCCTTTACTTTTAGACCTTTTTGTTAAGTTTTGAAAGCAACACTCGCTAGCAAATCAATTCATAATCAATTTCTTGGGTTGGTGAACGAAGCAGTTCATTTTCTTGGGTCGGTGAACGAAGCAGTTCATAATCAATTTCTTTGTTAGCAACCTTTATTTCTCAAACTTAATAAAAGGATAAAAATAAACGAAAATAAAATTTCAAGGACCAAAAGTGAACTGATGAAATTTTAAAGACCAAATGATTATTTGTGTCTTCAACTTTGAACTTCTGAGAAATTGCAAATTTAAATAATAATAAAACATGAGAATTGACATAAATACTCTTCAAACAAAAGAGAGGGGCATGTGTAGTAGAAAGGTGATTAATGAGAGGTAATTGTGTCCATCTTTAATGGGAGATAACTCCATTAGGGGTGAGAGAGTTATCTCCCTTCGTAGGGGAGATAGGTTCCTAACTTAAATGCATGGAAGTTGACATTACAAAGCCAACCGAATAAGATTAGTTGGAACTTTGGAAGTTCCCTGTAAGATATCTCACTACCCCCTCCAATCCCCAACCAAGGGTGGAGTTGGGGTTGGAGAGCGAGATCACTTGCAAAAAGTTCCAACTAATGTTGTTTGGTTAGTATTATAAACCAACTTCCATGTTAGTTATCTCCCAACTCACACATTTGGGGGTGAGATAACTCCCTCATCTCCTAGAGAAGTTATCTCCCTAAGGCTTATGGACACAAATACCCTCATTTATCACATCTCTATTATTCACATCTCTCTTATTAGAATGTTTATATCAATTTCCATATTTTATTATTTTTAAATTTGCATCTTCCTTCGAAGTTCAAAGTTGAACCTAAGAATAAATTCATGCACCTACACTTGATTACTATATGCGGGCGCGGAGTAGGTACACAACACACTTATGCATAATTAATATACACAACTTATATCTGTGTGTGTTTTTTATAAGAAAAAAAAAAAGTAAGGAACCACAACTTGCCTACAACGAGGCTAGCTCAAACTCTGAACCTCTTACTCGAAGTAACCCATACCAAAATCATTAAGTCATTAGTTTAGTTGGTTACACATCCAATATATGTTGCACAAACACAAATATATAGAGTTAGACCTATATACAAATTACAATGTTTAACTTTAACACACAATTGAATTAAATAGGTCTCATTCACCAACATGTTTGTCGTAGTTGAGTGAGAGTTACTTCACTTCAAGTCAAATAAAGATTGACACCAATCAAACTTTAAGTTTGACTACACTACGTAACTTGTACTAACTATGTACCTTTGAGCCACATGTGCACATCACTCATAGTTTCTATACTATCTGAGTTTGAGTGTTTGACTCAAAATACTAACTTCCTTTTCGACTCAAATACTCCAAGTTGACATGCCACGTCGCAAACAAGCAAATTGTTCATTTACAGCCATTACACTTTTTACCTAGAACCTACTATTGTCTAATTTAATTAAGACAGGTTTGGTGAACTTTTACCAAACTGTATAAAGGAGAAATTCATGAATTACAACGAGATTGACTCGGAGAATGATAAGACTCAATCTTAAATTAATTGAGATCGATTACATAAATCGAATTAGATATTTCATTTTACTTGATGTAGTGCAGTTAATGGGCTGCTTTCCAAATCTTTTAAATTTCTCATAATCAACATGTCTCAAGTCGTGTTAATTCTATTTTCTTTGAACTTTTGTATTTCTTACCCAAGCAAAAATGAATTCTTCCCATGGTGAAAATGTTACTTTTTTTGTAGTATACATATATCATGCTATGACCTTCATTTCCAATATAGCTTTTTTTTTTTTTTTTAAGAAACCAGCGCAAATTAACTCAATATGAGTCGAACCTGTAAACATTCTTTGGACATAAATAAATAGATCAAATAGAGAATTACCTACGGAAGCCATATTAGATCAAATAGAACTTTCGACACATTATTTGATGATAGAAGTGTTATTTTATAGGCTTGAGGGAGAACCTTAAAACTTCAAACATTAATACTAATTTTCATCAAATTAGTAACCTAAAGTTAAGAAGCTCAAAAGACTTTAGCTAATTCAGAAATTACATAAATTAGACATAAGTTTAGAGATGCATAATGGTCTTACCGAACCCATGCCCTTCCTCGATTTTGCCTTTTAACAAGTGACATGACTCGTCTATATATATCTCACCAAAGATGCTTTCCCAATTTGAATATCTCATTTCAATAATATATAGCCACAAAATTTATTTACAAAATCAAGGTTGTAAATAAATTAAGTTGTCAATTCATGAGCTGACTCGAGAGTTTGTGCTACCAAATTCAGGCTGATCAACCAGTACTACTTCGTCATCAATTTGGTAGCTCCACAATAAGCCAACATAATATTAAACGGTCTAAACCAACACCATGTGGAATGCACCAACAGCACAAACATATATCTCATACACCAATTACCACTATATGTTCCAAAACACATGAAATCAATTCTATTGATCACTTCATATCTTATAATAGGCTCTATAAATTAATGAAATATTTAAAGAAATATATCTTTAAGGGTGCTAACATATCTCCTTATTTAAGCTTCACAAGTGCACTCATTTTGCACATCCATAGCAACACTAGGGCCACTCCTCCCTTACATGGCCCTTGAAGTACATCCACCTTCAACACTCAAGTACAAGCTCTTTTTTATCATTAACATTAGTTTTCGAGTGAGTTATCGATATAAAGGGAGCGTTAACTACGATTCGGATTCAATATGGTTAATGTGAAGGAAACCATGGGAGGGCTCGAGTGGAGTGTGAAGGTGGCCGATGGCTCTTCGAGGGTATTAACGCCAGAGTCCGGGCCATTAATCCGTCGAGTCCAGTTAGGGTTAGAAGGTTTGGTTTTAAAAGTATGGAAGTTTTTTAAGAAGGCATGGGACTTAGGAGTTGAGGATCCTAAGAAGGTGATCCATTGTTTTAAGGTGGGCATTGCTCTCACCTTGGTCTCTCTCTTTTATTACATGAGGCCTTTGTATCAAGGTGTTGGAGGGAATGCTATGTGGGCAGTTATGACAGTTGTAGTTGTATTTGAGTACAGTGTAGGTAAGCATTCAGAACTACAAAATTATACAAACTAGTTAATATATATATATGTTCAAATCTTGAATAAAAAGTTGATCAAATGTTGATGAATATTTGCATGTTTTTGTTATAGGTGCAACACTATGTAAATGCTTAAATAGAGTGATAGGGACCTGTTTGGCTGGAGCTCTTGCTGTTGGTGTTCATTGGATTGCTAGTAGATCAGGAGATAGATTTGAGCCTATAATTTTAGGGACCTCTGTTTTCATTCTAGGTGAGTTATTTTTCATGTCCTGTTTTCATCAAATGATTTTTTTTTTCATGCATGATTGATATAATTCTCATCTCTCACATTTATTTCTTACAACTTGTTGCAAGTGCAGCTTCGGCGGCAACGTTTTCAAGATTTATTCCTTCGGTGAAAGCCCGGTTCGACTATGGTGCCATGATATTCATTCTTACCTTCAGCTTGGTTTCGGTATCGGGATATCGTGTCGATAAGCTCTTCGATATGGCTCATCAGAGATTGTCGACGATCGCCATAGGTACTTCCATGTGCATCCTCATAAGCATAGTTGTCTGCCCGATTTGGGCCGGCGAAGATCTCCACATTCTAATCACTCGGAACATGGAGAAACTTGCAAATTCCTTGGATGGTAAGTGCATGCTCTAAAATGTCTAGCCATCATAAGTAATTGCTGCATAGAAGGTTGTAAATAATTACTATACATTGCAAAGTTACCAACTATCCAAGTAACTAATTAATCTGATTAAGTCTGTCAATGTGCATCTGTAGTAAAACCTTGATTCATCAAATTCATTCTATTATTTTGTACTAATTAGTATTGTTTAATCTTTGCTTGTGACCAGGATGTGTATCTAATTACTTCATGGAATGCGCAAGCTCTACCGACGACGAGGAGGATTTTCATAAGAAGTTGCAGGGCTACAAATGTGCTTTGAATTCAAAAGCCACAGAAGAATCTCTGGTGAGTACTTAACAAATTGATCTAATACATGATCAGTCACAAGTTCCTTCAACTGACTTGATTATCTGACTCTGGCATATGCCCAGGCCAATCTCGCGAGATGGGAACCGGCTCATGGAAACTTCAGCTTTCGACATCCATGGAAACAGTACCTAAAAGTCGGGACCTTGATTCGCAGCTGCGCTTACTGCATCGAGGCTCTCAATGGTAGCGTTGGTTCCGAAAATCAGGTCTGCCTTCCTATCAAGTACTTAAAAGTTAAAACTCTAGCTCCTCAAATTTTAATCTGCAAACAAGTATACATTAATCAAACTTACATTTTTTTAATTAATGACCGACATATCGAATCATGATTTTAGGCGCCGGAGTTCATCAAGAATCACTTCAGCGACGCGTGTTTGAGATTGAGCACCCACACTTCTAGTACCATGAAAGAGTTGGCTGTCATGACAAAGACCATGAGAAAATCATCCAAGATAGGCTTCTTAGTAGGAGAGATGAACAATGCAGTGCAACATCTTCACAAGTCCATGGAGTCACTCCCAGCAAACATTCCTCCGGCGCAATCACCTTCCGCCGAATCATCTGAAACCGATAAAAGCACCTCAACTTCGACGAACAACAACAGCTTTGCAGTGCCACTAATGGAGCTCCTCCCAATAGTTACAGTGGCCTCCTTATTATTAGAAATCGCCGAGAGGGTAGAATCCGTTGTCGATGCAGTTACTGAATTAGCTTCGATGGCGGATTTCAAGACCGAAAAGGTGGAAAAGAAGCTACAGCAAAAGCAAGCTAGTGTTAATAACAAGCATGACAAAGAACAACACCAAGCTTCACAAGAGGAATTAACAATGAAGGCCTTTCAACAGGTCTGAGTTTGTAAATCGGTTGTAACTAAAAATTACCACCCCAGTAAAATTATATTACATGAAATTTTACTCTTACCAATATTTCTAGATTACTTTCAAGTAGTGTACTAAGTGAATTAACACAAACATAAGAAAGCAAATTAAATTGGCCAACAAGAACACATGGAGATTATATATAACGTAGTCTTATATCTTAAGAGTAACACTTAACCATGTGTTGCATTACACTAGGCAATGCACTAGTTAGTATATATTAAAGTGCAGCCACTAATTAAATTGTTGTAGTGTATGTTCCACCAAGGTTTTATATCAATCAGCTACCTTTAAAAAAAACTACGTAACGAACAAACATGTGTACCTTTAAAATAAGGATTAAGCTAGACTGTGTGAATTTAAAATGTTATCATAAATTCATAATCCAGTTATGAGAAGTTATTAAAAAAATGGTCAATTCAGTGAAAACCTTTAATTGTTTTGGTACGTAGATAAATTAAGAAATGAATATACTTGATTGTGAAGAGTGAGCAGAAACATGGATTATTCATTTTGAAGTTATAGTTAAGATCATTATATCTGATTGTCAATTGCATTTAAGCAAAAGTAATAGTAATTTTCAAGATATGTGGTCACTAAATCATCGTTTACAAAAGATAATTAACCAGTGATGAAATAATGGTTACAATGATTATTATTATTGCTGCAAAGCATATTTAGACAATTATGAAATATTATAGCCCGTTGGATGTGCATCAAAACATGTGTGTTTTGCGATACAATTCACATCCGACCATCCACAAGAAGGCAGTGCGTAATAACTACTCAACAATTACTAACCAAGTGGTAGCTCAATGATTTATGTGGATGAGATTGATGGTTAGACCTTGTTTGGTATGAGGTGGAGATATCTCCAATGAGATAACTCACAGAGAGTTGGGAACTAATCTTGTTTGGTTGCCCAACTTGCATGCAACACCCTAAGGTGACAAATATCTTCCCACCACACCCAAAGGAGTTATTGTTGAACTTTGGAGTTCAAAGTTTGTATTGCAAACCTTTAGTCCCACATATGAGAGAAAGGTTTGGTTTGACACTTGAAATATGATCCCACATACTTCACTATTGTTTAAGTGAGAAGTGGGATTGAGTGAGTGACCCATGGGGTTTTATTAGATAATGACCCTATTTAAAAAATCTTTGACAAGGGCCTTGGGCCTTTGGGGCTTTGGTTGGTTCAAGACTTAGCCATTCCTAAACGATTTTTTATTTGTTAATTTTTATTTTCGTTTTCGCTTTTTGAACAAATTAAAGCACCAACAGTTGCTAATTTCGAATAAGAAATTAATTATTCGAATTAGGAGTTAATTAACTGTCTACTTAGCGGAGCACTAATTAAAACACTAATTAGACTGTTAATGTAAAATTGTCCATGATTTATACAGTTAAACAATTTTCTATAAGAGAGAAGGTCATAGGAAGACACAGCTTTTTCGAAATCAAGTTTTTTAAGTGATTTGCGTTTTGAGAGAGAGTTGAATTTGCAGTTTTGAAGGTTCTTTGATTGGTGCTTTAATCAAAGAATATGCCGTTGTATCCTGGGGACGAGAACTCCTAGTTGAATTCAAGACAAGTTTACATTGCTCTGCAAGCCTCACACTTTTGTTTATTAATCTTATTAGTTGTTGAAATTAGCATGATGAGTTGTTTGTGTTAACAGTGCCATGTTCAGATTTATGCTTATTTAGATTGATTGAGACAACAGTTATCTCCCTGGAGATGTGGACACAATTACCCCTCATTAATGACTATTTTATTATTCATCTCTCTCTTGTTTGAAGGCTATTTATGTCGATTCATATTTTTTATTATTTAAAAATTTTAAACTTACCTCAAATTTAAAGTTGAACCAAACATGAAAATATTAACTCAAATGAGTTTACTCCAAGCAGATTAGGGATGCAGGTCGGGCGGGTTTGGGGCGGGGAATGCAATCCCCATCCCCATCCCCACTTATAGCGGGGCAGAGATTCCCTGCTTTCGACCCCCATTCCCATCCAGCGAGGATTTCCCATCCCCATCACTTTTTTACATAATATTTTTTAAAAAAATCAACTACATTATAGATCCGAAATCAAAATCATTAAAAGTTTTCTTCGCAATTGTAGCTCGGTTTTCAAATTTTACGTGAAGCATTAACCATACAAAAAAGGGAAATAAAGATTTAATGATTTTGATCCAATTCCTACAGGAAATATTCAGGATCTCCGTGGGGAATCCCCATCGAATGGAGGGGAAGGGTAATATTGCCCCCGCCCCGCCTCCGATGGTGGGAATGAAATTACTCATGTCCCCTGCCTTGTGGGGGCTAGTTGGCGGGGATCCCCGCACCATCGAGCCAGATCTCCGTGGAGAATGAGGATTCTCCACCCCACCTGCATCTTTAAATGAGATAACTCTCAACTAACACTGTAAATTAGCAAAAACAAATCAAACAAACCCTTAGAGTCTTTCCATTTGTAAATTTAAGGGATATAAGTTGGCCTCTTAATTATTACTCCTTCTTGTCACATTAATTGTAAGTTGTTTAAGGTAAAGATATAAGAATTAAAAAGTAATTTAATTGTAAAGTAATATTACCTTTGCATTTATTAACGTCCTTTTGAGTGAAATAAAAAGATGCAACTCGACACATTAGTACGCAAAAATTAATCAACTTAGCAGACTAGTAGACAAAAATTCAACTTTCAAAGCTTCATTTAAGAGGACAAATAAGTAAAATATGCTTGCGAATGAGAGAACGACTTTACATTTTTTTAATAAGGGAAGTGAGCTACATTTGTGACTGGAGGGAGCAAAACAATAATCACTCAACAATTATTTTGCAGAATATTCTGATTATAAAAATATTATTTATAAAATTAACTCCATCTTAGAAATTAAATTCTATTTCTTCCCCAGTATTTTACTTAAATAGTTTAATTTAAATATTAATAAAAGAGTTATGGTGGATAGATACGTTACTCTCATTTCTTAAAATGTGGTCTTAGGGTTGCGGTTACCCTAAACATTAAATAGCTTTAAAAATCTTGACTAGAATAACAAGAAAATATCACACCACAAGACACATTTGACATGTTTGGTTTATAAGATAAAGGTGGAATAAGTGGCGGTACTAAATAATACTGGTGTTTGGTTCAAATATAAAATTGTCTATATGATTTTTTTAACCCACATGATTGAGATAATTTAAAATCATGAATTCAATGATATTATTTTATCCTAATTTTAGTGACTTTTAAATGACCAAAATACAATCATCATAAACACCCAAAATACACATTCATTAACTATTCTCGACTCTCCAACACCAAAAAACATATGGTGTGTGATATTAGTATATCAATGTAGCACTATAGTTACCGTCCGCGGGCAAATTGAATCAACATATCGTTTTCATGATCAAGAATCAACACTATCCATCGATGACATATTTAGTACTACAAAATATTTGTTCAAACTTCAACTGCATTTATTAATTATATCGCGCGATCCTACAAGACCCACCATTAAATTTTATATTTTCATTCATACTAATACAAATAAACAACACATAACAGATCACAATTATTAATTATAACCGACGAGTCGACTTTAAATTTTCTTCACTATTCATGAATTTTGTTAACTTAATTTCATGAGAAATGTGATGGTTCAAGTTACATTTGGTTTGCTTAATGAATGGATTTATTAGGCTTCTGCTTCTAAATGACTTTTCTTATGTGTCGTTGAAGTTGCTTTGATATGTATATTTGGCTTTATAAGCTTGTCAAGGATGTGGGAATGAATTTGTAGATATAAAATGACACTTTAGTAACTTCAACTATTGAAATTGGGTTTAATCCCACACCCTTTATACCCCAACCGAACGAGTCCCTTCTATTGGGACTAATACCTAAACCCTTATATGTTATAATCCCAGTGTAAAATAATCTTATGATCTTGAGATTATTTAACATGTGAACCGACTCGGCTAATTGGCTCACAAGAGCCTTCTATGTAATCTCGACTTACGGGTTTTACATCAAAATCTATATATGCCACATCTCAAAATACACATGAACGACTCTTGTGAATTAATGTATATCGTGGCCTTGACTTGCTATTCTCATTCTAAAACTTCTCAGTTTTTATACATGAGTGAGCTAATTTCTTTAACAAAAAAAAGAGAGAGAGAGAGAGAGAGAAAGAGAGATGGCTTTTTCTACTTTGCGATACGCCTCGAGCGCATCAAACGCATCTGGAGGCGCATCTGACGGTGTGAAGACGCCTACCCTATGGAGTGAAAAACTGACACTCTGATCTGATCAATCTCTCAACCAAACACCCCTCTCTCATTGTGCGAGCGAGGAGACCAAAATCAATCCAAAAACCCTAGCTTTCTCATCGCCATGTCTGAATCTGGCGACGCGATGGCTGACTTCACTAACAAACTCTCCCAATTCCAAGCCGTCACCGGCCTCCGAGACCTCGATTTGTGCACCGAGATCCTCGCCGCCCACAATTGGGACCTCGAACTCGCCATCTCCGCCTTCACTTCCACAGACGACACAACAACAACCACAACAACAAACGATCACACCACTTTCACCACCACCACCAACAACAACAACAACAACAACAACGACGACCACGTTTTTGGGAACCTAAACCCTAGTTCTTGGGAACGCGTGGAGGGGGCGGAGACTCGCGGTGTCGCGGCGGCGGCGGCGGCGGCGGCGCCTGGGATGGCGTGGAAGCTGATCACGCTGCCGTTCTCGGTGGTTTCGGCGAGTCTAGGGTTGGTTTCCGGGGCGGTAGGGATGGGGATGTGGGTCGCCGGAGGGGTGTTGTCGCACTCGCTAGGGTTGCTGGGATTGGGGCGGAGCGGAGAGTCGTCAGCGGCGGCGGCGGGGGCGGGGGCGGGGGCGCCGTTGGTTTCGATGACGACGGCGGGGGCGGAGGCGGCGGATTTCGTGGCGGGGTTTGAGAGGGATTTTGGGGGGTAAGGCCTAATTTTGCGAGTCTAGGGTTTATGGAGGCGTTGCAGCAGTCGAGGAGGGAGTTCAAGTTGTTGTTTGTGTACTTGCATTCGCCGGATCACCCCGATACGCCGGCGTTCTGCGAGAGGACGCTGTGTGCGGAGGTTATAGCGAGTTTTATCAACCAGAATTTCGTTTCTTGGGGTGGGAGTATTAGGAGGAGTGAGGGGTTTAAGATGAGTAACAGTTTGAAGGCGTCGCGGTATCCGTACTGCGCGGTGGTTATGGCGGCGACGAATCAGAGGATTCAATTGCTTCAGCAGGTATTGGTTATTGATTTCTTAGGAGTTTAGTTGTGGGTTTGCATTGGGGTTGGTTTATTGATTTCAGCTTGTGCTCATAATTTTTGACGAATTTGTATTGTCTATGCTTTCTCCAACTAGAAAACTTGACTCAATAGAAACTGTAGAAATTCGACGAGGTAGAGGCAGACCAAAGTTAACACGGGATGCATTAATTAAGAGGGATTTGAATGGTTTGCAAAGCTCACCATCAATTGCACTTAATCGAGCACAATGAAAAAGTTTGATCCATGTAGCCGACCCCAATTAATTTGGGACTGAGGCTATGTTGTTGTTGTTGTGTTGTCTATGCTTTGTTAAAATGAATGTTGGGCGGTAAAGAAACAATGACCGCATAAAATGAATGTCGTGGAAATAAGGATGCTCAGGCGAATGTGTGGTGAAACTCGTAAAGGGAAAATGTTGTGGTTTGGACACTTCCAAAGACGACCTATAAATGCCCCGATTAGAAAACTCAACTCAATTGAAATGGAAGAAATGTGACGACGTAGGGGTAGAACAAAGTTAACTTGGAATGCATTGATTAGAAGGAATTTAAAGGATTTTGACTGTGGCTGACCCCGACTAATTTAGGATTGAGGCTTTGTTGTTGTATTATTGTCTGTGCTTTGGCACTTTAGGAATGTTCACCAACATAAAAATGTTTGAATTGATGCAAAACATTTAATTTATGTTGTTTTAAAGTACTTTAGTTTTTATGGTTAATTCTTTAATAATGTTTATACACCCAGAGTATAATTAGCAATAAACCATATGAAATACTGGTTTTGACACTAATTGGTATTTTCATAATTCATAAAGCTAGATTGCTCCAGATTTGTCCCTTCTCTCAAGCATTGTGATAATGATTTTTATATTTAGTACTTCTCTCACTGCCTTGCCAGATGGCACATGTAATTCAGCTAGCTTCGAGGCCTTGGTCGCAAGAGATAGCATGTCCTTAAAATTTATTTTGTTCCTTTCATCCAAGGAACTTAATGAAATTACCGTTTTTGTATTTCTCTCGATTCCCTAAAGTCTTGAAATTGGAGAAACTCTTTCTTCCTGACAAAAATGCTCTTCCATGCATAAATTAAAATCTGGGACTATGAAGATTTAGTAACCCTCCCTATATGTTTTGGAGACTGTACATTGCTGTTGTAAATTTGTAAATGGTAATCTGTGATTTGTTTCCATCCCTCTTGTACAAAACACACTAATTAGGAGCTGGTTTTTATATGAAGGCTTACTTTTTCATATTAAAGTGGAAGCTGTGTAGTTTGATTAGAATTTCTGGTTATTAGGGTAAGAGTTTAAGCTTGTTTATGTCCACAGCTTATCTGCATCCCTCACTGAGGTGAAAGTAAAGCTTACTCGTCTCTTTTGTTACCATTTCCTGACTTCTATTAATAATTTTATATGTAGAGTTGCTTGCGTGAGGTCAAGTCAATATCTTGTGATAATTGATGGCAGATGCAACGATCCTTGTTAATTGTTCAGTGCTGTTAAGACATCAGCACGGTTCATACATAGGTTGGTGCAATGTATTGCATAAGTAGAAGTCTCTGTAGTTTGATTAGGACTTTTGTTTGTTAGGGTAAGAGTTTAAGGTTATTTGTGTCCACCGCTTATCTGTGCCCCTTATTTAGTTGAAAGTAAGCTTTGATCGCATTGCTGAGTGATATGCATGAATTTCCCTGATGGCTTGTCGTTGAGTTTTAAACTTTATAGCTCCTCTTACAAATGCAATTGACTGTTTGATCAAAAGTAGCTCCCTTATCATGCTTGGACAAAGCTTAAGATGTTTTAAGTAATTTTAAATACCTTACTCTAGCACAAACAAGGGAATTGAGATAAAGGGGTATAGCAAGGCATTTATTGTTGCAGTAGAGCCCATGAAGTGAGACGTTGAACTCGTATCTCGAATAAACATATAGAGTGGATACTTAAAAGTCAAAAGTGTCTCATTGCCTGATACCAGTAATAGCAATTAATCAATGTACATTGATTTGATTTTTTACTAGCTTATACTTCCTGTCCTGCAGAGATTATGGCTTCGATTCGTGGTAGCTCCATCATTATCTTGTTATCTATTGGGCTATGGGTCTAGGGCGCCCAACTAACCCCCGAGTGGGTAGTCAAGCCGAAGGCTTGGATACCCATGGTTCTCAAAAAAGAAAATGTTTATATATATATCTATCATATATATAAAAGCATGAATCACAAATTTTTGAGTGGTAATGAAATTTACTTATTTGCCCATACTTTTTTTTTATCTCCAAATCAACCTTTTCTTTTGTATCCAAATCAAACTCCAACTCCTTATCAATCCACTACACGTTTTTTTTTTCTTTATCTCCAAATCAATCATGAACTCATTCTCATCAATCCAATACACTTTTTTGGAGGAAGTAATGTACTAGCATGATTAGCTTATTTTTTCATTCACATCTTGTCTCAATCATATTAGAGAATATTGATAAGCTACAAAAGGTACTCGTATTTTTAATTTTTAAATTTTAATTACAATTTTAAATTTTGTTAATAAATTCTTAGAAATTAATTCCCGCGAGCGGAGCGAGCGGGGAATCGTGCGTAGCACGTCTTGAAACTAGTATATATATATATATATGTATGTATGCATGTATGCATGTATATATATATTTGATCTAGAGACATGATATAGTAAATTTTTTCTGCAGCTCTAATAAATCGTTACTTTGCGCCCAGTGACACCTCATTTTGTAATGTTTCATCATGTATAAAAAAGTTGTATAATGGAAATTATTCCACTGGAGAAGGATGCTTGAACATGAGATTATTCTCTCTTTCAGTGTTCATTGTCATCTTGCATTTTGTCGCTCATCTTTGCTCTTCCTTGAAAATGGAAAACTACTTTATATCTTTTAGTCCATCAAAATCTGAATATCTGTTGTAGTTAACAAATCTTTTGGATCAATACTTTAATTGTGTTTTATTTACCAAAATCCTTTGGACTGCGTCTTTGCCCTAATGCATCTTATGTTTGTCCTTAGCTTAAAAGAATGATGTTTATTTTCTGTCTGTAGCTGAAACATTGCGCGAGGAATCAAATCTGTGCACTTTCAAGTGTAGCACATCTCTTAATGCTTCTAGCGAAAATAACTTCTTGTTAGGAAATGCTACCAAGTATTCTAGGTTCCATTTTTAATCTTGCGGTGTATGAATTGTCAATTTTTGCAGATCGAGGGACCGACGAGTCCTGAACAAATGCTCACAGTTCTTCAAATAGTGCTTGAAGAGAGTGCTCCTACTCTTGTTGCAGATAGGCTTGACGCTGAAGAAAGAAGGAATAACATGCGTTTGAGAGAGGAGCAGGATGCTGCGTATAGAGCATCACTTGAAGCTGATCAAGTATATTACTCCTTTCCCGCTTTGTGTTTTTGCCTGCTCTGCATGAATCAGACTGAAACTATGGCTTTGTCTTATATTGTTTTGGTCAATGTTTTCAATGCGGCGAGACGGTGTTAGGCGGTTTAGCCCCGCCTAGTTGAGGCGGGCCTAGGCAGGCGAAAAAATATTTAATTAGACCTAAGAAATAATTTAATATATTTAGAGTCCCTTCAACAGTAAAGGGCATACTTTCGCACCTACACATTCACACCATATTTCAACTCCACACTTTTCTACACATTTTGAAATAAAAATATTTTTTAAAAAATGAATAAATAATATTTTCAAGAAAATAAAATAAAATAATAATATTTTCAATAAAAAAATATATTATATTTTAGGGTTGCCGCTTGCCTTATTAAGGGCTAGGCAATGGAAACCCCCAAACACCTACGCCTTGAAAACACTGGTTTTAGTGAATTAATACAATTAATTATTCAATCTAATACCCAACTAATTTGGAGTTGAGGCTTTGTTTTTATTGTTATTGTAACCTAACTCAAGAAGATTTTCTGGCTTTGACATCAGGCTAGGGAGCGCCAAAGGAAAGAAGAGCAAGAGAGGTTGGAAAGAGAAGCAGCTGACGCAGAGAGAATGCGTCAGGAAGAATTAGAGGCTCAAGAAAGAGCTGCTCGTGAAGCTGCAGAAAAAGAAGCTGCGCTAGCAAGAAGACGACAAGAGAAAGCCATGTCCCTTGGCGAGGAACCTGTCAAAGGGCCTGATACAACACAAGTAAGTACTCTAGAATGGAAAAGAAACACTTACTGTTTGAATCAGTCTTTTTTTCTTTTATTAATGATTCTCATCAATCCTGCACTGTCCATTGCTTCCTTGTTTTTTCATCAATCCTGCACTTCTGCAACTTTTATGTTGCTGATAGATTATTACTTTAAAAGTGTCTTACCAGCCATTGAACTTTCTATTGAATTCTGTGCTTGGCGCTTAAAGGATTTTTATTAGAAACAGACAACTTTTCCAGAAACTATAGCAGATACTTATTTTGACAAGTAAGAAATTCTGATCGGTATCGCTGAAACATTCTTTTTAGTCATTAGCCCAAACTGATGAATTAATTTGGGATGTCATCCATCATTTATAGAACAAAGTTGCTGGCCAAAATATTTTATAATGATACAGTTAGCTTCAAGATGGTCTTGTGTTTGAATATCTTTTGCCAACCTTACAAGCACACAAATTCACCGAAGTTTTCAACTAATTTATCTCACGTGACTTAAAATCTCAACAGGTTCTTGTACGTTTTCCGAGCGGAGAACGCAAGGAGCGGAGGTTTTACAGTACGAAGACAGTCCAATCTCTCTACGACTATGTAGATTCTCTGGATTGCCTCCATGCAGAGAGATACAATTTGGTCTATAACTTCCCCCGCGTCGTGTACTCCGAAGAAAAGCGCTCTTTGACGCTAAAGGAAGCAGGTTTGCACCCTCAAGCCAGCTTGTTTATTGAGGTAGATTCATGAGGAGCATAAAATACTGGCACTTGTGATGACATTCTCAACTTGAGATAGAATCTTCTTCCATCCATTATGTTTCTATCCTGTGTAGTCTTGTAAAAGAAATTGATCTATAATGTCCAGCAAAGTAGCTGCTTTGGATAATATGGTTTTCCAAATCAGAACCAAACTAGTCATTCATGATTATTGTTTGGAAATTTGATTAGCATAAGCAAGTTCTTTTGTTGTCTTCAATCTATAATGTTGATTAGCTTGGATTACATGTGTTTGGGTTTATATTGATCCACCATTCCACCTAGCCCATGAGTCCAAAGACCCATATTGACTCAATGATAGCTGATAAATAAAGAATGAAAGGCAAGTCATTATAAATTGATTGATTAGATAGCTATAGAATTGTTATGGCACCAATGTCTAGTCATTCTTAATTGTTTGGTCTAAACTTTCACGTTTTTGTTGATTTCGTCTTTAAATTTTCATCGGTTCACCTTTGGTTTTTGTTGATTTCGTCGTTAAAGTTTCATCGGTTCACCTTTGGTTAACGATTTTTTTTTATTTTTAGTTACTTTTGGCTTTTTTGTCAAGTTTGACGAGTAACGGTTGCTAACAAAGTGGTTCACTGGCGGTTCACAATTGATTCATCAACTCAAAAAATCGATTTGTGAACCGTTAGTAAATCGCTTCATTAGCGACCGTTATTATCCAAATGTGACGAAATGATCAAAAGTAAAAAGAAATGAAAGTACGGTGACTAAAAGTGACTTGATGAAAGTTTGAGGACTAAATCAATAAAGACGTGAAAGTTCAAGGACTAACTGACTTTATTTGCCAATTGTTTTTAATTAGCGAGCTTGTAGTTGAGACAAAGTTGTCTTTTAAGATGTAAGAGATTGTTCTTCGTGAGCTTGTAATTAATAAAAAATAATTAAATGGTTGACTTAACATAAACTCTTAGGACTCGTTTGGTTACGATGGTATATTTGTCCTTCCCTATAAAGGAAGTTGACCTTCACTTTTCAAAACCAAACATAGCCTTAGATTGTTACCTTATTACTAATCCAACAATTTAGTATTGATTTTTTCTTTATAGCATACAATAAAATAGATATTAATTATTAATAAACTTTCATTTCCTACCCAATTAATGATTTAGAAATCGTTTCTTTTTAGCTTACCAATGAAATTAAAATCCACTGTAACTCTCTAACTTCACCATAAAATCTATGTTCACATAGTCCAATCATTGTTAAAATAAAAATTGTGGAGATCGAAATTAAAATTAACCTGTCTCAACAAAACTAAAAATAAAATGCAAGAAAAAAAAAAGAAATTATTATTAAATATGAAACATGAACCAATTAAGCTTCTATATATTGTTATATATTGTTGTTCTTAGATGATGAATTGCTTCAGCCAGTCAATCTCTACCCTCAAACTCTCGGTTTGGACTGCAAAACAAAAATGTGGACAAATTATTTGTATGTTTATAGAGAAGAAAAAAAATAATGATAATTAAGAATAGTATATATAAAATATATTTTAGATCTTAATTATTCTACAGTTTTCACATCTAATAATTATCTAAGCAAATCACAAGATTATGTTTAGAATCCAAATTACACAAAAAATTGTTTTCTTTACTTTCCACCTTAAAATTGTTTTTTTTTTTTTAATAAGACACTGACTTTCACCTTATAATTATAGAAAACTCGAAAGAGAAATTGTTTCATGATAAAACCTCCGCCTCTGTGGTCATTTAGTTTTTAGGGTTGAATTAAAAAAAAAAAAAACACATTTCTTTTTTAATTTTTTGGTATATTTGAAGTTTTAAAAATCTGAACTAAATGTCATTTAAGTTAATTTTGACCTAAAAGACTCAATAAAAGAATTAACATAAAAGAGTCAATTGAAAGAGATAATATTTACCACTTTTTAACAATTTGGCACTTGTAAGAAGAGCAATTGTTTCTTTTGTTGAATTAAGTTCTGTTCTCAGCATCATTCGCTTCCAATGATAATGATCAACTTGTGCTGATAGGAATTTATTTTTTTCCTGCCGATCATGTCAAATTTCAAAAGGTTTACATATCTATGATATATTATAAAAAAAAACGAAACTGCTAGAATGACACCTTAATTGACACTCCACGAAAAAATTAATGTGCGCAAAATAGTTTTTGATGCATAACATACGTGGTGTGTATCTCGAGACGCACTCGGACGGCTTCCATAAATAGGACCGCGTGCCACATCACAGGGTGTCACTTAAAATGTCAATTAAGGCGTCATTCTAACATTTTCATATAAAAAATCCAATAAAAAATTGATTTTAAGAAATTATAATATTTCGAGTCCAATTAAAAATAACCTCAAAATGATATAATCCACAAAACACATATTAATCAAGTCATTCAAGTATCATACCTCCAACTCCTTCACTTTTTTTTCAAGTTGAAGAACATGTTCCTGCTTCTTAATTCTAGATTTTTGCGCTGATAACCGATTTGATATCATCCTAAAAATTAGGCACAACAAAATTTATAAACAAAGACAACAAAGACAAAATAGAAAGATGTATTAAAAATCTCTAACATATCTACTTATATATATAGTTCATCAAAAGCATATAAATAAATAATTTGAACAAACTTATATATACCTTTTGATTCTCCTCTCTTCCATATCACCCATGGGAGGTATTAGTGAAGTCATATTTGGATGTTCAGCCATTTGAACAATGAACTCTCTTCAACCTTAATTTTGAAGTAATGGTGAGATTAACCACATACTTAAAGTTTTCGTGACAAAAATGTGATATCAATTCATTTCTTTCTAATTAAAAATGTTGGTGATACTTCAGTTGTAAATGGTTTAAAAAAAAAAAACTCTCAAGATTGTCCAATTAATAAATCGATCAAAGTTTATTCACTGATTTTATTTGTTTCTTTTTTAAGTTATACGATAGAGTTAGACGGCGAAACAAGATGAATCGAACAAGCTTTAACATACAATATTATCTTTAATACAAAAATCGCTGATTAGAACTAAAACGAGTATTCGGTTTGGTAGTAACGATCATTTATATAAAAATATGTGTGTGCACATGTTTCGAAGTGTATCCAAAAGTCTACAATAAATTAGGTGTCAAATGTATGTGTAATAAGTGGGTTACTCTAATATTTTCCAAATAAAATGGTGTAGAATTGAGCATTAGTTAGGAAAATCATAATAATTTGGTATGGATGGTTAGTAAAACATTTATTTCTTTTTGATACTTGTTAGTAATGCATTTATTAAATTTGCTATTATATATAGTGTAGAGATTTATAAGTTCCAATCTCATAATTAAAAAGATTTGCTCAATTTAATGGTGCAATTAATTTGGATTAGAAAATTCATATTCTTTAAAATCTTTTGGAACCCTATCCTTTTTTTTTTATCAGGGGTGATATTTCAACCCAACCAACTTATCTCCCCATCCAATTTAAATTAACCACTTAATTATATTTTGAAACTCCTTTTAACCACCCAATCAAGAAAAGTAGGATCGTAGCATCGATTGACATAAAGATTAGGGAAAGGCAGTTGATGTGATTTGGACACCTGCAAAGATGACTTACAAATGCTCTCATTAGAAAACTTGCTCAATTGAAATTGATGTTAAATCGAAATTAACTTGAAACATTAATTACGTGAGATTTGAATGGTTAGCTCACCATCATTTGCAGTAAATCGAGCAAAAAGAAAGAGTTTAATTCATGTAGTTGACCTCAATTAACTAGGGACTGAGGCTAGTTGTCGTATTTAACCACCCAACCATAATCTTTAAATTCCTAAAATACCCTTAATTAGATCACCCACGCAACAACAACAACAATCAACGAAACCTCACCTGACCTAAGTAACCACACGCTCTGCTCTATTTGAGTCACTTTTGTTGTTCTGTGGATAAGTTGGATAATTTTAAGATTCTTCTCCTCAAATTTTTAGGGTTTGGAGAAGAATACGAGGGATTGGAGAGCGTGAACGAGGGGAAGGTGATGGAATGTTAGGGTTTAAGAAAGGGGTAGTGCTATTTGGACTCGTGAGTCCATATTCAATTTTTTTTTTAATTTCAAATATATCCTTGAGCAATTAATAAAGCAACTATAATCATTTATAAAATTCATTTGATACCCCCTTAAATATTTACAAAAATTTTAAAAACCTTCATATGAATTCGGACTCATGAGTCAAAGTAAATTTATTGTTAAGAAAATACAATTCTTTTTACTATTTGGGGAAGTCGACTGTCTCGTCAAAAGAAAGGGAAAAATTACAAATGTACTGTCAAAATTAATATAAATGAGTAAAATAAGTTAGGTTTTTTTTTTATTCCAAAAGTAAGGTAAAACTCATTTTGCAAATGCGTCATTAGTTGGAACAATCTACGTGGCACATTTTACACGAATGGCGCATTTCCAAAATGCGTCATTCGTGTATTGTGGAACATCCACGTGGACGCCACGTTGATGTTCCCTAACATGAATGACACATTTTGGAAATGCGTCATTCGTGTATTCTGGAACAATCCACGTGGATGTTCCCTAACATGAACGACGCATATTGGAAATGCGTCATTTATGCTTTCTGAACACGGGCGTCAAGTGAAGTTTTCCACGTGGGCGCCATGTGGATGTCAAAATAATATGGGATTGTCCACCTCGAGACATGTCACGACCCAATAATTAATATTAGGCCGGGCAGTGCCCTTATTTGTAGTTGGGGCCGTCACAAGACTCGTGCGTGACGTTTACATGGATTTGTCTACTTCGAGATACGTGCATGTCGTTTGCATGAGTTGCCTACCTCGAGACACGTGAACGACGTTTGTATGAGTTGTCCACCTCGAGATACGAGCATGACGTTTACATGGTTTACTTCGATTGCACGAGATTACAAGGGTTGCCCACCTCGAAATACGTCCATGACCTTTGCACAGTTTGCATTGATTGGACGAGGTTGTATGAGTTGTCCACCTCGAGATACGTGTGTGACGTTTGCATTGATTGCATGAGGTTGCATGAGTTGCATGCCTTACGATACGTGTGTCACGTTTGCATGAATTGCACGAGGTTGTATGGGTCGGTCACCTCGACATACGCGCGTGTCGTTTGCATGACTTCTCCACCGCAAGATATATGTGTGTGTCCTTTACATCAGTTGTCTACCTCGAGATACGTGCGTGATGCAGGTTGTCCATCTCTAGATACGTACGTGATATGGCGTGTTCATCTCGATGCGTAAATGACGTCGTTTGCATGGGTTCACCGTGTCACGACCCAATAATTAATATACGTTTAATTCGTTAATCATGACAAAATGACCCGTAACATGGGACCTGCAGCGAGATACGTGTCACTACCGAGGCACGGTGTCCAAGGTAAATGTTATATTTGTTGGTGTTGTGTGATTTGTGGTTGTTTTTGTTGTCGGTTGTGGTTGTTGGTCCGAGGTAGGAGACTCGGATGAACTGTCATGAGCTCAAGGGACAACAAGGGAGTCGTCTCCCCTGCACGAACCCAACTTGGGGTTGAGGATGGACGTCCAACCCAATACAAATGAAAAAAATAAAATAAAAATAAAAGCTTACGAGAGGAAGAATATGGGTAGCCCGGGTCGGGCTACCTCATATGGGCCGGGTCAGGCCGACCCGGGCCTGGGTGTGCTGGGTCCGTCCGACCCTTACCCTTTGGATAAGGGGTCGTCACACACCGCTTCGAGTTGAACAAAGTACTCCTTTTGAGGAGTAAAAAAAAGGTTGTGTATTTTATATAGATGACTCCTTTTCGAAAGGAGACATACCTTATTTTTGGAAATAACAAGTAGTCACCCTTATTTTTGGAATAAAAATTGTTTCCCACCTTAGTTTTTGAAAAACCCCAAAAGAAAGTGCACTTTTAATTAATTCGAGCGACACAAAAGTTTTAACTGCAATAATTTTTTTAATTTACTACTAGTAATCTATTTTTTAAACATCTTGATCATCACATGGTCCACTTATTATTGAAATCTAAAATAACTGAAAATAAATGCGACAACATAAATTATTATCAAATACATATGGACCAATATTTAAGCTTCTAGTACTGTTGTCATTGGAAGATGAATTACTGCTTCAGTTGGGCAATCTCTCCCCTCAATTTCTCAGTCTGGACTGCAATTGAAACAACAACAATTTGGACAAATTATCTGTATGTTCATATGTTTATAAGAAAAAAAAAGGATAAAAGAATAATAGAGATGGTAAATATAATAAATTCTAGATCTTAATTTACAGTATAACTAGCTTTTCGCATATAATATTTTCACCAAAGAAATGGTGAAAAAGACTTAAAGTTGTGTTTGGCTTAGAATCGAAAAAAAGAAAAAAAAAAAAAAAAAAAAAAAAAAAAAAAAAAAAAGAAATTGTTTTCTTCAATTTCACCCCAAAAATTTAGAAAACGTGGAAAAAAATTCTACTTTTTAAACCATCCGGTATCAAAAGCCTAATGGACGCCAATAATCTAAGCTCGAGCCAGATAAGACTATTAAGTGGCGGTAAAACTCTCTCCCTTAAAGGGTTATAAGTTTTTGCCTATGTGGTCCTTCTGTCCTCGAGTCCAGGATTAGTCGGGTCACGGCTTCAGATACTCTGACAATAATAAAAAAAGGACACCATACTGAAGGCTCAAACTCGAGAGTTGAAATCACTGGTTAAGGCTGACGTAAACCCAAGCCATCACGCCAGACCACCCTTGTGTAATATTGAGATTTTTTCAACTTAAAACATAATATATATAGTTTCACAAAATCTTAAGTTTTTAAAATATTAACCAGATCGATATACCATAAGTTGGCATGATGTTTACCATTTTTTAACAGTGAGGCACTAGTAAGCAGAGCAAGTCTTTCTCTTGCTGAATTAATTTCATTTTTCAGCGTCATTTGCTTGAAATTAAAATGATCAACTTGGGCTGACAGTAATTTCTTATGTTCCTGTACATCAAATAAAACTTTAAATAAAAAATAAATTAATTAAAAAAAAAAAACTGATCTTAAGATTTTGTAACATTAATTTGATAAACCAAAACTGATCTTAATTTAGTTATATAATTAATTAATCCATCAAACATATATAGATCAATCATGCATTGAGCATGCATATATATATATATATATATATATATATATATATATATATATATATATATATATATATATATATATATATATATATATATATAGATAGATAGATAGATATACCTCCAACTTCTTTACTTTATTTTCAAGTTGAAGAACATGTTCATGCTTCCTAAGCCTAGATTTTTGTGCCGACTTTCGATTCGAATCCAACCTATACACAGAAGAAAACGAAGAACAAAGAAACAAAACAAAGGTGACAAAGAGAGATTAAAAAGAATTATTAAGAGTCTCTATCATATCTATTTAATTAATTAATCCATCAAAATTAAGCATATTATTATCATTATTATATATAACCTTTTAATTCTCCTCTCATCCATATTACCCATGGGAGACCTGGGAGGCAGTGAAGTGGTGTTTGGGAGTCCAGCCATTTGAGCAAACAATGAACTCTATGAGGTGAAGTTGAGATTGAAAGGGCAAATTCTTAGACACAAAGGCATGGTTTATATAGATAGTTTGATGAGAAAAATTTGATGATGATGTCATTTCCTCTCTCTCTCAAAATGTTGGTTACCATAACTGTAAGTGGTAAAAAAAAAAAAAAGTTCCTCATCAAGCTTGTCCAATCATATAAATCGAAGAGGTTTATTCGCTGCCGCCGCCGCTTTCATTTGTTCCTTCATTTATTCGTGATCCGATAGAGTTAAATGGCGAAACAAGATTGATCGAACAGGTTATAATTAATGATATAAAGCCGTTATAATCGAAAAATTTCTCTTACCAGTGTTACAATCCCTAATTGATTTAGTAATAAAACTAGGGTATCTTACAGTAAAAAAAAAATTACATATGATGTAAATTATAAAAAGGGTAATAGAGCATTAGTAAGGAGAATCATAATTTGGTCTACAAGGTTAGTAACTCATTTATTGTATTTACTAATACATGCATGGAGATTTATTGAAAATTTAAATTGATCTCTAGAAAGTTAATTTCGAATCTCATAATTAAGAAGATTTGCACAATTTAATTATGCAATTAATTTGGATAAGCTCATTCATACTCTTTAAAATCTCTTGGAGTTTTCTTCTCTAGGGTATCTATTTATTAATCATAATTACAAGCCTAAGTAGTACTCATGCATGTAGCATCACTAGAGAAAATTTTCATTATTATAGGACTTTATTATTTCTGAACCTCAGAATTTTATTGCTCCTTAGAAACTCAATACAATTATACGACAAATGGCTAGGTAATTTTGGTGACTTCTAGAAGTAAAATGCTGCAATCATGACAACCTAAAGTCACATCCAAAGTCACACCGAGTGATATGGCATGCGAGTCTGCGTTCTTGGAAGTGAGATGTGCACGCCTTAGGATACACACCCTGCGTGTTATGCATCAGAAACACCATAAGTCTAGAGGTAGCAAAAAGCATCTAGACCCGTTTGTCTGGATTTGTCCGGGCATGCTTTTAACGAGTCCGAACATAATTTTCTCAAAATAAATACGAGTCCGGACATATTTTTTTGTCCGTTTTGTAAAAACGAGTCCGAGTCTGGACAAATTATTTTGAAAAGCGGGTACCCGTTTAACAATTAATTCGAATAATATTTTATTCATTTATAGAGGTATTTAGAAACTTTCATAATGCTTGCATTGTAATTTCATTAATGATGATGTTATTTTTATATAGAAACTTATAAGACTTGAGTTTCAAATATTTAACATGTCTTTTTGTAGTGGAGTGTATTGTGACATAAAAAGCATGTATTTTTGTGAATAATTAGGTGAGAAAAATTATTTTATTATATCAAAAAGTGGGTCCAAACAAAAAATGAGTCTTGTATGTTTTTAAAGTATACAATTCTGGACAAAAAACGAGTGTTCTTATTTTCAAAAACGGGTACGAGTCCGAACACTATTTTTAGTCATTATTAAGAGGGATCTCCAGGCCCCTTGTTTTTGCCACCCCTACTAAAGTCACACCTTATTTCACGCGAGGCCGACACGTCACACATCGAGGGTGACTTTGTGGTGCCATTGTAGTATTTCCCCTTCTATAATGTATTTCTTCTTAGGGTAGTGCTAGATAGACTCAAAAAGTCTGGACTCAAACAACCAAAAAGACATAAAGACCTTTAATTCAAATTCATTATTGGTGTTTGAGGGTAGAAGGTAATTATGTCTTTTACTTAGATAGATATCTTAAATTATTAATAAAAAAATCTTTGAGTCCGGACTCAAAGAGTCCAAACAGATTTTTTGTTCTTTTCTTATACCCAAGGCTACAAAATTGAAACCTTCTTAATCGAGAGGCATTAATTAAGAACCAAATTTTCAGTAACCACTGCTTTGGTATGGTAGTAATTAACTTCTACTAGTTGCTAATTAATTAAATGTGTCTCATTGACATTATAGGTTCAAATCTTTCAACTTTTCGAAGCACATATCTTGATTAAGGTTGTATCTATAATAGTCAAAAGATATGAACACGCAGCAACAGCAACAATAGCAGCAGCAACAACAACAACAACATAATTTCAATTCCAAATTAATTGGGGTCGACTACATGGATTAAACATGTATAAATCCATCATCAGTAGTAAATACTTTACAATATGTCCAACACTCCACAATTTGGAACAAGATAAGGTAGTTTTTTATGAATCATGACATCCAAGGAACACATTTCTTATTGTCAACAACAATCCACACAGGTAAACACTCATTGATGTGTTTCCTATGACCATCACCTAAAACAATGAAGAATAAATGCAATGCAGATTTAGAGGCACCTGCGCCGCGGCCGATGTCACCTGGATTGTTGCTCCTCCTCAAGTAAAGAATTTTCAGTTCCACTAGTGAGAGTTTGGATGTCGCCGGCTGCTTCATTCGCCGTTATTCCCTGTGGAGAAGAAACCCAGCCGAGGTTTACTGCCAAATCCTCCGCTGCCACTTTGATTACATCCGTTCGGACGCCTAAATCAGTAGCGTACCTGCTAACGCAGTACATTCCGGCGGTAACAGTAGCAAACCCTACAGGACCAGCCATCATCATCTTCAAAGGGGAGGAGAGAGCAGCAGCCAGTGGAGCACCGATGACAGAAGAAGCTTGCCCGCTTCTTCCCACTCCCGACTTTTCAACAACAAGAAGCCCGGTCTTGCAGTACAGCGCAAAATCCTCACAGTTATTCTGAAATACGTCGTAATTTCCAAATCCATTCTGGAGTAGATACATTGCCCGGTGAACCGATGTCTCTGGAGGATCTGAGGTTGCGGTGGTGCATGTGCCGCCTCGAACTTTTGCAAGGAAAACTGATGGAGTCACTCCAAACTCAAAGCAGTACAAAGATCCATTGCCAAGGAAGCAGTCCAAGCAAGAGATAACAACACCGCTGTTGGTTTGCCTGAATCCACAATCAGGGAAGTTTAGACAGGCAGATTGAAGGCTTGAACTCGAAGAGCCGTCGAGAGAAGGCATAGAGCTCAAACTCCCATTTTGTTCTCGAGTAAAATGAACCACCTTATTTCCGCCCACGTAGATGCCTGCATATAATGTATGGAATAGATGAGGTAATGTCCATTGAACCATAAGAAGCATAAATGACAAGCATGCATAACAACAAAAAGAACGGCAATGATCTCAGTCCCAGTGAATTCCCAGGCCGTTCAAAAATCTTGAAACCAGCAGAAAAAATTATGCGCCTATCGGCCTAGAAGAATTTCAGACCATATCTGTGAACTGTTGCCTTCCCTCGAAATTTCAGCTAATATGCTTCATAAGGATCAATAAAATAAGGGGATTATGTGGCATCAAAACATTTTTTTATTTCAACTCTTGGCGCATGCAAAGTGTGATAAAGGACGCAACATTCCTTAATCGAACCTTGGATTCTTGAAATAATCTGCTGAAAATATCATAACAAAGAAATCGATTGAAGGAAATTGATGCAAAATTTCACCTGCACTATAATCATGTGAATCAAACTAATACACTCCCTCCTGTGTATATAACAAACAACAACAAAGCCTAAATACCAAATTAGTTGAATCACCTAAATGAATCTTATGTTCTCATTCAGCCCGATTTAATGCGATTGTTGATGTGATTTAGTGATCGTTTAAATCTTTTATAACCGATGCAAGTTACCTAAGGTCAACTCCTAGTTTCCTATACCTTTGAATTCCTTCAATTTCTAGTTTTCTAAAGGGGCATACGGAGGCAATAATTTCGCTTTTCACTCTATTGGCGCTACTCTACTTCTTATTCAACCCTTACGAGTTTTACCATCCACCTAAGCTGCTGACCATCCTCATCTCTTCATATGCAGCGTATGCTCATTTTGAGTATGTGGTGAATCCCTTCCAAAAAAGGACAAGGACAAAAATGGATGTTATTTTCATATAGAAACTTGTAAGACTTGAGTTTTATATCTTTCAATAACTCAGTATTTCATAAACCTCCCAAACCCAAAAAGCACCATTTAGTCAAACAAATGAAGATCACAATCCAAGGACCATAGTACAAGACGATGAGAATTAGATAATAGATTAGCACACAACTTGAGCAAGACAATTTGACAATGAAAATAAGATAGAAGATTACAACAGTGTCAAGTCAAATTAATTAAAAAAAAAAAATGTCGGATCTACAGTATAGAAGAATTTGGCCTAATTGACTCATTTGAAATAAATATAAGATCCGAGAGATACCAAACAAGATAACTCCTTTCACAATATTTCTTGGGAAACACTTAGAAAACCTTATCACAATCACAAATAAAAGAAAAATAACATTTTGACAAGGATTATATCGACTTTCAACTTGCTGCAATCATCACTTCAAAGTTCGGAACCAGTGTTGCAAAAGAAATAAATAATAGAAAAAACTTAGTATAAATATTCAATACACTTATTTCCCAGCCTTATGCAAACAATTTCGGCCAGTTTCTATTGTCATGAAGACATTGACTGTTCCACAGTAATTTAACATTGGTAATCATTATTATTTTAGCATCTTTCCTTCAAAGTAGTTGTGTAACTGACTAGAACCTTTTTACTTCAAATGACTTCCAAATGCTATCGTGCTATAAACTTAATGAAGACGGACTTCAGACAACCGGTGGCTCATACCTTCTTGACACTGTCAGACCTGAAATCCACTTCAACACCTACATCTTCAAGAATCAACCTTACCATGTTTATTAGCCAAGAAGCTGGCATTATTGCATCTAAAGGTACTAGGCACTTATTTCCTTTATTTATCTTTCCTAGGACTCCCCTCCATGTATTATTCAATGACAGCGTTTCGTCAGAACTCAGAAGTTGACAAGTCAACTTCAATCGTTGGAAATACATTCATGAATCTATTCAGTAATTCTTAGATATGACATGAATATTTTCAATCCCAAAGATTTAAAGACGTAGAACATGAGAAGACATTGAGATGTGCTAGTGATGAATGTATCTTGAATAGTGTAAAGTTGGACATACATGTAGATATTCCTTAATCATAGTATCAGTTATCATGTAGCATTACTTTTATTCCTTACCAGACACTAACTTTTCATTCAACAAGATTCTCCTCGCAATCCCATTCTTTGTGAAATTCAATTAGCTTTAAACCACAGTCATAAAATTAGGGACAGTTCACTAGGGAAACTTCAAAAACTAACATTCTGTTTGAAGATTGTCCAAATTCTAAGCAATGCGCAATGTTTGATCTTCATGGGACTTCTCAGATTCCAAACCATATTAGAAATTCTAAGTTTTCATCCATTGAGCAACTACAATTAACTAATCAAAGAATCAAATTAAAAGTCTTGCCTGCAAAGCAAGTAACCACAAACCTCATCATTCATCATCAAACACCCAAATTTGAAAGAACACACCAAAAACTAGAAAAAATAAAAATAAAAATAAAAAATACAACAACAACATAGCCTCAATCCCAAATTAGTTGGAGTCAGCTACATGGATCAAACTGTAACATTGCGCTCGAGTTAATGCAATTGATGGTATGCTTTCCAAATCATTTAAATCCCTCCTAATCAATTTGTCCCAAGTTAGCTTCAAGTCTATCCCTTCCTCGTCCAATTTCTATAAATTATATTTAGCCGAGTTTTCTAGTGGGAGCATAGAAAAAAAGATATACAAAAGCAATTATTTCAAAGAACTACAAGAACAAAGCCTCCATCCCGAATTAGTTGGAGTCGGCTACATGGATCAAAATTTTCCATTGCACTAGGTTTATTGCAATAATTTCAAAGAAGTACATGAAAAGAAAATTTTGAGCAAAACCCAGGTCAGAATCACCATAAATTTAAGTCCTAAAACAAGAACAGACCAAATTAAGCAGATCAAACCAACACCCACAAAAAAAAAATCATCATAAACCCAGTTCAGAATCAACACAAAATTGAACCTCGAAACAAGAACACATCAAATTAAGCAAAACAAACCAAAACCCACAATCAAAACAGCAAAAGCAATCCACATTGCAGTACTAATTCATCAAAGACTCAAAAAAATCAGAAACCCCTCATCAGGGCGTCAAATCAAGTCAAAAAACAAAGTGGGTAGCGAGTCACCATGGTGAGAATATGTGTACACAGCTCTCCATGTGTAGATATGGTCTCCTGGCTTGATCTGTGCTCTCTCAACCCTGTTTGAGAGCAAACCCATCTCTCCAAATCTCTCAAACACTACAAAATCTTCAGAGAGATTTTGAGAGACCAAATAAAAATTGGTTCAACAACTAAAACACAAATCCATTGTTTGATCATTTTATATTAGCACATCAAATTTTCTACATGCATTGCAATGAAACTGAGAAAGACCGACTAGTAAATCCATCTTAGCCGTTGGTTTGATGACACGTGTACTTGAGAGGTGTTTGGCTGACGGCTGTGATGAAGAGTTGAGATGTTGGGAAGTTCAACAAGTGTGTGGGTGGTTTGGAAAGGTGGGTTTGTAAAAGTAATTTTTAAAGTATCTCACTTGAGACACTTAATTCAATCGGATCGTGCTATATATGTCGAGATATATGCGTGCGCTGATTCAATAAGAGATGTCGTGCGATGCATGTGGAGATGTGTATGTGCGTATCTCAATGTGAAATGTATGCATCTGACTGGATTAGACACTTAACTCGATCGGATATCGTGCTATACATGTCGAGATGTGTGCATGCGTTGATTCAATAAAAAATATCGTGTAATGCATGTTGAGATGTATGTGCACATATCTCGAGATGAAATGTATGCATCTGACTGGATTGGTGCCGTAAGTGAGTTACCCTTTTTGCAATTTTCAATTGTAAAGGGTGTGCAGTGTTGAGCAAGGATGGAATCAAAGTAGAGATGTGGACTTTGTGGAACATTGGATCCTTTGTGTGACTCTAATGGGCCCTTTGGAATTTTCAAAGAAGTTGGTGATTTTGTGTGTCAATCATTTTTTACCCGCGCCATGTGCGCTCCAATTGTTTATGAGATCACCTCAAAAGTGTACCAATTTACATATATTTTGGGGTACCTGATAAATAATTAAGTGCCCATAGTGGTGCTCTTTTTTTTCTTTTATGGAGCGACCCTGCTCAGTGGTGGAATTAACTTGAAGCTAGGAGCCACCTTAAAATATATATATATATATATATATATATATATTATAACAATAATATATTTAGTTATTTAAGCACTCGTCTATTTTTTAATATTAAAAATATACGCACATTAATTGTAGGTCATGATATATTAACTAAGACTTTGTATTTGTGTAACACCATGCCATTAATTACTGAAAAATTAACAAATTGGATTTTGGAAAGTAACTTGCATCAATACTAATGCATATTTATACATCTCTCCTCCTGCTCTCTTAAGAGACATTTATATCACAATTATAATTTCTTGAGGAGTAATTTCAAAATTATTGAAGTTTCCGTGAAAAGACGTAATCGGTCATAGTAAGCTCTACGGGCCTGCATATAAGTCAAGAGCCTCGTGACTCAATCTTCAATTAACATTTTTTTATGAATTATGATGGACTTGGAATAAATATTTTAAGTTTTTTTTAGATAGTTATGGTTGTCGAACTACTCAGATAAAGACTGTTGCGATTGATCGCAGTGCTTAAAAATATATACATCAATCATAAAATTGCTCTAAAAAAAATCTTAATTTAGGTTGGGTTTCAATATAATTGGTGCGGCGGTAAGATTACTATGATGCACTCAATGACTAAAAAGGGTATGAGATTGAATTCTTGCAATTAGGGGTGGCAATTCGTATCGGCGAGTCGTAAACGTGTCGTGTCGTAAACGTGTCGTGTCTCATATAATGCAAACCCATTACATGACATGTTTATTAATCGTGTTAATCGTTTTCGTGTCTAAGTGGGTCGTGTGTTAAACATGTCGTGTAATCGTGTCACCCACTTATTAAATATCGTATTTAAAAATTTTATTTTATTTAAACTTTTATAATTAAGTTACTATTTTTTTAAAATATATCTAAATGATTAAATTCGAAAAAACATACTAAATAACCAATATGGTTGTATATAGTCGTTAGTTTTACTTTACTTTTTCATTCAAGTTTTTATTACTCTTAAAAATAAAGCAAAAATGACTCGTAATAATAACATAAACAAAATTATAAGAATCATCTAAAAAAATATCTAAATTTTACTTTGGCGAAAAGTTTTATTTTTCTTAATAAATAATTATTAATAAAATCTAAAACATAAATAATATATTAAAAGTAAAATGAATATTTCCTCTCAAATATAAAATAAAATATGATAAAAGATGTCTATAAATAAAATAAATAAATCATGCTATTAACATGCATTTAAATAAGTGAATTTTGTATCAATCTATTTATTATACAATATTTATTATTTATACATTATTCTTTAGCTGTGTTAAGCGAGTCATAAACGAGTTGAGCAGGTTGACATGTTAATGACTCGTTTGTTAACCGTGTATAAACGTGTTAACATGTTTATGACCCAGACCCACTTAAGCCAAACCCACGACATGTTTATTACGTGTCGTGTCGTGTCGTGTTAATCGTTTCATGACCAAAATTGCCAGCCCTACTTGCAGTGCAACACATATATGCTATAACACATCCAATAGCACACATCACTGACAAAATAACATATTTCCAAATTGATCGTGAATTCTGATTTTGTTGCAGTGCAACTCAAGATGTGAGTTTTTGTATCAATCAATTATAATTAGTTGGTATGAGTTGAAGGTGGTTAAGCAATGACATAACTAAAAAATCTTGTTAAGGGAGTCAACTTTAACTTTAACTTTTTTTTCTTTCAAATAAAAAATATATATTAATATAACAATTTTATTTTATTTTGACAATACTACTACACTCAAGACATTTCAAATACATCATATTTTTTTTGACAATGACAATGCTACACTTGTTAGGTGGTTAAGCAGTGACTCCCCCCATCCCCCTCGATCCTCCTATTGTGAAAAAATAACATAGAATCCGTGATAAATTTGGACTAAATATTTTAAGTTTTGAATTTGGGTTAGGTAAGATGAACTTGGACAAAAATAAAGTGAGTCACATGGAATTATTTTTATTTTTATTTTTGGAAAATATTAGAATGACAACACTATCACTCCATAGCTGATGTAGCGTGTCGCTCCACATAGCGGAGAAACCATAAAATCTTATTAGTGAGGGTGAACTTTAACCTTAACTTTTTTCTTTTCTAAACAAAAAATTATATTAGAATGAAAAACTAAACATAACAATTTTTTTTTTCTTGATAATGCCGCACTCAACACACTTCAAATACATCATTTTTTATTTTATTTTTTTGACAATGCTACAACAACAACAAAAACAACAATAACAACATAGCCTCAGTCTCAAATTAACTGGGGTCGGCTACATGGATCAAACTTTTTCATTGTACTCGATTAATTGCAATTGATGATGAGCTTTGCAAACCATTCAAATCCATCATAATTAATGTATCACATGTTAACTTTGGTCCGCCCCTACCTCGTCGAATTTCTATAGTTTTTATTGAGTCAAGTTTTTTAATTGAGGGATTTGTAAGCCGTCTTTGCAGATGACCAAACCATCGCAACTGCCATCCCTAATCTATGTATTAAATGATGTTACTCCTACTTGTCTTTGAATTTCTATATTTCTTATTCTATCTTTACGAGTTTACCACACATCCACCTAAGCATCCTCATTTCTGATATGTTCAATTTATATAATTGTTGTTGCTTTACCGCTCAACATTCACTTCCATAGAGTATAGCTGGCCTCATTCCATTATGGTGTTGTGTTGTCATTCTAACATTTCTTTTTTTTTTGGGGGTTATACTCAGGTGGAGTGGAATTATAAAAGGGTAGAGGGCTTAAAAACTTGCCTTCGGCTCTGAATCTCGCCGCCTTCTCCAACGAAACCCCCCTTTCCTTTCTTTTTTTTTTTTACTCTCCCTTCCGAATCTGTTGTCTCTTCAACGAAATCCCCTAAATTTGCAGTGATGGTGTCTGATGGCGAAGTTGGGTGGTACATTCTTGGGGAAAATCAAGAATATCTCGGTCCCTACGCTTTTTCAGAGCTTCAAGGTAATCCAATCGATAACGATTTCTTGTTGTAGTTTAATGGCTAAATTTTGTTAAGGTTTACATCAGGCCGATTGTACCAGATTCTCGTGGGAATAGTCAGGCTTCCGTCCTGCCTGGATACTTACGGATATCAAAAAAAAAGAAAAATATGCAACTTTTGTAATATGTGGTTTTGAAGTAGATAAAATTGTTTTAACGTGGAATGTATTAATTAGGAGGGATTTGAATGGTTTGCAAAGCTCACCATCAATTGCACTTAATCGTGCGCAATGGAAAAGTTTGATTCATGTAGTCGACCCTGTTAATTTGGGACTGAGGCTATGTTGTTGTTGTTGTTGTTGTTGTTGTTGTTGCAATGCAAGGTAAATATAATAGGGTGGTAATGTGGTATAGTGCCTTACTTACTTGTTCCATTATGTTTTGTTTTCCATTCAATTTCAGCTGTTTTGGTGACTATTAGCATAGCATTGCAAATTTGCACTGCAAAATTATTACATGGGCTATTTGATTGCTTGGGCAGAACATTACCTGAGTGGTTACCTTTCTGAAAACTCCCTCCTATGGTCGGAAGGAAGAAGCGATTGGCTGCCGCTTTCTTCCATCCCCGAGTTATCCAACCGAATTATTCATCAGGAGGGGACACACGGCATAGAGACGAACGGAGAAGAAGAAGAAGAAGAAGTTAATGATAGGCCAACGACGCCACCTGACGGTGAAGAACAGTTCACTGATGATGATGGGACTAACTACAAGTGGGATCGGGTTCTTCGGGCATGGGTGCCTCAAGTATGTGTACTTTTATCTGCAAAACTAGATTAAAGTATGTGCTTTAATCTAATAACTTTTATTTTCATAATCATCCACATCGATCAGATTATTTCAAAATCTTGTAAGCCTCGTGTTTAAATTAAGTGTATGAGAACTGACAAAAATAATAATTTATAAATCAATGATACATTAATACTCTAATTTAAATTTAGTTATTCATAAATCAACAATAGTAAAGTTAAAAATCATGTGCATATACATACGAAAGTGACATAAAACTTATTAGAAGCTAGGTTACCCATAGTTGTTTAATTTGATAAAAAGAATGATGTACTTAGATTATGTATGTGATTGAGTAAGCATGTGTATACACACAACTATATGCGCATTATATACTTGAATACATAAAAAAAAGAAGAAAAATATTGAGCTCTAATGCATAGCCATGTATGAATAAATCCTTAAATGGTATGATAAGAAAGTTAAAGAGAATGATGTGTGGGCACATTTTGTGAAAGAAAAAATGGGCATAAATTAGTTGAGGATAAAATTGATACTAAATAAAAAAGGTTAGGATATAATTGATAAATTCCAAAGGTTAGGATTTAATTTATACAACTTGTAAAGGTTAGGATATTTTTTATCATTAGACCTTCTTCTTTTACTGTTGCAGATGGCATGCTAGTGTTTTAAGTCGGTTGCTACGTTTGGGTTTTAAGTCTGATGGCATGTTAGTGTTTCCTCGTTATCATTTTTTCCAGTTTTCTTGATTGTGAAAGCATTTTGTAGTGTAATTTTCATATACTAAAACTAGGGAATGAGTAGTAATGTAACTGGTTTCTCTTACTTACCAAATTCTGAATATTTTTGTGGTTGAGTTGATCTAATTATGTCCACGTTGTATTTTTTTTTATTATATGTTTTGTTGGCAATATGATGTCTGATTGATTTTATGATTGTAATTTAGGAAAACACGGACTCTACTAGTGAGCGGTACAAATTGGAAGACATGACGTTTTTGGAAGAAGAAGAAGTTTTCCCAACTTTAAAAGTTGAGGACACGCCCTCAAAATCAGAACCCAATGGTACGGATGAGGGTGTTGAGGTTAAGTCAGAGATAAAGCGAAAGATGCCTGAGAAACAAGCTGACAAGAAGGTGACTATCTTACATATTGGTTTGCTGTATTGCCTTTATTGTTAAACTCGCTGTGGGCATAAAAAGAATACAATTCTGTTTTCATTTGTTGATCAGAAATGTATGATGGAAGAAAAAATTGTATTCGTGGGTTTTTTATTTACAGGAAGCTAATAAACCTCCTGAAAGTTGGTTCGATTTGAAAGTCAATACACATGTTTATGTTACTGGGTTGCCTGAAGATGTAACTGCTGAAGAAGTAAGTCAAAATCCTTCCTATGTTCTCTTTTTTGGTGGATGGAAATATGCGTTGTTTTCTTGCGTTTCCTGCCAAAAATTACAGCACCACCTGGTCTCTGAAAACTCATTATGTTAGTTGTTGACTAAGATGAAATTCTTCGTATAATCATGATTTCTTTATTTTACTAATGGATGAGCTAATCCTATTATAACTTGCAGGTAGTGGAAGTCTTTTCCAAATGCGGCATTATAAAGGAGGTCGGTATTGCTATTTCTAAGATTGTATCAAAAACCACTTTTTGGATGTTGAAATGTGACAAACAACATGTGTTAGATGTGCCATGACATGCTTTTATCCGAATATGATATAATACTTACTTCCAGTACTTAATATTTGGAGTTTAAATGTGGGGTAAAGGTAGAGTTGCTTCCTCACTGTCGGAGTAATAATCTCTTGACTTCTATATGTGATGGAATGGGAATCTGCTTTAAGCCTTTAAGTGATCTAACTGGTATAAATCTCAATTTCAACAAAGAAATGACACTTTGCGTATACCTTGCAACGATTTTTATTTTTTATTTTTGTAAAAAGAAATAATTTTATTGGTTTCTTGGAAACAGTTTTTGGTTGCTTGAGAAAGACTATATTTTTACTTTCATAGGCTTGGCTGATGAATCTGTGTAATCATTTTTTGCATCAATATCAGTTGTGCATATTCGTTGTGGATCGAGAAATTTTATATTAGAATGACTGCTGGTATTGGTCCTTGTATGTCAAAAACCTAATTTCAAGTTGAGCAGCTACAGGTTTCATTGTATGCCCAGAGCTAGTTGTTAGTTGTCAGTTTGTCACCCTAAACCCTAAACTGCTGAACAGATTTAGGATACATAACCAAACTTCCCTGACATTTTGTGTAATTTAATTGAGTCTCATGTACCATTTCATCCCTACCCTTCAAGAGGTCATGTATATACTTACAAATGCATGACTCGAGCATTTTCAAGGTGCTATCTTGTTATATGATTACATCTTGTAGGCAAATATCTTCTTTGTCTGATAGACCACATTTATGACCTTAAAGTATTTTGCTAGCTTTTTTTTTTTTTTAATTTTGTTCTATAAAATGTAAGGTTCTTTAGTTATTTTATTGGAAAAAATTAGAGGCATCTTATGGGCAGTCTTTATTAATGAGTGATGACTGGAATTGCCTTGTACCCAAAATGAAGTAAATAGAAGTTACTTTTCTTTGACAAAATTCAATTATCAATGCACATGATCAGTCTTCCGGACAAATTTCATCCTTTGTTGCCATATTGTGCATGTGGAGTACCACCTTGATGTTGTGACGTTGTACATCTGACAATTGCCTATCATACCTTTATAGGATCCTGAAACGAAAAAACCACGAGTTAAGCTTTATGTTGATAAAAACACTGGGAGGAAAAAGGGGGATGCGCTCGTGTCATTCTTGAAGGTAGTTCTCTAAATGCAGTATAACTCATTTTCTGATAATTGTTAATGTTATTTTGAGTTTGTTTACAATGTTTTCCTTGACACTAGGAGCCTTCTGTGGGTCTTGCCATTCAAATTTTGGATGGGGCACCACTTCGCCCTGGTGACAAGAAGCCAATGTCAGTCAGTCAAGCAAAGTTCGAGCAGAAAGGTAAGGAGTTATTAAAACAAATGCTCTCTTGCAATTAAGACTACTCTTAGTAATGTCTAATTTTACTTAATTCTTCACTATCTAGAGTGGTCCTTTTAATTGCAAATCTCAAGTTATTAAGATAGCTGCAGAAGCTTTCTTTGGCGTGACATAAATCAGGGAGCAACTACGCCCTCTTGGAGGCTTGCTCAAGAATAAGAAAGATGAATCTCATGTAAATAACATGAAATACATTTTCAATTTTTCATGTAAATCTGTAAATATCCCATTCCAAAAATAGATAGTTTGGAACAGTTGAGACTTTTTTTGGAGATTGGATACAACCCATGGTTTTGTTTTGTTGACTTCTAAAACTTTAGCATGTTAACCCATCAAGGAGATGTAGGCGGCTACTCAATTTTAAATGGCTTCTCCTAGAATATACATGAGCGATGACTTTGTTCCATTATCATCCTCTGAACATCCTCATACATAGGATGAAGTTTCAGGGGGACAACATCCTATGTTTTTGTGTGGTCCATTTAGGGTGAGAGAGAAATCTTTAAGAATGGGGAATCAGATTTTAGTATTCTTTTTGGAGTTGCGAAGATATTGAACATCTTTTGGTTGGTGGGGAGAGATGGTCATTGGTAACGGTTTTATGGATTGTTTGGAGACACCTTGTGGTCAAAAAATCATCACTTGGGTAATTCAGGTATTGGGTTTGAGGGGTTGCTTTTTTCTTTTTTAAAGTTTGTGGCGCTCCTTTTCCTTCCACCATTTGTACTTCAATATTTTTTTATATTTGTTATTCATGTTTCGCGTGCACATGTGAGAAAAGGAACAAGTTGAGCAAACGTCTTATGAAGATATGTGGTTTTGTTGTTCACTTAATGGTCTATTTTGCAACTCTTTTTGGAAATCATAGACTGGGAATTTCTTAGAAAATCTAAATCATATTTTGGGCTTTCTGTTGCTTGGTTGATTCCATGTAATGGAAGTGTAGCGTCATCTCTTGTATTTCTAAATAGGAAATTAGCATTGTTACAGTCATGAAAAACTTAATTAATTTTTTTGACCAGGGGAAAAATTTATTGCCAAAAGTACTGATTCAAGGAAGAAGAAGAAGCTAAAGAAAGTTGAAGACAAGATACTTGGCTGGGGTAAGTTCTCATAGAATACTAACTGATATCCATAGATATTAATTTCCTCATTATGAAGTTTATAATGTGAGTTAATCAGAGTATGATGTTGATCCTTTATGATGGGAACGGCTGTTTGATCTGTTCTCGTGTTCGCACTCCTATTTGTTAAAAAAATGGCATGTCTCCACTTTATTTTTTTGGTGAAAGCACCCACTTATTTTAAGTAATTAAAATATGATAGACGACACAAACACAATATTGGTTTGTAAACTTCCGTAGATATCAATATGTTTGCATCCTAATGGATTAACTCTGATTGAATTATTTTGTCGATATGGCTAAAATTTCATTATTTGAACTACTCAAACGAATTTTTTGATCTGAAACTTAAGCAGAATGAAAATGAGCATTCTATCACTTTCATAAGTTCCTTTTTCTAGCAAGTTGTGCTCTCCTACGGCTGGTATTTTCTCGCAGTATACGACACCGGTATTGTTTGAAAATGAGCTGGTTCATATGATATAACTCATTTGTTCTGTTTTTCATATTCTATACTTTGGATAAAAGACTGTCACAGAACTCTATTATATGTTGATGCAAATTATTCTATGGTCAATGATGTTTATTCCATAGGTGGCCGTGATGATGCAAAGGTGAAAATTCCAGCTACAGTTATTCTCTGTAAAATGTTCACACCTGCTGAAATGAGGGTAAACAATCTTTAAACTTAAAAGTCACGCTTATATTATTAAACAATGTTTTTGGTTATATTTTTTTATTTTTTATTTCACATGGTCAAAAGTATCAAAACGAAACTTTAATTCTATGGGGGCTTTGCCTGTTGATTGCGTATTAGGCAGATGAAAGTTTACGTACAGAACTGGAGTCAGATGTTGAGGAAGAGTGCACAAAGCTAGGACCCGTGGATTCAATCAAGGTATGCTGTATACTGAAATCTCCATGTCTATTTGCAGATTCAACACCCTCACTTTTTAAGTTGCATAATGATGAAATGTGAACAAGCAAACATGAAACAAGTATGCCCATTGGCTTAGCGGTAGAGGGGAAAACGCTCAATCCTAAGGTTGTGTCTTCAAAGTCTCTCCATGACCTTTAAGTTTGGATTTAATGTTAGTTTAGGGCATAGTTGAAAAAAACAATGCCTTTGTTTGACAGAAGGTTGTTGTGGCCGCAGACAACAAATTTGTATATAGTCTGTGGTCACAGATACAAACTTGAAAACATAATGTTGTTGTGGCCACAGACAACAAATTTGTATATAGTTTGTGGTCACAGATACAAAACTACTCGTCTTTTGGTGTAAATGCAAATGCAACAAATAAAGATAAATTGCAGTAAATAAATGACACTAGAGAATTGTTTACGTTGTTTAGATCTCTCGTCCTACGTCTGCGGCGCCATGCCCGGGTGTAAAATGCACTAAGTAAGAAAGATGATTACAAATTTACATAGAACTCCTAACTAGTGATCCCTCACCTAGCTAGTGATCCCTCATCAAGTTCTATTGCACTAATCACTCCCCTTACATTTTGCACTTACACAAAATCCCAAGTCCCCTTGGTGTTCGAGATCCCCTCGGAGTTTCGACTAAGTTGCCTTAGCCTGGTGTGTGTAAAAACTAAACGTGAATCATGTTCTCTATCACAGGAATGCCAAGTACACTTGGTGTATTAAAATCGATAATTTGTATCTATGATTACATTGTTATTTATAGATAAGGTTGAGATGCATTTGATTTGGTATTCCTTCAATTCAATGAATCTGCCCAATATCTTTCTTTCCTTTTGTTCACTTAGGAAAGAATTTGATTACTTGAATCTCGAGTTTCATTTTCTCGTCTCGTTTGAAATACACAATCAAAGCATGGGCCTACTTTCCTTGTCTCGTAGATATTTGCCATTCTTTGTAGATTCACAAGATTCTCTCCGTGATCTCCAATGATTTGGTGAGTTGTGCAAATATTCTCCGCGCTTATGTGGCGATATCCTCGGCAAAGCTTCACAAGGAATAACTGAATAGACCATTAGTGATACAATGTATTTCATTGAAAAACGTCACTTAAGGTGTGGCACACAATGACAACGTCTAGGGACTTTATGTCTTGACAATAGTGATCATTAGGATCCCCCTCATAGGCAGGCTAGATAAGAGTATAATATTGTATAGCATCTTCTCCTGAAATAAGGAATATTTTAATAAAATAAGCCAGATAAGAATGGTTAATATGCCATTGCCTTATTTATATGCTCTTCTTTGTCTAAGTTTCTATAGTTACTGTTTGTGTAACAGGTTTGTTTCTTTTTCTGGAATCAGGACATTAATATTATCCCAGCCGAGAGCTGAATAATATCTGCATTTGTACTGTGGCATTTACATAATTAATTTATGGTGTCATTTATCTTAACCATATTAAACTCTATCTATGTTTCATTTCAAGTTTCCTGTGTTACAGAAATTGAGTCAGACTCCCATCAATGTGGCCGGAAGCAAGACATCTAGAAATAGCCTTAGCGCTTAACTAATTAGTAGGATTTTAATAGACATCTTTGATTTGGAATTTTGATTGATTTATTAGTTGCGTTTACGTAAAATCGGAGAATATGACAATGTTCTTATTACAAGTGTTCCATTTAAAGGAGTGATTGATGCTACTGTGAGCTGACTTGCAAGTTTTAAAATTTTTGTGTTAAAAGGTAGACTAGCGTGGGCTCTTTTTGTACCATGGTCAAATCTGTGGGAGCAAACCTCTGCTGCAAAAGTCGCTCTCCTCACGTTTGGAGAGTTAACATCTATGCTATGTCCTAGTATCATCTTTTTGTGGGTCTGATGTGCTTCTCCTTGAATGCCTGTACAATTATTCTTGTTTGATTAGACTTGTACAATTTTTCTTGGTTCAATTGCTTGTTGATATTTTTCTTGATTATACTTTAACTTTTTTCTGGCCATGCTTGCAGGTCTGTGAGAATCATCCACAGGGTGTGATATTGGTGAAATTTAAAGATAGAAAGGATGCTCAGAAGTGCATAGAATTGATGAATGGAAGATGGTAATTAATCTTATCTTTTCCGTTTAGCTCTCATATTCATACAAACATATTCTTTGAATATTTTGAAAACGTAGAAGCCAGAGATTACGCATCTGCCTGCGTCCTCTTTAGGTAGTAATTGCTTGCTATATTATTTTTACTCCTTTGGTGCTTTTGAGATTATGTTCTGAAGAAAGACGCCATTCATGCATTTGTCTCCCATTAGTGTTGATCGTGTCGTCAAAACAATTAATAAGTGTTTCTGGTACAAAAGATTGTAATCAATGATTGAGAGAAAGGCCATTTAAGACCTTCAGCATAGCTTGGAACATAGCAACTGTAGGAGTCCTTTGATTTCTGTGGTTGGGAAGGAATATGGGAGTTTTCAAATAGAAGTTACAGCAGTGTAGACTTGGAATATGAAAAAAAAAAAAAAAAAAAAAAAAAAAGTCTTATTGATGGTAGCAGCAAACAAGCAGCCAGTTTTTCAATGAACAATTAGTTTCCACTCATTGTCCTTAGGGTTGGCGAATCGCTGTTGATATTATTATATGATCTGTTATGCTTTTGTTAGTAAATGGTAAAAACCATTTTCCTTTTATGAATCCCCAAGAGCTTGTTTCGTATCAAGTAATTTGGTCCATTATTTCATATAAAAAAGATTGGTTTAATCATTTTTTTTCTTTGATAATCGTGGGTTTTTGAGCTTTTTCCGGCCCTCCCTTCTTAGGCTCGACTATTCCCACGAGAGCCAGTTAGGCGCCCCAACCCCATAACCCACTGGTTCAGTACTTTAATAGACTAGACATGCTAATATACTTCTATAACTGCATCCTTATCCACTACTTTTGGTGAATCCATTTGATATTCCAAACTACACATTGTGTACATAAACGAATCTCTCATGATCATTTCTCAACTACACAAGTGTTTATTTATTTTTACTGCAAAATTCTTAATGGCAGAAAGTTTGTTTCTTTTCTTATGTTGTCGTCGTCATTGTCGTCTTAGGTTCGGGGGCAGACAGATACATGCAAGTGAAGATGATGGATCTGTAAACCATGCGCAAGTTCGTGATTTGGAGGCCGATGCTGTTCGGTTGGATCAGTTTGGCGCAGAGCTTGAAGCCGATTGAACTGAACATCTTCTTTTTTTTTCTAATTCTTGTATTTATGTTCAAAGGCATCTTTTTTCAATCTTGATCCTCATCAGCCTCTTTGTAAAGCTATGTATAACTCTTGCCAAGTTACCATGCTTTTGTTTACTTTTTAACAATACAACGTTATTAATCAATAGACTTTGTTCTAAATCTGCATTTGTTAGCATACTTGCATCTCAAGTTATTTAGGTTCTAAGGCAAGATAGTTATGTTTACTTGGGCATGTATGAAATGCGTAGTTGCATAAGGAGAGTGAGATCAAACGTATTAGGTATATCTAAAGGCTTGAGACCATCAAAGAAGGAAACATGATGGTGGAACGAGGATGCTCAACGAGCAATTAAGTTTAAAAGAGATATGTATAGGAAAATACCTAGGTGTCAAGATGAAAATGTGTACAATTAATATAGAGAAGTTAGAAAACAAGCTAAAAAAGTAGTTAGTCAAGTTAAAATAAATTTCATGGAAGATCTACATTCAAGGTTAGGTAATAGAGATGGTGCAAAAAATATATATAGGCTAGCCAAATTAAGAGATAAAAAGAAAGAAGACTTAAGTCATGTAAGATGTATTTAAGACGAAAATCAAAATGTTTTAATGCGCGATGATGATATTATGGAGAGATGGAGAAGTTACTTCAATAGTTTATTTAATGATCACCAAGTTGATACTATAATAGATGAAAACCTACACCAAGAAAGAAATGTAAACTATACACGCAATATTAGAATTGTAGAAGTTAAAGAGGCATTAGGGAAAGCATGTGGCCCAGATGAAATTTTATAGGACCGCAATTAGGCCAGCTATGCTCTATGGAAGTGAATGTTGGGCGGTAAAACAACAACAATTATATAAAATGAATGTAGCGGAAATAAAGATGTTTATGAGGATGTGTGGTAAAACTCGTAAAGATAGAATAAGAAATATAGAAATTCAAAGACAAGTATGAGTAGCATCAATTGATACAAAGATTAGGAAATGACGGTTGCGGTGGTTTGGTCACCTGCAAAGACGGCCTACAAATGTCCCAACTAGAAAACTTAACTCAATAGAAACTGTATAAATTCGACGAGGTAGGGCATACCAAAGTTAACACGGAATGCATTAATTATGAGGGATTTGAATGATTTGAAAAGCTCATCATCAATTGCACTTAATCGAGTACAATGTAAAAGTTACATCCATGTAGTCGACCCCAGTTAATTTGGGACTGAGGCTATGTTGTTGTTGTTGTTGTTGGTATCTGCTACTCGGGAAATAGGATCCATTATTGCTATGAATGTTTCCAACAACTGTTTTTAGCGTCCGAACTGACCTGATGTAATTTCTCATAATCAAACACTATTGAAGTCCTACTCCACATCAGGGGTGAGATCTGCAAACGATGTGTCAAAACTGGAATCACTGATGAGTTATGCCTAGCTTGCATATTGGTCCCAATAAAATCACAATCTTGACTTGTGAAATGAGAAAATAGCATTTGAAAGCTTTAAAGCATCTCCACCCAGCGCTATTGAAGGAAATATCTGTAATAACTTTAAAAAAACGCGCCGCTACTTTTTATTTAATTCTTCATAAGATACAGAATTATTGACCTCGAGGTACAACTTATTTCTTGCAAACCTGGTCGAGAAATACAAATGTCACAAAAACAAGAATACACTCAACTATAACAAGAAAAAAAAAAAAATGTAAATATAAGCTTCGTAAGATAAAAAGAGAATAACAACATATTATATACTCATCATCTATCACTCTAGACAGATGTTCCAACTGTAGATTTTGACATCAAAACTTGAAGATGTTTGCAGTGATTCTTTCAGTTCTTTAGCTGCTTTGCCATTTTTGGCAAGCAACAAAGCAAACCCGCCACCACCGGCACCTACAAGCTTATAACCGCAGCAGAAGGGGTCGGCAAACTCAAAGAGACGATCCACGAATTCATTGCTGCAATAAGGGTCTAGCTCTTGGTGCAGCCTCCAAGCCTCCAACATGATTTGTCCCAGTTCATCTATGTCACAGTTCATGAAGGCTTCTCTACCTATCTTCGCGAGTTCAGCCAGACGCTTTATACTGGAAATGAGCAGGTTGTCACGACGGAGATACCTAGTTACAACCTTTTGCAGGACTTGGTTTGCGAGTCGAACCTGGAAGGGAAAATACATAAATGTCAAGTGAGATGTGCAAAAATGTAAGATGTAAGCGCCTGTGTGTGACGCTCCATAACCAAATACCGGACATAGAAACCGATTTGCTACTTCAAACAGCATTTTGTTTGCAACATAGGTAATATAGTAGACACTTACTTGCCCGGTAAAAACCACGAGCAGTCTCTGCTCCAACTCCGACACCAACTGCAGCGAAGCAACAAGCGGGATGACTTGAAGCCGCAATGGCAACCCTGGAAAACTTGAAGTGAATTTAATACCGGGATATAAACCTCCAATTTGATCTTGCCAACCTCCTCCTGTACCCATGATCTGCTCCAAGACCAAAACAAGTCGAGCTACATTTTCATTACTATCGTCTCCTTCGATTATTTGAAGAAGTCCCTTCACAACAGCTGCTGCTAAAATGCTGGAAGTTCCCAAACCACTGCCGCGGGGAACTTTGGCCCATGTCCTGATCTGTAAGCCTGAGGACTGGACGATTTTGTGATGTACAACTCCAGACACAAGTAATGCAGCTTTAACAAGTCGAAAATAATCGTCGTGATCAAATGGCGGCGCAATAGATTTCGGGTCTTCAATGAATAATTGGTTTCCATCATCATCGAAGATGTGCACCCCAGCATTTGATGTAGTTTCTACAGTGGTTCCGATAGGAAGGGAACCTTCCAAACTTATTGCCATATTCAAAACGCAGCCAGAGCGTTCCAAGCTCCAAGGAGGAGTATCACTCCAACCGCCAACAAAATCCACGCGAACTGGCAGTTCAACTCTCGTTTTTCTTGCAGAGAAAGGAAAGTTTGTGCTGCCATCGGTGCTTGCGCTTACAGAAGGTAATGTGCTTTTGGATGAGTCTGACATGAAAAATGAGGACGCGATCAGAAGAATAGAAATTAAGGTCCATCCGCTTGATGAATGTATATTTCAAAGACAGTAATAAGGGTATAGGGAACAAATTTTAAAAAGGAATTCCAAACTATTCATGAAATTGCTAACATCCTAGCAATTCAAACAAAAGGCTATGCTAAACCGTGACCAATCGAGCAGCGCTCATATTTATCATATTTCGAGAGGATGCCAAAAAAATTTCTTTTTCTCCAAATAACCAATTTTCTATAGCTTATATCAATCCTTATCATCTAACTTCACTTGTCTTTTCTTTCATAAAAAAAATAGAGTTTCATAAATAGTTATTTACCTTCAAAGCCATATTTTACAGCTGAAGCAGTTTCATCGGCAACAGCAGCCCAAACTTTGTGCTCAATCGAGGCCGCTTTTGTTTCTTCCCCGCATGCCTGGAGAAGATCGACTATCACTTGGTAAATCCTACTTTGAGGAAGAACCCTGGAATTCTGAGCCTCAAGATTGGGGCACAGGTCTAGAAAATCTTTGCATATTTTGACTCCTGTCACTTCTTTCTGAAGAATTTCTTCAAACAATTGAGACAAGTTGCGCCCAAGCAAGCCATAATTAACACAAGCTCTTGCAATGCCCGCAGCAAGATCCGCTTGATGATTACTGGAGCTCAAACAAATCTGAGAAAAGTCGATCGATCTATGCAACTCCTCTAAACTAATTCTCTGGCAGCTTCTCCAGAAAGGAAGCATGGAGTTTCCATCATTACCGACCCCCATCCACCACATTGTTAATCTAAGCATCTTTGGGTAAGAACTTATAGGGAATATCTTTGCATTCCACAAACACTTTTCCTGGACACCAGATGCGCTCCATAACTCATCTTCATGAATGCCTAAATCAAGCAAGACATTTTTCCAAGGTTTTTCACAAAAGGTTCCACCCTTGGAATATGAGATTTTCGGGTTATCATGGAGGCCACAATAAACTATAACTCTTTCAGAGTGTCCTACTAAAGGTACCTCCCAAAGACAATGACGGTCAGGCAGAATGAATCGAAATGAATCTCCAGCTGTTCCATCATCAACCTCTTGAGGGATATTAACTCCGACAACAATAGCCCGGGAACCTATTTGTATTCCACCTGAAAGTGATGAATCATAAACCAACGAATCCTCCCCAACTGAAACACCAGGCGCAACTTTGCTTGAAAGAATAATAGCAGATGATGCAATATCAGATGCAGTGGTAGCTGGAATGGAGCACAAGTGCCTCCGGCCAACAAGAGTTGAATCAGACCAGCCCAAGTGATCCAGAATCTCAGTTGAAGTCCCGAAATGCAAAAACGACAAGTCATCTGAGTCGCAAAAGAGAAGAGTAAGAAATCAAGCTTACTGAAAGCAGACATAACAACCTCTTTAAACAATTTATGTGAAGAAAGCATAAAGAACCAAGGATAATATTAAGGAGGCAAACATACAGGCACAGTAGCTGAACATTTTTCGGCTCCCCAATCCTTTGACCAGTTCTTTACCCAAAGGGCGCGAATTTAACCATTCATGCTTTGCAGGCACCCAAGCTGCTACCATGTCCTCGTACAAACTCATCTGAAAAACAGTTAAAGAGTTTTTATCATCAATAAAGACTCGATACCTCAATGTACGAGACAAAGGGAAGATGCACCAAATATACTATAGTAACATAGCCATCATAGTAACATATTAAAGAATCTAATTGGTGGGAAAATTAATCAGCTGTCGAGAAAAAAGATTTAAACGAATGGCAAATACAAACAACTGCAAGTTATGCATGCATAATTATAAGATTCAACTTGCTTCTTCACCAATGGAGAAATAGAAAACTGAATGCCTCAATGATGTAAAAGGTTGATAATTTCAATTGGCATATTTGTAATTGGAAAATGGTAGCTTGCCTCTTTTCCACTATTCAGCAGCTCGGAAATCATTGATTGACTAGAACTTGCCAGCATAAGAAGCTCTGTCCATGCTTTGCCTCTAACAGCAATTATTCCCGTGTCTAACAAGGTTCTACCATCGTGTAGTATTGCTTGATTATCGACAAGCTCCTTCAAACTTGGTTTTTGGAGAAGATTCTCAACCAAACTAAGAGAAAATGTTTTTCCCACATATGCAGATTTTGAAGCCACAATAACGCCATGGTTAGAGGCAATGTCAAGTGTGATAGGGACAGTGATAATACAAGATGAATCCTCAGGAAGCGTGAGAGAGGATGCATCAAAACATGGGAGTACATCTCCGGTCATAATGAATATTCCACCTGCAAAGACAAAAATGCCAAAAATAAGCTCATGTATTACCACAGTAAATGAAGGTTGCAATTGCAAATAAATAGGCACACCAGTTTGGGTTATGGTTCAAACAAACACATGTATCGTATCCTTGTTTAAAAAATTGGCAGAAGTAACTAAAGCTGTGAAAAATGATTGAACGTCGACGATATTCAAGAAATTATTGTGTTAAAGGAAGAAGAATCCATACAACCATTAACAAAGAAGAAAAACTACCATAATATAGCTACCTACTGACGCATTTTATGTTTTCTATATAATCGGAGATCAAAAATAATACGTAAGCATTTTAACAGAACGATGACTGACATAGTAACCTTCGTTCTTAAACGCTTGTCTTGAGCATGATGCAATAGCAAGTATATGATCGAAAAGTAGTGGAACCGGTCCATCAGGGTCATCTGCTGCCAAATACGGCAGTGGCAAGAAAACTTTCCCCATCGGATTTGCCCACGGGACCCTTTTCGAATCCCCTCCGGCATGAAGTAATAATATGTGCTTTTTTGCCAAGATGTCACCTTTTGATAGATGCGGTTCACTGTTGCCATTTTCGCTTGAAGCTGAAAATGGCGATCTGTCATTGTCGGTATTTCCTTCCTGCAGAAGACACAAAAACAATCCCCAACAAGAACAACATATTTCACTTTTACTACATTAAAAATTAGAATGTCAATCAGAAGTATGCAATCATTCATTCATTACTTTCAGTCCCATACAGACAGATCACTACTACTACAACTACTTCTACAGATTTCATATTTACACTATCAACACTCACATCTTACAACCTTTCCCGCTAGTTTTTTAGGTGTCCATATTTCGGTTAGTATTTATATTCACAAAAGTGCCGCAATTAGACAACTCAACACACTATGAACTGAAGAAACTCGACAGTGCAGGGACAGGTTTAAGCTAACTTGAGACGCACTGATTAGGAAGAATTTAAAAAAATTTGAGAGAACGCAGTCAAGGACATTGAATCAAGTAGAGTGGAAAAGTTTGATTTATCAACCTGACCCCAACGAAGTCGGGATTGATGCTTTGTTTTGTTGTATTCACAAAAAGGGAACCAATCAAGACGCCTTTTCGTTCCACAAGTTAACAAACCCAGAATCACAATCATTCCAACCAACTCACAATCAAAAAATCTTTCACCTTCTACTCTAAAGTGCAACATTTACGCACAGATGATCCTTATCTCTAGACCGAGAAATCAAACACATTCTTCCATCTATCTAGTCGAAAAAACCGACCATATCCGAATTACTTCAAATCAGTTCAATCATCCAATCTCAAAAAGAACAATATTCGAAGAGTACAACACAGACATTACACCAAAGAAGCCACAGACAGAGAACCAATCAATTTGCTCATAGCAGTATGTAATCATTCATTCATTACTTTCAGTTCTATGCTGACGGATCAATACCGCTACTTCCACATGTGTCATTCATAAACCTTCACAATTCACAAAAAGTGAACCAAGAAGACACAAATCCTAAATCCCAAATTAGCCAAGGTCGATTACATAGATCAAACTCTTTCATCGCGCTCGATTAGTGCAATTGATGGTGGTTTTCCAAATCATTCAAACCCCTCCTAATCAATGCATCCTAAGTTACCTTCGCTCTACCCCTACATTGTCGAATTTTTTCAGCTTCTACTTGGTCAGGTTACATGTATCAAACTTTTCTATTGAGCTCAATTTAGTGCAATTAATGGTGGCATTCCAAACCATTTAAACCCCTCCAAATCAATGCGTCGTAAGTTCCCTTCGCTCTATCCCTACATTGTCGAATTTCTTCAGTTTCTACTTGGTCGGTTACATGTATCAAACTCTTACATGCACTCGATTTAGTGCAATTGATGATGGCATTCCAAACCATTTAAACCGCTCCAAATTAATGTGTTCTGAGTTAGCTTCGATCTACCCCTACATTGTCGAATTTCTTCAATTTCTCTGCTACATTGCACTCAATTTAGTGCAATTGATGATGGCATTCCAGACCATTTAAACCCTTCCAAATCAATGCGTCCCAAGTTAGCTTGAGTCGAGAACCAATTCCAACACACAATCAAAAAAATAAAAAAAAAAATCAACTTTCACTCTAATCTCCAACATTGAAACACATTCAATCCAAAACCCCCAAAAATCGCCCAAACCAATCTCAAAAACACACAAATTGAAATCACACCAAACAAATGAACACAACAGGCGACTCATCAATTGGTCCTCTCCTCACCTCCACACCACCACTACCGCCACTGATCCGGCGAAACTCGTCGGCGGCGGCGGCGACGGCGTTGAGAGTGGCGGCGCCGGAGCCAATGCGGGCGCCTAGGGGGTCGGGCACGGCGAGGGTGATGGTGGAGGCGGCGATGCGGCCCATCCGCTTGGCGCGGCGGAGGTGCCACTCGTAGAGGCGCGCCTGGTCGGGGCTCGCCGCCGTGAGGACGATCGCGTCCCACGTCGGAACCCTAGATGGGTGGCGCACTGACAGCCGTAGATGGTACCACGCTTTTCGAAGACTATCTGCTAATTCGGTCTTGCTCTGCTTTCTTCTCGAGATCTCCATTTCACAGATCCACACACTCAACGGACGAGATCTTATGATTCTCTCTCTCTCTCTCTCTGTGATTGGGTATTCGGAGGAAGAAGAGGAGAGTGAGTAAACGAAGTCACGTGTAGAGTTAGTCATGGGTGAGTGACACTTCGTGTTCCAGATAAGGACATAAAATGTCAAAATGATGATGACGACGACTAATTTGACTTCGATTTGTACGTGCCGACGTTTGGTGTGGAACGGATCTCGGAGCATATCGGACGGATGTCAATAAATGTTACGCAAAAGAAAAACAATAGGTGGCGTCGCCCGGACTCGAACCGGAGACCTTCAGTGTGTTAGACTGACGTGATAACCAACTACACCACGACACCCTGGTTGACAATAAAATCACAATGTTTTTGTTAGACAACTCAATCAGACAATTGGGCATTCCCATCTTTTGTTTCTCAAGGCCTCATTTAAACAAAATCAATTGACATACCGACTAGGGAAGAGTGGTTTGCGGTTTGATCACCTGTACAGACGCTCGGCTCTACAAATACCTTAACTAAAAAATTTAACTCAATAGAAACTTAAGAAATTCGACGAAGTTGCAGAGGTAGAGCGAAGTTAACTTGGGAAGCATTAATTGGGAGGAATTTGAATGGTTTGGGAAGCTTACCATTAATTGCAATAAATCGATACAATGAAAAAGTTTGATCCATGTAACTGATCTCAATTAATTTGAGATTGAGGCTTTGTTGTTGTTGTTGTATAAGAATAATGAAGCATACTTTTCAAATGTAATATAAAAAAAAGGGGAATGTCAGAATGATTAGGAGGAAATCATACCCGAAGTCACATTGGAACATCGATTTGTATGTGTGCACTTCGAGATGCAGGCATACACAGATCCTAATGCATAACATGCGGGTCGAAGCCATAAACGATTCTTTGTGGCTCAATGTGACTTTGGGTGTAACTTCCACATTGTCATTATAGTATTTTCCTAGAAAAAAAAGTCTAAGGACACAAATTTAATTGGTATGACTAGTCTCAAGGTGAGTAAGTTTTCTTTATTTCTCTATATACAAGTCATCATCTTTACAAGTTAATGAAAATAAGAGGATGTTAGAGTTTTTTTTTATAGGAACGAGACTTTATTTATTATAACCTAAAATGTACAAGTAGTAGTAATATATATCTACAAAGGCAAGAAACGATGTGTTTCTCAAACGAAGAGTTAAGGTTTGAGTCCATGACACATAATAAAAATTTTAAATCATCACTATTGTATGCTACTATATTTCTTAAAATGATAGGTGTCGGTAACACGTGAATCGAAATATAGTCTCATATTGCGATCGGTTGAATAACGATAACTTCCGAAAGAAAAAAAAAAAAAAGTTAAGTGAGAAAATAGTGTGGGACTCTCTAATTAAATACTATTAGGACAATTTAAAAGTATAGCTTCCTTACTCTTGCGAGGAGAGTTAGATGGTCGAGAGTTTGACTACGTGGTTAGCTTCGGCCTTATTATGCGAATGTTGGGAGCACTATTTTTGACCATTCATTTGTGTACATAGCATGCCTTGTATATGACATGGAGGTAACTAGCCCTCTAGTGTATTTGACTCTGTGATTAATACAACTTTCTAGAGCTCGTCTCTAATTTTTTTTGTTTTAAAAATGTTGTATCTAACAAGACTTGTGCTTATGAGACCAAAAAAGAAAGAAAGAAAAAATATTATATTTGTGTTTATTCATTTTTGTACCTTTGGAAGTTTACATATAAGAGTAGTATTTTTATTTGAAAAATTCTGTATGATTCCACGCTTAAAGCCTTAAACCATCAAAATTCTTTATATTTGCAGTATTGTGAATACTTTTTTGTTGAGATTAAATTAAAGGAAAATACTAAGATAACCCGGAATGAGACATTTGGGATGAATACTTTGTAATGGTGTCCATCCATCGTGCATTGATGTGTGTACACACATATCTCGATGTGTGAATGGATAGACACCTTCACTGAGTGTCTCATTCCGCGTCACCCTAACGTTTCTCTAAATTGAATTCCTATTATGGCCTCGATTAACTTTCCAAGTGCCTCAACATTGTATGAACTAAATTAATGAAATGAAGTTCATGCAACATCGCATATCTCATCACAAAAAAAAGTGTCATTTTCAATATCTTTTCCAAAACAATACACCTTCTTACTAATTTTCATATGTCAAAGTGACATGACATCAAAGAGATGGACCGCATGATGTCCATAAAAACATATCATATGAGACCAAAGAAAGTAACTCGACGCTCGGGCACTGCCAAGCCTCGTACGGGTTGGCCCTCCCAACTAGAACTTTATTTATTCATGAAATTCAAATTTGAGATCTTGCTTAAGGAAAACTGAATCCGTTACCACTCACATAATGTCCATAATAACTTATCATAAGAGACCAAAGAAAGTAACTCGACACTTAGGCACTGTCGAGCTTCATATACAGGGTTGATCCTCCCAACTTAAATTTTATTCGTTTATGAAATTCAAACTCAAGATATCACTTAAGAAAAACTGATTCACTTACCACTCACATAATTAGAGACGAAGCTACCTTAGTGGTGAGGGAGGCTACTAAGTTTTTTTTTAGTAGCTACAAGCTATATATACATTGTTCTTCATATAAGTTAAAAGGAAGGGCTACTTTGGCCCTCTAATTTCATTTTTCTTTTTTTATTTAAATTATTTACTTGTCGAGCAATGCTTTTATTAAGTTGGCCCCAACTATGTGGCTCGAACTCCCGATTTTTCACTCAAGTAACTTATACAAATCAAATCAATAACGAGTCATCCTCTTGATTAGTATATGTAGTTCGACACTTAACGTAAAGAAACTCAAAATATATGATATTAGATTGCCTCACCCTGTCATCAATGTATGGCTTCGTCCCTGCACATGATGTCTATAACAACATATCATAAGAGACCAAAGAAAGTAACTGACGCTCGGACACTATCAAGCCTCGTATAAAGTTAGCCCTTCCAACTAAGATTTTTTTCATTCACGAAACTCGAATTTGAGACTTCGCTTAAAAGAAATCGTTTCTTTTACCACTTGAAGCGACCTCACTTAAGAGAAATCGAGTTTCTTACCGCTCGGACCATCCGGTTGCCCCAACATCTCTGTGATTGAACTCATCAGCCTATTTAAAGGCAGATAAAATGGCCTGTATTGGGAAGGTTAGTTGTACGGCAAAACAAAAAAACAAAAGTGCACGGTTGGTCTGTTGCGAATCTTTCCTAATTCAACCGCACAGGTGTTCGTTCTTGGCTTCTCTTTCGCTCCAACTTCTCATCCAATCCTCTCGAATTCCCCAACCATTCCTTCAATTTCATTAGGGTTTCTCCTCTCAATCTCTCGGTTTCGAAATCCCTCTCGTTCTCCGCTTCGAAACCCCCATTTTGGTTGTTGTTCTTGAGAGAATCATCAATGGTGGCGGTGGCCCCAGATTCGTGGGCGTTCATGGTTCTAATCAAGTTTCGATTTTGACGTTGGATTCGGACATTGTGATGGATTTGGGGATCTGGGTAGTCGTTGTTTTGATGAGAGAATGATTGTTGTGATGGATTCGGAGCTGCCCTGTGGAATGGATTGTGTGTTCTCTTCTGGGATTGTTTTGTTCGAATGCCGGTTCTTTATGAGATCGGCATTCGATTCGTACTCCGTCGCGTCCGAGGCGTTCTCTGAGCATTGCTGTCTTCTTGTTGTGAAGATTTGAAATTTCTCTTCTGTTTGTGTGGAATTTCCAGATCTTCAATGGATTCTGGGAATGGGTTTTTGGTGGGGTTGAGTAATAAGAAATTGTTTAAGACAGACCTCTCTGATGGCGATTTCGTCGAAAAGGATCCAACGGGTCGATATATTCGGGTACCAATCTATTTATTCATAGAATTCTCTATGATTAAATTTGGGTTTATTTTTGTGACTTTGATTCAGTTTTGGTCTCAAATGATTGATTGTATCATATGCAATGAAATGTGGATTCATTTTGTGGTCCGATGGGTTGATATGTTCGGGTATCAATTTAGTCATTCATTGAATTCTCTGTGATCAAATTTAGGTTTTTTTTTGTGTACTTTTGATTCTATTTTGGTCTCAAATGATTGATTGTATCATATGCAATGAAATGTGGATTCATTTTAGGATCCAACGGGTCGATATGTTCGGGTATCAATCTGGTCATTCATTGAATTCTCTGTGATCAAAGTTAGTGTTTTTTGTGCGCTTTTGATTCAATTTTGATCTCAAATGATTGATTGAATCATATGCAATGACATGTGGATTCATTTTGGGATCCAACAGGTCGATATGTTCGGGTATCAATCTAGTCATTCATTGAATTCTCTGTGATCAAATTTAGGTTTTTGTGTGTGCTTTTGATTCAATTTTGATCTCAAATGATTGATTGTACCATATATAATGAAATGTGAATTCATTTTGGGGTTATTGTTGTTTCGTGATCATGATTGTTTCTTGTTTCAGTCCAATGAAGTGTTGGGCAAAGGAGCATTCAAGACTGTGTATCCTTATGAATGGTTTTCATTTCTTGCATTTATTTTGTTACATTGTGGAGTTTGAGAAATGGGATTTGGTTTTGGATCCTTAATTGTGTTTCATTTAGTTACAAGGCATTCGACGAAGTTGATGGAATTGAGGTGGCATGGAACCAAGTCAAAATTGACGACGTTTTGCAGTCGCCAGCAGATCTAGAAAGATTGTATTCGGAAGTATATCTACTAAAATCATTGAAGCACGATAACATTATAAAGTTTTATAATTCATGGATAGATGACAGGAACAAGACTGTTAACATGATCACTGAGTTATTTACTTCTGGGAATCTCAGACAGTAAGTTCAATAGCTTTCGTATTGTTTTGTTTTTTGTGCTTTTGCAATGTGAAATGCTTATTGTCGTTTTAAATAGATATCGTATGAGGCATAAGAATGTCGACATCAAAGCAATAAAGAATTGGGCAAGACAGATCCTGTTAGGATTACAATATCTTCACGGTCACAACCCGCCTGTTCTACACCGTGACTTGAAATGTGATAACATTTTTGTCAACGGAAACTACGGAGAGGTTAAGATTGGAGACCTTGGTTTGGCAGCGGTCATGCAAAAGCCTACTGCTAAAAGCGTTATTGGTGACATTTTCTTTCTTTTATTGGTAGATTTTCATGTCCAACAACCTAACCAAATATCCTGATATCCTACACTTCTCTCAGGTACCCCCGAGTTTATGGCACCGGAGCTATATGAAGAGGCATACAATGAGCTAGTAGACATATATTCGTTTGGCTTGTGCATCTTAGAGATGGTTACCTTTGAGTATCCTTACAGTGAATGCAAAAATCCCGCTCAAATCTATAAGAAGGTTACCTCGGTGAGTCCATTGATTGGTAGCTCAAATTGAATAGTTGAATAGAAGTTTTATGCTGCTGATAAGGTTTGCTTTAGTAGGGAATAAAACCTGCTTCCCTTGGTAAAGTGAAGGATCTTCAAGTCAAGCAGTTTATCGAAAAGTGTCTTGTTCCAGCATCTATGAGGTTACCTGCAAAGGAACTTCTAAAAGACCCGTTTCTACAGTCCGATGATCCGAAGGAGCTCTCACGTCATCCCTTAGAGATACACTACCTTATGCCCAAAGTACCTAGTTTGTCTGGACCTCTTTCTTTGGATATGGACTCCGACTACAAGCAAATCTCCGGTGGTACGCAAAATAGCAATAATGGAAATCCCAGCTACCCAATTTTGGAGTTTCAGATGACAAACCAAAACAACGAATTTAGATTGAAAGGGGAAAAGAACGGCGACAATTCAGTTTCTCTCATACTGCGTATTGCAGACACCGATGGTAAGTAGCTAGTGATTAAATAAAGGTTGTATTTGTTTATGGTTAGTTTGATCTAAAGATTATATACTTGTGTCATTTGCAGGTAAAGCGCGGAATATCCATTTTCCGTTTTATCTTGATACTGATACTGCATTGACCATCGCAAGTGAGATGGTTGAACAACTCGATTTGTCCGCTAAAGATGTTATTGTTATAGCCGAGTTAATCGATTACTTAATAATGAGACTAGTTCCAAGTTGGAAGGCTGACAAGTCCTCAAGTGGTGCTGGAAGCCAGTTTAGCGAACCTCCTGGCTCGAGGAACCAAAAGGACTTGATGAATTGTCTTTGCGAATCTAAGCCAGTCGGCGGCGGCCCTCACGCCACAGTACCAATGGTTGAGCAAAATGTCCTTTATCAACTAAAAGGAGAGGATCATAACATGGCTTGTTTACAAGTTGATCAAGGTGCTTCTGATAAGAAATCAAATGATGAACTCAATTGCATGCCGAGCTTAAGTAATGGAGACGATCGAGATTCTCAGGCATCTATCAATTCGGAGGTATCAGCAGACTACACGACAACGTTTGGCACAGAATCTGCAGACTACAGCATCAATGGAAGCGTAAATGACTTATGTAGGTACATTTCGGAATTGGACTTCGCTGATTATACCGGGTCTAAAGCAAGAAGAAACGGTTGTTGCAATGGAGAATGTATGGGAACTGAAGCTATGAAGAACATGGAGATACCGGTCGATGATATCGTTAATATTTCAAATGCTTTCAGCTTGCCAAGCATTTCTTCGTCGGCATCCTTAGAAGACAAAGATCAAGACATTGATTTAAAGTTGGAGCTCGATGCAATCGAGACGCATTATCATCAATTGTTTGAACAACTCTCAGGAAAGAGAAAGCAGGCATTGGAAAACATAAAAAAGAGGTGGTTAACAAGGAAGAAGCAAACAGTTGTTTGATTGTTAATTATGAACATTCAACAAATTAAATTTTGTGGTGGATGTAATGTTGGTTCCAAAATTTAACTTTGTTGAATGCAATCTTGTCATTACCTGTAACTTTGCTTTGATTATAGGTTTGATTTGGAGAAAGTTGTAACCTTGTTGTGGTTTGTTGTTGTGGTTTGATGGCAATTTCTTTGAGAAATCATTGGCTCCATTGCATGTTAAGTGCTCCTCTTTGGTAACAAAATTAACAATCTCTCACCTTGACATGCAAAAATATCAGATGAGAAAACAAAAGCAGTCAGAAAACACTGCCCATAATTTATTGCAGGAATCATGAATGAGAGACCAAGTAATTAAGCAAGCATTTGATTTTGAGTGCACAAACAAATATTTTTAAGTGCATATTAGTACAGGGAAGGCACAAATATTTTTAAGTTTCCGCAACAAAGTAGACAAGCCTCAACAGATGCAACAAGTAGTATGAAAGAAACAACAGAACAAAAAAAAAAAAAATACTAGTAAGGTTTATTGGACTGACTGAATCAATGAAAAACTGAGCCTCATCATTTATAATTATAAATCACTCATCAACTTCTGCTTTGATCTCTCTTTGCAGTTCCTCCTTGTACTCCTCAAATGTCCCTGGATATGTTCTCACCGTCCCGTTCTCGACTACCCAGATTTGGCTCTTCTCTTCGTCCTCACAAACACGCGAAATGAGCCTGGAATCGTGACTAACGAGCACAACACCGCCAGTGAATTCTTCGAGGGCCTCAGCAAGTGCATCGATACTTTGCATATCTAGGTGATTTGTTGGTTCATCTAGTAACAAGATGTGGGGTTTAGACATGGAGATTGAAGAGAACACAACGCGAGCCTTTTGCCCTCCCGACAACTTTGCGATCGGCGTGAGGTGGTTGTGGCTGGGGAGACCAAACTTCCCAAGTTTTGCACGGACGGCTTCTTCCTTGCTCATGCCTTCCTGGTCGGGGTGAAGTCGGAGAAGGTAATGAACAGGGGTCTCCTCCATTGTGAGAAGATCCACAAAATGCTGCGAGTACCTCCCAATTCTCAACTTCTGGCTTTTGCGCGCCTCACCAGTTGAGGGCACTAGATCCCCAGCGAGCAGGTTGAGAAGAGTAGATTTTCCAGCTCCATTAGGTCCTACAATGGCAACACGGGTCCCCATGTCGATGCCCACATCGACATCAGAAAGCCTGAAATCTTCCCTGTTTGGATAGCTGAAACTGACATCAATAAGCTGCAATAGAGGAGGGTTAAGCTCGGTTGGCTCCGGGAAGTGAAACTCCACACTGTAATCCCTCCATCTCTTTGGAGCTTCTGGTGGTTGCTCATCCTCATCAACCTTCCCCTTCGCCTTGTGTTTTGAGGCTTCTTTTGCAGCGGCAAACTTGGCGCGATCCTTCACCTTTTCCTGCTGAACTCTATTACCAGTCCTTCTTGCAGCCTTGACCTGCTTCTCATAGATCTCAAATTTCTTGTTCATCTCCTTCCTACGTTGCTCATAACCACTCTCAAAATCATCGAAATTTCCCCGATAAAAATGGAGCTTCTCATCATGAAGATGTATAATCTCAGTGCACACACTGTTGAGAAAATCACGATCATGTGATACAACAACAAGAGTCTTCTTCCATCGACACAAATACTCCTCGAGCCAGAGAACAGCACGAAGGTCAAGATGGTTAGTTGGCTCATCTAATAGAAGAAGTGTTGGCTGCACAAAGAGTGCCCTGGCCAATGAAATTCTCATCCTCCATCCACCACTAAATGAACGTGTAGCTCGAACCTGCATGTCCTTGGTGAAACCTAATCCCGCAAGAATCTTTGATGCTTGAGCCTCAGCCGCATCTGATCCCATCAACTGTAATCTTTCATACAATTCTGCGAGCTTCTCACCAGCAGCTGTTTCATCATCATCATCATTGCCATTTTCATTACCATCTGCTGAGGAATTTTGCAAAGCTGCAACTTCCTGACGAACCTTCATGAGCTCTTCATTGGCTGATACAACAGCTTCAAGTGCACTTCTATCATCACCAACTACCTCTTGCTCAACCAGAAGCACATCAATGTTCTTAGGCACCGGGATCTTCCTCCAAGCAAGAAGCTTCAACAATGTAGATTTACCCTTCCCATTAGGCCCAATCAAACCATACCTCTTCCCATGTGAAATCTTTACAGATGCATTCTTGAGAAGTTCCTTCCCTCGTGCAGATACCGAAAAATTCTCGACAGAAATATCCTTTACATTAGCATCAGCATCATCGTCGCCATCAAGGACCGAAGCCCTGCTACCAATGACTACCGTGAAGGCATCCCTGTCATCCTTGAGAGCTTCTTGTTTCGCCAACTCAGTAGCATGTGCAGCGAGCAAATCTTTCTTTTCCCGCTTCTTCAACTCCTTTTCAGACATTGATATTTCAAGAGGCTTCAGATCTGCATGGCGACTTGATTTCTTTCCTGCAACATCCTTAACCCCATTTTCATGGTCTTCTCCAGATGCATAGTCTTCTTCATCAGAAGGTGGAAGATCAATTCCATCAGTGTAAGAAGAAACTTTAGGTGCAGCTTTTGCCTTGGGCTTGTTCGTGGAAATGGAAGTTGAGCCCTTTTTAGGTTTTTCTGATTTTTGGTCCATACTAGCAAGAAATGCTGAGACCGACATCTTCTCTTTCTTGCCATCCTTAGCTGCATCTTTACTGGGCTTTGCCTTGGCTGCAACTGCTGGTCCAGTCTCCTCAGCTTTCTTCTTTCCCATTGCAAATCTGCGCGAGTTTAAAAAAGATCATGAAGCAATATATAGAATTTTGGAAGTACCGGACTCATTGTTATAGGTACATAAAATTCCCATTGTTTGGACAAAGCATAATAATGAAAATATGATTCTGGCATTTGAATTCACTAGAAGATTTTGAGATATTAATCGTCATTCTTGGTTTTTGGTCATTTTTAATTTGAAGATTAGACAACAGCAACAACAACAACAAAAACAACATGGCCTCGGTCCCAAATTAATTGGGGTCGGCTACATAGATCAAACTTTTCCATTATGTTCGATTAAGTGCAATTGATGGTCAAATTTGAAGATTAGACAAACTTGATAAATGTGAGTGTGGTCCTTTACTGCACACTAAACACAAGCACTTCCAAGACTTTTGAATTCGTATCACTTACCTCCCTACACTGGGAAATAACTCATAAACATACCTCAAATATAACTAGATTCAAGATGCTAAACAATCAAAGCTTCAATCCCAAATTAGTTGGAGTTGGCTACATGGATCAAACTCTTCCACTTTGCTTGATTAATACAGTTAGAAAGAATAGAAAGAAAAGCACAAAAAACCACAGTAAAATTAAATGACATACAACAACAACAACAACATAGCCTCAATCTCAAATTAATTGGGGCCGGCTACATGGATCAAACTTTTCCATTGTTCTCGATTAAGTGCAATTGATGGTAAAAATAAATGACATCTAAAACAATATCAATCATGCTCTCAAAACCTCAAAAAACTCCTTCTCTAGAGAAAGCCATGCAGAAGCTCAAATCACCTCCACACTTTCCTAGCTTCTGAAGACTCAATTGTTACAAACACCCTTCTGTCTTCTGGCGAAAGTATTCGGACCAGATAGAGAATCAATTGTTAAAAAACAACTTCCAAGTCATGTTATTGATCCCATAAGACATACAGAAAAAAGGAGTTCTGAGAGATAGAGTTTTGAGCACCCAAATGAGGGGTCCAAGAAAGACAAAGAGAGCGAATGCGTAAATCTTTTACTACTCCTCCTCTACTTTCCCACTCGATCTCACCGCCTCTCTCTCACGCAATATGTTCATCTATCTCAACTAAATAACTTCCCCTCAATTGACAACTCTTATTCACCCAATCTGACTAAAAAACACTTCTTTTTTCTCTCAATTTCACCAAAACTTGGATCCACAACACAATCTGAGCTAACCCTCTACGAGTTACACTCCGAAAACCCTATTCGAGTAAATCAAGATTCATTCACACTCAAATTTCAAACCTAATCCAAACAAGGTAATGAAAAACTCAATCAACAACCATGAATCCAACCCTGATCCATCTAAGTCAATTACGCAAATCCATCGAAACCCAATTCAATTCAGATGAAATCAATCAAGTTGATATCAATTATTCACACTCAAATCAACGTAACAACGATTCTCAACTAATAATCGAATTTGGGGATTAAAGTTGAAACCTTGAAGATTGAAAACCAAAGGGCTTGCGCTGGTGCCTTCAATTCCCCCAAATTCTGCGATTCTCGACGTTGAAGATTGAAAAACTGAGAGCGGCGAAAGCGAAATCTATAATTGAATCAGATTCGGCGAAGAGAGCGAACAAGGAGAGATCGAATCGGAGAGTTAGGGTTTCGATTGAGGGAGCGAGGGTTTGGAGTTTGGAAGGTCTGATACGTTACAAAAAGCGAAATAGTGAGTTTTAAGGGAGAGCTTATAATAACGACCAAAAAAGTTTGTCTCCAATACAAATGTGTATTTGTCGTAAATTGGATGACCATTTAAACAAGCTTATCAATAATCACATTTTCAAGCATGATTCTCATATTGAATTATAGCATCAATCATGACTTCTACATTGAATGTAACTTCTACACTCTACATAACTTGTATTCAACTTCAATGTATAATCACTTATTCATGTATTGTCATGTAACTTGTAATCCTCTCCAATGTACACCAACTCTTCCATGTATTGTCTATATTGCTTGTGATGTGTTGTATGACTAGTGGTGTATATATAACTTGTACACATTGTATAAGTACAATTATCATCATCACCAAATGGTCTATATAAAGGGTGTCAACCCCATTGTAATTTACACACCAAGTTGAATGAAAACTTCTCATTCCAACTGTCTCATCTCTCGTCTTCTCCTTTGTAGTAGTAGTAGTAGAAGTTCTTAGTCTTCTATTTTCCTTCTCTAGTTCTTAGCAAGTTCCAACTTAATTTACAACAATATTTGTGATTTTTGGAATGTGCAGCTTACGTGACATGAAAAAAAATGTCTACTTTTAGATAGTGCAATTTATAACCACTAAGAATAGGCAAACCGCAGTTTGGTGGTGAAAACCATCAAACTTCCACCAAATCGGAGGTTCACAGTTTGGTTGTTTTACAAACCACCACCAAACTGCGAACTTTCAAAACCACAACCAAACCAACCGTAGTTTTGTCGGTTTGATTTTATGGTTTTCCTGCGACACATTTTTGACAAAAAAAAATACACATGTTCCAGACAAGTCAATATATACCCATCATATTAACAATACGTGACCATCAACCAAAAATACAATGAAACACGCGAACTCAATCAAAATTATGAGTAAGTTCATTTTCCAAGTTAAAACAACATAAAAAGGCTCCAAGTTCCAACTTTATTCTATTCCATTCAAGTTTGGGGGTGGTTATGCAGTTTGATGATCCGCGATTTTTCATGAATAAAAAACCATCAACAAATCACGAAATTGCGGTTTTCAAGTTTTCTAAACCACTCCCAATCCGCTAGTTTAAGAAATCAGATCAGACCACGCAGTTTAAGCAGTTTTGCGGAAACAACTGCCACCCCTAATAGCCATGCAATAATTCTCTCTAAAATATATAGAAAAAAATAATAAAATTTTAAAATAAAAAATGTAATCCACATTGACCATCGAGAGCATTTTTGAACTTTAATGTCTATTCATCACCACGTTGCTGACGTGACATCAATTCACACCTACAATCCACATTTACCATTGGAGATGCTCCAAGAAGTTGTTGGTGTCCCTAAAATATGTGTATACAAACATCGATGCACAAATCAATGGACGCTAATAACTAGCATTTATTTTAGGTGTCCAAAATGGATGACTGATGCGTGTCTAGTGTATCAAAATATATAATCTCGATGAGATTACCAATTAACACAAAACTGTAGTAGTGGCAAGCACGAGACCGATCCACGAAGACCAAATTTTCAACCTATGCTAAGGAACTAAAAAGTAAATCGGGGGATTTCACAAGAATGTTCTCAAGAATTAACTAAAAACAAGGAATAAAAATGTTGTGTGAAGAAATCAATGAGGGAAAACAACATAAACCATCGGTATCAAAACTTTCACATTTTGGCATAATTATACATATGGCCATCAATCTAATCAAAACATGCAATTCACAGTAATTTAGAGTAGATATAGACCTGGTAACGTACGAGGATCCTCGCTCTTCCCTATCTCGATGGTCAAGGTACAACAATGACCACTTCCCTAGTCAAACACATAACTCCTATACTCAAGCGAATTAGGTTTAATGCATTGATTGCAATGAGCTTTGTGAAGACACTACACCTATACAACTGGATCACTAATGTGTCCAATTTAGCTTAGATCCATATGGTATTCAACCGGTCCAAAAGAGGTCAATCAATTGGTAGGGTCAATTGCCACTAATTTGGTCTTATTGCACAAGTACGAGTGTTTACAACTCACTGGCAAGTAAATCAAGATTAAACATGAATTTAACCTCAATTATTCAAACTATAGCAAATGGAATAAAATACTATGAAAAACAATTTAAATAAATAAATAAATAGATCTTGCATATGTTTTTATGCCAAAAAGGTGATTTGTTCCACCTCCGATCTAGATCGACAAAGTTAGCCGGATATCATGGTTGTGGACTCCATTAAAATCCAAAAAGAAAGCAAGAGAACAATGGTTTGTTGGAGAAGAAAAGAGAAAATAGTAATGTAGCCGTCAAAAAGTTGAGTTCTCCCGAGAATACCTAATCTATATATATAAAGTCGGATGAGAAAGAAAGTTATTAAGAAGCTACCTAGTTCTTCTTACCATTCTAATTTTCTAATTTTTTAATTTTTTATTATTTATTTATTTCTATTATGGATTGTCCCAAGATATATAATTATCTATTATGTGTGTATCTATTAATAATTAATAATGGTTATATTATCAACGAAGGGATTAATATAATTAATACATTCTACTCGAAACCATGGGCAAATACATGGAATTAAGTGTGGTAAAAGTTTTAAAAAATTATGGACAGATACATGGAATTGAGTGTAGTGCAAGCTCTATTCCCCTATAAATTTTACCTCCCATCTATTTTTCTACGCTGTAATTCTTCTGCATCCAGTTTGAGGAATTTTTGGGGAGTGCTTGGCCATCATCTGGAATTTTTTTTAGGTCTCAAAGTGCATATGTTTGTAGGGTTTTTTGTGTTTGAATAGATGCACAAATATCATGAGTTGAATTATGTAAATGGTCGATCACGCCAATTTTTATTTTTTATTTTTATATATAGTTTTTTGCGAGTCAACTACAACACTCATCATTTTGTAATTTTTTATTTTTTTGCTATTTTTCACACATATAAACCACGAAGGTCTTCACTAACACCTACGCGAATTCGCGGCATGGAAACAACTAGTTTCTAATAATAAAAAAAGACTTTCTAATTTGCTCTCTGGAAGAGAGAGAAATCAATTTTGTGGGTTGGTCTAGTGACACGTGTGCCGAGGACGATCCTAAGGATGTTGTGCGTGAGCTGGCCGAGTTAGAGACTGCCACGTGGCGGCTGGAAGGCATGGTCAAGACTCGCACAACTCGTGCGAAATAGTGAGTGACAGCACGACGAGCATCACGAGGAGAGTCGAATGGTTGCTGATGCGAGACAGGAGGCACTGCTGGACCAATAAATGTGTGAACGTGGCAGCTGGGTGGAGACCAAGAGAACGTGAGCTGCTGCTGATGGGGACACGTGTTGTGCAGCTGGACGAGCAGGCCTGCTGGTGTGGAGTGCCTGGATGAATGGAGTGCTGACGCGTGGCAGAGACTGGTGGCCAAGGAAGCTCGCACGAGTTGACCGAAAACCTTGGAGAGAGCACCTTCACGCGTCTCGAGGAGAATCAAGAGCAGCTGAAGATGAGTGACTTATGTCCGTTCTGATTCTGTATTACTTCAGTTGCTACTCATCACCAAATCAACTCTGCACAGCGTGTCTGGAGGCTAATCCGACAGTGACTGGACACACAGCATGTAAATACACTACTTTCAGTAGTTTTTCCCATCGGATTCAACAGCACACCCCAAAAATCTTGAAAATGATAAAAATGACAATTAAGCCAATATTTTGAAAATCAACAATACAAATATACAAATAAGATATATATAATATGGCATAATGAGCGACTTATCAGTGACCAAATCATTTTCGTAAAAATTTTGTTGAGTTGGTTTGGACATAATCGAAGACAACCTACAAGTGTCAACTCCAAAATGTCAACTTAACTCAATAAAAATTGAAAAATTAAATGGCGATATATCAACTTGACTACATAGGCGTAGACCATACTTAACTTAATACATCATCAATTACACTTAATCAAACGCATGAAAGTGTTTGATCAGGCGTAGGTGTAGATCGTAGTTAACTTGGTATACCATTACCAACAAGTCGTTGTTCAAGCAATGAAGTTCCAATTTTTCTCGGTTGGTTCGTTTTTAGTCTTCTAATTCAACCTTTTGTCTTCATTTCTTCTCTTTGAGCACTAGTGGCCCAAACGTGTGTCCCTCCACATGATACATCTGCAGAAGGTTGGACACCCACGTAATCTCACTAGGTGTAGTCCAAAGTGGCTTATTCTTTTTTTTTTTTTTTTAAAACCAAACTTTTACTCTTTTAATGGCATACAAACCAATCAACTCTTGCCCTTGATGTGAATGTCAGTCTGTTAGAGTACAACATAATAAATTGACAAGAGGTCCTTCAGAAAAATCAAAGATGGCTATGGGGCTGATCAACTGCAAGTTCATTGTTGACAAGTTCATCTGTAGGAGTTTTTGCCTGATTAATAGAATTTAGAGAAAAGATTCCAAAAAAAACACATCTGCTTAAATAATTCCCAATATAACACACTTAGTGCCACGTAGGATGCCACATGGGACTTGAGCGGTGACTGGGCTGTGTGGAAAACGTGAGTGGAAATCACGTTTTGTGCATGTCGTGATTTCCACTCACGATTTCCTTAGAGTGGAAGTCGTGACTTGCAAGTCACGACTTGTACTTGAGGGTAAAAAAAAACAGAGGCCTCCTCTATACACCAAAACCCGAAAAGAGTTGGACATAATCCATTCAAAGAATGATAATGGCTATTTAAAATGACTTAACATCATAAAAATCAAAGGCCAAGTTAATAACTAAACAATTAATGAAATGTTAATTGGAAAAATAAGTTTGGAGTGTTTAAACCGAAGGAAAAAAAGTTATTTCAAACAATGCAACAAAGGAAAAAAAAACCATTCATCAAAATAGAAGTACTAAAACAAGCATTGCATCTTATGTTAAAAAACATGAAAAAATAAAAATAGAAGTACAAACTACACTAAACCATAGAGGATACACATAACCTCAACAAAGAATATTATTACCATAATAATTTCAAGAATTTATAAGCATGAGTACTTGTTTTGGCATAGGCAAAATGCCTTCGTTTTTCAAGTGCCATGTTTGACAGCTAATTGTAAATGACGTTTGTAAGCATGAGTCGTTTGTAAGCATGAGTACATACATACATCCAAACATAACATACATACATAAAATTGGAAAGTGATTGAGTACAAAGCAATAATAAAAGAAGTCTTGTTATTGTTACACACAAGTCCTACTCCGACCCCAAATAATGACTTCCAGCCCCACAACGTGTTCTCTTTACAACTCGAACATTACGATTCAACGCTAATGGGACATTCGACCGCCCATATCACTAGGATTTTGAGCATCTTCTCTCTCGAATATCATCGATATCACGTATTCCACCTTCATGCGTACTTGTACTCTCGTAGAGAAATTCATCATTATTGGAGTTGTATTGAAATGGCGCGAAGATGGAACGACTTCATCTCGAATGCCATGTAGGGAGGAACGGATGGAGTATGTGGAGTGTCACGCTCATTGAGAGGTATAAGACGTATACACTGAGTGCCATGCCTCGAACGCGTATCATCGTGAGAAGTATGATGAGAGGCTTCAAATGATGTGGGCACATTATGCATGCGATAATCCGCTTCGTACGTTTAGTCGATGCAAATCGCCTACATCTCTAATGCGTGCAATCGACACGTCATCACCCAATGTCAACTGATGGATCGATGTCATTCCATGTGCCTACATATACTCAAATTGTAAGAACTTGTATGTGAAAGTAAAATGAAAACAACAATATGAAACTTCATGGAGGGAAAAAATGAAATTGCACTTACCAATGCCTCAGCAATAGCTCCACGACGAGACATGAATCGACGTGTAATGCGACGATACCATTGCATATCAATCAATACCATATCAATCAATACCATATCAAAAGTACAATTCTAAAACCTAGATGGAACAATTCTGAACATATTACCATAATGGAACAATTCTGAACAGGCACGGTTTGATCACTAGACTAGTTGTTGTTGTTTTTTTTCCAAAAATAAAAATTCAAAAAGTCACTAGACTAGCTTTGTTTGGAAACAAAAATGTAACTGCTATACATGTCTTATAGAGATTTCAAAGTCAATTGAAGATGTTCAAGGGGTTCATTTCTAGATGAGCTAAATAGGAAATGGCCTTATCACGACAATGCATTGCAAATGATTCAAGACACGACAATGCATTGCAAATGATTCAATTGAAGATGTTCAAGGGGATTTGGTTTAGTATTTGTCAAAAGCATCTTTGGATTTGGTAAATAGCTTCTTCACATTTAATGAATATAATTTGTAATTAATCCCAAATATGAACATGAAATTAACAAAAGAATATACCTAAGGCGGGAAGGTGGCGATCAAGGACCGAAGGACCGGCGAGGACCAGCGAGAGAGACAAGAGGGCTCGGCGTGTGACCTTTGAGGGCTCTTCGAGGGACAGTGGAGGCAGCGACGGTGGAGGCAGGTACGACGGCACAGACGAGGCAGCGACAGTGGTGGCAGGGATGGCGGCAGGGGACGGTGAAGGCAGCGTTGGTGGCGGCAGGGGACGGTGAAGGCAGCGTTGGTGGAGGCAGGGACGGTCGAGGGACGGTGGAGGCGCGACGGTGGCGGCGAGGATGGTCTATGGACGGTGGAGGAGGGACGGCGGCGAGGACGATGGAGCCCGAGAGAAGGCGATCAACGAGACGGGGACGGTGGATGCGGGGACGGTGGAGACGGGGACGGTGGACGCAGGGACGATCTCGATGAGGCAGAGGTGAGCAAAGAAGAGGAGAGATCTCGGTGGCAGAGGGGAAGAAAACAGGGACGAGAGGGACGAGAGAGAGGCCTCTGTTTTTTTTTCTTACCCTAGTGCAAGTCGTGACTTGCAGTCACGACTTCCACTCTGGGGAAATCGTGAGTGGAAATCACGACTTCCCATAAAACGTGATTTCCACTCACGTTTTCCATACACCAGTCACTCGCTCAAGATCCATGTGGCATCCTACGTGGCACTAAGTGTGTTATATTGGGAATTATTTAAGCAGATGTGTTTTTTTTTGAATTTTTTCTCTAAATTCTATTAATCAGGCAAAAACTCCTTCATCTGTAAGCCTCTATACAAAGTTACAAACAGCAAACCTGTAAATCAAAGGATCACAGAGAACCAAACAACAACAACAACAACAACCACAACCACAACCACAACCACATAGCCTCGATCCCAAATTAACTGGGGTCGACTACAGCCTCTATACAAAGTTACAAACAGCAAACCTGTAAATCAAAGGATCACAGAGAACCAAACAAAACAAGTTAAAGACTTAAAATGAATTTTAGTTTGATATGTCAACTAATGGAGATATAGATTCATCTTGGATTTTTGGTGAGATGATCTCCATTTTTTAGATTAGCATCAAAAAGTTAGTCCACTTTTTGTTTGATTTGTAACCATTGTTCCACGTTACGCATCATATTTTCGACGTGGTTGGATAATTTGTTAGAATTTCTAAATGAAAAAACAGTGAAGAAGTATAATAGAAATGACAAAGACAAATAACAAATTTATTCACAATGAAACTAGGAGTTTGTTCAATACACAAGCTTCAGATAAAAGCTAGAGAGGAGAGAATGCACATAACAATGACTGAATCATTTAATTGATGAGGATTTCCTGTACAAGAAGGACATATGAAAGCACACTTGATGACTTGCATCACTAAAGGAAAAGACAAACCATGAAGTAAAAAAAGGGGGCTACCAGTTTTCCTTAATGATCTTCGATTTCTCGAGTATGAACTTCCCTTCTTTGTACTTCTGCGATTCCTCAAATGCTCGTTCATACTTCCATCCCAAAACCTCGCGGCAGTCCTTGCAGGAGATATCAGCAACTGTGTGGAGTCCTGTCATCAGTTGCCTATTTTCCTTTGGACCAACAACTATGTTCATTGCATGAGAGAAAAGAAAGGCACGCCCATTTCTCCCCTAAAGAAAAATTTAGAAAGAGAGCAAACTTGGTGAGTTTAATTGTTTAATTTGGTCAGCAAAATTATAGAACTTGAATATGATATCTACCTATGAATGTGTTAATTTATAAATTTTTCGATAGACTAGAGACCGGCTATTGTTAACAATGTGAAAATGCATCTTATAACTAAACTTCAGTTTCAAGTTGAAAAAGAAAAGCGCAAATCAAGGATTCAAATTCTCCAACTCCAGAGCGCAACTACAAATCTGGTATATCCAACCTTCAAACATACTACTTCTAATTTGCTGGTTGTGTTAAGCTTTATAAATAAACTAGTGTATCTGCATTTGAGAAACCTACCCAAAACGAAGGAAATTCAATCTCAATCAAATACACAAATTTCCCTTTCATCACATTAACATGGCATCCAAGTCTAATGAATTGTCATTGGGTGGCACAAAGTAACAACAACAACAACAACAACATATACCTCAGTCCCAAATTAATTGGGGTCGGCTATATGGATCAAACTCTTCCATTGTGCTCGATTAAGTGCAATTGATGGTGAGCTTTCCAAACCATTCAAATCCCTCCTAATTAATGCGTCCCATGTTAACTTTGGACTACCCCTACCTCGTCAAATTTCTATAATTTCTATGGAGTCAAGTTTCTAGTGGGAGCATTCGCAGGCTGTCTTTGCCAGTGACCAAACTACCGCAACCTCCATTCCCTAATCTTTGTGTCAATGGGTGGCACAAATTAACAACAACAACAACAACAACTTAGCCTCAGTCCCAAATTACCTAGGGTCAGCGGGTGGCACAAATTAAGCAATATAAAAATTACAAAAACAAGAGTGCAACCTCAAAACAAAGCAAAACAATCATGATCATGTTATATATTGGAAAAGATGAAGACAAATTAGAGCTTCACCTGAAAAGCTTTCGAAATGACATCATCATGATAGGAAACATGGTTCCTACAATTATAGCAACTGTACAACCGCGGCCCAAGCAATTCCGCCATCAAACAAGCAAACCTTAGATATCCCTGAAAATTGGTAATTCAAGTACACACTCGGAAATAACAGCAACAAATGAATCACAAAAATAAAACAAAACACTTCAATCAAAACATGCACCAATTTCCAAAACCAAACCTACAATGAAACTGCACCAAGAGCACCACAATTCCTTGTTCCTCTTATAAACCAGAGATCCAACAACCCTTCAATTTTCTTCCTTGAAACAATTTCTGCCACAGTAATAAAACACACATAATCAATTCAAATCCAAACAAAAACTAGTCAATTTTTTTTCCCAACATGGGTGTCGGCATTTACCAACAAAATTGCAGATTTTAAAGTGAATTCACATACCCAATGATCATAACTTCAAAATAAAAATACCCAACAATCCAAAAAAAAATCTACTTTTTGGTGAAAATAAAAACTTTACCTATTTATCTTCACACACTGAAAAATCACATAAAAAAAAATTAACCCAAAAACTGAAAACAGGTTTATCTGAAAGCCCATTAAGAATTACAACTATCCAGAAACTCAGAATCCGCAAACACCCTATAAAAATAGAGATTGAGGAGTCTAAATTCCTTGCTTGAAGTCAAGGGCATCCAATTCATGATATACATCAACAACAACCAATCTACCTAAAAAAGCGATCGATTTTTGAGAAACCAAAACAAGGGCATCTGTGAATCGGTCATTACCAAATGCAACCAAGTTCAAAATCTGATCTTTCTTCGCAAATCTTCCGAATTTTGATAGTTTTGGTGAATCAAGAGAGAGAAAAGCTAGGGTTTTCTCTGACTTAAAGTGGATGAACACAGTGGGTGTGTAGGTTACTATAATTAAAGGTAAGTGTCACATTTACGAGAATGACCTCGATTTTTAGACTATTTACAGTAATGACACAACGAGTAACTCTCTCTATCATTCCATGAACAGCGTGAGTTGATAAATATGCCTCGGATCATGTGACATTGCATGATTGAAGGTACATCCAAGAGTTTAAAGCTTTTCACATCTTTTAATCTTTTTATTCTATTATTACTTTGAGGTTATGTATATGTTATGTATGCTTATCAATCATTAGATGTGCCTCAAATCCAAGTTTTTTTTTTTTTTTTAATTTCAACTTGTTTAATAACACAATCTATTTACTAAAGCATATATGGTGATATGGTAGAGTCATCACTTGTCAAAAAGTTTAAGAATGTCGTAAGTTTAATTCATACTTAAAGTCCGAAAAAAAATGTCTCGTGTATCGGTTGCTCCCTTTATTTATTTATTTTGGTTTATACTCTATTAGGTGATACAATATACCACATGTAAATCTTAGACGCACATATATATATGTTTAGTTAGGTTTCGTTTGGGTTGCAATATGTGCACCTTGGCCCAGGGCACCCAAAATTTTCGAATTAAAACTTGATTTCGTAAGGAAATATCATATTTTTCCTCCCAACCCAATCGATTCAATTACATGCTCCATTTCGTTTTGGCATTCCCACGCACGTCACCATCAAACTCTTAATTTTTCTAATTTTGCCAAGTGAAGTTTCGAGTCGATCCGTCGGTTTAAAATTAGGCGGGTTGGTGCCTCGAGACATCGCATTCGCGTTGCACGAATCTCGAGGACATTTTGATTTGAAATCAAAAATGGAATTTAAAAGAATGTGCACCATTGTTAGTTTGTTAGATTCGGCTAATTTAAAGCATTTTTAGCGTTTGATGGTTGAAGAAAATGAGTAGGAGGTAGATGTCGAACACGTACGATAAGATTAGTTTTCATGGTTTTGTGGGTTTTTTTTTACCATTTCCAAATGTAAACCACGGACGCGACTTTTTCGATTACACAGGGCCAAGTATGTTGTAGTGTCTTGGTTGAAGGTAGCCGAGACTTTGGAATAAGTTTCGATATAGGGTGATTGAGCTCATGATTGATCCCGAGACTTGACGAATGTTGTCGACACGGGGTACCGATATGACATTTTTTTCGTAGTGGGGGTCGTGTTTCAAACAAATGGCATTTTGGGAGATTCTCGGAGTGCCTTGAGCAACGGCCGGGATGCACATAGCGTGACTCGTTCGTTTTAATTTGTCATTTAGTTAGGATTGATTTTAATTAGTAATGATAATCTTTTCTTATTTTTTGTAGCTATCTTTTAAATAGTATGTGTTATAACATCTCCAATGGAAACGTGGATTGGGTGTGAATATGCGACACTTAGGACTTAATAGACATTGAAAAAAAATTCATCTCTAATGTAAATGTGTATTTCGAATGTTCAACTGACGTGGCGAGAAAAAATAGACAATGTATATTCTCAATATCTACTTCTAGACGGTGCAATTCATAACTACGTCAGCAATTCTCTCTAAAATATATAAAAAAATAATAAAATTTTAAAATAGAAAGTGCAATTCACATTGACCATTGGAGAACATTTTTGAACTTCAATGTCTATTTAAGCCACTTAGGATGAACATTCACTTCACATTGTTGACTTGACATCAATCCACACCTACAATCTACATTTACCATTGGAGATGCTCTTATATATAAAAGTGCATTCATGCACTATATAAGAAGTTTTTCCTTCGTCTCTTCCATCTCTTTTCTTTTAGTAATATACTTGATATATTATTGCTTATATTTATTTTGGATGATTATGGTTATGGAATCTTTAGTGAGCCCATTTTTCTTTATCCTTTCAACTAATTAATCTAATCAAAAGTTAGCATGTGCTAACCTCATAATTCATGAGAAACCGAAATAAAAAAATAGTTTTGATTAAGTAAAAATAAAAATCGTATGATGCACTTGATCATTTAGTGAATTGTACATTAATAAAGTCCAAATCGGATCCACCAACATTAATTGAGCAATTGAATCCCACTATCAAAATAGTGGAGTGATTAGGGTTTGGCAAATCCACTCAAGCTTTTTTAGGTCCTATTGTACTTTTCAAATTGACTTGAGGTTGCCTAAATATATGATTCCTTCAAGAAATAACATTCTTGGCCGTTGGGTCAATATAAATATGAACATATGCACTTGTTCATTATCATCTTTCTAAGTATTAAAAAAGAAAAGAAATGATATTGTAATTTAGAAACTTAATCCACCTATTTGCACACCATGCAATGCGCCTCAGGAAGTGCGCACGTCAAAATGGACTGTGTAGACAGGTGAGTTAAGTTTTTGGATTACAAAAGCATTTTTTTAAAATAATCTAATTGGATCACTTTTTTTATAAGCCAATTAGATCCCTTGAATGAAGGTCGACCACTAACTCCGCGGGTTTGTTGAGAAACCCTAAGTGTCGCCGCTGATTAGGGTTTCTCATTCTTCTTCTTCCAGCCTCTCGGCCTTCAGATCAGCGTGGTGGTGGGGTTTCCGATAATGCCGAGGCGCTCTCCGGCGGCCACGAGTGCGTCGGTGGCCCCAAAGGTCTATGACCTCTTCCTTTTGTTCCTCCTTCCTCTCTCAATCTCTCATTCTCGATTTCTTTTGTGAGTTTTAGAGAGTAGAGGTCGGGGATGACGGCCGAGCGAATCGACTATGAAGCGACTTGAGAGAGGGCTTTTTTGGGAGGGCGACGGTTCATCGGCTCTCCAGCAGGCTCTTTATGAGTTTCTCCAATATGCATGCATCTCTGATCACCGGGTACAGCTAGGGGTGGGCAAACCGTGGTTTGGTGGTGAAAACCACCAAACCGCGATCAAATCGAAAGTTTACGGTTTGGTCATTTTGCAAACCACCACCAAATAGCGAACCACTAAAATCGTAACCAAACCGAACAACGGTTTGCGTGGTTTGGTCGATTTGGTTTCGTGGTTTTTCTTGTTACATGTTTTCCAAAAAAAAAAAAGTAGTGGGAGGCTGCAGTGAGAGATCACTGGTAGGAGATGGCGATGGGAGGCTTGGAATTGCGGGAGGCGGTGGTAGGGAAGCAACTATGAGAGGAGGTGATCAGTGGTAAGAAGTGGAGGAGGTGTAGAACTCGTAGGAGCCTAGGAGGTGGTGGTGAGAGGAGGTGGTTGTGGGACGCGGTGGGAAGAAGTGGTGAGACGAGGTGGAGGTGGTGGGAAGTGGGAGGCGTCGAGTGGCGAGGTGGAAGGAGGCAATCGGGTGAGAGGCGGTGGCGATGATGGCTGGGTAGGTGACGGACGACGACGACGAGACCGGTGGGAAGCGGCAATGACGACGATTAGTAGAAGGCAGCAACGGATGGCCTCAACTGGTGAAGGCGAACATGTTTAGGATTTGAGATGGAGATGAAAAAATGAAATGGTTGTTGTTTATATTAGTTAAGGTTAAGTTGTTTAAAATGTGAATTAAATAAATTTACTAAATTACCCCCAGTTTGGTTTGGTGAACTGCGGTTTTTCAGAATTGAAAACCACCACCAAACCGCGATTTTGCGATTTTCAAGTTTTTCGAACCGCTCCCAAACCGCGAGTTTTAAAAACCAGACCAAACCATACGGTTTGGACGGTTTGGACGATTTTAGGGAAACTGATACCCACCCTTAGCTATAGTCATAGCCGAGCAGATCTTGGAGTTCGGTGTTGTTGGTTCTTGTTGGGTATGGCTAGCCGCGTCGTCGTCGACCTCAACCGGTCTAGTGGGTGTTTCACCTCTTCTTTTCTTTTGGATTCACTACCGTTGTGTTTAGTTCATTGTTTAAAGTTTATATTAGTTTTCATCCCTGCCTACATGCAGATGTTGCCTTAAATGTTGAGATTTGTTTATCTGTTGGAGAGTCTTTTTTTTTTTTTTTGTTTTGTTTTAGTTATTGTTGTCGGTTGTCCCTCTTGGAGAGTCGTCTTCCTTTTATCAGGGCTTTTCTCCGATTTTATTCGGCTTCTTTTCCCAATCAACCATGCCTTATAGGCCTTCGATGGTGGAATTTGATGGGGCTTCATTGCCCCCTTTTCTCTCATGGAGATCGAGCGTTATACTGTATCAACGATGTATAGGTTCTCACTTTTAAATACAATTTTATTGTACCTTGACAAAAAAAAAAAAAAAAAAAAATCCCTAGTAAGTCAAACATATATATCAAAAGTTGTTGTGAACCTTGAATTACATCAAGATGCGTGTATATAGCAAATGCTCATATATCAAAAGGTTCACACTTGTCAACCTAGCAATCTCCAATAATAAAGTAGGAAATCTGTCTTCCTATATTTTAGGTCCAAGTTTGTCTAAGATTCTTTGGATTTATATATGTATTAATCAGTGGAATAGGCAAGGCTCCTTCATAATCTAATCTTTAGGATAAGCATTGCCTTTGTTTATTTTGGAAATGGAATCAATTATTATTTCCATAACAAAACCATATTATATGTTGGATCTCAATGATTGATGTTGATGACTATTGTCACACGCATACGTACTAAACTTTAATTAAATAAAGCAATTCGTAAAATATATTTTTCTGATAAATTCATTATTTAAAACTTTAATAAATGAGGAGTCGAACTCACGACCTCAACACTTCAATTGAGATAAAAAAAACAAAACAACTTCAATTGAGATGAAAAACAAAACAAAACAAAACAAGAATAAGTTTTTCAATTAGATGTTTGCATCAAAATGGGTTCAATTGATGTTATTTCTTGAAAATCGGAGATAACTAAATAATCTTCCAAATCAAAAAGCCCAAAAGTTGGCGAAAACTAACTAACAAGAAAGCCTCAATCTTAAATTAATCAAGATCATAGATCAAATTCTTTTCCTTGGTTGCTAGTGCAATTTTTTCTTCACGCCAAAGCATTTGAAAGTTTTTTTTTTTTTTTTTTTTTTTTTATATTATCACATTGAGATCTACATTATTTTTAGTTCCCAAACAAAGGCAACCTTAACATTTCACTAATTGATATGAATTGGTGAGGTTGTGAGTTCAACTCCCACTTACGTCTTAAAAAGATTGTTGTAAATTAGTAATTTTAACAAGAAACTAGTTTCTTAGTTTATTTATTTGTTTTGCACTTGGTATCCAACGCTAACTGCGTTTGCTTAATTCGAGTTTGAATATTGTTTGGACCCATATAAGAGAGGTGGTGCTTTTAACCCATGTTTTTCTGTCCACAAAACTCAAAAACGAGACTTCTCACTTCAAAAGAACCAAGTCCATAGTTCCTTTGCCATTCATACTAATCCATTGTTGGTTATTTATTTATTTATTTTTATATGTACACATATTTATTTGCAAAAATAAGGCAAATAGATGGCCATTAAACTTACCAAGAGTTTTTAATTGAGTGCATAAATTTTCATTCATTAAAAGTTGGTCTCTAAAATTTTATTTTCTTCCAATTGACTTCTAACTTAATTATTTTCTTCAATTATACCTTGAACTTTTATTTCTCCCAAATTGAGTTCTCCCATTAAACGAGTCGATGGTTTAATTCAATTGAACTAAGTCGCGACTTCGAGTTATTTTTCCCCTTTAAACTCAATTCGACCCACCTCTAAATCCCCTCGCTCGACTTGTTGAATGTTGAAACAAAATAAAAGTTCGAATATCAAATTAGCTCAAGTAAAGAAAGACATTACCTTAATTAACGAATAAAAAAAAAAAAATTAATTGGAGAGAAAGTAAAGGTTTGAGCCCCATGAATTGAATGAAAATAGTTTAGGACCAACTTTTAACATGTAAAAGTTCAAAATCTCAATCAAAAGTTCACAATAAGTGCAAGGTGGTTTTGTCAAAAAGTAATTAGGTGTCTTAATTACTTTTGATGCATGGCCCTTTTTTGTTGTTGAAAAGGAGCCATAATTGCCTAGTTACTGGGGATTGACACTCTCCTTTAAAATAATAGAAGTCTGGCTAGGTGGGCAATGTGGGCAATGTGGAAGATGGTACGAGCCAATAGCGGAATTTTTTACAAAAGTACTAATGTTTTTAGTTTATATCTGAAAAATAGGGTGGTGTTTTTTTTTTTTTTTTTTTTTTTTTTTTTTTTTTTTTTTTTTTTCCTCCAGAATAGGCAATAACGCATTTTCAAAAGGCGTTATCAAAGCCACGTGAATTTTTTGCTGACGTGGACGGTCCACGTGGTCATCCTACGTGGACATCGGCCAATCGAATAGCGCATATGGATTGTACGGGTTGTCCGCCTCGCAATATGCGCTATTCGTGTAACCCGGTCCACGTGGTCATCCTACGTAGACATCGGCCGACCTAATAGTGCCTATGGGTTGTACGGGTTGTCCGCCTCGCAATACGCGCTATCCGTGTAACCCGGTCCACGTGGTCATCCTACGTGGACATCGGCCGACCAAATAGCGCCTATGGGTTGTACGGGTTGTCCGTCTCGCAATACGCACTATCCGTGTAACCCGATATGAGTTGCCACCTCGAGATATGTGCATGACGTTTGCATGGACATGGACCGGTTACACGGATAGCGCGTATTGCGATGCGGACAACCCGTACAACCCATAGGCGCTATTCGGTCGGCCGATGTCCACGTAGGATGACCACGTGGATCGGGTTACACGGATAGCGCGTATTGCGAGGCGGACAACTTGTACAACTCATAGGCGCTATTCGGTCGGTCGATGTCCACGTAGGATGACCACGTGGACCGGGTGGACCGGGTTACACGGATAGCTCGTATTGCGAGGCGGACAACCCGTACAACCCATAGGCGCTATTCGGTCGGCCGATGTCCACGTAGGATGACCACGTGGACCGTCCACGTCAGCAAAAAATCCACGTGGCTTTGATAACGCATTTTGAAAAGACGTTATTGCCTATTCTGGAGAAATTAAAAGTACACCACCCTATTTTGTGAAATAAAATGTGAATGTGCCCTATTTTTTGAAAAACACCCCAATAGCGTGTTGAGCTGCAAAATTCGCCATCCAATCCACCGCACGGTTCCCCTCACGATGTACGTGAACGATGTGAAGTGTGACGGCCCCAATTTTTCACGAATTGGGCCCCGCCCGGCCTAAACCTACGTGGACCCCCGAGCCAGTCTCGCAAGGTCAACGCAGGCCTAGTCAGCCTTCCAATCCATCATTATTAGTACATTCACCATTTACAGTTGAGTTATTAATAATTTTCGAGTTTTACAATTTTAGCGGAAGCAACTAATAAGTTTAATAACTCAACAAAAAATAAAAATCAGGGAGTTAGGCAACCTAATTGTGGAACCCAGTAAATATCATCAGAGGAGAGTAAATACAATTATACAAAATTTTCACCTAGTCATGAAGCATTTCCTCTGCTACTTGTCTGCAGCTCTGCACTCAGTCAAAATAAAAATGACGAGCCCAGGTAAGTAAATCCTGTAGGACATATACACAACGTTTCACAACATCCAAAGCAACAGTTCACAATATCCAAAGCAACAGTTCACAATATCTCAAAGCATCAGTTCACAAATATCCAAAGCATCAAATTCATGCAAATAGAACGAAATGAATCGAGAACGCATGAATATAAAAGACTGTAAACAACTCATCGATGAGTGATGCCAAATAACAAGGAGTCTCAACCAAAACTTTTATATGGATGTATATGCCTCCCCAATTACTCTGAAAGACATATACATCTTCTATGCTTCCCCCATATATGAAGTTCAGCACAAGCGCCAGGGGTACAAGCCCACCTCGAAACGCAGGGACATACCACATATATGGGCATAGTTTTGCAGTGATGGATGTATATGTATCCCCAATTACTCTGAAAGACATATACATCTTCTATGCATATATGAAGTTCAGCACAAGCGCCAAGGGTACAAGCCCACCTCGAAACGCAGGGACATACAACATATATGGGCATACATATATGAAGTTCAGCACAAGCGTCGGGGGTACCAGCCCACCTCGAAACGCAGGGACATACAACATATATGGGCATAGTTTTGCAGTGATTAACAATAAGCTATCACAAAACAGTAAATAGCAACCATCAATGGATAAACATGAAATATTGTATAGGTCCCTACCTGGTTTACTTACCTCGAAAAACGCGAACCTCAAAATGTCTCGTTCGCGTCTCGATTTGCGCACCGACACCCGACTCCTAGTCCCTGGTGTCCATTTAAACATTGATGGCTTATTTTATTTCAAATTATTGACTTGACACGTGGCACAAGTCAAATTTTCGGGCCGTTACATGAAGCTCCCAATTCCTTACTATCATTTCTCGGATCGAATTAGTTGTCTATGGTGGTTATTTGAACAGATTTGTTATCCAGTTCTAATATGACCTTTCTGTAGTTTCTTTCCCAAACAACTTGGAGTCCCATTAAGGCACCCCAAAGTTTTGTGTAAAAAATGAGCATGAATCCAAATTAATTAGGAAACCCCAGGGATTGTAGAAAGAAATCATCACTGACCCGATGTTTGATTGTCGTGAGGAATCAAATTCTAGACCATATGTAACGGCCCATTTTTCAAATGGACCGCTACAGGGGCCAATGTGGGCCCACAACCTGGCTTACCAGAGTCGTTGTGTCCCACATGCCATCTCATCCACCATCTAATCATTATTAACCTCAATGAACAACAATTTACTGTTTAAGTTATCAATGAACTCAAATCATCTGCTTATCATATCATTTTAATCACAAATAAACCACAGCGGAAGTATTTTATCATGACAATTAAAATATAAAACATTATAGTCATGCATTTAACTTTGATACCTAGTGTGGAAAACCCATATGACATCATATATCATATATAATATATAAGCCTCAAAGAGCTCAAAATATCAGTGTAGAGAGTCATGATGTGTCTCACAATCCCAAATCTCAAATCCTAAAATAAAACAAAATATGCATAATACAAACGTACAAGCCTGGCTCAATATTTCTAAATCACAAGTATTCCAGTAGCTTGCTCTTGTCACGACTCGTACTAGGATCTGCACTTAAGTCATCACAAAAAGCAGATGACGAGTCCAGAGTGAGTATTACCCAAGGAAATTAAGTAAGTAATACGAAAAGTAAATACTGGAATTTAAACGAAACTATTAAATAAACATGAGGAAATAAATACAGACAACTGTGCTCATCACATGCATAAGTAATAATGAAAACTCAAAGTGTGTTCCTAGAGCCTAGGGTCAGACTAGCGCCATACTTCGGACTCCCAACAGACTACTGCCGGCGAGTAGCACTCAAGCAAGGCCAGTATCTAGATCCGTTAGGTGGTCGGTGTGGAACCTATGATGCACCTACACGTGCCCCGACGCGACTCTCGGGTTGACCTATTCACCGAGATCCCTGGCATACGTCTTATGGCCTAGTGAACATACACACAGAAATAGCATGAAGGGAGAGCCTCAACATCCGTCCATTAAATCATACCAACAATAGAGTATTGAAATATGAACTCAAAAGCAAAATAAAGTATTGCTCAATAAATTTCAGTTAAGATACTACACACCTCAAACCACACTCTGTATCCCGTAAATAACCCCCAGTCCGGCTCTTCTAGTCCCAGATATCCAAATTACTGCCCGAAATGACATATTTTCATTTATAATTGATTTTAGTCAATTGGATGTATTTCATGTCATTTAGCAAAAATAATGTCAAAACTATAATACCTAGCGCGTTAGGTTTAGGAATTAGCGCGCTAGATTCCCAGGCAGTTATATGTTCTCCGTCAGGTTGAACATTAGCGCGCCAAGTTTGCTGAAAATTCTGAGTTCTAAACGCCTCCACCAACAACAACAACCACAACACCAATCACTGAACTTCATAGCACTTCAAACCCACCAAAACAACTACTCAACAACCACTTAACAATCTCTATTAATTGGATTCTCACCAACACCTTAAAAATTAATATCAAAAGCTAAAAAAAGTTGAGGTGTTTTTGTATCTCACCTTGCTTTTGATGATTCCCACCACTCCAAGCTTCTCAAATCACCAAATTGAACACTCCACAACCCTTGTTTTTGCTCTTCAAGTCTCGGATTGAAGATAATGAGAGAAAAAAGGTGGTGGTTTTGAAAGTCAAGGTGACTTTTATAGTTGAAATGACATCTCTCCTCACTTGTGCATCTCAATGCAATCCAACGAACTCTATTTGCTCCATTTCCCACCTCTAATGACTCTGAAAATGACACCAATGGCACACTCGCCCTTGTCTTTAACCCAAAAATTGGTATTTTGAGTGTTCGACGCACGGTTTCGCATCCCGAACTGCGACATACGCATACTACCATGTCACTAACCACCACATATCCATTACTTATTATTATTTAACCCATTTTATTCATTTTATGTGTGTATTATTTTCCCTGGCCTAGTATTAAGTCTTTTAGACTACCTGGTACCTGCGTCGACATGCATATCGAGGCAAATACTTAACACACAATCTCGCACGTCAAATGTAATATAAGTACATACATTGCGATGATGTTTACTCTATTTCAATATAAACATCACAAATTAAACAAATCAACACACAAAATAACTATTTACTTAGCTTCTAGCGTGCACTACCCTAAATGCGGGTCCCACGAGCGTCTGAGCTATCAATCATATTTGCAACCACATCATTAATAACGGTGAATTATATTCAGGCTATTACACCATACTTCTAACCCACACATGTCTTCGCCCTTATCACTAGGTCAACCCGTTCGGGTTGAACCTCATACTTCTAACCCACACATGTCTTCGCTCTTATCACTAGGTCAACCCTAGTACGGTTGAACCTCTTAACAATTATGCAACAGATATCATGCTGCCCCATTTTTTGGCCATTCATTTGATTTAAAAAAATATCTCAGCAGGACAAACCAACCAATATTTAAAATGTGATACAATGCAAATGTTTGTGCTCAATTATTTATGACCCAACCAACATAAAGTAGAGCTATAAACACGACAACAAATATAAGATATACAATGGAGAATGCCAAGGTCACATAATTTTGAATCTTTGATTCATCCACATCTTTGCTACATATATAGTGGCCAGTGTTCTTTGGATACACCTCGAGATGGGCGCCCACAAATATCGATGCACAACTCAAAGTACGCCAATAATTTTGTACCAAAAGTATGTAATCGAATGATAGTTTGAAATATGTGACACAAAGAAGCTTCCTAGAAGCTCACTCCCTCCAATCAAACAAACAATTCCAATCACACATGTCTGTTCCAAGGAAGCTTCCAAGTATTTTTTCTAGAACAAATTATCTAGTAGTTCTCCCCTCACAAACACATGTAGATTAGTTCAAGAACAACTAATCTAATTACATACTTAGAGGAAGTGATTCACTTATATATGTATATATATATATATAGTAATGTTATACACCACAGTGATTTCAATGCAATCAATCATCATCAAATGAGATCTAGATTGATCACAATAAGAATCCGATAAATCGACGGTCCCGATTCGACGATTCGATGAGCCTATATGAGTCCAAGAAGCACCTTATATCCTTGTCCAAGCATTAAATTTCCCTGCCCTTCATAATAAAGAGATCATATAAGAGCATGCACCACCAACACCACCACCACCTATTCACACAACAAACACATATAGAAAACATGGAAGGCCAACAGAGTCCATCAACCAAAAAGGCTCATACATCCACAGAGGAGTATGAGGACTTGCTGCCGGTGATGGCGGAGAAGCTCGATATCGACGCCTTTGTGTCGGAGCTTTGTGGCGGATTCCGGCTTCTAGCTGAGCCGGAAAGCGGGCTGATAACGGCGGTGAGTCTGAGGAGGAACTCAGCTTTGTTGGGCATGGATGGGATGAGCAAGAGGAGGAGTCGGAGGCAATGGTGCGAGAGGGCGATCTCGATGGAGACGGCGCGCTTAATGAAAATGAGTTCTGCATCTTGATGGTGAGGTTGAGCCCTGGAATGATGGAGAATGCTGAGGAGTGGCTTGAAAAGGCTTTGGATAGAGAGCTGCTGAGGCAACCAGGATCATCAGTTTAGTTAGTTAATTGGGTGCTTAGTGTTCATAGTGTCTATTAATTTTGTCTATCCATGCTGTGGTTTCTAACTTTCTTTATTTGGATCTCTCATGATCGATGATGATGCCTAATATATCTTAGATCTTTGGCTCTTCTCCACTCTATTTGATATTTCTTTTGGGGTTCACCTATCATCACCACATCAAATAGAGACCATGTGAATTATCACAATCTTCTAATCAAGTATCTGAAAAAGTTATTTTTGCCGGCCAAACTTTTTCAGCCACTCCTTACTTTTGCTACACAAGATATATTCAAGTGCCTCAACCTTGTAATACAGAAGAAACCAAGATGTAAATGCAACTACCACAATTAGAACCCGCACCGACGGGCTACCACACATTAGGAGAACCTCAGGACTCCATTAACATCCACTAAATATAGGAAGTAGGTTCGACAATTCATTTAATGTATGCAAACAAGATCACTAAACCTACTATGCTTTTCATCAATAAATATAATGGAAAACAAGTGATAAACGTCTATATATGATTACGATTGATGCAAACGCTAACACAATTTGTTTTTATACACGTAGTAGAACTGGTTCATGACCACAAAAGTCTGTCAAAGATTGGCACTTTTAGTAATGTAAGAGAACCTACTAACTAACTAAATTCTAACCATGGCTGAAAACATTCCTCCGCCTTGCCTGCTTCACCACCGGCGTCGTTGAGTACAATGTTCACGACCTTGATCTCGCAGGAGAGCGGCTACACAACACAAAAGAATAAGCATTAGAACCTCACTGATTGAGGAACATGGTGAAACAGTGGAATATTTTCATCCCTTCAGATAATTTAATCTAGCTAAGAGTAATTAAGTAATATTCATTTGTTTGCTAACGATGTACCTTCGGTATCTTCCGTAATCTGGGCTGCGCTCCCTTCCATATGATGGGCCATCATTATAGCGATCATAAATTGGGCTGCGGGCACGCCCATAATCAGGGCTTGGGCGACCCTTTCGGTATGGTGGACTTCTTGAACGACCATACGGGCTATCACCGCGGCCTCCATAGCCTCCCCTTCTAGGGCTGTCCAACCTGTCACGCTCGCCATCATCTCTAAGCGCATATTCAACAGATACCACTCGGTCCAAGATCTTGCTGCAAAATCATGAACCAAAAGTCCTGTTAGCTACACTTAAAAATTTTTAAGAAGAGGCACAATTGCAAAATAATCAGAAGACCAAAAAAAAAAGTGCAAGAACCTCATGTGTGTGCGGTCAAGAGCCTTTGTGGCCTCCTCTTGAGTTGCAAACTGCACAAACGCAAAGTTCCTTCGAATCCTTACATGCAGGATTTGGCCAAAGGGTTCAAAATGCTTTTCGATGTCCCGAACTCTTGTGCGAATTGGATCAAAATTGATCACAAAAAGAGTTTTAGTAGGTCTTTGATTAGCCATAGACCTGGATCCGTCCCGATACCTTGATCCACGCTCCCCCTGCAATGTATAAACGTACCAGAATAGTAAATAAATGACTAACATTTCACAATGGGAAAGAGGCAGTGGAAAAGTTTGTCTATTGAAGAAATACATATTCTTCTTCTAATGCAATTTGAAACAGCTTGGTGTCTTAACCCTCTCACAAGTGAAGCACTGAAAAAGATAAATGAGACAACGAACGATAAACAATACCCTTGCCCATTCAACTGAAAGTTTCCGTCGGCTGTACCCAAATGGCAAGTTATCAATGCCTCGTATTGCGTCTTCAGCATCACGCTCATCTTCAAAGTACACAAATGCAAATCCTGCAGAAACAAACAGACGTCAAAGGAAAGTACAGTACGAGAGAAGTATAGTATATTTCCCAACTATGAGACTCTCATACACAGTCATATCATATTTTTTTCCCTCGAAAAACAGAAAAATACAACACCTGCAAATAGGTGATGGCCTGATTGCACACAAGGATGAGATTAATGTAGTAGCCTTGCATGAAGAACTAAATCATGAAGATAGCACTAAAGTTAAATCCAAAGAATCGGAACCAAGAAGTCATAGTCGAGCATGCTTCTTCATTCAAACAGCATGTAACAGAAGAGGTAGGCATGGCATGACTGATTGACTGATCCATCTATGAACAGTAGTAGACATGGCATGGCATGGCATGGCATTATTCATCCATCGAAAGACCATTCTTGTAAAAATGGCAACATGGGGCAATTTGAGGGGTGAGTGATAGATGATCAGAAGAAGGAAATACATGATGATGCCAATGGTTAGTAGAAGGATCTGATGATCAGCATGTAGGCAAGCAGGAAGATTTCCTTTGCCATGTAAGGTTTTGCACAGAAGATAGGGAGCCCAGGTAGCTTAGAGATAATTCCTGCGTGAAAACAAAGATTTAAACATGGATGTCCTTCCCAATTAAATTTTAAAGTGGTCGTTTCCAGTGTATCATCTCTGTCATTAAAGAGATACAGGAAATAATATTATTATATTAACATGGTTTCAATCAATTGCACTTAATCGAGCACAATGGAAAAGTTTGATCCATGTAGCCGACCCCAGGTAATTTGGGACTGAGGCTATGTTGTTGTTGTTGTATATTAACATGGTTTCAAAGGCTGTTTAACCTTTTAAGTTATCACCTACTAATCCCCAAATTTAAAGATTTTAAAAGATAACCCCGCCAATTCAATTTTCTTTAAACTCAGGCCTCACGATTTCCATACTCAATACGTACAGGGAACTCTTAAGAATAAAATATAGGACACTATGTGGCATTAGACTACAATCTAATGGCTCGATTCTTTCAATTACTCTCCGAAGATCACATCAATACGCACAAACAACCAAAATCAAATTCACTAGGGCAATTACATCATCCGTGCACATCCAAATCGTCTATTACAGATTGCAGTAACTAAAACAACACGTCTCCCAAATTGAAGCTTTTGTAGGGCATTTTATCCCACGAAAGAGTCACAAATTTTTCATTTTCACCATGACTCCTCATCAGTAAAGCTAATTTATTTTGCTATCAGAACAAACAGATAACCGCACCCTTTTCATCACCATTGTTTAATTGAAAGAATAATGGATAACGATAGGAGGACATAAATACAATCCATCCTTGAGTGGATCCAGCCTAGCTGATTCGACAAAAGGGTGGGTTTGGAGACGAGTTTCAATTGGATGTAAGATTCCCAATTCTGAAATAAACCAATTAAAACCGTAAAATCATTGCCATCAACACTCATTTTCACCGTGACTCTTCATCAGTAAAGATATTTTCTTTCGCTGTCAGAACAAACATACATTTTAAACAGTTAAACAGGTAACTACCCCCTCTTCATCAACCATCACCGTGATTAAAAATAGTGCGATCCTTGAGTGGGTTCAGCCTAGCTGATTCGACAAAAGGGTGGGCTCGGCGAAGCATTTCGAATTTCAATAACTGAGTCTCTAATTCAAACCCTAAAACGTGACAACCAATACTCATCATCTACTCAAAAGCACTTCCATAACTGATTCCACATAACAACAACAACCAGCACAGATAACTAGATGAAACTGAAGAATCAAACATGAAGTAAGAGCACAGATACACTGCATTCAACGAAAAACCTCACCAGATTTCATGTCGACCCGTTCGACTCTCCCGTACTTCGAAAACAAACGCTCCAGATCAGATTGGCGAGTCTCGTACTCGAAATTCCCACAGAAAATCGGCCTCATCGCTGCCGCCACTCACGATCCGCACCACAAACCCTAGAAACGCAAATCGAACCCTAAAAAACCTCAAAAACCCTAAAATCAAACAATCCGAATCAACCGAAACCCTAATCGAAGCAGAAAATCAACACCAACACAACGAAATCCAGAACAAGAACCGAAACTTACCCTAATTTGATGATCGAAAGTTCGCAAGTTCGCAAGTTCGCAGAAACCCTAAAAAGCGAAACTTTTTTGTGAAGAGATACCCAGCGAAGCGCGTTTAAATAGGAGTCGATTAGGGCCCGTTTGGGCGTTTTGTTCCTGGTTTTACGCGGCGCTTCGACTCTGACTCGAATAGGAATCCTGTTAGGACACCTGGTGATGGTGTCGATAATAATAATGTGACCGGAGTTAGCTGGCTAGGCAGCGGAAAAACCTAGCAATATCCGAATTTTGGTGGACTCAGAAGGTTTTGTGGAAGTACATTCCTTGGGCACGAGTAAGGCGATACCTTGACGGATTCCTTGGCACGAGCAAGGTCATGTCTTGGCACGGCAAGGCATACCTTGGCAAAGGTTGACAAATCTTGACTTGGGCGTTGACCCTGGTCAAAGTACGTTTGGTCTCATTTTGGTATGTTTCCTATTGGAGCTGAGGAAACGGCTTAACATCTACTATAAGGAGAGGTGGTCTCTCCTAGGGGCGGCATGGGCACGGTAGCAAGGAGGACCTTCGAGCATGCCTTGGGCACCATGCCAAGGCAAGACCCATGGACGGACCATGGTGCCGGCCACCCCGAGCCGGTGGGACTCTGTCGAACCGAGCCCCGGCTAGCACCCAGGGTGCCTAGGCGCGCAGCTAGGCACCACGAATCAGAGCGTCCCTTGAGCAAGGCGAATTATAGGCTTAGACGGACCAAGTCAAGTGCGGTTACAGGCGGTTATGTAACTACCTGGTCATGGCCCATGGCATGACCAAGCCACGTCCGAAAGAGAGCAACAAGTTCATGCATGAGTGGCATGAGTGTATATTCCAAATGTTGTATTCCCAGAGCTCATGCATTGTTGTATATGCATATATATCCCGATGCATAAATGAGGTGGCCCTGGACACCTTTTCACCCCTCACTTAACGGATGTCACTATCCATCATGCATCGTTGTATAAGCATATCCCATTCTAAATGGGTGGACACCTTCACCGAATGTTCATCCCGATTTATCTTCTATTAGTTAAACATTAGTTAAACACCGCTTTACAAATTGGAGGATTCCAATTTTCTTTTTAAAATTTTTGGTTTGTTTTATTACAAGACCCTTTGAAAATATAATAGTTAGTAAAAAATTGAAAATCACTATATAGGTGCAGACTCATAAGTCGGTGTTAAATTTACAATTATATTATTTTTTGTAGTAAAGATTTTGTGATACTTGTCAAAATATTTTTGATAAGATAGATAATGTAGTAATAATGAAAGGCTAGGATTTTTTTTTCCAAAGTAGGATTAGGATTTGACTTTGAAGTGAAGGGGTTACAATTAATTAAGTTAGTTTATTAAATAATTGGACAATTGTCATATTTAATTCGTCCAAGGATTATTTTTGTCAATTATACAATACATTGTTACACAAAGTCATACATATTGCAATCGTAATTTATATCACATAATAAGCTCATGAAACTTCATTTTAATCATTAGACTTTTCTCGACAACATCACGAGGACACTTAATCGCCAACAAGTTGCAATCTCAAACAATTGGTTGCATAACTCATTACTCATTGGTAATTAATCCTTGAAGAAGGCACATGCTTCTCATTTTCCTTTTTTGATTTCCCATGTGGAATATGACACCAACCGTACCTGCTAACCGAGTTTAGAATATAAATCACGCTCCATACAAGGGGCGACCAACATAGTTTTTTTTTCGTCCACAAAATTCGAATTCAAACTCAAAACCTTGTTTAAAAGAATCAAATTTTGTATATAACACTCAAATCAATTGATTGTTTATGACGATCCCTTCTTCTAAACAGGGCATCGCATGGCTTAATCTCATAATTAAGTCATAATCTCAACCACGTAGACTTAACTACGTATTAGTCAGCTTTTTGTTCTATTCACCTCGTTAAACGCGTTTAGAATAAGTAATACACATGTCACATTATTATTGAATTTCAGATTAATTAAAACTTTTGCAATTAAAAAGTTCAAGCGGAAGTCTTAACGGTTATGGGGAAGCGATTATTAAAAATTATAAGTGTGGAAACCATGAGACAACATCACATGCATATAAATATCAAAATGATGATAAACAATGCGATAACCATTCTCAAGTCGGGAAACTATATGCTCGACCCAATATATAACCCAAAATGTATAAAAAAAGACATAAAGTAGATAATACATCAAAAGTCGAGACCCACAAGATAGGAAGTAGAAAATCATCGATTGCTCAGAGGTAGTCGTCGATCTTCTCCTTGCATAGCCTACCGCTCGACAGATTTGCACCCGCCATCTTAAAAAGGATGGTGAGTATAATGTGATAAAGTAACTCCTAGAGATTCACATGTACATTTCCAAACATAATCAACTAGTATTTAAAAGCATAAACGTAAGCGAAGAAGTGCTGAAAAGGAAATATGCTAAAAAATGCCACAGTTAAGCAAAATGAGACTGACATTGGCTAAGTAGTAATGATCTAGGTCCGCTCGGTCGTGAGTCCTATCGTTAGGCCTTTATTCCACTATCTCAGGGTGGAGTTATGCTCTACACCTCCATCGAAGGTCGGAGCTGAGTTATACGACTCCATGATCATCCATATCTCAATCCTCAAAGCCGGAGCCGAGCTCTACACGTAGATATATCATTTGTATATATATTTGTATATATTTGCCGCCCACACCGGGTTCCATACCCCGTGTGATGTGCAAGTGCAGTGGTGAGAGCCGACATCCCCGGTAGTCCAGTGACCACGTGTGTCACGCATCTCATAATCGTGCAATGGACCTTAAATTCTACCACTACTTTATAATTTCAAGAAAGACTAGTATTAGGGATTCCAAGACAAGACAAATATGCTTCAAAGTCAACATTCAAAGAACTCAAGTCCATATATATATACTCCAATCTCATTACTAAAATCATAATATCATGATATTCTCGATCATACTTTCATTACAACAATAAAGAAGACATAAAACACGAGAATAAAGTTAATGATTCCACAAACAAATGATATCATGATACAACACCCATATAATGAGTAGAATATGAAACAATTTCATGATATCATAATATAAGACATTTCATAGTCAAATAAACTGTAAAACAAAACATAATTGGAATGAAATGTAAACAAGAACCTTGATAAGATTACTTACAAGTCACGCAATGTATTCTTAGCTTAAGGTGGCGGCCTCAAATCCCGAGGTCGCCACGTGGAGTGTCTCGGCCCCGCAGTCCTTTCAGATCATTAACCCATTGGGTCCCACGCGCCACTAACGTCCTTTAGTACGTCGCGACTCCTCGATATGTATGTTAACTCATTTGGTTAATCATTTTAGTTAGATAATTGAATCACTTTTAGCATTAAGATAGCGGAAGTCTTAAATTTCAAGTAAGTAAAACAATTAAATTCATTCTCAAATAAAACATCATTTATAAAAGCAAGTCCTACTGTGGAAAACCCAAGAAAGTACTACGTATATAGGCGATAATACTAATAGGCAATTATATATATAAGCATAGTGTAATTTTCATCATTTTAAGTTGAGTTATTAATATATTTTTTTTTAGATTTACAATTTTAGCGGAAGCAACTAATAAGTTTAATAACTCAACAAAAATAAAAATCAGGGAGTTAGGCAACCTAATTGTGGAAACCAGTAAATATCATCCAATGAGAGTAAAATACAAAATATACAAAAATCACCTAGCCAGGAAGCCTTCCCTTCGCTACTCGTCCGCGGCGCTGCACTCAGTCAAATATAAGAAAATGACGAGCCCAGGTAAGTAAATCCAGTAGGACATATACACAACATTTCACAATATCCAAAACAACAGTTCACGATATCCAAAGCAGTCGAATTCATGCAAATATATCGAAAGCAATAAAGAACGCATGAATATACCAGACTGTAAACAATCCATCGATGAGTGATGCCAAAACAACAAGGAGTCCCGACCAAAAAGTCGTTGAGTCGCGGCAAAAGCCAGCAGACTCGGGTTAGGGCGAGCCCCCTTGCCTCCCAACCCTAACCCCTGCCGACTATGAGATATCTACGGACCCGGATAAGTGCCCCCAACGTACACTCAATTGGGAGATATCGACTGCGTACGGATAAGAGCTCATATTCGCAGATAAACAGTAACCATGACTCGCTTGCCAATGGACCCCCTCAATCGACAACAATTTAACGATAGCTATCATCACAAGCAGTGAACAACAATAAAGCTATCATAACAATAAACAATAGTCAATGGAGAAACATGAAATACTGTATAAATTCCTAACTGGTTTACTTACCTCGAGAAACGCGAACCTCAAAATGTCTCGCGTCTCGATTTGCGCACCCGACACCCGACTCCTAAGTCCTGATGTTCATTTAAACATTTAAGCATATTTTACTTCAAATTATTCACATCGCACTGAAATTTGGTGAAATAAATCTCACCTCCACCGCGTCGTCGTGATTTCGTCGACCGCTCCACGAGTCGCCGCTGCTGGGACGTCGTCGCCACCTTCGCCACGGCTGATCCGCAAGCTCCCCAGGTGGGGTCGCGCTGCAGCCGACTAAGCCATCAAGCGAATCGCGCCGGCCGTCGCTGGAGCGCATCGCCGCGCTCGCTGTCCGGCTCTCGCCGGCGTCAGCGTCGCCTCCGCGACGCCTCCGCGCCTCTCGGCTCGCTCGCGATCTTCTTCCCTTCCTTTCTTCTCTCTCTCCTCACGATCTCTCTCGATCATTTCAATCTTATCTCTTTTTTTTTATTATATTTTTTTCCACTTTATATATATATATATATATATATATATATATATATAACTTTATCTTTTTTATTTCAAATCAAAATGTTCTCGAGATTCGTGCTACACGCATGACGAGGCATATCTAATGTACATTTTAAAACCACATAAAACCAACATCTCGATCCCAAGTCGGCACGCGACTCGAGGCGCGTCCTAGTTCGTGTTTCATTTTCTCGAATTCCTCGTATAGTTAGCATTATCATCCCAAATTGGATTCGGATATACGTATTTCGACGAGTGGGTCTCACATACGACCTTAACTTGACACGTGGCACAAGTCAAATTTTTGGGCCGTTACAGTGTCTATCAAGTCTCTCAATACCGAAAAGTAAAGCAAAATATCAAAATAACACATACTAGTGGGTCCTCAACTATGGACAATCAGATGAAGTCGCCAAGAATCCCCTTTCCCCTACTAGTACTGGAATCTACACTCAACCATCACAAAAAGCTAAATGGAGAGTAAAGTCAGTAAGATTCCAAATGAAGTACACCAAACATTTATAAGAAAATAAATAGATATCAATAATAATGTTAAATAATCATGCGGAAAATAAACAGACAACTGTGCTACGATCATCACATGAATAGATAACACGAGAGAAACAAAGTGTGTACTCGTTCCGATCAGACAAACTGTACTTTGGACCTCAGGATCCTTTCGATGAGTGCCCCCACTTCCTTTCACCTGGTTCTTCGTGGTGGTTGTCCTATGTCGGCTCTGTGACGGCCCCAATTTTTCACAAATTGGGCCCCGCCCGGCCTAAACCCACGTGGACCCCCGAGCCAGTCTCGCAAGGTCAACGCAGGCCTAGTCAGCCTTCCAACCCATCATTATCAGTACATTCAACATTTACAGTTGTACAGTTGAGTTAGTAATATTTTATTCAAGAGTTACAAATTTTAGCGGAAGCAACTAATAAGTTTAATAACTCAACAAAAATAAAAATCAGGGAGTTAGGCAACCTAATTGTAGAACCCAGTAAATATCATCAGAGGAGAGTAAATACAATTATACAAAATTTTCACCTAGCCATGAAGCATTTCCTCTGCTACTCGTCCGCGGCGCTGCACTCAGTCAAACATAAGAATGACGAGTCCAGGAAAGTAAATCCAGTATGACATATATACGACATTTCGCAATATCCAAAGCAACAGTTCACAATATCCAAAGCAACAGTTCACAATATCCCAAAGCATCAGTTCACAAATATCCAAAGCATCAAATTCATGCAAATAAAACGAAACGAATCGAGAACGCATGAATATAAAAGACTGTAAACAACTCATCGATAAGTGATGTCAAATAACAAGGAGTCTCAACCAAAACTTTTATATGGATGTATATGTCTCCCCAATTACTCTGAAAGACATATACATCTTCTATGCTTCCCCCATATATGAAGTTCAGCACAAGCGCCAGGGGTACAAGCCCACCTCGAAACGCAGGGACATACCACTTATATGGGCATAGTTTTGCAGTGATGGATGTATATGTCTCCCCAATTACTCTGAAAGACATATACATCTTCTATGCATATATGAAGTTCAGCACAAGCGCCAGGGGTACAAGCCCACCTCGAAACGCAGGGACATACCACTTATATGGGCATAGTTTTGCAGTGATGGATGTATATGTCTCCCCAATTACTCTGAAAGACATATACATCTTCTATGCATATATGAAGTTCAACACAAGCGCCAGGGGTACAAGCCCACCTCGAAACGCAGGGACATACAACATATATGGGCATACATATATGAAGTTCAGCACAAGCGCCAGGGGTACCAGCCCACCTCGAAACGCAGGGACATACAACATATATGAGCATAGTTTTTTTGCAGTGGTTAACAATGAGCTATCACAAAACAGTAAATAGCAACCATCAATGGATAAACAGGAAATACTGTATAGGTCCCTAGCTGGTTTACTTACCTCGAAAAAAGCGAACCTCGAAATGTCTCGCTCGCGTCTCGATTTGCGCACCCAACACCCGACTCCTAGTCCCTTGTGTCAATTTCGACAGTTTAAGCCCATTTTATTTCAAATTATTCACATAAAAATGAAATTTGGTGAAATAAAGCACCTTCACAGCGTCGTCGCGATTTCGACGAAACCGCGCAACAGACCGATCGATAACGCGCCACCGCTTCTGTCGCCATCAACCGCGTCATCGCTGCATGCCTCTTCGCCGGCGTTAGCAAAACCACCGCGCCGCTGCCGCGATCTTCAACCTCTCGCATTTGGTTCGATCTCCGCGCACTTTGTCTTCTGCGCAGTGATGTGCGCCACCGCTTGTCATCTTCTCAGCGGCCGGCCGGAGACCAGCCGCCGCCGTCCGATCATCATCGCTGCCGCACTACCACGCCGCCATGCCAGCTGCAAATGCCAGCATCCACCCGTCCGTCCGGCCATACTTCAATGATTCGTCCGTCCGCGCGTTCGCGCTCATCGTGCGCGACCCTGCTTGCCTTACCTTTGCTTTCGCTTTCGTCGCCCTGTTGCCAGACAGTCTTGGTCCCGATCAGTTGTCAGCCCGCTCCAGCGCCGCGCCGCCCTCGCGAGCCGCCGATCTCCTCCTTCCTCTCTTTCTCCTCCCTCGCTCTTCCTCGCGAGCGCTCTCCCGATCGATTTTTTTCTTTTTCTTTGATCTTATCCTCTCTTATCATATATATATATATATATATATATATATATATGTATATATATATATATTTCTCTTTCCTTTTTCAATTTCAAATCAAAGTTTCCTCGAGATTTGTGCAACGCGCATCTCGAGGCATATACCCACCTCATTTAAAAATCTTGATACTCGCGCTACACGCATCACGAGGCATATCCAATGTACATTTTACACTATCTCGATCCCACGTCGGCACGCGACTCGAGGCGCGTCCTCGTTCATGTTTCATTTTCTCGAATTCCTCGCATAGTTAACATTATCATCCCAAACTGGATTCAGATATACGTATTTCGACGAGTGGGTCCCACATACGACCTTGACTTGACACGTGGCACAAGTCAAATTTTTCAGGCCGTTACAGGCTCTAACCGACACATGCACCTTAGGCAACTCAAGTTGCAATTCACCAAGTGTCTGATCATACTTGCTACAGACTAATGTGTCATAAGTACACTACGAATATCAGGTTGGAGTAACTCGACCACCAACCCAAATGTATCACGAAATAAAGTACAATAACGAGGAATAGGAAGTCAACAATGAAAAAGTAAACCCTCAAGGACTTTCAAATAGATTCTTACGTACCTCAAAACACACTTCGAAGTCTGGCTCACGTCTTGAGATACGCGCCCGACTCCCGACTGTAGTCTCATAAGTTCCTGATGTCCAGTTAAGCCATTTTAACTAGTTTAGAGTCAAATTAAATGAATTTATAATGTGTGACCAAAAATATTAAAATTTTATTCCAAAAAAATTAGTTTTTTGGCACCTTTTTCGAGTTATACCGAGATCCCAAATGCCTGAGAAATTCTCGAATACTATTTTTCAATGTTTTTCTCTTTTTATATTTTTCCTAATTTTTCTAGATTTTTCCATAATTTTCTACTTATTTTTTCTGTAATTTATTTTATTTAAAACTGTTTTTAAATTAATTTTTTAACAATATATTATTTTAAAAAATGAGTGGGTTCCTAGATCGGGTTTAACACGGTCCCAGCCCAACCGAGTCGAACCCGGACTGGCCAGGCCCGATCCAGGGGTCGTACGTACTAGGGGTGGGCAGCGGTTTTTGAAAAACCGCCCAAACCGCCCAAACCGACCAAACCGCGCGGTTTGGTTTGGTTTTTAAAGCTCGCGGTTTGGTCGCGGTTTGAAAAACCACCAAACCGCGGAATCGCGGTTTGGTCGCGGTTTTCATTTTGGGAAAACCGCGGTTTAACCAAACCGAGGGTATTATGGTAATAACCACCAAAAACCCTAAAGTGCTCAAACAAAACCAAAAAAAAAAAAAAAAAATCTCTCACTTCTCTCACTCCCCGTTCTCCCTCCAAACCCGCTCACTCTCTCCGTCTCTCAAAAAATCTCTCCTCCCTCTCCTCCCTTCCGCCGCTCACTCTCTCCGTCTCTCGTCACCTCTCTCTCTCGGATCTCTGTCCTCCCTCCCGCCTCCCGCCACTCACTTTCTCGTCACCTCTCATCCTCCGGCCTCCCGCCGCTCACTCTCTGGATCCAGGGGTTTGGTGGTACGAAAGGGTTTTCTCCGCCACGCTTTCGTCGAAAACTCGTGGCGAGAAAACTTTTCGAGCTTCGCGCATTAGCCAGAGAGTTGTCACCACCAAACCGCGATTTGCCCATGTTTTTATTTTTTTATTTTTCAACAACAGTTTTTATTTTTTATTTTTTATTTTTATTTTTATTTTCAACAAATCAAACAACAACAATACTTTAACTAAAACAACATCAACACAACTACATCATCAACAACCAAACATCATTAATATCTAATTTCTCCAACATTCAACCACAACTAACTATCACCATTAAAACCTCATTGAAGCTTCATTTTAATGGAAAATTGAAGAAAGTAGAAATGTTCATCTTGATAACTTGTTTGCTTGATCAAATCGTTTCCAAAGACTTCCAAGGATGTCATTAAATCTATTAAATCTCTCACTCTCAATCAATCAACTCCTCCAAGGGTTTTTACTATTTTATGTGTCGAAGAAAGGGAAAGATAGGAAATGTAAGAGTGAATGAGAATGAGTGATGAACCTCATTTTGGGGTGTTAGGTGCATAGGTGACATGTTCTCATTTGATCCTCATTAGACACCAAATTTTTAGTCTTATTCAATTACCTTTGGTCACTCGGTTTCCCGTACCTCGGCACGCATAACGAGGTCCACCATACTCGCCAATTGCAATCAATTGACTTATACTGTATTGATCATTAATATTTGTCACATTTAATTTATTCGATTATCCAATTTATTTTCCCGACCTAATGTACCCACATTTCACTTGCTCAGGACCCGTATTGACACTTTTTCGAGGCAAACGCTCTTTACCCTATCTCACTCGATTCAATGATATAAATACACACATACGATGCTAGGTAAGATAATTTAATATACGCCATCGCAAATAGGAAAACATCATGTAAAATCACTATTTACCTAGTCAGACTTACCCTAATCTATCTACAACATCCATGCGAATCTGAGCTGGCGTCCAAGTATGAAAATAGTCAATAATAACAACGAAATTAAAATTGAGTCGTTACACTTAGCCTGCCTCCCGTCACCCCAAAATGCATACTCGGACTCCCGAGACTTTTCCTTAAGGTCCTAGTATAATTTAATACATGTTAGGTGTGTTTAGACCTTTAGTTTAGGTTTTAAGTTAAGATAGATAGGTTTAGTGTGTTTTGAACGAAGCGCATATTTTTTGTGATGTCAGAGTACTTTTATCTAGCGCGCTAGGCGTTTTATGTCGCGCTAGAGCTGCTTAGCTCGTTTGGGAATTTCTCTAGCGCGCTAGAGCGCTGGAACTCAAAATTCTGAGTTTTCTCTCGGAATGGCCTCTTCCATAGCCCCGAAACCCTGTTTTCCGCCACTAGGGATTTGTAACATCATCCTCCATCAAAAATACACCGGGCACTTGTAACGACCCGAACTCTACATGACCCGACTTGATGGCATTTATGGTAATTTAATATCTTATTTGTGTATAATATGCTAATGTGTGTACAATATATTATCGCGACTTAACGTAACTTAATTAAATTAAATTAAATTCGCGACGATAAAATGTTATACTGTGAATTTACTTAAAATTGGCCAAGTAAAAGGTTTAAACAAAGGTTGAATGTGCTAAACATGTTAATTGTAGAGTCTTAAAGTGCCCGAGACAGATCTCAACCTGTAGATCTACTTCTAAGTGAGTTACATTGACTCTTGATCATTGGTGTTGTTTCAATGGAGGAATGGATGGAGATGTGAGATTAGTTTCCACTTAAAAAGAGAACGCACGAGAGAGAGAGATAGAGAGAGAGAGAGAGAGAGAGAGAGAGAGAGAGACGCGGACGGCGGCAACGTGGAAGACTCCGGCGAGGCAGCAGCACGGACGGACGCGACGCCGGGGAGGGGCAGCGAGCCATAGAGGAGTTGCGCAGGAGTAGCGACTGCGCGGGCAGCAGCTCCCGATGGTGATTGCTCGCGAGGAGTAAGGAAAATAGAAGAGAAAGAGAGGAAGAAGGAGGCCTTGTTAGTATTTGATAAAAGATCTCACTTTAATGGCATGTTCGCTTCACATTTTAGTGAATCATAACACATGGGATTAATTAGTGATGGGACTAACACATGGGTTTAGATAGTTTAGTCCCATTTGTGTATCTTGCTTGGTTGGGAGTTTTAAGGTTGGGATTAAATGAGGTTGTACATGTACATTTACCAAAATACCCTTACATAAATAACACCAAAAATGGTGTTACTTTGAGTTTGCTGCCAACAGTTTTGTTACTTTGAGTTTTCTGCCATGTCCAACTACACCAGATTAGTGCACCTAAATCTAACACAACCTCAATTAATCCGTGAAACCCAAGACCCTAAATAAGCGAAATCGAAAGATGAATATAGGGAATTGAATGAAAAAGACCTCTGCGCGGGGTGTGGAGCATTTGGCGGAGATCGGAGAGCGGACGCTGTCTCGGACATCTTGATGCCACTTGCGGGTGCCCAGGATCTCTCCCGAAAGCTTGGGGCGCGGATTGGGATCGGTGGAGAGAGAGAGGGAGAGGGAGAAGATGAGGAGTGAGAGAGCGAAATCGAAAGAGGGTTTCATTGATTGATCTCTGTTGAAGAACTGAGGAGACTCGGAGAGTGAATTGTTCAAGCGCGATTGGGTGAAGAGTCCGCCATGAGTGACCAACTTGGTGAAGCTGTTGTGTTAATGTGAGGGGTAAAGTGGTAATCTCCACTAACCACCCACTATGGATTAACTAATCCCACCAAAAATGGTGGTATTGTTTAATCCACTCCCATGCCTATTGACTAATCCTGTGGCCTAGTTAATCCTCCAAGCGAACACCAGATTAACTAGTCCAGTGTGGCTAATCCGACCCAAGACGGTGAAGCAAACAGTCCATAAGTAGTTGTGTAGATTTTGGTTAGATATGTGGATTGAAAGGGATTTGGAGTTGAGTACTACATTGAATGATATGGTGAGATTCTAACTTTCTAAATTCTTGCCTCGACTGTGGTTTGTTAGTCGATTATTCGTAAAGTTTTGTTCAATGTTCTTTGGTCTAGCTTTGAATTGTTATGGTTGGTTGCAATCCATGAAAAGAGTTTTTCGTTTTATCGACAATTTGAGCTTTGTTTTTTGAAGGTTTCATACTTTGAAAATTTTAAGTTTTGTGGTTTCTTTATCGAGCTTGATATTTTTTATGTATTTGATTAGTCGAGTTTCATGGTCATGATTTCCATGCTTCGAAATGGTTTTGTCCAATGCGCATATGCTTGATGCTTGATGAGATGTTCAAAATAAAAAAAAAAAAAAAAAAAAGAAATGACTTGTTTTAAACGAACTTTTAAGCGATTTGGTTCTCTTTTTATTCTATGAAATAAATGTATAAAATTAATTGATTTAGATTGGTTTTAAAGTAATTCAAGACGCAAACAGGAGTTTAAATCATTTCTTTGAAAATGAACTTATTTGGATTAAGTTATGGATTCTTGACTAAATGATATAATTTGGGGATTTTAACTCAAAGTCGACCTTACGTGGTTATTTGGATTCTATTTAATATGATTAGTCGATTTAAGTTGAAAAACCAAGTTTTATGGTTCTTACATTGTTTTGTGTCACCGCATTCTTATTTTACTCAAATCATCGATTTCGAATTGAAGTGTTGATTTTAGAGTCGTGAACGACTTAATTGAAGTTAGTTATGAAATATGATGAGTTCCTATAGTTTAGGTACTATAGTTTAGGCTACCCTAAATAAACTACAAATATGTCTAAACTATAGGTGTTGTACTCATAGATTCATAGATACACAAAGTAATTATTGTTTTGAATTGTTTAGAATCGCGAGGTGGTTCACATCAAGCCCCGAGCGTGCGAGATCGAGAGTACTTAGCGCGCCGCGTCGATGTAAGTGGGGAGCTTGCTCAATTATTAAATATGGCAAGATATTAGTTATGTTAGGACATACGTTTTAACTAGAGACTTGATAAATGGGTTACATCATGTTATTGGCTTGGATCTACATATCTATAGAATGTGAATGCAGTTATGTTCCCCTCTTATTATATTCAAGGATGTTTGTGGAGTCCCCACCGAGGACATTATTAGCAAGTAATATCTAATGCCTAGGATGTTTGTGAAGTTTGTCACCGAGGGTTTTACTTGTTTAATTGAATTCATAAGTGTATCAATTAGCAAGATGAGTTGGAGTTGTCTTCTCTTGTACTTTGCAATAAAGGGACATGCATCGGTGACGACTTTGGATGAACCTACTATTGGTTTGATGGGGCTAACGAGAAGGCACATAGGCCTATGTGTTGTCTACTGGTTTCCATCACCCCGAGGGTAGACGAATCAAACACCGGATTCTTGCCAATAACTAGTATATATGCATTGAATGAAACCACGACTTTATATTATTATTATTTTCTATGGTATCTCTCTTTTGTGAACCCTATACATGATGATGAGTCTTGACTTTAATATGATTTTTCAATCTTATTGACGTGATTTATTAATGTTTTATAAATTCATGCGATGTCTTGTTTTAAATGCTTCTTTATTCAATTTAAATTCATGCTAGCCTTACATACTTTATTAAGTATTACTTTCGTATTTAATGGCTGAACGGGTTTTCCGCAGTACTGAATTTCGTTGTCCCTTTTAGCTACCCCACATACATCTCAGGACCATACACAACAACACTAGATCTAGACAAAATAGAGGTGGTAGCTTGAAACATTCTCTTTTGATGTGAGCCTTGTAATTATATTATCTATTTATTTGATTTTGAAATTATCGAATTTGGGTTGTATGTAAATAGGATTTCTAGGTAGAGTGAACCTTACTCTCATTTAGTTCAAACGACTTAGTAGTATTTGAATGACTTAAGTTGTTGTAAGGATTTGAAGACTCAACGATAGTTTTATAGTACGTCGTATGAATTTCCCTCATTTAATTCCACAATTATTTTTTCATATGCGCTAGTTTGTTATTTCGCATGTTGTTTTAGGCGTGTCAAACCGCTTGCTCGGCCTTATTCGGTTATTCGGCTTGTGAGGTGATATGGGTCGGGTGAGGTTAGGTGAGGGTCGTCACAGTACTTCATATAATTCATCAATTATATCAAAATTTAGAGATTTAAAAATGCATTTTGTTGAAAAAAATTCAAGGACACTTAAAACTTTTAAAATTCATAAGTTTTTTATTTCAAATTCAAATTATGAACTTCTTAATAGTTAGATTATCAGCTCGAAATGAAAAATTCAAATATGTAAATCAATTTTGGAAATAAAATCATTTACCCTATGAAATTACACATAAACCAGAATTGAAACTAGCACCTCTAATTTTACCAAAAACCTTTAATTTCAAAAATCAAGGTTCAAGGACTCACTTAATGCTTCATTTAACTCATAAAATCAATTAAAAAGGTTTCCAAATTCATTTTGATCATTATTTCCTAATTTAAAATTGCATGCTTATAAGATTAAAACATGTAAAGATGATGAACTTCATTACTTAAGTTGTTACTTGATTCCTAGCTTAATCTCTTTAATAGAATGATGAATTTGATCTCTTGAAACCCCAATTCTAGCAACAAATCGCCTCAGAATTTTCTCTCCAAATGAATCTATGATTTTTTCTTGGTGGAATGAATCTATGATTTGCACGTTCATCCCAATCACTTATATATATATATATATATATATATATATATATATATATATATATATATATATATATATATATATATATATATATATATATATAGTTAGGTATGGTTGATTTATAGTCATTGATCTAAATGTTCAAACGCATCTAGAGACTAATCTAATGGCTTTCATTTTAACTCTTCACTAACTCACCTTTGCTAACAACAAACTATACTTCATTGGTCTCCTGATGTGTCTACACACTTCTCGAGAAACATCAAATGACTATTGTTTTATTTTATTAACCTAGGCTACATTTATGATAAATCAACTATAGTCACATCAAAATTTAACTAATTAAGCCACATTAATACACCATGTCATTCTCTATCCGGTTCCATCACTGCACGTATCTCGCTCAAGTTTCGATATCTATAAATAACAAGTAGATGTGACTTAGTAGTCTACACATGTAAGATACACTAAAAAATTATCACTCGAATGTAATATATATCTCAGTCACGTGTTTCGGTTAGTGTGCATATCCCAATATGGGTCATACATTATGGATCAGTGATTGAGATTAGAAATTTTAAGAATTAAAACGTGATTAGATTCCATGACAGCACGTATTTCGCTCACGTATCGATATCTATAAATAACAAGTAGATGTGACTTAATAGTCTACACATGTAAGATACACTAAAAAATTATCACACAAATGTAATATATATCTCGGTCACGTACTTCGGTTAGTGTGCATATCCCGATATGGGTCATACGGGTCATACGTAATGGATCAGTGATTGAGATTAGAAATTTTAAGAATTAAAACGTGGTTAGAAATTTTAAATCGTGACCGTGTTTGGTACCACTTTTTCCTTTATGGAGGACTCATGGTCATCTTCATCAATCTCTCATACGTCAATTCCTCATACATCATGTTCCAATTCATGGCAATTGGAATTGTCTTGCAAAAACATGTAATGGTTTTGAGGCTCAAGACCAAGACCTTACAGAAATTTGGCCCACATTGGACAAAAATTGTAGTGCTGCATGCCAAGACTAACATTTCCAAATCCAAAGTATTTTTTCTTTTGCTAACGTTTACCACATTAGAATTTTTTTTTTTTTTTTGAAAACACAAAACCAGCTTTTCATTAATTGATGGACGCAAAGTCTTTGCTTACAGTAGAAGATAGAAAAAGTGGAGCAGCAAGAACGATGTCAAAACAAAAATGTGCAATAAATAATAAATTTTAAGCTGAATGAAAAAGAAAAACAAAAAGTGCAATAAAATGTTATATGGGATCCAAATATTGACGCTAAAACAACAACAATTATATAAAAATAAACATAATATAAATAGAGATGTTGAAGTGGATTTGTGATGAAACTCATAAAGAAAGAATAAAAAATACATAAATTTTAAAAAATTAGGATTATCATCAATTGATACAAAGATTTAAGAATGACAAAAAGTGTTCGGACTCGATTAACTGCATTTTTTCGAACCCGCATTTAACTTGTTCGGACATAATTTTTTCAAAATAACTATGGGTCTAGACATGTTTTTTGTCCGTTTTAAAAAATCGTGTTTGGATCATGACAAGATTTTTATAAAAAAGAGGTACTCATTTAGAAATTAATTCGAATATATTTTATTTTATTTAGATGGGTATTTGTAAACTTTTCATGATGTTGCATTGTAATTTCATTAATAATGATATTATTTTTATATTGAAACTTATAAGACTTAGTTTTAAATATATTACATGTATTTTTTGTAGTGATGAAATGCATGGTGATATAAAAGTCATGCATTTTTGTAAATAATTTGGTTCAGTAGAGACTGAAGAAATTTGATGATATAGGAGTAGCTCAAAGTTAACTTGAGATGCATTAAATAAAAAGATTTAAATGATTTGAAAAGCTCACAATCGATTGTGCTATATCGAGCCAATGCGTTTGATCCATGTAGCGACTCCTATTAATTTAGAACTGAGGCTAAAAGTGTTGTAGTTGTTGTTTTATTTTTAATTTTAGTTTTTTGTAGAACAATAAAACACGCATGCCCTATCATGTCATGCATTTCAGAAATGTAAGAAACTCACAACAAGAACAATCGATATAAGTTGAGGTGCGCATTTTATTGTGTTTTCAAGGATGTTATATATTCTAGTATTACTCTTCTCCAAAATATTTGTTGAAACATTAAACAGTCTTCACTTAAAAAGTGAGTCAAAGACACAATATTTCCCTGCCTTTTAAAATGAAAAGGGACCTCCCACTTAAGATAATGAAAAAGACTATTTTTTTTTCAGCTTATAAAACACACATGGAAAAAAAAAAGTAACTCTTTGAGATTGCATATTACATGATTACCCTGACATGCACTAGACTACCAAATTTAGTTTAATTAGATGGTAATATACATTTTAATAATTATGAATATAGTAGCCATTTTTTTTTATATTTGTGGGTATTTAAGTAAGTCTAACTATTTTCACGAGGCCTCAACATAATCGACCTGATGCTCCTGGACATATCCCAATAGCACGAGCGATCTTATCACATCGAAAAATTAAATTGAGGTCATGCGCTCAACTCACACAACTTCATTTTTGTCTTTACGGTTGCAACAACCTGATCGAATTATATAATAGCAGTTGGGAGTTGGTGATCATATACTTAGTAGTTGGTGACATGATATCAGATATTTTATATTTCTTCTTGAAATCATAGGTGCACTATTAATTGTCAAAAGCACATTAACTTATGCACCAAACTTTCTATAAAAAAATAAAAAAATAAATATATGCACCAAACATTCACCTAACCATATACAATTATTAGTTTCTGCAATAAAAATAATTTAATGCTCAATAAGTTTTAAAACCAACTTAACTATAAAAAACTAAATACTAATGTTAATCAAAATAATAGTACCACGTTAATTAAGTAAAACTTCATAATTAAGAATATATAAGTATGATTCTCCCCTCGATTAATATCGATACTTTTTAAAATAAAATCTCACATTTATGAGTTGAAGATAGATAAGTTGAGAGTTCAATTCTACGCATAGATTAAGCCCAATAACCAAAACAACACATTCATAAAAAAAAAAAATTGCCTTAATCCCTCACCATAGAAAATAGTATATGTATATGTATTTTTTAACAAACCAAGCAAAATAATAGGTCAAATCATTAAGATATGGTAGCTATGAATTCTCCACCAATTCTTTGGAACAAACACCACTTCTTATTTTAATTAGTGGAAGGACAACTATGATCAAATTTTACATATTTTAAGGTAGAAAGGTGGCATCCTAGAAACTTGCCAGTTCATAAAGAAATGTGCCTACCAAAACAACAGCCTTTCAACTCCACAAGGAATGATTAGTTTTTCTAGTTAAGTATTCAATTCAATGTGCCCCCAAGAAAATTGTATTGTGTGCCAAACATGAATTAGAGTATACACACCTATATACTATACAATTGATCACAATGGTACATTAAGGTACGTACCTTAAGAATAGCCCCTAATCATATGGTAAACGCCTTATTACTAATGTAATGACACTTTTTGTTTTTTAGGAATTGATCACCCCAAACTTAGGTAGGAAGATGTCTTTTTCAGGGCTGCACGCGTGGTTGTAAGTGTAACACTTACTTGAAATGTGCTTTCATAAAAATCTATCTCGAATTAGTTGAGATATATATATGATCGAATTCCACCACTTCATTTGATTGAATACACTTCATTAAAATGTGCTTTCATAATTCTTAACATAAATCATTTCTAATTATTGTGCGCGTATTTGAAAGTTATCTCTAATCTACTCCCATACAATTTAATTTAAATTTATTTAATTGTGTTGAGTTTTCTAACTTACTATCTCCTTCAATACATCCAAATAAAAACCACTACTATGCCCTTTTTAAAACCACTATTACGCCGTTTTTTCAAATTTTTACTCCTCTTCCCATAACTCTAAATAGTAATTTACAAAATAAAACATTATTTGTCTTTGTAATAATAATATTATTTTTTCTGCCAAAACATCTTTGATAATGAGATGATAGAAATATCACTTGCTAAAAAACAAGATCTAGGAAGAAGCAAGTATGACTCCCACTTAAGTAAAAAAAAAAAAAAAATATTTTTTTTTCTAGCTATGCAAATAAAAGTTAATATTTAGTCTAGTTTATTTTAATAAAATAGTTCCTTCATCATTCACATTACTCTAAATAGACAGAATTGTACCATTAGGTCTATTACCAACTACTACTATCACCTTCCTTTTTTAAAAAATGGCATTGTTAAGTGTACATCATAACGTACATAAGAACGCACATCAGATAGCGATGTGCGTGCAATGTACCTCACGATGCGATTCATACGCATCTTGAAAAGCATCGTACGCTCATCAAAACGTAATGTCTGATGTGCGTTTATTCGTACTGCTAGCATTTTCCTCAAAAAAATTACCACTACCATCTTAAAAAAAAAAAAAAAAAAAAAAAACTTACTATAAATTACAGTTGTCTCAAAATTTTGACTTTAATATGGTGTGTGTCAAAGTCTCATAGGTTAAGTGTGAGTAAATATATTGGGTAGGTTTCTTTTCTGTATCAAATCATCAATGCTAAAGTTGACCTGTTTTTACCGCCAAGTCAACAACATGTGCCTCGAGATTCCAGACATCATAGATAACAAGTCTAAATCTCGACTTTCTGAAGCAATCTACGGTGGTCACATAGAGTGTCGATTAGCTCAAAAGACCGCGTCACACAGGATCAGCCTTTATTCAAATTTTCGTACGGGGCAGTTACGGCACGACAAAATTGTAATTACGCATCAAAGCGAAGGGTAGTAAGGTAACTCAATAAAGTACACTTTATGCGACACGAAACAACGCAGAAACAGAGCAAGTGAGAGACCGTTCAAAAAACCAATTTTTTTTTTTTTTTTTACGTTCTCTCTTTTGATTTTCAATCGAAGAATTTGTGAATCGAATTCCATGTTTGCTTTGTCTTCAAGCGATCCGCAACTTTCTTCCTTCTCAAGGTTCGACCTCGCCGAAGACCCATTTCATTTGACTTCACTTTATTTATTTTTCATCCATTCTTCTATCTTCTCTACTTGTGTTCTTAAATGCTGTCTCTTTGAGTTTCTTGTGCTGTTTGGTCGATGAGTGTTGAGTTTGAGGAGTGGAATGTCACTGGCGAGTGTTTAATTTTATTGTGTAGGTGTTAATTTGCTTGATTTTGGTCTGGTTGTTGTTGGGTACTTGTTTGATTTTTCATCTCCTTCTCTGTTTGTGTTCTTAAATGCTGTTTTTTTTTTTTTTTTTTTTTTTTTTTTTTTTTTTTTTTTTTGCACTGTTGATCGATGAATGTTGAGTTTGAGTGGTGGAATGTTACTGGTGAGTGTTTAATTTTAACGGGTAGGTGTTAATTTGCTTGATTTTGGTCTGGTTGTTGTTGGGTACTTGGTTTTTTTTTTTTTTTTTTTCTCTTCTTCTCTGTTTGTGTTCTTAAATGCTGTCTCTATGAGTTTTTTTTGTGATGCTTGATCGATGAATGTTGAGTTTGAGTGGTGGGATGTCACTGGTGAGTGTTTAATTTTAATGGGTAGGTGTTAGTTTGTTTGATTTTGGTCTGGTTGTTGTTGGGTACTTGTTTGATTTCAGTTTTTTTATGGGGTTTTGTCACAAATTGTTTTGTTTTTGAGTGATTTTGTGGTGTTGTTGATATGGGTTTTGTTTGAAATAGAGAAACCAGTGAGCAGGGGTTTTGAATTTTAGTGTCAAAGAAGTGTTGTAATTAAGGAGTAATTAGTTTGATGTATTGTGCTTGTTTGTGTGTTTGTTTCATGTTTTACTGAAATTGATTTCTTTTCTGTGATCCTATATAGGAATGTTTGTTGGGTATGAGAGGAATTGAGTAGGAGTGATGGTTTTGAGTGACCATTACAGATTTGAAATGGAGGAGAAGCCTTTCCCAGGCGTGGTCGTGGTCGGTAGAGCAGTGCTTGAAGGAATATGGAGTGAGATTAGAAAGGGGGCTGAGTTACTACGATGTCGAGAAGCGGCGAGAGAGGTATGGTTGGAATGAGCTTGACAAAGAGAAAGGAAAGCCTTTGTGGAAGCTTGTTTTGGAACAGTTTGATGACATGCTTGTCAAGATTTTGTTACTTGCGGCTTTCGTTTCGTTTGTTATTGCTTACTTGCATGGGAATGAATCCGGGGAATCCGGATTTGAGGCATATGTTGAGCCATTTGTGATTGTTTTGATCCTTGTGCTCAATGCCATAGTTGGAGTTTGGCAGGAGACCAATGCGGAGAAGGCGCTTGAAGCCCTTAAAGAGATGCAAAGTGAATCTGCAAAGGTTTTAAGGGATGGGTACTTTGCACCCGATTTGCCTGCAAGAGAGCTTGTTCCAGGCGATATTGTTGAATTGCACGTCGGAGACAAGGTCCCTGCTGATATGAGGATTGCATCTTTGAAAACTTCTACTTTGAGAGTTGAACAAAGCTCATTGACTGGAGAGGCTATGCCTGTGATCAAAACTACTAGCCCGGTATTCATGGACGACTGTGAATTGCAGGCGAAAGAATGTATGGTATTTGCTGGAACAACCATTGTAAATGGGAGCTGCAAATGTATTGTTGTCAGCACTGGTATGCAAACTGAGATTGGTAAGATCCAGAGACAGATACATGAAGCCTCTTTAGAAGAGAGCGATACCCCTTTGAAGAAGAAATTGGATGAGTTTGGTGGTAGATTAACAACTTCCATTGGCATCGTTTGTCTAGTTGTGTGGATCATCAACTACAAGAATTTCTTGACGTGGGATGTCGTGAACGGACTTCCAACTAATTTCCGTTTCTCCTTTGAAAAATGTACCTACTACTTCAAGATAGCCGTGGCACTCGCAGTAGCTGCCATCCCTGAAGGCCTTCCTGCAGTGATTACGACTTGCTTAGCCTTGGGTACAAGGAAAATGGCACGGAAGAACGCCATTGTGAGAAAGCTTCCAAGTGTAGAGACTTTGGGGTGTACCACTGTTATCTGTTCCGACAAGACTGGAACGCTTACCACGAATCAAATGTCTGTGACTGAGTTTTTCACACTAGGTGGGAAGACTACATCTTCTCGAGTGTTTCGTGTTGAAGGCACAACTTATAATCCTAAAGACGGAGGCATTGTTGACTGGACTTGCTACAACTTGGATGCGAACTTACTGGCAATGGCAGAGATATGCGCAGTTTGTAATGATGCAGGAATCTTTTGCAAAGGCCGCCTCTTCCAAGCGACAGGGTTGCCAACTGAGGCAGCTCTGAAAGTCTTGGTTGAAAAGATGGGAGTTCCAGATGTTAAGGCAAGAAATAGAATCCGTGATGCACAGCTTGCTGCCGACTATTCAATTGATCGCAGCACAGTGAAACTAGGTGTGTTAGAAATTTTGTTGTGTATGTTCAGCATTTGGCAATGGTTCATAACTGTCTAAGCTTACTTCATTTCTCGTCAAATAATTTAGGTTGCTGTGACTGGTGGAATAAAAAATCAAAAAGAGTGGCTACGTTGGAGTTCGACCGTGTTCGTAAATCAATGAGTGTTATAGCGAGAGAGCCAACCGGACAAAATCGTCTACTTGTCAAGGTAAATTAATTTTGATCTATGTTAAACTATATGCGAGAAATATAAACTAGGTTATTCTATCATTAAGGGCGTTTGGCGCTTTATTTGTTCTTGTTAAAGAAAATTGTTTGAGAGATTTTCAATGTTGGAGTGAGTTTTTAGTTTTACTTCAGAAAGCACTGTAACAGCGTAAGAGTTAGTTGTTTCTGGTCTCGCTAGATGGATTTCATCACTCTCACATTGCTATCGAGTTTTTTGGTTTCTGTATAAAAGCATTTGCCACTTAGGAAATTTATGCCATTCATTAAAAATTATGTAAGAAGTTTGAAATGTGATTCCTTTTTGATTACATTAATATTGATTGGTCGTTAATTGAATCTAAAATTCTAAATGTCTTACTTTTCAGGGTGCCGTCGAGAGTGTATTGGAACGCAGTACGCAGGTGCAGCTTGCTGACGGATCTGTTGTTCCACTTGATGAATCTTGCAAGGAACTATTGCAATCAAGGCACTTGGAAATGAGCTCGAAAGGTCTGCGGTGTTTGGCTGTTGCATACAAGGATGACTTGGGTGAGTTTGCTGACTACTATTCTGAGAATCATCCCGCCCACAAAAAGCTGCTCGATCCAGCTAGCTACGCCTCGATTGAAAGCAACCTAATCTTCGTCGGAGTTGTTGGTCTGAGGGTGAGTGCTTGCTCAATGAAAAATATTCGCCTTCTTGGAGAGTTCTTATGCAATGGCATTCTCTTAATACTGCTTTTCTATTTCAAAACAGGATCCACCTCGTGAAGAAGTTGGTAGCGCAATTGAAGATTGTAGAGAAGCTGGCATCAAAGTCATGGTGATCACTGGAGATAACAAGTCGACAGCTGAAGCTATCTGTCGGGAAATTAAATTATTTTCAGGAGGCGAGGACCTGGATCTTCGGTCGCGAAGTTTTACTGGGAAAGAATTCATGTCTCTTTCATCTAAAAAGCAGTTTGAAATTTTGTCAAAACCTGGTGGAATGGTTTTTTCTCGTGCCGAGCCTAAGCACAAGCAAGAAATAGTAAGGATGCTTAAGGAAATGGGGGAAATTGTTGCGATGACAGGAGACGGAGTCAATGATGCACCGGCTTTGAAACTGGCTGACATTGGAATTGCCATGGGTATTACAGGAACTGAGGTAACGACGTCAATTACATTCTAGTCTCCATGATAAAACTGTCTTGTTAATTTTTCCTATTTGAAGTATCACATGTTTGTACGTGTCTCCTCGATGAGAGTAGTTTCCGAACAATTGCTTATGTGACTTTTCCTATAAAATTTTCATATCAGCGATTGAAGATTTGGCAATCGAACTGCTACAGGAGTGAAACTTTCGACAATATTTTAACATTCCTTATTTGCCCATGTGTAATGCTTTAGGTTGCGAAGGAAGCATCAGACATGGTTTTAGCTGACGACAATTTTAGCACCATTGTATCTGCTGTTGCCGAAGGGCGCTCGATTTATAACAATATGAAAGCTTTCATTAGGTAAGTCATCTGATCTTGTGATATTTCTAGTTTCTCATTCAAGTTATCTAAATTTTTTCACTTGCTTGACCTGCAGGTATATGATATCATCTAATGTGGGAGAGGTGATATCAATTTTCTTGACAGCACTGCTTGGCATACCAGAATGCTTGATTCCAGTTCAACTGCTTTGGGTCAATCTTGTCACAGATGGTCCTCCTGCAACAGCTCTTGGTTTCAATCCTGCCGATATTGACATTATGCGAAAGCCACCACGTAAAAGCAACGATCCGCTTATCAATTCTTGGGTGCTATTTCGATATTTGGTAAGTGTTACTGATTGTTGAATACATAATAATTCCAAAGTGTTTGGTTTACAAAAGGTTTTCGATTCATCACATTTACGATTTCCAATTTATTTTCCTTCTTTCGATACACATAGCATGCTGGGTTTGAATTTTCGAAGTAGTGGTTTCAATTCGCCTCTACTTGATGCTTGCTTAATTTCTTCCGGTGGCCTGTAGGTGATTGGTTTATATGTCGGCGTTGCCACTGTTGGCATTTTCATCTTGTGGTACACTCAGGCATCCTTCATGGGCATTGATCTTGCTACGGATGGACACACATTAGTGACGCTATCTCAGCTCCGCTCATGGGGAGAGTGTCCTAAATGGTCGAATTTCACCGTGACGCCATTCACAGTTGGTAATGGTCATGTGCTGAGCTTCTCCAACCCCTGTGATTATTTCTCAGTTGGCAAAGTCAAGGCTATGACGCTTTCCCTCTCGGTCTTGGTGTCGATTGAGATGTTCAATTCCTTGAATGCCTTGTCTGAAGACAACAGCTTGCTCAAGATGCCGCCATGGAAGAACCCTTTCCTTTTGGTGGCAATGTCGGTCTCATTCGGGCTTCATTTCCTCATCCTCTACGTGCCATTCCTAGCAAATGTGTTCGGCATTGTCCCGTTAAGTCTCAAAGAGTGGATTTTGGTTATATTAGTCTCAATGCCGGTGGTGCTCATCGACGAAGTGCTTAAGTTCTTCGCAAGGAGGCGAAGGCGTTCAGTTAAGAAGCATAAGAGAGCTTGAGTAGCTTGAGCTATCCTCATCCACTTAATATACAAAACTGTGCTGATCAAAAGCTAATTCCCAGGATGGTAGAAGAAACTGCACAGAAGAAATGGAAGTGGTGACAGAAATTCTTTTGAGATTATGATTTGTTTCTTTTGTAATATCTTTTTTATATAGTTTAATCATAGACAATATCTGTGTGGGAGGAAATGACAAGTTTCTGAAGCTCCAAATGCAAAAATCTTAATATTTTTAAGTGTTTTATTTTGTATATTATGAAGATGCAAAGAAAAAAATGTGCAAGCATGTTGCCAAATGTGGTTGGTCCTATGTCTGGATTAAGGAGTGTGGAAGAAACCAACTTTTTGCTTTCGGTGGGACTCGAACTCTCACCCTTACCACTTACACCTTATCAAATAATTGAGTCACTCAATTGGTTGGTGTTTGGATTAAGGAGCGTAGTGATTGGCTTAAAACAAACATAAAACATTTGTCACTCTCAATAAATGGATCAAACAAATGTGAACATTAAGGTTGAAGACGTGATGCGTTGTAACTCAAATGTTATGATAAATTGATAAATTAGCAAGCGTTTGCCTCACATTTATGACTAGGTGTGAAAATAAGATAGAGATATCATATAATAGTACATCATCAATTGGACTAAATTAAGCACAAAAAAATAGATTCGTTTGTGTAGTCAACTTTAACTAATTTAAGTCTCCAATGTTTTATAGATGCGTAAAAAAAAGAAAGAATGATACTCTTTTTGACCTATTTTATGCATATGAAAGTGATTTTTGTAACGCTTTATCATGGCATCCCAATGAATGCGTGCCAAATTAGTGTACCCAAACTCAAAGTGAGTCAAAATAACATGGTTCATAGAAAAGGAAAATGACCATTTTATAGATGCATAAAAATAAAAGGAAATGTAGTCGAGTCAAGTTGAGTCATCAAATCATTTTTTTTTCTCCCCCATAGCATCTAACACCAACTGCACCGACTAATCTATGTTTGAATACTGTCGAGACCCATACGAAGGCGGTCTTCCTAACTTCTAATTTGAAAGACAAAAAAAGTTTTATAGATATATACAAACAAAAAAAAAAATGTGGCAGAGTCAGATCGAGTCATCAAATCATTATTTATTTTTTTGGTTTCCCATATAGCATTTGACGCTAACTGCACCGATTAATCCATTCTCGAGCAATGTTAAGATCCGTACGAATGCTACCTTCTTAAGTTTTAACCCAAAAAAAAAAAAAACGTTTTATAGATGCATACAAAAAATAAAAAGAAAAATGTGGTCGAGTTAAATTGAGTCATCAAATCATTATTTTTTTTTTTTTGATTTATGATATAATGTTTGGTGACAATCACATCGATTAATTCATATTCGAACACCATCGAGCGACTCTCCCAACTCTTAATCCAAAAAAAAACTGAGTCCTTCGTAACTCGGACCAATCGGAATCTCTTTATTTGTTTACTTGTCAATATTGAGAATGGCAAAAGCGAGATTCCACATCGACCGAAATCGATTTCTCAAAAACTGTTCACCGCGAACAACTCCGCCATTGTTGAATTCTTCTTCGCTCGTTCAAGCTTCTTCGATCGATCAACACATCTATGGCGGAAGCGTTTTGGAGGTACGCGGAAGCGCGACAGCCCGTCGTCGCATCAGTCCCCGGAAAGCGCTCTCGATCCGACTACGGTAACCTCGCTTGATCTGAATCTGTTGCTCAATTAGGGTTTGTTTTTGAGTTCTCATCAATTGAACGATCGATCGGTTGTTTGTATCGGAAAGGCTAGTTAGAGGAGTATTGAACTTCGGGGGTTGAATTGCATAGGTGAAGGGAGGTCTAGGGTTTGCTTGTTTTTGAGGTTTTGATTCACTTTTGGTACTGAATTGTGTGGTTGGAGTTCGGTTGGGTTTGATTAGGGTTTTTTAGGTGTTTCGTTGGGAGAATTTGATGGCTTTTGTTGAAAGATTGAATCTGGTGGTAAGATCGATTGGTGGAGCTTGATTGGTTGTGAGTTGGGACTAGGGTTTGTTGATTATGTCTCTTTTGAGGTTAAATTTGATGGCTTTCATGGAAAGCTTGAAACTTTATGCGGGAAATTCTGTTGGTAGTGTTCGATTGCATGTGATTAGGGTTTTTAAAATGAGTTCTTCTATGGAATTGAAATATTATTGCTGAAACTGAAAGTATGTTTTTGGGTTTTCTTCAAGGAAGAAGATAATCTAACATTCTAGGAGACATACATTTGTAGATTTGATTGAGATGTGTATCACGAATTCCGAGGAAATCTACACCATTGTGTAGCAAATGTATGTACCATAAGAATGTCAAAAAATCATTTTATTTTCTTTCAAAGAGCACTCTTGTATTATAGAAAGAGGAATATGTTTTTGCTCTCCTCATGCTTGTCAATGAAAGGTAGCATAAAGATCTGATATTAAATTGCAATGGATTGTGTATTTACTGTCCATCATTTGATCTGCTTGATGTTTTAGACATGGTGGCGGGTCAAGAGTTATCTGGTTATTATCCTCGTGAAGATGAAAGGAGTGGACATCGCTTGGTTAGAGATACAGAAGCCATTGGGGCATCTTATGAGCGTTACTTGCGCAGTGGGGTACTTTCATGATTTTCTCTCTCTGATCTACCTGTGTTACATGCAGCTTCACATTCTAGCATGATTGAGATGCTAACATGTTGTGGAATTCTTTCAGCAAGTTCCATCTTATGGGGGTGGTGAACCTGGTAGACCCCTAGCTGCTGGGATGAGTAGTCATCCTGTTGATGGTTCTCGTATGGTGGGTGTTGGCAGTCTGGATGCTGGGATGGCTGCAAAGGCCCGGAGTGTTGGATTTGGAAGTGGTAGAGCTGATATTCTCTCCCCCCAGATGCTTCAAATACGTTATATGTGGAGGGCTTACCTGCAAATTGCTCAAGAAGAGAAGTAGCTCGTATCCTCATCAAATGTATAATATATATATAAAAATATATTTTGTTTTATTACTATTGTATGTATGCTACATATGTCTAAACACACGTGCACAAAACACACATATTTTCCTTCGTACCTTCACTTGCATGAGCAGATATTTTTCGCCCTTTCGTTGGTTTTAAAGAAGTCAGACTTGTGAGCAAGGAATCCAAACATGTAAGTTTTTGTTCAATAATTTCTTGCAATTATTGGGTGCTGGTTTACTACTTGACTTCTCTAAATTTTTGCAGGTTGGAGGAGACCCGCTGATCCTATGTTTTGTTGATTTTACTGCTCCTGGCCAGGCTGCCACTGCTTTGGATGCCTTACAAGGTGAACTTAAAATGCTTCTTCTTCTTTTTCCTTCCGTTGTTTGGAAATTTAGCTGCTTCTGTATTTGCCAATTAATTTTTCTGATTGCTGTAGTTTCTTGCTCCGACACAAACAGTAATAGATGTGCTAGTGTTGTGCTTCCCTTGTTTACTTCTCTAATGAACAAACATCTTTTGATAGAACTTCTGATCAGGCCTTTTCGTCCTAAAAAAAAAAAAAAACTTCTGGTCTGGCCTTCTAACATGCGTTTGGCTTCTTAATGACATGGCTGTTATGCTAGCATTGCACATCCAATACATATGGTCTGCTTATGATTCTGATAAAAAAACGACCTGCTTATGCTTGCACTATGTAAAATATTCATTGACAAGTGCTCTTTTTTTGTTTCTTGCTTAAATCGCAAAGCTGATTCAATAAAGGGATATATGGTATTTTTATATTTAACAATTCATGTTCAACATGAAAAGATTATATGAGATGTCGGCAATGGCCAATGGGTAAAGGTGAAAAAATAAAGAAATAAGAAGTTATCAGGACGCCTTCTTTCTTTCTTTCTTTCTTTCATGCATTGGGACCTAGTCTAGTGGATGTAATCAACAATATTTCTGCTTTTTTCTTAATTAATTGAGACCATATTGTGATGGTTTCCAAGTGCTTGGGAACTTGAAGCTATCGCTGTCGTGTAAAGAGTTATGGATGAGTCTGTATGCGTCTAATGAACTCTAAAAAACTGTTCTTCAAGTTTAAATGTTGTGCTGTAAAGTTTCTGATGGTTTTGCAGGTAACGGTTTTGTGACTACTTTTTCCTTTCAAATTCTTCTTTTGTCATGTTCGATCTGCAAGTTTTTTTTATTTATTTCCAGTGCTTATATTGTGGACTGGAAAAACTCTCAGGGCCAACAATCATCATCATGTAGGTTGGTCCTGAGGGTTTTAGGCATATTTAGAAGGTCTCGACAATGTGGATTTGTCTAGTAATGAATCTATCTATCTGTTTATCTGGTTGATTGCTAGTTATGTCAAAACAGTCAGGATTTAAGCCATAAAACAATCAGAACTCATGTTTGTGCTGGTTCCAATCGTCACTTTAACTGCATTTAGAACAAGATTGATGGGTTAGACTGGTCTTTTTCTGGAGCAGACTTTCTAGGTCCTTTTTAGGTATATCATGTTGTGAAAGTGGGATTCGGAATTTGAATCCAGTAACTTTTGCAGTAAAAGCCCAATTAGGTTTAAGAAAAAAATGTTGACAGACTAAATGAGGGTGAGATCAAGATGGTACTGTCAGATCCTCAGTTTCACAGTTAAAAGGTTTATTTGGGGCAAGATTTTAGGAACCCTTACCCTTTTAACAGGCCTATCAAACTAAACATCATATAGAACGTCATCCATCGAAGTATCCTTACCTCTATAGATGTCCGTACGAAAGTTCAACGCATGATCGCTTGTGCAAGGTACATTATCGCGTTCAATTTTGCAGGTTACAAATTCGACGAACATGACCGTGATTCCTCCAATTTAAGGTTACAATTCGCTCGCTTTCCTGGTCCAAGGTCAGGTGGAGGACATCGTGGCAGACGTTGAATAATGCATTTACAGGTGATTGTCAGACATTCACGCGTTCATTCTGTTCTTTTTGACGCTAGTGAAGCTGTGATAGAGAGCTAAATCATTGACGTTGTCGAACAGGCACTTTCTGTAGGTCCGAATTCGGGAGGTTTTCGTTTATGAGGGACGTTCGTAGAATTTCATCGTGTGATTCATTGTTGCGTTAGTGTCATGAACAATGCGACGCTCGTGGCCTTTGATAATTATTTGGACTACCTTGCTTACTCGTTGGTTGTCTTTTCAGTTCTTAATACTCCGTCTCTCCTATCTACAGGAGTTACGAAAATATGTTGAATGCTAAAATATGTGTAGCCCATACTGGAGTTGCACTTGACATGTTTAAGTGGAAAACGTTTGTGTCCTTACGAGTGTTTGTTAATCAATTTATCTGCTTATCTTTTATACCATTTTTAATATTTTCTTGAATTACGGCCCGAGGAAGTTGCCCTCGGTTTTGCAAAATCTTCTGTATTGTGATCTTGGCAGTTAGATTGATTGATTTGAAGTCCACTCTAGCGGTCTGTTATTCTCATAGCGACGGCCTAACTAGTTGTGTGGAAAAGGCTTAGGCCTGGCCTAGGTGCACCTCCTCTATAGGTACACCGGGAATTGATAGGAATGAATGGTTTTGGTATTTAGTTTTTTGTTCACTTTTCTTCTTCCTTTCTTGAGGGGTCCTTGTTTAAGCTCCATAGGCCAAGATTTTATCCCGAAACGCACTTGAATTTGCAGAAATTCTCAAAAGTGTTCTGTGTCTTCTATTTAATTCTTACGGTTTATAGTTGGCTTGCATGATATTATGTGCAGTCTATCACTCTTCAGAAAGGATGGTTTAGTTGCAGGAATGTGAAAAAACTTGTTAATGAAGGTACTGATTTACACGGTAGGGTGTTCTTGCATACTCTAGGGAGAGAATGCTGTGAGATGATTTTTGGGACAATCTCTAGCTCATGAACCTTGCAGTATTGTCTACTAGGAGTTCCTTCTTTCAGCACAGAAATTATTCATTCTAAGGCGAAATTCGAGTTGTTTTTTGGAGCTTAAACACTTGGCCTTTTTGGTATTCTAAAGCTGGAATGAAATAGAAGTGACCGCAGTCTAGACTAAACCACTTAACTGAAACTAGTGAACTCCAAAGCTTGTTTTCTTGGATTGGAGGTTTGAATTCTATTATATTATCAAGAAATCGAGCTTTTGGCTTATCGATGAAGCTTGATTGTACTTGGCATCTTTCTGTCAGTAGTGTATGAAACTGTGAACTTCTTGGTTGCTATTTGTTTCTATTTTCTTAAGTATAAGTAATCCGAGCTTCTTTTGGTAGAAACTTGGCTATTTACGTTATATTGGAGGAATGGGGGACACTTGTTTCTGGTCATAGATTGGAAAGTTGCAGTGGATATAACGCGTGCATGACAGGGAAACGAATTAGGAAGCGCATCGTTCTCTCATGAAATCTTTGGTTTCTCCTTGTTACTCATCTGTAGGGCAGACTAACATGACAATAAAAATTCCTTCTGCATCTGAGTTCTTAATTCATGAAGTATTATTATTCACTTGTCAAATTTGCAGTGTTCTTTTGATTCTCTAGCACCTTGTTTTGCTTGCCAGTGCAACTTGACTAACAGATTCTTTTGGTGCTTTCAAAGAATTTTCGTAAAAGCGTGAATATAGTTCACTATGCCCTTAACAGTTGGAATATTGGCGAAACAGAAGTTTTCGCAGTCGTATATATGAACTCAGTAATCATTATCTTTGAATCAAGCTTGCTGTGGTTGGTACATAGAGTAATAGAATTTCCTTCCTGCATGCAGTAGCTTCAGAATAGCTTGAAAATTATCTGAAACAATAAGAGTTCTCATGGGAAGGTGAATGCAATTGCAATAGTGCAAAATCAGGGAACAATAGAAAGCAAGCCAAGTTATCGATAAAGGCCACTACTGTTTTTTTTTTCTTATAGCATCGAACGGTCTGTTCATCTGAATCGAATTTCAGTCGAAGCTGTTCAAAGTGCTAGTTGTAGCGCGCTAGCCCGGGTAACTATTCTTTCAGACATGTTGAGTGGCTTTGCTGTGCATATTTTCTCATCTTTGACAAGTTCTTTTTGAGTTAATTAAGTTGGTCTAGTTTGCATATTTTCTCATCTTTAACACACACAGCTGTTATGAAGCTTTTTGTTTAGTATCTTACTTTCAGATAGTTCAATTTTTGCTTCAGATTTTGTGATCAGCCGTGACAATCTATAAGTGCTTTAAGTACTCATTTGATTGAGCTTTTAATTAACTATGTCAAGGCAAAGTATGACATGAATTTTACTTCTGTTCTTGTTTTGTTGATTCAAATATTATTGCTTTTCTCTTCATCATTGTCTAGATTGTACAATTTATAAATGTACAAGTTGTGAGAGTGACTACATGTTATGGAAAAGTTGCATCTGAAACTTGATTTTAGAATTGCAAGCACACCAACCTGTTTTGGTAGTTGGGCAGCCCATTGTCAACGTTTCAAAGTGTTGCAAGGGAAAAGTAAATGGTACCTTTAGTAGCAGCCTAAAGTGCACAGGCAATTGTAAGATACACGTTGAGAAGCGTGCGTTGTTTATCGTCGAGAAGTGTGCGTTGTTTATCGTATAGTCTCCAAGTAGTTTTGTGATTTCAAGTTTAATAAATTATCTATTTCAATTTATTGTGGACGTGAACTTTAGGAATTGTTGCTTCAATCACTAATCAACATCAATGAAACATCATAGCTTCAGTCCCAAATTAATTGGGGTCTGCTACATAGATTAAATTTTTTTATTGTGCTCGATTAAGTGCAATGATGTTGTATTTATCTTTAAAAAAAAAATTAGTCTTGCTATTTGTCCATTCAAAGTCCAATTACGTATGAACCTCTTATTTGACTCGTTCAAATAAATTTGGTTATGTATATATAATATTTGACACTTAATATTTTAATGTGAAACGTGACTAATTAATTTGACAAAAAAGGCACATAGAAAGTCAAGTTAACGTCAAATCTCTTGTTCTTGAATTCAATTATTTTTTGTTCTTGTATAATTTTTTTTTTCATAGGATCTCATCAATATTTCACATTCAAGCTCTAAAAAAAAATTGAGTAGCAAAATTATTGAGGAAAACGATTGTTTGACTCACTTTGGACATCGAGTTAAGCACATCTCAAGGTGCATCGTGCAGTTTTCTGTTTAACTCGTGTCTAAAGTGAGTCAACGTAGCAACTTTCATTATTAATACATTTTGTTACCTCGCTTGAATTTTGAATTGGGTAGTCTTATTTGGACTCAAGTGAGAATGAAGCAACTATTCAATTATTAATACATTTTGTTACCTCGCTTGAATTTTGAATTAGACTTTGTATGAATTGTATATGTAGAAGGGAGCAAGCGCCATGAATTTAGCTATTTATGAGCAGTACATGTGAAATGAGTTGTGCTTCATTAATATCTACCACACAATAAATATTCACATGCCAATTATTTATGGTCCGATACCCATTAAATCACGTGTTTCCCACAATTCGAGGCACATTGGACGGCAGACACTTGCATTTTTATTTTATTTTTCTTGCCTAGATTTACAATTAATAAATTTTTTTTGGTAGTAAGTAGAATTCAATTAAGAATTCCAGCAATACATGATCCAATTAATTAAGACAGCATTCCAGGCTAGATTCAAAAGAATTTGTACCACCTCGAATCACGAGTTGTGTGCATCTCGAAACGCATCTGACTACACAAATTGACTTAAACGTGCAATATTGTCCCCACATGCATGCCTTTCAACGTAGCAATGTTTAAGAGAAAAATAGGCAAGTGGGGTTGGCTGGTCTACCAATCCAGCTAAGATATCTAAACATGCACACGCAACGCCAACAAAAAAAAAAATCTAAGACAGTTTTGTTGCCACGATCGACCTCAACAATTAAGACTACATTAACTAACGACATTAGATTCCCTTTGAATCAAGCACAACCACACGATTCGAGGCTCATCTAACAACATAGAAACCCATTCCCATATGTGATTGATATGCATGTCCATGTTACATTTTTTAGTATCTAATCATCTCTTGGATTCCATATGAGATCCATCCCTCTCTTCAAACCCCACAAACAGAAGAAGAAGAAGAAGAAGAAGAAGAGGAGGACAACAAATTAAACAAGATACATGGATTCCTCCAACATCACTTCTCCTCTTTGTGAGTACAATTTCTCATCAAATTAGTATATATTCATATGTACATATGTCTTTCTATATATATAGTTTTCATCAATTGTACTTAATCGAGCGCAATGAAAAAGTTTGATTCATTTAGCTGACTCCAATTAATTTAGTTAATTTATGACTGAGGCTATGTTGTTGTTGTTGTTGTAATCTCATAGTTTTCGTCGTTAAAAACCGCTTTTCTTGCAGTGTATTCTAGTGACTACGAAGCGCCGCAAAAAGAAGGATTACACGGCGAAAACCATCCATCGACATCGTCAAATGATCACGGCGGCGATGCGGAGGAGGACGAGAACTCGCCGGTCCCTCAAGTGGCGGTGACGGTGCCAACGACGGACGACACAACCATGCCGGTGGTGACATTTCGAATGTGGGTCTTGGGGACGCTCTCATGCATCCTCCTGTCCTTCCTCAACCAATTCTTCTGGTACAGGAAGGAGCCCCTCACCATCACCGCCATCTCCGCACAGATCGCTGTAGTCCCTCTCGGCCATCTCATGGCCTCCTCCATCACCAAGCGAGTGTTCTTCAAGGACTCATCCAGATGGGCGTTCTCGTTGAACCCCGGCCCGTTCAATGTCAAAGAACATGTTTTGATAACAATATTTGCTAACTCTGGCGCTGGCACTGTCTATGCAATTCACGTTGTCACTGCTGTGAAGGTGTTCTACAAAAAAGAGATCACTTTTTGGGTCTCTCTCCTTGTGGTCGTCACCACACAGGTTAGTTAGTTATAGTTAATTACTTCATTTTGTTTTGGATTTTGGTACTTCAACTTTTATTTAATGTACATTTGGTACCTGAACTTTTGAATTTTTTAGGCTTTCGATCCCTGAACTTTGAGTTTTTTTATGTTTTCGAGAGAAATTAGTTTTTTTTCGACTTTTATTGATCGATGTGAGTCGTTCGATTCAATAATATAAACCACTTTACTCTTCTTGATTAGTCACGCGATACTTGTATTACCTGAGTTGGCAGAATTTAACACTTTAAATGGTGTAATGATTAAATGTAGATTTTCGTGAAAATTGAAGGATCGAATGTGTAGTAATAAAAGTTGAGTGATCAAATAATAAGTTTAATTTGCCATTAAATTGTAACAACGTGTACTTTTTGTGACGGGTTTCAGATATAAGTCGTCGCAAAAGGTCTGTTTTTGAATGGTGGTTGTTGACAATATGTTGTCAACTTTTTAGGTTGAATTTAATTTGTTTAAGTTTTGCTTGATTTTAATATGGTCTTGACTGAATGCCGAAAGGGAAATTTACCAGCTCCACTTTTTTGTCAAAACTATTTTTTAAAATATTAAAATGACAACAAGTAAGTCATAAATTCGATTTATACATTAAATTTACGTACCCACATCTTAAGATACACGCGAATGACTCAAATTAAAGTCTGATGTTGCTTTTCTGTTGTCATTCTATCGCTTCTTCTGTTTTGATGTATATATATATATATATATATATATATATATATATATATGTATATGTTGGTGTTGTCATAAAAGCTTTGGAGTTGTAGGTGTTGGGGTTTGGTTGGGCAGGAATATTCCGGCGGTATCTGGTGGAGCCGGCGGCGATGTGGTGGCCGTCCAATCTTGTTCAAGTTTCCTTATTCAGGTGCACATGATTACAAATGTTTTGCCTTGTTTTTTTTTTTTTTTTTTACTATATATATTACAATTAATTAATGTTCTTCGATTATTACATTATGATTATAGTCTATAGACATTTAGACTCTAAAAAAGTTCACAAAACATAGAATGGTTTTCAGATTAAGTGAAAGAGTTTGATCCATACGTAAAATATAGCTGATTTAACTAATTTTGGTCAGCGATGCTTTGTTGTTGTTATTGTTGTTTTTTTCAAAAAAATTTTTTTTAACTTTAGAGTATTGAAAAATGTGCTTTCGATCGTCTCGATCTCGTGGGGCTAACTAGTCAGAATTTAATCGGAATGAATCGAGACAGTTTGAATACCCACGTGCATCCAAAAATAAATAAATAATTGATGACAATGTACATAAACTCTGTACCATTAATTGCATGATGTATTGAGATCCGAGAAACATGGTTGCACTACGTGTATTTAGAAGAATCCAATGACGAGATTAATGCATAGCACGCACCACGTGATTCTTGTGGGTAGGTCAAATTGCCATCCTTAACTGCTACATATACATCTATTAATTAATTAATACATCACTTGCAGGATCGTAATGATACTAAAAAATTAAACAAAATATTTATTTGGACTTATTAAAATATTTTATTCAAAAGATACTTTTAAATAAAAAGATCTAATTACTTTCATATTTAAAATCAATACACATAAAAATATTTATATCCTTTACCTCTTCATTATTACAATCGCCACCGATTGTGGTTGCCGACCACCATCATCTAGTGCACACTTTCATTTGCTCTCTCCTCGAATTAGTACAAACCCCCACTCAACTCTCACATCTCTCGCTCCCTCGGCCACCATGCTCTCTCTCTCTCTCTCTCTCTCTCTCTCTCTCTCTCTCTCTCTTTAGCGCAATCTTCTCTCGGTCAAACCTTACTTTTAGCAAGTTATAGATGCGTTACTCAAATCAAGTTATCGTTAATCAGGATTAGTCATTAACTTTTTTTTTTAATAACCGTATACTTTGGGTATCTAGTCCCACTAGTCTTGAGGTTACAGAAAGAAATCATCAGTGGCTCAATGTTTAGTTATCGTGTGGAATCGCACTCGAGATCATGTTTTAATCCATACAATTTCTTCTCGCTCTTACCACTAAGCCATATCGGTCCGTACTAGACACACTAATTTATCATCCCAACAAATCACTTCTTTTTAATGTAACTCGAATTATTGGCGTATGAACAAAACCAACATGTTGGGTTGGGGATGATTCATTTTGGCTGGTCCGGTCTTTTCATGACAGCTTAGTTCCCTTGTCTGGACTGCTCGTCCATACTTGTTGTGTTGTGTTTCTTCATCACGTTCAATGTGCTTTTCGAGAAGATATTCAAGTGATGTGGTCAATCCTTGACCATCCACGTGTCAATATCAGCAGCCACCACGTCCCCTCCTCTGCGCTCATCATTATTACTCCTTCTTGTCATTTTTATCATTTTGTCGTATTCAAACACCTCAAATTATTATTCCCTCCCTAACCACAAAAATGTAAAAAATAAAAATAAAAAAAATAAAAAATCAAAGTACTTACTTGTAGCGAGTATTCAGCAGTGGATCACTTTAGCATTATACAATTATTATCATTCCCTCTTTGACTCCTTTTCGCTGTATTCGTCCTATTTTTTGAAATTTTTTAAATCTAATAAATATTTCATATTAAAAAATCAAGAAATCATTAAATATGTCGTTTCCAATTCTATATATCCATTTTTTTTACATTATATCCATAATAAATAAATTTAATTAAGAGAGAATAATTTAACCTTGTTATAAAATTTTAATGGTGAATCAATAATGATCTTTTGCAAAAAAATGTGACATATTGTGAACTGGATGGAGTGATTTATTAATAGATCCAACATGTATGTGTTGGTTGTGGGTGTTCATGAAACCCAACAACATTATCCATTTATTAATGTGTACTGAACTATAGTAAAGGTTTTTTTTTTTTTTTTTTTATTTATGGTGTCGGTGGTTACCCTTGATTATTTTACAAAAAATACATCTCAATTTATAATACATGTATCCAAAAATTAAAAGATTTGATTTTGTAACTTCAATAAGGCGAAAATAAATAATTAATAAGTTTCAACCACTACATCAAGACATCATTCTGCAAAAAAAATATTTGAAAAAAAAAAAATCTTACTTTGATTAGGTGCAATGACAAACTCCCTTTTAAATTTATTTTAATAAATGGTTCAGTTTTAAAAATACACCCATTAATCCTTCTATATACTCTTCCCAACTATTGTATAATTTCCAAGGGTTTCATAGTCCAATAACAAAAGAAGTAATTAAGCCATATCATACATAAATGAATAAATGTTGTCTTTCTATGATTCATTTTTAGGTTAACACATCCTTGAAATCATCCTAAACATCTTAGAAGGATTAATATGCAAATGTTTGAAAAAAAAAAAAAAAAAAAAAAAAAAAAAAAAAAAAAAAAAAAACTAATGACATTCAATGCATTTTTATTACGGCAATTGATTCTATGTTTGGCACCGTATTCGAGTCATTGATGATTAATGAAACCTATACTTAAATTCCAAAAAAAAAAAAAATAATAACTACATTAACATTGCATACAATTTATTTCCAATTTTGATGACATTGCAGGGCCTTGCATGAGAAAGAAAAACGACCAAAAGGAGGATTAACAAGAACTCAGTTCTTCCTTGTTGCCTTCACCTGCAGCTTTGCTTACTACATCTTCCCTGGCTACCTCTTCCCCATGTTAACTTCCCTATCATGGATTTGCTGGATTTTTTCGAAATCCGTTTTGGCGCAACAGTTAGGATCGGGGCTCCGTGGGCTAGGAATCGGAGCAATCGGACTAGACTGGTCTACGGTATCGTCATACCTCGGAAGCCCGCTCGCGAGCCCATGGTTCGCCACTGCCAATGTTGCAGCAGGCTTTGTATTCATCATGTATGTCTTGACACCTATTTTTTACTGGCTCAATGTGTACAAGGCTAGAGCATTCCCCATATTCTCCGACGGGCTTTTCACAACGGCCGGACAGAATTATAACATCTCGAGCATTATCACCGACAAGTTCACACTCGATGTCGCAGCTTATGACCGCAAAGGGCCTCTTTACCTCAGTACTTTCTTCTCCATGACTTATGGAGTTGGCTTTGCAGCACTTTCAGCCACCATTGTTCATGTCATCTGTTTTCATGGCAGGTAATTTAGTTTTAGTGAGTGTATAGATGCACATAAATCTGAAAATTCTCTTTAGATTGAAAACAAGGTTTGCTAATGATTCTACTTTTGTGTGATATGATGATGTAGAGAAATATGGGATCAGAGTAAGTCAGCTTTCAAAGAGAAGAGAATTGACATTCACACAAAACTAATGAGCAAGTACAAGCAAGTACCAGAGTGGTGGTTTGTGTGCATCCTCATGGTCAACATTGCCGCGACCATCTTCACTTGCGAATACTACAAATCTCAGCTTCAGTTGCCATGGTGGGGGGTTTTACTTGCCTGCGCCATCGCCTTTTTCTTCACTCTTCCCATCGGTATCATCACGGCCACCACAAATCAGGTCATTCCCTTCCTCCAATCCAATTCAATCCTGTAGTACCTTGACAAGAGAGAGCATATTAAAAATGTGAGCTCCTACACATTAATATAAACCTGATATATGAAATGCTTGTTTGATCTGTTTTGAAAAAAATAGACACCAGGATTGAACATTGTAACTGAGTACATCATAGGTTACCTCTACCCCGGCTACCCCGTAGCGAACATGTGCTTCAAGGTGTATGGATACATCAGTATGAGCCAGGCGATAACCTTCCTTCAAGACTTCAAGCTCGGTCACTACATGAAGATTCCTCCGCGAACAATGTTCATGGCACAGGTTTACAATCAGCTCACTTTCCTCTTCAATGTAAAATAAATAAGTCAAGTTTGATTTCACCTCAAACTGTTTGAATTCGATCAGGTGGTGGGAACCCTCGTGGCCGGGCTAGTGTACCTGGGAACAGCGTGGTGGCTCATGAGCAGTATCAGTGACATCTGCAACACCTCGCTGTTGCCTCCGGACAGCCCTTGGACATGCCCTTCTGATCATGTTTTCTACGACGCATCTGTCATATGGGGACTGATTGGCCCGCGAAGAATCTTTGGAGATCTTGGTACATACAAGGCTGTGAACTGGTTCTTCCTAGGAGGTGCAATTGCACCTGTTTTAGTCTGGTTTGCTCACAAGGCCTTCCCAGACAAGGAATGGATCCGGCTTATCAATATGCCGATCCTGATAGGTGCGACAGGTAATATGCCCCCCGCGACGGCTGTGAATTACATTAGCTGGATCATTGTGGGCTTCCTCTCTGGGTTTGTGGTTTATCGGTACAAGCACGATTGGTGGCAAAGACACAACTATGTGCTCTCTGGTGCTCTTGATGCTGGTCTAGCCTTCATGGGAGTTCTGCTGTACATGTGCTTGGGGTTGGAGGGTATCAGCCTCAATTGGTGGGGCAGTCAGTTAGATGGGTGTCCCTTGGCTTCATGTCCTACAGCTAAAGGAGTGATTGTGGAAGGTTGCCCAGTTTTCTGATCGAGGCATTTGATCACGAAACATATGAAATCGGCACCTATTATGCAGCGATTTCATAATTCTTGGAATCTAATAGCTTCTCTAAAATTCAAATGAAGTTTCATAACACATCAAATCCATTTCAATGTGCCATGGGGAAGCTATCTTAAGCCTAATTGGAATTGTCAGAACTTTCAGTTCATAAACTGACTTCCCAAAAAATCGATAAAAAGTTTGGACTTTGCAAGGGAAAATGTAACGATTGAAAAGAGTACCAGTTCAATTGATCTTGTACAGTTTAAAATAAGTCAAAATGTTTCACGATACAAAAGCGAATGTTATTTAAAACTTAAACCTTTATGCTCGAATACAACTTGATATCAAAGACAAGAACTATGAAATGTACAATAAATAAACTTAGACAGATACTTGCAAAAAAAAAACAATTGACATCCCCCCTTGCTCAACCAACAAGAGGTTATACGTTTATTATCCACCTTGTTACCTTTACAAAATATCTAATATTCCTTTAGTCCCATACGGGCCACGCAACAGACATAGATACAATTCACCACACTTTTTTTTTTTAATCTATGAAACTTATCATCCCTATATATGGACTCTACATAAGCCATGATGATGGACAAAAGAAATTAATTTTATTTAACCTAAAAAAAATAGAAGGCAATTCTTATACAAGAAATGATAAATAAATGAACAAGGATTGACTTCTTGATTTCGAAAAGAGTAAAAAGCTCAAGCATCTAAACTATGAGTTGGAGAAACCAGGAAGCATTTTTTTTATTTACTATTCTTCAGCTTTGAGGCTTGAGAAAAACAAATCAACCTTCCTTTGTGCTGACAATTATCAAGCTAATATACAGAAAGAAATCAATTGAAAAAAGAAAGAAAAAGAATCACCTGCAATCTCAATAGAGTGTTGTCGAAATGAAAAATAATCCACGATCATGCAATTTATACTTTCTTTTTGAGTGAAGTTCGACATCAGGTCTTCTAAGTTCTAGCCAGTAAACTTGGTCCAGATGGGGAGATAGATATTTCAGATGCGCTTTAGAATGGAAGATTAAGATATCTTTCCGTTTCTTTCACCAAATCTATTGAAACATTTGAAGTTCAAGGAGTTGCCACATGTCACTGTAATTAGTTCAAGGAGCTGCTTTTAGAAATATGAAGATTGGGCGTGGAGAATATCCATGAGCAAGTATTCTTGCAGCCAAAGACTTCATAGAACTCGTTCCCCTCTGAGTTATATCGACCAAACGCATCTGTGCTACAGATCCATACTTATGTTTCAATTCAAAAATCCTAAATATTCTCTCTAAAGCTTCAAGAGCCTTCTCCTGCAAGCTGATGGAAGAGCAGCCTAGCAGTTTTATGATTGCATCAATAGCATTTGCATCATCAAGCACCTTGCAACCACTTTGCAATTTTTCTCCATCAATTAGTGTCAAAAGCGCCAATAGTGAAGCCTCACAAGCTCCAAGGTCAGGCTCCTTAAGCACTCCGACAAGGGGTGCCACTGCATTAGCCTCCACGAGGCAATATGATGATTCCACCACACAGATGCCCCTATGCACTGGGCAACCAATTTCGCGGGATGCTGAGCAACACCAAAATCGACCACGTCCATCTATTGGCCGACTAAGCTCTGTTGAACTCCTTGAAAACTGGGCAAGCGAAATAGCTGCATGCTGCTTCGTCAAAGCAGTTCCATGATAGCAATTGCAGTAGAACTGGAATAATACCAATTCTGGCTGCATTCCTTTGCCATTCAAGGTTTGTTGGAACAGTAAAACGGCGTAAGGATCCCACAGCATTTTCTATAAGTTGGTTTCTAGATAAGCCATTACCATCTTTTAGAATCTTGAAAATGATTGGAAGCACCCCACCATCAAATAGCCATTGAGTTATCTGGCCTTCAGGGAGGTTACTGATGATACCCATTGCAGCTGTGATTTCTTCCACATCATCCGAAGTGGTCATGATCTTTAATAAAGTCTCGATGCAAGTTTGACCGACATGCTCTGACAAAATGCTGTCACTTCCTTCCTCTGACAAGCAATAGAACAACTTCACAGCATTTGCCCGTACAGCATTGTCACTCTGCTCACACAGTAGAACCAGTACCGGGATGGCTGTCTGCATATTATGCAAGTTCATCGAAATAATCAGAATCAGAAATGTAACTAAATTAGTTCAAATGATAGTACTCTTTGAGTTCCAAAAATTATGAAAATTAGATAAACAACACAAAATAAAACGTTACACGTCATGCACAAATGATCATTGGCATTTCAAGTGCAAGGCTGCTAACTATATAAATCAAGAGAGCATTTTATACTTAAGGGGAGCACATTTAGGTTGGCAGGCACACCTACTAATATTTCTCACATCCAAAAACAAACAACGGAAGGAGCAACAAATACACGTGTATGTATGCTTGAATGGAAAAGCATTGCTCGATTTGTGAATCTACTAACCACCATCTGAAGTTCTGATACAACAACAACATAGCCTCAGTCCCAAATTAACTAGGGTCGACTACATGGACCAAACTTTTCCATTGTGCTCGATTAAGTGCAATTGATGGTGAGCTTTGCAAACCATTTAAATCCCTCCTAAGTAATGCATCCCATGTTAACTTTGGTCTACCCCTACCTCGTCGAATTTCTACGGTTTCTATTGAGTCAAGTTTTCTAGTTGGGGCATTTGTAGGCCGTCTTTGCAGGTGACCAAACCATCGCAACCGCCATTCCCTAATCTTTGTATCAATTGGTGCTACTCCTACTTGTCTTTAAATTTCTATATTTCTTATTCGATCTTTACGAGTTTTACCACACATCCACCTAAACATCCTTATTTCTGCTACGTTCACTTTATGTAATTGCTGTTGCTTTACCGCCCAACATTCACTTCCGTAAAGCATAGCAGGCTTAATTGCGGTCCTATAAAATTTTCCTTTTAACTTAGTAGGAACATTTCGATCACAAATCACCCCTGTTGCACTCCACCATTTCTTCCATCCAGCTTGAATTCTATGTGTGACATCATTCTCAATGTTACCATCATTTTGTATGATTGATCCTAGGTATCTAAAGTAGTTTACCTTAGGAACTTCTACTTCCCCTAATTTTACCACACCATCATCTCGATGTCTAGTGTTTCCAATTATAGAGAAGCAGTTCTAACTGTTTTTCTACCTGACTGGTTCCCTCCTAAGGACAATGATACTTCACCGATGATGATGCAGCACTATGTACAAACAAAAGGGAGAAAAATCAACTGTAAGAAGTCCACACCTGTCTTATCTTAGACTTAATGTCCGCTGCCGAGGGACCTCGGCACATGGCATGAAAGATCTGAAGTATGCATTTCTGTACATTAGGTGGAGTCAAATTGATTAAAGAAAAAAGCTTGAATATGTCATCATCATTCTCTAACAATGGAGCCTCAATCTGACCAGCTTCATCATTTGTCGTCGATATGGCAATGTTCATGATTATGACTGCGGCAAGTTCCCGAAGACTTGGGCATGATGTACTTCCATGGTATAGGAGGTCAAGCAGTGCACCCATTGCCCCTTCTCTAATTATCCACAAGCCATTCTGCGGTACAGTTGAGAGACTCTGAAGAGCTCTAGCAGCAACCAACTTCATCTCTATGTCAACATGTGAGACCAACCGAATTAGAGGATCCAAGACCCCACTTTCAAAAAGAACCAATTTATAGTAATCACTCAACTCCATTTCAGCTAAAGTTTTTGTCATGATCATTTGAACATCTTTCGAACCTGCGATTACACATATGTAGCAAGTTTTTGTTATAAATAACGAAACCACTTGACCTCTAAATTGACCTCTAAAGAAAGAAAGGACTGTGCCAAAGCATCTGGGTGCATGAAATTTGTTCATAATAATATATATTAAAAAATACAGCACATCTTCTACCAACGAAAGATACAGCACATCAACCCTTCATAATGATGCAAGCCTCTAAAACTTTCTTTGTTGTACAAAAGGATATGAATAAGATAAACAAAATTCCATCTGAACAAGTTCAAACTTTTCTCTGCAATCACCACCTCATTTACTAAATAAAAGCCACAATGTGCAATGTGCAATGTGCAATGTGCTAGCTAGAATTATAATCCAAAGAAACAAAGAAAGATTATATCCTTTGCAATATAAAATTGAATGAATCCATAAAAAATGAAAGGAAAAAATCACATAAAGTTTTCATAATTGATCCCAAATCATACTTTTACTCTATGCTATCAACAGAAATGTGATAGCCTGCAGGATTGAGCGAAGTAGCAGCTTTTTATTATATAATTTCCTATTTCGCTCCACCAATCCTCCACATACAGCCTACTGTTCACTATGATTATGATGCAACTTCAAAGAAAAGTCAGCATTTTTTTTCTGGAAAAGAATACACAAATGCAGCAGATTAACCGAGTAAAACAAATCAGCTAACCAATAAATGGCCAGTGATTCGAAACCAAGTGATAATATTATCCCCTTCACATTCATAGTTTATGAAATGAAACAACAAATTGCTCTCAAATGCAAGAAATCCACCCAATGCATAAAAAAGGGCATCCACCAAACAATATAATTTCTTTGTAGCCAATGAAGGTCAGTTTGATTCTGAAAATACCTGAAGAAAGACGCTGCAACAAAGGTTTGAAATAATTAGCTTTTGCCATTAGAATAACATTTTCATCATGCACGGCTAGATTCTCCAGGAGATCTTTTGCATCACTGGCAGCTTGAGAATCGTTGTTGCTGCTTAGCATTGTTACAAGCAGGAAGACACATCCCTGGATCTTACCAATGTAATTACATATCCTTTCGTTTTTGGAAAGTTCCAAGAGCAATGCAACTGCCAACTTACTTTCTCCTATACGACGCGCAAGAAAGCGAGCAATAGAATCAATGGCGTCATGGACTTCCATAATCTTTACCTAACATGTAAATATAACAGTTTAATGGTAAGATCACCCGAAATTCAAAAACTATCTGACCGAAGGCTGCTAGGTTTTGTTAATAGGAGAGTATGGGCAATCAGCATTCCTGCTTAGTTGGAAAGTGTGCAACAAATGGACAAGATCAAGTGCACAGACTCTTTTGGGAACTTGGTAAAATTATATGAATACATAGTATGGTTCGCAAAGCCTAAGAGTTTTGCTAATGATAAAGTCAGGATCTCCTCGAGAGAATGAGGAATTTTCTTTTTGAATTTTATAGAGCACTACCATTGAGTATGGAAGCTATTATGCTACTGTGTGAACAGAAGTAGCAACTATGTAAAGAAAAGCAGGGCTTATAGTAGTTGTAATGATCTTCTAGATGCCAAACTTTCCCAATTCATGACTAACAGAGGTTGAGGTTGACATTTACTAAAAAAGACATAAAAGATACCTTATTATCATCACCGTCCTTCGCTAAGAGGTAAAGAAGAGCCAAAGCCCGGTTCCTTATTTCTCGGTTTTTTGAAACAAGAAGTTGAACAAGAACTGGAATGTAATTTTCAAGCACCACCCATTCCCGGTACATTTCTCTCTCTTCACAAAGTTCTTGCAACTGTCCCAGAGAATCAATCACTTCTTTCTCCTCATTTGAAGAGAGTTTAGCTTTCATCGATGCAATTGTGATCATTGTATTCCTATCCTTCCATTCTGCAATTGACTTGCGCAGAGCTTTGTTAGGCTGCAGTGTCGCTGAGTTTAAAGGAGTTGCTGTCAGAGGACACAAGTTGTTCCCTTCTGCAAACCACTTCTCTATCGCACTTCTCTCAAATGTCTGACCAGAGGATGTTTCCACAGGGTCAAACATGACTTCACCGGTAATAGGACAGTAAAATGAGTCGAGAGGATCCAGCGGTTGATTACCTAAAGAGTTCCTCTTGTTGAAATACTTTGATACTTTCTCCTCCGGAGACAATGCAGCATCTGCTCTTCCAAGCAATGCAATGATCTGATCCATCTGTATTGCCTCAGCTAGGTTCTTCCTCAATAGTGTCTCTTCTATTTCCTTCTTAAACTCTTCGAACTCCTTTTGAGTTCCGCCCTTTCAGTTGAAATCCCAACAGCTTCAGCAATGAGGATCAACAGCTGATTCGCATACGACCGATCAAAATTTCTCTCCATAATCCCCGTATCAATTTTAGCCAATATTTCCTCCTCAGCTACTGTTGCCCTAAATTCAGCTTCAAGCATACTTTTACTCAGCTCGTTGATCTCTTCCTTTATACCGGAAGAAATATCCAACGAGGCTAAAGGGATTAGGCTTAGCGCACGGCTAATTTCCCTAGTGATATCCTCCAAGCGCTTGACAATCTTACGACAATTAATCAAGAGAAACACCCTATTCTTCTTACTGCAATCCGAAGTTAACTGTTTCGCAGCATTGATCTCCCGTTCAAGAATTTCAACAACATTGTTCAAGCTCTCATTCTTAAAGGAAATCGTGCTATTCAACTCATCAAGTACAGGAATTATCCTCTCCAAGTAAGCCGAAAGCTCCTCGAAACTCTTCTTCTCAATCAAAACATCCTTAGCTGCACGCACAGTCGCGACTATGCTCTCTACAAGCTGAGACAGCGCTTCCGAAGCCGGAAGAAGCGCCGCAGTTACAACAATGTCCTTCACCATCTTGCCATTTATGCCAAATCCCACTAAAGTAAAACCAAATCCAAAACTTAACCTCTATGAACTCCTCAAACACATAATTCAACCAAATAATGAACATAAACTACAGAATTCAAAATCCCAAAACCCTAACAAACATAAATCAACTTTTCCCTCCATTACACTCAAAATTTCAGGATTTCAGAACTCAAGAGCTTTCAGATTATTCTAACATGATCATGAAACAACAAAAAAAAAACCCTAATTGGTACACATTCACTTGAATCACTCCTACATTCAACAATCACTCAAAAGCTCAAAACCCTTTTTCGAGTACATCAAAAAAGGGGAACTGACCTCGAAATTGGGGGAAATCTCAGATGAAACACCTGATCATGAACACCTCCGAAATCCCCAAAACCCTAAATTGAGCTTCAAATTCATTCAAATTGAACTTGAAATCAAGATTTTCAAGCAGAGATTCTGCTCGAGCTGAACAGGGATTGACATTGGAAGAGTAATGGCTCAAAAGCCCTAAAAATCAATGCAAAGTGAGTGGGAAAATTGAATCTTTTTAGGGTTTTAGAGAAGAATTTGTTGAGTTTTGTGAAGAAGATTGAAGAGTGAATGAAAATTATAAGAGTTTTGGCAGTCGTCGCCTGCGTTGACTGTAAAAATGGACTCGCACTGTCTCTTCGCGGAGAACCGTTGATCTGCTTCGGGATTGGGAGTGTGAGATCTAGTGAGGTTTTTATTCATGTTAGTTATTGTTAACGGTGGATTGGGAGTTTCGTGTATTGGCCGGCAAAGGCACGTGACTGACCACACGTCCTGCTCAGGTTTGCTTCCACACATTCTCTCATGACAAAGAGGGATCAAGTCAGCCTCTTGTTACTGTGGCAGAAACCCGGGTCCGGACGGATTTTAGTCTAGACAATCCCTACTTTAAAGAAGTATATGCATTGTTCAGACTCGCTCGATTTTATATTTGGATAAGTTTAACTTGTTTAGACTGATCTGTTTAAGATTCGGATCGGGTTGTCTAATTGTTAGGATTTGTCGTAATCTCGAAAACTTAGTTCTTATATTAAAGCCTCTTCAAATGTGAGAGTATACAAATATAATATAAATCCCAATTGATATAAATTGAAAAAATAATGGAAAGTCTCAACAAATGTTGCAAATTATAAATCATTGCAACTTTAGTAAATTACTCATGTAACTAATATATTTAACATAGAAACAATTGTTAAAGTATAGAAAAAAATTAAAGTTTAATTCATTTCAAAATTAAAGATATCTTTAATACATTGATATATATATTAAAGTAAATTAATGTTTTTAATATAATTATTAGGTGTTAATTGTCCAAAAAATTCTTTTATCATTAAAAGATAAATAAAATTTGGGAAGGGTTCGGGTTGAGATGAGTTTACAAGGTCTTGTTCAGATCCAACTTACTTTTAAATTCGAACAAAAAGCCTTTGTTCAGACCCGATCCAATTTTATTAAAACATTTTTCAAACCTTTTTATTATGTGTTGAACAAAATCAAATCGACGGATATAGATAATAAATTGTCGAGCCCTACAGAACAAGCAAAATCGAAAATGCGGTTGTCAGTGTCCGTGATATACATGCATCCACCCTAATGTGAAAATTAATAGATGTCAACACATGCATGATGGTTGTGTGTGAATGTATTGGAGCACATGCAACAACATTTTCCATTTACAAGGAGAATATATAGTTCGATTAATATGAAGGAAGTTATATGACCTAAGATACACTCATTTCAGTTGAAATTGTTAACTAGGACAATATTGCCTTCCAAGAAGGCAGGATCGAGTTTAGTTCATCAAAACAATGGATCAAGTTTTTTTTTTTTTGTCCTCATTTTCTAGAGAAAGATCTTTCTCTTTTTCTTGTTTCTTTTATGTAGCCCCATCTCACCTCCCTTTTGTTCTCATACCCCTTTGAACCACCCCCGGCCACCACCATTGTGCATGGATCTATGATCACCATCACTGTTCCCCTTCCTTTCTTTATTTTCCATTGCGCCTTTGTTTTCCTTCTTCTACTTTTTTGGGCAGCATTCCGTCTAGATGTTGAGTTTGTTGTTGCTTCTCGGCGAGGTCACAGCCGATGGCCATTTCTCCAAGGTCTTGGTCTTGGAGAAGAAGATGGAGAGTTAAGGTTTGGGTCTTTGCAATCAATGAAGTCATCTAAAAGGATAAAAGACCATTGGCAACGAGTCGCTTGTGGCGGGGAGTGGTCAATGGCGGCGGTTTTTAATGGCACAACAGTGTTCCATCCACTCCTCAAATTTTTCTCTATTTAGATCAAGATTCTAGTGTTTTTGTTATGTATTTTTATATATTTTCCCCTAAGTGCAGCTTGTCGTCCTCGTTGTCAAGGTAGTTGTCCCCATTGTCGGGGTGGTTGTCACTGCCTTAAGGTTGGGGTTGGGGTCGCACTTTAGCGTGCGCGTTGTCAGAATTTGTTACATGCTTCACTATTGTAAGATTTATTTGTAATAGATGTTTGTCCAATTAGACTAAAAACACCTCAATACAAAATTTTACAAATCACTTTGACAAAAAAAAAAAAAAAGAGTCCTCCAAATTTAAATTGATTCAACATGAGTCCAATACCCATTAATTAGGAAGAGTTTTGAATGGTTTAAAAAGTTCACCATCAATTATACTTAATCGAGCATAATGGAAGAATTTGATTTATATAGCCGACCTTGATTAATTTGAGACTGAAACTATGTTGTTGTTGCTGTTGATTCAAAATGAGTCCGAAGCCCAACTTTGCTTGACATTCTCACTTGAGATGCTTTCACATGATTCACGTACTTTAGTGTTTGGATTGTGGAATAAATTAGAGCCTTACGTCGATTAAGTGCGACTTCATAAAAAAATATTTAAATTGTAGTTCTCTCTCCAAATTTTACCTCTTTCTAAATAGTACCATTAAGCGTGCCTTGAATTAAGTGTTTGAAAGACTTCAATTTTGTTTGACAAACGCAAACTAGCTTCTTTCAAAATAGTTGTGTTTTACCATCATAAACTAGTCAACTAAATTATTTTTAAAACTAATTAACCCTAAACTTTGGTTGGCATAGGAGTTTAGTTTCTACATTATCAAGCTACTAATTTTTCAGCTTTCTGCTAAATTATAAGTTTCACAAACAAAAGCCTCGCACCTCATGACTTAATTGAAGGGACATAATTAGCAAACTGATAAAAGTGGGGTAATCTTTTCTTAAAAAGGATCAAAAGTGGAAACATAAAGATTAATAAAGTTAAACAAGTATTAACATAAACAAACACACAAATCTCTATGAATTAAAACATTGCACACTTTCCAACAACATTTCAAAAACTAAAGACTCATAATTAATTTATTCTTCAAATATATTTGAAAAAAATGAATCTGAACAAACATACACCTCATAAAAAAAAAATTAAACTCTCTGCCGACACAACCATACCTTCAATTAAAATACCATATATTCATCACCAAAAATAATAGAAAAAAAATTAAAAAAAAAAAAACTCCCCACTTGATTTTCTCCAATTAATTCAATTTCCAACACTCAACCTCCCAAAAAAACTCAATTTCAGATTGAGAAGTACAAGAATGACACAACATGTTACACCACAAGACATATTGGCTCACAAGAGTCATTCATGCGTGCCGGATGTGAGCATACACAGATCCTAATGCATAATACGAGGGTTTAGGTTGCATGAAGGGCTTTTGTCAGCCAATGTGTCTTGTGGCGTGACATTGTTGTTGTCATTCTAGTATTTTCCTTTTTGAGAATGGGCACCCCTCAATTTTCTTGAATTCCACACATTATATGATCAATGCAAGGATTGTAGAAGCAATAAAAGATGCAAATATTAATGAATAAGAAGATCTAAGAAATGCAGATGAAGAAGGTGAAGTGATGTTGGATGCAGGAATGGACCCAAACACAGTTGGGTATGAAGGAGCAGCACTGTTTGGCATTGTTGAAGATGGAGAATTTGATGGAGATAGAGCAGACCCATCTCCAGACAACACTGAAATCTCTAGTTTCTGCCCTTTTAAGCAATGTTGATAGTCTCCACTAGTGAAGTAAAACTTCCCAGGTGATGTGATGTTGAAGAGAGAGTTTCCATCACCCATGTAGAGTAATGGGTCTTTTGTGTTGCATGCCTTGAATGACTGTTCCGTGACTTGAATCACTGAGTCCTGGCTTGGTGGGTAGAGGAACACTGAGAGCACAAAAACAAAGATTGGATCATCAATGTTAGTGAAAATGTGAAGCACTGCCAATTACACAGAAAATCGTAAGAATAGTCAGACTCGCCTGCATTTGGATGCCTGTGGATATCAAAAGAAAAAATGTGGAAAAATAAGATGGGTATTTGTGATTAAGACTTACATAGAGAGTCTCCAAGCTTGAAGTTGTGGTATTTGGACCAATAGGTGTAGACATGAGGATTTGCTGCAGTGGGGATCCCCCAAGCATCCAAGTCTCCAACTTTGTATTGGTAGCAGATCACTTTATAGATGTGAAGTGATACTAGAAGTGGAAATGCAAAGAAGATATGATGTTTTGGGATTCTAAGAACACCCATCTTTCTCTCTTCTGTTTCTCTTCTCTTAGTGGGTCTTTTCTTAAATCTAGATGAATGAGGAAGCCAACTATTGGGTTGAGATCTGAACCAATGTTCAACTAGCTAGACAAGAATTTAATAGAGAAAATTAAGGAGTGGTGAAATGACCTTATTGACCCCTAATCTAGATTTACACATTTTGGCTTATAAAACATGCCCTTCAAACTAGTAAAAAATAAAAAAAGAAAAGAAAAGAAAAAACCTTCAAGGAAAGTCATGTAAAACCTGTTAAAGTGCATTAAATTGACTAGAGTGGAGGAGCTTGATCCATGTAACTGATCTAACTAATTTGGGATGAAGGCTTTGTTGTTGTTGTTTATAAAAGACAAGTAACCTACTTTGAGCACCGACCCAATCGAATGTCGTGCAATACACGTTGAGATGTGTGCATGCACATCTCGAAGCAAAATGCACAACATCCGACTAGGTCGATGTCCAAAGTGAGTTACCCAAGCTTTCTCCAAAAAAAAAATATATATATGCTCATCAATAGACTCAATACAAGTGAAATAAGAACCTTATAATTGGCATCAACATTTCTAGGATCTTTGATTAGTTTAAAGGACAATTTAAATGCATAGAGTTGTATGTAGATATCTCTCTAGTGTCATAACTGGATGAGGTCTTACTTTTCTTAATATTCAAGCTCAAACTCGAGAACTCTAATTAAACGGGTTGACGTAACTGCATATTACTATGTATATAATTTTGTTAAGAGTAGCTAAACTGCAAGGTCAAATTGGTAATTTAGATACCGAATCAGGGAAGAGTCAATAATTTGCATTTGGAGCACATGGGCCAGTTGGATGGCACTGGAAGAGGACTGGAGGTGAGGTTTAGGCTACTAATTGTATTGGTTTTTGAAGCACTGTCATGTGGGAAGGCATGAAGACAACACAGGCATCTGTGCCTGTGCCCTCTCACTCATGGGCTCTCTCATGCATCTTTATCTGCTCAGACCTCAGAAAGTCCTGCTTTATTCCATTAAGGAAACATCCATGTGATTCATTAGATAAAACAACTGTTTAGAGGACACAAGGAAAAAAAAAAAAGCTAGGATGAGCTTTTCGGGACACCAGAATAGACGCTCGGTTATTGATGTCTAATCATTACATATCAATTTATGTGCGCACAAACATCGATGTAGAAATCAATAGACGCCAATAATCGGGTGTCTCAAAACGAATTACCAAATCATTTTTCAAAAAATATACAATGTTGGTTCCTCAAACATATGAGAGAGTAGTCGGTTTGTAACTATGAAGTTTATTTCAACACCATCGATCAAGTTGAGCCGTTGAAACTTGATGTCCCTAATTAGAGGTCTCAATTCCGAGCTTTGAGCCTTTTGAGTATGGAAAGAATTACAAAATTAGGAGACCTCAACCCATAAAGATAGGTCCTATAAATCGGTCCAGACTAGTCGAGGTAGTCCATCTACGATACTAGGCGGGGGCCACCAAAAATAAATTGTGTTTAAACAAAATCAAAATATTTATTGGTAATTATAAACTTGATTATCTAAGACAGAAATCACAACCTGACATCAATGCAGATGAATTCTGTTCAAGGAAAATATTACCATGTGATTGATCCTTCAAAAGAAAAACTGAGGCCTAACAGTCTCAGCAAAAACAAAGTTCCCAACTGTGACCATCTTCAAAGAAAAATATTTCACAATGTCATAAACACCTGCAGTCCTGCAAGAAAAGAAAATCTGCAACATACAATGAGAGAACCCTGGTAATCACAGAGAATTCAAAATCAATGTCAAATAAATTGACCACAAAAGAGGTGCATCAGATGGATAGTAAGCAATAAGCATAATCAGATTAAGAATATATTATTGTACCAATTAAATCCAATGAAGACCAAGCATGGTCATGTGCTAAGACAAATTGGCAGAAGAAGCATACAAGAGTGATATTGATTCGGCTCATCGTCGCGCATTTACTTAATGAAAATGAGATTGATGAACCGGATCGATATCACGCCATGTCTACCTCTCAAGATCATCTATATTTCAACATTTTCCTTTTTTGACATCTGCCTTAAAAAGAGTTTATAAGCAAAGCAGTAAAGGATGAACATGAGGATCACAAAGAATGGCAAAGTCGAGATTCTGCGTCCAATGTTTCTGAGGATATATATATATATATATATATATATATATTTATATATAAAAGACACAATGATATAGTGTGCATAGATATGGAATCAAGACTTTGGAATCCAACCACCTAACGCTCTTCGTTGTTTAGCAAACTTTATACTTAATTAGAAAATCCACAGCTGGCCATTGAACTGGGCCAATAGGCATGAATGTTGCATCACCATCATCGATTAAACAATGGCAAAAGCATTTTCATGCTAATGAATGAATGGAACAAGCTCAATCCATAATACAAAAAATGCTCTCTTACTTGGTCAATGAAACAAACATCCAAAAGTTTTGATTTTGATTAATGAAGGAAAGTCAGTTTAGCTAATATTACAGTTTCTGCATCACAACAAAAAGGGCAAATTTATACAAACCTGTAATGGCCTTATTAAAAAAGTTATGATAGTGTGTCAAACTATTCAAATTCTACAAAATAGGTAAGAAAATTCAGATGGGCCCTCATGTTTTCATTTCTTTTATATGTATGCCCAAAATTTGAAAAAGCTTTGATAAGCTCCAGACAGAAAAGACACCAAGGGTGCTCAATTGAATATTTGTAATTTGATTTGTTTAATGGACTCATGGTTCATATGGCATTGAACAATTGCTTTAGTGCCTCTCCTAGGCTTTCTTTTTTTACAGTCAAAGAGACCATTTCTCCCAAGCCATTACATGAAGCTCTGACCCTTTTCTCGGATCAGGCTACTAAGTGGAACAGAGAGGTTTTCGGTAATATCTTTCACCGGAAGAGGCGAATTTTGGCACGCCTGAGGGGGATTCAAAAGGCATTTGAGACTCATATATCGGGGAATCTCCTTCTGTTAGACAAAGAACTCCGTATAGAACTTGAAAATATCTTACTTCGGGAGGACTTACTATGGCACCGAGAGCCAATGCGGATTGGTCTATGTAGGTGACAGGAACACTACGGTCTTCCATAGACGGGTCAGTACAAGAAAGAGACGAATGCGAATTCTTGGGCTTTTTATCTCGTCAGGGACTTGGTGTGAAGACCAGACTATATTGGAACAGGAAGCTCTCTCATTCTTCCGTGAGGTCTATAGAGGTGACTCTTCCAATGGCTTACCATATGATATTCGAAATAAATTTCCACCTATCCCACTTCCTTTGTCTACTGCTATGAGTAGACCTGTATCAGATGAGGAAGTTCGGACTACTGTTTTGGCAATGTCTCCTAATAAAGCACCTGGAATTGATGGGATCCCGACATTCTTCTTTCAAAAGAATTGGAATGTTGTTGGGGGATCCCTCTGCAACATGGTAAAAGCTTGCTTTACTCAAGGAGTAATGGATACATCGATTAATAAATCTCTTATTACTCTTATTCCGAAAATGGAAAATCCGGAACGTTTCAACCACTTCCGACCTATCAGTCTTTGTAATGTTAGTTACAAGATCATCACCAAAATTGTGGCTAATAGACTGAAGTGCGTTATGTCCCATTTAGTAAACCCTGCGCAAACAAGCTTTGTTGAAGGAAGACACATAACGGATAATATTTTAATTGCTCAGGAACTCCTCCACTCCATGAGAACCGTAAGAGGCAGAAAAGGTTGGCTAGCTGTCAAAATTGATCTCGAAAAGGCTTATGATCGCTTAAGTTGGAACTTCATTAAAGATACGCTAAGGGAGGCAAATATCCCCGATGGTTTATCTAATATTATCTTGACTAGTCTTTCATCGAGTTCTTTTCAGCTTTTATGGAACGGTAATGTTTCTGAATCCTTCATCCCATCCCGAGGCGTAAGGCAAGGTGACCCGATCTCACCGTACATTTTTGTACTTTGTATGGAGCGTCTTTCTCACGCTATTATGGAGGCAGTGAATCAGGGAGATTGGATAGCACCTACATTTGGCCCTGAGGTATGTATATCTCATTTATTTTTCGCTGATGATCTCATTCTTTTTGCAGAAGCGACTGAGGGGCAGGCAAATGTTCTATACAGGATCTTAGACTCATTTTGCGATCATTCTGGCCATAAGATCAGTTATGAGAAGTCTCAGCTCTTTTTCTCTCCAAATGTCGACCCTTTCCTTGCTGAGAATATTGCACGAAAATTGAATATATCTATTACTGAGGATTTGGGTCGCTACTTAGGGGTCCCACTTCTACATGGCAGAGTGCTCAAGACAACTTATAATGCTCTAAAACAAAAAGTACAGGCACAAGCTCAAAAATGGAACCCCTCGAATATATCCCTGGCTGGTCGGATTACTCTCTCTCGCTCTACTTTAGCTTCAATCCCACTTTATACCATGCAAACATCTCTTCTCCCTAAAGGGCTTTGCGACGATCTAGACAAGATTTGTAGAGGGTTTCTTTGGGGCTCGGCAAATGGTTCTAGGAAGTCGAGTTTGGTTGCTTGGGACAAAGTTTGCCAGCCCAGGAAAAACGGTGGTCTAGGGATGCGGAATATGTATGATATGAATAGATCATTCATCATGAAATTGGGTTGGGAATTGATCACTAATCCAAAGGCCTTATGGGTCAAGCTTATGAGAGCCAAATATGGCATCCCCGACGATACGATCCCGTATGAGCTTACTCCAGGTAAATGTTCGCATGCTTGGAGGAATATCTGCAAGATTTGGTCCCGACTACTTGAAGGCTTAAACTGGGCCATAGGTAATGGCCACACAATTCGCTTTTGGCTCGACAGATGGGTGGGTGGAGTCAAACCTCTTATCGAGTTGACTACAATCCCCATCTTGGAATCTAGACGGGGTGATACTCTGTGTTCCTATGTCAATGAATTTGGAGGATGGTGTTGGGCGGACTTCGAAGCTTACCTTCCCGCAGAGGTGCTATTACGTATCGCAGCCATACCACCTCCGATCCCTCAAAGTTCAGATGAGGACTCGGTCTTCTGGTCTCATTCCGACTCAGGTAAGTTCTCTACATACTCTGCATACACTTCACTAACGCATATGCCTTGGTCTGTAGGGAATGCTGGTTGGAAGATGATATGGAAATGTGCAGTTCCTGAGAGAGTACGAACGTTCCTCTGGCTTGCCTTCAATGATGCACTTCACGAATGAAGTCGACACCGGCGGCATATGATTGATTTCGATGGTTGTGATCAGTGTGGGGGTGACTCAGAATCTCTCAATCACATTCTTAGAGAATGTCCCAGGTCTGTCTTACTGTGGGGACACTTTCTCTCAATAGAACAAGTGGGGTCCCTTCCAACATTACCTTTCCAAGAATGGCTAGTCAAAAATTTGATGTGTGGTACCAAGATCATAGGTGTGGAATGGTCGATATTCTTTGCCACTACGTGTTGGCTATTATGGAACACACGCAACAGAATAGTCATTGGCGAAGAGACAATCTCTCATATGGAACTCTGCCATATAATCACTGCCAAAGCCAAATCCTTCCAACGGGCCAATGATTTCTTCACCTCCCTCAAACATGATTCTCCCTCAAAAGAGCATTTGATTGGTTGGCATTGTCCACCGGAGCATTGGGTTAAAGTTAACACAGACGGAGCTTTGAAGGAGGAACCTTTCGGAGCAAGTGCGGGTGGTATAATCCGAAATGCTTATGGCGACTGGATAGGAGGTTTTGTGGTTAATATTGGGAAGACCTCGGTTTTTGGGGCGGAACTCTGGGGAGCACTCCAAGGACTCCAAGTAGCATGGGATATGGGTTTTCGACAGATAGTATTAGAATTGGATAACAAAAGCGTGGTAGAACTGTTGAATGGTGAAAAGATACCACTCAATCAACACCGCCACATTGTTTCTCTTATTCGGCAACTATTGCAGCGAAGATGGTTCGTTCATATCGTTCACATCCATCGTGAGGGGAACCGGGCAGCTGATTGGTTGGCGTCCTATGCAGCGCATCACGCAATGGGAAGTCACATCCTTGAACATTGCCCATCGGCATTATCTAGGATATTGAGTGAGGATGTTATTGGGGTTTCATTCCCTAGATTTTGTCAATTGTAATCAGACATTATGTCTCCTTTTGATATAAAAAAAAAAAGAGACCATTTCTCATGGGTCTTGGTTTAATAACATATACTTCCACTTCAAAAACCAAATCTAAAAAGATTTTGTAATCTAAGCACAAACAAGAGGAGAAGAGATCCTATATTTTCCTCAGTGACAATCAAAAGCTTGATTCAGAACAAATGTTTGGCTCAATGGAATACGATACTCAATGCCTGTTAACCAAAGGTCTTGAGTTTGAGTATTCGGTATGAAGAAAAACCTCGATGGGAGACCTCCTCCATAAAGAAAAGGAAGTTTGAGGAGATGTAGAAACTAATAAATATTTTTTGAGTCAACAAACACTCCCATCCCCTTCACTGCTTCGATAAGATACCCTCTGAATATTTGCTATATAGCAGTAAGTATCAGTAGAAGTCTAGGGAAAAAAAGGGCAATATATCGCTAGTAAAAGTCAAGATTAACATCCATAAAAAAAAAAAAAAAAAAAAAAAAAAAATAAAAAAAAATCCTTTTCTTCTTTCTCATTCATCATAGATCAATCCAAAATAGAGTTGACCTGTTGAGAAAGCAGCCAAGACTGACGATCAAAATGTTCCTACTAAGTTAAAAGAAAAATTTTATATGACCGCAATTAGGCCAGTTATGCTCTATGAAAGTGAATGTTGGGCAGAAAAGCAACAACAATTACGTAAAATGAACGTAGCAGAAATGAAGATGTTTAGGTGGATGAGTAGTAAAACTAGTAAAGATAAAATAAGAAATATAGAAATTCAAAGACAAGTAGGAGTAGCACCAATTGATACAAAATTAGGGAAGGACGGTTGAGATAGTTTGGTCACCTGCAAAGACGGCCTACAAATGCCCCAACTAGAAAACTTGACTCAATAGAAATTGTAGAAATTCGACGAGGTAGGAGCGGACCAAAGTTAACATGAGATGCATTAATTAGGAGGGATTTGAATGGTTTGAAAAGTTCACCATCAATTGCACTTAATCGAGTACAATGAAAAAGTATGATCCAGGTAGCCGACCCCAGTTAATTTGAGACTAATGCTATGTTGTTGTTTGTTGCTGTTGTAATGACATCAACAATTTATGCAGTCCAAACCAAAGTCCATAAGAAAGAAAGAAACAGTAAATAAGTTGCAAGAGAAAAACTCAAGGCATTCAGTCTACAATCATCGATGTCAAAAGAGTCTCTCACTAGCCTCATACTTGTCGAAAAAAAAAAAAAAAAAAAAAGGAAACAACAAGTGCAGATGATACAAGACATAAACCCGGAAGAAAATCACCAGCAGCTTTGCTTCAATATAAGTGCAGGAAGTATAACAAGAGAAACAATGCTAACAAGCCATCCTGAATTCAAAAGCAATATGTAGACATGTATCGAAGATTTGAAATATAGAGAAAGCACACAAGGGTGATATTGATTCGGCTCGCCTCATATCTCAAATGTAAGGAAAGGAGATGAGCCGAATCAATAACACACCATGTCCACTTCCAAAGATCTAGTTCTTCTCTTGCCTCATCTCCTCCTTCGTGGACTCTTAGCCTATAAATAGAGCAGACAGGAGGGGGGAATCAACACTGTATGGACTAGCTAGAGAGTAGCACACGAGTTCCCGACATCTATGCTTTTCAAGGATAAGGAAAGACATTATTATTACCAAACATGCATAAGGAATCAAGATCTGAGAATCACATTTTTCATTTTCAACAAAGCAACATAGTGGAGTGTACTGTAGATGTCTTCCAACGTGGACAACAAATACATACTGTACAGTGTCGCATGAGTATTTATGTTCAAATCACCCCAACGCTACAACAACAACAACAACAACAACAACAACAACAACATAGCCTCAGTCCCAAAAAATCACCCCAACGCTAATTCAATAAAAATTAATCTTGACTAATAATTCATATTTTCTTCCCTGGCACTTCCACTTTAATTTAATCTAAGCAAGGAAACCTTAAAAGTTCCAAGAAGAAAAAGACATGCATAGACATGGTTCATTGTATACTTTGCAGACTATTTTTTTAGTGAAATCCATGGTTCATTGTAATCACATGCTTTCTATCTTAGCTCTAGGAGGACCTCTCTAAGGTCTGTTGAGTTAAATTACAATGCCTATCCACTTGGAAGGTGAACACTTTGTATAACTAATAACAAGAATCTTTCAGTAGGCGGCAAAGTCTAGGCTTCAATTCTTCAAGAGAAGTCAGATGTTCTTCATCGAATTAATCAAATCTAGTACTTAATCAATTTAATATAGAGAGAAGCATGTGGTAATGAAGAGGTTCCTGAATTCAGGTTTTCTTTAGACCTTAGTCTCACTAAAATGTAAATGCTGTAAAGCTTGCTCAAGCATTAGGAATCTATACATCATTCTAACAGAAAGTTGTGTAGAAATAAACTAAAGCAGAATTAACCTGTAAACAAGAGCTAAATAACAAGAAGAACTAGAAATATATAGCATTTGCCCAGATGAGATTAGGCCAGCTATGCTCTATGGAAGTGAATGTTGGGCGGTAAAGCAACAACGATTACATAAAATGAACATAGCAGAAATAAGGATGCTTAGGTGGATGTGTGGTAAAACTCGTAAAGATAGAATAAGAAATATAAAAATTCAAAGACAAGTAGGAGTAGCACCAATTGATACAAAGATTAGGGAAGGGCGGTTGCGATGGTTCGGTCACCTGCAAAGACGACCTACAAATGCTCCAACTAGAAAACTTGACTCAATATAAACGGTAGAAATTCGACGAGGTAGGGGCAGACCGAAGTTAACATGGGATGCATTAATTAGGAGAGATTTGAATGGTTTGCAAAGCTCACCATCAATTGCACTTAATCGAGCACAATGGAAAAGTTTGATCCATGTAGCCGACCCCAGTTAATTTGGGACTGAGGCTATCTTGTTGTTGTTGCCCAGATGAGATTAACGTATTTTTTAATTAATCTTTGACAAAAAAAAAAAATCAATGAATCATCATTGCATCAGATTATAAATAGTTTTGCAGATTATAATGTTCAAAACAGAAATTTCATATCAATTTTAACTTTGGTATAGCAATTTAGTCATTTGCAGAGTTCAAAATTTCCATAAATTATTGACTTTCCACTATTGTCTAATATATGGCAGGCTTCAAAACGTTGTTGATAGCTCTCTACCATGGGTCTGGTCTGCAGTTAAAAATAAAAAAAAAAAAATTCCATAAATTCACCAAAAACCAACTGTTTTCTACCTCTGGCTTTGCTTGTGGAATAAAGCTTTCCCTCCATTTTACTTGCACAGTGGTAGAAAAATACAGTTTCTACAATGGGCTTCACATATGATATAGATTTTTTTTTACTGTTTCTAGAAATGTGAAAAAAAAATGTACATGGTTTTACGCTATTATAAATTTATAATATATGCAGATACATACATGGAAAATAATGTTTTGATGAAATCAAGATTATATTGTTGTTTCACTTATTATGGACGTATTCTACTGTAGATAACTGAAAAGGATTGGGTGAAATGGGCACTTTAAATGCCAACCACAAGTACAGATTTTTGAACAAGGAAAAAAATCTCTTTGTGAGACCCACCAAACAACAACAGCACAGCACTAGAACACAATCTAAAGAAGACCAATGTGGTAAAGAAAATAATTCTAGCTAATCTACCATGTTATTATGTTCTCAGGGTCTTTAGATCATCTGTGTTTGAAATACTTGAAGAAAGAAAAGAAGAAGAAGAAAGAAAGAATGATTGCACTTACTTCAACCAACTTAACTTCCACTTCTCCTTTATTGCATCCCAACTTGAGCTCCTCGTCACTAATCTTTCCATCCAACTCAAGCCTTTCTTTCAATTCCTCATCAGTCACTTCACCCTCTAAGCTGAGAATTCGATGTACTGCAACAAAGCCTGCTAAGTCTCCAGGTACATAGTTTGCAAATGGTTAATCCTTTAATTGTTCATTGGTTTAATTAAACTTGTCTATGTAGAAAAATAGAATCTACAAATAATTCTCTCATGGGATTTTGTTTTTGTTTGTGAATTGTGTTTGGATTGGAGCAGCTGAAGAAGAATGGAAGATCAAGCGCGAACTTCTGCTCGAGAAACGGGTATGGCTTTGTTATGAACCTTGGAATAGGTTCTTCGAATAAGACTAGTCTGTGACTAAGTCTTGTATAGAAGAGTCCGTGACTACTTCTCCTTAGACTAATTTTTTCACAAAGTAATAGATTCCGTTATTATTTCATAATGATGGTCTTTTATAGACTTTTCATAAAATAGAAACTACTAACATTGAGTCTAACTAGGAAGATAAACATTCTAATAAACGAATAAAAAAATCTATCTAATTAGTAATGTTCTAATAAGCAACTTTCCAATAAGTAAACCTTATAATAAACTGATATCTTTAATAAGGAAACTTCTAATTATGCTACGTTGTCATTCTTTTAATAGTTGGGCCCACACAAATATTATATGATCATATCAGGCTTCTTCCTGAAACTGAAACTTGAGATCCCCCAAAGTTGACAATTGATGAGAACTTCAGTAGTTCTGCAACACATGAAACTTCAATTGCTCATAGAAATTGAAGAAATTCTATAGCCTATAAGGTAGACCTAATAATTAAAATTGCAATATATCGATTAGGAATAATTTAAATGATACCACTCCATTAACTAGATTAAATTGAGTAGAGGGGAAGAGTTTTGATCCATGTAGCCGACACCAACTAATTCGATACAAACTTATCAAATAAAAGTTGGATAAACTTTTGGAGCAGAATAAGAAGATTTCACGCTAAAATGCTATTTATCCCAAGTATTCAAGGTTGATGTGCATTGTTGGGATTCTTTCTAACAGGTTAATAGCTTAGATATGGTTTGGATTTATGGTAATCTTGCTATAATAGTTCCAAACTGCCGCAGCACGATTAGATTATGTGAGATATAAGTAGAGGCAAGCCCTCCTTCTAAGCTAGCACTTAAATTAATATGGAATCAAATATATAAGTTAGCTATGACAAGGTAGCATGGTATTCATTTTTTCTGGTTTCTTCTACTGAACCTTTTTCCTTTTTACCTGCAGGTACGCAGTGTCGATGTCAAGGAAGCTTTGAGACTTCAGAAAGAAAATAACTTTGTCATTCTCGACGTGCGCCCCGAAGCAGAGTTCAAAGAGGTCTTTAACAACTTTACTTCACATCTACAAAAGGAAAAACAAAATGAATAGATAACATAGCTGGATTAGATGCATGTCAATAAGTTCTAAGAGAAGATACTGGTTTCATTTGTTGATGATACTACTGCTTACTGAAGCAGTAAAAGTGGATTCATTTTGCCTATGCAGGCACACCCACCTGGTGCAATCAATGCGCAAATTTATAGACTGATTAAGGAATGGACGGCATGGGACATTGCACGGCGAGCTGCATTTGCTTTCTTCGGCATCTTTTCCGGCACAGAAGAAAATCCAGAGTTCCTAAAGAGTATGCATCTAGCACAACCCTATCCTCTCATGTCTTAATTTCTATTGTTTATGAAGGAATATTGCTCAACTTGGAATCAACTGAACATGAGTGTCTCCATAACAGCTGTAGAATCAAAACTTGACAAGGACTCGAAAATCATCGTTGCCTGCACATCTGGAGGAACAATGAGACCATCGCAAAACCTTCCCGAAGGAAAGCAATCAAGGTAGTAGTAGCTAATTACCGCACCCCTTCTGTTACTAAGCTTAGTTAAATGGAGTTACTGAGCAACTTAACATAGGTGAGGTAACAATGGGATTGTTGCACACACTAACATCACTTAGTGCAGGTCACTGATCGCGGCATACTTGCTGGTTCTCAATGGGTACACCAATGTGTTTCACTTGGATGGAGGGCTCTACATATGGTTCAAAGAAGGATTACCAGTAGTTTCAGAGGAGTGAAAGATTGATGGCAGCACTCATGATGCTTCTTTGAGCACCAGTTTTTTTCTTTTTGTCTCTTCAGTTGGTGCTCCGCGCAGGTCTGCTCCGCGTTGCCTGATTTCATCTTCATCGTAGGTCACAGCCAGCTTAATCGCATGGTGACTTCGTAAAAGATGACTGTACAAGTAGAATTAAAAGAGTGAGAGTAGTAAAATATTTCATGAAAACTAGTGAGACCTGCTCAAGTTGTAATACAATTCATGTTGTGACAAAAGGCAGAATCCCAGACTTTCCAACTCATCATTCAAATCATTCTAAAAGTTTACAAAGGAAAGTGCAAACAAATAGATGCAGCAATGTTACAACACAATAAGAAAAACTTTATTGAACATAAGCACTTTTTCCTTCACAACAGACAGCAAGCTCTGAATCATGGATACAACTCAGTTTACCAAATGAAATTTAAATAGAACAACCTTGGGAAAACAAAGTTTTGGCCCAAAACTCAAGAGGTTTCAATATTAGCCAACTGGATATGAAACATTCAACCATATAAACAGCAACGCCCAAGCGATCATTGACAGTAAAAACGCCTTTGTCATGTCAAATACAGGATTGTCGACAGGGATTAAACCATATTAACCAGGAAACAGCACAGATTGCATGTATACATCCCTGGAGAAAGAATAATCTTTTTTTGTCCAAGCCTTCAAAGAATCAAGCACACCATAAGCGAATCTTTGCATCTCAACTGTGTTTTGTATCTGCCAGAAGCATACGCATTGCTAGGTGATGAAGTGGACCAATTAAGAATCTTCTTGCAACCGGTATACAGTAATTTCTTGCTGCTTGAAATATCGCCGATCCTCTTCATCCACAAGAACAAGGTTCAAATAGTACTTCACACTGAATTTGTTGTTTATGTTGCGGTATGTAGGCGTCAGATCATAAGGGCTAAGAAACAGCCTAATTGGAATAGACTCCCCTGCAGAGACAAAGAGGTAAAGTTTATAAGAAATCCAACTTCCAACCCACTTCAATGATAGTTAAAAAAAGAAAAATAAATAAATAGATAATATAACAGTAAGAAAATACTTCATCAATTCCATGAAGCCAAAGGGAACTCCAAGTGATGGAATGCACGAAACATGAAATTCACATGGCAAATATATTAATTTTATAACATCTAAACTGGAGGCATTTCCACCTTAGTGAATACCAAACTTCTGAAAGAGCATATATGTTAATACTAAATACCATATGAAGAAAGAAGATCCACAATAAATGCTTTGATAGAACATTAAAGCATCGCAATACATATAAGATAGGTATACCTCTGACTGGTGCACCGTCCATCAACTCAAATTTTGCAAGTGTCTCTGTCTCAACATATGTGTTTGGCCCTGAACCTGTGGACTCTCGCCGCCTAATCTCAAGCTCCATATTTTTTATTTTAATTCTCACAAGAAGAAAATATATTTTACCAATAATAACATCCTTCAGATGGTACCTGGACATATAAAAGAACAATTATCAGCATGAAAACAATGATATTTCTTACACAGGGAATCAGACACTGGCCACTGGGTTACTTTCCCACTCACTTGCTCTTGCCATACTCAAACTCAATGTGCAGACAATCTTCAATTCCAACTTCCATCTGCACGGGACATCAGATTCAAAATTATTAATATTAGTGTCATGCAATGATATCAATATAATAAAGAGTGATTTTTCTAAGTAGGCAAGTGAACGGTCAATAGAAGTATACAACAGCACAACTTGATCATAAACGACAAGAGCTGTAAAGTATAATGCAAGAGAAAACTCTTATTGGTAGGAAATTATTTTCAACGTCAGTTTTTTAAAAGCAATAAACAGGTAGGATGCCATAAATTTCGATATCATGTTTACCTTGATGCTGTTATTGATTGTTGGAAGTGGTGTATAATTCCGAACCTGGACATCAACAAAATTAATTTAGAATCTGAATAAAAATAAAGAGATTCAACACAAAAGAATAGAAGTTACAACAATGACTAAATTGACGATAATAATAGTAATAATAAAGGAATTACCACAAAATCTTGATACTCCACAATGTTGCTCACATAACTACGACTGATTGTCACTTTCAAAATGTACCTGCAATATTGGTAATGAAAATGACTTAACTTCTTTCTTTGACCATTAAAGAAAATCTTGTTAGAAGCTGAGCACATAACCTAGGTTGAGAAAAGATTAATAACACGGGCAATTCATATCAGGTAGTAAACATAAAATACCAACTATTCTAACTCTTTATAAAACCAGACTTCACATCAAAGAAAACATAAGCCACTTAATTTGAAGTCGCAATGTAGGCTCAAAGTTGGTAGGAGTTTCATGTCAAGTAAATCGGTGCAATGAATAGCAAGCAAATAAGATAACTAACATTTTATCACAATTTCTTTTCCCTTATCTTATGAGATGGATTATAAACAAAACGAAAATCACAAATTATATGAAATCTCATTAAATTTGCAAATCAAGAGCAATGACTGTTCCTTAAGGACAACATATCAAAGTCCCAATCTAAGTAAATCTTTTAGAACAATTTTTCTTCAGTAGTCTTTGTTAACGTGGGAAGCATTAATTAGGAGAGATTTGAATGGTTTGCAAAGCTCACCATCAATTGCACTTAATCGAGCACAATGGAAAAGTTTGATCCATTTGTTGGAAGAAATATGTTGTTGTTGTAGTCTTTGTTAGCATTCTTAGGTCAACTCCCTACATCAAACCCCATTGACTAGAAGTGTGTCCTTAAAAACCTCATATAGAAAGCCTCACAGACTTCACCTCTTAGGAACATGAATGGAGATTTTCACATATATTAGCACATAAGATGAGTTCCCACGTGGAAATAGATCAAAAGGGCATCAAGGAATCATAAAATGAGGTTCATCTTTGCAAATATGAAATTATGAGAAATCATCATCAGCATAGTGAATGAGAACAAGGTAGTCAGGATCGGGGTCCGTATCGTACGATCCTACGATCCAATATTTAAGCCGATCCGAATCTCACAAGGATCGACCCATTCATGTGGATTGCTTAGGATCCAGATCCAATCCTCCGATCCTTAGGATCGTATGGGATCGAGATCCTGGAGCGACTCACTCGGTTGCCTTTTCTTATGAGATTTGGTAACAAATTTGGGAATTTTTCTCTTTTCTGTGCCATAAAATCAGGATTTAGAAATCTGAATAGAAATTAGAAATCTAAATAAGAATCATAAAATCAGGATTTAGAAAACTTTTCCATTGAATAGGCAATTAGAAATCTAAATAAGAATCAATAATCATTTTATGTAATTGTTGTTGCTTTACCGCCCAACATTCACTTCCATAGAGCATAGTTGGCCTAATTGCGGTTCTATAAAATTTTCCTTTTAACTTACTAGGAACATTTCGATCACAAATCACCTCTGTTGCACTCCGCCATTTCTTCCATCCAGCTTGAATTCTATGTGTGACATCATTCTCAATGTTACCATCATTTTGCATGATTGATCCTAGGTATCTAAAGTGGTTTACCTTAGGAACTTCTACTTCTCCTAATTTTACCACTCCATCATCTCAATGTCTAGTGTTTCTAAACTCACAGTGCATGTATTCGATTTTTGTCCTACTCAACTTAAAGCCTTTAGATTTTAATGTCTTCCTCAAGAGTTCTAATTTCCTATTTACTCCATATTTTGCTTTATCCACTAAGACAATATCATCTGCAAATAACATACACCATAGTATATCCTCTTGAATATGTCTAGTTAGTTCATCCATAACTAAAGTAAATAGATAAAGTTTCATAGTGGAAACAAATGATTGATTCTCCATTTTGAACAACTTTGAATCCATCATCACCACAATTAACAATCAATGATAAATAATTGATTATATATCATCACTTGTTAACAATGATTTGAGACTCTTGACCTTGGAATGTTAAATTTGATTTTAATTATTTATATTTATATATTTTTATCACATGTTATGATTGTGAGTAATGCGCTACTACAATTCTTTGAATACATGACATTATATCATATAATGTATGATTTACTTAAAATCTAGGATCTTCCAATCCACGATACGATCCTACGATCCCGATCCTTAAGATTTCTTAATCGATCCTAGGTGGGATCCCGATCCTGACAACCTTGAATGAGAATGTGCTACAAGAAAGCATGTCTTTATTCAAATCTATCTTTGATGCACTTAGAGTAACTCCATAAGATTACACATAAATAGTTGAGAGCATGAAAGGAGTTCTATTTCAAGAGCACAAAGAATCTAGACACATCCTAAACTTAAAGTTTAGATGGTTGAGAAAGCACCAATGTGACTGGCAAACTTGGTTCAAAATGACTTCAAATCTAGCATATTAGAAGAGAAAAACGCATCAACAAATACATGTACACACACAAATGGCCCACCTAAGTCTTACGTTCACTCCATTGTATGACTCATATGGCATCTCAACAGTAGAAAATTCAAATGGATATGTCTTCCTTTCGTATATATCACCAGGAACATCTAGTTCACGCACTGCATATTACAGTAACAAAGTTAGTGACAATTTCAATCTAAACAAGTACTGGAACATAAAAGGAGAAACAGCATCTTTTATCTCACAGAAATGAGATAAAATTAAAGCCCGGCAATGACACTATCACTAGCATAAATTGAAGAAACATCAAGATTTTTCTCACAGCACAGAGTTTCAATGATGGTGTATAGATTGTATATGGGATCGTTTACTCCTTAAAAAAAGGAATCAAAGGCCCTCAAAAAAAAAAAAAAAAATCAAAGCAGATATGTAATTAAAAAGAAATAGACTCACCGAGAGAAGTGAAATCGTAAAAATTCCCCCTGTCGAAGTATAGCTCTGTAAAGGAAATAAAAAAGTAAATCAGAATTCTTCATAAAATAGAAGATAAAGCAATATACCCACCAAACAGGCATACATGAATGATGAGTGGAGATGCTTAAATAATGTGTAATAGGAGAAAAGGATAATTGAAATCATAAAGGATGAGTAATATGATTAATATCAAAAGAAGAAATCAATAGACAAAGCATCTCTAGTGAGATGGATGAGGCATCACTTACAAAAGGCAAGGTTAGGGGAGGTTGTGGATTCAACTCCCATTGAAGTCAAAAAAAAAAAAAAAAAAAGAAATCAATAAATCATCGCATCGAATGCAGCCATCAGAAATAGTCCACCGCTGTATGGATCTTTTTTTTGGGTGAGAGGATATATAAGCAAACGCTGTGTGGTTGTTAAATGTATTTAAGATTGTTTGGGGTGAGAGGATATATAAGCAGACCCTTGTGTGGGTGTTAAACGTATTAAAGATAGTTAGGCAAGCAATGATGTAAATCAAACAACAACAACAACAACAACATAGCCTCAGTCCCAAATTAACTGGGGTCGGCTACTTGGATCAAACTTTTCCATTGTGCTCGATTAAGTGCAATTGATGGTGAGCTTTGCAAACCATTCAAATCCCTCATAATTAATGCATCCCATGTTAACTCAATGATGTAAATCAAACTGCACAAAATTAGTAACTGCTAACTTGCTAAGAAAATTAGACACCCACATCCAAACGAAGAGAGGTGAAAGCCTTATTTGCGGAAATCACTAAATGAGGTTACACAAATAAAACTTGGAATTAGAAGAAAAATATTGCACCAAAACATGGGTAGGGGTAGATCGAAGCTAACTTGTGGAAATCACTAAATATTACGAAAATTAGACATCCACGTCCAAACAACCGCAACCAGTTGCTGCTCACTAATAAAAGATAAATTTAAGCAACGAAGTCAGGGCTGCAATGATTTTTTCTTTTGTCTTTTTCTTTAAAAAAATCCATGGAAAGAGTATTACACTGCCTATCCCAATTTCACATTGACACCATCAGATTGTTTTTTGTCAGAGTCGATAACATCAGATATGATGCATACCTATTTGACCAAGGAGCTCAATTTTTACCCCGTTGTGTTCAACCTTCTTCCCCACAACTGGTTCTAAGCATACCTGCAAACATACAATGTGAAGCAAATTCCTAAGAATTGCAGTTTCAACTAGAGGTTTTAAAAACAAAGTTTTACACCATTTTCATCGCCATGATGAATTTAAGCACATTGCTAAAAAATAATTTATGTTTCAACGATAGCATGGTACCTCCCCAGCAATGTTCTCTTGACTTTGGAAAAGTGGAACCATCACTGTTTGACCATTTTCCTTCTTTAAAGGAGCCTGAAGAAACACACGAGATAAAAAAAAGAAAAGAAAAAAAAAGAGTCAACCAATTGTTATTGCTTTAAAATAGAATCATTCAGTCAACAACCGAGCACGAGAATATCAAAGCCAATCACTAATAAACAAAGATCTAAGTGAACATAACACTCATACTTAGAGGGAACTACATTTCGAAAAATAAACAAAGTGAAACGAAAACAACCCGACGATAGCTACAATTTCCCTCAAACACTTAATTGTATGACACAATTCAACCAAATACCTGTTTGCGGGTATCCCCATCAACGAATTTAATCGAAATATTGCACGGTTGCTTGAAAGCTCCTACAAGGAAATTCTGAAAAACAAAATGTCACACATTTACTAGCAAAATTCCAAAATGCTCATCAAAATAAGTACTCCCAAAAACCCATCGATACAAAGACATCGAAAAAACCGTCTAGGCGACGGAACATTACCATTCTTAATATGCACAATTGATATCACTCAAGGCCTAATCTTGTCACCAACATTCAACACCTACATGCAACACAACACAATGCATACAAGATTAAATTCATTGCCACAATTCATGGTTCAAATGTGCAAATACAAAGCAACTGAACGCATAAAAATTCACTACAAACCCTAATCAACTACAGTTAGGTCAATAATTACACTGTAGAACTTTGAACGGCTGATCGACAAAGCTTCAGATTGAAATCAAAACATGATTTGGAGTTAAAAAAAACACACCTTTTGATTGAAAAACTAAGATCGCTTCACGAAATCCAAAACAGGATCCGTGAAACCCCGATTCAGAACCAGAAGACACGAAATTGACATCGATGTGATCAGGACGGACTGCAGAACCGGATTCGAGAACTGGAATTGAGAGATCGAAGAGTTTTGATAGGGATTAATGGAGAATCGTAGAAAACCCTAAATCGAATTCGAAAGGCTTTTCACAGTTTTGTGGAGTTGGTTTTGGGTGTGTTCGGAGTCAAAACGCAGGGAAAGAACGGAAGGTGCATGAGATTTCACGTGCAGTGCACGTGAGAGGCCAAACGAAACAGGTACGGGTACGAACACCACATAAAAATAATGTCGCGAATTATCCTACTACTTCAAGTTCATCTCGACTCACTCATTATATAAGTGAGGGAACTTTCAAAGTTGATGTTTTCATTCCCAAGACTCGAAACTTTATGTTATTGTGCATTCACAAAAAGCACAACTTTATATCACTATGCATTCAATTACTTCAAAAAAATCATCAACGTTGTTTAAGTTCTAATACAAACATCGTGAAAGTTTTCAAAATGCAAATTAAGCATTACATCCCTATTGTTTAAAATATATTCACGAACTAATCATTAAGCGAGTAGCTTTTTTAAAAAAATTTCTGATTTGTACTCATTTGAAATGGACATGAAAATATGCCCGAACTCATTTTTATTTAGGAAAAAAAATGTACATGCCCATTAAAAAGGGAAACGAGTTCGGACATATTTTGTCATACCTAAATGCAACTACTCTTTGTCCCTTTCATCGTTGTAACTTTATTTTACCAATCATCGTTGTGATCCAGACATTTGTTAAGAGAACATCACTAATCACATATTTTCTATTGTTATAGTTGCAGTTTTTCAAAATCAATTAAAATTAGCGAATCAATATGCTTTATCAGGTAATGATTTTATGTTTGGTCATGTTCAATTGAATGTACTTATTGAGCCGAATGTTCTTTTAAACAATTAAAATTAGTGAATCAATATGCTTTATCAGGTAATGATTTTATGTTTGGTCATGTTCAATTGAATGTACTTATTGAGCCGTCATGATTAATGAAATTTCTAGTTTACTTAAAAAAAAAACTAGTGTCGAATACATAACTCTCAATCTCTCGTCTCCTTGCATATAATTATTGTAGCATCCCCTATCTAGATTAAGACAATACTCGGCCTGAAACTTTAATTAAACCTTAATTAAGCCTCATTTTCGTAACTCATAAACTCAACTTATATATTTATATCGAATAAACTTCAAAGTATACGCAATGAAAATCTTTTCCGTAACAATATAGTGTAATACGATAAAAACTCAAACATGTATATTTATATCGAATAAACAATTCAAAGTATATATATACAAGAATGTTCATTATATCATAGAAAACTTAAAACTTTTTAGATATATAACAATATATTAAATTTGTAATGCTCCAAATTGCTCAGTTTTCACAAAACTTAAAACTTTATGCATATATAACAACAATATATAAAACATATATTCAATACATAACGGACACGTAGCAAATTAACATGGACTATTACACTGTGATCCCCATTTTATTTATAAAATTAGGGTCGGATTACCCACCGACGCCATTAATGCGAATGATAGACCAACATATTGGCCGATATGATGTCTAGCCAATCCATTAATGCCTAATGGTTATATCTGAAACCCTACAGTGAGTATGTAATCCATGCAACCTATCGAATTGAGGAGAAGTTATATATAAGTCGGGAAGGGAACCCATATCTTATAAACCTTTTTCTCAAAACCAGGAGTTATAGTCGTGGTCACATTACACATTGTTTTCCATTTATTGAAAACCATCACAGTGTATAGTCCCTCGTTTCAGTTCAACAACTACATGAGCTATAAATATATATATATATATATATATATATATATATATACTATAATAGCCAGAAAATATTTATATCGATAAGTGAATATGTACTTACCTCGGCCTAGGTTTTTGTTCCAAAATCCTAACTTTTTCGAGCACTCAAGCTTTCCCGAGGACCCAACACCTATCATAGACAATTAATGATCAATATAGGTCTAATATACTCTAATTAGAACCCCTAATCCAATCCCTAAATCCTCCAAAAATCCTCATCAAATCATAGCAGTAGTATTGTTGTTTTCTGGAGTAGGAGCGCACATCCTCAGTAAATGGGGTGCAATCCAGTAGGTGTGTTCATCACAGTTGATGAAGGGAACTCGCTCATCTCTGTTAGGTGGAACGCTCTCTACCTTGTACTATCAAAATAGAACACAGGGCAGCAGCCACTGTTTCATCCACAAATCAGTTAAACAGTTGTATAAACTCTCAAAATCTATCAGGGAGGATCTCCAATGAGGTAACAAACCAAAACCAATCATCATACAACATAATTAACAGAGATTCTATCATCACTATCAAATTGAACTTCAATTAACACAAGAACAAATCATACCATAAGTGATGATCTCTGGATGTTGATCCGATTAAGCTCATCAATAAACACTAATTAAGTTCCCCGAATGACTTCTCTTGATCGAAATGACTTGTTTGATCGATCGAATTGATAAGAAATTAAAACCTAAACCTTGGTTAATTTTTAAGAATTTATTAACAAAATTTAAAATTGTTTAAAATTTAAAAATTAGATCGATCAAATTCTCTAATGAAGAGATAAACATGAGGTTTAGTTTGATATATATTGATCAGTGAGTTGTTGATCGATTTGAAGAGGTAGTATTTAAGACGTTGAAGAGGTAGCGTTCTCTTAAGTCGTTGAGTTGTTGATCTTTAATTTAAGTCTGACTCTATATCATCATCCAATTTGGATTAGGTTGAATTAATTTAATAATTTTAAGGGAAGGCACGAGAAGTATGGGCAAAGAGGTAAATTTTATTAGCACTCAAATAAAGTATGGGCAAAAAGGTAAATTTCATTACCACTCAAAAACTTGTGATTCGTGTTTATATATATATATATATATATATTAAATCCAAAATTCAAAATTGTAATTAAAATTTAAAAGTTAGAAAATATAAGTGTTTTTTTTAGCTCATCAATATTCTATAATGTGATTGAGATAAGATGTGAATGAAAAAATAAGCTAATCATGCTAGGACATTACTTCTTTAAAAAAATGTATTGGATTTATGAGAATGAGTTTATAATTGCTTTGGAGATAAAGAAAAAAAATAACGTGTAGTGGATTGATAAAGAGTTAGAGTTTGATTTGGATACAAAAGAAAATGTTGATTTGAAGATGAAAAAAAAAGTATGGGCAAATAGGTAAATTTCATTACCACTCAAAAATTTGTTATTCGTGCTTTTATATATACTAGTTTGAGGACGTGCTACGCACGATTGACCAGCTCGCTTCGCTCGCGGGAATTAATTTCTAAGAATTTATTAATAAAACTCAAAATTTTAATTAAAATTTAAAAATTAGAAATACAAGTATCTTTTTTAGCTTATCAATATTCTCTAATGTGATTGATATAAGATGTTAATGAAAAAATAAGCTAGTCATGCTAAGACACTTCCTCAAAAAAAAGGAAACAAGGAAAAAAAAAACACAAGTGGTTTGACCCATCAATTTGTGAACACTTGCTTGTGGAGATTCCGTAGAATTGTACATAAAGTTCAATCTTTACAACAAACTCTATAGATAAAAATGATAACTTTGAGATTATGAATGTAAATAATTGAATTAGTTGGGATTAAAGCTTTAGACACATTTTTTCACATGATTAATCAAAATTTTTCTCATTAAAATTTCTTATGGGTTTTGAGTTTGTTCCCTCCCCAACACCTTTTTCAAACCACCTTATTCTTTTCCCTATCAGATTCTCTCTTCTTCACTGTTTATATATATATATATATTGCATATATACCGTTGGGAGAACTCTAGATGAGTACGTTGCATATATACCATTGGAAAAACTCTGAGTTTACAATTTGTGATATTTAGTTGCTTTTTTATATATAGTTGTTTTTATATATATGATAGATATAAAATTCAAAATTGTAATTAAAATTTAAAAATTAGAAATATAAGCACCTTTTTTAGTTTATAAATATTCTATAATGTGTTGAGATAAGATGTGAATGAACAAACAAGCTAATCATGCTAGGACATTACTTCCTAAAAAAAAGTGTATTGGATTGATGAGAATGAATTCATGATCGATTTGTAGATAAAGAAAAAAAAAACATGTAGTGGATTGATAAGGAGTTAGAGTTTGATTTGGATAAAAAGAAAAGCTTGATTTGGAGATGAAAAAAAAAAGTATGGGCAAATAGGTAAATTTCATTACCACTCAAAAATTTGTGATTCGTGATTTTATATATATGATAGATATGATAGATATGCATGCTTAATTACAGCTAGATAGCTTGTATGAAAAGTATGTCACTTTAAAATCATCCTTGATTATTCAAAGCTATATATTGTACCATGAAAGCATGGCAAGAGTGCGAAGAGGAGTAAGACATATAGGCATGGTACTATTATACAATCCATATATAAAGTTAATGTTTACTATTAGTACAACTCAAAATTTTACTAAACTTCTAGACGCTTGTGGCGCGGGCCGGGGCCGGGGCCGGGGCCGGGGCCGGCACGCGAGGAGCAGAAGGCCCATAGTATTGTGGAGGCATTATTGAAGGCTGGGTTCGATTGGTGCTCCTACCGATTAGGTAGCAAGCCAAGGCCACAATCAAAAGCAAGAGAATTCCTGGGAGAGAAACCAGTATCAAGTACCTCATAATTTTCTTGTCTTTTAGTAGTTGATTCACGAACAGAAATATTTGTATTCTACTTGCTCCACACTGAAACAGCCAATTAATATTGTCAAATTCAACCTTAATCATATTGGGCTCTTCTCGACAAGAAAGTAACAACAAAATTGTCTGATAAGAAATTCGCGTTGAACATCTTAAACCAAAAACAATACACTAAAGAACAAAATAGTGTGATATATAGAAATTCGCATTGAACATCTCAAACCAAAAATAATACACCAAAGAACAAAGCATAACATCTCCAAAAAAAAAAAAAAAAAAAAAAAAAAACAAAGCACAAGTACAAGCATGAAAAATTCTCCAAGTTAGTGAATACAAAATCTTTTTAAAAAAGGCTTGATATCCACCAATATAATATAGAGAAAATATAAAAAATACCTGTCTTGGAAGATATCCGCTCTTCTTCAATGATCACACCAATAACCGCTGCACTTCTTTCTTGATCACTAAAACTTCTTCTCAATAAAATCAACCATAAGAGATAATATAATCCTCAAGTTTCTGTTAATTTATACCAATTTCACTCCAACTCGAACACCAATTCCTAATCATTCTCCAACTGTCATATAGTTAGGCCGCAATGGGCCCAAAATCTCTATGGGACCGTCAGGCCCGTAAGGCCCATACAAGTAAGTAATTAAGCTTTTTATTTTTTATTTTTTTTTCGGACAAGCTAATAATTAATTAGTACTTTTCTAATATATCTATCATATATATAAAAGCACGAATCACAAAATTTTGAGTCGTAATCAAATTTACTTTTTTGTCCCTCACCAACACTTTCGTTTTTTTTTTTAATAGATCTCCACGTCAACTCTAAACTCTATCTCCTTCTTTCGTGATTTCTACTCCTCCATTCCTCTTATCTCACGTCTCTCTCACACGTTTCTATAATCCGCAAGTTCGTCCACTCGCAAGATTTGGATCTCATTTTCTGCTTCTATGTTGTGGTTTCTTCTATAATTCGCCAAGTTCATCCACCCGCAAGGTCTGGATCTCATTAATCTCTATGTTCTCTCAAGTTTCAATCTCGCTACATCACTGATCGAACTCACAGGTATGTGTCTATGTGATTTGGGGAATCGGTTCAGTTTCGTGTTTTGTGATTTGGTACTCACAGGGCTGCGTCTGGCAAGTCTGGGTCCGAGCGTACCTCGCTCCCGACAACAACGTGCGATTCGAGGCAGATTCCGATTCGGTACTCACTAAGGGCCACGCTGCCTTGCTCGTGCGGGGCTTGTCTGGGCGCCCTGTTGAGGAGGTTTTGAGGGTTTCTCCCGAGTTTGTGACCTTGTTAGGGCCGGCGAGTCTCACTCCGTCCAGAATAATGGGTTCTTGAATATGCTCAAATTGATGCGAACAAGGCATTGGAGTTGTGGAGAGAAGCCGAGGCGGGCGGCGACGCGGCGGCGTTGTTTCGGAGAGCGAAAATGAGGTAAGGAGTTTGAATTCTGGGTCGGATTCTGCACATACCCATGAGTCTATGTTAGACACATGATAAAATAAATCCATAAAAAAGAAATAGATCAAATTTGAATAAATGTGAATGGACGATGTACTAACGTTACAAGCGAAAAGAAAATAGATAAATTAAGAAAAAAGAAGAATAGACGGAGTAAAACATAAAAAAGGGGAAAGTAGAAAAGTAAAACAAGAAAAGTAAACGCAAAATGTGAGCAGATATAAGGAAGGAAAGAAAAATTGAAAATAAGAGGAAGAACAAGGAAAAGGTTTGGTTTGTTGCTTGTGTATAAGCATTGGCGTTTTTTTTTTACTCCTTCTGGTCGAGTCCTTGTATACTCTGATTAGATGGACTCGCCCAACCTCTTAGTAGTCATCTTCTTAACTCACTTTCTACATGTTAGGAAAGCCTCTAACTCTAAGTAGGTGCACAAGATTTGCAAAAAAAATGTTTTTATAGCACACTGTACTGGTGATTTTAGATCTATTTAAGGGTATTTGATTGTTATGTGGTCCTAAGTGCAAGTTAATTGCAATGTAGTTTTGAACCATTTTTTTTTTCTCTGCTTGTTGCCTCCTTCTGTTTGTAGGGCGAGATGGTAAGGATGTCGATTCCATCGAGCCAATGGGGTTTGGTTTTCTCTGGTGCATGTGTAAAATAGACCATTGACAAAGTTCATTCACTTGCTTTTTGTTGATCGAACAATTGGTTTTTAATGCTTTGGCAGTTTTTGTTTATTAATGGTCTTAATCATACCCTCAATAATGATACTTGAAGTATTATTGTGTCAATCTTTGTATTTGCATATAGTTTACCCTTGTAAAAAATTCACAGTAGGAAAAGTAGATTATCTACTACCCTGATTTATTGAAGCTCCTCCATTCCCCTGATCAATGCCACAACGCTTATATTTTCACAGCCTATGTCATTTTTCATAGAATTGAAAATTGAGGGATGCCTTGACCATCAATAATAATTTCCCGTTCAATGTCATTACCCTTATGTTTTCACAACCCGAGTCATTGAATTGAAAGTTGAAGGATGTGTTGATTGTCAAGAATATTATTGACATTTTCTTAGTAGCATTTGCTGTTAGCTACAGTGATGTAGTAGCCTCATACAGCTACTACACCATTCACATTGTCAAAAATGATTATTGACATTTTCTTAGTAACATTTGCTTAGTAGTTAAACTATAGTGTTTGAATTTGAATGTTTGCAATATCTAGCTTTGCAAACACGGTTGTGATCGAAATTGCTACTTAGAGTTATTTAGTTTTTTTAAAACAAGTTTGTTTTATGGTTAAATAGGGTGATCTAAAATTGTTTCATAAAATGCCTATGAGAATATTAGATTTGTAAACTGAATGTTTGCAATATCTAGCTTTGCAAACCGGTTGAGATTGAAATTGCTACTTAGAGTTATTTGGTTTTTTAAAACAAGTTTGTTTTATGGTTAAGATTTTGTAATTTTTAAAGTCTTTTTTGATGCAAGAAGTTGATCTCTAAACTAAAAGAAAATAGACATGCAAACCTCCATAGACACATGCTAAGGTTTTTTTTATAAATCAGAAGCTAACAATTAAATAGCATTTTTTGATCGGGCACGATTAATTAGTCTTAATTTACCCCTTTAAGATACGTTTTTTTTCAATTATAAGTTCATAATTAAGAAGCAACGTCAATTTTTTTTTTAATAATAGTGGACAAACCTAAACTATTAATAATAATAATAAACTCATAAAGCCACTTGGTGAGTTTAGTCATGAGCCACGAAGTTCTAAAATCACATATGTTTTGATTAAGGAGATAAGTGCAACTGTGCAAGCACTGCTTCCACATGCCCCTAAAAAAATATATGTAGAGAGAAAGGAGCAATCTAACAAATAAAAGAAAAAAAAAAGCCAAGAAGGAAAAGGGATTTTAACAAGGAGTAGAGGATAATTAATACTCTTTCTTTGTTTTCTTTTATAAGCTTCAATTACTCTTTAGTTTAATCAAGGTTATGTTCTAATGTTCTAATCCTTTCTTATAAAATTAAATTGTTTGATGTTAGTCATTAATCTCTTTTGGATGTTTTCTAATCAATTTTTTAGTTTTAGTAAGCCAACAACGCAACGTTCCACTCTTCCAAAATTGATTAAATTGTTTTAATCATTGTCTGGAATGGCTATCGAGGATGTCAATGCAAGGTTACACAATCTTAAGACTACTCTCTTCTTATTCATGATTTCATTATATACTTTTTATATGTTTGTTGTAAATATTTAAAGTATATTATATTAACTCGTTTAACAGTGGAGTTATGAGAAAGGCTAGAAATTGTTTGCGTAGAGAGGTGGATAGGTCAAACCGTATGTCCATGACAGAAGAGGAAAAGGAGAGGAGACGATCACGCCAAAGACAATTATTGAAAAAAAAAATTGCAAATAGGACAGGTATGTGCCAATTATCATATTAAACTTAAGGCCTTTTGCTAAGGATGAGCTAACATATATGGTGTAAATATTTTGAGAATATATTTTTATATTAAGTGGTTTTATTAAGTTGGTTTTTTTGGATTGATTTAGGCATTTAGTTTTATTAATTCTGGAATGAATATCTTACTTAGCCATATAGTTTTGCCTATCATATGACCAATTGAGTTCTAATTGGACATGACATGTAACATAATCTCAAATAACTTGTCAAACCACTGTGTTTTTTTTCCATGTTTTCTTTTTTTTTGAGGAAGTAATGTCCTAGCATGACTAGCTTATTTTTTCATTCACATTTTATCTCAATCATAGTAGAGAATATTGATAAGTTAAAAACGGTACTTGCATTTCTAATTTTTAAATTTTAATTGCAATTTTAAATTTTGTTAATAAATTCTTAGAAATTAATTCCCGCGAGCGAAGCGAGCGGGGGAATCGTGCGTAGCACGTCTTCAAACTAGGACATTACTTCCTAAAAAAAAGGGTATTGGATTGATGAGAATGAATTCATGATTGATTTGGAGATAAAGAAAAAAAAAACGTGTAGTGGATTAATAAGGAGTTAGAGTTTGATTTTGATACAAAAGAAAAGGTTAATTTGGAGATAAAAAAAAGTATGGGCAAATAAGTAAATTTCATTACCACTCAAAAATTTTTGATTCGTGCTTTTATATATATGATATATATATCACAATGGGCCCAAAATCTATATGGGCCCGTCAGGCCCATACAAGTAAGTAATTAAGCTTTTTTTTTTTTTTTTTTTTTTTTTTTTTTTCGACAAGCTAATAATTAATTAGTACTTTTCTAATATATATATATATATATATATATATATATATATATATATATATACTAGTTTCAAGACGTGCTACGCACGATTCCCCGCCGCTCCTCTCTATATATGGATTTTTCTAAAGATACAAACGTATAGTGAATTGATAAGGAGTTAGAGTTTGATTTGATCAAAATGTGGTTCAAAAAAAGAAGTGCAAATAGGTAAATTTCATTAGTGACATTAAAGTGATACCAATTTTAACACATCAAACACTCACGCTCCACACTAAAGACGATCAAATGATCCATATAATTCAATTATTCTTTTTTAATTATTTTTTTTATATATATATATATATATATATATATCTTGTATATTTCTCGCCAATAAATTCACCGGACATGGCTACGAGTATTTTCATGCGTGCACATTCATGCCACAACCCCCTCGTCGCACCTGGTGTACCTATAATTCATTGCTCGTTATGTATTTTCTATTTATAAGCTTGTATATAACCCTTTATTATATTACAACCTATATATAAATTCGTTTAACAATTCAAACAAACACAATTCGACATGCAAACACACACACACACACACACACTAATTGAGGTATGCCTCGGAACTAACCCCGAGCTAACTTGGGCTAATTAAGATTTGGATTAATACTAATCACCAACTTAAAGTAACATGTCGTTACAATAACCTTTACAATTAGTACATAAAAGTTTTTTTTTGAATAAAGGAATGAGCTAAAATTAGTACATAAAAGCTAATTTGCTCACTTTTAAGTTGAGATATATCGGGATAGATTGATCAAAAAGAATTCAAATGATTGTAGAAACATTTCACTAAGTATTGAATCGAGCGGATTGAAACTATTTGATTCATGTATAGCTGAATATGTTGGAACAATACTTGTTCTTATGTGTTTAAAAGAAATAATGCAAGGATGCACCACAATGGGCATATAGCAACCACACCTACCTGACTTATAGTCCCAGGTCAAGAACGCGCAGGTCCACCATGTCAACAACTCCCCATTTTCATTGCTTTTCATCAAAACACAAAATTAATTTGTCATCTCAACTAAAAAGTCGACGCTGACTCAGTCGGACATCGGCCGTTGTACTGTCAGGTTGTGTCGGTCTGCTTTGAAGACTAAAAATTTGAACTACCCGCTCTTTCTTTCTCTTTCTTTCTTTCATCCCTATCTCATCTCAACCACACAACCATTCTCAAGTTTTTATTACGAACCAGAGCTCGAACAAACTAATGAGAGAACCGAGCGCGGACAAACCATTTTTGTCCCAAGAAAAATCAGACCAGAGCTTCGACATTACTTTGTTGTTCGTGAGCCAACCACTACATAAAAGAAGCGACGCTCAGACAGTGTTGTTGCTAATCTTAAGTCAGCTACTACTTATCTAAGTATTTAGTTTTCTAGTCACGATAAAAACTCTCAAGCTTGCTAATTAGGTTGGTACGTAAATTTTTCTACTGAAAGATAAAACTCTAGCATTTTGATTATCTTAGGGTTGAATATGTGAGATTTTGTTTAGGGCTTAAAGTTTTGTATTCCTTATTGCGTTAGGTTTGTTGTTCTTTCTTTCTCTACTCCCCATCTCAGCCACAAAAAATTGTTTTGCCACAAAGAGGAACATATGCTGACACTGCATTGTGGCTCGTGAGGCAACCACTAGTTTTTTAAGATTCAAATTATCTACTTACGGTAAACTCTGGATGTTGTTGCTTGTAATTTTTATTGTTAATGTTATGATATTTAAGGTTTAGGGTTTATATAATGTTATTGATGTTAGTAAATAAAATACTCATACTATAACAAAACATTTTAACATTTTGTTTGTTGGTGTTATTAGTAGGGAGAGATGGTGATAATGATAACACTTTATGCTTATTGCATTTTTTTTAGCAATTTCAATTATTGGCGATGATCTTAATAGGGATAATGCAACCTCGCTCTCACTTTTTTAGATTTTCTAAATCTAATTTGAGGTTCTCAATTGAATTTGAGGATATGCATTTCGACTTCATTTTATTTCATGTTCATACTATATTTGTGGCGGCCTCACGCCCCGAGGTCGCTTTCGAGGTGTAGTCGTGTCGTGCGCTCCTCGCCCGATGGCCCAACTACACGTGTCCGACACATACCCGTCCACCTCATGTCTCGATTATCATGTCCACATGTGAGTTAATGATTTAATTAGTTGATTATTCATATCTTATTGAGTTAATTTCCTTAAATATTTAAAGTTCCTTAAGTTCAACTATTTGTGGTTTATTAGAGTCCTAGCCATGTTAGTGGTTTGTATTTTACAAGTTAACAATAATTCAACAAAAACCTTAATTTGATGTAAGTAAAGTATTGAATTAGCATGATAAACGTTATTCATAAAAGAATGTCCTATCTTGTACATGTGTAGACTACTAAGTCATTTACGAGTATGCAAGTATCGAGACGAGCGGGGACGCGCCTCGAGTCGCATGCTGACGTAGGCCCGAAGTAGCAGCTCGTGGGGTAAGATTAATTAATTTACATTAAATGTAATTTAATGTTTTGCTTAATAAGTGGTTATAGTAGTTGTAATGTGGTCACATTAAATCAATACGCAATGACCTATAGTTTGCAAAATAAATCAAGATGCATTGGATTTGCCTCGAGATACGCACTTCACGAGACTCGAGGAATATTTGGTCAAATGTGGTGGAAAAGAAATATTTATTGATTTGCCTCGAGATTTGTGTTGCACGAATATCGAGGACATCAAATATTTAGCTTCCACCTTATCCGAAGTCGGTTAAAAAAAAACAGTGAAGCAGAGCTCGACGTGAACACAAGGTGAGTGAATTTCCCTTGTTGTTGTGTTGTTTGTTGTTGTTGTTGTTGTGTCGGTTGTTGTTGGTGTTCGGGTGGCGAACTCGGACGAACTGCCATAACAGTTCGTCCGAGCTCAAGGAAGGCAGGGGAGAAGTCTCCCCTGCATGCGAACTCCACCTGGGGGGGAAAGAAAAATTCAGAAACAGAGCTGATGCTCTGTTTCTTCGCGAGGAAGAAGAAGGAACCGGGTCGGGCCGACTCGGGCCCAGGTGGCCCGGACTCATACCGACCCAGATCTGACTGGATCGGGTCGGGTTTACCCGGACCCACTAAAAAAATAAAATAAAATAAATATATATTTAATTAGTTAAATTAATTAAACTGATTTTTAATAAATAAATCACAGAAAATAGAGAAAAATATGGAAAAAATTCAGGAAAATTCCAAAAAAATAGGGAAAAATATATTTGTAACCTAAATCAATAGAAGTTCGATATTTCCATAAAAAGAAGAATTCGAAAGTCGGTCAAGACGTTAATAGGGATTTTACCTCGAAAAACGCGAAATGAGACGAATGGCCGGAAATAAATAAGAAAAGTGTTTCAAAATTTGTCTCGACTTCGATTTGGCCTAAGTGAGACATTATTGAATGTTAGGGAATTACGGGGGAACTCAGGCGTTTGGGCACGCACTTCGATTCGTCGAGGAATCGGCTAGACTAGGACAAGCGTGTGACTTGTAAGTACAACTGTGAGAATTTTATATTTCATTTCATTCTCTTATTGCTTTATTGGTCTATTGGTAGACATTACTACTTGTCATCTCACATCATGTTGTTCTTGTATCTATTCATGGATGAATATTGTGACATGATGCCTTGTGAATTATTTCATTGCCTCAAATTCCTACACTTGATGTCCTTCTTGAATACAATTGATGAAAAGCATGCTAATAGACTACTTTGAATTAAAATAGACTTGTATTCGATTTCTTTTGGGATTTGTAGCCTAACTTGTCTTGGTAACCTAGAATTTTAGAATTATTTGTCTTTGAAATTAAAGTTGGGATTATCTAGTGTCCATTGCACGAGAGATGCGCGGTTCACGAGGACATGGGTCTATCGGGGTTTCGGCACTCACCACTACACTTGCGCGGCACACGAGTTATGGGGCTCGGGGTGGTCGGCAAGCATGAGATTGATGTTCTAAAGCGTAGAGCGTAGCTCCGCTATATTTATGAGAGATATGTTGAGCAAAGGTCCATATCGTAGTGGGAAAAGGTAGGTGATAGGTCTCACCGCCGACCAGACGTAGATCATCTCGACTTAGCCTGTGTCTGTCTCTACATCTTTAACTGTGGTATTAACTTGCATTACTTGTTTCAACAATTTATTTCGCTCATTTATGCTTTTAAATACCATTCGTTTCTTTTGGAAATGTGAGATGAAATTCTCCAGTTAGTACTTAAATATCATTATACTCATCGTCTAGTTTGTGACGGTGGGTGTAGGTCCGTCGAGCAGTAGCAGACCGGGGAAGGAGAAGATCGGCAACTTCCTCTGAGATCACTCATTTTGTACGTCTCGACTTTTGTTGTATTATGATTAATTATGTCATTTTGGGTTGTACAGTGAGTTGAGTGAATAGTGTCAGATCTATACATGCATGTGATGCTGTAGTTTTTCTTGGTTTCCACACTTTAGGAATTTTTTTGGAGAATTAATTCTTCCGCTTAACATTTGAATTACCTGTCAATGTGATAATATAACAATACACGTGGATTTGGAGGAAATAGAGACGACAAGCTGACTAATACGTACTAAAGTATTAGATCATGTGGATTAAGGCTTGAGTGCGGGATTAGGCCGGGCGGTGCCCTGTTTAGACGTAGGGGTCGTCACATGTAACGACCCGAAAATTTGACTTGTGCCACATGTCAAGTCAAGGTCGTATGTGGGACCCACTCGTCGAAATACGTGCATCTGAATCTAATTTGGGATGATAATGCTAACTATGCGAGGAATTCGGTGAGGCGAAACACGAACGAGGACGCGCCTCGAGTCTCGTGCCGACGAGGGATACGCATCGTGACGCGTGTAGCGCGAGTATCGAGAGTTTGAAAATGAGGTGGGTTGGTGCCTCGAGATGTGCGCTGTGACGGCCCTCGCCGCCCCGGGGTGACGTGTCTCCATGTACCCCTAGCCAGCTGGCTCTATACACGTGTACGCCACCTGCCCGTCCTTTTCCATCTCGAAATTCGTACGTGCATGTACGTACATTCAATATATGTGACAAGCAGCGGAAGTTGTACGTAAATTATAAAAGTATTAAGCAATTTTAAGGAAACCTACTGTGGAAAAACCCCTGAATATTTCCAAGTAACCAAATTGTACTACAAGTTCCCAAACATTTCCAAAAGACATTAAAATATTACACATACAAGTAGTTCTCAAAGGTAGCAATCAAATGTAGTCGCCTAAGATTCCTTTGCCTTTACTATCGTAGTAGGATCTCGCACTCAATCATCACGAAGAAATTGGATGACGAGTCCAACAAGAAAATCCCAAGGAACTCCTCCGAGCATTCATATCCATAAATAGAATTCAATAAATACTTTGTGAAATAAACATGCGAATGTAACGCATAACCGTAAGTAGAGCATCGCATGCGTAAATCACAATAAAGTGCAACCGTGTGTATGTCTATTCCAGTCATACTAAACCATACTCCGGGACTTCCTTCCAGGATTCCACTAGTGGCGTACCCAACTAGCTATCACCTGATCCCCCTCGGTGGCCGACATAAACCCACGACGCACCGACAACCGTATCAATTCCCTCGGGTTGTTATCCCCGAGCACTCCTGATACACACGCCATGGTATAGATTGTGTAGACATACAACGGAAATCCGGTGGGAATAACTCACCAACCGTCCAAAAGAGAACATAATATGAAGTAAAAAGGACAGGAATACTGTAATTGAATGAATATACGAAATAAAGTAAATACTCGAGAGTTTTTCCTTTGGGTTTTACAAACCTCACAACGCGCTCGTAGTCAATTCCCCGAGTCCAAGTCCACTGGGTCTTTGGTTGCCAATTGATCACCCTATGTCCATTATCAATAATGTCATTTATTATGAAAAATTTACAACAATTCCTAAAATTGTTTATGCCAAATTGTCCATTTCGCGCTTTTCGAGGCAAATCCCCCGCAAAAAGTCGCGTCCGAAATGTCCACATATTTTATTTTTCATAAATTCCATTTCTCTGTCGCCATACAATTTTTCCATAATTTTCCTCATTTTTCCGGAATTTTCTCGGCATTTTTCCCCATTTTCCTTCTTTTTTTTTTTCTTCTTCGTTTTTTACTTGTTTTGGTCGGTCGGGTCGGACCCGACCCGTCCGGCCTGGTCCGAGTCGCCTGACCCGACCGCCCGGTCCAGCGGGCGGCCGAGCCGCAAGCTCCGGCTCGCCTAGCGAGCCCAGGGGAGCGACGCACACGCGCGTGACGCGCGTGTGTGCGTCGTCTCCTCACCTCCTTCTCTCGGTTTTTTTTTTTTTTTTTTTTTTCCGAACCCTTTTTTTTTTTTTTTTTTTTCTTCCTCGGGGTTGGGGTGGCTCTCCACCCCAACCATGGTGGAACCGTTGGCAGGGAGGTACCCCTGCCATTACCACCGCGACAACGGGTTCGGCCACGCCCACCATGGCCGAACCCGTCGCTCCACCATCACCAACAAAATCAAAACTATCCATAACAACTCACCTCCTTCTTCGCTCTCTCTCTCTCTCTTCTCTCCCACCAACCGATCCTTCTCCACTTCTCATCTCTTTATATATACATTTTTTTTTTAATCATTAACCACCTCAATCAATCCCACTCCCTCTCTCTCCTTCCACTCTCTCTCTCTCTCTCTCCTTCCACCTCAATCAATCCCACTCTCTCTCTCTCCTTCCACTCTCTCTCTCTCTCTCTCCTTCCACCTCAATCAATTCCACTCCCTCTCTCTCCTTCCACTCTCTCTCTCTCTCCAATTTTGATCGGGTGTGTGTGTGTGAGGTGTGAGAGAATAAGTGATGGTGAGGATAAGGATAAGGATAAGGATTGTGATGTTGCCTTTTGTGTCTTGACACCAAATGTTGACACTACTGGGACACTCACCCATTTTTCTAGTGTTTCGACGCCCGATTTCAAGTCCGAACCGCGATAACCGCGTACAGCATCGTCACACAAACCACCTAATATTATTTCATATTAGTAATTTGGCCATTTCTTATTTAATTTGTGTGTTTTAGTTTCCCGACCTAATGTTCGGTCCCGTCAACTACCCGGTACCCGCGTCGACACGCATATCGAGACGAATACTGTTCACACAATCTCGCACGTATTTTGATGCAACATACACACATGCGATGTATTTCAATCAATTTCACCGCAAATAAGCATTCAACACACAAATCCCTAGCATACCTAAGTCTCCGTAGGTCCTAGCCTACCGCGACGTCTATGTGGATCCGAGTTGGCATCCACGTATGCAATTTATAAAAATGGGCCGTGACATGCGCAGCTTGATTGTTGAGTTTGTCTCGAGATTCGTGTTGCACGAATGTTGATGACACTTTTGATTTGAAATCAAAAAGATAAAAAGAAAATGTATAATATATATATATATATATAAATAAATAAAGGGATAAGATTGGAAAAAGAAAAAAAAGATCGGGAGTGATCGTGAGGAAGAGAAGGAAACAGAGGAGAGAGAGCGATGGCGATGAGAGCGCCGGCGCGGAGGGATGGCGACGGCGGCTCCCGGCGTCAACGGCGGGAGAAAGCGCAACGGCACATCGATCCGGCAAGATCGGCGGTGATCGCGCAGCAAGCAGGCCGCGGCGCGGCGGCGCGCGCGTGTGGAGACGGCGCGCCGGGAACTAGACAATCGCGCGGCGCGAGGACGGCGGCTCAACGACGCCGGTGAGCAACTGCGCGGCGAGCAGCAACGACGACGCGCGGAAAGCGCGAGATCGGCGGCGATGGCGCGTGAGCGCGGCGACGCGACACAACGCGGTGAGACAGCTTGAAGAAGGGCAGAGGCGGCTCTGGCGCGAATGGTTGGTCGGCGGTGGCTCCAGCGGCGGCGGCCGTGGGTGGGCAAATGACGCGAAGGAATGGGAGCAACGCATGGCGCGTTATCGACCGGTCGGATGCGCGATTTCGACAAAATCGCGACGACGCGATGGAGGTGAGATTTATTCACCTTATTTGGTTGTGATTTGTATGATTTGAAGTAAATTAGCCCTCAAATGTTTAAACGGACACCATGGATTTAGGAGTCGGGTGTCGGGTGCGCAAATCGAGACGCGAGCAAGACATTTTGAGATTCGCGATTTTTCGAGGTAAGTAAACCAGCTATGGCCTTATACAGTATTTCATGTCTCTCCATTGGCTGTTGTTTATTGTTTTATGATAGCTTTATTGTTGTTCACTGCTTTGTGATGATAGCTATCGTTGAAATTGTTGTCGATTGAGTGAGTTCATTGACAAGTGAGTCATTGTTACTGTTTATCTGCGATATGTGAGGGTTAGGACTGGAGGCAGGTCTCGTCCTAAACCTGAGGTCTTTCATGGTCGTCCGTCGATATTATCCGGGTCCATGGATGGTTCATAGTCGTTCCGGGCTAGGGCTGGGAGGCAGGGGTCTCGTCCTAGATCCGGGTCTATGGATGTCTCATAGTCGCATGGGTTAGGGCTGGGAGGCAGGGGTCTCGTCCTAAACCCGAGTCTGCTGGGCTTGTACCGCGACTCAACGAATTTTGGTCGGGACTCCTTGTTATTGGGCATCACTCATCGATGGATTGTTTACAGTCTTGTATATTCATGCGTTTTTATTTCTTTCGTTCTATTTGCATGAATTCGACTGCTTTGGATATCGTGAACTGTTGTTTTGGATATTGTGAAATGTCGTGTATATGTCTTACTGGATTTACTTACCTGGGCTCGTCATTCTTATGTTTGACTGAGTGCAGCGCCGCGGACGAGTAGCGAAGGGAAGGCATTAATAGCTAGGTGATTTTTTGTATATTTGGTAATTACTCTCATCTGATAATATTTACTGGGTTCCACAATTAGGTTGCCTAACTTTCTATATTCTTGTTGAGTTATTTAATGTATTAGTTGCTTCTGCTAAAGTGTAAAACTCGAAAAACATATTAATAACTCAACTGTAAAATGTTGAATGTACCGATAATGATGGATTTGAAGGCTGACTAGGCTCTCGTTGACCTTGCGAGATTGGCTCGGGGGTCCACGTGAGCTTAGGCCGGGCGGGGCCCAATTTGTGGAAAATTGGGGTCGTCACATCTCATGTCCTACTGTGGAAAACTTGAAAAAGTACTCTGTATATAGACAACAGTACCATAAACAATATATATATACATGTACAGTGTCACTGCAGTCTCCTAATACCTAAAATAATATAAATATCAAAATAAGCATGTACTAGTAGGTCATCAACGGTGGACAATCAAATGTAGTAGCTTAGGATTTCCTTGCCCCTACTAGTAGAAGGATCTGCATTCAATCAGCACAAAAAGACAGATGACGAGTCCGGTTAGTAAAATTGCAAGGAATCCTCTCGAGCATTCGCATAATAAAGTAAGGAAGTGCAATAAATATTGTTAAATAAACATGCGAAATGCAAAAGACGTGCAATTGTAATTGGCTCATCGCATTAATAGATAACATATAAGCTAAACAAATGAATGTATTCCTCCTGATGGATTAGACTGTACTTTGGTTCACCAAGTTCCCACCAATTGACGCGTCCAACTGGTTTAACACCTAGTCCCTCGCAGTGCTAGCCAAATCCGTTGAGTCATCGGCACGTTCACCAAGGGCAAGCTCGGGTCATACATGCTACAATCTAGTGCATCATGAAAACACAATAGAGAATCCGAGGGAGTAAACTCAACTCACGTCCAAGTAACATAATAGAATAATAAAAACATCAGGATATTTTTAGCTTTGAAGATATCACAAGCAGTAAGGTCCAAATTAATAGGCGATGCCTCTACCTCTCGAACGGATAATGTCATTACTCGGCAAAGGGTAGCACCAAACTATTGGATGAGTACAAGGCATTCCCCCACCTCCGCATCCTCCTAGCCAATGGATCATTGACGCCTTACAAGCCATTAGGTGTTGTAGTCGGTGTGGAAGTTATAAATGTGACTCGTTGCGTGGTGGAAGCTATGAAGGAAGGTTGTGATATATGTGTTGGTCATTTAATGAAATATTGACTCTAAATTATATATATGTTGATTATTTAGTTGTATATGTGTGTATGTATCGGTGGTTATGATTCATAGAGACTATATGTGCATGTGGCTATGAGAAATGAAGACTATTTATGCTTGTAGATGTGAGCCACTCATGAATGATGTATGTCCTGCCTGCATTTGTGTTTTTAACTTCAGTAGAAATATCAAAGTTTTATTCTCTTCTTTTTGTCAAAAGTTGATCATGGTTTCGCAAACAATTGAGATATAAACCTTGCATACGTTACTAGAAAGAAGTGAAGTAAATAACCAACCAACATGAATATCCATAACATAGCAATAATCCTCATTGCTTTTCCTTGTAACTAGGCATTACATACTACGAATGAGTTGTGCAATCAACAGAATCAATACTATGAAAGAGGCATTATCATCCTACAAAATAAGTGAATTTGTACTTATTGATAAAAAACTTATCATACCATAAAGTTCAAATGTCATGAAAACATTAAAGATCAAACCAATTGTGTAACTATGTTTATGCTTTCTCGGACTCAAGTTCCATACAAACATAATTTATCAAGGATCAAACTAAGTGCATAACCAAGTTTATGCCCTTTCGAGCTCGAAGATACCAATATAATTTAACTACAACTTAATCAAACATATAACATACCACTTAAGAACTAGAATTAAAGTTAAGTACCTTGAATAAAAAAAATGAAATGTAAAATAGAAGTTCATAGTCTCATGGTCAGTCAAATTACTAGTTATTTCTCTAAGAGTTATGTTCAGCTAACCCTCCTTCATATCTTTTAGGGTAGCCAAAACACCGCTAAGTCCACTCCATTCTGCTGAGCCTCCACTCCCTTGAGTAACTTTTAGTTTAACTTGTACTACCTCTCATTTCAGCTCCGACCCCGGGAATTTATGTTCTGCTCTCAGCCTCCCAACACGTATATCAACAAGAGTGTAATTTTGGACTATAGGAGTAAGGATATTATTTTTGCAACCTTCAACTATATACTTTATCATGGTCTCAAATTCCTGGTTCAGGGTTATTGATGAGGTTTGCAACAACTAGTTCAATTCCTCAACCTATTCTCTTTCGTTGCTAATGAGGTCTGCAACATTCGATGTATATTCTCCGTGTGTTATTGCAGCAAAGATGCTGATGGAGGACTGCACTACCATTTTCACCGCATTTTTATCTCTTCCAATTGTTTGCTACTGCACCATGACTAAGTTCGATGACTTCACTAACATCTTCACCTCTTCCAATTGCTTCACCATCATTTTCATCTTTTCGTTGACATATAGCTGGTGTTGTAGGGTCCTCATTGGCAACTCAATTGTTTCAGGAATAGTTGTACCTATGCTGGTTCCTCCCACCTCAAAGTGTTTTTGCAGTAACACCTCTAGTTCTTCCTCTGCTTGTTTGTATTGGTCCTCTAAGTTATATTCCTTGTGAGACTTATTTGCATGTTCAATGACATGGTCCTGTGGCTTTGGCTATTCCATTACATGGTCCTGTGGCTCTTGATTATCTATTGTTTTGTTTTCGCCCTCCTTGGTTGATGGCCCTTCCTCTGCATAAATTTTTGGTGTTGAAGGGTATATGTGAAAGATGAACATATCATCGAATGTGTCATCAGCATGTTCTCCCCCTCGAGCCTTTCCACCTTCATTGCATAAAAATAAGGAAAGTTAACTAGTAGATACAACCAATGAGCCACTAATGCAACAAGAATAAACTATATAAAACTTGAATAAAAAGAAAGAATGAGAAGCTCATACTATTGTTTTCCTTATCTGATTGATATGTCGCTTCTCCACTTTGAGCCTTTCCACCTATAGGCACTTAACCTTCATTGCATATAAATAAAGTTAACAAGTAGATACAACCAAAGATTCAATAGTGCAACAAGAATAAACTAAATAAAACCTTGAATAAAAAGAAAAATGAGAAAAATAATACCATTGTTTTCATTGTCTGATTGATCTGCAGCTTCTCCACTTTGAGCCACTTGACTTTCAATGCCTACAAATACAATTAGTAAATGGATAGTAATGCAAAAAGAAGTAACTATATAAAAACTTAAAAGAAAATATTGATAAGCTTTGCTTTTTGTTGAGGACTATCATTCATCATTGTCTGCGATCATATGGAGGTGTCGTATGTTTTTGGAGGAAGCTTTACTTTCTTCGACATCCCTGCCACCTTTAGCCTCATACTGGATTAGGCAGGCTTACCTTTTCCTCGTTAGTTGGAGAGCCCTTCTCCAAGACCTTCTGCTTTTTCTTGGGTTGGTCATATGTGTCAAGTCTGCAGCCTTTGCCTTCTTTTTACCCTTATCAGAGCTCGGTTCAGCTCTCGCCTTTGGGAGAGGTCTTAGTCACCGGAGTCGCCTCCACTATTGTTAAGGTTTTGTTAGAGAGAATGGTTGAGTAGCTGGACCTTGCAAAGTTGGAACAAGAAACCCTTTTCGGTTGGGGTTGTATTTGTTGGAGAGGGAGAGTCGAATGGTACTTGTATTAGTGGGCAATGTGGCTAAAATGGGTTGTGGTTACAACCACAATCAATTCCCACATTTTACAATATGGCCTCATCAAGTAGAGTCGCCAATTGCCAAGCCTCATTTAACTTGCATTAAAATTGCAAATAAAAATGACTAATCTAATTTTTTCATATATCATATCATATGCCAAAATCCAATTTAATCCATTCATTTACACAACCTTGTAACCTTATGCATGCTAGCAATAATCAATAACACAAAATGTAGCAAATTAAATATGGATGGACACATATAAGTTTAACCAAGCAAATTGAAGTTATAAGTTTAGCCAAGTAAATTGAATTTGTAACAAGGAAATTGTATAAAGACATGCATATATTTAGTTATTTATTTTTGCACTTGGGTGAAGAAATCTCGAGAAAGCAGTGGCCCTGTCCAATCTACAATGTCAATCAAAACATGATTGTCTCCTATATCTACGCGACCTGTACATCTTAACTAACATCCATTTGCTTCCTCCATCGCCTTTTGCTTCTTTGTTCTCCCCCTCACCTAGACAAAAATAATTTTCTTGTTTTAATTCAAATGCACTTAAAAAATACAGTACTTGTATGAACCCCGAAATAAATTACTGGTTTTTTCTTTTTGTTGTTATTATTAACAAGTTGCTCGTTGCCACCTTCTAATGGTTGATGCTTGTTGGTGGCCTGCTGTTTAGGCATATATGGTGGCTTGTTCCTACTTACTCGGGGCCTACTCTTATGTTTTAGGTGTTTTGGCTCTTTTATTTGTTAAGTTGGACCAACTGATGTGCCCTCTAATGCTTGGTCCCTGCCACCCTGGGGGATGCACCTTAGACGGATGGTGAACATCAATCATGTCAATAAGCTTGCCTCCAACTTCTCAATTGTTTCAAGTATGAGCTTGAACTTCTTAACCGATGTGGAACCAAAGTCAGCCATGCGATAACATCGCGATATAATGGCATCGTATCTATATAATAATGTGGATGCATTACAGTCCAACTCGCTTATCCCCTTTTCACGACCATAATAATGTTTGAAGTCATTTCTCCATCTATCCAAAATGTACTGGGACGGGACATGAAAAACATTACACTCACGTAATACACATACGACATGACAACAAATGATTCATCTAACTCAAACGATTGACATATGCATTTTACTTTTTACGTAGCATCCCGAAATAAGATTGCATAAACTCTTTTCCTTATTGATAACTGTCATCTTCAACTGTAAAGTTTTTCACATCATAGTAACAAAAGCCATCCCACTCCTCAACCATTGTCGCCTTTAAATTCACCACCTCCCTAACTTTTTCTTGAAACTTTGTAAGAATATTGTCTGTGTATATATCACGGAGTTGTCGCTCGTATGGAATCTTATTGATCAAATCTCGCTTTTTATGGTAATGTTCAAGATTATCCACCTCTTGGTTCTCAAACTTCCTATCTACTAGGGGTAGGCGCGAGTTTTTCGAAAAACCACCCAAACCGCATTTGGTGATTTTAAAGCTCGCGGTTTGCGCGGTTTGGAAAACGACCAAACCATGGAATCGCGGTTTGGTCGCTTTTCATTTTGGGAAAACCGCGGTTTAACTGGCATTTTGGTAAATACAAATAAAAAACCCAAAATGTAACCAAAACTTAAAAAATGGTTCATCCCTCATTTCATTTCTCCCGCCACCTCCTCACTCCTCGCTCCGGTCCGTTGTCACTCCCTCCTCGCTGCTCCTGTTCGCCACATCCTTTGTCACCACCTCCTCACTCCTGCAAAATATCCCCGCACTCCCTCACTCACTTTATCGAACTCTCATTTTTGCCCCACCCACCTCCTCACTCTCCCGCCCGCCACTCCTCTCACTCCTCCTTCTCACTCCCGCTCCCCGGCCGTCACCTCCTCTTACTCCGCTCCGGCCAACTCTCGCCGCTCCTCACTCTCCGTCGATCACCGCCGGCTCTTTATGCCAATGTTTTACACCATGTTCACTTACCTCCTTTGAATGTGTGTAGTTCTCCATCATAACCACTCAATGCATTCTCGAACTCGTTCGGTTTGCGGTTTGGTGGTTTGCGGTTTGGTGGCGGTTTTGAAAAATCACGAAACCGTAGACTCACGGTTTGACTACTTTTTAATAAATTGCTTCAAGGTCTAATTAACGTTTACGAAAATGGTTCATCATTTCACTTCTCTGAGTTGTGGACATCCCAGCCTAAAATATACCCTTCACAAATATCGGAACTCATTTTTGTCTCATCTCATAAAGAGTTTTCAACCAATGTTCACTTACTTCCTTGAATGTGTACTTCTCCATCATAACACACCATGCATTCTCGAACTCGTCTATTATGAGTGTCTCATAGACTGCTTTTTTAATACTCCAAGTAATTCTTTTACGATCATTAAGCCCAACAAGCTTCTCTGACACCTTGTTCATGATGTGCCATAACCAAAATCTACGTCTTGCATTGGGAAATATCTTGGCAATAGCACCCCCTATTAAGGAACATTGGTCAGTTACTATAACCTTAGGCACACCCCATACAATCGCGTCTGCCTTGAATAACCATTCATAACTATCAATTGTCTTGTCTGCTAGTAATGCACATCCCATTAAAACAAATTGATCATGGTGGTTCACACCGACAAAAGGTGCAAAAGGCATATCATAGTTATTGGTCAAGTATGTGGAATCAAATGAAACCACGTCCCCAAAGTACTTGAAAGATAATCTGACATGCAATCCACCCAAAAAAAAAACATGTTAGAGGTGATTTTCATCATCAAATTTCTTCGCTTGAAAGAAATTCACGTTTTGTTTTTGCTTTTTGGCAAAATACTATAATATGGCCTCATGCGTCACCACAACAAAGCCTTAGTCAACGTGAAGCTTCCACACAATTCTAACATCATTCTCTCCAAAATTCAAATGATTAATCCAACCCGCATGAACGAACTCTGCCATGAAGGATTTGCAAATCGAATTCCACTATCATTGACTATGGTTCTTTTTTAACTGCTTCAAAAATACTTTTATTGCATTTATAGAAATGAGACTTAGACAAGCAAACATCGTGATTGTGCTTAAGTATTGCCTTTATAATGTGTCATTTTCCATCTAGACTTAAGCTGGGCAGACACTTTAGTTTTGCAGTCACATCTTGATAGCAAGTTATTCACATATTTGCCCTTTGTTCTAGCAAAACCTTGCCTAGCATATAGAAGAACGTACTTCCAAGTTATGTTGTCCTTCTTATGGGTAGACCTCAGTGTTACCTAAATCTCTTAACATTTGCATATCGTTTAAATGTTGTTTTAATCTCATCAATAGTTTCAAAAATCATTCCTTCTTTCGGGCCTTCTAGAAGATCAATTGCTTCAATTCCATCATCACTACCATCTCCATTATCTACATTTCAATAATCTCCACATTATCCTCCTCATTATCAACAATATCCACATTATCGTCATTGTTGACAATGTTTTCATTAATAAATTCAACATGTTCCTTGTCCCCATCAAGTGTAGTGTTGCTTGTCTTACAATGATCATTACATGAGTCCAAATGGGATGGGTCCAATTGGGACATTATTGCCTACAAAACATGAAAAATTTCAAAAAATGAAAAATTTCGTTGTAGTCAACTATATGAGTCTACACCTAATATCAAATATTTTCTTTTGTATAGTCGAGTGATTCCCTTTGTAGTCGACTAAATAAGTAAAGCCTTAACAACACCACAATGTTCCCAATCGGTGATTGTCGTAAGTGAATAATTACTACGTATACATAAGATATATTCAAAATGAAAGCAATGAAGCCTTATTGAGAGTCGACTACACTAACTCTTAATGCTTCTAACTTCCATTAGTAAAGGACTTGAAGTGAAGGCATTTCAATCCATAAATACATGGTCAACCCTAAACTTTAAATGCATTTGACATCATTCCCTAAATGCATCACTAACTAAATCCTAACAACATCTAAATGCAACAACCCTAAATACATCTAAATAAATACAATAAATGTACCACAGCCCCATTCATAACTCATGTATTTAACAACATATAGCAAATTAACATACTTTTTTAAGAGGCAAAACGAATAAATATGTTCATTCACCACCTCATAGTCCTTCGAATCTCAGCTTTTTCAACCTCCAAATATGGTCCCATGAGCAAAGAATCACAATCTTGAAATAGATCAGATTTTAGGTTCACTTATTCTCTGGTTCGTGATGAAAGCTTGAAAATGGTTGTATGACTGAGATGAGATAGGGATGAGAGAAAGAAAGAAAGAGAAAGAAATAAAGCGAAAGAAGCGAGATAGTTTAATTTTTTATTTTCAAATAGATGACACAACCCGATCGATACGATGACGCTGACAAATGATCGAGCTGAGCAAACGTCAGCTTTGCAGTTGATATGACAAATTTATTTTGTGTTTTGATGAAAAGCAACAAAAATGGAGAGGCTGCTGACTAAGACTCCATGTCATATAGATGCCCTTCCTGCTAAGACTCCATGTCATATAGGTGCCCTTCCTGCTTGCCCATTATGGTGCACTCTAGCATTTTCCTAAAAGAAAATATTAACCTCACATTGGAAAATCAAAAACCACTTTCTCACTTTATATATGAAAGTAACTCAACCTATTTTGTTTTAAGGCAAAGGGGTTGGAGTGAGTGACCCAATAGGGTGACATATAAAGTCATGCATGACCCCTATATATTTCTAAGTCAAAAATGGGTATTTGGCTTGGTTGGCTAAAGATATATAATTTTATTTTACTACTAGTTTTTTCAATTTCAGGATTAATTAAGTAGTAATTAATTTTCATTTTTAACTAACTGTTTTACAATTATTACAGTTGGAGTATGTTAACAGTTGTGACTGTTGAACCCAACATATTTATTAGTTTTGAAATTAAAGGGGTGTGTTGTTTGAAGACATCTCTTTAACATCTATTATTTAAGTCTTACTCAAACACATTTATTTACTCAATTTTTATTTTTGAAATATAATTATTGTGAGAAAGAAGAAGAACACTGTTTGGCATACTTCTAAATTTGGTGATTTTGAATTTGGAAGTGCACTCGAATTGAATCTTGGGGACAAATTTTTGAAGAGGATTAATTACCAAATTGTTGAAACAATTTTGTCTTAGGACATTGCGAATTTGTAAGCCTCCAATTAGAATTTTGTTAATTTATTTAGTTTATTTTTAAGTTATTGTATTTTCATTTTGTTTATAGTATTAAGATATCATGATTATAGATTGTTTGGAATAACATAATACTCTAACTAATTTGTTCCTTTTTATAATTTTTTATTTAAAATGTTAAATTTTAAAAAAAAAAAAAAAAAAAACTGAATCCTATGTGGCTTGTCAATTTGATTGTTTAGAATTCACATCCGAAATACAATGTCAATTTTTTTTTTATGTCACATCAACATGATATTCTAAATACACATTCTCATTGGAGACCTTTTCATCTCAATGTCAATTTAATCTTAGATGTTGCGGACATTGACATTCAATCAACATTCCATTGGAAATGCTCTCAATTTCGAATGTGAACTAGACATTTAAATTGACAGTGACATAGGATTCAATTTTTTTTTAGATTTTTATTTTCACATTTTAATTAAAAAAATTATAAAAAAAATGTCACCTCATCAATTAACGTTCAATCCACATCTACCATTGAAGATAAGTTTTGGAGTCTCAATATATATTTGAGCCACATGAGATGACATCATCTTCACGTTGATGACATAGCAAAATTCACGTCCACAATCTACATTTAACATTGGCCAATATCCAAGTATTTTTAATCAGTCAAATGTAGGCCAATCGGTGCCTATAAATATCGGATAATATGCCATCCCTACCCAAGGCTTTGGTGTAATTGATGTTGCCTTATTTTTTAGCTCTGCAATGTACTCTAAAAAATAAATACATGTTCATCAACAAATCAATTGCCTCAAGTGGTAAGGGACTTGATCCCTTAAGTGAAGTCTCGAGTTAGAATCCGTGAATGAAAAAAAATTAATTTAAGAGGCGACCCTCTAATGGGGTTTGATAGTGTTTGATCGTCAATTAGTTGGTACGGTTGGTGCCCGATATTACGTAAGAAACTAAGAAGAAACAATAAATATATGTTCCACTAATGAATTCACACTTGCATTGCATGATATAGATATAGGAATGTATTTGACAACACACAAGTAGTAGAATACAGGAAACAGCTAGACAAGTACAATGTATGTATTACCATTCAATGTTCCTGCCATCCTGGTATTTATATTTCTCATATATACTTAATTAACAATCTTCCAAATTAAAACATAAGAAATTATTAATCATATTTATGGCTGGAGCCCTTATTTATACGTACATTTATGCACGCAATAAAAATAATCCTGCCCTTTTTATTTGGTAAAAAGAATATTGTGCTCTCCTTATTATGATCAATATACTAAGCTATATATAATTAAATATAATATCGGAAATTGAGCCGTAGGAGCATGAGAGCTTCAAGCCTTCAAGCAACTTGTAATTCCTCCCACCTGCAATATTGAAAATATATAGTTATAACTTGTAAGCCAATATATATATATATTTATATATATAAAAGTTTATAATTGCATTTTTTAGAACATATATAACCACCTTTATTCAAGCGTTATAGCACGTAATTAATGAGCTTTAGCGCAACCATTGGAACATGATTTCAAGCAATGCTCAACCTTTCTCACATCTGCACAAATTATCAACTCAATGTCCTTTAATTAGTAGTATGAATTAAAATTAGCTTAAAATCCGCAATTAGGTCTAACCATATTAGTAGATTGAACATGACACAAAAAAAAATACATATAATTAAACTTGCACAATTTATTTACTATCCTATATTCTTAGCAACCAACAATCCCGTTATTGTCTAGATAAAAGAAAGAGAAATTTTGTTATCTAATACCCGACTAACTCATGCGAGATTAATCGAGTATAAGAAGGAAGGAATCTAGAAAAAAGTTCAGAACCACCTTATAAATAAAGAAAATCACTTTGTTTAAATCATGAAAAAACAATAAACCAAAAAAAAAAAAAACTTACGAGGGTTTGTGATGGTGCTAATTTTAGCACACTTTTCATAGACACATTTGGAGTGGCATGGATTATTATTGATATCCAGGCCATAAGCGTTCACCATGCATTTCCTCAAACACATCACCCCACATTCTACTGGATTTTTGTATTTGATGAGGCATGGTGCATAGCATATAGCGTAGCAAATCCCAATTAACCATTTTGGCTTTGCATGGACTGCATTGGCTGATAGCAAGGCCACCAACAATAAGCACACTAATACTTTCTTGCTCTCCATTTGCTCTCTCAATATTTTTTTTTTTTTTTTTTGAATGTACTAAGTGATGATGAGGACTATTTAGTCCGGCTAATCGTTTTTATAGAACTTTTCAAATCTCGTTTTGATTTGGGCACTAATGATCACGTTTATAAGGACTGTGTCTTGTTATAGTTATTAATTTAATTCTTGGAAAATAATAGAACGACGACGGGTACGTAAATCACACTTCAAGACATTGACCCATAAGAGTTGTCGATGCGACATCAACCCACGTGTTATGCATTGATATCTACATGTGCTCGCATACTCAAAGGTCCGATGTAATTAACTTCCATGTTGTCATTCTAGTAGTTACTCTTAGTTTTTTTTTTTTTTTTTTGGGAATAAATCACAATGAGATCTTGTGAATTGAATTAGGTAGCTAATAAATAATCAACTATACAGGTGATTATGAGTTAAGAATTTAATTAATTTATTATGTATCGATATAGTAGTTTTAATTAAATCCCTAATTTGCATATTCCCACCTCTATATACGATTTCCCAAAATATTCCTTTCAATTACATTTATTACACCTCTTAATGGTTGGGCTAGGGCGGGCTCAGGTCAAGCCAATTGGACTCCAGCCTAAGAACCTTTAATTGCCCAAGCCCATCTTGCTACCTACACATGATTTATACAATTGTCCACAACTCATCTAAAAACATAAATCCCAAGTTTAGTCAGGGATTCACATATTTCTTTGTAAATAGAAATTTCAATTGCACAGGATGAGATATATAATCAATTACTTTGATAAAAACGTATTGATTCGCTGATACTAATTGTTCAAAAGAATATTCAACTATTATAGACTGCGACTGTAATAATGGAACATTATGACTATCAATGACTTTTTTTTGGCAAACATCTAGTATACAATCGGGAATCACAACGATGGTTGGCGAAATAAAGTTACAAAGAAAAACATCTAGAATACAACAAAAAATCACAACGATGGTTGGTGAAATTAAGTTACAATGATAAGAGGGAGAAAAGAGTAGTGGTATGAAAACAACAACTTTGATCCCTTATTTGGTTGAAATTTTGTCTTATCGAGAAGAGTAATGACGTGCCAATTTCATTTCTCCTTAGGGGATTATTAATAAAAGGGACTATTAAATATTTTTAAACATCTAATTTTTCATAAAAAGAAACTATTGGTTTAAACACGCACATTAATCTACCAAAAAATGCATATATTAATAAATGTTAGGCAGGGTTGGCGGGCTTATATATGCCTAATAAAACTTATTCTAGCCCTTTCAATTTCCTACGAGCTTAGGTGGGCTTAGTAGGTCCCGAGCCCATGAACAAGTCTACTTATTACGTGCAACTACTTTCTTTTTTCTCTTTTTTTTTTATAAGAAAACCCAATTAATTTATCAAGACAACTCCAAGATCATTTTTCTCAAGATTATTGGAGAACCATGCCTACATGTAAAGGTTTGCACAAGCTAGAATTAAATCATCATAGTTTTTTTGCTTCAATGAAATGTTGCATTATGAGAACTTTCTCACACTCCCAAAGAATATGAACAATTGGTTTAGATTCAACTTCTCCATTGTTTTCTTCATTGTTAATATAATATATGACAATCCAAAAAAAAGATATAAAAATTTATATTTATTGCTGAATTAATCTTTATTGTGCGCGATAAAATATTGCCACTCCTTTACATTTTGGAGCGGCAAAGACCATATAGATTAATTAATACAACTATAAGCTAATATCCAATGAGCAACCATATATATTGGAATACATATTGTATATAGATCATCAGAACTTCAAGCAATAACTTGTAACTTTCCTCCAAGTTCCAACCTGCAATATCGTTGAAAATAGATAGCTTGTGAGTCAACACATATAATTCTTTTAAAACAAATTTGCATTGCTCCAAAGCCCATAGGCGTTGGTCGAGTGATGAGTTCGTTCTCTAACACGCTGACCAAAGCAAATGTGTGGAGTTCGAAACTTGCCCCCTCCTTTTTCCTCTCGATTTCTTTCTCGAGTTTCCTAGCGGGGGCAACTAAGGACCTCCGAAGAATTAATCATGTCCACTATTAATCTGGTGTAGGCGACGGTGGCTCGGAAAGCCTCAATTATTAAAAAAAAAAAAAGAAAAAAGAATTGCATTTAATTAAATATAGAACATTACCTTTATTTATGAAGCAACAAAGATAGACTAATTATGAGCGGGTTGAGAGCAACCATTGACACATGAGTTCAAGCAACTCTTAACTTTTCCCGGACCTGCACACCATATCGATGAAAAATAATTAAGTAGATACATAAATTAAAAACAAAGCTTAATTTACTGTTCGCATTAAAAATTAATTTTTTGGAGGAACATTATTATTAATAATAATAATAATAATAATAATAATAATAATAATAATAATAATAATAATAATAATAATAATAATAATAATAATAATAATAATAATATAATAATAATAATAATTCAACTGTCCAAAGCTAGCAATATATTGTTGTTAGAGGTAGCCAAAGCATCTCTAGATGAACGAAGCATCACTTGTTAAAAAATAAAGTTGGGAGAGCTCCACGTTGGAATCATGTTAGTCACTTATCAAGAAAATATTGTTACTAAAGTTATATCATCACTTCAAGCTATCTTTTTATATGATTCCAGGTGCATATGACAACAACATTGGCTTTTGTACTGGTATGTCAATATGTATATAGGTATGTCAATATGTACATAGGTCCATATATATATATATTGTCTTCCAACTTTGAATACGGTTGTTTCTTTCGGGACAACCCCGACTGACTTTTACGGGATAATAGAACCTGATTAATTAGGGTCCATGAAAAGGTAAAAGACCCATAAATTAATTAATATTATTATTAAAAAAAAAACTTACGAGGGTTTTCAAGGGTGCTAATATTTAGAACACTTTTCATTCACACAATTGGAGTGGCATGGATTATTCATATCCATGCCATAGATGGTGGCCACACATTTCTGAGTACAAATCACCCCACATTCTATGGGATTTTGAGTTTTGAAGAGGCACGGTGGATAGCATCTTAAGTAGCATAAAGCATATAACCACTTGGGCTTTGCATGGGTTGCATTGGCTGATAGCAAGGCCACCAACAAAAAGCACACTAATATTTTCTTGCTCTCCATATCTCTCTCTCTCTCTCTCTCTCTCAAATGTGTACTTCAATTCACTCCTTAGAGGGTGTACTAGTGATGAAGATTATTCAATCCGCCTTGTAGCTTTTATAGAGCTTTTTAAATCTTGATTTGATTTGGGTATTAACTATATCATTAAGGACCACATCTTGTATAAATGGATTTGTTTACTTATTTGATTATAAGAAATATCTCTTGAAACATTAATTTTAAATTTGATTAGTTTGTTGCCAAAAAAGCCAAATATATGAGATCTTGAGATGAATTGTACTTGTTTGCTAAATCACTAAGCTGATGTTTATAATTAAGTTAGTAAATCAATTAAAGGTACTACTATACCATGGGAACGTTATTTACAACTATTGAATTTTAATCCAGCTAATGGTCAATGTTTTGGGACATTTATTGCAATACATATATCGATAGTAAACACAAATTAAAACATTAAATTAATGCACAACACATTTTGAGAGGTTCTCATGACATATATATAAGTTTATATTATTGGGCACCATTGTAAAAGTACCCATTAATTAATATAAAGATCTTGTGATAAGTCTCGATCATATGTTGTCAAACTTAAAATAGATGTCTAGACCAAGGTTTTGGAGTTTGGTGCTTTTACACGCGCCGAACGCGTCAATAAAATATATTACCTAGATCATGTGGTAAAGGGTCGATCCCACATATATTAGTATTCTTTCTAAGGCTCTCTAAAACAAAGGGAAAATAAGGGTTTGGGAGAATGAACAAATTAACTAATCTAAATAGTAAGAAATTATATTTGACTAGGAAGAATAGTTTTGAAACCAATTAATGAAAATACATAGGTCAAGACATACAAGTTTGATTCGATAAAATGTTGGATTTGATCTTCAATCTATGTAAAGTATGCAAATCGAAAGTTTCCTAGTGTAGCTATAGGCCCGGTAACGTACGCAGTTCCTCGCGCTTCCTATTCTCAATAGCTAAGGTACGACAGTGACTACTTCCTTAGCCAAACGTATAACATTATACTTAAACGAATTAGGTTTAACACGATGACCGCAATGAGTTTTGTGAAGGCACTACACCTAGACAGCCGGCTCACTAGTGTGTCCAATTTAGTCCGATCCCTAAGGTATTAATCGGTCTCAAAAGTGGCGAATCAATTGGTATGGTCAATTGCCAATTGTGTGGTCTTATTGCATAAGGACGAATGTTTATGACTCACTAGTAGTTAAATCGAGGTTTAAATCTAAATTTAACCCTAATTAATCAATCAATAATAAAGAGAATAAAACATCAATGTAAACGATTAAATTGAAATAAATAAATCTCACAAATCCATGGATAAGAACAGTCGAACTTCTCTCGTAGTCTTGCCTAGACCATTAGATTAGTGTCTATGGTTTGAAGAATACAAAAGAAAATAAAAGTAGAGAGAGAGAGAGAGAGTAGAAGATAGATGTCGAACTAAATAAACCTTAACTTATGTTTATAATTCCTAGGGGTAACAATTTTGTTCAGACGGTGAGTCGTAAACGTAAAGGGCACCCACCATTTAATGAGGGCACCCAACTTATTTGTAAAAATTCCAAAGAAAAATGGAAAAGACCATTTTGTGTCATAAACGTCAACCACAAAGCCACGTCATGACTCATATAATGCAAACCCATTACACGACATGTTTATTAATCGTGTTAATCGTTTTTTTTTGCGTATCTGTCTAAGTGGGTCGTGTTAATTAACATGTCGTGTATTCGTGTCACTCATTTATTAAATATTGTATTTAAAAATTTTATTTTATTTAAACTTTTATAATTTGGTTACTATTTTTTAAAATATATCTAAATGATTCAATTCGAACAAACATACTAAAATTGCCAATAAAATATAATGTGGTTATATATAATTTTTAGTTTTACTTTACTTTTTCATTTAAGTTTTTATTACTCTTAACAATAAAGTAAAAATGACTCGTAATAATAACATAAACAAAATTATAAGAATCATCTAAAAAAAATCTAAATTTTACTTTGGTAAAAAGTCTTATTTTTTCTTAATAAATCATTATTAATAAAACCTAAAACATAAATAACATATTAAAAGTAAAATGAACATTTCTTCTCAAATATAAAATAAAATATGATAAAAGATGTCTATAAATAAATCTTGCTATTAACATGCATTCAAATGGATGAATTTTGTGCCAATCTATTTATTATACTATATTTATTATTTATACATTATTCTTTAGTCGTGTTAAGCGAGTCATAAACGAGTTAAACAGGTTGACATGTTAATGACTCGTTTATTAACCGTGTATAAACGTGTTAACATGTTTATGACCTAGACTCACTTAAACTAAACTCACAAAATATTTATTACGATCGTGCTGTGTCGTGTTAATCGTTTTATGACTCAAATTGTCAATCATAATAATTCCTAATTCGATGCCCTTAATTTTGCTTCTGCCGCACGACTTGTCAATTGGCCCAATTAGGATTTCTATATGTGGCACGTGGATCGATGAAGATCAAAGGCTAATCTTGCGCACGTCTCGTGTGCATCACTTGCAACCATGCGACCCATGTATTTGAATCTGATTTAACCATTGCAAATGCTAATATGATCCCATGTATTTGCATCCTATTTAACTATATCATGACATCATGATGACATCATCAACAATTATCAATTCAAGGGGTGTACAAAAAAACCAATAGAAGTGATGGACATGACGTCAGGTCCAAACCAACTCAACGGATTTGGGTTGAGTTCAAAAGCTATTAATTTGGATTGAGCTCGTTAAATTTGAAAATCGATGGATTGATTCAATATTTGGGTTATACATTTGTAAACTCGATTAGATCCGAACCAACAATGATTACATTGATTAGTTGTAAAACATTTACATATAGTTGATTTATATATACATAGCAAAATCTTAAATCTCAATCGATCTCAAATATCTTTTGGGAGATTTTGACTTTGTTTGACATGCACAAATTAGCTTATCAACTAGTTGATAAGTTAATTATAAACTACTTTGACAAATAAATTGTGTTTGATTAGTAGCTTATTTTCAAAATAAGCTAGATGAAACTCTAAAATTTTAAATGCTTTACATTTTTTGTCCCATTTTTACCCCTTTTATTTTGCACCGAATTTAAAGTTTTGCAAACTTTTCGTGGCATAAAAAGTTTGCACAATTTGCGTTGCTTTAAAACTAATTGGGCTTTTTTTTTATGTATTTGGACCCATTTTGTGTTAACTTTTTTTTTTCCTCAAATATTTTGTGTAAACTTAACTTTAGTGTATATATATTTATACATGCTACCTCAAATATTTTTTTCTTTTTTGGTTTTCAAGTGGTGTTCGATACCAATCATATCGATTAATTCACGTCCGGACACTACTGAGCCATATTTGAGGGACGACCCTTCTCAGTCTAGATTTCACTTGGGACTTTACTTAAGAGAATGAGTCATTTATCATTCGAACAAATTAGTTGTTGGTCAAATATTAGTTTTTAATTAATATGTTTATACATGTAATATAATATTAAATATATTACTTATGTGAGCACACATATTTTTTTTAAAAAAATATTAACAAATAATATGTCCCTTTATATCATTTAACTATGATCAGCTACTCAATCAATTTTTCTTTCCAAACAACTATCAGTTAGATTATCGACTTTCAAATTTAGATTATCGCCTATCAGATAGATTATCAGTTACTATTGTTAAACGTAGCCTTTCTCTCACTTGTATCAATCAACAATATACCAAATAATTCACTCCAATCTATATCAAGATGAACTAACTTGTCCACCTTTTAATAATTTAATCATTTTTTAAATAGTTACTCTTTTATTTTATCTTTAGACTTCAATTTGATTTTACTTTGAAGAACTATCTATAATTTGCATCTTGTTTTTCAAATGAGGAATTCATATGTGGTTTATAATAATTGTGCTTCAATATTAATTTGATAACAATGTTATATTTTTGTTGCCTCTTGATCGTAATTTTGTTTGGGTTATTTTTTTTTAAAGTGAATTAAAATTTGAAATTATATGTTGCATGAGTATATGCTTCGAGGTTTACTTCCTCATTTTTAAAAGAAAAAATATTATGGTATATAAAATCAACCCGAGGGTTGAAACCAACCTAACCCAAATTTATAGAGTTGGGTTGGTTTGATTTTAAAGTGTCAATATGGTTTAGTTTGGTTCTAAAAAAAATACAAACCCGAATTATTCGATTTGGTTTGTGTTTGAGGCCAAACACGAATCAACCCAACCTTTATAAACCCCTAATCAATCAATCCATACGAATGAACATCCCATGCACATACACTTCATTTAAGCAGTCACCACCGGTCTCCAAAACACTCATTTCACGCCCTTTTCGCCTTTGATTTCGATCATGCACCTCATAAATATGTAAATTACAAATAAGAGCTATTAATACAGTATATTAGAGACTTTAATCCTAGAAATATAATAAATACACAATTAAAGCTAACACAAATAGATGAAGAGATATTTTGTTAAAAATGTTAGGTGCCCTCATAAATTGAAATTTAAATTTGGGTGCCTTTTATGGAAACTTGTGGGGTGCGTATAGCAAGCGCTTAATTAATTACGTTCAACAATGTTTGTCAAATGTAAACTTTCTGTGATTGATGCACTATGCCATTGTTATTCCTTCATGAATCATGAATCGTGACCCACAACTCAAGCAATTTCCTTGATTACCTTGAACTTTATTTTGACTTCTAATTTGTGTTTCTAGCTTAGTTTATATATGTGTGTGTGTGTGTACACACACTAGTGTATCGCACTTGCGTAGCACGTGGATTATAAAGAGGGAACGATTAAATTAGATGGAGAGAATTTAGGATTAATTTGCACAAATTTGAAATCTTAAACAAATAAATTAACTAACTACAATATCTCTCTCTCTCTCACCTTTATTTGCTCTTTTCCAATTCTCTCAAACAAATAAATTAACTAACTACAATCTCTCTCTCTCACACACCTTTATTTGCTCTTTTCCAATTCTGTCTCTCCCACGGTATTTGCTCTTTTTCAATTTTCACTTTCAAACTCCCAAGTCCCAAACAATAAAAAAGAAAAAAAAAGTTAATTAAATCGAGATATACTCAAATACCCTTAACTTTATTTGTTTGCAAATTGTTCAAACCATTAAGAAAAAAGCTTTTGAGAACAATTTTAAAAATAAAGCTATTTTGGCTTCAAGAAGATCCTAAAGATACTATCATTATATATATAAGAACAAGACTTTATTTATTATAATCTAATAGTATAAACAATTACCCATATACAAAGGCAAAAACAATGTCTTTCTCATAAATAAAGTAAAAAAAACGTATACCAATGTAGTAAGAAAAAAACGCATCGTTCATCTACTAAAATACATCTCCACCACTTTGAGGATGGCCATTGAGGAAGCACATCTCCATCGTGTTGCTACCTTCACACCGAATCAACAAGGTTGAACCCGCATTCCAATAGCCGAGATTACAAATTAAAGTGGGAACAAAAAATACAAAACTGATCACCCCCGAAATATATACATATATAAAGCCACTTCCACACATTAATTCCACCCATGATATGTATAAACCTAATGTTATATTGTACAAGCACCGTCACCTCCCTTTGTTGTCCCCTCATGTAGAATGCTCAACCACTACCCGTTAAGCTCCGACCAAGATATATAGTGACCACGCCCATAATGCATAGAAGATGATGTTGCTCTCTTATAATTAATAGACTCCCATACCTAGCTTAAATAGCTTTCATGCATTACGTACTGCTCACCTAGCTAGATATTGTTAAAACTGTTGTAAATTGGATGATCCTTTAATCAAACTTATGAAATTGTCAAGCATGACTCTCACATTGAATTGTAACATCAAGCATGAATTCTACATTGAATGTAACTTGTACACTCTACATAACTTGTATTCAACCCTAATGTATAATCATTTATCCATGTATTGTTATGTAACTTGTAATCATCTCCAATGTACATAAACTCTTCCATGTATTTTCTATGTTGCTTGTGATGTGTTCTATGACTTGTGGTGTATGTATAACTTGTACACATTGTATAGGTACAATTATCATCATCACCAAATGGCCTATATAAAGGGTGTTAACCCCATTGTAATTCACACACAATGTTGGAATGGAAATCTCTACATTTCTCATCTCTAGCTCTCTTATCTTTTGTCTCATCTTCTCTACTTGTTCTAGTAGTTCTTAGTTTATGTTATCTATGCTTAAGTCTCTAGCGAGTCCAACTTAAGTTTTAGTTGGCTTACAACATAGTTTACAACAAAAACTACAACAAAAACTATCTATGATAAAAGGAAGAGGATGAGGACATGGACAAGCTAACCCTTTTTTCATTCCAATCAACTTGAAGAAATTACTAGAATTTGTGTTTTAAGGCGCAGTTGATGAATACCAAGGTTATGTCTCCACCTTGCATGGTAACCTAGTCGGGCACTTGCACGTAAGTTGGCTTAATTATGCAGCAATTGCAGTATAAAGTAGGAGGCAAACTTAATTCATATCAAAACGGAATATATTAGGTCTGATGTCACTATCTAATTAATATTTCTTTAAAATTATGGGTTAATTAGATTTTTAATTGGGCATTAATAATCAATTTGAAGTGAATGTATATATATTGGTCGATAAAGCAACAATAACTGCATAAAATGGACGTAGTAAAGATGATGATGCTTTATCTGGATGTGTGGTAAACTCGTAAAGATAAAATAAAAAATATAAAAATTCTCTATTGGGCTCGCCCACGCATTTATCCGCGGGTTCGTAGATCTCACTAGTACCGATATTGTCACCAACTTAACCACCTTTGGTCACAAATGTGAAGTTTTACTCCAAAATGCATCGATACTACTTGTGAGAGAACTATGACTTGAGTACTTCTTTAAAAAATCACACTTAATCGATGTACGTGGGACTATATTTCGGTCCACATATCTCAACAAATTCATATACAAGGATAAGTAGAAGTAGCACAAATTAACACAAATATTAAGAAATGACAGTTACACGAGTTTGGCTACCAAATCATCAAAAGAAAAACGAGTTAAATTATTGTGAAATAAGACTTTTTGTAAGTTTTGTCTTTGTGGTTGCACAATAAGTCAATTGTAATGACACAAAATAAGGACCTTACGATTTAAGTACCAAACTTATTTGTCAAAGTAATTTTCTTTTTTTAGAAAAAAAAACTTCGTTATTGAATTGTCATGATATAATAATCATTAATTCGTCCATCCTTCCATAATCTCATATATGTTTGATTCCAATATCATTAACACCAAACACAACACATAAACATAAATGTACAACCACATTCCATGCATATAAACAAATCAAATCTAAATGTTATTCTATTCCATTAAAACAAATCCAAATTTAATTACACCTTGTAATAACCATGTTTCCTAACTTAACCAAAAAAAACAAATCTCTTCTTTCCCCATATATAGATTCTATTTACACAAAATCCATATAGTGACCAAAATGCCCCTCCACAATATCCCTCCCACAATCTACATTTCAATTGAATTGCCCAAAATCGTTTCGTAACGTAACGTCCCGTTTCGTTTCCGTTACGATAACACCCGACACCGACACGTTCCGGCACCGAAACACCGAAACACCGTTACAATCTATGCGCGCGCTTTCATCAACTCTCTTTCTCCTCCGTGTTGAGATCAAAACCGTTGGATTTCCTCGAACTCTTCAACCTCAACAATCCATACAATTTCCGGTGCCGGAACTCCCTCACCGTGTGCACGCTCTCTCTGCATATCACTCCACTGTGATCGCCGGAATCCTCCCCGGAGTGACTCCGACCGTGCTTCCCCGCCGACGGATCAGACCTCGAGTCAGCGCGGTGCGACGCCGTCGTCTGCAAGGCCGAGATCACCGTCTTCAACGCTCTGCTCGGCGAGCTCCTGTTCGCGATCATGATCTCGCCGATCTCCGCCGGACTCATCGCCGCTCCGGCGATCTGAAACATCTCTTCCACTTGCGGAAACAGCTTGTGATCCTTCAACCCCAAATAATTACTAGCCATGTTTTTGAAAGATGGAAAATCACATAGAGGAAAATAGATTTGAGCGTCTATTCTTCCAGGCCTGATCACGGATTGATCCACTTCTTCCTTGTTCTTCATCGTTATGATGATCACTCGTTCTTCGCAGCAGCAAGAGTGGATTCCATCCAAAAAACTCATCAGTCCTGAAATATTTATATTTGAAGGTTGCGCAATATTTTGATACAAATCTTCGATCAAGATCACTGATCTTGAAGTGGTTTGAGGAGAACATTTCTCAGATCTGAATCGCTCGAGACTTTCGAGAGATCGAGATCGTAGACATCGTAAGAGAGGAATTTCGCCATGGCGGCGACGAAGCTTGATTTTCCAGTTCCAGAAGGACCAAACAAGAGGTAGCTTCGTTTCCAAACGCGCCCTAACTTATTGTAATACTGCTTTGATTTCAGGAACGATTCGAGGTCCGACTTAACCCTAGTTTTGAGATCGGAGTCCATTGCGATCGTCTCGAACGTCGCCGGATGATTGAACTCCACTGATTTCCATTTCTTTAAACTCGATGATGATGAGTCTGTAATGATGGTATGAAGCTTGATCTCTTTTTTTCTCGATTCGATCTCATCTGCAACTCTATGAACGTGTTGAAGATATTGCTGAAGAATTCTTCGCTTATCTTTCTTCTTGATCTTCAACACCAACGCCTTCGAGCTATTCAAACTCTCTTGATCATTTCTCTTCCATGATACTTTTGCGCCGAGGAACACGTCGTGAACGATCTGATTCCGATCGAGCTTCACGGAGATCTCGACTTCCTTAAAAGTCTTCTCAGAGAACAAATTTGCGTAATCAGAATCCTCTATAGACGGCAATGAACTCACATAGGTGGAGACTTTTCTGTACAATTGATTCTCTTGAAAACCCTCGTTGTGTTCAGGAACTTTGTAGAATTGGTAGACATGGAACTTGTCTTCTATCAATCTCCACCAGTTCTTCAACAGGTAGAGAAACCCGGTGTTTGATAACAGAAATCGAAGGACGACGACGACGGCTAGAACCGCCGCTAACGCGGCGGCGACACTGAACCAACTCATCTGTTAAAGAAGAACACAAGAAGTGTGAATTTGGGAACGAATTGGATCAAAACCTAGAATTTATAGAATATTATGTGGAGGGATTAAGGCGGAGATGTGAATGGGGTCAAAAAGGGGGAAGGGAGAAAGTTCAGAGATGGGGGTGTTTTGAATGGGAAAGGAGAGGGGGCAAGTAGAGTTAGACTTGGACTCTGTTTTGATATTTTTTATTTTATTTTATTTTATTTGTTTATTTGATTGAGCTACTTGTCCGAATTTATTGGGTTTTTATTTATCTTCTGTTTTAAACTAAACGCGTTTTACATATTTTAGTTTTTTAGTCAACAAAAATTACTACCAAGGTTTTTTTCTTTTTTGTGATAGAATAACTTTTTGATAAGTGCCAGCATATATGAGAACGATATGTCATAGTTAGATGAAGGTTGCGGTCATCACATATGAATGACTCTTGTGGGCTAATGTATTTTGTGGTGTGATGTTGTTGTTGTTGTCATTCTTGCATTTTCTTTTTTTAATTCACATAACATTTTTTTTGGCAATAACTTAGTTTTCTAAAATAATGACGGTAAAACTTTTGTCACTTTTCATGAAATTGATCAACTTAGTTTTAAAAATAATGACAGAATCGATTGGCTTGGTTTACTCAAATTAGCCATGTGTGTTTGTTTTTTACCCCGTGTGAATAGAAAAAAAAAAAAAATGTTGAGATTTATGGATCAAAATATAATATCAGATCGATTAAGTGTGACTTAATACTTATTAAGTGGTTATTTCTCTCCAAATAGTATCGATGTCTTTTAAAGTAAAACTTCACACTTATGATTAGGGTTGCAAGTGGGGTAGGGCGGGGCGGGGATCGTAATTACCGTCTCCGTCCTCGTGGGGCGCTGGGCGGGGATTTATTCCCACAAATTCTCCGCGGGGCGAACTTTGCCTCCCCATGCGCGCCCCACCCCGCAGGGCAATCGAGGAATCCCCGCGATGCCCCGTCAATTTTGTAAAAAATATTTATTTTGATATTTATGCCTTGGTCATTTTAGCACTTAAGTACTATTTTCTCAATTTTTTTAAGAAACTATTTTTCTCAAATCGAAGATTAATGTGGATTTATTTTGTTCATTGAGTTGCAAGTTATCATACTAATTAAATATATAAGATTTTCAAAACTAGTATGACAAATATATTTCAATGATGTTCTAAATATAATTTTATATATCTTTATGATATAACATATATAAATATATTATAATTAATTTAATGGTAAAAATAAATTTTATTGTTGGAGATCTTGAGTTTTACTCCATATATTACATATATTTTAAGAAAAAAATTATATAATTTTTTTGTAAAAACATAAAAAATGAAAAATTTTATGTAAGGGATGCAAGGCGGGAATCCCCGCCGGCGAGAACAATTCCCGTCCCCGCCTTGCCCCTGAAGAGCTAATAAAAGTGGGGAATCCTTGCCCCATTGGGGCGGGACACCGCGGGGAACGGAGACTTCCTGCCTCACTTGCAACCCTACTTATGATCCAAAAGTATTTAAGTTGGGGACAATATCGGTATTAGTGAGATCCACATACTCATAAATACATGCGCGTGAAGACTCGTACTCCAAGTACTTAATACACAAGTGACCTCGTACCCCAAACTAGTGGACTATCCGCTTGGTTCCTTGTTTTATAGCTTCCAGAGCACCTATCTTTTTTTTTTCCTGAATTATTTTTCTCACTATTTTATGTTCTTTGTAAACTTTAATTTTGAATGTTTTATGTTTTCAGTTGGAGGTACATATATATCCGGATTTTAATTTCAAGGTCTCAAAAGAGGACTAGTTTTGGTGGTGTGTACAAATTACATAAGCGTGGAGATAGCTCTTTCAAAATTTTAGAGAACTAGTTTCATCAAAGTGTTACCCCTAAGATATTAACCTAACATATACATATATAAACTCTTTAAATCTTCGAGGAGCTCAAGGGAATCATTTTATACATGCATTTTATTTTTTAATTTTTCGAGTCACATCTTTTATAGGAGTGGAGTGAGTATCTATTGTTGAATAATTAGGATATATAACGTCGAACACCACAAATTTTTATTTTATTTGTTTTATATCACACTCACCCTCTCATGTTCTGAAAAGAAGAAAAAAAAATTCAACTTTTGGTTGTAACTGTAAGTAACCTCTCTTTTAATAACATATCTAACTAAAGATGTCTTTTTTTTTTTTCGTAGATTAACTAAATATGTCTTTTATGCTTAAATCAGGATACATGCACGCATGTTTTGAAGTGTATTTAAAGGTTCGCAACAATTAATTGTCAAATGTAAGTGCCAAAAAAAGTCCGTTAGTTGAGCATTTACTAAAACTTTTCTCTTAATTTCCTTTTTTTTTAAGCGTTGTGTATAAGATATTGCAGTTGCTACATATGTCACTGTTACAACACATAACTAATAATAGTGATGTGGTTTTTTTCATTAAAAAAATTTCATGGTTCTGTGGCACTTAAATAATTGTCAGGATGAGCTTTATTTGCGTATAAACTAAGATTGATTATTTGATTATACAGCTTTGATCGAGCTCAAGAGGCACATATGATGACCCCATGACACTTAGTTTTATAGAATAAAAGTTTGTTAGAAGTTACATTAATTAAATGTATAATAAAATTATACAGATCATTGACGATAATAATGTTATGAGTTGAAGAGGTCTTTTATAAGTGGAGGTGGAACAGAATTTGGCTTTGAAGCCAAGTGGTAGGAGTTAATGATGCTTACACGTGGCAAGAACAGAAAAAAGGTTTGTTTGTCCATCTGTGCATTCTTTTCTTTTCGTTTTTCAATTTTAAAGTTGCTTCTGCTTACCTGTGATGATTGAAATAATGTTGATAAATCATTAAATTTTAATTATAGCTGCAAAAAGAGTTTTTGAGCCTGTATAGATGTGGAAACTTTTTTCCTTCCCCGGACTAATTTTTTTTAAAAAACGTAATAGTATTACAAATTTAAACATCTACTCACATTTAGTTTGATCACTCTATTTAATAGGGGTTTTAAAACTTCTATTAAATGTCAAAAATGTTAGCACAAGTGAAAAATTGAATTTAAGATCGTGCGCCTAACCTACACAACCCCAAATGTGCTCATACCGCTAAGCCAATCTGACTCGATTGATATGCAAACATTAATTGTATGAAATAAAAAAGTGAAATATTAAAAGATAATCAATTAATGCAGTACTTAGAGAATCAAATAAACTTCTAATTAATCTGTTTTGAGTACATAGAACGAAATGTGAAAACACATGGAAAATGTATATAGATATGGAAATGTAAGTTTAGAAAGTAAAAAAACAAAATCGATATTTAGTTAAAATTAATATCGTAAATTGTAGAATGAAATATTGTCTTGAATGCATGTTAAAGTCCTTTATGTAATTAAAAAAAAAAAAAAATCATTCCGTAGCATAGTGAAAAATGCATCTTTGCTTTTCTAAGGTCGGGTATTCAATTCAAAAAAAATGAAAAAAAATCAAAATTCAAAAGGGATTGCATGAAGTCATACATATGGCAAGAAAAGCAATTGACTTTAAACTAAAATCATAAAATCATAGTGTTTTCTTTTTTTTTTTTCTAATTTACGACTTTTCATTTCTTCTTTTTAGTTAAGGTCTACACATGCATGCAGTGTCTCCTAATAGGCCAATATGTTGAAGTATTTGGAATTTAACAGGAACTAAAAAGCATTTTTAATAAGAACCAGACTTTATTTATCTGTATATTATATAAAAACAATATATATGAGTTTTTTTTCTCAATTATTATTATTATTATTATTATTACTATTATTATTATTATTATTATTATTATTATTACTACGAGTCCGTGAGGAACAACTACGTACGTACCATGCCCCCAAGAAGTGTTTTTTGACGATCTTAATCAGTGTACATACAAATCTAAACGAGTATTATAAGTCCATACATATCATAGTAAATTATAAAGTCTACATAAGCCTATAAATGACTACAATGAGCCTCCACAACTAGTAGGATATATATATTGTTGTTTTTTATTATCACGAGGTGTCCGTACTGCATTAACTCCTCCCGATTAAAGGCCTGATTAATTCCATGTTAAAAGAGTAAGTTATATATATAAGTCTATAACCCAATGGTCGAAGGAGAAAAAGATTATAAGAGCTGTTTAATAATATCACATTTCTTTTTTATCCTATAACACTCTTACATTTATATTAATAATAACTATTTTTGCAAAATATATAAAAAATAAACAAATGAAAAACATTCTTAGTGATTATAAAGCACTTGGTGTGAAAAATAGGTTTTTTTAGCCTCACGTTGGTTGAGAAGTTATGAAAATTAGAGGACAGAGGGAAAGGTAGTTGGTCAAATCATATCTACCTTCTTAGTGTGACAAATGTTAATACGATATTTGACTATATATATAATTGCTAGTCCGTTAGATTATGCATTAAAATATGTGACACATATTTCAAGGTCTTAAATGTACTGAACTTTACATATATAAATGTTAGATGGCGAGATAAGATAAGATGAGATAGAATAGAAAGTATAGAACTACACAAGGACTTTTGGTTTTTTGGTGGCGTATTGGCATTGATCATAATATTCCATCTCTGTATCTTTGTTCAAAATTCAAACTAATCTAAACAATTTAAAAGTTTGCATCAAAGAATATTAGGTGTTAATTCCCGTGTTACGATTAGTAACCTAGTCACTTCCTTCCTGACCTTTATTTGTGACATCAATGTATGTACTATTGAACTTTAAAGGTGTTGAACTTTAAAAGTTCTTTGAGTTTGTATTGTATCCAAATTTTTAGTCTCACATGGAGAAGAAACTTTTTGTTTCTTTCCTTGCAAGAGATCTTCTACTTGAAGTAAATGGTTAAGCGAATGTGGGGTTGGAGGAAAAGACCACGTGTATTCTACATTGATTAATTCACTATTTAATATCTCTTTGATAAGGCATTTGAGGCTAATGACTAATTAACTTAGCCAACTCACAACACAAATTTTTATTTTTTACTTTTTGACATTAAATTTAGTTAATTTCGTAGTTGGTAATTAGCGGTGAACAGTTACAACCTTTAGTTTTTTAAAAGGTGTTTAATTAGTGGGATAATTGGTACTGGTTAATGAACCACACCACTAATAACCTCGTTTTGAACAGTTGTAACTATTCAAGAGAGACAATTTTTTTGTTTATAAATGAAAATGGTTTTAACTTCATGAGGGTACTAAGAAAAAAATTGAAATTGAGATTGTTTTCTCTGGTTTTTGAGAGAGATTTTCGCTATTACAAAAGAAAAGATTTTTGGTTGGTGTGTAATCAAATATTAATCCAGTTGTATCCTGAGACGAACCTCTTGCAACATTCATACACCGAATTGGAGGAAATTTCGTCTTACGACATTGCATTAAGTGCAAGCCTCTTGTATTATTTTATCTAGTTCTTTGTAATTGAATTCAAGCATGATATATTATAGTTTAGTAATATGCATGTTTTTGTGTATGTACTAACATATACAAAATCACAATATCATATTAGTTAGCATAGTTGGTTATGTAGATTAAACTCTTTCACTCCACTTAATTTAATACAGTTGATTATTTGCTTCTATAATCTTAATTTATAAATCTCAAGTTATTTTAATACTTCTATATAATTTATATACTTTTTTTAGTTTTTATTATGTTAAATTTTTTGTCTGAGATTTTGCAGCGCGTCTTTGAAAATGTTCAAACTAAGCAATGTATATATATATAAACTTTGCAAGATTGATGCTTCTCTTAATTTTCTTTAAACAAAAATTTTTATATTTCATACATTATTACATTTGCATTAATTTTATCATGTATACGTTGTCATCTCGTTACACAGGTGTAATGTGTTGGTTTGCCTCATCACCACATCAAATGAATATATGCCATTGAAAAGTAAGCCTAACATAAATAAAGGAAGGACACCTGTTTTTTCTCCTTTCGGTCTTATTTGACATTTGAATCTCAACAATTCTCTCCCCATGCATAATGCGCATTTATGTCTTTGATTTAAACATAGCTATTGCATGTCTAATTAATAGCCCGTTGGAAAAGGACTTAATATATATTGGCATTCAAGAAAAAATATCTAAAAGAAATACTATAGTCTATATATATATATATATATATATATATAATAATCTGGCACTGGAAGGGATACAGCTCTATTGATTTGGCACGTGATGCCTTTCTATAAAATTGAAATTTCGATCTAAAGTGGAGTGGTAGAGATGTGTGGATCGAAAGATAATTAGCCTCAAATCAAAAAAGTGTGACTTTATAATGAAGTAAATATAAATATAAATCTCTCCACATTTAGTATGGATGTTGTTATAACCAAATATTTGTTGTTACAGGGAAATAAAAAATAATGCAAGCAGTAAATAAACAAACCACATCATAAGAGAACTTGTTCACAGAATTCGATCCATGACCTGCATCTGTAGCGTATGCCAAGATGTAAAATCCACTAATGATAAAGAATAAACAGATTTATGTGAGATCCCAACCAATGATCCATCACCAGGCTCGCTATGTACACTTCCCTTTCCCCTCACAATGAACTTTACACAAATCTCCACTTGTACTGTGAGGCTCCCCCTCACTGAAATACCCAAGTCCCCTTGATGCTTGCATTGTAAGGCTCCCCTCACTGGAATACCAAAGTCCCCTTGGTGCTTTTACAACTCAAAGATAAATAAGTGAACAACATGTCCACAATTCACAACATAATCGAGTTACAAACTCTCTTAACTTAGACAAATATATAGACGACTCGATAACACGCAATAAAGCTTCAACAAACTCCAAACAATCTGGTGTGTTTCAATCTTCATATATCCACAGCTCAGATAAAATTATATTCGTAACAAACTGATTCTGAGATCCTGCTGCAACTGCATCTCTTAACTATTCAGTTGCAACAACATATATGCATATCCAAAGTTAATTTCATAATTTGAGCGCGTGAAACATAACTTTGGTTAGTCATTTACTCGAACTCCAATCAGACAACTAATGACAATCAAATGACGATTTTGACTCTAACAGATGCTAAGTCTTTTTAGAGTAAAATCTCATATACGTGAATCGAAAATGATTAAATTAATTTGGAGACAATATCAATGTAAGCAGGGAGATACACAACAAGAAGCAAGGGCAGACTGTTTGCGTGAGGCTCGAGTTCTCTTGGACTTGAACATAATTATGGTCGTATTGTCACTTTCATTACTTTAATTTGACTCGTTCAAGTAGTATTGCTTAAGATTTAAATAATTCTACGTACGTACTATTATATATATTGAACCATTCATGCAGGAAGACTGCATTGTCTTTCACAAATCAATTAATAACAATTTAAGAACTATGGAAGAAGCTACATAGTATACAGTTAGGACTTAGGAATTAAATCAAATCCAAATTAATTAAAAGGGTTGGCTGGGTAACTAGGCATGTGTTTAAAGTCGATCAGACTGTGTTTGTTCAAATTGAGTAAGCTGTGCCAAGAACTTGTCATACTTAGGAAATTAGCATGTGCATGTTTAAAACAAAATTTGATTATATCTTTAGTCCAAATAGTTCATTCCATATTTTAATGGTGCATCCAAGATCATTTATCTAAAAAGAGGTGATTTATGAGAGTTTAGCAAATCAATACTGATCAATTAACTTATAAAACTAATTAAACATAATTTTCTAGGTTTAATTAAGTTAAAATTTGAAATCTTATTTAAGGACAATTATATGGTACTGTCATTCTTTTGTTGCATGGTTGTCAAGGTCTCTTAGACATAAATGAAAAGACGTGTGGACATATGTCGACAATGTCAGATTCAAGGGAGCTCATCACAACATCATAGCAAAAGGTTGTCACCTTAACATTTTTTCCCTTATTTTTATATATGTGATTTCATGAGGTGTCTAACAATATTACTTTTTATTCTTTCAAGAGCACAAGAAGGTCACAAACTCACAACTTACAGAGATAAATATTTTTCGAAATTAAACTTAGAAGATTTGAATACGTAACCTGACTACACCCCAACCCAAAAGAATATATATCATGCCTCAAAAAGTTAGAAAATACTAAACAAATGAATGATAAATAATATATATATCCATATGCATGTCATTGTACATGTAGGAGTAGTTCTCAACCTCTAAATAAATTGATAGTTGCTTTAATTACTTAATTCCACCCTTGCTTAATTAATCATAGCTTCTAATTTTGACAGTTGCAGCAGGACTTGAAAGAGCAAGACACGCAAATTAATGGTCAAAGTAGAATTAATTAATTAACCATTACTATGTATATATATAGTTTAAACTAATAATGAGATGATTACCTCATGTACATGAAATTCCACCAATTTCTTATTTTATATGAGTATGGGGTGCTGGGATGAACCATGCATATGTTAATTTAATAGAGGTGGAGTCCCTTTTTTTTTTATCTATTCCAATTTTTAACATAGTTTATAGGCCAAAGCATATTTATTGAGATGGATGAGACATAACTTGTCAAAAAACAAGGTTTAAGAAGGTCGTGGATTCGACTCCTGCAAAATTCAAAACAATTAACATAGCTTACAGTTTCTATTTAGTTTATTATTATACTTAACATTATTAGCTAATCTCTTCTCTCAACAACTTTATAAATTAGTGGATATAGTTTTCTTCACTTTGTTGAAATGTTTTGTTATTCGTTATGTGGTTCTAGTTGTGTTTGTATATTATAATGTGTTTCAACATTGCAGAGAGCTATCGCATTCATAATCAAATTAATGACAGTTCTTTTAAATAAATAGAATTAGCGAATCAATTAAATCATACGTCGAGATTTAATTAGAGACGGAATTAGAGACGAAATTAAATTCCGTCTTGGCGCCACGATTCCCGCAAAAACTTTATTTTGTTATAGTTTGATTCAAAAATAAAACTCCCTCTCTCTCTCCCGATTCAACTCCATCTCCCCAACACTCCCTCTCTCTCTCTTCCGATTCTCTCTCTCCCAAAACCCTATCTTCCCAGCCGCTCCATCGATCTCTCTCTCCCGATTCTCTGTCTCTCCCCAAAAACCCCTCTCTCTCGACGGCAGATCTCTCTTTCTCTCTCTCTCACCGCGCTCTCTCCCGATTCTCTGTCTCTCCGGAACCCCTATCTCCCCAAAAATCCCTCTCTCTCGACGGCAGATCTCTATTTAGTTTATTATTATACTTGATGTCTTATTTATCGATTATTGTAGTTTGTATTGTTGTTTGTTAATCCATGTGTTGTACATTATTATATATATATATAAGTATACACGTTACATTAAGTAGCTAAGTTTCATTGCTACATTAATACACTCAATTTTTCATTCATATAAGTGTACGTATGTCTGCTAATCTCTTCTTAATTAATTCAAGTAATTGCTCACGCTATTGACCTTTTCATTATTTCTTTTCTTTCTTGTGAGCAATTACTATGTTAATGCTTTAGCGGCAGCTCCAAGTCATATCAAGGTGTTTTCTGCTGGTTCTGATTGCCAGGTACAGTAAGATGTAAGAACAATTTGATTGGTGCACCATTTTATCTGTGTAGCTTGCATTTACTCAATCAATTTCAAGCTCATGCTTTTTCTGTATTTTATGCATTTGGTTTCTGGAAAGTAATGATTTTGTTAATTTGTATAGTAAAATATTTTGAGCATTCATCATTTTGACATAGGAAAATTGAGGTCCAGAGAGTATGAGTATAGAATGTCATCTCTTAACGTTGATTTAATTATATTTTGTTTGCTAAGAAGAACATATACTAACGTTGAAATAGAACAATTTTTGCAATTGTTCACTTCGACAACTTTATAAATTAGTGATATCAAACACCAATTTTTGTCATTTTATATAATTTTTTTCAATTTTACATGGTAAAGTTTTGTTATTCAGTTCCTTCATTCTCTTTTTGACTTGGACCAAAGAATTGCGTTTATCTACCTATATTCTTAAATCTTGTTCGTAGAACCAAAAGGAATGAGTTTTTAGCTAGTGATACGTAGTTTTCCCATAATGATGAATTTCTTTTTCTTTATTACTTTATTTATGTGTTTGTTTATATTCCATAATATTGTTTATATTTCTATTATTGTTTGTATAATTTAGTGATTTTTTTCTTTTTGATCTTTTTTCGTGTGTTTTGTACGAAGTCAAGTATTATTTGAAGCACAATCAACTTTATATAATCTCGGAACACTTCATTTTTTTATTTTTTTTTCATTTAGAACAATTTTTGCTTTTACTTTTGTAGAAAGATACGATATAGAAACTTTTTATATTGTTTTTGTTGTTTCGTGTACTACATTGAGAAAAGATAATGTTAAGGATATGTTAAGTTTATATAAATTGTGTAATATCAATATATTATTTAGCTATGATTTTTATTATATATTGGCAGGTTAAATGTGCTTGGATTGAGACCTATATATGTAAGACTTTAAAAACTAAACAAAAACGAAAATTAGAGACGGAAATAGCAATCTTTGGATTCCGTTGCTATTTCCGTCTCTAATTTTCGTTTATGTTAGATACATAAATCGAAACATTAAATTCCGTCTCGATCCGTCTCTGATTAGCAACGGATCGAGAGACGGAAATAATCAATTTATTCCGTCTCTATCGAAACGGAATTAGAGACGGAATAAATTACGTTCTAATTAGAGACGGAATAAATTTCGTTTAATCGAAACGGAATTTATTCCGTTTCTAATCGATCTCTAAATCGAAACGGAATCCATTTTCCGTTTCGATCCAATCAACGATAACGCATTCGTTGTTCGTTCGATTGAAATCGAATAATTTTTGAATCGAAACGAAAATCATTTGTCTTGTTTTTTGTAGTGGTCTGGTCCTGTACATATCTAACCATTAATAATTAATGAAACTTATATGTTTCTTTTTTTTTAAAAAAACTATAGTTACTAATTATAATAATTATATAGAATCAGCTACTACATAATGTAAGTTGAATATAAAAAAAAAAACAATATATATATTAGTTTTTAAGCCCTTTTTTTAACATTTGGAGGAGCTACAAAAGAATTTCCCATTACGATATGACTACATCAATGATCGGCTTTAAGCCCATATCTATTTACTTTAGTTATGGATGAACTAACTAGACATATTCAAGAGGATATACCATGGTGTATGAACCATTATGATAATTAATGAAACTTTATATTTTTTGGAAACACTAGACATCGAGATTTTTCCTAAGGTAAACCACTTTAGATACCTAGGATCAATCAAAAATTATAAAATGCCACTAATTATAATAATTTATATATGAATCAGCAACAATTACATAAAGTGAATGTAGCAAAATGAGGATGCTTAGGGGGATAATGATAGAATAAGAAATATAGAAATTCAAAGACAAGTAAGCACTAATTGATAAAAGAACAATATATAGGTTAGTTTTTAATATTTTTAAAAGGGATTTGATCATATAATTGTACGATATATGTAACCGACCCAAATTGGGACTGAGGCTATGTTGTTGTTGTTGTATATAGATTAGTTTTTATGATCATATAGTACAGCATATATGTGAACCCAAAATGATGACGGATTAACTTAATTAAAAGGCTTGTACTTTGTGAAACTTACTTCTTGAAAAAAAAAAGTACGTACTATAGGAGGAGCTTAGAACATCATCAATGCATATCCCATCATTAAATATTATACATAATACTCAGTTGCAGTGGAGGGCCAATATTTAACTTAAACAGCAACAGCGGATGTGTTCTTCGGCTTCCTCCCACTCCATTATGTCTTCTCCTCTCTTTAGGAGTGATTTAGGAAAGATCATATACAGTGTATACTAGTTTGTCCTCTTAACATTTTTGGCCATTAATATAAATTTTAAAACTCATATTAAATAAAGTGTTATTAAATAAATGCCATGTGAAAATGTGTTATGTTTTAATTTTTAATATATGTATTACATAAAGATTTGTTAAAATTCATATCAATTATGTGTTATTTAATAACACTTCTTTTTAATAATGATTTAAAAACCTTTATTATATATTGAAATTTTTCTTGTGATAAAAAAAAAAATATACAAGCTAAGCTCTTTCTTCTGACAAAAAAGCTAGCCGCTAACGCACCCAGCTCTTTCTTCTGACAAAAAAGCTAGCCCACTCTTTGGAAAAAAAAAAGCTAGCCCACTCTTTAAAAAAAAAACTAATCGTCCAACTTTTTCCCAACCATAGATAGACTATATATATAGTTAACAAAAAATCTAAACATCCAACAATTTAAGATATATATCTAAATAAAAGACCATAGATTGACTATAATAATGAATTTAAATTAAGTGTTTTTATTTTTGGAAGTATTCATAGTTAATTAGTATTATTTTGGATATTCATTGATTTTTGAGCACAAATCACTATGTCGAAATGAAGCGACATCAACAAAATTCTAGCAAATGTGTATCAAGTGCATGTCATGTTCCAATCATTTTCCTAGGTGTTGTTTGTGCTAGATTTTTAAACTTATTTGTTAGCTAGCATTAGAGAAAGATAAATATTGACTTAAATACTAATATATGCCGTCGCATATATATATATATATATATATATAAATAGATAGCTACAAAAGTAATTAGTATTTACAGTATATTTAATCATGATTAAAAATGTATCTTTTCTACTTCAGAAAAAGAGTATCTTTTCTATCTACTTTATTGATTGCCTACACATGAAAATTTTAATATTTTAAAATTTAGTATTGTTGAAGTTTAATATTTGTATTATACTTGGGAAAATGATTTTGTAACTCATAACGTTAACTCAATAAGTACACACTTGTTTGAGCGCCATCCATCTCGATGCATCCGCTTCTCACAGTGCATCAAACGGTGTGCAAATATATAGGTGAGTGTGCATAATTATGTGGCTTAACTTTGTTAATTGGTTACCTTAACATTTTCCTTATACATTAGCTCAGGAGACTCAAAATTCTTAGGTACACCGTTGATGGAGATAAATCTTGAAAATGAGGGATTTGGGAGAAGAGGATGACACTTCAACAACAATGGTTGATGTGTTCTTCTGCTTCTCCGATGACTTTTTGGTGTTTCTCTCTATTTTGTTTTCAATCTTCTTTTGTATATTCATTAAGCTAAGGTTTATGTGTAGGTGTTATTTGATGTTTTTGTGTTTTTAGATTGCTCGTTATAGGGCTATTTTTCCTTCTTTTTCAAGGCGGTTTCCTCGGTGGTCAACCGATGTTCCTTTCCATCTATCATGCCGACCGAGTGGCATTTGATGGTGATTTGGGACAAAGCTTTATTTGTCTCATAGTGTTCTCAAGGAGACCGATTTATATTGTTGTGTCGAAGTTGTAATGGTTCTCACAATTACTAGCAATTAATTTCATCGAGTCTTGAAAAAAAAAAAAAAAAAAAACTTAAGACTTTGAGACTTGCTTGTCCTTAGTTTTATATGTGCTTTGCTGCCTTTGCAAATTAGAAATATTCAATAAAGTGCTTATTAACTAAATGAATATGCTTCTGAAATGCACAGGCCAAAGGCTATAATTAATTTAGGGAAAACTTCAGTTTTTACTGAGTTCACCGTGTTTACTCATCATACCAAATGTTTTGAGTTTTAATTGCTAAATGTACTTTTTTTTTTTTCTAAAATCCCAAAATACCTTTGCTAAATGTACCCCGCTTTTTGCTGAATATATCTCATTACTCAAACATACCCTTGTCTCCCCTACTTATAAGTTTCGACCATTGAAGAGGCCTCGATCTTCATTGAAGACAACTGAGACCTCTTCAAAAGTCTCGGTTGACTCTCACCGACCTATAAAGAGATATCGGTTGGAATCGACCCATGTGTATCCACAACTCATGGGCAATAAGATTGAACAAAAAAAATTTAAAACTCTACAAAATACATGAAAACAATAAAAAAAAAATTAGGTTGTGCTCATAATCACTACATATGCTTGATTCCATCACCATTTTTTTGCATAAAATGTGAGATTTAAACCTCAAATTAAAGTCCTAAAACCCAACAATAACAACACAAAACCAACTCAAAACATCCAATAAATCTAAGAAAACCATAAATCGACATATAAAAAATGGAGAATGCTTCAAAGGCGTCAAATCGATGTGGTTTCACATGGATTTTGTCAAATTTGCGCCGGAGGTGAGTGTGATTTGAGTTTGTCGAATTTGTGATGGAGGTGAGTACGATTTGAGAAAAAGAGATGAGAGATGATGGTGTGACAGGGGTATGAATAGATGGGGTGAGTGCAGTATGAGGTGAACAAAAAACCCTTTTATTTAGAGGACAATTGGGTCATTTCAAATTTTTTCAAAAAAAATGGGCTATGCATGTTTAGCAAAAATTAGGTCCATTTAACGGCTTCCTAAATTTATGTATAAATAGTTGATTAATATATCCATATATTTACGTATTGCTACGGATTATTTAAAAAATCATAATTCTCAAGTCATACAATCAAAAGAATATATATATATATATATATTGGGTCTTTCTTTACTATGCAATAAATTATGATATGGAGTCATGGACCAACTGATGACAAAGTAGAACCACCAGTGCCGCCTCAATAGTAGTTAATTGTCAAGCTGGACTCATTCAAGTAAAGAAGTCATTGAGAAATTAAGTTGGCCGAAGTGATATTCTTCATTTTGAATGGGAAATAGTCAGACAACATATATTTTTGAATACTTAAATATGACTTCTGAAAAAAAATGGCAAGCACTACTTAATTGATAGTTTGGATCATGTAGTTGTTACGAATAAAGTCTTGTTAAAACAACAACATCACATAACCTCAATTTTAAATTAGTTGAGGTTGATTGTGATTAGACTCTTGTTGTAAAATTTAATTTTGAGTTCCTTAATGTTGTTCAAACCTCGAAATAGGCTTGTGTTTGGAGATAACTTGGAGGAGAGTTGAAACTAATCTCATTTAATTGCCTAACTTTCATTCAATTTATATCTATATATATATCTATATATATATATATAAAAGTCGGAGGAGAGAGAAAGTTTAAAAGCTACATCATCTCACCATTCTATTTTTCTATTTTTTTCTATTTTCTTATTTTTTGTTATTTATTTATTTATTATTTCAAGAGATATAATTATACATTATGTGTACATTTATTAATAATTATAGTGGTTATCTTATCATTAATAGATTGAGTACGTTGAACTTGAAATCATGGGTAAATACAAGGAATTGAGTTATTTTTTGTTATTTATTTATTTATTTATTATTTCAAGAGATATAAATAATAAATAAATAAATAACAAAAAATAACTCAATTCCTTGTATTTACTAATGATTTCAAGTTCAACGTACTCAATCTACTAATGATAAGATAACCACTATTAATTATTAATAAATGTACACATAATGTATAATTATATCTCTTGAAATAATAAATAAATAAATAACAAAAAGAAAATAGAGAAAATAGAAAAAAATAGAAAAATAGAATGGTAAGATGAGGTAACTTTTAAACTTTCTCTCTCCTCCTACTTTTATATATATATATATATATATATATATATATATATATATATATATATATATATATATCATATATGTAAAAGCACGAATCACAAATTTTTGAGTGGTAATGAAATTTACCTATTTGCCCATACTTTTTTTTTTTTTTTATCTCCAAATCAACATTTTCTTTTGTATCCAAATCAAACTCTAACTCCTTATCAATCCACTACACGTTTTTTTTTTCTTTATCTCCAAATCAATCATAAACTCATTATCATCAATCCAATACACTTTTTTTTTTAGGAAGTAATGTCCTAGCATGATTAGCTTATTTTTTCATTCACATCTTATCTCAATCACATTAGAGAATATTGATAAGCTATAAATGGTACTTGTATTTCTAATTTTTAAATTTTAATGACAATTTTAGATTTTGTTAATAAATTCTTAGACATTGATTCCATGCGAAGCTGAGCTGCTAGCTAGCGAGGGAATCGTCGTAGCAAGACGTCCCGAAACTAAGTATATATATATATATAGATTAATAGTGGTTATCTTATCATTAATAGATTGAGTACGTTTAACTTGAAATCATGGGTAAATACAAGAATTGAGTGTAGTGCAAGTTACATTCCCCCTATAAATTTCAACTCACATCCATTCTTCTTGCAATCGACTTGATTTTTTTTTTCCTGCACCATTCGAAATATCAACAGACACTAATAAATCTCCACTTGAAGCTTTCACACACTCTTCTCCCCAATTCGCACTCATGAAAACCCTAATCAACCCCTCTTTGACGCCATTTCAAAACCCTAGAATTCTTCCCAATCTTCGCTCGCCCGCGCATTCTCCACCCCCAATTCGCCCGTCCAGATCGCCAATCCTCAAATGCAGCTCAGAAGAGATCGAAAATGGCGGATTGAAGGACTTGCTGTCCGGAGTGGTGGACGAGAGAGTGAGAGAGCTGTTGAAGAGGGAGGAGAACAGGAAGTTGTTGGATGGGCTGGAGAAGGCGAGTATGAGAGTTGAATTGGCGAAGAGGGAGCTGGAGGAGATCGAAAGGCAAGAAATTGAGGCTGCCCGGATGAGGGATTACGTCGATCAGCTCGAAACCCGAGCTTCCGAGGTATTTTCCGGTCTCGATTTAGGGTTTTCTAATGCTTTTTCGTGAAATTTGTGTTTGGCATAGTTTGGGAGTGATTAACCTAGAAGACCTAAATTATCAATTGGACAAAATTCACATTAACTTGGGACGCAGTGATTAGGAAGGATTTAAAGGATTTGGGAAGCACGTCATTAAGCGCACTAAATCGAGCACAATGAAAGAGTTCGATCCATGTAGCCGAGCCCAACTAATTTGGGGTTGAAGCTTTGTTGTGATTGAAAAAGTTTGGGATATGAAGCTTTTTTTTTTTCGAAGTAAAATATAAGTTTCATTAATCATCAATGGCTCAATACAAGAACAGACATAGAAACAATTGCCCTACATTGACTCGCTAATCCTATTGATCAAACGAACTACCATTAACTTGACTGTGAATGCGACTGTAATAATGAAACAGTTTGATAATCAAATATTGTTCTTTACAAAGATCTGAAACACATGACAATACACAAACATCACTGGAACCACATAACGAAAAACAAAATTCACTTGATGTTTAAAAAGGGGTGAGACGGTGAATTGATGTTTGAAGTGAAATTAAAGTGATTAATTGGAGATGATTTGGTTGGACCAAATTTTATGATTTAGACCAATTCCACATTCTTTCCTTAAAGCATGGATATTCTTGTATACAATCAGATGACTTATATTTGATGTAGTTAGCCCTTCCATTGTAGGAGACCCAAAGAGTTTTCATCCGCAGAAGAAAATCATCATGTCGAATTTGTAAATCTTGGTTTACAGTTTCCCACATAAATAGCCATAGTATAATATTGCTGAGAGGAAGGTTGCACACTTGCACTAGCATGCCAAAGTTACAAAAAAATTGAAGTCCGTTGGACTTCTTGATGCATGTCTAATGGACTCCAATGCCTGGGTGTTTTGCTAAAACTGCGGGGGTAAATCGAGCAGGTAGTTGATAAACAATATTAGGAAGCTACCATAAGATGACATTTTTACTTCAACTTTTTTTTTTCTTAGTATTTTGAGCTTGTCAAATTTAAGATGTTTATTGCTTTCTTCTCGAAAATAGAGAAAAATATTGTGGTTTTTATTGAATTTTGCGTTTATTCTATTCAAGATTGCAGAATGCCAAAGGGAAATTTATGAAGCAAGAGCAATGGTTGAAGAGGCTGAGTGCTCTCTTTCATTAATACCGGATGGGCTTGATCATTTGGTAGAAAAGGAAAATGACGAAATTGACAAAGATGAAGGAGGTGGGAGTCCATTAAAGCAGCATCAGTTTCTGCATTAGTTGGCACACTTGCAGGATTGCCCATATCGTTCTCTCAAGCTACAAGCAGTGAGCAATTGATACTCCCATTAGCAATCACCTTTGTAAGCTGTGCTTTATTTGGTGTCACATTTCGATACACAATAAGAAGAGACTTGGATAACATTCAGCTTAAGAGTGGGACATCTGCTGCTTTTGGCATTGTTAAAGGTATAGTTCTGCGTAAATCATCAATACTTATAGTTCATAAAATTGAAATGGTCCTGTTAGTCATAGGTTGGCTGTTAAATTTTTCAAGACTTGTGCTGATTTTCTTTGGGGGCTAATTACAGGCCTTGCTGCACTGGGAGCAGGACCGCCATTGGAGTTAAACAACGCGAGCCTCTGGTCACACCTTGTTGACGGTGCTACACTCATGTCTGAAAATCTTTTTGTGTTTTTGTTTGCTGCTGTTGCTCTTGATTACTGCTTTAAAATGAGGCTTTTAAGCCCTTTTCCCATCAAAAGATAATTTCAATGATGAGTCGAAAAATAATTTCTTCAATCGTTGATTCTAGAGACACTTTAGCTTAATATAGACATGAATTTAAAGTTGGGAAAAACTCCAAATTTGCGTTAACATGCAAATAATAAAAGATGTTGAAAGTGGTGTGTAGAGCTGGCTATCTTAGAAAATTACCATTGAAATATTCAAGTTGGTGCTTTAAATTTCTTAAATTACCAATTGTATGATGTAATTTTTTGTGGTGTATTTTCTGAGAAGCTAGAGTTGAATTTTGAAATACAATAATGCGGTTGTCTCTTTTGAATAGATTGTTAAAGTGTCTGACAATTAATTGTTGAGTGCTTAGGCCTTCAAAGTTTGTGGATTGTTCTCATCTACAATTTTTAAATAGAGATGCATTTTTCTTCACCTGGTTTTCATTGGATGACTTCTTGATTGCTTTTGTTGGGAATGCACTGAATGCAGCTTATATAAGAATATTAAGAAGAAATTTGGGGATATGAAAGACAGTGTAAAGATATTGGCTAAGAGTCTGTATCTAGCGTTTGTTATTTGTGTATGGAAATGACCATCATTGAATCTGTCTTTTAAGTAAGCGTTCATGAGCAAGAAACTTGGTGAGAGGAAACTAATTTTAACTTTAGTATGATGCCAAGGCTGGTATTCAACCATATGATTGCAGTGTATCTGCTTTCTTAGTAACTTTTGAACCTCATAGTGCTAAGTTTCCAAGCTTTCACTGCATGGTCTGCACGTATAAAATTCATATATTGTCAAGGTCTATTTTATTCTTCAGGAGATAATAAACTACAAATAAGAAGGAATTCACAGTTTGATTTTTCTAGTTATTACTTTTTGATGGGTCGAAGTAGCTGCAACCCTTCCCTTAACTTTTAACTAAACTATGGAAATCTTAAAAAAAATCTTGATGATTGTTGACCTCTTGAACCTCAAATGGAAAAAAAAGAAACAGTCCTCATAGGACCTACTTATCATTGGAAGGAACTTTATTGTGTGTACAACATTGAAATTAGACTAATTGGTCTAGTTTATGAAGCCCCGCTACAACAACCACAAATATGACTGGGTACGTCCATACATGTAGGAACATTAAACGGACCATTGCAGATTGGGCAATCTTGAGCAGAGTTGCAAGGTTTTTCCGCCAGGATTATGCATTGTACTGTTGTGGAAACAATGCCTTCATGGACAAACATTGCAAACATTTTAATCAAACTTATAAAGCCATATATACAATTATTTCAATGCAATTAAATTTAATTGGGAAGATCATTATAAATTAACCATAGAATTATGTATGTACTAACCTTGAGGCATGGTGGAGAGGACTACAGAAAATATGAGAAGAGTAGCTACGCAAGACAACATGGTCTTCTCCATCTTTTTCAACTTTTTTTTTTTTAATTATTTTATATGCAAGCAATATCTTAGTCTTACATGTATTTATATACTATAGAATGTGATAAATGGGATTTGATTTTGTTGCTAAATATGGAGATCAACACGATATGGACCTCGGGGTGTATTCAATTTGACAAATCTGATGGATTTCCATGGATTTCATGGAATGATGGATTTGGAAGGATTTGATCCAAAATCCATCCAAATCCCATTGGTAAGAGTGAGATTTGGTTATACATACTTTTTTTGAATAGAAATCCACCAAAATCCCAATGGTGCTTAAAAAAAAAAAACACTCAGAACTTTTAGAAATCCACCAAATTCCGTTGAAATCCTTATTAAATATCCCTGGACTTTTTAAAACTCCATTAAAATCTATTGAAATCCAAATTAAACACCTGGGTTTCAAAGTCCTCCAAAGTCTTTTAAAATCCTTTCAAATCCCCAATTGAATACACCCCAAAACCAAGAAGTTTTTCTTAATCTATTTAAAGTTTTAATTCTTACATGGTCAGTTGTATCTTTATGTCCATGTAAATCTCTTTCTATTTTCCTACTCATATACTTGATTGCAAAGAAAGTAGTCCTTAGAAATTAAATACATCAAAAGGCTGAGAAAGCCATCTCCAAAGAAAAGTGGACAGCAAAACAAACCCAAGATACAATCCATCATTGTAACAATATTGTTACCCAACTTTGATAGAATTGAACTTCTCCGGAATATCAATCATTTTCATTTAAAAACATATTAACTTTACATATATTGCTTCAGAAAAGAAAACAAGATGTGTTTGGTTCGATATCTGAAAAATGAAAGAGCTATTTACCAAAAAAAATAGAAAAAAAGAAAGGGCTATATTCACTCTAAATTAGTTTAGCAACAAAATTTATGATTCAAACTTTTGGATGTTTGTGGTGCTACATAGTTAAATTTGTTTACTTTTTGCTAGACGTCAATGTGGCTACTTTGTTTCTTAAAACAAATTGTTGAATATTTCCGTCCTCGGCATGCCAACAATTGTTGCTCTTTTGGGTATGAACAATTTTTTTTTTTTATGGGGAACAAGACTTTATTTATTATAGCCCAATATCTTTTGGGTATGGAAATTATGCGTTTCTTTCTTTCTTTCTTCTCATCTTAACTAAGTAACCAGTAAACTGGGTTTGCTCATGTTCCTTATTTATTTGCTTGGTTTTCATCAATCGACTGCTTGAATGTTTGTATCGACTGCATAGAACCATGAAAATGTAGCATAGATAAAAATCGTATTTAGTTTATGACATGTCTAGCAGATAAGAATGAAGTTGGGAAATAGGAATATCTCGACCAAACTTCAAGCTATATTGATGTTCTTCAATCAGATTTTCATTTTGATCTGTCATGAATAATTTGAGTTTGCCAGAAACTGAACTGTATTTCTTAGAAAATGTATGTTCTGTTGAACATCTGTTTTAAAGATGAGCTGGCATTGGACACTCTCCTACATTCTTAGAGAATCAAATTAAAAGAAGGAAAAGAAAACATTATTTTTATGTTGCTTTGCCAACATACTGTGATAATTGATGTTTATTTGAACTTTTTGATTCCTATCAAAAGGGAAAAAACAGAACTTTTAGGTGGATCTTTTCCTTGTTGTACATCATTGTTAAGGCTCTATCATGATTTTTTTTTTCTTCTTATTAATATTATTATTTTGTATCATATGATTATTTTTAAAGTTTTTTTCTTTGTTTTTTTTTATTTTCGTGTCAATACTATTTTGCACTTTCCTAATTTCATTTCTAAACTGTAATAAACTGCACAAAAATCGACTGTAGAGCCATCTCCTTGATGAAAACCCAAAAGAGCCAAGTCAGTTGCCTCCTTTACAGCTGAACAGAAAAAGTTTTGGCTGCATAGATTGTTGTTGAAGTGCTTGAATTCCATCTTTGAAGAAAGAAAAACAATGATTCATTAGTTTAAACTTGAATCACTAGCATTAGATTAATTCCATCTTTGAAGTCTAAAGACTCTAAACAACAGTCGGATATATGTCTTCTGTTTTGCAATTGTACAACATCGAATCTTTCTCTATTTCTTCTGGAAATTCCTCTTTCTCCAACCTCTTATGCAATGACACAAATAGAATCTTCTGAATTTTATCAATAGCATTGCTTGATGGTCGACTGGAACTAAACCAGCTTGAGAAAGACTGTTTCCATTTCAATCCACTTGTTGATGCCTGAAGAAAAACCAACCGCGCTGCTACCTTCCTCAATACTTGAAATTCCCTCAGATAAGTTTCCCACACCAATCTACTGCCACAAGGGTTAGCTACTTTCATCTTTCCACTCACTTGATCTCTTTCTTTCGCCTGGACCGCTCTCGCATAAACAGGATCTAGTCCTTCAGTTCTCCATTTCATCAGCTCCATTAAAGCTATGTGGGCATTTTCATTATGTGTTAACCTCGTTATTACCTTTACTGCATCTTTGTCTTGCTCAGGTGTAAGGAACTTGAAAGGCGGAAGATACCGTCCACTGTTGTCTTCGACAAGATTAAGAGGATCCAATATGTAACTTGCTGCCCAGGCTTGATGGTAGTTCTTCGAAAACCGCCTGTTCACCAACTCCATAACTGCTTTCTCTTCAACGGCAAAATTGTTGCACCAGGCTCTTATTCGATTCTTCACTTCTTCCCATAAGGGAAGGCACTGACCTAAGCAGGGCCTGTCTTCTTCAATCTCTCTGACCAAACCTTTTAGTAATTTTGTCAGAGACATGACGGCATCCAAGTCTTCCCAGAATTTTGGTGCTTGAATTGCGTCAGATATCTCCTTGTTTATTGGGTCGCTACTGATGGTTTTTCCAGTAAAAGCCTGGTCTAGGGCCCCGGAAAATTGAGCTACATTTTCTATTGCAGATATGGCGGCTGCGGTCTGCTCAAGGGAAAGGCTTTGTTGGCTGTTGAGGCAGATATTGATATCATTACAATTGTGGGATTTGAAGATGAATACCTGGACAAATTTGTGACATAGAGATGCTGTTAAAGCAAAGAGCGGGAGATGTTTGAAGAAGTCTTTGAGAAGTAGTTGAAGCGCTTTTGATTGGCATGTGAGATTCACCATCCATGTGTGATGGAGCTCTAGTTCCCGGAGAGCTCTGCAGTTGACGTTCCCAGCATCTGCAACAATTCCAGCGCATCGATAGACATTACCACCAGAAACTTCTGTGACTAAGGTGCATAATACTTCTCTGATGTAATCTGGACTGGGGTTGCTCGCTCCAAGGGGGAAAACTCTGCGGAATAAACTGCTTCCGTTCGGGAGATTCACCACAACTTTCACGAGAGCATCCATGTCATCGGCAAAGTTGTTGCTTACAGTTTCTCTTTTCCAGCCACTAGTTGATAGCTGAAAGAACATGGCATCTTGGATTTTGTCTTCAAACTGCAGTCTAGCTTCAACATACTTAATGTCAAGGTTCCTGCCCAGTATGGCACTTGGTTTCACTGGTGGAATTCCTAGATGGTGAAGAAAAGCTCGGAATTTCGGGTGGTTGACGGTGGAAAGAGAAACATAGCCACATGATTCGTAGAACCATTCAGCTAGTAGATTGAAAGCTGTTTCAATCTGGGTTTGGCTCAGTTGTGGCGCTGTCGGGGAGTTAGGTTGGAAAGCAACCGAACAAGGAGCTGGAATCAGAGCAAGCGAAGTAAGACCAAGACCGCCTCCGGGCAAATCCTTCTTTGTGTGCTTTCTGAACTTGAACTTGGGTAGGGTGGTGCCATTGGAATTAGCTTCCGTGCTGTTGAAGTTGGGGCAAATACCGCGTTTTAGATGCTCGGACGCAGTTCTTGAAGGGTTGGAAGCCGAAAAAAGTGCGTTGCACAGTCCACAGCGGAGTTTAAGTGCTTTAGAAGTTGTCTCCTGATTTTGGAAGAGAATAGGTTCCAAGTGAGACCAGTACCATGCACCTTTACCTTTAATGGCCTTTGTTCTGATCATCAAAAGCCCGTTGTATCTCTTCTGCAGGTCTCTTGACAGTATGTCATCCTCACGCGCCTCACACGTCGCTGCCATATTACAAAAGAGAGTAGCTTCTTTTCGACGACTTCGATGCCCCCCTTACTGCTGCAGAGATCCCCACTAGTGAAGCAGAAGGGACTACCCTTAATTCATGCTCATTTGGTTATCAGTAGCTTTCACACTGCAACTTGGCTTCCAAAACAAGTGAACACAACACATTATATTCTAGTATCAAAATAATGAACTAGAAAATCGACAAATGAAGGTGGTTATGATGTGAGAAGTGAATTTGCAATGTGTTAGACAGTGATTAAGGGCTTTTGGTCAGACAAGAGAGAGCAAAAAAACAGAAAAGGATGTTATGGTGGGGGCTGATAATCAATCTAGTAGCTAATGTTGGCAAAAAGCAGGCTTATGAGAGTCAATAGTGGTTGGATTGTCACTGGTAAGTCACTTGTTCTGTTTGAATGTTGGTTTTCTCTTATTTACTATTTTTGAAATATTCTCTTTTGTCTCTTCGAAAAATAAAATTCTCCTCCGGTAATTACATCAACGAAAGGTTAAATCTTCATTCGAGATGTCTTCCCTTGCAGACCCATGTCTTTATTTTCTTGATCATGTTCTCTAGTCTTCTTGATCTCAAAAACAGGTAACTTTGTTTCTAAAACCAATCTTGTTAGGATTGATATTCTTTTACTTTGGTATTCATTGTTTACCTTTACTTTATAAGGTTGTAAGATTTGGTGTAGGTCAAAATAGGATTCGACTTATGAGTCGAAGTAGGATCGATTTGAAAGGATTGAGATCTTGACAACTTTGGTTGAAATCTTTGTTGTAATCTCCAAGTATGGTGTTAGGTACAAGTATTATCTTTTCTTAATCATGTTGTGGTAAAGCAAATTGATATATTATGATGATGGTGATGATGTTGCATGTGGTGAGTTAAATTTCAAATTGGAATCTAACTCCATAATTCACCTAAGTTATGATTAAAATAGCTGCTGCTTTTCATCAAGCATCTTTACTGTGAAATTCCCTCTCTGTAATTATAATCCCAACGTTTTATAACTCTTTTGTAGGGACTCCATTCATTTTGTCTAAGTACCTTTGTGTGATATACACTAATACATGACCTTTGAAGGAAGTGAGATCCTCCATTATGATGTGTATACCAACCATATTAGTATCATTGCTTAGAAAAAAGTGAAGGGCTTTATTTTGAAGGTTTATCATTACTTATGGACAAGAGGTTCCAACCATTACTTGTTAAAGAAAGTAGGGTATATAAGGTAGGAAGGGCCACCTATATTAAGTGTACACTTTATAAAAAGCCATGTTTTTCTTCTTATGTTGAAGAAGTCCTTTTGCAAGTAAAGTTATCTTTTTTCATTGGTCTGCCCTTTTTGTATTCTTCAATATCTTCCTTTGAATGTATTATATATAATGTATTGTTAGCTATGAGTTCAACTTTTTGTACTTCTTTTGAATGGAAACAACTTCAATGGTGATGTTCGATTTAGTTGCGATGCAAGATCGATCAACGAATTGATTCCTTTGTTTAGAGAGTGTTGTCGATTCTTATGTTGTGATCGAATTTATTGTATTTGTATAAAGTATCATTTGGTCTTTGAACTTTTAAGCTTTTGTTGATGTGGTTTTTTTTTTTGTTATTTATTTATTTATTATTTCAAGAGATATAATTATACATTATGTGTACATTTATTAATAATTAATAGTGGTTATTTTATTATTAATAGATTGAGTACCTCAAATCTTTTATCGTTAAGTTACATAAATTTCTTTTATCCATTCTTCTCGAACTTTCATTTTCGTTTACTTTGATCATTTTGTTAAGTTTGGAAAACAACAGTCACTAACAAGGTGCTTCACAAACAATTTACAACTGATTCTTCAACTCAAAAAATCGATTGTGAATCGTTTAGTTAGTAAACGTTACTATTTAAACTTAACAAAAGGATTAAAAGTAGAGAAAATGAAAGTTCAATGGATCAAAATGAACTGATGAAATTTGATGATCAAATCAACAAAATTTTGAAAGTTAAAAGATCAAATGATAATTTATGTCTATTTTATTTAGGCCTCACATGCCCATGCAAATGTATCGTGCAAAAAAAAATTTTAACTAATTATTTTTGACAAAAATATTTCAACTTTTAATTTCCTACAATTCAATTTCTTACAGTTTGAATCATTGGTTGTCACTTTAATGTGTTAATGAAAATTTGAAAGCAATAATAAAAGGGTCACTTGATGTACAAAGTAACATTTTCAATTGTTGCATAATTGTTCACATTTTTAAGTGCGATGCTTTCAAATAATATCAACATTTAATACAATTTGCAAGAAAATTTAAATGTTTGGATATTTTTATTAAAATTAAAAGGTATGGAAATTTTTACAAGAACCCTAAAAGATTAGGGTATATTTACATATCAAGCCTTGTATTTACATTTTTTTTTATAACTGACTCTAACATGAGTCTAACTTGTGAACTCTTTCGACCTTGCTTTTTTGCGAGTGACGTGACGTGCCTTGAGGTAATCCTTGTATTTACATGTTGAGCATTAGTAAAAATGATTTTTACCATTTCTTTACTTTCATGTGGACATTAGTAAAAATGAGCACCAATAAATGGGATGTGACAAGAGACAATGATGCTCATGTCACTCTTCACATTAAAGTAGGATTTTCTTGAGATAATATCATGTCGGTATTAAATTGGGTCAAATTACAAAAGTAGAATAGATTTTAGTTCAAATGAGCAAAAATATGCGTATTTTTTTTATTTGAAAAATAGATATATCCGTTATTGGTTATTAGTTCGATAAAATTTCTTTGGCTTACGTGAACACATGAATAGCGGAAAAGGGGTTATTCATATGTCCGGTCCACATAGGACAGATAACACAAATAATGCGTTTTCAAAAGATGCTATATTCGTGTTATTCATCCACGTGGATGTCCACGTCAACGTCGTTGGAGGGTGTTTACACGAATAACACCTTTTCAAAAGACGTTATAACGTTTCCATATATTGTCAATCAGGAGATACGTGTGTGACGTTTACATTGGTTTTACCACTTCGAGACACGTGTGTGATGTTTGCATGAGTTGCACGAGGTTGCATGAGATCGCCCACCTCAACAAACGTGTCTAACATTTGCATGAATTCTCCACCTCAGCATACATGGGTGACGCTTGCATATGTTGTCCACGTCGATATGCGTGCGTGTTGTTTACATGGGTTGTCTACCTCGAGATACGCGAGTGACGCGGGTCGTCCATCTCCATATGCATGTGTCGTTTTTAGGGCGAAAAATTTTTATATAGATAGCTCATTTTCATAAGTAGTCATTCATAGAGTTTAAAATTTTGTATAGATAACTCATTTTTAAAAAGAGTTATCCAAACAAATGTCTTCCACCTCACCATCATGTATGCCACTTCATCATCAATAGCTAATTTTTAAAAGAGTTATACATTAGTTTTAAAATTTAAAATTAAACCTCATTATATGGTGAATTATAAACAAAAGCCACTTCACTTTTTGAAAAACACCAATAAATTGATTGAGGATGATAGATTTGAAATAAATTGATTGAGATGATACAGATTTGGTGCTTCATCACCATAAATACATTTTTGATTTTTGATGTGAAAACTGAAAAGCAATCATGCTGATTGTCAACTTCTAATCAAACTCTTTTTTACTCTCACATCTCCTCATCTTAATGGCATCCAAGCTATTATAGCAAAAATCAAAATCTCCTAAAAGAACATAGTAAATGATTTGGGTAAAATCTCTTAGTCCCTATATTTTCAGACTATATATTTTTTAAATGCAATTTTACTTCTTTTAAAAAAAAGCAAATAGTATTATTCGTTCGACAACTTTCACGTTTTTCTTGATTTGAACTTCAAATTTTCGTTAATTCACTTTTGGTTCTCAAACATCATTTTTGATATGGAGGCAGTACATTCGTGCCTTGGGATACGCATCGTGCGATATTCAAGTCTAGATAAGACATTATTTATGCTGAGTCAACTTTAAATGAGGCAAGTAATTTGTGCATCGAGATACGAATTACGTAATGTACGATTATTTTTATCAAGTTTAGAGTACAACTCATAATCCAGTATAGATAGAGATGATCTCATAAAATACGGTCTAGATAATAACAATCTAACCATATTTGATATTGAAGATATATGTTTATTTTGAATCTAAGTAACATAGATAAAAAGAAAATCGGCTAACGAGAGGAGGTACGTACAAAATTTTTGAAAATAAAATAAAATAAAAAACTCTATGAGTTTTTTACTTACTTGAGCGTCAGAGTATTTTCCCCAGAGGAAACCTCCACTCCAGAATTTGTTTTGTAAACTATGATGAAGATTGATTCCATCGCAAGGTCGCAGAGATTCGCTTATCTGGCATCAAGGTTCAAGGTGTTGATTCCACAACAATTTCCTTTTACTTTTGTCTTTTTTGTTAAGTATGACGAGAACAGAATCTAGCGAAACGGTTCATAATCGATTTTATGAGTCGATGAATAAGTAGTGAACTATCCATGAACTGCTCGTGGAACACTTTATTAACAATCGTTGTTCTCTAAACTTAACAAAAAGACCAAAAGCGAAGGGAAATGAATGTTCGAAAAAGTGAACGGACAAAAATTTGACGATCAAATCAACAAAAGCTTGAAGGTATGGAAAAGTGAACTTTATGCCTTGACAAAAATTTGAGGATCAAATCAAAAAATGCAAAACACCCCAAATAACACCTCTAATGCTCCTGAAGGTTTATGGACTAAATGATACTTTTTGTCGTGTCATGCGTTGAAAATACGCATAGTTCTTGTCTCTTAAATTTACGGACGTGGACGCCACTTTTTTGCGTATAAATTTTCAGTTATTGTATGCTTATTTGGTGAAATGTATTGAAATACATCGCATGTTGATGTTGAAAAATATTACGTGCTCCTAATATAATATACATGGAAAAACTGATTGTGTGAACTATATTCGCCTCGATATGAACATCGCCCGAAATAACACACTCAAATAATGACATAACTCCTATGACGTTCGGCCGCAAATGCGGAAACGTCTTACTTAAAAACCATGTCCCAACCTAAGACACTTGTTACAATCCATACACGTGTAAACCTCACCTACCCAAACCCATACCAAACACACCGTTCGATTCTTTTGGGATTATACATTTTAAGAAACTATTTTACACAAAGTCGTGTTTTTCCATTTTGTTACCTTCATTAATATTTCTTGCATTTATGTGTCATTCTTTAGTATTTTCGAGACAGAGTAAAGACAATACACGTAATTGGGTTAGGCGACGATACGAGACATTATAATTGTAGCACAATCTTGAGAAAAAGACAATTACATGCTCATTGTTCAAATATGAATGATGTAATTTCTATATAAGATCGAAAATACAAATAATAGAGGCTTATCTTTATGGCCCTCCTAATTAAACAAAAAATGATAACAGAAATATGGTAAAAAGTATAATAGTAATAATTTGTGGCATCTAATTAAAGATCAATAAGATATTGATATGGAATGATTTCTACCACTATGTCACTTCAGTGTTCTTCACTATTTTCATTATTATAAAATGAACAACGCACCTTTAAAAAGCTAAAGTAAAATTAATAATGACGGTTTGATTCAATTTCATATTTTATAATTTTAACATACATATTGGTTTACTTAAAAAAACATATATATTGATTTTTTACAAAATAGATTTTTATATATTTTTTTCCAACAAATAGTAAGCCCATTTTATGCATTTTTATTGGGGTGAATTTAAATAATTCATCCCCTACTTTTTTCATAATCTCTTACTATATAGTTCATAATATAAGCTTAAAATAAATCTTAACGTTTCAAATTTTTTGCAAAAATATTCTAACCTTTCAATTTCATGCAAATTATACCTTGTTTGTGATTATTATGTATAAATCACAATTAAAGTGGCGAATGGTCACTAGATTATACACCAATTACATTTATATGAAATAATATTCTAAATTGTATGCATTTTTTTTATATTTTTAAGTGTAATTCATTAAAAATAAGAAATAAGAATACAATTTACAAAAAATCAAAGGGTTAAGACATTTTTGTCAAAATCTAAACATTAAGATGTATTTGCCTATTAAGCCAATTTGCGAAGAGTGCAGCAAAAAAGGCCAATGAAGTAAGTCTTGGTATATTTTCTTGAGGTGGATTCAAGATATAGGGTTTAGGAGCATGAGTGAGATGCCACGTCGAAAGAACTAAACCTTAGAGGATTAGACCAACAAGTAGAGGGAATCTACATTACAATTATATGTGGATCTATCCATTTATATTGAATTATTATAAGGTACTGAAAAATCTAAGGTCATGTTAGGTATGAAGTCCATATAACATACACAATATGCACTTGTAGTTTATGAAACCAAGGAACAAGAGGTTGATCAATTGGGTTTGTTGCACTCACTAGATCCAAAAACAATGTCTGAATACAATCCAAAACTTCTCAAAAAAAAAAAAAAAAAAAGCTCAAGTGGCTGATTGAAAAGAATAAATCAACTTCAACACTTGTATTTTTGTTGCTCTTTGATGACTGTCCCTTGTAATTTTCCTAAATTAATAAGGTCTTTGACTTAAGGTGGTGGGTAGTGAGGATTCAATCTCCCTCCCCTCCTTATTTGATGGAGATTTTGTGTATTAGTATTTGAGGTGCTTTTTAGATTAATCGATTTTATAGCGCTGTGTGATCGAACTATCTAGGTGACGGTTGCTATTAGATTCATATCGAAGAGCCGAGATCAAGTCTCGAAGAGTCATAATTCGAGTTCGAGTCATATGATTAAACTATATATAGAGTCATATATGTTGAGAGAGTCAAAACCCTTACAAGTCGATTATGGCTCGAGTTTGAAATAATCGATTGGTCTAAATATCAAGTAGTTCACAAAAAAAAATGTATAATAATGAAAAATACTAGAATGACAATCATATCACACCAAAAGATACATAGATTAATAGGAGCCGTAATGCAACCTCGACTCACGTGTTATGGATCAAAATTTATGTATGCTCGCATCTCTTGATACGTATGAACATATCAAAGACCTAATATGACATTGGGTGTGACATTCTTATTGTAATACCCCAACGCATACAACATAATGAACAATGGCCCCACATCCATGGTCGGTTTCACCTCGAGATGCGTGTAACTCCATCTCCCTCTTTGTGAAGACAACACAACAAATGTTGATGTTGTAGTTCTTTCTTTTTCTTTGCTTCTTCAATGGAGGCTGTAGCAGAGCAAACCCAGAACAACAGAGACAACAACGAACAATCACAGAAGAAGAAAAACGTGATTGAAATCCCTTCATTCAGCGAAGTAATCAACAGCTCTCAACCGAAGCCCCCACCATCTCTCTTCACGCCCTCTCCTCCTTCTCTCAAGCCTTCTCCTTCGTCAAGAACACCGAGTTCTACAACGCGCCCGACCCACCTCCAATCCCCAGGTCAGATTCAGTCCTTCTCGGCGTTTTTGTGCTAAAAATTGAATCTTTCGAGGAAATTAGGGTTTGATTTGTGGAATTGGGGGTCAGATTGGAATACCCTTTTGTTGACTTGCTTTGTTTGTGTAGGAAAACTGCTCAAAATTGAGTCTTTTGAGGAAATTAGTGTTTGGTTTGTGGAATTGGAGGTCCAATTTGAATACCCTTCTGTTGATTTAGTTTGCTTGTGTAGGAAAAAAAATTGCTCAAAATTGAATCTTTTGAAGAATTAGGGTTTGGTTTGGGGGTCAGATTGAGATGCCCTTTTGTTGATTTGGTTTGTTTGTTTAGGCAACCTGTTCAATCAGAGGCTTCTTCTTCTTCATCTTCTTTGGCTTCTTCAGGTTCTGCTGTTCAAAGTAGGAATGCCATACTTGTGAGTCATAGACAGGTGAGGATGAATAATGGGTTTTGTTGTTTTTGTCTATTGAGGCTGTTTTTTTGTGTAAAAATTGATTGTTTAGGTTATCTGAATGGATTTTAATGTATTTGTTTTGTTGTGCAGAAAGGGAATCCATTGCTTAAGCATATAAGGAATGTGAAGTGGGTGTTTGCAGATGTTGTTTGTGATTACTTACTGGGGCAGACCTCTTGTGCTTTGTATATAAGGTTTTTTAACTGCACTTCTCCATGTTACTTGATGTCTCAAAAACATGGGATTTTGTTTGATTGAAAATTGAGTATTTTATCCTTTCCTAGTCGTGGTGGATACCTACATTGCTGGTATAGGCGACAACGCCGACAAGGGAAAAAGTGTTCTGTAAGACATTCGTGTATACTATTAGGGGGAAAGAGATTCATTGTGATTATAATAAGAGTGTTGGAAATTCAGAAGGATTAAAATGGATACATTGTAAAGCATTAAAATCTAGATTTTAAGTATAGAAATGAATGTGTATGTGTTAGACCAATGGTTAGAATAGAAGTGACCGATTTTTGAGATAGATCTTGAGATCTTTGGATTGATTCGAAAGGTCTTTTTTGGTGCAGCCTTCGGTATCATCTTCTTCATCCTGATTACCTGTATTTTCGGATAAGGGAGCTGCAAAAGAACTTCAAGCTTCGTGTAGTTCTATGCCATGTTGATGTGGTATGTGATATGCTTCTTGATCTCCTACTTGTGCATCAAGTTCTCTAGTATATTACTCTTTGATTTTCACAAGAGACTTTACATTGTTCGGACAAGAAGTTAAAAGATTAATATTCGCTTTGATTTTTTCAGTTTGACGGCATTATTAAATGGTCATTACTGAACATTTCAGGAAGATGTAATCAAGCCATTGCATGAGGTCACAAGGACAGCTCTGCTTCATGATTGCACCCTTCTATGTGCTTGGAGGTACAGTTCTTGAGTTATTCTTTTTTTATATGATGTTAATTTATGCATCTGACTTTTCCAAGATCTTGGGAATTTTTTATATTTGTATGATGTATTACTATGGAGCAGGTGCCATGTGTTTCTCTATTTAACTTTTTTTTTTTGTTTTTCTGTAGTTTGGAAGAATGTGGCCGGTATTTGGAGACTATAAAAGTTTATGAAAATAAACCTGCAGACATTCTACAAGGACAAACAGATACGGACTACTTATCACGGGTATATCCTGTCAAAGGTCTTCATATTCTTTTTTTTTAATTTTTTTCCTTTTTCGTTATTTCTCAAATAGCTGGATATCGGTGGGGTTTAACTAGAGAGGTTTATGTAGAATTAGTAAGTGTAGAGCATCCCTATTCGTGTACTGAAAAGTGTGCTCCACAGTGCTTCGTGGTTATGCTGCAATTGGATATGAAGAAAGTCTTGCTTTTGTTAATCTATTCGTGTGTTTACCTAAAACTGGAGGGTCCTTTGATGTATTCATCTTAAAAGGTTTTGATGGTGAAGATTTTAGTATTATGATAAACTAAAATTAGTTTTAAGTAAACTGCCAATTCTCTAGCTAAATTAAGGTTTCTCATCAGCATTATGATTCTTGATAGTTCGGATACAAGATTATGCATGTCTATTTATTTTTTCATTCTTTCTGTTTTGCAGCTGAACCATGCAATTACATCCGTTCGTAGTGTCAACAAGACCGATGTCGTTAATCTCGGCTCTAGTTTTGGGGTGAGTTTTGTGGATGATCTCTTCATTGTTATTAGAGATTGGCTCAAGGGATTCTTTCAGTCTAGTTATGATGACCTGTTGTCTGCTTGATTGAACCATTATATGCTCCCTGCAGTCTCTTTCCCGCATCATGGACGCGTCAATGGAAGAGCTGGCTCGCTGCCCTGGCATTGGTGAACGTAAGGTAAGTTCTTCGCTCGAAAGCTATTTCACTGTCTTCATTAATCATTGGGATATGGAGTAATTGGCTTCATCTTTTTTTTTTTTCTTGGTTATCAGTTTTAATTTGGAAACAATCAAACTAGAAGTTTCAGATTATATTGACAAATTAGAGATGACTGATGCATAAGGTTTTTTCTTGCATTATGTCAGGTAAAGCGCTTGCACGACGCATTCCACGAGCCATTTAAGCGCAAAGTACCCATTCGACCAGCTGCCCTACTCGAGCAACGTTGGAGGAGAACGTCGAATCTTCTTCGGCGGATCACAAAACTGAAACTGATCAGAAGGTAGATGCAGATGTTGCTATACAAAAGAAAGAATCCAGTGTAACGGTAAAGTCGGCACTTACCACTGCTTTCGCCAAGTACTCGGAAAGACTTAGTAAAAGGAAGCAAACAGCTGATGAATGTAATGAAACTGCTGATGCTTCCCTAGATGCTAAAGAGAAAGATAAGAAATCAGATTAGTTGTTGAGGAATAAAAAAATCAACCAGAGATTGTTTGAATCTAAAAACTGTAAATTTTATCAACTTACAGCGCGAGCAAAGATAACTTTTAACTCATATGGCCTTCAATGAAACTGACTGTTAATCCGATTGAATGTAGTTAAGAGGCATGAGAGTGGATTAAACAATACCATTTTTGTATTAAATTCATTGTAAGTGAAAGAGGAGATTACCACTTTACCCCTCTTTGTTTTGGTTTCGTTTCTCACGGGTTTTCGTTGCTATCATTTTTATAATGAAATTTTAAATTTTTTTTACCGTAAATTTGTGGTTGGGACTGGTTTTTAATGGTTCTTGAGGAAAAAGGATTTAGGTAGGTTGGTTTGACTGTGGGATTGAAGGGGGAGACGAAGAGATGAGGAGATGAAGTGGTTTGATGAAATCGAACTAAAGGTTGGAGGTGGAACTGAAACATGAAGAAGATGAAGAAAGGGATAGGTTTTGATATTTTAAGAAATGTGTTGGGGGGATTTTTGGTGTTATTTATCTAAAATGTACATGTAGAACCTCATTTAATCCCAACCTTAATACTCCCAACCAAACAAGATACACAAATGGGAAAACTTTAAACTCATGTGTTAGTCCCATCACTAATTAATCTCATATGTTAGGATACTAAAATGTGAACCAAACAGCCAATAGTGTAAGTTTATATTTTATGTTTGGTTGAATTTTGAATTTGCAAATATTTTTCAAACATATTTTTAAGATAAAAATATTATTTTCACGTTCACCACATGAACTACTATTTATTTATTTAAAATAAAAAAACTTAAATTAAATAAAAAAACATAAAATATTATTTACAAAATATTAAACAACATTAAATAATTATAAGTATTTTATATTTATTTGAAATAATTATTAATAATAAATACTATAAAATACAACTAATGATAATTTTTCAAAATATTTCTCACTGAAAAAATACCTTTTTTTTTTTTTTTTCAACGAATGAATGATTTATTTAATAGTTTGTTATGGATTACTAATAAATATTAAAATGGTAGGGACATGGATAATTGTAAATTTATGAGGGACAATCGTGTCTATACAACTTTTGGGAGTTATCTCATTGTTGGGGGTAGATATGATGGATCATGCAATCTATATAAACATAAATTTGAACATGACGTTGTTATAACAAACGATTAATTATGCTGATTTTAACAACTAAGAAGATTAATAAACAAAATGTACCACAAAAAAAAAAAAAAAAAAAAAAAAAAAAAAAAAAATTGTTTTTTCCCTCCAACTCGGTGCTGAATTCACCCAAGACAAAAAATTTCTTCCAATTCGGTGCTGAATTCAACTAGGAGTTCTGTCTTTAGGATATAACTGGTTCGTTTTTTTATTAAAGCACCAATCAAAGAACCTTTAAAACTGCAAAATCGACTCTCTCGAAACACAAATCACATAATTTTTTTTAATTTTTTTTTGGAAAAAAACAGTTTCTTTTCTTCCTATGTCAATAGACTCTTCTCTTATAGAGAATTGTCTATCTGTCTAAATAGTGGACAATTTTAATTAACTGTCTAGTTAGTGGTTTAATTAGTGCACCACTAATTGACAATTAATCAACTCTTTAATTTGAAAATAGCAACTGTTGGTGCTCTTCTAATTTTTTTTAAAAAAAATGAAAAAACATGTTTAAAGAATGGCTAAGTTTTGAACCAACCAAAGCCCCCAAAACCCTTATCAAAGATTATTTAAATAGGGTGTTTACCTAGTGAAACCCATGAGCCACTTACTTTAATCCAATTGTCACTTAAACAATAGTGAAGTGTGTTGGAACATATATTAAGTGAGAAACCAAACCTTCTCTCCTATGTGAGACTAAATGTTTAGTTAATTTGCAATACAAAATTTGAACTCCAAAGTTCAACAAGATATCTCACACATTTTCCTGTAAGTTGGGAGATAACTCACATGGAGTTGGACAACTAAACAAGATTAGTTTTTAACTCCATTTGAGTTATCTCCTTGCAGAAATCTTTACCTCATACCAAATAAGGCCTAAATTAACATTGAGATGAAAAAAAAATCAAATGAAAATGTGAATGTGTATTTAGAATGTTTGTGCATATAAAAAAAAATAATATTGTCAATTTCAATGTGAATTCTAGACAATCAAATTGACAATCCCATAAGTTTCTTTTATTTTTACAATTTTAATTAACAAAATTACTTTCAATCCAAATTTACCATTAGAGATTGATTTTGAAGTTCAATTTCTATTTGAGCCATGTAGGATGACATCCTCTTCACGTTGAAAACATGATAAAAATCCACGCTCACAATCTACATTTACCATTGAAAATGCTCTAAGTTGTCTCATATGCATAGTCTTGAGTTCTTTACATCACATCAGAATTCCTATGTTAATAAGAGCAGTTTTGTCACAATCCCTTTTTTGTCGTAAAAGCAATTTTAGTTTACTAAATTAGATTGAAATTATACAAACTACTATTAATTTTATGGTGACAATTACATTACTTCTAATCTAATAATATCAATGTAGCAATTTTTTAGCCATGAAGTATCAATTGGTCCTTCAACTTCTACCTTTTTGTTGATTAGCCTTCAACCTTTCATCAATTCACTTTCGATCTTTGAACTTTTATTTTCCTTTTCTTTTGATCCTTTTATTAAATTTTTTGATCCTTTTATTAAATTTGAAAAACAACAATCGTTAACAAAGTGTTTCATAGGCAATTGACGATCAGACTAAACAAAATGGTTGTTGCTAATAGTACCAGAATCACCAAAATATAGTTCCATCTTCCACCAAAAAAAATAAAAATAATATATATACATACTTCCATTGTAACACTTCTGACATTTATTGATCAGCATAGAATTTTCATCATGTAAACAAAGGCAAGGCTGATATTTGAAAGGTACAAGAATGGATTAACAAGGTCCCAAACTGTTTGTACATATAGCTCAATCTGTGCAACATGGGACTTTTATCGATACCGCGAATTTATCAACTCAGATACTCAACAAAGATATAAATGAGATCAAGAAGAGAACCTTTTCGACTTGGAAGCAATGGACACCAAAGATTCTGCACTGCAGAGTGCTTCAATCTTGAAAAAGATTGTTTTTCAGCAATGATTAGTATTACAGTGAGCAGATGTGAAAGGAACCCAAGCTGCCTCTTAAACAAAAAAAAAAAGGTGAATCAATATTCTATCATCCAATTTAAGTAAAAGCACAAATCTTTTAAGGATCCCGAGCTTCTGGTCGTAGGTTCATAATGTGCGATAATACAAGCTTCGAGAGCTCGGAGAGTGCAACTGGGACCTCGTAATCATCCTCTCTGTTCTTTGACCAACTCGACGATGAGGAAAACCTACTGTACTCTGTTGCTGCCACTTTCGTCTTCTTTGACGTGGCAAGAACACGTTCGAAATCTGATTGTGACAAAGGCCTTGGTTTCTGCCAAAGGCGAAAAATAAAATGGAAGGAATAAACCAAGATATCAATCCAATGTGTCTTCACTGAAACCGGTACAAGCTAAATTATGTGATCGACAAATAATAGTAATTTGACTAATGAAATAAATAGAAAGAAAACCGGGGACATTAAACAATAACCATTTTAAGAGAAAAACGTAATGAAGAACAATCAGCATGCAAAACCAAAGTTGATACTTACAGGAGTTCGCTTGCCTTCCTTTTCATCACGCAATAGGTCCCTTACGGGCAAGTAGGCTGCTTGCTTGCAAAGCTCAAAGAGGTCAGATCCGGTATACCCCTCGCATAACCTTGCAACATGTTCATAATCAATGTCTTCTTCTACCTTCTCACCCTTCAAAATGACTTTCAGTATCTTGACTCTCTCGCTGCAGTCAGGTATGCCAATCTCAAAGGCCTGAGGAAGACGACGAAGTATTGCCTCATCAAGTTCGGATGGTCGATTGGTTGCAGCAAGAACCATAACTCGAGCATTTGCTAAATGAATAGAAGAATATGAGTGCTCCATATCACTATCTAATAATCAATCTAAAACATTTGTTTAATAGTCATAACTCAAGACTAAAGAAAACACATTGATTACAACATATATATAGAAAATATGCTCAGGCACGTCACATTTGACACCACTAAACTAAATGGGTCATAGTATTATCAGTTGTGTTCCATATTTAGTAGTAGATTGCTAAATCCTAGTCCTAAGCATAAAGTTTGTGCTGACTCTAGACACCTAATAGTACAAGGCTAAAAACCAAATATATTTGATAAGTCACTATAGCCAAGAGTACTAGCCAGAAAAGGAAAGAAGCCCATGCAAAAGAAAGCATCACATAACGTTTAGGGAGTAGCGAGAAAGTAACGGAATTCAGGTTCAGTGAACCGCCACCGTAGCGATCCTTGCTGGTAGATTTCTTACATTTGAATTACAACGGTATGTGGTCATATAACTATAGTGGCTTAATTGTGGTTAATATGATAATTCACCTAAGCATTATCAACACTTGATCTAGTCAGAGAAGCTTGAGCTCCCAAGGCATGGACAAAAAAAGCAGGAAACAAACATGAGCTCAACCAACAGTTAAAATAAGGGAAAGATTGAAACGTTTGTTATGATGATTGAAAAGCAAGAATACTCACGATCAGTGGTAAAACCATCCCACAAAGACATGAACTCAGTTTTCATGTTGGTCATGGCTTCATGATCAGTATTACGGCGCTGTCCCAGAAAACTGTCAACCTCATCAATGAAAATTATTGCAGGCTGAAGCTTATGAGCCAAACTGAACACAGCAGCCACTGCAAAGTTTGGTAGCAAAGAGACATTAATAAAAAAAAAAGTCAGTTGTCAACACATATTAGTTTGTTTCAACATCCGGTTCATGGACTACCAAATAAATTAAGTTGCTAAAAAACACAAATGAACCATTCTTATAAAGTCTCGTACCAAGTTTCTGCGCATCCCCAAACCATTTGCTCATTAAATTAGATATTCTCACGTTAATGAACACAGCAGCAGATTCCTTTGCTATGGCCTTGGCAAGCATTGTCTTCCCAGTGCCAGGAGGTCCATATAACAAAACCCCTTTCTGTGGCGTGAGGAGCTTTCCATGCGAAAATAGATCGGGTCTCTTTAGTGGAAGAATCACCAATTCGTATAATGCTTGCTTAACATTCTCCAACCCACCAATTGAGTCAAACTCTACATCTATATGATCAGGATTAATCACATCACAGGCTATCACATCCTGCATCATTAAGAAACTAGGTCAATCACAACAAACAATGTTCACTTTAGTTGCCTTCGAGATGTCCATAATCCATATAAAGAATAAAATGATTGCTTATATGAAATGAGGAAATAATATGCTGTTACTCCCAACTATACTAACTTCTGTTACACAAGGTTAACGGAAAATTTGAAACTGGGAATTTTTGGAGTTCTCATATCAAACGATAACTCTCATTTACCAGTGTAAGAAGCAATTGTCCTTACTAGCATGCAAGAACATTTTTATCCAATCAAGATACAACTAGTAACATGACGTGAGAGAAAACCATGTTTAAAAAAAATCGCGTGCATATCTATTTCTTTCTCTGCAAACAAGAAGCCGCAACCACAGATGTTTACAACTGCAAATATATTAGGAAGGCCTGACGACACATTCGTGAATCTTGTTTAACTAAATTCAAAACCATGATCTGCACAATTCTTCTCATGCTCTTTTTTTTTTTTATTTTATTTTTTTTTTGCGTTTTCCAACATGGTACCGACACCCTGACTAATCCATGCTATCACACTGTCAGGCCCCAAAGGGATGATGGCCCTCCCTACCCAATTTGCTCCATCCACGAGACTCAAAACCAAAACCCCACTTAACGGCAACCGAATCCCTCAGTCACAATTCTTCTCATGCTTTAAGCGAGAGAGGAGGAAAGAATCGATTCAAAGTAACATTTATCGTAGACAGGATTGCTTGGCCATGTATGCATTATCAAGCAAATGTTCAATTCCTTTCTTAGCAGAAAATGAGTGCTTATTAGCACCTAAAATAACTTCCCAATCAAAGGTTTTTTCCTATCTTCAATAACAAAAAAGCCCCAAAATTTATGGACCAAAATCATTCCTTTTCAATTGAATCAATGACTAGCCAAAACCCACTTCATCAAACTCACAAAACCAACAAATACCCACAAAAACCCATTCATCGCTCTCCCTAAACAAAGAAATTGACCCCCAAAAAACCCTAATAACAACCAAACCATCATCAAAACGCAAACTTTAATCCCCAAAACAACTTCTCATCACAAACTCAAGTAATCCAATCCAATCCAACAATACGCACTGAACCCTAAACCCATTCAAACCCACTTTATCAAACTCGTCCATTCCACTCCCAAAACAAAGAAAATGACCAAAAAAAAACCCTAAAAACAACAAACCCGCCGTCAAAAACCAAACTTTAATCAAACCAACAACAACAACACTAAACCATAAATCCCCCAAAATCCATGAAACCCAAGAAAACCCAGCATAAAAACCCAAAATTTAATCAAACCAACAACAACAACAACATACGCTAAACCCTAAACCCCCCAAAAATTGATGAAACCCAAGAAAACCCACCTCGTAAGAATTGGTGTGGATGAGTGGGCGCCCCAATCGCTTGGCGATCTCCTTCTTGTGCTCCATGGCTTTCTTGGTGGCCGCTCGATTGGGGTCGAGGTGCCGCAGCCCCGCGAACAGAACCAGACAACTCAAGGCCGCGCTCGCCGCGTAGATGAGCAGCTCCTGCACCAGCCTCGTCTCTCCCCCTCCCATCGCCGCTGAATCGCTAAACCCTAAACCCCCAATTCGAGTTCTTCGTCGCCGAGAGAGAGACAGAGAGAGAGTTTGAGTTTCGTTGCTTCTTCTTCTTGTTGTTTTTTTTGAAGAGAATTGCTTCGATGCCAAGAAAAAGATCCGTGAAATGACAAGAATGCCCCTGGATTTTTGAGTTTTGTGCGTAATGAATTAGGCGGTTTGTGTTTGTTGGAAGGACGGTAAGTAGGGAGAGACACGTCCTTTTACGCTTTGAATGGCAACTACTATTTATTTTCTTTCTTTTTCTTTTTTGATGAAGAGAAATTTCATTTATTATTCATGGCTCCAATGCAGGGCTCAAACATAAAATCAAATATATTAATTGGCTAATTTTATTTGTTCAAATAAATTGTCACTAATTTAGATGTAAATACAAAATTGAAACAATTTGACAATTAAGAAATGTTATTTGAGACTCATGACAATATACAAAACTATTAAAACAATAAAATGAATAACAAAACTTCCTAACAAGGAAAAGAAAACTTAAAACATCCCAATAAGTTGAAGACAAAATCAAAGACTTTCAATTAGAGAAGAAAAACTAACTATAAAATAAAACTAAAGATAAAATCAATTCATCGCCGTCCAAATTCACACAACACCGTTGATGAAGAAGTACCACAATAAAGATAAATCAATCTCCACAAATATAATTAGATCTGTTGGTTATTGTGCTAAAAAAATGCAAGAATGATTTGATTGGAACCACCGCCGATCGAAAAGGAGGATCGGCGATGGTTTGAAGAAAAAAAATCACAAAAGTGAATCAAGAAGAAGAATTTTAATGTTTTGGATTAAAAAAAGTTATTTTCTTTTTTTTTAGGAAAACTACTATTTTGAATGTCGAGCTAACGTGAATATATATTTGAATGTTTATTTATATACGGTGCAATTTATAGTCACGTCAACAATTCTTTCAAAATATACAAAAAACAATAAATTTTTAAAATAAAAATTACATTCCACATTCACAATTGGAGAAACTTTTGAATTTCAAAGTCTATTCAAACACATCCTATTTACATTGTTGACAGATGACAATAATCCACACATACAATCTAGATTTATCATTGGAGATGCTTTTTCAATTTACATTTTTTTTAGTTTCCCACGTAGCATCTAACACCAACCGCATCAACTAATCCAGACTCGAACACTGTGCAAACCATATATATTATATATATGAAACAACCCTCCCAATCTTTTTTTTTTATTTACGATACTCGAACTTAAGACCTTATTTATGGAGACCAAGTACTTTACAACTTGAACCAAAATCGATTATTGGTTACATTTATCACATTTGATGGAAAAAAAATCTTTTGTTTTGACTCCGATTTTTTATTAGTAATTTAATATATCTATTTAAGTAAAAGACAATCCCACCCCTATAATGAATTTGAATCGCTTATTTCTTTTTGGTTGTTTGAAAAAAACTTTATAACTTTGTTGACTCCAGTCATCAATTTTAATGCCAAAGCATCAATTTTTTATTTTTTATATTTAATGACCATGTTTGAAAAGCCTCCACCCCTCCCCATTATGGGATAGACCCATTAACTCAAAGGGTAGTGCTAGGTGGAGTCCAGACTCAAATAACAATCTTACATTCTTATAGTATTGGTGTTAATTAGAAGTACCTTTTTATATAATTGAGTAATCTAAGTTAACTCAAATATATTTTTTGTAACTCAAATATGGAAGAAAAATAATGCAATTGTCATGAATTGAACTTATCACCTCTTTGTAATAAAACCCTATTCGTAATTATTCCACCACATCTTAGGATTACAGAGAAGCATCAAATTTTTATTAATATTAAGTATAATATTAAGATAAATATAAACATTAATTATATTCATGAAAGATAAATTGTAATCGAACATAGATCTAGCTTAACCTTGAGACCTAACTTATGTTGTTGTATAAATTATAAACATAGATCTAGCTTAACCTCCCATACCTAACTTAGTTGCAAATGCATCTTGGATCTAAACTTAAATTATAACCATTATAGATTGACTTGAACTTATATATGTAATATCATCGTAACATTTCAACAATATTACGATAAAATCGACTAATTCAAAAATAAACTACATAAAATCCACTTTAATATATTATAATAGCTAGGTTAATCATATCCGAGTATAGATGCAATAAGAGTCACAAAAATCCTACATTGGCCTCCCAAATGCTGAGTGAAAACGTTGCATGAGAACTAAAAGGAAATCTTTTGAATGCTAAGTGAAAACGTTTGATCTATGTAGTCGACTCTAACGAATTTAGAACGGAAACGTTCTGTGGACGAATTTCAGGAACCTATTTCTGCAATTCAAAAGATCCTACTGTTCTTTTAAACACCACTTTCATTTACTAAGCCTCTTGTACTCACATCACAAAGGCCAGGGGTTTCTAATGCTTCTTATCTTTGCTTTTGCCTGTAACATCCCCATCATCAGAAAAGTGCTCATCTGATTGTTTTTCCAAAATGTGCCACCCTCGAAGCTCGTTTCTCGACTGTTCTTGCGCGGAGGGTAGCCGCCCATGTTCCTTTTTCTTTCCCTAAAGTTCAAACAAATACCATATTAGCACATAATTCATTTATCACAGTTTAACTAAAAAAGTTTTTTGAGAGGACACTACCTTCATTTTATTATCTGCATGATCTTTAAAGCTGTGGTCTTTCTTTCTGGATGAAGGAAAAAATCTTGAAACGTCATTGAATGGTTGGAAACCCTGAATATCCCCATTCCTTATACTTGCTTCGAGCTGACAACGTTTAGTCGTGTTAGAACAATGTTCAATGCTCAGAAAGTTTTCAGTACAAGTAAAAACAAATGTTCAATGCTCAGAAAGTTTTCGGTACAAATAAAAACAAAATGATGCTAAAGAAGAAGTAGATATGAACCTGAATGTGAGCTATGCAAAAGATAATGCTAGCAATTGGAAGCCAGCTCTCCTCTGGCGAGAGTGATAAATTCGTCCTGCAACATCGCATCCAACAAGAGAAAATCAGGTTCCATGATTTAAAAAAAAAACATTTAAGCTTGTCTCAATATTGAAGGGATGATCATCATACAAATAGATAATTCGCAATTCTCAATAGACATACCAGCAAATGGAAATAGCGTACATTGTTTGTTGATAGACATTAAAAGTTAATTGACCCTCTTTCGTTCAGTCGTGATTAAGATTAGAATAATCCACAAGTTGTTCATAACTTCATAAGCACGCACAAAAAGACTGAAAAACTTCCAATGCATACATGTTAATGATAACTTTGCTTTGCTTGAATTGAAAATCTACACCTACTTGAAATTTGATGCACAGCAAAGATACACTTAAGACCAACGAGACTTGATTTATTATCAAGTAATTGGCTCAATCTTGGTTTAAAATCACCAAGCTATCAAGTTTGCACCACTACAATCAATTAAGAAAAATCTTGAGCCGAAGCCTTATAAGTTATAAATAACTATATTCGGATACCAACATCCTGTTTGTGTTCCATTTCTGTAACAAACAATCACTAGACATAAAGATTGAAAGTTGAACCGCTCACATTTTACACTCGACCAAATTAGAATTGGGCAGCCTCTTAATATCACCATAAAGCACATTAAGAAGAAACTTTGCCATCTCAACATTTTTCGCACTGAATCACAGAATTTGTGAAACTTCATTCCAACAATAACAACAGACGTTCCCAGGAGGTCGCCCATCCTAATCCTAATACTACTCTCACCCAAGCATGCTTTAACTGCAGAGTTCTGATGGGATCCGGTGCATTATTCCAAAATATTTGCAATCACACTCATACATGATAATCACATTTAACTTCTCCTCCTATACCTCACTGAGTCACAACAACAACATAGCCTTAGTCCAAATTAATTTGGGTCGGCTACATGGATTAAACTTTTCCATTATGCTCAATTAAGCACATCAGCCACAACTCATCCTTAAAAATAATTCGTAATCTTATTCATATAGTTCTATTTAGTCAATGAGGGATTCAAGATTGCATCATGAATTTCAATTATTCAACAAACAACAAGATTCCAAATTTACATCACTACCTCAAATAAGGAGCCAGGTAGACAATAGCATACACTGCATACCGCCTCCTCCCAGTATCCAGCCAAGCGAACACCCAACTCTGCACAAATAAATCCCAAAAAATAAACCAACCTCTAAACTGATCAAATCACATCAAATTGAAGTAACAAATGAAGGCTAATGAAATCAAAGATTGAAACTTTAAACAAACAAACCAGCCAAAGCAAACACCCAACTCTGCTCAAATCATTTCAAAAACTGTTGGATATGCATGAAATAATTCCACATTGATTAAGTAAAACTTCATAATGAAATACCAATTTTTTGGGGGATAATATCGGTACTGGTAGATATCTACGAGTCCGAGCGCAGACCCTACAACATAGCCTCGGTCCCAAATTAATTGGGTTCAGCTGCATGGATCAAACTCTTCCATCGTGATCGATTAAGTGCAATTGATAGTAAGCTTTCCAAATCATTCAAATCTCTCCTATTTAATGCATCCCAAGTTAACTTTAGTCTACACCTACCTCGTCAAATTTCTTCACTTTCTATTGAGTCAAGTTTTCTAGTATGAGCATTTGTAGGCCTTTGTAGGTGACCAAACCACCGCAACCGCTTTTCCCTAATCTTTGTGTTAATTGATGTTACTCCTACTTGTCTTTGAATTTTTATATTTCTTATTATATCTTTACGAGTTTTACCACACATCTACTTAAATATCCTCATTTTTGTTATGTTCATTTTATCTTCACCGCAGAGCATAGCTGACGTAATTGCGGTCTATAAAATTTCCTCTTTTAACTTAGGACCAACATTTGATCACTGCAGGCCCAACAACAAAATTTAACAAAAACATATAATCAAACTGATCACATCAAAATGAAGTAAGAAATGAAGCTTATGAAGATCAAAGATTGAAACTTTTTAAACAAACAAACCCAGCCAATTGAAGTAAGGAATGAAGCTTATGATCCCCATCACCGCGAACCTCGCATCGGTAGAATCCATCACAGAGTCCCCATCCTCATCACCACCACCGCCGGCGACCGGAAAAACCAGGGAGTTGAGGATGCATGCTCCGATCGCCGCGGCGAACGGCGCGTCCTGCGCCAGCTCCGCCCTGCATCCCAGACTCCCCCTCCTCCGCCTCCACCGCCGCCGCAACTGCCACAACAACAACAACAACCACAGCGAAATTAGGGTTTTGTGGTGATGGCGAAATTGGGGAAATTTAGGGTTTTTGAGATTACGAGGTCGAGAGGGTTGCGATTTTGACGATGATGAAGCGATCGAATTAGAAACGATGATTGAAGGATTGATGGAGGCGGAGACGAGACGAGTGAGAGTGAGAGTGCGAGAGAGCATTGTTTCGGCGCAGCGGTGGTGGGGGCTAACGTGCGCCGGGTCGGCTCATTTCTTAAGGCAAGCACCAGTGAGATACTGCCTCGTGCGTCTAGTCGTGTAGAAAGTCGTGCCCTGAATACAAAAGTTCAAATTTGGCTTGGAATTTTTTTTTAAAAAAAAAAAAAAAAAGAAAATTCTAGGATGATCGATTTTGAAACGCTTAGGTTTCGTTTGATTCGTTTTTGTTAATTTTAAAGTGTTAGTTAGGAATTAACTCATTGGAGTTAATATTTTTATATTTGGTTCAATTTAAAATTTATAGGAAAGTTTTAAAATTTTAAACAATAAAAAATATGAATTGACATAAATAACATTCGAACAAGAGAGATTTAGGTAATAAATAAGTCATTAATAATGATAACTCAATAATTGTGTCTACAACTATTGGGAGATAACTCACTTAGGGGTGGTGAGGAGATATCTCACACCTTATGGTGTAAATTAAGAAATAACTTGCAAGTAGGGGTGCACATGGATTGCATTAATCCGCGATCTAGTCCAATCCAGATCAATTATCACTAATTGGATCAATTTTTGATCCCATGGACTCGACTCAACTGAAAAATCACTAATCCGTCTGGACTGGATCTGATTGTGGATCTCACATTAAAAATTCGCGGATCCAATTCGATCCATGTTTATCACATCAACAAATATACAAATATGATCATATGTATTATTGCATCTCAAATAGCATTAACCCAAAATATCAAGTAGAAACTGTAGTATCTCAAAGACTATGTTTGTTCTTAACTATTTAATTACATTTAATACTTTTTTTATAGGTTGTATGTTGAAATATACATTTTTTATGTGCTTTTGTAAGGGTGTGTGGTGCGAATTTATAGATAATATATTTATTTATGTAGGAATTTGCATTTTAAAGATTATTATGATGACAAGTTTGTGAAAAATATGCTATATATAAATTTGTGGGATGTATGTTATAAATTTGTCATTCATGAGATGCATCATTTTTGTGATTCATATGATAAAGTTTAATTTCATGAATTTTTGGATAGAAAAATGTCAATCCACATAACTTGATCCGGTCGTGTCTGCAATTTGCAAGTTGGACTGAGTTGAATTGATAAATTATTTGAACTGGTCTGGACTGTAATTTTTCAATCCGCAATAATTGGATTGGATTGTGGATTGACACTAATTGGACTGGATCAAATCCGTGTGCACCCCTACTTGCTAGCAAGTTGAGTAACCAAACAACATTAGTTACTAATTCCCTGTAAGTTATCTCCAGGGAGATAACTCCCCCCTAACCAAACAAGACCTTAGTGTAACGGCCCGAATTTAATTTGTCATTATTAATGACGTGGTTGCAGACGTAGCTGACAGCTTTAGACGCTCGTGGGACCCGTAACTAAGATAATGTGCGCATGGAGCTAAGTAAATAGTTATTTTTGTATGCTTATTTGTCTAAATTGCGATGTTTCCGTTAACTAGATTAAACGACATCGTAATGTGTATAATTATATTTCATTTAACGGGTGAGATTGTGTATTATGTATTCACCTCGATATGTGTGTCGACATGGGCACCTAATAGTCTAAAAGACTAAATATTAAATTGGGAGAAATAATACACACAATAAATAAATAAAATGAGTTAAACAATAAAATGGACTGTATATTTGGTGGTTAGGGTCATGGTAATATGCGTATGTCGCGGTTTGGTACTCGAAACCGAGCGTCGGAACACCCGAAACACCACATTTTGGTTTAAGAACAAGGGCGAGGGTGACATTGGTGTCACAATTGGAGTCATTAGAGGTTGAAAATAGAGCAAATATAGTTCATTGGATTGTTTTTAGATGCACAAATGAGGAGAGATGTCAAATCAACTATAAAAAGTCATATTTGACTTCAAACCCATCACTTTTTCTCTCTCCTTATCACAAATCTGCAAATTTGAGAAGAAGAAACAAGGGGTTTGGAGATCCAAACTTGGTGATTTTAGGAGCTTAGAGTAGTGGAATCATCAAAGCAAGGTGAGATTCACAAACACTTCAACCTTCTTTACCTTTTGATCACAATTTTCGAGGTGTTGGTGTGATTCTATTAGGGATTGTTAGTGGTTGTTGAGTAGTCGTTTTGGTAGGTTTTAAGTGCTATGAAGTTCAATGGTTGGTGTTGTGGTTGTTGTTGTTAGTGGTGGAGGGGTTTAAAACCCAGAATTTTCAGCAAAACTATTGTCCAGAGCGCGATTAATGCGCTACTATTCTTCCTGACGAAGAATAGTGATGTCACGACCCAAATAATTAATGCGCATGTAATTCATTAATCAGGACCAAATTACTTGTGACGTGGGACCCGCAGCGAGATACGTGTCACTACCCCGGCACGGTGGCCGATGTAAATATTATATTTGTTGTGTTGTTTGCCTAGTGTAATGTTTATGTGTAGACTACTAAGTCATTTACGGGTATGCAGATACCGAGACGAGCAGGGACGCGCCTTGAGTCGCGTGCCGATGTGGGCCCGAGGCAGCAGCTCGTGGGGTAAGTGTAACTAGTTGAATTTAATTTTATTAAAAAAAATGAAATGAAAATGAAAAAAAAATGAAGTTAGTGGCTATAATGTGGTCACATCTATATAGTTAGTAATGGGCCTATAGTTTGTAAATAAAATCATAGGCGTTGAATTTGCCTCGAGATACGTATCTCGCGAGACTCGAGAAAAATGAGGTCAAACATTAAGGTGGTGGAAATAAAATAAATAATGATTGGAATTGCCTCGAGATTCATGCAACACGAATCTCGATGACACTAAATATTTTATCCTATTTGCTCTCAAGTCAGTGTCGGTGAAAGGAGAAAAAAAATGATGCAGAGAATAGGAGGAAGAAAGGCCGAAATGAAGAAGAATGAGAAAGAAAGAGAGAGAGAGAGAGATCGAGCTCCAAGGCGAGTTGTTGATTTCGGTTGTCGTTGTTGTTGTGTTCGGTGTTGTTGGTTCGAGGTGCCGAACTCGGACAAACTACCATGGCAGTTCATCCGAGCTAAAGGAGGGCAGGGGAGTTGTCTCCCTTGCAGGAAACCCAACCTGGAGTTGGGGATGGATGCTCAACCCCAGTGAAAAAAATAAAAATAAAAAATACAGAGCGCTCTGGTGCGATAAGGAAGAAGATGGGAGTCGGGTCGGGTCGACCCGAACCCATATGGGTTGGGCCGGGCCGACCCTGACCCGATGGGGACCGAGTCAGATCGACCTAGGTCCGGCTAGATCAGGTCGGTTTGACCCGGACCCACCATAAAAAATAAAATAAAATAATAAATAATAAATATTTAATTATTTAAGTAAATTAAACTAATTATTAATAATATAAATTCTATAAAATAGATAAAAATATGAAAAAAAAATTCAAAAAAATCCAGAAAAATAAAGAAAAATATATTTGTGACCAAAATCAATAAAACTTCGATAGTTATATAAAAAGTGAAGAATTCGGGAGTCGGTTGTGGCGTTATACCAGGGTTTTACCTCGAAAAACTTGAAATCAGTAAATTGATCTCGAATTCGATTTTGACCGATTTCGACCAATTTAGGAGTTGTAAATCATTAAGTTTGAACCTAAATTGATAATTTGTCAAATGTTAGGACCCTAAATGAGCTAGTACGGGGTATTGGGTGCGTACATCGACGCGACGAGAAGCCGGATAGCTTAGGACTTGTGTTGTATGTAAGTAAACCGATTTAAGACATTTATTTACATTTCATTCCATTTATTTATTTATTCTCAGTTATTCGGACTGAATTGCCTTTGAAATCCACATGTCATGACTTGTTCGGTTCTCATTTTGTGATGTTGTTCATAGCATACTCTGTTGTATATATCATTGATTTCAGTTCCTATACTTTGTCATGTTGATTGTTGTGTTTGTCATTGTTCAGTGATATAGCATGCTATTATGATAGTTTGTTTATTTTGACTCTAATCCTTTGTGCATTAGTATGCAGTTATATCTCTTGGATTCCATTACCGAGTCAATATTGAAAATGAAAGTGGTTCTTGTGGTTAGGGTCATTTGATGATCGAAATTCAGCTTTCATACATTAGACTTTCCGGGATGTTAGGAAATTTCTCCACTACCCTGCATGACACACGGGGTAACGTGCCTCGAACGAGGTAACTGGACCTCGGGGTTTGTTGGCACAAGAATAACTTGGGTGAACATGATGAGTTTTAAAACTCGGGTATGTTAGCAAGTATACATTCTGGTGACGACTAATTCACTTGGAATAAAAAAGGCGTAATCGTAAGTACGACCTTTTGAAATTATGATATAGAGCTCAATTTGTAATGAAATGACATAGAGCAGAGCTCAAATTGTAGTGGACAGGCTGATGTGATGAAGATCACGACCGACCGACCCTAATCCATTACTATTTAGCCTTGAGTCAGTTTCATAGTTGGTTAACTTAAGTATCTCTTTGCATGATGTTTCTTTCAGCATAGTTGCAATTTAAATTATGTCATTTGATACTTGTTGTCTATTTGGGAATGTGGATCAATGTCTCTCGGTATTACTTAAATAATTTCATGTACGCACCGTCTAGTTTGTGATGCTGGGTGCAGATCAGTCGAGTAGCATACCAGGCAAATAGAAGATTGGTGACTACCTTTGAGCCGGTGGAGGACTGCTACGACATATTTTTGTACGTTTTGTATTCTTTTGTATTACATTTTTATGTACACGCTATTTTGCCTTTTGGGTTGAGTGATAGGAATATAGGATTAGACACATGTTTTATATATATATATATATCACCATTCTTGCTTATATATGCATTTGATATATATTTCTTGATTTTTCCACAATAGGTTAAGCCTTAAGATCTCAGGGAGATTTGGACTTAATTAATGGATTAGGTTGGGCGGTGCCCTTATTTGTAGTTGGGGCCGCCACAAGTGAGCATAATGACAAGAACATGTCACACTACGAAATATATTGGCTCACAAGAGCTGTTCATGCACGCCTCGAGTTATGTGCATACAAAAATCTCGATACATAAAACGCGGTTGAAGCCATATGAATAGCTCGTATAAACCAATGTGTCTTGTGGTGTGACAATGATGTTGTCATTCTAATATTTTTCAAAAAATAATTGTCACACGATCAATTATGGATCTAAGTATGACGAAATATATAATTTACATGAAATCAAAACGTTAGAATACATTTGTCAAAACGAAATATTAGAATTAACTTTGACAAAATCTTTGTACTTTAGGATAGATATGTTTGAAGGAGGTTTGCACTTAATCGAACAAAATGAAAGAGTTTGATCTATGTAGTCGACCCCAATTAATTTGGGACTCGAGCTATGTTTTGTTGTTGTTTGATGATTGAAGGGGTCGAAAATACTCAGTGTTTACAAAGACTTAACATTAGACCACACACCAGCAATCTTATTTTAAATAATGATTTTTCAAACACTTTTTTTTTTTCTCTTTATTTAGGGTTTTCAAAAAGTCTCAATTTTGCAAACTTTTACATCATACTTAGTGATATGTATCTAAAGCCAATTGATATCGACTAACTAACTTTTGGCATAGTGTGATATTGTTTCCAACTTAGTCACCTTCTACAATAGTTATAAAGGTGTGAATTTTAACTCAAAAGACCTCGATACTATTAAATGAGAGATTCACACTTCAAAGACTTGAACTTAAAACAGAAGCTCTAGCAAACAAAAGACTGTCAACATAATATGTCGAAAAAAGAATCCAACTGAGAGAGTAATAACCTGAGCTATGACTTTTTACACTAAATATTTTTTAATTATTTGCTTCCATTAAATTTCATATTCAAAGAAGTTCCCAAGAATGTATAAGACTAGATATCCACAAACCAATCCATGAGAGTCAAATTACTTCCCTGTTCTTCATAAAGACAATTCACAAACTGTGCATTCACAGCACTAGTTAAAATCCTATTTCTTCTAGTAGATGAAAGCAAGTTAAAAACGCACATCCCAGAGAAACTGGCGCTGCACGCCAGTCGTCTGGAAGGCTCGGATCTTGAACTAAGAATTGAAAGAATAAACAATGGAGAACCATGATCGTTAGGGCGCCTCAGCTTCTCGCAGTAGAGACAAGAAAATAATGGCAGGTTGTTAAGAGTGAAGTGACGAAGGTTCATGAAAAGAATTTAATAGCAAGTGGAAGGAATGTCACCTAAGAATATACAGAAGGTAGTTGCTTTTCGACGAAGTCAATCGACTTTTGTTTCTTGGTTGTTGCATTCTTTTTGCCGATCTTGGTCTTTTTCTTCGGTCTGACAGCTTGGAGCACTTGGTGGATGTTCTTGCAACTGGAACAGTAAACAACTCAATCCATGCATGAAGCAAGAAAAAATCATTTTTTGTTGATAACGTAAAGACCTGACAGTCAAACTACAAGAAGATCCAATTCATGCTATGATCCGAAGTTCGATTCCCCAACGGAAACAAAATTGAAAAGACAAATTTTGCATGATTTAGTGGCAATCAGTAACTGAGTTCGATGTGAATCATGTGATTAGCAAAAAGAAGCAAAAATAACAACAAACATCATGTTAAGTGTTAACGACAAAAACTAGTCATATTTGTAAACATTCAGGCAACGCAGATACAGACCAATATTTACAAACTATAAATAGAAGATCTTACTAAACCGAACAAGATTGATAATGGCATGCAAGTGAAAGATTTTGCCCGTGTGTGTCTGTGTGTGTGTATGTATATATATATATAAACAAAGACCTCTTCTACAATATTGATGTTTGTTCTTCAGAGAAAAAAATAATTGGATTAAACAGTTCTAAAATTGTAGCTAACCTTCATTTGCATTAAGTTCTCAGTCGTAAGCACAACAGTCAGATCATTCATCCTGCATTACAGAAAAAAAAAAAAATGAATTTTTTTTCCTGCAATCCAAAATCCAAAATTTCAAGGTGTGTGTCTGGAGAAATTTAAAGTGGATCCGTAACATTGCAGTAGACATAGTAGCAGACCATCAACATCATCCAGGGTTCCATTCTATTCATAATGACCTACCTGGATTGAAACTCAGAAATCTTGGAAAGCAGCAACTGCCTTCTTCCACCATCCGACGTGTCTCCCTGTTAAATAGTCAAGTAAAAGATCAGCAGATGAACCATTAAAGACTCACTGTTTCTAGAACTTGGATTCTCGATGTAAATAAAACCATTAAACTAGGGTCCTAGTATGTTCACTTGTCCTACTACTTTGCACCTTATGTGACTCTTTCTTACCCATAAAACTCTGCACTCTCTTATAACTTCGAAAATACTTTTGAATAAACAAAAAACATATATAGAACAACAGCTACAACAACAACAACAACAACAACAACAACAACAACAACAACATAGCCTCAGTCCCAAAAAACAAAAAACATATATGAAGGTGTTTTTTATTTTGCCAAATACAAATTTTTTTACGGCTTAAATGATTAGCTGTGGATTTTGCTTTTGCTGCCATTTGTTCCGACACAAGCATTTATAGGTCCCGTCTAGACTTCTTATCTCATTATAAATGCCGAGATATTTCACAAGCATAAAATATCTTAAAAGGGAAAATGAGAACGCATGCAAGCCAGTATACTTACAACATTCTCCGAGCTTTGAGATTCTGGGGTTGGCTTTCCCTTTTGTAGAGCTGAACACGTTTGACCTGCTTCAAATAAAAGAGTGAAAATGAGAAAATACAAGCAAACAGAAACACCCTTCATCATAAAGACCTTCCACTCACCATCTGCTGCCTTGCCTCGCTCCAAGTTGTTCAGTGAACTTGCAATTAAATCCTAAAATTAACAAAAATATGTCAGAACAGTTTGGGATTTCTGAAACAAAAACAACTTTTCTCATTGGAAATCTAATCAATATTATAACCATACTTGTAAAGCAGAGGTTTGTTTTAAGAGACATTGGAGGCTAGACGCAAGTGATGCAGGCGCTGAACCGTTTTGTGCTGCCTTGGATGACTGGACAGGAAGCTGAAAAAACAGCAATAGCATGACATTAACAATCATCTCATATCTGGTTGTATGATTGTATCTACGATAGAAGTAAAAAGGGCACACGTCAAAAGAAAGAAAAAGAACAGCAAGTACACATGATATTTCAAAAAATAATAAAATTCATGTGAATGTTTGTCAACTGCACAAAAAATCATTCGGCAACTTGACCTTGACCTCAATCGATAACAGGATTAAAAAAAAGGCCATAGAATTCCCTTTGCAATAATGTATTTTGAGTGACATCACTTCAATAGGAATGGCACCTAACATTCTCCCAAAATCGTCAACCATGTAAAGGGCTGAAGCCTAACTACCAAAAAGGAATAGAAAAATAAAATTGTGGAGTGGAGGATTCTTTTTTTTCCCAGACTACAATGTTGGAAAACTCCACAGGGAAAGAAAAAAAGAAAGTGACATTCTTCCTAGAGACAGTCACATTAACATTGCTACATTAAACGAATTTCCTGAAACCTTATGCAGGTCCAAAGGTCACACCAATTGGTGGCATAGCAATGTAATTTAACAAAGAACAAGTCTTATGAGGTATTGGCAGCCACATTGATGCACAATTGAATCGACCACAGGATTAGGTCAAGATTGAGGATCATAATTAGAAATGATTTTACAATGAAGTTAAGAATCCATGCAATTGTAAAAAACTTACCTATCGTTAGAAAGAAATACTTGTTTGAAATAATAAAAAAAGTTAAGTGGAAAAATATAACTAACCCCTTGTTTAGAATCCAGTAAGAAAGCACCAAAACTGGAAGATCTTTTCATGGAAGGATCCTAAAAGCACAATGACATTTGGTGAATGCAAAATCATACAAGAAATCATTAGTTTCCATTCTTTTCTTCCCCTTTGATAAGAATCCCCAAATACAAGTACAAAACGCATGCAAACATCAATATTCAAGGTACACAAACTGAAGTGCACAGTAACCCATATTTACAATTCTAGTAAAAGAAAGTATCCATGAATTTAAGTCCTTTCCTTGTGAATTGAGTGTCACCATGGTTTTATTATTTTATATACGTTAGCATTATTAACATAACTGAATTTTGTATTCAGATTTTTTTTTCTAAATGGTTCATTAATGACTAAATAGGTTTAAGGTTTATGGCTAACTTAGGGAGGATGAAGTTGCATTTAAAAGCCCTTAACACAAAAGTTAAGAAAGAAGACTCACATTGACAAAATCCACATTTTCCGAAGTTACAGAAAAGCGACCTTTTTTCTGTACCAAATCGACCTTTGAACTATCCTCCACGGCATCACCGGATCCTACAAGAAAATGAAAGAAAATTACCTTCCTTCAGATGGCCTTGAAACTTTCAGAACTTCTTATATGACAGGTTTTGTTCCAATATTCATACAAATATCATTACACCACAAACCATTACCTCCCGAAAATCTTGATGGGGCAGACAAATTGTTCGCAGAAGCCTGATTTGGGAGCATCAACTGGGAATTAAAGCTGGGCACTTTCCTCATAGTATGCCGGCTTTTGTCAGTTATTTCTTGATGATTGTTTTCACACCTAAAATATAACAAACCTCGAAACAATTATTTAATATTGAGTATCAAAAACCATATGTAACCCAAATCCAAAATTAACGGAATAAAATCAAAATAACAAATGTTAGAAAGACGTACTAGTGCTTAGATAAATTTGTAATCCAATAGAACTTGAAAACTACATAAACCATCGAGTTAAGAAATGCGATTTTTTTTTTCCGAATAATACTTGAGCTTTTTGATGTAGCATTCAGAAAATCTTTCAAACAAGTATAAATAGCTGATAAAACATAAATGAACAAACAGAAAAATCAGTATTTATTACAGACCTTTTGGAGATCACATCCTTCTCTGACAAAGAACGGGTAACCTCCCTGTCTGGCATAAGCAGTCCATTTGGGGCCCGACAATTTCTGTTATTTTGACTTTTAAGACATACCTGAGTGATCTTTTCTAAACCTTGCAATGCTGCCTCACTACAGCCATTTCCATCAACGTATTCTTTGTCACCAAAATCAGAGATTTGATTCAAGCATTCAGCTGTTGATGTTTCAGACCCACTTGTGCCTTCCCTGCAGGAATAAGTATGCAAAAATTTCAAGAAACAGGCCAGGCATCAGACGGACACTGTCTTAAAAATCACAAACTAATTGGCGTAATTGTTCTTTCAAAGAGAATGGCATTTAATTAGAAAAACAGTGTCGTTATGGATAATAAGGAAATAACATGAGTAGAGACATCATAAAGCATAACTCAATGAAAAAACATACATCTTTCTCGTTTAAAATACAATTATTCTGTTCATTTTTATTTTACTTCCTAAAATTACTCTTATGTGAAAGAGTACCCTTCATAGTTTGCTACATATCAGTTGATCAGAAATCCATTAAGAACCGCAGCTAATATTCTGAGACAATTCAGTTTGTGTGGCAGCATCGAAACTTATTATCCTTTTTTTTCCTAGTGAGTTAATTTGGTTTGTGTGTTAAACCAAGCGGAGTGGAAGAGTTTGATTCATGTAGCCAACCGCAACTAGGATAATGAACGTACTTATGAAATGGCAATATGTTTTACATCTTTTATCCCCAACTGGTTATCTTTTTAACATATTATTATGAAATCTACTTAAAGAAAAACTAAATCCCCTGAAACGCTTTCTTTTCTTTTTGTCGAATAAAACTCTTTCAAAATCTTTGAAAACTAAAAGCTTCACTAGGATCAAATAGATCATTACGAACCTCCACATCCTTGAAGATTTATTTATCACGCTCCTACCATAGAACACTCATTGAGAATTCAACTATTGTATACATAATTAGTCCGGTCCTTTGTAGTAACACTACTAGGAATCTTAGGTCTTTATTGGATACTTGAAGATTTATTTATCACGCACCTACCATAGAACACTCATTGAGAATTCAAGTATTGTATACATCATTAGTCCGATCCTTTGTAGTAACACTACTAGGAATCTTAGGTCTTTATTGGATAATGGGCAGTTTCACATTATCCCAAAGTACATGTGTCGGATACTTGATACATGTCCGAAACTTAAAAGAAATCTGGACACTCCATTTCTTTTTGGTTTCCCACACGGGATCCAACGCCAACCGTGTCGACTAATTCAGGTTCGGGTACTATTGCGCTCCCATTCGGGAGGTGGCCCTCCCAACCTAGTTTGCTCCATCCACAAGACTCGAAACCAAGACACGGCTTAAGGGGAACCAAGTTCCTTACCACTTGGACCAACCGGTTGTTGGTCTATACTCCATTTTAAAAGCTCTTTGTATAAGTGAAAATCAAAATATAAAAAAAAAAAAAAGGAAAAAAAAAATCAACAAGAACATCTAATGTTAAATTTGAAGAAGGAAAATAAGAAAGAACTTAGATTTATAGGCTAGGCTATATACACTAGTACATTTTTCTGAGTTTTTAGTTACTTTCTACCAATTCCCCGTTCAGCATACCCACTCCCGACACTCATGCCCGAGTCCAAGTAACATAGCACTCAATCACTATTGCTCAAAATTAAAATCTCCCATTAAAACTCTAAACATTTATTTCACCTCCACCTATATAGAACATTGTACGCGCTACATAGGTTGTTCCAAGTCCAAATAAAAAAAAGAAGCTCCCATGCCCATTTTCCATACCCGAAAAATAGGGAAGGAAGGTCCCAAGTCCATTTTTCATATCCGATAAATGGGGAAGGGAGGTCCCAAGTTCATTTTCCATACCCAAAAAACGAGGGAGGGTTGCAATAGGTTGACAACCAACATAAGAACTTTTGTCGCTCACTATGAAATGTAGTGTTGCATGTCTTCACAGTTCAGAAATCTTACAGTATTACCTAAACCAACCAGTCAATCATATAAAAGGTTGTACTGTCACCCGTAATGATCAAACATATCTCTTTCATCACAGCACCACTACTTAATCAGTGTTTTCTGTCGTTCAGTTCTAGTGGCTCCTACTTCATTTCCCTAAGTTAAAGTATTAGTTTAGAAGACTTAGTGCTTATGCCTCAACTTTATAGGAAACCTAGGTTTTCATTACATGCAACAAATTTCAGCCACCACATTCAACAATTTTCAGCAACCACATATTCCATTATTATTCCTGCAGCTTTCATTTTTAAGAGGAGCCCAGTTTATGTAGGATAGCCAAAAACTAAAACTTAGAATTGAAATTGCAAACCTGCAGTCAACTCCAACAAAAGAGGTGGTTCTCCCAAAACCAGAACTGGAACTAGATGCATCCTGCTTGCAATAGCAATGATAATATGCTTAATAAACAGAAAGAGTGCACATAAAATCTAAAAAGAAAGCTACTCACAGAGTTATAGAAGACTTGGTGACAGCATGAGATATGAAATCAATAAAAGGATTTTGTACAAGTTAGGACCAAAATAGAAGTCCCACATCAGTTGTGTAAGATTTGAGTTGCAAGTCATAGTACTGAGGCCTTTTAGGAAAAATGACATATGCTAGAGTTGAACTAAGTGATCAAGCATGCAGTAATTGGCTGCTAGCACCATGAGATCCATTGGCCAGCCCACTAGGATTCTACATAAAAATTGTTTTTCCAAGTTTTATTTCTAAGTCATACCAGGTGGCTGTGATCAATAAACAAGAAGGTGAATAGATGAATCCATCTATTGCCAATCAACGTTCTTTAATTATAAAAATTGCTACACCCGAAAGTTTAATCCATCTTAAGTATTAGAAACTGTCCAACCATGAATTTGACTTTTCAATCAAGTAACTGAAAGTGTTGATCGAATATTTCAGTTTCTCAAGTGGATGAAAAAAATGGCAAATCACTTAATTCAACAATCTAAAATTTGCAAGGATAATCATATCATTAATCTTGTACAGCCAACAAATAAAGCAAGCCCGGTTTATTCACTATAAGATGGAAGACATAAATAAGGGCTTACCACATCTTCACCAGCCAATCTCTTTGTTTGGTCTTCATCCTTAGCTCCTGTAATGTCGTCGTCGTCATCTGGAATCTATAGGAAAGCTTGAAAATCAAATTCAGCTAGCACAATAATAACTTGCCAGTTAAATAACTAACAGAGCATGTTATTCTTAGTAGTGAAGACAACAGGTTTTGAAGTTTGAAAGGAGAAAATATTATGTACCAGAGATGCCTGGAGTTTCAAATCCTCAACATCAAAGTTCCACCCACTAACGCTCCGTTTATACTCACTCTGATAGAGAAAATAAAACAGTTTACAGTAAATGAAAATGGTACCTTAATTGGAAAGGAAGTAACAGAAAATTGTGCACAACCATCTATTAAAAAGAACAGATTTGCATAGCTATTTGTGAAAGGATAATCAGAGAACATAATGAACTTCATTTAAGCTTATGAAAGATCAAAATTGCTATTAAATTAGAAAGAATAGAACAGGCTTCGTAAACTCTCTGTAATATCAGAAGCATTGTTGAAATAAGATCTCTCATGAAAAGCAGTTAAAATGCTGACAGCTTGAGCATTCCAGTTACTTAGTTGCAAATATCACTAGTGACCATTTTGCAATTTATAAAAGTTTACAAACAAACCATTTCCCTCTATTTGGCAGAGGAAAATGACAAATGATCATTGTTAGAAACAATGCTGAGCAACCACAAACTTTCAACATCAAGACACGCAATCTCATAATTTTGAGAAATACTTCAAAGTTCAAACCTGCGACATCGCTTCTTGTTCTGCTGAAGGAAGTTCTTTTGAAGCTAATTGTGCAGCATCCTTAAGCTACAAGAATAAAAAGTTCCCTCACTTAGAAAGACAAGTTTAACAGAAAACAAGCATCCGAATTCAAGAGTAAGGTAATAACCTGGATAATTTTCACACGGTCCCCAAGAGGTGGCAAGTCAAGCAAAACTTTCTTCACAGAAGGCCCTGGAGATTTAGTCTTTTTGAAAAAAGAGTGCTTCAATAGTTTTTCTGCTGTTGGCCTCTTTTTTTGATCTTTCACCAAGCACATTCCAATCATTTCTTTAAAAGACTGGTCCCAGATTTTAAAAAAAGTTGAATAAGTATATTACTGAATAACAGGAGAAGAATGTCTGATTTCATAACTAAGGCTTGCAAATATATCAGTTTCTCATTAAAAAAAAATAATACAACTTTCTATCCTCCTGATAGACAATGACTACAAAAAAAAACCCTGCAGTTAGATAGAAGACTAATTAAACAAGTTTGTGGCTCAAAAACTGATGTAGTTCATGAAACAAATATAACATGATGTCGGAAATGAGGCAAAGACTTGTTATTGGAACAAACACCTTGGAAAGTACCTTGGAAAACTTTTTGTCTCGATCATAGTCTAGTCCAGGAGGGGCATTTTGGAGGGTCATCAAGAGAACCTGGCGCGAAGAGAGGCCATAATTACATTACATGATTTGGCACCATTAAAACGCAGATTTTCCAATCATAAGTTCCATGAGTCAGGCTATTCATTTCTGCTTAGTAAGATGCAAGTTACCTTCATAGGAGGAAATTTTGAGAAGGGAGCATGACCATGGGCCAACTCCAGAGCAGTAATTCCGAATGACCAAATATCCGCCCTGTTAAAAGTATCCAGGTCATTATCATATCAAAACATTTTTCACTTCTTTAAAAACAATTTGGTCTCTTCAGTACAAGATATTTTAGGTGCTTTCAATTGAGAAAAATTATTTCAAAAGCAAAGTCCAAGCTCTCTACAATGAATATTGTATTCAAAAAGCAAGTTAACAATAAGACTACAAACATTTGGAAAAAGATACAAGGTGATACTTAAGTTAGGAAAGAAAAAAATAAAGAAAAAAGACCAGTACCAACTATGTCAGTGGATTGCATAGTCCATAGACCCCAAAAATTATTTAAAAAAAAAAGAAAGAAAAAATATAATGTTCTAGCATAAGGAATTCACACTCTTAACCTTATATGGTGTTAATTAAGCATAAAAGACCGATTATATCTTTAAGCTTTAAAGAAATGGGCATGAGTGAAAATTGTAATAACTTTAAATTAAAAATCCAGAAACAGGAAAGCTACCAAAAATCAATTAGAAATGATAACAGCAAGCAAACTCGACATGCTGTCCTGCATATTCTTTTCATCAGAATTGGTATTTGATGCAAACTGCCCAAGCAGGTCACATGGTGTAGTTTATGGATGAATAAATGAAATACTTACTTGAAGTCATATCCACTGTCTTGTTGCATCACCTCTGGAGCCATCCTACAGAATAAGAAACCAACTAAAAATGTAAGCAAAATGATTGGTTGACATAATTTTGAGTTTTGACACCTAGTAGTTGTGATCCTTTGAATTTTACATCGAGATGCGCAAGCACGTGTTCAAAGTGTATCCAAAGGGTCACAACTAGATGTTGGATGTAGGTGTCAAAAGAGGGTTACTCGAGCACTTCCCAAAACATAATTACATGTAAATAAAATAAATAAGACTCTTTTTACAAAACATTGATGATGTCAAAGTAGTTCTTTTCTCAACATAATGTGAAGTATGGAGAGAAAGAAAGTTGTCTCACCAGCAAGGAGTTCCAATAAAAGTATTTCTTGCACGTCGCCTGTCACCATTGTCAAACATGCAAGCAGAGACACCAAAGTCAGCAAGCTTCACCATCCCATCACTATCGATAAGTATATTTCCAGCCTACATTCATAAATGTCGGTTACACAAAATTAACCCTTGTGATATTTCCAATCCCAATATATATTCCATTGAGCTTAATTTGTTTGAGTTCTCTGCTAACCTTCACATCCCGATGGATATGGCCATGTCTATGTAGATAATCCAAAGCCTTGAGAGTTTCCTTCAGAATATAACCAATTGTAGACTCTTTAAGTCCATCAGGGTACCCATATTTCATGAGGTGGAGACAAGATCCCTCAGCCATGAACGGCATTATCACCCATAGACATCGATCAACGACAAAAGAACAATAAGATGTAACCAAATTTGGGTGATTCATCAAACTCATTATCTGAGCCTCCTTTTGTATGTTCTCCTGAACCAAATAAAAAATAAAAACAAAAGAAATTCCAGATGAGAAGCTCATAAACACAGGCATTGCGAAGTTCATCGATCAAATCAAATTCTCTATGATTCAAGTTTACACTTGTGATGTCATTCAATCTTCACTAAAAGCCTAAAACGTGAAACTTGAGAATCCAAAACCCTAGAACGCAAAAGTTTTACGTTCAAATCAACCAATAAAACGTATTAAACAACAGCGCATTGGAAACTCGGAATTCTTCGAATCGAACTTTCAATTCTCCTAATTCATAACTACATTACCATCCAATTTGCGCTCAAACATAACAACTTACACTCCAAAACCCTAAAAAGCTCAAAACTTGACATTCAAATCATACAAAAAAACCAAGATTTCCAATCACAGCTCCTCTTCTCATCCATTCTCGCATTCGATTCAGATCGGTTTCGAAACCTAGGTTTTCCTAAACTCACAATCCAACCGATCAAACAAACAAAAAATCAACCGAAGATCCGAAACATGCACGATTCACAATCAATGATCAATCCAATCAAGCAGATCACGGAAACCACTAGAAACGAAATCTTCGGCCATTGAAGACCGTGAATGAGAAATCGAAGCGAACCAGATTGCTGTTGCAGCGCTCGAGATCCAAGCACTTGACGGCGACGACCTCATTGGTTGGACGGTAGATCGCCCTGTACACCGTGGCGCTCGCGCCTTGGCCGATCTCTTCCAGAAGCTCGTACTCCTCCCGACTCGTCGAGAACGTCTTCCGCTCGCTTGCGCTCCTCTTCATCTCCGCCGCCGCAGATCTCGCCGGAAACCACCGCCTCCGCCTCCGCCTCCGCCTCCGCAATGCAATGCAATGCAACTCTCTCTCTCTCTCTGTCTCTCTCTCTCTCTCAAAATCTGTTTGGGTTTCCTTGTTTGTTTGGGATTTTGGGAAAAAATCCCAGACCGACTCAGATTAGACACAGAGTTATTTCTGTCCCTTGATTCTGCATCGATGTGCGTGCGTACGGATTTGGGTGGCTTAAGGATTTTGCTTCTCTCCCTAGACGTTGTGCGAGAGAGTCTCGGAATGAAACGGTCAGATTCCTCCGTTGACTTGACTTTACGGGGCCAGTCAAGGCCCGCGAGGGGTGAAACACTGGCGCTTTAATGACGTGGAGGGAGGTCTGTTCTGCGATTAACACGTGGAGTGTGGGGGGCCCGCTTTTGGGATTCCCTTGTTGGGCTTTTCGGCTGCGGTTTTGAGGTATTTCTAATGCGACACGTGCGGTCTGTGGGCCCATGAAAAGAGCACTGAAAAACTGGCGCTGTCATTGATTCCCAACGCGAACGAGTTGCACTCGTGCATGAGTCTCTCTTGAATGGCGTGCTCGCAAGTACCGATGTGGATCCAACATTTCCTAACACGTGTTCCGAATTCCGATTCATTTCCCAACAGTATTTCCGAACGAGTGGCAATCCCAAATTAACTGTTGGATGGCCCGCATCTCGAGACGCATCAAGGGCAATTTGAGTATTTGATCCCATAAATGTTTGAACATATCATGGTCCTGAAGCCAATTCAAGCTCTGTTGATTCTTCAATCTCACACCAGGTTGTGCGCTTATAAAAATCAAAAAATCTATTTCCACGTTGGGTAGTGCTAGGTGGACTCAAAGAGTTCGGACCTAAATAACAAGAAAGACATAAATACCATTTATATAGTGGAAGATTAAATGTGTTATTGATGTTCGAGAGTGAGGGTAATTAAGTCTTTTTATTTAGATAGATATAATTAAATTATTAATAAAAATGTTTTGAGTCCGGACTCAAAGAGTCCAAATAGGTTTTTTGAATCAAAAAATCTATTTCGACATTTTGATTAGGGAATCAAAAATATTTTGCAAGTAATTTAAGATAATTACATAAATAAAAAGACATGATTACTCTTATCTTTAGCATTAATACACATAAATATTCACATTTTTCACCTCCTCTACTGTCACAATCACTACCGACCGCCGACGATCGCTGCTTGCAATTCTGGCAGGTCGGGGTTCTCTTTTGGTATCTCTCTCTCTCTCTCTCTCTCTCTCTCTCTCTCTCTCTCTCTCTCTCTCTCTCTCTCTCTGGATCGTGAGAGAGGTGGCCGATCCGATTGGAATCAAAGCCTATATCGGCCAGGACCCGCCGAATCTGGTGGGGATCAAAGAGGAGGGTGGCCGACGGTGGTGGATGATGATGACGACGCCGTCGATGGCTGGTGGTCACGGCACCGATAACGGTCACAGTAGCGAAGGCGATAAGTGGTGGGTTGATGAAGAATGGTATTTAAGTCTTTCTGCTAGTTTGAGTCCCGACTCATTGAGTCCACTTAGAACGACCCTATAAAAACTACTCTCTTCACTCATCTTATATAAGTCGTTTAAGGTAAGGACACACGTAATTAAGACAACTTTAATTACGCGTGTAATTTACGTATATATCTTTTGACATTAAATAAATTGAAGAATTGAGAATCATAAATGTTTGAATTGTATGAGGGTAAAATGAATAAAAATGCAATAAATACACTTTTGAATTCCGAAAACGACTTACAATTTTAAATAAGAAGTTTTTGTTAGAACGATTTATGTAAATGATTGGAGGGAGTAACATAAAAACTAAGCATGGAATTATATGCATAGGTTTTTTTTTTTTTTGGTGTTTTTTTTTTTTTTTTTTTGGCCCTCAGCTAGAACATGGATGGGTACATGCAAGCCATTGCTTAACGTTGTTCCAACTATACAAGTATACGTTTCGTAAAGTTATTTGAAGAAGCATAGTTTTTATCTTTTTGTTGCACGTACGTCCAGTTTCAATTATTATTTTTGAATAAGAATCCAGGTTCAATTATTTGTTTTTAATGTAAGGAATAGTATAGTTTTGTTTTTCTATTATTTTTCCTTTATGTGTTTTTAAGAGGTTTTAAAGCATTACAATCATATCTACCAATTAATAAGTAGTTCACTAATTTTATATCGAATCATATTTGAAATTTTTTTAATTATTATTATAAACTCACGAGGAGCAACTTTCGCTCTACGTATATATTGAGAGGCAATTTTGTATTACAAGTTTGCATATATAACTTTCTTAAGTTTATTAACATTTAATAGTGGTCAAACATAACAGGTCATATTAGGCCCATATGAGCCTAGTTAGTATGTCGGGCTGAACGAACACGCATAGCTACCAAATTTCATAATGGACTTGAATTATTCTATCAAATCCGTATTGATTTAGTAAATATATACTAACTAAAGGCATAACATTTATATATTTTGCTTTCCAGTGCTTCCCCGATACTCAACTTTGTTCATCCCGATGAAAATGATGGACCTTAGCTATCACAGCTAATCTATGTAGGTGGTCAAGTCACATGTGTTATATGTTTGTTGTCTCAATTAATGAAAAAAAAGCTCCGTGACTCATTATATGCATCGATCCACTCAATACTCGTGCGAAGCACCTCGCGACACGCATACAAATATTTCAAGATGTATCGCACGATAATCGATTGTGTAGGTACCCAAGCAAGTTTCATTAAAAATATCAATAAATATATTTGGATTCATAAGTTCAGACTCATAGGGAGATTTTTTAATTTTTTATAAATATTTAAGGAGTAACAAAAGAAGTTTACAAATGATTGTGTGTGCTTCATTAATTACTTGAGGATGACTTTGAAATTAAATTTTTTTTTGAATATAGACTCATTAGTCCAAATAACACTACCCTAAAAATATCACAATCATTAAATATGGGCCTTGCAAATTCGAGATGCGTTCCATTTAATTAATCTTTGGCCAGTTAAGGTAATAGAGTAAAGATGCGGTAATTATTTGACAAAAATAAAATAAAATACTGTGATTCTGTGTCGACTTTTTTTGTGGGAGCAACTTGAATATTCACCGTTGATTTCGTTGATTGGAGATAATTATAAATCCTGGCCGGAAGAATCACATCCATCACATTCAATCAAATCCAAACAGAACATAACAACTAACAGGCGACGAATCCAACGGGCCAGGATAGCCGCTCGATCCGATCAAACTTTCTCCAAATCACGCTACCTCCAATCATGCATGCATGCTCCCCAATCACAACGCACCACGTGTAGCACGTCCAATAAACATGGCCCTCTTTAAAAAATTTTTCTTTTGGAAAAAAAAAGATAGCAATTTTTTTTGAAGAAAAACAAATAGTAATGTTGATCCTATATCTAAGCGCATTTAAGTAAAGAAATAAAGTTGATTTAAAAAAAAACTAAAGAAATAAAGTTTTCAAAAGAAAAGTAAATAACTAAAACAAAAAAGGATATGTATATGTTCTATATATTTTTTTCCTACTAGGTAAAAAAAAAGTTATCGCTTTTTTAAGAAGATGCAAAAAAAAAAGTTATCTTGATTGTGACCGAACGTAGATTAGTCGTAGTTTGTGTGATATATAGCATAAAAAACTAAAAAAAATATGTTTAAAAAATAGGTGTCTTTTTTCAAATAGAGTAAGAAAATAATTTGGTAAACTGATATGTTATAAAGAAAAAAAAATGTTTCAAAAATTATAATTTAATCTTAAAAAAAAACCTAAACTCATTAATTTCGATTATCGAGAAAAAGGCGTATATAACCGTAGTTCTATGATTTGATAATTATTTTTTTTTGGTTTTTCACCTAATGTTTTTGGTGCCAACCGCACCGATTAATACACGCTCGAACACTGTCGAGCCCTATACATGGATGATCCTCCTAACTTAGTTTTTTGATAATAATATGTGATTTACTCTACACGAATATTGAGTTAATTTGAGAGATGGAGTGGTGACAAAAGAGAATGTTTGCTTATTATAAGAAAAGGTTGGCCCAATATTTATGGTATTATTAATAAAATAAGTAAGAATAATTTATACTACACTTTATTCAAAAGAAATATATTGAAGCACCTTCGCATATATTTTAAAATTAATGCTAAGATTTTTAATTATAAAAATAATTTGGAAAAGCAAAAGGCCAAATAATTAATTAATCATAGAATCGGTTACCCCATTTAAAAATTCAAAAAATCTTTGGTTCAATATATACTTAAAGTTTTCTCTATCATCATTATTATTATGTACTATAAAAATTCATGAATTCAGAGAGTGTCGGGTTACACATGCACAGATGAGCATATAAATAGAGTTGTAGCTCATCTTACACAAAATCAATTGATTCGTGACTTTAATTATATTTTCGACGTGGGATTATATACTACTCCAAGATATAAGAACCATTTGTTACTTGTTAGTCCATCTGAGATTCACTACTTTCATATCTCAATGCAATCAAGGGCGTTCAAAACGGTGGAAATCGAATGTTAGAAAACGTTACATCATGACCTTCCTTTTCAATAAAAAAATTGAGGGCCGCTAATGGCACTCCACCTATTAATGAAGGCACCCAAATTTTTTGTAAAAATTCCAGCAAAACTGGAAAAGACCCTTTTGCCCCTGTATATATAATGATTCAAATCCCACAAATTATTTTGACAAAGAAAAAGGGCACCCCACCACAAGGTTGAACCACAAATCCACACTGCGTTTGTCGGCTTTTTATCGATTCTTGCGGATTGACATCATCCGACAGCGAGTTAACAATGTTTGACAACCATATGATAGTTTATTAGAACTGTTTAGTTGTGGAAAACAGTGAAAATGATGATTTGTTTGTCAACGTAGGGTTTGGTAATTTGCTTAAATCCGAACTTGTTTCCACTATATAATAGAGGATTGTACTGCTACGGTGCAAGAGGAGGTCGAAGTTGAGGTAATTTTGCAAATTTATTGTGTTTTTTTTGCGGTTATCCGAAGTTTCTGTCGATGTGCGCGATTGTATCGGCCTCGCAGGACCGAGATGTATGGTGATGTCTCGGTCCCAAAGGACCGAGAGGTGTACTTAGGTCACGATATGGTACGCCAGTGTACAACCGAGAGTATGAGCACATTCTCGGTTGTACACCACCGACACCACATTACCTACCACTAATTGTAGCTCTCGTCATGTCTCGGCCGAGAGAACTAGAGTACTTCGGCCATGCGTAACAGAGACACTTGTGAACTCTTCCGCCTTTGTGGCCGAGACTTCGAATTCCCAAAAATGTAGCTTACGTCTCGGCCATGCGAGGCCGTGTGGCCGAGAACCGCGAATTCTCATTTCTTTAACTATTCAACCGAACTCTAACTTGGAGACGAAATCGGCTCACACCACGACCCTACGAACTGCAAAAAAATCGTAAACAGAAGGAGAAACACAAGGGGAGACACGGGAAACACGATTTTGGGGATTCCTCTCACTGGTCGATTCAAACCAAATGGGTTCTTGCACAACAGTTTAGTGGAGGTGGTGGGGTGCTCAGGGTTCGGTGAAGGTGGTGGTGTGGGTGGTGGGGTGAGAGGGTTTTTTTCACGAGGAGCATTTTCGGTATTTTGGGTTTAATTTTTTGGGTGCCCCAAGTAAATCGGTTTGTGCCCACATTAACTGGGTGCCTTCATGAATAGGTGGGGTGCCCTTAGCGGCCCTAAAAAAATTCCTAGCTAGTCCAATAGGGAAACGCCACGTATTTGTGATCAGTAAATCATAAAGAAGTGTACGATCTGACAAAATCTGATGGCTAGGATTCCTCGACAACGACCCACTGTGCATGGTTTGTCTTTTTGTTTGTTTGACAAAGAAACTCGTGGACCTAAAACCAAAAGCAAAACCAAAAGTTGTATGTGATGGTGCACCAGCACGGACCACTTGTCAATTTTCAAAGATAGCTTATATGGGGAGTGCTACAATGACGGCCCAAATGCACAACATAAAGGTTTCAACACCATATGTAGTAGGCATGTACGTGACTTAGTCGATTTCCTATTTATTAATGTGTGATCACAACGTATCTCGGATTTGAGATGAACTCCCTTATAATTACCTTATTTTTATTGATTTAAAAGTTATTTTAAATAGAAGAAGTTTCAACAGCCTTCATTTTTTTATCTAGGTTGATATGATGATAACATATCAAAATCAACTATTTATCTCTTCGAAATTTACGTAATATATATCTCGAGGCACAAAATGAAGCAAATATAATAACTTGTAAATTTTTTTAATACCCTTTGAATATTTGTAAAAACTATAAAAACTATTTATGTGAGTCGGACTCAAAGAAAATACTTTAGTTACCCACTTTAATACCTAATGGACACAAATAAGTATACTTTCATGTGATACAACTCGAAGAGTGTAAGAGCAAATCTCAAAGTGTATCGCACGGTTGAACACCTATTTAAGCTCACTAGGTGCCTAAAGCGAGTGTTCAAAATGAGTTAATCGAGCCTCATTCCAAAAACAACTTCCCTAGAACAAGGCCTTAATTCTCTTAATCTCCAAACAGTCTACATCTCGAGAAAAACCAACGTCCCAGATAAAACAACAACTCAGTTGACGTAACAACAGCCCATCGCTCAATTTATCTTCAAAACGCAAACAAATGTCTCTTCTTTCGAGGCCGCGCGCGTTTAAGCCACACGCCATCACAATTCACAACACAAACTTCAATTCAATTTGTTGTCTTTTTTAGTGTGTGAAACGAAAAATTGAAGATTCAACACAACAACAACAACAACTACTAATGGTCTACTACTATTCTTCGAAGGTAATCATGGTTGCGAAGGACTAACTAAGTAGTAATGCAGTACGAGTACTAGAGTAGTGTTAAATTGTACTTCCAAGTAGTACAAAGTGTTGGGTTTAGTGGGGTTGTTACTTTTAATTCAACATGCCCTTTTTATGTCTCCAAATTTAGTTCATTGGATCATCGTCATGTGTTAGAGAAGTTGATCAGGTGAGTAGTTTGATTAATTAATTGATTGTTTAGATTTTGGTTTTTTCTTTTGTTGTTATGGAAAATTGATGATGGATTTGATGAATACCCGTTTGAGGATTTTGTGTTTTGGTTGTGTTCTTGGGGGTTTTGATGGGTTTTGGTGATTGTCTTGACATAAGATTGAATTTTGATGAATGCCCATTTCATGATTTTGGGTTTTTGTAATACCCATTTCATGATTTTCGTTTTTATTGTTTTCTTTATAAGTTGATTTGAACTAGGAGGATTTTGTGTTTTGGTTGTGTTCTTGGGGGTTTTGATGGGTTTTGGTGATTGTCTCGACATAAGATTGAATTTTGATGAATACCCATTTCATGATTTTGGGTTTTTGTAATACCCATTTCATGATTTTGGCTTTTATAGTTGATTTGAACTAGGTGGATCAAGAAACAAGAACACCTATATTTGTTTCAGTTTTTCTTTGTGGGTTTTGTGATTTCATATTAGATACTAAATGGGTTTTTTTTGGGGGGTGTTTGGGTGAGTGGATTGTGAAAAAGAGAGGCACTATTTGGGAATCTTTGGACTGCAATATCTTTTTTTGTGTACATGCAATTGATGGCTATATGGGGTTTTGGTGACTATGTGGTTGATGAGAAGAGAATCATTTGATGGTCCGTTATGTTTTGTTCTTTTTCAACTTAGATGAATTATTTTCATGTCTTTATTCATGAATAGTTAATCTTACCTTCTGAACCATTCATATCTCGTTCTTTGAAAAAATGTTCAGATTAGTGTTGCTAGTGAGTGAGGATTATAAAGTGCTCGAAAGCGTAAGGATTTTTCGGAATTCGGAGGTGTAATGATGGATGAGAAGCAAACTTTTGAGGGGGTGGACTTGGAAGAACAGCAACAAGGACAGGAGTGGGTGGAAAAGATCGAGTCATGGAAGAACCAAATCACGGTTCGAGGGCTTATAGTGAGCCTTCTGATTGGTATCATTTACAGTGTAATTGTGATGAAGCTCAATCTCACAACTGGGCTTGTTCCGAACCTTAATGTCTCTGCCGCGCTGCTTGCATTTGTGTTCATTCGGTTTTGGACTAAGTTGCTTCATAAGGCTGGAATTGTCTCATCTCCATTCACTAGGCAGGAAAACACTGTAATTCAGACTTGTGCGGTTGCCTGTTATAGTATTGCTGTTGGAGGTTGGAGGGACTGATTCTTTTGCCTATTTTGCTGCAAATCTTTCATTAATTCGATTCGCTTTCAGGATTTCACTTGACCTTCTAAATTACTGAATATAGGTGGTTTTGGATCTTATCTACTGGGATTGAATATGAAGACGTACGAGCAAGCTGGAGTTGATACACCGGGGAACTCACCAGGGAGCCATAAAGAGCCTGCCATAGGTTGGATGACTGGTTTCCTTTTCGTCACAAGCTTTGTCGGGCTTTTGGCGTTGGTCCCTTTAAGAAAGGTAGCTTATTCCTCATTTTAAGTCTCACCGATGATTTAGAGAAATTTCCTTCTTTAAATACATAGACTAAACTTGGTTTTATTATGTGGTTGATCATCTGTACCTAAATTACTGTGCTTTAATTGTTATATGTGGTTTAATTTAATGGCTATTAGTACTGTGAGAAAAGAAGTTGTGTTGATGCCGACTTTTCTAAATAGGATTACTGATGCATTCTATGTGGCTTTGTAGATAATGATCATTGATTATAAATTAACCTACCCTAGCGGCACGGCAACTGCAGTTCTTATTAATGGTTTCCATACACCTAAAGGAGATGAGATGGCCAAGTATATTTCTTTTTCTTTTGGGACTAATATATTTATACCGTTCAGTGATTTGGTTATGACTTACGAATGAAATAATGTTGATTCTCGCAGGAAGCAGGTTCATGGTTTTGTCAAATTCTTTTCACTCAGTTTCATCTGGAATTTCTTCCAGTGGTTCTACTCTGGAGGTGGCAATTGCGGTTTCTCTCAATTCCCAACTTTCGGATTGAAAGCATGGAAGCAGACGTGCGTTGCGTTTTTCTCCTTGCCCGAGTTTTGTTTTCCACTTGTTTTATTTACACTTCATGGTATTATTTACTTATTTAGTTTTCGATCTTCAGGTTTTTCTTCGATTTCAGCATGACTTACATTGGAGCAGGGATGATCTGTTCACATCTCGTGAACTTGTCGTTGCTTCTTGGAGCTGTTTTGTCGTGGGGGGTAATGTGGCCACTGATTCAACAACAAAAAGGAGATTGGTATTCTGCAGATTTGAAAGAGAGCAGTATGAAGAGCTTAACTGGCTACAAGGTCTCCGAACAATAACCTTCGAATGTTTCTTGATATTAATTCTTACTTAGATCACAAGTTTGAACAAAACTTCGCTTATTAATTGACCAGGTGTTCATTTCCATTGCTCTCATCCTCGGCGACGGACTCTACAACTTCCTCAAGATACTATTTTACACAACCAAGAATATCCATGACAGGTTGAAGGAGAAGAGTCCAAATGCAGGTAGAATCATATTTATTAAGATAATCTGGCCTTCAATACCTCAATCCTTTAATAGCCTGCTCTGTCTTTATTTGAGAAACTTAAATGAAAAAGTGGTTCGGCATCGGCTCTCTTACCTTGTTCTGTTAATTCTGCAGCATTGTCTCGACAGAATCAACCGATCAATGAGTTTGAACGTAATAAACTTTTCATGAGAGAGAGCATTCCCGTGTGGCTTGCCTGCGTTGGATATGTGTTGTTTTCGATCGTATCTATCATTATAATCCCTATCATGTTCCCACAGCTCAAATGGTACTTTGTCTTGGTAGCCTATGTTCTTGCTCCGTCGTTGGGCTTCTGCAACGCTTATGGAGCAGGACTAACCGACATGAACATGGCTTACAACTACGGGAAAGTGGCACTTTTTATACTAGCCGCTTTGGCAGGTAAACAAGACGGAGTAGTTGCAGGCCTTGTAGGTTGCGGCCTGATCAAATCGATCGTCTCCATTTCTTCTGATCTTATGCATGACTTCAAGACTGGTCATCTCACTCTCACATCTCCTCGGTCGATGCTTTTGAGTCAGGCAGTTGGTACAGCTATGGGATGTGTGGTTGCTCCTGTAACATTCTTTCTCTTCTACAAGGCATTTGACATCGGCAACCCTGACGGTGAATTCAAAGCACCCTATGCGCTAATCTACCGAAACATGGCAATTCTAGGTGTTGAAGGCTTCAATGCTTTGCCTCATCACTGCCTGCAGCTCTGCTATGGATTCTTCTCATTCGCCATTGCCGCTAACTTAATTAGAGACCTTGGTGCACCAAAAATAGCTAAGTCATTCCTTTGCCAATGGCTATGGCTGTGCCGTTCCTAGTCGGAGCCAACTTTGCGATCGATATGTGCGTTGGTAGCTTGGCGGTATTCGTGTGGCACAAACTCAACGACAAGAAGGCTGGTTTGATGGTTCCTGCAGTCGCTTCGGGTTTAATCTGCGGTGATGGTCTATGGATCCTACCCTCATCCATTCTTGCTCTAGCGAAGGTTAATCCGCCGATTTGCATGAGCTTCTCGGCGTCTTAGAGGGAGTCGCGTAGCAATGGAGGAACTTAAAAGAGGAGCAATAACTTATGGTTGATCCAAGAGTGGATCATCTAAGGAGGCTAATAACTGACTACAGTTTTGAAGACTATGGATCATGAAGGGGAGCTGATTTTGTTGTGAATAATAATAATGCAGCATTCTTAGTTCCAATATAGTGAATGAATAGATCAGATACTAGTGAACTTACTCTTATAAAAATGTGGAAGAGAGAGAAATTCTGACTCATGAATGTAAAAGAAAGCCTATAGATTATCTTTAGCTGAATTAGCAATGTGTATTTACAATCTTCAGATATTTTACAGATTACTGTAACTTTTGATTGGTTTTCTTGAAATGGATGGCAATTAAGATGAAATTAGAAGTTCCCTTTTTTAGGATTCGATCACCCGATCTCACAGCACGGCGTTGGGAGTATGTCTTTTTCATTGCGCTACAAGTGTAAGTGTGTGTAGTTGACAAGATGAGAATAAAATAAAGCAAAACTCATCATTCGATCTCTGAACTTTGTGTTTTTTATGTTTTTGGTTCTAAACTTTTATTACTACACGTTTGGTCCTTGAACCTTCACGAGATCTACATTTAGTCATTTCGCAATTTAAAGTGTTAAATTTCAATTGTCGTGTGACTAATCAAGAAGAGTAAAGTAGTTTATATTACTGAATCGAAAGACTCACATAGATCATCAAAAGTCGAAAAAATATTAATTTCCCCCAAAAACATAAATAACTCAATGTTCAGGGACCAAAAACATTAAAAAACTCAAAAGTTTTGGGAGCAAATGTACGATAATGAAAGTTTTGAGACCGAATGTACACTAATGAAAGCTCATATATTAAAATAATAAAAGTCTCAAAGTTCAAAGACCAAAAAAATATGTTTGATATAATAAAAGTTAAGTCCAATTGTCCTGTTTAATTCATGTAAATGGTTGTCACACTTTTTGATATAGATAGAGATGCACTTTTCTAAATGTTAGTGTTGAAAGAATATATTGACGAACTCATCATGCTTGATATGAAGAGTACAAAAGAGAAAATTATGCTTTTTTTAAGCCACTCTTTTTCCTTTTGCCTTTTAAGCAATCTCTATCCCTTGTATATTTATATGAAAAACTTTTCTAGGTCTTGGAATCATCTATAATGTACCAATGTGATTTCACAATTGATATTAGGGGTGGACAAACCACGGTTTGGTGGTGGAAACTATCGAACCGCGACCAAACCGAGGGTTCGCGGTTTGACTGATTTGCAAACCACTACCAAATTGCGAACCAAAATCGCACTCAAACCGCCCGCGGTTTGGTCGGTTTGGTTTCGCGGTTTTCATCCGATCCATTTTCATAAAAGAAAAAAGAAAAAAAAAAAAAAAAGAAAACAATCATACATATTACATAACATAAAGTCCATACACGTTTAATGTTCAATTGTTCATAAAAAATTCAACATAAGATACAACAAAACATATATAACCAATCATTCACCAAAAGAACTCAATCAAAGTTAGAAATCCAAGTTCATTTCAAAAGTTACAACAAAAACAAATGGATTAGAACAAATAAATATTCGGTATTTACTAAAATAACCTCGGTTTGATGAAACCGCGATTTTTTTTTTTAAAATGAAAACTGCGACCAAACCTCAATTCTGCGGCTTTTTAGTTTTTTAAACCGCCTCCAAACCGCGAGTTCTAAAAACTAGACCAAACCATGCGGTTTACACGGTTTGGGCGGTTTTTCGGAAACCTCTGCCTACCCCTAATTGATATACTCATGAAGCCAAAAAGTTTTTACTTTTTTACTATTTTTTATGTAGAAAAAGAAGGCATATACCTAGGCATAGTGATTACATTAAACACATTCTAGAAAGTGTTAGTCCTCTAATATCTTATATAAAAATATTGCGAATACAATAAGAAGTGGCAGATAAAATCGTCCTTGGGGAAGCTCCCTAGCGTAAGTTGCAAGAGCATTTGTTGCGTTGTTGCCTTCACGGTAAGTGTGAGAGAAAATCGATATCCAATCTTGATCAAGTAGTTGTTTGATATCCCGGACTAATCGAAAGTGGTAGAGATCTTGCGCATTCTGACCCTTCACCTTGTCAGTTACCCTTCCTATTCCAACTTTTTGTAACACTCATTTACTTGTAAGTTAATATTATATTATATGTAAGTGTAACTTATGCCATTTGATCTTCATTTCATTATAACCAAAAGAGCTATATAAAAGGATCATCTTCGTGTAATGTGTACACCATATTGGAATGAAAGTTCTCTCATTTCTCTTTTCTATTATCTTGTTCTCCTAATAGTGCCCTATGTAATTGTGATGACTTGCAAGTCATCACAATTGGTGTGAGTGATTTGCTCATATTTTAAACCATGAAATTGAAATTTTATGTTTGACAATCAAACAAATGGTCTAAACTCTTACCAAGAAAAAAAAAAAAGTCTAAACTGAATATTCTTCCCCCCATTAGGCAAAACAAACTAATAGTTAATTTATATATTCGATTCTATAGTAGGACTTTTTTTTTTTTTTTTTTTACTAAGTTGTTTTTTTCCTAGTGATGTATACTACCTCAATCAGTGCAAGTCTTGGTCCTATGAAAAAACAAATTTTGTGTCTAATCAAAGACAAAGATGGATCATATACATGTGGTAGAAAAGTGATCTTATATATTGAAAAAGAAAATGCTTCGTTTTTATTTTTATTTTTATTTTTATTTTCGCTGACAATCTTTGCGCGTTTAATTGATAGGAGAAAAGCCAAAAAAAAAAAAGCGGAACCCACGACCTCCATGTAGCGAAGCATTTTCCATTGAAAAAAGCAACAAAATGATATAAAGATCAAATTTGAATAGAATTAATTCAATGGGAAACAAAGGGATTCATGCATTATTCGATCATTAATGTTCATGCAATTATTGGGATAAGCATCAATATATATTAACGATAACGATGGAAGATCTAATAATCATCTATACGTGTGTAAAGTTGACAAACAAATAGCAATGACAAGTTGAGTTCTTAGGAGAGTCCAAGTTGACTGAAAAGTAGTAGTAGTAGTAGTCATCCAAATTGAGCAACATTAGTCTTTTATGGAGCTAGGACTTTTAAATGAAGACAAGAAAATGTCAAGTCATCATCAAATTATATGAATATAATTATAAAAGTGAAATAAAAGAGTTTAATTCATATAGCTAACTTTAATTACGTTTGAATTGAAGCTTTGTTGTTGTTAAATGCGGTCTTAAAATATTTTATAACATTCTTACGCCTTGGGAAAGTGTTAAAAAAAAACAAAAAAACAAAAAACAAAAACTATCCGTAATATATCCAACTTCATATTTGGTTGTATGAAAGAATTAAGAATTCATCCAAATTGAGCAACATTAGTCTTTTATGGAGCTAGGACTTTTAAATGAAGACAAGAAAATGTCAAGTCATTATCAAATTATATGAATATAATTATAAAAGTGAAATTAAAAGAGTTTAATTCATGTAGCTAACTTTAATTACTTTTGAATTGAAGCTTTGTTGTTGTTAAATGCGGTCTTAAAATATTTTATAACATTCTTACGCCTTTGGAAAGTGTTAAAAAAAAACAAAAAAACAAAAAACAAAAACTATCCGTAATATATCCAACTTCATATTTGGTTGTATGAAAGAATTAAGAATTTAATCCGTGCTTAAAACGCAATTTGTGTTAAGATCATAAACTAAGAAGTCTTCATGAGATGTTGCAATATATTCTTATTAATGAAATCAGGTCCTAATGTTGAGGGTCCCATATAAAGTCTACTAATCCCTTAATGGAAAATGCTACTCGAACACCCCAAAGTTACACCATATGACGTGACGTGCAGGCTTGCGTTGAGAGACGTTTGATCGCGCTCCGAAATACATACCCCGCGTGTTATGCATCAAAAACTATATGCACACCCTAATTAAAGTTGCACCTATTTTCATGCAGGGCCGCACGACACAACACCCGATGTGACTTTAGATTATCATTGTGACATTTTTCTTACAATAAATCTATTTGGACTCATAAGTTCGGACTCATAAGGAGTTTTTAAAAATTTTTGTAAATATTTAAGGGGTATAATAAAAATTTTACAAGTGATTATGATTGTTTTATTAATTGCTCGAGGATGTATTTGAAATTAAAAAACCCGATGTGAAATAGCACTAAACCATATTAAAAATACATAAAAACCCTTAATTGAAATTCATTATTAGTGTTTGGGGTAGAGGGTAATTAAGTCTTTTACTTAGATAGATATCTTAAAATATTAATAAAAAAATTTTGAATCCGTACTCAAAGAGTCCAAACAGGTTTTTTGTTTTCTTAATGATATAACCATATATAAGCACAAACAAATAGAAGAGATGTCATGTGGAGATAAACTAATTAAAGAGTAAGTCACTTCTCTACTTCTAGAAACTTACAAATGTTAAGTCAAACATTTAAGGCGTGTTGCATATATAAGCAATTAAATAGATCTAACAAATGCAATTCTTGTCTTTAATCACAATTTCAAAATATGTGATCACTAACTTGTCATTATTTTGTTTATGGTTTATTCATTCTCCAAGACGAATATGACAACAACAACAAAGCCGCGATCTCTAATTAATTGGTGTCGGCTATATAGATCAAACTCTTCCAAAAAAAAAAAAAAAAGCACCGTACACAGTCCCTTACTTTATCATAATTCTCAGACACAAGACTTAAACACAAATGGAAAATAATTGATGCTAGGCTTAGACGCAAGGCTTCCTACAATACAAAGCTCTGATACCATGTTAAAATTTTTATCAGTAATGAAATGTTCCAAATACTGAATATCAACTCTTACAATAGAGAAGTGTACTTTAGATTTCAAGTGATCTTGAGTTAACTACATCTTGAAGCACAAGAATATAGCAAATGTCATTTGACATGACAATGACTCCTCAATCTTTGAAGCCAAAATACCAGAATGAAATGCCTCCAAATTCTTCATGGACTCAGCTTTCTTGTTTGTCTACTTGTTAACAATCAGCCAATATAATAACAGAAAATTAATGCATTTCAATATCAGAACTCAGAAGAATTTTAACAGACTTTTTTCAACAAAAAAACAAGTCTTTTTTTTATATATCCGTAGGTATTCAAACGAGCCTAACTATTCTCATGGCGCCTAATGCACCTCGCCGGGGCGTACTTCCAAATGCTTGCCCAAATAATTTGGATGCAGCGGGGAATCTAACCTGAGACCGTGTGCCTAACCCGCACAATCCCAAGCTCGTCCTTACCCAACCCATCCGCGTTAATTTTAACAGTCTTCAGTCATCTGTCTTCAAACAATCATACTGCATTAGCTTGTAAATCAACACAGAAAGCTAGATGCAATTATAAGCCAATAAAAAGATCAACTTTAACTGAACAAGATTAATCTTCAGCATATATGGCCTACCGCAGAACAATGACAAGTTTCACATTAATTAAAATCAAATCAGTCTCCATCTCATGGCCTACAACTGAACGTGGGTGTTCGTCTAGAAGTGAAGAAAAATGACAAAACAAGCGAAAGTGCGGGGCCTGAATCAATATCATCGTAACTGTACCATCACTTCAGATCTTGAATAGTCATGGGAAACAAGTTTAGTTTATAGACCATTGGAGCACATGAAAACAATGCAATCAACGAAGATGGAGGACTTGATGCAATGAATGGTATAGCATGGATGTGGTGGAAGAAAATCAACAAATCTCAACAAGTTGGCTGAAAAGAAACAATCACTATTTCGATGCAGCAGCATTGAAAATTTAAAAAGTTAAGATTCTAGTTTATGGGAAAGAAAAACAATAACAAACAAGAACCAATAATACTGAAAAAAACAAAGTCAAAAATTCATGAAGGCGAAGGAAAGATACTCATCATCAAGTCCTTCGTTCACACCGAAAGATGAATCAAAAAGAGTGAAGAGTCATTTTCTAATGCAGTACTACTTTTTCAAGTTTTTTCTACACCTCATAAGACTAGATAATAATAGAAAGAAGAAAACATGAGAAGGACATATTATGCATCATAGTAGCAAGAAATCAATGACCGAAAATCATTTGAAGATGCAAGTTATTCTACTCCACATGATCTCGAACTGGCGTCCAAGACTGACAATCATAATTGAGTTGCCTTCGTAAATATGTATTTAAGGGACAAGTCAGTAGCTTGAAAGAGGAGAGGACCCTTATGACTATGCATTGCTTTCTTGGTTCGCAGTAGTTTCAATTTACAGGTTGAAGAAAAAACTAGTGTTCCACAACTGGGGTTTGGTGTGAGAGCTCTAATAGGTAACTAGACTTAGTTACAAACTTACAATTGATTTAGATTCATTTTCACAATTATATATAGCTCTTATCGACATACTGATAAACTTAATACAATTGAAGGAGGTTCATTATTCAATTGGAAGGAACTGAAATGGACTTAGAAGGCAAACATATGAGAGAGAGAACTTGGAAAGGCAGCAACAGCAAAAAGGTTAAGACTTAAAACAATTAGTATTAACATCTATTCACTCAAATTCTTATCTGTCATGGCATCATTGTCTTGTCTACATGCCCTTAATGTTTTTTAAGTGTTAATAGGAAGGCGCCTAACGATTCAAATGGGAGATGTGAGCACCGATGAAGAAGGGAAAGACATCACGAAGGAGTACGTGGAAGAACATGAGGAAAAACTCCCAAGTGTTGAATTCAAGGAGGTTCCACCATGGAGAAAGCAGATAACAGTGAGGGGCATTGTTGCAAGCTTTGTCATAGGGAGCCTCTATAGTCTGGTGATAATGAAGCTTAACCTCACCACTGGACTGTCTCCCAACCTCAATGTCTCGGCTGCGCTTGTTGCATTTATTGTTATTCAATCATGGACAAAGCTACTTCAGAAGTTTGGGATTTCATCGACTCCGTTTACTCCACAGGAGAATACTGTAATACAGACATGTACAGTGGCATGTTATGCCATTGCTTATGGAGGTTTGGTATCTCTGACACTAACTGAAAAAGTCACATAATTGATTTTCTTCTAATGGACTTCTGAAAATATGTTGTTTGTTGGTTTTAGGTGGCTTTGGGTCTTATCTACTGGGATTGAGCAAGAAGATATATGAACTAGCAGGGGTTGAGACAGAGGGGAATGCGCCGGGGAGCTACAAGGAGCCTGGGATTGGTTGGATGACTGGTTTTCTTTTTGTCACAAGTTTTGTTGGGCTTTTGATTCTGGTTCCTCTTAGAAAAGTAAGTTTTTTTTCCTTTTTTTTCTCCCTCTTTATCTTACATACATTGCTACAGCTCAAAAGATAAAACAAAGCTAAGACTTGGATATGTAAAAAATAATGTAGAGAAACGTCAACCACTTAATGGGTCTCACAGAATTATACTATGCAAGGAGCAACCATAAAAAAAAGATAAAACAAAGAGAAGAGGAGCTTTTATTTTTATTTTTTTGCAAATTATTTGGGACTGAGGCTATGTTGTTGTTGTTGTTGTTGTTGTTGTTGTTGTTGTTTTGTTTTTGCAAATTCATGATTCATTAATCGATGTCGTAGACATAGGGTCATTTTGTCTAGTATAAACTCTGTTTATAGAATTGAAAGCTTTTTTTTTCCCGAACTACCATATGGTATAATCTAATATATGCTAAGGACAAAAACATATTTTCTTTCCTTTCTAATATTATACAAAAAAGAAAAAAAATTAATCATCTTAACATTTAAGACAGCAACAGCAACAGCAGCAGCAACAAGAACAACAACAAAGCCACAGATGAAGCTAATTACAAACACTTTGATAAAATCACAACACATCCTAAATTTCCCTCATCGAATTAGAATTTCCTCTAATTGATTAAGAATTCTAAAGAATTGAAATCTTGAGTGAATTTTGAGTTGTAGTCCTTGCTTAGTGCTACTGGAATTCTCAGTTACACTTCTCTTACTTGGAATGATTATATAATGAAGTGTTTCTTGTTCCACAGATTATGATAGTGGACTATAAATTAACTTATCCGAGTGGAACTGCAAGTGCTGTTCTCATCAATGGATTTCATTCATCTAAAGAAGACAAGAATTCCAAGTAACTTTCATGTTACCTCAGCTTTCAGAATGCAATTAGAATGAACTGAGTCTAATGTAATTTTGTTTTTTGTTTATTTTTTTTGAAGGAAGCGTGTTCATGGATTCGCAAAGTTCTTTTCGATCAGTTTCTTGTGGGGTTTCTTTGAGTGGTTTTTCTCTGGGAAAGATGGAGGAGAAACTTGTGGATTTGGACAGTTCCCTACTTTTGGATTGGGAGCTTGGCGACAAACGTAAATAAGACTATTTGGTTTCTCTTCTTCGCTCAACAGAAGTATTATCAATGCATCAATGAAAATTAACATATTTTATTTGGTTACATGCATGCAGATTTTACTTCAATTTCAGCATGACTTATGTTGGAGCAGGAATGATCTGTCCTCATCTAGTGAACTTATCTTTGCTACTTGGAGCTGTTCTTTCATGGGGAATAATGTGGCCACTAATACATGGCCTTAAAGGGCATTGGTATTCGGCAGCTTTACCCGAAAGTAGTATGAAGAGTCTGCAAGGTTACAAGGTTCGTGATTCTTCAATTCAATTTAGATTGTTGTTGTTGTTGGTCTCCTAATTCAATCAAATGTGGGCAGGTTTTCATTGCTATAGCTCTAATCCTAGGTGATGGACTGTACAACTTTGTTAAAGTAATTACATCAACCTCCAGAGCCATTTATGCTAGGTATCAGAAGAAAAATGCCAATACAGGTAAATGTGATATCCGTAACATTTACGAAAATTGAAACAAGTTTTTTAGAGGGTAAGCATTTCCTAAAATTCTTGTTGCAGATGAACAAAACATGGATCAGGATGAACTACATCAAAATAAAGTGTTCATGAGGGATCACATACCAGTGAAGGTTGCATTACTTGGATATGTCCTGCTCGCCGTCATCTCCACCATTGTCATCCCCCACATGTTCCCACAGCTCAAATGGTACTACGTTATCATCGCTTACATTATTGCACCGGCTCTAGGTTTCTGCAATGCCTATGGAGCTGGCTTGACAGATATGAACATGGCTTATAATTATGGAAAAGTCGCCCTCTTTGCACTCGCTTCCATTGCCGGCAAAGAAAATGGCGTCGTTGCAGGACTTGCTGGCTGTGGTTTGATTAAATCTATAGCCTCAATCTCATCTGATTTGATGCATGACTTGAAGACTGGCCATCTCACCTACACTTCCCCGCGGTCCATGATCATAAGCCAAGCAGTAGGGACTGCAATGGGATGCATTGTGGCTCCCTTGACCTTCTTCCTTTACTTCAAAGCATTTGACGTGGGAAATCCAAATGGAGTGTTCAAAGCACCTTATGGCATAATATACAGAAACATGGCAATCGTTGGCGTTGAAGGCTTCTCCACCCTTCCCCACTTTTGCTTGAACTTATGTTATGCTTTCTTCGCCTTTGCCATTGCGATCAACTTGCTCCGAGATTACTTACATCCTAAGATTGGGAAGTACTTGCCAATTCCAATGGCCATGGCAGTACCTTTCCTTGTTGGCGCATATTTTGCTATTGACATGGCTCTTGGAAGCCTTATTGTGTTCACCTGGCACAAACTGAACAGCAAGAAAGCTAGTGTTATGGTTCCTGCAGTTGCTTCTGGTCTCATATGTGGGGATGGTCTGTGGACTCTCCCATCATCAATCCTAGCTCTGGCTAAGGTCCATCCCCCAATCTGCATGACATTCTTGAAGGATTAGCATCTTGTATATAACTCAAATACTGATAAAAGAATCATAAATAGTTAAGTGACATTGTTGTAAACAGTAACAATCAATGGAAGTGAATGTTGGGCGGTAAAGAAACAACACATGCATAAAATGAGCGTACTAAAAGGATGCTATTTTCGAACAATACTGCATTCAGAAACTTATCAACTCGTAAATTAGAACAAAACGCTAGCTGCAAGCCAATAGACCTCTAATAACAAACATTAATATTAATAGATTTACATAATGGGCTTCATTTTAAAATCAGAGCATACTAGATTGAGCCTTTTGTAATATTTAGTCAATATGAATTTATAAATGATCAAATTAACTGAAAGCAGGTTAGTCTCCAGCTCATGACCTACAATAGAACACAAAAAAGTCTCACATTAATTGAAATCAAATCATCTCCATCTCATGGCCTACAATTGAAAATGGTTGTTTGACTACAAGTGATGTAAAATGACAAAACAAGCGAAAGTGCACGATCTATACCGATATAACTGTACTATCGCTTCGGATCTTGAATAATTATGGGATAAACGTTCTGTATATTTCACAATAAGAACCTTCGGACTTCGAAGCACATGAAGACAATGCCGACAGCAAAGAGGGAGGACTTGACTACAATGAATGGTATACCACGGATGTGGTAGAAGAAAATCAACAAACAAATTGGTTGAAAGGTGAAAGGAAACAATATGTCACTCTTTCGATACTGCAGCATATATTAAAATTAAATGATTCTTGTTTGGAAGAAAAGAAAAAGTCCAAAGAATGATACTCGCTAAGTCCTTCATTCACATTGAAAGATAAATTAAGAGGGAAGTCATCTTTAAATTTAGTGAACTTTTCAAAGACTGCTCTCTCCACCTCAGACGAGTTGATGACAATAAGAGGAAGAAACAGATTAAGAAGCATAGTAGAAGTCAAGGACTACTGATCCACTTGATCACGATCTGCCATACAAGACTGATAGTCATAATCGAGTAGCATTAGTAAATATCTATTTAAGGGTCCATGACAGTAGTTTGAAGGAGGAGAGGAGGACCCTTATGAGTATGTGACGTTTTCTTGGTTCACGGAAGTTTTAGTTTACAGGTACAATTTAGTTACAGTCTTACAGACTAACAAGATTGATCTAGTCATTGTCTATTTTCCCGATAAAATCTATATACATCTCTTATTAATATATTGTTTATGTACATGAAGAAGATTCATTTTAATTGGAAGGAGCTGAAATGGACTCAGAAGGCAAACATATGATGAGAGAGAACTTGGAAAATCAGCAAGAGCAAAAAGGTTCGACTAAAACGATTAGTCCTAACATTCTATCACTTCGATTCTTTTTATGTAATAAGCATTGTTGTCTATATGCTGTTAATGTTTTCTAAGTGTTTGTAGGACGGAGCCTCATGATTCAAATGGGAGAAGTGAGCGCCGATGAAGAAAGGAAAGATATCAAGAAAGAATACTTGCAAGAAAATCAGGAAAAGCTCCCAAGTGATGAATTCAAGGAGGTTCCGCCATGGACAAAGCAGATCACGGCGAGGGGCATAATTGCAAGCTTTGTAATAGGAAGCCTCTATAGTCTAGTGATAATGAAGCTGAGCCTCACCACTGGAATGGTTCCCAACCTCAATGTCTCTGCTGCGCTTGTTGCATTTATCGTTATTCAATCGTGGACAAAGCTGCTTAAGAAGGCTGGGATTTCATCAACTCCATTTACTCCACAGGAGAATACCATAATACAGACATGTTCAGTTGCATGCTATGCCCTTGCTCTTGCAGGTTTGGTACCTCTAAAACTAATTGAAAAAGACCTTGTAAGAAAGACATTATTGATTTTCTTGTAATAGACTTCCAAAAATCTATTTTGTTCATTGCTTTATAGGCGGTTTTGGGTCTTATCTACTGGCGTTGAGCAAGAAGATATATGAACAAGCTGGGGTTGAGACAAAGGGGAATACGCCGGGGAGCTACAAGGAGCCTGGGATTGGTTGGATGATTTGTTTTCTTTTTGTCACATGTTTTGTTGGGCTCCTGGTTTTAGTTCCTCTAAGAAAGGTAAGTTTCTCCCTTTTTTCTTTTTCTCTTCACTCTAATATAGAGTTATATTGGTACAGTTCAAAAGATAGAGCAATGATAAGAATAGAGACCTCACCTTCTCATGCCCTTATAGCAATTTGGTTTGGAATCCATAAGGCAGTTGGCCCAGGGGTCACCTAGAAAGAAAACAAAAAACAAAGAGAAGTTTTTAAGCTTTCTGTTTTTGCAAGTTCATGATTCATCAAATGATATTGTTGACAGTGTTGTTTAGGCTAGTATAGATCAGTCTATTTGTGTCAAAAGTTAAACCACCATAAGGTATAATCTAATAAATGTAGAGTACATAAACATGTTTCCTTAATACTGTGCACATAAAAAGTGGAACTTCTAAACACTAGATCAAGCTAATTCTAATACTTTTATATAACGACGGTGTTTCCAAATTTTCCTTCGTAATCAAATTCGAATTCCTCAAATTGATACAAAATTTTAAGGGATTGAGGTCTTGAGTGAAGTTTGAGTTTTTAGTCATGCTTAGCGCTACTGAGTTTTACAGTTATACTTCTCTTCCTTGGAATGATTATGTAATAAAGTGTTTCTTGTTCAACAGATTATGATAGTGGACTATAAATTAACTTATCCAAGTGGTACTGCAAGTGCTGTTCTCATCAATGGATTCCATAATTCTCATGACGACAAGAACTCAATGTAACTTTCTCTGAGCTTTTATTTTGCACCAAATTCAATTAGAATAAGTCGAGTCTCATGCAGTCTTGTATGTCTTTCGCAGAATGCGTGTTCATGGATTCACAAAGTTCTTTTCGATCAGTTTCTTGTGGGGTTTCTTTGAGTGGTTCTTCTCTGGGAAAGATGGAGGACAAAATTGTGGATTTTCACAGTTCCCAACTTTTGGATTGGGAGCTTGGCGACAAACGTAAATAAAAATATTTGGTTTCCTCTTCCTTGTGGAACTCAAGTACCATCAACTCTTTGATGAGAATCCATCTGTTTTATTTGGTTGTACATGCAGATTTTACTTCAATTTCAGCATGACTTATGTTGGAGCAGGGATGATTGTTCCCCATCTAGTGAACTTATCTTTGCTACTTGGAGCTGTTCTATCATGGGGGATAATGTGGCCTCTGATACACGGGCGTAAAGGGCATTGGTATTCGGCCGATTTACCTGAAAGTAGTATGAAGAGTCTGCAAGGTTACAAGGTTCATGATTCTTAGTTCGCTCCTGTTTAAAGTCTTCACTTCTAATTGTTGCCAATGTTTCAGAAGATAACTACTAGTCTCCTAATAGAATCAAATGTTGGCAGGTTTTCATTGCCATAGCTCTAATCCTAGGTGATGGAATGTACAACTTTCTAAAGGTAATTGCATCAACCACCATGGCCATTCGTGCTAGATATCGTAAGAAGAGTGCCGATACAGGTAATTGTGAAATCTGCTAAATATTTACGAAACTTGAAACTAGTTTTAAAAGCATAATCATTTCCTAAAATTCTTGCTTTCAGATGATCAAAACATGGATCAGGATGAACTGCATCAAAATAAAGTGTTCATGAGAGACCACGTACCAGTGAAGGTAGCATTACTTGGATATCTCTTCTTCTCCATCATCTCCACCATCGTCGTCCCTCACATGTTCCCGCAGCTCAAATGGTACTACGTTGTCATAGCATACATCATTGCACCAGCTCTAGGATTCAGCAATGCCTATGGAGCTGGCTTGACTGATATGAACATGGCTTCCAACTATGGAAAAGTCGCCCTCTTTGCGCTTGCTTCCATTGCCGGCAAAAAGTATGGGGTTGTTGCAGGGCTTGCTGGTTGCGGTTTGATTAAAACGATAGCCTCAATCTCATCCGATTTGATGCATGACTTGAAGACTGGCCATCTCACCTACACTTCCCCGAGGTCCATGATCATAAGCCAAGCAATAGGGACTGCAATGGGATGCATTGTGGCTCCCTTGACCTTCTTCCTCTACTTCAAAGCCTTTGATGTAGGAAATCCAAATGGAGTATTTAAAGCGCCTTATGGCATAATATACCGAAACATGGCGATCATTGGTGTCGAAGGCTTCTCGACTCTTCCCCACTTTTGCTTGAACCTATGCTATGCTTTCTTCGCCTTTGCCATTGCAATCAACTTGCTCCGAGATTACTTACATCCTAAGATTGGGAAGTACTTGCCAATTCCAATGGCCATGGCAGTACCTTTCCTTGTTGGCGCATTCTTTGCTATTGACATGGCTCTAGGAAGCCTAATTGTGTTCACTTGGCACAAACTGAACAGCAAGAAGGCTAGTGTGATGGTTCCTGCAGTTGCTTCTGGTCTCATATGTGGAGATGGTCTGTGGACTCTCCCATCATCAATCCTAGCTCTGGCTAAGGTCCATCCTCCAATCTGCATGACATTCTTGAAGGCATAGCATCTTGTATACAACTCAAATAGTGAAAAGGGAATCATAAATAGTTACTACAAGTAACAATGTAGTAAAAAGTATGTACCAAAAAAAATGTTGTTAAAAGTGGCAGTTCTTTTAGTTTGTACAAGTAGGAGAATAGCATTTTCTCTTGGCATAAAGTGACCCAGTGGAGCCAAAGAAGTAAATCTACAACAATAAAGTCCTAAATTAGTCAAAAGTGGTTCCCGTCAGCCCGATTTAATGCAGTTGATGATGAGATTTCTTAATCTTTTATAATGAATGCGTCGTGAGTCATCTTACGCCAACCCATCACCTTCAAATTACCTTAACTTCCAACTAGAGTATTTTGTAGGCTGTTTTTGAATGTGTCCGAACAACAACAACTGCCTATTCTCTTATTTTTTCCTGCAATTGGCATCCCTCATACTTTTGAATCTATGCATTTCTTATCTTATCCTTCCGGATTTTATCTCATATTCACCGAAGCATCCTTATCTTCATTACTCTCATCTTTTGCATGTGCCATTTTTCTCGCCCAACATTTACTCCCATAAAGCAAGAGCAAAGTACCACAATCTCAATAAATTTTGGACTTAAATTGCTCAGGAACCACAAAAATTCTGACCCAGTTTTTGTTTATTGTCATTTTCATTTACTTAGAAGAGATAGAGAACCACAACCTCAGTAAATGAAAACGAAGAAAACTAGCCATAACTCTTAATGTTACCACTGCAATATATCCAAATTTACTGATGAAGTTAAAGAACCCATGTGGAGATAGTGATGGCAAACACATGTTTCATTGATTAGAGTTTTTCAAAAGTGAAGAAAACTAACCTGAATGGTAAGGGCGAGCTTGGGATTGGAGGGTTAGCGCACGATCTCAGGTTCGATTCCCTTATGCGTGAAGATTGTATACCCCACTTGGGTACGGTCAGGCAGACGAATGCTTCAGGGTCTCGTGAAAATAGTCAAACTCAGCACGGTAACCATATATAAAAATTAAAAGAAAAAAGTGTAGAAAACTCAACAACTTTCTCGTGATTTCCATGCCAAATCTTTTAATAAAAAAGGACATGCAAACATGACCCACATTGCAGAAAAGATAAACAAAATCAAGCACTTACCCTCTTGAGATCTCTCTGAAACTTCAAAGCCATAGCAGAGAAGATCACATAACACATGGCTAACAACACACTAATCCTTCTCAGCCTCCCAACTCTCCCTCACAAACACACAACAACGCATCTCCACAAACGCACGGAACACTCACCAAAATGCCCAAAACTCTTCAAACAACTCCAACAGACCAGCAAGCATGGCTTGAACAAATTCTCATCTCTCACTCTCCCAACACTTCTACTGCCATTGCTCCAAAACCCAGATGTAAGACTCTCTGAAAATCAAAACCCATCTCTAGATCTCGTTTTCTGATGTGGGTTTTCACTGATTTGGGGGGTTTTTGGTTTTTCAGATTGCAATTGCTGCAAATGGCGAATTGGGGGTTTTCGAGGGCAGAACAGTTGCTCTGATCCACCCAATTGTGATGGGTGGTTTGTATTTCTTCACTCTCTGGGCTGGATATCTGGGTTGGCAATGGAGACGTGTGAGAACCATTCAAGAAGATATCAATGAGCTCAAGAAGCAATTGAAGGCATCATCATCATCATCAACAACAGATGAGTCTTCATCAGATTCACCCATTGAAGCCCAGATTGAGAAACTCACAGAAGTAACAACAATACAAACACAACTTTTTTTTTTGTTTTTTTTTTTTTTAAATTATTATTATTATTATTATTATTATTATTTAATTTTGGGTGTCCAAACTATTTTTTAAACGTGACGGACAGTTTTAGTTTAGTTGTCAACTTATCGCAACCCTCCCACATCTTCAACCAACGGTGTAATGACGTTGGTTGAGCTGATGTGACCACCAAAATAGCCTAGGGTTGGAGCAGTGTATAACACAGTGTTGCTCCAACCCTTTTGATGTGCACTATCCTAAGAAGTTTATTTATCTTTGTACCTTATATAATGTTTTTCTCATTTAGAAACAAATAAAATAGTAATAAAGTAAGATAGTGTAAAATATAGTGTTGGTGGGTTGAAGAAGATAACAAAATTTAGTGTTAAAATTACACTATTTTAGTGTTTAATTGTTTATGGGGATCATTTGGTTCGTTTTTGCCAACTTACAATGCGAGCATTGTTAACTTCTTGGAGTTAACTCTCAGTGAAAGATCATATTTTCATGTTTGATTCAACTTTAAATTTGCACGGAAGTTGCAAATTTTTAAACTATAAAATATATAAATTTACTAAAATACCTTTCAAACAAAAGATATGGATGCGGGTAATAAAAAACAATTAACGTGGGTAATTGTGTTCACAGGGAGATAACTCCTGCAGGGGGAGTGGTGGAGATATCTCTCACTTTGGTGTGAGTTGGAAGATAACTTGCAGGGAAGTTGACAACCAAATAAAATTAGTTCCAACTCCTCTCCAACTTATTTCCCGGGAGTTAACTCCACCTCTAACCAAATAAGGCCATATGTTGGAGATGCTCTCAATGGAAAATGGGTTGGGGACCTCACTCCCCTATTTTCGAGTTTGGAAAAATGAGCTTGGGAGTCTTCCTTCTATTTTCAGACTTGGGATTAGCTATCTAGCACGCATATAATGTTCTACTTAGCCGAACCCAACTAGTAATGTTCTATACAAAAGCCTACGCTTGCTAATTTTGGATTTTTCTTTGGATGAAAACTAATTTGAGATAGAGGCTTTTTTGTTGACGGGTGTTCGTACCTTTTTCGGCCCTAAACTCTGAACCTTTTTAGCTCTCTTTCCTTTGATTTGACTAATTCATGAAAGTTAGTCGGACGCTCCATCCCGAAAATCCAATACATGAAATTGATTGTGTTTTTGGCAGGAGAGGAAGGAGTTGCTAAAAGGATCATTCAGGGATCGGCACTACAATGCTGGGTCTATTTTGTTGGGGTTTGGAGTGATTGAAGCAATTGGTGGTGGATTGGATACCTGGTTTCGGACTGGGCAGTTGTTCCCAGGGCCTCATTTGTTTGGAGGGGCAGGTAATGACTTGAAAAACTCCTTTTTGATGCAAAACTCATAGATAAATTGTAGTCTTTGAAGATGTTGATTGCAAAAGTACAGGAGAAGTGAATGTAATTAGTTTAGTTTTTTTTTTCGAGTTAAGTGGGAATCGAACTCACGACTTCTCTAAACCTTACTTTTTGGCAAGTGATGCATCTAAGCAACAAGCGAAGTGGCTTAGTGGTTGGGAGCTCGACCATGCTACATAGCGGTTGTAGGTTCGAGTTTGCTCCCTCACTTATTTTGTAGATGGGGTTTGTGTCGATCGATTCGAACAACCCCTATTTGTAAGAATTGAGGGAGGGATCAATACTTAAACCTGCAACCTCGAAGTTGCTTGCTTCGCTCCTCACTAATGGCAATGAGCCGCTTGTTTAACCTAACGTACTTTTCAAAATGTATACATGGATTTTAAGGTATGGTAATTATGATGTCAAGAAGGGCGGCTACTATATGTGTCTAACAATGCCTAAAGCCGGAGTCCTGAGAATAATTTGGATTCTTAAGATTGCAAGACCTAAAAAAAAAGAAAGAAAAAAGGAAGTGGCATCCAATCTCAATTCCATTCAAATTGAGAAAAACATGAAGTGAGCTACATGGGCACATATGGTAGACAAAGAAGATCATTAGAGAAATGTTTTTTATGGAGTTTATTGAGTGATTCATGTATGAATATGTTGTATAGTGTTATTAGAATGAATGATTAATGTGTGGTTGGCTTGGAACAGCAATTACAGCTCTATGGGCAGCAGCAGCAGCTCTAGCACCAGCAATGCAGAAGGGAAATGAGACAGCTAGGAATGCTCACATTGCTTTGAATGTGTTGAATGTATTGCTCTTCACATCCCAAATTCCAACTGGCTTTGAAATTCTCTCTAGTGTTTTTGAGTACACAACATGGCCCTGATCACTCACTTTAGATTATATGTCATTCTTGCTTAAATCAAGCATTCATTCATCAAATTGTCCTCTGCTAGCATTTGTTGCTATAGTTCCTCTGTTAGTTCAATATTTTGTGTGTAATATTTGCCAAGGAGATTTGATCTTTGTCATGTTAGTTTGCATAGTTGCCAGATTAAGAATACCTCCACTACGACAACAAAAGCTTCAAAACCGTACCGTTGGGGTTAGCTACGGATCAAACTCTTCCACATCGTTCGATTTAATGCATGCATCTGATGATGCGCTTTCATAGTTCTTTAAATCCTTCTTTTTTAGGAATAAGGACGATTTTTTCCCATTCACTTGACTAACGAAGCAATACTTTTTCTTAGGTGCTCTTACTTTGATATTTATGGTCAAAATTGCGCGAATTGACTATTTCAAATCAAAAGGTGTAAGCATTCCATCTTTCCATTTTTTTTTTTTTTTTTTTTTACTATGGCTTTCTTTGGTTACTATCCAGATTATTTTCACGAGCCCATGATGCTCATAGACCGCAAATTTAAACTTCCCATCTTTTAGAGGTTCTAGGTTTATATACTTAGAAATTTACGTGTCATGAATTGTTTTAATTTGTGTTTTTTCCTTGACAGAACCCATCTTCTTTGTTTTTTTTTTTTTTTTTTTTTTTTTTTTTTCAAATCCTAAAAAGAAAAGAAAAGATGAAAAACAAATTATTTATTTTTGGAGATTCTATATATACATGCAATTATGATGGAAAAGATTCAAATAAAATCAATATAATGAGTCTAATGACCCAAAGAAAACTGTGATGCTCATGACTGTTTCTCAAAACATGCTAATTTTACTTTTTGTGGATGCTAATGGAATATTTTAATTAAGCCCTTGTTTTAGTATTTCTTTTTTTGGGGTTGTTGCTCTGGTGATTTTAAATAATAATTTTACTTTTAGGCGTGTTAAAATTAATACATATATTGATAAAAAAATAATACATATATTAGGACTTCTTCATAGCCAAGCAGTTCTATTTTTATTTATTATTTTAAGAGGAGTAAGAATCAATTATTGGAGAGTTGAGACATATTTTAGACAAAAGAAGACTACAAACAGTATCATAAGGTCGTCTGAAAAAGTACTAATAAATTGGGTGGCACAATAATTTAATATGAGATTTGAAAGTAAAAGACAATAAATTCAAACGTTGGTGGGTGCAAAAGTTTTTTTTTTTTTTCTATAAAAAAAAATTGTCTGAAAAGGTTATTGTGTTTCTAATTAATTAGAATTCTTGTATATATATATATATATATCTCGATCTTTTGATATTATGGAGCTTTATATTCATTAATTCATTTAAACCAACCAAGTGGGTAGCTTAATGATTTGATATATGATATTGTTGCAAAGGGGTAGGGGTTCGCGTCCTGTAGGGGCAAAAAAAGCTAATTTCTTTCTTGTCAAAAAAAGAATATTAATTCATTTATTTTGCTAAATTAGCGGTTAAGGTTCTTTTAATATTTACAAGCTCACTAGGTTTTGATGAAAAAAAAATGAAGAAGAAAATACTCACTAGGAGACCATCTTCGTGAGATGCAACTTTATCACAATTACAAGCTCACCATGCAATTTCAAACTTACTAACATTTAATAGATAGACCTAACTGGTCATCTTAGATCCATATAATTTAGGTGGGTCACGTTAAACTCATAAAACTTGTTAGGTAAGCTTAACTAACGGGCATGAATAACTACGATGATTCATAGTAGATTATTCTACTAAGATCCACGATAGATTTGAAATAAATATATTAACTTAAAATTTAGTATTTAATTTGTATCCACGAGACTCAAACTTTGTTCAGTCTCATGAAAGTTTTATAGACCTTGGTTACCGTGGATACTTTATTGTGGTTAATAGTAATTAAGTTTGAATTATCTTTAGAGTATGGCCAGGGAGAAATATTAATTATTTAGTCTAGGGGACAAATTTCTAAGCCTATAGAATTGCAAAACGACACGCGTAGTCATGACCATGATCTCTAGAATTTAGAGTATGTTCATTACCATTCACCTCTAGAATTTGGAGCAACCATAAAGTCGTCACGACTCTCAATATTGTCAAATAGCCTTCCTAACCTTCCAAGCCTTTTATATAAAATAAAAGTTTAATTGATTAAAATATCTTAATATTTTATAATTTTTTTTATTATATTTACTTTAGATTTATTATTATATCATAATCTTTCTACATTAATAAATTCATATTCTAAGTCATTTTTTAACTCTAAATTTAATAAAGCGACACTTAATTAAATAATGACTTTAAAAAGGCATTTCATCAATTATAATTACTAAAATAATTATTAAATTTATTATTTGAGCTTATTTTTTAAGTAACACCTAATTAAATTTAGAGTTAAGAAAATGACTTGAGATACAAATTGATGCATCTACACAAGGGCAAGGTCGTAATCTCAGGAGGAGCACAAGGCAATGTTTGGCCCCAACCAAATTAGCTAATTTAATAGTGAAAAGTCGTTAAGTAATGATCGGTAAATAAATATATAATGATAGGACAGATGCCATAGTTTGATATGAAAGTGTAAAGATTTCCTACCAACAACAACAACATAGCCTCAATTCCAGATTAACTGGGGTCGGCTATATGGATCAAACTTTTCTATTTAGCTCGATTTAGTGCAATTGATGGTGAGCTTTGCAAACCATTCAAATCTCTCCTAATTAATGCATCTCATGTTAACTTTGGTCTGCCTCTACCTCGCTGGCCTAATCGCGGTCCTATAAAATTTTTCTTTTAACTTAGTAAGAACATTTCGATCACAAATCACCCATGTTGCACTCCGCCATTTCTTCTATCCAGCTTGAATTTTATGTGTGACATCATTCTCAATGTTACCATTGTAAAGATTTCCTAACAATACTACGAATTCGTCGTTAGACCTTTGTGCTCACCAATGCACCATCTTCTTTCCAAGCTACCATGAATCAAGTTTTCATGCTCTTCCTCCGGTGATATTTTAGTTTATACCTCGGATTTAGGTGTGAGGTTTTATCTCAAAAGGCCTCGGTCACTAGTTAAGAGGAGATCACCACTTATATACTTCACTATGAAGTTTCAATTATCCGATGTTTGACTATTATTTCGCCCACACATCTCAACAAAGTTAACCAAATGTGACTTTGGTTCAACTACATGTGATTTCCTATCATGGTGTAGCTGCTGATCCAGACAAGATTGGGGTTATCCGTGACTGGCCTTTACTAAAAAACTTGAAGCACTTGCGTTCTTTTCTTGTTCTTGTTGGTTATTACTTCAAATTTGTTGCTCAATTTGTTTCATGACTGCTCCTCTTAATGATACCTTCACAATTCATACCGATGCTTCCGGTGCTCTCTCAGTAAGGACACCCTATTGCATTCTTTAGTAAGGTCCTTCCTCCTGTCACGGGGCCGAGGAAAGAGGGGTTTTTCACTAGGAATTTTTCGCTCTCAACCCAACCCTGTGGTGCCTAGGGACCGTCCTAGTTCAGCACAACCAATACACAATGCGGAAGAATAACACCAGCAAGCACAAACAACCAATGCAATGGACAACAAGGGAATGTTTTATTAGCTCTCAAATGGGGAATACAATTATGGAACTCGAGGCATACATCTACTCATGCACTCCTATGCATTTTCGCCCTCAATTGCCTCTCTCCCGGATCACTGGTTTGATCCCTGGATGCCTCTCCAAGCATCCCTGCCTCTGGTTTTATAGCTCAACCAGATGGCGGTTACAAAAACCGTCGAGACTGGGTAAAACACCACTCTTAGTGGTCAAGGCAGTTACCGAACTGCCTTGCTCCCCTCACTGCCACCTCGCCCATAACTGCCTTGACCCCCTAGTCAAGTGGCACCTTCTCTTCGTGCCTGAAGCTGCTGGAACGTGGCTGATCATGCTTTCGCCCATGATCTAGGTAGTTATCGCAACCACCTACAACCGCCCAAGACCTGGTCCGCCAAGCCTTCGGTTCACCTTGAAATCGGGACAGGGACTGCTCGTGATGCCTAGTTTCTCGCCTAGGCTCCTGGTACTCGGGACTACTCGGTCGTGGCTTGGTCATGGCTCCAGCCCATGACCAAGGTAGTTACACAACCGCCTTGGAACCGTCTTGACTTGGTCTAGCCACTCCACAAGGGACATGGCCATGTTCTCTACGGGACAGGGGCTTGCTTAGACGTGCCTGTCCGTGCCCAGGCCACGCCGCGTGCTAGCCGGGGCTCCGATGAGTCCCACCGGCTCGAAGGGTGGTCGACGCCATGGTCCGTCCATGGGTCGTGCCTTGGCATTGCGCCCAAAGCATGCTCGAGGGTCCCTGCTAGTCCGCCCATGCCACCCCAAGGAGAGAGCACACATCTCCTTATAGTAGATGTTAAGCCGTTTGCTCAACTCCAATAGGAAACATCAAATTTTCGACCAAGCGTACTTTGACTCGGGTCAACGCCCAAGTCAAGGTTTGTCAACACTTTCCATGTGCCAAGCACGTGCATACTTACTCCGCCAAGTCTTGCTCGTGCCCGCGCTCGTGCCAAGACGTGCCAAGGTTTTCCCGCTTCGTGCCAAGGCGTGCCAAGGCGCCGTGCCAAGGCGTGCCAAGGCGCGTACCTAAGTCCGCCCGTATTTCTGCCTCGCGCCAAGGCACGTACCTAAGTCCGCCGTGCCTCGTGCCACGGCGCGTACCTAAGTCCGCCGTGCCTTGCGCCACGATGTGCCAAGGCGCGCGGTGCCAAGGAAAATCACGCCTTGCGCCGTCCGTGCGCGCGCGCGCGCTCGCGCGCACTCGCCCATGCGTCCACGCGCGCTCGCCCCAGCACGCGCGCGCGTCTGTCCGCGCGTTCCCATCACGTTGCCGCATGTAATTTCCCAATTACACGCGCTCATCACCATAGGTCATGCTGCAACCCTCCGAAGTCCAACATCTAACCTCCATGGAACCACCCGAGTCCTCCGAAACTCGGTCATTTGCTAGGTTACCGGCTGCCCAGCCCAGCCCATTCGGGTCTCGCTATTGGGGGTGTGACAAACATCCCCCCGCCGAATGGTTCGATGCCCTCATCGAACACTCCGCGTCTGCCTGTTCACCAAGCCGTTGCCCACCGAAGCAACCTCCTCTCGTCTCGTTCACCAGACCGCTGCCCACCAGAGCAACATACTTCCATCTGCTCACGTACTTGCAATGCCACCAGCCTTTGTGCACTGCCTTTGCCCCTGCCTCGCATCGCTGGAACAAAGCACGGCTTCTTCTCATCCATGATCAGCAAGCCATGAAGTGATGGAATCACGGCTACTCTCCCAGCCGTCAAGAAATCATTTCCCGCAATGATCTCGAAGTCATCCAGCGGAGCAGCAATCAAGTTCACCTTGCCCTCCCAAGTGTGGATTCGAATGTCCACCTCCGAAGCTACGCCCATGGCCTTCCTTGGTTCGGAATTGACTGCCTTCACCATGCTTGCACTCTCGGCAAGCTGTAAACCAAGCCTCCGAGCTAGGTTCTCCGCAATGAACGAGTGTGTGGCTCCCGAATCGATCAGCACCATCACTGTTCGGTTGTTGATCTGAGCCTCCACGAACATCAGCCCTACCGATGCTCCAGCCTTGTGCGCTTGTACCGCATTCAGCAACTGCAAAGGATTCATCCGAGCCTCCGGTTCCTCCGCAACAATCGCATTCAGCTTCCCTTTCTTTGGGCAATCCTTTGCCCTGTGAGGACCGTCACATATGAAACAGCCCTGTTTCCCCATTGATGCTTTGGCACTAGCATCAAATTTTGAAGAAGGCTCCTCCTCCTTCTTGGATCCGCCAGCTCGATCCTTCTCCTTGTGCTTCTTCTCTTTTGATTCAAAAGAAGCACCACTAGTCTTGTAATCCACAAGACTGTCCGCCACAGCGATCGCACTCGACAAGCTCTTCACGTCTTGCCTCCGCAGCTCCGACTGCGCCCATACTTGCAATCCAGCGGTAAAATTGAACAATTTGTCCTCCTCGGACATGTTCTTGATATCCAGCAGCAAGGAAGAGAATTCCTTCACGTATTCTCTGACCGTTCCCTTCTGCTTCAATTGGCGCAGCGCCTCCCGCGCTTGCCAAGCGGCATTCGTGGGTAGGAATTGATCCTTCAATTCCCGTTTCAAAGACTCCTCCCACTCCACGATCTTCTGGTCGCCCGCAGCCGAATCATCGTCCACTCGGTTCTCCACCAAAGTTTTGCATCGCCATCAAGGTACATGGAGGTTAAAATCACCTTTTGGCTCTCCTCCGTTCGAGCCGTAGCGAATCTCGCTCCATATCCCAAAGGAAATTCTCGAGCTCCTTTGCACTCCGCTTGCCGAGAGAACTTCTTTGGCTCCGGTACCTTTGTTCTAGGCTTCGCCGCAACGGTAACCTCCGAGGATCCGCCCACGGCTCTCTTCAGCAGGCTCAACTCCAAAGCCATGCTCGTAGCAGTTTCACCAGTGCGTTCTCCCACAGAATGCACTTCTGCTACCAGTTCCGCAAATCTGGATTCCCACATAGCTATTGTAGCTTCTTGTGACTCTCCTCTAGCCACCAAAGACGCCACCAACATTTCCAAGCCCTCAAGGCGTTGCTCCAGCCTTGAAGACCCTGCCGTGTCCACCGAGACCGCCATTGTTGCCATCAATTGCTCTAGGTGAGCAACTCTCTCGCCCAGATCGCTTGCCGCTCGAGTCGCCATCGTCTCCGAACGTTGGCTCTGATACCAATTGTCACGGGGCCGAGGAAAGAGGGGTTTTTCACTAGGAATTTTTCGCTCTCAACCCAACCCTGTGGTGCCTAGGGACCGTCCTAGTTCAGCACAACCAATACACAATGCGGAAGAATAACACCAGCAAGCACAAACAACCAATGCAATGGACAACAAGGGAATGTTTTATTAGCTCTCAAATGGGGAATACAATTACGGAACTCGAGGCATACATCTACTCATGCACTCCTATGCATTTTCGCCTCCTCAATTGCCTCTCTCCCGGATCACTGGTTTGATCCCTGGATGCCTCTCCAAGCATCCCTGCCTCTGGTTTTATAGCTCAACCAGATGGCAGTTACAAAAACCGTCGAGACTGGGTAAAACACCACTCCTAGTGGTCAAGGCAGTTACCGAACTGCCTTGCTCCCCTCACTGCCACCTCGCCCATAACCGCCTTGACCCCTAGTCAAGTGGCACCTTCTCTTCGTGCCCGAAGGCTCGCTGGAACGTGGCGATCATGCTTTCGCCCATGATCTAGGTAGTTATCGCAACCACCTACAACCGCCCAAGACCTGGTCCGCCAAGCCTTCGGTTCACCTTGAAATCGGGACAGGGACTGCTCGTGATGCCTAGTTTCTCGCCTAGGCTCCTGGTACTCGGGACTACTCGGTCGTGGCTTGGTCATGGCTCCAGCCCATGACCAAGGTAGTTACACAACCGCCTTGGAACCGTCTTGACTTGGTCTAGCCACTCCACAAGGGACATGGCCATGTTCTCTACGGGACAGGGGCTTGCTTAGACGTGCCTGTCCGTGCCCAGGCCACGCCGCGTGCTAGCCGGGGCTCCGATGAGTCCCACCGGCTCGAAGGGTGGTCGACGCCATGGTCCGTCCATGGGTCGTGCCTTGGCATTGCGCCCAAAGCATGCTCGAGGGTCCCTGCTAGTCCGCCCATGCCACCCCAAGGAGAGAGCACACATCTCCTTATAGTAGATGTTAAGCCGTTTGCTCAACTCCAATAGGAAACATCAAATTTTCGACCAAGCGTACTTTGACTCGGGTCAACGCCCAAGTCAAGGTTTGTCAACACTTTCCATGTGCCAAGCACGTGCATACTTACTCCGCCAAGTCTTGCTCGTGCCCGCGCTCGTGCCAAGACGTGCCAAGGTTTTCCCGCTTCCGTGCCAAGGCGTGCCAAGGCGCCGTGCCAAGGCGTGCCAAGGCGCGTACCTAAGTCCGCCCGTATTTCCTGCCTCGCGCCAAGGCACGTACCTAAGTCCGCCCGTGCCTCGTGCCACGGCGCGTACCTAAGTCCGCCCGTGCCTTGCGCCACGATGTGCCAAGGCGCAGTGCCAAGGAAAATCACGCCTTGCGCCCGTCCGTGCGCGCGCGCGCTCGCGCGCACTCGCCCATGAGTCCACGCGCGCTCGCCCCAGAGCGCGCGCGCGTCTGTCCGCGCGTTCCCATCACGTTGCCGCATGTAATTTCCCAATTACACGCGCTCATCACCATAGGTCATGCTGCAACCCTCCGAAGTCCAACATCTAACCTCCATGGAACCACCCGAGTCCTCCGAAACTCGGTCATTTGCTAGGTTACCGGCTGCCCAGCCCAGCCCATTCGGGTCTCGCTATTGGGGGTGTGACCCATATAGCTTAAACCTTCAACTTACGTGCACGAGTTCTACGCTTTCACTGAAGCATTTCGCAAATGGAGACAATATCTTTTGGGGCGCAAATTTATTGTCTTAACTGATCATTAAAGCTTGTGTAATATCTTGCAACAATCGATACATACATCTAAGCAGCAAAAGTGAGGTCTCTTATAAACTTGTTGAGGTCTTGTCTTATAATAGATCTTGGCAAGACTACTATATTGGTTGTTGTTGATCGTTTATCGAAACATATGCTCTTTTTGTGGGATTGGGTTCCAATGTGATTTCATTTTTTTTGTAAGTGTGAGGTTTTTATGTTAAAAGGCCTCGATACTAATTAAAAGAAATCACAACTTATATACTTCACTATAAAGTTTCAATTATCCGATGTGGGACTATTATTTCGATCCATACATTTCAATGGGGCCTTCCTCGATGCCCTTGGTGTAGATGGGAATTGATCTACGTTTACTCAGTCACATATATCACAAGCTTCACTACAATCGCATAATTCCATTTACCATACCCAACTTTCTAAAAGTTGGACGCAAGATGAGATTGTGACTAAAACCGTTGTGTAGAGGGACAAGGTGTCCATTGGTGTTCTTAGTGCAACATGGGAACAACATTGGGGGTGTGACATATGATAATTTTATAAACTTAATTAGACAACTAATGTAACGGCCTAAAAAATTATAACTGTGTTTATGTCTTTACACAGTCTCAACGACTCGTACTGTGGGACTTCACACCATGATATGTCCGTTTACTCGAGGCAAGGGCCGATGTACATTCTATATTTGTTGTGATGTATGCCTAGTGTGTTGTATATGTGTAGACTATTAAATTAATGTTCTACCGGTGTGTAAGTATCGAGACGACCAGGACGTACTTCGAGTCGCATGTCGACAACGGGGACCAAGCTAGCATCATATTGGGGTAAGTTTATTTTATTTGGATAAATGTGAATTTATTAGGTAATAAGTGGCTTTAATTTGGCCACATTTAGCTATGTCCTAAAGTTTGTAAAATAAAACAATAGACATTGGATGTGCATCGAGACTCGCGTTAACCCATCATGAGGCAAGGTGTCAATATGTTGAGTCACTCACAATTGACTTTGGGGACAAGTGGAACAAGGTGGTCCATGAGATGAGCCTCGAGACACGTGTGCACACCTTGATCATAGGCTAGCATTTAAACAAAATACTTGTATATGAGTCACTAAATGGGTTTCTTGTCCTCAACATCAACCGGGAGGAGAAGAGAGAAAAAGAATCGCTGGTGGAGGAGAGGAGGTAAAGGAATGAGAGAACTAGAAAATATCAAGGTGAGTGTGGTGTCGTTCAATTGATGTTGTGTTGTGGGTTGGTGTTAGTGATGGAGCTCGGGAGCTCTCGTGCTCCCGAGGAAGGAGACAACTCGGAAGAGCCGTCTCCCCTAAACGAGCTGGGTTGGATCTTCGACCCCAGCTCGTGAAGAAAAAAAGAGAAAAAATTTTTTTTTGCTCCCCCAACAAACCAGGGAGTCCTTAGTTCGTTGGGGAAGAGGGCCCGTGCGTGTGCACCCCTTCCCTTATTGGGCCAGGCCAGGGATTTGGGCCAGGCTCGGCCCATGGAGCGAGCCAAGCCCAGCGCCCTGGCCAAGGTCGGGTTGACCCAAACACCCGACCCAAATTAAAAAAAAAAAAAGAAAGAGAAAAAAGAGAAAAAAGAGAAAAAAAGAAAAATGGGAAAAAAAAATCCAAAAATTAGGAAAAATTTCAAAAAATTATATTTTGAAAAAATAAATAGAAAGTAATGAATTTCTATGAAACATAAAATATTCAAATTTCGGACGAGCCTTTTTCGGGGTTTTACCTCGAAAAGTGCGAAATGGGCGAATTGACCTAAAAATTTAGAAATTGGTCTCGAATTCGATTTGACATAAATTGATACATTATTGAATGTTAGGGAACTAAGGGGAAAACTCAGGCATTTGGGGACGCATTTCGAATTGTCGAGGGATCAGATAGACTAGGACAAGCGTGTGAATTGTAAGTACAACTGTGAGAATTTTATATTTCATTTCATTCGCATTTATTGAGTTATTGGTTTATTGGCAGACATTGCTACTTGAAATCTCACATCATGTTGTTTTCGTATTTATTCATGGGTGAATATTGTGACATGATGTCTTGTGAATTGTTTCATTGACTCTGATTCCTACACTTGATGTCATTTTTGAAAAGATTGACGAAAATCATGTTAATGGAATAATTTGGATTTAATTGGACTTTTACTCGATTTCATTTGGGCTTTGTAGCCTATCTTGTTTTGAAATCCTAAAAGTTTGGAATTATTTGTCTTTAAAATTAAAGTACGGATTATCTAGTGTCAATTGCATGAGAGATGCGCGTTTCACGGGGGCATGGGTCTATCGATTCCAGCACTCATCATTACACTTGCGCAGCACACGAGTTATATGAGACTCAGGGTGGTCAGCAAGCATGAGATTGATATTGCGTAAGCGTAGAGCGCGCGCAGCTCCACTAGTTGTGTGAGATATGTTGAGCGCGACTCCATATAGTAGTGGGAAAGGTTAGGTGGTAAGTCTCACCGCCGACCGGACGTAGATCATCTCGACTTAGCTTGTGTCTGTCTCTACATCTTTAACTGTGGTATTTACTTGCATTACTTGTTTCAGCAATATATTTCACCACTTTATGCTTTTAAATACCATTCGTTATTTTGAAAATGTGGCATAAAATTATCCAATTAGTACTTAAATATCACTATACTCACCGTCAAGTTTGTGATGGTGGGTGTAAGTCCGTCGAGCAGCGCAGCAGACCAGGGAAGGAAAAGATCGGCGACTTTCTTTGAACAGTTCAGCGACTCTTCTCACTCATTTTGTATGTCTCGACTTTTATTGTATTATTATTGTCTATGTCATTTTGGGTTGTATATTGGGTTGAGTGAATAGTTTCATATATATACGTGCATGTGATGTTGTATTTTCCTAGTTTTCTACACTTAGAAGTTTTGGAGAATGAAAGCTTCCGCTTAACATGATAATGGAATTTGAATAAACTTTAAATTGATATATAGGGACGAAATGGTGACTAATACGTAATTAAGTCTGTTGTGGTTAGGATTAAGGCTTGATTACGAGATTAAGTCAGGCGATGCCATGTTTAGAAGTTAGGGTCGTAACACCTAACGTGGATGGATTCATTATAAAAGTATACAAATCTTGTTGGGGTGTTCTAAAAATAGATGTTATGAATGCTCTAAAAAAACTTCCGGTGGAATGGAGTAATAAGTGCTGCAACTAATAACACATGCATCTATTTGATCCGAAAAATGGGGCAAGCCTGCAAAGTCTCTAAGTATAGGCTCATCAGCTTGGTAAAATCTCTCTCAAAATCATTGCCAAGGTCCTAGCTACCCAATTGAGGGAGGTATTAAGTACAATTCTTGCTAAAGAACAAACAGCTTTTATTCCAGGCCACCAAATGTTAGATCTCGCTTTTATTGCGAATGAAGTTGTGGAAGAAGCACGCGTCAAATGTAAACAAGCATATGCAATGAAACTAGATTTTGCCAAAGCCTACGACCGAGTGGATTAAATTTTTTAAAATTTTTAAATGGTGGAAGTGGATTATGGGGTGTACCATGTATTTCATCCGTTAAATACTCTATTATTCTAAATGGGATACTAATGTGTAAAATTTTTAGTGAAAGGAGTCTACGACAAGGTGATCCGTTGTCCCCATCTTTTTTCATATTGGTTGCAGATATACTTGGGCGTATAATCGATGGGATTGATAATGGGGATAGAGGTTGGAAGAGTTAGGCTTAATATTATTACCTACCTACAATTTGTTGATGATTCTTTGTTGTTTGCTAATAGGGAAGATAATTTAGTCCAAGGGTTGATGAATACTGAAAGCATATTGTATGATATCGGGGCTTATGCTAAATATGAGCTAGTGTGCCACTGCAGGCATTAATGTTACCAATGTAGCTGTTGTACCCCACACGCTGCAAAGTTACGCAATTTTTTTCATCTTTTTCCCTTATTTTAGAAAATACATTTCATCTTTATTTTAAAAAAATACATTGTTTTTCGTCATTAACATACCACATTCTTTGATTATTATAAAATAAAGTCCTGTTTTTACAAAATAAAAAATTAGTGTTAAAGTTTCACTAAAATAATACAAAAGTTGCACTGTTTAAGTGTGATTGTTGGGGATGGTGTTCAATTGTGAGCTACACTGAATTTTTTTTTTTTAAGAAAATATTAGAGTGGCAACAATAATGTCACGCCATAAAGCATATTAGCTTATAAGCGCCTTTCATGTGACCTCGACCTGCGTGTTATGCATCGAGATTTGTATATGCTCGCATCTCTAGGTGCACATAGATGACTCTTGTGAGTCAATGTATCTTGGTATTTAATTTGCTATTGTCATTCAAACACTTTTCATTTTTTATTTCTAATGACGTTCATTTTTTTGTGAAACAGTGAATACCCTTGATGCAATTGTTTTTTTTTTTTTTTTTTTTTTTTTTTTTTTTCGGGTCAAGGCTTGATGCAGATTTAAAGGACTATTCATAGGGAAAGGACAGTACGAAGAACAATTATATATATATATATATTGAATACATAATTCATAAATTGATTATGACAGCTAAATTGACTATATCTAGTTTAACGTACCGTATTATTGATGTGCATTAGTATACAACCATTCAAATAGCGGGTTTTATTTTTTATTTTTATTTTATTTTTTGTTTTGAGTGGGATTCAAATTCACGATCGGCGAAATCTTACTTTTTCGACAAGCGGTGCCTCTACCATTTCAATAAAGATGTTTTGGCTGATAATCTATTTATTTTTGAAATAAATAGTTGATTATTGATGTGCATTAGTAAACAAATAATATGCTTTGGCTGATAATCTAACTGAGCAGTTAAACCCTTTCAAAAAAAAAAAAAACTGATTGAGTAGTTGATAATTGTTAAATGACATAAAAGGGCATATTATTTGTTAATTAATTAATTTTAAAATATACATGTATACTCATACAAGTAATATTATTATTTAATATTATATTACATATTAACATATTGATTAAAGAATTATATTTAATGAATAATTTGTTTATTCGAGTGGTAAATGACTCATGTTCTTTTAAGCATAATCTCGAGTTCGAGTCTTGTGAATGGAGAAAATTGAATTGAGATGATCACCCCTTGAAAGATACCCAAAAATACACTTAAGCGTGGATTAGTTGATATAGTTGGTGTTAGACACTATATACGTGTAAAACTAAAAAAAAAAAAATTGAAATACTTTGTACAAATGTGTGTGCGTGTATATATATACACATTAAAAAAAAAAACGTTAGCACTTTCCTCAAAAAAAAAAAAAAAAAAAAAGTTAACGCTAAATGGGCCCAAATACAAAAGGCCCAACTACGTACACTTACACAGCATGAATTGAAAAACATGCAATTAAGATAAATCGAAAATCTACAATTCAAATCGGCAATTATTAGGGGTAAAAATGAAGCAAAAAAATGTAATCAAGCATTTTGACTCTAAACTCTACCTTACCTAGCATTTTAAATTTTAGAATTTCATCTACCTTATTTTAAAATAAGCTTTCCAACTAAACACAATTTATTTATCGAAGTATATATATAAGCTAGCTGATAAGTTAATTTATCGTTGTCAAACATAGTCATACTTAAACTTTAGTGAAGTCTATAATTAATTAGGTACTAGCTAGCACACTTTGTTTAAAAATCAATATCAGTTACAGTTGGACCTAGCACGCTTTGTTTACTAAATAATAGTTGTTAGACATGGAAGTTCTCCAATATATTGTCTATCTCGATTGGATTATGTAATTGGAACGTACGGAATCGAATATTAGAAAGCCAAAGAGAAGATATTTCCCTAGCTATAAAGTACTTACATGAACATTAAGTTCAACTGTTCAAGTACATCTCGCCAACTTTAATTTTATAATAATATAATATATACTGATAATTCACAATTGATCTTTTGTTCATATAACATGAGAAAGATGTCCATCACACGTACACATAAATAGTAGAACATAATTAATTCTCAAAAAAAAAAAAAATAGTATATACCAAAAATTAAAAAAAAATTAAGAATAGTAGTACATGAATCGTTGAGGCATTCAATAAGCTCCGAGTTTGACTATTATATATTGAGTCAAAATAACTTTGAATATATGTATTTAGGATTTATAATTTAGGGTCGCTATGCTTCAAGTCTAAAAAAACTTCATATATTTTTGAATCAAGATTTTTGTTGAACTAACTTAAATATTAAGTGTTTCCTAAAAAAATTGTATATTAATTAGGTAGGTCCATAGTGTTTGAATAAAGTCTTGCATGCACATTGTAGACCAAAATCTTGATGGCCAATGATTTGGGTAACTCACAATAACTTGTGGCTATGATTGTATGTCCACTTTTCTTCACTTATATGTCACTATCGATCTATAAAGATAAAATAAAAGAATTGAAGAAAGAGAGATGACACATGATATATATGTTGGTTATGTTGTCCCAAATAATCAGAAGCCATTCTTTTGACCAAGGACTTGCTTTTTGATCTGAAAACAAATAACCAGGTGACCCGGAAAAAGCTTGGACTCAAATCATTTGAATGGTTGGATACATGGACCATATACATATATTAAGGTGCAATGAATTAATAATCTTAACCAATATATTTTAAGAACTTAACCAATATTTTAAGAAAAGAAAACAACAAATTATTAGACCATCATATATCATAAAAAGAAAAAAATATATATAAACATGGCTTGCATGTCAATGATGAAGATGTATACATGAACATAATTCTTTTAAATTTCTTTTATAAATCTATCTTTATTTCAAGCTTTTTATTTTAAATTCTTCTTTGGGACACAAATATTGTGATCCCAAATAATGTATAAGTCAAATATTTTCCTTTTTCTCTTTGTTCTTCTTTGTTTCATGCATGATCTCACTTGCGTTAAAGAGATTGCAACATATCAAGCCAGTATGCATGGACCCCAATGTGCACATGGGCGATCTTAATTTAGTTTCTCATCACCAAACATTTGGGGGTATGATTTTGATGAGTATATATCAGTCAGGTTATTCAACCATAAATAATCACACCATATCTAATATATACTTCTCACCAAACTGGTGCATGTACATCTAAACCTTATAAGTTTCGAGATATTTATATAATCAAGTAATAACTACACCTAGTCACCTACGTACATTGTACGCTATATAATAATTGGTTCTTTTTTCTTTTCTTTTTTTTCAAAACTACTTACTTGGTTCACTTTAATTAATTTATTCAATATGTACATTAATTATAATCAACTAAATCCACTAGTTGGATATGTCCTCATCAACTTCAAAAGAATTCGAGTCTCCCTACGGGCATGTTTTGAGAGCGAGTGGCCGTAGTTAATGAGCTAGCTACGTTTTAGCTAGCTCAATATTCATTAGATGTATATATAGTAGCTAGTATTGTTGGTTACACATAGATTTTGTGTGTGTTACGTAGTGATGGGGAGGATTGGTTGCTTTGCATGATTTTGATTTAATGGGGACCAAACAAATTAAAGTGACCAGTACATCGCTGTAAAGAGATCTACATATATATGTACACATATATGTATACACTCCCACTTAAGATGGAGTTGTATCCATGTAAAAGCTAAATGCAGGAGCACATTGTTGCTTTGCTAGCTTTTTTTGTGAAGTATCCAAAGCACACAAGGGATGTGATGCTGTTAACTTGAAGCCAATAAACAGGTCATGCATGGAGCCCAAACTCACTCTCTCTTCTTAATTTCATGGTTCAACATGCAAAGCGATGAAAGCTAACTTTCAAAAACTCCATGGTTTCCTCCCCCCCTTATCTTTGCCTTCCCTTTATCATGCACCAGTATATATCTCTATCATACACTCACATGATCATATCTCTCTATCTCACTCTTTGTCCCTCTATCTCGCTCTCATGCATGGTCATATTTACAAGAGCTGATGATGTAGGCCAACCTTAATATATTAGTTAGTTTACAAATGTGTGTGTGTGTGTGTGTGTGTGTGTGTATATGTGGTCAATATATTGGTCACGGTATCATGCATGTATGAATGTTTTGTATGAGTTATATATGTCAATTAGCTATGTAATTTTTTTCATTTCACCAAAAGCCTTTCTTGCAAGCTAAAGAATCTATATATAGTGTGCAACAAGTAGAAATATTGATCAAAACGAACAAAGAAAGAACGTCAAGATTTAGGTGTATACATATTTTAGAAAAATGATAATCTAACATGATCTACGAAACATACATTTTCTACATTACAATTGTATAGATTTGATTGGGATGTATGTTGCATGAATTATTATAAGGAAATCTACACTATTTTATAGCAGATGTATGTACCAAATCAAAAATGTTAAAAAATCATTTTTTTATATTTTTTTATATACCTCTAGCTTAACCACTTAACACTCTCACGGGTGTGGGGTTTCACTCCAAAAGGTCTCGACACTATTATATATGTCAAAATGAAGAATTATAGTGATTTTTTCAAATCGCCATCCATAGTGATTTTTCTTTTCGACAATTAAATCCAATTAATGGTCATTTTGAGAGCTACATTAATAACCGTTAAATATGCATATGCACAAAAAAAAAGCCTTTTAGTATGGTTTCTCCTTCGCGAGAAACCTAGCACCGACTTTTCTCCCTTCTCCCTCTCTAGCGTCGACTTTTGGGTCGTCGGCATGTTAGGTTTAGAGACACCGCAATGACACACTTTGTTAATCACTCTAATAAACTCGTTAATTACATTATGGGGTTAAGTCTAATTTATAGACTCACATAAAACATACTCTCAATCCAACTAGGAGACCCTAAATAGACTCATACTCTAACTCGAAGTCCTAATCAAACTCAAACATAAATCTAATTTAGATTACAACTCCAACATCCTCCCATAATCTAAATTACCTATCTGAATTTAAAAACAAAAAAACAAAACAAAACATCATCCCCCCATAATTCAGATTGGACAAACCCCAATCATAGCCTTTAACTTCATGAAAAACTCAATCTTCAATGCCTTGGTAAACAAATCTGCAACTTGATCCTCTGATCTACAATATACCAGCTCTATCTCTTTATTCGCCACCTGATCACATAGAAAGTGATATCGCATATCAATATGCTTACTCCAGCCATATGTAACTGGGTTTTTCGCTAAATTAATAGTCGAAACATTATCAACATAGATTGGTGTAGGGTAGTTACACTGAAAATGAATCTGAGATAATAATTTTCTCAACCAAATAGCCTGACATGCACTAGAGGCGGATGCAATGTACTCAACCTCACAAGTAGGCAATGCAACAATATATTGCTTCTTCAAAGACCACGAAAAAATTGTAGAACCATAATAAAAAACATAGCTAGAAGTACTTTTTCGATCATCCTGGTCTCCTCCCCAATCACTGTCAGAATAGCCAAACAAAGAACTATCCTATGAAGTGGTATAAAATAACCCATGATCAGTAGTACCTCGAATATAACGCGGAATTCTCTTTTCTGCAACCAAATGAGATTGTCGAGGGTGCTCCATGTATCTACTGATTAATCCAATGCCATAAAGAATATCAGGTCTAGTGCAAGTCAAGTATCTCAAACTCCCAACTACCTGCTTGAAATATGTCGAGTCAACTGGTGCATCCTGTCCTGTTTTGGACAACTTGGTACCAACCTCCACAGGTGTAGAAGCAAGATTATAGCTAGACATCTCAAATTTCTTCAAGATCTCAGCTGCATATCGTTTCTGACATATAAAAATGTCACCATCTTGTTGATTGACCTCAATGCCTAGGAAGTATGATATTACACCAACGTCCGTCATCTCAAACTCTCGCATCATTGCTGCCATAAAGTCTTTGATCATGTTGATGTCATTTCCAGTGAAAATTAAATCATCAACATGAAGACAAACTATCATTGCAGTACCAGTAGAAGCATCAATCTTCACATACAAAGCATGTTCATAAACACATTTTCCTAGTCCATAACCCTGAAAGAATTCATCAATCCTTTTATTCCAAGCTTGTGGTGCCTGTTTTAAGCCATAAAGTGCTTTATTCAGCTTATAAATTTTTTCTTCACTGCCCTCTTGAACATATCCCGTTGGCTACTTGACATAAACTACTTCATCTAAATAGTCGTTTAGAAAAGCTGATTTCACATTCATCTAGTGAAGTTTCCACCTTCTCTGGGCAGCAATGGCAATCAATAATTGAACTGTCTCAATGCGAGCAACTGGAGCAAACACTTCATGATAATCAAAGCCAGGCCTCTGCTCATAACCTTTAGCCACCAATCTAGCTTTGTAACGCTCCACGTCTCCATTGGGTTTCCTTTTTGTCTTGAAATCCATTTGACATCAATGGCTTTTTTACCTTGGGGAATATCAACAAGTTCCCAAGTGTCATTCTTCTTAATAGCCTCCATTTCGGAATTCATTAGAATCAACCCAACATCTATCTCGCACGACTTCATTAAAGCTAATAGGGTCTGAATCTGCAAACATGGCATAATGAATTAAATTGCCATTATCATCAACCGCAGCATCGAGGTAACCTGACAATCCTGAAGGCGAAGCCGGTAGCCTAGGATTCTTATGCGTTCTATCACTCGTACTTTGGAGTCTAATACTAGTATTAGTCGAAATAGTGCCCATGGTAAGAGAAATACTTGCTGAAGTAGAAGCCTCATCATTAAACTTGATTGCAGTAGATTGATCAATTCCCTTGCCTTTTATGTCCCAAATCCATGCATCTGCCTCATCAAACAATACATCTCTGTTGACAATTACGAGTTAGTGATCAGGTTGTATAATTTGTATGCTCCAATCAACCCTGGAACATAGCCAAGAACAATGACCTTCACGCCTTTGTCATCCAATTTCTTCCTATTAGCATCAGGAACATGAACACACGCAGTGGATCCAAACACTTTCAAGTGTCTTAAACCTAGCTTGTAACCACTCCAAGCCACTTCTGGAGTAAGATGAGACACGGCTGTTGTGAGAGACCTATTCAGTAAATTAACTAAACATATAATTGCTTCAATCCATAAAAGAATTAGGTAAACCTTTCGCTTTCAACATGCTACGAGTCATGTCCATAATAGTCATATTCTTTCTTTTTGCAACACCATCATGTTGCGGTGTATGTGGTGGAGTGATCTCATGTTTGATCCCATGATGATCACAAAAATCAAAAATATGGAGGACTTGTATTCACCACCGTCACATGTCCTTAAAATCTTGATGTAGCGTCCACTTTGTTTCTCCACATACGCATTGAACTTCTGAAAACAAGTAAACGCGTTTGACTTGTTCTTAAGAGAATACACCCAAATCTTCATGTTGTAGTCATCAATAAAAGTCAAGAAATATTTGCTCCCTCTAATGAAGTTGTCTGCATAAGACCACAAAGATCTGAGTGAACTAAGTTAATGAGATCTGGCACGCCACGGAATGTTGGAAGCGAATGACTATCTTTATTGCTTCCATAAAATACACCCTTCACAAAACTGCTCCGATGTCAAATAACAGGCAATCCTTTCACTAATCTCTTTTGAGTGAGCAACTTCAAACTTTTAAAGTTCAGATGATCATATCTCAAATGTCATAGCCATGACTCATTAGTAATGATAGATTGAAAACGTGGATAAGAGCGAGACTTAATCTCAATTTGAGATAACCGATCTTTAAAAGAGATTTAAAAATGGCAATTCCTCTATAGTCGAACATGGATAAATAGCCATCTTTCAAATTCATTGTGTACATTTTCTCTACGAGCTGCCCTAGACTCAATAGATTGTTTTTCATTGTAGGCACATAAAGAACATCAGAGATATACTGATGATCACCGTTCTTCAACTGAATTAGAACTTTTCCTCTTCCTTTGACAGGAAGTTTCCTATCATCAGAAAACTTGACCTCTATCTTCATTGACTCATCTAATTCTTCAAACAACTCTCTATTACCGTACATGTGGTTGGAGCATCCACTATCAAGATACCACGTGTAGTTTTGTGAACTTTCTTGGCTTGATGAAACCATAAAAAGTGTCTAGTTACAATCGTTGCCTTGGGCAAATGTTACATGTTCGGCAGATTTGGCATGTTGTTTATTGTTGTAGTCTCTGGCTATATGCCCAAACTTGCAACAGTTGTAACACTGAGTTTGATTTCTTTGTCGACCGCAACCTTGGTCTTATCCACAACCTTTATTTTTATCCCACCACTAATGATTATTATTCTGACATAGGGCTGATAATTTGGGTCATGAAACGTTTAACACGACACGACACGTGATAAACATGTCGTGGGTTTGGCATAAGTGGATGTGGGTCATAAACAGGTTAACCTGTTTATACACGGTTAATAAACAAGTCATTAACATGTTAAGCCGTGTGACTCGTTTATGACTCGCGTAATTATTTACATATAATTAATCAGTAATCACTCATATAAATACAAATTTTTTTATTTCCCTTCAACTCTTTTCAAAACCCTATCAAGTTATCAACTACCAGGGGCACCACTTCCACATCTTCGGCTCTTCTTCCACCTTGGGTCCTTGACGACGATGACGATGACGATGAGGAAGAGCAAGAGCTCCACTGTGACTCAACAAGGAAGAAGGAGATTGCCTCAGCTTCAACCTCAGGTAACAAAATCTCTCTCACCTCTCTCTCTCTCTCTCTCTCTCTCTCTCTCGACGATTCGACGACCATCTCCGTCTCAACTTTCGACCGTCTCCACTGTTGACTTTCACCCATCTCCGCCTCCGCTCATCCGCCCATCTCGCGCCTCTGCTCATCCGCCCATCTCCACCTCCGATCCCCCACACATCTTTCCCTCGCCCATCTTGTGGTTCGTCTTCCTCGGTCCCCCACCCATTATCGAAATATCATCATAACCAATATCGAATTTCTCCGTCGACACCTCCTCCCCCGCATCACCCCCAACTCTACCGCCGCCGCCGCTACCAAGAAATGCCTCAAAGCACCTCCTTACACGAAGACATAACTCCCCAATTAGTAGTCGACTCCTCCGACGATGACAACGATGACATCATCTCCATTCTCCACCCGGTCCTCCTCCACCACCGCCCCGCGCCACTCGAGATCCATGGTGATCGACACATTATACGGGCACCGACGCGGGCACCGACGCCTCGCCATCCAGCACTACCGCCACAACCCCCAACCTTTTTCCCTAACCCCCAACCTCACTCACAGTTTGAGGAGCTTATTACTGACAGTGAGCATCGCCATCACACCATTTTTTTGTGTTTTTTTTTTCCTACCAACATGTTTTTTAATTAGGGATTTAGGGTTTCATGAATTATTGTGAAAAAGAACTAGTGTACTACTTAATAATTTTAGGTATTGCTAGTTTGCTACATACTATGCTACATGATGCGGTTGTGTGTTGGTTTTTTTCCTAGATCTTCCCTTGCATTGCATCAAATTAGTAATGGTCAATGTAGATTGTAGACGCAAGATTTCTTTTTTTAGGTTTCAAAAATTTGATTTTGACTAATTTTTATAAATATTGTGTTTGTGTTGTTGATTTTAATGTGCTGCAGTTGGACAACATTCTTGATGAGATCAATGATGATGAGTTTGACACCAACACTATTGATGATATTGAACTTGAACATACTAATGATGATGATGATACTTGTGATAAAAATACAAATCTCCAGCGAAAGAGAAAGAAAACTTCTATTGTATGGCGTCATTTTGAAGAACTTCCAAAAGGCATAGATGGGAGGAAAAGGGCAAAGTGCAACTACTGTAAATTGGAGTACATCCGTGATAGTAGATTCTGCATAGGTAACTTGCAACGACACACTGCATCTTGTCTTAAAAGAAAGCATCATGATATTAGTCAGTTGTTCCTTTCACAAGATAGTGGTTCTATTTCTTTTGGTTCATCTAAATTTGATCCTGAAAGGTTTCGTGAGTTGTTAACGGAAGCGATAGTGATGCATGATTTGCCTTTTAACTTTGTTGATTATGAGGGCATAAAGAGGTTGTTTATTTATTTGTATAAAGATGTTCAACTTGTGACAAGAAATACTGCGAAAGCTGATATAATTAATAGGTATAAAAATGAGAAGGAAATGGTCAAGTCTTTGTTGGATAACGCTCCTGGGAGGATATCTTTTACTTCAGATTTATGGACTTCTTTGACCACTGATGGATATATGTGTTTGACATGCCATTTTATTGATAATAAATGGACTTTGCAAAAGAGAGTCTTAAGTTATACGTTCATGCCTCCTCCTCATTCAGGACTTGCATTGTCTACGAAAATTCATAATTTGTTGTGTGAATGGGGGCTTGAAGGGAGAGTTTTTAGTATCACATTAGACAATGCTTATACTAATGATCTTTCGGTTGACACTTTAAGAGATGAATTGAATCTTAAAGACTTACTTGTATGCAAAGGCGATCATTTTCATATGAGACGTTGTGCCCACATTCTTAACTTGATTGTTCAAGAAGGAATGAAAGAAGTTGATCCATCAATTGTCAAAATTCGAGAGAGTGTTAAATATGTGAAGGGATCTCAAGCACGAAAACAAAAGCTTCTTGAATGTGTTAGCTTGGTATCAAGTGGGAATAAAGGATTAAGTCAAGATGTGTCAACTAGGCGGAACTCAACTTATCTTATGTTGCAAAGTGTTATTCATCATCGTCGGGCATTCCAACACTTGGATTTAATTGATTCAAACTATAAATATTGTCCTTCAAAAGTGGAGTGGGAAAAAATAGAACAATTTTGTTCTTTTCTCAAATTGTTCTATGATTCCACATTAATGTTTTCTGGCACCAATGATCCTGCAACGAATTTGTATTTTCCTGTCGTATATTTGTGTTACATAGAATTGAAAAAATAAATAGAAGGGGATAATGAGCACTTGAAAGTTATGGCAAGTAAGATGTGGTTGAGATTTAAGAAGTATTGGTCTGAATTTTGTGCAACTTTGGCTATTGCATGTGTGTTGGATCCGCATTATATGATAACTTTTATCAACTTTGTCTAAACGAAGATTTATGGGGAAGGTTCTCTTGAATTTCATCGATTCAACACCAAGTTGCAAAGTTTATTTGAGGCTTACAAGTCATGCCCTTCTCTTCAACCTTCAAGTTCCAATGCATTAGGTAATGACCTTAATAATGTTAGGAATGATGACACCTTTGACACTATGGAAGCATTCAAGGTAAGAATCTTATTTTATTTATTTTATATAGTATGTTTTATCAATGTAGTAAGACCTAATTAATTTGATATTAGAGCTATATTGTTGTATTTCTTTTTAAAATGTTATTTGTTATGTGATTTAGGAATTTGATGAAATGTCATCCAACGAATTTAGATGCAATTCACTAAAGTGTCAATTGGAGCTTTACTTAGATGAACCAAAGATGCCAAGACATGTGAAGTTGGATATCCTTGACTTTTGGAAGTCAAATCAATTATGTTATCCTAATCTAACTTCAATGGCTCGAGATATATTGAGCATCCCGGTGTCTACTATCGCTTCAGAAGCTTCTTTCAGTGTTGGGGGACGTGTACTTGACCAATATCGATCTTCTCTTAAGCCGGAGAATACGGAAGCAATTATTTGCTTGCGAGATTGGATATGTGCAGGATTAGAAGGTTATATTATTTTTGACATTTTTACTGTTATTTATCTTTAGTATCTCAAGCTTTATAATTATTAATAAACTCCACTTTTTTATTTGTTGTAGGGCAAGATGGCAAGCCGAATTTGGAGAGTATTACAGAAGATGTAGTTAACTTGAGTGTGAGTGATGATCCACGGTCAACTACTTGCTCAAACTCTGTTGGAAACTAGAGAACTCGAAGCCTTTTTTGCTCATTAGCCTTAAATCTATCTCTTACTTCTATGTTAACTTCATATAACCTTGTAGTTGGGTTACTAAACTTGAACTTGACTATTTGAGAACTTGTATTTTTTATTTTTCCTTGTTAAACTTATATTTTGTCCATTTCTATGTGACAACATCGATATAACTTGGTAGATGGGTTTTTAATTTTATATTTTATGTTGTTTGTATTGATTTTGTAGTGAGATATCATTAATCTAGTAGCATGTTTAACAGGTTGATAAACAGGTACACAAACGAGTCGAGTTAAACATGTTAAACATGACATGTTTAATAAACGTGTTAAACGTGTCATAAACAGGTTACATGTTTATTAAACGTATCGTGTGTTGTGTTTGCAAATAGTGACTCGTTCAATAAACGTGTCGTGTACGTGTTTAGGATAATTGGGTCGTGACCCGTTTACGACACGACACGTTTACGACTCGCTGACACGAATTGCCAGCCCTATTCTGACCTCTGTCATTGTTGTTGACTTTATCACGACCTTTGAACCCATAATTCTTGTTTAGCTTCTGGATAATTGCAGTCTTCAATGTCTACTCAGTAGGCTTGACTTTTTCACCTTTGCATTGATTTGTTGCTCATGTGCTCGTAATAACCAATGATTTCTTCAACTGACTTGGTCCCATAATCTGTTCCGAACTCTATAATAGTAGCTACTACGTGGTCGAACTTCGTGGTCAATGTGCACAAAATCTTCTCGTTCACATCGAGATCAGTGACATCTTCGCCATTCATCTTTAACTGATTGACGATTGTCTGAACACGATTGATGTACTTTTCTATATCTTTAGAGTTATCCATCTCGATCAACCCGAATTGTCGCGTCAAAGTTTGCAACCAAACGTTTATGTTTCTAACGTGTCTCACGTTTCCTTTGATGTCTTTGCCAGTTGCACTTTCTCAAACGCCACATCATCAAGCGTTTGCAAAATAAAATAAAGTGTCTTTTGATCTTTCTTGCGAAGCTTATTTTGTGTCGAAGGTAGCGGTCTTCGAACCCATCTTCAACTACTGCGAGAAAGTCTTAAAAATTGAACAAGACTCTCATCTGAGTGCTCCATCTATCAAACTTCCTCCCATCGAATGCCGAAAGATTCAGTTGAACTTGACCATTCCTCGATGTCACCATAATTCACACCAAATAAGAAAATCAAAAATCTCAATTTCGATTTTAACCCTCTCGCACACACACTTTGAACAAATTATTCAAATTTCAATTTCTCTGTGAGCCCACAATCTTTCTTTTCAATAAAGACAAAAAGAAAAAGCTATGATTTAAAGAAGCTGGATGTTAAATAACTAAATAATTTCAAATCTTCTTATTCTTCACTCAATCAATTATGCACTGATTTCTCTCTGCCTTCTCCACCACGACTCTGCAAGTCGTTTTCTTCTTCAACGAATCTACTGCAACTCAATGGCACAACCCTCTTTATCCGTCGGTACATAACACACGACTTCGAACCTCTCAATTTATTTCTCCACTTGAGCTTTCTCTCCTCTCTTAAGAAAGCCCCTAATCAGTTGTTCAATTAAGAATAAACTCTCACAGATCTCAGGATCTCATTTTTGCTCGATACTATGTTAGGTTTAGAGACACCGCAATGACACACTTTGTTAATCACTCTAATAAACTCGTTAATTATATTATGTGGTTAAGTCTAATTTATAGACTCACATAAAACATACCCCCAATCCAACTAGGAGACCCTAAATAGACTCATACACTAACTCGAAGTCATAATCAAACTCAAACACAAATCTAATTTAGATTACAACTCCAACACTGCATTGACGCGGCCTGCTTCGGCGGTCACTGATGTCTCTGGGGCCCCTCTTATGTTATAGATGTCATCGATGGCTGGATCCTAATCAGATTCTTGTGGAGCTGAGTCATTCAACCATGACGTACTTTCGACGAGCACTAGTGATGGAGATACTCGTGGTGGAGAACTTCTTGGGGCGGTTCAAGATCTGATCAATCTTCTAGTTTTCTTCTTTTGGCGGGCAAGATTCTAGTGTGTTTTTTTTTAGTAAGGTTTGGTCCGTGCCTACCTACGGATGTTGTCCCTGTTATTGGGGTTGTTGTCTTGGTTGAGGGTTGTTGAGGTTGTTGTTTTCGTCCTAAGGGTGGGTCGCATCATTGTGCATGTGTGCATTGTGGGATTTAGTTCCGAGTTTTAGTGCAACGTAATATCTATGTGTAATAAATTGTCTTGCCTATTTGGGCTAGGGAACAACAACAACACACACACACACACACATATATATAGCCTCAGTGTCGAATTAATTTGGGTCAGCTACATAGATCGATCAGCACCCCCATTTTGTTTTTTTTTTTTTTAGAAGACGAATTTCAATTCCGAAAATTAAAATTCGCTATAGAAAATCATATTTTTCGCCGATTTTATTATCCTAAATTTACCCCTTAATTTATCCAAAATTAAGTCAATTAAAACATTTTTAATTAACCCGAGCCCACATCTAACTAATCATCTTATCTTAATCCAATTAGGACTTAAGATATTTGAATCCTAGCATATCACCAACAACAAAATTCTCCATATTTATCTCCTATCCAATAGGGATAATGAAATCGGTTTTGCTTATATCTCCTAATCTAATTTGTTATCTATCTTTATCAAATAGAAACTTCATAACATAATAGATATAACAAGATAAATAAATAATTTCGAAAATTAATTATTTGCAATTTCGGTCCTCATCCAAATAATCACAAACATGTAATTGAATCATGAACTACTATCCCAATCGAACCTAATGGTGTCATGGATCACAGAACACGAAACTCAATTCATTATAATTATTCGAATTAACCTAACATGGTTACTAGCATGTACGAAACTAATTTCAATTAAATCACGAATATATGTAACATATACACAAAACATGATAATAAATATGACAGAAAACTTATGTATATCACATATACATAAACTATTAACATGCTTTCAATCATATATCATGCATATATCAGAAGAAAACATGCAATGAATTTAATGGAATCGAACTCGAAGGCTCTGATACCACTGTTGTGTTTAGGGGTTCATACGCAGCGGAGATTTCAAAACAATTTTGACAAAACCCGAATAGGATCTGAATCTAATTCCATTAAAACGTTTAAACCAAGAAAACTTAATCATACCTCAGTCACAAAATACCTTTCTGAAGGTTGATCGATCTCTAAGGCGCTGCCAACGACGAACACCCTCTATCAGCAGTCCACACACGAACGACGGCCGAGACTCGAAGTGTTAGCTTCAAGAGAATACTAAACCTTTTTGTTTTTCTCCAAAACGATCCAGAGCGTACTAGAAAACCCTAAGTCGTTTCTAAAATGAAAATAGAGTTTCGGCCCCTAATCTTTCGTCTATGTGTTCTAACTTAAAGCGTCTATTTATACAACCCTTGTATAAAGATGATTAAGTAAATTACACATATACCCCTACTTAAAGAAGTATAAGTGTAATACACCACAAGGACGTTTCTATCATGAATTTTATCATATAAAATTCATTTTTCTGAATCATCTTAAAATCTCACAAAACCATTCTTAGTGTGCAACCCAATAGGCTCATACAACGTTGGTAGTGTACCAAAACACATTTTGGTATACAAGTCATAAGTGGCTTCTAGCAAGACATTATGACTACCCAAGTCGTACGAATATCATATCGATACAACCTAATCAATAGTGTATATTGTTGGATTTTGGGGTTCATACGCAGCGGAGATTTCCAAATAATTTTGACAAAAATCCCAATAGGATCCGAATCTAATTCCATTAAAACGTTTAAACCAAGAAAATTTAATCATACCTCGGTCGCAAAATACCTTTCTAAAGGTTGATCGATCTATAAGGCGCTGCCAACGACGAACGTCCTCTACCAGCAATCCACACACGAACGGCGGCCGAGATTAGAAGTGCTAGCTTCAAGAGAATACCAAACCTTTTCGTTTCTCTCCAAAACGATCCAGAGCGTACCAGAAAACCCTAAGTCGTTTCTAAAACGAAAATAGAGTTTTGGCCCTTAATCTTTCATACGTGTGTTCTAACTTAAAGCGTATATTTATACAACCCTTGTATATAGACGGTTAAGTAAATTACATATATACCCCTTCTTAAAGAAGTATAAGTGTAATACACCACAAGGACGTTTCTATCATGAGTTTTATCATATAAAATTCATTTTTCTGAACCATCTTAAAATCTCGCAAAACCATTCCTAGTGTGCGACCCAATAGGCTCATACAACGTTGGCAATATATCAAAACACATTTTGGTATACAAGTCATAAGCGGCCTCTATCAAGACATTATGACTACCCAAGTCGTACGAATATCAAATCGATACAACCTAATCAATAGTGTATATAACATCCTTTTGTCACACGATATCCTTTTGATCAAACAAAAGGCATGGAATTATCATCCAACATGTTCAATCGTACTAGTCTCGATCTCTAGGTAAACTGAAAACATCCAAGTGACATTGATCAATATCAATTCACTTAGACTAGGCCTTTTAACAGTCTAACACATCGAGGGATCCACTAAATATCTCTCTTTATATGAGAGGGACAAATTCTATCTCGATTACGCAACTTCATCACATTGCTCACACAGTAACCAATCACAACATTTATAATCGTCTGGTTAAAGACAACGTTTGATAGTGTCAAATCACTATGTTCCTAATGTTGAAGTCTCTGGTAATCTCAAGTCAGATGACTGAAAAATATACCTATCATGAGAAACAACTACGACTTAATCCATGTGATGTTCTCATAGCGGGTCGGTCTAGTACTTTGTTTCCTAACAAGTACTCGTGATCTTGATTCGTATCCCTATACGTATAATCATCATATGATCATCAATCAAGACTCATACTAGTTTTAATTCATTATAGTTCCCGGTATAATGATCGACTAGGGACATTTAGGATATTGCTGTAAATACTCATGGATCTTATTATAATGTAAACATGCAAATTAATTATAATGAACAACAAATAAAATCCTCTATTTTATTAACTAAAAGTATTCATAAAGACAGTTAATGGATTGACCTAGGGCACATGCCACAACATATATAACATCCTTTTGTCACACGATATCCTTTTGATCAAACATAAGGCATGGAATTGTCATCCAACATGTTCAATCGTACTAGTCTCGATCTCTAGGTAGACTGGAAACATCCATGTGACATTGATCAATATCAATTTACTTAGACTAGGCCTTTTAACAGTCTAACACATAGAGGGATCCACTGGATATCTCTATTTATATGAGAGGGACAAATTCTATCTTGATTACACAACTTCATCACATTGCTCACACAGTAACCAATCACAACCTTTATAATCGTCTGGTTAAAGACAACGTTTGATAGTGTCAAATCACTGTGTTTCTAATCTTGAAGTCTCTGGTAATCTCAAGTCAGAGGACTGAAAAATATACCTATCATGAGAAACAACTATGACTTAATCCATGTGATGTTCTCATAACGGGTCGGTTCAGTACTTTGTTCCCTAACAAGTACTCGTGATCTTGATCCGTATCCTTATACGTATAATCATCATATGATCATCAATCAAGACTCACGCTATTCTATATTCATTATAGTTCCCAGTATAATGATCGACTAAGGACATTTAGGATATTTCTATAAATACCCATGGATCTTATTATAATGTAAACATGCAAATTAATTATAATAATCAGCAAATGAAATCTTTTATTTTATTAACTAAAAGTATTCATAAAGACAGATAATGGATTGACCTAGGGCACATGCCCCAACACACACGACTTCGAACCTCTCAATTTATTTCTCCACTCGAGCTTTCTATCCTCTCTTAAGAAAGCCCCTAATCAGTTGTTCAATTAAGAATAAACTCTCACAGATCTCAGGATCTCATTTTTGCTCTGATACCATCTTAGGTTTAGAGACTCCGCAATGACACAGTTTGTTAATCACTCTAGTAAACTCGTTAATTATATTATGAGGTTAAGTCTAATTTATAAACTCATATAAAACATACCCCCAATCCAACTAGGAGGCCCTAAATAGACTCATACTCTAACTTGAAGTCATAATCAAACTCAAACACAAATTTAATTTAGATTACAACTCCAACACTGCATTGACGAGGCCTGCTTCGGCGGTCACTGATGTCTCTAGCGCCCTTCTTGTGTTGTAGATGTCATCGATGGCTGGATCTTAATCAGATTCTTGTGGAGCTGAGTCATTCAACCATGACGTACTTACGACGAGCGCTAGTGATGGAGATACTCGTGGTGGAGAACTTCTTGGGCGGTTCAAGATCCGATCAATCTTTTAGTTTTCTTCTTTTGGCGGGCAAGATTCTAGTGTGTTTTTTTAGTAAGGTTTGGTTCGTGCCTACCTACGGATGTTGTCCCTGTTATTGGGGTTGTTGTCTTGGTTGAGGGTTGTTGTTTTATTCCTAAGGGTGGGTCGCATCATTGTGCATGTGTGCATTGTGGAATTTAGTTCCAAGTTTTAGTGCGACTTAATATCTATGTGTAATAAATTGTCTTGCCTATTTGGGCTAGGGAACAACAACACACACACACACTCACACATATTGCCTCAGTGTCAAATTAATTTGGGTCAGCTACATAGATCGATTAGGCTCTTTCAATGTGCTTAATCGATTTAGTGCAACATCAATTAATACAATCTATTTAACCAAAAACAAAATGTGCATGTGCACAAGTATTAAGAAGCTATATTATTTGTGGTCAAAAAATCATTTATTGATGATAATTTTTCTCAATCATAACGATAGAATCACCCATATATAATACTACCGTCTCTCCTTTTCCTTTTTTTTTTTTAAGTTGAGGACTATCATTTTGAAAATGTATTGCAAATTAAATGTATAATGAAACTAAAACAAAATTTGAAAAGTTGGCATCAATATTAATAAATTATATATAATATATTTTTTATAGAAACTATGTATAAGATAGGAGTCTTCGATATTACACAATATTAATATATATAATCTAGATATTCAATGTTTGCACCTTAAAATGTCTTGTTGGTAATTGATGGATTGCGCTTGTGTTCTTGTCTCCAAATAAGGCCGCATAAAAGGACATTCCACAGAAATTATTCAGACAGTTGCACACAAGTATCAATTATCATTTCAACTTTTGTGAACATATGTAATTATATCTTAATTTATACTCTTGATGAGCAAAAAGATCAAATAGATCAGAAATCATTATTAATTAAAAAACATTTTATATAAAAATAATAAATATAGATATACCAATTTATAAAAAATAATAATAAAGTAAAATAAAAGTGACCCGGATATTCCACCTAACTTGATCTAGTTCAATCCGCATTAAGTAAATTGAATCACATTGAATCAACGATAAAAATTGAACCACATTGGATTAATCATCGTTTTAGTTAACCAAAGAAGTTTTTTTTTTGGGAGAGTCGTGAGTATCTGAACTTTTTTCAGCCTCACCTTACTTTGGTCCCTACATTCCTAAGGAAACTAATCGAGCGCCCATGCCAATGTACTCTCGAGAAATAAGAGATGCAAATATATGTAGCTAATAAGAATGAATTCACACAATCTTCGTCTTAATTAGAATTATGATGTCATCTCTTTGCTACTGCAACCTGCCCATTAACTGATATTTTACAATTATTTAAAAAACAAATTGGATGGTGTATAATTCATTAGATAGTATTTAATGTTGGGTCAAAAAAAGATAGGGATTAATGTCCAAAACGAAGAGATCAGATGTAAAACAACAAGCATTGGTTGCCCCAATGGGACAATGCCCTCAATCCTACTTAGGCTTACCAATGGGAGATTCACCAAGAAAAATGGTTTTTAGGACCCAGTCTTGAAGAAGATTAATAGAAGATTGGAGGGATGGAAAAAAGGATATCTATCGAGAGGGGAACGTTTGGTTTTACTCAAGTCTGTGCTTATGGCTCTACCCACATTTTATCTATCACTGTTCAAAATCCCAAAGAATGTAGTGTAGAAAATGGAGAACTTAATGAGAGATTTCCTATGTCAAAAGATGGGAAGTGAGAAGGCATCACATCTAATAGTTTGGGATGAATGTCGTAAACCTCAAGAGTTTGGGGGACTGGGGCTTGATCATTTGACAATGAAGAATAGATCTTTTGTACATATATTTGCTATATAATGGTGTAGATATATATTGTCTGGATGTGTAGACCGAATAATCCCACGTCGATTAAGTGTGACTTAATAAAGAAGAACTTGTTGTAAATTAAGTTGAAACTTGCTAAGAACTAGAGAAGGAAAATAGAAGACTAAGAACTTCTACTACTACAAACTACTACTACAAAGGAGAAGAGAAGAAATAAGATAGTTGGAATGAGAAGTTTTCATTGAACTTGATATGTTTTTACAATGAGGTTGGCACCCTTTATATAGGTCATTTGGTGATGATGATAAATGTACTTTATACAATGTGTACAAGTAACACATACACCTCATGTCACACAACACATTACAAGTAATTTGACAATACATGGAAGAGTTGATGTACATTGGAAATAGTTACAAGTAACATTACAATACATAGACAAGTGGAGGTACTATTAAGTAAGAAATACAAGTTATATGACTACACAATATGTTGGTGTACATGTATGGTCATCCATATTCCACAACACTCCCCCTTGGATGACACTTGCTTAGAGATTGTGCCTCGTTAAAACTTCAACTAAGAAAAACCATGTGGGAAAAATATAGTAAAAGAAAAAAGTACACTATTCTCATAAATATTAAGATGGGTATAATATTGTTAAGATTGCCTCATTAAAAACCTTGCTAGGAAAACCCAATGGGATAAAATCATAGCTAAGGGAAAAATAGTACAATACACTAATCAATAACTCATTCTCATGTGAACATGGGTGAAACTTGTCAGTTTCTTTCCTTGCAATGTCTTTAAGTTTACGCAAGCCAATACCATATGTAAGTCTTTTAAATGTCGTAGTCGGTAAGGCCTTTGTGAATAAATCAACGAGATTATCACTCGATCGGATTTGTTTGACATCAATTTCACCAGTCTTCTGAAGCTCATGCGCATAAAAGAATTTTGGTGAAATATGTTTTGTTATGTCCCCTTTTATGAATCCTTCACTTAATTGTGCAATACATGCTGCATTATCTTCATATAATATGGTTGGAGAATCTTTTATTGAAGGCAATCCACATGATTCTTGAATATGTTCAATCATGTTTCTCAACCATACACATTCACGATTTGCTTCATGAATTGCAAGTACTTCAGAATGATTGGAAGAAGTAGCAACCATAATTTGTTTTACTGACTTCCATGATACAACAATATTACCATAAGTGAATACATATCCCATTTGAGAATGGTCCTTGTGGGGATCAAATAAAAATCCAACATCAGCATAACCTTGGAGATTTATTTTTACTCATCTCGAGTAAAATAAACCCATGTCACTTGTTCCTCGAACATATCAAAAAATATGTTTAACATCATTCCAATGTCTTCGAGTTGGTGAAGAGTTGTATCTTGCAAGTAGGTTGACAGCAAAAGCAATGTCAGGTCTTGTACAATTTGCAAGATACATAAGTGCACTAATTGCACTTAAACATGGTACCTCCGGACCAATTAGCTCTTCATCACTTTCATGAGGTCGAAATGGATCCTTATCCACTTCAAGTGATCTGACAACCATTGGATAGCTCAATGGATGTGTCTTGTCCATATAAAATATTTTTAATATTTTTTCAATATAATTTGATTGATGGACAAGTACTCCATTTGAAAAATGTTCAATTTGCAAACCAAAACAAAGTCTTGTTTTTCCAAGTTCTTTCATCTCAAATTCCTTTTTCAAGTATTCAGATTTTCTAACGATGTCGTCGTGGTTTCCCACTATATTTAAATCATCAACATATACAGCAATAATCACAAATCCTATTGATGATCTTTTAATGAAGACACATGGGCAAAGCGGATTATTAACATATCCTTCTTTCAGTAAATAATCACTAAGACGTTTGTACCACATTCGTTCGGATTGTTTCAATCCGTACAAAGACCTTTGTAATTTTATAGAATGCATGTTATGAGGTTTTGATTTTATTTCATCATATATTACAAATCCATCCGGGATTTTCATATATATCTCACTGTCTAGGGATCCTTACAAATATAATATAACGACATCCATTAAATGCATATCAAGCCCTTCAGAAACTGCAAGGCTTATCAAGAACCGAAATATAATTGCATTTATAACAGGAGAGTATGTTTCCTCATAATCGATTTCAGGTCTTTGTGAGAAACCTTGAGCTACAAGTCTTGCTTTGTACCTTGTAACTTCATTTTTTTCATTTCTCTTTCGTACAAATACCTATTTATATCCAACAGGTTTTACGTCATCTGGCGTTTGGACAATCAGTCCAAAAACCTCTCGTTTCCTTAACGAGTTTAGCTATGCTTGGATAGCATCTTGCCATTTTTGCCAATCAGGTCTTTTTCGACATTCATCCACTGATCGTGGTTCTGGATCATCATCATTTTCACATATTTCAAATGACACATTGAAAGCAAATATATCATCATGAACAATTTCATTTCGATCCCAAATCTTACCGGAGTTTAAATAATTTATTGAGATTTCATTATTTTCATCTTTTTCCTCTTTTTCTAGAGGAAGTTGTTCCTCGTCAGAATTAACTTGTTATGACAAACCCTTATCAAAGGATTCTTGTGCTTTCTCATGAGTATTTTGATTTGTATTTATTTTTACTCCCGTTTTCCTCTTTCGAGGAATTGTATCCTTTGAACCAACCGGTCTTCCACGCTTTAAGCGTTTCATTGGTTCTTGTGCATTTTGTTGCACAGATACATCAATTCTTGCAGAAGCATTTACAGCTGAAATATGTGATTTTGTCACTTGTTTAGCATCATTAAATGCATCAGGTAATTAATTTGCGATTTGTTTCAAATGAATGATCTTTTGAACTTCAAGTTCATACTGATTTGTGCGTAGATCATAATGTGATAAAGTTGATGCATTCCAAGCAATTTCGCATCATTCCTTTTGAATTGGTTTCTTATCTCCCCTTAATGGTGGGAAAATTGTTTCATCAAAGTGAGAATCAGCAAAACGTGCAGTAAATAAATCCCTTGTTAAGGGCTCAAGGTATCTTATAATGGACGATGAGTTATCCAACATAAATCTCAAGTTTTCGTTGTAGACTCATCTTAGTTCTATTGGGAGGTGGTATATGAACATACACTGCAAAACCAAAAATTCTCAAGTGTGAAATATTTGGTTGTTGACCTAAAATGAGTTGCATTGGGGAATGTTCATCGTATGCAGTAGGCCTATAACGAATGATAGATGTTGCATGAAGGACTGCATGTCCCCCAAACTGAAGTTGATAACTTAGTTATCATGATTAAAGGTCTGACAATTAATTGAATGCGTTTGATTAGAGATTCTGCCAAACCATTCTGGGTATGCACATGTGGAACAGAATGTTCAATGGTAATTCCTATAGACATGCAATAATTTTTAAATGGTTGAGATTGAAATTCTCCAATATTATCAAGACGGATGTTCTTAATTGGGTTGTCAGGGAATTGTGCTCTTAACTTAATGATTTATGGTAAAAGTCTAGCAAATGCAGCATTGCGAGTTGAAAGCAAACAAACATGTGACCACCTAGTTGATGCATCTATCAAAATCATGAAATATCTAAATGGTCCACAGTGAGGATGAATAGGTCCAAATATGTCTCCCTGAATGCGTTCTAAGAAAACCGGGGATTTCACAACAATTTTACTTGAGGATGGTTTAACTATCAATTTACCTTGAGAACAACTAGCACAATTATAATCACCAGCTGAAAATATTTTGTGACTCCTTAAAGGATGTCCATGCAAATTATTAATTATTCTTCGCATCATTGATGATCCTGGATGAACAAGCCGGTCATGCCATAAAATAAATGTCTTTAGATCATTCATTTTCTTATTTAAGACGACATTCGTTTCGACATGCCTTATATAAGTAAAATATAATCTGGAGGATAAAGGTGGGAATTTTTCTAACACTTCTTTTTTTCCATTTGAAACCAATATGACATAGAGAAATTCTCTATTATTTTCGTTCATGGTTTCAATGTGATATCTATTTTGTTGAATATCTTTAAAGATGAGTAAATTTCTTCTGAATTTCTCAGAGTATAAGGCATTGTCAACATGAATTGTTGTTCCCCCAAGCAACATAATATTTGCTCTTCCAGAGCCATTAATCAAATTGGAGATGCTAGATATTGTTTGAACATTAGCCTCAGATAAGTTCAAATTGGAGAAATATTCTCTGTTTTTAAGGATTATGTGCGTTGTAGCACAATTAACAAGACATATATCGCTCTTATTTGATTCATGATTTGAATACATGATTTGTTGATCCATCTGGACAAACAATGTTTGGCAATTTAGAAAATAGTCATATTTTATTGATAAAATTCATAATATTTTGCCTTTGATTTTGAATGCATAGTAAAGGTCACAAAAATATTCGAGTATATATATGACAATATTTAGGCAAAATAGCCTTTCATATATGACCAAAAAAAATGTCACAATTATGAGCGCTAATTGTCAATAATTATTTGCCCTTTGTAGTGGTGCGCCATTTTTATTCCAATTTTTGGTGGAATTGTCAATACGACATTTACCTGATATTTTCACCTTTTTCACGTCCATAAATTTCTTATTGTGATCATGATCATTATATGCAACATATGTTTCTTAATTTGAAGTTGAACTAATTGGACGGAGCGATATTATATTTATAATATTTCATTATTTTACTCAGCTACCATGAGACAAGAAATCAATCCTTAATATTTATTGGATTGATGTGTGCACTTGATATTTGTTGTAGCAATAAATTGAGGCGAGCCACGTGACCTTATTTTTATTGTCTCATCAGCCATATTTCCACGTAGCCTCAACGTAGAGGTAATTAAAATTGTGAAATTATAATTAATATTTGACTAATTAAGTTTTGTAGCTTGAGACTCAACCGCTCATTTTGAGCTTTTGGAGTATTACCTTTTTTGGTATTTATATATTTATAATTCCATAGGGTAAAAAGATATATGAAATATTCACTTTTCAAATCTCTAAAGAGATATTGACAAATGATTGTGTACAATATACAGCCTTGCATAGATGCAAGCTTTATTCATAATTTGTAATGTCTAATTATCATGACAAGAATTATAATAAGGTAACAAATTCAACTATGGTTGATTAATATTTTGAAAGTAAATATAATATAAAATAATTTTCTCTTTTTTTTATGTAAAAAAAAATATAACATATGATTAAGTATATGTTCACAACTTGATTCATTAATAATCAAATGTATTATTTGTATGAGTTAGTGGGACAACCTCCAGGTTGGGTGGCGAGACAAAGTCTGCTTAATACCATGCCTCCTCGAACGGGATAACCCGTCTCCCTTTCAATGTTTAGCTATATCGGGGACAAGGCTTACCCACTATCAACTCAAACTCATAGCATTATTTGTATTATAAAATCAAAAATATAACAATAACTAATCGTTTGTAGTTTTAAGAGAAAACTAGTTATGTCACATATTGACTTTTGATTTCTGATGTAGAAGATCGTATAAAACGCAACTACAGAGCATACTTTCGCAATCGGTGACATTATAATGTATAGAATATAAATAAAGTATGCATATAGAAGTGATGCATGTAATAAAAGGAAGCAACCATGATAATATATAAATAAATTGAACTTATTTAAATAACAAAAGTTATACCTTCCTTAACAAGCCTTCTTGAACTTCAAGATCTCCTTAATGCTAGAGCAAGCTCGTGTTGATAACGTGTTGTAAATTAAGTTGGAACTTGCTAAGAACTAGAGAAAGAAAATAGAAGACTAAGAACTTCTACTACTACAAACTACTACTACAAAGGAGAAGAGAAGAAATGAGATAGTTGGAATGAGAAGTTTCCATTCAACTTGGTGTGTGTTTACAATGAGGTTGACACCCTTTATATAGGTCATTTGGTGATGATGATAAATATACTTTATACAATGTGTACAAGTAACACATACACCCCATGTCATACAACACATTACAAGTAATTTGACAATACATGGAAGAGTTGGTGTACATTGGAAATGGTTACAAGTAACATGACAATATATAGACAAGTAGATGTACTATTAAGTGAGAAATACAAATTACATGACTACACAATATGTTGGTGTACATATATGGTCATCCATATTCCACAACAGTATAGGGCTGGCAAAATGTGCCCGGTCCCGTTTGGCCCGTTTAAAACGGGACCGGGCAATATTTTTTTGACAAACATACGGGTCCGGAAAATATTTTATGTCCGTTTAAAAATACGGGATCGGGTCTGGGCAAAATTTTTAAAAAAATGGGTACCCGTTTAGTGATTAATTTGAAGGGCATATAGGTAATTTCACTGTGAAATTAAACCTAATTTCACTCTCACTGCCTCACTGGTTCACACTTCACACTTCACACAATTTCACACCGTCTCCCTCACCATCTCACCGTCTCATCTCCCTCACCATCTCACCATCTCCCTCACCATCTCACCGTCTCCCGTCTCCTCACCATCTCACCATCTCCTCACCAAACCCTCGCGGCTCGTCTCTCCTCACCAATCGACTCTCTCTCGCGGCTCTTCCTCTCCCACCATCGCCATCGCCGCCATCGACTCTCTCTCGCGGCTCTTCCTCTCTCACCAAACCCTCGCGCGCTCTGCTTCTCCCACCATCGCCATCGCCGCCATCGGCTCTCTCTCCAAACCCTGCGCGGCTTCGCTTCTCTCCTACCATCGCCATCGCCGCCATTGACGCCATCGACTCTCTCTCACCAAACCTCGCGGCTTTGCCTCTCCCACCATTGCCATCGCCGCCATCGACTCTCTCTCACCAAACCTCGCGCTCGCTTTCTCCCACCATCGCCATCGCCGCCATCGACTCTCTCTCACCAAACCCTACGGCTCGCTTCTCCCACTATCGCCATCGCCGCCACCATCCGCGCCGCCGCTCTCGCCCGTCTCGCGCTCGCCGCCGCCGCAGCCGCGGCTCCGGCGCTCACCGCTCACCGTGCCGTCGGCGGTAGGCCGTCACCCTCTTCCTCCGCCTTCTCGCTCGCCGGTCGCCACCGCGCCGCTTTCTCCTCTCGCTTCGTTTGGGCGTCGGCGATCGTGTCTCGAGCTCCACTCCGCAAAGATCGCAGCCGCAGCAGCACGGCCAGTGGGCGTCGCACCTTCGCCGGTCCGTGCTCTCAATGTAAAAAAAAAAAAACGGACGGGAGCCGTATGTTTGTAAAACATACGGGACTGGACAAAAAAAAAAGTGTCCGTTTTAAAAACGGGACCGGGTCCGGACACTAAATTTAATCATTATAAAAATAGGTGTTCAGTCCCGTTTTCGTCCGTTCTCGTATTTTTGCCAGCCCTACAACAGTACTTATGTAGTTATATATATATATATATACCTAAATAGTACCGATGACTCTTAACGTAAAATCCCACACCTGTGAATTAAACGTGGCTAAGGTGAGACAATATCAGTCCTGATGAGATTCACGGACTCGCAGAAAAAGGCAAGGGCGGGCCCAACTATGTATATGCTATATGAAATAGCTGCCACCAAACGGCCAACCTGAACCATATATATGGCTAGAAAAGGACAAGCCGGAACCAACAAAGCTTACCAAACCTTTAAGGCACCTTGGTGCGGTGCCGTGAGATTGATCACAATTTTTTTTAAGAAGTTTTTCAATAAATTGGCTGAATTTGAAAATATATTTCTTTGTTCTGGCTTGAATAATTAAATTAAAACCAATCAAATCTTTAAAACTGTTTTTGACTTAGAACCCAAAATATATAATTAAGCAATTCCGGGCCAAGATAAAAGTGCCTACCTAGCTATATAGCTATATATCACAACCTTAAAGCCCACGTCAATTGCCTAATTAAGCTTATGATTATGCTTAATTAATTATAGATGTATCTTATAAAAAAAAGCCCACAATATACTATGGATTTGTTTGATACCATAATTGGTTTTTTTAGGAGAAATTTAATTAATTATTCATGGCTCATTACAAGGTCAAGACCGGACATAAAATCAAATGCATTGATTCGTTAATCCTATTTGTTCAAATAAACCGCCATTAATTTGGTTGTAAATATGAAATTGAAAGAGTTTGACAATCAGGAATTGCACTCTATAATGTTGAAACTCATGATAATACACAAAACTGCTATAACCATAAAACGAATAACAAAACTTCCCAACAAGGAGAAAACAATCAATCAAAGACTTCTAACTATGGAAGAAAACTAACTATAAAATAAAACTAAAGACAAAATCAATCCATTGTCGCACAAATCTACACAACACTTTGATGATGATACACTGCAATAAGGATGGACCAATTTCTACAAATCCGATTAGATCTTTTGGTTATTGTATGAACAAAATGCAAAATGGATTTGATTGGAACCACTGCCAATCGAAGAGAGGACAGGTGATAGTTCAAAAACAAAAACACAAAAGTGAGTCAAAAAAAAAAATTTTAGGGTTTTGAAAAAAAAAAAAAGATGTTGATGAAACTTCCGTAATTGCTTATTAGTTATGTTTTACTTCCGTAGAAAAGTAGGTACAAAAACAAATAACAAATAAACCGATGCATGAGAAATTTATAACTCTTTTATAAGTTTAAGCGAGATGGACAACCAATCACGAAAAACATTAAATTAATGCAATCTTAAATTTCACTAGTCTTTTCAATTTCAATCTAAAGTGATCAAAGCAGGTCAAATCAGGCATTGTCTAGCCTTACTCATTCTTCATGGGCTTGGGCTGGTCGGGCGTGCCTCGCGAGCCAATGAACAAGTCTACGTAGGTCCTAACCTTAACTTTCAAAGTAATTTGTAAAACTAGTTTTAATTAGATCTAACCCAAATTAATTAACAGACCCCTAAGAGGCCCTTGAATTAATTTGGCTAGCTAGCTAGCTAGCTGCGGTTGCTGTGAATCTCCAACACGGTACTTACACGGCACAACACAAGCACAAAGCATGCAAGATAGTACGTACATAGAAGTGGAATTGAAGGTTTTGGGCACTATCGATGGTGCCACCCAGACCCAACCACAACCTTCCCTCCATAAAACATGCCTCTCAAGTCCCCATCGTGCCCTCTCAATCCGGGACCCTCCTCATGACCTCACGCCACGTGGCGCAATCTAACCGGTTCACCACCCATGTGGACCCTCCCCACTCTCTCTCACTTGGCTTCATCAATCCCAATAAAAACCAACTAATTAAGCCTCCTGTTTCTCACACACACACACATACACACCAGTACTAGCTAGTCTCATTTGTTAACTGTTTTTGTTGTTGTTGAGGAAATGAAGGTCAGGTTTTGATCAGTTGTGTGTGATCATACATTTCTCTCTACCTCTCTAAATGTTGCTCATTAATTAATTAATTTTGGTTTAATTCGTTTGCAGATCTTCAACTGGGTGCACCGCAAGTTCCACCATGGCCGCAACTCTAATGGCTACATTCTCTCTCACAAAAATGGTATGCACACCATTAATTATTCATGCATGTACAATTTTTTTAAAAAAAAAAAAAAAATTATCAATCTTGATTAGTGTGTTTCAATTATATAATCACAAACAATCATCTTATATTTGCATTTATGTGTGTGTCTTCATCTTTCAACTCATAATCTTATATGATTCTTTTCAATTCATCTTTTGTAGAACATAAGAAGGATGCCATATATGTTTGATCATATGATATTTTTTTGGTGATTTGATTAAATGATATATTTTAGAGGGAAAAAAATAATCATATGATTTTTTTTTGAATTCGAACATCATATGATACATTAAAAATTAGCAAATGTATTAAATGGAGCGAAATAGAAATATTAAATTTATGTACTTGATTTGAACTAATTTGAGACTAAAATATTTGGTTTGGTTATTGTTATAGTAGATGATTATTTTTTGGCTTGTTAAAATGGTCAAATGTATTGAGTTGTGCGGGGAAAAATATTTTAAATTTAATTATATAGCCGATCCGAATTAATTTAAAACTTAAAAGGAGTTTTTTGTTGTAGTTGTGGATGCTTTGGCCTGTTACGATGAGAAGAAATCCGAAACTGTTATGAATGAGGCCGACACAGAGGCATTGCTACTCGATCAAGTGACTGATTTTATTGATGTATGGAAAGATGGAATTCTCGCGATCGGCACATTGGGATTCGATCCGCTAAAGCCTACATCCAATGATCAATTCAATTACTTCGAAGAAGAACGAGACGGCGACAACGATGAGGATGATGAAGAACAAGAAGATCAAGAAGTGTGTAGAGGGATCAAAGATCACAAGGAAGGAGAGTTGATGAATCCATTGGTGGTGAAGGCATTTAAGAGGGAGATAGAGAAGGTGTTGTTGTGCCCAAGCAATGCTGATATAGGTGTTACAAAGTGTGATATGGTAAGAATCTCGGTCGACGAGACCGATATGCCGCTCCTACCTTTCTTTGAGTCGCCGGAGTTGAAGTTTGAGGTCGAGGAGAAGGAGAAGAACAACAAGAAGAGAATGACACTCGCGGACTTGTTCTCCGCGGAGCCAATGTGGATGGAAAGGTTAATTCTATCGGCGCAACCGCCGCGAACTCCGATAAGAAGGCGGGGTGTCATTCGAAAAATGGGACCTCCTTTGCTAAGAAGCTCATGCCTCGAAAGGGATCGGAGGAGTCTCGTCCTGTTAAAAAACTACAAAAAGTAAGTTCAATTCATTTTTTTCTTCTTTTTATTTTTTGGTTGAACATTTATTTGTTCTTGAAATGATTGTTATATATATATATATCACATATTGATTTTCTCGAATGATGTCCTTGTGCATGATTCGAGAAAGATCAACGGTATATATACTTGTGAATATATAATTAATTCATTTTTGAAACAAATACTGGCCTACTCAAAATCATACAAGTATCGCTAGCTAGGGTGAGATGTGTTTCGCATGGAAGAGTCGGGACTATATAAAAAATAACGTTAAGGAATATTTGAAAAATGAAGTCATGGATAAATACAATAAGATGAATACATGTAACATGCATGGACATATATTGGTGGAGCTTTTGGTGATAGATGGTGTAATTAATTATTGGCCGCGGCAAATCCTTTTATTGGCCAAAAAGCAGTAATTAGTAATGTGGATTGATGTTTAAAATCTCTTTCGGTTGCTTTTTGTTGAATTGAAAAAGTGAATTGTGTTCAACGCGAGGTAACATTTTATGTCAATCATCAGTCATGTTCACCAATTAATAATATAAATAGAGGACAATAATTCCACTCTGATAAATGAAAAATGTCTACCTTATGTCCAAAGCAATTAATCAATCGGATGGCTAGTTTGTCAAAGCATGTTTGGTGATGAGATGATGAAGCGTCACTTTTCAAAAGCAAGGTTTAGATAAGTTGTGGATTCGACTCCTGACTTCTGCTAAAGTCAAAACCAGCTAACTATTTTTTTAGCTATTTTTTTTTCTTATGGCAGGTTATATAGTTCTTCTATTTTCACATTTTCTTTAAAAAGAATTAGGTGTAGATTTTATTTTATTTTTAATTTATACCGATTTTTAATTTATTTATTTTGTGTGCAAAATACTATTTGACTTCTAAAGTTAATCGATTAATTAATTAGTTCGAATTGTCATTCCGTAATGCATACATAATATGGTCATTAAGTCTTTTATCGTGGTTTTTTTTTAGCTAGAATTTAAATTTTAAATTTTAAGTGAAGGTCATTGCGTATCAATCACAGCTAGACTTAAATGTTCATTTATTTTATCAATTTGTTTGAAAAAATGTTTATGTTTGTTCTATAATTGCATGTTATATGGCATGGTCCTTAAAAAATAAACATTACCAACCACAAATTGACAAAAGCCATTATTAGCTAAATATTTGGTCCTTACTTTATGACAACATTATATTTTCTAATGTGATATATGATTTTATGTTTTATCAGATGATAACAAAGATGCTGAAGAAGAAAATTCACCCTGAACTTGAAGGAAAAGCAGTTCAAGCCAAAGAAGGATCAAGTGGACCATCAAACACAGTAGTGCCATCAGAAGGTTGCCCACACAAGGCAACCAATGGGAACGGGACCATGGAATCAGTCTCTCTGCTCGGTAATTTTAGTTAAAAATTACATTAATCGTGATGACACAATACATTTAATAAAATAGGATAGGATATAGAATTAATTATCTTGGTAAAAACTCACATTGATTTGCTATAATCCTCATTATTCATTAAAATCTCAACCATTAATTAATTGATGGATTGTTAGCATGCCTTGCTTGTAAAAACTCCATCTAACATATCGATCCAGTGATTGATCTCAAGAAAAAAATTACCATGGTAATTTCAAAGTGGAATTGTCACATTCGCTCTTAACTTTTTCTCTGTAAAGGCTGGATACTTTTTCCCGCATCTTTTTAAGGTGATAATCCTAGATAAAGAAAAACAAGAAAATGATTCGGTGACCCATTTTGGACACTCGAAATAGTCACCCATACCACTTATTGTTGTCCCTTGAATTGTGTATCGATATTTGTACATACACAAATCGATGTGTATTCAAGAGACACCAAACAATTAGGTCTCTATTTCAAATGTCCAAAGTGGTTCATCTAGCACTGCCCAAAAAAAAAAAAAAATCCTAACCATTATCAATATTGAGATGGCTTTGCGTAGTTGATTTGGTGAACTTTTGATAAAATGTACTTTCCTAAACCCTATATCAATTTTTTTTTGAATAAATAAAAATTTCATTAATCATCAATGACTCTCAATACATACATTAATTCAATAGAATAAGACTAGAAATAGAACCAATTATCATAGTACATTGATTCCTTAATTCTAATGTTCAAAAGCATTTAACTACCATAATTTCAAGAACTACAACCGTAACAATTGACAGTTTAGCAATTAGTGACATTTGATAATGAGGCGTTTAGTTGAATATATATATTCTAATTCTTGAGAATTAAGTTAGATATTTAATTATAAAATAATGAATATTAGTGTTGACTACTATAAACCAATGTTAGGAATATATTTGTCTACAAAATGTAATTGACAGTAATATGTATATTTATCATTATATTTAGGCAGGATTTTTGTATTATAATTACATGCAGATGATTTCAGACAAAAACTTTACATCTGCATTATTGATGTCTAATGTTTATGATACAACAATATTATGCATGTACTTTGTAAATAATCATTTATTAGTTATTATAGTCTCAATATTTTCTTTTTTTTTGGTTTGGTTGGACAGAAGTTGTCACTCAATGCTGACGGAATATCTAAGCTATGTATTTGTCGGGGCATGCATCAAAGCTAGCAGTTCAATCTTAAGGAGTAGTGTTTTTTTTTTTTCCTTGTCTTGATGTATTTGAACTCTCGTGCTTCTCCTCTGTTTTATTGATCATGTTGTAGTTTAATTTGGAGGTGATTGTTTAATTACTTTTGACTTGTTTAATTAATTTTTCTTAGTTTATATTTTTTAACATCTTTTCACCACAAACTAATTGGGTGACCTAATAGTTTGGTATGTGATTTGAAAGTAAAAGGTTATGAGTTTAAACTTTAGCGAGTGCAAAAGTTATTTCTCTTATCAAAAAAAAAAAAAAAAAAATATTTTCACCCATTATTTGGTCTCAAACACCATGAGTAGTAGTGTATTTGGATTCAATTTTGACCGATAAATTAGGTGACCCTATTATTTGGTACATGGTTTTGGAGTAAAAGGTCATGAGTTCAAACCTCAATGGGGGCAAAATGTTATGTTCTCAAAAAAAAAAAAAAATAGTTAATAGGAAAAAAAAAACATGAACTATTGAGTTTTTTTGCAAATCTAGAACAAACTTTGTATTTTTTGAAATATATATCAAATTTTATAAGTTTTTTCAAATCTATCACACATCTTAATTTGAACTTATTTAAAAGACACAATCAATTTAACTCAACATAAGTGTGTTCTTAATTGAAAAAAAAAAAGGAAAATTGCAATTTCTTTATCTGTGATCTTCTTCTCTTACTCGGCGTACTTCTCATTTTAATTCAAATAAAAAAAACCCAATGCATACACTAATTATCCCACAAGAGCCATCCAAGCATTATTAACCGAATCAGCAAGTTCAACTTAGCTATTTGTTGGTTCTTAAAAAAAGGTCTTAAATCTAGGCAACTCAACAATCTCACACTTAACTTTTCTTCCTCTATCGTTGAAGAACACAAATCTAATATGCTATCTAATATGCACAGATCGACTAGAGAGGACAATGAGATTGAAGAAGAAAAAACATAAGCCTAATATTGTCATCGTAAAATCTTGTGGATGTGTCAAGTCAGATCCTCAATTTCTTGCACTTTTTTTACTTGAGGATTCACAAATTATACTAAAATTAATTGGTAAATATTTTAATTAAGCTCAAATTTGGATGTGTGATAGATTTGAAAAAAAAAGGTTTATAAAGTTTGTGATAAATTTGAAAAAATACAAAGTTGGTTCTAGATATGAAAAAAAATCAATAATTCGTTTTTTTTTTTTTTTGCTATTAACCTTAGAAAAAACTCTGGTTTATTTTGCATATAAACCATTAAATCTTATTAATCATTTATATATGAAATTGGGATTTTATGTTTGAATCTCAAGACTTTTTTTAATGTAGGGGATCAACAATAAATTTTGTAAGTTGCGGCGGCGCCTATATAGTCAAGGTAATTAATCTTGAACATCACAATATAAAAAAAAATGATAAATTTTATTTATACATTATATAATAGAAACTTTATCTCATTTTTTGTACTACCGTTATAGTCTCATGGATATCAAACATAATAAGAGAGAAACTGTGATACGAATTAAGAAATAATATGTGGACTTGATTATGAGACTGAAAAGCTAGCTAATGCTCTCACAATTTCCCACTACTAACTACCAAATATAAATTGTCGTCATAACATTCATCATTCTTCCCAACATCCGCCTTAATGTATTTCTTTAACTATTTCAAAAAGTAATGATATTAATCCACCTACTCGAAATCTTTCATGCCCTCATAAAGTTTTCAAATATGGAGTGTTTCTCACTCTCTCTATACCACTTATACCACTAATAGGAAATGTTGCGGTGACCGACTTTGAGCATTGACTCAGTGAATTGCCACACGCAATATACTTTGAAACGTGTAAACTTCGAAAAACTATTGTAAAATCAATTGTGTCGGTGCCCAATCCATAAACAATTTATGTGCAATACTAACTACAAGAACTTCAAATGTTGTCTTAGTTTTAAAAATTACAAACAATAAATCTATTTGAACTCATGAGTCTGAACTTATAGGGATGTTTTTAAAATTTTTGTAAATATTTAGTTTTTTTAAAATTATTAATTGCTTTCGGGGATGAAAAATTAAAATTAAAAAAAAATTTGAGTTCAAACATTTCATTAGCATTTCATGCATCACTTTTGCTGTTCCTATATTGAAATTGCAATCAAACTAAGAGCCACATTTTGAAATTGATGATGTCCTACTCATTCACCAAGACTACAGGACAACAATATTGAAATGATCTTTCATAGATGCTCAATGGATAAGAGCAATTAATGTGATTTCAGATAAGATATGGTACTTCTTTAATTTGTCCCATACTTTTGTTTACATTTTGAAAATTTTACCAAGAAGTGATATTTTAAGTCTTAGGGCCCCTAGCTAGCTACTAAATGGTTATTAATTAACTTGGACAGATGTCTTGCAATCAAACTAAGGCCTTGTTTGGTTAGAGGCGAAGCCGGGGAGGTAACTCGCTAGAAATAATTTACAAGAAAGTTGGGACTAATCTTATTTGATTGCCCACTTTTCTGCTAGTTATTTATCAACTCACACCCAATTAAGGGTAATAAATATTTTCGTCAATCTCCCAAGAGTTTATGGACATAATTACCATTTATTAATGACTTTTTTATTAATCACATCTTTTTTTAAGAGTATTTATGTCAATTCATATCTTTTATTGTTTAAAATTTTACAATTTCCATGCAACTTTAAAATTGAACAAAATTAATATGAAAATATGATCTTTTACTGTAAACTAACTACTCCGCTCGCATTGTAAGTTTTCAAAAACGAACCAAACAAGATCTAAAAACCACATTCTCTTCATGCTGAAAAACGATATATCTGGCGAGAAACAATGTGTTTCCACAAATAAAGTTGAGAAAAAGAAATGTATACTAGCGTAATAGAGAAAAAAAAAGTGATCTCTATAATGAAAACTATAATTAATGTTTTCTTTATAATTGAGGATATGTTGTTGTTGTTGTTGTAGATATGGTATATGCGATGCACTACAATTTGTTAAATGTTTTTAATGGCCTATCTTGATGAATCTAGTCGAGATATTCGAATGCACATATTTTTAAATAGGCATACTTCAATATATACTATTTATTAAGATATTATTATGACAACTTCATGGAATCTACAAAAAAATTAGTTAGTCTGAAAAGTAGCTCGAACTAACCAATGAAGATTCCCTTCCAATATCTATTTTATCAAAACTTCATCAAATTAAGTGCTTCTAGATTACTCACCTATTAGCTAACTTTATCAATTTCTTTATTTATTTTCTTGTTTTTATTTTTTTTCGAAAAAAGAAAATTAATTGCTATGTACAAAAAAGAGCACAGTAGTTCTTCAAAGAAAAAATAGGAGTATAGTAAGGGCCCGGCCCAATTCCTTTTTGGGCCCGGCCCAATCCCTTTTGGGCCTTTGGCATCTCTTACAATTGCTTTTTGACTGGATTGAGGTGTAGAGCGCGTGACAAGTCCACACACACAGTCTCTCTATTCGAACCAAAAAACAATGTCTCTATCCCAACAGTTAATGGAAGGTTGGCCCGAGTGGTTTGGTACTCGGATTCTTTATGTTGGGACTCGAGTTCGAGTGAATGAGAACGCCAGCCGCTGAAACCCATTTACTTCGATTGTAAGCCGATCCGGAGTAATCGGTTTAATTCGAACACTGGGTGGTGTTTGACAAAAAAAAAAAAAAAAAAAGTCTCTAAGCATTCAAAAAAATGCTACCGAAGTATCTTTATAGTATTTTTTTGCAATACAGTCTCATACATTATTAAAAGTAAGAAAATTAAAAAGCTCCCGAAAAAAGGCTACTAAACTTTATATGTCGGAAAGGGGTTACATTGCCTTAGAGCAAGTAATTAAACCCACTCATCCCAAAACTTTACGTGTTGACAAGCAAGTGATGCTGTAAGGCATCTCCGATGGGAATGTGGATTGAGGGCAAATGTGCACTGGGTAGGATTGAATGGACATTGGAAAGAAAAAGACTTCTCCAAATGCAAATATAAATTTTAGATGCGGACCTGAGGTATATAAAACTAGACAATGTCGACTTTGAATGTGGATTTTTGGAGGGTGGAATTGACAACCACTTAGGATCCAATATTTTTTTTTCTATTTCTAAGATTTCATTTTTCACGTTATAACTAAACAAAATTTTTAAAAAGGAAACGACACCTCATTAGTAGAGGTGCAATCCACATTTACCATTTGAGAACTACTTTGAAATCCAATGTCTATTTAAACAACATGAAATTGACATCCGCTCCACGTTGATAACGTAGCAAGAATTAATGCCTACAATCCACATTTACTATTAGAGATGCTATAGTGAAGCTCTTGGAACCTTGGATCCAAATCACCAACGTTAGACCTGACATCAACGCAAATATAACAAGATCCCGAGAAGCTTCTTGGCTTGATCACCATCTCATGCATCCGTAAAATAGCACACCTATGATAAAATTGGATAGCTCGCAAAGCACCTACAAATATCAACAAAATCCTCTCAAATATTGGAATTTTAAACCGATAGTTGGGTTCCAATCTCGTACGGGGTTGGTTTTTTGGCATATACTTTTAAATCACAATTGAAATAAGACGGTTTTTTTTTTTATCATTTGTTACATTTTGAGATATAAATGCTATGGAAACCTAAATTTCTTATAGTAGGAGTAGACATGTTCATAGGCCGGGCCCAACTAGGCTTGGGCCCAAGAGCCTTAGCCTAAGCCCAGCCCACCAGACACACGCGAGCCTATACATAAGCTCAAGCCCGACCCATGTAAAAAATACAAAGCCTCAAGCTCGACCCATCAAGTCTATATATAAAAATTTTAATATTACAAAATATAAAAATACATTATTTATTTATTTAATGAAATCTTTATGAACTTTTTCGATATCATGTGTGTTTCTATGTATATATTATATATTTAAATGTTATTCAAAAAGGAGAAGTAGCTCAAATGTTAAGTATTTACTAATGTGAGCATTGGGTCCTAGGATCAAATCTTACCTCCACCACTAATTATTTTAAAATATATTAGTTACTAACCAGCCCACTTTAAAGCGGGCTTAAATGGGCTCGGAACCGGACTTTTCTTAGAAATATCTATCCAAGTTCAGTTATTTGTTTACGGGCTTGAACGATATGATCAAGTCTAAGTAAGACTAAGATGTATTAATTGCATTTATAGCCCAATTTCGAGGCATTTTATGTTGTAAACTAAGTTCCAACTAGAACTTAAGTTGGATTTGCTAGAGACTTAAGTATAGAAGACATAAACTAAGAACTACTAGAACAAGTAGAGAGAAAATGAGACAAGAGAGAAGAAGAGCTATAGATCGATGGAATGTAAAGATTTCATTCATACATTTGATGTGTTTTTTACAAATGAAGGAATCCCTTATATAGATCATTAGTCATGATGAGAATAAGTATTTGCACAAAGTATGCAAGTTACACCAAAATCTCATGACATACAAAATTACAAGTTACATGACAATACATGGATAAGTGATTATACATTGAAGTTGAATACAAATTATGTAGAGTTTACAAGTTACATTCAATGTAGAAGTCATGCTTGATGGTACAATTCAATATGAGAGTCATGCTTAACAATGTCATTCATAAGTTTGGTTAAGCGGTCATTTAATTTACAACCGTTTCGACAATAATTTGTACAAGTTATTGTGCATTTTTTTTGGGTGTTAATGTAGCATATATATCCTTGTCGAAAGTATGTCACCTGCTTGTCAATGTGACGATTTACCATATCTGGAAAGAAAACACAGCCACGTGATGCTCGTGTGATATGCTCTCTTTCCCACATAACACGTGAAAGAAGCGTGCTGTCATTCACGCACCAACTTTTTGTTTCTTTTTATAGTAAATGTCAATTTTTTGTTTCTCTTTGATGATGTGGAAAAGTTGTTCAGACCCGTAATTTTATTCGGACCCACTATAAATGAATTTGAATAATATTTTTGTTAAAAATATATGTATCTAGACAATTTTTTGTGTTCGTTTAAAAATACGGGACGGAGTCCAGGTAACAATTTTTTTAAAAAAAGTATTCATTTAGAGATTAATTTGGACTATTGAGATGATCTCTCTTTTTTTAAAAAAAAAATTTGTGATGTGTACATGCAATTTTAAAACTTGGATAATAGTAGTTTTACCTTGCATTTTTTGAAGATTTTTTATCTATGATGTTTATATTGAAAATTAAAAAATTGTGATATTATGTATTTCTCTATGGAAGTGAATGTTGGGCGGTAAAGCAACAACAATTACATAAAGTGAATGTAGCAGAAATGAAGATGCTTAGGTGGATGTGTGGTAAAACTTGTAAAGATAGAATAAGAAATATAGAAATTCAAAGACAAGTAGGAGTAGCGCCAATTGATACAAAGATTAGGGAAGGGCGGCTGCGATGGTTTGGTCACCTGCAAAGACGGCCTACAAATGCCCCAACTAGAAAACTTGACTCAATAGAAACTGTAGAAATTCGACGAGGTAGGGGTAGACCAAAGTTAACATGTGATGCATTAATTAAGAGAGATTTGAATGGTTTGCAAAGCTCACCATCAATTGCACTTAATCGAGCACAATGGAAAAGTTTGATCCATGTAGCCGACCTCAGTTAATTTGGGAGTGAGGTTATGTTGTTGTTGTTGTTGTTGTTGTTGATATTATGTATTTATCTTTTGGTAATTAAATGTTAGGTGACAAGTAGTTGAGGTTTTTTTAAAAAATAATTGATAAATAAAATATTTAATCATATTTAAAAATAAAAATCGGACAAAACGGGAGTAGTGTGTTTTACAAAAATACGGTATGGACAAAAAAAGTGTTCGTTTTAAAAACGAAACAAATCCGGACATTAATTTTAATCATTATAAGGGGGATGTCCAATCCCGTTTATGTTCAGTCCATTTTTTTTGCCAGCCCTACCCTTGGCAATGCAAAGTTACAAAAATTGTATTTTTTTTTTTTTTAAGGAAAATACTAGGATGATACATTTTGAGACACCATGTGATGACATTCATCTGTGCACACAAATTTCAATGTCAAATGGATGGACATCATCACCTTGGATGCCCATTTCAAGTGCCTCATCGATCACCGGGTCACCGTAGTGTCCATCTTTTTATTATTATTATTATAACATTACCGACGATTGGTTGACATAATTGAAAGTGAGTTTTTTTATTTTTTTTTAGCAACTCAAGTTTGAGTCTTGTGTAAATGAATATACCAACATTATAGCTTTCCTTATTTGGCGTGCGACTCAAGCGAACTCGAAGTAGTCGCATAGTTCGGATACCAAAAAGAAAATAAAAATATAGCTAGCACGCATTATCAAATGTAAAACCTTTACTAATATAGTAATGTGTTAGATGCACCTCAGCTGCACATTAGTACTATATATATATAAAAAAATCAATTTCTAATATTATATATATATAAAAATTAAAAATAAAAGTACCTTTTTTGCATCGCTCTATTGATCAAATGGAACACCCTTACTAAAAAAAAGTGTATATTGATGAGAATGTAATGTGTTAGATGCACCTCGAAAATGCTTTGCAGATAAAAAAAAAATTAGGGCAAATAGATAAATTTTATTACCATTATTCGTGTACTATATATATATATATATGTGAGATGTATCTAGCACACGTTCATGAAGGGTATCATTGGACTGTTGGCATGAGCCAAGCATTTTAAATTCATTTTAAACTACTCTATATGTTCATGTTGACGTTTAGCAATTGTGTTTTGTGCGTGGTTCGCGTGGTTCCAATAGTAAACTATGAGTACGACGAGAACAACGACAATGCCTCAATTAATCTTAAATTCTGAACTATTCAACTACTTTGATTTTACACAGAGTTACGTACTATATAAGTGGAGGATTGATATCTCAACGTTAGAGTTTTCATTCTCGAACTCGAACTCGAGTCATTACTTAAGGGACCATAACTCGCTTTCAATTGTATCAATCAACTATTATTAATATCAATAAGTCTACTTGGACTAATGAGTCCAGACTCATAAGAACGTTTTTAAAATTTTCATAAATATTTAAGGGGTATAATAAGAATTTTACAAGTGATTATGGTTGTTTCATTAATTGTTGAAATTAAAAAAAAATTTGTATCGATTTCCATAATTTTTAATATTTATAATTTTTAAATTTTTTAAATCACTCTTAATCAATATGATCCTAATTATGTTAGATTAAATTGCCATCATTATAATTTTCTTTTATACATTTTTTCTAACTATATATACAACTAGTTTGTGAAATCTAAGTATATAGTAATTATTATTTAAAATATATTATGATTGCCTACCCAAAAAAAAAATGATTGCAGGCTCAAATACTTGCAGGCTACATTTGACATAGTTGTTTGTGGTCCTTTGAATTGTACATCGAGATTCGTGCATGTTTTTCAAGTAAATCAAAAGGACCATAAATAATGAGTATTGAGAAATGTACAATCCTGTAATTTGTCGGGAAATGCAGGGGCATTATAGGCATAAAAAATATGCTTGTTTGAGCACATATTTAAACGAAGAGATGCCAATCAATAATAACGCCTTTTTCATCTCGTTCACTCTCACACGGGGCACGGTAGATCTTCGATGCTTGTTCTCTTTTGTTGAGATTCTGATTTCGATTCCCCGAACTGGGTTTTTGGTTCTCTCAATTCCCTATCTGGGTTTTTTTTTTTTTTTTCAGATCAGATTGATTGATTTTGAGTTAGATTTCCTGTTTTTCACTCAGTTTGGTTTCTGGGGTTTCATTTTCAGATCAGATGAATTGGTTTTGAGCTTGGTTTTCGAATCTTCTTTGGATTTCGTTTCTGGGTTTTTTTTGTCAGATCAGATGAGCTTTATTTCGATTGGAAAGTTTTGATCTTGATTGTTGTTTTTGTGGTTTTGGGTTTTGTAGAGATGAAGAAAGTTTACACTTTTGAGGAAGTCGAGAAGCACAATCAGACCAAGGACTGTTGGCTCATAATTGAGGGAAAGGTCACTTTTTTGCCCTCTTTATTTGATTATTTTTTTGTTAATGATTTGATCTGTGTTGTGTCTCTTTTGATGCTAATCCATGTGAATTGTTGGTTGAATGGTTTGATTTAGATGATCTTGGGCATGATTTGGTGGTTGTGTTTGTGCATGTGTGATCGTTGACTTCATGAACTTTGATTTTATTGTCACTTAATTGCTATTACAGTACTTTTTAGTATACTGTTTTATGAAGAAACCAACTTCATATTGAGAAATAAATACTGTGTTATATTAAAGATTGGCTTTGAAAGTATAGTTTATTTTGAAAGAAGGCTCAGAGTATTTGAGACCAGTCTCTTGGAATATCCAGTAATTGTTGTAAATTCTTTTGTTATTGATAGCCGATGAGATGCCGTGATCGAGGGTACCTCTCGCCTCTCGGTCTAAACGGGTATGTATTGGCAGACTTTGGCAGTATCTTTGAAGAATCATATTTGCATTGCACCCAAATAACTAAACAAATAGCAAATTTACTTACTACCCAAGTCTTCCTTCTTTTCCTAGATATTGTTGTGGTAAGACACACGAATGATTGAAATTGCTTTCTGAGGCTGCTTTGAAGAGCATCTCCTATGTATATTTTACTCCAAAGTGTAAGTTACAAAATGACCTTCCAAAAGAAGTCATGAGCTTTTTTTTTTTTTTTCTTTTGATGAGAAACCAACACAACTTGACTTCGACATGAGTCAAACTCATGACACTCATACCTTTTAGCTAGTGATGCCTCATCCATCACACTAAAAATGCTTTGGCATGGGTAATGGAATTTCAGATAATGGCTAATTAACCATGTTTGAATTAAGTAATTGGTGATTGTTTTCTTGTTCTTTTTTTTTTTTTTTCTTTCATTGCCAAATAGAAAGTGACAATTTTTACGTCATTTTATCCGACAGAAGCAATTTTTTTTGTTTGAGTAAATAACGCTCATTGTGTTGGGAATACGCTTCATAATTTAGTTGGTTGAGAGGCACCCCATTTTTTGGGCTTGCTCTTAGCGCTTTGTCAGTGTTGATGTATTGCAGTGTTTATTTTCTGTCAATTTTTTTCTTTCTGATGCTCTTAGTGCATGCTTTTATTAATTGTGGTTCACTCCATGTATTGTCCTCTTTATCAGCCGCAAGAAGTGAATGAATGAAATGAGAAATATTATTCAATGACTCAACTTGTTCTGATAAATATATTGAATTAAGTTATTTCTAGTGCCTGCATTACCAAACCCAAAAATATTCTCAAAATTTCAAGGATCATAAGCAACATTTTTAGCGTGCTATAAAGCATCCGACATGGAGTTCCCGTCTTTGCATTAGCTCTAACGTTCAGCAACATGTAATTTTAGTTATTCCTTGCTTCAGGTGTACGATGTGACGCCATTTATGGATGATCATCCTGGTGGTGATGAGGTCTTGCTTGCTGCAACCGGTAAACACACAATTTCTTTAGCATTGTTTGATGCTTGTTAATACAACCAAATTCTATCGGCACCATCTCTCCTTGTTTCTGGTCTTTACCGAGTCTAATCAAACATTCCAGGAAAGGATGCAACAAATGACTTTGAAGATGTTGGGCACAGTGACTCTGCAAGGGATATGATGGTGCAGTATTTAATTGGTGAAGTTGACATTACAACGGTTCCGCTCAGAAAATCATTTGCTCCTCCTCAGCAAGTACAATACAACCAAGACAAAACTTCTGAATTCCTGATCAAGGTTTTACAATTTGTGGTACCTTTGTTGATCTTAGGCTTGGCCTTTGCTGTTCGCCAGTACACCAAAGAAAAGGAAAACTAGCTTCCTAATGTGCTCTGATGATTTCTTCTCTTGGTTAAGAGTTGTTTGAGTTTTTTTGTGCTTTAGTATTTTGTTTAGTTTTGAGCATCTGTTACACCAATTTCTCTCTATGATGGCCTTGGCTCGAACTTTATATTTATGTCTATTTAGAGTCCATGCATTTCTTAGTTTCGGAGTCGAAAAATAGAAATTGCTCTAAAGAAAACTTTGTTTATCTTTCTTTAGATTCTAATAAGTAAAGGAGTTCATTTGAGAAAAAATGAGTTGAAATGCATCTTTTTATCTTTTTTTTTTTTTTTTTTTTTTTTTAATTGTGGGTATTCAGATACTTTGTTTGAGTAGTCCCACGGGCCCTGAGATTGCGGAAAGAGGCCACCAGTGACCTGACGTTTGGTTGTGGAGAATCGAAACCAAGGTCATGTGCTTAACTCACACAAGTTCGTCCTCGCCCCTTACCACTAGGCCATACCAGTCCGGGTTATCTTTTTATCTTTTTGTTGTTGTTGTCGTTGTTGTTGTTGTTGTTGTTGTTGTTGTGTGGAAATGATGAATTCTCTCTGTTTTAGTTTTTTTTATAGTCCATATATAATCAAAATATCCAATATCAGGTTTCATTCAACTTTTTTAGTTGTGCATTTCTGAAAAGCAGTTCACAATATTTGACCAGATAAAGGAGCCCATAGTTTTCATCTTTTCTTTAAAGTAAGGCGTCTGGAATTTGCTGAAGAGATGCTGATTTTTAGCTTGAATACAAATCTCTCTATGAGAGTGTATGAGCTTGTTCTTATGCATCACCAAAGAAAAATTTCAGGGAATGGCAGACTTAAAAACCTCTTGAGGTGAACTCAATAATGAAATAGAAGTTCCATGAAAGACTATTAATGTGATGCTAATTATGCTTCTTTTTTTTTTTTTTTTTCTCGTGTGTTTTCTTGCTCGGGGCACTGTTAGGCCCCATATAATCGGTTGACTATCCAAGCTTTTGTTTTTTTCCATTTACAAGATTGAACTTGAGCCGGTCAAGGTTTGACTAAAATTGAATGAAATCTAATCCACAAAATAATTTGATTTATGGAAGCTGTTTTGACTAAAATTGAATGAAAAAGACTGAAATCTAATCCTTGAAATGATTTGATCTATGAAAAGTGTTGTTGAAAACTGAAATTGAATGGTTGATCTATAGAGCCAACCTAAATGTATTTGGGACTGAAGGCTTTGTTGTTGTTTGCTAAACCTATTGAACTTCAACCACAGTGACCATTTTGAGCACTCGAAATGAACACACTGTATTCAAAAAAAAAAGAAGGATACACACTTGTTGGTGTCCTTTACATACACATCCATTTGTCGGGTGTTCAAAACGGGTCACCCAAACCACTGCACAAGCACAATCTAAACAAGTGGCAAACATGGCTGATCAACACCATTACAAATAACAGTAAACAAATCTGAAATTATAGGAATTCAATTCATTCAAAAAGCTCTAAGAACAAAATAAATCTAAAGAACTTTCTTTTTGATTTGTCAATGAAATCATAATCAGCTATCAGCCCACATGTGAGCGGGCAAATTACAAAGTTGAATTACATTTGCCTTTCTCTTTTTCTTTTCTTTCTCTAATGCTTCTTACACACTGCGTGAAGACACTTTTGAGGACTTTCCCAACAGAGAGGGAAAGATCATAAAAACTTCAAAAACAAAACAACAAAACAAAAAAAAAGAATTTAATAAACAAAGGGAAGAGACCTATGAAACTGAGTGAGTGACTGACTGACTGACTGACTTCACAATGATCTTTGTATCTTGTCATGAAGAGTCACAACCAAGTCATGGGCATCATCCAAAAGCTTCCAAACATCAAGTTGCCCAGCCATGCTATTGCATTCCTTCAAGATCTCATCCATGCTGCTGTACTTCTCTATAATCAGTTTCTTCCGCTGCAGCACGCATGCGGCGACTGCGTAGAGCAACAAATCGTCGGTTGGTGGGGCTCTTTGCCTTATTCTGCCCCATACGGATTTGTTGATACCGGCTCTGATTGCCGCTTGATCTGCCCACATTACTTCCCATAGACACACTGTTTGCTCGAAAGTCAGCTCTCGTCTGAAGAGGACAATCACCATCCTGTAAACGAAGAAGCAGTCCTCGGCTTGTAGCTTCTCTAGGTGCCGGTAGAGGTGGGAGTCTTTGGACTTGATGATCTTGGACACGATGTTTAGCTGCCTTCGAATACCAACCTCGTCGAGCCTAAAATTGTGTCGCGCTTTCTTCATGAATCCCACAAAGCACCAGAATGCTACGTAGTCTTCTTCTATGACTGCGATGATGGGAGAGAGGAGGTCACTCATTCCCTGGCAGTAACCGATTTCAGTATCATAGAGCGCATACGCTTCGAGGATGGCAACTAATCGAGCGGCATGGAAAGTTCTGCAGGGCTCCAGGTGGTCGTAGTCCTTTAGACCTACAGCTTCAGCAGAGCGTCGTGCTCTAGCTTCAGATACAGCAGCTTGATTAGGGGAGTACACAACCCATTCCGAATTAGCCCGGACTGCATCGAGGCGGATGATCCGCTGCCATGTTGCAAAATCTTCAGCCATGTTGGTTTTGGAAGTATTTTGTGTGTTTTCTATGCATGGATCATCATCCTTGGGTGGACTGTTTAGATCATTCTCTTCACCCCCTTCTGCAGCAAAGAAAGTCTGAGCGCTTAACAGGATCTTCATCCGATGAGTCCGAGTCAGATGACTCTGTATCAACCATGGCAGCGTCTAAACGTGCACTCCCTAGCAAATCATCATCACCCTGATCCAGTGAGTTAGAACCATGAAGTTCACTCTCATGTACTTCGCAATCTGAGTCATCGTCAGCTAGGTTTTCTTCTTCACTGGATAGGGACTCCCTGGCACTAACCACATCTTCTGAACCAGGCGAATCCATTCCATGGGCTAGAACCCCATTCTCCTCGTTGCTACTGGTCCCATTTGTTTCCCTTAACTTGCTGCTCTCACCATTGCACTTAAGTATTCGTCTGCATTGTCTTCGTAGTCTCTCATATTCCTTTCTGCACCGCACAGACAGAAGCATTAGCCTAGAGGATAAAACATAATCACAAAACGTTCAAGCCAAGCAAAAAAACTCCAAAAGAGCAACAATTTTTTTTTAAAAAAGTGAATCAAGATTCAAGATTAATCAAGAAATGATAACCTGGAATTTTTAAAAAGCACTAGACAGAATTGCATCTTGGTACCATACCTCTTTTGAGTTTTGATTGCATCTCTCTCTTCTTTCGTACTGTTTAAGTCGTAACTGTCAGAAAAAGAGTAACTTGATATCAAGACACACTAAACATGCTAAAACCTTTAGTTATAGAAGAAAATCTATCATTGGAAACAACAACTATGAATGAAATGAAGTTCTTCCATTTCCTTGGTCTTTTCCCCTTTTAAATTCCCCATTTATGTGATTTCTCAAGCCTAAATCATAACCTAAGAGTCAGAAACTGTACCAAGGAAAATCAAAACTGAAAACAAATAATTAAGATTCACTGCTGCAACCATATAAAGAAGCTGGGAACACCAAAACAGGGTATTATTTAACATGAACTAATATTGGGCCAATATTACACACAACAATGCAAATTTTGAATGATGAAGCCAAAGATAATTCACAACTACCCCTATACACTCAGTCACTCACGGACCAACATATTTCATTTTGACACAAAGATAGGGTGATAACGTTAATTCATGACAGTACTCAAGCTACTTAATTTCTACTGAACATGCACATAAAAACCACTATAATTTCTGTCTCCAAATTTAGCATTAATCAAAGAAATTTGATAGTTTATTTGAAGAAAAAAGATAAAAAAGAGTTAGCAAATCAAAATTCCGATGCATATCTCAAATAGAAGAAACCGCATCATGAAAAGAAACGTCTAGCCCACATAAGTCACTGCAACTTGGAATTGAATCTGAGGATTTATCAGCGATGTATTTCAAATAGAGCATATTTAAACGTTTGACTGAGTCCATGAGTTTACATAATTTGAAAATGCTCAAGGATTTGGAAATGCTCTCTCCATTTGCCTAAGTACTATCCAAGTGATTCTATTCTTTACTAGGTAAATACTAAATAGTGGGGTTTGAAACATTGACCACTTGCATATCTTGTTTATAAACATTGAAGCGTGGGTTCAAGCTGTAAGCAACTTGCACTGCTTAAGCAATGGCCTTGATAATACATACTCCCCCCGGTCATTTATATAAGTCGTTTAAAGTAAGAAAACAAGAATTAAGGAAGGCTTTAATTACGAGTGTAATTTACATATATGTCTTTTGACATTAAATGAATTGAAGAGTTGAAGAATCATAAATGTTTGAGTTTATAAGGGTAAAATGGATAAAAATGCAATAAATATACTCTTGAATTTCGAAAAACGACTTATAATTTTGAACAAGAAGTTTTTGCTAAAACGACTTATATAAATGACTGGAGGGAGTATCTCATTAATTACTAAGTGAGAACTCCCACCAGAAGAAAAATTAATCAAAAGCGGTTCATAGACCCACGCTATTCTGATAATTACTAAAAATAAGTTTAAATTAATGGTTGATTATATGTATTAGAAAGAAGAGGAATAAATATATAAAAAAAAAAGTTGCATATGAGAATAGATACAACAACAACAACATAGCCTCAGTCCCAAATTAACTGGGGTCGGCTACATGGATCAAACTTTTCCATTGTGCTTGATTAAGTGCAATTGATGGTGAGCTTTGCAAACCATTCAAATCCCTCCTAATTAATGCATCCCATGTTAACTTTGGTCTGCCCCTACCTCGTCGAATTTCTACGCTTTCTATTGAGTCAAGTTTTCGAGTTGGAGCATTGGCGTCTTTGCAGTGTGACCAAACCATCGCAACCGCCCTTCCTAATCTTTGTATCAATTGGTGCTACTCCTATTTGTCTTTGAATTTCTATATTTCTTATTCTATCTATACGAGTTTTACCACACATCCACCTAAGCATCCTCATTTCTGATACGTTCATTTTATGTAATTGTTGTTGCTTTACCGCCCAACATTCACTTTCATAGAACATAGCTGGCTTAATTGCGGTCCTATAAAATTTTTCTTTTAACTTAGTAGGGACATTTCGATCACAAATCACCCCTGTTGCACTTCGCCATTTTTTTCATCCAGCTAAAATTATATGTGTGACATCATTCTCAATGTTACCATCATTTTATATGATTGATCCTAGGTATCTAAAGTGGTTTACCTTAGGAACTTCTATTTCCCCTAATTTTACCACTCCGTCATCTCGATGTCTAGTGTTTCTAAACTCACAGTGCGTGTATTCAGTTTTCGTCCTACTCAACTTAAAGCCTTTAGATTCTAATGTATTCCTCTAGAATTCTAATTTCATATTCACTCCATCTTTAGTTTTATCCACTAAGACAATATCATCTGCAAATAGCATACACCATGGTATATCCTCTTGAATATGTCTTGTTAGTTCATCCATAACTAAAGTAAATAGATATGGACTTAAAGCCGATCCTTGATGTAGTCCGATCGTAATGGGAAATTCTTTTGTAGCTCCTCTAAATGTCTTTATACTCGTTACTACTTCATCATACATATCCTTAATAGTGTCTATGTATCTAGCATGCACTCTTTTTCTTTCTAGAACCCACCAAAGAACATCTCTAGGGATCCTATCATATGCTTTTTCTAAATCTACGAATACCATATGAAAATCTTTTTTCTTTTCTCTATATTTTTCTAACAATAGTCTTACAAAGGTCTGCAAAAAGATGAATTTCGTATTAATATGAAATCTCAACAACAACGCTTCCCTCCTAATCAAACTCTTTCATTGCGCTTGATTTAGTGCAATTGATTATGTGCTTTCTAAATCATTTAAATCCCTCCTAATCAACACGTCCCAAATTAGCTTTGGCCTACTCCTACCTTATCGGATTTCTTCAATTTCTATTGAGTCAAGTTTTCTAGTGGGGGTATTTGTAAGTCATCTTTGGAAGTGACCAAACCACCACAACCGTCATTCACTAATCTTTGTGTCAATTGGTGCAACTCTTACTTTTCTTTGAATTTATGTATTTCTTATTCTATCTTTACGAGTTTTACCACACATCTACCTAAGCATCCTCATTTCTGTGACGCTCATTTTATGTACTTGTCATTTCTTTACCGCTCATCATTCACTTTCTAAGCTAAGCCTGATTGTGGTCCTATAAAATTTTCATTTTAACTTGATAGGAATGTTTCGATCACAAATCACTATTCTTGCACTCCATTTCTTCCATCATGTTTCAATTCTATGTGTGACATCATTCTCATATTACCATTATTTTGTATAAATGGTCTTATATATCTAAAGTGGTTCACCTTAGAGCATCTCCAATGGTAAATATGAATTGTGGGCGTGGATTCGTATCACGTCATCAACGAAAATAGGATGTCAATCTCATGTGGTTTGAATAGACATTGGCTTTTAAAATCCATCTCAAATGGTAGATATTGATTGCACCTCCGTTGATGAGGTGGCATTTATTTTTTTTATTTTGTTAATTAAAATGTGAAAATAAAATTTAATAAAAAAACAAATAAATAAGTTAGGATCCGACATGACTATTAATTGCACCCTCCACAAATCCACCGCCAAAGTAGACAGTGAGTATTTTTTGTAATATTATGTAGGACAAAAGAAAATCATTCTCTAGATTATGTAATGAAAATGAAAGGAAATTTACTCGGAAGCAATATTGCGGCAATTAATAAGCCAAAAGAATATTAAAAGGAATTTAAGAGTCAAATATTCTTACACTCCAAGGAGAAATGGCCAAACATCAGCCCTTATGGATGGGTCAACACCCTGCAAGTGCAATCAATGTAGATACCATTACAACCAAGTAATAATGGTTTTATAAAAATAAATATTGAACAAGACAAAACATGGGAATCTGTATTTTCATGGTAAGTATAAAAAACCACTCACTCCACTGCGAACTTTTTTTAGGAACTTTAGTCCACCATTGCGAAGTTTCCCATCTCTGTTAAATACTTTCTTCCACTGTCGCGCTGAAAGGGCATGTTTTCTTCTCCTGCGCGACCATGGTGATTTAAGAGTTCCCCTGAAAATGAAGGTTACAAACAAAATCAAGATCATATCTAAAACCAAAAATCAAGATTATCTAACAGCAACATAACCCCTCAATCCCAAATTAATTGGGGCAAGATTATCTAACAGCACATCAGCAAAATTTCGAAAACATTAAATCAATGATGAACGCAAAGAGTAAAAAAACTAAATTGGTGGCGAGATATAAGAACACATTTAGTTTGAAATTATCAATGGATAAGAAAACAAATACCATGCAGAAAAATATTAAATACCTAATAACAAAATAACAAAATCACTATCATTCAACAAAAAACTGAAATAATGCTAAAGCGGTTAGTATGACAACAAAGAAAGACGATATTCAGTTATGAGAAAAAACTTAACAGTTTTGGTACACATAACAAAGCTTCCAATTTTTTTTTATTTTTTTCGTTTTTTAAGCAGAGAACTAGGGAAAGACTAGATAGACTTCATGCAATAGTATTCCAAAGGAAGAGCATGTGACATGTGCAATGCATTCTGAGCAATATCCATACAACCCTCTCCAAACATTCAGAATTTCCATTGATAAGGAAGCCACACACCCCTTAAGTAAAAACCAATTCCCTCAACAAGTATATCCTCCCATGTTCCTACGACTCCAAGGACACCCATTCTTTTTTCTGGGGTACCTTTAATCAACCCTCGCCAGTCCAACAAAACAAAAGAGACCTCGATTCTATTTCGATTTTCAAAAATTAAAGCAAACACCAACAAGAACAAAATTGGCCATTAGTTACTCTTCAAACTAGCATTTATCAGTGAAGATCACAATCCAACACTAAATCATAAAGATCTCAAGGGGGCAAGACACATAAAAGCAAAAACAAAGCCGTCAACTTATATGAGACTTGATGTTTCTATCATCTGCTTTAAGCAATTTCATCTAACATCCTACAATGTCTTCCGAGTAAATTCTCTAGAAACGAACCAAATAAGAACTCTGTATCTTCATGGAACTTGCTCACAATCTTCTCATAATTCAGTTTAAAATTGTAGACTTGAAGGACATGTTCAACATTCCATTCCTCATTTGAAAAGTCTCCAACTTCAATGCATCACACAACTTCTCAATTCGCTTAGCAAAGCGAGTACTGATGAAATCATGATCTACGAACTCATCCACAATACCCATATCAGAAATTCAATGGAATACATCCAGAAAAACAGTCACTTTCCCAGAATCTCAACAAACAAAAAAAATTGTTCCTTTCATCACAAACTTCAATAAACAAGATAAAAAAACCACAATTGACAAGTATGGAAACAAATCCAAATCTCCAAAGCCAGATCTGAACCACAACACTACCAAATCAACAGTAGAACCTGACAAGTAGATAAGCTCACCGATCCGACGACGAGACCGGAGAAGAAGACGAAGACGGAGACGACGAAGACGTGACGACGAAAAGCACCGATCGCAAGTGAATCCACGAAGACGAAGAAGGCGACGAAGACGACGAAGACGAAGAAGTCTGAGTTCGCCGAAGAGATCTCATAGTCATTGATCACGCTAACACTACTACTCTCACTTCCACCACACCAACAACAACAATAAATACACAAAGCTAGGGTTTCGAATTCAATTTCAATGTTCCAACAACGATTGAATCTCTCTAATTTGTTCTTCGATTTCGGTTTCTAGTCACAGGCGAACAAGAAGAAGAAGAAGAAGAAGAAGAAGAAGAAGAAGAAGATTGTCGCGGCGGAGGCGGCCTAGCCATGGCGGCCGCCGTGAGGTGCATCAGTGGTGGTCCGACATGCGAACGCAGCGGCAGCGGCGCCACCTCCACTCCGGCGGCCGCCATCACATCGCCAACCACGATGCTCGCCTACTCTCGAAACCCTAGCCGCCGCCGCCGCCGCCGCCGCCGTCGTCTTCTTCGTCGTCGTCTCCACCACCATCACCGACTGAAACCCCAACTGCGATACGCTCTCACTCTCTCTCTCTCTCTCTCTCTCTAGAATGGTGGTTTGTTTGTTTCTCTCTCTAGACTCGCTCCACTCTCTCTCTCTCTCTCTCTAGATCAAATCAGTCACGCAAATAGTGAGAGTCGAAGCAATGAATGATAGATTTTCAGATGCCATCATCACCATCAACAACAGCAACAACAACAAACACACTTCACACATATACCGCACTTTCTCTCTCTAGCTTTTCTTTTCTTCTTCTTCTTCTTTTTTTCTTTCTCTCTCTAGGTTTTTTTTTTTTTTTTTTTTTGAGCATGTTAGCATGAACGAACATGCCGCGTGAAAGGATACACCTCGAAGGGCGTGCGTGTCTTTGCTAAAGCGTGATAATATTTTCCTTACTTTTGATTAGGATGGGCAGCGGTATCCGTAAAATCGCTCAAATTGCTTAGTTTAGTTTGATTTGATTTCTTAAATTATAATTTCTTAAAATTTACAAAACTTAAAAACTATAATTTTACGATTGATGATAGTTTTTCACTTCTAGAAAATCACGATTGACTAAACTAAAAATAATTTACACTTCCCTAGCCTTTAATCTTATTAGTTCAATACAATTCGTCGATTGGTCTTATCAAAACGTAAGAAGTCGTATGATATTTTGATGGATAGTCATTTATGGATATATGTTTTACTGTATTTTTATAGATGAACTCGTGCAGACTTTTTATGAAATGTATCATTGATTTTTTTTTCATTGAAAATATGTTACAGAAAAATCACAAAAAATCACCAAACAGTGTAAACCGCAATCGCAGTTTGATAGTAATTTATAAAATTATTAACAAATTATGAACCCTTAATTTGATGGTGGTTTTAAAATTTTTACCACTAAATTGCATTTTGCTCATCCCTACTTTTGACGCCATTGAATCAACATTGACTGGATAAATGAAATACAATGCGGCGCACGCAAGGCGCCCGAGATATATGGCGTGAAGCTTATTAATTCGATATCAATTTCTGGTGTCAAAAAATGGGTTACAACAGTAAGACTTTTTGGTAAATGCTTTTGCAACCGCATGTATGTCATCCATTTCGGCATGCTCATTTCCCGAGGCGCATCGCATCGTACATATAAGTGGGTTATGTTTATGAGTTACGGTTTCGTTTACAATAACGCTTTCCCTTTTTTTCTCTCTTGGGAGGATGCGAAGACTTGGAAGAAAAGAAGTGCGGATCTCGAGGTGATCGAGTGTACGTACGGATTAGAGGTTGGGCCCACTGGTTTGTTGTGGATTCAATAATTTTTTTTTCTGGTGTGTTTTTTTTTGTGTGTTTCTTGTGTTTTTACTTTTTATTGATTGCTGAGGAAACGTGGCGTGTTGAAAGTGAGAATCAGAAATCAAAAGTTCAGTGTATGTGATCAAACGTTTTATAACCGTTTTTTTTTTTTTTTGTTGTTGTATTTTTTTTTTTGAACTGAGGTTATTGTTGTTGTTGTTGTTGTTGTTGTTGTTATTGTTGTTGTTTTTTTGTTTGAGGACGACTGCTTTCACTTGGTTATGTGATTTCAGCACCTTAAATTAAAAAATAAGGTTTTGGGTCAAAAAATTTTATTTGTATCGACAATTTTAACCTTATTATAATCCATCATCTACTTAATTCGAACCTTAACACACCTTCTAATTCCTGCTTCATTCCTCATCAAATCACTTTACCTATAAATTTTGGACAAAACTTTGGTGACGGAAAGAATAAAACTATCCAAACTCGGTAAATCGTGTTCTCATTTGCTCCAACAAATTCTATATTCTTTCACAATTTTTTTACTGAATTTTATTTGTTTAGTTCAAGGTATAACAATTACTCATTTTGTTGAAAGACATGAAAATATTGTTTATCTAGTTAAGGTACAAATTCATGTTGCACATCTTTTTTTATCATTGTTCATACCAGTCCTGTGTGATTGGGAAACATGGAAGCATACTATTTTGATCCAACCGGAAAGCAAGCTTTAAAGTCTAGTTACACTCAATCAGCTTCCTTGCTCGTGGTCCCAGTTGCATCTGACTGATAGCGCGAAGAGAGTGAAAAGCTTAGAGCTCATGCACCACCAATGATTAAGAGGAGATCTACGAAAAACGAGAGATCCGTGAAAAGATAGAGTGCTAGACTGCAACATAAATGAATGGATGAAAGGAGATGTCGAAAATGGGTAGGCAAACTAAAATGGTTTGATAGTGGAAGATTGCATTAATGACGGTATTTTAGGAGACTAATTAAGGCTAAATTTACGAGTGAATTTAGCACGTATTTGGGTGAATCAAAGTATGTGTGCTAAAAGCACATAAATGGTTGGAAATAGTCTTCCTTTTTTTTTAAGTTTTTACTACGTGGTGTCTGACGCCAACCGCATCGATTAATTCATGTTTCGACGCTGTCGGGTCTCATATGGGGAATGACCCTCCCAACCCAATTTTTTTCATTCACAAGATTCAAAACTCAATTTTTTCCATTCACAAGATTCAAACTCGATACATTTATGGGATCAAGTCCCTTACCACTTTGGTCAACTAGTTATTAATTTTGTTTTGTATTTTTTTCACTGGATAACTTTGAACAACTTAAAATTTTATTGCCTAAAAAAGCACTTAAAATTTGGGACAATTTGCTCCTTCTTTTTATGTTTTAATTTCAAGTTTCATAAAAATGGTAACTTTACCAAATTAGAATGACAACAAATTGATTTAAAAAGTAATTAACTAAGATAGAATTGTGACTAAAAAATTGATCAAATAGCGGTGACTAGTGAGTGAAATTTATTAAAAATTTAATGACAAGTAATAGCTCTATTAATTTGGCATGTAATTAATGAGATCGAAGATTTCAAGTTTTTATTCAAAAAAATAAAAAAAATAAAACTTAAGTTTTTTATATGTGAAAATTGTGGCAGCCTTGGTGAGTTTCTTATGATAACTCAATTTTTTTATGAAAAAAACTATTAATAAGAATTACCGAATGACATCACCAATGTATGAGTTTTTGAGTTTTTTTTTTTTTGAAAAAGAGTTTGAGTTTTTTAACATACGAATTGTTAGATGTGAATGGAATATGTTTATTGTGTATTCATCTTGCGAACAATGTAATATATATATACACGTACAAGGCTTAGAATATAAAGGAAAGTTCAATCACAAATGGAAACTACTAATTACTCGAGATACTAATTTCCTTAACTGCTGAATATAATATTGAGTTTCTATAACTGGTAGTTTCCTTAACATGTCAGTTTCCTTAACATACCAGTTTCCTTAACACCCTCCTCAAACTCTAGTTGGTTCAACTTGAGGTTTGTCAATTGAATCGGTAAACCTGACAAATTTAAGGTTCGTTGCGGAGCAGATCAACGACCACCGAAATGAAAAAAAGTATTCTGATGTGGCAGAGTCAGAACAACGGATATCAGAGTCGATGGAATCGACAACGAATATATAGCAAAGTCGACTGATTTGATGGCGTACAGAGAGCAGAGTCAACGAAGTCGACAACTGATAGCGAAGTCGACGTAGTCGAAGGCAGGTAGGCAACGAAATTGACATAGTCAATAACAGATAGCATGGTCGACAACAGATAGCAGATAACGGAGTCGACATAACGACTAATCGGATCGTTGTGTCTCGCACAACCAGAAGTCAAACAGATTGTCGTGTCTCGCACAACCAAAGGTCAAACAGATTGTTGTGTTTCGAACAACCAGAAGACAAATCGGATTGTTGTGTATCGCACAACTAGAAGTCAACAGATTGAATAAATCAGAGCGCAGGTTGAATGGTGACAAGGGCACAAGCGACATGTATCAAAACGAGCACGGAGTAGATTGACGAATGCGCGCAATGCAGTGAAAGCGAGCGTAGCGAGTAGAGAGCTTAGCAAGTGTGTGGCCATGCAGGTGCGAAGCGGCGCGGATGCGTCGACGGTAGAGATACAAGTGTAGTACAGGCGTCGCAATCGATAAAATAGAAAAACAAAGAGGAATAACCCAGGATTAGGGCTTTGATTAACACAACCCAAAGCGAGAACAACAACGAGAGATCGAAAAAGACACCACGAATTGGTCGTTGACTCGAAATTAAGTCAACCGACTTAATACTAGAAACCAACTCTGATACCATGTTAGATTGTGAATGAAATATGTTTATTGTGTATTCATCTTGTGTACAAAGTAATCTATATATACACGTACAAGGCTTAATTAATACAAAGGAAAGTTCAATCACAAATAGAAACTACTAATTATGGAGATACTAATTTTCTTAACTGCTGAATATAATATTGAGTTTTTATAACTGGTAGTTTCCTTAACATATCAATTTCCTTAACAAGAATTTGAGGAATAATAAGTTGGTTTGCTATGAAAAACAAAAACACTGGTATTAAAGACTTTTAAGTACTGCACATTAACAAGTTGACAGTTAATTATTTATATTTGAAGGGATGAGGCATTGGGAGAAAGAAAGAATTCATTAGGATAAATTTTAATGGTTGACTTTTTTTGGTAACATTATTTAGTTGACTTAGCATCATATTAAAAGTCTTTTACCCCATCTTTCTAAACTATTATAATTGTTTTCTCTCAACATTAATGTAGAGACCTTGAAAAAAACGATAGAGATGAGGATGGAATTAAACTAGTACTATCTCAAGAAAATTTACCTCTAGTACTTTCGATAATAGAAAATTGTTCCTTTTATTCCACTAAAGTAAAAGAAAAATGTTCCTTTTACACACCTTCAACATAAAAATTCAAGTGCATCGATGTGCCTCGAGACATACAAATGTGTGGTTTACGATGCACACGTATATAGGATGTCTCAATAGATTTAGGCCAGCAAGCATACAATCTCCTTTAATCATAATCATGTTTAGTAATTTATAATTCACTTTTTATTTGTTAACATATCATCAATGTACTCAGAAATCATACATAATTTGACGTTGAAAAACCATCCAAAGAATGTTAATTTGTTTAAGTTGGAAATCCTTTAATGTGCAGATTGTTCGAGCCTTCTTAATAGAGTCTTACGTAGATGCCATCAAAAAACTTATTTTTCTATTTAGGGCTCAACACAATTCAACTTTGGATTAGTCGAGGCTTTTTGTGACTACCAATTAAACATGCAATGTAGTACACAGATGACATTGACAAATTTATCTTTTTATTTAAGGCTCAACATATATAATTCAACTTTGGATTAGTCAGGCCTTTCTTAATTACCAAACACTCAATGGATTTTATTTTTTTTTTTTTGATAAGACCAAACACTCAATGTTAAGTCCATCAAAAAAAATAAATAAAAATAAAAATAAAAAAGAAGAATTTAAAAATATATATATTATATGAGACCAAAGAAAAATTTTATAACTTTATATATGAGCATGGGCACTTTATTCATCAACCATCTCCATCTACTACCAAGGATATGGCAATGGATATCGTTGAATCTTTTACAAAGGATGATACCTAGCACACACTTTCTTTTAGTTTTGCGTGAAGGAGACTGAGCATGGACACTTTATTCATCAACCATCTCCATCTAACTTAACCAAAATCATAGGTTTCTTGGTCAAAAAAATTAGGCTGTATTTAAAAGAATATATATATATAATCCAACAAAAGAACCAACACATTCTAGGGTTCACTGGAGACTGGTAATTGTACTTTACAAATGCAAAAACCATAGTTGGAAAGTTTTACTCCTCAATGAACCGACTCGGCTTGAGCCCAGAGTAGTCAATTAAGTCTAAATACCGAGTGATTATTTAGACCAAAAAAAAAAAGAAAAAAAAAACAAACAAGAAACATCTCCTGTGTTTGAAAAATATATATATATGGTAGAGCAAGAGCAAACATATATGTATTTGGTCACAATATTAGGTGAGATGGATGCGGCCTCACTTGTTATAATGCAAGGTTTAGAAATGTTGTATGTTTAACTCCTGCTGAAATAAAAAAAAAAAATAAAAATTAAAAATAAAAATTTAGGATATGTTAATTAGAAATGACAACAATCAATTAATTAGACCTTGAAAAAAATCAATTAACTAGACTATTTACTAAGGTCAGTATATTCGCCAAAGTATCCATGTTGAGATAGTAAAGGCATTACGTGCCAAAAAGATCAGGTTTGAGAAAGTCGCGAGTCAAACTCCGCTACTTCAATTAAAAAAAAAAACTGAGGTTAATATAACTAAATTTTCATTTCAGAGTGACGACCTATTCGAAATAGTATGTCAACTTAATTTCTAGAATAGTTTCAAGTCAAATTGCAATAATTCAAAGCTCTATATATAGCTTACATTATTGAAAAAATAATGTACTAATTAAAAATGCATTCCTGTAGACATATATATATATATATATATAAATTATAAGTACAATATTTCTAATAGTAACAAAGAAAATGGAGTCCAATTAAATTTAAAGTGTGCTAAAAAAACTCTTGGATGCTTAGTTTTCTACATATAATATTGACAATTAGCTATCTAAAAGATCAATGTTGAGTTGTTGACTAATTTATGATGACCGAAAAAAAAATTTAGAGCATGAATTCAATTAGAAGTTATACAATATCGTTATAATTAATAAGAAGATTTTTTTTCAATCATGCATTATTAACTATCAAGTTCTCCCAATAACATATGCATCTTATAATTGATGTAATCAGCTCATAGGCTTTTTTTTTTTTTGTATAAAGATCAACTCTTCAACTCTTCCTCTCTAAAGAAGCACTTTTGGTCAAATGTAATTTTTGTCTATAAAAGAATACAAACAATCTCCTCTTTGTGTGAAAATGGCAATTCCACCTAAAAAAATTGGCTACATCATATCTTAGCAATATATATATAGTCTTTTTTTTGTTGACACTAAATATATATATATATATATATATAGTGTTTAGAATTAATTACTCCTGATTATTTTACGAGAGGCACATCATACTCTACTTGTATACGTGTGTGTGTATATATATATATATATATATAATAATTAAAAGATACGAAACTTGAGAGAGTCCGAGGCCTTACAAAAAAAGCACGGATCATGAATAACTAGTAGGTATCAACTAATATCCGAAGGCATGATTCATATACACTATAGTTACTCTATAGTGATTCAAATGGCTTTTTTTCAATCTCACAATAAATATAAATCATTACACTTAATTGCTTTTGTGTCGAAACACATAATAGCGATGTATCATAGATGCATGCATGCTTTATTAAAGCCACTTTTTTAGTCTGAAGCAAAACCAAAATGGCCCCGGCAACATGAGTGCTGTGTCACAATATAAGGTAGCCAATATATATATATATAAATTGAAGGAGAGGGCAAGTTTTAGATGCTCTATCATTCCATCATTTCATTTTTATTTAAAGATTTTCTCATTTTTATTTAAAGATATTTAATTATATATTTGTATTATTTATTATTTTAAGATATACTCATCCCATCATATTTTTGAAAAACGAAAAAATAAATATTTATATATTTGTGTTATTTATTGTTATAAGATATATTCATCTCTCCATATTTTTGAAAAACGAAAAATTTAAACAACGGTCTAATTAATGAATTAAGTCTTTGTTTTGAATCTTACACTATCAATTTGGTTACTGCAACATTATTTATATATATTGTTTAGAACACTAAAATAACAATTAAGTTCATTTGAATTCTTTTTTTTAATGAATGGTTACTTCAATGATTTATAAGTAAATATTTTTTTAACCCTCTATTGTATTTTTTTCTAAGAAATATATGGTTGATTATTGTGAATTGTAATTTTAATTGTAAAAACATTACATTATATTCATGTAAATTAATTTATTAACTTTATTCATTTTTAGGATTTTCTCAAATTTTTATTTTGTTATTTAAAGATATTTATAATATATTTGTGTTATTTATTATTTTAAGATATATTCATCCCCCATATTTTTGAAAAACGAAAAATAAATATTTATATATTTGTGTTATTTATTATTTTAAGATATATTCATCCCCCCATATTTTTGAAAAACGAAAAATCCAACTTTGAACAACTAAACAACGATTTAATTAATGAAGGATTTCTTTAATGCATTAAGTCTCTATTTCGAATCTTACACCATCTCTTTGGTTACCGCAACATCATTTACTCTTTTTAGGACATTGAAATAACAACTAAGTTCATTTGAGTTCTTTTTTGTTAATGAAGGAGAGTGAAAGTTTCACATACTCTCTCCTTCCACCATTTCATTTTTAGGATTTTCTCAATTTCTATGTTTTAAGATATTTATTTATTTGCATTATTTATTATTTTTTAATATATTCATCCCTCGTGTTTATGAACAACGAAAAATCTAACTTTGAACAACCAAACGACGATCTAATTAATGAAGGATTTCTTTAATACATCAAGTCTTTGTTTCGAATCTTACACACATCCATTTGGTTACCGCAACATCATTGACACTGTTTAGGATATTGAAATAACAACTAAGTTCATTTGAGTTCTTTTTTGTTAATGAAGGGTTACTTCAATGCATTAAGTCTCTATTTTGAATTTTACACATCTTTTTGGTTTCTACAACATCATTTGTATTACTCAGGGCACCAAAATCACAAGTATAAGTGTATTTGAATTTTTTCTTTGGTTAATGAAGAGTTGTTTCAATGCATTTAATCTTCTTTTTGAATCTTACACCATCTCTTAGGTTACTGCAACCTCATTTATACAGAATATTAATCTTATATATCTTTATATATAGATTATAGGTTTACAAGTATTGTAGGTGTAGTAACATCTAATTACCTCTCTTAGAGTTCTTCACACACAAATGCAATGTTGTGGCGATTTTTGAGCTGTATGACACTCCAAAACGTAGCAAAGATCTTGCAGTTCGATTAACAACTTCACATCTCTATATTTATTTTTGCAAGGATTGTTCAGGATGTTCACTACATTTGTGATTTATAAGTAAATATTTTTTACCCTCTATTGTATATTTTTCTAAGAAATATGGGTTGATTATTGTGAATTGTAATTTTAATTGTAAAAAATATTACAGTATATTATGTAGCGCATGTTTTATTAGCATCGTTATTCATCTCGTAATTTCAGACATGGGCGCTAGGTTAGATCCACGTGGACGCCACAGGTAGGCTAAGACACATTTCGACCTAGGTACACTAGTTAATTTTGTGTTGGATTGCTTATTTGCGATGCATTTCATGAATTTATTTGTTAATACATCGCATGTGTGTATGTTGAATAGCGATATCGTGCGAGGGTGTATGACGGGTAGTCACCTCGAAGTGCGTGTCAACGTGAGTATCGAGAGGCGAAGTACGGGTACACTAGAAAAACTCAACAAACTTACATAAATATGACAAAGTTATTAAATGAAATTGGTAATGTAACCATAGGCTAACTATATTGAAATTTAAATAATAGACTATGGTATGCTTCGAAATACATGTCGAAACGCGGGGCACCGGATACTAGGGTAGCCGAAGGTTAGTGGACCATGAGTTGGTTAAATTGGATAAATAAAACACTAACCATATGATTTTATAAGGCTTAATGTAATGTGAAATCAATTAAATAAGCTAAGCCTATAGTTTACACTAAATAATGAAGACCATGAGATGAATATCTAGATGATCATAATGAGTACTACTAGGATGAGTGTGCTATTAGAGTCATTAAGGGGTGTGTTACAACATGTTTATACACCACAAGATAATCATCGAGATACGTACACTTGATCTTAATCAAATATATATAAGTTAGTGGAGTTTTTTATCAATCCACTTAAATTTTTCTCATGCAATCTGAGAAAATCAGGGAGAGAGAGATAATTCAAGCTGGGAATTCACACATTAGAGACCAAATCAAGAGCTCAAACCAAGGTAATCATCATCTTCATCTCCTCCTCTCTCCAATGAACCCATTTTTGATTAAATTGAGTGAATTCAGATTTGATGGTTAAACCTCTAATTTTTGGTGAAACCTTGATGTATTACATGTTATTAGATCATATTTATAGAGAATACCACTGGTTTAATTGGAATTGATGATTTTGATGAAATTTGAAAGTTGTGGAGAATGCATGAATTAGGAGAAATTTGGGTTAATTTGAGATTCTGGAGTGCTTTAGTTGTTGTTTTGAAGTTAAATAATGTATGAGAGCATGTTAAACTAGTAAGGTAGCGAATTGGAAGGGAAATGACATAATTCTCGACTTGAGAATTATGTCCCAAAGGACAGATAGAGCGCTACCCGGAATGGTTAGTGCGCTAATCGTTTTGGGTTTTCAATTGTTTTTCGTCCTGAAGAATAGTAGCGCGCTACCATCACCTAACGCGCTATGTGTAACCTTTAGCACGCTAAAAACATATTAAATATGGATTTAAAAGGTTGTTTTGGTAAATTTTCACTTAATACATGTCTAAACACTAGGAAATAACCTAAACCTATAAAACTTAGACTTTAGGGACTTGGGGGACCGTAGCTCGGTGTCGGGAGCTTGTTGGGTTGGATACGAGCGTCCGGGGAGGTCGGAGAGCGATAGTTGAGGTTTGTAAAACCCAATTGAGAAACTTTGAGTATTTGATTCTATTTTTCTATTTCATTTCCATCATTTTCTTGATGTTTCTACTACTTTATTTCGTTACTTGAACGCGGGTTGAGGTTACTCCCATAGATTTTCCTAGTTGTGTGCTCATGATGCACCGGATTGTAGCACGTGTAACCCAGCACCCTCAGTGAATGGCAACCTGAGCTTGCCCTTCATGCACGTGTCGGTGACTCAGCGGATTTGGCCAACATTATGAGGGACCAAGTGTCGGGCTAGTTGGGCGCGACTATTGGTGGGAACTCGGTGACCCAAAGTACAATCTAGTCCATCTAGAGGAGCACACACATTTGTTAGCTTATTTGTTATCTATTCATGCGATGAGCTATTTATAGTTGACTATTTATATTCCGCATGTTTACTTGACAATATTTCTTGCATTTCATTTACTTTATTATGCTAATGCTCAGAGGGGTCCCTTAGGATTTTACTTACTGTACTCTCATCTGTCTTGTTGTGATGATTGAGTGCATATCCTAGTACTAGTAGGGGCAAGGAGATCCTAGGCGACTACATCTGATTGCCCATTGTCGAGGACCTACTAGTACGTGCTTATTTTGATATTTTGTTTTATTTTGGGTATTGGGAGACTTGTAATGACACAATACATGTATATATACCATGTTTATGGTACCGTCGACGTCGCTTATATACATAGTACTTTTTCGGGTTTTCCACAGTAGGATTTGCTCTTATTAATAATGTTTACCATACTAAATTACTTACCAAATGTATCAATTAAGGCTTCCGCTGATATATGTGTTAACTTGTAAGATACAACTCACTAGTATGGTTAGACATTAGAATAAACTTGTAAGCTACTTAAAGAGAATAAGTTAAGCAAATATTGATAATCCACTCACTAATTTGATAAAATACACGTGGACACGAATTCTGAGACAAGAGGTGCACGGGCAGGTGGCGGACAAATGTAGTTGGGCCCACCTGGCAAAGGAGTACACGGAGACACGTCACCTGAATTTATTAATTTTATTTTAAAGTTTTAATAACTCATGCATTAAGCCTGGAAATCGACTAATTTTAATATATTTGTGATAATAAAAAAATGAAGATCTATTCAATCACATACTCCACGCAGCTCATTTTCCATACAGCTCTAACCCTCATAGGTCGGAGCTCACAAATCACAATCTTAATAATTACTGCGCAGAAAAAAAAAAAAAAAAAAAAAAAACTATTTTTATATAATTTTCAACGTTTGACTTTTATCGTCAGTCAACCTTGTAATCTTAATTAATTAACGACTTGTGTGCCAAAGTAAATTGATAGAGTCACAGAATTATTTATTTCACAGGAAATTGAGACATTGGTATCATATAGTATATCGTTTGCGAAGACAAATGCAAAATAATTAACTCGATACTATTTGATCAATAATAATATTCAAATAAAAGCTTAATTGGGAGAGTTGCCTAAATTTGACTGAATTAACCAAAAAATTTATGCATTGCATGTCAATAGAAACATATTAATATTTGATTTTTTCATAATTAATATATTATATATATGTTGTAAATTGAATTGAAACTTGCTAAGAACTAGAGAAGGAAATAGAAGATTAAGAACTTCTACTACTACAAACTACTACTACAAATGAGAAGAGAATAAATGAAATAGTTGGAATGAGAAGTTTTCATTCAACTTGGTGTGTGAATTACAATGGGGTTAGAACCCTTTATATATGCAATTTGGTGAAGATGATAATTGTACTTATACAATGTGTACAAGTCATACATACACCACAAGTCATAGAACACATCACAAGCAACATAGACAATACATGGAAGAGTCGGTGTACATTGGAGAGGATTACAAGTTATATGACAACACATAGATAAGTGATTATACATTGGAGTTGAATACAAGTTATGTAGAGTGTACAAGTTATATTCAATGTAGAAGTCATGCTTGATGTTACAATTCAATGTGAGAGTCATTCTTGACAATGTGATCATTCATAAACTTGGTTAAAGGGTCATCCAATTTACAACAATATATATATATATATAAGATTGGGGGATAAATCCTCTACGAAATAGGGAGGACAAGAGGGTGGAGAGGGGTAATGGCAATGATACATTCACAATGAGGGATGCAAAGATCTTGTTGAGAGAAAGTCAAGGAGCAAATAGGTGAGGGGCATACAGGACAATATGGGAGTCCTGCAGCCCTCCTAAGTTCAAATTTCTGACTTGGTTGATATGGTGTGAAAGAATTAACACAATTGACATTTTGCAAAGAAGAAGGCCGATTTGGACCTGTATGTCATATTGATGCTCGCTTTGTTATAGTGACTTTGTGTGACGCCCCATTTCCACAATCCCAAAGGGCCCTGCCCGGCCTAGACTTACGTGGACTCCGAGTCAATCATCACGACATCAACGCAAGCATAGTTCACTTCCTAACCATATTTCATTATGTATCGTTAGTTATTCAAATTTGTAAGTTATCAAAATTTATGCGGAAGCGATTTCAACTTAAACAAATCTAAACAACTATACACAAATCATTCAGGACAACTTAGAGTGTAGAAAACCCTGCATATATTTCATGTCCTAAAATATCTCACAAAACCCATATATCCCATCTGGCAAAAATAATATATATGAGTAATACAAAACCTACAAAAATGTGAGAGAGAAGGCCGCTCCAAAGTCCTCACAATAGATCTCCTAGTACTAACCCATTTCCTTTACTCGATTGCGGATTTGCACTCAGTTAAACACAAGAATAACGAGCCAGGTAAGTAACGCCAGTAGGTTACTAAACAACATTTCAAAATAAATAAATCAATCCATATTCATGCAGATAACAAGAAAGATATAAGGACGCATGAATAAAGAAAAGACTGTAAATAAACTTAAAGTAATCAATACATGAGTGTCCAAAGATGCAAATAGAGAAGCGCAAGTAATCCCGACCAATAGGTCGTTGAGTCTTGGCAAAACATTAAGACTCGGATTCTAGGACTTTGTATACTCACAAGCTCTAAACCCACTAGATAGTGAGACTTCCTGGAACAACCATGCTAAGACCTCACACCCCGTTAAAATCAGTAACCAGTGCAATACATCCCAAGGTCATGACGCTGATATGTTATCTCAACCCGCCACTCCTTCCAAGGACCACCATTGACTCACTTGCCCTCAGACAACTCAATTAAAATGGAATTCCAATGATAGATATCAAAGCAATGAACAACAATAGTCAATAGCTTAAAATGAAATTATTGTACAATTTCCTAGCCGGTTTACTTACCTCGATCCACGCGCTTATTCCTAACCTATTCGGCCTCCCAACACTTCAAAACGCGTTCTAGAACCTCCGTATCTCTTCCTTAGATTTTCTAATATCATTTAGTATCAATTCAGGTCCAATATCCTTGGTTTAGAACTCTTAAACCATACAAATACTGCAACCAAAATACGCTCGAGAGTTATTTCTAAAAATAATATTTTATAATAATTTCAAAGTATAATCAACTAGCCCATTAAAGTTACAGTTTTAACTCTGAAAACCTCATGATTTGTCATGACAACCAAGAAGGAACTCGTAGTACTTATGACGTACTTTCCATAGACTCTAAGAATACTCAAATCGGATCACAAACGGAGAAGTTACGAATTTAACCAAGCTTTGTCCATGACATATCCAACTCTCACAAACAAATTCTCTTGCCATATTTAACCAAGCTTACAACAAATTAAACTCAATCTCAACCTCGACTACTGCCAATTAACACGAAACTCGAGGTAATATCTTACCCACACATTTTTGAAATTAATTATTTTAAATTGTTCAATCTTTTATATAATAAATAATATAAGCATCGCACAATATAGCATACCTCGGTGTCTACACCCGAGATTTGGACATACGGATCACTACGAGTGGGTCCCACATACGACCCTGACATGACATGTAGCATGAGTTAGATTTTTAGGGTCGTTAGTTTGGAAGCCTATATCATTTATTTCTAAAATGTCCCTATAAGAAGATATGAGATATGGTGGGAAATTTGAAGAGAGATTGGGATCAATGAAATGCAGTACAAAAAGAGCGGATCTGAAAGAGAAACTGCAAGAACATCACAGCCATCTCTACTTCTCTGCGTTGCGTCAATGACGAGCACGGGAAGCACCGCGAACGAGCAGTAAGAGTCAGATCTGAAAGAGAAACCGCAAGAACGTTGCTCCGTCTCGGCTTCACTGCGTTGTGTCAACGGCGAGCAAGGGAAGCACCGCGAACATGTCAACGGCGAGGACGGGAAGCACCGCGAACATGAAGGCCGACTATGTGTTCAAGACGGTATTGATCGGAGACTCTGCGGTGGGGTTGCAGTTGTAAGATCTAGTCTTAAAACAACTAGATCTGAAAGAGAATCATCAGATCTGGAGTTACATTGCAAGATCTAGTGTTAACACATCTAGATCTCGAAGATAGTCCGTGGGATCTTGAAGAAAAGACACGGAACTAGAAGAATCATCGATCTCGTGTGAATGGCGAATAGATCTGAGTCTTGGAACAAGGCTCTCCATCATCGTGGTTTGTATCAGATCGTGCGATCTCGTGTTTGAGTTCGTACTCCATTTGGTAATTCGTTGAGTCAATTTGTCACTATAAAACTTGATGGAACAAATTTTCTTTTGTGGAAATCGATTGTGATTCCGGCTATCCAAGGATTTGATCTTGATGGTCATCTTTTTGGAACCTTGGAAAGTCCAGATAAATTCTTGACTGATGGATTACCAAATCCAGAGTACAAGATATGGTTCAGTAGAGATTGATTTTTGTTAGGATGATTGATAAATGCCATGATGCCTGATACTGCAATGCAGATTATTGGAAATACACAGAAACAGACAACAAATGAGTTGTGGCGAGAAATAGAAACATATTATGGCTCTAATAATAGAGTTCATGTTCAATCTCTCAAGAAAGCACTCCATACAACTCGTAAAGGTGCTATGAAAATGAGAGAGTATTTGTCTAAGATGAAGTGTATTTCTGATAATCTGGCCATTGCAGGATCAGTGGTGAGCACAGATGATTTGATTTCAAGTGTACTAATTGGTTTAGACAAGGAATATCTGCCTATTACTACCTTCTTGCAAGGAAGGTGTGACTTGCAGTGGCAAGAACTCTACTCTACACTGATAGGGTTTGAGGAAACCCTGGATCGGTATAATGTGATTCAAGATGTAAATGCATTAGTGTTACAGGATTCTCCATCTGCAAACGCTGCTGAGATTAAAAATAGTAGCTCCAAAATGAATGGTCAGAATTGGAATTCCAATGGGAATAGAACAAATGGTGGCTTCAGAGGTCGTGGTACTGGAAGGTTTCGAGGCAGAGGAGGTTTTAAATCCTCCAAAGAAGAATAAAAACCCACATGTCAAATCTGTGGGAAGTTTGGACATTCAGCAGCTGTATGTTACTATAGGGCAGACATGAAATACATGGGGACTCAAACTGGGAGTTCTCGACAGCCACAGCTGAGGCCTTTCACTCCTCAACATCATACACCTTCATCTTTCTTTACTGCATCAGAAGTTGGTCATAATGGATCATGGTACATGGACAGTGGTGCAACCTCTCATGTTACTGGAGACTCCTCTCGATCTTTGAACAACTCGGCTTATTCAGTACTCGACTTTAATAGTTGGTAATGGTCATTCTTGAAAATTGCTTGATGCTGGTCTCGCTTGCATTCCATCTGTTGGCTCTAAATTATCATTTCATAATACTTTGTGTGTACCTAGCATCAAAAAGAATTTGTTGAGTGTCTCTCGCCAACCAGAGACAATAATGTGTTGATTGAGTTTCATCCTCATGTATGTTTCGTGAAGGACCTTCAAACCAATGAGATTCTTCTTCACGAACAAGATAAAATGGTCTATATCGCATCTCTGGTCCACTCCGCACGCTTATCTTCTTCACATGCTTCTTTGTTTGTGTCCAATAAAAGTTTGTCTTCATTGTGGCATTCCGGACTTGGTCATCCCGCACAAAAGACACTTCAACAGTTATGCATCAAAAACTTCATCTACCATTCAGTTCAATCACTGATCTTTGTCAGTCTTGCCCACCGGGGAAGAGTCATGCATTACCATTTCATTCATCCAGTCGAATGTCGAATAATGTTTTGGATTTGATACATACTGATTTGTGGGGTCCTGCACCGATTACTTCTCCGAGTGGTTTCAACTATTACATTCATTTTATTGATGATTCTACTCGCTTTACATGGTTATATCCTTTGAAATTAAAATCTGATGCATTGAATGCTTTTATGCATTTTAAGTCTATGGTGGAGAATCAATTTAGTTCTACTATCAAGAAAGTTCATCTGATCAAAGGGGTGGCGAGTATAGATCTTTTAAATCTGTACTTGATGCATGTGGAATTATTTTTCAGCATCCTTGTCCTCATACACATGCACAGAATGGTAGAGTTGAACGTAAGCATAGACACATAGTTGAAATGAGTCTTACATTGCTTGCTCATAGTAAAGTACCTTTGAAATACTGGTGGGATGCATGTTCTACTGCTGCATTTATTATTAATCGTCTTCCTACTAAAGTTCTGAATGGTATATCGCCGTTTGAGAAGTTGTTTCATGAATCTCCTGATTACAATTTGCTCCGAGTTTTTGGATGTGCATGTTTTCCATATTTGCGTCCATACAATGATCATAAGTACCAATTTAGATCTGAAAAATGCATATTTCTGGGGTATAGCAGTCAACATAAGGGCTACAAATGTTTGAGTCCATCTGGGAAGGTTTACATCACCCGAAATGTTGTTTTTCATGAAAATGAGTTTCCTTGTCATTCTTTAGTTGCTGATAAGTCTCGTACAACAACAACTTCCTCAAATGAGTTGACTACCAGCTTTCCGTTGTTGGTTCCACATCAGCCCTTGGTTCCATCAGGGTCTTCGTCTTCTTCATATGATTTGTCTGATGTACCTGCTCCAATTGAGGTTACACCTCCTGTTGTTGTGGATTCAAGGACTGGTGTGGATCCTCAAAACATACATCCCATGATTACTAGAGCTAAGGATGACATCAGTTTAAGAAAGGTGTTTTTGTCTACTACATCTACTCATGAAGTTCGATATTCCTTACATTCTTGTCTGTCGCTTCTTCAAATTCCTCATTGGAAGGCAAAGAATGGATCGAATATCATCGTGTTCTAATGAAAAATGGTACTTGGTCTCTTGTTCATTCCTCTCCCAACAAAATGTGGTTGGCAACAAGTGGATTTTCTCTCGTTAAAAGGAATTGATGGATCTATTAATCGATACAAGGCTAGATTAGCGGCCAAAGGGTTTAAACAAGTACCGGGTATTGATTTTGATGAGACGTACAGTCCGGTGGTTAAGGCTTCCACTATTAGAGTCATTTTGTCTTTGGCTATTCATTTTGGTTGGTCTTTGAGACAGGTTGATATCAATAATGCTTTTTTAAATGGTCAGTTGGTTGAGGAAGTTTATACAAATCAACCTATAGGATTTGTGGATAATTCTCAACCTACTGCTGTGTGTCAGCTGCATAAGGCTTTGTATGGTCTTCGTCAGGCTCCTCGTGCATGGTTTGATCAGTTGAAATCCACTTTGTTCTCTTCTAAAGCTGACAGCTCTTTGTTCATTTTTCATCATGAACAAGTTGCGTTGTATGTGTTGGTTTATGTGGATGACATTATAATTACTGGCTCTAATCAAACTTCTATTCAATCTTTCATTAATAAGTTGAATGGTAAGTTTGCGTTAAAGGATATTGGAGATTTGAATTTGTTTTTGGGAATGGAAGCTCATAGGACTGCAAAAGGATCGTACTTGACTCAAACAGCTTATATTCATCAGCTATTACAAAAGGGAGGTATGTCCCATGCAAAGCCCATTGCTACTCCCTTTGCTGTTGGAAAGCTGATGTACAAGGATGGCGGTGCCTATTTTAATGATAAAACTCTCTATAGGAGCTTACTTGGTGGTCTCCAATATCTAGTTAACACTCTACGGACATTGCTTATATAGTGAACACTTTGAGTCGCTTTCAATAGCCTCCTACAAGAGTGTTGCATTGACAAGCTCTTAAGAGAGTCTTGCGTTATCTCATAGTACGATTTGGGTTTATGGTTTAAACCGAGTTCTCGCACTTTTTCTCACCGGGTATTCGGATGTTGATTGGGTCGCCTCTGTGGATGATAGGAAATTCGTGGTCGGTTATCTTTGTCTTTTTGGGTTCTAACTTAATTTCTTGGCGGCTAAGAAACAAAAAGTGGTTGCTAGATCAAGTACAATCCAATATAGAGCTCTTGCTCGTAATCGCTCTTTGAATTAAGTTGGATTCGGTTTTATTTTCGAATTGCATGTTTCTATTGGTGCTATTCCTACAGCTTTGGTGTGATAATATGAGTGTTTCTTTGCCTTAGCAAAGAATCCGGTATATCACTTCGCACTAAACATATTGAATTAGACATTCATTATGTTAGAGATAAAGTGTTGGGAGGTTTCCTTAATGTGCATCATGTTCCTTCAGTTGATCAAGTGGCTGATGTTTTTACTAAACCTTTTTCTGTTTCTCATTTTCTGTTTTTGAGGGACAAACTAAGTCTCACTTCCCTTCCCCTTAGTTTGAGGGGGGATGTTAGAGTAAATCATTGAGTTGGGTGTAGTGTGAATCTCGAGGTGTATCCTCTGTTGTAATAGGGTGTAAGTGATGTTTGTGTGTGAGTAATGTGTTTGCATTTGAATAGTTGTGATGTAAACAAATGGATGGTTGAGATGTATTGTTCAGTTTGATATATAAATAAAATGACAGAACACTTGTGAGTTTACAAGGTTCTGTTTCGTCTCTCTCTCTTTGGTTGTGTTGCAGATCTGGTTTGGAGATCATCCTCAATGAAGCTCGCTGTGGGCTTCAACATGGCGAGCATGAGCTTAAGCAAATTTTTGGGAGATATGGACCGAAAGAAATGAAAGGATCTTCGGTGATCTGGTGGGGTCGTAGGTGTGGTTGAAAGGGAGAAACTGGGTCGAGGGATGGATTCGGGCGACATTGGGATTGTAGATTATCTTTTTATTATAAGGGTATGCCCCTAAAGGTTATTACCCAAATGTGATTTTTCCTTCCCACTCTTATAATCCCAATTTTATGATCACGGGTTGAACCTAGTTGATTCGATGAAAGTACGACACCATCTCAGAAAGAGTTGTAACATTGGCTCGTCTATGATTGAGGGAGCGTATGTAGTTTTATTTTAAGGATAACGTGTTTTTCCCATACTACATTGGTAGAGTTTTTTTGATTTTATTTCGAGGGAAACACATTGTTTCCCGCCTTGTACATACACGAGTGTACATATTTTGGCTATATTGAAATAAAAACTTGCTCCTATCGAAAAATTAAGTGGGTGACCTAATAGTTTAGTATGTGGTGTAGTTGTGAGAAGGTTGTAAAAACCTTTATGACAATTTTTGAAAGAGATAATCTTTATTGCGTATTTTTCTTGAGTACAAATTAAACCTCTTATTTATATACATATATATAATAGTTACAACCATAATATAAGTTCCACTTAATCATCCAAAAAAATATATTAGACATAATTAAAGAACTAATTGAAAATTAAATGGAGGTAGACTTAGAAGGTTCTAAGAAAAATTTGAGAAACTCACAAAACTCACTTAATCAACAAAAGATAAGAGATACAACGACATAACTTATGTCCTAAATTAATTGAGGTATGTTGCATGAATCAAACTATTCCATTATGCTCACTTTAGTACAATTGATGGCGACTTTTTCCAAATCATTTAATTCCCCCCAATTAATGCATCCGAATAAAATAACTTTGGTCTACTTTTACTTTGTTAAATTTTGTAAGTTTTTATTTAGTCAATTTTCTAACGAGAGCATTTATAGACCGTCTTTACAGTGTACAAATCACCACTGCAATTACCCTTTCTTAACTTTTATGTCAATTGGTGATACTCCTACTTTAATTTTATTTGTGTTAGTGAGATCGTATTTTGTCATCTAACACCAAATAAGTTAATTTCTCTCAAATATCATGAAGTAATGGTGCCTAACTAGCTGTCATATGCATACTCGAGCATAAGCAGGAGGGGCTGAGAAAAGGCTATAGGCACCCCAATTATGTAAAAATCCCAAAGATTTCATGAGAATTTTCTTAAAGACTTGTTCGATCTGACAAATTAAACTTGCAGAGATTCGAACAGTGTTCAATTTTTATTTTTATTTTTTGGAAAATTAAAAATTTATTAATTATAAACCCAAAGTCATCAGAGATATGTTAGGTGAGTCCAACTTGTCAGTCGAAAGATTCATTTTGTATAGTTAATTAAACAAATCTGATCATATGTTACCATATATTGTAATTTAATTAATTAATCATATATATTTAATATCTTTGCCTCTTTTTTTGAGTCTTTAAATTTAATCTTTTCACTATCATTGATCATGACAGTTTTTTTTTTCATAGTTTTTGGTTTTGTGATAAATCTATTTATTTATGCGTATATATGTATATGTATGTATATATATATATATATATGTATGTATGTATGTAATATGAAGAGTGTATGTAATTTAGACAATTAACTTGCTTTTGTTTATTCATTGGGACCACATGCTAGTGTTTATAACTGCAAATCAAACTAAAAGAGGCCCATATACATGAAGCATGCATAAGATATCACTGTCATAAGGTTCTCCTTTATCTAATGTTATTACATATCGATCACATACAATAGTATATATATAAACGAATATTATATATATTTTTATAGTCAAAAGGGACGTCATCTCAACAAACTAGCTAATCAATCATATATATATATATATATATCTATTCTAAACTTTATCTCATCTACAAGATATTAATTGAATGTTCAAGTAATTTGTATATATATTGGGTATGTAACAATAGCTAGCTAGCTATATTAATTGAGGGAAGATCATCACCACTTATATATTTTATTACGAATAAGTTTCATTTAATCGATATGAGACTATTATTTTGGTCTACACATCTTCAACACTTTACTTTGGATCGAAATCTATCTCCGGTCATGTCTTCTCTTTTGTCCCAAACGAACCATCAGCTTACTGTGCTAATTTTTCGTTGGCCTACCTCCGCATGAGCTCGTGAATTTCCACCAAAATTGACATCGTTGCCAACTTAACCACCTTCAACTCAAATTTGCATGGGAGATTTTTAACTCAAAAGACATCTGTACTAACTGGGGGAATATCATAATTTATATATATTTTATAACGAAGTTTCATTTAATCGATATGTGACTATTATTTCAGTACACACATGTAGTCCAAAAAAAAAACAAAAAACAAAAAAACAATTTATAATATCTGACTCCTAACAATTAAAAAAAGCTTAGGGGTTAATTGAAATACTCTTAGCTAGCAGATGGTGTTCAAGTTTTTATACTGATCGAATAAGTTTATATATATGCTAGCATCTTTCATATCATATTCTTTCATATAAAATATAAATCATTATTAAATAAATGATGTTAAACTATTTAATCATGATCAGTACACCTAAAAGCTATTATATTGTCTGATAATAGCCTAACAATATGATATCTAATCATTCCATATATATTCATATTAAGTAAGTGAATTCACATTAGGAGTCAAATGAAGGAGATAATTGATTTCTTCCCCTATACATACACTTGTTTGCGCCTTATAGAAAGTTGAACAAATTATGGTTGGTTTTCCCTATATAAATTGTTGGGTTTTTGGCTCAAACTCCATGTCCTAATTTAATTAGGAGTTAGTATTTTAGTTTGTGTATAATTAGTAAGTATGAGTTTTAGTAGAATTTGATTGTTAATTTTAGAAGTATTTATATTTGATTGGAATTGTGAGTTAGAGGTTGAGAGGGATCATGAGTTTGTGTCATATATAAAGGACATAGTAGATTAGTTTTGTGCGTGCTTAAGTGTGCACCAGTGGTGCCTTTGTGCATCACGTTGTGTTAGTTTGATTGTTAAATACATTATTATTGATGGAATATATTAATGAGTGTTTGATTATGTGTTTCCGCTGCGTCTTGATGTGGGTTTATCCCTAACACAAATATCCGGAGCAACCAAAAAAAAAAATAAAACTTCTTATTCCCTGAAAATTGCAACCAAATGTGTGAATATCATATATGGTTGCAAAATTAGCTAATTAACCAAATCACTTGAAAAACTTAACCCTATTTTGCAAAAGTTTCATTATAAAAGAGCTTAATGTGTGAAGGGAATCAAGAGGTTAATTTACCACCTTGGCTTGCAAGAAAGTCTTCATGATTGAATCACTTTGTTTGGTAAAAAAACCTCGAAAGTAAGTTTCATTAAATATATAAAGAAAACAAGACAACAAGAAATAACTAATGTGGATTTTTAATGAGACAAGACAACACACTTAAAAACTAATTAGACTATGCAATTAGGTTCTTAAAGGATCCAAATTAAATCATTGGAGACTGAAGAACCTTTCATGATCTGTTCCTTCTTTACCTTTAGCACTTTCCTCTCTTTTATCTGATTAGTTACACAGTGGGTTCTGAAATTATGAAAAGAGATCACAAGTGGCTCGACGTTTGGCTATCATGGAGAATCAAAATCGTGTTCGTGCGCCTATCCCACATAACCTCATCTATGCCTTTACCACTAAGTCATATCCATCCGAGTTGATTTAGTTTATATCTTAATTAATTAACTTTTGAATTTCACAAGAAAATAGTTTCTTCTTTAAAATTTGGAGTAAAATACGTAGACTGTGATTGTGTTCCAAAATATATTTAGATTGTGATTGTGTTGGACAATTTTTCAGTTGGTGATAGGGTTGCAAGTGGGGCGGGGAATCATCGTTCCCCGCGATGCCTCGCCCCGGTGGGGCAAGGAATCCCCGCTTTTTGCTCCCTCGGAGCGAGACACGAGGCAAATCTGGTGGGGGCGTGGTAATTGTTCTCGCCCCGCGAGAATTCCCCGCCCCGCATCCATTGCATAAAATTCTCCATTTTTTATGTTTTTACAAAAAAATTATATAACTGTTTTTACTTAAAACATATGGAATATATAGAATGAAACTCAAGATCTCCAACAATAAATTTTATTTTTACCAATAAATTAATTCTATAATATATATATGTTATATCATAAAGATATATAAAATTATATTTAAAATTTCATTTGAAATATATTTGTCATACTAGATTTGGAAATTTTGTATATTTATTTAAATATGATAACTTGTAACTCAATCAACAAAACAAATCCACATTAATCTTTTAATTTGAAAAAAAAAATAGTTTCTTAAAAAATTGAGAAAGTAGTACTTAAGTACCAAAATGACCAATGGATGAAAATCAAAATATATATTTTCACTAGAACATTTTTGACCTTTCATAGAGGTTTTAAAATTAATCCCTATTAAATAGAGTGTTATTAAATGTCATGTGAAAATGTGTTATGTTTTAATTTTTAATACATGTATTACATAGAGATTTTTTAAAACTCCTATCAATTAGGTGTTATTTAATAACACCCCCTTTAATAGGGGTTTAAAAACCTCTATTAAATACCGAAATTGTTCTAGTGTTTCTACAAAATTAATGGGGCACCCCGAGGATTCTCCGCCCCACGAGGATCCCTACAGGGTGGAGTGTGGGGCAGCAAAGTTCGCCACGGGAGGAATTTGCGGGAATAAATCTCCACCCCGCATCCTGCGGGGACGGGAACGAAGACGGTAATTACGATCCCCGCCCTGCCCCGCTTGCAACCGTAGTTGGTGATCACATATTGCCCTTGACCTTGTCCGGCGACCAAATAAAGATTTTGGCTTTTGCTTCCTCTTCAAGTTTGTGGTTATCCACTTTGATTATATAAGTTTCTACACTAATTAACATGATGGTGCTAAGAATGAACTTGCAACTGTGTGCATAAACCATCTTTTGAAAAAGAGCTTAGATTTAGAGAAAATCAATGGAGAAAAAAACAAACAAGCAAACAAAAAAAAATTAACATAAATGAGTATTCAAGAAGATGATAGTGCTATGAAGTTAAGGAAATATAGATAAGAACATGGCAACTTGAGACACTACATATAATTGGGTAATTAAATAGTCATAATAATCCGAAATTTTGAATTTTTTTCTAAAAATAATTCCAAACTATAGATTCTCTATAAAAAAAAATAAAATAAAATCTTAAACTATGCAAAAACATACAAATAATCTAAGTCCTATACGGTATTGTTTGTCAAAAAAAAAAAAAAAAAAAAATAAGGTTTCCTCCTAACATATATAGTAAGCCAATGTCCATATATATAGAACCAAAAACAAAAACAAAAACAAAAACCAATGTTGTGTAGGTGCGCTCACACCTAACAAACATATATATATATATATATTACACCATTACATAGTTATTTGGTGAACTAACTTAAGAATTAAACCAAGGCCCACTTGCATGCATGTAGCTCAACTTCCTCCAAACAACTCTTTCTACTCTCTCCCCTTAATTCATATATTTGAACACATACATGCAACTCAAACCTTCAAGTCCACATAACATAACAAACAAAACCTTGGCATAGTATTAGTGATATTTCATCTCTAATTAATGGCTAGCAAAGAAGATGAAAGGGCAGGAGCCGAGATCGTCTACGGTCACGAAGCATGCCAACGACATTCGATCGAGTTGCTCGAAGAGCTAGGGTTTCCAAGAGGAGTGATGCCATTGAAGGAGCTTGTGGAGTGTGGGAGAGTGAGGGAAACAGGGTTTGTGTGGATGAAGCAAAAGAAGCCTTATGAGCATTTCTTCAAGAGGACGAATACTCGAGTGAGCTACGCCGCGGAGGTGACGGCTTACGTCGAGAAGTTCAAGATGAAGAAGATGAGTGGTGTCAAGAGCAAGCAGATGATGCTATGGGTCCCTATAACTGAGATGAGCATTGAGGATGAGAAGAGTAGTAAGATCTATTTTAAGACTCCAATGGGGATTGGGAAGTCCTTCCCTATCTCAGCTTTCATGGAGGAAGAAGAAGAAGAAGAAAAGGAAGATGAGAAGAATTAATAGTGTTGAGAATAGCATTTTGGTTGTTCATAATTAGTAAATCAGTGCATGGAGCAGATATATATTGATATATATATTGGCCATGCATGCATATATATATAGCTTATAATGTTATAATCTACATATATATGTAATTGTCATATTATAATTGGCAATGAATGGAAAAATAAAGCCTACTTAATGGCTTATATATAATATATCTTTTTATTAGGTTGTTCATCAAATGATTTGTGAATTGTAATTGATATCCAATTTCAATTGGAAAACAAAAAACGCTACATTGACAACAAACACCTTTTTATTAATTACTTATCAGATGGAAAAATACACTAGCTCCTTAAGGATTAAAATTGAATTTTATAAATATTAAAACAAAGCTTAATTTGGCATTTTACAAAAATACTGCCATTGTCTCTGTTTATATCACTTTTGTAAAGTATTATTTATATGCAAAATGATTAATTTATGATTTTTATTTTTATTTTTTATTTTTTACATTCATTTGTACATACATTTGCAACACACAATGGTGCATATATTTCCTTGGAATTCAAGTGACACATCTTAATCAAATTTACACTATTATGTAGCAAATGTATGTCTCCTATAGAATACTAGATTATCATCTTCCAATTTAATTATATATCTAAATCATTTTTTACAGGAACGACACTACTAAAAAAGACCCAAATAGAGACGGGAAATAATGACGGACAACGGATTTGCGACGGAGCCTTTCGTTGACCTGTCGACCAATTTATCGACGGGGTTAGCGACGACCCCGGCCGTCGCTAATTGTTGGGCGGGAAAATCCCGTACAATGAAGGATTTTTTTTTTTCGTCCACGTGGCAGTGGGGCCCATACACACTCTCTCTTACACCTAACAACAAACCCAAATCTCTCCCACTTATAAACCCCTCACCTATCTCAACCTCACTTTCCACCGCCCCTCTCTCCAACCTCAATCTCCACGGCCCTCTCTCTTGCCTCTCTCTCTCTCTCTCCTCTCTCTCTCTCTCTCTCTCTCTCGCTCTCTCTCTCTCTCTCCACCGCCTCCTCTCTCTCCAGTCGCCTCTTCACCTCTCTCTCCACCGCTTCCTCCCTCCGGCCGCCTCCTCACTCTAGTCGCTCTCTCTCTCTCACCGCTTCTGTCACGGCCCAAATCATTAAAGCACGTTTAATTCATTAATCAGACAAAATGACCCGTGACGTGGAACCTGTAGCGCGATACGTGTCACTACCGAGGCACGGTGGTCGAGGTAAATGTTATATTTGTGTATTGTACGCCTAGTGTATTGTATATGTGTAGACTACTAAGTCATTTACGGGTATACAGATACCGAGACGAGACGGGGGATGCGCCTCGAGTTGCGTGCCGGCGTGGGCCCGAGGTAGCAGCTCGTGGAGTAAGTGTAACTAGTTCAATTATATTGCATAATAAAAAAAAATAAAAAATGATATATGCTTAGTGGTCCATATGTGGCCACATATATTTATATAATTAATGGGCCTATAGTTTGTCAAATAAAACAATATAAGTTGGATTTGCCTCGAGATACGCATTTCGGGGGACTCGAGAAATTGGTCAAACATATAAGGCAGTGGAAAAAGGATAATTATTGGGTTTGTCTCGAGACTCGTGTTGCACGAGTCTCGAGGAATCAAACACCTTATCCTATTTGATCACTCAAGTCGGTGAAAAAAAAACACGACATAACAGAAAAGTGAAGAATTTGAAAGTCAGTCGAGACGTTATACCGAGATTTTTACCTCGAAAAACGTGAAATTGGCAAATTGATCTCGAATTCGATTTCGACCAATTTAGGAATTTTAAATAATTAATTTTGAATCTAAATGGATAAATTGTCAAATGTTAGGACCGTAAAAATGAGCTATTACGGGGTATTGGGTGCGTACATCGACGCGACGAGAACCGGATAGCTTAGGAATTGTTGTGGTATGTAAGTAAATTGAGTGAGACATTTATTTACATTTCATTCCATTTATTTATTCATTCTCAGTTATTTGAACTGAATTGCCTTTGAAATCCATATGCTATGACTTGTTTGTTTCTCATTTTATGATGTTGCTCATAGCATACTCTGTTGTGTATATCATTGATTCCAATTCCTCTACTTTGTCATGTTGATTGTTGTGTTTGGAAGTCAGTGATATAGCATGCTATTAGGTTAGTTGGTTTATTTTACCTCCAATCCTTTGTGTATTAGTATGCAGTTACATCTCTTGGATTTTATTCCGAATCATTATTGAAAGTGAAAGTGGTTCTTGTGGTTAGGGTAATTTAATGATAGAAATTCAGCTTTCATATGGGGTCACTAGACTTTTCGGGATGTTAGGAAATTTTTCCACTATCTTGCATAATACACGGGGTAACGTGCCTCGAACAGGGTAACGGAACCTCGGGTGTTGGCGCAAGAATAACTTGGGTAAGCATGACGAGTTTTAAAACTCGAGTATGTTAGCAAGTATATACATTCCAAATGACGACTAATTCACTTAACTAAGAATTTAAAAACCTGAAAGTTAAGCACAAACCTATCATGTATCTCTCATTCTCTCATCACTTCTAAAACTGCATTATGTTTCTTTATCAAAAGGAAGAGAAGAAAAGAAAAAAGAGAACAATGTATCTATAAGAAGTCATCATCTCAGTTGTTATTTAAATTATGGCATTTGATACTTGTTGCCTTTGTTAAGTTCGATTGAAGATGTTGATTGTCTATAATTTAAACACAAAAGAAAACCAAGATTAGATTTCCTTCTCTTCATGGATGACAAGTTTGATTAATTAGCTTACTAAATCACTTTACCTACCATTGCAAAAGATTAACATGTCAACAAGCATTTGATATATAGAAGAGTTCTTAAGTAGACAAACTACTAAAAAGAATCACAAGAAATTTCAAGTTAGACTTAACATTTGGACAAAACCTCACAATCATTCAAATTTCATTAAAGCACATCCGAAAGAAACATTTCATCACCAAAGAACACCAAAAGCTCACTTCAGATCACTTCCACCATCCAACCATTTCACCAAAGAACACCAAAAGCAAATAAGAGTGTTAAAATTAGTGCTTTAGCCATGTGATCCTACTCAAAAAAAAAAAAAAAAACCGGCTTGGTTTCTTTGGTAATGTCACTTTAAATTAGTGTTTTAGCCATTCTATATATATGAAATGACAAGAGAAGAATCACTCACTATCTCTGTAGAACTCGTGATACTTAATGACCACAATAGCATTACTAGAGAATCTTCGAAATGGTATCATGCCACAACTTAAACCCAATAAGAACGATAAGTTCAACTCACAAAGAATCTAATGGTAGTTGGTCTCCTTCTCCCATGAGCACAGTTTTTTAATCCCCAAGCAGCTTCTGCAGTCCTCCTCTTCTTCAACTCCAACCACTCTATGATTCCATCTTCCGTGAGAGACAAGAAATTGTAATGACCTTTGATCCTTTTAATTTTCTTAAGATTTTCCACCACCAGGAGTGGTCGCAAGATTCTACCTGCGTCGAAAATTCGAACCTCCCCATGTCAGTTGGTCCCTTTTAATTTCCACCTAAAATAAAAATGAAGAGAAATGGTTCTTAGGGTAAGAGAGAGCTACACAATGAACATGCTCGATTCGACAGGGAGCAAAGACACTTACATTGTACACTAACATTACACTATCTCCCGTCAATGACTCATGCTTACGAGACCATGAAAAGACACGCCTTCTCTAATGTTTGAAACAAACTAAACCACCAAGAATATGTAAATCAAGTAACTTAAAAAGTCTACACGACAACTATTGAAAGGAAGTGATTCAGTCAATGCTAAAATAGAATAGCCAAGAGAAGATTCACCTCGATAAGCACCTAAGCCCACCGCTCAAGCTCTTGGGCAAGCCTCCATAACCCCCACCAAGCTCACTTGCCTCCACTATACCCACCAAGCCTACCTCCGAGACACAGTCCTATAAGGACCAAAATCACCACCACCAAAAAGAAATGAGTTTAACATGCAAATGAAACAAATCGTCACAACATGCTCATCGTCAAAAGCAATGAACCCAAAACCCTCGAGAACGATAGGAAAAAACTAAAACCCGCCTTTATCCGAAACCGGAAAAAATAAGGAACTTCATCATCGGCATTCCTCCACTACATCAAGCTTCAACAAACCACCATCGTCCGGTACATTCATTGTCCATTTATCCTCTCGTATATCTTAGTTGTGGCGCCCAAACATGCATAAGTTAACATGGATTTTATTTTTAATACATTATCCTCCCCAAAATAAATTTTTGAACCTCAGTTTAAGTAAAATATACTATACGAATGCATAAAGAATTAATCCATGGGAGAAGAAAACATGCCGAGTTGTTGTGTGCACAAAATCTTATGCGGATTCGCAGGTTCTCTCAGCGAGTTATGATGAAGAAAGTGGTAGAATCGAGGGAAGCAACATCTTCATGCCATAGCAAATGAATTTGGGAAATCGATAGGGTCGCCGTTTCTCATACGTATAATATGAGAACATGCTATTGATACCTAACAATATTCACGAGTAAAACATCGAAAAAGAAGCGGCATACAAAAGTAGAAATTCGGTCTAAATTATTGGACTTAATAACACAGGGATCCATGCAAATAAAAGTAACTACATTATTGGTCGTTGACATATCATATACATACTTTATTCGCTATCATCCGTTTCAAATTCACTCTCATGAGTAGAAGGTGAGGATTCTTCTTCTTATTCATTCCACTTATAAACTTCATCGCTTGACCCGCATCAACAATGAATCGAGTCCCGGTCGAAACATCCAGATTGTTGATATCGCGTCGCGTATCATCGACTACACACGTGGTGGGCATCCCATCTTGGAAAGCACCGCCGAGCCCTGGTCATTATCGTCTTTGCTAGTTTCCTCGTCAAGCCAATTTTGGTGACAGCAAACAAACCGCTAGCCATTCTTGTCGATCGTTCCGCATGAAGGCGGTACGAAAGGTAGTAGACTTGAGTGGTTTGCATTGCTAGTACAAATGGCTCGTAGTTGTTATATCGTCGACTTCGATGAACCTCTACCAATTGAAGTGTTGGGTGAGTCCTCACACCATGATTCGGTGTAGGGTCATACCATTCGCACTTAAACAAGACCACACGTTTGAGGCCGGTATACTCAATCTCCACAACCTCTTGCAAAGACTCCATAATAGTTATGGGAAACATCGCCGTAGTTTGAACCCTTCACCAAACACCGCCGCTTCCGCGTCGATCTATTAACGCTCATATGTTGCGAGTGGAACTTATACCCATTAACAAGGTAACCAGGGTAGTACATGATCGACTAGGACCAACAAAGATCAACGAGCGTCTCGTCAACTATAGAATTCGAGCCTATTCACACAAATTAGAGATGCAATATGACACATTAGTTATGGGAGAAACATTTGAATCTATAATGTACAAAAGTAATGACCTTACATATGTTTGAAACCAAATGGGGAAGTTGTGCTCTAGACTACTATCAACTTGCGACTCCCATTGCTTCGAGTGATTTCTTCGATTTAATATCCTGTAGAAGAAACGAACGTGTAAGTCAAGATGTCTTACTAAAATATGAACAATGAATGTACCGCATTATTGAAAGAAAGTGATGGACATATCGAACGTAGGAGCGATCTCTCGACAATTGAGCAAGTATGTACGAATGAGCGGCATTATACTCCCTTTCTGTTAAGTATCGCTCCTTCGACTTGCCCATGGGTCGCACTGGGATAAGTGAAAATTGAGAAATTGCCAACGAAGTTCGGTGGGCCCGAGACGCCATCGTCGTTACGTGGCACTTTGTCATGCAACGTAAAGACGTGATCTTTGAAGTAGTAAGAACAAAAACGATGTGACCTCTTCTCTTAGACCAAATAAGCATTACACATGGAGCCCTCAACCTTGGCTGTTTCACATTATTCTTCAAATGTTTAAGGTACCTATATGAATGTTATAGGAAATGTTGATATAAAACCTATTGAATGGGAAAATAATATCAAGGCTCAAGATAGTACCTCTCAAATGGATACATCCATCGAAATTGAACGGGACCGCCAGACGGGCCTCGTAGGCCAAGTGGATTGGTAGGTGTTCCATAGAGTCAAATAAGCTTGGAGGAAAAAATTTTCCAACTTGCAAATGATTTTTGGTATTTCAGACTCTAAGACCTCCATATCTTGGATATCGACACATTTCATGAGTAAGGGACCTAAAAAATAGGTTTAATTCCTAATTGCAACCCAAACCGGGTTTTGGGAGAAGTTCTCCTTTGAATGCAATTGGTATCAACCGCTGCATGAATATATGACAATCATGGCTCTTCATAAAGGAAAACAAGCGATTTCTTTGATCTACACATCGACCAAGATTCGATGCGTATCCATCAGAAAACGCAACTTTTCAACCCACTCGCACAATTTTTGTCTTCTTGATGTATCAAGAGCATAGCACCCAAGACGTAAGTATTTGTCGCCGAATAATGTGTAGTAGAAGGTCGGTGACAATATTCACGAATATCTTGCCTCGATTTTGCATTGTCCTTACTCTTGCCCAGGGGTACACACATAATAGTGTTGAATATGTTGTCAAAAACATTTTTTTCGATGTGCATGACATCTAAGTTGTGGCGGATCAAGTTTGTCTTCCAATACGGCAAGTCTCAATATGCTTTTCTTCCTCCATCCCGAATTCTTAGCTATCCGCCCATTCGCGTATTCGCCGCCGATTTCGTCACCTTTCATCAAGTTTTCAAACGATTCAATTTCTACCAAAATTTTCTTCACCAGACATGCAAAGCGAGGCGGATCATCATTTATGACCATTTTGCCTCTAATGAAATTTTTGTCTTTCCTTAATGGTGATGACTTCTCCTAAGAAACGACGATGACAAATCGAACCACGATGTCTTACCACCATTTCGCAATTGAAATGCAAAATTGTCATGGTTTCCGCAACCAGTGCCACAATTGTTCCCTACTTGCATCAATCATGTCATATAGTTGGCGTGCTTGGGGTTTTGGTGATTCTTCCACTATTCCAATTGAAACTTGGACCCGCCACGTCAAGTAGCATCTCGCAGTAAGTGTCGGATCGTATCCTCCCCCATAAGCATCATCAATATGGCAATCCATTTCGTGAAAATTTTGCGAACTGTGATATCCCCGGACAAATCCATACCTACATATGTGGTGCTCAACCGTTTCGACGTCCTGTGCACTAACAAGTCGACATTTCTTAAAATTGCACGACATCTAATCTTCCTTTCACTTTGGTATGTAGACAATGTTGTTTTGCAAATGATATGAATTCCTTTAACCTTCGCCGCGAATTCAATTCGAACGTAACCGTTGTCGAGCCAGGTTGTACATCCAGACGACATTCATAGTCGAACGTAACCCTTGTCGAGCCGGGTTGTCTATTCAAGTAATGAAATAATAATGATTAAGATGATAAGAAATCTCACTAATTGGAGAATATTGTAAATCTGAATAGCGATCTACACCATCTAGCATTAATGAGTCATCACAATCTAAAGAGTCATATGTAAGAAGTTTGGGCATTATCAAAAGGATTGTTGTAAATGAAAGACATGATTCAAAAAGAAAGATAAGCCTACTACTTTTGGTGGTCTATCCACTAAGATGTCGTAAGGATTTCTATGATCCAACCCATAAAGGAAAACAAGAATCTATCGTCCTAATCATAGTACAAAAATTGTAGAAACTAGAAATACGTGATTTTATTGAGAGAATGGTGAAGTTAATGAGAAAGATTACGCCATAAAATGTAAATATTTGAGAAGTAAGGGATCACATCCTTAAAGGCCCATTACTTATAAGAACAATGGCAATTCCTCCGATATAATTCACACCAATAAGACAGTTGTAGGCAAACTAAAAGAAATAGCATTAAGAAGGTGTGAAATATATGCAAGAAAATGATTATGATATAATAATTACTAATGATCCAATATCTTACTAAAAAATCCTAAATCACGCTTGATTGACAAATGGATCTGCTATGAAAGACGGGTTGAACTCGATGACTCAAAATGAAGTTACGGATCTCGTTGAATGCACTCTAGTGGTAATATTGAGAGATATAAAGCTAGACTTATAGCCACACCAGCTTTCTAAGAAATACTTTTTCAGTAATAATTATGGCATTAGTAGCTCATATTGACTTAGAGTTGTAGCAAATTGATGTACGTAGACGGCTTTCCTAAATGGGTTTGCCCTGAAGAATTTAAGATTGTTGGTACTTGAACATATTGTATGTAAACTTAAGAAATCAATATATGGACTTAAGCAAACTTCTGACAAGTGGTATCTTAAGTTTAATGATACAATAACATGTTTTGTTTCTAAGGAAAACATCATTGATCAATGTATATATCTTAATGTTAAGTGGGAGTAAGTTCATATTTTTGATATGATATGTTGATGATATTATGCTTGCCATAAATGATTTTGGTCATTTATTTGACACTTAAGCATTTTCTCTCAAAAATATTTTTGAGTAACCATGTGTATCCAAACACTTTGTCTTACTCGTCCTCACAAATACCACATAGTATCAACGCGTCTACTACTTGTTCACTCATACCTCCTTAAGGTTATAGGTTTATTCCATTCTCTAGAAATGTAATGTGAAATAGCAACATTCACTAAAAGAGTAATAACCGCATTCAATCGTAACCAACAACACCTAACTAATCAATCATCCATAAAGCTGCTCGGGATCATGACATTTTACCGATTGGAATAACAACCAAATACGGTGCATGCTTTATACTAACCTCAAAAACTATGGTAAGAGAAGAGCGAGAACAAAAACTTCTAAACCAAACAAAAGACACAACATTAACTTAATAGATCAAGTGAAGAACACCAACTAATGCACATGAAAGCCAATCCTGGGAAAATGTACAATGCACGAACGAGAGCGGAGCGGTAATGGAAAAGACATAATCGTAAGTACGACCTTTTGAATTGTTATGATATAAAGCTCAATTTGTAATGAAATGATATAGAGCAGAGCTCAAATTGTAGTGGACAAGCTGATGTGATGAAGATCACGGCCGACCGACCCTAACCCATTACTACTTAGCCTTGAGTCAGTTTCATATTTTATTAACTCAAGTATCTCTTTGCATTATGTTTCTTTCAGCTTAGTTGTTATTTAAATTATGGCATTTGATACTTGTTGCCTTTGTTGCCTGTTTGGGAACGAGGATCAATGTCTCTCGGTATTACTTAAATACTTTTATGTACTCACCGTCTAGTTTGTGATGGTGGGTGCAGATCAACCGAGTAGCATGACAGGCAAAGAGAAGATTGATGACTACATCTGAGCCAGTGGATGACTGCTACGACACATTTTTGTACGTTTTGTATTCTTTTGTATTACATTTTTTTATGTAATGCTATGTTTCCTTTTAGGTTGAATGATATGAATATAGGACTAGACACATGTCGTATATATCACCACTTTTGTTTATATATGCATGTAATCTCTATTTCCTGACTTTTCACAATAGGTTAGGCCTTAGGATCTAATTTTCACCAGTAACGAAATAAGACTTCCGCTTAATAAATTGTTAGTTTGAGAATTTTAAATTAACTCTGATTTGTTAGGTAGTTGAACTATCTAGTTGACTGTAGGTGGTATCATATTTTTAATATGACATAATTGGTAGATTTTTAGGTGTTTAAATAAGGCTAACTAATTCCTTGTTAGGTCATATATGAGAGGTTATGGATTAATAAGGGATTAGGCCGACGGTGCTCTTATTTGGAGAAGGGGTCGTCACAACTTCCTCTCTCCGATCGCCTTCTCTCTCTGGTCGTCCTCTCTAGCCGCTCTCTGCTCTCCAGCCGATAGATCTTCTCGCTGCAGGGGATGCCTTATCGTCACCGCATCATCCATTGTCGAGATCCACCACTGCGGGTCGACACTTTCTCTTAGCTTATCTAGATGTTAGATTTTTATGTTTTTTTTTTTTTTTTTTTTTTTTTTTTTTTTTTTGTAAATTTTGTAATTGTTGCTTTGATTTTTTTTTTTAGGTTTTAATTTTTGTTCATTGTAGTCATTCTTGTTGCTATGTTGTTATTATTGTACTCATTGTTGTTATTGAATAAAATTATTTTATTTTTCAATTTTGTTGTTGTTTTTTATTTATTTTGTATGATTTGTTCTTGATTTCTTATAAATTTGTTTTTTAAATCACTTTTTTATTGTAAAAATAATTTTATTATTTTTTAAAAACAATTTTTTATCAATCGATCAGAAAATAGCGACGGGTGGAGAGGGGATTAGATATCCTTTTGTAGTGAGACTTTATTTAATTATTATAGCTTAATATTTACAAAAATAAGTATAATTCAAATATACCTAATTCCACCATAAAACAAACAAAAATAAAATCAACCTAAGGCCATATTTGATTACAAAGAAAATATTCGATAGGAAAAGAGCATTTTCTTAAGAAAATTTTCTCTAGTAATTGTTCAAAAGAAAATTTTCCAATATGTGTTTGATCGCACATATAAGAATTTCTTTTTCCTCAAAACTCACAAATAACAAGTTTTAAAATAAATACGAAAACTTGCCACATATATTAAATATATTAATTTTCATATTTAAAATATAAATTTAATGTGTCTTAATATGAAAACAAACATTTTATTAATAGAAAACTCAGTTTGCCCACCATAATAAATGATAAAATATATAAGTTTTAATACGAAAAATTAGACAAATGTAAGAAAATGTTTCGCGAGAAAATTTTGGCTATCAAATGTATGAAAACGTCATTTTCCCATTAAATTTATTATTTTTTAAAAAATATTTTATTTTTCCGTCCAATCAAACATGGCTTAACTTAAAAAAAAATTAAAGGAAAACAAAAAATCAAACTTGGGCCATAACGCATGGGCTGAGCCCATACAGGGGGTCTACATGTTGGTCCAAATTAAGTCCTACAACATGAGTCATGAGTCATGACCCATCAGGTTCCACGTGCTGATAAGAAGACAAAACGTACAAGCTTGATAGTTGACAGTGCATCAACAATAATGCATCGTGGTAGTCTGGTAAAAGTTGAGTGTGCAAGATTTTGGTACAGATGAGAATGACAATTAATTGACTTCAGACCAAACGATTCTCATAACCTTATCTATTCAATCAAAGGTGTCTGGGTAGGCCCAATGAGCCATCCTCAGTAGAACCCCTAATTTAGGCATTATATACAGTAGAAATTGGATGACCCTTTAACCCCTAATTTAGGCATTATATACATCATTTTCTACATTAATGTATTTTTCTTTAATCTTCCATGTTTTCATGAAGAATTTTCGTATTTGTTGTCTACATATTGACTTGTTAAGTTTAACTAGTTTATAAAAACATTTTCATTATATATTTTAATCTTTTTTTTCTTCTCTTCTCCTTTGTAGTAGTAGTTTGTAGTAGTAGAAGTTTTTAGTCTTCTATTTTCCTTCTCTAGTTCTTAGCAAAAAACGTATTTGTACATATTGGTTAAGTTTCTAGTTTATAAAAACATTTTTTTATATTTTAATTTTTTTTTCATAAGACTACGCCGAAAAAATGTAGGTTTGATCGTTTCTCTTAATCACATATGCAACTAATCAATAATTAATATATTAGATTCTTATTATCAATCTTACAATCAGTATATTAACATGGGTGTATTCAATTGATATTTTAATAAAATTTTGATTACTTTTAATGACTAAAAAAGTTTAGGTGTATTCATTTAAAACTTTTATAGAGTTTATAAAAGTAAGGTGTATTCAATGTGGACTTTTATAGAATTTTAAAAAGTCTACAAAAGTTTTGGAGTATTTAATTTAAATTTTAGAGAGTTCATAAAAGTAAGGTGCATTTAATTTTTTTGTGACTTTTGTAGATTGGTTCCAAATCTTGACTTTTGTAGACTTTTTGTATAAAAATACATATAAAAAAGTTTTCAACTTCTCCTCACGTCAACTCAGAAACTTTTAGAGACTTCTAATTTTTGTTGATTACATTCTTCAATAAGGATTTCATTGTTCACAAGAGGTCTTTTCTTATCAATTGTTTTTATCAACTTCTCCAATCACTTTATAACTCCTAGATTTCATTGCTCACACATTATACTCTAATATTTATGTTGATGAAAATGGATTGATATCATTATTATCAAAATCTCATTCTTGCATCACCATACATTTTTTATAGTTTTTTTTTTTTACAAAGAAGTTTCGTTTATTTAGTGTATTATTATAATCTAAAAAAGTGTATTATTATTATTTTTGAAGAAAATAATTGTATAATTTTTTTTAAATGCAAGAAGTGCATTTTTTAGAATTTAAACTATCATTATTAAGGAAAAAATATACTTTTTTTGCTTAAGTCAAACAAAAAAATAAAGAGCAAAATTTTTACAATAATATTTCCAATGATTTTTCTCAAAAAAAAAAAATATATTCCAATGATCTTACTTGATTCTTTTATACCGCTAAATGATGATTTATTTACCTATTTATTATGTTGATATTTATTTACTTATTTGTTATGCTACTACCTTGAGAGTAATTCATTAATATGTTTATATGTTTTTTTTACTAAAATATAAAAATGATTTTTACAAAATTAGTAATAGTTCTTAAGAAAAAGAATATAGTTAGTTTTTTTAATAAAGTGCAAAATATTTTTTTTCATTTTAAAAATCACAATAATCTATTAGAATCATCAAAATCATGTTTAAGAAGTTCACAAAAGTCACTAAAAATCTTAAATGTTGATAGAAGTCAACATAATGAAATCTACATAAAAGTTTATCAAATTCTTTAAAAGTCTACCAAAATCTAAAATTTCATAAAAGTTATTCACTTATAAAAGTAACCAAAAATCTATTAAAATCTCAATTGAATACACCCTGTAAATCTTTATAATATCAACTCTCTCTCCATCATGTATATTTTTTCTTATATTTCAACAAATGTATAGTGTGCATTCTAATAATGCTTGAATTAAGTATATTTTTATGCTATTTGATAGAAATTTTTTTTTTCATTGATGAAATTTAGATAATTTTTTTATTAAAAATATTTGTTGATAAAGCTTAGATAAATTATTACTTCAAAAAAGTATTACTTAAAGTCAATATATACTATAAATAATAATAGAATTAATATCTATTTTAAGCGAACTAGTTGATCAAAATTAACATTGTAATAATTTATTTCTAACTTTTTGATAAGAATTATATATTTGCTCTTTATAAAAAAACATGTATAATTTATAAAAAAATTAATATAACAAAAATAAAATTATATATACTATATTCAAAATAAAATACTTTCTAATACAAATAAATATTTTGAATGTTACGTTAATAAAACTTAATCAATATATAATTGACATATCATAGCATATTGTTAACTTTGAAAAAACACATGTAATAATTTATTAAATAATATGTAAGCTTAATAATGTAGCGACCAACATATATTTATGTGCTTAATTTACTTAAAAATTTATTTATATGTATTAATTATGTATTTAATATATTTGTACAATGTAATTATAAATAATAGTTTTTATGCTGTAAATTGTGTTTTAGTTTTTTTTTTTATTTAAATCTAATATATAAAACTAAGTTAGTCAAATTTATAAAGTCACAATTTCTCATCGTGCACTAAGCCCCAAAAATAGATACTATACGCATTAGTTATTAAGTATATATATATATATACCTGAATTTAATTAGGTTATACAAAATACAACTGCAAACCTATGAATTTGATTAAGTTATACAAAATACAACTGCAAGCTTGTAATTTAAATCATCATCAAAACATATATAATCGGTTATGTAATATTAAGTGAGGTTTAGCTAAGTATAAAGTTTAACACATTTGTGTAAAAGAAAGTTTAAGAGCTGTACATATACTTGATAACATGTTTTATACACTCATTCGAATTAAGAGGATTTAAAGAATAACAAAATTTCAATCTCCATTCAATTGGATCGGGCACATTACTCAAGCTTTTCCACTTCGTTTAATTTAATCCACCAAATGTATGAAACATATTTAGAATGAAACAAAATACTATGCATTTCATATTAAAATACTATGTATTTCATATTACTAGATAAGCCTTGATTATATGTTGAATTGATTGCTCCAAATCTATCTCATTCTCGAAAAGGATGAAAGAAAATAGTTATGGCTTTATGGAGTTCGCCTGCACCAACCAACTCCATAAATTCATCCAACCAAAATTAAGACACATCGCATAGTTATTTTTGTCTGTCCGAAATGCATTGAATTAGATTACCTATAATACTTGCAAGAAAAAAAAAAAGTGAATAAAAAACAACAAGCAAACAACATTATCTCAATTCCATAATATATTAGTTCAATTAATTCGGTGGCCTAATGATTTTATATAAGACTTCAAAGTAAGAGGCCATGGTTATATCCTTTGAAGGCAAAAAATATATTTTTTTATCAAAAAATTATAGTAATTGGAGTTAGCTACATATATGAGTCAAACTCTTCTAATATTAATTTGGAGTTACACATGAAAATGCTTTTAACTCATTTACTTGATCTATTCATAAAAAAAGTGACAAAATTTTTACGTTGATTGTCAATATATTACGACCGTCTCATCCTTTTCACCAATAAAAAATGAACTTAACACATTTCCTCAAACCCATCCCAAAAAAAAAAAAAAAAAAAAAAACTCATGTAATTCATTCCAAAAAAATGGGGGAAAACAAAAAAACTCATGTCACAATGTCCTTATTTCCCACGTGAAAATTTTCTCTCTAGAACACTTTAAAATCCACAAACACACACACACAACACACCACACAAAATCCGAAACTAAATGGCAAGAGCCACAACTGGCTCTCTCCATCTCCACTTCTCCCCATTTCCTCCGCAGCCGCACAAATCTCCACCGTTCATCGCCGCCGGAGTCCTCCACCGCCGCCGCCGCTCCAGCTCTGCCATCCTCGCCGCCACGGCGGACGCCGCCCCGTCCCCGCCGTCCTCCTCCGCCGCGCCAGCGTTGCCCCACTCAACGCTGGAGATCATCGGCGGCGGCAAGGACTCGATCTTGCCGGCGCTGAAGTCTCTGGAGCGTCCGTTCAAGGCGTTTCCGGTGGTCGGATGGAGCCGGCACGTCGAGACGATCTTCGCCGCGTACTTCCGGTCGACGCCGGCTGTCGACTTCCGGTACCGGAGAGTGTGTCTGCGGACTCCAGACGACGGCGCCGTCGCTATTGATTGGGCTGCCGGAGATGATGTGCGGTTGCCTGCCGACACTCCTGTGCTCATTCTCATGGTTTGTTATTCTCTTGGAAATGAGTGGTCTTGATTTCATCCGTACGTAGGGTTTCCCGTACAATGTCATTTGCAATTTTTGGGTTTCTTTTGGTCAAATATAGTCAAAGTTAATCCGGACGAATTGATCCAATGGTGAAGCTGAACTTAGGATTGGGTAGTCGCGCAGTCTGGAGTTTGATTCCCCGCTGCGCCACTTTGATACGATCAGATCGATTGCCTTGTGAGAATAGTCATGCTCGTTTAGATACTTTCATATATTAAAGTTGATACACTCGGTCAAAAATAGTAACAAAACCTCGATTCCAAATTAGTTGAATGTACTTGATGACTAATATTCAAAATCCTTAAATTTTCTTTAGAGTCTAGCTAAACCAAACCCCATCTATGTTGTAACTACCTTTATTATTAGCTCACCCCACCTATTTTTTTTATAAGAAAATTGAATTTGCAGTCTTTCTAAATTACTCATCCCTAATGTCTTCTTCATGCACGCCTTAGGGCTAATAATATAGAAAATTTCATTATTTTTAAAATAACATGTCATCTTTAAAAAAAAAAAAGTGGGGTGCAACTTATCAATAGGGGTTGTTACAACATAAATATGGTTTATTTTAATCAAACTCTTTAAGTTATTTGAGGTCTAATCTTGTACTGATGAATTTCTTCAATTTCTATCACGTCGAGATTTATAAAATGATTGAATAACCACCGCCGTTGGTTCCTTGGGTTATGTACATTACATCCATTTGGAGCTCCGATGATGTTGCAAGTGTTTATCTTGAGTTTTCGTGTGCTTTGTTTGTTTTGGTGTCTTTAGAGGAAAGGCCCTTAAATTGTTTGTAATGGAGAGTAGCTGACTTGACAATGTTGGTTGCAGCATGGACTATCGGGAGGGAGTGGTGATTCTTATGTAAAGCATATGTTTGCTGAAGCTAGAAGGAACGGATGGCGTGTTGTGGCATACAATGGCCGCGGTGGTGGAGGCAGTCCTGTTACAACACCTCAGGTTTGGAAGAATCAACGTTGAGAATTTAGTTGAATTAGGTTGGATTCTTTAATGACATCTTATTCATTTGATGTATACATTAATAAGTTACTTATTCACATGTTTTCCATTTGGATTTTTCCCATGCATCTACTTATTTCATTATGTCATGCGATGAGTGTTTGTGTTGATGAATCGTTACATCTTACACAGTTTTATTCAGCTTCATATACTGAAGATATTCGGATTGTGGTGAAACATGTGAAAACTCTATATCCAAGTGCAAATGTATATGCGGTTGGTTGGTCTCTTGGGGGAAATATTCTTGTTCGATATTTAGGTGAGGTATGGCTTAAAGTTAATTAATGATAGTTCTGCTATTTGCTTTGCTTGACTTTTGAAAAGTATTGGTGTTTCTGACTTTCCTGAACTTTGAACTTTCCGTTCAATTATTCTCATTTATTGTGGCTTTTGCTTATAGGTGCAAACCGAACTCATATAAGACATAGTTTGATTTATTAAAGCAAAGAAAGCTCAATAACTAAATCAAATCAACTGGTTCTTTTTTAGCACTTCTTTCTTCTTCTTTTTTTTTTTTTGATGAAAGGATACGGTACTCTAGGGTTTTATTAATGTGAATTTTTTTGCAATTCTGCAATAATCCCTTATAATATGTTATAATTATATGAATTTAGATTTGTATTTTGCAGTTATTTGGAAACATGGGCCTTTTCCCCTCGAATACTTCATTGGCATCATGTAGCCAGATCCATAAATTGGACTTAATCTGGACATGATTATTGTATATGCGAATCATGTGATCATAATATTTGCTTTTAATTAGCACGGTGGCTCATTATTATTGTTGTTGTTGTTGTTGTTATTATTATTATTATTTATGAGAAGGATTATTTGTAATTGCTATATTTTTTCTCCTTTTTATATCACTTAAGTTTGAATTTTCTTTACTTTGTTTTTCCTCTTGTAGGAGTCTCAAAATTGTCCTCTTTCTGGAGCTGTATCTCTGTGTAATCCCTTCAATTTGGTCATGGCGGATGAAGATATACGAAAGGGACTCAACAACATCTATGACAGAGCTATTGCAAGTTCACTTTCCAAGATTTTCCAAAAGTAAGCATTTCATGAATTTGTTTAGCATGAATTACAACTTGGCTTCAAAATATTGCTTTTTCCTTGAATAACATTGAGAAATTTGACTGGCCGTCATAAGTGTACATGGAATATAGTGTGCCACATTATTACATTTTTATTAAGTGCTACATTCTAGTTTATCGCACTTACATGCATCCAAATTTACACATCCCCATGTTAAATAGCTTCCATAAAGTCCCGCATCTTGCTCCTTTCGTGGTTCAATTCATGAAAACTAAGTCCATGTCTTTGGTCAACTATATCTCATCTATTTGAGCACTTATGACTTGTTTGGAGCTATAAGTTCACAGTTTAGTATTCCTGAAAATTTGAAAAATATTTCTTTTAGGCCTCACTCTCGAGCTGTAGTTTGTTCTTCAAAATTATCAAATGTTTGTGGAGTAGTAGAACTTTCAAAGATATTTACGTAGGAATGCTAACACGTATAAAACAATTAAGGGAATTGCAAAAGAATTTTCCATCACTATAGGATTGCATCAAGGATCCGCCTCGAGTTCATATCTTTTTTCTAGTTATGAATGATCAAATTGTTGGGGTAAGCGTAACGAATCTCTATGGTCTTACTCACATAGGGTAACATAAAAAAAAGAAAAAAAAAAAACAAGACGGAGAAAGCAAGAACACATAAAGAACACATAAAGTTATGTGGAAAATATCAAAATCAAGGAAAAAACCACGGACAATAAACAAGATTTGGGTTGGGTATATCAAACCAAATGGTTACACCTAGAACAAGATTCATTCTCCTCAACATGCTACTGATGCTTAATATTAAATTTCATGACATACGTTGATACATGTGGTTGCACAAAGCTGAGAACCAAATTAATCAATGTGTTTCATATAAAGATGAAACATGAGCTACTTCATATTTGTCTTACTTCATGTTTGTCTTGTCTCCAACACACACAAAGGATTGATGACAATGAATCAAACACAATTTGAGTCGTATCATTAAATAAAGATGTTGATCTCCAACATGTGTTCATCTTGGTAGCTGGTCACACACGAACTCGAACTCATCCTCTTAACATAAAATGCCCAATGTTTGAACTTTGAACCATAGTCCGTCTCCAACTCAAAGCCGTGTGCAGATAGATATATGCATATACCAAGCATGTGCACTCTGTGATTTAGACTCCCACTTCAATATGACTTTGAGCCACATGTGTCCTAACATTAATTAGGTATATTCAAGAGGATATACCATGATGCATGCTTTTTGCGGATGATATTGTTTTCATTGATAAAATAAGGGATAGAGTGAATAGAAAGTTAAAACTTTGAAAAATGTTAAGAGTCTAAAGGCTTTAAGTTGAGTAGCAATAGGATTAAGACCGAATGCATACAATGTGAGTTCATGAATTGGAGAGGTCAAGATAATGGATTGGTGAAGTAAAAACTCATAAGGTGAACCATTTTAGATATTTAGGATTTATCATACTAAAAGATGGTCGTGTTGGAAATAATGCTACACAAAACTCAAGTTGGATGGAAGTGTAGGAGTGCAACAAGTGTGATAAGTAACCAACTTTAAGCTAAAAGGAAAATTCTAGAAGACCACAATTAGGCTAACTATGCTTTATGAAAGTGAATGTTGGCTGGTAGAGGAACAACACATGCATTAAGTGTAGAGGAAATGAGGATGCTTAGAAAGACGTATGGTAGAACTTGCAAAGATATGAATGAGAAATAAATAGATCCAAAGAAAAGTAGGATGCATACCAATAGATGCAAATATTGGACAAGGGCAGTTGTGGTGGTTTGTGCTTATCCAAAGATAACTTGCAAATGCCTTCTTTTAGAAAAAAAAACTCAATAAATTAGAAATCGAAGAAATTCGACTATATATGGGTAAACCTAAGATACCTTGAGATGCATTAATTAGAAAGGACTACGAAAGCATATCGTCAGTTGCATTCAATTCAGGGAAATGGAAGACTTTGATCCACGTGGTTGACCCTAAGTGATGGTGGTGTCGTGGAGCAGTAGGAGATGTGTGTCCCCATGGTTTCATTACTTTGAATATATAAGATGTTTTACATTTTTGTTGATTTATTCCCAAATGGATGATGACTAATACAGATTCCTTGGAAGAGTTTGATTAGTGCGCAATATCTTGGACTTGTCCTCTGTAGTAGCTAAGCGAAAAAATCTTTTTCTGTCTGGGGAAAATTGACATCTTGGTTTCTAGGACTTGATATTCACACATGATATAAATAGAGCATAATCTCATGTAACTTTGTTTTGCAGAAGCCGACTCCTGTTTGAAGGTATAGGAGGTGAATACAACATTGATCTGGCTGATAATGGAAAGACTATTAGAGATTATGATACTGCCATTACAAGGGGTACCTTTGTTATAAACTTAACAGCCAAACTTAAATTTAGTTGAATGTAATTTTTTGAATTTATGTAGTTATACTTTGTTTCTTGCAGTTACCTTTGGTTTCAAATCAGTGGATGAGTATTACTCTAAATCATGCAGTTCAGATTCAATTAAACATGTGCGAATACCTTTGTTGTGCATTCAGGTAAATTTACTCCACTTCGCACATCTTTGATATTGTTGAAAATTATGAGTCTTTCTCCTATTAGCATACTAAGATATGAATTATTGAATTCATAAAAAAGAGTCTTGAATAATATTTCTTTTCCAATCTGTTCTATTTCATGGTTTCCTCCATTTTACTTGTGATAGTTTGGCTTGGATGCTGGTGTGTAAAATAAATATATAACCGAAAACCAAAAGAAAAAAAATCTTTATCCATAGAATTATGAAGTTGTGTGTCTTATGATTCTTTTCTTAGTATGAATGCTTCCTTACTGTGGTTTCAATGGAAGACAATATGTCTATGCATAGTGCAAATAAAGCCTATATCTGGTTTGCTTTCGTGCTCTTGTATTTTCAAGTATCACCATTTACCTTCTCTCGATGAGAGCTTATTCTTTGCGTGTGCCCTCGTTTTTTATATATGCAATAAGCTGGTTCAGTGTGGTGTCAACTTCTTATGGTCAACTGATTTCACAACAATGGACAAGAATGAAAACATGCATTGTGAGTTCACAAATAAAAGTCACATTTATGCTTAAATAAGTTCATATTGATGATGATGACGACGACGACGACGACGATGTGATTGCAAGTTGGATACAAAAAAGTGGAGTGCCATAGGTATGCTATGAGATTGAGAATTCAAAATGTCCTTGTTAAGCTTAAAGGAAAATTATGCAAGACCGCAATTAGGCTGGCTATGTTTTATGAAATTGAATGTTGGGCGATAAAGAAACAATGAAACAACACATACATAAAGTGAGAGCAGCAAAATGAGGATGCTTTGGTGGATATTTGGTGAAACCCATAAAATAGAATTAAAATAAGGAGATTCCAATAAAAGCAATTAGACTAGCTATGCTTTATTGAAGTGAATGTCGAGCCGTGGGCACTTAAGAAACAACACATACCTGAAATGAGAGTAGCAAAAGGAGGATGCTCAGGTGGATGTGTGATAAAATTTACTATGGTAGAAGAGAAATACAAAGATAATTATTATTATTAATATTAGCAGCATTAAATTGAGTGGAGTGGAGTTGATCCATACATTTGACCTTGGCTAATTTAGGATTGAGGCTTTGTTATTGTGGACATTTCTCATTCTCTCTCATGCTAACTTAGAGCTGAAGGAGTGTCTTTAGCCTGCTGGACTCCATAACATGATGAATTTGTCTCCCCGCCTTTGTAACAATAAATAAATTTCTCATTTTCCCTCCCTTGCTAACTGGGAACTGCCAGAGTGTCTTTAGCTTCTTTGATGCCATATCATGGTAAGAATTCACAACCTGACCTACTGGATCAAAAGATGATCTAATACCTAGTCCTTGATGTCTTTGTGGCTTAAGCATGAGTATGTAAAACAGCTCTTGAATTGATTGCTGATATCTAGCTTTTTTTATGTCTTCGTTTATATGTTTTATGATGGGAGCATGGTATATATATCTACCCTTTTCCTTAACAATTGTGGGTATATATCTTTGATTTTTCTTATTTAAATGCGGTCTTAATTCTTTCATCAGTGATAACATTAATTTCAATGTAAGCTTTCCTGAAGAACCAATTGGCTTTGCTGCGGTTATTAAGAATTTTCGTGAAGAAGTGGAGTCTTGATTTCATTACCCGAACCCTGGGTCTTAAACAGGATATATGATTTATGTGCCTAGAGTTATGTTAATTAGCATAACCTGTTGATTTTTCTTATTTCATAGTTTCCATGTTTTGCAGGCTGAAAATGATCCAGTTGCTCCATCTAGAGCGATTCCTCGGAAGACATCAAGGTATTTCCGCACATTTATGCAATGTTTTTATGCTGTATTATTTAGTAGGTTGAATAATTGATAGTATTCCATCATTTTTCTTTTAGAATTTTCATTTTAATAGCTAAGCAATACTAACATGTATATTAACATTAAATTCAGGCAAACCCAAACTGTTTGTTGATAGTCACTCCCAATGGCGGCCATCTTGGTTGGGTGGCTGGTGATGGTGCCCCTTTTGGAGCTCCTTGGACTGATCGTGTAGCCATGGAGTTTTTGAATCATGTTGAGAAAGGAAGAAGGGAGAACTAGGCAGTTAGTAATCAGTAATCACAAAGCTACTTAATTTCATTTATTTATGTTCTATTTCTATTCTTATGTATTCATGATTACTTTTGTGTGACATTCGCAAACACTTGATACATATTCGATGTTTACTTGTCTAGTTGTGCATTATAAGTCACTTTTCCATATTCTTGATATATGCTTGTTTCTTGTTTCCATCGCTTTAGCTATTGATAGTGTGTCATTTGGAGAAAGTATGGTTGGAAATGCTGATGGGAGAAACTTTTGGAAATATAGATACTATTGCCTAGATTTCCCAAAAAAGAAAAAAAAATCTGTACAATAATCTTTCTACTTTTAACGGGAACATTAAGATAGTAGACACTGCAGCATTATTTTTCGCTTCTATGGCTTGTAGGAGATTGTATTTCGTCATTGAAAATTGATACATGGATTGGCTAAGGTACACAAAAATAAAATTAACCTCTCTGCATTTAAAAATAACTTGTTTCACTAAAAGTTACTTGCTTAGCTCTCCAACCTCTAATTAGATCTTCATATATTTTGTGGAATCGACTATGCATAGAAGTATAGAACCGTTTTATTTATTTATGTTTATTTCTTTGTATCATTCATCTTAGGTAACTACTTTTGCTAACCATGAATTAAGCTATTCCAAGGCAACACCCACCCTACCATACTTATTCCAAATGCGAAAAGAAAAGCAAAGGAGAAAAAAGAGAGTAAAGGCCTATCATTCAACTCGGAAAAACTAAATGCAGAAGCTAACAAAGGGACTTGAACTCAAAAGACTTTCGAGAAATGAAACCTCTATACCATGCTAGGCCATCCATAGAGATAAAAGCTATAACTGGCTAGGTCTGAACCCAACGATGAATGCCAAGCTTTTCAAACAAATGAAGGTGATAGTCGTTAATAAATTCCACTCCACAATTGGAAGCTTGATGGTAATGGAATATCACAAACTTCTGTACAAAGGCGACTTACTGATTTGATATTTCTGATTGGACTTGTGAATTTATGAATTGGCGATTACGCATGCGTGAGATATTGATGTAGGATATGAATTTGTTTATCATCTTATTGTTGTGACTTCTAGCTTTCCAATGGTAGCTTGATGTTTATGTATAGAAATATCACAAACTACTGCATAAAGGCGGCTCGCTGATTTGATATTCTGATTGGACTTTTGAACCAATTAATTAGCGATTAAGCTTATGTGAGACGCACTTGTGTAGAATTGGAATTTGTTTAATTATCGTCTTATTGCTGTAAATTTTAGTTCACCTACACCAATTATATCCTGATGGTTGTAGAGTATCGCAATCTACTGTATATATAAGGACGGTTTACAGATTTAATATTCTTGACTACGCTTTTGAACCAATCAATTGTTGATTAAGGTTGTGTTGATACACACTGGTGTGAACTATAATATATGATTTCAATCATCATCCTTATCTCCAAATCATCAATTAGTGGGAATAGGTTAGGTGATGACATAATGTTTTAGTTTCTCTTATAAAGATAGTTTGCCTAGACTAGCAGACATCATGTCAAATGCATGAATCCATTGAGGCTTCTAATAAATATGGTTTCTAGTTGAATTCATCTTGTCAGGTCTATCTGGCCTTTCACATCCACAACACACACTCATCTTATATATTCTGGGGAAGTAATGGATCCCCTCTGCAATTCTTGTTCTGCAAGTCTTCTACATATGATTTTTTTATTTGTTTATGATCAAATATGAATTGTACAAACCTTGCAGTGCCCACAACTTTGCATGACAGTGATCTTTGATATAAGAAAAAAAAGACCAGAACAAGAAAAGCCAAAACCTTACATGGATTCTTGTGTGGTCCTCCCAATAGAGAGCCAAGTCATACACCTGGAGAACAGTCTTATTTGGTTTTTTATGGCATATAGAAGCTTAAACACTACTTCTCTTGCAAGCAAGTTGGTTGTTAAACTACTTTACTTTGAAAGTCAGCTCAAGAGCCACCACACTTTCAGCATAGGATCTTGTTAAGAAATGCTTTGTTTAGATCACTCATTGTTCCTTTTCCCAACATTGAGGTGATCATCTTTGTTTTCATGTGTTTAGGTGTGTCCATAGTCGCTATCGATGTTGAGAAAGAAAAAGCTGAGTTTTGGGGGCTTATGTAGTTTTCATGGCTGAGGGGTATTAGCAACTGGCCTTGATTTTTTTGGGGGTGGGGGGGTGTTGCACTTAATCGAGCACAATGGAAAAGTTTGATCCATGTAGTGACCTCCAGCTTAATTTGGGATCGAGGCTATGTTGTTGTTGTTGTTGTTGTTTGTTGGGGGGGGGGGGGTGGTAAAAAAATAAGGTCATGGTCACTTGATTAGTTTTTTCGACTATGTTCTTTCTTGTGTCTCGACCGCAGCATGTCGAAAATTTTGATTGGAATTATCTTGCCAATTGCGAAAATCCGCCTTACGTCGATGTTTTGCAGGATTAAATATGACAAGGAAACTAGGCATTTCGAGAACTGATTCCAGCACTAGCTAGCGGTTGTTTTGGTTGCAGCGACGAAGCTCTTGTGAGTATTGCTTAACATATCTTTGACCTTAATATCTGATTTCATCATCATTTAGAAACATAGCCCTTCGTGGTGAAGAATATAAGTGTGTATCTCTCCTCGTCAAATAGTACTAAAAACGTCTTTTAGAATAAAACATTTACGTCTCTGAGACGATATTTTCACCGTGTGAGTGCATGTACTTACAAAACTTAAACTAAATTAGGTATTGTTATTGTTACAATATGCATAAACATCAAAATATTTCTAATAATTAATCATAGGAAGACCAATGCATCAACCTCAAAACCTTTCCCATTTTTTAGTGTAGATACTCTACTAGATTTGATATTTATTTTTCCAACCACATGAGTTTACGTACCAAGGGTGCTTAACGACTAGTCACCCAAATAAACTTAATTAATGTGTCTGCCCATCATTAGGGGAGCAATTATTGGACTAATAAACCTTTTTAAGAGTCTGTTCTTGGTGGTTAGGTGAATAAGAGACTATAGGTCAAATCATTTACAATATATAATCTTTATCTTTGGACAGCTCACTGTGTATTTGCTTATGTTTTTGTTTGATAATTGATAATGCCATCACTTTCAACTAATAAATCTCATAGTAATTAATTCGTTTGAGTCATATGGTTCAAACCCTTGTTTGTGATGTTATTATTCCTTAAAAATACCATCACTATCTCTCTTATAATGATTAATTAGTCTCTAATGCATTATGATTTTTTATTGAGTTGTTATGAGCGTGGATTAACAGACTTAACTAATCACCATATATATATATGGTTATCAAAATAAAAACTAATAATCATATATGTGCCAAACATACTTATTATGAGTCAAATGTTGTAGCCTGCAACTCAACCGGGTATGGTTTCTCTTATAGGGGCAGGGTTTTGGATAATTCCTATCAAGAACATATTGACTCGTCATGCAAACATATTAATCCTCTGTGAAATTTACAATTCTTATGTAGTCGTCAAGACTTGAAATTGATTTTTTCGCTTACTCAAGATGTTAACGAGCACCTTAATATCAATTTTTTACATCGATGGTATGCGTTGGAAGGAAGAGTTGAACATAGGCTATAGGAGAGCAGTGCTCCCTGCTACCAAGCCACAAATGCTGCATTTAATTTACAAAAACTACAACAACAATGAACAAAATTGCTTTGATGGTGTTCTTTTGAAATCTTTTTAATACTTTCGACATAATATATACTAAGTAGGGGTAGCAATTTAGTGTTCGGATCCGCCGGCCCGATTTTGTTTGGCTTGGAATAAAAATGGTTCGAATAATGTTTTAACAAATTTAGGTCGGGTTTGTACAAAGACCTCTTGTCCAATTAAAATCGAGCTGAGTTTAGACAAGGCATTGTAAACTTAGACCCAGACCGGACTCGGTTCGAGTTTTAAATAGGTTTAAAAATTTCTTTGATAAAAGAGGATATTAAACATTTACTATTTATTTAATGGATTAGCAAATATTAATTTACTGTAATGCATGTAAGATTTAATGTATTAAAGATATGTTTGATTGTAAAATGAATTAAATTTTTTTAATACTTTAATAATAATTTCTTGACATTAAATGTTTAATAGCTTGAATTTGACATTGCTTTTTCGAATTACACAACAAAGGATTATAATATGTGTATATTTTAATATTTGAATAAGCTTTTATTATAAGAAGTTCGTTTCAAAATTGCGATAAATCCGAACAATAGGATAACCTGAATTTTAAGCAAAATGGATTTGGACAAGCGAGCCTTGTCCGATTTTAAAACCAAGCCGAACTACGAATATTTTTTTTTATAGTAGGAGTTGTCCTGACTTGTCAATACCCGAATTTTTCCACCTAAATTTATATTGTCTTCTCAGTTTCCATCGGAATTTGGATATGAATAGATTCCATTTGAAAGTAACATATGGTTGGACAGTTGTACTCTTGTACTTACAACAATAACAAGTACTTATCACAATTAATATTTTTATTATACAAACATCATGCAACGTAACACATCTCTCAAATTGACTATGACATGACCACAACATGACCTTATCATCATATATACTTCTGTTCATATATTAGATTGAGCAATAAACATTAATCAACGCTCAATCAAAACCTTCCACATCAGTGATCACAAACACATGTAGCACACAGACAACGGTGGGGATCAATTGTGTTGAACGGCCAGACGCTGATGGAATATACATCTTTAGGAGCACCAGATCACTCCCTTCTTAATAGCGCCGGCGGCGCACTTTAGCGGTGAGCGGGTTTGCCATCTCACACGAGAGCCGCAACACCTCTGACAAGTCAACCGGGTTTTGATCCGGTGCTCCCCACTCATACTCGTGTAACAAACTCGCCACCCAAAAGTTGACCGTCGCGTATCCCAAGAACTTCCCGGGGCAGCTCCTCTTGCCCGACCCGAACGGAGCAATCCTGAGATCCGACCCGAATACTGAGAACTCCGTTTCAGTCTCTTTACTCATGAACCTCTCGGGCTTGAACGTTAACGGGTCGGACCAGACTTCCGGGTCGCGCATGATGGACCACATGTTAACGATCCCGGTGGTTCCGGCGGGGATGTCGCGGCCGTCAATTATCGTGTCGGCAATCGATAATCGACACCAGGACATAAGTGGACCCGGTGGGTGTAATCTAAGCACTTCCTTGATAACAGCATGCAAGTATACCATGGACGATAAGTCGGATTCGGATACGGGTCGCGACTTCCCGACAACCCGGTCGAGTTCTTCGTGGACCTTTGACTGCACGTCAGCATGAATCACCATCCTTGCTAGCACCCACTCTATCAAAACTGCCACTGCATCCGTCCCTCTAAATATCATCTCCTATTACCACACAAAAAACGTTTCAATTAATAATATTTTAATATTTCAAAAAATTATATTTTAAAAAATAGTTAATATTTTTTTTAGTCTTGCTGCTTTAGGTATTTATAAATTAGGATACATTTAACGCATTTAACATATTGCCTTCTCACAATGGTACATGAACTTATCAGGATTAAAACTTTGCTTGTGATTAAGAGAGTTCAGTCATTTTCTTAATACTAGCCTTATAATATTCCTTTATTTTATGAATGCAAAGATCCTCGAGATGGAAAAAATATGTATATCGAGGCGGTGAGGTTGAATTGCATACCCATAGAAGTGCAACTAGATCTTGGTCGGGTAACTTGTCGGGTCGATCCAACGAGTCCAACACATGGAGGAAACTAGCATCATTTTCGGACCCGGGCCGAGCTCGGTGTTGCTCAAGACCCGGGTCAAGAACCGGTTCACTTTGGGCGCGAGTTTGGAGCACCTGAACCGGATTCTCTGCAGGTCTAAACCGGCCAGCCAAGGGAAATGATCAGCCAAGTTGAATTTCCCAAGCAAATCGTAACCCTCATCAACCATGCTAACCAAATCATCCATCGACACGCCACTCGAGGACAACCCCATCAACGGCTCACAATCATCCGTTCCTCCAAACACGCAACACATCATGTGGTTTAACGACCCGCGCTTAAGCATCTCTCGGACCATAACGGGTCGGGCCGGGTCCGAAGTTTGGTTGGAGAGATATGCCACCATCCGGTCCGCGATCCTGGACCGGTAGGGGACGGACCGGGCGAGGTGTTTAGGCGAGAAAAGATGGGTCGACCCGACCCGTCTAAGAGAGCGCCAGTGTGGGCCATGGGGGCAAAGCCCATGGCACGGTGGAACATGAGTGCATGGGCACACTCGTTGAAGGGACGGTCTACGAAGGCAGGGCTTTGTAGGAGATCTTTGGCGGTGTCGGGGCGGGAGGCGACGACGATGTGGGTGGCGCCGACGCGGAGGACATGAGACGTTGAGATTGGTGGCGGTGGGCGAGGGCGGAGAGGCGGCGGTGGAGGGGGAGGTTGGGGTGGAGGAAGGTGAGGAAGTGGTGGAGGTGGCCTAGGAGGGGGAGGCTGGGGATGGCGGTGGCGGTGGCGCGGCGGGGGATGGCGGCGGAGAGGAGGAAGGCGAGGGAGAGGAGGAGGAGGAGGAGGAGGAGGGTGGGGTGGTCATGTGTGCATTTGGAGATTATGAGTGCTAAGACCCAAAAGTTTTCTAAGTCACTTTCATGGCTACCTAGTAGTGAGTGAGTGAGTTGGTTGGGTTGGTTGAAGTAGTGAAGGTTGGATTGGTGAATATATATAGAGGAGGCCAGGAGGGGAATGTCCTTGTGTACGTGTGGGGAGTAGTAGTGGTTGATGAATTGATATTCGTAAACTACTAGATTAATGACAACAGCATCAATGTCACGCCACCACCACAAGACGCATGGGCTTACATGAGTCATTCAATTTGTACAGCCTCGACCCATACTTTATGCATTGAGATTCGTGTATGCCCATATCTCGAAGCGTGCATAGCTAGACGACTCTCGTGAGCTAATATCTACGTATTGTGGTGTGACATGCATGCGGTTGTCATTCTAGCACTTCTTTTGATATTATTTTTGGTTTTTATTTTATTTTTTATTTTTAGTAGATATTAGAAACTACTCCCTCAGTTTCTATATAAGTGTCTTTTTAAGATTGTTCACAGTTTTTGATAAAAGTCATTTAATTATCTTGGACAATAAGAAAACGACAGTTAAATGATTAAATCACCATTTATCTCTTCTAACCCCACCACTTCTACATACACTAGTTATTGATGTGTAATTAATAGATTTTCTTTTTTTTTTACGAAGGGTATAAAAGTTAATTAAGTAATTAATGTGTATTGAAACTATCAAATGACGTATATTGTAAAATATTTCAAAATGGCTAGAAATTCACTTATAAAAAAACGGAGGGAGTTCCATATTAAATTTGTTGAAATTACATTGCTTACTATAAATTGATGACTGTGTAGTCTATATTTATAAAAGTCCACTGCTTCACAACTTAATTAGGAGCAACTGTTCCATGCATAAACCATATCTTACTACTATTTAAGTTGAACCCACAACATGACTTTAGACTTGAACCCACAACTTCACGTTAGATGACTACATACCAAATTATTGAACAACAATTGGATCCATTCACTTGACAAGTATATGATCCTTGACTTGTTGAGTGACTTTTTTAAATTTTGTTTAAGTCAGTCTAAGTTAATTTGGGACTGAGGCTATGTTGTTGTTGTTGTTGTTGTTGTTGTTGTTTAAGTCCGTCCAAGTGCGCTTAAACCTAATATGAGTCGCATTTGAGTGGGCTTAATTAGGTGGGCTTAGGCTAGGATTGTTATCTTATTAAAAAGAAAAATATACTTAATATATTTCGATAAAATAAATAAAAAGTTGCTAGGAGTGCCTAAGGGTAATTAAAGTTTTTTTTTTCAATTTCAAGTGGTTTGTTAAAGCTGTAACTATTCACTTTGGGAATCAAGGTTCAAACCTTACTTAATTTTTTTAAAAAAAATATATATGCTAGTAATTTTCGAGTTCCTCATGGTATATATATATACATATATGAACAAAATATTACAGGACTCAGACCCTCTGATGGGGTCGACTTACATTTTGATGGGATTAAGAACACATTATTACATTATTAATAGCTTATAAAATGATATATGTACATCATTCATACAAGATAAAGATACAACATGTTGTTGTTGGTTTAATGTAGTATATATATATATTAATTTTAACAAGTTCGAGCTATATATATTCACACAATCACACTACATGTTATGTATTAATCAATTAGGAAGAATATGAAAATAAAAATAACCTCGCCAATCGCCATTCAAGTCCACGCGAGAATATCCTTCCGTTGAAAGATGCTCATATTATGTTTCTGTTATGAAAGTTGGCCAGCGTTATCAAATGGAATTTAAGATAAATTGTTCTACTAACATTATTTTTAGTGGAATATATGTTCTTTAACTTTCATGGCATGCGAGAACGCACTAGTAAATTTGGAGGAAGGCTCGTTCTCGTCAACAAAGTATAATCAATGACTTGTTTATTATAAAGTCATGGTATGGAAGTCATTCTTGCTCTAATAAAAAAAAAGTGATAAACTGTACCAAAAAAATAAAGTGATTTTGACAGTACCAAAAAATAGAAATTTTGATTTTGAATGTTAACCGTATATTAATTAATTTATATATAGAGTACTGTTTAGGGTTAGTCCAATCGTCATTATTAAATTAGTATTGATTATAGTCCAACTAATTAGCGATACGGCTCAATGATTTAGGATGTGGTAATGTACCGACCTCTGCATAGTGAGAATCATCTAAATATCTCGTGTGCAAGTTTAAAGGATGATAATTAAATTACTTTTACCTAAAAAATAAGTTAGCATTGTTTAGAAACAAAGTTTGATAGCTTTACCGATATTTAGTAATGTGGTCTTGGATCACATTTATGCGAGGTTAATTTAGAGTTTGATTCTTACTTTCGTTGGTGTGGTATTAAAAAAGTAAGTTAATGTATTATTAAAAAAAAACTAATTAATATGGTATTGTGCAATGGCAAAAAAGCTTGTAAAATATTGAAGTGTTTTGTTAATAATATTTCTCTCAAATTGGAAAAAAGAAGTTTTCTAATTAAGATGAAAAAGCATGGAATCTCCAATTAAATATGAAAATCTATTGGATAATTAACTTTTTAGTCATCAAATCCTTACAAAAGCAATTTCCATATCTAAAACCATCCCATGTGAAGAATCAAACATGTATTTGTTAATTATATTACATAGAATTAAGGACAAACAATGACTCAAATAATATTCCAATATGCCCAAATCAAGTGGTATTGTATATCTATATTATATAATTTACTATAAGATCATATTTTTTGACCAATCATGCATGCCTATGTTGATTGCAAAGTTGCCTATAAATTAATTAATGAGTGAGTTTTGGAAACTTACTGATTTCTTCCACATCTTTAGACAAGATCAAGACATTTTTTCTATTGAATCTTTGAATGGAATAAGAGAATATATATAGTTCAACTTTTAATTAATATGGTATACTGTTTAATTTTGTCAAGCACAATCAACAAGTTGTTGATGAATTACGTACCCTTTTTGGATGATCACTGAAACTGGTTGTATGAGTGGCATTTTTTTCGCTAAAATTAGTATCCGAATTATCCGACTACTCCGGATTCACCCGAATCGCATGTCATATAGATGGAGGGAGCTTCCAACGTTGGCTATTCAATTTTTAAGACTCAAACTCGAGTCATAGTTAAGGGACGACAACCCACTTCCAGCTGTCCCAACCAACCGTTGGCAGAGAAAGCGCATTGACACAAACATGGTTGTGTTTTACTATTAGGAATGTCCTCAAATATGGACATACACATTCAGACCACCTGGCCTTTTAAGACATGCACATATGGGCTCAACCGTGCAGCATCTCAGCATGGGTTCATATAATTAACAATTTAACATGGACAAGCATACAGACACATACATGTTCACTAGCTACATCCAATGGATCTCTTGTTGAGTACAGAATGGAAGATTTTATTATAGTAATTTTATTATGCTGTATGATAGCTTTAAATTTACTTAGGCATATACAATATTATTTTAAAGGTGACAAAATTCGGGATTTAGTTTTTTTTCTTAGATAAAAGAAAGCTAATCGGACAAGTCAGTGATTACCTTCATTTGCTGCTCAACATTCGAAAAGTTTTCATATTTTGTCCCAATGTCCTTTTGAGTTATTTCCCATTTGGAAAATACTAGCTAGAATGACAACTACAATGTCATACTGCATGACATATTGACTCACAAGAGCCTTTCATACGACCTCGATCTGCGTATTATGCATCGAGATTTGTGTATCCACATATCTCGAGGTACACATGGATGACTCTTGTGAGCTAATGTGTCTTACGATGAAGCATGTTATTGTCATTCTAGCACTTCTCTTCCCATTTTGAATGATGATGTAATTGATGTATCGTTCCGAAGAGTATGCTTTTGTAATTCAGGTTTTTGCCTCTTTTGAAGAAAAAAATTCTTTTATTACTTTTATTTTTGATAATCATGGTTGTCTTAAAATTTTCATAATATGACCCTATTTACACTCAAACCCCCCAATTTCTTACAACTATTATAAACACATATCTTATCAAACCATTAGACTACTCATTTTGGTAAATATTAATTACTTTTTAACAATGGCGAAGATAAAGCTGATTAATTTCAAAGTAATCGAGACAACTACATAAATTCATTCTCCTAAATTTAATTTAGTTGATGGTCTGCTCTCATAGAAAGTCAATTTTCAAAAGAAAAAAAAAGGTGACGAAAATAAGAAAGGAAAAAAAAGGGAGGGAACTCTCAAGGCATAATTCTTTGTTATTGAAAAATACAAAAACAAAATATACAAAAATAAATGAATAAATAAATATAAAAGGTGGAAATGTAGCTAATTAATGGGCTTGACTTGTTAGATCCAAGCCCATATATATATAGGCCCTCAACTCTGATGGGTCTTATATATATGGCTATAAGTAATGGACTAAATTGGGTTTTATATCATCCTAAATTCCCAATTGATCTACACACACATGATTAGCTTAATATATAATTAATCCCTAATTAGTTATAATTCCTAACAATAAACCCTAATTTATTTTTTACTTCGGGATTTTTTTTTTTTTCATTATTTATTCTCAATTGGATTAATCTTCATTATCATCTATGTTAAATGCCTGAGTACTATATGTGGGTTTTGAATTGATGTTGATCGAATGGATAAATGTATCAAATGGATAATTGTATACGTATTGCGAGGGCGGCGAGAGATGCTGATTTGATTTTCTTGATTGGACTGTAATTGAGCCAATGATATGAATGACTAATTAATAAGCTTATGCACAAGAAGATCAAACGCTCTTATATAGGGCATAGAAATTCTTCAACATGGATCCTTATCTCAAAAAACCATGAATTATAAGATTTATTAGAATTTTAAGTGATGGAACATAAGACTTCACCTCTCCCACAAATAAGGCTTGCCAGCAGAAGACAAATCATATCAAAATTAAAGCATGAACGTATATACACACATGTGCCAAATAATATTAATGTGTAATGTGTTAGCACATTGAAATTAATTAAGTTGTGAGTTCTTATCATTCATGTTCTTGAAATATTGTACAAAAACAACTTTAGTGTGGCCACCAACCTTCCATGACAGTGATATATAAAGTAAAGCCAAAACAAATGGTAGTGATATATATATTGAATCCTACATATGTAAGTATAGTGGGGGACCCCTCCGTTTTGAAGACAAATCGAACATGTGGAATGCATTCTTAAAGAAATCCACTTGTTTTGCTATAAGACTCAAATTCCCACTCTCTTACAACAATATCGCATATCAAATCATTAAGTCACTCAATTGGTTAAAATGTGTTATATTTCACACAAACAAACAAATTAACAAGCTTTAAAACAAACAATCTATGTCGGGTGAAGTGCTATTTGTATAATATTAAAACTATGTCAAAAGCCTTGTAGTACTCTAGAGCAAAAATAAAAAACAAAACTAAACTAAACAAAGTTTACTTGTGTGAAAAACAACATTAACGTGTTCTTTTTGAGTGAGAAATTTATGTGTTTTTTTTTTTTTTTATAGAAACAAGACTATTTATTATAACTCAAAAACGACAAAGGGGCAATAAACAATATGTTTTCCCTAAACAAAGCCGAAAGAAAAGGAAGAGAGAGAGAGTGTGTGTTAATTTGTTGCTTATCCTAGCTAACAAAATTTGAAGATCATGATCTTCCACTCTATGTATTTAGGCATGCGCGCATGAGGTGAGAAATTAAAGTGTTCTTTTCTTTTTATGTAAAGGGAGTTTTTTTTTTTTGACAAGAAAGAAATAACCTCCAATTAGGGCTCGAATCCATGACCTTTTACTCCCATACTCGTACTAAATCATTAGGCGACCCAATCAATTTATATAAAGAGAGCTTTATAATGTGTTTTAATTCACTACTCTTTTTGTTCCTTATCCTAGCTAGCTAACAAAATTTGAAGAGCGTGCGTGCATCTCTTCATGATGTATATGGTCATTTTCGAAGTCGATTGAGCAAGGTTAATGGTGATTCGTGAGGGGCTTATATGTAGCTTTCATGGCTTTTATATATATATATAGTACTATCATCATCTTCTTGATGGCTAATGTTTCGGTGGGGAGTCATTTTCAATTTAAATAATCAAGGAAAAAGCAACAAACGAGTATTAATTGAAGCATGCGCTAAATTTATACTAATTGCGCATATGAATTAATTCAAACTAATTGGATCGAACTGGATCCGCGGATTCGCGGATATCTTATACACCCCTAATTCTAATGGTGCATGTTTTTAATGATTTCGATGAGGACTATATAGAGGCACGCGTGCACCTCATACACCTACTAATTAATAAGATATTAAGGGATCGACATTGTGCCAAAGCATCTTTGCTGAGATGGATGAGATATCATTTGACAATAGGTAAAATTTAGGAAGATTGTATATTCAACTCCGCTGAAGTAAGAAAAAAAGAAAAGAAAAATCGATGTAGTAGTAAATTTAAGCGACATAATTAAAGATTAAGATTTAATAATATATTTTTAGAAAAACTTGAATCTCCCACCAAAATTTTCACTATACCTACTCTCTTCTCCTCACTTGTGCCAAAACCAATCCAAAGAAGCGAAAGCTATACCTATTTATGCCTGAAAAGCACCTCTTATGTTCCAAGTCCAATTAAGCTCATTTAAGTTCAGGGCAGAGGTCAGGTATGGACAGGGTCATAGTTCCAGTCAAGTACAGAGACAAGGACAGAGTGATCAATATGGACCAGGATTTTAGCGTACTTGTTGGGAGTGTGGACAACCAGGTCACTTTGTCAGTATGTGTCTACGACGAGCAGAGGGCAGCCATAATAGAGTCAGGAGTAGGTTCTTGCGGTTGCTTGCGCTGCTTCAAATGCTTGCTACCGTAACTTTGATTGAGGGTATGATTTGCATTTGCAAATGTTTTATGTACATTATGTTGGATTTTGGTTCTATGGTATCATTTATTTTCGGTTGCATGGTCGATGAGTTCGGTTTGAAACCCGCTAGACTAGGTAGAACCTTGATCCTTAACGCAGCTGTTGGGGACAAGATATACCCAAACTTATTATGTGTTGATTGCTCGGTAGAGATAGATGGTCATGCTTTGCCAGTAGATCTAAGGGTGTTGGAGTTCCTAGAGTTTGACACATTATTGGGCATGGATTGCTCATGGATTAATCCATTGTTTCGATAAGAGAGTTACGTTTGATTCTCGTTTGTAATGCTCCCGCAACCATCGCATCCAAAGGTTTCGCCATTGCGCTTATTCCCCTCCCACAACTCGAACCCGAGCCCCTAGGGGCGCGGTTACGTTTATATCCGGGGTTTCCTCTATCGAGCATCCTCGAGATGCGGGCAAGAGGGTCCGGCCGTTACAAGTTTCAGGGGACTTCGACTAGTTAACCGATTACCAGAGGCATAGTAGCTTCTAGCGTAGATGTTGAGACATTCGCCAGCGTTTTGAGTACGATGGAGAGGGTCGAGACTAAGTTGGATGAGGTACCTGTCGTGTGCGAGTTCCCAGATGTTAATTCATGCAGAGCTACCAGGATTTCCACCGCTCAGGGAAATTGACCATCATTGATTTGGTCCCGGGCACCAAACCTATATCTATTTCGTCGTATCGGATGACTCCGAATGAGATGGAGGAGCTGAGATGAAAGCTTGATGAGTTGTTAGAGTTATGGTTCATCCACCCGAACATGTCATCTTGGGTCGCGTCAGCCTTGTTTGTTAAAAAGAAAATGGCAGCTTGAGATTATGTATTGATTACAGACCGCTCAATAGAGTTACAATGAAAAACAAGTATTCACTTCCTTGCATTAACAACTTGTTCGACCAACTGACATGAGCACAGTGGTTCTCGAAGATTGATTTGAGATCAGGGTACCATCAGCTGAGGATTAGAACAGATGACATGGAGAAGATTGCTTTTCGTGCATAATACGGCATTACCAGTTTACAGTCATGCCTTTTGGGTTGACTAACGCTTTGACAATGTTCATGGATCTCATGCATCGAGTGTTGAGAGAGTATTTGGATAGGTTTATCATTTTGTTCATCAACGACATCCTTATCTACTTCAAGACCCGTGAAAATCATAAGGAGCACCTTAAGATGATTTTCCGCAGACTTTGAGGGCGCACAAGCCGTATGCAAGTTTAGTAAGTGTGAGTTTTGGCTTAAAGAGGTCAGATTTCTTGGGCACATCATCGGAGCCAGCGTGGTGTCAATGGACCCCGCTAAGATTAGTGCTGTGATAAATTGGCCTACACCGCGGTCAGTGGTAGACATTCGCAATTTCTTGAGTTGGCAAACTATTGCAGGAGTTTTGGTCAAGACTTCTCGAAGATTGCGGCACCAATGACGCAATTGACGAATAAGGATACGAGTTTTCATTGGAATGACAGCTTGTGAGCAAGCCTTCAAGACTTCGAAGGAAAAATTGACTACCACACCAGTTTTGGTACTACTTGATGAGTCAGGGAAGGGTTTTGAGGTGAACACCAATGCTTCTAAGGTCGATTTGGGTTGTGTTTTGATGCGGGCGGTAGAGTGATTGCCTACACTTCTCGACAGCTGAAGATTCACGAGAAAAATTGCCCTACACATGATTTAGAGTTAGCTATAGTGGTATTTACATTGAAAATTTGGCGTCATTATCTCTATGGAGAAAAGTTTGTGTTATTTATTGACCACAAGAGTTTGAAGTACCGGTTCACCCAGAAAGAGTTGAACATGTGACAAAAACGTTAGTTTGATTTCTCAAGGACTATGACTTCTCATTGGAGTACCAACTGATAAGGGCCATTGTTATTGCAGAAGCATTGAGCCGCATGGGGCCAGACTTAGATATTGTTACTTGCCACATGAGACACGAGTATAGGTTACTCGAAGCGGTTGAGTCGATGTATTCTATTGATATCCCAAACAGTACTAGAGTGTTGATTTGTGGGCAGATGAAGACTCAGATAGTGTCGATTCAAAGTGTACTTGAGGGTCAGTAGGCAGATGAGTAGTACCAGAGATTCTTGGAGTTTTCTCAGAGTCTGAATCATCCAGATTGGAGTCAGTCGACAGACTCGTGCCTGAGATTTAGAGGTCGACTGTGGATTCCATCAGTGGCTGAGTTATGTGATGAGATACTTGATGAGGCTCACCGCTCACGTTTTATGGTTCATCCTGATCGGACCAAATGTATGCTAATGTGGTTATTTTTCTGGTAGCCGAGGATGAAGACCGATGTTTCTGATTACGTTCGAGCGTGTGAGGTATGCCAGCGAGATAAGGCTGACCATCGGAGGCCCAGTGGGTTATTACAACCATTTCCCATTCCTCGGTGGAAGTGGGGGCATATTGCAATGGATTTCGTCAGTGGCCTACCTTGATCTCAACGCGGACAACGCGTAGATGATAGTATCTGGGTGATTGTGGACGGGTTGACGAAGTTTGCGCACTTCTTACCGATCTCTACCATACATCGGGTAGATAGGTTGGCGAGTTTGTACGAGCGAGAGATTGTTCGACTACAAGGCGTTTCATTATCGATTGTGTCGGACAAATGGCCATAGTTTACATATCAGATTTGGCGAAGCATGTAGGTACAATTCGGCACACGGTTGGATCTCGGTACAACCTATCATCTACAGACTGATGGACGTTCGAGAGACTGATTCATATTTTCGAGGATATGCCGAGGATGTGTGTGTTAGAGTACGGTGGATCATGGGAAGAGTATCTTCATTTTGTGAGTTTGCCTACAATAACAGTTATCAGACCAATATTGGTATAACACCGTTTGAGGCACTCTACGGTAGACCTGCAGATCTCCATCTTGTTGGGCGGAGCCCGAAGATGTAGCAATTATTAGGCCAGAGATTAGGTGGATCACATAGAGAAAATACGACCGATCAGATTGAGGCTGAAGAGTAGGCATGAGAGGCAGAAAAATATTATGACATGTATCACGACGAGTTAGAATATGATGTCGGGAGCCATGTGTATTTGAAGGTTTCTCCAATGAAGAGTCGCAAGAGGTTTGTGATCAAACAAAAGCTTGCGTCGAGGTTCATTGGTCCATTCAGAGCGAAGAAGCGAATAGGCAAAGTTGCGTACGAGCTGGAGTTGCCACTTCAGTTGTCCGGGATCCACCCTGTATTTCATATTTCTATGCTTCGACTGGATAGGTCGAGAGAAGGCAAACGATCGACAGTGGACTTGAGCCAGATAGACTTGAAGGATGACATTACTTATGACGAATAGCCTATCCAGATTATAAACCGTAAGGTGAAGATTCTTAGGAACAAAGAGATTTCATCAGTCCTTGTCAAATAGCAGCATCACGGAGATGAGGAGCTGACGTGGGAGCTCGAGTCATACATGCGCGAGTATTTTCCCTACATTTTCTGAGTTTCAGTAAGTTCTTCCTTTGTGGTTTCTTTCAATTTCAAGAACGAAACTCTAATTAGTTGGGAAAACTATAACGACCATAAAATCTAAATCGTGTCACGTGCCATTTCAGGGTCGTATGTGAGACCCAGTTATCGTGATACGCATGTCCAATTCTCGGGCATCGACACCGATATATGTTATTTTTAATTGATGCTTGTATTATTTAGTATACAATTAATGGGCCTAAGTTAGTGTAGCAAATTAAATTGCCACATGATATGCATCGAGACACGTATTGAATAATCTAGAGACAAAAATAGTTAACTATTGGTGTCAATTAGGAGTGGTAAGTGAGACAAGTACTTCAACATACACCATTAGACATGTCTCGAGGTACGTATGTGGAAATGGATGTGTGGTTATGGTTTAACCATATCCATTCATCTATAAAAGAAACCACAAACCAAACTTATAACCTAAGTTCATCTCATCGATTGGGCAAGAAGAGAGGGTTTTACTGGTGTCATCAAGGAGGAGGAGAGGTTGAGGAAACCAATGAGATTAGTGAAGCTTTGGTGATCAAGCTTGGTGTGTGCACCAACTAGGTAATTTCATACACTAAGCCATTTAATCCAATTTAATGAAGTCATGAATTTGATGTTGTTGATTGGAGGTCAGTTACGGACCCTTGGTGGAGGAGAGCGAGGGATCCGAAGCGTTAGAGGAGGCCTAGATATCCAAAAATCCAGAATTCTACACTTGCAGAATTTCGGGTTCTGCAATGTCTAGCGCTGTGTGTAATGGCCCACTTGCCAAATGGGCCGCCACGGGAGCCGATGTAGGCCCACAACCTGGCCTACCAGCGTTAGCTGTGTCCCGTATGCCAACTCATCCACCATGTAATCATAAATAACGACGAATTATATTCAGGTCATTACACTATGTCCTTTGGGTAGCGCGCTAGATGTTATGGGTAGCTAGGTGTTATTCGACAAGAAGAACACTAGCGCTATATATGTTTCCACCTAGCGCGCTAAAGTTACATAGAACGCTATGTGACTTCCTAGCGCGCTACCGAGGCTCAGGACATAAACTTTTGAAAATTTTGAAAACTTATTAAACCCATTAAACCAGTTTTAATCCAACCTTATCAATTATATTCCACTCTAAAACATATCAAACAACTCCAAGAAACTAAGGGGAGGTCTCGAAAGTTCGAGAACGCGTTTTGGAGTGTCGAGAGGTCAAATAGGCTAGGAATAAGCGTTGTGACTTGTAAGTAAACCAACTAGGAAATGCACAATATTTCATTTTAAGCTATTGGATATTGTTGTTCATTGTTTTGTTATCAATCCTTGGAATTCCATTCTGATTGAATTTGTATTCGAGGAAGAAATAGATGATGTTCTTTATCTTTACGGTGACAATAAAGTATATCTAATTTTTTTCTAGGAGGATTCTGACAACTTGGACGAGGGGCCAACGTTCGACAATGATGAGCGCGACTTCGTGGAGGACAAGGTAGTCTTTGGAGACGACGACTTTTTTTATCGAGTTAGTTTCCCACAAAAATCTTCGGATACTTGAAGTGGCAGTTGGTAATACAATCGTCAACAAGTCTTTCGTGAAGGACTTGTTCAACTATCAAAACTTTGTTGTTAACTGTTCTCATGATGAGGTTAAGCCTATTTTTGAAGATAAAGTGGTTTCAAATCAAAAGTCTCATGAGAAAACGAAAATTCGAGGTTGAGTTTTTTCGAACCGGGGGAGAATAATGAAGATCAAGGTAGTGGTGTGGCAGGTTGACACAGTGAGTTGGCACATTCAATTAAGTCTAATTAGAGGCATGAAAAAAGTCTATTAGTGGATTGTGGGTTCTTTATTTTATTTGACCTAGTTAATTAGTGACTCTTAGTCTGGAAAGAAACATGCATGTTAAGTTTTTACTAATATTGATATTTTAGTAGGATTCAACTATTTAGTAATTTGTAAGCAAATAAATTAGTAGTCAATGGTTGCCAATGGTGGGGTCACGTTAGGCAATTATCGCAAGTAAATAACTATATATGCTACTAATTAGGAGTTTAATTAGAATTGGTAGATCGTTCAACTATACTTATATATAAAGGCTTAATGCTTTGTATTTGTTGATGGATTTTGATTTGATTAATAAAATAATTTAATTCCTTTTTAAAGAATTAAGAATTAAATTCTCGAGACCCTGAATTGATTGTGCGTGGATTGCATCACTGTCACGTTACATTCTATAAATTGCTGTATTGCAAAATCACCAGAGGCATATAGCCCGGTTGAAAGATTAAAATGTAGTTTCACTCTCTTCTCAACTATGTATTTGAATTTTTTTGGGGAGTTTTTTTATTTCGCTCGTCCAATCTGTGCCTTGTTTTTTATTTGTGCGTGTATTGTGCTTGGAAGCTTTTTACACCCGATTAAGACGGATCCCACCGATTATTTGTAGGCTAATCTATTTTGAAATTAATGGCACTATAGGATGCTTCTACAATGGAACTCGATTACATAGTATTTATTACGCATTTAATGTATTTTATATTAAATGCATTAGATCAATCATCATTAGATTGAAATCTCATAGTAATTTAATGGTCAGATATGTAGTACCTATGACATGGGTATATATGTATATATTTGCTCGGATAAGCCACTTTAGGAACCTATTTGTAGGTTCTTAGGCCTCTTTTGGTTAGGAATGAAGTGAACTCCAGCAAGAACTGCAAATTATCTCTCAACTCACACTTAAAAGTGAGAGATCGATATATCCCCCCACCTCCCTTTAATGAGTTATCTCACAAGAGTTTGTGGATAAAATTACCCTTCATTAATGACCTTTTAGTACACACATCCATCTTTTTTTGTTTGAAATGTATTTATGTCAATTCATATCTTCTATTATTTAAAAATTTACAATATTTTCAGTTTTAAGTTAAATCAAAAATTGTAAATTAGCAAAACCAAACCAAGGCCTTAAGACAACAATTTACTGTTTTTTTCATTAAGCGCATCTTGTTCTCCAGTGCTTCAACTTTGTGTAGGCACAAATTACTTTGTGTAGGCACAAATTACTAACTCATGAATCAACATGCCCCTGAGCTTCCCGATGAGGTCTTGCCCCTCATTGTCTCCGCAAGTTGAGTTCCCACTGGTTTGTTACGCTGCATTCAGATCGGTGCGCCGAACATGGAGATCATTAATTCTCTCTTTAATATTACTGTTATTTGGTATATGTGACCTCTACAATAATTTTGATGGTACGAGACATTTTTTTCAATTTGAGACTCTTGAGGATTGTGAATGGTGGTTGGTCTTCATGGACTTAATTGGTTGATTTGCTTTGATCATAAAGAGAAAAAGATTCGAGTTTGGAATCCATTCTCTTCCATGGATTCGAAAGATGTGATTTGCATATATTACATCGACTGCAAAGACCTTTATCAACAAAAACAAAAAACAGGTTCAATGATATTGCATGTCTATTATATATCATGGAAAACTCTACGTCGTAAATGAATTTGGACGTTTGTTTGTGAAGAAACCGTTCCTGCTCCTTGTCATTCTGATTAATTATCATCTTCGTCGGCTAATTCATGTGACAATAAAAGGAATTTGTTGTTCAAAGCCGGACTTTTGGCACTCCTTTGGGCACTGTGGGGGGAGAGAAACCAACGAATTTTTAAAGAGATTGACAACACTTGGCAAGAGATATGAGAATCTACGAAAAGGAATGTAGGGTTGGCCTTGCATGGACACAAAGAATTCGTAGGATGGTCATGGCAACAGTGGCAAGGAAACTGGTCTGATTTTTGTTGATGATTTGTTGGATTGGTTTTTGCAGGCTTATGTTTGTTTTGTGGAGGCAAAAAGGTCGGGGGGCCAACTGGACATTACTTTGTTTGAAGTACCAACAAGGTAGTGCGCCCGATCTTTTGTCCATTACGATCGCTGCCCTCTCTAGATACACACTCGTGGTGTCTGGTGAGCGTGTTTCCTGACCAGTCATGAACCTCGGTCATGTGTGACATTTGGAACTCTGATGTGGTCAAAGTGGGTGGTGTATGATTTTGATGGCGTACCGATTTGGAGGACCAAAAGGTAGTGGAGCGCGATTTTATGTCAAAAGTTACATGATGCTTTGGAAGAGGTCTTTATGCAACAGGATTTTTATTTGTCTTGATGATTGGGTCAATATGCATAAAATATGGTTGCCTTGTGTGTGAACAAGGATGATGGAGTACAATTGCAGCTCAGGTTAATTATGTGCGTGAACAATTGGTGGTCTCAAGTCTGATGTTTTGCTTCAAGGAGTTTTCGTATAATTCAGGCTATTTTTTGTGTAGTGTAGGTCACCCTTTTTTGTAGCACTTGTACATTTTTACATTTTCATATATATATATATACACAAATACAAGGAGTATCGCCTCCTATTACTCAAAAAAATATACCAGTTTTACTTTATATGTGTACATTGTCATGAGATACATGCACGACTATTATATATAGATTTTTCATCAAGAGATTAACAAGTAGTAACAGAGAAATTCTAATAGTTAATCAAAGACCTCAATGTCAGTTTGTACGTATAAAAGGAAAAAAATACAAAAGCATTTGTACTTGTATAAGGAAAAAAAAACATGATAATTTTTTTTGAGAAAAAAAAAAAAAAAAAACGATATTGATTCTAAAGGGTTCTTTCTTTTCAAACACTATGTCGTCCACGACGTCCAGGCAAGTAGAAGTCCAGCATGTGTATCTAGAATGTAATTAAAGTGCTGATATCTTAGCAAATCTTGACCATGTGACATGAACATTGTTATTCACAAGTTGCTTACATGAAGAGAATATATATTGTGGGAGGAAAAATAATTAATTAATAAAATTGCCAACATATAATATGTTATGGTAGGTGTTGGAAGATCAAGTGAGAGTGACACATACACACACATATCAAATTCTAGGGTTCAAGCAACTTTATATCTAAAAGATTAAGCATTCTTACGTATCAAAATCTAACACATTTAATTCGTTAATTATGACAAAATGACCCGTGACGTGGGACCCGCAGCGCAATAAGTGTCACTACCGAGATACGGTGGCGGAGGTAAATATTATATTTATGTGTTGTATGACTACTGTGATGTATTATTTGTGTAGACTATGAAATCATTTACGAGTATGCAGATACCGAGACAAGCGGAAATGCGCCTCGCGCGAGTCGTGTGTCGATGTGGACCCGAGATAGCAGCTCGTGGGGTAAGTGTAACTAGTTCAATTCCTTGATTCTTACAATGATTATTTTGAAGGGTTTCATCATCAATAATAAATTGTTTATGAGATCTCATTTCACCTTTTCTCTTCTATTAATTTATGTAAAACCATAATTAACAAAAAAAGAAAAAAAAAAAAACCTTAAGCATGCTTATTGTACGTTATGGAGAGAACAACATAAAGCTTGTAATTGTTTTAAAAGAAACAATAACTCCACGCCCTTGCTTGTATGGAGTTGTCAATTGGAATACAAAATTAATGAAGAAAAATAGTTAAATATAAGCCAAATGTTCAGATGATACCCCATCTGCCCCACCAGTTAAGTCACCTTGAGTTGGCCTCTCTGCAAGCGGAATGGTGCGCGTAATCCTTGAGAGATCTGAACTTTTGACCCTTACTTCAGTATTCGGAGGGCGAGGATATTGCGGAGCTAGCTTTCTATACGGGGACCATCAAGTATATGGGGATTGTTGATGAGCCATATCACCCCGATAGATTTTTTCGACAGCTCGGTCATGTGGAGCGTATCCTCTCGGCTCCATGCAATCCTACACGGCCACAACGAGGAAAGGTGGCAGCTAGTTACGTCGGTGAAGTACAATTTTCAAACTGAGATTTGGGAGAGGTGTCGAGATCATGTTTTGTTCGTTAGATCAAGAGGACAACGTGCTAGTGTGCCATGGGAGGCGACTGAGGATTACATCGGGTGGTTCAATGAGATTTCACATACGATCATTCAAAATCATGCGCAACAACTGTTGCTCATGACCATGAGGACGACATCTATGATGTGAGTTCTCTATACAATTATTTTTCTTAAAAATTATAATTAAACATTGTCGTAAACTCATTCATATGATGATCGTGTTATGTTGTTTCTGTAGCGAGTACGGCGGGCTGTGGATGTCGTAGCGGCATGGAAGGCGTTGCCACCGAGTGAAGGAGACATGCCATCCACATTGAAGATGGCGGATGATCGAGGTGTTAAAGCACCTCACAGTTATTGGTGCTCCTGGTCCGTCAAGCACCCCACATCCGGTGCCACCCGGTCCCATCATCTCAGCAATCCGAGAGATAATGGTACGTCAAAGCGCAAAGGAAATGCGCCAGCAACATCCCAACGATCGGCCAAGAAGTCCAAGAACTGAACCCACATTTTATTGTATGCACAATTTTTTTGTCATTGGATGGAGTGTGGATGTTGAACATATTGTGACTGTTGGAGTTCAAGATGAACTCGATCCCTCATTAGGGTTTTCAAAATCAGATGCTCAGCAAACTCGCTGATGCCTCTGTTCATTTTATTTATATCAAAAGAAAGTTACATCCACACCGTCCATCTGTTTTAATTACAGCCCTTCAAATCACAACATTCTCTCAACACACAACATACAACATACAACATACAACCACATGACAAACCTCGAGATACACATACAACATTGTACACAGATTTAATGATTTACTCTAACATCCCCCCTCAAACTAAGGGGAAGAGAAACGAGACTTAGTTTGTCCCGTAAGTAAATAAATCTGGAACTAGAAAACGGCTTGGTAAAAATATCAGCTACCTGATCCACAGATGGAACATGATGAACTTCCAACGAGCCCGACAGGACCTTGTCACGAACAAAGTGAACATCCAACTCGATATGCTTGGTGTGGGAGTGAAAAACTGGATTCTTGGCAAGAGCAGCTGCACCCATATTATCACACCACACAGTAGGAATAGCAGGAACTGGAACATGCAACTCAGATAAGAGAGATTGAATCCAGCTCATTTCAGCAGCAACATGAGCCAAAGCCCGGTATTCAGACTCAGTACTCGACCTCGCCACCACCTGTTGTTTCTTAGATTGCCAAGAAATTAAATTCGAACCAAAAAATACAACAAAACCAGCCACAGACTTACGATCATCAATAGATGCTGCCCAATCAGCATCAGAATATCCAGTAAGGTATAATGCAGAGCTCGGCTCGGCTAAACCACGACCAACATAGCCGTGCCTTTGAGATATCGCAGCACCCGTTTCAGTGCTTGCCAATGTACAACAGTTGGAGACTGCTGAAACTGGCTTAATTTGTTAACAATATAAGCAATGTCAGGCCTGGTATGTACAAGATATTGAAGACCCCCAAGTAAACTCCTATAAAGAGTTTTATCACTAAAAGAAGCACTGCCATCCTTGTACAACTGCTTGCCTACAGAAAAGGGAGTCTCAATTGGCTTGGCATTGGACATACCCCCTTTCTGCAACAGCTGATTAATAAATGCAGTTTGAGTTAAGTACAGTCCCTTGGCAGTCCTATGAGCTTCCATACCCAAAAATAAGCTGAGATCTCCAATATCTTTTAGAGCAAACATACTATTCAACCTATCAATGAAGGATTGAATGTAGGAAGAATTTGAGCCTGTAATTATGATATCATCCACATACACCAACACATACAACACAACTTTGTCATGATGAAAAATGAACAAAGAGTTGTCAGCTTTAGAGTTGGAAAAACCCCAAGACATCAAAGTGGACTTTAATCTATCAAACCATGCCCGAGGAGCTTGACGAAGACCATACAAGGCTTTGTGTAATTTGCAAACAGCGGTGGGTTGAGAAGAATCCACAAACCCCATAGGTTGGTTTGTGTAAACTTCTTCAACCAAATTACCATTTAAGAAAGCATTATTGATGTCAATTTGTCGCAAAGACCAATTAAACTGGACAGCCAAAGATAAAATAATTCTGATGGTGGAAGACTTTACAACTGGACTATAGGTCTCATCAAAATCAATACCGGGTACCTGTTTAAACCCTTTGGCCACTAATCTAGCCTTGTATCGATTGATTGACCCATCAGAATTCTTCTTGACAGAAAAAATCCACTTATTACCCACAATATTCTGATTACCAGAAGGAGAAACAAGGGACCAAGTTCCAGTTTGCATAAGAGCCTGATATTCCTTATCCATGGCTGCCTTCCAATGAGGAAGTTTAAGAGCAGCAGCCACTGAATGTGGAATATCACTCTCATTATCAGAAGTCGCTACAAAAACTTTCTTTAAGCTGATTCCATCTTTGGCTCTAGTTACCATTGGGTGTGTATTAGAGGGAACCTGAACACCATGCTGAACTTCCTGATCATGAAATGCATGTGCAGTTGAGGCCAGTGACTCATTAGGGGACTCATGTAACTGAGAAGAATCAGATGGAGAAGCACAATGAGGAGATTCGAGACACTGACCACTTGGCGAGGGACAAGACAAAGATTGGGAACCAACAAAGTGGAAAATGAGTAGGCAACTCGGTAGATGAAGATGGAGATGACTTTTTGCCAGTAGAAAATAGAGAGTCATACGGAAAGTCATTTTCATGAAACACCACATTTCGAGTAATATAAACTCGACCGAAGTACTTAAACACTTGTATCCTTTGTGCGACTCACCATCAGTACCCAAAACACACACTTCTCGATCGAAATTGATATTTGTGTTTATTGTATGGTCGTAAATAAGGAAAACAGCGACAACCGAACACTCTTAGAATACTCTAATCTGGTGAAGCATGAAACAATTTTTCATTTGGAGACACACCATGTAAAATATTGGTAGGAAGTCTATTGATGAGAAACACTGCTGTGGCACATGCATCCCACCAAAATTTCAATGGTAACTTGCCATGAGCTAATAACGTAAGACTCATCTCTACAATATGCCGATGCTTACGTTCAGCCCTTCCATTTTGTTCATGAATATGAGGACATGGATGCTGAAAAATAATCCCACAAGAGTCAAGAACAGACTGGAAAGAGCGATATTCTCCTCCCCAGTCAGCTTGAACTCTTTTGATAGTAGTACCAAACTGATTTTCAACCATTGACTTAAAATGCATAAATGCTTGCAATGCATCAGATTTCAGCTTTAAAGGGTACAACCATGTAAATCTCGTCGAATCATCGATAAAATGTATGTAGTAGTTGAAACCACCCTAGAAGTAATTGGTGCGGGACCCCACAAATCGGTATGAATTAAATCCAAAACAGCTTTTTGACATTTTACTTGATGACTTAAAAAGTAATGCATGACTTTTTCCCAAAGGGACATGATTGACACAAATCGCCATGAGAAACTCACAGAATATGAAGTTTATTATGCATAACCTGTTGAAGAACCTTTTGAAATTGGGTGACCAAGTCTGGAATGCCATAGTGAAGACACACCTTTATTAGACACAAACAGTGCAGCATGAGATGTAGACTGTGCAGGTAAACCAGGAATTCGATAGAGACCATTTTGCAGAGTTCCGTGAAGAAGAATCTCATTGGTTTGGATATCCTTCACGAAACAGACATGCGGATGAAATTCAATCAAGACATTGTTGTCCCTGGTTAGCTGAGATACACTTAACATATTCTTCTTAATACTTGGTACACACATAGTATTGTGAAAAGACAACTTAGAGCCAGATGATGGAATGCAAGCAGATCCAATACTATCTATGTTAAGTAATTGACCATTACCAACCATTAAAGATTGTGTACCTGAGTAAGTCGAAGAATTCACCATTTGAGTAGGATCACCAGTTACATGAGAAGTGGCACCACTGTCCATATACCATGAACCATCCTGACTCGTGTCAGCAGCAGTAGAAAGGAGACTGGTGTATTTGAGATCATATTAGGAGATTTCACTTGTTGCTGTTGATACTGCCCAGATTGAGTTCCCATATATTTCATGTCTGCTCGATAATAACAAATAGCAGCTGAGTGACCAAACTTGCCACAGATTTGACAAGTACTCACTCATCTTCATACTCCCTTTTCTAGTTGTATGTAATCCTTTCTTTAGTGACTGAATATGTACTCGGTTGTTAGAACCACGAGGCTTCAATAGCCTTCCACAACTCGTTGGTCGTTTTCTTGGGTGTATTCCCTATGATTTGCATAATCAAGTTTCGGGGTCATTGAATTAATCAGCCAACCTAATAAGAACCTATCTCGACTAAACCACATCTTGTATTCTGGATTAGCCGATCCATCATCCAGAACAGTTTCCGGTGATGAAAGAGTCCCAAAAAGGTATCCATCTAACTTAAAACCTTGTATAGCAGGTATCACAATTGATTTCCACAACAAAAAATTTGATCCATCAAGTTTCACCGTAACAAATTGACTCAATGAGTTTCCAAATGGAGTAAAATTAGTTCCAGAGTTCAAACCTGAACCTCCACCTGAGACCGACACCGACGATGACGATCCAGATGCCATACTTTCATATCCACACCAGACTTCACTTTTTCAGTTACAAATCTTCCAGATCTACCGATTTCCTCTTCAGATCTGGTATCTTGAAATGAGAAATTTCAAGAAACTCCAGATCTAGTGACGAATCGTGAGAGTTACCTTCAACTTTTCCAGATCTGGTAAATTTTTTCCAGATCTACCTCTTCTTCTTCCAGATCCAGTGATCCTTCTTCTTAATCTCGTTCTTTGGACCTAGATCGGACCTCCAGACGAGATTTCTTGAGATCTCTGTCTTGTTTCTTCGACCACTGCACCAGGCTTCAACGACCTTGTTGTTCTCACTTTGATCGAACCACCACCGGCGTTAGCCTTTGATTGCTCTGATACCATGTTGGAGTTCAAGATGAACTCGATCCCTCATTAGGGTTTTCAAAATCAGATGTTCAACAAACTCGCTGATGCCTCTGTTCATTTTATTTATATCAAAAGAAAGTTACATCCACACCGTCCATCTGTTTTTATTACAGCCCTTCAAATCACAACATTCTCTCAACACACACATACAACACACAACATACAACATACAACATACAGCCACATGACAAACCTCGAGATACACATACAACATTGTACACAGATTTAATGATTTACTCTAACAGTGACTATGAAGTTTTTTGTTCAATTGTTATTTCTTTTTATTTGGACCATAATTTGAATGGTTTTATGTTTTCTTCATTTTGGTTTTTTTCTTGGATTTGAAGTTGCAAACATTCCGTCCATTATACTGGAACAGTTGTCGTTTGGTCATGTAGGACCGAGTGACCATCGGCCGCTTGGTCCTGCATGACCGACTAGTTGCAATAAACCCAGTAAGATCCAGCTGAACAAAATATATGTAATACACTCGAAACATTCAGTCGTTTCAAACTGAATTAAAACCTCTAGCTCGGTGTGTGACGACTGAATGAACATTTAATGTTCAGTATATTACGACCGAGCTACATATTATTATATATATTGTTTTGGTTTGGTAAACATACCATCGAGTAATGTATCACAAATTATTTATGCCTTGACCGAATGGATACGGTTCGGTCGGTCAAGTACGACTGAACTAGATATTATTATATATATTCATTTCGTTAGGTGACACACACCACTGACTAAAATAACACGGATCGGTCAAGCCTGACCGAACAATCAAAGTATGGTCGGTCGTCTATAACCGAACAACATATTATGGTATATATTCTTCATACTAAATGAAATACATGTGACAAATAAAACAACTTAATTGACAGTAATTCACTTTGTATATATGAAGGTTACAAGTAAGGCGTTTGCCAGTGTACAAAAAATATCGTCCAACTATATGCAATGTAACGGGTGTGCAAAAAAAAGACCGTTACAACGACAATACGACCATTGTCGTGTATTGGATGTACAAAGAAAATTGATTAGTTACAAAACTGACATTTACACACTTGCTATAAAAACCTTTTTGCAATCATGGTGTGTCTAAGTCAATGGTAGTAGGAGTATCGTGCTGGGAATTAGCAGGTGTCGTTGAGAGCTTCCAATTCAAGTTTGCACACTATGGTAATGCCTCTGGTTGTATATTATTACGCCACCCTGGATATAGTGGAGGAAATGGGGCATCCGCCTTGAACAACACTTGTAAAAGAAATATAAACCTATGATCCAAGAGCAATAATTAAAAAAGTATAAAGATGAATACATTTATTTGACTTTACCCGCATAAAATGGTTGTTATCAACATGTGTCATCTCAATTACAACCCAGTCACTCAGCGAAACTGGTGGTGCGCCTTTAAGTGGAAGGAATGTCATAGTACCCAATGGTGATAGAGACACAAGAATGACATTGTAACACGTAGCAATCACAAGACCTAAATCGAGCATGCACATCCACTTGTCAAATTGAGCATCATTGGTATCGTCGTAATGTTGGACGGAGAGTAGAACCGTCTCATAATGATCCCTACCAAGATTGGACGCCAAAGATTTTGGTGGCCTTGAAGCTCTCAGTATATATCATTTCGGATTTGTTTTCATGCATCATCTTCGTGATGTCCAAGACAACCAATAATATGGTATCCATAATTACCATCTCTTTTGACATCATCAGCCTTTCAATGTAATGAAGTCAGTCTTCCAGATACGACACCATAATAACCATCCCTACACACACCATGCATTAATGTACACGTTTTGTGAACCTTGTGTGCTACTAGATGAGCAATCTTCTTTGGTATCATCTTTGGATGAAGTACATGCTCAAAATGAGATGGATTTCTGACGCGTGCTAAACGTGTCAATAAAATATATTACCTAAACCAATTATTTTGTAGAATAATGACAAATGGTTGATCCACAGAGATTGATAATCTTTCTAAGGTCAAAAATAAAAAAAAGGAAAATCGAGGGTTTTTTGAGAGAATGAAAAATATAACTAATCTAAATACTATGAAAATAAATAAACAATAAAAATATCTTCGAAAACAATTAATAAATAATACTTAGGTCAAGACATACAAGTTCGGTTTGAGAAAAGATTGGATTTGGTCTTTAATTTATGTAAAATATGTAAATCAAATTATCCTAGTGTAGTTATAGAACCGGTAACTGTACGCGGTTCCTCGCATTTCCTAATCTCATAGTCAATGTACGACAATGACTATTTCTCTAGCCAATCATATAACCTTATACTCAAGCGCATTGGATTTAACACGATGATACAATAGGTTTCATGAAGACACTACACTTAGACAACCGGATCACTAACGTGTTCCGATTTAACCTAGATTCCTAAGGTATTCAACCGATTCCAAAATATGTCAATCAATTAGTAGGGTCAATTGTCACTAGCGTGGTCTTATTGCATAAGGATGGATGCTTACAACTCATTGACAAATTAATCAAGGTTTAAACATGAATTTAACCTCAATTATTGAAAAACACCAAAAAAATAAAATATAATGAAAAACAATGCAATCAATATAAGTAAATCTCACATATCCATTGATAAGTGCAGTTGAACCTCCCTCGTAGTTTTACTTAAGCTAGAGGTTTAGCTTTTCATAATAGAAAATACAAAACAATGAATAAAACAAAAATAGAGGAGAGGAAGAAGAATCGACCAAAAGAGGAGAATATAAGATGCCGAGAGAGAGCCAAATATATAAGTCGACACTTCCAATAATACCCATATGGCCTGTTCGCTTCATCGTCTTAGGTCGGATTAGCCACATTGGACTGGTTAATCCAGTGTTCGCTTGAAGGATTAACTAGGCCACGGGATTAGTTAATGGGCATGAGAGGGGACTAAACAATACCACCAATTTTGGTGGGATTAGCTAATCCAAAGTGGGTGATTATTGGAGATTGCCAATTTACCCCTCACATTACTACCCATCTTCAACGAATCCCCTACTTCACCGATTCCTCGCTCCAGCACCACTGCCTCACCGAATCGCCACTGCTTGCTGGAGAAGGAGAAGAGGAAGTGAGGAGGAGGAACCCCATTTCGTCGCCAGCGCTGTCGCGAAGAAGAAGACGCAGGTGCTTGCGAGAAGGAGAGGAGGAATTGAAGAGGTGGAACCCTAATTCGTCACCACCGCTGTCGCGAAGAAGAAGACGATCGACTATCAGCCGAAATCGAACATCGAGAAACGTGAGAAGGTAAGCTTTGTTCACTGGTATTCTTCTTCAGTTGTGTCATGCCCTTCGATTGGTTTTGTCAATGAATTTATTAACATGTTTCCATTATCTTCGTTCACTGTTCTGCTTCATCTTCTTCATCGCTGTGCAAGGGATTTTGGTCACCACAGCTGTTTTAACAATCTACAATTAATATATGGACACACACAATCAAACAAGTTTTATGAAATTTTACTAGCATGGGGTGAATGACAAGCAGTATAGTCCAATGAATTGCATTAATTTTGCGAAATACTGATTTCTATTGCAGTACGTGGGTGCTTAATTGATCGAAAGATCACATCGATCGGGCTTAAAAGATTGCCTATTCGAAGAAGAAAGCATGAATTGCATTAATTTTGCAAATTGTCTAATACGAGTAGAAATGAACCGAATATAGAAGTACTCGTAGAAATTTACGACTATCTCATAATAAGATGACAGGACATTTGGGAACAAAAACTATCACCACTTCAATGCTTGTAAGTGATTAAAAAAAGACACTTAAGTTAGGAAGGATTCATAAGGATCTTCACTTGCAAGAGATTTTTTCATGAAATAATCTGGCCCGTTTTGGATTGGCTGCCAAGACAAAGGAAAAAAAAATGTCAAGTAACTGAGACTTAAAATAAACTATGAAGAGCTGAAAAAATAACAAAATCATATCTAAGCTGCATTCACAAAATCATGAATACCTTTCGTATGTAGATATGTTTACTCACTGGAGTATATGTAAAATAATGAATCTTATTTGTTTTCCCTTGCAAGATGAGGCTTCAAAAATGACATGTTTTCAATGAATAAAACAGTAGGATCAATGAGTTTATTTGGAACTGGATCATAGCATTTCTAAACCTCTTGTACCTTATAAAATATGCTTATTTTATGATTTTTGAGACTCATTTTTCTTGAGGAGTTTGGGTGCATGAACTTTGTGAGGATTCATTTATGCATGTATTTTGTAAGTGTTGTTGTTATAACCTTTTGGCGTGGTTTGTATTTAAGGTGTCAAATTTCTTCATACGTATATGTTGTTGTTAAGGAGGCCTAACAAATAAATGCATGTTTGGTCGAATTTGATGGATTTTGTTGAGCAATTATGCCTCCATTTTATTTTGGAAGAGATTCACCAATTATTTGAAATTGGGTTTCAAATAGATTACCCACCAATAGATTCAAATTCATCAAGCGGTCGACCTCGTGCAAGGGATTTGGTAATGAACCACATCCACATTTGTTTGCGATTCATTGAACTCCTCGTACATATATTCAAAGTTATGACAAGTCGTAGGCATCGTGTGGAACGAACTTACGAACTAGGTTATGACAAGCATCGACAAATTATCCATAACCTCGTCTACAAGTCCGATGAAACTTGCTACAAAATGCTTCGGATGAAAATGAAACCATTTGAAAAATTGAGAGATATGTTGTACGAACATGGAAAATTGAGGGATAAGCGTTGTGTGCTTGTTGATGAGCACTTGGCCATTACCCTCCATATACTAGAGCACAACATACGCAATAGGGTCATTTCAACATGGTTCCAAAGGTCGGGAGACACTGTAATACTAAAAATCGGTTCTCAGTGGGATATTTCTCAACATGTAACCCGAAGCACATCTTGCGGTTGTTGTGAGCTTAATTTCATGGCTTTGCCATGTGTTAATGACGGGTTGGATGAATCTGCTGCTAAAGCGTGACATGGCGGGTTGTCATTGGTTGAGAAAGCTGCAGTGACATGTAGAACCAATGGAAGACCGCCACATGGCCAGCTACTCATATAATTGTTTCCAATGCGCATCAAACGGCCCACCATTCTCCAGGGTATTTTCTTGTGACATGTGTCTCCCTGACAATAAACATAGCAAACTTCCATATGCATGCTCCACACATCAACATAACCCTATATCAGCATCTCATCATGCCTTTCTCGATTTCTTCCTCCCATGTGGGCCCACTAAGTTTGTCTCGATACATGCGCTAGTGCGATTTTCGGTGTAAAATGGATCCAAGCATATAAATACTCGATTTTGCATAATTTTTTGTCTCGGATTCAACTTTACACTCCATTAACTCTGAAAATAACAAATAAATATAATTAGACTAATATTTTGAAGACTTAACCCTGAAAAAATATAACAACTTTATCATCAGAGACGTATGTGAGCTCTTGTGGGGTGCACAATCATGGAAGAAATGAAAGGCTTGGAAGTCATTTTGAGAGTTAATGGAGGTAAAAAGGTCAACAACACTACAAACAATACAACAAAGTTTTCAAATGAAGAAAACAAGAAGAGATACGCCTCTATCTTGCACATTCCCACCTAATAAATGGAGTTTTTGCTTGATTGACACATTTGATGAAAATATATATCCCATTAACACACCCAAAGAAAAAATTACAAATCTAACACATTTCCTGCAATGTCACTGCCACCTCACTGCCAAGTAATTTTTTTTTTTTGGAGTGTGGAAAACGTGACTTGTAGTCACGACTTGCTTTAAAAAGTCAACAAGCTTTCTGAAGTGTATTTTTTTGTCTTGCTTGTCTTTGAAGTCCTTATGTTTTCTTTTGATGCAAGTCGTCTTTCGTTGTGTTGATTATTTTGTTAATACAAACTAGTATAAAATATGAAGTTAGAAGTAATTTATAAAATTCATAAAAGTAATGTCAGTGATGCCAAAAATTTCATTTGATATAAATGAAGAACTTGGAAATTGAAGTGGAAGAACTACAAAGCATTATATAAACCAAAAAATATGTCATGTGAAAGTAAAAAAAGTCCTAGTATGACCTCAAATAATGACTGCCAGTCCTACAACGTGTTCTCTTTACGACTCGAACATTACGATTTAAAGGTAATGACACATTCGAATGTCCCACATTAGCAGGATTTTGAGCATCTTCTCTTTGAATATCATCGATATCATGCATTTCACCATCATGAGTACTTGTACTCCTAGATAAATTCATCATTATTGGAGTTGCAATAAAATGGCGCGAAGATGTAGGTGCCCTGTCAAATGGAAAGGCTTTCGTAGCCTCGAATGCCATGTTGGGAGGAACTGATGGAGTATGTGGAGTCTCAAACTCGTTGAGAGGTACTGATAGAGTACATAGAGTCTCAAACTGGTTGAGAGGTACTGATGGAGTATACACTGGAGTGTCATGCCTCGAACGTGTATCATCATGAGAAGATTGATGAGAAGCTTCAAATGAAGTGGGCATATTATGCATGCGATAATCCGCATGTACTGCAGTCAAAGTCGATGCAGCTACATCTCTAATACGTGCAATAGACACATCATCACCCAATGTCAACTGATGAATTGATGTCATTCCATGTGCCTACATATTAAAAATTTATGAAGTTGTATGCGAAAGTAAAATCAAAACAACTATTTGAAAGACTTCATGCCTGAAAAAATGAAATTGTACTTACCAATGCCTCAACAATAGCTCCACGACGAGACATGAATCGTCGTGTAATGCTACGATACCATAGCATATACAGGTCGTAAAATTCCAATGGCTCCTCCAATATGTCATCAGTTGCAATATTGGAAGCACGTTCGTTCCACAGACAGACATAAGCACTATGTTCTGCACTCCAATCCTTATCCGTTTTCCCTCTCAAGTCAATCTTATGTAGCTCCATGCTTGTGCTATGTAAAGATGGTATCCTTTGTTTCAAACCGAATTGTCGCATCACTTTATCAGGATTATACATTTCAACAACACAAAAGAAAAGCAAAGGTGCCCTCGTTCACCAAATAGCACGACCACTGCTACAATACGCAGTAGGTCCCTTATAACTATCTCAGGATACGGTTCCCAAATTACCTGATGTTATAAAAAACAGCTTTGAAATGAATAAAATTTGCATTTCACTATTGTAGAATAGGGTATTTGAAAAAAACGATTAAGTATATTTCTTACTTCATCGGGTGCTTGCATGTCAATCATTTCTCGATATTTTGTAAGCACGTGCATTGATGTTCCCGTGGTCTCCAAGGCATGTCTCCACCTATAGAAATGTACAAATCAACACAAAGCATGAATGAATGTACATGTAGATAAATATACTCAAATTGAAATTATTATGTTAAAAAATACTAATTACTTATGACCATATGGAGGAGGTGGAAACAATTCTTCGTTTGGTATGATGTCGTCTCGAAGATGCATCTCATTATTGGTGCAAGAAAAGCAACCTATCCCATGCCCATAATTGCAATAATATGACCGAACCTGCAATCTCTGCTCCATCAACGTCTACGCAAGACACAATTGTCTATATAGTTAGCCGAGTTGCACTACCCCAACTGAATTGTCCTGCCTCCTCAAAATCCTCCAAAAATTGCAAATACGTGATGTGAACTAGATTGTTAGACTTGTCTACAAATAAAGTTCCTCCAAGAAGTTGTAAGATGTACGCTCTTGCATAGCGTTGCACTTCCACATCATTAGCATTATTTGGAAGGTTTGGAAACCATCTTAATAGTTGGAGAATTTGGATCCGTCCTCCAGTCCTGTTGTTTTCAGGGAATGGGAAGCCTAGTTGTGTCATACATAAGGCATCGTAATCTTGCTCTACACGACCAGTGATTGGTAATCCATCGACAGGTAACCTTAAGATGATTTGTACATCTTGTAGGGTAATAGTCATCTCGCCAACTGGGAAATGAAACGTGTGAGTTTCTGGCCTCCACCTCTTTGCAAGGCGGTAATGAGATGCCAATCAATTGATATGAAACCTATTCGTGTCGTCCCATAAAACCCAGATTCCTGAAGATGCCCAACTATTCGTTGATCCAGTGGGACCAATCGATGTAGTGCTGCTGAATTTCACCAGATAGTCAATATACCATGCTCCTTGAAAAACGAGATTTAAGTTACATTAGTTAAAATGTAGCTACAAAGCTATAAAATTATGCAAACAGGCGAAAAGAAGTACTACCGATCCATTCCAAACGCGAGTAGATTTATGTAGAACTTGCATAGTCAACACCGAATCATCTATAGGGCCAAGATCCATATCGCGCTTGAACCTCAAATCATTAACAACGTTGTCATTAATTCCATAAACCAATGAAGAAACAATACAAGTAGCGATACAAGAAGTTCAAGAAACTACTAAAGTTAAAACAAAAGTGTGCGAATAATATGAAAACATGGTTTAATTGAAACTAAGTTCATGTACCACAAAGTCATAAGAAAGTGATCAAATACAAGGAAAATATAAGTGGGTGCGAAACATAAGACTTGAAAGAGCCTATCACTATGAAGCATTAGACGGTTGTTCTTGCTGACAACGAGAGTAAATGCGTCTATTGTGACCATCCTGCTTACACTTACTACATCGCAACGTTGTTGGGGTTTCTCTCCATTCCTTCTCTCGCTGCATATGACGTGGTTGTTTCTGATTGCCTCTCCAATCCATCTCAATGCGCAAACGTCTTGTTTGAGGACGACCTTTTTTGACTCGCTTTCGAGATGGATCACCAACAACGTGTGTGGAACTCTAGCGTTAGGCCAATAATCTTCGTGAGGAATGGGTTGAAAATTCGCAGCATAACATTGACTATACACAGACAATCTGTAGTATGACTCAATGTACTGACAATGATCTATGGCAACACTGGCGCAAACTGCTTGAACATGGGAACATGGAATGCCAAAACACTGCCACTTCATACAAGTGCATCTACGAGCCTCCAATTTTACCACTTGCTTGTTAGACCTTTTTCTCAAATGATAGCCACGTGGTGCAGTGATGACTTCAAATGTACCATTCTCACGATTCACTAATGTAACGTTGTGCCCTCCAACCGCCTTTCCCCAATGTGACAACTTATTCAGTGCGTACATTGTGTACATTTCGCCCCTTCCTAGGGCTGCACCTATTTCGTCACGTCTTTTGTTAAAGTACGCCATGACACGATAAAATGTCAGTTGCACTAAAACGCGTGATGGGGTAAAATCGCGCGCCTTTAAGGACCCCGTTAAAGCATTCTACATTTATGACAAAAAAATCCATATATGTATTAGCTTCTAAACGTAATAAATCACACACATTAAATAAGTAATAGTAACAAAATATAGACACAATGAATACCCGCTAGATTTGTAGTCATCCATCCGTATCGATATCCTTTGTCGTATGTGTTAGTCCATTGTGCTCGATCAAGGTCAGTAAACCACGCAATACATTCGACATTCATTTGTTGAAGTTCTTTCATGGATGCCTTTAAATTTTCGTGGTTGATGTTGTGCACCGGCTAAGTACACCATATCCTTTAATTCTTTGCTCCCTAATCTCATGTTGAAATTACTGTATATGTGATGGAGACAAAAATATGTGTTGAGCTCTTTCATGGGTCCATCCATTTTGAGGATTGTTCATTGCCAACAATATACCAGGGTGTCGATCAGAAATGACACATATACCATCCCTATCAGTCACATGATGTCGCAAACAAGCCATAAACCATCCCCAGCTGTCTTGACTTTCCTCATCAACAATGGCAAATGCTAAAGGAAATACATGACTATTACTATCAACAACAGTGGCTATTAGAGTTTTTGTTTGTATTTTCCATACAAGAATGTGCCATCAATTTGTATAATTGGTATGCAATGTCTAAAGCCTGCAATAGAAGGTGCAAATGCCCAAAAAACCTATTTGAATACAACCTCATTGTTGGCATTAGGCTCGCCATGCCTCCATTCCACACGTGTCCCTGGATTGCTTTCTTAAAGAGCGGCCATCCATCGCGACAATATTTTCTACGATTCTTCCCAATCTTCAAAGACTTTAGTAATTGCTTTCTTCTTCCCCAACCAAACTTTTTTATAATGAACATCATAACTGAATTTGTCCTTGATAATCGGATGAAGCACTGGAACTGAGATGGATGGATCTCTTCTCACCACATTTTCTACTTCACGGCATATAACGGTGGAGTCCAAATGAGCATGATCTTGGACAATTTAGCATAGATACATGTATGTGGTCCTGCATATTTACTGATCTCAAACATTCCATGTGATTTTCTTCTCGAACATCGCAACCTCCAAGTACATCCATCTAAATATTTCTTACAACGAACAATCCATACATTAGGTGTCGAATGAGTTACCACAAATCGCCTGTGTCCTTTGATGCTATACAATTTCACGGCATGTTGGATATCTACTTTACACATGAACCGCATGCCTTTCTCAAATTCTGATGCCTCATTCCATAAAGACCTACAAGGGATCATTGCATTCTCATGGATGGGTTGCATTGCCTCACTACTCAATTCCATAAACACAGATGAAGGTACGACAAATTCACCTACACCCACGTGCGCACCATCGATTCCAACAACCTCTTCATCGAAAAAATCATCGTTCCCATATTCGTTCAAATTGGAGGACAAGATAATGAGCCATCATCGGCTATGACTCGATTTAATGTATATCGAATCATGCCATCATCGACATGATGAGCATCAACCCCTTCATCGTCTACATCATCATCGCTACTCTCTTCACTAGTATCTCGTCACTACCACAATAGTCATCATCTTCCTCATGTATTCATATCATCACAGGAACGAGCATCCTCGTCCATTTCGGGATTTGCGGTCATCAAAGGCGATGCACAATGACTATGTTCAAAAATTGGTTGAGTACTAGGTCCAACTCCATAATCTAACACTATATTACAATTGGAACTATTATACGATTGCCTTGAACTAAATCTAAAAATAGCTCATGCAATTTGGTGGTGGAAATTCTACCACAATCTCTCAAGCATCTTTCAGAGTCGATTCATCATCTATTCGCAAAGGGACATAGTTGAACATTCCAGTTCCAATGTGCACATGATATCGATATGTCATGTTTAATATCATTTTTCAGTGTCTTTCTCCAAGGAATTGCAAATAAAACTCACAAGTTCCTCGTACCCTAAACCCATGTTCGATATGAGATGTCGAATAGGCGGTTTCGTATACGAAATCCCTGATGGTCCATCAACCATGACACCATTCATATAGCACACCAAAGTTACTCTTCGAGCAACCATTATTGAATCTATATATGTAAAATATAATTGTTAATCAATAGAAGTAATAATTAATACACTCACTTAGCACAAATATAAAAAGTTGGTCTTGATTAGTCCAAGCAATTGTACTAAAGGAGCATTCAACATTAGCAACAATTAATATTAACAAAAATTATATTTCACATTAATTAAGATATGCTACGAAGGAGCATCCATAAGAGATTAACAAATTTATTTAAATATATAATATATAATTAATTATGTGCGTGAAACAATCTTAAGCATTCTTTCACAATATGATGAAAGTCATTTTTAACTATACCAAATATGTGACTCGCATTCAGTGACTTCTATTTCAACGTACAAAGACACAAGTTAATTAGCATATATAGACACAAGTTAATTTGCATCAAAGGACCTTACATTAGCCATTACTGAAACAATATATTATCATTATGGCATGCAACTACTAATAATGTTGGCATTGAATTAAATTGGCCTATAACAATGTTATGCATTAATTATTATATTGACATATGAGATACAATATTGTTCTCAATTCAATAGATTTCAATAAAGCAACAAGAAGATCTGATTTTTCGTTGATATTTTCGGTTATATTTTCGGTCTTATTGGATTGCAAAATTAAATTAGTTTGCCAATTAAATAAAATACGTAATGATGTATATAAGTTGATTATATATATATATATATATATATATATATATATATATATATATATCATGCGTAGAGAATTGCTTATTATCATTGTTCATTAATTCACTATATTAATTTTTGAGACCCCAACGAAAATGCCTTTTTAGAACTAATTCATCAATGAACACAATTGAAAAATGATTTTTACCAATACAAACGAGACCGATTGTGAAGGCGAGTAGTGATACGGGAGGCAATGACCGACCAATGGGGAGAGCGAGCAGCCGAGAGCGAGGAGGAGCGATCGGGAAGGCTACCACGCGCGCGACGATGGGCTATTCGCGCCGGTGGGACAAGACCACCAACGCGGGTAGGAAATGAGCAGCAGCGCCGACAGGATGCAATTCGTGGCGCTGGCAGGCGGGCAGCGATGACGGTAGGTCGGGCGGCCACAAGGAGTCGCCTCAACGTTCCAACGACCGGCGGGATACGGACCACGGAGGGCGGACGACCGATCTTCAAGGCGCCGGACGGGAGATGGAGGCGGAGGCAGTCGCGGAGAGAAGAAAACCGTCGACGGATTTGAAGGAGATGGCTGGGGGTTGGGGTTTGATGTTGGGGTTTGTAGCAGGTGCAGGGTATATGTGACCTCGGGTCACCAGATCTGTGTAAATCGTGACCTCGAGATCTATACACCAGCTGTGATGACGTGGCACATACGTGGCAACAAACAAATGTGTTAGTTTGGTAAAAACTTTTGTAGGTGTGTTGAGTTGATCAAAATTTTGCCCATATGTGCTAATGAAACAAAAACTCCTTCAATAAACAATCTTCTTTTTTTTTTTTTTTAATCTTCTTTTGTTTTTTTGCTGTGTGTGGAAGGAGGACACTATGAAATTTTTTGGAGCAAAACGAAAAACCATAACAATCTTAACAGATGATAAAGTTTTCGAATTCGTTCCTCACTCTCTCTCTCTCAAAAACTAAACCCTCTCGTTGATTTATGCCCAAATCCTGAGATGTGAAATATCTTCATCGATTAAAAATGGCGATTGGCGTTGAACTCGATCGCATCAACTTCGTTCCGATCACTATCGCTTCTCTATGCGCTTGCCGACTCCGCCCCTGCACCAAACCCGCCCCATATCTCTCTCGCCATACACTGAAACTTCAGGCAACTGAGAGTGGTTTTCGATGGCGTTCCCAGACTTCCTGTTCGAGCTCGCGAGAATCGGAGACTCTACGTATCCGCCGATGGCCACTCGCAGTCGCTCAATTCGATAGTCGCAGAAGAAGAATCTGATGTTATCGAAAGAAGTGGAGATTCCAAAGAGGTAATTAGGGCAAAACTCAGATTAGGTTTGAAATTGGGGGTTTTGAATTTATTAGAAAGTAATGTTTGTTCTTTGATAGAATTGGAATCCTATTTAGTGTTCCTTTGATTTCTAGGTTTTAGGTGTCACTGGTGATGATTCAGAAACGATGGAGCGTTTTCAATCTGAGGGGGAGAAGAGTTCTTCTGAGAGTCAGTTGAAGAAACGGATTGTTTTTGGGCTGGCGATTGGGATCAGCGTTGGTGGCGTTGTTTTGGCTGGTGGATCGGTTTTTACTGTGGCCGTGGCTGCGGCTGTGTTCGCCGCTGCTCGCGAGTATTTTGAGTTGCTGCGAAGTCGCGGCATTGCTGCTGGAATGACTCCACCTCCTAGATATGTGTCTCGAGTGTGCTTCTGTGATATGCGCTCTTATGCCATTAATTACGCTGTAAGTTCTATTGGATTCTTATTCCTTGTTGTTATTTTTGATTATCCTCACTTGAACTGCGATCGACAACTTGCCATTTGTAATCGTTTTCATTGTAGATGATACTGTGACGACATTGTTAAGTAGACTGTTCAAATAAATACAAATTGTGATTCAATCAGTGGATATTTAAATTGACTTCTACTGAGATAACATTTCTGTCTTTCAAGACTCAACCTAGACGCAAGTGAATTAATGTTCAAGGTTAGAGTACGTCCACCTTGTCGCGGAATCAAATTCAAAAAGGATAGACCTTGTCATGGCTTCTTCCCGAATTTAGTTTCGTTAATAGATTTTTATGGAGTTCATTTTTCTCATCCTAACTCAAGGATTAATCTTTTCATGAAAATGAGTAATGATGTGAGAAATAAATTAGATCAGAGTTCAGATTTTTATTCTTAGGTTCATTTTCTTTCTGTGAACTTCTTTTGAAGTTTTGATTTTATAACTTTTTTCTGTTATTTTGATTTCAACATGAGTTTTACGAGTGTTGTTTAGCGGCCAAATAGAGTTGTAATAGGTGTAGAAAGTCTTTACAGGTCAGCGTAGATATGATAATGATAGAAAGTCAGTTTTTAGTTTATCAGCATGATTAGAACTTTTTTAGATGATTCACCTATTATATTAAGTCCTCTATTACGAGGTTTAGATCATCTAATTTCATTCACAAAATACAAAATTTCATTTTATCTTTGTTCTTCTCTTTTGATTTATCTAAATTTTTACTAGAATTTGATTTGATTTCTCTTTATATTGAATCCATTGATTAAAACATGCTTCCACTACTTTAATGTATGTGTACTGGTCTTATATCTCATCTCATCACATGACCACTGTTATAGCTTCTTCTCATCTTTTTCATTTGAGTAGTCGATGACTTATTTATATAAAGTTGAAGATGTAACATATTTAAGGGCAGGCATGGACACTGATAGTGTGGTACTTGCTCTAACATGTAGATGTCCTTGGTGATTTAAGCTTTGATACCATTTATCATTTCCATGTGCTGAACAAAAAAAAAAAATAAATATTTGTGGTGTCTATTCGGAGTGGCTTCTTCAGAAGAATATGCAGGAAGGGACTTGCTTATCTCAGTAGTTGATCTTTTGCTGTTTCTCAATGCATGAATCATCTGAATCAATCATCCAATTGCTTCAGTTTAAATACTTCAATTGAAATTTATGTCGCACAGGAACTCTGGAACACTTTCTGTTATCATGACTGTTGGTTTGCAATTTCTTGGCACTGCCTGATTGGGTAGCAAATCTTAATATCTTTTATTTGTTTTTGCTTGTTATGATCTCAACTCAAGCAATGGATGTTTGCTGTTTTAGCTGTTTTTTGTCTTTTCTCAAGCTTGAAATACACTTATATCCATGAAAATCTTTTCTCTGTTTTATGGTTGTATGACTGTATTTCATATAGCCTTCTTATTATTTTTTCTCAATAAATATCAAGGTACTTTGGGCAAATTGATGTTTCAGTGACCTCTGCTGCTTTTATTGTTGCTTTGGCATTGCTTCTTCAGAGAGGAAACCCTCGTTTTGCACAGTTGAGTAGTGCCATGTTTGGGTTGTTCTATTGTGGTTATCTTCCTTGTTTTTGGGTTAAACTTCGATGTGGTCTTTCTGCTCCAGCCTTGAATACCAGTAAGTTACCTAATACCCCGCCTACCCATTTCATCTTTTAGGAGGTTAATTTTTTTTCTTCATGTTTGCTTTTTTGGCCAGATAATTGTAATTTCTTGCTTTTAAAAGTGTTTCTTTCCATTTCCATTTTTCTCAATTTTTATGAAGGTTTTGGGAATAGTTATTGGCATAAAAAAATAGTAATAGTGGGGAATGTGAGAAAAATAACTTCAATTACAAAGCTCATGTAGTTAAATGAGGCTGCTCCATGATGAGAAGTTGATAGCAATGATGACAATCAAACTTATCATCACACTAATCTATGATGATACCGATTATGAAAATCAAAATTTTCATCTCGCTAATTCACAAACTTTGCCAATAAATGCTAGCCACATTGAGAACATTGGTGAGCTCCAATGACTTACACTATAAAAATAACCAAGGATTGGATTTTTGACTGATAGCCAAAAGTGATAAAAGGTACTTGTTGACTTTCTTCTGCTTTTCTGTTGAATCACTAGTTACTCTATTTCACTTACTATCCATTTTCTTATTTTCAAAATGTGAGGCATTCTATTTAAAAAATATCTTTCAAAACTGCATGTTGAAATAGGATAGCAAAGTGTAACTGTGTAAGAGAATTTACCTTCTTGCAAGGTTGTGGATAAATAAAAGAAATTAAAGATATCAATACTGCTTGAGAATTTTCAATAGGTCAAGTTGTGTGTTGAGTTGGCATTCGTCATACGTCATATCTTCCTGAATGTTTTGGGATTTTGTAGAGTAGTTTATGACAACAAGTTTTGATGAGTTTTCATCAGAATGGATGCTGTTGATGACTTGATTTACTACAATAGTCAAAAGATGCATAAAGTCCCTTCAAAAAATCAAGTGTGATCCTCCTGATTAAACTTGTTTCCTTAAGGATAAAAGAAGTTAAAAATTGGAAAAACTAAAAATTAGAATTGCATAACGTAATGACACGGTGTAATTAATAATCCTTATAACCTTTATTATATGTGAGAGTAAGATCATGTATTAGATGGGCTATGGAAACTATTATCTTGGCTTAAAATGAAAGTTTGATCAATGGAAATAAGTGAAAGCCTTGAGAGGCAAACAAAGTGGGAATGTAAATATAATGAACTTGATGTATTCAGATCAACATTCATGAGGACCATGAAAACAGAGACAATGCTAGCCAAGCTTGATAGCGGACTTTTGTACTAGATTCAATTGAAAAGTTGAATGGCATATTTTTATTTATTATTATTATTATTATTGATTTTTTTATTTATTTATTTTTAATTTAGAAAATCTCGTGTGACAATGGAAAGGATTCCAAGGAAATACAATTACTCTCAAGGCACAAGAAAAAGCAGGTGTAGTAGAATTTGAAGAGTATTAAAACAGTTCATGCCAAAAACCTGTGATGTTGGATACTAGAACATGACATTGGAAGGGTTGGATACTAAAAGACAACTATACTTTCATGAGTAGATTAATTGAAAACAAATTTAGTTGAAGTTTAGAAGATAAAGAGAATAAAACTTTATGAATTCGGTTAGGTGAAGATCACTTGCATTTCTAACAAAAAAGCCACTTACTTGAAGCATTACATTAGGTACGATATTTAGTCCAAGTCCATAATTGATCTTGGTAGAATAATCTAGGTCCTCTATGGATCCTAATTCATGTGGGTCCGTCGAGCCCTCTAGGCTCACCTAATGGATTCGTTGTGACTCATTTAAGTTCTATGGTCTACTATGTCGGGTAGGTATGTCCTCTGAATGTTGGTAAGCTTGGAATTACTCCTTGTAAGCTTGAATTAAAAAAAAAAACATTACGTTTGATTTATTTTAATGCTAATCACAAACGATATAGAAAATAATGGATTATTAAAAGGAATTACAATAGACAAATATCACAATTCATAATTAAATGATGATCACAAGATACAAAAGATAAAACTACCACTATTCACTAGAGAAGATACAATCAAATTATTATTTGCATGATAACAATCCAAAAGTTAAAATTCATTGTCTCTTTGCTATACAAGTAATATAGGAATAAAGCGGGAACAACAATTTCAAGTCAACCCTTCCCTTAGAAGCTTAAGTTTGGGCCTTTTGGGATGTTTAAGTTATGGACTGTAAATGCAAATACATTGTAAGATGTGAAGAAATGTACATATATTTAAAATGAAATGAAAAGAAAAAGTTGCAGCAAAAATATATAAATGTTGAAAAACAGGTAACGTCGTTGAGGCATATGACACTTAAGTGAGTACTTAGTTTTGGTGTGTTTTTTTCCGTAGAAACAATTTAGGTGTGCCTCAAGGCGTAAGCCTCAATTGTCCTATTTGAAAATTGGTTTTGAAATCCCGAGGTTAGTAGCTGTAGAATTCACATTTGATTGATTACAAGAGGGTGATGAGTTAATAACGTGGCAAGATATTTTCCTTTGGTGAAATATGGGGCGGTCCTCATCGTTTTGATATGGGTGAGTTGCTTTTTGTGAAATATAGTTGTGGCCATAGAACTTATGGTTTTCCTTTCTCATTGATTGTTAGCGTAGTTTTTGTTTTTAATCATAATATGTAATGTTAAATAATTCCACTGGAAAAGGAAAAAGAAAAAAAGGCTTGCATAGGAAGATCTAAGAAGTGCTTTGGAACTTGGAGTGAGGGATTTAGTTTATCTTAATTTGCAATTCATACAAAGCCTCAATCCCAAATTAGTTGGGGTCGGCTACATGGATCCAAATTGACAAAGCTTTCCTTATCAAGAGGGACGATAACTTTAAAGAACCTAATCACACATCATGAAATTATTATTCCTAGCACATATAGGCGTATTATTGACAATTAAGTTAAGAAAAAAATAATTTTAAAAATAAATGCTAGAATTTAGAAAATAACAAATTTAGGGATTCTTAAACTGTGGAAAATATAATAAAAGTTCTTTGGGAATCCAAGATGTCACGGGGCCGTTAAGTAAAGGGTTTACCCTAAGGAAAATTTTTCTCACCTAACCCAACCCGTGGTGCCTAAGGACTACCTTAGTTCAGCACACTAACGAAAACGTGATTGAACAGCAACAATGGCACAAAGGAAGTTTATTACTTAGTTCAATGAGATTACAACTCTAGCATCTCATGCCTCTCATGCATGAACTCGTGCTCCCTCTCAAGCTCTCATGCCATGACTTTATAGCAAAACAACCAAGTTGGTTACATAACTGTTAAGGACACCTGTCCTATGTACATTACTCGAGACTAAGTAAACCACCACATCCATGTAATGCTCAAAACCGCCACCTAACTGCTTCCTTCCTTTGCTGCCACCTGGTTCCATAACCGTCTTGACCACCTGGTCAATAGGCACATGCTCATAGTGCCTGGAAGTTGCTAGGACGTGCCTTGGTCATGCCATGAGCCATGACCAAGGTAGTTACATAACCGCCTGTAACCGCACTTGACTTGGTCCGTCCAAGCCTATAATTCGCCTTGCTCAAGGGACAGGGTCTGATTGGTGGTGTCTAGTTGCGCGCCTAGGCACCCTGGGTGCTTGCCGGAGCTCGGTCCGTCCGAGTCCCACCGGCTCGGGATGGCTGACACCATGGTCCGTTCATGGGTCTTGCCTTGGCATGGTTGCCTAAGGCATGTTCGAGGGTCTTCCTTGCTTCCTTGCCCATGCCACCCCTAGGAGAGAACACACCTCCCCTTATAGTAGATGTTAAGCCGTTTCCCCAGCTCCAATAGGAAACATCAAGAAATGAGACCAAGCGTACTTTGACCGGGTCAATGTCCAAGTCAAGATTTGTCAACCCTTGCCAAGGTATGCCTTGCCCGTGCCAAGGGAATTTCCAAGGTATCGCCCCGCCCGTGCCTAGCTTGTGCCAAAGGAACCTGCCAAGGCCCGGCCTTGCTCATGCCAAGGCCCGTGCCAAGGCGCCACTGCACTCCCGCCAAGGAACGTGCCAAAGGAACCTATCAAGGCGCGACCTTGCTCATGCCAAGGCTCGTGCCAAGGCTCCACTGCGCTCCCGCCAAGGAACGTGCCAAAGGAACCTGCCAAGGCGCTCTTGCCAAGGCCCGTGCCAAGGCGCCACTGCGCTCCCGCCAAGGAATGTGCCAAAGCTCAACCGTGCTCGTGCCAAGGTCCGTGCCAAGGTGCTACCGTGCTCCCTGCCTAGGCGCCACGCCAAGGCGCGGCCTTGTCCACGCCCATACACGGTGCCTTGTCTATGCCGCATATGATTTCCCCATCCGCATGCGCAAGCCTCCGCATGATATACTGCGAACCATCCGTGGTGCACCATCCAGCAACTAACTCCTATGAAACCTTCCGAGTCCACCAAAACCCGAATATTGCTAGGTTTTCCCGCTGCCTAGCCAGCTTTACTCGGGTCACATTATTGAGGGGCTGGCAAACATCCCTCCGCCGAAATGTTCGATGCCCTCATCGAACCCCAACTCTGCCTGTCCACCAGACTGCTGCCCCACCAAAGCAACATTTCTCTATCTGATTCCATACTTGTAGTGCTATCAGCCTTGGTGTACTGCCTTTGCCCCTGCCTTGCATTGCTGGAATAAAGCACAACACCTTTTCATCCATGATCAGCAAGCCATGAAGCGATGGAATCACAGCGACTTTCCCAGCCATCAAGAAATCATTTCTTACAATGATTTCAAAATCATCCAATGGAGCAACAATCAAATTTACCTTGCCCTCCTAAGTGTCAATTCGAATGCTCACGTCCAAGGCTATGCCCGTAGCCTTCTTTTGTTCAGAATTGACCGCCTTCATCATCATGCTTGCACTCTTGGCAAACTTCAAACCAAGCCTCCGAGCTAGGTTCTCTGCTACAAACGAATGTGTGGCTCCCGAGTCTATCAGCACCTTCACCGTTTGGTTGTTGACTTGAGCCTCCACAAACATCAGCCCCACTGATCCCACCGCCTTTTGCGCCTGCACCGTGTTAAGCAATTGCAGTGGATTCATTCGAACCTCTGGTTCATCCGCAACAATCGCATTCAGCTTCTCGTTTTTTGGGCAATCCCTTGCCCGGTGAGGACCGTCACATATGAAACAACCCCTTTTCGACATCGATGCTTTGACACTAGCATCAAATTTTGAAGAAGGCTCCTCCTCCTCCTTCCTGGATCCACTAGCTCGATCCTTCTCCTTGTACTTCTTTTCTTTTGATTCAAAAGAAGCACCACTAGTCTTGAAATCTACAAGGCTATCAGCCACCGCAATTGCACTCGACAAGTCTTTCACGCCTTGCCTTCGCAATTCCGACTGCACCCATCCTTGCAATCCTGCAGTGAAATTAAACAACTTGTCCTCATCGGACATATTTTTAATGTCAAGCAGTAAGGAAGAGAATTCTTTCACATATTCTCTAACCATCCCTTTCTGCTTCAATTGGCGCAAGGCCTCCCGCGCTTGCCATGCCGCATTTGTGGGCAGGAATTGATTATTCAATTCCCCTTTCAGCGCCTCCCACTCCACAATCCTTGGTCGACCAGCAGCTGCATCATTATCAACTCTGGTTCGCCACCAAAGTTTCGCATCTTCTTCCAAATACAAGGAAGTTAGGATGACCTTTTGGTACTCTTCCGTTTGGACAGTAGCAAAGTACTGCTCCATGTCCCAAAGGAAGTTTTCAAGCTCCTTCGCGCTCCGCTTGCCTGAAAATTTCTTTGGTTCCGGCACCTTAGGTCTCACTTTCGCAGGACTAGAAACCTCCGAGGTTCCTCCCACGACTTTCTTTAGCTAACTCACCTCCACAACCATCTTCTCCACTGTCTCGGTGTTGAGTCCACTCATTGCACGAACATCAACAACCAACTCCTCGAATCTGGATTCCCACATGGATATTAAAGCTTCTTGTGACTCTGTCCTAGCCACCAAGGAAGCCACCAACATCTCCAACCCTTCAATGCACTGCGCCATCATTGAAGGCTCCGTTGCCTCCACTGGAACACCCATCGTTGCCATCATGTGCTCTAAGCGAGCTACCCTCTCACTTAGGTCACTTGCTGCTCGAGTCGCCATCGTCTCCGAAACGAGGCTTTAATACCAGTTGTCACGGGGCCGTTAAGTGAAGGGTTTACCCTAAGGAAAATTTTTCTCACCTAACCCAACCCGTGGTGCCTAAGGACCGCCTTAGTTCAGCACACCAACGAAAACGTGATTGAACAACGACAATGACACAAAGGAAGTTTATTACTTAGTTCAATGAGATTACAACTCTAGCATCTCATACATCTCATGCATGAACTCGTGCTCCCTCTCAAGCTCTCATGCCTTGACTTTATAGCAAAACAACCAAGTTGGTTACATAACTGTCAAGAACACCTGTCCTATGTACATTACTCGAGACTAAGTAAACCACCACACCCATGTAATGCTCAAAACAGCCACCTAACTGCTTCCTTCGTTTGCTGTCACCTGGTTCCATAACCGTCTTGACCACCTGGTCAATAGGCACATGCTCATAGTGCCTGGAAGTTGCTAGGACGTGCCTTGGTCATGCCATGAGCCATGACCAAGGTAGTTATATAACCGCCTGTAACTGCACTTGACTTGGTCCGTCCAAGCCTATAATTGCCTTGCTCAAGGGACAGGGTCTGATTGGTGGTGCCTAGTTGCGCGCCTAGGCACTCTGGGTGCTAGCCGGAGCTCGGTCCGTCTGAGTCCCACCGGCTCGGGGGTGGCCGACACCATGGTCCGTCCATGGGTCTTGCCTTGGCATGTTTGCCCAAGGCATGCTCGAGGGTCTTCTTTGCTTCTTTGCCCATGCCACCCCTAGGAGAGAACACACCTCCCCTTATGGTAGATGTTAAGCCGTTTCCCAGCTCCAATAGGAAACATCAAGAAATGAAACCAAACGTACTTTGACCGGGTCAACGCCCAAGTCAAGATTTGTCAACCCTTGCCAAGGTATGCCTTGCCCGAGCCAAGGGAATCTCCATGGTATCGCCCTGCCCGTGCCTTGCTTGTGCCAAAGGAACCTGCCAAGGCGCGACTTTGCTCATGCCAAGGCCCATGCCAAGGCGCCACTGCGCTCCCGCCAAGGAATGTGCCAAAGGAACCTACCAAGGCGCGACCTTGCTCATGCCAAGTCCCGTGCCAAGGCGCCACTGCGATCCCGCCAAGGAACGTGCCAAAGCTCAACCGTGCTCGTGCCAAGGTCCGTGCCAAGGCGCCACTGTGCTCCCTGCCTAGGCGCCGCGCCAAGGCGCGACCTTGTCCACGCCCATACACGCTGCCTCGTCTATGCCACATACAATTTCCTTATCCGCATGCGCGAGCCTCAACTAACTCCCATGAAACCATCCGGACCGTATCAGAAAAGAAACATGATAGTGGAGTAAGGAGTAGAAGCAACCATAAAAATAAAAATGATGCTCTTAGATGGCATCTGCTTGACTTGTATTGAATTGCATGTGATCTCTAAATTAATGAGATTCATACTGAGTGTGTAAAATGAATACTTTTGATAAGGTAGATAAATTAAAATACCTCAGTTACTTGATAGTAGGGTTAAAGAATAGCCTCAATCCCTAATTAGTTGGGTCGGCTAGTAGGGTTAAAGAATGAAGAAGGAAAAGAAAGAGAGGTGAAGAGATTGAGGTAAGAACAAAGTAATGTCTGAATCACGATACCATGAACGGTGTTGAAAATATTGATTTTAGTTCTATCAACAATTTGAATATACGAAGCAAACATAACCCCATGTATGTAAATACAAGCATTATGTATCTGAACAGACCCAAAATACAAATAATAACAATGAAACCTATTCTAAATGATTTGTAATACTCCTCAAGCTAGAGCATCCAATTTCAACATGCTCAACTTGGAATACAAGTTCAAAAAAGAAAAAAAAACACTTGAAGTAATTGGTTTGGTTAAGAATCTTAAGACATAACCTAACTGATCTCCAGACAAAACATAAGATGTGAGAATCTGTTTAAATTTAAGCAAGTTAAAAACAAAATAACAATGAACCTCAATATGCCTCGTCCTGGCGCAGAATACATGATTATTGGCAATATATTGTAGCTTTGTTGTCATAATATGTTGCTATAGGAGAAGGAACTCAGACTCATCCCATGTAAAAGTGAATGTACCCATAACATTTTGCTGCAGTGATGGCTTTATTTACAGCTTCTGCTTCAGAACGGTCTATTCTTTTTAATGCGTCATGCAATTGAGTTATTGCCTAGTAGCGAACAAGGTACAAAAACTGGTGTGGATCCTTGATCCATGTGTTGCTTCCAGCACAATTAGCATTATAAAGACAAGTGATTGTGCCAAAATAGATAAACAACAAACAACTCCTCTTTTGGGGCGCTGAAAAGATGTATGGATGAACTGATTTACAAAGCCAACAATGCATGTAATATCCAAATGAGCCTCAGCCAAATTATAGGTCTGCCATCTAAGTGCCTGTAACAACTTCAGTTGAACGTCTCCTCTTGTTTATTATGCTTTAAGTAGGATTTATGTGTATCCACGAGGTGTCCTGCCCATCACTTCTATTCAGATAAGCTTATACTTTTACTTGAAATGAACAACTTCAATACTGAGAAATATCAGAGAAACCCAAATCTTGGTGTGAAAATGCTTAGCAAGATGAGCTTTTAAAGCACAAACACTTTGAAATTATTTCTGAAATAATAATTCATCTAGAAGATGAAATTAATAAGTTTGCATCTAAACAAAATGTTTCGAACAAATCGTGTGGATGCTGCTTTAACTCATAAATAGCCTTCTGTTGGTAACACACCAAATTTTCTTGACCAACAAGAACTGAACTTGGCAGCTTGGTATCTATAGCTCAAATAAAGGTCGATTCTTAGAGCTTAGAAGCCACAACAAATAAAAGATTTAAAAGAACCCATATTCTTTAGAACAGAGATGGAGAGACTATAGAGGAAAGATTGTTGTTCCTTTTTTTATTCCGTGTCAAAATTTTGCTGTTAACCATTTTTTTGATTTTGCAAAGCTCACCATCAATTGCACTTAATCGAGCACAATGAAAAATTTTCCATGTAGCCTACATTGTTGTTGTTGTTGTCAAAATTTTGTAGCCTACATTGCGGAACATACAAATGCTGGTGATAGTTTTTCAAGATAACTGTATTTTTCTAACTTCCAAGTTAACCAAAACAACAAACATGCTTTTTTTATTGCCATTCTCAGTTGAGTTTCTCAATGCCAACCATATCTATAACCAAATTGCAAGCAATATTGTTTGATGCCCTATTCAGGTCGCACTGCTCGGTTTCACCTAAGATTGGTGCATTAGCTACCACTTGTCCTTGCTTTGACTAATTTGAGGCCTGACAAGAAGATGTGCAAAATAAAGGCAAGCGATCATGAACATGTTTCAAGGTAATGTACACTAAAAATTATAGCCTTTGGCAACAAATCAAGCCTCGGACACTCAATGAAGCTGCTACGTAGATATATGTAACAAAATGAAGCCATCTGCAAACAACAATTTGTTTCCTTGAAGCCATGAGTGTTTCTAAGTTTGTTACTCTTTAGAGCCTACGTCTCTTTGTTTTCATCACGATGATAAAGAGCTTGTGTATGGGACGAAGAGAATGGACATTATAAACGAGGAAAAGCGAAGCAAGTTAATTTAGGGGATAGACCTTCAAAACATCTTAAAAATTGCGATAAATAAAATATTTTAATGATGTTAGTGGAAATTTAGAGTAAATGAATTAAAATAGGTGTTTAGGAACAATTTGGTACTAAGGAACATTTAAAATAATTAGATTAGCATGTTATCGGGGAGTTTTAGAAAAGTTTTACACTAATCACAATAAAAAACTAAATTCAAAATTATATGACAAATTAAGTGTAGTTGGACTTCGACCTTTAAGGAGACCAAAACAAATGAGAGTTTATTAGTTGGACTTGATGCACTCTGATTATACCTAAATTAAGTCCTTTGTGCTTAAAAACAACCTATTGAGCTTTAGATTGTAATTAGGCCGAAAAATTGAACGTCTAAATTCATAAAAACCCTAAAGAGGGCACACCACCTTATAAGAGATTGCCAGAAACGAAATCGAAGTTGATTCCTATTTTATCCACTTGTGCACAAATCCTCACTTTGTGCAAGGGCCTTTTTCTTTCTCCTCACTCTTTATGTGCATATCCTTTGTATTTTCTAGTTATTGTTGGTTTCTTTCTCACACTTTAGTCTCTTTTCTTGGTTTACTTAGGTGAACTCCTACTTAATGGGGAAACCAACTCACTTAGATTATGGGTGACCAAAAAGGGGTCCAGACGACACCTCTAATAATGAATTAAAACCATGTTTGTACCCATTCCAGTTTTGAAAATGCACACACTTTCATGTCCGCTCCCATAATTTTATGAAACACATAGGGGGATTTTTTTTTTTTTTTTTTTGAAAAACATAGGGGGACCTTTTTCATATTATCGAAACAATTTTTTTTTTTGATACCATTAAACATTCAATTTCCTGTAAAGAATGACACATCCACTAAAATTAAATCAATTATCTAATGTCTCAGCAATTGAGTCAATCCAATAAATTAAATCAATTATCTAATGCCTCAACAATTGAGTGAATCATGACATCCCTTCTCATAAGAACTAATGAGTCTTTCGTCACCTTGCTTAAACTTGCTTTCTATCGTTTGTCCGTTTGTCTCTCTTGTTCTTCACATATGTACATATGCGAGAGAGGGCTTAATTAATCAAAATAAACTTCTTTTACATTTAAGATGCTGCTTTGATGAGAATAGCTTCCGTATTTGTGTTGAAAGCTACTCAAACACAAGTTAGTAGTGAAGAAAGAGACTCTTTGACAATCATCCATCTTCATCGTCATCAAAATCATATATATATATATATATCATGGCCACTCGTGTGTTCTTCTAATTGGCCTTTTTGGTGACCAAGAGAGGATTTTTTGCTGAGTTGATGACAATAGACTAACTAGGGCTTAAGATCGGTTAAGTGAAATTGCTAATGTATCTCTAAACTAATCGCTTGTGTATCTAGTTTTATGCTTAGGGATGCAATGAAGATTGCCATTCTTGCATGATAGATGCATGTTTGTGCTAGTTCTTCTCTTGGTGAATGTCAAAAATGTTTTAAGCACGACATGTTGAGGATAGAACTTCAAATGTGCTAGTTGATGATTTATCAATGTGATATTCATGCCATAACATGCTCTACATACATATTCTGATTTAGTGGTGATTTTGAATCTAAAAAAGACGATTAAGATAATGACACTTTCCAAGGGCAAAGAGTCTAGGTGTAGTTTGTTTCTTTTTAGTGTTTATCTTGATGGAGTACTAGGGCTAGATGTAGTTTGCTATGGACTAACGTAATTAGGCATACTCTATGGGCTAGAGTAGTTAGTCCATTCTCAAGATAATAATATTCCTTGTATCCCTTAATAATGAAATTGGAACATCCAAGCAAGACATGTACATACTGGACAAATAATATTATAGAAATCCATAGGCCTAGAGAGTGTTGGGTCACACACGGACGCTTGGGCATATAAATGGGTTGGAGCCCATCTTGCACAAAAACAATTGGTTTGTGCTAAGATCCAATCTACTCCACTCATATATCACATCAACTCTTATTATATTTTCTATATATTTTCGATATGGGATTATACACTCCAACACTCCCCCTCAAGTGCAACTAGGCCTAGATCAGTTGTCACTTGCCAAAGAGAAACCTACTCTTAGAGGTCCGTACAAACATGCCTAGGCCTACTCTTAGAGGCTCAAGGTCCACAAACGGGTCTAGATTCCACTGCTAGCCTAACCGGGTCTTCAAATGCGAGCCCAGGATTGTTTCTCTCTGATACCATATAGAAATCCATGGGCCTAGAGAGTGTTGGGTCACACACGCACGCGTGAGTATATAAATGGGGTTGGAGCTCATCTTGCACAAAACCGCTAAAATCCAATATACTCCACTCATATATTGCACCAATTTTTATTATATTTCTGATATGGGATTACAAACTCAATTTTCATATTCGTGGGGGAAAATTTTTGTCACTTTTCTTGAAATGGATCTAACACATATAAACGTTGGGGCGTTCATGACCACATATAAAACGTTGCGCCATTCCCACGGAGCCCGAATGTAGTGAGAAATGAGCAAGGGTGTTGTTTCACATCGCCGCCTGGGTGTGAAGAAAAATGAGCAAGGGTTCCCACACATAGGATGTGTGTAGGTAAAGAAGCTAATCCCTTCACATCGTCGCCCCGGATGTGAAGAAAAATGAGCAAGGGTTTCCACACAAAGGACGGGTGTGGGCAAAGAAGCTAGTTCAAAATAAACACAAAAACAAAAACAAAAACAAAATCATAGATATAGATACTAGATCTTTTAGACAAAATAGAAATAGAAAAGGAAAACAAACACAAATGGGAGAAAAATTCGTTTAGGGACATGGAACATAAGAACACTTACAGGGAAGTCAATAGAACTAGTAGATGCTATGATTAGAAAGAGAGTCAATATTGCTTGCATTCAAGAGACAAAATGGGTAGGAGAAAAGAGTAGAGAAATATGAAGCACAGGGTTTAAATTGTGGTACACTGGTATAGATAGAAAATGCAATGGAGTAGAAATTCTGGTGGATAATGATTATAAGGATAAGGTCGTAGATGTTAAGAGAATGATGGATATATTGATTCTATGCACCACAAGTAGGATTAGGCGAGAGCATCAAACGCACAATTTGGGACGATATGGATGGATTTATGCAAAGTATGCTATTAGATGAAAAGGTTTCAATGGAGGAGATTTAAATGGGCGTGTCGGGGCAAGTAATGATGAGTTTGAGAGAGTTCATGGAGGTTTTGGTTATGGTAATAGAAATGAAAAAGGAGAATCAATCTTAGAATTTGCTTCATCATACGATCTTGTCTTAGCAAATACTAGTTTTAGGAAAAGAGAGTCGCACATAATTACTTTTAGTAGTGGTCATAACAAGAGTAAAATAGATTTTCTTTTAACAAGAAAAACAAATAGAAAAATATATAGAGACTACAAGTAATACCTGGTGAAGCGCTTACTACCCAACATAAGTTAATAGTACTTGATATTAAGCTAAAACGAGGACTTAATAGGAATAAAAGAGTCAGCGACCCTATAATAAAGTGGTGGAACCTAAAAAATAGTAAACAAGTACAGTTTAGAGAAAAACTAGTAAAGGAAAATGTTTGGAATCTTGGCTTAGACGCTTATACAATGTGGCTAGAAACGTATAGTTGCATAAGGAGAGTAGGATCAAACGTATTAGGTATATCTAAAGGTTTGAGACCACCAAAGAAGGAACTATGGTGGTTGAACGAGGATGTCCAATGAGCAATTAAGACTAAAAGAGAGATGTATAGGAAAATACCTAAGTGTCAAGATGAAGATGCGTGCAATCAATATAGAGAAGCTAGAAAACAAGCTAAAAAAGTAGTTAGTCAAGTTAAAACAAATTTTATGGAAGATCTATATACAAGGTTAGGTAATAGAGATGGCGAAAAAAATATATATAGGCTAAGCCAAATTAAGAGATAAAAAGAAACAAGATCTTAGTCATGTAAGATGTATTAAGGACGAAAATCAAAATATTTTAACGTGCGATGGATGATATTAAGGAGAGATGGAGAAGTTACTTCGATAGTTTATTTAATGACGACCAAGTTGATATTATAGTAGATGAAAACCCACACCAAGAAAGAAATGTAAACCATACACGCAATATTAGAATTCTAGAAGTTAAAGAGGCATTGAAAAGAATGAAAATAGGGAAAACATGTGGCCCAGATGAAATATCCATAGAGGTTTGGAAATGCTTAGGGGAAATTGGATTGACTTGGTTAACAAAACTTTTCAATAAAATTCTAAAATCAAAATGGATGCCAATGGATTGGAGAAGAAGCACGCTTGTACCAATTTTCAAAAACAAAGGAGACCTTCAAAGTTGCTCAAACTACCGGGGAATTAAACTTATGAGTCACACTACGAAACTTTGGGACATGATAATTGATAATAGGCTAAGGAGAGAAACAACAATATCAGAGAACGAATTTGGCTTCATGTCTGGGAGGTCAACTATGAAGGCGATTTTTCTTGTAAGACAATTTTTAGAAAAATATAGAGAAAATAAAAAAGATCTTCATATGGTATTCGTAGATTTAGAAAAAGCGTATGATAGGGTTCCTAGAGATGTTCTTTGGTGGGTTCTAGAAAGAAAAGGAGTGCATGCTAGATACATAGACACTATTAAGGATATGTATGATGGAGTAGTAACGAGTATAAAGACATTTGGAGGAGCTACAAAGGAATTTCCCATTACGATAGGACTACATCAAGGATCGGCTTTAAGCCCATATCTATTTACTTTAGTTATGGATGAACTAACTAGGCATATTCAAGAGGATATACCATGGTGTATGCTATTTGCGGATGATATTGTCTTAGTGGATGAAACAAAAGATAGAGCGAATAGGAAATTAGAACTCTGGATGAATACATTAGAATCTAAAGGCTTTAAGTTGAGTAGGACGAAGATCGAATACATGCATTGTGAGTTTAGAAATACTAGACATCGAGATGATGAAGTGGTAAAATTAGGGGAAGTAGAAGTTCCTAAGGTGAACCACTTTAGATACTTAGGATTAATCATACAAAATGATGGTAATATTGAGAACGATATCACATATAGAATTCAAGGTGGATGAAAGAAATGACGGAGTGGAACATGGGTGATTTGTGATCGAAATGTTCCTATTAAGCTAAAAGGAAAATTTTATAGGACAGCAATTAGGCCATCTATGCTCTATGGAAGTGAATGTTAGGCGGTAAAACGACAACAATTACATAAAATGAACGTAGCAGAAATGAGGATGCTTAGGTGGACGTGAGAAATATAAAAATTCAAAGACAATTAGGAGTAGCACCAATTGATACAAAGATTAGGAAAAGACAATTGCGGTGGTTTGGTCACCTGCAAATATGTCCTACAAATGCCCTACTAGAAAACTTGACTCAATATAAATTGTAGAAATTCGACAAGGTAGGGGTAGACCAAAGTTAACATGGGATGCATTAATTAGGAGGGATTCGAATGGTTTGGAAAGCTCACCATCAATTGGACTTAATCGAGCACAAGGGAAAAGTTTGATCCATGTAGCAGACCTCAATTAATTTGGGACCGAGGCCATGTTGTTGTTGTTGTTGTTGTTGTTGTTGTTGTTGTTCTGATGTGGGATTATGCACTCCAACAAATATAATATAAATAGGGTTCACTTCCACCTTTTACTTTCGCAATCCAAGCTTTTCTTGGGGACCACTTTTAAGCCATACACTTTGGATCTCATAAATCCTCTACATATGTTTACAAATTCCATCAATAGAGTTAAGTTTAGTTATTACGGTCACTATTATTGTACCAAAGTAGTGACTTTGGAGAAGTTTTTGATCCCTAAAATGTTGGAATTCGGACTTGATTGTGAGGAACACTTTTGTAGCCCCACGACTTTGGTTTCTAGCAAAATTAAAATCACTCAATTCCAACGTTGTATGTGAAAATCAAAGCTGAAATACTAAGACTGTGCCAATGACTGTGAATCTGATATTTGCCACATTTTTTGTCCGTTTTATCGTGCTGTTGAATTTTCAACCAATGTTTCGACTATTGGTAAACCACATGTAGACCCTCAAAGGTGTATTGTAAGTCTTGGCTTTTTGTTAGGATCACTATAACATTTACTCAAAAAAAAAGCTCCCTTTGATTGACAAATTTAAACCTTACACTTTGATAGTCAAGGCTAAACTTTTATACCTCTATTTGTTGATTTACAATGGTGATTCAGGCTCTCTTTTGAGGTTTCCAGGAGCTCCTATGGCGCTTCTACATTCAAGCAATGATCACATAATTGGAAACTCATTTCTTCAATAACAAGAAAAAAATATTGTTTAGAGCGAGCTCTTTTTTTTTACCCTAATTGCTTTGTTGCTCAAGAAACCTTCCTAGATGCCTCTTGAGTCCTTAAATATCCTTACAAATGCTTTAGGATCTACTAGAGTAGGTTAAAGGCCAAATAGAAATAAAAAGAGTCAAGGTTTTATTATCAAGGAGGACAAAGTGAGAGCAATTAGTGTTGAATGAATGAGAAATACTAGGTGAGTGGATCTTGTGAGAATGTAAAGCATAAGAATCAACTGTGTGGTTTTGATATAATGAGAAGTCGATTTCATTTAGTGGGAGTTTTGAGTAGTGTTTTCAATAGAAGATGGTACCGAGGGAGACTATCCTATTGTCTGTGTTGAATCTATTAATTCATCCTATTTGGCTACATCAAGTGGTAGCAATTTGGTCACCAATATTTGAATTTGCTATAACAAAGGAACCTCTATAACAACTCTGTAAGCTCTTAGTCTGGTCCTTTGATCTCTTTGTTTCAATTGATAGGATCAGCTAGCATTTTCACTATGAACGAAAATCATCAATCATGTCTTGTAAGTGATTAAACAAATCACGTGGTTTTAGGAATTCAACAATTATGTGTTAATAAAGATTTTTTTTTTTTTTTAATATCTGCGGGGCTCGAACCTTTTGGGTCAACTATTCCTATGGGAGTTGGCCGTGCTTATCTCTTTGCCAATACACACCCCTTGGGGGCAATATTCAAGGGTTTGTTATCATTATTATTGACACATTATGGCGATAAGAATGAGGAATAATTAGTTGAGTCCTCATAAAGCTGAATCTACAATTTATAGCCATTTCATAACCACCAAACTAGTATCCAACTTACTACTTTCACTTAATGTGGCAGAAGTATGAATTCATCCTTATCTTGTAAAATATGAAGCAAAGAACTAAAAAACTGTCTTTGAAACATGAGCCTGATGAGGAACATGATGATTTCCATTAGCTTTGTATCTAGAATGACCATTGTAAATGGTGGAAATTGCTAAGAAAACTTCCCAAATGCTTAAAAGTTATTTTTGAATTCCTGGTGCACAAAATTTGACAGAGCGCAGCTTGATCATCTCTTTATACTTTCTCTGGTCCTATTATTATATTACATCGTAGAAATGGTTTCCTCCCCCAGAAGAAGTAGATACCATCGTGAACTACATATTTTATCATCAAATTACTTTTTTTAAGGATTGGGAACATCTAAGCAAACACGCAATTAGACCAACTATACTTTATAAAAGTTAACGCTTTCATTTTTCTTAGGTGCATTTGTAGTAAAATTTGTAAAGATAGAATAAGAAATAGGGAAATTCAAAGAAAGTAGTAGCACCAATCAATGAAAAAATTAGTTAAGGGTGCTTGCGGTGTTTCAGACATATTCAAAGACGCCTTGCAAGTGCCCATGCTAAAAAACTCGACACAGTATAAACTGTAGAAATTCAATGATATAGGGACATAAGATAAATTGGGATGCTTGGATTTGGAAGGATTTAAAGGATTTTGAGAGCATGCCATCAAGTGCCTTAGATCTAGTGGAGCGGAAGAGCTTCATTCATGTAGCTGACCTCGACTAATTTGGGATTGAGGTTTATCGTTTTTACTCGTAAAGATAGAATAAGAAATATAGAAATTCAAAGACAAGTAGGAGTAGTGCCAATTGACACAAAGATTAGGGAAGAGCGGTTGCGGTTCGGTCACCAGCAAAGACGGCCTACAAATGCCATCGCTAGAAAACTTGACTCAATAGAAACTGAAGAAATTCGACGAGGTAGGGGTAAACAAAGTTAACTTGGGAGTTGAGACACATTAATTATGAGGATTTGAAATATATATATATATATATATATATATTCCAATTTATTATTATACTTACAAATATAATTAAAAATCTTCTTTCTAATTTTAAGAAATTTATTGGTTCTTGTTTACATCCCATTTGAGTCAATTCTTTCTTAGATGTGGTGAATCATTTTACATGCACCCTTTTCTTTTTAAAGTTCCCTTTATTTCTTCATTTATATTTAAGTTTTACCTAAGATTCTTTAAAATTTAATATATGACAGAAATAGGATCAGCGTGGCCTGCTCTTTTAGGCGGCAGGGCTCAATGGACTGTGGGCCTTGTAGCCACTTTAATTTCTTTCAGCAGCATCATTGCAGCAGACACATTTGCATTTCTAGGTGGAAAGGTATATATATTTTGAATTACTTGTATGGTATGCAAATTTGTGAGATTCGTTGATGGCTTAATTTTGCAAGTTGTTGATTGCATACTTTCCAACAACTTCTGGTGTTATATGAGAACTTTATAATGCATAATACATATGGCCATTGATTATAGGAATAGCATTTCCTTTTGTTTCTTAATTTCAATAGCATTTTATTAAATTTTTTTACTGTGGCTTTTGTGGTATTTATTCATTACAGAGGGGTTAACTTTGGTTTTCAATTAATGTTGGTCTTAATACATTTCTAACAGAAGTTAAAGTTGTGTACATATATAAATATGCACTTACATTATACTTATATGCTCTAGAAAGGTAAAATTTCAAAGATTTTCTCTTAGATTTTGAATTCCTCCTGGGCGTGATTTTTCTTTTTCTGTAGATCACTTCTCTGTTTTATTTCTGATATTAGTCAGAAATCTTACTTCGATTAAAATTCTTACAGAGCTTGATAACCTTCATATTTTAATTAGAGTTGTAGCTTATATTCTGCTCAAATACTGGATTAAATTTCAATAGTAGATGCTCTCCAATATAACGGTTAATTAAAAAGAGAAATGCCCACTGCAGCAGTAGGTTTGCACCCCTAAACCCTGCTATTGGTACAACAATACAGTTTGTGTAGCAACTACCTTTCTTCTGTTTTTTCATCTTACAATTGTGGTTTGCATTCCTGCTGGTGGAACAGTAACACATGCTGGTCAGGCTGCATTCTTGATATTATTGAAAAAGGAATATAAACAATAATAATAAAGTCATAGTGAAATTATTTGTATGAATCTGCATTTTGCAGATTGACATTGCTGCACAGGCCTAATAAACTATATAATCTACATTATAATATCCATTACTTGGTTGTCATTTTTTTAAGGTCATTGCAATTATTTACAACTCTTTTGAAATTTAAGTCACTTCTTAATCTTTTCGCAAAAATAATAAGTCACTTCTTAATCTTTTATTTATATGAGTGCATGCTTTTGCGGTGGGGCGGGGCAGTGGCTTACAAGAGTCTTTCTTGATTTGACCTCAACATCATTTAGGTGTCTGTGGGGCTTAATCTCTAATTTCATGGAATTTTTTGTCTTAAAAGACAAGTGGGATGTAACCAGAACTATGGAAATTGGAAAAAAAAAAAAAAGGCAGGAGTAGCACCAATAGAGGTAAAAAAGAGAAGGCCAGTTGCATTGGTTTCGACAGATCCAAATACAATATGTAAAAGCCCCAATTAGAAAACTCGATGCTAGAATTGAAGGAATCCTAAGATGTTGGGAAAACCTTAGATAACTTGGGGCCATTAGCAATAAAAAATTTGAAAGATTATTAATTATAGTAACTCGAATGAAATCTTTGGATCCATTAGTCGGACACATCTAATTTGGGTCTGGGTGTTGTTGCTTCATGGCAATGTTTGTCTACGAACTCCACATTATGGTTCACTGTACTTTTCATCTTATTTATTTCATAAACTAGTTTCGTTGTTAAAGTTGTGCAACTTTTGACCATGTGATATGATTATTTATATGTATACTTGCTTGGATTAATTTCATGGAATAAATTATATAGATTATTTATAGAATAGCTACACTTCTTGTCCTAGTCACTCGGACTTCCAATGACTTGTTTTACGGATTTGGAGTGGCAATGATAAAAATTATTATTTTATGCATGTTTTTGTAAGCATTTACTTGATTACTAGAGTTTTTTTGCCTTTTCCGCTTGTAAGAGTTCATCTTGAAGTGGTATTGGAATTCTCTCTTTAACAGTGGTCCGGTGGAACCAGGACTCATTTGTTTCTTTTGATGGCAAAGAGAGAAAGCCTGAGCTATGCTTACCCTCATGTGGTGTTTGCTGTGTGCTTTAGGTTGAAAGAGTCCTTGGGTGCGTGAACTGAACTTATAAATTTGTTGCATGTATATGAGTGCCTTCAGAAGCATTAACCATTTGATTATTTTCAAGTCAACCCTCATTAAATTGATTATTTAAAACAATATTCACGATTCCTAACTGGTCAAAAGATGTGACAATCATTTTGCGATTTCTCATAAATTATGTCATTCCGTTTTCTTTGTCTTTATGTCGTGTAAGTTTTTGATGGATTTAGTATTCAAAAGTGACAACTTGCTTTAATTACCCTGTTATGTTTTCTAGAAGTGTTGGGGTGCCCCGCGAGTAAATCTTGAGCTAAAGATTCTTCCTTCTAATGCAGACATTTGGTCGGACACCCCTTACTAATATTAGTCCAAAAAAGACTTGGGAGGGAGTTGTTGCTGGCTTAACTGGCTGTATCATCACCACACTAGCCTTGTCAAAATTATTTTGCTGGCCTACTTCTTTACCGAGGTATTGTATTTTATTCATTGAATGGATAGTTTTGAATTAGTATGCAAGCTATGAAAATGATATTTCTTCAATCTAAAGCAGGCACATTCCTAGATGTGTTTTGCCTAGCACGATGTAAGTCGGTGGGGGAATAATTTTGATTTTGTTGTTCATTTCGTGTTGGGTTTGGTGGTCTGAGACTCTCTCGAGGTGGTTGTGAGAGAGTCTCCCCCCCTCCATTCGGTGATTGTTCTTCTTCCCCGTTTGGGGCTTATCAATATACTACCCGAGGCGACCCCCTCGTTCCCCTCATAGGCGTCTCCTTTATCACTGGTATCAGAGCAGTTTCCATCGATGCCGTCGAAGATGGATTCGCGGGTGGAAACCCTAGAGGCGGAGTTTCAGAAGGTGCCAGCGCAACTGAGCAAGATCCCAGATCTGGAGGCTTCGTTGACGGGTTTGTCGACGAGGGTGGGGATCTTCCAGTCGGAAGTCAGATCTGAGGTCGCGGAGGTGAAGACCGAGATCCGGGGACTGACTCAGAAGATGGAGTCCTTCTTCCTTCGAGAAAGGCTCTGCGGCCTCCAGGAGAGATGCAGGAGGGACTTCTCGAGATCCGGTCCCGAACGGTCGGGCCGGATCTCCGATCCGGTGTTTCCGACTCGTCGGCCACGGGATCCAAGAGCGTACACCCCAGATTTGCCACCTTATCGGGGAGGGCCGGAGGTGAGGAAGATCAAGATGCCTACCTGCGATGGGGAGGATTTGATTGTATGGCTCAACCAGGCGGAGCATTACTTCGCCCTCCACGAGATGCCGGAGGCCTCCAAGCTCCGCGCGACAAGGATATGCCTGGTGGGAGCAGCCCAGATCTGGTTCCAGGCGGAGGAACGGGAGCGAACCTTCGAGTCTTGGGCGGACCTGAAGGCGGGACTATCTCGGAGGTTCAAAGGGGCTCATCTCTTAGAGCTGTGTCAACAGTTCTTCGCGGTCCGGCAGGAGACTGCGGTGGCAGCATACAGAGAACGATTTGAACTGCTGTCTCTGCACTTGGGGTCGGTGCTCTCCGAAAACCACAAGATGGCCGTCTTCATCAACGGGTTACAGGAGAGGATCAAGCTCGAAATTTGTCGTAGATCCGCCGGAGACGATGCGGGTGGCGGCGGATCGCGCGGAGTGGATCGAGGCAAAGCTACATGGGCTTGAAAACCTTGGGCTCTTACCCAAGGTAAGTCAACGAGGGAGGCCCGGTTCTCGGGGTTTACATGGGCTTTCGGGGGTCCAATCAGGAGGCCCCGAGGTTGGGTTACCCATACTTTTTAGGGCTCGACTAAAGATGGGCCTATGGGCCAATCTAAAACCCAACCTAGTGTCGGCCCGACCCAGACGAGAAACTTTCTGGTCTCTTCAGCGTCTTCTTCTAGCCCAACCAAATCATGCGGCCACGCCAACGTCCTTCCAGCCCCAATTTAGGAGGCGACGAGACGAGAGGCACAAGCTCGAAGGAGTAAAGGGCTCTGCTATAGATGTGATGAGAAGTACTTCAACGGGCATTGTTGCAAGGTGAGGGAACTACAAGTAATGCTAGTCGACGACGATCCGAGTGATACAGTTGCGTCTCTAGAGTCGATGGAACTGGAGGATGGTGTCGACTTGGCGGTGATCGAGCTATCCGCACAGGCTGTCGAAGGTTACCCGGGGCCGCGGACCATTAAGGTGCGAGGGCAAGTCAACGTGGTGGACGTGGTTGTACTGATCGACTGCGGGGCATCACACAACTTTATCTCCGATGAGCTGGTCTCCCTCCTTCAGCTTCCTATCTCTCCCAAAGCTCGGTATGGGGTCTAGTGGGTGACGACTACCAAGTACGTCGCTCGGGGTGTGTCTGGACCTCGCGGTGCATTTCCGGGGGATCGCGGTGAGTGACGAATTTTTTCCGATGTCTCTTCCAAATGCGGACGTCTGCTTGGCATGAAATGGCTTTATTCCTTGGGTGTGACTACCACCGATTAGTAGAACCTCACCCTTACCTTTATGTCGGCGGGCAAGGAGTATTCGGTACGAGGAGACCCCACCTTCACCGTGCTTTGATTTCTGTCGATCACTCCAACGTTCGTATGAGGATGCAGTGGGTTGTTTTCTGATCGAACTGTGCCAGATTTCTACGGTGTCGGAGGCCCCAGACCTGTTGTCGGTCGACCCAAGCATCCGGTCCGTTTTGCAATCCTTCGCGGCCCTGTTCCAGCCTCCTACAACTCTCCCTCCTCGGGCTTTTGATCATGCCATCGTATTGAAGGAGGGGCACGGACTCGGCCCGAGTACGTCCGTCCATACCGCTACCCCCACATCGAAAAGGAGGAGATTGAAAAGATGGTGTCAGGTCGAGATGCTTAATCTTTGGTTTAATCCAACCCACAACGGTCCCTTTTCCGGTCAAAGGTCTTTGCTAGTCAAGAAGAAGGACGACAGTGGCGATTTTGTTTAGTGGGGCACCGAAATGCTCAAGTGTTTTAGTAAGTGAAAAATAGTAATATTCAAAAAGAATTACGAATGTGTAACCTATCAACCGATTCCATTTTCAATGAAATTTCTGAATGGAGTATTTAAATAAGTGATTAAGGCCTTAGAAACAACATCAAGGATCGACTTTAAGTCCATACTATTTACTTTAGTTATGGATGAACTAATTAGACATATTCAAGATGATATACCATGGTGTATGCTATTCGCAAATGATTTTGGCTTAGTGGATGAAACAAAGATGGAGTGAATAAGAAACTAGAACTCCGGAGGAATACATTAGAATCTAAAGGCTTTAAGTTGAGTAGGACGAAAACTGAATACATGCACTGGAGTTTAGAAACACTAGACATCGAGATGATACAAGAACAACAACAACATAGCCTCAGTCCCAAATTAACTGGGGTCGGCTACATGGATCAAACTTTTCCATTGTGCTCGATTAAGTGCAAATGCTCTCGCTTAATCCTACTTGTGGTGCATATGAGCTAAGTATAGACATCGAGATGATGGAGTGGTAAAATTAGGGGAAGTAGAAGTTCATATGGTGCACCACTTTAGATACCTAGGATCAATTATACAAAATGATGGTAATATTGAGAATGATGTCACACATAGAGTTCAAGCTAGATGGAAGAAATGGCGGAGTGCAACAGAGGCAATTTGTGATCGAAATGTTCCTACTAAGTTAAAAAGAAAATTTTATAGGATCGCAATTAGGCCAGCTATGCTCTATAGTAGTGAATGTCGGGCGGTAAAGCAACAACAATTACATAAAATGAACGTAGCAGAAATGAGAATGCTTAGGTGGATGTGTGGTAAAACTCGTAAAGATAGAATAAGAAATATAAAAATTCAAAGACAATGAGTAGCACCAATTGATGCAAAGATTAGGAAAGGGCGGTTGCGGTGGTTTGGTCACTTGCAAAGAAGGCCTACAAATGCCCCCACTAAAAAATTGACTCAATAGAAACTGTAGAAATTCGACGAGCTAGGGGTAAACCAAAGTTAACATGGGATGCATTAATTAGGAGTGATTTGAATGGTTTGGAAAGCTCACCATCAATTGCACTTAATCGAACTCAATGGAAAAGTTTGATCTATGTAGCCGACCCCAATTAATTTGGGACTGAGGCTATGTTGTTGTTGTTGTTGTTGTTGTATTAAGGCCTCAGAACTGTAAAAACAATATTCTTCAGCTAATAGCCATGGCTTAGTGTAGATAACTATTCTAAGTTATAACGGTAAGGTCAAATATGCCACCATGATGGTTTTACAAGTAATTGAAAGAAAATGGTAGGGTTGAATACAAATTCATTATTGAATATCCTAAAAAAAGTAAAATCAACAGCATAAAACTGTTGGTTATCGTAATACAATGAAATAGCACTCTTTTATAAAATTGTGTTTACTTGCCTTGTTCCATTTATATGGCTCTGCTGGTTGTGAATTCGCCAAAAACAATTTTATCAAATCATTGAAATACTAATTAAATGGCGAAATAGAACAATTCTTTTCGGTTGAACATTGTTAAGAAGCGATACAAAACTGCGATGAGATATCAGTTTGTCATGGCCAGATAAGGATTTTCTCTTTCAATCATTGATGATATCACCATATACCTTTTTGTACGAGCATATTTCTTTATTCCCCAATATTTAATTCTATAGATCACAGATTTCATAAATTGCAGTTCTATTAAATTTTCCTTTCAACTTTGATAAGATTTGCTTGACTCTACTTGTCCCAACCACTTTCCAATTTTATTGGTTGCATCTCCCTCCTTCCTTATAATTATGACTATTATTATTAGTGTTGTTGCCGCTGCTGATATTACAGTTAAGTTTATATGAAATGCAGCCTGGCATTGATGAAGACTTTACAACAAATGAAAGTACGGACTTCTGCAGTGTTGCAAAAGACGACACAAAACTGACCCAAATGATGAATAACTTCGAAAAATCTTGCAGATGCAACGCTAGTGGAAACTTTGAATGTAGGTATATAATGGATACAAAATAGTGCTCCACTCGCTCAACAACTTTGACAAAATATAACCCATAGCATATTACCATAACAATGTGGAAAGACACTTATAAATGGATCATTTCTCAAGGATGATATGAGGTCTCCATTTTATTTTAAAAAACCCTACTTTTGCTATCTCCCTGTAATGAGTAAACCATCACTATGATGCAATTCTCCCCTCATTCTTAATTTTGTGAGGACGAAAAAGATATCCTAAATTCCTATCATAATGATAGAAGACCTTTTGATACTATGAGAAAGTTTCTTTTGTGACAACTCCTCTTGCTTTACCTTTACTAGTGTTTCTAATAACATTCAAGTAAGCAAAGAAAACAAAGATTTTTCAACTCATTGAAGAAAAATCACAGATTTCTAGCAAAGAAAGCTCTTAATTTTGTTAGTGAAACACAAAACAACAAAAGCCTCAAACCAAAATTTGTTGAGGTCAACGACATGGATCAAACTCTTCCATTGCGCTCAATTTAGTGCAATTGATGGCTTGGTTTCTAAATTTTTTAAATCTCTCTTAATCATTGCATCCATTATCCCAAGTAAGCTTCGCCCTACCCCTGCATCATCTAATCTCTTCAATTTCTATTGAGTGGAGTTCTCTAGCGAGGACATTTGTAGGCCGTCTTTGGAGGTGTCTAAACCATCGCAACTGCCCTTAATCTTTGAGTCAATTGGTTGGTGCTTCAATTGATCATCTTAAATTAACATAGACATTTCATTATATAGACTCCAATATACCCTAACTAGACGCAAACTAGAATTAGGACTCATAATTAGATGATAACTAAATATCCTAATCAAATGCTACTCTGCCTCAAATTTGTCCCAAAAATCTTTCTAATCTACTCAAAACTTGTAAAACCTCCTACTTAGATTGAAGAGATTTAGAATAAAATTAAATGAAAAATTGCTATACATTTCAAACAAGTGTTAATTAATCGATGGATCTGTGGCACTACTTAGATGGAATCCTGTGCTGCCCACATCATCTCCACTTTTGAAAAATCTGTTGTCGAATTATGAACAAACATATCAACCGGTTGTTAAACTAATTTATGAAAACCAAAATCCGGAACTTCAACCAGAGAATACACATTGTAGATGTTCAAGGACACTTCACCACCCCACCCTTCAACATGCACTTTTGGGTGTTGAAGATAGTTGAGTGACCTCAAAATGATTTATGTCATCGCCAAAGGTCACCTTTTTGTCCATAATGCTGTCTCAAAACCATAGACTTTGGTGGCTATCAAAGTTTAAGAAGTGATTGATGTCGTCTTCTTCATTTTCAAGCACTTGTATGTCTTCTGGTTTAACTTCCATGGACTGCTACTGCAACTGTTGATGCAACCAATGCAACTTTTGCTGTATCTGATGCTATTGGAATGAAGAATCATCAACTTGCCTCATAAAATTGTGTTGATTGTTGTGCTATAACATAATTTTGTGGTTCTCTTGCCAACAATGCTATGATGGAAGCATAATAAAACCTTGCTTTGGTATGAACTGATGCATCAAAAAAAATTTCCCCCACAAAAACTACTCTTGCTTCAACAAAAATTAACTTCTTTGCCAGTGTTATTCACAAAATTCAAGTATACAAAGCAAAAAAATATCTTTTAACTTGAAGAAAAAACATGTATGTTTCTACCAAAGAAATTTCTAAGTTTTTGTTAATCAAATTCAAGGCAGTTACTGATTCCAAAATTGACCATAAAAACCAATCACATGCACGTTTTAATTATGTATACTCCAAAATAGTCTAATTAGACTCCAACTAGAATTAGGACTTGATTTACATAAGACTAGTACACACTCCTAAGGTTCAAAATGAAAACCATTTCTCTAAGATTCAGGGCTTTTCAAAATAAAAATGATAAGTGTTACTGGCCTTCTCATTACAACGCCTTTCGAAGGAAAATACTGCACCTTTATCTTGAGTTGCATGTAAATTTGTTTTTGTCAAATAGATGAAGATTGTTAAATGGCACAATTTCAATTCTAATGAATTGTAGATCCAAGCTAACAAGCAAATTCTTTTTTCTATTTCTGTTCACTATGAAGATGCATCTTTGATGAATTCTCCCCTTGTTTAATGTTGGATCCATTTACTTGTCCATCATCAGTGCGGCAGCATTTGGATTCCTTAATTTTGTGGGATCTCTTTTTGGTGACCTTATCGAGTCAATGATTAAACGAGATGCTGGTGTCAAGGACTCAGGCTCTCTCATACCTGGACATGGTAAGTTGATTTCTGTCTATTTGAATTGGACAAATATCACAAGTAAAGGTTCGTTTGTTCATTTTTTAGTGATCTTAAATGTGGTCTGTTCAGGATGGGGCTATAGGATGATATTTCTTTGTTACTGAATGAATAATACTATAACATATTCAATCTGTCAGCTATGGCTGTGATTGGCATTTTCTATTGGATCTGGTAACAGTTTCCACGTTTTCCTTGGGGAAAATGATTGTTACTTTTGCTACATAGTAGCAAAGGCCGCTTGATTTGTGCATATCGATGTTTGTGTGCACACACTATAAGAAGCATCCAAAATACACCAACACCTATGTAGCAAATGCATGTAGAAAAAGAATGCCATCTTAGCATTTTCCTTTAAATCTTTCCCCAAAATAAGAAATTGGTAAAATCTGGAAAATAATCAAAACTCTTTGCCTAGTGTTTAGGGGTTGAAAACAGTGTTTAAAAGTTTTTATACCAAACGTGGATTCCAGATTCTTAAGCTTTTTGAAGATTTTCAAAGGCAGAAAACTGCTTCGAAATCCTATGCTATCTTGTTTCTTGGGTCCTAAACATGAGTGATATTTTCTTATCAATAATGTTTGATTTTGCCTCTTCTGCAAAAGAAAAGCATGACACCCAACTGAAACACAATACTGAAATTAATTTGTTGATGCAATCCTCTCAAGGGAAATGTTTTCTGATGCGAAGCTTTAGTGAAAAGGATTTCAATCTCAGAACTGGTGCAGTATGTCTTCTATCCTTCCGTACTTGTCTAACAATTTGGTATTAAAACAAAATCAAAAGAAAAGTGGTTTTATTGGATGGTAAAAAGTACATGCTAGTTTTTGCCCATTGCCTTTTAGAGATTTGTCCGCAAGACGGTTCAAAGGAAAAATGCACATTTTCTTGTGAAATCCCATGTGTAAGTTAATATGGTTACTTTTCCGGATGACATGATTTAATTAGAGAATTTCCAGGAACACACAAAAAAGAAACATCTGGTTGATGTTTTAATCATTTGGAATGCAAATGATCCCAATAGTTGCTGTCAAATGCAAATCACTTCTAATGGATGCATTTATCCATTACCTTTTGTAGATTATACTAAAATGTGTTATCGCAGGTGGGATACTTGACCGCGTAGACAGCTATGTCTTCACCGGCGCACTTGCATACTCCTTTGTCAAAGCCTTCTTACCACTCTATGGAGTTTGAACTGTAAAAGTTGACAGCAAAAACCAGAAAATGCGGAAGATGAATGATCTAGTTTCTATTACTCGAAAAGAACAGGAGGAGATTCATGGTTAGATTTGTTGGGAGAATGATCAATAAAGAATTAATCGACTCTCGACCATGTTGATTTCAATGAAGTAAAGCGAGATAAGTCTCGACCGGTGTCGTCTTGCACCTACCAACTAGTAGCTTTCAAGGAGGTGGTTTGCATGATAGCAGTGAGGCTCACAGTGGTCCAGTTAGTTTGACAGCAGTTAATTGCAATCGTCTTTTACTTAATCATGTTGTATTAATTTCTTCCTCAAGAATAAACTTCTGAGCATTCAGCTTAGGTGAAACGGAAGTTAGATTTTTTTTTTTTTTTTTTTTTGTTAATACAGAAGTATGCACCTGGACTAAATCGAGCGCAATAGAAGAGTTCTACTCATGCATTCGATTTCAACTAATTTGAAATTGAAGCTTTCTGCTGTTTTTGTGAATACAAAAGCTTGTTTTGTTCGGCCATGTTACTTATTAAATTATTGGCATAGAAATATTTATTTTAGAGGAATTTAGAAAGAACGAGTTATTTTTTTTATTATTTTGTTTTGGTCAAAGGTTAATGATACGTTTCATTAGGAATCAAAATCCCCGGATTGGTGCAGACCAAACACAAGTTATTTGAGTCTAAACCTCTCCTAGCCAAGTTGTGTTACCTGAGATACACGTGCCTACACACACACTCATCGAGGTGTATCACATTGATTGACACCCTCTAGAACCCAATATGTGTAATCTATCTCGTCATTAAGAAGTTTGATCGAGTTTAATCTATTCTTTCAACTTTGGTCTCAAAACACTTAGCATTTCAATTCTTAGTAAAGCTTCAAGACTAAATTTATATCTTCAATGAAATTCAATTCATGATTTGCTTAATTGGTGCAAATTAAGAAATCACGTTTGTATTTTATAAAAATTTTGGCAATGCCTCTCCTGAAAGTGGTCGGATCTGTTGAAAAACTCACCTAATAGACATTAGAATGAGGAGATGCCTAGAATCATAATATATATCAAAATTTAAAAACAAACTTAAAAGTCTTCGATAACTTAATAATAACTTTAAAACCCCAAAACAGACCAAAATTGAAGCATAACCCTTTCCACGTATTTTAAACTAGCTTAAGAGACTCTTATAATCCTTCAACGAGATTTTATGCCCTACACTCACCCTAAAAATTCAAAACCATATATATATAAACAATTTAATTAAAACAAAAATATACTTTAAATTAAAAATGATCATCATAATCTTCGAGTCTTGTCTATTCTTCCATTGTCTTCATATAGAATCTGACACACATAAAAAAAACAACTCGAAGATGTTAGGTAAGTAAATTCCTACATTGATATGTACTCTTACAATTATTAGTCTGATACATGTGGACATGTAATTGCATTTCCAAATAAACAGTAAGACATATGCGTCAAACATGACATGCAATCCACTGTTGTTGTCTCCTAACTATAATCAGATATCAACTTCCAAAAATAGTTCAGAGACAATATTAAGAGATTATGAAATGCAGAGATAACTTACCGGCGTTAAACTCCGCTAATCTCACTAAACGGCGTATAGGTAAGATTGAAACCTAGTCAAGCAAACCAGACTCTGAAACAAGCTTATCCCCCTCACTCTCTCTATGTATGCATGACCAAGAATGATAAAATGCAATGCATACTATAATACAATTAAAAGTACAAATATATTCAATCAATAGTAAAGATCACTGTAGGGTTCACTTACCACCAAACCAACTCAAAGCTGGTTATGAAGCCTTACACATCATTTCCCTGGATTTCACATACTTTGAACCTTTTCTCTTAAGCTTCGTCCCGAGTAGTTTTGGAATCCTCAATGTTACTTAAAATCATTGAGAAATCCAGATAAGTTCCCTTTTCGAATTTCTTAAGGTTTTGATCAATTTTCGAGTTATTTTGATATTCTCAAATCTTACAAATTCGAAATCACTCCAAATCCACTCCTCGGATGTTTGGATCCCAATTTTCACTACAAATTGTGGTTCAGAATCGAAAATTAACCTTGAATAGGCTTTTAAACAATTTTTTAAATTTTAAACATTTTCGGGTAAAAATCCTCGAGAAAATCTCGAAATCCTTATTTTTCATAGAAATCTCCCATTTCTATTTATTTCTCCAAAAATATATTCTTTCTTTTCTTTTTAATTGGGGTTTGACCCTTGAACCGGACCCGATCGGACCCGTCTTGGTCCGGTCTGGGGATCGAACCCCATCTTCTTCTTCCTCTATTCCTCTGTTTCAACAGTGAATCAAGACTTTTCTTTAATCTCGTTGGGTTATTGGGTTGGGTTTACAGGGCTCTCTGGGTGGGGGGACGACTCCTTGTCGTCTCCTTCCTCAATGGGCCTAGTCTCCCATCCTCCATCAACCAAACCAACATCAACATCAACAACAATAACCACTGCAGTAACAACCTCAACCCAATAACATCACCATCGACAACAATAAACAACAACAATCTCGCCTCGGTCTCGATCCCATATCCTCTCTCACTAGTTCGATCTCTCGGATTCACTCTCTCCCTTTCTCTGGTTAGAAATGCAGAGGAGGCCGTGGTGTGTTGTTTGAAGATATATATTAGATTTCTTCGATAATTGTGTTGCATGAGTCTCGAGATAAATCTAATGGTTTGTTTTCATTAATTTGATTTCTCTCGAGATACTTGTTGCATATCTCGAGGTCGATCTTGTGGCTATTAATAAAATCATCACCACTTAACCGGCTTAGATGAGATCAATTATATTGATCTCTTCGAAATACGTATAGCATATGTTGAAGTAGATCTTATGATTTTTTTTTATAACAAACCATACACCACTTGATTTCCCTTGAGATGTGATGACACGTATCACGAGGCATGGATAAACTCTCCAACAGCCAGCGTTCAACCATTTCTTTTCTCGATGCTCACGCTATATGTATCCTGAGGAGAATTCAATGTATACTTTTTAATTTGAATTAAACAATAGAACTCATTTATATATGTACTATTAACTGAGGGCACCTGCTCCGCACGTGAGGCAAATATTTTTTTTTTCTCGTAATATATTAAAATCTAGGAATAGATCTCTATCCATCTAGATATGTATACACAAAGAGAGATAAAGTGCATTGAGCGTTTAAAGGAGATAATTAAAGAGACAATAAGGAGAAGTTTAAGTTTAAATTTTTGAAAAATTAGGTCCGTTCTCAAAACTAACCATAACTGTATTTTGCTTCCATATATAAATGCCATCAAGTTTCAATTGTCTATATTTTTCCAGACCAATAAGAAAAATGCATTTAAGGGCAATGTTGGAATAATATTAAATTTTGAATTAATAGAAAGGTAGGGAGGATTGACATTATATATAGTACTAGTCGACGGGCACAGGCGTTGCACGTGAGGGAGATTTAAGATGTTTTTTCTTAAAGTATTATGTTAGAATAGTAGATTATCCTAGTTGGTGAGCACGTGCTCTGCACTTGAAGTGTAAATAATTACTAGAAAAATAGATGTGTGCAATATTTTTATTTTTATTTTTCTGACTTCAATGAGAGTAGAACCATGATCTCTCTAAATTTTTTATTTACTTGTAACGTGCCTATTTAAGTTATCTTATATAGTTTATATATGTCACATTTGCCATGCACATCACCAAACTAATGGAGTTAAGATTTAGCAGCTTGGATGTAAAATATATCCTACTGAGGTAACAACACATTTAATCAATTAGTTAATTAATTTACTTATTTAGAATTTTATAAGTTTATATAAATGAATAAGAACATACAAATTTAAAAAGTTTATTACAACAACAAAGCCTCAAGGGTGTGTATATAGTAGATACCAACATTGGCACGATAAGGTTTTCGAGTCGATCAACTTTTTTTTTTTCACATCTCTAATTCTAGTGTTTACATTTACTTGAAATAGTCAATTATTTGTTAAAAAAAGGGACATGGGGTTGACTTCCTTATGCGTACCTTAGAATATACAGGGTGTGTATGATGGGGCATGTGCCCTAGGTCAATCCATTAACTGTCTTTATGAATACTTTTAGTAAATAAAATAGAGGATTTCATTTGCTGTTTATTATAATTAATTTGCATGTTTACATTATAATAAGATCCATGGGTATTTAAATAAATATCCTAAATGTCCCTAGTCGATCATTATACTGGGAACTATAATGAATTAAGACTAGTGTGAGTCTTGATTGATGATCATATGATGATTATACGTATAGGGATACGAATCAAGATCACGAGTACTTGTTAGGGAACAAAGTACTGGACCGACCCGCTATGAGAACATCACATGGATTAAGTCGTTGTTGTTTCTCATGATAGGTATATATTCCAGTCCTCTGACTTGAGATTACCAGAGACTTCAACATTAGGAACACAGTGATTTGACACAATCAAACGTTGTCTTTAACCGGACGATTATAAAGGTTGTGATTGGTTACTGTGTGAGCAATGCGATGAAGTTGTCAAATCAAGATAGAATTTGTTCCTCTCATATAAAGAGAGATATCCAGTGGATCCCTCGATGTGTTAGACCGTTAAAAAGGTCTAGTCTAAGTGAATTGATATTGATCAATGTCATTTGGATGTTTTCGGTCTACCTAGAGATCGAGACTAGTACGATTGAACATGTTGGATGACAATTCCATGCCTTATGTTTGATCAAAAGGATATCGTGTGACAAAAGGATGTTATATACACTATTGATTAGGTTGTATCGATTTGATATTCGTACAACTTGGGTAGTCATAATGTCTTGCTAGAGACTGCTTATGACTTATATACCAAAATGTGTTTTGGTACACTGCCAACGTTGTATGAGTCTATTGGGTCGTACACTAAGAATGGTTTTGCGAGATTTTAAGATGATTCAGAAAAACGAATTTTATGTGATAAAATTCATGACAGAAACGTCTTTGTGGTGTATCACACTTATACTTCTTTAAGTAAGAGTATATGTGTAATTTACTTAACCGTCTATATACAAGGGTTGTATAAATAGACGCTTTAAGTTAGAACACACGCACGAAAGATTAATAGGCCGAAACTCTATTTTCGTTTTAGAAACGACTTAGGGTTTTTGGTATGCTCATGATCGTTTTGGAGAGAAACAAAAGGATTTGGTATTCTTTCGAAGCTAGCACTTTGAATCTCGGCATTGTTAGTGTGTGTGGACTACGGTAGAGAGGCGTTCGTCGTTGTTAAGCGGCGCCTTAGAGATCGATCAACCTTCGAAAGGTATATGCGATCGAGGTATGATTAAGTTTTTCATGGTTTAAAAGTTTTTAATGGAATTAGATTCGGATCCTGTTGGGGTTTTTGTCAAAATTGTTTTGTAATTTCCGCTGCGTATGAACCCCAAAACTCAACAGTGTATATATTATATACCAATATTGGCACGATAAGGTTTTCGGGTCGATCAACCATTTATTTTTTCATATCTCTAATTCTAGTGTTTACGTTTACTTGAAATAATCAGTTATTTGTAAGAAAAAAAAAAAGGACATGGGGTTGACTTACCAATGTGTACCTTAGAGTATATAGGGCGTGTATATAGTATATACCAACATTGGCACGATAAGATTTTTGGGTCGATCAACCATTTTTTTTCACATCTCTAATTCTAGTGTTTACATTTACTTGAAATAGTAAATAGGGTGTGTATATTAGTATCTATTTTTTTCTTTTGTTAAATAAAAATTTGGCAAAAAAATAAAAATTTGGCGGGAAGATGAAAAGTATCAGATTTGAATTTTTTGGGAGACTCCTGCTATAGATTTGAGCATAACTTTTCGGATTTCAGTTCAACCATGAAGGAATGATTTGGTCAAAATGGAGCTTATCCATTAATGTAACCCGGCTGATTGCGCACCGTCCGATGCACATACGACTCTCGAATCTTATATCGGACGATGAGGAAGCTGGTGGGACCTTGTCAGTTGTGGAGTACCCCAGCATTTTGTTTGATGGTAAATGGGTGTACAGTTGGAGGTAATTATGTTAGTTGGTGACGCTTCAAATCGAATTGTCACAACCCATCAATCGTCAAGTCTCATAAAAGATTAGGCGGCCTGAGGCGACATGTGGCATTACGAACTGATGGGACGAAGCAGATGTTGTAGGTATAAGATAGAGTTTGGCAAGGAACAACATGCCTACCCCACTACCATCTTCTCTCCCCTCTCTTCGACACCACTGCTAATGTTCAATGGCGCGAGGAATGCGAACAAGGGGTTCCGCCGCATCAGCGACACCTGCTCCGGTTGCCGCTAAGAAGAGAAAGTGTATGAAAGTGGAGGCAAAGCAGGTGGAATCCCCCCGCCCAAGAAGCAGAGAGTTTCGTCTTCGACAATGTCAAGGAAAGAAAATGAAGTTTGCGCTGTAGAGACCCCGTTTGATCAGATGAATTTTTAGTTATGACATGGCAAAAAAATCGACTTGGCCTATGTCATTTACCACCAGATGAAGAGTGCCCAAGCCTACCAGAAGGGCCCGTTGCCTTATGACATGCACATCACGATGTTCTTTAGGTCGATGAACAAGTCCGTGGTCGAGAGGGAGGTGCATGCCGAGAGGAGCGAGAGGACTTGGTATGTCATTTACCACTAGTGAAGGGCAATGTCCAATCCAAAGAACTTCTCGATAAGGTTAGTCCTCTTCCTCCATCGTGTTGACTTCGCCTATTTGAAACGACGGAGTTCAATCTTCATTATTTGTTCGACCGATTGAAATGGGACCATTTCTTGAGTGTAAACTTACCCCTATACCCCCGTCTAGTCCGTTCGATGTTCTACACTTTTTGATAAAATTTGTATTTTTTCAAGGAACCTATGGTCATTACCCTTACTTAAACATGACATTTTTTCTTAACACTTGTAAAATGTGTTATTTGTTATTCATTTTCTCAACACTTGTACCCTCTACACCCTCAAACTCGAGGATCCTCTTTTCTCCAAATGTGAGATTTCGAGTCAGCAAATGAATGTTAACCCCGAGACCATTCGATCACTCTTCAAGTTGCCGAAAGGTAACTTCGAGTACTACAACACATGGTCGCCCAATTAGATTGATTTGATTGGGAGGCTGCCCTTAGGCAAATATGTAAAGATCTCAACTTCGACGTGAGTAAGACCCCTAAAACCACCGAACTAACTATTTTAGCCCATTTTTTCCCTATTTTGGTTAACTGCAGCCTCATCTCTAGGAAGGGGAGCCACTCCTCGATCATTCATTTCGACCTCTTCTTGATGTGGTGGATGTTGAATGGCAAAAAAACCGACTTGGCCTATGTTGCGGGCAAATGAACCTTCTTTCCGACCCCCCCTTTTTGTTTATGAGCAAGCTGAACAACATTCTTGCTCTTTCCATTCTGGCTTGACTCAACTGTCGCCTTTCCCTTTCGTTTGTCTTGTTGTTCGCGTGCACCCTTAACTCTTTTAAAACGAGGCCTCCCAATGCGAGACGCCCTGTGCGATTTTTTCAAAATAGGATCCTTTCGGGTTTGACTTCCATATGCCTCATCTTCTTCATCATTGGTCCATGTAAGCTCTTTTTGTAACATTTGAATAACCTCAGTTGCTCTTTTGAACTTTTTGCTCGAGGTGCAACCAAGGTCAGCTATTTGAGCACAGCTCCGGTTAATGAAGTTAAAATGATCATATTGAGTACGCATTGTTTCGGCTTTCGATTCCATTGCTACATTTTCAAATGCATGAAGTCGAATGAAATCCTTCCTCTAGCGATTGAGAATGAGCCCGTTTGGAATCTCGTCCACCTAAAATGGTCCAAGATGCTCAACGCATGACAACACAAAATTTCTAGGCTTTGAAATAACTTGCAAGAGAAACTACTGTTTATAACGTGAAAAAATACTAACTCATCTTGACATATATATAAAAAAAGTGGTTTGAGCTAGCTCAGTCTACCTGCAGACGTGATAAACGGAGTGGCCTCCATCTGCCCAGTGTGTCACATCATACGTTCGCATATATGGACCTTCCAGCCCTTTTAGGACAGTAACATCCATCACCTCAAACCCCAAAGAAATCTTTTTGGTACGCACCACCCGAGTCTGACAGTTTAATTTTTTCTAATTTCATTTTGCAACTTGGTGAACATGGTATTCGTGTATAAACTTCGTATTAGTTTCTCGTATGGCCAGCAGGAGAAGGACTCTAGCGGGGAATGGTCAGACTTAAAGTCTGCATTGAGCTCATTTTCAAACTTACTGGCAAGTGTCGAGTCGTACTGCCTTTTGAAGTGTTGAAGAGATATCCTTGAATTGAAATACTTGCCACAAAAGGCATTCACACTCTCGGACCTTTGCGTGGTCGACATACCGACCTTGAAATGATCCTTCATGTAAGCTGGGAGCCATTTCTCACTAATCGCATACAATGATTTTAGCCATACATGATCTTCCAACAAAAATTGTGGAATCATCTCTTTCCAGCTTTGCTCAAAGTCCTATGTGAGCAAGCTTTCATACACGATTCGTTTATAAACCTTTATATGTATTTTTCCCTCAATTCGTCCATTGAATTTCTCGGGCATTTTTCTCATGATATGCCATAAACAAAAACGATGACGACTCGATGGAAACACTTCCTCCACAGCTGCGGTTATAGAGGCACATTGGTTTGTGATAATTACACCAGGTGCCTTCTCATTCATACAGGTAAGCCACGATCTAAATAGCCAAACGTAATTATCGACCGATTCACTGAAAAGTAGACCGCAACCAAGCAACACAGTTTGTCCACGATGATTCACTCTGACGAATGGAGCGAATGACATATCATACCTATTATACATATAGGTGGAGTCGAGGATATGACATCATTGAAGTACGTGAACACACTTCCTGATCTCGCATCAGCCTAAAAGATGTTTTGGAGCCGACCATTTTTGTCGGTCCTGAAAAGATGAAAAAAGTTGGAGTTCTGACTTTGTTTCTCAGCAAAGTAGGCCCGCAAGGCCTCGACATCCCATCCTCCAGCCTCAGACGCTTCATCTCATTAACGTAGTTTCGAGCGTCCTTCATGCTGAAATTAAGGGAAGCCATTCCTCCTTCCATCTCATTCGCTTTGGAAGCTACTGATTTCGCAATTGAAATGTATGCTTCATCGTTCACAAATAATTTGTGTTTCATTCGATCGTTTAAATTTTTTTGACTGCGAAAGAATCTCGACCTCTTAGGAAAAACAGGCGGTTGTGCTCCAAGTTGACACTCGTAAAATGCCAAAGCTCGTCATCTTGAAGCTTCACTATTGCACGTGCACGACAGTTCGTCCGAGTGCTCGATTTCGACACTCTTTTTTGTCTTCTCGGTGCACTGTTTCACTTTCTTTAGTGCAGGCAAGTATACATTTCCGTATTTTTCCTTCGGCTCATCTGTATGTTCCTCACAGCTTCGTCCCGAAACCGATTGAAAATGCGTGTTTGTTGTAATACTGCTTGGCACATTCCATGGACTTAAATGTCATCCCGTCCTCTAGGGCTGGAGTCGAGTTGACTGAACCTTCTGCTTTATCGAGAACATTACTACAAAGTGTGTGTTCTTTTTCACTTTTGAGCTCGGTACTTGAACATATGTCCCGTACCCAACCTCATCACTGCATGAAGTGTTACTTGAGATTAACACTTCTTCCACCCCTGAAGATGTCATAGGTTTGTCCGTGATGGACAAAACCTCTACATTATCCCGATCAGATTCATCTAACTACGAAGACAACAATATAATCAAAATATGTACGATTAATAACTACTAAATGAAGGGAACAACAAGATGCACAACAAAATTAAATGATGCTCTCATTGGCAAAAATGACATCCCAAAAAGATGTACAGATCACATTGCAACAAAAATAAACTTTTAACAAAATGCAAAGAAGTACAAACTAGCATACTAAGAACTCAACATATATACTAACATGGCATAGAAAAAGAAAACGACATGGAAATCAAATCATCTATGGATGAAATGTTGTATGCCGCCAAAGATGATGTGCAGACTAACGTACAAACATGATATTCGATTCTTTGAGCGGAAAATACGTACTTTGATGTTAATGAAAAAGTCCATAGAGGAATCGAATCTCAAAGGAAATAACAACAATTGTCAAGACTCCTCTATTGCTTTTGTTGGGAGCTTGAGCTCACCTTCTTCCTAAGAGATTCGAGACAAAGAGGACGTTGCGAGATTTTATCTCTTCATCTATAAATTTTTTTATCCTTTTTGACAGTTGATCGATGTGACAACTACTTTTCACTAACTCACAACAACAACCACATCACATCATGCATGTGGATGAATAGTTGTAAAGTGTACTTTTTACATTTTCACTTATAGTAACACTACTTGTAACACCCCATTTGTCTAGCTCATATCGCCACGTCACAATGCTTGTCATGTGCCATGTCACTTGCCACATAGGCAATGTCAAAAGTAGTGTTATTATAGAATTATTGATATAATCTATATATATATAAAAGTTGAAGGAGAGAGAAAGTTTCACAAGCTCTCTCCTTCTACCATTTCATTTTTAAGATTTTCTTATTTTTTTTATTTTTTTTAAGATATTTATATATTTGTGTTATTTATTGTTTTAATATACATTCATCCCCCCATATTTTTGAAAAACGAAAAATAGATATTTATATATTTATGTTTTTGTTTTAAAATATAATTATATATAATGTGTGCATTTATTAATAATTAATAATGGTTATATTATCAACGAATGGATTAATAGAATTAGTACATTCTACTCGAAATCATGGGCAAATACATGAAATGGAGTGTGGTAAAAGTTTTTAAAAATTATGGGCAGATACATAAAATTGAGTGTAGTGCAAGCTCTATTCTTCTTATAAATTTCACCTCTCATCCATTCTTCTACGCTGTAATTCTCCCGCATCCAGTTTTAATAATTTTTGGGGAGTGCTTGGCCATTATCTAAATTTTTGTTTGGATCTCCAAGTGCACATGTTTGTAAGGGTTTTTTGTGTTTGAATGGATGCACAAGTACCATGGATTGACTTACGTAAAGGGTCGAGCACACCGATTTTTATTTTATTATTTTTTATATATAGTTTTTGCTTGACATAGGGGTCAACTACGACACCCATCATTTTGTAACTTTCATATTTTTTACCCTTTTTTATACATATAAATCATAAAGGTCTTTACTGACACCTGCGCGAAGTGCAGGGAAACAACTAGTTATTCTTAAAAGTATAAACTCGAGTAAGGACAATTGGCAGGTTATAGTTGCTATTGGGATTAAAATAATGAATGTATGAAAAATTAACATTTAACAGTGACAAAAAAAACTATATATTACAAAGAATAACAGTTAAACAGGAAGACCACAACTATTCAACAAGCTCTTTCTCTCTCCTGAGTCTCCTCTGTGGGTTTCGTGATATTCTTCACTTTACTCCCCTATCAATTTTTCCAATTTTAGTTCTCTTAATGGAGAAGATCAACCTAACAAACTCCCATCAGGCACACTAGAGAGGTTCCAATTATAGGACAAAGCCTGAGCTTTTTAATTAAGGGCTGTGATGAGGGCACTTATAAAGCTCAAAACTGGATCTAAAAGCCAAAGTCTACTCAGAAGAATTGCCAAGAAGTGAACATGTAAGTATATATATAGCTTACAATTCTATGCTTATGACACAGGAGATGCATGTTGGATATTACAAAATAAAAAACCGAGAAGCTAACAATGCAAAGGGTGATAGAGAACAATTTTTTTTATTTCAACCCATACTCCTACTCTCTCTACATTTCTCAACACACACTTTACATATTTATAGACTATCAGAATGACTTGGTCTCAACCCACGAACATAACATGCACCACTTCATGTGTGCACACCACTAAGTCAATAACTAAAACTACCCATTAATAACAATCATACAACAACAACAACAACAACAACAACAACAACAACAACATAGCCTCAATTCCCAAATTAACTAGGGTCGGCTACATGGATCAAACTTTTCCATTGTGCTCGATTAAGTGCAATTAATGGTGAGCTTTGCAAACCATTCAAATCTCTCCTAATTAATGCATCTCATGTTAACTTTGGTCTGCCCCTACCTCATTGAATTTCTATAGTTTCTATTGAGTCAAGTTTTCTAGTTGGAGCATTTGTAGGCCGTCTTCGCAGGTGACCAAACCATCGCAACTGTCGTTCCCTAATCTTTGTATCAATTGGTGCTACTCCTACTTGTCTTTGAATTTATATATTTCTTATTCTATCTTTACGAGTTTTACCACACATTCACTTAACACTACAAGAAAAAAAGCAAACAGCAACAAACTAATCTGTTGTTGAATTGGTACGGATTTGTTGCTAAGGGACTCAAAGAATCAAGACAGTTAGAGGTGTTGCTAAACTCTTTGTTGCAGATTGAAGTTAGCAACATATTTTGGTTGTTGATGTTCAAAAAGATTTATGACAAATCTGTTGTTGAACAACAACGAAAAAATCTTTGCAGATTGAAAAAAGGAGTTTATTCTTTGATTTACACAAATGATCAAGCACAAAGCAGTACATTCTTTGCGATCTGTTGCAAATCAGCGAAAGGAGTTTTTCAAAATCGAATAGCTGACATAATCGATTCTTGATCTGTTGCAAAAGAATGACAGATCAATGACAATTTTTTTTGTTGAGAGCAAATCAACAACAGACTTGGTTTGTTGCTTGATTTGGAATGAAATTTTTTTAAAATAAATTACAGTTCACTTGTAAATAGTAAATGATATTCTATGCAAAGAAAAATCGAAAAAAAAAAAAATTTCCCGCTCTTTTGCAATTAAAACTAAAATTGAAAAATTATTTGTATATTATCAAAATTTGACAAAAAATATGTACAAAATGTGGAGATTAACATTTCATAATTAACTAGTAGTATACTATATACTACTAAATGAACAATATCCAACAAAATACAAAATAATACGCAAATTAAGATGGCAACACAAATTAATTTACATATATATCTATGTAAATCTCACACCCTTACCCAATTGTGTCACCGATACAAAATATGCACTATACAATTTATGGGGGTAGGAGTGCTTGTCCCATCAAAATCCTGAAAATGAAATGAATAATTTGAACAATATTCGAAATGAAATCAAAATATTCAAATACAAATGAAAAAAATTATATGTAATTAAACAAAGAATTAAGAAATTATTTTATTTTAATAATAATATCCAAGCGTTTAATAGAAATAAAAAAAAGAATAAATATATCAAATAACAACAAGAACAACAACAAGAAGCCTTAACTAAAATCAAGCAAATGATATACTTTAATAGAAATAAAAAAAGGACAAACAATATAATTTTAATATTAGAAAGTTACAATGATTTTAAGCAAGGGAATGAAAAACACTAGGTAAATAATAAATATATCAATAACATCACAGTATGTGAATATAATTTCAATATGAATGGCTTTTGACTTTACTTGCAATGGTCAAAGGTCTATGATAAATTAAAATAATGGAACTACTTGCCAACAATTTCGATCGAAGTGTTGATTAATCTACAAACAATTTACTAATCTTCAACAAATGCAACTCCTTGGTTTTTTGAACCCTGAAAAATAGGAAGAAGAATTAAAAAAAAAAAAAAAACTCGCAAGAAGAGAATCGCAATAAAGCCCTTTTGGATTCTCATCAAAATTCGGCACACACAAAACATAAAAAAAAAAAATAATTCTATTTTCTATTTTTCAACTTAATCAACATATATAATATACGTCTAAACAAAAACAACTTTAAAGAAATCTTATAATAATTAGAACTTCTACTTCTAATCCAATACAAACATTAAAAATAGTGACTAGCTACCTAAAATATAATACTAGATGATTTTGTGTGCATATAACAAACACGAATTTTGAAATTCTGGAATGGCACATTGACAAAAATAAAAATAAAATAAAACGAAAATAAAAAATTAGTAAACCTTTTCTCATACTTATCATGATTTGGGAGTTTTAGGCCATTTTCTAATTAGCGGTTTGGAGTCAATGTCACACCTAAAATATTAGTTGCGGGGAGAGCTAGCAGATTGTAGGGTGCATTGGGCTTCGGCCTATTCTTTGTGCTTCTCGATGCCAATATTAAACTATGTATGTCATGCACATTTCTTTAAGGTACGTACAATAGTTTATGAAAAACATAACAAACTAATCTTACAATATTAAACTATAATGCAAATATTAAACTATGTATGTAATGCACATACCAAAGGATTCTCTGAAACTTGCAACCCAAATGGTGAGGTAAGTTTGTCTCCTTATGCAACACACATATCAAATGTGACCGTTGCACATACCTGCAAAATGAAGTAATCACATCGCCTACATTAGAAGGGAAAAAATGTTTAGATATACATTACTCGATAATAACAATTTACCATTGAACAAGATAGAACATCCAATCACTCTTGTCGTGGCGGTGGTCGAGGAGGCGGCATAAGTTGCTCCATAAACTCATCATGATCATCCAAAAGATGACGTTGATCCTCAGACATCCTTCTATGTGGAGAGATCAAATGCCCAGATCGGTGATCATGCGGGTGCCCAGATTGAGAAGGTGTTATCTCAGTCGTCAAATGACCAGGGTGGTGGTCACTCTGAGGTCCAGAACGCTCTGTTCCTGGTGATGGTGGAGTCTGCGGTGTCGGAGGCACGTGGGGCCTAATGCCAAGGTGCTGCATCAACAATGTCTCCATACGTGCTAACCGATCCTGCATCTCTCGAGTTTCTTCCTGGTGTTCCATCTTGTCTCTCTGCATTTGTTCTTGTCTTTCCATTCGCTCCTTCAGCAATGTTTCTTGCAACCTTTGGTGGTCCCGCTGGAGCTCTTCCAACTCATGCAATCCGTACGTCGGTCCTTGAGATGAGCTTGCTCCCCCTGAAGATATGCTGTGATGATAACCTTGGGATCCTAAGCCGTATACACATCCGTTGACCTCTGGCACCACCTCAAGATAAACGGCATCCTCGTCAATCGATGTGTCTGGGGTCTGGGTGGAAATCTCCTCCAATCTCCGAGTGAGTTCGGCACTGCATTAAAAAGTATGATATTTTAGTTAACTCTACTGGTTTCTTTAAAATTGATGGGCTACATGTGCTGTCTTGAACTAGTTACATATATGCAATTCATATTACTTACATCAATCTTCGCGGATCTCTGATCTACGAATGATTGTCCGTCATGGCCATGGGTGTGGAGGTGTCGAAACATTTCCTTCCATGTGGGACGACGTTGAAGCTTCTTCTCCTACAACATTGTTACAGGATTAATAGTTATATCGGTTCACGCAAAAATATATTATTTCTATATATATACGTACCAACGTATCAGCATGCTGTCTAGCGAATATACTTCCAGCGCTATGCAGCGAAATACCAGTGCCCGACCCTCCCACCTCGGACTTTCTATTGCTGCCCATCTGCTCAGATTTTTTCTTGAATACTTCATATGTTGCTCGCATTCGCTTGTAATGGTCGAACACCTCTTCTGTTAAGTACACAGGTGTTATTCTTTTCTTCACGATGAGATATATATTGCCCGTGTATCGGATGGCTACCCTCCGACACCACGCATCATATATCGCAAAAGACATTGGCAAGTCCCAAGTGAAGAACACCTACAGATGAAGTATTATGAAGACATCATAATTTATATGCTCATACTTGTTCCACCGCTATTGATGACCAAAAGGTTGAGGTGAAGTTATTGACCTTCCAACGCAGCCTAGTATATATCTCGTTGGGCTTGTGGGACATATTCTCATTTTCATCCTTCTTTCAAATATCCGCTCTTAAAAACTAAACTCATCTTTTTTGCCGCCACGGAAGAAGGGTGTAACGTATCATTTCGTCATTTAAGTTAGTATAGGAAAAATTCATCTATTTCTATATATTGGACGTAGATATTTTGTGGAGACTAACGTACAAGCCTTGCTCAGCAATGAGATAAATAAGAGGGTTTTCGCCATCCGCAGGGGCTGTCGGAGGTCTGAAAAAATCAGGGATCTCCTCATCGGTTGTGGTATCGATGACCGCAACCTGCTACTGGATGACCTCGCGAATGAATGACGATGTGGTGCTGGGGGCCGACGAGATGTAGAAGTGTGCTCGTCGCGAACTCCAGGAGAATGTGCGGGATGACCTGAAGGTGATGGTGTGGCGTGATGTGATGAAGACAGCCTGATACTATGGTCATGTGGGTATACATCTGCTGGAGGTGATGGTGTAGAGTGATGGGATGAGGATGGAATGAAACCAAGCTGAGGTGGGAGGGTATGAACCGGAGGAGATGGTGTGCCATGTGGATATGGATATGGATGATCGGGAGGCGATGAGGAGGTATAATGTGATGACGATGGTCCGGGGGCATAAGTTGGGTATGGACGAGTCACCTGTGACCATCCGTGGGTATAATGTAACGAGTAACGACCATCCGGATGGGTAGGTGTTGTCTGGTGCGATAGGGTGCCTCGTCCAGTGGTGCTAGTCTCCTCTGGATGTATATTAATGTCCTCCACGTCCTCATCCTCTAGATTACCACGCCCCCTACGTCTCGCTATATAAATGGTATATATATATCTATTGCATAAACAAATAATTCAGTTGAGTCATAATATAAACATTTAAAGAGATACATTTTATATAACGTAAACATCATATTTCAAGAAAGTTGATAGATCTATTGGACTAAAGACTCACACTAATCATTCAAACTTATTTTCGCTACCAATGTCTGATGACGATGTGAACTCATCATCTTATTCATCGTCCGCATTAGTCTCAAATTCATCGTTGTCAGACACAATTTCACTTGTCCGATCAATAGCCGCCGATGCAAAAGGATGAACATCTACTTCCACGATGTCCATATTCTCATTTTGATCCGCTTGAAATGCATTGTCCGAGATTGTCATTTCTGAACTAATCACATTGCTTTCATCTACGAACTTTGGTTGAAGTTTGCATATAGCTAACCAATCACTTCGTAACCCTCTTCCGATAGAAGGGTAAGGAAGATAATAAACTTAATGTGCTTGCATTGCCAATATGAAAGGCTCGTACCTATTGAAGCGACGGTTTTTATGAACTTCTACCAACCTCAGCTTACGAAGAAGTCGTGTACCATTTTGAGTAGGATCAAACCAATCACACTTAAACAACATTGTTCGAAGCGACCCATCATGGTAATCAATTCGAATAACGTCTCGAAGTACACCATAATAATCAGTATCATTCCCACCTTTGACGCATACACCACTGTTTTGGGTTGTTTTGTTCGTACCATATGAAAGTGTGTCAAACTTATATCCATTAATGAGGTATCCAAGATAACTCGTACATGAACGCATTGGTCCTTGAGAAATTTGACGAATCGCCTCTGGCACATCGTTTTGTTCAGCCTAATAGACGCAAATTTACAATATTATAATCAACCAAGAAAGGTAAAGGGACGTATGCGTATATAAACAATTACGTACATACCGCAAGAACCAGTCTGCAAATTGTTGCTCAAGTTTGATCTCAATAGCTTCATCGGTGATGTTTGGTTCTTCAAAACGACGATTGACTTGAAAATGCTACGACAAATGATATGAGATTATACACTGCATAGAAAAAATGTCAATCTAAAACGACACTGATTGTTAATACCTTATGAACGGAACGACTACCAGGCAATTTAGTAACACATATTGATGAGCTGCAACATACTCCTCCGACGCGAGGAACCGTTTCCTTGCTTTGCCTAGCGCTCGCCCCGGATGAAGGAAAATCGAGAATGCACCATTGTTAGCAACATTCGGCCCTACTCCACCAGCATCATTTCGTTGGATTCTTTCGTGCACAATACTAATATGATCCTCGAAGTAAAAGGAACAAAAAGAAGTTGATTCTTCAACTAAGTAAGCATTACATATCGACCCTTCAACTTTCGCCTTGTTTCTAACATTGTTTTTCAAATGCTTGAGATACCTATGTGATGAGAAGAAACATTGGGACATTATGTCTACAAATTAGGTAGCAATTACCAATATAACATAACTAAGATGTTACGTATTTCATACAGTAAATATAGATTGCATAAAAAATTTACCGTTCGAATGGATACATCCACCGGAACTGTACTGGTCCGGCGACATGTGCCTCATATGCCAAGTGTACGGGAAGATGCTCCATTGAGTCAAAAAAACTCGGTGGGAAAATTTGCTCCAACTTGCATAATATTTTGGGAATGTTAGAGTGCAACAGCTTGATTTGCGGCATATTAAGGTTCCTAGCAGTCAAGTCTCGGAAAAATAAACTTAACTCGCTAATTGCAATCCACACTTTTTCCTCTAGTAGCTCACGAAAGGCAATAGGAATCAACCTCTGCATGAACACATGACAGTCATGAATTTTCATCCCAAACATCCTCAATTTGTGCGAGTCGACACATCGACTAATATTTGAAGCATACCCATCAGGGAAGCGTAACTGTCTAATCCAATCACACAATACTTCTTTCTTACGTTTATCGAGTGTATAAGACACTTTGGGATATGAATTGGACGCAGGGTCATATTCGAGGAAAGGTCGGTTGCAAATATCTTTTACATCTAGTCTCGACTAGGCATTGTCCTTACTCTTCCCAGGGACACTCATAATTGTATTAAAAATGTTGTCGAAAACATTTTTTTCAATGTGCATGACATCCAAATTGTGCCTAATGAGATTCGTCTTCCAATATGGTAAGTCCCAAAATATGCTTCGTTTCCTCCACCCTGAATACTTGGCAATCTCTTTGTTCACATGAACAACTTCGATTTTAGTTACTTTCATCAGTCCCAAAGCTTCAATTTCAGCCAGAATTTCTTCCCCCGACTTTAATTTCGGTGGTCCTTTTTAACAAGTTGTATCGCGTTTGAATCCGTTCTTATCACTTCTTAAGCTGGACCCACGCGGTAGGAACCGATGATGACAATCAAACCAAGAGGTTTTTCCACCATGTTTTAATTGGAATGCATCTGTGTCATCCATACATTAAGGACAAGCTCTCCTTCCATGTGTGCTCCAACCAGACAACATACCATATGCAGGGTAGTCGCTAACAGTCCACATTAGTGCAGCTCGAAGTTGGAAGTTGGTCTTGGTGGAAATGTCATAGGTAAGTACCCCATCATGCCACAAATCTTGCAACTCTTTTATCAAAGGTTGTAGGAAGACGTCAATATGATTTGAAGGATTTGTCGGCCCCATGCGATGATGATTAAAAACATGAACTCCTTCTTCATGCACATTGAGGGGGGTAGGTTGTAAGGAGTGAGAATTACAGGCCACGATGAGTATTGTTTTTCGGATTGGCCAAATGGTTGGAAACCATCCGTACACAAACCTAAACGAACATTACGAATTTCGGCGCTGAATTCGACGTGCACATCATTGAAATGTTTCCATGCAGTAGAATCGGAACAATGTTGCATGACGATGCCATCTGAAACATGTTCCCCATGCCAACGCATATGTCTCGCAGTCGCTGATAAGCTATATTTGTTAAGCTGCGTTTGGTTTGTAGCTTATTTTAAAAATAATCTAGATGATAAGCTCCCAATTAAAACGCTACTCTCAGTAGCGTTTGAACAGAAAACCCGTCGTTTGGATTTTTTCTCCCCATTATACCCTTATTTCTACGGTTGCAAATTAGTAAAAACAAAATACGCAAATACTTAAACCGAATATTAATACCTGCGATTATACCCGAGATAGAGTTAACAAATGCGAAATCAAGCATTTTAAACTCTTCTAGGCTACACCAACAATTATATAATACGTTATTAAAACCTATTGAATTTAAAATTAACATATAGCTTAATATTGATAATAAAAAATAGTAATTAATAATTAACTAAATATTATAAAACAAAGAATTTCACTAAAATTAAAAATCATTACACATTAATTTCTTAATTATAGATAATCTTGTTAGATATTTATTACATATTAAATAAGTTTTAACAACGTGGAGTATAAAAATATTTTTAGATGTTATAAAAATATTTTTTAATGTAGTGTTCGAGTGGTGGGCTATCTTACATATTTAAAATTTTTTTTTACTAATCTACTATTTTTTAAGTTAGAGAGATACTTCTATAGAAATGAAAAATATTCGCAATAATATTGCTTCTCAGTTATGGATGATGCGTTAGGTATATGTATAGTTATCCAAGTCGTTTATTGTATTTTATTTACATGTATTTATTTTTTACGAATTCTTATAAATTAATATAGAGCTATTTTCATGTAAATATTTATGCACATAGTTTAGTTTTCTAAATAATATAAATTATTTTATGGTATTAATTTATATTTTGTAAATAAAATACATTAATTATATGATTATATAATTAATATATTTAATTGTGTCATAAGTCCTTTATTGTCATTTTGCATTTATCAGCTAATCAATCAGCTATCATTCCAAACAGTTTTTACTTGATCAGCTAGATTATGAGCTTTCCGCTTATCGTCAATTGTGAGATTATCATTATCACTTATCAAATTTAGTTTATCAATTATCACTAGATTATCAATAGCCTTACCAAACAGAGCCTGAATCTCCCGTTGCGTACGTTCCATTTCTCTAATGATTCTATCGAACTCCCGCATGCTTGTTGTAGACCTTGCGATACTGCTCTTCTCCAATGGAAATCTTGCTACGTTGAAGTCTCCCACTATTACCTCCACTTTGAAGTCTCCACTATTACCTCCACTTTGATATCATTAATTGCCGTATAGCCTCTACCTCTCTTTCCACTATTACCTCCAACAGAGCCTCTGGGTGATCCCCAACTTGTGTATTGTGTGACAATTGCCACAACTCCTACAAAAACATTGCAACATAAGTTCGGATAATAAATAGGTAGCTAAACAAGTAGAAAATAAAATGCTTTGTACTAAACTCTTCTCATTTGAGATCAATACTAGTGATCTCCTCCAAACACGCATGCCCTTCCTCTATATTTCTCCAAATTGGTGTGGCCTTTGTCAAGGAGATAATGAAACTGTGGATCACCTCTTCACTCAATGCAGGTTTGCAAGACAGTTGTGGAGTGAGCTTCTAAGTATGTTTGGTGAAAACAACATAGTGAGGTGTCATGGGATCTTCTGTTTCAAAGAAGAGATTTGTACAATGGTTCTAAAATTTTTAAAGTGGCTTGGAATGTTGCAGTTGGTGCAGTTCTTTGGCATATTTGGAGGGAAAGGAACCAACATATTTTTGAAAACAAATGTCGAAGAGCAGAGGAAATGGCTAAAGATGGCGCAATTCTTTGGCTAACAGCGACGAACAATTTGTTTGGTTTCACAAGTGATGATTGGAGAAGAAATTGGAGGACTATCGTCGGGGATTAATTAAAAGGATGTCTTTCTTGTTGTCTTTCTAGTTGTCTTGCACGTTTAGAGTACATGGATGATATTTGGTCTATCATGTTTGTATTTTTTTTTCCTTTTCTCTTTTATTTATTTGTCTTTCTTGTTGTCTGTTACTTTTATATCTGTAATTTCTCGTTACAAATATAAAAGTTTTTTCTCATAAAAAAAAAAAAATATATATATATATATTCTTCTCATTTGATGTAGAATTTAATTGACATGTCACAACGGAATGAGTCTTTCGATGCTCAAGATTTTTGCGAGGTAATACATGTTGTTGGACAAATCCAACAATTGAAGATCTCGTAGGTTTTCCAATGATAATTCTGCCTTCGAGACGGTTGTAAGACAAGTTGAGCACCACTAGCGACTTGAAATCTCCTATTAATTCTGGTCTCTCCCTTAAAAATTGTTGCTTGAGAAGTCCTCTGCATTGAGAATGTATAGAATATGAAGCAAAATTATAACCCAGTTCCTGCCCTTTGTTTTGAAGCACTAGTGAGTAGGCATAGTACACGTTAATATCAAAATGAGATAGGAAAGTTTGATAATCATCAGCATCTTCATTGGGTGTCGTCAACGCCCTCGAAGGCTGAAAGTAATTTATTAGCTTTTGGTGTTTCAAGTCCAAGATTGGGAAGTTTAAAAAGTGAAGTGGAACTCCTACCTTCCAGCATATTAATTACCACACAAACTAATGCAGATGTTTTTTTTTTTTTTTTGATGCGAAAAGAGACTCGGCTCCATTTTAATTATAAATAAAAACGTATATACATAGTACAACACTAGAGAACCGTCTATAGATAAAAAACACAAAAGTATGGAAATCTAGACTAGGTTGTGTGTACTTACCTGACCTTGCCGCCTGTTTGGCAAAGATGTGTGCCGCCCATTAAGAGAACATGTCACCTCCATTTTACACGCAAGCACTCCTCTATTTACATTATCTCTCCCTTTCCTTACCGAAGAAGATCTCTCCATCTTGTTGTTGAAGATATCCATCCCCACTTGGAAGCTCTGCTTGTGGCTCTGATCCATGAGGTAGCCTTGTAGGTTACGATTTCCCATATCTCCTCTTTCGTTCTCTCCTTGGCATGAAAGATTCTTTTGTTCAATGGTGTTGATTTTCTTTTGGTAAACTAATGCAGATGTTAGATGTCATTCATAGACAGAACAAGCGCAGAGAGAGATGACATACTTAAATTCATTTTGTTCAAGTCCATCTCTCTCAAACTAGACATGTGATTAGTATTGATGTTGGTGAGAGTTGGCTCACCGATCCTTTGAGATTCTCAAAGTCTCAAGTCAAGCACGAATTGGGTCTTCAAGAAAACAGGTTGGAAACTTCATGTGAGGCCCATTTGTGTGGCCACTCTTGAGTCAAGCATAAAGATGGATGATGGGACTTGCCTCAACAAATGTTCTATCTCCCTAATTTAAAGGTCCTTGACTTGTCAGATAATCCTCATCTCACAGGTTCCCTTCCAAAGTTTCCTTCAGCTAGTGCCCTCCAACAATTGTTTCTTACTGACACAATATTTTTTGGAAAGTTGGCAATTGCGGTTTCTTCGGACCACTTACTCATTCTTTCGTGAATTTTGGGCAACTCTCATTCTTGTACTTTAATGAGAATAATTTTCACCACTAAACTACTTCACTATGAAGTTTCAATTATCCGATATGAGACTATTATTTCGGTTCACACATCTCAATAGCCTTCTTTACAAGAGATGTATCTTGATCAAAATAAATTCATTGGAATCCTTGAGGATGAGGAGTTTCCTAACTCATTTTCATCACCATTGCTAACACTTGATTTGTCCCATAATTTGTTGGAAGGGAACATTCCGAATTTCATTTCTAAACTTACAAGCCTCGAATATCTCTACCTCAGCTCTAACAATTTCCATGGCACGCATATTTGTAAGTCTCAAAAACCTTACAACGATCGATCTTTCTAGTAACATCATGCTTTCAATCAATGCAAGTGATATTGCCATCAATATTCCCAACTTGTCTTTTTCCAATTTCCCTTCTTGCAACTTATCTGAGTTCCCAAGATTCTTGAGATATCAACCAAATTCATATGACTTATTAGACTTGTCCAACAATCAACTGCAAGGGGGGAATGCCTGCGTGGATATGGAACAAGGTTAGGACTCTTTATCTTTCCCATAACTCACTAGTTGGTTTTGAAGACCCTATCTCACATTACTTTTCGAGTAGCTTTGAAGGTTCACTTCCAATCTTTCCAAAAAGATCTAAGTTGGAGTTACATTGATCTCTCCCATAACCAGATAAGTGGGGAAATACCCCATGTTTGTTCAATAGAACAATGGTTAAGGTGACTAAGTTAACGCATTTAGAGAGGCCACTCGTTGATCTTAGCAAAAACAAACTTCAGGGAATAATTCCTGACAATTTTGACACAGATTGTAGGCTACTAGGACTCAATTTAAATGGAAATCAGTTGGAAGGGCAACTACCTAGATCGTTAGCCAACTGCCTCTACTTGACCGTTTTGGATCTTGAAAACAACCAAATAGATGATTCTTTTACCTTTTGGTTGGAACATATATCTTGGAAGCTTGCAGGTTCTTATGTTGCAATCCAATAAGTTTCATGGTCATGTTAGGCGCCATCGCATTGCCAATTCTCTTTTGAATCATTGCACATCATAAGTCTCTCGGCCAACAGTTTCAAAGGTCATTTGCTGTTGAAATACTTTCCATCTTTATATTTGAAGGGTATGTATGAAAATGATGACCATCAAACATCACACTCCGCCATGCCCAATATATTTTACACATTTCTAATGTTTCCAAACAAAGGGCAAGCATTGGAATATTCGAGTGTACAAATACCGGTACTCAATGCGATTGACCTCTCAAACAATTTATTTGATGGAGAGATCCCAACATCAATTGGGGATTACAAGTCGCTAATGTCACTCAATTTGTCTCACAACAGTCTTGTTGACAAAATTCCTTCTTCTCTAGCGAACCTAACACAGCTTGAATCGCTAGACCTTTCGAACAATGATCTCGTGGGGGAGATCCCTTCAGAACTAACAAGCTTGACGTTTCTTTCGGTGCTTAATGTGTCTCAGAACCATCTAATTGGAATGATACCAAGTGGGCGTCAATTTGACAACTTCCCAATCAGCTCGTTTGAAGGAAACTCAAGGCTTTATGGTTTTCAACTACAAATTGACTGCAATCTAATAAGAGCGGCAATATGGCACCACCAACTGATCATGCGAACCAATCTAATGGTACTAATTTTGATTGGATATTTGCAGTGGCAAGATATTGATCAGGCCTTATAGTTGGCGTGGTGATCGAACATTTCCTGTTGTGGAGGAACAAATAGAAGTTCATGAACACCATCAGGTTTTTCAGTTGAGAATGACATTTTCCTTTCAGTAACTATTAGGATTTAGGTGCACAAGTTCCAAGATGCTGTCGTCGCATGATGTCAAAAGCGTTGCAATGCTCGGTATCTGCAGGTCACTCAACAAGGAAGAATGAAGAGAGACTAAACTGGTCAAATGGGAGACCTCAATTGGGACTTGGCCAGAAAAAGTAGAGCCAGAGAGGTTGATATGTGTGTGAGAGTGAAGATGGAACAAAAGCAGTGGGAAAGTAACACCATCTTCAATAATTTTCTATAAGATGACTTGACTCAATAAATGGGTATGACTTTTTGTTATCACTTATTATTCAGAAAGACTTCCTTGTAGGAATTGCACTAACAAGATGCACCTTTAATAATTTTGGTGAATACAAAAGTGAGCACCATTGTATGAGCTCCTTTAATAGTAAATCAAACCAAATAACACAGTAAAGGCAACCTACGTGAACGATTGATTGCCTATCCAGTGCATGCCTCTTCACAAAGGACTAGATATTATATCTCAATAAATCAGACATTGATATGATTAATGTACCCATAAAAGTAAATAATGCAAAACAGTAAACGAAAATGAATGTGACAAACCACAACACCAAGATCTTGTTTACACAGTTCGGACCTTCCATCTTACTCATAATAATTCATGCCTCTGTGATCAGACCTCAGCTCTGCCACGATCCTTCCAAATCTAGCTTCTCTATATCTAAATATGCAACTCATTCAAGTTTATGGTCATTGAGGCTCTTGGGATGGTGTAGTCACCAGTAATATTGATGGCTATACATGTGAATAGATTGATGTTGGTGAGAGTTGGCTCACTGATTCTTAGATTCAATTAGTTCACTGTCCAATCTTCATCACAGATAATTGGCACGAATTGTAGTGTCCAATATTTCATGGAAGAAACGTATATGACGTTGTTGACTCTCAAGTCAAGCAATAGGTAGGAAATTAACTTCATGTGTGGACTCTAGAGTCAAGCATTTAAATGGATGATGGGACTTCCCAACCAATAACGTTCAAAACCAGGAATTCCAATGAACTTAATTATGGATCATTTGTTTTCCCTATATAACAATCAATCTCTCCTCATCAAATTATGAAACCAACAATTCTACTGCACGTTCTCTCAATTGCATATACATTATGGCATTTCCTCACAATCACCCATCCTGGTTTTGTTTCTTTTTATTGGTCTTAGTTTCATTTCCCCAACTTGCCTATTCTGTTTCTTTAGTTAATAGAGCCGCCATTCATCACAATATATCATCTACGTCACCATGCCGCCCTGATCAAAGCTTAGCTTTGCTGCAATTCAAATCTAGTTCCTCTATTGAATATGATGTCTCAAAATTATGGTCTTGGAAGGCCAACACAGATTGTTGCACTTCATGGGAGGGAGTCAGCTGCGACCATTTCGGATACGTGATTGGGCTTGATGCGAGCGAAAGCGGGCTTGTCGGTAATATCGACTCTAATAACTCTCTCTTCAATCTTCATCACCTTCAAAATGTAAACCTCGCTAACAACGACATTATTGACTTTCCTCAACAAATGTTCCATCTCCCTAATTTAAAGGTCCTCGACTTGTCTTATAATTCTCATCTCACAGGTTCCCTTCCAGAGTTTCCTCCAGGGACTGCCCTCCAACAATTGTTTCTTGCTTACACAAACTATACTGGACATATACCTCACTCTATTGGAAATCTCAAGCAACTATCTAAATTTACAGTTGGTAATTGTAGTTTTTCCGGACCACTCCCTGATTCTTTTGGGAATTTGGGGAAACTGACACTCTTGGAGCTCAGTAGAAATAATTTTGAAGGTGAAATCCCTTTTTCATTTTCCAAACTTTCGCATCTGAAAGTGCTGGAGATGTCATCTAATAGATTTGTTGGTCCTCTTCCATCAATAAAGGCTTCTTGCAAGACCATAGCAAGAATAGACCTTTCCTCCAATAAATTCAGCGGTCCAATCCCTTCATTTTATGCAAATAACGGTCTTCCCAATTTAACCTATCTTGACCTATCAAACAATCAACTCAATGGGACAATTCCACCTTCTCTCTTCACATTGCCTTCTTTACAAGAGATGTATCTTGATCAAAACAAATTCATTGGAATCCTTGACGATGAGGCGTTTCCTAACACAATTTCATCACCGTTGACAACGCTTGATTTGTCCTATAATTTGTTGGAAGAAAACATTCCAAAATTCATCTCAAAATTTACAAGCCTCGAATATCTCGACCTTAGCTCAAACAATTTTCATGGTGCGGTTGATCCACGCATGTTCACAAGTCTCAAAAACCTCTCGGTGATCCATCTTTCAGACAACATCATGCTTTTAATCGACACAAGCGACCTTGTCATCACTATTCCTAGCTTGTCCGAGTTCGCTGCCTCTTCTTGCAACTTATCTCATGGTCCCAAGATTCTTAAGATATCAACCACAATTAAACTCCTTAAACTTGTCCGACAATCAAATACAAGGGAAAATGCCTGATTGGTTATGGACCAACCTCGAGAATGTTGATCTTTCCAATAACTCACTAGTTGGTTTTGAAGACTCTTTCTCAAACCACTCTTCGAGTAGCTTGCAAATTCTTGATCTTTCAAGCAATAACTTTGAAGGTTCACTTCCAAACTTTCCAAGTAGCTTGGAGATTCTTGATCTTTCAAGCAATCACTTTGAAGGTTCCCTTCCAATCTTTCCAAGTAGCTTGGAAACTCTTGATCTTTCAAGCAATAACTTTGAAGGTTCACTTCCAAACTTTCCAGAAGGCATGGACTTCATTTCTTTGTCAAAAAACAAATTCACTGGAGCTATTCCTTTAACAATTTGTAACTCAAGTTGGAGACGCATTGATCTTTCCCATAACCAAATAAGTGGGGAAATACCCTCTTGTTTGTTCAACGGCATAATGGATCGGTATCCCATTTCAGTTGTTGATCTTAGCAAAAACAAACTTCAGGGAATGATTCCTGATACTTTTGGTTCTGAATGTTTGCTCGAAGGACTCAATTTAAATGGAAACCAGTTGGAAGGGCCACTACCAAGATCGCTAGTCAACTGCCGCGGCTTAAGCGTTTTGGATCTTGGAAACAACCAAATAGATGATACATTTCCCTTTTGGTTGGAACATCTTGAAAGCTTGCAGGTTCTTATGTTGCAATCCAATAAGTTTCATGGTCTCATTAGGCGTCGTCACGTCGCCAATTCCTCTTTTGAATCATTGCACATCATAAGTCTCTCGGCCAACAGTTTCACGGGTCATTTGCCGTTGGAATACTTTCCATCTTTATATTTGAAGGGTATGTATGAAAATGACGACCATCAAACATCACACTCCGCCATGCCCAATATATTTTACACATTTCTAATGTTTCCAAACAAAGGGCAAGCATTGGAATATTCGAGTGTACAAATACCGGTACTCAATGCGATTGACCTCTCAAGCAATTTATTTGATGGAGAGATCCCAACATCCATTGGGGATTACAAGTCGCTAATGTCACTCAATTTGTCTCACAATAGTCTTGTTGGCAAAATTCCTTATTCTCTAGCGAACCTAAGACAGCTTGAATCGCTAGACCTTTCGAACAATGATCTCGTGGGGAGATCCCTTCATAATTAACAAGCTTGACGTTTCTTTCGGTGCTTAACGTCTCTCGGAACCATCTCATCGGAATGATACCAAGTGGGCGTCAATTTGACACCTTCCCAAGCAGCTCATTTGAAGGGAACTCAAGGCTTTGTGGCATTCAACTACAGATAGACTGCAATCCGAATAAGAGCGGCTATCGACACGCCATCTCGATCATGCGAACCAATCTAATGGTACTAATTTTGATTGGATATTTGCGATGGCGGGATATGGATCAGGGCTTGTAGTTGGCGTGGTGATCGAACATTTCGTTTTGTGGAGGAACAAATATTACCTCGAGAAGTTCATGAACACAATCAGGTTTTTCCAAGGGAAAAGACCCCTAAGAGTTCGATCTTTAAGGAGGAGGAGGAATTGAAAATATCTATGTAATTGTATGTTGTTTATTTTGCAATTGTTTTGGTTTAGCTTGTAACTAAAAACTAAATAAATGATAGCTACATAATTACCGATGCTATCACATGTTCTTTAAAATTGCAAAGTGTAGTTGTTAGTTATGAAACTGGTTTCACTAGAACAATTTTAGCTTTTAGTAGCAGTTAATTAATAGCGGTTTTAATAAACCTCTATATTATGTAATATAGGCATAATAATAGCGGATAGAATGTCATTAAAGAACATCGTTTTGCTAATTCATTACTTCTATATTATGTAATATAACCAAAATGAACTTTCTGAAAACTCAATTTGATGACTTATAAAAAGTTTCCATTGTCTTAAGGGAGAGCTCAATCTATTTTTGTTCCTTACTTTAAGTGTGAGAAAAATTTTCATTATCAATTGGCGACACACTAAAACACATTAGGAAACATTCTGGTAGATTCAAATTGCTACAATTAAGGATAATTTGCTTATTCTGATATATTCAAATGGTTTCAGGAATCAATTAATATCTTGGATTGCACAGTACATGGTTATGGTTTGCGAGCTTTATTGCATTGTTGGGTGCATTGGTGTGGCTATTTGAATGCTTAAACTTCCTTTTTCAATAAGTTCAATTGCAGAACAATGTGTATTTTTTTTGTTGTTTCTCAAAAGAAAACAGTGTTCTTGATTGTACAGGCAAACTCGCAATGCTTATATTTGGCTGCAGCTCTTGAGGAAACAACTTCTTGTTGCTTATGAATTCTTCATTACCATTTTATTCTTTGCATAAAAGAAGAGTTTCTTGATATGGGCAGTGAAGCAGTGGTGTATCAAATCTTGAAATGACTTCTGTACCTTCATAACATTGGTTTTGCAGTGAATTGCTGAGAGATATTGTATGTTTTTTTTTTTGGCTATGTTGGGATCATAATGTTATAGGTGTTTTCTTTGCCTAGTTTTTGTTGTTTTGGATGTTCATTTTTTGGACTAGTTTTTGTTATTTTGATTCATGCCTAAAGAACTCACAACCTTGGGCGAAGATGGGACGATGAAAAAATTATGAAATAGTTCATTTTGGGATTGGATGTTGGTTTAAGATCGGAAAGGTCGAAGCACCAAAATGTATTAGATTTTTTTTTTGGTCGAAACCCTGAATTGTATTAGATATTGATGTGTATAATAGTTAACTGTAATTTTTTTATTCCAGAAATTTAAATTTTAGACAATTGTTGGCTGCTATAATAAGGGCTGCCAATATATATATATATATATATATTTTAAAATATCAAATCATTTGATAGAGATTTAAAACCTTCATAAAAAAGTAAATATCTTTTATAGGGGTTTCAAACCCCTATAAAATTTGTAAAATTCATACGGGTTCAGAACCGTCATTTTACCATTTGGGATAAGATAATAATTTAAAAGATAACATTTTTTACAGAGGTCAAAAACTTATATCATCTTTTTATAGAGGTTTAAAACCTCTATGAAAAGGCAAATATATTCTAGTGTTTTTGCGAAATGGCATATGATTTAAATACTTTTCAAAAAGTTGATTACTATGTTATGTTTTGATTTTGATATAACATGTTTTTGAGCATTGATGTAATCTTTTAGTTCCATTCATACTATATCACTATTATCAAAAGACAAGCAACAAAGACCATAGAATTAAGCAGGTGACAACCATTAATTCTAAGAGAATTTACCATTGTGTAGCAAATGTATTTACCAAAAAAAAATGTTAAAAAAAAACATTTCCTTAACGTAATACCTTTTTTTATAGTAACAATTTATTGAATTAGTTTATACTTTACTTCTTTTGTGCAATTTACAAGTAATGCCTCCACTATTAAGCTCAACTTTGTTGAAATTGATGGCTGCTTTAAGGCAGTATCAAAGAAGATTTTAATTAGCATGAACAAAAATGATATTTCTTGTACTATACCTCCATTATTGATACAAATTAAACATTTAACATTAAACAGAATGTCTATGTGGGCACAAACAATAACTTAGTAACTATGAGTGCTTGTGAGACATATATAAGTTTCTGAATGAAAATGTGTTGTTCACACAAAATGTAAAAATGTATCTATAGGCACAAACGGTAACTTAGTATCTATGAGTGTTGTGAGCACATATATAAGTTTCATGAAAATGTAATCGGTTCACATAAAATATCTTTATGGGCACAGACAATAACTTAGTATACATGAGTAATGTGGGCATAGATATAAGTTTATGTTCTTGCACGCTGAATACAACAAGTAAAAACAGTTTTTGCAGTGAAGCAAATAATGCACATAAATTGTTTACGCAGGGTCATGCCCATGTGTAAAGTTTCATGATCCGATTAGGCGTCGTCACATCGCCAATTCCTCTTTTGAACCATTGCACATCATAAATCTCTCGGCCAACAGTTTCACGGGTCATTTGCCGTTGGAATACTTTCCATCTTTATATTTGAAGGGTATGTATGAAATTGATCACCATCAAACATCACACACTGCTATGCCTCATGTATTTTACACATTTCTAATGTTTCCAAACAAAGGGCAAGCATTGGAATATGCGAGTATCCAAATACTGGAACTCAATGCGATTGATCTCTCAAACAATCTATTTGATGGAGAGATTTCAACATCCATTGGGGATTACAAGTCGCTAATGTCACTCAATTTGTCTCACAACAGTCTTGTTGGCAAAATTCCTTCTTCTCTAACGAACCTAAGACAGCTTGAATCGCTAGACCTTTCGAACAATGATCTCGTGGGGGAGATCCCTTCAGAACTAACAAGCTTGACGTTTCTTTCGGTGCTTAATGTCTCTCGGAACCATCTCATCGAATGATACCAAGTGGGCGTCAATTTGACACCTTCCCAAGCAACTCATTTGAAGGGAACTCAAGGCTTTGTGGCATTCAACTACAGATAGACTGCAATCCGAATAAGAGCGGCAATGTGACACCGCCATCTGATCATGCGAACCAATCTAATGGTACTAATTTTGGTTGGATATTTGCAGTGGAAGGATATGGATCAGGGCTTGTAGTTGGCGTGGTGATTCGTTTTGTGGAGGAACAGATATTACCTCGAGAAGTTCATGAACACCATTAGATTTTTTCAAGACCCCTAAGAGTTCGATCTTTGAGGAGGAGGAGGAATTGAAAATATCTATAATTGTGTGTTGTTTATTTTGCACTTGTTTTGTCCTAGCTTGTAACTAAAAACTATTGAGATGCAACTATATAAATGACAGCTACATAATTATTGATGCCATCACATGTTCTTTAAAATAGCAAAGTTGGAGCTGTTAGTTATGAAATTGGTTTTTGCGAAATGGCCTATGATTTAAATACTTTTCAAAAAGTTGATTACTATGTTATGTTTTGATTTTGATATAACATATGTTTTTTAGCATTGATGTTATCTTTTAGTTCCATCCATACTACATCACTATTATCAAAAGACAAGCAACAAAGACATAAGAATTAGGCAAGTGACAGCCATGAATTCTAAGTGAATCTACACCATTGTATAGCAAATGTATGTATCAAAAAAATGTTTTAAAGAAAAAAGACATTTCCGTAACGTAATACCCTTTTATAGTAACAATTTATTGAATCAATTTATACTTTACTTCTTTTGTGCAATTTACAAGTAATGCCTCCACTATTAAGCTCAACTTTGGTGAATAAATGAAGGATGTTTTAAAGTTTCAACGGAGATTTTAATTAGCATGAACACATGGTGTTTCTTGTATTATACCTCCATCATTGACAGAACTTTCCAACCAAATTGAATGTTTCATTCATCTTTGCATTTACAATCCCGTTTGGATGAAAATCCGCGAAGAAAGCCAAAATGTCCTGCTTTAATAGTGATCACTTTCATACTCAACCCAAAATAAAGAAGAAAGTTATTTGCATCATTTGTTCTTTAATAGTAAATCAAACCAAAAAACACAGCAAAGGCAACTTAAATAAATGTTACCAACGCATATATTTTGTGTCGTAAAAAAATGGGGCGACATCACTTTTACCAACACAAGTGGCAATACTTTATGATGCGTAGGTAAATTTTTTAAGACACTAATTAATATCGTTAAATGAATAAATTAATGTCGCTAAACACACAATATTTTATAGTGGTGGATACGTACGTACTACATAACATTTATCCTTTTCATTTTCATAATTCAAAATTAAAGCATGAACATATATATGTACACATGTGCCAATGTTATGTGTTAGCACATTTAAATCAATTGAAATATTGTACAAAAACAACTTATAAGAGTGGCTACCAACCATCCATGACAGTGATATATAGAGTAAAGCCAAAATAAATGGCAGTAATATTGAAGTGTAGTTGGGGACCCCTCCGTTTTGAAGACAAATCGAACATCTGGAATGCATTTTTTTTTTTTTTTGATAAGAATGAAATCAACTTTTTTTTCCACCTACCATACTCAAACTTTAACTCTCTTTCAATAATAACTGCATAATACCGAATCCATTAAGTCACCACTTAGTTGAAATGCATTATAAGTATTTCACACAAACACACAAATTAATAAGCTTTAAAACAAGCTATCTCTGTTATTGATATAGTATTAAAATTACGTACGTTAAAAGCCTTGTAGTAGTAATCTAGAGATCGAAAAAAAAAATACTTGGGTGAAAAAACAACTTTAAACGTGTTCTTTTTAAGTGAGAAATTAATGTGTTTTTTTTATAGGAATTAGACTTTATTTATTATAGCCCAAAAAATAATATATTCACCCCAAAAAAAGCCGAAAAAAAAAAAAAAAAAGAGAGAGAGAGAGAGAGCTTGTTTGTTGCTTATCCTAGCTAACAAATTTGAAAACCGTGATCTTCTACTCTATATATTTAGGCATGAATGAGGTGAGAAATTAATATATTTTTTTCTTTTTATATAAAGAGCGTTTTTTTTTTACGAGAAAGAAATAATTTTCCCCGACTAGCAGGGCTCGAACCATGACCTCTTACTTTCAAACCCCGTCCTAAACTATTGAGTCATCCAATTGGTTGGTATATAAAAACAGCTATATAATTTGTTTTAATTCACTACTATTTTTGTTCCTCATCTTAGCCAACAAAATTTGATGATCATGATCCTCTACTCTATGTATTTAGGCATGCATCTCTTCATGATATATATGGTCATTTTCGAAGTGGACTGAGCAAGGTTAATGGTGATTCATGAGGGGCTTATGTAGCTTTCATGGCTACTATATATATATAGTACTATCATAATCTATTCTTGCTGCCTAATGTTTTGGTGGGGAGTCATTTTCAATTTGATTAATCAAGGAAAAGCAACAAACAAGTCTTAATTAATTGAAGCGTGCGCTGAATATATACTAATTAATTGCGCATATAATCCACATTTGAGATATGCAACACTAAATTCAAATTATGTATGAACTAATTCAAACAAATTGGATTAATTGGATCGAACTGGATCCATGGATTTGAGGACTTCTTATACACCTCTAATTCTAGTGGTGTTTTTAATGATTTTGATTAGGACTATATAGTGGCACCCGACACGCGTGCACCCCATTCACCTACTAATTAATAAGATATGAAGGGATCGATATCGTGCCAAAGCATCTGTACTTAGATGAATGAAACATCACTTGCAAAAAAAACACTTGTACGCTTACGCCTCAAAAGCACCTCTCAAAAGCCGTTTTAAAACCATTTTCGACATAAAAAACAGGTATGACCCTTTTTTTCTTTTTTCTTTTTTCTTTTTTGCTTTGCCTTATTACTTTCGATTATAGGATTCCTTAGTGTTTGTTGGTTCAATTTGTGAGTCTGTCTTTATGTTATTTGTTGTTATAATGATTTTTTTCTTAAATTGGGCCATAAGAGATATAAGGTTTCGAAAATGCTAGAATGACACATTTATCATATTGGGTGCGGGTTTCACGTAAAAATGATATGTAGCATGCTGCCCACATTTATGAGAGTTGTCGTGCGCACTTCAACATGCACACCACATGTGTTATGCACCAAAACACTCATTTTTATGTGAATCTCGCATGCTACTCGTAAGGTACCACTTGGGGTGTGAGATGAAGGTTTTGTGGGTTTAATATTGGGCCTGATGAGTGGGCTAAGCAGGTGCCCACTTTATTTTTTATTGGGCCTCAAAACCCAATTAAGCCCGTTTAAGTTTTGTCTACAAAACCCTAGTTTTCATTTTCCTATAAAACGCACACAGAGAGAGAGAGACGACGAGAGAGAGAGAGAGAGAAGCCGCGAAAATGCAGATCTTCGTGAAAACCCTAACTGGGAAGACGATAACCCTAGAAGTCGAATCCAGCGACACCATCGACAATGTCAAGGCCAAGATCCAGGACAAGGAAGGTACCAATCCTCCAAAACCCTAACCCTAATCGATTCTGCTCTTTTGGGGGGTTTTAATGGTGTCCTCTTTGTTTGATTTGGTGGATGTGTGTTTTAGGGATTCCGCCTGACCAGCAGAGGCTGATCTTCGCCGGGAAGCAGCTCGAAGACGGCCGTACTCTCGCGGATTACAACATCCAGAAAGGTTCGATTTTTTTTTAGGTTTCGATTGATTTCATGATAGTTCTGTTTGGTGTTTTAGGGTTTTGATTCGTGAATGTTGTTGTGATTTGTGTAGAGTCGACTCTGCATCTTGTGTTGAGGCTCCGCGGTGGGATTATCGAGCCTTCGTTGATGGCGTTGGCGAGGAAGTACAACCAGGAGAAGATGATCTGTCGCAAGTGAGTTTTTGATTTGGTTTTGGTGTTGTTCGATGCCTTGTTTTCGGTTTTTTGTGTGTTTGGATTGGTAAAGTTGCTTCTTTTATTATGGTTATCAAATTGCTAGTGTGTGTGACTCTTTGCGTGTGTGTGTGTGTGTGTATGAAATTGTGGCTTAGCTTAATCTTGGCCATGACATAAAATGAGGCAAAAATTGTTGGTGTGTTGGAAGGCGGATTTGAACAAAGTGAATTCTCATGGGCTGTCAACTATGTTTGAGAAAGTTTAATTAATTGCTATGACACAAAATTATTGAACGCGGAAACTACTTGAACTTTTGAATTGTAAGGTAAATCACCCACATTTTTCCTGCATTGGCAATTAACTCAAAAACCTTGTGTCGTCTCAAGTGTGGTGTTTTTATGTTACCGCCATTTCTTCTGAATTTTCTGAGAAGAGAAGTTTGTTAGTAGAATGAAAATCTGATCAAAACCATACTTATCATCATTCCTCCAGACTGAAAAAAATATATACTGAAATGTTCAGCCATTGTTGAACACTGATAGCCTTAGCAAATTATTACTCTGAAGAAATTTGACGAGGTAGTGATAGACCAAAGTTAACTTGGATTGCATTAATTAGAAAGAATTTGAATGGTTTGGAAAGCTCACCATCAATTGCACTTAATGAAAGAGCTTGATTCATGTAGCCAACAACAACAACATAGCCTCAGTCCCAAATTAACTGGGGTCGTCTAAATTTTTTTCACACCCAGTCCGCGTTGTGAAACACACTCTTGCTCATTTCTCACTACGCTCGGGCTCCGATGCAGCGTGTACCTAGGTGGGAACGCCTCAACGTTTATATATGTTTGATCCATTTCATGAAAAATGACAAAGGTTTTACGTTGGCTGTCAACCTATCGCAACCCTCCTCCATTTTTCAAGAATAGAAAATGTGCTTAGGGCCTCTCTTACTGCTTTTCGAGTATGAAAAGTGAGTTTGAGACCTCCTTACCTATTTTTCGGTATGAAATAATAGGTGTCAGAGTTTTCTTTTATTCGGACTTGGGACCGGCTATGTAGCGCACATAGTGTACAACATAGGTGGAGTTAGCTTGATTCATGTAGCCAACCTCAATAAATTTGGAACTTAGGCTATGTTGTTGTTGTGCACTTTATACCTTGGTCGCAGATTGTCACTTTGTTTTTCACTTGTTACTGACGTTTTGCTTGAGTATTCAAATATTATCATAATATCATCATTTGTTCAATATATACTACGTGTATTCTGTTCATTGCATATAAGTTTGGTCTCAACATGACACATTTTGTTGTGGCAGATGCTATGCAAGGCTGCATCCTCGCGCCGTTAACTGCAGGAAGAAGAAATGTGGGCACAGCAACCAGGTAGGATACTGTTACTGTTTTGGATCTCACCCCTTGTTTTTTTTTCTCGTGATTTTAAATTTTGATTGTTTTGCATTTTGTATTGCAGTTGAGGCCCAAGAAGAAGATCAAGTAGATGCAATATCCTCTTAAAATCAATGCAGTGCTCTATCTCTGTTACTTGAATTCAAAAAACTTTCTAGTTTAGAACTTCTATTTCAATTTTTCTTCTGATGTACTTGCTTTAAGAGCTGGTGTTTTGTCCTCCAAACTTTTTTTTTGAGTGCTTTATAGTTTATATGTTCCAAATACCTTGCTTCAGTTTATTTTATATGGTGACACCGTGACAGCTGATTTTTTTCCCTGTTATGGACATTTCAGTATCTAAAGTTAGCTAAATTTTGCCGGTTTTCCACCAATATGAAAGATCATGTAGCTAAGTTTCATTGGTTTAGGTTGGTCACCCAAAATTTTTTTTTTTTTTGGGGCATTTTGTAGATTCTGCTGAAGGTCCGAAGTTTATCAATGCATCGTCGTCGCCTTCTAGTGAACAAATTGCTCTTTAATCTCGGTTGTCTTCTGGATCTGATTTTCTTGATGTGCAGTGCACTCATTATGATGTGAATGCCACAGGCACTAGGGTTTATGCCCTAGGGTTGCGAGTGGGTTGCGAGTGGGGCTGAGAATCCCAATCATAGTTTCCTTAGTAGATTCCCCGCTTTTTCCCTCTCGGTGGGGTGGGATCCAGCATGCTGCAACCTTACCTTCTTAGTCCTACTTCAATGGAAATGGAATCTGTTTAGAGTTTGATACATATAAACCAACCTTTGGCATCTCTAGTTAGTCCTGAGTTTGGAAGGAAATGTACTAATTTTATTTTCTCATGAGGGTGATTAAAATGGCTGCAACAAATATTGTTTTAGATGGATTTGTAACAGATGGAACTCAAACGAGAGACCCGTTGGGAGGGGTAGAGATTCTCCTTTGATGAGCAAGAAATTTTTCCGGTAGTTCAATGGAAGAAGAGGATTTTTTTTTTTTTCTTGTGTAATAAGTTCGAGTACAATGGAACCGATTTTCGTTAATTTGGGACTGAGGCTATGTTGTTGTTGTTGTCTTGTGCATCAAGTTGATACATCTTTATCAAATGAGGTGCACTTTCCCAAAGTTTTCAAAGTAATCTCAATCAAATACTTCCTCTGTTACAAATGTAAGTTGTTTATGGTAAATAATAAATATACTAGAATTAGTGTGTGATTTTTTTTTTTTCAATGTAACAAGTGATTTAATTGTAAGGCATACCTTTACCTTAATTAATGTCTTTTTGAGTGAAACAAGAGAGATCTAACTTGACACACTAGTAGCCAAAAACTGATCAAACTTGGCACACTAATAGATAAAAATTAATCCAACTTTTAATAAAGGCAAAAATAAGTAAAATATGCTTGAAAATGGGAAAACAACTTATGTTTTTTAATAAAAAAAAGTAAACTAAAACGACCTACATTTGACTAGAGAGAGTAAAATACGTTTTGAAGGTAAACTTTTTCTTAAGGAGCTCCTCCTACCTATACAGTGCGCGACTAAAATACATTTTGAAGGTAAACTTCTTCTTAAGGAGCTCATCCTATCTATACAGTGGTTAGACTAAAAACTCATAATCTTAATAGCTTCTTGACTTTGATTGGTTTAAACTAAAAAAATAATCTTAATGGCTCTTGAGCAATTGGAGTCATCTATATGGATGAAAGCAAGTAAAGAACACTTCTTCTCGAGAAAGTATACAGATCAAACATTTTCACTTGACTAGATTTAATAAAGAATTTGTTGAGTATGACAAAGTATATGAATTTAACACAAAAAAAAAGTAAGAAAAGATTAAAAAAAAAATCTATAAAAAGTAAATAAAGAAAAAAAATGAGATAAAATTTAAACTCCAACAAAGGAAAAAATTGTAAAGTGGTGAAGTTAAAAATGTCGTTTCTGCAACACAACAAAACTTCTATAAATAACCTGACCACCACCTTCTCTCTTGGATTACAATGTTTTGGGCCTCCCCTAAAACAAAGCAAAAGCAACAATGAATCTGGGAAAGAGTTTTCATACAGACTAAACGACTAAACTTCATGGGAGAGTGACTTCACCATTCATTTCCCTTATCACTGCCTCAAATTTCCAAACGAAATGCTAGTTTAGAGAGTATAAAATTACGACGTCAATCAGTAGTCCATGCCGCCCATGCCGCCGCCCATTGCTGGAACATCCTTCTCATCTTTAGGCTGTTCGACGACAACTGCTTCTGTTGTCGTCATTAAGGAAGAGACGCTGCAGAAGAGATTTAAACATCGGTCGGATCAGTAAACTTATATACGGACACAGTTCTAATCACTTTTAGCATGGAGAAGAAGTCATCCATTACCTCGCAGCATCGACTAACGCAGTTCTAATCACTTTTAGCGGGTCAATTATTCCAGCCTTCACCATATCTACATATTCACCTGATGGATCCGAAAAGCGAAATCAGAAATCTCGGCGAGATAAGGAAAAAAATGAATACAAGGAAGTAGCTTTGATTCGTACCTTTGGCTGCATCGTATCCGAGATCAGGGTTAGCCTGCTCCAACAGTTTGCCAACCACCACGGCGCCTTCCACTCCGGCGTTGCAAGCAATTGTGTGAACTGGTGTCTGCAGTTCAAACAGTCATCATTGGAAGATGAACAGATGAAGACATAAAACTGGACTAGATGCGAATGCTGACAAAACTATAGTTTGGCAGGTTTGCAAACCTTTAGAGCATTCTGAATGATCTGAACGCCGATCTTCTGGTCGAAGTTGGCAGTCTCCAACTTGTCTAGCTCTTTCGATGCATAAAGTAGGGCAACACCACCACCTATAAAAGTAGAAAAAAAACTCTCGAGTGAATACTCGGCAACTAAATATAAAACTAGTTAATCATAGTGAGAAAGACATTTGAAGATGCCTAAGTTTATAATGGAAACAAACCTGGAACAATGCCCTCCTCTACAGCTGCCTTAGTTGCATTAAGCGCGTCGTTAACCCTGTCCTTTTTCTCGCTAACTTCAGCCTCACTAGCTCCACCAATCTGCCATGACACACCAACTAACGATGAGAATAATACTTTTTTGAGAGAATTGACGACTGATTTGAACAAGCCAAAGTTATTGATCGAGTTCGCTACTGTCATGGACTTGGTAATGGTTTGGTAATGTTTCTCTCTTAAAGTGATTTAACATGCATGTGTTTTACTATGTATATAAAGAGGGTGACAGTCGTGAAAAACCTTCAAAACAGCAACACCTCCAGAAAGCTTTGCCAGCCTTTCTTGTAGCTTCTCCTTGTCATAATCCGAAGTACTAGCCTCAATTGCAGATCGCAGCTGTTATTGCAATGCACTTCATCAGTCTAAGATATTAATGCTCGCTGATTATTACGCAAATACACAAACTCCAACAACTTCACGCAATTTTATAGTACTATACCTGTTCACATCTTTCTTCAATCCCTTTCTTGTCACCAGCTCCGTCAAGAATGACAGTGTCATCTTTCGATACTGTCACCTATAAAACAATTAAAGTTAATATTTCAAAAAAGACACTGTCAAAGCTACAGAATCAGGAAACAGCAAAACAAGAAAAGGGGAGAATCCTTAGGAAAGAATCAAAAGAGTAAAAAAGGACTTGGAACCAGAGCAAAAATTAGAAAAAACGATATCTTTGAAAATTGCAAGTAGTACTATAAGCAGTAAAAGAAAACTCAAAAGAGTAACTAGGAAAAAACTCATCTCCTTAGTTTTTTTTTTTTTTTTTTTTTTTGAGGACTCTCATCTCCTTAGTTATGCTTTGACGCAATTACATATTGCCGCCACATTATCAATCTACTTTAATTCAAAACTGAAAAGAGCAAAAAAGGACTCGGAAGAACATACTTTTTTGCATGAACCAAGCATATCCAAGTCCACTTTTTCGAGGTTCAGTCCAAGTTCTTCAGTAATGAGCTACATTGTATAGAAAATGGTTAACTGACGGGTCAACCATCACTCCAATGTCGAAAATAAGGAACACACATTAAAACATGCAAGGAAACTTACCTCGCCACCAGTGAGGATGGCAAGATCCTGCATATTTGCTTTTCTGTTTTCACCAAATCCAGGAGCCTTAATTGCGCATACCTAAAGAGAAGTTCCAAAATGCAATGTTTACACTATGTTAGCAATCAACCATGTAAAGCAAAAAAATTAGAGCAGAAGTTCATGAATGTTAAGAAACCGATCTAGACAAATGATAGCACCTTGATTCCAGCTCGCAGCTTGTTTAAAATAAGTGTTGCCAAAGCATCACTTTCAATGTCTTCAGCAATAATCAACAAAGGCTTTTGCCTCTGAGAAAATCGAAGAAAATTTAGTATCAGATAATGTATGCATTATATAATAACAGAATTAACTGCCAAAAATAAAACTAACTTTCGACCTAACAATCAACAAACACTCGTTACCTTAAGTGCTAGCTCTAGTACTTTTACAACAGCATTTATGCTAGAAATCTTCTTCTCATGTATTAAAATGAGAGGATCATCCAATTCCTGCCAAAAAGAGACCAAGGCGAAGATAAGTTTTTCTTCAGAGGAAATTTCTGATGAACGATTAAACCACACTGCTTTTGGTAGCAATCTAACATATGGAAAGAACTGCTTACACATTTCTGATTTTTTTGGTTGGTGATGAAATAAGGAGATATGTAGCCCCTGTCAAGCTTCATTCCCTCGACAACTTCCAATTCATTGTACAATGTCTTTCCATCCTGCAAAAGCTCAGAAGGTTACACAAACATTTCTTTGCCACAAGTAAAAAGACATTCAAATGGAAAAAGAAATGCCTCAAGTTTCCTAAGAGCAAAGAAGGTTCTGGTTGTACAAATAAGGCACATTAAAAACAAAGCCGAAATCCTATTTTAAATATTGTGAAGTTTTTCATATTACTATAAATATAAATATCCAGCTGTGCAGTTTTTTATATGCCATCAGGTAAGTCTTAGCATTGCAATAGAAATCATCATACATCAGGAGGTTTGATGACGGAATAGTTGTAATTGTGGGTTTAGCGGTGGAATAGTGATGATGCCATTAGGGAAAAATCAGGTTGAAAGGGTGATTGGCGGAAAGATTATTGCAGCAACGAAAGAAAAGAACATAAAGTGTAGCTTGAAGAGATACCATTTCAATCCAAATGTTGATAGCGGTACTGAACAAAATATACGAGCAGAACGACTCGCCAAACATCACACCTAGATCAGAATCTAATGCATCTCATTTGTACCCAACAAAGAGAAACAGTTCAAGCTAAATCCCATCTACAATCAGTCAGCATTAGGCATTCATAACTAAAAGAAGAAAAATTAAAGCTAGCATAGTTCATTACCAAGTTTATGTTAGCATTAAATATAATGTTGAAGAGTGCATTCCATGTTATATTGAGCTATGAAACATGTTCCAAAAAAGGTAAGAGTGATGGTTGACAAGTGAAGAGATAAAGAAAGACAGAGAGATAAACAGCAACGTATTGATGATTGGTAGACATCAAGCCACCTCATTAAAACTTGAGAACATATAGAAGGATGGCTTACAAAGACATCCATTCCCAATGTGAACCGAAGAGTGAATGTAATAAGTTCTCAGAGACAGACAGTAACATCGAAATACAACAGACGCAAATCATGCAATAAATAAGACTGACAGCAGCTTAGTGAAGGCTGAAAACATCATTCTCAACACAGAAATACTTACAGCAATGGTGATGACTCCCTCTTTCCCGACCTTCTCCATAGCCTTGGCTATCAGCTCACCGATTTCTCTTTCACCATTAGCGGATATAGTTCCGACCTTTTAAAGGTGCAATCAAGTTAAAATAGCATTAATGACACTAAGAGATGGGGTCTCATTATCCAACATAAAAAATTAAATATGACAAAATCATCCACCAAAAAATACGACAAAGTTGAATAATATATTTATAGAAACCTGAGCAATTTCTTCAGAGGTACTAATCATTCTAGCCCGGCTCTTCAAGTTTGTCACAACTGAATCAACTGCCATTGTGATTCCACGTCTTAAGTCCATTGCATTCATTCCAGCTGCAACTGATTTGCACCCTTCCGAGAATATAGCACGAGTAAGGACTGTTGCACAAGTTGTACCTGAAACAAGGAATAAAAGATTGAAGAACTTTAGTGACATTTTCCACATGGAGCAAGTTGCAGGATTTGTAGCTCTCAGTCGGTAACTATCTGTGTTCGAGCTTGTTGCTTTTACGAAACAGCGTAACTTAGCAAACGTAAATAACCCCCCAATTTATAAAAGTAACAAACAGTCATCAGAAACATAATTAGAACGTACAATTCAGAAAACTTTGACCTCAGTCAAAGCTAAATACTACTCAAACAGAATCTCACCATCACCAGCGACGTCGTTGGTGGCATTAGCAACCTGCTTGACAAGGCTTGCACCCATGTTCTTAACTTTGTCCTTGAACTCAATGCTCTTTGCAACAGTAACACCATCTTTAGTCACTTTAGGAGCTCCGTAGCTTTGTTCCAAAACAACATTGCGCCCCTAAATAATGAAACATGAAAAACTTATTAATCATAAAAAAAAAAAAAAAAAAAAAATTCATATACGACATTGCATTAACTGTTGTAACATTAACCACAGACCCAAATGAACTAAAAACTACAAAATGCCAAACAAATTTGAATCTTACTATAACTGATTTATTTTGATATAGACCTATGTTCACGAGCACATTAAGAACGTGTATTCCATAATTCCATGTACCGTCTGAATTCTTGATTAGTACATCTAAATAATCATCTCTCATGGTCCTTTCAGAAACAATACATTTTATGATAATGAAAAATAGTCTGATTGGCATTTCAGTTGATTGATAAAACTGTAACAATGCATACCCAACGAGTAATTAATCGGGAAAAGAGAATCCAATTGAATACCTTTGGTCCCATAGTCACTTTCACCGCATCGGCAAGCTCCTCAACACCCTTAAGCATAAGACCACGAGCTTCCACTCCAAATTTAATATCCTTTGCCGCATAGTTTCTCCTCCAACTCAACCTACTGCCGATCTGAGCCGCCAAAAAACAAACAAAAAAGAAGATACACATGGTTAAACAACAGAGAAACGCAATCAACAACTCTAAATGATCACAGAATCAAAAACAGAATCTAATGAGCTGAATCCACACCTGTTGGTTGCCACTCCTGGCGGCCCTGAAAAAAATTGAAGAAACACAAACAATCAAAATAACAACAAAATCATATAAACCAATCAAACCCCGTAACCAAACATTCAACAATCAACACCTTTTTAATACGCTTTTTTGAAAAATTTATTCAACAATGAAGACTTAAACTATGAAATCAATGAACCCAAGCAATACCCAGATCAGAAAATCACATTTTTCTTCCAAAAACAATGAACAAACCGAAACCAAGCAAAACCCATAACCAAAAAAAAAATCCAACAATCAACATTCGACTTAATGATCAAAGAATCCAAGCAATAACCATATCGAAAAATCACATCTTTTCTTCCAAAACAATGAAAACAAGCAAAACCCAGAACCCAAATAAATCAAAACACAAAAACAATCGAAATTACACAAAAATCATGGAAACCAAGCAAAACCCACATCCGAACAATCCAAAAATCAACATTAAACTCCATAATCGACGAATCCGAGCACTACCCAGATCGAAAAATCACATTTTTCAGCCAAAACAGTAAAAACAAGCGAACCCCAGATCCGAATTGAATCAAAACACAATATTTTCGCTGTAGAGGGACTGCGCACCTAGCCTTGGAGGCAATGTTGGCAACAGCTCGATACATGGTTGAGATGATCACAAAAATGGGTGTCTGTGAATTGAAGAACGGAAGGGATTGATTGGGGAATGAGAGTGTAAATAGGGAGAGAGGGTTCTGGTTGAAGCGAAGTCTCTAGAAGCAGAGCTCTCTAGGGTTTAAGCTTTTTGGCTTTTAGGGTTTTAAGCGTGACTAAGAAGGTTTGGGGTTTGGGTTCGGCGGATTGTGGGGTGGAACCATGAGCTGTTGTTGGGGATTGGGCTTGGGTTTGGAGTTTGGTTGTTTAGGTTGGGCTCATGTTTGAAGAATGGACCCATTTGATTTATTATTATTATTATTATTATTATTATTATTATTATTATTATTATTATTATTATTATTATTATTATTATTATTATATTAAATTATTATTATTACATATAAAATAAAATAAAATTATGAGAAGTGTTAAAATGACGATGCAAGTCACAATCGAAGTCGCATCAAGAATAGAAGACGTTCATGTGAGCATCGAGATATAGACAAACACAAATCTTGGTATATAACACGGGGGGTCAAGATCGTGTGGATAAGTCTTGTACTTGATGTAACTTGGATACAGACAAAGACCGAAGTCACGTCAAGAATAGAAGACGTTCATGTGAGCATCGAGATATAAACAAACACAAATCTTGGTATATAACACGGGGGGCCAAGGTCGTGTGGATAAGTCTTGTACTTGATGTGACTTGGATACAGACAAAGACGAATCTCTTATTTGATTTTTTATCGTGATTCAAGATTTTGGATTAACGTTGATTGATTTTCACTTTTAATTGAGGTGGTTTCAATCACATATTTGTGTTTTATTTATTCGATAAACTATGCATTTTTTCAAAAATGTGAAGATTGGATGCAATCTTGTTGCGGTAGATCTTTCTCCACGATTATTCATAATTTGTGCAGCTCTAAATTGATCATCTTCTTTAATTTTTTTATTTAATAAGTAGTTTATCTCTCTTTACTAGGAAGTTTTGATTTTGTCTTCCCTTATAAAGTTTTAGATTTTCTTTCTTTGTAAGAAGCTCTTTTGTAGTATATATACATTGATAAGAAGATGAATGAGTGATAAATATTTGTATATTATACATCAAGAACTTTGGAATGATCGATATGATGTTTCATGTAACAAACATCGAGTGATGCACATTGCTAAGACCAGCCTACATAGAATGAATACAACAACAACAACAACAACAACAACAACAACAACAACATAGCCTCAGTCCCAAATTAACTGAGGTCGGCTACATGGATCAAACTTTTCCATTGTGCTCGATTCAATGCAATTGATGGTGAGCTTTGCAAACCATTCAAATCTCTCTTAATTAATGCATCACATGTTAACTTTGGTCTACCCCTACCTCGTCGAATTTCTACAGTTTCTATTGAGTCAAGTTTTCTAGTTGGGGCATTTGTAGGCCGTCTTTGCAGGTGACCAAACCATCGCAACCGTCCTTCCCTAATCTTTGTATCAATTGGTGCTACTCCTACTTGTCTTTGAATTTCTATATTTCTTATTCTATCACACATCCACTACATAGAATGAATACAAGTCCATAAAATTTTACAAAATTGTTTCAAACCTCACCATGACAACATGTCACCCAACCAAAGTTATTGTCTTCACATGGTTAATATGGAGCAGCAGAGTTCATGAATACAAAGAAAAAACTGATCAATGCTTCCCCCACTAGTAAGACTAGAACAAACTTATATGCACATAAAGAGTACACTTGTGACTTGGTTGATCATCAGAGATTCAAAAGAGTAACTACTTGATCTTCAGATAACCATGTATGATTAGGAAATGCTCAGAGTTCTCTCGAGGGTCACGAGGTCTGAACTAACCGAATCAATTGCGCCGCACTTGAAATGAACAAGAGAATATTAAGTATGAGTCGGTATGATTAACAAAAGGTCTTAGAATCCGAAAAACACTAGCTGATGTTGAAGTGGTTGGAATCCTCTAAAGATCAGAAGGGTTAGAATTGAATTAGCAGCAAAATTCAGATTCCACCAATGCTAATTAAGATTAAGTAGGACAATACCCTCGTGTTAACGGGTTCGCTTTGGTTAGTGAGTCGCAGTTACAGCTGCGGAACTGCTGGTTTTAGGGACTCTCAAGATCAGGCCATCGATCTCAACTGGAAGGAGGAGCTTTTGCCATAGACAACCAGTGGATATAAGTTCCGGTGGCTCAACAATCATGAAAACATCGTTGTTTCTACGCAATAATCCAACAACAGTCACCAGGCTTCCCTCTTTCACATACCTGCAAAATCACATTCAAAACTGTAATAGAAATCCTTGACAAAATATTTAGTGCTTGGTTTAGTAACTTTAGTTGGACTTTTCGTCGTAAAATATGTTGTTTACCCTTCTTCCATTCGTAGTATGCGACCTTCAACTGAGATGTTCCTCTCCCCTAGCCATTTTTTAAGGTAAGGAGACAACATTCTATTTTTGCTGCTTGTATTGACAAGGATGCTTTCGCTGACCAGTGGAGTAACCTTTGTACCATAACCAGCTTTGACCATAGCTCGCGCACCAGATTTCATGTCTGTTATGTAAAAGTCAGTACTGAACCTCTGCGATAGAGAGAGATAATATATTAAAGCAAGAACAAGAAAAGCAATGAACAATATGGTAAAGGCAAAGAAGAGGATGACAATCGGAAATGACAATCGCCATTTCTGAATCTAAATAGAGAGAAAGAAAGCAAAAAAGGATAATAATTCGTCCAGATCATGATTTTCAAAATTGTTTTCATTCTTTTGGGTGTAACGATAGAATTTATTTTCAGAACCAATTGGAACTTATTAAAAAAAAAATCTCAATCAAACAAAAAGTTAACAAAATTGCAGTTGTCAAAATTCAATTTTAACTGGATCTGTCTATTTAAGCATCAAAAAGTTGTAGGCATTAGAATCTGCTAAGTTTTCAGAAGCCCATGCATGCAGATGTGTCAAATGCAGACCTAAAAGAATGGAAAAAATATCTATAGATTGAGAATTAATACATCCAAATATGCTAAACAAGAGATGCATAAAAACAATCAATAAATTCTGGTCCAACCAATTGCATATACCATTTAAAATACAAATAAAATTAATAAAAAAAGAAATAATTGTACATAGGAAAGCCAAATAACAATTTCTTGAACCACGACTGAGGAATTAATACCTCCGAATATGCTAAACTCCACTGGAGACATCGACGATCGGTCTTTGATGGTGACTTTGTCCAATATTGTTTATATTCATACAAACATGTAGATGAATAGACACATCTAGGAACTTTTTCATATGAAGACTCCAAAGAAATGTTCCCACACGAAGCAGACTGAGTCCATCAGGATAGCGTGAGAAACTGAGTCAGTGGATCATAGTCATTTAAAGGTAAACATTGTGAATGAACATGAACATTCTAACAAGAAAAAAATGAAAAATCCAGAAAATTGGAATGACAAATTACTATCTCAAATTGAATTAGATACAGCAGCAACAAAGCCTCATTCCCAACTTAGTTGGTGACATTGACGATGCATTGCTAAATCTTCTAATGCCAAAACCACACGACATGCAACTTCAAACCCGCCCCAGAATAAACATCTAAAGGGTCTTTGCAGTATTAGGCTCACTACATCAGAACATTTAATGTTATGCATTCAGATACTCTACAAATTAACATTCAATGACAATGTTGCAGCAAAACATCAGTCTCACAATGTGCTGTATCTGCGAAAAATCAAATGCATTCATTGCATTGTACTTCACCAAAATAAATATTCCACGCTTTCTTTTCTAAAGAGGATAATGAAACAGCACGCTCCTAAGGCATATTTTAATTTGAACAAGGGTAATTGAATTTGAATGAGGTGGGGCGCCAGAAACTAATGTTGAAGATGAACAGTGACTCCTTTCTTTGTCAGTCAGTATTGATATTTACTCAAGCCAATCCACATTGCATGTTAGTCAATATCACAAGAAACTCGGCAATAGTGGAAAGTGCCCCAAGAAGTTATTCATGGAGCTCAGGCAGCCTCAAAATAAAATCGACATACCAGTTATAACACAGTTTTCTAACACATTGAGATGAGCATTCTAAACATAAACATAAACATCTTATTAGATTACTAAGTACCGAATCGCGACATTCAATACTCTATTCCTCAGTGAAATGGGAAATGCGTTCATCATCCAGTAGCTTTATATAACTGTACTAAAACACCTACTTTGACCAGCTCAAGTTCAAATACTAATCACAAATGCTACACAAATCACTTCTTCATCACCATTTTCTCTAACATTCTTAACAAAGGAAGTGACTACAACATAGCCTCAGTCCCAAATTAATTGGGTTCGGCTACATAAATCAAACTCTTCCATTGTACTCGATTAAGTGCAATTGATGGTGAGCTTTCCAAACCATTCAAATCCCTCCTAATTAATGCCTCTAACAAAGGAAGTAACACCATTATAAATTTCTTCTCTACACATTGAAACACTAATCAAAACAAGAAGTTCAACAATTTTCATCAAAATCCACCATTTTATTCCCAAAAAACAAACACCCATTTCACCAATTTCGCTCTAATGCCTGAAATCAACATGAACAAACAAAAAAAATAAAAATAAAAATAAAAATAAAAACCAAAATCATTTGAAAATCCAATATCAAACTCAAATCAAAACCCACCATTTTAATCCCAAAACACAAACACCCATTTCACCAATTTCACTCTAATGCCCGAAATCGAAACAAACAAACAAAACCCCCCAAAACCCCGAAAATTCATCGACCAGTACCCACCCCAGTGACCTTGACGAGCTGCCCGTCTTTGGCGACGCGGAGATCAGAGTCCGGAAACGAGTCGAGGAAGATCAAAACCGCCCCTTTTCGCCTCCAATTGATCACATTCCAGACAATGAAGAGCAGAACAAGAGAAGAAACGAAGAACACGGAGACGAAGAAGACGAAGCTGCGGACGACGACCCAGATGAAGATGGAAGTAGAGAGGCCGATGAACAAGAGGGGGACGAGCACGAACAGTGCTTGAGCTGGGATGGGCTTCAGCTGTAGACAACAATGGCGGTTGTTGTTCAACAACTCTTCGTCTCTCAGAGCGTTCGAGAGGTCGTTCATTGCGAGAGAGAGAGAGAGTACAGTGAAGAGAAGGGAAGTGCTGAGTGGAGCTTTTGTTCGATACACATCGATTTATGTGCCCAGGAATATATGAAAAATGTGGATTTCGAATGTAGATTCGTGTCAAGTTTTAAACATGGAAATGATGTTAATTTCATGTGGCTTAAATAAACATTGACTTTTAAAATCAATCTTGAATGGTAGATGTGGATAACACCTCAGTGACATTTATTTTTTTAATTTTGTTAATTAAAAGGTGAAAATAAAATTTAATAAAAAATAAATATATATAGGGTGATTCTACAATGGAGCTTAAATATATGTTCATGTCATGGATACTACATATCTCACTATTGGATTACTATGAAATTTCAATCTGATGGTGATTGATGAAGTGCATTTAATGCAAAACAATTAAATGCACAATAAATATTATATAATTAAATTTTATGATAGAAGTACTCATATATATATATATACTAGTTTTAAGACGTGCTACGCACGATTCCCCCGCTCTCCGCTCGCGAAAATTAATTTCTAAGAATTTGTTAACAAAATTAAAAATTGTAATCAAAATTTAAAAATTAGAAATACAAGTACCTTTTTTAGCTTATCAATATTCTCTAATGTGATCGAGATAAGATGTGAATGAAAAAACAAGCTAATCATGCTAGTACATTACTTCCTCAAAAAAAGTATATTGAATTGATGAGAATGAGTTCATGATTGATTTGGAGATAAAGAAAAAAAAAACGTGTAGTGGATTGATAAAGAGTTAGAGTTTGATTTGGATACAAAAGAAAATGTTGATTTGGAGATAAAAAAAAAAAGTATGGGCATACATATAAAAGCACGAATCACAAATTTTTGAGTGGTAATGAAATTTACCTTTTTGCCATACTTTATTTGAGTGCTAATAAAATTTACCTCTTTGCCCATACTTCTCGTGCATTCCCTTAAAATTAATAAATTAATTCAACCTAATCTAAATTGGATGATGATATAGGAGTTCGACTTAAATTAAAGATCAACAACTCAACGACTTGAGAGAACGCTACCTCTTCAACGTCTTAAATACTACATATTCAAATCGATCAACAACTCACTGATCAACGACTCTCATTCCTCTTCAAATCATTCAATCCATGTTTTCCTTTGAGGAAGTCAACGTTTGGTTGTTTTGAATTTCAGTTTTTATGCATTTTATGTGTTTGATGAATTGTCTAAACCATAAAATCAATGTTTCGTGAAATGCCTATGAGAATATTGAATGTACTGTTCCATTGCCAACAAATTGAACCTCTGATTCAATATATGCAATTGATGAGTAGTTAATTAGCATTATTTTATAAGGTGTTTAATTAAAATCAAATCAATATCAATGGATACCCAAGTCCATAAACAGTGTTACAATAAATCTATCTTATCTTTCAATCATTTTTTTTATAAGAAAGAGGTATATGTATATATCAAAATTATCAAAAAGTGTACAGAGAGGAATTTTGCTTCTGCGCATTATTCATTAATTCTTAAAAATTAATTCCCATGCGAAATGTCGAAAAATCAATCGTCGTAGAAGACGTCTTGAAACTAGTATATATATATACATACATACTAGGCTTCACCAACCAAATTAAAGGAAAAAGGCTTGGAGGCTGGGTTCGACTTCTATTGAAGTAAAAAAAAAAAAAATGCGCGTACCTGTTTTTCAGAATAATTATTAAGTTTCTTAAAAATTATTTAATTATATATAAAATAATTATTAAATTTTTATTTTAGTGCTCCTGAATGCATGGCCTTGCCCAGCTTTCTTTTTCAGGTAAATGATGGAGAGGTTAATTTGCTAAGAATCTCGGATGTGATGACGCGTGAATCTTGGGCGGCGATCCTTCATTATCTTTTCATTATGAGGCAGGTTAGCATATATAGATTCACTTTAATGTTTTTTTTTTTTTTTTTTTTTTTTTTTTGTTGTGTTACTATTTCTTTCTATTTTTAGTGTCCACTATAATATTTAGAACTAAACATATTGTACTTTTTATGTTGATAAAAAATATAATCTATTTTTGAGTAAATAGATCGAGTATTAGATGAAAAGAAGGTAGCTGTTAGCCTGTCAAAAACGGATCTCTATAGCTGGTTAAATCCTAACTGCCCATGCAGGTGTGTGAGAAGCCAAATTAACACCCATATATAAGCTCTATTTGGTAAGCACAAACTAGCTTATCAGCTAGCTGATCAGCTAACTGATAAGCTAGTTTATTTGTTAAGCTGTGTTTGGTTTGTAGCTTATTTTGAAAATAATCTAGATGATAAGCTCCCAATTGAAACGCTACTCTTAGTAGCGTTTGAACAAAAAATCCGTCGTTTGGATTTTTTCTCCCATTATACCCTTATTTTTACGGTATTAGTAAATTAAAATTTATTGAATTTAAAATTAACATATAGCTTAATATTGTTAATAAAAAATAGTGATTAATAATTAACTAAATATTATAAAACAAAAAATTTCACTAAAATTAAAAATCATTACACATTAATTTTTAATTATAGATAATCTTGTTAGATATTTATTACATATTAAATAAGTTTTAACAACGTCGAGTATAAAAATATTTTTAGATGTTACAAAAATATTTTTTAATGTAGTGTTCGAGTGGTGTCCTATCCTACATATTTTTAATTTTTTTTTTACTAATCTATTTTTTTTAAAAGTTATAGAGATACTTCTATAGAAATGAAGAATATTTGTAATAATATTGCTTCTCAGTTATGGATGATGCGTTAGGTATATGTATAGTTATCCAAGTCGTTTAATTATTGTATTTTATTTACATGTGTTTTTTTTTACGAATTCTTATAAATTACTATAGAGCTATTTTCATGTAAGCATTTATAGACATACATAGTTTAGTTTTCTAAATAATATAAATTATTTTATGGTATTAATTTATATTTTGTAAATAAAATACATTAATTATATGATTATATAATTAATATACTTAATTGTGTCATATGTCATTTATTGTCATTTTGCATTTATCACTAATCAATCAAATTATCATTCCAAACAGTTTTACTTGATCAACTAGATTATCGACTTTTCCGCTACCAAATTAGTAGATTATCACTATCACTTGTTTATCGATATATCACTAGATTATCAGCTAGCCTTGCCAAACAGAGCCATAATCCAGATGTCATGGATATACATACATATATATATATATATATATTTTAGCTTATCAATATTCTCTACTCATGATTGAGATAAGATGTGAATGGAAAAACAAACTAATCATGCTAGGACATTACTTCCTCAAAAAAAGTGTATTGGATTGATGAAAATGAGTTCATGATTGATTTGGAGATAAAGAAAAAAAAAACGTGTAGTGGATTGATAAGGAGTTAGAGTTTGATTTGGATACAAAAGAAAATGTTGATTTGAAAATTAAAAAAAGTATGGGCAAATAAGTAAATTTCATTACCACTCAAAAATTTGTGATTCGTGCTTTTATATATACTAGTTTGAAGACGCTACGCTTACGATTTCCCATTTCATTTCATGGGAATTAATTTCTAAGATTTTATTAACAAAATTTAAAATTGTAATTAAAATTTAAAAATTAGAAATACAAGTACAATTTTTAGCTTATCAGTATTCTCTATGTGATTGAGATAAGATGAGAATGGAAAAACAAGCTAATCATGCTAGGACATTACTTCCTCAAAAAAAAGTGTATTGGATTGATGAGAATGAGTTCATGATTGATCGGAGATAAAGAAAAAAAACGTGCAGTGGATTAATAAGGAGTTAGAGTGTCACGGCCCAAATCTCTAACCCTGGTTTAAATTCCTTAATCAAGATCACCGACCTTTGACGTGGGACCTACACTGTGATACGTACACCGACCGAGGCACGTGGCCGAGGTATATGGTATTTTTGTATTTATGTATGCCTAGTGCTATATATTGTGTAGACTTACTAAGTCATTTTGTATAGTTGTAGGCGTCGAGACGAGAGCGGGGACACGCCTCGATATGCGTGTCGACGCCGGCACCGGTAGTCGACGGACCGACTATTAGGTCGGAAAAATGAAAACACACAAATTAAATAAAAATTTGTCACGTAACGAATACGGAATAGATATTGGGTTACGAACGACGCGACGGTGCGCGAATATCACGGTTCGAACGCGAAACCGGGCGTCGAAACGCCCGGAAACACGGGCGAGTGTCCTAGCGGTGTCACGAACAGGTGTCACACTTGTCCCAACTCAAGTCACACTTGTCCCAACTCAAGCAACACTTGGCAAAAATTCAGGCCATGCACTTACATGCACACAAAAACCCGCCAAACACTCCCACCTACACCTACATCCCCCCCTAACAACATGCAAACCAAATCACTCATTCATTCTTGCTGGAGAAGAAGAGAAGAGATTGCTGGAGCGGAATGAATCATCAAGGTTTTGAAGGAATCCATGAGAGTTGGTGAGAAATCATCAAGCTACATCAACTAGGTACACATATTTTGAGTTGAAATTTGAACAAGTTCTGGTTTTAGGCTAATTTCAGATAGTAGATCATTGAATAATTGCGGTTGATTTATATATTTAGATTCCTCATTTCAAGCTGATAATCCAGCTATATTAAAGTTCTTAATTTGGTTTTAAAGTCATAAAGATATAAATTTTTGAAGTTGCAACATCAAAACTGGAATTCTGCATGTTATATTAGGAATCAACTTGGGTGATTTGGTCATAATCTGACCATTTTAGATCCAAATTCAACCACACCAGTGGCGTTTGAAAGTTCATATAGAAAGGAACAACTTTGCTTAACTGAAGGTATTCTGATTTGAAGGTTATCATTTCCAAACATGCTCTACAAATATGTGCTGGAATTATAAAGGACGGTTTTGAAACTAAATTTGTTAAGGGTATAACTCCATAAATACTTATCCAAATGAGCTAATATATTAGTATGTTATATTTGGATGTATTTTCTACCTTGTGACCAAAAATAACATTTTTAGGAACTATAGATTGGGAGAAATAGATTTTCTAAATCTGCTGGTCGGATTAAATTTCAATCAGAACTATGTTTAGTAAAAGCATGATATCTCTTTCGTTTTAAATCATAATTCTGAAAACTAAACCTTTCTAGAAAGCTAAGAGAGAGATAAACAATAATGGTAATGATGGAGGAATTCAATATTTGAACCATTTCATGCCTAAAAGTGCATTAAGATGTAGGACTGAAATTGGAACTTAATTTAGTCTTTAGGGGCTGATTTATGATGATTGATTTGAAGTCTATTGAACCAATTTGAATACACAATAAACACACTAAATTGAGCTTAAATTCATTATTTGAACTAATGAGATACCAAACTCAGGAACCTAGGAAAAAGGGTATGAGAGAGCGAATACAAGACTTGGTGTATCGGGAGGCCAGTAAAGCTAAGACTTTACTTTGTTGTTGTGAGTATACCCATTGACGATTTTACTTGGCATTTCATTCCTATAAATTGTTGTCCTTGCATAGTCATTTTGACTATTTACCTTTGTACTCTTATATCATGTGATTCTTTGTGTCTATGCTCATTTGATGAGTCTAGTTTGCATGATATCCATTTATTTGATTTAATTCATTGATTCCATTCCATTCCATGCTATGTCTATTCTTGTTGTTTTAAATGTGAATTAAATGATAAATAGCATGCTATTAGGCTAGTGAATATCTTATAAATGTTTAAAAGGACTTGTAATCTTTATTTGTTTAGGTGTGTAGATGTGCTTATGCCTTGACAATCCATGTTTGGTATTTCTTGAAAATGTAAAAAGTAGTTGTTGCATTTAGGTCCCGTACTTGATCGAGGTGTGCACGAATCACGGGGTTAGAGTCCCTGGGGATGTCGGCACACGTTACCTGACATTGCATGACACTCGGGGTTAGAGTCCCTGAGGTGGTCTACACACCGGGGTTAGAGTCCCTGGTAACACTTGGGTTAGAGTCCCTTGTGCTATATGATTATTGGGTCGGGGTGACACGTTTCACTGCCGACCGGACCTAAATCACTACTACTTAGCCTAGTGTCAGTAACACTTGTTTAACTCTGGTATTTACTCGCATATGGGTTATTTTTCAGTTTTCCAATTTATATGCTTTTAAATACCATTTGAATATTTGGAAATGCAAATTAAACTTGTCATTGGGGATTACTGTTTTATTCTTGTACTCACCGTCCTTTTTATGACGGTGGGTGCAGAGCCGTCTACTAGCAGGCCGGGCAAAGAGAAGATCGGCGATTATCCCTGAGCCCGCGGCGCGTGACTACATCGATTGTAGGTCTTCTTTTGATATTTTGATTGTATAGTTTATATATGTCTTTCAGATACTTTTTGGGGTTATATATTGGGTTGAGCGTTAGTTCCCCGACTTGACTTAGACCATTTTATCGTTTCAATGAATTTCGAAGACTATATATATTTATGCGATGGCATTTCCTGGTTTTCCACACTTAAGATATTATAAATGGCTCCCGCATAATCAGTAAGACTTCCGCTAACAAATTCATAAAAAAAAGGTTAATTAGAAAAGGCTGACTAATACGTAGTTAAGTCCCGCGTGGATATATTAGGGCTTAATTACGGGATTAGGCCGGGCGGTGCCCTAGATTAGGAGAGGGGCCGTCACATAGAGTTTGATTTGGATACAAAAGAAAAGGTTGATTTGAAGATAAAAAAAAGTATGGGCAAATAGGTAAATTTCATTACCACTCAAAAATTTGTGATTCGTGCTTTTATATATATGATAGTATCATATATATAAAAGCACGAATCACAAATTTTTGAGTGGTAATGAAATTTACCTATTTGCCCATACTTTTTTTTTATCTTCAAATCAACCTTTTCTTTTGTATCCAAATCAAACTCTAACTCCTTATCAATCCACTACACGTTTTTTTTTCTTTATCTCCAAATCAATCATGAACTCATTTTCATCAATCCAATACACTTTTTTTGAGGAAGTAATGTCCTAGCATGATTAGCTTGTTTTTCCATTCACATCTTATCTCAATCACAGTAGAGAATATTGATAAGCTAAAAAAGGTACTTGTATTTCTAATTTTTAAAATTTAATTGCAACTTTAAATTTTGATAATAAATTCTTAGAAATTAATTCCCGCGAGCGAAGCGAGCGGGGAATCGTGCGTAGCACATCTTCAAACTAGTATATATATTAGTTTGAAGATAAGATGTGAATGGAAAAACAAGCTATATATACCATTGGGAAAACTCCGAGTTTACAATTTGTGATATTTAGTTGCTTTTATATATATAGTTATTTATATATATATATGATAGATATATATGGGCAAATAAGTAAATTTCATTACCACTAAAAAATTTATGATTTATGCTTTTATATATATGATAGATATAAAATTCAAAATTGTAATTAAAAATTAAAAATTAAAAATATAAGTACATTTTTTAGTTTATTAATATTCTCTACCGTGATTGAGATAAGATGTGAATGGAAAAACAAGCTAATTATGCTATGACATTACTTCCTCCAAAAAAGTGTATTGAATTGATGAAAATGAGTTCATGATTGATTTGGAGATAAAGAAAAAAAAACGTGTAGTGAATTGATAAAGAGTTAGAGTTTGATTTTGATACAAAAGAAAAAGTTGATTTGGAGATAAAAAAAGTATGGGCAAATAGGTAAATTTCATTACTACTCAAAAATTTGTGATTCGTGCTTTTATATATATGATAGATATGATAGATATATATGATCAGTCGCTCGATCGGTTCTTCAAGAAAATAAGTGATCAGTCGCTCGATCGGTTCTTCAAGAAAATAAGCGTCCTTAATATATTTTTTCTTTGAAGGCCTATATATATATATATATAAATTGCCTCGATCCGGCCATCGATCATCGCCACCTTCAATCTTGCCGCGCTTCAACCTTGCGTCCTTCTTCCTCACTGTAACGTGACCATCCGAGAGCATCATCGATCTTCATAGATCATCATCAATTATGCCAGCTAGCACATCTTGTTTATATATACAAGGTGCTCGATGGGATGGTCATGTTGCAGTGATGAAGAAGAGACGCAAGATTAATTGCAGCACCCACTGGAAGTTCACTTGAGGTACGTAGGAGATGGGATTCGGAAGGCGATCATATTGCCCGCTGCCATGGAGATTGTGTGGGGTTTTATCTCAAAAGATCTCAAAAAGCCTCGGTACTAGTTAAGAGGAAATCACCGCTTATATATTTCACTATGAAGTTTTAATTATCCGATGTGAGACTATTATTTCGATCCACACATCTCAACAAAATATTGTCACCTCATGCACCTTTACTCCCTACATGACCAAGCACACATGCATGATGATGAAGATTAATTGGAGCAATGACATGTGTTAAGGAAACTGAATATTGTATCCATCTGTTAAGGAAACTAGTATCCCCCGATATCTCGTAGATTCATTTTGTGATTACTTTCCTTTCTTGTATTCTAGACTTGCCTATATAAATAGGGTACTATGTATACAAGAAAACACACAATAAACTTATCTCATTCAGAAACTAACAAGAAAACACACAATAAACTTATCCCATTCAGAAACTAACAACATGCACATGCAATTCAAAGAATACAGAGTGATGTTCCTGCTTGTATTGTATATACTAATTATTAGGACTCTATTGTTAATCCATGCTAGGTTCTTAGTTAATTAGTCACATTAATTGGTCGTCGTCGTTCTTCTGTTTTAGGTGGAGTTGATCTTGGGAAGCCATGGTTGAGTTTTATTATTATTTTATTTTTTTTCAAATCATGGTTGAGTTGAAGTGTTTGTGGTGAGTGCTCTGCTTATACATATAAAGAGGGCTCAGGCTGTGGTTTGCTATTTCGATCCAATGTTTCATTAGTTAATACATGCTCAGTTTTTTTTTTTTTTTTTTTTTCATAAAAATAGGGAAATGCTTTTGTAACCGATGAAAGACAGGCACATGCTTTGTGACTTTTGATTTTCGGCACGCATGCATCTTGAGGCACAATGAACGGATGCCGATGAGTGCATATGATTTGTGTGTCTTTCATCTCTTATAGGGTTCAAAAACAAAATATTACAATCACGTGCTTTTCCACAATTTCTTTTACAAAAAAGAAATTAACTTGCCAACCTTTTGTCTCAACTTCATACATAAATAATTACATACCAAACTGATGAAAGAGGTAATTTACGATGCATCTAACAATAAAAACAATTATTAATTAAGAGAGGGTTTGGTAAGATGGCATGAGTCTCTCATCCCCTTAATCAAAAGTCTCGAGTTTGAACCCTACAGAGGATATATGGAAAAATTTTAAAACTCTTAACTGATGTTACTTTTCGGAGATGCTTGACAACAATAATATATATATATATATAGTTTCAAGACGTGCTACGCATGATTTCTCCGCTCGCTTCGCTCGCGGGAATTAATTTCTAAGAATTTATTAACAAAATTTAAAATTGTAATTAAAATTTAAAAATTAGAAATACAAGTACATTTTTTAGCTTATCAATATTATCTAATGTGATTGAGATAAGATGTGAATGAAAAAACAAGCTAATCATGTTAGTACATTACTTCTTCAAAAAAAGTGTATTTGATTGATGAGAATGACTTCATAATTGATTTGGAGATAAAGAAAAAAAAAAGTGTAGTGGATTGATAAAGAGTTAGAGTTTGATTTGGATACAAAAGAAAATGTTGATTTGGAGATAAAAAAAAAGTATGGGTAAATAGGTAAATTTTATTACCACTCAAAAATTTGTGATTCGTGCTTTTATATATATGATAGATATATATATACACACACATTGATATTACGTGGCCATTGCACCCTTCACAAATTTACATCCAATGTAAACAATTATATATGTATTTCTTGTCCGCCGTGCCACCTCCATATTTGGAATAAACATTTGCATTGGAAAAGATTTTTTTTTCTTTTAATGTCTATATTATGTCTTATATTTCACACATTCACCCCCAATCTACATCTCCATTCGAGATGCTCTTAAATTCTTCTTATCAAACATGATTTCATCAATGTGTAACTCCCCAACATCTTGATCTTCATAATTCTCCCTCAATTCAAAAAAACTCGTTCTCGAATTTTAGTGCCTACGTGACTTTGGTTATTCGAAATAATTGAATCCTCACAACTAATCTTGATATCGATGACTTTTATCAAAGAACAAAAATGATTCATTTGCATGCTGATCTTTGTAACGATTTTAATGGGGTACTTGCCGACGAAACCATCATTAATCACTGCTTCAAGTATTTGGGTAGTCGTGAATCGAAGAGCAACTTCGATAACAAGGTCATCGTCTTTAAAAACTACCTTTATCTTAGAGTATATGTTTATTTTTCCACATTGCATCACCAAATTTGGTATCAACTGTACAACTTTTAGCTTAATACTTACTTAAATATATAAAATATAAAAGGCCAAAAATATAAAAATATAAAAACTGTAACAACTTTTTGAGAAGTGGACAATAGAACAACAAATAAAATGAAGTAAAAGAATTTCATAAGGCGAAACTGAACATATAGTTCGTGCATGAAGATGCAACAATAACATCTCAAAATCATATTGGGGTGATGTGGTGTGCATGTTTCATATGAAAATAGTTGGATGTGCACACAGGCTTATCGATGCATAACACGTGATGTGTATATATCAAGGTATACATAGACGACTTTCAAAATATCCAAACGTCCCGTTAAACGTCACGTTATTCAATGTGACTTAAGGTATGATGACTTTGGAGTGTCATATTGTATCATTTTTCTTAGTGTATATATATATAGTGGGTTAGAAATTAGGTTATATAATGTAGCATTTCTAATTAATCAAAGTTTCATCATTTCTTTTATCTTCACTCACTTTTGTACGCTATTTTGACATGTATTTGATTGCTATTTTTGTTAGCTTATAATTTGTCCAAATTCATTTTACTTTGAAATTAAGTCATTAAATAATCCATATTTTTTGTAATCTAAAAAATAAAATTCTCCATAATTTCTCCATAAATACATGATCTCATTTTGATATATATAATATAAACTATAGCTTGTTGGGCTTCTATTAGATTTTTTTTTCTATCTAGCTGATGGACTTTCAACTGATGTACCTTTTCATGGCTTTAAGTACTAGGCCCACACAATCAGGACTGTCGTTATACGCATGTGATTTGTCTTTATAAATGATGGATGGAAAATATTAAAATAACAACAACAATTTCATTAAATCACAAATGTATTGGTTCATATACAAAAGCTTTTTATGAGACTTCGATCCGTGTATTATGTATTAAGATCTTTCGAGGCTTACATAAATAATTTTTATGAGTTAATGTATTTTACGATATAACAAGTTGTTGTCATTTTAACACTTCTAATCATGATGAACTTCGCAAATAGAATTTGGAGATCGAAGACAAGAGGGGGGCGGGGTTATCTCCCAACCGAACACGTACCCATGCATATCTCTTAGACTTTTTTGGTTGGGGTAATTAACCAGTAAGACTCACAAAAGCAATTCCTGGAGGAACATATACAATTTAATTTCTTAGTTGCTATGTAATATGAATCATTTTTTGAAGTTCATAAAGAAGTAGATAAAGAAATGGAATGTGGAGGTGTTTAATGAAATCCAGAGGGGAGCACTGAAATGTGAAGTATAGGACATACTTGTAAGTATTCTTTACATTATACTTATCCTAAGTGATCCTTGTGGGCCCCACACATAGTTGATATACACTTATTTACGAAATTGATTTCTAAAATCTGAAAACTAATTTTGAGTTTCGGTAATATTTCAAATACCTATTTGTGATTATCGATCAATAGTAGAGAGGCATAAATTTCATCTTGACCATATTCCTCTAATTTGTAATTATCCTTTTGTACATATGTATAATGACACGTTGAGAAACTGATTACTATATTCAGTTATTAGATTTGGTTGAGAAACTGTTTTGTTATGCTAAACAACAAAATATTTGACATATAGGATTTCTTATTGTTATCTTTTGGCTCACGTTTCTTTCGAGAAATTGTGTTGTTAACTTTTGGCTCACGTTTCTTTGTCATCCACATATACTTACGAATCATAATTTGATCGGCTGGAGGATTTTTCGTAATATTCTGAAATTTTATACAAAACAGTGTAGCTATGTCACATATATTTGTTTGGCATGTTCAATATGCATGGATATGCATATATAATAGAACCGATACATGTTTAGTACAAGTTGATAATCACTTGATGAGTATTATGTTATATATATTTAATTTTCAGGCACATTAATTATTTTATTTAAATAATACATGAGATAATATGCCATGAAGTATATATGCATGTATATAATTTGTTAGTATTGTTTAAATAAGGATGCAATACATTAAGAAATTCATTGATTAAATGTAGGATGATCCATGCATTAAATAATGTTAGAGTGGCCACAGCATCTAAATTATAAAGGATCATTCATACATTTGTTGTAATTAGTAATATGGTTGTGGTAAAATTTATCCCACATGATATTTTACTATACTCATATAATTAATTAGAATAGAATATCAAATTGTATTTTCTTAATTTACCCACAGGAATTGAGAAAATGAAAATAATTTGATAGTTTTATTATATGGTTAATGAATCTTATTGAGTAAAGGCATTAGCCCACAGGCATGTTTTTACGTCACTTGATTTATTTCTTTTATTATGTTTGCATTGGTAAAACATATTATTTGTAGTCTCTATTTGTTGTTAAGCATGTATTTATTTATTTAATATTTGCAGCTACTCATATACCCGTCTTAGGTTCTGAGTTAAAATTTGAGATCCCGACTCTTAATGGAGAGAATTATAGGGTATGGAAGGAGAGAATTCTCCTCCATTTGGGAGTAATGGATATAGATTTTGCCATACGTAAGGACGAACCACCAGCAATCACCGAGGCTAGTCTTCTGACGCGGTTGATCTCTACGAAAAATGGGAGAGATCTAACGCATTTGTGTTATGTTCATTAAAACGAACATAACGGCTAGTATTCGGGGTACGGTGGAGAAGTATGACAAGGTTCATCCATTGCTTAAGGCCATCGAGGATCGGTTTCGGACATCGATAAGGCACGCGTGATCTAATCATGCAATTCTCATCACTCCGATGACCGGAGTTAAGGGTGTGCGCGAGCACATCATGCGGATGAGGGACATAGCGGCCGACTCAAAACACTTGAGGTTGATATGTCCGAGAGCTTCTTAGTCCACTACATTTTGAACACACTCCTTCTCGGTATGCACCCTTTAAGATCTCTTATAACACGCATAGAGATAAATGGTCGATCAATGAGTTGACGACCATGTGTGTTCAGGAGGAGGAGTAGACTGCGATTATGGAGCAAGGAGAGAATGATGTGTTGCTTGACGGTGGACAAGAAGAAAAAGGACAAGAGAGGCAACTGGAAGGGGAAAGACAAAATGCAACCCCAAGGTGGAATTATGAAGAAAGAATCCAAGTGTTTCTTAGCAGTAAAAGAAGGGACACATGAAGAAGGATTGCATCAAATTCCAACAAAGGTGGCTTCAAAAGAAAGGTATATCAATTTCATATGTTTGTTTTGAATCTAATATGGTTGATACTTTACATGACACTTGGTGGATTGACTCGATTCTTCAATCCATGTTTCCAATACATTACAAGATATGATAAATCTGCGGAAACCAATGGAAGTGAGTTGAACATTTATTCAGAAATAAAATGCGCTCACATGTGGAAGTCTGTTGGGACATGCATCTTAAAATTGTCTAGTGGCTTTATTTTAAATTTGGACAATGTTTTCTATGTACCTAATTTTTCCGAAACTTAATTTCGGTTTCCAAGTTGTTGTATTTGGGATTTCACTTCAACTTTTCTCGAACATCTTTTGATTTGATATTTAAATCAAATATCGTTGGACATGGTACTTTATTGAATGGTTTATTTTGTTTGAATTTAGAAAATAATGCCACCGCAATGCATGTTCTTGGTTTGAAAAGAAGTGTCATGAATGGTGAATCTTCTATGTTATGGCACCGGAGATTAGGACATATCTCCAAGGATCGAATCAAAAGATTAGTAAATGATGGAGTACTAAGTGCTCTTGACTTTGCTGATTTTGAGATTTGTGTGAACTGTATAAAGGGAAAACAGACTAAAGTATCCAAGAGAGGTGCTCATAGAAGTTCAACATTATTAGAAATCATCCATACTGACATATGTTGTCCGGATATGGACTTAAAAAATGGTCCAAAATACTTTATCTCATTTATTGATGATTTCTCACGTTTCATGTATGTCTACTTGCTTCATCATAAAAATGAAGCATTGAATGCCTTTAAAGTTTTCAAGGCTGAAGTAGAAAAACAAAGTGGGAAACAAATTAAGATTGTCAGATCTGACAGAGGAGGTGAGTATTATGGTAGATACACTGAAAATGGACAAGCATTTGGTCCATTTGCTAAGTTTCTTCAAGAGCAAGGAATAGTTCCTCAATACACCAATCCAGGTTCTCCAAGTGAGAATGGTGTAGCGAAAAGAAGAAACCTGGACCTTGATGGATATGGTTAGGAGTATGCGTAGTAATGCAACTCTACCTATCTTTTTGTGGAGTGAAGCTCTTAAAACTAGCGTGTATATATATAAACAGGGTTCCAACTAAGACTGTTTCAAAGACGCCATTTGAGTTAATGAAAGGTTGGAAACCTAGTTTGCGACATATACGCGTTTGGGGATGCTCGTGTGAAGTAAGAATCTATAATCCACATGAAAAGAAGTTGGATCCTAGAACCATTAGTGGGTATTTCATTGGATATGCCGAGAGGTCTAAAGGATATCGCTTCTATTGTCCTTCTCATAACACTAGAATTGTGGAATCTAGAAATGCAAAATTTCTAGAGAATGACATGATTAGTGGGAGGAATCATTTTCAGGATAATGTTCCTAAAAGGGTTCATTATGATGATCTTCCTTCTAAATCAAGTAGTGATCATATGTATGTCATTCCAAGTTTTGCTCATGTTCCATTGAGAATTGAGGAACAAAGAGTTCAAACTCCACAAGTTGTTGACAATCCTCCAAAGAGATCGTTGTTCATGAAGAACTTGAAATGGTAGAACAACCAATTATTCATGAAGTACCTCAAGTAAATGAACAAGTTGATCAACATGATCTTCAAGAAAATGTTGATACAACATTAAGAAGATCTACTAGAGTTAAAAGGTCAAATAATACCTAGTGATTTCATTGTGTATCTGCAAGAATTGGACTATAATGTCGGAGTTGAGAGTGATCCCGAAACCTTTTCACAAGCCATGAATTGTCTTTGAATCTGAATTATGGTATGATGCTATGAATGATGAAATGAATTCTATGTCATCAAATGATGTTTGGGACCTTGTTGAGTTGCCTAAAGGAGCCAAAGCAATTGGATGCAAATGGATTTTTAAGATAAAGAAGGACTCATTAGGCAACATTGAGAGATACAAGGCCAGACTTGTTGCAAAAGGATTCACACAAAAGGAAGGAATCGATTACAAGGAAACTTTTTCTCTTGTATCTAAGAAAGATTCTCTTCGCATAATTTTGGCTTTGGTTGCACATTTTGATTTTGAGTTGCAACAAATGGATGTGAAAACCGCATTTCTTAATGGTCAACTAGAGGAAGAGGTTTACATGAAACAACCAGAAGGATTTTCCTCTATTGGCAATGAGAATTTGGTTTGCAAGCTTAAGAAATCTATATATAGATTGAAACAAGCCTCCCGACAGTGGTATTTGAAGTTTCATGATGTTATCTCTTCATTTGGTTTTGTTGAGAATATTATGGATAATTGTATATATCAGAAGGTTAGTTGGAGCAAAATTTGTTTTCTCATTCTATATGTGGATGACATTTTACTTGCAACAAATGATAAGGGTATGCTTCATGAAGTGAAACAATTCCTTTCTAATAGCTTTGATATGAAGGACATGGGAGATGCATCCTATGTTATTGGCATTAAGATCCATAGAGACAGGACACGTTGTATTCTTGGAATGTCTCAGGAAGCCTATATCAACAAAGTCTTGGAAAGATTCAGAATGAAGGATTGTTCATCAAGTGTAGCTCCCATTGTGAAGGGTGATAAGTTCAGTTTGAACCAATCCCCTAAAAATGATCTCGAGCGGGAACAAATGCTTAATATTCCTTATGCTTCAGCCATTGGAAGCTTGATGTATGCTCAGGTTTGCACAAGACCTGACATAGCATTTGCAGTTGGGATGTTAGGAAGATATCAAAGTAACCCGGGTATGGACCACTGGAGAGCTGCAAAGAAGGTCATGAGATACCTTCGTGGGACAAAGGACTACATGCTTACATATAGACGAACTAATACTTTGGAAGTCACTTGGATACTCGAGATTCAGACTTTCTTGGTTGCATTGATTCACGTAAATCAACATTGGGATTTATTTTCATGCTAGCTAGTGGAGTCAGTATCATGGAGAAGTGCAAAGCAAACATTGATTGCTACTTCCACTATGGAGGCTTTGAGTTTGTTTCTTGTTTTGAGGCTACTTCTCAAGGTGTTTGGCTAAAGAGTTTCATTTCTCGGGCTTAGAATCATGGATTCTATCTCTAGGCCATTGAGAATGTATTGTGACAATTCAATTTGCTATCTTTATGGCTAAGAACAATAAAAGTGGGAGTCGAAGCAAGCACATCGACATTAAGTACTTCCGCCATAAGGGAACGTGTCAAGGACAAAACAGTGGTCATTGAGCACATTAGCATTGAATTAATGATAGCGAGATCCTTTAACTAAATGCATGCCACCAATGAAGTTTAAGGATCATGTTGATAGGATGGGACTTACATCCATTATGTGATTATTATTGTAAGACCGATGTTTATTGGAACTCTTTGAGGTATTTCTTTACTTATGTATTGTGTACACATTCAAGTTTTATTTGATTTGAGAAATATCATTAAGTTTGGACCAAGAATAAACATGATGTTTATTCATTAAGTTATGACAATATGTTAAGAAATTTAATGCATTGTGATACATGGAAGATATTACTCACTTGATAGAGGACCTATCGCCATGATTCATGTATTTTATTTCTTAATTTTGGTAGTAATGTGTATATGGATCAAGTGGGAGAATGTAAGTATTCTTTACATTATACTTATCCTAAGTGATCCTTGTGGGCCCCACACATTACAAGTGTCAAATTATGATGAGAGATAACGGTTGATGGGCGGTTATCTTTTGGGATATTAATCAACGTAGTTTGGTCCCCAATTTTATTCTCTGTTTTTGACTCAGAACACCATTAAGGAGAGGAGAAGAAGAAATTGGAAGATCAAGCTTTGGAAAGAACAACAATGGCTGGAGGTAATTCTTATTTTATTTCCGCAATTTAGATTAGATGATCTTCGTGTTTGTTCACACAAAGATCATTAATGTTTAATGATCTAACAATACTAGCTAGTGAGAGCAGAATGATACGTCAAAAAAGCTAAACCGAAATGGATCCGAGAAGGTGATGCTAACACAAAAAACTACTATAGAATGATGTCAACAAGGAAGTCTACAAACTTCACTGGGAAGTAATTACAAGATGAACATGGGGAGTTCACTGAGGATGAAAGTGTCATTGAGGCCACAATAAGCTTGGTAGCTTATACGGTATTCAGCGGTACATTGGTCATCTGCATTTACATGCAGTGGAATAACTAATGCACCATTATAGTAGTCGGAAGGAGATTGAGAGCAATAGCAGCAGACCGCTGTAGCTGCTACGAGAAGCAGACGAGTGGACAACAGTGTGGTGCCAGCCATGCTATCGATAGGAGTTTACTACGTACTATATGTTTGTAGTCTTATGAAGAGTGAGCTAATATGATCATATATATGATGCATTGGCCAATATATATATATATATACTAGTTTCAAAGACGTCTTCTGTATGACGATTCATTTCTCCGCTTCGCTTCATCATTTGGAATCAATTTTTAAGAATTTATTAACAAAATTTAAAATTGTAATTAAAATCTAAAAATTAGAAATACAAGTACATTTTAACTTATCAATATTCTCTAATGTGATTGAGATAAGATGTGAATGAAAAAATAAGCTAGTTATGCTAGGACATTACTTCTTCAAAAAAAGTGTATTGGATTGATGAGAATGAGTTCACGATTGATTTAGAGATAAAGAAAAAAAAAAAAACTTGTAGTGGATTGATAAGGAGTTAGAGTTTGATTTGAATACAAAATAAAAGGTTGATTTGGAAATTAAAAAAAAAAAAGAAGTATGGGCAAATAGGTAAATTTCATTGCCACTCGAAAATTTGTGATTCGTGCTTTTATATATATGATAGATATAGCAGTCGATGCATGCATGTTGAATTCACTTTGAACATTTTTAGTCTTTAATAGAACTTTTAAAACTTCTATTAAAATGAGTGTTATTAAATATGAGAACGTGTTAGGTTTTAATTTTTAATACATATATTACATAGATGTTTTTTAAAATCCTTATCAGTTAGGTGTTATGTAATAACACCCATCTTTAACAGCTAGGTTTAAATTTTTTTTTAGAAATCAAAATTGTTCTAGTGATTAATGGTGGTTTCATTTCAATTTTTGTTAAATAAATATCCACACGTATACTTTCGTTTCTGTATTTTGAAAATATATATATTAGATATATCGTCGGTGTTTTATTTTGGCATTTTGTTTTTTTGTTATTAATTTTTTTAACTCGATAGATCCCAATTTTTAGGTGGTCAAGTACTTTTACTTTTACTTGTTGAGTTTTACTCCTCGATATGAGAAATAAAAACTACTTCATAAAAAAGTATATATGTGTTCTCCTATCAACTAGTATCGAGGCTTTTGAGCTAAAACCTCATACCAAAAAGTTTAAAGTTGGGGACAATATCGATAATGGCGGAGATTCGCATGCCTGTGAAGAAGTTTTGTGAGCATGCCGCTTTGCGGATGTTGTGCCCACGAGCATAAAATTAACAAGGTATCAAAGCCAGGTTCGAAAATGACCTACGAGAAAAAGCCCATTGGATCATATATTAGTACTGAGATTTTTTGAGTTAAAACTCCACGCATATGAGTTGATGGAGATTAAGTTGAGGATAATATCGGTACTGACAGAGATTGGCCCGCCTGCGAATTAGTGTCATTGGGAGGTCGCTAGCGGATGTTGTACCCGCGAGCGATAAACTTAACACAATCAAACTATATATTGTTCTTTAACAAATAATACGACATCCATCTCACTAGAGATGTTTTAGCATATTTAAAGGTTACTTGTCCCTTTTTAAGAAGGAAAATGCTAGAATGACATACAACAATATCACACCACAAGACACATTGGTTCATAATTAAGAATAATCCGTGTGACCTTGATCTACGTGTTATGATCTATATATGCCAGCATCTCGAGGCAATAAATGACTTGTGAGCTAATATGAGGCACGCATAGATGGATAGTAAGTCAATATATTTTTACGTGTGACACGTTGTTATCATTCTAATAGTTTTCTTTTAGTAATGATATTTCAAAAGCTACAATTATAATTAGCTATGTACCACAATGCTACCACCCAACCACTGTATTTATGTAGCATATATATCTAGTTATCTACCGACAACCATCTCACGACCAGAACATTGAAAAAAAAAAGTCAGGACCAGAGTATTAATTTATGTAGTTTCTTAAAGTTTTTTTTTTTTTTTTCGTCTTGAAGTCTTGGCCAGAGTATTAATTTATGTGCTAGTTTCTTAAAGGTTTCACTTTTTTTTTTTTACACAGTTGCTAGTGTTCCTTTAATTTGTGCATTTTTTTTTGTTTGTGTGCATACATCCAAGCAGTATTAATAACAATAACTAACTATAAAGACTTTGGAATGCTTATTTATTGAATGTAGTACTTATAAACATAATTATTTATTTAATAAATATTTAATTATATATAAAAATATATTATTTAATAATGGTTATTTAATCTTTTTAAAAAATATTAAATATTAACAATATATTTATAAATTAGTAATTTTGACTTTTTATGTTTAGTATTTTTTTGACTTATGTATTTGAGGACTGAAAGGGAAAGAAAACTAAATCCGACATTTTTTTAACTAATCGCTATTTGAGATAGCGTCCAAGATTTTAAAGTTTCATCTAGCTTATTTTTAAAATAAGTTGTTAATCAAATACAACTTATTTATTGAAGTAGCTTATAATCTAGCTTATCAGCTAGCTTATAAGCTAGCTTGTTCATGCCAAACTGAGCATTAATTATTAGAACTCTTAACTAGTGAATGTTGGAATCGTCTCAACTAAGTCTTCGAGTTTCAAATCAATTGGTTTGGTACGTGATTTGAAAGTAAAAGACCATGGTGGGTTCAAACCTCGGGCCAAAATTGTTTCTTTTTTTAAAAAAAAAAAAAAAAAAAAAAATCTTCAAATTTCACGCGATCCATCGATTTAATTAAGTTGAAATTTCAATTTTTTTCTACATCGCCCTTTTTTTTTTTGACAATTACATAATGTAGGCAATTTTGAAAAACGTACAATAATTATATTCATAAATAATTAGTTTTTCTAAACAAGATTTTATCTACTTAATATGTGGACATTTTGCCTGGGCCTCTTCCTTTTTTTCTCCTTCTCGGTTCATTAAAAAGTGGAGCTGACTGTAAGGGTGCAATCCCAATTTGCATACCAGGAGACGTACGAGTGAGCTAGGCTTGTTATTGTTGGAATTATATTATATGTCATATAATATATTAATATATAATTAATCATATATATACTTCAATATATGAATGGAAAATTGTGAGCCAGTGCATGCATGAGACATATTAATTTATAAAGGACCTTTGAATAATCTGAATTTATGAATATATATATATGTTCTATGGATGAATACATTGTCATATATGATGAGTGCATATGAATGAATCATATATATTTAGAAATATATGTATCTACAGAAACGTTGTATGGCTTGACTTTTGAAACATTGAGGTGGCTGATGGAAAGCGCACATGCATGGATCAAGATTTGTTGATACGCACGTGCATGAGACATCTATAGACATCTATATTCATCATGAACAATCACTAGGAAATATAAATTTGGAAAAGTGTATATGTATAAAAGATTGGGACGTTTTAAAACGTTATCAATACAATGTATTTTAGTATGCAGCTACTAATTGAAAAGTCGTACAATATCGACTCAATTTGAGTACATTATAAATATCCCTCCGAAGTATTAGAAATACGCTTGATTTTTTTATTCCAGTCTTCTTAAAAGAAAAGTCTCTTATTTCCTTTCGGGTTGTGAAATTCATTGTTTTAATAGAGAGTGAGTACAACAGTTTGATCCACATACTCATTTCAACACGTATCTCAAGACAAACCTCCATAAAATCTCGAATTTACTCATTTAACTTGAATTTTGCAAAATAAAATAATATAATAGTCACAACACTAGGCACACATCACACAAAAATAAAATTAATTAAAAATCTCAATTTCTCCGATGTTTTAACTCCCAACTCGCGGTCAAAATCATAATTAGTCTTTGTTAATCCTTGATTAACCGTAATCACCAATTTAAAATTTTTGGGATTTTACACAAGCTGATCATTTAAAACTCTTTGAAAGAAATAGTTGATCGAGTAGGGGAGAAATACAAAATGATGTAAAAAAACGAGCTATATATTATAAATGATATATATGTATTATTAAATGTAGTACTTATAAACATAATTATTTATTTAACAATTATTTAATATTATATATAAAAACATATTATTTATTATTTAATATTGATTATTTAATCTTTTTTAAAAATATTAAATATTAATAATATATTTATAATTTAGTATTTTTGACTTTTTATGTTTAGTATTTTTTGACTTAATTAATGTATTTGAGGGTTGAAAGGAAAAGTAAATTAGATCCGACCTTTTTTTAACTTAAACGCTAGCTACTTGGGATACCATCTAAGATTTTAGATTTTCATCTAGCTTATTTTTAAAATAAGCTGCTAACCAAATACAGCTTATTTATCGAAGTAGCTTATAATCTAGTTTATTGTGCAACAAGGTAAAACCAAACATTAATATTAATTACTGGTGCCATGCATGCTATGAAGTATGCATACAACAACACAACAACAACAACAACACATTCGTTAATTTTAAATTAGTTAAAGTCGGCTATATAGATCAAGCTTTGCTTTTTTATTGTGCAACAAGTAATTGAATTAATTAATGTTGTCATTTCATGTCGGTTGCTGGCGGCGGTGCATCGCAGATGACGAAAAAGGAGACCCCGTCTTTCTCGTTTGTACCATGAAAGCACCTGTTGGTGTGCGATGTGGTGAGCGCCGAAGCCTCGCCGCGGCAACCCCATCCGTCGTAGACCAAAATGCCAGTTGGGTCTCCGAAAAATTTGAAGGATGGGTACTCGTCAATATTATAGCACGACCCACACTTTGCCTGGTAATCTATACGTATTTCTGCACCATATATTGCTACATTCTCCATCTCCATATATGTGCACAAAACGTGAATTAAACATATTTTGGCACGACCCACACTTTGCCTGGTAATTGCCACCTTCGCCTCCATCTCCATATATGTGCACAAAATTTGTTACACCAACTACATTAGTCGGAAAGAGATTGAGAGCTACACTAATAACAGCAATAGCTGCTACAAGAAGCAGACGAGTAGACAACAATGAGGTACCAGCCATATATCGAGAATTTATCATATATGCATGTAGTGTTATGAAGAGTTAATTAGTTGATTGTTCGCTTTGGCCAACGCCTGCTATATATATATATATATATATATATATAGCAGGCGTTGGGGGTATTGTAAACACATCCCAAGGTGCATTACAGCCATCATAATGCAGCCTGGAAAAGCCGATGTTATGGATGGCTTGAAACGTGCTAGAATTGGGTCGTTCACTTTAGTGGGTCATTGCGGTTTCATGTCGTCATTCTAGTATTTTAATAGGTGGAGCCAGGATTAATTTCAGCCATCATGTTTATGTAGTTTCTTCAAGCATTTTGTGACTCACTTTTTGGTAGGCTATTTTGACACGCACTTGATTGGCTCCGGATGTACCTAGAGACCCACAAGTGAGGCTTGTTAATTAGAATATGGCACAATTTATCACTTATTTCAATTTGGGACTATTCTTACAACCATTAAGACCCTTTTTTTGACAATTGTAGAGATGAATCATTCAGCTCATCTGTAAATGAACCCCAATTCACAAATATTATCAATACTGTTGTTTGTTGTCTCAAACTCACGTTGGCAACTTGGCATTATGCTTGGGTTTTTTGTGTTGAAGTATGTTTTAATTTTCCAATACATGTATTAACAATTTAAATACTTAATATCAATTAGGTGTTATTTAAAACTCTTATTAAAGGGGGGTGTTATTAAATAAAACTTAATTGATATAAGTTTTAAAAAAACCTCTATACTAATATTTTTTGTATTAAAATTAAAACATAACACATTTTTTAAAACTCCTGAAGGTTATTAAAGCATACTATTTAATAAGGGTTTTAAAACTTTTATTAAAGATAAAAAATGTTCTAGTGGTCATAATTGGAGTCCAAGTTGTGTTTCGAAAACTTAAAAAATCGGTACATACGTAACGTTGTGTTTTGAGTTAACAAAACTCTGTTTGGACTCTTTTCGGACTCAAAGATTTTTTTTGTTAACAATTTAAGTCTATCTACCTATGAGTCCCAAAAGAGGTTGTTAAATTTTTTGTAAATATTTAAAATGAATATAATAGGAATTTTACAAGTGATTTTGGTTGTTTCATTAATTGCTCAGGATGTATTTGAAATTAAAAAAAAAATTGAGTCCGGAATCACGAGTCCAAATAGCATTACCCTTGTTGCTATACACATAATTGTATTAGTCAAACTTGGTGTCAAAGTTTGTGTTGGACTTTAATGTGTATGTGATGAACATCACTGAACAAAGTTCCGCGATAATTATGTGAATAACATACTTATAAATAGGTGATGTGGTCATGGTGAAAAAGTGACATAGTGTTGAGGAGTGGTTGATAACCGAGAATTGGCTTGTAATGTACAGGCTTGCCAGTGGGTACATGACACTGTAAATCATATCTTGTTGGGTTTAGATAGGGGTAGTTTTTCCTTTGTGTACTAAACTATTGATAGTGAATTGTCTTGTTTTTTGTCCGTGATTTTTACCTTAATTTTAAGAGTTTTCCATGTAAATTTGTGTGTTCACTATTTTCTCAGTGGTTATTTATCTTTGGGTGTACTTGTGTGACTGCGATCTTGGGTATTCCGTGTTTATTCATCACAACAAATATAATATGTATTTTGATAGATTTCAAAGAAGATACTTGGAATTGTATTAATGTGTGCTCTTATTTATAGAGTTGAAAATCATAAAATAAGGAAAGTTACCAAAACTACCTAGATATTAAAATATAGAAACTTCCTAAATATCTAAACTACGAAATATAACAACGACTATAATTTTCTTTAACATATTTGAATGACAGTTACCCACAACTAACATCGATCCCTATTAGACCTTATTTTTGCATCGAATTTCTTTCAACATTAGGAAATGGATTTCTAGTTATTTTTGTTTTCATGCATGCATTGCAATTTCCTTCATATTTATCAAAGTAAGGCAGTAATTTCATATTTACCATATCATATAATTTTCTGAAATTAACATGCCCTAATCTATAATGCCATAAAAATGAAGGATACTCAACAAGATACGCAGAAACAATATTCTTATTATATAAAGCGATTACATTGAGCTTAAACATGCCCTCATAAGCATAACCCTTCCCTACGTATGCCCCTCCTTTGGAGAGTACAAATTTGTCAACTTCAAATACAAGCCTAAAACCAAACTTATTCAAAAGACTACCCGACACCAGATTTGTGACGGCCCCAAATTCCCAATGCATTTGGGTACGCCCGGCCTAGACCCGTGCAGGTCCCGAGTCAGTTTCTCAGCGAACTGGACGAGCCTAGTCAGCCTCAACTTATCAAAATTTTAAGGTTTTTAAGGTTTATGAAAGAGTTATTGCGGTTATAATACAAATGGAAGCAAAAATCATATTCTAATCAAATAATGGGAAATAACTCAATCAAGGGAAATTAGGAATCTATATAAATGTGGAAACCCCCAAGACAAATCATATCCAAGTCAACAAAATGAAATTATGGAAATCACCTCAAACCTAGTTCCTGGTTCCAAAACAACCATATATGCATATACATAAACGTCATACAAAAAGGATAGGTACGAGCCTACATCTCGGTACCTCACGTCCAAATTGCTCACAAAAAGTCTCCTAGACACGGTCCCTTGCCCCTATCGCTCTCCGTCTTATCTCACCACCCACCGTCACAAACTAGACGGTGAGCAACCGAGAGAAATTGAAAGTAAAGCCGAAGAATATAACGAGTAATTCATGAAACGACAAACAAGACAGTCCTAAATATCATGCGGTACCGAAATGCAGGAATATAAATAAGCAAGAATGCATGATAGACAGATCTGGAAATGATAGCAATCGAAACATGCGTGTTCTACGAGTCAAGAGAGGCAATAAGTAGTCCATATTCCACAACAATACCACAACAATCCACAACCATCCACAACAATCCAAGACATGGTATCACACAATCACTAGGGGTGGTCAAACACTCGTGCGCTCGAGTGCCCGCGTTTTATCCCTTCTAGTGCGGCCGCATGTACCTTCGAGACGTACTTATGCCAAGAACACACATACAAGAACATAGAATGGAATGCCAATGATGGGATAATAACGAACACAAGAAAAGTGAAAATGAATCACATGATATCTTCTTAGCTGGCTTACTAACGTACAAATGCTTTTTAAGGCAAATGTACTTACCTGAGATTATCGTAATCCACGTAAAACTCCCGCGACTCCTAACGCGTATCCTCAAGTTTCCCGTTACCTGACAAGGTCGGAAACTCGTGTTATTAGGTCGAGTCATTCACTAACACTTAGGTTTAAACTTATCATCATTTCCAATGTTTTGAATGGCTCGGACGGTCATACATTTTAATAAATAAAAGAAGACACTATTTCTCGGGTTTTGAAGACAAACTACGTATTCGCTTCATCGCGAGTCATAGGCTCAGCTCAGTCGTATGCGGGTCACGTCATGGTCTCGCGGACCGGCAACATGATCACGACGTCATAGCCATTCATCGCCACGCGACGTTTGAATAGTAACTATATATTTTTTTTGACTCGACGATGGCATCACACGAACTAATTCCAAAAGCCTTACGTACGTTTGTTTCGGACTTAGCCGAGGATTGCTAGACGTCAACTAATATTAAGTGAGACCTCGACAACCTTTAATGATCGTGGTTCGACCGGTAGGACCGCCGGCGATGGTGGTTTCCGGCGAGCCTCCAACGTACACATCACATGAAATATCGATTCCTTTGCACCTATAAAACTGTTTTTGGCCACTTTTAGGGTTGTGGGACCCACATACGAGTTTTGGTGGGGTCCCCGACACGTTCCGGTCCCGGTGGTCCGGCGGTGGCGCCGCCATGAGGGCCTTTTCCGGCGAGAGGGTCAACACCTAGCAAAAACCGAGTTTGTTGTATGTATACAACAAGTACTTTGCATGGGCCATGCGGGGGTGGTTCCGGACGTCTTGGACTCCGGTGGGTCTCCGGAGGTCGCCCACGGCCGGTCCTCGTCACGGCAACCACGTGCACACGTAACAAGTGTGACGAACAACAACAAAGACAAAGAGAAATGAAGAGGAACGTGAGCCGAGAGGGAGAGCAAACCGTGAGGAGAGGGAGAGTGGTCGAGTGCTCACGGGAGAGAGAGAGAGTGTGAGACCTCCGGCGACCTTCCTCGCCACCACGGGACCTCCGACGACGGCTTGGTCTCGGCCAACCGAATGGTGAGCAAACCTAGAGAGAGAGAGCCCGTGAGAGAAGTGAAACGCGAGAGAGAGAGAAAAACCGAGGTGAGAGTGTTACCTCCGGTTGGCGGCTTCCTCCGGCGTCCCTGGTCCGGTCACCGGCGAGAGCAGAGGCGGCGGTGAGCTGAGGGAGAGAGAGTTGACCGAGGTGAGTGGGAGAGAAGATAAATCGGGAGGAGAGAGAGAGTGATGGGAGTGTGACGTGAGTGATGGGAGTGTGAGGTGTGAGTGATGGGAGTGGGTGGGGTGGTTGGTTTCTTTTGTTTGAAATTTCAAATCAATATGGTGGGGTGTGTCCTAGGTGTGCCTTGCCCACCCACAAGTCCCCAACCTTAACCCCTGGGTTCCCTGGACTCACCTTACCTCATCGACCCGTATTTTTCTCCGTTACGTGCACACTTTTACCGTATTTCCTCCCCGCTACCTAGGCGAGAACTCACGCATAAACAAAAAGGAAATCGCTCGAGTGGCTCGTGACACGCATTTAATCCATAATGCTATTACACATATCAAAAATCGTAAAATTACCTCGGTGTCGACTCCCAAGGTTCGAAGTACCGTCCAGTATCGCGTGGCCGGGTCACGATCCTGACACGTGTCACATAAGTCGTGTTAGAAATCGAGGGATGTTACAAGATTCTTCCTCACTTCTGGTGCATAATACACGTTAGTGAATGTTACAATTTTGCCTGAAGTAAACTTCAGATTAACACTACCTTTGCCTTTAACAGGGACAGTAGCATCATTTCCCATGTACAATACAGTATTTTCATCTACTGCCTTCATGGTCTTGAAAAACCTTTTATTCTTGCAGACGTGTCGAGTAGCACCAGAATCAACCCACCAAGCCATGTCATTTTCAATGACGTTGATTTCAGAAATCATAGCAATGAGATCATCATTGTCGTTTCCTGCACCTTTTGCAGCGCTGGAGGAAGCTTGATGTTTTCCTTGCTTCCTCTTCCAATGATAACATTCAGACTTAAAGTGACCATCTTTCCCGCAGAACCAACAAGTGACTTTTTGCTTCCTTTGATTCTGGTTTTGGTTGTTCGGTTTTCCTGAACAGCAGGCTTTTTGAAACTACCAGGCTTGTTAGGCCTGTTCAGCAGTGGCTTTTTGAACTTAGCTGCTTCCATCACATGCACCTTTGAAATCTCTTGAGCATTCTGCTCTTTTTCATTTTCCTGCATGCGACAATCCTCTTCCACACGAAGATGATTAGCTAGTTCATCAAGAGTTATGTCCTCTTTTTTATGCTTAAGAGTTTGTTTGAACTCCTTCCAAGATGGGGGCAGTTTATCAATAATAGAAGACACAACAATTGTTTCATCCATGACAAGATTGTGTTGAGAGAAATTATTTCTAATCCTCTCAATTTCACGAAATTGTTCCATAACAGACCTTTCATCGACCATTTTAAAATTAATGAAATTTGATATGAGGAATTTCTTACTTGTCGCATCCTCCTTATGGTACCTTGCCTTCAGTTTCTCCCACAGCTCCTTGGCAGAGGGGACGTCGTGGTAGAGGTCGAACAGTGAGTCCTTCATGGCGTTCAAAATATGACATCTGCAGGTGTGGTCATCCGTCTCCCATTTCTGCCTCTTCCTGATCTGCTCGACAGTTTCAAAGATCGGACTCACGAGTGCTCGGGTGTATCCAGAACATACATCAGGTGAAGCGCCACCAGCAGGAAATGCACTCGCTTCTGCCACCTCAGGAAATCGCTTCCATTGAAGCGATCTAACTTCACAATGTTAGCCGACAGCTCTTTGATTGACGAAGCCATTACAACTGCAGAAATATTTCCTTTAGATTGTTAGACCAAAGGGATATGCAATGACTTCAAAGCGTGTAACTTGCTACTTTCCTAAATGAAGTTTTGCTCTCTACACTGCAAGAGTCAGCAAATATCCTAAAGGATACGATGAAGTAAGTTCAACTTTCACTTTGCAGTAGTGAAAGATGAAAAACTAGAGCAGATGCTGGTGAATTTCGAGATATATTCTCTTCCTCCCAAAATCTCTTCTCTTATAGAACACTGGTCAAAATCAGTTAGAGTAGAATAGGGAGTAGTGGAGCAGTTATTTAACTGCATCCACTCAGTCAAGTATTGAATGGGTTTATTAACTGCCCATTCAATGCTTGAGTGAGTCATTCAAATAACTTCCCACATTGTAATTTCGAAAATGGTAAAAAAATAATGGTAAAAAAGGTTTTACCCATGGTTAGCTCGCACACATATACACACACACGCACGCGCCTAAAATGCACCATATGCGCCGCGCCGCGCGCGCATGTGGTTCACTTTACATATCACTTGTATTTTATTTTACACGCATTGTAGTGCAAGAGTATATATATACTCTTTAAACTTGAAGTTTTTAACCAATGTGGGATTAAACATTTCTTTTTGAAAACGGTGTAATATACATGTCTTCATTCTAGTATTTTAATAGGTGGAGCCAGGATTAATTTCAGCCATCATGTTTATGTAGTTTCTTCAAGCATTTTGTGACTAACTTTTTGGTATGCTATTTTGACACGCACTTGATTGGTTCCGGATGTACCTAGTGACCCACTCGTGAGGCTTGTTTATTACAATATGGCAAATAGCATATTTGAATGACAGTTACCCACAAGTAACGTCCCTGTATATAGTCAGCTGGTATATATGAATGTATGGATCTCCTAAGCAAAATTGGATACATCCACACAATTGCTACATATGTACAGTTGACATGTTTGGATACATCCACACATTTGCTACATATGTACAGTTGACATGTTTATGCAATTGCATGGTGTAACATCAATCAAGGTTTGAAACCTTCAATCTATAGAAACAAAGTAGTATTAATTTGAGTCAATCAATGTGCATATATGCAATTTGATCACTAGTCCGTAAAGGGCATCGAATAAGCCCATCGAGCGAATCTATATACACCTACAACGCATTCTTGATTTCAGCCTTCATTAATGGCTTACAATTGACATAAGAAAAAAGAAGAGAGAAATCATCTAGTTTGAAAGACATTTTGGATCATCTTGCCAGGGGACTCTTTTGCTGCAGACTCTAACTGAAGAATCTCGTCGGGTTCGAGTCGCCAACCAATCGCACCCAAGTTCTCTTTCGCTTGTCTAACTGATTTTACGCCTGGTATTGGGATTGAACCCTTGCAAATGCACCAATTTATCGCTACCTGCCGACGCATAAAACCATCAAAGTAGATGAAACCAAAAGATTTATTCAATGACAAATACTGATAGATTAATGAGAAATATGTGCACATCAACACATTGACACAGTACACTTAATAAAGAGTGAAGAGAGAAAAATACCTGTGATGTAGTCTTGCACCTCTTTTGAGCAATTTTTTCAAAGTGCTCACTAAGGGATCCAACTTTGGAAGAATTTGCCTGAACAGCAAACCCCTGTCATGACATGAAAAAGATTGATTCATTTTTGAAATTGCTATACATAGTGACATGAAAAGAAAGCTGGATCTCTTCTTTTTTTTTTTTTCTTTTTTCTTTTTTTTCTTATAGTACCGTGGTCCGCTTGGAAGGTTCGACGGCGTATACTTTCCAGTAAGCATGCCTAGTCCTAGGGGACTGTAAGCAATCAAGGTGATACCAAGAGTGTCACATATTTCTTTGATTTCCATCTGATCATTCCCATAACTAAGCAAAGAAAACTGAACCTGCATTGATTGTCATGAATAATAATTCATTGCTAAGTTCATGTATTCATAAGATTGAACTGAATTTATTGGTTCAAGTATTAAATTGAATCCATTTTTTGTTCAAATAGGTACTGAAATAATTTGCTCAGGACTGCAATATACAAATAGCCTATGAGTATTGTTCCATAACTACCTGAGCCGACGATAAGGGAACACCGCGCGATTTTAAGTAATCGTAGATCTTTAGAAGTTGTTTTGGTCCGTAATTGCTCACCCCAACAGCTCGAACCAGACCCTGCATATGAATTATTTTCTTAGTTTTGATTCAAGACATTGCACATTGTTTTTTTCTTAATCGTCACAAGTTCGATATTAACCATTATGTAGCTGGCGACGGCAATCATGTTATAGATTAAGTCGAAGAAATTACTATAATCCTAGCAAGATGGAGTACTGTCAAATGATCCTAACAGATTAAAAGTCTGAGTTAAAGCTCTAATAAATCCAAGACAGAATGAAAAGTAAACTAAAAATGAAGATCATATGTTATCCATCTCTCATGTTCATATGAGCAGTTAATGAATGAAAAATAAGATAACCTTCTCATACATTGCTACTAGACCAACTGACGCAGCGGAGATCTTCCAAATCAGTTGAACGAATCCACGAACAACGCGATCTAGGTCAGAACTTAAGCCAAAGTTCAAAAATTCTTTTATTTCAACCAAAAACTACGAATTACACCAAATAGATCGCTTAAATAGCGAAACCCTAAAATTGCCAAAAATAGTAAAAAGTCTAAAAAGCCCTAAACTGAAAACTAGACGAAAAATAGAAACAAACGCCGCAAACGGCAATAAAAACGGAAATTCCTAATGAAAGTTATAAGCAAAACAAAAGTTTCCTAAAATAGCAAAATTGCCGTTTCGGAGGGCGAAACGATGGAATTTCGCCGAAAAACGTCGTAGTCACAAAGATAGCCGCGTGAGTATTGATCTCCACGTCGTTTCCAATAAACCCATACCCCGGATCGTTGCGAGTCATATCTTTTCCTATTTTTTCAAGAATTAGCAACTAATTCTTGGAATTCATCATTATCCTATCAAGATTCATTATCCTATCAAGAATGTGCAATCTAATTCTTGGACTTCATCATTCTCCCCGGGGTGGACACAATTCGCCTCGAATTGTCATCATCGACGTATCCCCATAATAGGGAACAAGATGCTTGACATTAATTTTCACACCTGACGGAATCCTTGTACTTGTCAGTAGCCTTCTGCAAGTTAACTTTGATAAATTGATGAATCTCTTGCAGCCCACGAACAAAGTCTTCTGCCTTGCCATCAGTATATCGGATTCCTTCTTGTTACCATGCCTTGATTCAGGTTTGAATTGCAAAGCAAGCAAAATCTCCTCTCGAATTTGTAATAGCAAAGATACGCTTGCCCAAGGATCGCTCTAGCGGTGTCAACCTCACTGCGAGCCACTTCTCTTTGGCACCCTCACCCAAAGAACCTCAGCCTGCGGATTGTAAGAGACTGCTTTGCCAAGCAAAATATCAAGAGACTCTCTAGTTCCGTGACCCTTCTCAAGCTGTGGCGCATCCCCGATAAAGCCTTCGTTGTCATTACCGTACCAGTCAGCCGGATCCACTCCAGTATCATCTATGAAGTTATCGTCATCCATAGTCCTAACACTTTCTTGGTCATCCTCAGAATCCGCCCCGGCAACCGTATCCCATAGCTCCTTCATCTCGAGATCGCGGCCAGGATAAATCGCCGACAAGCTCCCACCTTTCGAGCTCATCTTATCCCCCTTCAATTTCTTCTCTATCTTTCTAAACCCATCTTCCTTCGACCACTTCCGCTTCTGCGACGATGGCGGCTCGCTCGCAAACACATCTCTCATGAACGCTGGTTCTTCATCTTCAATCCCAAAATCAGGCGTCCTCTCTCTGTCCCCACTCTTCTTCACCAATCTCTTCCTCGGCGTCGCCTTCGAACACGAATCATCGAACTCGTGAACCGGCGTCGAACAGTCACATCATGTTGGCGTCCTTGCTCCGAACCGTGCCCTCCTCTCCGCCTCTCTGGTGAAAGACCACTTTGGTTGCACGCCGCCACGGGCATAATACTTCTCGTCGCCTCCCCGTAACGCGGAGGGCCTAAAACCGCTCTCCTCTTCTGCGCTCCTCTTCCAGGCACGAGACGGCGCAAACCCCCGACTGGACTCCTTCGAAGATAACTGGTAACCGCCACCTTACTATGACTGAAGGTCTCGCGCAAGTCCTCCGAACCCCAACGCACGAACTCTCTCGATCCGTGATGGGAATCCCTCCGTCTCCTCGCGGAACCTACGAATCCGTCCTCTCGAAGGGAAGGATACGATCCATATGCTTAGATCCAACAACCGATCGATTTTGGCGGTTAATTGTTCTACCACCGCGACCATGCGTTGATCAATTAATGGGCCAATTTGTCGATTCGATTGTTACGATCATACACCTCCTCGATACGTTCTTTGGTTCCTTCTTCGGCGGCATGATCTCCAATCACGCTCGAAGCGAGCTCGATACCAACCGACGCGGGAGATCTTCCAAATCGGTTGAACGAATCCACGAACAACGCGATCTAGAACCAAAAACTCCCAAAATAGAGCCCTCTAAAATTGCTAGTAAAAAGTCTAAAAAGCACTGGCGCATAGTTCGAAAGTTATAAGCAAAACAAAAGTTTCGACCAATGCAATTGCCCGATTCCGATTTGCTTTAGTTGCATTCGATCCAACGATGCCCTACAAATCATACATATCAAATAATCAGAGTTAGCTAGCAAGGCTTCTTCTTATTGTTTAGCTATCATGGTTTTGCACTTATGCCAAACAGCAACTAATATTGGAAAATTGTCACCAATAACTTAATTATAATTTGGAAAAAACTTCATTTCTACAATTATTCCTCTTTGATAATACAAATTGAATTCGTATTTTCTAATTCACCACTCTCTTCCAATGGATATATACTCTGAAAGAAATTCATTAAAAGGACAACAATATATTATATATGATTCCAATTTCTATTGTTCTTGTAGTGCCGCAAACATACTAGAATGAGATCGTTATACCTTGCAAGACAAAGTTAATCTTATAAACATAAAAATATATTTTTAGACCAAATTTCAACCATTCATTCAAAATTTTTTTGTCAATATTTTTATCCACCAACTAACATGCATTTAGACAACTAATGGTTATATACAAACGTTTTACCTCCCATTAAAGCAAATGAGTAGGAATAGAAATTAGATCAATATTTAAACATAGACAATAAGAAGGACTCGATCCTAAATTAGTTGGGCTTGGGGACATGGATCAAACTCTTTTATTGCGCTCAATCTAGTGCAATTGATGGTGTGCTTTCCAAATCATGATGTTTAAACATTAAAAAAAAAAAAATGTTGGGTATTACAAAATAAATAACTGAGAAGCTAACAATGCAAAGGGTGAGAGAGAACAATTTTATTTTATTTTTTTATTTCAACTCATACTACTACTCTCTCTACATTTCTCAACACACACATTACATACTTATAGACTATCACATTGACTTGGTCTCAACCCACTAACATAACATGCACCACTTTATGTGTGCACACCACCAAGTCAATAACTAAAACTACCCATTAATAACTACCACAACTTAATTAATAACTACCCATTACAGATGACTCTACATGGACACATGTCCCACTAATTTCACTAATAAACCTTAATCTAATTTGAATCACATATTTCAACAAAAACAACAAAAGAAAAATCAAGCCAAGTTAATTTATATGTATATAGAAGCATACTCGCAAGCCTTCACAAATTGCCTCGGCGTAAGTCGCCACGGGTACGCCGCAAACTTGGTAGCAATAACAATGTCATCTCCCGCTCGACTTCCTCCTGTCAATATAAACCGCACGTTATTTTTTATTATTTTACTATAGAAACCACTAGAGTAAGTCACTGTGGGCATCGAAATTAAGCACTGACCCATACACCTCGAGATGTATACGTGAGAGCTTTAAGTTGTATCGCACAGACACCGATGGGGTACTCAATTTTTTTTTCCTTTCATTATTTTTTTTTTATATGTGGTATGTCCTAGTGCAATAGGCCTGCAGTTCAATATTGGTAGGGGTGGGCATTGGTTTCCACAAAACCGCCCAAACCGTGTAAACCGCATGGTTTGGTCTGTTTTTTTTAACTTGCGGTTTGGAGTCGGTTTAGAAAATTTGAAAACCGCAATTCCACGGTTTGGTGGTGGTTTTCATTTACAAAAAAACGCGGTTCACAAACCACAAAAACCACCCCTAAACTTGGAATTTTTTGAAATAAAGTTGAAGCATTTTCTTGTTATTTTTATTTTCAAAATAATCTTAGACTCATAATTTTAATTGAGTTCACGTGTATTATTGTATTTTTGGTAGATGGTCATGTACGAACATATATTTTGTTGATGGGATTGTATAGAATGTGTGACTTTTTTTTGCTGAAAATGTGTCACAAACAAACCGCAAAACCAAACCGATTAAACCGTGGGGGTTTAATGATTTTTATCACCAAACCGTGGTTTGCCACTAATTATTGGCTAAAACAATGTGAGAACGGAATGCCACTAACCCACATAATTAATCTCTAACTCAGAACTTAATTACCGTGGGGCCCCTTCCGAGTTTAAACCTCACATTAGAAAAACAAGAAGAAGAATTAAGGGCTACTAATAAGTACTGACCGGGGACGGCACGGATGAAGTTGCCGAGGAGGCGCTCGCTCTGGCCGTTGAGCCTGCCAGTGCCGTACGAGTCGGCCGTATCGAAGAGATTGATCCCGTGGTCCACAGCCAAATCGAACGTGGCTTTGAGATCACCGTCCATCGATTCTCGATATCCCCACAGCAGCTGATTGCCCCAGGCCCACGTGCCGAAGCCCATTGGGGAGACCCTCATGGGGCCCACCTTCAGCTTCTCCCAGGGCCAGAACAGCGGGGGCTTCAAGAGGGTGAGGAGAGACGAAGACGGTGTGGTGCGGATGCTAACATACGCCGGGGGCGCTGAGTAGAAGGCCATTTAGAGTTGCTGCTGATGAGCGAGAGAGTGAGTGAGTGGCCAACGAAGGGATGAGGAGGATTTGATTGATATTATAAGCTGTAAAAGTTTGATTATTAATTTATAATATGAGAAGAAATCATAACAAGACAGTTTGGCCGAGTGGTCTAAGGCGCCAGATTTAGGCTCTGGTCCGAAAGGGCGTGGGTTCAAATCCCACAGCTGTCACTCATTGATTTTTTTTTTTTTTTTTTCGTCGCTTTGGATTTTTTCTCCCTCTTATATCCTTATTTTTACGAAAAATAAAATATGTAAATACTTAATCGAACCTACGAATATTAATACCTGAAATTATACCCATCATTTTAAACTCTTCTAGGCTACACTAACAATTATATAATACATTATTAAAACTTATTAAATTTAAAATTAACATATAGCGTAATATTGTTAATAAAAAATAGTGATTAATAATTAACTAAATATTATAAAACAAAGAATTTCACTAAAATTAAAAATCATTACACATTAATTTCTTAATTATAGATAATATTGTTAGATATTTATTACATATTAAATAAGTTTTAACAACGTCGAGTAAAAATATTTTTAGATGTTATAAAAATGTTTTTTAATGTAGTGTTCGAGTGGTGGACTATCTTACATATTTTAATTATTATTTTTACTAATCTACTATTTTTTTAAGTTAGAGAGATACTTCTATAGAAATGAAAAATATTCGCAACAATATTGCTTCTCAGTTATGGATGATGCGTTAGGTATATGTATAGTTATCCAAGTTGTTTATTGTATTTTATTTACATGTATTTATTTTTTACGAATTCTTATAAATTAATATAGAGCTATTTTCATGTAAACATTTATGCACATATTTTAGTTTTCTAAATAATATAAATTATTTTATGGTATTAATTTATATTTTGTAAATAAAATACATTGATTATATGATTATATAATTAATATACTTAATTGCGTCATATGTCCTTTATTGTCATTTTGCATTTATCAGCTAATCAATCAGCTATCATTCCAAACAGTTTTTACTTAATCAGCTAGATTATCAACTTTCCGTTATCGGCTAGTAGATTATCAGCTATCGGCTAGTTTATCAGCTATCAGCTAGATTATCGGCTAGCCTTGCCAAACAGAGCCTACTTCATTGTACCTCATTTTTGAATTTTTTTTAATTGCTTTTACCTAACTTTTTTATAAATTATTCCAAAATTACTTATCACCCTTAACACGAATGTTTACCCCATCTTCTGGTTTCATCCTAACACCCCTCCATCATCTTCATTTCTCAAGTTTAGTCATTGTAGAGCACTTGTATTGAGTCACTAAGTGTCATAGAAGTATTTTTTTCAGTGTCGTAGAAGTTATTCGGACTCCACTTTTTACTCTCGTTACCTTATTACTTCATTGTACCTCATTTTTGAAATTTTTTTTATTGCTTTTACCTAACTTTTTTTGTAAATTATTCCAAAACTACATATCACCCTTAACGAATGTTTACCCAATCTCATAGTCTCATCCCAACATCCTTCCATCATCTTTATTTCTCAAGTTTAGTCATTGTAAAGCACTTGTATTTAGTCACCAAGTGTCGTAGAAGTATTTTTTTTCATTGAACAAGATCAGATGTGGCCGCGTCGTGTTCTAAGAGTGAAGAAGTGTCGCATGCGGGGGTTCGACCGCATATGACTGAGACCACTTTAAAGGTATCAACCGACTCCGACTGAGAATATGAATAGAACTCGATTTTAATGAGTGACGGAGGGATCTAGCTGAGGCCTTTCAGAGTTGTCGATCATGTGCGGCCGACACCCACAAATAACGAGAAAGAACAAAAAATTTTCAAAACTCCTAAAAAATACATGATAATGATAAAAAAAAATAGTGGGTTTTGATCGGAATCGCTTGATATTTTCGATTCTATCGAGAATTTGTACCAAAAATGCAAGAGTTAACCTCCAAAATCGAAGCCCTAAACTCAACAACATAACCACAAACAATACCGACTCAAAAAAATAAAAATAAAAAACTCCAAAAAACATCGAAATCGATACTAAAAGAGATGATAGATGCATTTATGGCATCGAATCAATGTATTTGTGCTTGAATTTTGTCAGATTTGGGCTAGTCGTGAGAATGCGTTTTGAGATAAATATGACTGGGATATGCGTGTGTGGGTGAGTGCGGTATATGTAAGTAAAAACTTTTTTATATGGAGGGGTAGTTGGGTCATTTTACTAAGGGCCGAAAAAATTCAAAATGGAGTAAATGGGGTAAACGTGGGGTCCGAATAACCGTTGACTTATTTTTTCAGTTAATAAAAATTTCATTAGTCGCGATGGCTCAATACATTCAATTGAATAAACATGGAATCAATTATCATGATAAAAATACAAATTGATGGCACAATACATTCAATTTAATAGACATGGAATCAATTATCATGATAAAAACACATATTGATGGCTTCATACATTCAATTGACCAGAACATGGAATCAATTATCCTGATAAAAGTACAGATTGATTCTCTAATTGTAATTGTTCAAAAGAATATTCAGTTGACACAATTTGTTTCGAAGGATTGCGATTGTAATAATAAAATAGTATGACAGTTAATAGCTTTTCTCTTCGCGAATGTTACATTATCATTTTTTTTTTTTTTTTTTTTGGGTTCAACTTCAAATTTCTTTTGTAAGTTTTGTATTTTTAAGATATAATATTTGCAATTGACACAATACTCACTAAGTATAGAGAGAGAGATATATATTGAGATATAATAATTTAACAAGGGCAATTGACATAAAAATCCAACCAAAAAAATAAAATCATAAATAAAACTTTCATCCAGTAAAGACAAATTGATTGGGTTGCCTCTTTTTATTTGTTTTTTTATATTTATATTATCGATAAGGTAACTCGTTTTGGACACTCACTTATTGATGTCCATTGATTTGTACATTAATTTTCTTAAGCACGTAAAATTAATATGTATTTAAAGGAAGGGAAACCAACAATTAGATGTATATTCTGGTGTCCAAAGTGAGTCGCTATGGCACTAACCATTCACAAAAGCAATATGAATATTTCATCACAATATAAACAATTAATGAGCAAAATTTTTGTGAGGTCAAAACAAAGAAAACAATTAAAATAACCCACTTTAAGTATCGACTTTGAGCACCGACTCAGTTACATGTCGTGCAATACACGTTAAAATATGTATATACATATTTCGAGGTAAAATGCACGATATTCAATTGTATCGATGTCCAAAGTATCCGAGCTTTTTCTTCAAAACAAATAGCAAGTAGAAATTGTGCATCACTTTTCCTCATCTTTTCCTAGTCTTTTCCCTAATAAAACGCTCAAACCTCCAAACCTTCCACGCCAAACCCAAGCCCGCCACGTCCACACAAAAACCACCAGGCCCACTCAAAAAACCTCCTAAACCAGCACTCGTGACCACACAAAACACACCACACAATGAACAAAACAATAAAAGTGAAAAAAAAAAAAAAAAAAAAGTAGCAAATTCCATTCCCCCAATTCCACTCTTCGCTTTCCCCGAAGTCGCTCATCGGTCTCTCCAAAGCCCTAATTTTTTCCTTCTCAGATTCTTCAAATCAACAACGACAGTTCTCTCAATCCGCGATCGAACCACCTCTACTGCATCAGATCATCGTAAGTCGCTCCCCCCCTTTTCGCAATTTTCGATTTGATCAACTAATCTGTCTGTTCCGAGTTGCCCTAATTTGATTAGATTTCGAATATTTGACCTGAAATTCGTGTTTCAATCAATCTGAAATCGTGTTTGAGCAATACCCTTTTTGATTTGTTTGATTTGGTTGCAGTTTTGATTGGTAAAAGATCTTATTTGTGCGTAATTTGTTAGATTAGTTAGTGAAAATGGTGCTTAGCAACAATAGCTCTTCTGAATCTCATGAAGAGGAAGAAAAACCACAACCCATTGTTGTTGAAGGGCACCCGATTCCTGAATCTGAGAGGTCGATTGATATTGAGGAGTTGCAGAGGAAGATTCAGGAATCGCTTTCGGTGTCGAAAAAGCACAAGTTTTGGGAGACACAGCCTGTAGGGCAGTATAAGGATGTCGGCAACACTAGTCTGCCGGAAGGGCCGATTGAGCTGCCGACACCTTTGGATGAAGTCAAGCAGGAACCTTATAATCTGCCTGCTTTGTATGAATGGGTCACCTGTGATATCGATTCCGAAGAGACTTGTAATGAGGTTTATAGTCTATTAACGAATAATTATGTCGAGGACGATGAGAACATGTTTAGGTTTAATTACTCGAAGGAGTTTCTTCGGTGGGCGCTGCGCCCCCCGGGTTATTTCAAGAGCTGGCATATTGGTGTTAGGGTTAAAGCGTCGAAAAAGCTCGTTGCTTTCATTACGGGTGTGCCAGCGAAGATTCGGGTAAGGGATGAGGTTGTTAGCATGGCTGAGATTAATTTCTTGTGTGTTCATAAGAAGCTTCGATCGAAGAGGCTTGCTCCGGTGCTGATTAAGGAGGTTACTAGGAGGGTTCACTTGGAGAATATTTGGCAGGCGGCTTATACTGCTGGCGTGGTTCTTCCAACGCCTATTACGACGTGCCAGTATTGGCATAGGTCATTGAACCCGAAGAAACTCATTGATGTCGGGTTTTCCAGGCTAGGTGCGAGGATGACGATGAGTCGGACTATTAAGTTATATAAGCTTCCTGATTCTACGATCACTCCAGGGTTCAGGAAAATGGAGCTCCGCGATGTTCCTGCGGTGACCAGACTACTTAGGAGCTACTTGGCACAGTTTGCTGTTGCACCTGATTTTGATGAGAATGATGTTGAACATTGGCTTCTTCCAGAGGAGAATGTGGTGGATAGCTTCTTGGTCGAGAGCCCCAAGACCCACGAAGTCACTGACTTCTGTAGCTTCTACACACTCCCTTCGTCGATCCTTGGAAACCAGAATTATACAATGTTGAAGGCTGCATACTCTTATTACAATGTATCTACACAAACTCCTTTGCTGCAGTTGATGAATGATGCACTTATTGTCGCAAAGCAGAACGATTACGATGTCTTCAATGCATTAGATGTAATGCATAATGAATCTTTTCTCAAGGCTCTGAAATTCGGGCCGGGTGATGGACAACTTCACTATTATCTGTACAACTATCGGATAAAGAATGCGCTGAAGCCATCCGAACTTGGGCTCGTGCTATTATAGTCTCATTTCCTCAATATTCGTGGTGTGGACTTTTGAGAATATCAGTGGCAGTGTTTGCTGAATCAGGTAAAGCCTGCCTTCAGTTTCTATTTCCTTCCCTTTTTTGTTATCACTGGCTCAGGAGGTCATTTTACCAAAGCATATGAGGCACTGCACCTTATGTGGCTTTTCTGTGTAGCTTGAGATATTTTGATAATTTTGGTTTCTTTGCTTTTAAGTAGCAGTTGGACTGAAAATAATTTATAAATATCATTCTGCCTCGTACTCTCTATTGTCAATTTCAATCTCCTATGCCTTGAGTTTGGACTTTGGTTTGGTTGAATGCTTATGACATTTTGTTCCATTGATGAATTCTCTTATCATTGATGTACTTTATTTTATGTTATTGGTCTTTTCTCCCTTAGTGGTGGTAATATTGAGAATGATGTCACACATAAAATTCAAGCTGGATGGAAGAAATGGTGAAGTGTAATAATGATGATTTGTGATCGAAATGTTCCTACTAAGTTAATTTTTTTTTATAAGACCGTAATTATGCCAGCTATGCTTTATGGAAGTGAATGTTGGGCGGTAAAGCAACGACAATTGCATAAAATGAACGTAGCAGAAATGATGATGCTTAGGTGATGTGTAGTAAAACTTGTAAAGATAAAATAAAAAATATATAAATTCAATGTTAAATAGGAGTAGCACCAATTAACACAAAGATTAGGGAAGAGCGGTAGTTGTGGTTTGGTCACCTGTAAAGACGGCCTACAATTGTCTTTATTAGAAAACTTGACTCAATAGAAACTGAAGACACTTAATGAGGTAGGGGTAGATCAAAGTTAACATAAGGCGCATTAATTAGGAGAGATTCAAATGGTTTGGAAAGCTCACAATCAATTGCACTTAATCGAGCACAATAGAAGAATTTGATCTATGTAGTGGACCCTAATCAATTTGATACTGACGCTATATTGTTGTTGTTGTTGTTGTATTGGTCTTTTCTCCCTTCTATGACTGTTAGCTAATTTTTCGCCTTCGCCCGTTTTATCATATCTAACCGAGATGTTAGAAAACATGTTTCATTGGTGTTCCTAGCGATGCTCATGCGTCGCGGCCAAGGGAGATGTATAGTCTCTCATATGTTTGGCTGTCTTTTGAGGCACACACTGGTAACCGAGGGGATTGTTGTGGTAGGTTCTTTTCTTTTTTTGGTATTGGGCCAACTTCAGGAGACAATGTGTTGGAAATGTTTCCTAATCAAGTTGGACATGAAGAAGGTGCTTCGAAAGCTTGTGTAGAAACTTGGCCAAGCCATTATTCATTATGGAGAAATAGTGGGGTTGGGTGTCTCAGAATCAGTGCTCTTTGCTTGCTCATGGTTTAGACTTTAAAGTGTCTTAGCATATACTCCCTCCGATTTTAAAAAAAAAGACAGTTCCAGTAAAAAATTTCGTTTAAAATTGTAAGTCGTTTTTTGAATTCAAAAGTGTATTTATTGCTTTTATATCCATTTTACCCTTATATAATTTAAATTTTTATGATTATTCAATTTTCAATTCATTTAATGCCAAATGAAGTATATGTAAATTACGTTCATAATTAAGGGTGTTTTAATTCTTGTGTCTTTATTTTAATCAACGTATATTTTTGACCAGAGGAAGTAGAAAATCACATTGGGGGATGTTGCTTTCTTAATGGTGTTCTTTTAAGGGCAATTGCATGTGTTCTTAAACGTATTATTACGGTGGGAATGTTGAAGTACCATTTTCTAAAAACATATGATGATCAAGCGTGTTATACAACAATCAAGTACCCAAGGAGGGTTTGATTGATGACATGAGTTGCGTTAGCTTTAATTAGACATCTTGCTCGAACTTTGAGTATGGAGTCTCTTTAAAACTTTGAGGGAGAGCTTTATCACCACTTGGTGGTCCTTCCTAACTCGAGCTCGGAATAGTCGGGACCATAGAGCTTTGGATACCGCGTTTTTGAGAAAGTTTGAGAAAGAAAATGACCTAACTTTTTTTTTTTTTTTTTTTTTTTGACAATTACCCTATCTATTCTTTCGACTAGACATGTTTATTGGGTCAGGCACTCACTCAGCTCGTCCGGGCCCGCTTAACATGAACCAAGCTTGGGCTTAAAATTGTCATAAAAACCTATCGAAGCTTGTTAAAGCCCATCCATTTATGGGCGGGCGAGCCTGGGTTTGTGTTTTAGGCTCAGGCATGTCGCATAGGTAGGTGTTAACAACTTTTTACGTATTCCCTCCTTCCAAAAGTATAAGTTGTTTTGGCATTAGCACACTAATTAGAGCATCTCCAATGGTTAATGTGGATTGTAGGTGTGGATTGATGTCACATCAACAAAATGGAGAGGATATCCATCATAAGTGGCTTGAATAGACATTGAAGTTCAAAAATGCTCTTCAATGGTCATTGTAGATGCAATTTTTTTTTTATTTTTTTTTTCTATATATTTTAGAGAGAATTGTTGAAGTGGCTATGAATTGCACCGTCTAGAAGTAGACATTGATAATAGACATTATTTATTTTTTTCACACCACGTCAGCTACCATTTGAAATACACATTTGCGTTGGAGATGACTTTTTGTTTCGTTGTCAATTCGGTCATAGGTGGTACATCTACACCAATTCACATTTCCATTGGAAATGATCTAAAGGTAGCTTTAATTATTGGTTGGATTTATATATCTATCATGTACCCTTTGACCCATAATGAGTTGAAGAGAAATTTTATTTTTTTTTTTTTGGCAAAACTTATCTTTTGGTTCTTGAACTTTCAACTTTTTATACTTTTGGTCCCTCAACTTTTAAAACTACACATTTGATCCCTCAACTTTTTAAGTAGTGCACATTTGATCCAATTAGAAAAAACTCAACTTTTCAGAGAGTTTTATAAAGAAAATTTTCTCATAGTTGTTTGATTGCACAAGAAAGAATTTTTTTTTATGGTTCAATTTAGTCTTTCTATTAGTTGGGCTATTAAAATTGATGATGTGGAGACCAAGTTTGTTTGGGTGGAAGAAATGATCAATTTGTGAGAGAGATTGAGAGATTTTCACGCTAATGTGTGATTGTTATTTGAATCGGTGGTTCAAGTGAACCAAACCTTCAACAATGAAGATGCAATTCATGAGTGAAATGCAGTGTCATTGCAACGAGAGTTTGATGACTTGGGACTATCGATAAGTTTAGGCTCAATTTTTTATGTTTTAGGGTTAATGTGAAGCATTGATTTGTGAAGAGCATAAATTTATGTACCTATCTCCAATGTGACAATAATTTCTCTTTAATTGTGGATTGCTTTTGTAATTTAAATAAATAATTGATTTACTTTATGGTTGTTGTGGTTTATAGAGCATAAATTAAGCTCACTATCAACTCATCAGGCTTTTAAATTATCTTGATAATATTCTACAGTTGGCGATTATGCCATTACTGTACTGTGGTTGCAAATATTTTCCAATTGTCATGTCCAACTTTGTCGAAGACAACTATTAGGGCTTGGGTTTGGTTTTTCTTTTAAGAATCGGTTTGGTTCACTTAAACCACCAATTCAGATAACAATCGGTCATGCCGCGTCACGTGGTGAATCAAGTTTGCCACATCATTAATTTTAACAACTCAATTACTAATGGAAAGACTGCTTGAAAAGTTGAGGGACTAAATATGTAGTTTTGAAAGTTGAGGGATCAAAAATATAAACATTGAAAGTTCAGGATCAAAAGATGGGTTTTGCCAATTTTTTTTGGTAGGAGAAGCGAAAAGTTTTAATTGTAATAAATATTTGAATTGTATTAGGGTATAATGGATAAAAGAGATTCCAAAACGACTTATAATAAAGATGGATAGATGGAGTATATACTTTAAAGAAGGCAAAACATATTTTTTGGTCTTTGAACTTTGAGACTTTTATGCTTTTAGTCTTTGAACTTTTATTAGTATTAATTTGGTCTCTGAACTTTCATTTTTGTACATTTGATCTCTGAACTTTTGAGTGTTTTATGTTTTTGGTCCTTGAACTTTGAGGTTTTTACGTTTTTGGGGGAATTTTGTTTTTCGGCTTTTATTGATCGATGTGAGTTGTTGGGTTTAGTAGTATAAGCCACTTTACTTTTTTTACTAGTCGCACGTTACTTTTATTACCCGTATTACCGGAATTTAATACTTTAAATGGTGTAAGAACTAAATGTAGATCTTTATAAAAGTTCAAGAACCAAATTTATAGTAATAAAAGTTTAAGGACCAAAAACATAAAAAGTATAAAGTTCAAGGATCAAATGATGGGTTTTGCCTTTAAAGAAATAAGTTCGAACCCAAGTATTTTTTTAGTACACTTACAATTTCCACCACTAAGCTACATGATGACTTGTTTTCTTCTTTTGATTGATGTACTAAACAAATACAGTAAGTTCTTGCAACATTTGAGAAGACGGAGGAAACCAATTGATGGAGAGAACAGAGATACAATGAGAGGTGGCAAACAATTATAAACCATATATACCTTAAATTAATTCACTAGAGAAGACCCTAATTAATTTTGCTCCTCTGATTGACTTTTTTTTTCTCTCTTTAACGCATTCCATCTCTCTTTAATATACATACTAGTTTAAAATACATGTTACGCACGTTCGAGCTTGCTTGTTGCGCTTCAAGAATTCAATTAATCTAACAAACTTAATTATATGTCTTGACAAAAAATAACAATTTATTTTTATTGTCCAAAAAGTATTTTACTTCACTTATATGTTGATTTAATAGGCTGCTTGATTTTATTCTTAAGATAATTAATTTATATTCTAAATAATCTATTTTAAGATAACATAAAAACAAATAAATTAATGAATCTTAACATATCCTAATATAAAAACGTTAAAAATAGAAGTTCACGGGTGAAGGGCAAAATTGATACCATTGCTTTTATTATAGTATAATATAAAATAAAAATAAATATAGTGGAACGACTACTTTTAGGTTTATAATAAATTACGTAATCAAAGGAAAAACCAATAAAAAAATAATTCACTAATTAATAGATAATTAATTGAAGGGCAAAAGTTATCATTCAAGAGTTATTGGTGCTTATTATATTATATGATATATATCTATCATATATATAAAAACACGAATCACAAATTTTTGAGTGGTAATAAAATTTACCTATTTGTCCATATTTTTTTTTTTATCTCCAAATCAACCTTTTCTTTTGTATCCAAATCAAACTCTAACTCTTTATCAATTCACTACACGTTTTTTATTTATTTATCTCCAAATCAATCATGAACTCATTCTCATAAATCCAATACACTTTTTTTGAGGAAGTAATGACCTAGCATGACTAATTTATTTTTCCATTCACATCTTATCTCAATCACAGTAGAGAATATTGATAAGCTAAAAAATATAATTGTATTTCTAATTTTTAATTTTTAATTACAATTTTAAATTTTGTTAATAAATTCTTAGAAATTAATTCCCGCGAGCGAAGCGAGAGGGGGAATCGTGCGTAGCACATCTTAAAACTAGTATATATATATACATACACACACTAGTTTCTGGAGCATGTTACGTATGCTTGAACTCGCTCGCTACGCTCATTGGAATTTATTTAATCCAATAATTTATTTTTATATTCTGAATACTAAATTTTTATTTTGACTTTTTTGACAACTAATTATAATAATTTGGATTTAATAACAAGAAAACACTTGATTAAAGGGTAGAATGATAAATTTAAGTAAAAGTTGAAAGACTTAATCAAGGTTAAAATTTTAAATTCAAAGTTACGGTTGAAAAACTGGTTATGCCCTTAATTAAAGGTAGGATAGTAAGTTTAAGTGACGGATGAAATACTTAATTAAAGGTAAAATAATAATTTTAAGTGACGATTGAAATAATATATATATATATATATATATACACACACACGTAAGCCCAACCCATATCGAGCTTGAGTGGGCTTAAGCTCTCATATATGAATTTTAGTTTGGGCGGGCTTGAACATGCCTTTTAAAAATAGACTCGCCTAAGCCTAGATCGGGGCTGCTCAGACCCGCCTAATGAACACGTCATCTTTCAAATATTAGTCAACTATTAAGCAATTATTTAGGTACACATAGACTAGTGGTCAACTTAATGTGGATTATCCAAAATATTTCACTGGAAATTTAAGGAAGAATTAATCAATTTACCACTTTATACTTCGTTTTTTCTCTGCTTCTTCTTCGATTGGTAATCGTTTAAAAAAACATTAATTGGCAAACCTTACAAAGATGAAATGTCCGACTTAATTAGGAACGTAAGTTGAGTTCGGAACTAAGGGGGAGCCAGATTTTTTTTTTTTGAAGACCTGGGCTAAATAATGTATATTTTCTGGATATTTAACAGTTGAAAAAATGATTTTGGTGCATCAACTATGATATGCGAGTCGGACACGCACTTATCCAGCCGCCCTTGATTCGCACACGCATCTCGAGGTGTGTCGAAGGATGGATGACAAGTGCGCACATGTATTGACCCGCATGTCTGTGCTGTGGTGCGTACGCCTCAGCGCTAAGACCGAAAATTTTCTGTTTGGGCACCTCAGCGCCAATAATGAATTGGTGCGACTTTTGGATGTTATTTTGTTTGTTTTTTGGTACCTATTAATTCGCACTAAAACTCATTTATTTGTGGATAGACACCAAATCTCTTGATTTTTTATAAATTGAAGTGATCTAGTACATACAAAACATATTGAGAAACATTGAAACACAAAAGATTTTTGAATCAAAGTGTGTTTTGAGTCATAACATCATTCTCTCAAAAGTTCTTCAAAGAATCTTCTTGGTTGGAGTTATGTTACAAACACATCATCCAACAACCATTAGAGACTTGATTGTATCATAAAGACAAGTTTTGATTAATCTCATTGTGTATACGCGATTTCAACCGATAGAGAGAAATATTGTCTAAAAGAAAGCGATTACGCGCCTCAAGTCTTTGTTTGATTTCCCCATTTTCAACTTGCATTCTCTATCTGAAGCTTTTGTTATAACGATAAATAGAACGAGAGAAAAGAGAGGGGTTTGTACGGTGATGGACGGAGAGAGTGGCGGCGGTAGAGGACGACGTTGGCGGTAGCCGGTGATGGGAGTGGAGCGAGGGAGGTTGTAGGTGGTGTATAGCGTGTGAGAGCCAAGGTCAATTTGGTTAAATTTTGAAAAAAAAAGTGACGTGTTTAAATGGCATTTGAGGTGTATCATATGCATAGCAAGATCTTTTTCTCTTTGCCTTTTTTTTTTTTTTTAGGGCGCTTTCTTTAATGAAGGCACCCGGTAAAAGCTACATTTTGGGAACTCGAAGTCTCGGCCCACAAAGGCGGAAGAGTTCACGGTGTCTCGGTTACGCACGGCCGAGAGTACTCTAGTTCTCTCGGCGGCCGAGACATGACGAGAGCTACAATTAGTGGTAGGTAATGTGGTGTCGGTGGCATACAACCGAGAATGTGCTCATACTCTCGGTTGTACACTGGCGTACCATACCGTGACCTAAGTACACCTCTCGGTCCTTTAGGACCGAGACATCACCATACATCTCGGTCCTGCAAGGCCGATACAATCGCGCACATCGACAGAAACTTCGGATAACCGCAAAAAAAACACAATAAATTTGCAAAATTACCTCAACTTCGACCTCCTCTTGCACCGTAGCAGTACAATCCTCCATTATATAGTGGAAACAAGTTCGGATTTGAGCAAATTACCAAACCCTACGTTGACAAACAAATCATCATTTTCAACTTGTTTTCCACAACTAAACAGTTCTAATAAACTATCATATGAAATTTTTACAAAAACTTTAGGTGCCTTCATTAAATGGTGGGGTGCCCTTAGCTGCCCTTTTTTTTTTCTTCACCATGCCAGCTCTCGTGCATTTCTTTATTTGCATTTTATTTTTTTTAATTTGGAGTTGCTGAGTTAGGTTTATTTATGATTCTTTATTTCACTACTAAAAAAATTTGTCTTTTTAGTTCTAATAATAGCACTACCCCTATTGGGAATCTAACAGAGATTCTTCGCGATGGGTATGGAGATAAAGAAAAAGATTTTATTTTTTTATTTTTTTTGTTTTTTTACGAAGATTACTTGGCAATTTGTTAAAAAATGTTGCAGAGTGTTGTTGGTCTAATATATTGATTTATACAAGTATTATTTTTTTAAGATAAAAATGATTTCATAAATTAGAAGATACATTTTTTACATTAAGCTCACCAATATCTTGTGAAAATTTACGCTACACTTTAATATTACCACATAAACAAGTCAATTTTGCCACTGCATGAGCTACTTCATTAGTTTCTCTCTTTGCAAAACTAACTTTATAATCCCTTATTCTTCTCAAGGATTAGAGTAATCATGAAGTATTAGTCCAAATTCAGATGAGTTGAAAGACTTCGATCCAATGCCTTGAACCACCATCAAAAGTCTAACTCAAAGAGGACTCTTGATAATTGTAGTTGCTTGATCCAACTTAAAACTTTTCGAAATCCAATTGCCTCTACTTCATGAGAGAGACTGCACCCCATTGTTAAATTTGTGAAACCTCCAATAAAGAAAACCTAAAAAATAATTACAAAAAACACATCTATAACTCTGATCTTGAGATGTCCATTTTCGTGAAGTTCCCAAAACAGCTTAACCCACAAAAGCCATCCATGCGCGCTTCAAAGATACGGTTATATTTAAATCTCGATATAATATACGGATGGAGGTCGCATGAAAAATTTGTGTAAGCCAACATTTTTTTAGTGTGACTTTTTTGTTATTATTTTAATATTTTTCATACAATATCACACCACAAGACACAAGAGCTCACAAAAAGTCTTTTATGAGGCTTCGATCGCGTATTATGTATCGAGATTTACGTAATCTTATATCCGGATCCGTACATAAACGACTCTTATAAGCTAATGTGTTTTTACGGTGGTAAGTGATATTGTCATTCAAGCACTTGTAATGTTGTTTTGCCTCCAAAATCCCTAGATTTCAACCAGACGAACGCGCGATCCCCAATTCGATGGATTCATCAAACCAAGCGACTGGCAATGGAGGAATCGCGTCGCAACCAAACAGCAACAACAACAACAGCAACAGCAACAACAGCGATCAAGACGAGTCGTCGAAGCAGCAGAACCTGAACAACGTCATAAACTCGATCGACAAAACCCTAGGTCTCCTCCACCAGCTCCACCTCACCGTCTCCTCCTTCAACGTCGCATCGCAGCTCCCCCTCCTCCAACGACTGTGAGACTCATCAATTCGATTCTCCTCTTTCGTCTCGCCAATTCTATGTATGTGATTTGATTGATTGATTGATTGATTGATTTATAGGGTTTGGTTTTGCTTTGCAGGAATGGCCTCGTTTCGGAGCTCGACACGATGCAGAATTTGGCGGGGAACTGTAACATTCAGGTTCCCATGGAGGTTGTCAAGTGAGTTTTTTTCGCGCCATTTGTTCGTTGTTTTCAAGTGGTTGGATTTGATGTTTTTTGACTTGTTAAAGATTGGATTTTTTTTTTGGTTTTGGGGGAATTGTAGTCTGATTGATGATGGGAAGAACCCGGATGAGTACAACAAGAATGTGATCAATAGTTGCATAGAGAAGAATCAGATTACAAAGGGGAAAACTGATGCGTTCAAGGTGATTTATTTTCTTTTCATGTTGTAAATTCTGGTTCTTGATGAAAATGTTGTCGTGAACGATTGGGTTTTCTAGTTTTGGATGAATTGCAATGCATTAGATAGTTTAGTACATTGACTTGATTTTGTAATTATTGTGTGGTCCCCTAAGATTCGGATGAATCGACCCAAGAACGGTTAGAGAACCCAGAAATGTAACTCGAAAAGTGGCTAGCCGTAGATTTAATTGTTCGATCAAGTAGTCGGTGAATAATTGTGGCGACACTAGAAAGTATGTGCCTTTAGTTAGTGTGGAAAATTGATTGACAAGCTTAATTTCTGATTTGGAACTACTAGAATAATGGTGGAAGATATTTGTAGAGAAATCTTTGTTAAGAAGGTTGGGGAAATAGAAGGTGGGCCAAGAAAAAAGGAGTATGTTGAGCAATCTGTTTACCTTCCTAGAAGTTGATACATGTTTGTTTTTACTAGAACCTTCAATGCTTATGCTTTGCGAGAATTCTTTATGGGTGAACCTGCATATAGTCCTCCATTTGTAACCTGATTCTTTCTCCTTTCTCTCATTAAGCTGCCATCAAAACCAAAAGTAAACATCAAATGGTTATCTTATAGATGCAGATTGGTGTAGAGGATCATGAAACAATAGCTATGTCAATATTACTATGAAGGTTTTATAAATAGGCTTGTTGGTTTCATTCTAAGCACCAAACAAGATTTTAGATTTCTTATCATTTATCTTGTGTTCATGGGATTAATCTAGCTTTATGTGTAAAACCAAGGAGCTTTCAATGTGATGCAAGACTCTAGGAGTGATTTCTTGTTCTTTCATTGTAACCGTCTTATTTTTTATTTTTCTTGTAGCATCCTTTGATTTGATGCCAAGGGCTTCTAGCATTCATTGCTTGATTTAGTTGATCGTTCCAAGTTGTATTTCTCCCCTTGGTGTGTAGAGCTCCCCCTCTACTGGAGTACCTAATCCCTGGTGCGGGTCGAGAGCCCCTCGACTGGAATACCCAAGATCCCCTTGGTAATAATTCAGAAATACAAAGAGAATGAACACAAGTTCATAACTTGTAATCGCACATTTCAAAGTGAAATGTTATTAAAACAATTACAATAAAGGATCAAACACTCAAGACTTAGAAACACGTAAATGATGATTGATCTCTGGTGAGTCTGGATGCTTTATATACTTGTTGCAGGTGGTTTGAGATCCTTCAGACATCCTTCGAATAAGGTTCAATAATATATAACAATCCCATCTCAACAAATCAGTTGGTTTCTGATAATCTTTGTGGCAACTGATAAGATATTCATTATGTTGCAACAACCATCATCGTTGTTTACTGCCACAACATTATTCAACCAATTCAAACAACTTTTAGATAAAGAGTAGTTTAACCTCCAAATCTAGAATCTTCATCAAACATATGCACATATAATAATTATCCAAATGCTCCACAAACCAAACCTTTAAGATATGTAAAAAACGAGGGACGTGCAAGCACTGTTCCTTCTCCATTCATCCATCTTAGGGGTTCCTCCTCGATATCGACGCGCTGGGGCTTTGGCAAACACCATGACATGTGCTGGCGGTTGTGAGGTCGTGAGCGTGCCGGTGGCCCCCTCCCCCACTCTTTCGTGCTTCTCCCTCCTTAGTTTCTTCACCTTTGCCTCTCCCTCATCTCTTTTCTCACTTCCTTTCTTCTTTTCCTTGGGTTCCGGCGACACTATCACCAGATCCGGTGGTATCCAGTGCCGCCGGTAAGCCTTAAGGCCCTTCTTCCATCCTTTTCTCCCCCTTCCTTTTCCTCGTCTTCTTTCCCTTTTTGTTGGTAGTTTCGGCAACTACTGGGTTCCCGACGCTTACCATGTTGATGGCCCTCTTTTTTGGTGCTTAGAGTCTTGGTTGGGTGGAAGAGAGACGGTGGATAAAGTGGCGGCCTTCAAGTCAAGGGCGGGAAATGACTACGTCCGATCGCGAGCGGCGACTTGAGTGGTGGGTGTTGTCCTCGTATTAGGGGTAGTTGTGCCCGTTAGGGATTGTTGCCGCACCACCGCGTGTTTGTGGTGTCGGATTTAGTTTTGATGAGCTTCATTGTAACAAATTATCTATTATATTCTCGCTGTAATAGATTGTGCTCTTTTGGGAGGAACATCAATGCAATGCAACTATGCAACCGTTGACATAAAAAATAAAAAAAAACCTTTAAAATATGTACAAATAATGACAATTATGCTTATGTAAAATGTGACTCTAACAATAGTGACCATCATCTCATGAATTGTTGCTAATGAAAGTAGTTCTATCGTGTCAAGCTCCTTGGAATTCTTTAAGTTGTCATAATATATTTCGCTATTTTGAGTACTGTAGCTGAGAAATATTTCCCACTGTGAGAAATTCCGCTTAAGATTCAGGGGTCCTGCCTTATGCATAGATACTCATTAGAAAAGTAAACTTCTTGAACTGCATGGTTCAATTGATAATTTTTATAAGTGGATTAGATAAACTCATTAACCCAATTCATTTGGGACTGAGGCTATGTTTTTGATTAGATAACTCATTAATGAAGCTAGCTTTTAGGTGAAACTCTTGAAGACATTCAAAGGACTGAATTCGATAGACTAGATGTTATTCTAAATTTGCAACAAGAAGTACCTTGAGAAGGCTTGGCCAATTGGGGTTGAATTTAATCGTAAAAGTAACTTTATTTAGGAAGAACTTGAACATCAATAGAATTTAATTATGAAGATGTAACAGTATTGAATTTGGTTAACAATGTGCACTCTGTATGTATCTACGTTTTGGTTTGATCTGATTTTTTTTTTTTTTTTTTTTGATCCTATGTGAGGTGCTTTTATCCCATGTGCTTCATGCGAATAACTTATATTGAGACTGAGACGCCCCAATAAGGCCGTTATTAGGGGTTCTCAGTCTTCCATATTCTATTCACTCACTGATATTTGGTCCTTTCATTCTATGCAACATAGGGTTTGCGTCGACATCTACTAGAGGAACTCGAACAGGCATTTCCTGATGAAGTGGAGTCCTATAGGGAGATACGTGCATCTTCCGCTGCTGTAAGCTGATATGCTTCATTTTTTTAAGAGCTATTTTATGGTGTCTGTGACTTGATATATTCTTCAACTGAGTTTAGAATTTTACATATTTCATGATTTCATTTTAGAATTGAGGTAAAATTATGGGAGATCCTTAACATCTGGCAACCACCTAGTACGTTATTAAAGTAGCATCTCTTGTAAAGGTTATGGCCATTGATCCGTACATCAGTTTTCACCTTGATGTTTCAACCAAATTATATTCTTAATCTAAGTAATTAAAATTAAAATGAAGTTAAAGATTTTTCTGCTGCCGGATGGATGTTTCAGTGTCAGTTAGTCTTGCTCATTTTTAAAATAGTGTTTCTTATTTGCTGCTATTTCTTGCAGGAGTCAAAGAGGCTCACTCAAGCTCTGAGTGTTCTGCCAAATGGAGACGTAAAAATCGAACATTAAAAAGGTCATATTGTCATGGGTTGTTGTTGTGAATGTTTTGTGTACATATCAGATGTAGCACCGATACTTTGATTTGGCAAAATTCGAATGCCTTATTAGACTTGGAATGCTGTAACTTGGTAATATAATATTTTGAGGGTGATGAATTTGCATTTCTTTCCTACTGTTTTTGGTCTCTCTTTTTCTTTACAAATGCTTTGGATTTGATCAAGATGCTTCTCTTGTTGCCTTCTCCTGAACATATCAGTCAACAAATAGCGCACTAATTTCTTCCTTACTAGCCCATAGTTTTCCATATAACAGATTTACTAGATGTGTTATTGCTGCACTTTCTAGAATAAGTGGTAGCCAAACTTTTGACTTGACAGGCATATCTTGGTTCCTCGACTAATCACTTTAAGCAAAACAAATCTAGTTTTTTTTAATGAACCATCACTTTGATTGCCATCTGTTACTGCCTGAAAGGGAAGTACTCTAAACTTTAATAAAGTTCTATTCAACTTCCTTGGATCAACTTTGACATCTCCTTTATTTTCCCAGTATAAAGTGTTCAATCTTTTATTATCTTACAATAAACTCGATTTCTTGTTAATCTTTATGGTGATAATATTTTTGCTGATGAAGGTTGTGATAAAGTCTGGTTACAATGCTGGCCAAAAGTAGGGAACAGTATCTCTGATCTGCTCCCCTTCCACAATTGACTGTTAATCATTGATAGCGAGGAAAGTGGAATGGCAATGAGTTGGATAAAGAGAAAAGAAGAATCCCATTGAAGCATTTTGACATTGCTGTGTTGGTACTTGCTAGAATAAGATGTGTATGATCGTAAGAGATGGAATTTAAAGCTTCTACTCGGGTCCCCACTTTAACCTGCTCAGGCCAAAATTTCCCATGCATTTATTTTTTCTGTGGTAATTAGATAATTTGCTTACTGAAAAACTAATCTTAGTAAGGACTTTGCAACAGTGAATGATACAATGGTATCAAACTCAGGCCAAAATTTCTCTTGCATTTATTTTTTTCCCCTTCTGATTTACAGCTAATTAGTTCATGCATTATTTTTTCTCATTCTAAAATTGTATGCTATGCTTGAGTATTGTATGTGATTCAGTAGAGCTAAGCTAGTGTTATTTCTTGAGTTTCTTTGTGACAGTTGGACAGGCTGCTCTTCATTTCTCAGGTGGAACTCAACTGCCGATGCATTCATATGTACAGTACAACACAAAAAATCACATACACAGCTCTCTCTTCTATTTCTTCTAACAGTTCTCTTGCTCCTGCTAAGGCTGCTATTGACATTTTTTTTTTCATTATTTGAACTTCACCTCTCTCAAAATGGCCTCATCAACTCAGGAGGAGACCACTGCAGTGCTGTATATTACAAAGAAAAATCTTTCTGGGTGGTGTTGAAATTGGCAAGACCTTATTCTCTAAACCTACCAATTGGTCTCAGATTTCCGGAAGACTGGCTACTGTGCTGATGAAGTGTTCACTTGGTTCTAGTCAATCCTTTGAAGCTGCATTCATAAGGTATCAGACTTCTTTGCTTGTTTGATCTTGGTCTGCTTCTTCTAATTCTAATTCAGACAGGCAAAAAGAGGGAACCTTTGGTGAAATCCTAAGCACTTTGGATCAAAATCTGATGGATCATGATCAAGCCCAGAAATCCCACCACTCTGAACTGCTGGAAGATTGATCAAACAATCCACTTGAACTCAAACTGCACCAAGTCTCAGGTGATGTTAACACTTCCTCTGTTGGTTCTGCTATAGTCATCAATTCATGCTCTTCTGTTTGCAAGTAGTCAAAATTCTGCATTTTCTCTTCCATGTCTGCGTCGCTCGCCGCTCTTGAATCCAATCCTTCTTGTCCTGGACTACAATTCTGATTCTTGTGATCATCTCCAATATCACCCTCTCTAGTCTTCCTCTGCACATCACTCAGCTTCTTCAACTGCATCAAAAACCACAAGATCAGCTTCATAGTCAGTTCTGATCAAATGGGTATGCAATCATGCATCATCTATCTTCATCAAAATCACTAACATAAAAATTTTTTTTAAAAAAAAACCCAAAATTTTCTTTTTGTTGTTGAAGAATCATAGCATACCTGTGTTACTAAGGACTGTTTTTCCTTCTTCAATGCCTCAAACCTGTCAGCAAGACTGTCATAACTGCCTTTAAGCACACTGTACTCTCTCTCAAGCTGCTTTGATTTCCACCTAGCCCTTCTGTTCTGAAACCATATGGCTATCTGCCTGGGCTGCAACCCCAGCTCTCTAGCTAGCTGTAGTTTCTTCCTTGGCTCAAGCTTTGTCTGTGACTCAAAAATGGACTCCATAGACTTGATCTGCTCATCACTGAACCTCCTCTTATTACAGTTGCTGCTGTTCTTGCTTTTCTGGTACAATCTTTGGTGATGGTGTGTCTCTTCAGGGCTCTCCTCTCTCTCAAACATCATCTCTTCTGCTGAGCTGATTCTCTCTCTCTCTCTCTCTCTCTCTCTCTCAGAGACTCTGAAATTGTTGGTGTGGCTTCTTTGTATTAAACTTATATATGTGATATGTGTGATGATTTGTCTTTTTCTTACTTGCTTGGTTTTCATCTTTTACTTGTCTACTACATACATATATAGAGAGGTGCAATGTTTTCTGAGACCTGGGGATTTCGTACTCATGGGCGTTGGATAATGACATGGGGATTGTGTCCACGTGGTTGAATGGACGGTGAGATGAGCAGGTACATTGATTTTTTACAATAAGTACGATAGCTTATCAGAAGTGTTTGTTTTCTAGGGTGAAGAAGAAGAACAACACCGTGCACGAAATGGAGACATGCATCTTGACTCTTAAGATCAATTTTGTTTGTTCACGTTTGAAAAAATTGGTCTCGGAAGAAAGAGTTGGTGATCCTCTGCTCCTGCACATAGCCGAGCTAATGCACTCCAGGTACAATTAAATTTACTTTTACATACCTTTTGGTGATTTATATGCCCCAATGTTTACCGATAAAAATATGTCAAATGGTATCATTTGATCCATGAACTTTCACATTTTTGTTGATTTGGTCCTCAAATTTTTATTAGTTCACTTTTGGTTCGTGAACTTTCATTTTCCACTACTTTTAGGCTTTTTGTTAAGTTTAGAAAGTAGCGATTATCAACAAAACGATTTATGATCTATTTGTTGAGTTGATGAAGAAGTAGTGAACCGCTCCTGAATTGTTCATGAAGCGTTTTGTTAGTGGTCGTTGTTATTCAATTTAATGGAAAGGTCAAAAGTAGAGGTAAATGAAAGTTTATGAACCAAAAACGAATTGATGAAAGTTCGAGGATTAAATTAGAAAAGATTGAAAGTTCAGGGACCAAATGATATTTTATACCTAAAAATATTAATGCATCCTAGTCAATTATAAGGTTAATGACTAATAAGTTATGGGATGATAAAATTTATAATGAGCTTAATGACTAATAAGTTATGGGATTGAAGGTTATTAATTAGTTGTCTCTCGAGTCCTAAAGTTGAGATAATGATTGGCTCTCCTATGGTTAGAAGAGACTAATTACATAGCTACTATTGGCAAAAATTGCCTTTGCTTATATAATAGTAATCTATTGTGGCAAAAGATAAAGGAAAATATTAGAATAAAAATAATAAAGTCACACCACAAAACTATATTGATTTACAAAAATTTTTTATACGATCTCAGATCAACGTATGTTGCATCAAAATTTATATATACTTACATTTTTAAAGTATATATAAATTATTTTTGTGAATCAATGTATGTCGTAATTACATATTTTTGTTATTTTAGCACTTCTAAAGATAAAATTTGGTTGGATCAGATTTGTACAAACAAGCTTAACACGTTAACGGTCGACGTATATTACGTACTATAAGGTTTTCTATTTGATATTGATGGTAGAGTATTAATTAACGATCGAGAGTACAGGATAGTTCCGGAAAAAGATGAAAAAAGTTAGAGTGAGACTCGTAGCCAATCAAATCAAGTACGTCACGACAAGGTGAAGGTGGTGACCAATGAGAAGGCGCCACCTCTATCATATCTTAACATTCTTTTCTCAAATTAATAAATCGTCGCTTCTTCTGATGGTGACGTGGCACGGACTTTGTGGTGATACGTGGATGGGTGAGATCTTTTGGATCTTCCACCACGTTAGCTAGGTGTCACCATCACATCCTCCTGAAAAGTCTTTGAAGCTGTACCCCTTCTCGACGTTACTTACTTTTTACCATGGGCGTGTCCGAAGTCGAACACGCACTCATGGTAGGTCGTGTGCTATACTTCGGAACGCACGTGCAAGGGCGTTTGGAGTATGGATGAGTGCCTGTCTAAGCTAAGTGTTGCTATTGGAGCATGCTAACACTTTTTTTTTTTTTTTACCACGTTTTTGGTTTAAATGTATTTGTGAATGTTCGTGTGATGCACATTTGGATATGCGCGCTCCGAATGTGAATATCAATCAATACCAAATATCAATATGTGTGTTTGTGTTGGGATATAATAACATTTTCCTTATTTCTTTTTTAAAAATTGATGGTAACATTGAGAATGATGTTACACATAGAATTCAAGATAGATAGAATAAATGACAGAGTGCAACAAGGGTGATTTGTGATCGAAATGTTCTATTGAGTTAAAAGGAAAATTTTATAAGATCGCAATTAGACTAGTTATGCTCTATGAAAGTGAATGTTGGGCGGTAAAGCAACAATAATTACATAAAATGAATGTAGCAGAAATGAGGATGTTTAGGTGGATGCGTGATAAAACTCGTAAAGATAGAATAAAAATATAGAAATTCAAAGACAAGTTGGAGTAGCACCAATTGATACAAAAATTAGGGAATGACGGTTGCGGTGGTTTGATCACCTGTAAAGAATGCCTACAAATGCTTCAACTAGAAAACTTGACTCAATAGAAATTGTAGAAATTCGATGAGATATGGCAGATCAAAGTTAACATGTGATGCATTAATTATGAGAGATTTGAATGGTTTGAAAAGCTCACAATTAATTGCATTTAATCGAGCACAATGAAAAAATTTGATTTATTTAACCGACTCCAATTAATTTGAGACTGAGGCTATGTTGTTGTTGTTGTTGTTGTCGTCGTCTTTCTCTAAAAAAACATTTTCTTTATTTTATGTTAGCTCTTAATTTCTTTTTTCCTAACATTTATCTTGATTTATTAGTTTCAGAGTAGCAACACAGGGATTTCTTGAAAAAGCTATTTTTAACTTGATTACAAATTTGTGAGAAGCAATTTCAGTGTTGTTGGAATGCATTACGGGGACATAAGGTAGGTAAATGGAAATAACCATTATGCTAAGGTTAAACTGGTGGACCATGATGAAATCGTCCGACTACTAAAAAAATTTATCGTAGATAAATGTGAATAACCATTAAGCTCAGGTGAAACAAGTGGATCATGATGAGCTTGTATAACTACTAAAATTTATTGTGGATCATCTAAATAGAATATATACTTTTGCCAAGGTCAATCTATATGTTGAACTAAATTTTATTTAATTAAGGATCTAGGTTTTTTGTTGTTGTTAGGCAACAATATTCTGACCATGTTCTGTTTTGTGAATAGTTGGACATTGATCATCTTAATTAAGTAATTAACTACTCTATGGTGTTTTCTTTTGATAGTTCAAAGTTAGAAATGTTGAGTTTACAGCTATGTACACAAATGTTACGCTAACTAAACACGCATCCATAGTGGACTTTTTTGTGGCAAGGGCATGTGATGTGATGCATATTTGACAAATGGGCGTATCAAATATTTGTCTTCTAGCAACATTAGAAATTAGACTTACTATTTAGAATACTTTTTTGAAGACACAATGCCATTTATTGTTGTTAAAAAAACCTCAAATGATATGACAGAAATAGCTTAATTATGCAGTAAAGATTGATACTAATTGAGTATAGTAGTATATTTTAAGTTCATCACATGGAGTTCTTCAAAGCAAGTTTGACGCCTCAATTCGTACAGTATTGTTGCACGTGACCCTTTTATGGAATACATGCAAAAACAAACAAACTCGCAGTTGCCCTTGATTGTCAACGTTAATTACAGTAACAATTAACAAATATAATCTACAGGGCATTAACTGAGCACTCCAACAAAAAAATCTACAGAGCATTGACTAATTTGCAGTCGATATTTTCTAAAACTGCGAACCATCTATATCTATCTATCTAGATGTACATAAAAATTGTCGATTGGAGTCGAAAGAAAGTTCATATGCATCCTCAATTTTAGCAATTTAATTTTGTAATTTTCTCATTTTTTATTTTAAAGTATTTATTTATTTGTGTTATTAGTTGTTTTAAAGAATATTTATAGTTTTGATTTGACTTAAATAACAATTAAGTGCATTTGAGTTTTTTTTTTTATTAATGAAGGGATACTTCAATGCATTAAGTATCCGTTTCGAATCTCACATATCCTTTCGGTACCACAACATGATTTATATTGCTTAGCGCACTGAAATCACAATTAAGTGTATTTGAATTCTTTTCTTAGTTGATGAATGGTTGTTTCAATGCATTTAATCTCCGTTTCGAATCTTACATCATCCCTTTAGTTATTGCAACATCATTTATACAAATCATATATTAATCTTCTCTTTGTATATAGATCATAGATTCACAAATACTGCAAGTCTAGCGCAAGTACCTATCTTAGAGTTCTTCACACTACGAATGCAATATTGTGGAGATTATTGAGTAGTATGACACTCCAAAACGTAGCAAAAATCTTGCAATGCGATCAACAACTTCACATCTCTATGTTCATTGGTCTGAGGGTTCTTCGGGATGTTCGCTATGTGCGTAATTTATAATAAAATATTTTTTACCCGCTATTGTATTTTTTTTAAAAGAAATATGGATTAATTATTGTGAATTTTAATTTTAATTGTAAAAAATATTATAGTATATTTATGTAAATTAATTTATTAACTTTCTATTAAAGTTTTAATAACTTTCGCGAGCAGAGCGTATAAAATCGACTAATTTCAAATCGAGGATAAAAACTATAGAGAAAAATGAAAGTTCGGGGGATCAAAAGTGAATTGATGAAAGTTCACGGGGGACTGAAACTTGAGACTACGGAGAAGGATCAGAACCAATGAAGTTATAGAAACTACCCAACTAACGGTTATGCTGAGAGATGTAATTCAGTTGTTTGGTGGAAGAGAAGACAAGCGAGTAAGGAAGTTTGAGGAAGAAGGCACGTTTACAGTTCATTAACATTCGTGATGAAGTCAAGAGGCACATAAAGCTATCTCGGCCCCAATGAAGGTAAAATTTTTCAAAAAAAATTATGGTGGAAGCTATTAGGGGAGATAATTAGGGATGCAAGTTTTCGCATGTTGATTTTCATGCCCGCAGCACGGAGATCATCACTTATATACTTCATTATGAAGTTTCAATTATCCGATGATTTATTATTTTAATTTTCTTTCGATACTCATGTTGATTTTGCAGCACTTCTCCACGAGCTATGATCTCTCCGCCAAGATCTTGATCTCGTTCACAATTTAATCACCTTTTAATTTTTATAAGTGTGGAATTTTATCTCAAAAAGTTTATGTACTAGTTAAGAGGGATCATCACTTATATATTTCATTATAAAATTTTAATTATCAATCGTCAATCGTGTGACTATTATTTTACTAAACCGTCAATCGTAATTAATTATGGCAGAGGACATCATCTCAATCTTACATTATGGCAGAGGACACAAGTCACAATAACATATTCAATGTAACAAAAAAAAAAAAAACATATTCAATTGAACTACCAATTGATTTGTTCACGTGTACATCGATAAGTTTAGAAAACCAAACAAAAAAAAAATGTATATTCCCATAAGTTATTGACTCCAAACAAATGTTAAAATATGAGTGCTCGTGAACCACGAGTTGCTTAACATCCAAAACCAAGGCCACCTCGTTTAGACACATGGGTCTCGCAAGAGATTAATAAGGCCACCAAATGGACGGCAGTGATTGGCTTTGTTTTTCACATCAAAAAATATTGAACGACGTTGTGGGGCCCAAGTGTTATGGAGCGATAAGAAGAGATGGGGTCGATGATTATGACTTGGTGGTCGAGGAGTCAATTTAACTAAATTGTTCCCATGCACATTCATTTGTTTTACGACACGTTGACCATTTATTCCCTTCAATGTTGAGTACGTCACGCCAACGCGTGGGCCAATCAGATCACGATACGTGGCATAATCGATGAGGACACGTATCGTCTGTTGATTGGTTGGCTCCGTTTTGTAATTGGACGCGTGGGGCACGATTTTGGGTTCTTTGAAGCTTGTGGGGTTCCATTAGATTCTCCCGTCCACGTGACCCTATCTGCTGAAGACAGAGGAAAGCACTTCTGTCACGTGAAACTCACGTGGAAAAAGCTTCTCTTTTTTTTTTCTTTTTTTTTTTTAAGTGACTCAGGTGGAAAAAACTTATGGTTTGCGACATGTTCTGTTTTATGATGCATTGGAAGTAAAATTCTCAAAAAAATATGTACTGTGAATCTTTTGTAACCAGTGGGCTTTTAATCCCTAATTAATCCAAAAAAGTGATTAATTCATGTAAAATTACTGGTAAAATTTGAAATGCTTTTTGTTTTAATCTTTGAGAATTCCTTTGATAATCACTTATTCTCTATCAATCCAAAACCAATCAAATCAAACATCGGTTAAGTAGCGCATAACAATTAAGAATTTCATTATATCTAAGTTGGGTTTGACATCTTTCGATGTATGCAGCTTAATTTCTTTATGTGCACCAAAATCTCATTGGTAGTGCCCTTAAATGAAACCCGCCAATATGTTTGCACAACCATATAATAATTACCTATATTAAAATTGAACATCTCAAAAACATCTCGACCTACCCTACAAAATTAGTGGGGAAGTTTCAACTTTCAACGTAGACTTATCCAATGAATGCATCCCTCATTCCTTAACTAAATGTCTCGAGTTCAAATTATGAGAATGTAAAAAACTCTTTGGCTATGGACGATGATAGATTTCAAAGAAGAGATTAATAATTGTATTAACGTGTGCAAATTGAGTACAATAGAGTGTTCTTATTTATAGAGCTAACAAATCGTAAAATGACGAAAGTTACCAAAACTACCAGATATCAAAATATAGAAACTTCCTAAATACGTAAACTACGAAATATAACAACTACTATAATTTCCTTAACACCCTCCCTCAAACTCAAGTTGGTTCAACTTGAGGTTGTCAATCAACTCAGTAAACCTGTCAAATCTAAGGTTCGTTGCGGAGCAGATCAACGACCACCAAAGACGACAAATCTAAGGTTCGTTGCGGAACAGATCAACGACCACCGAAGGTGACAAATCCAAGGTTCGTTGCGGAGCAGATCAACGACCACTTGAGACGGCAAAAAACAGATTCTGATGTGGCAGAGTCAGAACAACGGAACTTGAGAACAGCGGATGTCAGAGTCGACGGAGTCAACGACGGACAGATAACGAAGGCGACGTAGTCAACGACAGCCAGACAGCGAAGTCAACATAGTCGTCAGCAGGCAGGCATCGGAGTTGACGTACTCGACAACAGACAAACAAAGCAAGCAAAGCAGTGGACATCACAAAGAAATCACGAAGGAGAAGAGATCAAAGACAAGAAAAAAACTGAAACGAGCATAAATGGAAGCAACAACAAGTGAACATGAACGGAAGCATGAAAGCAAACATCACGAATCGGTCGTCGACTCGAAGGTCGATCGACCTAGTACTAGAAACCAAGCTCTGATACCATGATAGATTTCAAAAAAGAGACTAAGAATTGTATTAATGTGTGCAAATTGAGTACAATAGAGTGTTCTTATTTATAGAGCTAAACAAATCTTTAAATAAGGAAAGTTACCAAAACTACTCAGATATCAAAATATAGAATTTTTCTAAATACCTAAACTACGAGATATAGCATCTACTATAATTTCCTTATCAGACGATGTTTTTCTTATGTTCCTTGAGTCCGAAATTATTTTGGGCCTTGCACCTCGATACCCTGACAAATAATTAAAAAAGAAATTGTAGTGTAGGTAGACCCTAATATGGGCAGAAGTACTTAGGGGTGCACACAGATTGCACTAATCTGCGGATCCAGTTCTATCTTGATCAATTATCACTAATTGAATCAATTTTTTAATCCCTTGAAATGGACCAGGCTAGTAAATCATTAATCCGGCTTGAACTAGATCAGATTGCGGATCCTACATTAAGAATTTGCAGATCCAATCCAATCCAATTCGTTTATCACATCAACATATATATATTTGATCATATGTACTATAATATCTCAAATAACATTAACACAAATTATCAAGTAAAAATTGTAGTATATCAAAGATTATGTTTGATCTTAACTCTTTAATTACAATTCAAACATTTTTTTTTTGTAAGTTGTATGTTGCAACGTGCACCTTTTATGCGCTTTTATAAGAGGTGTATAGTGCGGATTTGTGGATAACATATTTATTTATGTAGGAACTTGCATTTTAAAAATTATTGTGATGACATGTTTGTGAAAAATATGTTATACATAAATTTGTGGGATGTATGTTATAAACTTGTCATTTCACAATATGCATGATTTTTGTGATTCATATGATAAAATTTAATTTCATGAATTTTTGGATAGAAAAAGGTCAAACCGCAAAACTTGATCTAGTCCGGTCCACATTTTGCAAGTTGGATTGATGAATTATTTGGACTGGACTAATTGTAATTTTTTAATCTGCAATAATTGGATCGAATTGTGGATTGACTCTAATTGGATTAGACTGTAGATTGACTCTAATTGAATTAGATTCAATCTGTGTGCATCCATATAGGCCTAGTCTAATACTTACAATTTATAAGCCCACTTTAGATTTTGGGCTTAGGCTGATCTTACATAATATTCAAAATCGAATTGATGCCCAATCACTTAAATTAAAGTTCGCCCAAGCCCATATATATTGGCACGTACGTTAATTTTATTATGAAATAAAGATTTGAAGTTGTATTGTTATTATTGACAGGTCTAAATTAATTGAGTCTTATTGTCTATATATATAGTAATCAACAATCCGGCTGCTGGTCTGAATAGAGTCCATATATATATGCCCTTGATGCCATGATATTTCAACATATTTTCTAATCATCAATAAGTCATAAGTTTTTTTTTTTTAACCATGGTTTGGTGTTCAAACATTTTTCAACCCTCCTTACTTTGATTCGATTAATTCCACGACAGCTAGTCTGACGCTCCAACCATAATCCCGGAGACACCAAATAAATATAATATCGTATTATCAAACTCTAGTTTTCTAATTAGGGTGCACATTTTGATGCAAACCCTTTTTAGATGTGTCGATTAAAGTTAATGCAACCACTTCTTCATAAAGTACAAATTAATGTTTTACACGTAATTCTCATGACATAGGTATATATTCGAGATTAATACATACTACTATCCATATTATATGAAAGCGAAATGAGAAATAAGTATCTAGTCTAAGAAGAGGAGGTGCAAAGGAAAGAAAAGGATTGCCAACCTTTCATCATCAACTTCAATGCTAGCTTCTGTGACATATTCTAATTAATTAAATAACAATCAATACGTACATAAACATACATATGCATGGCTATATGTGGGGGGCATGGCATATCAAAAGGTGTTGTGGTAGCACCCACTGGACCAAAAGTCTTTGGGCACCAACTAAATCAAATCTCAAACAAATTAATTTGGAGCTGTCTTTACGTGTGTTTTCTTGCTTTTCTTCCTTTCTCACTTGTTTTTATTCAATGAGGGAAGTATCTACTTTGTCAATGAGAACCAATATAGAAGACCAGCTTCACTGCAAAAAAACAACCACAAAGTTTGTGCAACTTTTCAACTGCTCCAATTAACGTGTTAATGTAGGAAGGTGTTTAGGACATGATAAAGAAAATAATTAAATATCTATCCATAAATATATGCGATGGAAAGACAACATAAAGAATTGTAACATAAAGTTACGTAAGAATTATCATAATTAATTAAATATATAAATTTTTAAAATTAAAATAAAAAATATATTTCAAGGATCTTCTAAATATAATTTTATATAATCTTATAATACAATATATGTAATATAATTAGTTTAATGATAAAAATGAATTTTATGGTTGGCGGTATTGAGTTTCATTCCACACATTATATATATATTTTTTTTTTTTTGTAAAAAATCACATAATTTTTTATTTTAAAAATATAAAAAACGAAATATTTTATGAGAAAAGCGGGGCGAAAGGCAGGGAATTCCCACGGAGATCTCTGTGAGGCAAAGGATGGTGAATCCTCACGAGCCGAAAACAATCGATCTCTGTTCATGCCTTATCCAACGGACATGATTTTACTGCCCCACTCCTCACCCCGCAGAGAGCACAAACAAAGCGAGGAATTAATCCTCACCCTACTTGCAACCCAGATTCTCTAGGTAGGTGGAGTTGGTAAGCGTGGAGATTGGAGTCCACTCACTAGCTAGCTAGAAGGGAATCTATTTAAACGTTAATCAAAAGTTTTAAAAAAGTAGTCATGCTTTTCTGGGATTAATTATTGATTGGATCAAAGCAGGTATTAAACTTGTTCATGAATTAATTAATTAAGTAATGTTATTTCTACTCATAAGTCTGGACTCAGTTTTTTTTTTTTTAAATTTCAAATACATTATCAAGCAATTAATAAAACAACTATAATCACTTCTAAAATTTATTTGATACTTCTTAAATATTTATAAAAGTTTTAAAAATTATTCTACAAGTTTGAATTAATGAGTTCAAGTAAATTTATTGTAATTAATTTTATAATTAAGCAGGTGATATGAAGTGAATCTATGTGTTGCTTTGTGACTTACTGTTTTGTTCTCCGTCTTTAAATTAGCGTCTGAAAACTGAGGGACTAGTAAATCAGTACTACATGCATCACTCATCTGATCATGTCGGCCACTGCCCTTCCTGCACTGTGCCACAAATTCCTTTCACAAAAAGACGTCGAGAGACATTTTTTTCGGTAGTGCTATGATAATATGAAAAAGTCACACAATCTTCTCACACGGCTGATGTGTGACTGACGTCTCCTTGCCATATAATCTTGGGTATTGCTTAGGTGGTCTAGATTTTTAATCTGTGTAACCTTTTGTGTCTTCAACACAACCCTAACATTTTTGAGCATACATTGAGCTTGCTCAAATATTTTGCAACAAGTTTCCACTGAACGAAAAGACGTTGCCGAGACAAATTCCTTGCACAAAAAGAGGTTGTGAGACATTTGTTTTAGTAGTGCTATGATAACATGCAAAAGTCACACACTCATCTCACACAGCTGATGTGTGACTGACGTCTCCTTGCCACATACAACTACACAACAACAACAACAACAACAACAACATAGCCAAAGTCCCAGCAGGAACGGCTCCAGCAGCGCGGCTCGCGGCTATGCGGAAGCCTCGGATGATCAGCGTGACAACTGCGAGGCAGCGGACGACGGAGCTTACCAGGGACGGACGACGAGCAATGGCGGTGCCGGGAGGTCGGGAACGAGCGGCGGCAGTGCCTCTAGTAGTGCGACGCCGCTCCAGCAGCGGCGCGGCAGCGGTGATGGAGAGGCGGTAGCGGCAGCGGCGCGGCGAACGATGCGGAGCGGCAACGCGTGGTGGCGTGTTGCCGGAACAATCGATCCCCGGTATGATTCGAAAATGTGCCAAGAATCGAACTTTTTGGAATAAAAACTACAAATTTTGATCTCACATTATAAATTCATTTAATGTGACTCTAAAATGATGAAAATTGTATAATTGGACACCAGGGACTTATGATACCATAATCGGGTACCAGATACGCATCTCGAGGCGTATGCGACACGTTGTGAGGCCGATTTATAATTTGTTTGAGGTAAGTAAACTTACGAGAAAATTAATTAAAATTCATTTATGACACTTACTTTATTTCGCATTTCAATTATTCCATTGTGTTTTTAATTGCTGTTCATTTACTGTTCATCCACTCCCACGTGTGTAAGTGTGTTTGTCGACGGGGTCGGGCATGGCATGGACTCACACCCCGGGGCTAGCTACCTCGCGCTGTTCGAGTAATTGGACATGTTAAGGCTATGCGGTGAGTATTCTCCGCGAGACCCGTATGTTGAGAGATGTTCGACGAAGACTTAGGCCTACGTTATGAGTTCCTCTCGAGAGATGCTTGGATGGGGTTCTACCGTTCATCGGGTTCCGCTCATTCGACCTTGAGATGTTTGGCGAGGTGGTCATCATGGGTTCCTCTCGATTTAGCTAAGACGAATCTCGGATGTCGACCAGGGTTCTGTCACGCTACACTCGCGTCCAAATTTGACTTCTCTACGACTTATTTTCATGCGAATTTCCTTATTCTTGTCATTTATTTAAATTGCATGAATTATAGCCGTTTGATTGGATTTCGTGAATATTAGCTAACGTTCTCCGGGATTTACTCACCTAGGATTTGTCATTGTTTTTGTGACAAATCGCAGATCCTGCGACAAGCCGAGGCAAGGGCGTCTTAGAAGACTATGTCTAAGTTAGAAGAGCCCGTCACTTTTTGCGTAGGTGGTTGTATGTATATATTTACTGTTTTTATGAAATTTTTGGGAAGGACTTGTATACCTGATACATGTATATGCTCACCTTTTGTACTTTTGTCGCTCTTGATATACATGGTATCTAATGCCGGGTTTCCACACTATAGGGTTATTTATACTATGAAACTTTTTATTTCTAACGTGTTTGCATGTTTCAAATACTTCCGCTTGATGTTTAATTTATAATAATTTAATAAATAATGAACAACTTACTTAGTCAACTTGATGTAAATATTCATAAAAATATCCATAATTACTAAGTTAAGGCGAATAAGATACGTGCAAAGGTTTAGGTCGCGGACAGTTAAAAGTAAGTATGCGGTGACGTGGCATGCTTGGTGACGTGTTTGGAAACGTGGCGGTACTTGGTTTGCCTGGGAGTTTGGGGTCGTCACAACATGTACTGAAGAAGTGCCCAGTTTGTCCACACTCAAAGCATGCTCGGTGTGGTCCCGGCCATAGTGGAATCCGTTATCCCATGCGTCTGATTGTCCCTGGCCATGTTCGTGCCTTTACCCCTGATCACTGCCTCCACCTCTACCCTCAGTCCGTTGATACTGCTAAGACGACATTGACTGTGCTAGTTGTTGTTGGTGTACTGGCATAACTCCGTGCCGAAGCGAACGATACTGGTGCAGTGGATGGGATGGTGGCGCCACCATACTGCGCCATTACGCATTGGCCTCTTCAAACATTGGTCCTGATAATATACTCAGTCTCATAGACTCTGGTATGGCCAGGATGTCATATACCTTCTCGTGTCTCTTCACAAATTTCTCTGTTGCCTCGAGATTCATTCCCCCCAGTAGAACTCAGCCGATTTATGTCTCTGGAACTTTCGTAATTGTCTCGCCTCAACTGTCGCCCCAGTGCTCATCTCTGTAGGTGTAGTCTCCACCGATGCAGGTGGTGCCGGTAATACCGTCTCAATATGAACCAGTACTCTCTCAGCTATAATGGGTGGTGTCGATACGACGAGAGCCACTGGAACGACCTGTACGGTAGGCGCACTCCACTCCTGAATAGTGTGCACTGTCAACGAAGATGGTGATGGTGTAGCCGTGATTTGTGCCTTGAGTATTCTCAAGATCTTGTCCAATCGCTGATCCGAAGATTCGACCTTTCGAGTCAAGGACTGTACCTCCTCAATACTCGCAAATCAAGGACCTACAGCCCCGTTATCATCACTTCAACCAGGCTGATCTGCTATCGCAATCTGCAATAGCAAGTGAGTCTCTGAACATCGTATAGTTACCGGTATAATATAGTACAATACAATAATTATCATATATAGAATCCAAGTTTTAATTTTCCCAACTCTCCTAACTTCCCAACTAAGACTCTAAGTCGAGAACATAGGGTTCCACTTTGTAATGGCCCACTTTCCAAATGGACCGCCACTGGGGATGCAGGTTCACAACCTGGCCTACCAATGCCAGCTATGTCCCACATGTCAACTCATCCACCATTTAATCATTATTAACCTCAAATGACAATAATTTATTGTTTACATTGTTACTGAACTCAAGTTATCTGTTAAGATCATGTTAAACCTAAATAAATCACAGCGGAAGTCGTTAACATGACAAAATATATATAACGCTAAAGTCATGCAATTAACTTTGATACCTAGTGTAAAAACCCATATATCATCATGGATAAAAAAAATGTACCTGAATGTAACACAATATCAACAGTATAGAGTCTTAGTGCATCACCCGCAAGCCCAAATCCCAAAATAGAACAAAATATGTATACACAAATGTACAAGTCTGGCTAAACGTCTCTGTATTCTGATAACTTGCCTTTGCCCCAGCTCGTACTAGGATATGCATTTAAGTCATTACAAAAAGACTAAATAACGACTTTAGAGTGATTATTCCCAAGAAAATTAAGTGAGCAATATGCAAAGTAAGTATTGGAATTGAAACAAAACTATTAAATAAACATGCGAAAATAAAACACAGTCAACTGTGCTCATCGCATGCAAATGTAATAGTGAAAGCTTAAAGTGTGTATTCCTAGCCCCTAGGGTCAGACTAGTGCCATACTTCGGACTCCCAACAGGCTACTGCAGGCGAGTAGCACTCAAGCAAGGCCAGTATCTGGATCCACTAGGTGATCGGCGTGGAACCTACGACATACCCACACGTGTCCGTCACTCTCTCGGGTAGCCCTATTCATCGAGATGACATACGTGTTATGGCCTAGTGGGCGTACATACAGAAATGGCACGGTGGGAGAGCCTCAACGTTTGTCCATTATAGCCATACCAAGAATAAAATAATGAAAGACGGAAAATGAATTCAAAAGCAAAAGTAAATACTGCTCAAGAAATTTCAGTTGGGATACTACACACCTTACGCTGCACTCTGTGTCTCATCACTAACCCCCTGTCCGATTCCGCCTAGTCCCGGGTATTCCAAATTACAGCCCGTACTGACCTATTTCCATTTATAAGTGTTATGAGTCATTTGTATGTGTTTTAAGTCAATTCACACAAATTATGTCAAAACAGGGGGTCCATTAGCACGCTAGGTTTGGGCATTAGCTCGCTAGATGCCCAGACAGTTATACGTTTGTTACCCAGAAGAACATTAGCACACTAGAGCGCTAGATTCTATGATTAGCACGCTAATCGCATTCTAGACATCAACAGTGCTGAAAATTTTGGGGTTTTCTACCACACTATCCAACCCAACAACAGCCACAACACTAACAACAACACTTCAAAACACTAGAAACCAGTCATAACAACGAATCACCAACCTCTAAAACATCACCAATGTAACGGCCAGACCCGCCCCACCCTAGTGAGCCCGAAGCCCACCCTAGTGGGTACACATCAGGGTCCGCACAGGCAGTGTGGACCTCTTAGAGGAATCCTCCACACCATCCACAGTCCCCGTGGTCTTTCGCCCCCCCCACGGTTCGAACACGCGATAAGGGGCTTTATCGCGCACCCCGGGGACTAGGCCCGGTCTTATTCCGAAGAGACCGCCCCTCGCAGGCAGTGTGGACCTCTTAGAGGAATCCTCCACACCATCCACGGTCCCCGTGGTTTTCGCCCCCCCACGGTTCGAACACGCGATAAGGGGCTTTATCGCGCATCCTGGTACCAATTGAGCTATTAGCTCAATTGGTACCCATAGCTTAAGTGGTACCCGGGGTGCGCGATAAAGCCCTCATCGCGTGTTCGAACCGCGGGGGCGAAAAACCACGGGGACGTGGATGGTGTGGAGGATTCCTCTAAGAGGTCCACACTTACCCGTGCGCCCCCGATGTGTACCCACTAGGGTGGGCTTCGGGCTCACTAGGGTGGGGCGGGTCGGGCCCTTACATAAAAAGGCACCTTTTTATTGTAACGGCCCGACCCGCCCCCCCCTAGTGAGCCCAAGCCCACCCTAGTGGGTATACATCGGGGTCGCACAGCAAAGCGTGTGGACCTCTTAGAGGAATCCTCCACACCATCCACAATCCCCGTGGTCTTCCCCCCCCCCCCCACACGGTTCGAACACGCGATAAGGGGCTTTATCGCGCACCCTGGGTACCAATTGAGCTGTGGGGCGGGTCGGGCCGTTACAACCAACATCTACAAAATTATGTTCAAAAGATAGAGAAGTATATGATGTAAGTGATTCTCACCTTGGATTTGATGTTTCACTCCTCCAAACTCCTTGAATCTCCAGAGAACTCACTAAAACCCTGGTTTTCTTCCTCTCACTTGTACATCTCTAGGCGATCAAATGGCCTATATTTAGTTCTAATCTAACCCCTCATATCTCAAATTGGGACACCTTTGGCTCACTTGCTCTTGTTCTTAGCACAAAAGTCCATTTTCGGGTGTTCCGATGCCGGTTTCGCGTCCCGAAACGCGACATATGCGTACTACCTTGTCCCTAAACACCAATTAGACATTCCATATTAAGTATTTCACCAATTTTAGTCATTTTGTTTATTTTAGTTACCCCGGCCAAGTGGTAATTCGATTCAACTACTCGATACTCAAGTTGACACACATATCGAGGCGAATACGTAACACACGATTTCGCACGTTAAATGTACTAGAATAACACACATTGCGATGCCATTTACACTATTTCCATATAAACATCACAATTTTAACAATTCAACACACAAAAGTACTCTTTACCTAGCTCCAAGCGCACAAGCCTAACTACAGGTCCCACGAGCGTCAGACATGTCAGCCACGTCTCCAAACACGTCATTATTAACGGTGAATTAAATTCAGGCCGTTACACACTTTAAGTTCCAACCATGTTCTAACTCAATTTTTAATTTGTATCTTACATTGGTTGTGGGTTAATCAAAAGTTACACTTAAAAGTCTTAGACTGTGACTGTATCGTCCCCTAACGTGATTAGAAAAATACCCAACTTGAAACCCTAATTAAGCCTAGATTACCCTTACTAGACTTAACTAGAGCCAGCAGCCTTACCACCTTTACCTAATAAGCACTACTGTATATCGAATATCGAAATAAAATAATTTATAAACACTGCAAAAATTTAAAACCTTTTCGATAATTCAAAACACAATATACAGTATTAAAACAAACCAGAATAAACTCGGTTGTATAAAATCACCCTTCCATTATGATATTACAAAACTATAATTCAATATTATCATATAAGACCATAGAGAGTCGTCACATCAAAGAGAAGATCAAGTTACATATATCTTCTCCATCCCTAGTTGTAGCACTCTTCGGTGTTATCATGTAATGTTAATTGGGTGAGCGCTCCAACTCTCTAAGTAAGTAGGGATTCATATAAACATCAACATTCCATATAGTAATCAAGAACATTAAGCAATAACAACATACACATGATATCTAACAAGAATATGGGAATTATATATTTCAATATATAACAGATGCAAAACAAATGTTTTGGACTAGTACATTGTGATCCCCATTTTATTTATAAAAACAAGGGTCGATTACCCACCGGCGCCATTAATGCGATTGCTAGACCAACATATTGGCTGATATGATATTTAGCCCATCCGCTAATGCCCAATGGTTTTATCCCAAACTCCTTAATGTATATGTAATCCATACAACCTATCGAATTGAGCATGAGTTATATATAGGCCGGGAAGGGAACCCATATCCTATAAACTTATTCTCAAAACCAAAAGTTAGAGCCTGGTCATATTGCACACCATTTTTTGTTTAATGAAAACCATCACAGTGTATATAATCCTACATTCCAATCCAACAACTACATGAGCTATATATACTAAATAGCTAGGCAATATTGATAAATAAGTGAATCCATACTTTCCTCGGGTTTAAGTCTCTTTTACCCAAACTTCTAACTTTCGGGTCATCACACACTTACTCTGTGTTCCTTAACCTATCACCAATAATTTGTACTCAATTTAAGTCCAATATACTATATTGAGAACCCTAGACCAATGCCTAAGTCCATTAGCAATTATATGTAAAAGAGTCGGATATCATAAATGTGGAACCTATAAACATGTATATTTATATATATTATATGTCAAGTGTTATAACTAAGCAAAAATGATATACAAATCATATGTATCTCTCAGCCCAAACAAGTATCTCAAGTGTGATAACAACATATATAAGTAATACAAAAAAAATTGAAAACCTACAAAAGTGTGTAGAGGAGATCCGCTCTGATATCATCAGAGTAGATCGCTAAGTATTGGCGTCTTGCCCTTACTCGACTATGGATCTGCACTCAGTCAAACACGAGAATGTCGAGTCCAGTAAGTAAAAGCCAGTAGGATCTAAATAGTAATTCAAAATAAATGAAGCAGTTTAAAAGTCATGCGGATAGAAAGAAAGCTATACAGAATGCATGATAGTAAGAATGTAAAAATAAAAGTATAATGAAAAATGAGTGTCAAAAGAAACAATAGAGAGGTACCCAAGTATAGTCCGCGAAAATTACAAAACAATTTTGACAAAAACCCCAACAGGATCTAAGTCTAATTCCATTAAAAACGTTTAAACCATGAAAACTTAATCATACCTCAGTTGCAATATACTTTTCTGAAGGTTGATCGATCTCTAAGGCGCTGCTAACGACGAACGACCAGTACCAGCAGTCCACACACGAACGACGGCAGCCGAGATTCGAAGTGCTAGTTTCGAGAGAATACCAAACTTTTTGTTTCTCTCCAAATGGATTCGAAGTGTAATACACCACAAGGACGTTTCTATCATGAGTTTTATCATATAAAATTCATTTTTCTGAACCATCTTAAAATCTCGCAAAACCATTCTTAGTGTACGACCCAATAGGCTCATACAACGTTGGCAGTATACCAAAACACATTTTGGTGTACAATTCATAAGCGACCTCTAGCAAGACATTATGACTACCTAAGTTGTACGAATATCAAATCGATACAACCTAATCAATAGTGTATATAACATCCTTTTGTCACGCGATATCCTTTTGATCAAACATAAGGCATGGAATTATCATCCAACATGTTCAATCGTACTAGTCTCGATCTCTAGGTAGACTGAAAACATCCAAGTGACATTGATCAATATCGATTCACTTAGATTAGGCCTTTCAACAGTCTAACACATCGAGGGATCCACCGGATATCTCTCTTTATATGAGAGGGACAAATTCTATATTGATTACACAACTTCATCACATTGCTCACACAATAACCAATCACAACCTTTATAATCGTTCGGTTAAAGACAACGTTTGATTGTGTCAAATCATTGTGTTCCTAATGTTGAAGTCTCTGGTAATCTAAAGTCAGAGGACTGAAAAGTATACCTATCATGAGAAACAACTATGACTTAATCCATGTGATGTTCTCATAGCGGGTCGATCCACTACTTTGTTCCCTAACAAGTACTCGTGATCTTGATTCGTATCCCTATACGTATAATCATCATATGATCATCAATCAAGACTCAAACTAGTCTTAATTTATTATAGTTCCCAGTATAATGATCGACTAGGGACATTTACGATATTTCTGTAAATACTCATGGATCTTATTATAATGTAAACATGAAAATTAATTATAATAAACAACAAGTGAAATTCTCTATTTTATTAACTAAAAGTATTCATAAAGACAGTTAATTGATTGACCTATGGCACATGCCCCAACACCAAGACTACCGAGTGCGGGTGCCACAGGGTCGGGGTCATAGAGTCGCAGCAATGCCAAACGGACTAGGATTCTAAAACGCGACATCGCCTACTATACCTAGACCGTCACGAATGAGGGATGTCAACGGTGCCTTGGATAAAACACATCTCATTCCGACCAAATAATCTAGTGACTCGATGTCATGGCTCCGATTGCAAGCCGGTAGCCACTCCAATCAGAGACACTCTCATGACTCGACTTGGCCCTTTGACACTCATAAATGGGTGGGAATTCCAAGAAATGGACACAATACAATATCAATAAAATATAATCTCAAATGAACTAATGTTAATTTCCTAGCTAGTTTTACTTACCTCGATATTGCAAAAATACGGCCTCGCGGCTCCGACACATCTCCCAATGAATCCCCAATGCCAAACACCCAACAATATCACTCTAAGTCCCTAGTGTTAATTAGATCAATATTAGGTGTGTTAGAAAACCATAATTCAATTTACACTCAAATCACATCAAAATTTGTTAACTTTAAACCTTCCCCAAAAATTTATGAAAAATCATAAATATTCTATGCACTTGGATTTCTTTATTCATGTTGTCGTCGCCAGAATATTTCATAAACGCTCATATATATGGGTGCTTCTACCATGGAACCTAATTACATAGCATTTATTGCGCATTTAATGTGTTTTGCATTAAATAACTACATTAATCCCCATTAGATTGAAATTTCATAGTTATATGTAGTACCCATTACATGGGTATATATTTGATCTCCATCGTAGAAGCACCCTATATATATACTTTATTTATTTCTTTTGTTTTTATATTTAGGTGCATGGTAGCTTATTTATTTTTGTATATTGATGTTTAGTAGGATTATAGTAAACAATTTTATAACTTGTAGCTCATACCTCAAATATTGGTACATAGGTACATTAGGCTAGATCAACAATCGACATTTACATAAGTTAGTGTTAATTAGTAAGTTGTCTTTGCATATAGTGACACATAGATAATACCACCAAGCAACCCCCAAATCATGATTCAATGATTTTATCCCCCAAAAGATTTATAATTTAAACATAGTAAGAACTACTATTTATGGTGGAGGGAGTCCACAATGAATGCAAGCTTGGATTTTAAATGTAATCATTCCAATAATAATCTTACTTATCCAATAAGTCTATAGAAATTTAAAATGGTATCCCAAATTGGAAATGTATTCATTCCTTGAAAGAATATCATTGCACATATAGAAATCACATTTATTCTCATTTATATATAAATGTATGCTTAATTACACACATATAAGAGTATATATATATATATAAATATTTCCTTTTTCTTTGACTTACATGTATACATGTATATATATATTTCATATAAACGCATATATATACTACATATATTTTTATGTATATGGGGAAGCAACTTTGCTGCCATAAATGGCAGCTTAATGTCTCTAAAGGCTTTTAATGGGGCCATTGAGCCCCTCCAACATCTTCATTTGATTTTCTACCATTAAACCCCCAAATATTACTCATCTGTTTTTAAAAACTTTATAAAATTTCACAAATAACTCACCATAATTCATAACCACAATCAAGTTAGGGATTTACAAGAGGTTAGAGATGAAGATGAGTTACCTAAATTTCTTAGCTTCTCTTTAATGTTGCACCCACTTTACAAGAGCTACAAAATCACCACCGCCACTCAAAAACCTCAAGCTTCCTCCTCTTCTCTCCTCACCCACCGTGTTTCATGTATCCTTTTTCTTTCTTTCTTTTTTTCTCAACAAAAGCACCCAATACAAATGACTAAGAGAATTATATATTTCTCTCACTTCCAAACAAACATGTAGGCATTCTCCACTACATGTTTTCTTTTATATATTTTTCTTTTTTTTTTTTTTTTTGCCTACTACTACAACATGACACATCAATTTATTAAATTAAGTTTCTTATCTCACTCTAAGAAATGTCAAAAATACCCTTTTAGACCAAGTTTTAAACTTATGCACCTTTTGATTTGTTGACCAACTATAGTCATGTACCCGTAAATGCACACATCTCGAGAAATTACCTCACTCGAAAATCGGTGATTAAAATACCTCGATGTCGAATCCCGAAGGTTGACCGACGGTGTCACATCACAACATGTGTATGTCACAGTCCCGAAATGTCACGTGACACGAGTTAGAATTTTCGGATCGTTACAGATGAGTATGAAAATTTAGGGCGAAGTGGGGGTGAAAAGGACGACGTAGGGATGACAATACGAGGATGATACAAATGGTTATGATGACCATCGTGATTGCATCAACGTATTTGTCTATCTAGGGATAGTGGCAAGTGTACACGCCACTATTAACAAGGATGAGGAAATAAGAGAATCCTTGGAACTAGCCCATATTGCATATGCACATGGAAGAATTGGAGAACCCCTTGTAGTTTCCGAACATGGAGGAATTGATAATGCTCCGAAAGAGGAAGTAAATATTGAGCAGAGCCGAGTAGGGCAGACCCGATTTGAGCACACTGAAGTTGACCAAATTGAAACTCAGCAAACACCTGCCCCTCATGTACCGGTGGAGGGACAAGGAGAAGACAATGAGACGATCATGGCTAAGGATCATGTTGCAACTGCGACTACAACAACAACCGCGAAGGGAAAAGCCAAGGTTGAAGAGGAAGAAGAAGATGTAGGGGGTCATTAAATGTTACAAGCAGGGCCGATGAGGGAGGGCCATCAAATCCGGCACCCATAGTCAATGACAGAGAGCCATAACGACCTCGTAGGTATTACTTTGCAGAGTGCGATGCGACGGATGTGTATCGCATTATTAGATGGCTTGATAGTAGGGAGAACACCGTGATCGGGAGTATTGACTTTTTCAAACGTCATATGGACAACAGACTTTGCCGCATGGAGAGACATATGGAAGCCATTGTCCCATTATCAGGCCTTATAGAACAACAAAGTGGAAGGTATATTTACACTTTCACAACCAACTAATGAAATGACGTCTTTCCCTGTTTTTAATGTGTTATGGTTAACATTTGCTAAGAATGTACTAATATCTTTTGTAGGTTGAGGAAAATTGAAGAATTGATAAAGGGAACCAAATTGGACTTAGGTGAGGTGCTACACAGACTACAAATGGAGGTAAATGTAATGAAGTACATAATGAACAAGGTGGTCGAGAGGACAGATGCGACGAGGAGGATGTTCCAGGAGTTCATCAACCGCTTCCAGCCGATGATTGATAGGTACACCATGTCCTTGGCAGAGCTGGAAAGACGAAAGAAATTCAAGCGAAAGTACAAGGTCGACAACATGGACCTGGACAAAGACAAGTGATGTCAACCACTACTCTATGGCTTCTTTTAAAATATTTTCTTCATGGGTTTAGGAAAATAATTAGTTATGATTAGTTTTTTTCTTAATTTGGAATTGTGGATGACTATAACAACTAATATTATTTTCCCATATTTGACAACAATTTGCATGCATTTATGGCAACATATTGAGCTTATGGCTACATATAGGCATGTAATGCACGAATATTGGTTTCTTATTTGGTACCCATTTCATATATTATTATGTACTACATGCAGACAAGTTTTGACATCCAAATGAGTTTTATTATGCTACTATGGCCGACCACCAATGAGTGAGCATGCTCAATAGCATTTATGAACACACGCGATTTTATCCTTTTAAACGAATGTAATGCAGTTGACCCATTTTCACTTTTCGTCACAATAGTAGTATGATATGTACATACTTGAATGGTTTTGTAGTACAACTTAACTCCCACATGTACAACTTGACCAATATAGGCAATATAATATGTTTAAGTCGTTTAACATTCTATTGAGTTGCACGCTTTGTCCCCACATGCGTTAAAATGGTAGAGAATTCACATTTGTAACGTCAGGTCGTACATATTACTACGAGCACTATTCCACATCGTAGGCAAATGGATGAGTGGAGATAACATTTAAACTCCTCTTATGTATTAATGGTAGTTACATTGCTCACCCATTATGGGTTGTTCTATTCTTTCCCCGATGATAAATGTCATTAGTGATGATGAGTTGCCATATTTTTGTATCTAGTGAATTTGTTTCTACTTGTGGACCAAATCAAGTTAATAAGCAACATAAATAAGAGTTGTTATAAAATCTGCATATAGTAATTATTTGTCGTTAATGATGACTAGTATGACACATGTCCTGAATGGCATTAATTATATGGATTGCTCATCCATTAAGTAGAGTACACCTACCCTTTCAAGTCGTCAAACAGTCTCATCAAATGACATGACGACTACAGGGGTGGAGCCATGTTTCACTTGAATAGAGGCATGGTTTCGATCACTACTTATGATGCACATTATGGCCTGAAGAGTTCATTTACCTTCTCACCCTTTTTTTTCATCCCACAAACACCATTATCTCCATTTCGCCCTTTCTTATGTGTTCTTTCCCATTTCATTCAAACTTCGTTTCTCTGTTCCTCTTGTGACTTTATTCTCAAATGGCTAAAAGCAAGAGATCTTTGAAAGGGCAGGACTTCAGTACTCCTCCGATGTCGAAGAAGGCTAAGAGATCGACCTCGCCTCCGAAAGCGAAGTCCACCAATTCTGAAAATAAGAAAACCATTTATAATGAAGTCATGAAGTTCTGGATGGAAGATGAGGATATCTCGTATTAAAAAACTACGCTACTAGGGTAACTCATTGCTCTCGCACTAGTGATGTTCCATTCTTTCAGACCACCCATTTCAAGGTTGTTCGATATTTGAAAGCCCCGGGTTGGGATAAGTTAATTACTCTTTCTTACCTCATATATCCCCGTTTGATTAGGTTGTTTTATGCAGACCTTTACACCCCTAATCCCTCCGTGCCCCTTGTGTCCAAGCGCGAGATTGCGGGCACGAAATTTATCGTGTTCCCCGACACTATTAAGGAGCATTATGGTCTGACCAAATGGGACTTCGAGTACTACCACACTCATGCATCTGTTAGGGAATACTAATTTACTCCCGAAAAAGCCCTGGCTCAAATTTATGGTAGACAAAAATTTCCCTAAGGTTCAAGCCTATCATGGAAGACTTAATTCCTAATGCCCATCTTCTCCATAATTTGATCACCCATACCCTCCTCCTCAGAGAGAGTCGTCACGCCTCCATGCTGAAAATGAAACTCTTCCTCATGTAGTGCCTCTAGAATAGAAAAATCTGACTTGGCCCACATTATCTATACTCATTTTGTAATGCACGATCAGACTCTCAGGCACTTTTGCCTTATGACACACAATTGACCAAGTTCTTCCATGCAAACCTTAAAGATGTATATACCTCTGAGATTGACGTGAAGAAGCCCACCACCAATGACACACTGTTTGAAACCAATTTAATATTGATGGGATTCATTTACGAAGATGTTTTAGGGAAGTGGGTGACTAAAGCTGAGAAAATAAGTACACCTAAGATCAATGGTATGGATAATGCCTCTGGGTCAAGAAACGCCACTTTGAGAATAGGGTCATCCAAGAAAAAGACATTTCCATTGGTGTCAACTAGTTCGGAAGAGGGTGAACAAGAAGAAAAAAATGGTGAACAAGAAAAGGAACACAATGAGGAAGAGGGGTCATCTGATAGTGATAGTGACGATGGAGAAGGGGACGATGGTGAAGTGGAAACCAGTGATGGGGGCAGTGGGGATGATGACGAAGGCGACAATGATGGGGGCAATGACCGACGGGAAAGTGAGGATGATGCAAGCGAAGAAGATTATAATCATGATCAATGTTCTTCCGATGACAATGATGGGGGAGATGATGAGGATGACGACTATGACCCATATAGGAGGACATTGAGAGAGTGGTGAATATAGTGGTGTGTTTAAAGCCATCTGCTACCGAATAGGAACCAATTGAACATGTTCATGTTGATTAACTACGAGTTGAGCATACTCAAGTTGACCATACTGGAACTGAGTGAGTACATGTTGGGCATGTGCCCTAAGTCAATCTACAAACATTGTTTATCTTATAATTTTAGTTAATAAAATTGAAGTTTTTATTTTTTGTTTTATTATAAGTGATTACATGTTTACCTTATAGTAAGATCCATGTGTATTTGTTAAAATATCTTAAATGTCCCTAACGATCATTATACTGAGAACTATAATGAATTAAGACTAGTGTGAATCTTGATTATGGTTATGCGATGATCACTCGTATAGAGATACGAATCGAGATCATTAGTACTTGTTAGGGAACAAGGTACCAGACCAACCTGTAACGAACCATTTTATTAATGTCTCTTAAATTTACAGACGTGAACGCCAACTCGGATTTACGTAGACGATGCGGTACGCTAGGACACTCGGGGACTTAGGTATGCTAGTTATTGTGTGTTGGATGCTTATTTGCGGTGAATTGTATTGAAATGCATCGCATGTGTGTGTTGGGTTTTGGGGTTCATGCGCAGCGGAGATTACAATACAATTTTGACAAAAACCCCAATAGGATCCGAATCTAATTCCATTAAAAACATTTAAACCATGAAAACTTAATCATACCTCAGTCGCAATGTACCTTTCTGAAGGTTGATCGATCTCTAAGGCGCTGCCAACGACGAACGCCCTCTACCAGTAGTCCACACACCAATGGCGGTCGAGATTCGTAGTGCTAGCTTCGAGAGAATACCAAACCTTTTGTTTCTCTTCAAAACGATCCGGAGCATACCAAAAAACCCTAAGTCGTTTCTAAAACGAAAATAGAGTTTCAGCCTTTTGATCTTTCGTTCGTGTGTTCTAACTTAAAGCATCTATTTATACAACCCTTGTATATAGACGGTTAAGTAAATTACACATATACCCCTTCTTAAAGAAGTATAAGTGTAATACACCACGAGGACGTTACGTCATGAATTTTATCATATAAAATTCGTTTTTCTAAACCATCTTAAAATCTCGCAAAATCATTCTTAGTGTCCGACCCAATAGGCTCATACAACGTTGGCAGTGTACCAAAACACATTTTGGTATACAAGTCATAAGCGGCCTCTAGCAAGACATTATGACTACCCAAGTTGTATGAATATCAAATCGATACAACCTAATCAATAATGTATATAACATCCTTTTGTCACACGATATCCTTTTGATCAAACATAAGGCATGGAATTGTCACCCAACGTGTTCAATCGTACTAGTCTCGATCTCTAGGTAGACTGAAAACATCCAAGTGACATTGATCAATATCAATTCACTTAGACTATGCCTTTTAACAGATCTAACACATCGAGGGATCCACTTTGGATATCTCTCTTTATATGAGAGGGATAAATTCTATCTTGATTACACAACGTCATCACATTGCTCACATAGTAACCAATCACAACCTTTATAATCGTCCGGTTAAAGACAACGTTTGATAGTGTCAAATCACTATGTTCCTAATGTTGAAGTCTCTGATAATCTCAAGTCAGAGGACTGAAAAATATACTTATCATGAGAAACAACTACGACTTAATCCATGTGATGTTCTCATAGCGGGTCGGTCCAGTACTTTGTTCCCTAACAAGTACTCGTGATCTTGATTCGTATCCCTATACGTATAATCATCATATGATCATCAATCAAGACTTACGCTAGTCTTAATTCATTATAGTTCCCAGTATAATGATCGACTAGGGACATTTAGGATAATTCTGTAAATACCCATGGATCTTATTATAATGTAAACATGTAAATTAATTATAATAAACAGCAAATGAAATCCTCTATTTTATTAACTAAAAGTATTCATAAAGACAATTAATGGATTGACCTAGGGCACATGCCCCAACATCTCCCACTTGCACTAGGGCCAATCATATATGCATCTAATGCCTAATGATCTAACATGACCATCATGTTTTGCTTGTGGAAGAGCTTTTGTCAATGGATCCACAACGTTGTCTTCAGTTGGTACTCTGCAAATCTTTACGTCTCCCATCTCAATAATTTCTCTGATGAGATCAAAACGCCTGAGTATATGTTTGGATATGTGGTGTGATCTAGGTTCCTTGGCCTGTGTTATTGCCCCGTTATTGTCATAATACAAACAAACATGGTTAGCAATACTTGGAACCACACCTAGTTCGAAAATGAACTTTTTGATCCAAACCTCCTTTCTTTGCATCGGACGTTTGCAATATACTCACTTTCATTGTAGAATCTGCCACGATCTCTCTTCTTCGAACTTTTCCACTTCTTGCACCCCCATTCAAAATAAACACATATCCAGATTACGATCTAAAATCATCTATATCACTTTGAAAACTTGCATCTGTGTAACCATTTACAACTAGATCATTTTCAAAACCTTCATAGACCAAGAACATTTCCTTAGTCCTTCTTAAGTATTTAAGAATGTTCTTTCTTGCTATCCGAGTGACTCTCACCAGGATCGATTGATATCTGCTTGTAGTGCTTAAAGCATATGACACATCGGTCGAGTGCATAACATGGCATACATGATAGATCCAATAGGCGATGCATATGGAATCTTATTCATACGGTCTCGCTCATCATTTGTCTTAGGACATTGAGTCTTCTGAGACTTATGCCATGAGACATTGGCAACAATCCTCTTTTAGAGTCTTGCAAACGAACATATTCAAAGACCTTGTCTATGTAAGCACTCGACTTAGGCCGATTAGCCTCTTAGATCTATCCCTATAGGTCCTTATCCCTAGGATATAGGCTGCATCTCCTAAGTCTTTCATTGAGAAACACTTCCCTAACCAAGACTTGACACTCTGCAATGTTGGGATGTCATTTCCAATGAGTAATATATCATCAACATACACTACCAAAAAAACTACACTCCCACTGACCTTCTTGTATACACAAGGCTCATCTTCGTTCTTAATAAAACCAAAATCCTTGATTGTTTCATCAAAACGAAGATTCCAACTCCGAGAAGCTTGCTTTAATCCATAAATGGATCTTTGAAGCTTGCATACCTTCCTAGAATTCTCAGGATGTACAAAACCTTCGAGTTGTGTCATATACACGTCCTCAAGCGACTTTCCATTAAGAAATGTTGTTTTTACATCCATTTGCCATATCTTATAGTCATAATATGCAAAGAATGGCAATTAAAATCCTTATGGATTTAAGCATGGCTACTGAGCGAAAAAGTTTCATCATAATCAACACCTTGAGTCTACACTAAACCTTTTGCTACAAGTCTTGCTTTAAAAGTATGCACATTGCCATCCATGTCAGTTTTCTTCTTGAAAATCCATTTACATCCAATGGTCTTACCACCTTTAGGTAAATCGACCAAGTTCCAAACTTGGTTATCATACATGGATTGCATCTCAGAGTTCATGGCACTTAGCCATTTATCTGAGTCTGGTCCAGACATAGCCTCCTGATAAGTGGTGGGCTCTTTTTGATCCATAAGCAACACATCACGACTATCAGTAATGAGAAATCTGAATCTCTCTGGCTCATGTCTTACCTTACCAGATTTACGTGGGCCTTGTGTCACGTGCGGAGGTTCAACTGGTTCAGAACGTTGTTGAACATCCAGTAGCGGTTCAGGGTTTATCTGTGATTCTTGAACTTCTTCAAGATTTATTTCTCTCCCACTAGTGTCTTTTGAAATAAACTGTTTTTCCATAAAGGCACCATACCGAGCAACAAACACTTTGTTCTCAACGGGATTATAAAAGTAATATCCTTTTGTTTTCAGAGGATACCCCACAAATAAACACTTGTCAGATTTAGGTGCTAGTTTTTCTGAGACTTGTCGTTTTACGTAAGCCTCACAACCCCAAATCTTAAGGAAAGACAGACTAGGTCTCTTCCCGTACCATATCTCATATGGTGTTTTATCAACTGCTTTAGAAGGAACTCGATTTAGAGTGAAAGCTGCAGTTTGTAATGCATAACCCCGAAAGGATAATGGAAGATCCGCATGACTCATCATAGATCGAACCATATCTAATAAGGTTTGATTTCTCCTTTCAGAAACTTCATTCTATTTTGGAGTTGCTGTTGGAGTCAATTGGGAGACAATCCCACAATTTTTAAGATGATCATCAAATTTTTGGCTTAAATATTCACCACCTTGATCTGATCAAAGTGTTTTGATAGTTTTACCAAGTTGATTCTGCACTTCATTTTGAAACGTTCGAAACATCGCAAATGATTCAAACTTTATGTTTCATAAGATATACATAACCATATTTCTTTGAAATCATCGATAAATGTAATGAAGTCTTGATAACCTCCTTTAGCCATTGTGTTTATAGGACCGCATACATCGGTATGTATTAGACCCAATAAATCACTTGCCCTTTCACTTGTGTCCAATAAAGGACTTTTAGTCATCTTGTCTAGTAAACAAGATACGCATGTTTCATATGTTTCTAAATCAAATGAATCTAGAAGCCCATCTTTATGGAGCTTCGTTATGCGTTTCTCGTTTATGTGTCCGAGACGACAATGCCAAAGATAGGTTTGATTACAGAAATGATAATTTTCTTCCTTTTCTTTTGGGTGTTTTGAAGCAGGAACAGGACGGGGCTTGACTTCTTCCACAGGCTTTGCGATAGGTGCAGTAGTAGCCTTGACAACTTTAGCCTTGCCTTTGTCTTTCTTCTTCATTCACTTTCTTTTTTGAACCATCAACACATTACTAGAGGGTTTCTTGATATTTTTGTTCAGCATTCTTGAGCATCAAATGCAACTCTGAAATTGATTTCTCCATATTATTCATATTGTAGTTCATCACAAATTGTGAGTAACTCTCGGGTAATGAATTCAGGATCAAATCCGTTGCCAACTCTTGGCTTATGGGAAATCCGAGTCTATCAAGCTGGTCAACATAGCCCTTCATCTTTAGAACATGAGGACTAACTGACGCACCCTCAGTCATCTTGCGAGAATGTAGGTTTTTGACTGTCTCGAACCTTTCTTGCCTAGATTGTTGTTGGAACATTTCCTTCAGCGTTAAAGCCATGTCATAAGCTTCCATTAGTTCCATGTCCTTCTAAAGTTCAGGAACCATAGTTGCCAGCATAATGCATGCAACATCAGTAGAATCGTTGACATGCTTATTATGCGCATCCTTCACACTTTCGTAGCATTGGTCTGGTGGGTCCTCGGGATTGGAGCATCTAGGACATACAACTTGCGTTCATGCTTAAGAACAATTCTCAAGTTTCTGAACCAGTCAAGAAAGATAGTCCCAGATAGCTTATCCTTCTTAAGGATGGATCGCAGTGACAGGGGATTATTGTTACTTGAAGAGGCCATTGATCTACAATAAAGGTTTATTTTAGTATAGAGGAATAGACTCCCACTAAATTAACAACCCTCCTAAAACGTATTGTTTAATTAAGGGACTAAAATCCATATTTCACCTAATTCTGTGACAGCTATGGCATGAAACACTGAACTAAATTATTTAGGTAGGTAACAGTTACCAATTACATCTTATGTAATTTTTAGATCCTTTTATGAGATATGGGACATCTTATGTCTTAGCATGTTTTTATCTCATCATTTGCCTAAAGCTCAAAACTATTTTGATGGCTTTATTAAGTCAGACCATTTTAAACATTAAGGTAACTCTTACCCAACTTGTCTCACCAAGATAACACAATACACCCAACTATGGCTGAAACTATATTAGTGTGATCGAGGCCTTGACAAGTGTTTAAAATGGATGGCACGAGACTTAAAATTTAATAGAGGGATTTTATTCAGTTTTAGTGATTTTATGTAAACAATGAAATATCATTTATTTTATTGATTTGTTCAATCACTAAACAATTTGAAAAAAAAAAATTTTAGAAGACGAATCTCAATTCCGAAAATTAAAATTCGCTATACAAAATCATAATTTTCGCTGATTTTATTATCATAAATTAACCACTTAATTTATCCGAAATTAAGTCAATTAAAACATTTTAATTAACCCGGGCCCACATCTAACTAATCATCTTATCCTAATCCAATTAGGATTTAAGATATTTGAATCCTAGTATATCACCAATAACAAGATTCTTGATATTTATCTTCTATTCTAATTTGTTATCTATCTTTATCAAATAGAAACTTCATAACAAAATAGATATAACGATATCAATAATTAATTTCGAAAATTAATTATTTATTTTGGATTTAAGATATTTGAATCCTAGTATATCACCAATAACAAGATTCTTGATATTTATCTCTTATTCTAATTTGTTATCTATCTTTATTAAATAGAAACTTCATAACAAAATAGATATAACAAGATAAATAAACAATTTCGAAAATTAATTATTTATTTTGGATTTAAGATATTTGAATCCTAGTATATCACCAATAACAAGATTCTTGATATTTATGTCATATTCTAATTTGTTATCTATCTTTATCAAATAGAAACTTCATAACAAAATAGATATAACAAGATAAATAAATAATTTCGAAAATTAATTAATTATAAGTAAATAATTTCGAAAATTAATTATTTGCAATTTCGGTCCTCATCCTAATAATCACAAACATGTAATTGAATCATGAACTACTATCTCAATCGAACCTAATGGTGTCATGGATCACAGAACACGAAATTCAATTCATTAAAATTATTTGAATTAACCTAACATGGTTACTAGCATGTACGAAACTGATTTTAATTAAATCACGAATATGTGTATCATATACACAAAACATGATAATAAATCTCAAAGACAACTTATGTATATCACATATACATCAACTATTAACTTGCTTTCAATCATATATCATGTATATATCAGAAGAAAACATGCAATGAGTTTAATGGAATCGAACTCGATGGCTCTGATACCACTGTTTGGTTTTGGGGTTCATGCGCAGTGGAGATTACAAAACAATTTTGACAAACAATAGGATCCGAATCTAATTCCATTAAAAACATTTAAACCATGAAAACTTAATCATACCTCAATCGCAATGTACCTTTCTGAAGGTCGATCGATCTCTAAGGCGCTGCCAACGACGAACGCCCTCTACCAGTAGTCCACACACGAATGGCGGTCGAGATTCGAAGTGCTAGCTTCGAAAGAATACCAAACCTTTTGTTTCTCTTCAAAACGATCAGGAGCATACCAAAAAACCCTAAGTCATTTCTAAAACGAAAATAGAGTTTCGGCCTTTTGATCTTTTGTCCGTGTGTTCTAACTTAAAGCGTCTATTTATACAACCCTTGTATATAGACGGTTAAGTAAATTACACATATACCCCTACTTAAAGAAGTATAAGTGTAATACACCACAAGGACGTTTACGTCATGAATTTTATCATATAAAATTCATTTTTCTAAACCATCTTAAAATCTCGCAAAATTATTCTTAGTGTCCGACCCAATAGGTTCATACAACGTTGGCAGTGTACCAAAACACATTTTGGTATACAAGTCATAAGCGGCCTCTAGCAAGACATTATGACTACCCAAGTTGTATGAATATCAAATCGATACAACCTAATCAATAGTGTATATAACATCCTTTTGTCACACGATATCCTTTTGATCAAACATAAGGCATGGAATTGTCACACAACATGTTCAATCGTACTAGTCTCGATCTCTAGGTAGACTGAAAACATCCAAGTGACATTGATCAATATCAATTCACTTAGACTAGGCCTTTTAACAGTCTAACACATCGAGGGATCCACTGGATATCTCTCTTTATATGAGAGGGACGAATTCTATCTTGATTACACAACGTCATCACATTGCTCACATAGTAACCAATCACAACCTTTATAATCGTCCGGTTAAAGACAACGTTTGATAGTGTCAAATCACTATGTTCCTAATGTTGAAGTCTCTGATAATCTCAAGTCAGAGGACCGAAAAATATACTTATCATGAGAAACAACTATGACTTAATCCATGTGATGTTCTTATAGCGGGTCGGTCCAGTACTTTGTTCCCTAACAAGTACTCGTGATCTTGATTCGTATCCCTATACGTATAATCATCATATGATCATCAATCAAGACTCACGCTAGTCTTAATTCATTATAGTTCCCAGTATAATGATCGACTAGGGGCATTTAGGATATTTTTGTAAATACCCATGGATCTTATTATAATGTAAACATGAAAATTAATTATAATAAACAGCAAATGAAATCCTCTATTTTATTAACTAAAAGTATTCATAAAGACAGTTAATGGATTGACCTATGGCACATGCCCCAACAATGTGTATGTTGAAAAAAATTCGTGTGAGGGTGTGAACGGTATTCGCCTCGATATGTGTGTCGACGCAGGTGTCAGGTAGTTGACGGGACTAAATATTTACATTTCGCATGTTTATTTAGCAGTATTTCTTGACTTCCACTTGTTTAAATGAATGCTCGGAGGAGTTCCTTGGGATTTTACTGACTGGACTCGTCATCCATTTTCTTCTGTGATGATTGAGTTCAGATCCGAGTACAAGTAAAGGCAAAAAGATCTTAGGCGACTACCTCTGACTGCCTACCTTTGCGGGTACTTGTACGTGTAATTGTTTTGATATTTTGATTCTTTTGGGAATTGGGGAGTGACATGACTTTGTACATTCTTAGTTTTATATGATACAGTCATCTACCTTTATACATAGTACTTTTCGGGTTTTCCACAGTAGGATTTGTTAACTTCATTAATATTTCTTGCATTTACGTACAACTTCTACTGCATTTGTCATGTATACACCGTACACACACAAGTGGATGCGAATCTCGAGACAGAGTATGGACGGACAGGTGTCGTACACGTGTAATTGGGCCAGCTGGAGAGGAGTACACGGAGACACGTCACCCCGGGGCGGCGAGGACCGCCACACAACCCGCTATGAGAACACCACATAGATTAAGACATAAGTGTTACTCATGATATGTATATCATTTAGTCATTCGACTTGAGATTACCATAGACTTTAATATTACGAGCATGGTAATTTAACACGATCAAACATTATTTTTAACCGGACGATTATAAAGATTGTGATTGGTTACCATGTGAATAATATGTGAATGTGCGTAATCAAAATATAATTTGTCACTCTCATATAGAGAAAGATATAAGTGGATCCCTTGATATGATAAACTGATAATGACCAAGTCCATGTAAATCGATATGATCAATTCACTTTGATGTTTTCAGTTTACCTAAAGATCAAAACTAGTACTATTAAACATTAAGGGTGACTTTTCATGTCTTATGTTTAGTTAAAGGATATCGCATGACAAAAGGATATGATATATGTTATTCATTAGGTTGTATCAATTTTAATATTCATGCTACTTGGGTAGTCATAATGCTTTGCTATAGACCACTTATGACTTGTGTACCAAAACGATTTTGGTTCATCACCAACGTCGCGTGAACCTATAGGATTGCATACAAAAATGGCTTTGCGCAATTTTGATTGGTCCAAATTAATGAATATTATATAATAAAGTTCATGACATAAAAGCCCTTACGATTTATTATATGATAATTTATTAATAGGGTGTATATGTAATTGCTTAAAATGCCTAAATACAATAATTGTATTACAAATATGATTTTAATTGAAGACTTATCTACACATATAAATAGATGGTGAAACCTTAGTAAAAAGATTTTTATTTTTGCAAATTTCGAGTTATCTAGATTTTGCAAGAGAAAGAAAAACGTTTTCAGTCTCTCTTGGGCTAGTACTCCAAATTGTGGTCTCCATTCGTGTGTGAATTTTCGATAGACGATGCGCTGTTGAATGTCTTGGAGATCGAAGAGTCACAAAAGAAAATCACATATTAAGGTATGGTTTACTTTTTAGATCTAATTTAATGGAACTTATTTTCAATCATGTTGGGGTTTTTTCAAAAATTAATTTAAATTTTTCGCTGAGTATGAACCCTAAAAACCCAACAGTACATGTGGTTCCAGTTAATGAGCAACATGAAGAGGAAGATGTTCAACTAATCATTGAAGATGAAGATGTGGTTGTTATTGCTACTTTTGTTGTTGTTGTTGTTGTTGCTGTTGTTGTTGTTGTTGTTGTTGCAGCAGCCAATTGAACAAATAAGGTAACTGAGGAAGATAGAGATGAGGATGTGGTTGGGTCATCCAATGCTGGTGGGGGAGTAGATGGGACAGTGTCAACTAATGTTATCGGTGTAATATATGGGGGTGGCCACATTAAATGACGGTGGTGGTGCAGATGGGGCAAGCCAATCGCGGCCTTTTCTGTATTTTTTCGCAGAGCAAAATGCGGCGGATGTCTACCAAACTCTTCAGCGACTTGATAATAGGAGGGAATTTTCATAAGGACTCTTGACTCTTTCATGCGCTGCATGGACGATAGGTTTGGCCACGTCGAGAGACAATTAGAAACAATAGCCCCATTATCGGCCTGATATATCAATAAAATGGAAGGTATGTATTTCCCTGATTTATTGTCACTTTTGGTTAATCTTTGCTTAAAATGTACTGATATTTTTTCTAGGTTGAGAAAGATTAAAAATTGATGGAACGAACCGGGGCGGGTATTAGTGAGGCGTTGCACGGACTGCAGATAAAGGTCGACTCATGAAGAACAGAGCGAACGAGGTGGTCAACAAGACGGAAAATTCGAGGAGGATCTTTCAGGAGTTCGTCAACCACTTCAGCCCGATCATTGATAAGTACGCGACATCCTTAGCAGAGCACGAGAGGCGCAAGGAATTCAAACAAAAGTACAAGGTCGATTGTGTGGACCTGGACAAATGACAAAGTGATTACACGCCCCCTTCCTCCACAATCTCTCCTGCAGAATTTCTCTTTCATTAAGGGTTTTGGATAAATAATGATAATTTATTAACTTTTTTAGTACTATCTTATGGATAACTGTAGTAACTATATTCTATTCTTTTGAACAATTTGCATACCATGCACACATATTTGGTATCCATTCAATTTCTTAAACAAATGTGGTTACTATTGCCTATGAGCATCTACAAAACATGCATACATCTTTTTGTCCGCGTTTAATACCTTATACATACATGTTTAATGATTGCTACATGATTAGCTTCGCGCTTATCTTTTGCTATGCGAGTATGGGATATAAGTCAAGATTGAGTATACTCAATCAGATCGTTTTAAGACATGTTCAATCAAACTTTTTTCAGCATCCTCAATCAACCATTTTATCTCAAATTATGATAACCATTTCATAACCACTACCATTAACATATTCCAAAAACTAAAATGTATCATAGCATAGAGATAGGGAAATCCAAAGCAAAACAAAATTTCTCCATGGCATAGACCACAACTTATCTACAAAAAAAAACTACTAACAACTTTCTCCTTTAGTTGCCCTTGTTTTAATTGTTGCGGATGTAAATCACCTTAATCGATTGCGTCATGTTCTCCCTGACCCTAGCCATTCTTTCCAAATGCTCTGATTGCTTTTCGACAGTCTCGCTTGAAAGACCACCAAGCTCATTTCGCCACCCTGGTAGTATATTATGCGGTGGCCTCTCTGTTGACTTCTCAGCCCACATGAATGGGTTGCACTGATCGTTGGAACATCGATAGAAATATCGACCCTTGTTAGGGCTTTCCCTTTTCACCTTCATGAGGATGAAAACGCCTTTATCACACCGGTAACACGATTTGTCTTTCACGCGGCCGTAAAATGAGTGCCTCTCTACTCCACAGAGGTAGCGTGGTACACTTACTCTTTCCATTTTCTGCATGCTTCAACTTCACGAGGGAGATGGTGAATTTAATGAAAAAAGAGTTTATAGAGTCCAAGAAAGGAAGAAGCTCAGCATTTAATGAACTGACTCTCACTTATTTCATGATTGGACAAAAAGCAAATTTCTCATTATTTGAAGTGGCTTAAATTAGTACATTCACTGTCATCGAGGGACCCAATTTCGGCCTTTTTGATGACACAAAAAACTCACACGGTGAGGTGTCTAATGACGTGGGTTGACGTGACGCGACACCTCGGCCGTGTGAGCTAACCATGTCTGCAAATCATGTTAGCAAAACATTTCCCTTTTTTAATTTTTCATATATATATATATATATACATTTGTTATTTCGATCCATTTGTTACTTAATTAATTGTTGAGTGGTCACACCTATACATTGAGATACGTGCACCCACATCTCGACGTGATTGTTGGAGATGTTGGGATAGTCCCACATAGACTGCTTACAAAGAAAAATAAGGTTTATAAGTGTGGAGTGAACACTTTATCTCGCGTTGGCATTTTGAAGTGAACTTCACTTTCACACTTGTAGCCCATACATAAAATTAGTCACCATACTTTCTTCACCTTACCCCACACTTTACTCACTTTGGATTGCGACCCTATATTACAAAAATTGAACATGGCATCAGAAAAATTGAACACGGTATTAGAGCCACAATGCATGGTTGGCTTAATTGCCCATTGTCCAACGGCCTTTTGTGGATATCCAACAAAAACGTATCGCAGGGGGAGGGTTGGAGATGTTGAGATAGTCCCACATCGATCGACTACTTCCAAAGAAAAATAAGGCTTATAAGTGTAGAGTAGACACTTCATCTTGGCTTGGCATTTTGAAGTAAATCTCACTTTCACACTTGTAGCACATACATAAAATTAATCACAATATTTTATTCACCTTGGATTGTGACCTATATTACAAAAATTGAAACAGTGATCGAGTTGAAAAAATAATTCTTTAGCTAGGACTTATCATGGAATGCATATATATGTATAAGCAGAGGCGGCAATTGGATTTTCCGGCACATCGAGGACTTTTCGATCTTCTTTGATTTATAATGGAATGCATATATGTCTATATATGCATAAGATATGATACAACCAAGAAAAAAATGCACTTTATTCAATGGATCAAACTAAAATTATTATTTATAAATATTCGACTTTAGAAGTTAGAAAGAAAAAAAAAAAAAAAAAAAAAAACCATGCACATAAGTAATTGTCAACTTCTAAGAAAAATTAAGCTAAAGCATCTTTAATGAGATGGTAGAGGCATCACATATTTAGAGAGGTCGTGAGTTCAACTCTCACTTAAGCTAATTAATTAGATGTGTCCAAACTCCAAAGTGTATCTCGACTAAGCTTAGTTTGCTTAGTCAATACATCTACCTTAGTTAGTATGTTAGAGAATAAAATTTACTACTCGACCAATGCTTAGTTTTGACCGGGGCATGCTTAATGACAAGTTTAATTAAAACGAGCTAGTTTTCATTTAGCTTCGAACTTACACATTTACGATAAAAATTAAAAAAACTTAATTAAATTTATTCTTTTTTTATAAATTACTAAATTTATAATTAAAACTCTTCATAAGCGTGTAAGAATATATATACATATATATATATATATATATATATATATATATATACATATAAGTCGTTTTGTTTCGATTTTTTTTTTTTTTTTTTTTGGTTTAGAATATATAGAAGGGTATTAAAGGAAAAAAAGATGTAACCAAAAAAAAAAAAAAAAAAAAAGAAAAGGAAAAAAAAAGTTAGTATGTGTTGGAAATTGTAAGGGGCTTCTAAAGGAGAGGTTGACCTTGAAAGAGAGGTCAGAGACGGGGATTATGGTCCAAGTAGGGTGAAAAGGATAGTGAAAGCAGCAAAATAAAAAATACTTCATAATAAAAAGAAAATGAAGAAAAACTTTCCTTCCTTGCCAAGTTGCTACATTGCATGTCTTGAAGTGGCAAAAAGCTGCCAAACATTTTCTTTTTATGATAAGAAAGAAATTACATTTCCCACCCTCTTACAATAATTCAACCTACCAACATTAGAACATTTTTGGCCTTTAATAAAGGTTTTAAAACCCCTATTAAATAAAGTGTTATTAAATATTATGTGAAAATATGTTATGTTTTAATTTTTAATACATGTATTACATAGAAGTTTTTTAAAACTCCTATCAATTAGGTGTTATTTAATAACACCCCGTTTAATAGGGGTTTAAAAACCTCTATTAAATACCAAAATTGTTCTAGTGTAAATCATTGGGTCAATCACTTAATTGGTGCCAAACATTTTACTTGAATAGTGTGAATTAAAAAAATTGAATTAATAAAGTTACCATAATTAGGTACTTTTATAAAATGACCATAAATAAACTTCATTGTAACCAAAGTACTAAAGTAATCAATAATATTATATCATCTTCAATATAGGAATGTGGATTGATGTCAATGTGCATCACCTAAAATTAAATAGATATTGAGATGAAAAAAAATGTCTTCAATAGAATGTGTATTTCGAATATAAATGTATATTTCTGGACATTCAAATTGATAGCCACACGTTGGACGTAATCGGTCTTTTTTAAGTATTTATTTATTTTATTTAAATTCTTTATTTTCACATTTTAATTAACAAAATTATCAAAAGAAATGAAACCTCATCAATTGAGTTGCAATCCACGTCTATCATTAGATATCTATTTTAAAGTCCAATATCTAGTTGAGCCACATGGGATAGGCATGAATCTTCACATTGAGAATCCAAGGTCGCAATCCACATTTATTATTGGAGATAGTCTTATATTTGAATCATTCGATAACTCAATAGCTAAAAAAAAAATCATTTGATAAACAAAAGAGTTATTTTATATCTTTTAAATTAAAAAGCACATATTAACTATCCACATCAAGATCATCTAATTAATCACCAAAAATATTCTAACTAGAAAACTCCACTAAATAAAAATTGAAGAAATTCAACAATATTATAGAAGTAGATTGAAAAATTAACTCGAGATGCATTGATTAAAAATTTATAAAATATAAAATTAATTGCACTATATCTAATGCAATGGAAAAGTTAATTTGATCCTTGTAATCGACCCCAACTAATTTATAATTAAGGTTTTATTGTTGTTGTTGTTGTTGTTGTTTTATTACAAGTAGAGATGTGCTTTTAGACTACTTTGTAAAGTAAAAACGAAAAAGGTTGGTCATTCTCTATCAAGTCCGTTATATATATATTTATTTTTTTTTTTGGTTTACTTATTATTTCTTTTTTTACCTATAGTAATGTGCGTGTGTATATATATAAAAGCACGTACATAAGTTTAGACAAAATCCAAAAGGTTTATTCGAGTTTTTTTTTTTTTTTTTTTTTTTTTTTTTTTTTTTTTGAGGAAAGTTTTAATTCGAGTATATGGTTGAAATGAATCTAGGAATTAATTTTAGTAATAGAAGTAAATTAGACTTTTTTTTTTCCTTAGGCGAGCATCAAAAAAATTCATTGTCACTTTTGTTATTACACATGAAATACATTGAAATTAATTGTAAAATGTTTTTCCTTTCTTTTTTAATTAAATTAAGCGGGCAAAAATATATAGTCATTATCATGAAAGTGATTCCTCAACTAATTGAAATATATGTTTTAAATAATATATCTTTTTAGCTTTCAAAAGCTTGAGAATTCAGATTAATATATGGTAGCATATACATATATGTCCCTCAAAAAAGCATATACAGATACGTAGTACATATAAATGTTTTCTTTAATGGTCTAAGGTGTATTATATATATATATATATATATATATATATATATATAAAATTGTCCTTGTTGTCGATTGGGACAATTCAATAGGTAGTTTACCTCTTATATGGGGCACAACCCTTTAACGAAGTCACATGTAAGAGTCCATGACAAACATTTTTTTATTCAATTGTCAAAATCAATCTCTTTTCTCTTGTGAAAAAAATAAATGAAAAAATAATCTTTTCTCTCACCTTTTTGAAACCGGCCGCTTAGATTGTTAAGAAGAAAAACAAATTTCGTCAAAAAAAAAGATTCTTGTTTTTTTTTACTTTACATTATATTTTTTAAAATTAATAAAAGTGTAATCCACATATTAATTAATTATTTATATGCACTAAGGGTGTGTTTGATAACAAAGAAAATGAAAAAAATCATAAAAATTATCTACTTTTTTTGTGTAATCGTTTTTTCCATTATTTGATAGATTTGTAACTGCACTGAGAAAAAAAACCACATTCCTCTATTTTCCTCATTTATTTTCTCATCTTTTAGCGTGGAAAATTGAAAATCTCTCAATCTCTTTCACGAATTGATCATTTTTTTCACATAAACAAACTTGGTCTCTGCTATTCTTTCGCGGATATTTTTTTTTTTTCTCTCTTCATCTCCGGCTTCGTCACCAACATCATCGTAGAGCAGCCCGACATTGAAGATGATTTAGATGCGCATACGGATTGAACCATAAAAGAAAATCTTTTCTCGTGCAATCAAACAACTATGAGAAAATTTTTTTTATAAATTCTCTCAAGAAGATTTGCTAAAAAAAAGTTTTTTCTCATTGAATAATTTTTTTGCTATCAAACACACCCTAAGATTTTTTTTTCTTTTAGAATTAATTTCCTTTAAATCTAACTATATAACTCTAAGAAAATTACCTTTGAATCTTCTAACACATTATATACAGAGCGAGGAGATGATTTTGACGAAATCATTTTCTGATATTGAAATTAAATGTTTTCCAAACATTGATGAAAAGATAATCAATTGACTTTTTATTTGAGAAGAAAATCTCTGACATTTCGACATAATAAACTATATATATAGCCATATATGTTGTCTCTCTTTTGCAGGTAGTGCTCCCTGTTTTAATTAGGGTATAGTTACAGGCTTGAGTATGTGATGTAGTATTTATTTCATTTCACTAGTTGAAATGTAGTAATAGATTGGCTTTCCCTCTTGGATTTGAGAGCATCTCTAATCGGACCATGAATTGGGGTGGAAATGGATCCACCTAAGATGCAATCTACATCCAATCCAAAAATGCTCTCCAATGAGATCATAGATTGGTAATATTTATACTATGTGGCATGAAATCAAAGTAGATGATGTCTACCATAATGTCTACTTCTATAGATTGTGATAAACTGTCGCGCCATACAAATGGACTCTTTTTTTATTTTTTCCAAGCTTTTATTAATATTAAGAAAATTAAAAATAAAAGTGTAAGCTCATCAATTAATTATGGTCTAAATCCGTTGTCTATTGGAAATCATTTTGAGAGGTAAATGTCTATATAGTGTCACATATAATAAACATCATCTTCACATCCATAATGTAGCTAGTACCAATTCATGGTCTAAATCTACATTACCATTGAAGATGCTCTGAACAAATCAATGTGCTTATGTAGGCTTTAAAAAAATATCTTGCATGTTTTTTTTTTTTTTTAAATATATTTACGATCTTACGTATAAAGAAAACTAATTGAGTTTGCTTCAAAAGAAAGAAAACGAATTAAGTCATGCATGATATGGACTTATGGTGTGAGATATAATTAAATTAAGAGATAGCTTAGGAATTTAATCGTGCATGCCTCTCAAGGCATCTCCGACCCAACAACACTAAAATATTGTAACATTAATACTATTTATGTTTATTTTGATATAAATAGTGACACTAACACTATTCATGTATTCAATCCATCAACACTATCTTTTACACTATTCAACTTTTTATAATTATTTTATTCTGCTTTTTCTAAAGATAAAGAATACAAAAATAAAAAAATAAAAAAATTGCAGGAATAGTATTGAGATGGGAATTTGGCGCTTTATTGGAGCGCCAAATATCAATACCGTTAACCCAACCAGCGCCGTTGTAGAAGCTCTAATGATAAATTAATTTTTTTACCAAAATAAAATATTTCGTTAAGTTTTTTTTTTTTTTTAAGTCAATAGTAAAAGAAAAGGCAAGTAGCATAATATATCCTAAGTTTTCAAGTTTTTTATAAATTTATCATAACGTTTCAGTTTTTACAAATACATTCTAACGTTTTAGATTTTTTATAAATTTATCCTAACATTTCATTTTTTACAAATGCATGCTAACGTTTTATTTTTTTTAATAAATTTATCCTAAAATCTTGATATTTAAGTGGTATTGATAGAAAGTTAAAATAAACACATTTGCAACACATGGTTAAAATTAATCTCAATATAAATCAACTCAAACTTATTTATAAAATACTTGCACAATTTCAAAAGGTTATGATGTATTCAAATTAAAGATTATGATATATTCGTGAAAATTGAAACGCTGGGATAAACTTTACAAGTCATGATATATTATACTGTTTATCCTAAAAAAAGAACTTTTGCATATTCGTTTCAAATATAAACTTTAAATTTTATTATCAATGTAGAGTAGTTATATATGATGGCCGAGGCCTTGCAATTCCACTAGAGAACCAAGGTTCGAGTTTCATGAAATACATAATAAATACAAGAACTTTAGTTGATACTTAATTCATTTGTTTATCATGGATCTTGGTAGAATACAATTCAATCCCTTTGCTCCCGGTAGTTATGCAGGTTTGTCAAGCCCATCTATGGGTTTTGTGACCCACCTAATGACATGTTTGCTTTTGAGGGTGTGGTTATGAAGGGTGAGTGAGTGTAGCTATGACTAGGTTTAACTAACAATTTAAAAACTCATTCATGTGTATTTGGTTCAATACTATATTTGTATGATGGACAATAATTAATTAGTTAAATTACTTTAATGCTCATGCATTTATTAAGTAGTACTCATCATGTGTTTTTTGGGAAGAGAAGAAATTTGGGCAAAACTGACTTTTTCACTTGTAGATATTACCTAAAGATAGGGGAATGTGTCTTTTGGTAAACACAAGTATATGTGCTTTGGTATGCCCACTTGGCATTTATGTACCCAAACAAACGCCAAGGACTTGTCTTTACCTAAGCACATACTTAGACCTTGTTTTGATTGAGAGCGGAGTTGGGGGGGTCACCAACTAATCTTGTTTGAAAGTTATATCTCAACTCACCTCACACCCTTGGGGGTGAGATAACTCCTAACCCCCTAAGGATAGTTATCTCCCCGAATTTATGGACATAATTACTCTCATTAATTAAATCTCTATTAATTACCCACCTCCCTCTCTTTTTTGAATGATATTTATGTCAATTCTTATGTTTTATTTTTATTTTTTAAAATTTACAATTTTCCAATAAATTATAAGTTGAACTAAACATTAAAATATAAACTCCTTCATGAGTTAACTCCCATTTAAGTTGGGAAAAATAAATCAAACGATGGAGGCCTTAATTTGATAAGTTCGCGAGGTGTCTAATTAAACTCAAGCAAACAATAGTCTTACAGCTAAGCTAACTACTCCCACCAATCGTGCCTCAAGGGCCATAAGTTCTAGTGGGCTACATATATGTCAAAGTTAGTATATATATATAATTTTTAGGTATGTATGAAGTATGAAGTATGAAGTATAAATTATTGTACACTATATAGTTGAGATTTTATGTACATGTATGTATACATATCTATGCATGATGTCGTGGTCATTTCTGGAACCCAGCTGTATGGTTGGGTCTGCTACTTATTTTTGTCTTTATACGTCACCCTCTAATTTAATTAATTAATTCCCCTCTATTTTTGCTTTAGCCTCTATTTTTATTTTTTTTTAATATATCTGATCTCTTCAACGCCTTGTCCCCGGCCCTTCCCCTATATTACCCAAATCTTCACCCACAACCCCAAACCCTTCTCTCTCTCTCTCTCTCTCTCTCTCTCTCTTTCTCTCTCTCTCTAGAATTCTCTCTTGATATTTGCTTGTATGATGTGATGCCATGAAGGTGATGATGACGATGATGATAGATGATGTGGGGAGTCATTTCTTTGAGGGGAATGTTGTCTGGCTCGAGGTCACCAATTAAGATCTATGTATGTATATATGATCAATCCATAAATACGTATACACATACTTGCTGTTGGTGGTGATCATCATTGTTTGATCTTATGTATGTATATGTTAATTAACAAAGAAGAATATTAATGTGTTGTAGAGATTTATATATATAGTTTGGGATCTATTATGATTATATGCGATATATGAGATCTATTGTTGGTGTCGTCGGACCAGGCTTCATTCCCCCCAATCTTAGCTTCCCTTGAAGGTATTGTTCATCACAAGAGACATGGATTTGCAGATCTACAGGTGGGTTTTTCTTAGATTGTGTTTTTGTGTTGAGAAAATCTTAATTTCATGAATTGTTGGTTTTTTTTTTTTTTTTTTTTACATGTTTTAGAGTTGTTAAGTTGGTGTTGCATATATGATTGGGTTAATGATGAAGGATCTTGACTCTCTCTCTCTCTCTCTCTCTCTCTCTCTTTTTCAGACTGACTGAAGAAAGGTTTCCATCATCATTACTCTATTGTCAGCACCCAATCTCTCTTTATTTTCATTTTTTGTTCTTTCGTCATCATTAGTTGATTGTTTTTCATGATGGCTTAGAAGAACTAATTCTGATCATTCTGTTTTCACAAACCGATCATATATATATCTTTAGAGATCTACTACTAAATTCTTCAGTATTTCATTTTGGAGAGGCATATATTACGGATGGCGTCCTTTCAATATTCTTGATATTTCTTCAAGCCCCTTTTAATCAACAATATTTTTCCTTACTTTATTTTTTTTTTCCTTCCTTTCTCAAAAAATAAATAAAATAAAAATAAGAATTTCCTATTATTGCTTTATTTAGCTTCTATTATTATCTTTTTTAAGAGGTTATTTTTGGTGGGTTTCTATATGAAACCATATTCAAAATCAAATTGTGATGTATTTTTGTAAAGTTGTGTATAAATTTAGATTTTTTTTTTCAGATTTCCTTTTAAAAGGTCTGAGCTAACTGTAAGAATAGATGGAATATTTTGATTCTCACTCTTTATTATCTTCACAACACTTGTTTTGGTTTCAGATTTTTCTTTCAAAGCTTTGAACATTAAATGGTGGGCACTGGAACTTATTCTTCTGCTTTGCTTGTACCCAAACTTTTTTCTGCACTTGTTTTGCTTTGTTGTCCATGAACTGTGTAATCTCCGCCATTGTTATTCATGAATGACATTACCTCTAAAATTTTGTTATTTATGTCTTTATTTGATCAAACAAAATTTTGTGGGTATCACCATATTCTTTGACAGTACCATAAAAGGAGATTACAATTAATTAGATGCACTGATATGTATTGTTGTTGAAGCTAATCAAGAAACTAATTAGTTTCTAGTGAATGTATATGTAAATATATATGTTGGATGTATCTCTAGTGATCTTCACCTTTAGAATCAAATCTCTTTAATTAGTTTCTTATTGATTGCTCTAGATCTACATACATATACATATATACATTTCTTCTAAAAGTAATTCTTTCTCATTTTTATTTTTTTCTGCTCATAATTAATATTTCTTCAGTTCCCGAGAGATCACTAGACATTAGCTTTTGAAAAGTGTATTGACCTACTAATTAATTAAATACTTTACTTCTTGTAGTTGTATTAAATTTCAGTGCACAAATTAATATGGCAGCTTAGTATTATGTATAGTAGTACTGATCACTGATCAGTTTAATTATGTAGACCTGGCCCTTTGGCCCTGGCCCTGGCCCTTTCTTGTATTTTGATTAATTGAGAGAGAGTTCACTAGTGGGCTTGCTTTTCTCTTGGTCCTTCTGTATTTGTCCCTTGCCTTTCTAGGTAGTATCAACATAAGCAACTAGTACTTGAATATACAAATTATACAGCCTTAAAAATAATATTGGGACATTTATTAAGATTAGTAAATTAATGTACTTTTATCATAACGTCAATTGATTATATGTCTCCTCCTGTATCAAGCCATTGGCGATTAATGAAATTTTTAAATTTAAAAAAAAAAAATAATATTGGGACATCAAACACACATAATTAATTAAAGGTCTTTGCTTTGTGTCAAATGCACATTAGATCAAGTATTTATGTAACTCGAGATGCATCTTACAACCGTACGATTGGTTTGTTTTCTTAGGTTAATTAATTAATGAGAATACATGCATATATGGAGTATATATACTAAGTACTATCTAACTAATCACCTTTTTTTGGCCAAATTAAAGTTTTAAATGATACCCTTAATTTTATTTCCTACTTATTACTCTATTTATCAACCCTTGAATTTGTAACAACAATTGATCTAACATTTGTGAATTGAAGTTCCGTATAAATTACTATGCATATTAGATTTTAAATACATGCATGGAGAAGTGTAGATACGCATAGGAATTGCATTGTTTTCATCTTAATCTTTTCTTCTTTCTTGCGTAATTTGAGTTTTCCTTGTCTGCTGATTTGATTCTATCAGAGCTCCAGTGAGTGACAGTGTACGTACTACACAGTACACAAACAAACAAATTAATAGCGAGAGGAACAGGTGATTGAAAAGATGTAAGAAATGAGAAAGAAAATGAGTCCTATGTGTGATATTTGCATGACTCATTATGTGGTCATCATAGTCATATGCATGTGCATGATTGATTCATCATTACGCATCCATTAGTGCATCTATGTATGCATGTATATATATATGTACATGTATATACGCATGTATGATGTATGGTCAATTGGTCAGAGCTAGCATTGATGTGCATTGATCTCGCTGTAACTTCATGTATTCTTGAGATTTACTGAGAGCTAGTTTATATTGCATGCATGGATTTGGTAAAAAAAAACATTTTTTAACGTTTCGGGCAGAGCTCAAATTGAATTGGAAAACTCATGGTGTATGGGAATCTATTTAACCACGCAATGTCAGATTCTCAGAGAGCTGAGACATGGCGTTCTTTCATATTACAGGAAACACTATTTAATTAGATGTGAAATATATAGTACTTATTTAATAACGCGAAGTTTCCCTAGTGTATAAGTGATTATTGGGTCTTAATAGTTCAAACTACAAGGGTCATAAGTAATTTGACAAAAAAAGGGTCATAAGTATACATATATAATTATGAAGGGTCAAATATTAATTACTGTTATTATCATACACGATAAGCTCATCATCAACGGCTTAGCTAGAGTGTCGAGTTTAAGCTTTGAGTATGAAACAAATTTGAAACTCTTGAGGGAGATCGAGCTTGCCATTTAGTGATCGATCTTATCCTGCTCGAACTTGCATTAGTCAAAGGCCTATTGACAAAGTGGCGCCTTCATGTCAAAAGCGACGAATGCCCGCGACTGTACTAAGTAGCGATTTTCGTCGATTGCTTGGGTTTCGTTGTGTCTTTTTAATTTCTTTTTTCTTAATTGAATCTAGGTTTTTTACCCACTAGTGGGATGTTGTCCCCGTGTAAGGGGTGGTTGTGCCCGTCAGGGTTTTTTGCCTCACCACCATGTGTGTGTGTGTGTGTCGGATCTTAGTTCCGTGCTTCACTGTTATAAAATATATATTATAGTTATTGTAATAGATTGCATGTCCCTCTTTTGAGCTAGGAACATTAACCAAAAAAAAAAATAAAATACCAAGCCTCTCATAACCAAAAAAAAAAAAAAGATAATCCCACATAACTTAATTATACTTCTCGACAGCATAACAAACTACAACCCCAGCCAAATAACAAATCAAACCGGACAAGTTGCTTAGTGGTGAAGGTGAAAGCGAGACTGTGTTGGTTAGCTAGACGCATGGTCTCGAGTTCGATTTTCCACGACAGTCAAACATCGTGTCACTGGTGATCTGTTTCTATAATCCCAAGGCCAATGAGACTAATTACGCAAATGTCCAGATACTCATGGTTAATAAAAAAATATTGATAATCCTTGCAAGTCATACATTACTTAATTACGCATCTCGATGAGCCCAAAACTTGAACTCACTTGATGACTTGTTATGGCTCTGAACCACCAAAGTATACTATTCCATATCTTTGTATGGTTGTACTTGACAAGCATAAACTAGCTTGTATTTGATCACCAACGTCCCTTAGGTACTTTGGCAATGGTTGAGACTACACACTATTTTTTATTTTTTGGAATAGAAACGAGACTTCTCTTAGAATGACAATGGGGAAGTTGTATTGGAAGTAACATACATTTTGAGTTGTTCGTGCGCACTTCAGGATGTGGCACACATAAATCCTGATGAAAATATGCTCATGCATGTTAACCTGCATTGCTATCTTGAAGGAGTCACAGTTCGACAACAAATGGAATCAAAGCAACCTAATCAGGGAATTCGAATTCAATTATTGAGAGAATGTGCCAAACTAATTAAACTCCGTGTCCACGTGGCAATATAGGAAGCGTTGTTTAAGTAGTACATAGATGCTGACATTTCAATCGGTACATTTGAAATTAAGAAAACATTCACACTACTATAACTTGCCATTACCAAATGTATCACCCTTTAATCCAGTGATGAATCATTTTAGCTACATGTGACAAATTAAATAATTAAGTACGTACATAACAAACTACCATGAGAAAGAATTTGTAAATTATTATAATGTGGTATTAAGAATCGTTTTTACAAACTAAGCTTGGAACGTGGTGAGAAAGAAGAAAAGAAAAAAGAATGAAAATTAAGTTTTAAAATTTGACTAGCTATAATGCTAGGGGCGTCGCCTTTGTGATCCTTCATTACGAGTTAAGGTGTAATTGGGATGAAGCTTAATTTGATCAATACCTTGATAGTAAGCAAAAAAGAAAAAAAAAATAGAAGAAAACTCAAGAAGTGTAAAAAAAATCATTATTCATCAATGGCTTTATAGAATAATAGAAAAAAAAACCAAACATAAAATTAATTACATTAAAAGTATATTGATTTGCCGATCCTAAATGTTCAAAAGAACAATAACTATTAAGTATATATAGAATATTCGCTTTAAACACTGCAACTGTAATAAATTAAATCTCGTTCTATCTAAAAATAAGAAACATTTTTTATGCTTGTAGAAGAGAGGATTTTTAGGAGTACTTTTTTAATATATATATATATTTGTTATAGGAGTACTTACGGAATCATAAAAAAAAAAAAAAAAAAAAAAAAAAAAAAAAAGTCATGTATGCTATAGGATATCCACTTGGGGCTCTGCAAGTACGCTTGCTGACTCCTCATATGCACCTTGGTTAATTCTTAAGAGGAAGTAACTATTACGTATTTCAACCAAATCAATCACTACTTTTTGTGTCTGATTCATACATGTGCTTTGCCTAGAGTTTGTACTTATTGGTAGGTGTAATTGCAGCATTTTTATTAAAGGAAATGGTTCGGTAGGAAAAAAATTTAATGAAAATTAAGTGTTAGGATAATAACGGTATGTCACACAAAACACATTGACTTATAAATAAGCGTCTCGAGACAAAGTTATACACAAATGCCGTTAGCATAGAGGGCTCTTTGGAGCCAATATGTCTTGTGGCTTTGACATTGTTGTACCGAATTCTAAGTATTTTTTAATTTTAATTGCAATTGACTGTATATAGATGTACCTAAAATACAAGCGCACACTCACACACGTACACAATCAGAAAACGAAGTCGTTAGAGCCCATTGGATGCACATGTCATACAGATCTGAGATCTCGATGCATAATCCAATAGACAATAACTAACAGTAACACTCTTGACCTAACGTGTGTCCTCAACAATATGTCACTGATCACCTGGTTTTGGTGGCCTTGCAGGGCCTATTAAACCCTCTCCTTACCCGTTGCAGTGCCCCATGCATACATAATTCTTTGGACCCCATTTTACTGAGCACCCTCTTAACTCCTCACCATTATAATTGGAATGCTTGATGGACCCTATTGTACCCAGTGACCCAGTCACAGTAAATGCTCCTCTCAAAGTTATAAATAAAAACTGACCAATAATTTTGACTGTATTGATACAATGCATCAGTCAATTTGACAAATATTAGAATTTTTTCACTTCTTGAAAATTACTTCCTCTGATCATAATATTTGCAAGTCGTTTAAAGATAACACACAAAATTTTGAAAAGTCTATTAATTACATGTTAATATTACTATATTACCTCTATTACCGCTTCAATTATAAGAGTGGATTATAGACGATGCATGTAAAATAAACATAGACATAAGTGAACTACTTTGCATTTTTTTACAAGGGAACTTTGCTAGAACGACTCACATATATGACCGAAGGGAGTAATTATAATTATACTTTAAAAAATTAATTAATTAAAGAAATTCACATCAGGGCATGAGCCATACACATCTCGAGGTGCATAACACGGCTGTTAGTAAGACCTTGTGCATGTACATTATTATTCTAGCAATTATACGTTACAAAGATTTTGTTAATCAAAATTTATATCAGGGTACACTACAGGTAGTAATGCAATTGCTGCTTGTATATATTTACTCATCAGTAGTGAAAGCAATTTGATGAACACTGAAGACATGGTGAGAAGATTGGTTTTCATTGTTTTACTCATTTTTTTCTCTTTCTGCAACAACAATTTGTGTGGAAGTGACACTAACCCTGATGATCATGACAAGGGTGGATGGAAGCTATTGAAGAGAAGCATTGGAATCTCAGCAATGCACATTGCATTGCTTCCCAACGATCGATTCATCGTCTTCGATAGATCCATTGCGGGCTCTTCAAACATCTCCTTACCGGGGGCTAATGATCATGGCTGCAACATCAATGGTGATTGCTATGCACATTCTATTGAATTCAGCCCTTCAACTCGAAGCGTTAGAGCCCTCAAGGTGAAGACCGATACGTTTTGCTCATCGGGCGCTATCTCCTCCGACGGAGTTCTAGTTCAGACTGGTGGATTCAACAATGGAGATCATGCTGTTAGGTACTTCAAGCCATGTAATGACAGCAACTGTGATTGGGAGGAGCATGTGAATGATTTGAGTACTCGAAGATGGTACGCGTCGAATCACATTTTACCTAATGGTAAGATTATCGTCGTCGGGGGAAGGCGAGAATTCACCTACGAATTCATCCCGAAAACCTCCCCTTCCGACGCTGCATTGCATTACCTCCCTTTCCTTGAAAAAACTAGAGACTCACTTCAACTAGAAAACAACTTGTACCCTTTCCTACATCTCGCCCCCGACGGCAATCTTTTTGTCTTCGCTAACAACCGGTCGATTCTACTCGATTACAAGGCGAATCGTGTAGTTCGAGACTATCCGGTGATGCCGGGCGGCGTGTCGCGGAATTACCCTAGTAGTGGCTCCTCTGTCCTCCTCCCATTGAAACTAAGTACTAGTAGTAGTAGAAGTAGTATTACTACTACTTCTAGTCCTACTACAATGATTGAAGCAGAGGTATTGATATGTGGTGGAACACCATCTGATTCAAACACCAAAGCCAACAATGGCATGTTTGTGTTGGCTTCAAACACATGTGGAAGATTAGTGATCACTGAAGAGAACCCTAAATGGGAAATGGAGGAAATGCCATTCAATAGGACAATGGGGGACATGGTTTTGTTGCCTAATGGAGATGTTATGATCATAAATGGTGCATCAAGAGGGACTGCAGGATGGAATGTAGCTAGAGACCCAGTCCTCCAACCAGTCCTCTACCAACCTTGTGTTTCAAATAATAGTTCAATTCCTAGATTCAAAGTCTTGAAGCCGTCGACGATCCCTAGACTCTACCACTCGGTGGCGTACTTGCTCTCCGATGCGCGGATCCTAGTCGGCGGTAGCAACCCTTACATACACTACACTTTTGATGGTCTCTACCCTACTGAATTGAGCTTGGAGGCTTTCTCCCCACCTTATTTGAGTAGGAAAAGCATGAGGCCACAAATTAGTTTTGTAACTCCAGGGACTAGGATTTCCTACAAGCAGAGGTTTAGTGTAGGATTTCAATGTAAGGTGGAGGTAGAGGATGTTAAGGTGACATTGGTTGCGCCACCGTTTACAACGCATTCTGTGTCGATGAGCCAACGGTTGCTGGTTTTGGATATGGGTGAAGTGCGACGACTCGCTTCCGGTAGTGATTATGCGGCGGAGGTGTATGCGCCGGCGACGGAATTCTTGGCTCCTCAAGGGTATTATAGGTTGTTTGTAGTGAATGGTGGAGTTCCTAGCAGGGCTGTTTGGGTCCATATTAGTTGAGAGGCCAAGAAACTATGGGACTTCATTTTATGGTGGTCTATTTGTTTTGGAGTTGGGCTTGTAATTTGTTTTGCTAAGAAACTCTCCTCCTTGTACTCTTTTTGTGGACCATTTCATGCATTTATGAAGTCTGTTATGCACATGGCCACATGGGAGTTGAGAGTGAAATGTTAATGAAGGGTTTTAATGTTGGGCTCATATTAGAGACCCAGTTCCCCACTCAGTCCTCTACCTTATTTTTTTATTTTTTATTTTTTGGTGAGTCCTCTGCCTTATTTTCAAGTTAAAAGTTAATCATATATATGATCATATAAATGATTCTCTATCCAAAAGTATGAGGATTTTTAACCTATAATTAACACAAATTAAGGAACCATAGTTTGGATTATTATAATGATATTTAATTATTGTATATCAATGATGATTACTATTACTCCATGAACAATACGATAAGAATCAATTTGGTGGCTCAATGATTTGGTATAAAGTTAATGATACAAATGAAAAAGAAATGGATAATGGACTTCACTCCATTTGTGAGCCGTGGTTTTATTTAAGTCAGAGAGAAGTGCTACCTACTTCACTCCATTTGTGAGCCGTGGTTTTATTTAAGTCAAAAGAAGTGCTACCTAGAATGACGCACTAAAAGAGACATCATGCCTTTGAACATTCCGTGTATATATCGAGATGCGTGCATTCATAAATTTTGGTGTATAACACACGAGTTGAGGTCGCATAAACCGCTCTTGTAGGCTAATGTGTCTTGAAGCGTGACTTATTCGTTGTCATTCTAGTATTTTCTTAAGTCAAATGCTCTAGTGATATACAAAATAGTACATACGTGCTCCACAATATTTTTTTCTTTTTTGAAAACACCTCAACTCTATAATGTTATACTTATTATATTGTGTTATAGCTATTATATTATGTACATATTCCACCTCAGTTCCCTATAAAAAAATTAAATTGTTGAATTGGTTGTGAAGATGATATGGAAATGTGCAGTTCCTGAGAGAGTACGGACGTTCCTTTGGCTTGCCTTCAATGATGCACTTCTCACGAATGAAGTCAGACATCGGAGGCATATGATTGAGTTCGATGGTTGTGGTCTGTGTGGGGGTAACTCAGAATCCCTCAATCACATTCTTAGAGAATGTCCCAGGTCTGTCTTAATCTGGGGACATTTTCTCTCAATAGAGCAATTAGGATCCCTTCCAACATTACCACTCCAAGAATGGCTAGTCAAAAATCTGATGTGTGGTAACCAGATCATAGGCGTGGAATGGTCGATATTCTTTGCCACTACGTGTTGGCTACTATGGAACATACACAACAGAATAGTCATTGGCGAAGACACAGTCTCTCATATGGAACTCTGCCATATGATCATTGCCAAAGCCAAATCCTTCCAGCAGGCCAATGATTTCTTCTTCCAGCAGGCCAATGATTTCTTCATCCCCCTCAAACGTGATTCTCCCTCAAAGGAGCCTTTGATTGGTTGGAGTTGTCCACCGGAGCATTGGGTTAAAGTTAACACGAATGGAACTTTGAAGGAGGAACCTTACGGAGCAAGTGAGGGTGGTTTAATCAGAAATGCTTACGATGACTGGGTAGGTGGTTTTATGGTTAATATCGGGAAGACCTCGGTTTTTAGGGCGGAACTCTGGGGAGCACTCCAAGGGCTCCAATTAGCATGGGATATGGGTTTCCGGCATGTAGTATTAGAATTGGATAACAAAAACGTGGTAGAGTTGTTGAATGGTGAAAATATCCCAATCAATCAACATCGCCACATTGTTTCTCTTATTCGACAACTTTTGCAGCGAATATGGTTCATTCGTATCGTTCACATCCATCGTGAGGGGAACCGGGCAACTGATTGGTTGGCGTCATATGCGGCACACCACGCGATGGGAAGCCACATCCTTGAACATTGCCCATCGGCATTATCTACGATCTTGAGAGATGATATTATTGGGGTATCATTTCATAGATTTTGTCAGTTGTAACCAGACATACTATCTCCTTTTGATATAAAAAATAAAAATAAAAATATTGCTGTGAAAAACTGCTTTGATATTAAGATGTATCGACCTTTGAAGGTGTGCATGGCCTTCTCTATATGTCTCTTAATGCCTAAAATCATTATCAATATATATATATATATATATATACAATTGTCAAGACAAGCTAGGGTTAGCAAACCATAACCATAGAATTTTTATTTTTATTTTTTATTTTTTGAGAACGACCATAGGAATTAATACATAAACAGAAAATGTTTCCATCAAAAAGGACCCAGCAGACAATTAATTTGACAAATTAAGAATTTTTAACTTTTGTCAAAAAGGAAGATTGCATATGGTGATCAATTAATCTCCTTATCTCTCCAACAAAATTTCAAAAAGTTGCTTTCTCTATCCTCGATTTCATTTTTAAGTTCAGAGGACCATTTCAAGTTGACATCTAGCTAATTGAGAACATATATTGGGGAGGCATATCTATTAATCATAGGGTGACGCTTTTTCATCGATATATTACTATAATGCTAGGGTTTTTTTTTCGATTGTATTTAAAAAAAATACATTGTTTCTCACGCGCAAACCGATGATCATCGAAGGCGTAACCAAGATACTATTTTATTCTTTGAATTATTAAAAAAAAGACTCGTTACTATAAAAAAAAAAAAAAAAAAATATTATTTATATATTGGTCAAATTTTAATGTGCATGCATAACATAGTGGGGGACGGAGAAAACATTGGAACTGGCCGATTAGAGTTTCCAAATAACATGGGGTGTCCTTTTAGCTATTGGCTAGCTTTAATTTATACTTATATTGCAGTACACGCGTTATGCATATTTGCATATTTATTTATTTTTGTCAACCGTATAGGTGACAAAAGGCATGCAGTTCAACAGTGCCTAGCAATCCTTCAAAAAGCGCCTCCACTGAGATGCATGTGACACATAATTTTGGAAGCCGAAGCCGTGTCATTTACTTAAATTAATTAATTAGCAAGGGCACTTAACTCGGACTAGTTGATTTAGTGGTAAAAGAGAATGCGGCACTATATGAGTAAAGCGCGCGGTATCAAGTTTGATTCTTGATAGTTAAACATTGAGTTATATATCGATGTTCTCTTTCTGCAATCTCAGGGCCCATAAGACTAATCAGATAAATATCTGAATACTCATAGTTAATATATATGATAAATTCTACAATTGAGCCTAAATATATACCCATGCCATAAGAACCTTTCAAAATGTATTGTGCATTAAATGTTTTGTGCATTTATGACTTATAGATGAATGAGTTGGATTAAAACCCTAAACCTATAAGCAAGAGCTATTGGGAGTATTGAAAAGAGGTAAGGTGCACAAAAGGACAACTAAAAAATCAAGTCGGGGTACAAGGAGGGAGAGAGACAATAATTATGTATGGATACTATTGTCCCTGCCCCTGGCTTTACTTACATATGGTACTTATATATGTGTGAGTGTGTGTGTGTTTTTTTTAATAAGAGAGTTTCAAACCCATGACTTCGAACTCCATACCAAACTATTGGGCCACCCAAGTGATTGGTTACCTAAATGTATATATGTAGCCACATGCCTCTTGAGACATGCTTTTCTTTTATTTGGTAATGGCTGATGTTCAAAAAAATTTCCTTACCTTTGCTTACTTAAGCTTGATTATTTCATTAATTGTTTACACTATTGTTTCTCTATTTCTTATAAATCAATTTAATTGTTATGCTTTAAATTAAATTGATTGTACTAAAAATATTATATGTTCTTATAAAAAAATAAAAAGACTCATATTTTTGGTCCCTAAACTTTTAAGTTTTTGTTGATTTGGTTCTCAAACTTTCATCAATTTACTTTTGGTCTTTGAACTTTTATTTCATTCTACTTTTAATCTTTTTGTGGTAAGTTGAAGAGTATTGAGTTACAAGACCACCATGAAACCGTAGACGATGAAAGGTTTCATGAACTGAAGAAGATGAAGTAATGATCTTCTGATCACACACTCTGTTATTTTTTTTATATATCACACATGAAATGAATTACAACCACAAGATCATTTGATCAGTACATATCACGAGATACTCACACACTCACATATTAATTGAATGGCATGTGTCCACAACCTTAAGAATACAATAACCACCACACAAAAACCTCAAGATACATAACACCACATCACTAGTGATTAACTGTAATACCCTCCCTCAAACTAGAAGGGAGAGAACGAACTCCAAGTTTGCCCTGCAAGAATGCAAATCGAGAGACTACAAATGGCTTAGTGAAAATATTTGCAATCTGATCAAACGAAGGCACATGATGGAAAACAAGCTAGCTGGCAAGAACTGTCACGGACAAAATGAATGTCAAGCTCAATATGTTTGGTGCGAGCATGATACATTGGGTTCTTAGCTAATGAAGCAACACTCAAATTATCACACCAAACAGTTGGAGAAATAGTAACTGCTAAACACAGTTAAGTCAATAACGACTGCATCCAGGAGATTTCGGCAGTAACATGAGCTAATGCTTGATATTCCACCTTCGTGCTAGAGTGAGTCACAACTACCTATTTCTTAAATTGCCATGAAACCAAATTCAGATCAAGAAAACACAATAACCAGCCACAGATTTTCGATAATCTGAATTGGAAACCCAGTCCGCATCCGAAAATCCAGTAAGGTATAAATGATCCCCCTGTTTGAAAGAGATACCCATATCGACAGTACCTTTCACATACCGTAACACATGTTTCAAAACTTACTAATATCTTACTTTAGGTGATTGCTGGAATTGACTTAGCCTGTTTACAATGAACAAAATGTCCGGTCTAGTATTGACCAAATGTTGTAAACCCTCAAGTAAGCTTATAAATAGAGTAGTGTCATGGAATAAAGGACCACAATCTGAAAAACGTTTACCATGAGAGAATTATGTATTTACAAGCTTTGCATTAGATAGACCACCTTGTTGCATAATCTGGTTGACATAAGATGATTGTGTTAGGTATAGACCACTCTTATCTCTCCGAGCTTTCATCCCTAAAAACAAACTTAGTTCACCAATGTCTTTCAAAGCAAATCAACTATGTAAACGAGAAATGAAAGATTGAATAACAGAAGACTGAGACCCAATGAACAATAATATCATCCACATACACCAAAATGTACAAAATAGTAGACCGATCTCGAAAAACAAATAATGAATTATCAAGAAGAATTCTAGAAGCCCCAAGATATAAGAGTCGACTTCAGCTTGTCAAATCATGCCCTAAGAGCTGCCTTAGCCCATAGAGTGCTTTGTATAATTTACACATATGGGAAGGACATTGGGGGTCAATAAAACCAACAGGTTGATTAGTAAAAACCTCTTCACACAATGTACCATTCAAAAAAACATTATTGATATCCAATTGACAAAGAGACCAACCAAAATGAACTCAATAGATAGAATCACCCTCACAGTTGAAGCTTTAACAATCGGACTGCAGGTCTCACCGAAATCGATACCCGAAACTTATTTAAATCCTTTGGCCACTAGTCTAGCTTTGTACCGATTTATAGATCCATCATAATTACGTTTAATAGTAAAAATCCATTTGTTACCCACAACATTTTGATTAGAAGACACAGACACAAGAGTCCATGTGTTATTTTTCATGAGGGCCTGATATTCCTTATCCATAGCCTCCTTCCATTTGGGATGTTGGAGCAATTTCAGTAGTAGCAAGAATGTCATCCACAACAACAGATGCAAGAATATCCTGAACATAATCACTATTATCTGCTAAGAATACACGTTTCTTATAGATTCCATTTTTAGCTCTAGTTATCATGTGATGTGTGCTATGCGTGATCTTAATATTAGAAGGAATAATAGATTGTTTGTGTGAACTAGAACTAGGACAACTGACAAAAGAAGGTATTATAGGGGACTCATGTGAAAGAGCAAATACATATTGAGACACAACAGGAACAGAAACAGAATGAGGAACAAACCAAAACTTCAATTCAATAAAAGAATGAGTAACAATTTGAGAAGAATTAGAATTTGGTTTATGTACAAAAAACAACTCAGTATAAGGAAACGCATGCTCATGAAACAAAACATTACGAGTTATAAACACTCTCCCATTAGCATTCATACATTCATACCCTTTATGAATGGAACTGTAGCCTAAGAAAATGCATTTTTTTGAACAAAAATGATATTTATGTTTGTTTTATGGTCGAAGATAAGGAAAACAAACACACCTAAAACTTTTAATATGTGATAATCAGGAGATTGATTATATAACTTGGTATAAAGAGAAATACCCTGAAGAACAAACGTAGGTAATCTGTTTATTAGAAATATAGTTGTTTCACAGGCATCCCACCAAATCTTAATAGGTAACTTGGCATTGGATAAGAGGGTCGACTCATCTCAATAATGTAATGATATGTTCACTCAGCTCTACCATTTTGTTCATGGGTATGAGGACACGGGTGTTGAAAAAAGATCACTGACTCAAGAATAGGTTTAAATGATCTATACTCCCTGCTCCAGTCAGATTGAACACGTTTAATAGTGGTTTGAAATTGATTTTCAACAAACTTTTTAAAACGTAGAAAACATTGACAGTATCATATTTCAATCATAAAAAGTACAACCAAGTAAACCTAGTACAATCATCTATAAAATAAATGTAATAGTTGTAGCCATTGGGAGAAGTGACAGGGGCAGGACCCCATAAATCTGTATGGATTAAATCTAAAACATGTGTAGAAATCTTATTAGACAAATGATAAGGAAGAGCATGAGTTTTACCAATAGGACAATGTAAACGATTATTCGAAGAAAATCAATATGTAATGAAGATGGTTATGTAAAACCTGCTGAAGAACTCGTTGTGCAGGATGACCCTTTCTATTATGCCACAAGACAGATGGACTATTATTGGAGACAAGAAAGGCAGTAAACGACTCAACTGATGACTGAGGAGAGCTAAAGAATCTTTCGACCACCATGAAGGACACCACGAAAAAGAACTTCACTGGTTGTGATATCCTTCACCGGACAAGAATCACGACAAAACTCGATTAACACACTATTGTCTTTTGTAAGTTGAGATACACTTAACAAATTCTTTTTAATACTAGGAACACATGGTGTATTGTCAAATGAGAATTTCAAACTAAGAGAAGGAATCAATGCAGAACCGATACTAGCAATTTTTGAAAATTGACCATTTCCAACCATTAAAGATTGATTACCTCCATAATTGACCGAATTAGTCAATTGTGATTGATCGGAGGTGATGTGTGACGAAGTCCCACTTTCCATGTAGTACGAAGTATCTGGAACAAATTCGATATTACTCAAGAATGATGTCTCAGGGAATGATGACCAGAGAAAGGTCTCATGAGGAGTAGACTACTCAATCGAGGTAGATTGTGAACCTATGTACTTCATGTCACCCCTGAAATAGCAAACTACTGCAGAATGACCAAACTTACTACAAATCTAGCATGTTGGACAACTCGTACTTGGAAATCTGAAGCCTCATCGACCTCTGTTTCATCCACCACTACGGCCACGACCTCCAGATCACGAAAACCACCTCTATATGAATTGGCTCCGAACTGTATAGTCGATGAACTTTCATGATTAGTACCAGCAGAAAACTTAGTGGAGTGAAACTTCACATCAGCCGCATTTGCAATCGGAGAGGTTTCTTGAATCGACAAGGAGTTGATTCCTTGATCAAGATGAACTTGCTCGAGTGTACTCTAAAATGTTAGTAAAATAGATTGTACTTCAAGCCAATCAATCTCCAACCGTCGTTGAAGAATTGCAATAATATGCAAGTACTCGTGATCAAGCCCTAATAATATGTTAGAAATCAGATCGTCATCATCATCCATCGGTGCTCCAACCATGGCTAGACGATCTGCTAAGTCTTTCATCTTTGACATATATTCCTCCATCTTCATAGTCATTTTCTTCTGACTATGGATTTGTTTCTTGATCACTTAGATTTGTGTTTTGTTGTTTGTTGCACAATACTTCTCAATCGCCATCCACAACTCATGAGATGTCTTTATTTCTTTAGGCTTCACCATACCAGTCATCACTTCTGCTGATATTGTGTTGATGAGCCAACCACACAACTTTCGATTTTGTAAGAACCAGTTCTTAAATGCTGGATTATATGAACCATCTGCAAGAACCATCTTTGGACACGGTAAGGTACCAAACAGATACCCATCCATATCCATACCTTCAACGATCGGTATGATGAACAATTGCCAGATAAGATAATTCGTTCAATCAAGTTTGATCGAGACACTTTGATTCCACGAACCACCGAAAGAACCAATCATACTACTATTCATCTTTGAAGAATTTGCACTCTCTTTAAAGAAATATGTTGAACCAGACTCCAAATCTCCAGATCTGAGCCCTAAACCTCCAAATCTATGCTTCATTTCATCAGATCTACTCGTCATGGTCGTAAATCTACTTCATGTACACCTACGCATGTATCAAGAACTTAAATATACGTAGCAAGAAATACGATCTGTGCAAACTCTCACCATATCTGAGATCTCCACCCTCAGATCTATCATCTAGGACTTCACCGGCGTTAGCAACGATGCTCTAATACCATATTTGAGTTACAAGACCACCATGAAACCCTAGACGATGAGAGGTTTCATAAACTGAAGAAAATGAAGTGGTGATCTTCTGATCACACACTCTATTATCTCTATTTATATATCACACATGAAATGAATTGCAACCACTAGATCATTTGATCAGTACATATCGTGAGATACTCACACACTTACATATTACATGAATGACACGTGTCCACAACCTTAAGAACACAATAACCACCACACAAAAACTTGAGATACATAACACCACATCACTAGTGATTAACTCTAATAAAGAGTAACAGTCATTGACGAAGTGGTTCATGAGCGATTCATAAACCAATTCATCAACTCAAAAAATCGATCGTGAACCATTTGTGAACTCACTTTGTTAGCGATCATCACTTACCAACTTAACAAAATGACCAAAAGTAAAGGGAAATAAAAATTTATGGACTAAAAGCCAACTAATGAAAAGTTTGAATACCAAATCAACAAAAACAAGAAAGATCATGGACCGAATGATACTATTCCTAAAAAAAATTTATATATACAACAACAACAATATAGCCTCAATCCCAAATTAATTGGGGTCGGCTACATGGATCAAACTTTTCCATTGTACTCGATTAAGTGCAATTGATGGTGAGCTTTGCAAACCATTCCAATCCCTCTTAATTAATGCATCCCATGTTAACTTTGGTCTGCCCCTACCTCGTCAAATTTCTACAGTTTCTATTGAGTCAAGTTTTCTAGTTGGGGCATTTGTAGGCCGTCTTTGCGGTGACCAAACCATCGCAAATCGCCTTCCCTAATCTTTGTATCAATTGGTGCTACTCCTACTTGTCTTTGAATTTCTATATTTCTTATTCTATCTTTACGAGTTTTACTACACATCCGCCTAAGCATCCTCATTTCTGCTACGTTCACTTTATGTAATTGTTGTTGCTTTAACGCCCAACATTCACTTCCATAGAACATAGCTGGCCTAATTGCGGTCCTATAAAATTCTCCTTTTAACTTAATATGAACATTTCGATCACAAATCACCCCTATTGCACTCCGTCATTTCTTCCATCTAGCTTGAATTCTATGTGTGACATCATTCTCAATGTTACCATCATTTTGTATGATTGATCCTAAGTATCTAAAGTGGTTTACCTTAAGAACTTCTACTTCCCCTAATTTTACCACACCGTTATCTCGACGTCTAGTGTTTCCAAACTTACAGTGCATATATTCGGTTTTCGTCCTACTCAACTTAAAGCTAAAATTTTATATATCCAAAACTAAAATTAAGCTAGAGTCTAATTAACATATTTTTTTCTTATAAAGAAGATTAACATAATTATAAATAGGCCAAATAATAATTAAAAAAATACTACAGTAAATCATCTTGTCTTTGACCAACTTTTCAACATATACTCTGCAGGTGCCTTCTCAAGTGTCAACATATGCCGTAATATAATGAAAAGCTGTTAATTAATGACAAAATGCTCAAATTAATTACCTCCATTAAAAATCCTTGCTTTGTTCCACCTTTGGTACTGCCTTTTGTTCAAAGTGCCATTTCCATTATAGAGACATTAGTGGATGTGAATTTCTTGGAATATCCATTATGTCTTGAGACCAATTAATTACCAATTAATTTAATCGGTTAAAAATTAATTCATCATATGAAAGAGATTTTAATTTTTTATTTTTATTTTTTATGAAAAAGAGAGATCTTAATTTCAACCATATAGAAGGTACAAAATTCACCAAAATATATATATATACCTTACATCAAATTATTTATAAATGCACATGCAATTGGTATATATGTATGGGAGTGGCTTACATATAGTCGGCTCCCAAATATACGGTTTTTTCAATTCACGCACTATAACAATTTTTGTATTTAATAAAGGTTTTTAAACCTCTATTTAAAGGGGTATTATCAAATAACATCTAATTGATATGAATTTTAAAAAATCTCTATATAATACATGTATTAAAAATTAAAATATAACACATTTTTACATAATATTTAATAACACCTTACTTAATAGAGATTTTAAAATTTTTATTTAAAGTAAAAAATGTTCTAGTGACCACGTCCTCTTTTTATCTTTCTTTATCTTAGATGCGTGGCGCACTGCAGCAGTGACACGTCATGAATTGAAAAAACTTTACGGCATCGGATTGGAGGGAAAAAAATTGCAAGTTAGGCATTTTTTTATTGGCTAATTGCTTAATACATTTGTGGTCTTGGAGAAATGCCCGCTGATTGGGGGAACAAAATCATCTACGTTAGTGGGATTTTCCTTTTTCTTTAAATTTTGGACATTGTGTGTTCATCTTTTTTGCTCACTTTTTGAACTTTTTTCATTACCAACAAACTAAAGTGGGATTCAATGGAAGAATCATCAAATAAAATGCGGGACCTTTACTTTAATGACAACGCCAAATCATTCTATAATACTCCCTTTGAGTTACCTGAAATCTTAGATGGACACTCAGTGATGATATTCAATCATTCGCGCATGTGTATGGTCACAAATCAAAATCCACGAATAAATTGACACCATCGTCAGATGTTAAAACGGTTCACGCTTGCATCTCTCTGTACTTTTTTTTTGAAAATCCACCTTCCTATGATCATATACCAAACATGTATATCAATTGTGCATCATTTACTTTATTTTTCATATATAAAAAACAAAAAAAAAAAAAGGATATCATCGAGTTAGTATTGGCAAACTTCAACAAGTACTAATTCTTAAGGCCTTGAACGAGTCTAATTAATAGTTGCTTGCTTGATAGTACAATTAAATTAACCAAATAAAATAAGCATTGATAATTATTAGTTTTTATTTGATATATGACGTTATATATATAATAGAAAGTCAAATATAATTTAATAGTATGCTTAAACCAACAGTATAGTTATTTAAATCAAATTTATTTTGTCAACATAGCTTTCATTTATTGAGATAAACTTATTTATATACACTGTATATATACAAAATTAATTATTTCAGTACATTAGTTTAAGATTTATTAATTTCAAGTAAAATGAGGTGACGTGACAGTTGATGTTTACGTGGACATGTTCAAGGCCTGCTATTGGCTGTCTCACAATGCTCTCCTGTACCAAACGGTACATTGTCGGTCGAATTTGACCCACCTATTACATGCCACGTGTCTACAGTATCATCTGGTCAGAAAGTCAACAAAACACCAAAAAAAAATTTCATAGAAAAAAGAGAATGAATAATTAATAAAAATAAAATCTAAGAACCGTTTGGTGTGAAAACTGAATCCAAATTGCTGGCCGTAGGATTATTTTCCTTGTCTTTTTTATTTGACTTTTGTAGAAATTAATGTCGATAAATGTTATGAAATTAGAATGATAAGTATTAGTTACTAATTTTTGTTTTAATTAATAATAACTAATTTATTAATTAAATATTTGTTTGGACCTAAAATTTAACTATTTGTGCAAAATAATTTGAACCTATCAATTAGAAAAAACTACAATAATTCACCCGAATTAAAAGTATTTTTTAAGTTAAAATAAAAAAAATTTGTATTGTCTCAAAAAATAAAGGTATATATATATATTAAGGACATCTTCAAGTTTTTCTATGCACCATGAAAGTTGGTGAAAGAAAAAAAAAGCTAGAGCAGGTTGCATTTTTTATGACAATAATATATTGGCTTATATATGAATTTCCAAGTAGAGTAATATATACTTCTGTTGTAATTAGTTTTGGTTGTCTTATTTAGAACTGTCGTGTGACTTGTGTCAGTCGTTGAAATTGATTAATTAAGACCTTCAATTTCTCAGTAGTTGAGACCAAATGTAACCTTAATTACCAAACCAAAAAAAATGGTTGATCCAAACATTCTCTTTTACTAATATTTGTGACGTCATCACTATATCATAAAGTTAAAGAAGATACTCCATTCTACCAAAAAAAAAAAACAGAAGGTACTTCCATTCGTTCCATAATGTCTATATCACATTTTTGACTTTTTTTTTTGTTCCATATTATTTGCGACATTTTGGACATCCTTTTTCATCCCACAATATGTTTCACATTATAAATCAAAAAAGAATTAAATGCTTTGTTTTCAATTCTAACATAATTCTATGCAATAAATCTACTTTGGACTCATGAGTCCGGACTCATAGGGAGGTTTTTAAAATTTTTGTAAATATTTAAGGGGTATTAATGAAATTTTACAAGTAATTATGGTTTCATTCTATTTAGTTAATGAAACCATCAATCACCTTTTTTACACAATAAATATAATTAATGAAGTCATTAATTTATGGAAAGGTAATTTAGTCTAGTTATGAAATCTTAATGGTGAATTAATCATCACCTTAATTCTTGTGCCCAAGTCAAATTGTGTATTACACATATTAATTAACGGGTAGTGATATTTGGACTTATAAGTCTGGACTTAAAAGATTTTTTATTTCAAAGTCATTCTCAAGCAAATTAATGAAGTAAGCACAATCACTTGTAAAATTCATTTGATACCTCTTAAATTTTTGTAAAAATTTTAAAAACTCTTTATGAGTCCGGACTCATATATATAAGTCAAATAGATTTATTGTTAGTTAACCTAGTTACATAGAACCCTCCCTTAGACGCAATTCCACCAATACAAGACCGTTTGTTCAAACTTCAACATGGACATCTCTACTCGAAACCCCACCAATTTGTTTAATTATAAAGCAAGTAAGATATCTTTATTTCAACCTATCTTTATTTCAACACGCCTTGTTTAACTTCTCTCTCTCTCTCTCTCTCTCTCTCTCTCTCTCTCTCTCTCTCTCTCTAAAAGCATCTCAAATGTATTTCTCAAACATTCTATATCAAACTAACCTAATACATCCTTTCAACCTCTTCTTCTAGCTAGGGTTTGTGAATATTATCAAATAGAGTAGTGTTGCAATATGGGCAGTGGAGAGAAGCATCTGTTGAACTTCCATATGCATTTACCACATCTCCATCATCATCATCATCATCACCATCATCACCATAGCCAGCATGGAAGGAAGGTTGTGATGAGATCAGATGTCCCAAAGGGTTGCTTGGCAGTCATGGTTGGACACCAAGGTGAGGAGCAGCAGAGATTTGTGGTACCAGTCATGTACTTCAATCATCCACTCTTCATGCAGCTGTTGAAAGAGGCTGAAGAGGAGTTTGGTTTTGATCAAAAGGGCACCATCACCATCCCTTGCCATGTCGAGGAGTTTCGTCAAGTCCGCGGCTTGATCGATCAGGAACGCTCCCTTACTCATCATCACCATCACTATGTTGGGTGTTTCAGAGCTTAATTCATGACATATTTTATGTATGTTTTGATGATGATGATGATGAGGAGGAGGAGGAGGTGGAGGAGAAAGAAGAGGTCCTTCATGTTTTTCTTTTTCTTTGTATATGTATATTAATTAGTTAGCTAGAAAACCCTAGCTAATTAATTAATTAATTAATTAACCCTTATAAATGGGGATGTGAGGTTTATAATCAGATTTAGTTTTGTAAATTTAGAGGTGCATGCATGCCATTTCTTGATCTATCTACTTGGTTTTTCCTTCTTTCTGCTTTTTTTTTTTGTATATATTACAGGATGAGTTAGGGTAATTAATAAAGGTGATTACTAAATATAATTAATAATGATGAACATATAATTATTAAGTTGTTGATATTATAACCAATTTTTTTTTTGTGAATGCACTTGAATAAATCACACATTATGAGCTATAAAATATATATTTCCCAATTAATTTCATGTTTTTTTTTACAAATAATTGATTATTTCACGAATGTGTGTGTATATATAGAATTATAATATTAGCTTAAGTTATTGATAATATGATCGTTTTGATATTATTAGATCCTTATGGGTATCTAGATTACTTCGACTGCTCTAAGTTTGGAGCATATATGTAACCGATTACATTTGCAAATTCACTTGAATAAACCATAAAATCCTCTCTCGAAAAAAAAAAAAAAAAAAAAAAAATGAAAAATATCTAATTTAAGCTATATATATATTTCGATCATTGATTATTTCTTGGCTTTATTTTATTTGTTTTGTTCTTATTTTTATATGTAGTGCGCGTCTATGTGGTGTCTCTTTATATATATGCAGCTGTGAGAGATAAGAAAAGACTCAGCACCACTCGTACATGGAGCATGCTAGTCATGCCAGATCTTATAAGAGTCATGTACAATTGTTGGAGGACGAGTACTACTGCATAAATATGATGGTCTAATTAAAGAACATGAAGGGGCATAGATTGAAGGGGCTGTTGGTGGTTGCTTGTGTGGGTGGGGTCCTAGTGAAGGGTCATGGTGCCCTTAATCACTAGCCCGCCGCTTACACCGCTCGAGAGACGGCTTTGGGACACACCCTACCTTTGATTCAACGTGTGTTGCACGTACTTTCTTAAGTCGTGGTGACCACATAGGGCCACTGGGGTTGCAATCGGTCGGAAAGTAAACTCTACATTAGGACACATAAATTAGTTGCATTTAAGGTGTATATTAGGCTTTTGTGGTTACGTAGCTTCGAAGATATGTAAACATATAATGGAAAATTCTACGCCTACATCGACAAATGCACATCGTGTTCTGATGTGCATGCGATGTTCCTCAAGATGCGAGTGAATCACATCTTGAGGTGCATTGCAAGCACATCCAAATGCAATGCATGCCTAGCACTAATTCCCATATATAATATGTGGGTGTAATTTTTTCTTTTTTATTTTTATTTGTCAAAGAGATTGCATTGATATTTTCTTAGTGGAATTAGACAAACATCTATTACAAATAAATTATTCGACAAGGAAAAGGAGACGGTGGTCACTGTGAGGAGAAAAGAGAAGGGTGGTGACGTACACTAGAACATTTTTGACATTTAATAGAAGTTTTAAAATCTATATTAAATAGAGTGTTACTAAATGTCATGTGAAAATGTGTTATGCTTTAATTTTTAATACATGTATTACATAAAAAAATTTTAAAACTCATATCAATTAGGTATTATTTAATAACATTCCCCTTTAATAAGAGTTTTAAAATATTTATTAAATATCAAAATTGTTCGAGGGTACGAGAGAGGAAGTTGGTAGAAGTGGAGGTCTCAATGAAGAGAGTAGAAAAAAGGAGATATATAGAAGAAACGAAAAAGGGATGGACGGACGACGACCGACGACGTAGACGACCTACCGACCTACAGGAGCAATTCGAGGCATCGTTGGCCCCCAAAGCTGCAGATCTGGATTTGGCCTCTCACAGGGCTAGGGCTTTTTTTTTTTTTTGGAGACCAAACACGGCTATATATGAATTGACATGTAGGTGTAATAGAAACCTTATTTTTCAGTCCCTCCTTAATTATTTTGTCCAACCTATTGACCTCAATAGTCCTAAGCTAAGTGCATAGCGACTCCCATAACTCAGAATAAAAAAATTATGGGATATAATGTATGTACATAGCTACTATTAAAATTATGTATTATTAAAAGTCACTACCTCTTTGTCACAGTCGTCCGCAGGGCCGACCCTAAAAAGAGGTGAGTAGGACGACCGTCTCGCACCTCCACCCCCTCAGGGCCCCATTTATATATGTACATATATATTTTGTTTTTTTGATAATTAAAGAATTACTGCTTATTAAGTAATAAAATATTGGTTGGCAAATTATTTTTATATTTTTAGAATTAAACTTTAATTTTTTATTTGTAGATACGTAGCTTTTTCAACTTATTCACTCTTTCGTGACATTATTTTCTAATTTGCATTTTGTATGCGTTATTACACTTTACTTTTTTTAGAGTATGACTAACTCTTACTTTATGTGAAATATTTTAAAATGTTTTGAGAGGCGTTGATCACACTATTATACACTCCTCTAGTCATTTATATAAGTCGTTTTAACAAAACTTTTTGTTCAAAATTGTAAGTCTTTCGAAATTTAAGAATGTATTTATTGCATTATTACCTATAGATTTTACCCTTATACAATTAAAACATTTATGATTTTTCAATTTTGCAATTCATTTAATGTTAAAGGACATATATGTAAATTACACTCGTAATTAAGGGTGTCTTAATTTTTGTGTCTTTAATTACCATAAACGACTTATATAAATAATCGGAGGGAGTATCAATTGAGCAAGTTTTTTGTGAGATTTACGTCTTTAATATAAGTATAGAAATTCATTTTTTTCTGCACACCTATAATTGAGGGGCATCCAAATTATAATTTCGTCCAAAGCCCCTAAATATTTTGGACCGATATGAGTCCTGTGGCAGTCGGAACTACGATGTTCATCTCATTAATTGTCACTTGCACGATCGATATCCTTGAGGACCCCTTATTGGAAGATATATGTTTGTTAATTATATTTTTGTTTCTTATAAAAAAATATATTTATATTATATTATATATGTAAGTTCATAACTTCCGGTCTAAAAAGCAGCATTAATATTGGGGACTCTAAAGGGGCACATATAAGATACATATGGACCATTTCAAGAGCCTACAAGGATTTCTCTTTGTTGAAAATTCATGGTTGATGCATGAATTGCATTAATAACGGGCCGGCTCCATCTATTCATTCCTGAAAATTAACTTTATATGTTCATACTTATTGAGATTTTGTTAATTAATTTAATTATATAGCATATAGGTGTTTATAGGACCCACAATGATGCCATAGTAAATGACTCATCAAGTATGAACAGTACCTTATTATATATATATATATATATAAATTATTTTCTTTCTTTAAACTTTATATGCAATCCTAGATAAGCAGTTATGAGAGTTGTAGCGTTTTAAAACTTGTTATAATCAATAGAAGAATGAAACTCGCCAAAGTTGGTGATGAGAACCTCGTTTTGTTGAAATACAATAATATAGCTGACTTGTTACATTAGATATCCTAAATTCAAGAAAATCGGCTTCGATCCCCTTATCTTACAAATATAATTGAGCAGACAAGTTTAGTATATGCGTACACAATTGCATTGAGAGTGCTAAAATATATAGATTACATGCATGTCATTATATATATATTATAGTTTATGAGGCAGGTGAATATAATAAAATTTACATATATACTATGTATAATTAGAATTAATATTATGGTAGTGAAGCCTTTTTTTTTTATAAAAATGATGATGCTATTTTTAATTATTTTTTTTTCAAAATCAATTATTTTTTAATATTAAAATGGTTTGGGAATTTAATTTATACATGTATTGTGATTTTAGAAATACGATATGAAGATGATGGAGTGGTAAAATTAAGAGAAGTAAAAACTCCTTATTAAAGTGAACAACTTTAGATATATATTTAGGATCAATCATATGATATGATAATATTGAGAATGTTCACACAGAATTTAAGTGGGATAAAAAATTGGATCAAGGAGTGCATTAGGTGTGATTTGCGATCGAAAAATATTCCTACCAAGTTAAATGGAGAAAGCCAACTATACTTTATGAAAGTGAATTTTGGGTGGCATAGGGAAAATGAGGATGCTTAGGTGGATGTGTGGTAAAACTCGTAAATATAGAATAAGAAATAAATAAACTCAAAGAAAAATAGAAGTAGCACTAATCGATACAAAGATTAGAGAAATACAATTGCAGTGGTTTGGTCACCCTAACCTTTTCCCTTCAACTTCATTATAATTTCAATGTATCGGTCACGTTTGTAATCCTTATAGTGGTAAATATGATGTAGTCATATACCAACTAAGTGGGTGACCTAATGCTTCAACTAGCTAGTATATACGTGGTATTGCTGCAAAATGTGCTGCAAAATGGGAGTCTCGTAGTGGACAAAAAAGGTTGGTTAATTTTTTTTGGTCAATATATGCATCTCACTCTTGTTATGTAAAGAGAAAACAAAAATGCCCTAAAGTTCCTTTCAGTACTCGTTAGTACACCTAATTTCCTACCACATGAAAATGACCATTTGTATTCAATTTATTGGGTAATTAAATTAATGTAGTCCCCAAACAGTGCCTTCTATATGTATAAGCTAGCAAATGCCTTAGCCATCATCAAAATATCGTTCAAAAAAACGTACTAACTATTTGTAGTATATATTTTTTGTAACTTCGCGTATATATTTGAAATTGAATAAAGTGCCATTGAATTGAATAGAGTGGAAAAGTTCCATCGATTCATATATGTAGTCGATTATATGTAGTCGATTCTGACTAATTTGAAGTTGAAGCTAATTTGTGGCATAAATATTATAGGCAATGACTATATATATACATATAAATAGCATTTTAAAAGTTGCGTGACTTTAATTAGTTGCAAAGTCGAGTTTCGTGATAAAGTATTACAACCTATAAAGTTCATTCTAGCAATATTTTTGGACAATATACATGGACTTTCATATTCATGATATTTAAAGCAACAGAGCAACAGATCTCTTGGCTGTACCATCAAAGAATTTATGTACTCTGTGCCCTATATATTATTAATTAATTATATAAGTACTATAGTTTGGAACACATAAAATCTAAGGTACCCTCTGAAAGAAAGAACCATATTCCTTTCCTTCCTTTTATCATGGAAAGCAAAAGTAAAAAAGCAAAGTAGTGACTTGAACGACAATGTTTTTCTTCTTAATTTGGTGGGGAAGATTTTCAACGTATAAACTTTGAGGGACACCGACCTTTCGGCCCCACCAATGAGATGGGTTTTTCATCATTAATTAAGGTCATGATTCTCTCCATATGAGAACATATAAATTAATATGATTAGTTAGCTTAATCAACTTAATTAATATGATATTAGTAGAGAGAATATAATAGGCATACCTAGGAAAGATAAAAGACAAATCAAAGCCTAGTTAGCTTATTATATCATTTCATTTCATTTAGCCATGAAAGGATATATAGGGCACACAAATGTGTAATTTCAGTGTCGTGGTATTTCTTGTCCACGGCATGTAACATTTCAACCTAATTTTGGTGCACTTTTATTATTCAAACCGCAACTCCAACATTTAAGAGGCTTACATATTTTATTGACTTGCGTAAACGTAAAGACATCGCAAGCAAAAAAAAAAAGAACAAGTTTCACTCATGTCTACATGAGAGAGAGTTATTGATTAGTGTATTGCACTCTTTTTCCATTAGTTACGGTTTATTTCACTAGGTTTTTCTAGCAAGGTTTTTAATGAAACAATCTTAACAATATTAAACCCATCATAATATTATACTCATCTTAAGATTAATGAGAACGGTGTATCCTTTTTCTTTTGCTAGATTTTTTCTCACAAGATTTTTCTTGTAGAATTTTTAACGAGACCGACAAATTATCTCAATAAGTGTCATCCGAGGGAGAGAGTTGTGATATGGATGACCACTTAATCAAGCTTGTGGATGATCACATTGTCAAATATGACTCTCACATTGAATTGTAACATTAAGCATGACTCCCACATTGAATGTAATTTTTTTTTTTTGATAAAGAAAGAAACAATTGATTCCACCAAGGTTTGAACCTTGACTTTTTACTCTCAAACACCATACCAAACCATTAGGCCACCTAATTGATTCTACATTGAAAGTAACTTGTGCACTCCATGTAACTTGTATTCTACTTCAATGTACATTCAATTGTTCATGTATTGTCATGTAACTTCTAATCTTGTATGAGAGATGAGACTTTTGTGTGACTTGCACACTTTCCGCAAGTACTCATACTCATCATTATTAAAAGGTTATATAATGGGATTCCTTCACTTATAAATAGCACACCAAGTTGAATGAAGAGCTGCTCATTCCAATTTTTTCATTTCTTCTCTTTATCTCCTTTGTAGTAGTTATTTTTGTAGTAGTAGTTTTAGTCTTCTATTTTTCTTTTGTAGTTTGTAGCAAGTCTCAACTTAATTTACAACAAGATATTCTTTATTTAGCACAATCTTTACTAATTATAAACACTAATTAAGACGAAAAATGAAACAAACTCAAAAAATATTTACTGAATAGATTTTTATTTATTCAAAAAAAAAGATTCTTTTTTATAGTGGATATGCTAAGTGCTAATCAAAGATTGTATAATTAGCTAAAATTAAGATAAGAAGATCATTAATGACGATTATGACATTAATAGATTTAATTTAGTGCATTCACTTGTGGATGCGAACTTTTTTTTTTTTTTTTTCTACAACTGTCACAATCACTTTTAATTTAGGGACAAATATAAAGGTGTGAACTCCACTTTAAATAATATCAATAGCTAAAAATCAAGAATTCCTTTTTAAATTTTGATATGATATGGTTTGTCTTCATATGTTGATCCGTTATCTTTTTATTTTGTTTTTTACGTATAAAAAAAAGAGAGAAAATAATGAAGTTGATTTGGTTTCAACTACTTCTAGTTACTTCCCACTACAAATATGTTTTGGGGGTTATCTCTTTCTTTGTATCTATCAAAACATGCGTTGAGATGGAAAAAAAAAAAAAAACTACACAGAGATTTGAGGGAAAAAAAAAAAACGAGATTAGGAAGTAGAGGGAATTTTGAGAGAGAGAGATTTTGATACCAAGGCTTTCATGCAAGTAGAAAGAAAGGAGCATAGAACGCATGAATTATAAACCGTAAACAATCAATCTCAATCGATAAATTTGTAAACTTTTTTCATAGTGAGTTTTTTCCCACTCTAACCACTTGCGATTATGCGCTCTGTCACACGGAGCTTGTCGTGGATGTTTCCCAATTAGGGTTTTACCACGTAAAAAAAAATTCTTGTCACTTGTTTATTTTGATTTCGCAAAATTCTATTTCTTTTATTTTCTGTTCGTTGGGATATTAGGATCAACTTTTTGGTATCAGAGCCTAGTTTTGGCGATCATTTTCTTCTCGAATCTATTTTGGTGGGGGTTTCGTTGAATGCACGAACTCCGATTAAAGGGGGAAGAATTAGTTTCAATAAATCCTGAAATCGGCAAAAAAAAAAAGATCAACAATGTCCACTTCGCAAGATCCTCAAGGGGTATCTATTGAAAAGCTTGCAGAAGACATGAATGAGATGAAGAAAAATATGGAAAGATGATGGAAATCATGCAAAGTCTCTCAATATCAACTACAAAGGCTCCTCAAGTTTCTGAAGCACTAGAGGTGTGATCCTCAAATCTTCAGAATCGAAATACTAAAATGGTGGATCAAAATCCATTCAAAGTAGAAGCGAAAATTGAGATTCTTGTCTACAACGGAGAATTAAATGCATAACAACTCAATGTTTGATTGAAATTTCTAGAGGTATACTTCGGTACTAAGATGTATTCAAATTTGCATAAAATCGATTTTGCAAGATTGAGATTGGGAGGACATGCTATTACTTGGTGGGAAGCACACACCACGAGGCTAGCTCTCAACAATGAACCTCCAGTTACTATTTGAGCTCAGTTCGCAATTGTAGTCAGAAATTAGTTCTACCCTGTTGGCTGCAAGGAACGGCTACGGAACATTGGGAGTTTCTCAAGCAAGGAAAAGGGCAAAGTGTGCAAGATTACACAACTGAAATCAAAAAAACATGCAGTGGCTCTGAATATTAATATACGAGATCCTTAAATCATAGATAAATATAAAGGTGGTTTGTTCTCAAGTCTTCGAATAGAATTGCCACTCTTTTCAACTACGGACATTGACGATGCTTCGAAGAAAGCAATGTTTCTTAAGATGAAAAGCCATCGTCACAACAATTAGGAACCAAAAAATTCTAAAGAAAATAGGTTTTCAAAAGAGTGCAAGAAAAATAATGTACTGGCAAATAGGGGAAGCAATATCGTGACAATTGCAAGACAAACTGTCATGCCAAAGAAAAAGTTGGAAATTACATATGGAGTTGAGACCGAATTGGTGGAAAAATCACAAAAAAACAACAAAAAAACTGCTTTTGTGGAAGATGAAGTGATTGAAGGTTCATCAGAACCTAATGAAAAACTGGTATTTACCACTTACAAAGGAGAGTGAGCATCTCCAAGGATGAGCATCTCCAAGGAAGTAGCTTGTTCTCAAATTCATGTTGTTGTTCCAGAATCCACCAAGGAAGAACTATTTTGGGTATATGCTCAAAATGGTAAACTCCAGTAATCACTTTATTTGATAGTGGATCACAGCGAAACCTAATTTCAGAACACTTGGTGAAACAGTTGAAATCGAAGACTTCACCACATCCTCGCCCTTACCTACTGGGATGGTTGAAGAAAGATTTGGAGTTGCAGGTAAAAAGCCAATGCACTTTCAAATTTGCAATTAATAAAAAAACTTTTATGATCGGGTGCTTTGTGACGTCATACCATTGGATGTATGCCAAATTATTTTTGGTAGTCCTTATTTGTGGGACCGAGATATGCCACTTTTTATCGACGGGAGAATGTTTGGCGATTGGTGAAAGATGGCAAGGGATTCAAAATTATGGCATCAAAGGAGAAAAAGAAGTTGCAACTTATGCACAATTGACCAAGCATATAGTTAACTAAGCCGAAACTTCAATTTATTGACGATTCAACCAAACCAATATGCGTTTGTCAATTCAATATGAATTAATTTTAATGATTGTTTAGATAATCAAAAAAAGAGTTTTATCAATCATTAAATGATTTCGAAGTGTCATGCAAGAACCTACGAATTTACCACTTCAGATGATGCTTTATAAAAATAAACCAACTATATGGGGTTTGAAGGAAAAAAGAGTATTGAAGACTTTGAAGAAAATAACTTGTAAGATAACAGTTCTTCGAAGGTGAACGATCTAGTTCCAAGTGAAGCAGGTAGATGGAAGACTTGGTTCTAGACATAAATACTTGAAAGACCAAAAAGGGAAGTTAGAAACTTTTCTTGATCTATGAAAAAGGTCAGTTTCCAAATCGTGCAAAGTGGTACTATGAAGTATAAGTTAGAGAGAAGTTTCCTCACTTAATTAGTTGAATGCTTTTGAAGGACCAAAAGACTCTTATTATAGGGGAGGTCTAATCCATTATCTTTTTATTTTATTTTTTCATGTATAGAAAAAAAAAGAGAAAAAAAATGAAATTGAGTTGGTTTCAACCACTTCTAGTTAGTTCTTACTACGAACATGTTTTGAGGGTTATCCCTTTCTCTGTATCTATCAAAACATGCGTAGAGACAAAAAAAAAAAAAAAATTGAGATATTTGAGAGAAAAAAAAAGATAAGGAAGTAGGAGAGAGTTTGATACTGAGACTTTCAACCGAATTCGATACTGCTTTGTAAACTTTCTTCATAGTAGATTTTTCTGCTCTACGAGCCGTGGATGTTTCCCAATTAGGGTTTTATCACGTAAAAAAAATTCTTGTCTCTTGTTTATTTGACTCCGCAAAATTTTATTTCTTTTATTTTCTATTCATTGAGATATTGAAATCATATATATATATGTACAAAGAGCTTAATTTAATCAGGCATAGCTACATGTAAAGGTGTAGCTTAATTTCCATGAAGTGAATGGAGTACTAAATATTAATATAAATATATAAACACAACAATTAGAGTCGACTACATGAATCAAATTTTTCAATATTGTTCTCGATTAAGTGCAATTGGTGGCTATATACCTACATATATATGCTCTCTAATATTTAGAGAAGTATTGAGATGGACCTATTATTATATGTACATTACAGAGCTACATCCACTTGGAGATGGTGTGAATGTTTGGATGGAGAAATATTTGTCATATATGGCTAGATATTTAGAATCTGATTAAATTGTTCATTAATTGTCAAAATAAAAACAGTTGGAGGAAAAGGACAATATGTTAAATTCATCAAACAAAAAATGGTAAGTAAAATCTAATAATTCCTCAAAAAAAATAACAATAAGGTATAAGAGAAAAACAAATCAACTTTTGTCACAATCTCCTTTTTTTTTTTCAAAGTAAATCAAGGGTGGCAAAGAGTGACCAATTAAATTTCACAATCATAATAACCAAAACAACAACAAATCTCTTGGGAATGCTTAAATTTGTTGTAGTGGTCAATGTTTCCTTTCAATTTCTCCTTTAAGCTACAATAATGGAGATGTACCTAAGTTATGTAGAAAACTTTGTTAATTTTTCTTGATAAACTAATCTCTCCTTTTTTTCATTTTTTTTTTCTCATTTTTGTTTGTTTCAATGTCTTGATGGGTGGAGTGCTAATTAATGAGAACCAAAAAAATGGGGACCATCCAAGTGTTGAAGAAATTTATATAATTGAGATAATACCAAAGGTGTGTAGAAAACTTTGTTGATTTTTCTTGATAAACTAATCTCTCCCTGTTTTTTCTTTTTTTTTTTCATTTTTGTTTGTTTCAATGTCTTGATGGGTGGAGTGCCAATTAATCAGAACCAAAAAAAGGGGGACCATCCAAATATTGAAGAAATTTATATAAAGACATCTCATTCCTGCACCAAAAATACGAGAGAGCACACAAATAAAAAGACATTTCATTAGTAAGAATGGTCATGATTGGGACACTAGTTGTATGAGCTAAACGACCTCAATTTCAATTCTCCACGATATCCAAACGTTAAGCTACCTGTGGTTTCTTTCCTTAATCTTAGGGCTTGTGGGACTAATGTCACTAATCGGACAAAGTATCTGAATACAATGGTTACTCAAAAAAAAAAAAAAAAAAAAAAAATAGCATCTCATTTCTTCAAATTAATATATCCTATTCTAATAATATTGAATCAAACAAGTAAATTTAATTTTCATTTTCAAACAATCTTAATCCATATTCCCACATTATCATTACAATAACAACAACATAGCCTTAGTCCCTAATTAATTGGAGTCAGCTACATAAATCAAACTCTTTTATTGTGCTGAGTTTAGTGCAATTGATTGGTGAGCTTCCAAACCTTTCAAATCTCAAAATTTCCATATTATCATTAATTGGTATAAAACCTACTGTTTTTTTTATAATGCATGTTTTTATTTGTGAAAGTAAAGAGAAAAAAAACCACCTAAAACAATTATTATTTATTTTAGAAATACATATAGATATGTCTCAATCATGATCATACTTACTAAAGCTATCAACCGTTTTCTTAATACAGTGGTTGAGACTTCCTATACATTTACTTATTCTACCCAAAAAAAAAAGAATTATTTATAATCTTTAAAAAAAGTTCTCATAAACACAACTACTTAACTTTGATATATAACATCAACAACATCTCCAATCTTTTAAATTGCCATTTCAAAATAGTACTTCTCTACACTCAATATCAGCAAATCGTCACAATGTTTTTGGCATTTTTTTTTCAATCATCACAATAACAATAAAAAAAAAAAAAAAACCTCTTTCATTACACCCTTATAGGCTGTAATCTTATATTGAAGATATGATTATAAGGATGTGCCCTTCATTACAGTGGAGCTTTAAAATTAAAATATATGACAAAAAAATGATATATATCATTTTTTTGTCATACTAGTTCTTTTTTTTTTTTTTCTTTTGCAAATTGTCATACTAGTTAGTCTTTTTTTATGACCATAGGTATCCGCACCTTTCAGATACAACTAATCTCGTCGATCCCACCAAACTCATTGAACGAGAGAAACACCCATGTAATATTTACGCCACTCCGCCACCCAAGTCGAGTGGTGTCCTACTAGTTATTCTTGTAAAAACATCTACCAATATTTCTCACGGACACAACAATAAAGCCTCAATCCGAAATTAATTAAAGTCGACCACAAATAGATCAAACTTTTCCATTGCACTCAATTTAAAATTTAAGCTGGTGACAACATTACTAAGCTCCCAGATTTGCTAATTTTTGTGTGTTCAATGCCACCAAAAGATAGATTTGGAGGACAACATAACACCTTGATAAGGTTTCTTTATGTAATTTCTACATCATCTATGATGTAACGGAAGCCACTAATTTGATTCTAGAAATTGACAAAGCACCACAATATTGCAGAACAAGACAATAAGATGTACACATATACCTAAAGTTAACAGAAGAATAAATCAAAGTTCATTTTTGATGGGACAGTAAAGAGCTAGGAAAGATGAACCACATGGAACTAATACTAGCTTATCAACTTTTTTGGCACCATCAAATATGTCTCACACATTTATTTTTGGCAATATTTTATATCTCTCAATTTTCATGAGTCATGCAAGAATCTGAATTTCAGATATATTTAATGTACAAGTAGAAAGGATTCTCACTTCTCTTCAGACATAAATTTGGATCAACCAAGTGTCTGGGCACACTACGTTCAGTACAAACCCTGAAGTTCCATCACCGAATAGAATCCAAACCAACTTGAAAATTACTTTCACTTGCTGCCTTGCATAGTCAGACAAACAAATCAGATTTTTGATCTTTTATTCATTCTTTTTTTTTTTTTAATGAAAAAGAAACACAATTATAATATTTGTAGAAATGGACAGTAACCAAGATAAATATGACACTAACAAGGACCATCGAATATTCGACGTCGATATAAAATATTACAAGCAAACTTACTTATGCCAAAGCACATGATCGACTCGGGAATGAACAGTTTCAATGCTTTCAATAAGTGAGCAGGTTTTCTAAATTTTATGAAAGCAGAGGTTGTGTTTTCTAACTAATCATGTGAATGATTTAAGAACTCGTACATACATGAGAAGGGAATAATTGCAAAGTAGCACCAACAGGAACCGAAAAATCCAGATAGTCACTCAAGAACCTCAAATCTCGCTGACTATGAATTCATTTGTACAATCATTTCTCCGATAAAAGAACCGCAAACCATTTTAATTAAAAGGAAAAAAAAAAAAAAAAAAAAAGAAAGAAAGAAAGAAACAATTATACGCCACCTGCAGCTGCAGATTAACGATGTCTTGTATTAGTACCACGAATTGTTACACCATGTAAAAATTTGGTGTATCCCAAGAAACTTAGTTTTCCATCGGAGTTTCTAATCCAATCATTGAGGATTGAGTGAGCAGTAGGTCCAAGATTCATTTCCTGCATCGATGTTAACACTTAGTTCAGATAATATCAAGAAAATAAAGGAAAATGAAGCATGATCTGAGAGTTTGTACTTGAGCCAATTCCTCAACAGATATTACTCGGTTCCCCTCCTCTTCAAAGTACTCAAATGCAGTGCTCGCAATCTCTTCCCACCCTTCGAGGGCTTCGAGCTGATATGTGCTGATTGCAGCAGCACAAAACTCTTCAAAGTCCATCCTTCTGTAAGCCAGTGCTTCCATCTGTTGTTGAAAATGTATCCATCATTAAGGGAACATTTGTCTATTTTATCAAAACAAAGTTACAGATTATGAACAAAAGTATAATATAGAGAAAGTAGACCAACTCATATCATTCAAGGTCCTGAATGATGAAGTGAAAACTCGGAAGTTAAAGTGAAAAAACAGTCGATTTGACTCAACATATGCCAGAAATGATTGGCCAATCCAACCGAAAAGATAAATGGTGGTTGATGACCTGACATTTGACTAACCTTTTCACTCGCATGAAGAAACAAGAAAAAAGAAAACTACACAACTAAGGTTAAGAGAGAAGCGACTTTTATAATAGGCAAAACTAATGATTTGGTCTTTGAACTTTGTGTTTTTTATGCTTTTAATCTCTGAACTTTTATTACTACACATTTGGTCTTTGAACTTTCACAATGATTCTACATTTAGTCCTTCCACCATTTAAAGTTTTAAATTCCACCAACTTTGGTAACAAAAGTGTCATGTGACTACTCGAGAAGAGTAAATTAGTTTATATTATTGAACCAAACAACTCACATCGACCAACAAAGTAAAAAAAAAATTAATTTTCCTCCAAAACATAAAAAACTCAAAGTTCAAGGACCAAAAGCATAAAAAACTCAAAGGTTCAGGGACCAAATGTACAACAATAAAAGTTCAGGGATCAAATGTACACTAATAAAAGTTCAAGGACCAAAAATATAAAAGACTCAAAGTTCAAGGACCAAAAAATATATTTTGCCTTTATAATACACAATTCTTTGAATCACAGGACAAGGTTGCATGAAACTAATTGCAGTTTAAACTTGTTCACCATTAATAGCAGAAGATACACGCTAATTTTATTTTTGCCCTGTTCTACAATGAATGAGCAATCCAAAAAAAAACCACCGAGTATGAAATTAAAAGATGGGAACAAAAAGTTGTCGTCTATAAACTACTTAATATTTAAATACTTATCTGTGTGCTAAAATCTACATAATACTAGAAAAGAAGAGAGAGCCTTACCGAATTCAAAATGTCGGCAACCCTCAATTCCTTCATTGCATCAGTTGCATTTTGCAAAAGAGCCTGCAGAAGTAAGCAAAATAAGTTAATCTCTAAGTTGCGCCACCAGCAAAATATAAAGACTCATCCGTAAATTGCAAAGATTTGAACTTACCATTCTGAAATTCTCCAGGGACACCAGACCATCTCTATTAGGTTCCAACAGTTTAAACTGGATTCTAAGATACACGAGCTCATCCTCAGTTAAAGCCTTTGATAGAGCCTGCAGAGTATAAATAAACAAGTGTGTGAGAACTTAAAATGCAAGTAAATGAGTACAACAACAACAACAACATAGCCTCAGTCCCGACCATGCAAGTAAATGAGTAAATAAATATAATGAAACAAAAACCAAAATCCGAAGTTTTAACTACTATCACCATCATTGAAGAAGTTACCAAATGTTCAATTAGTACAATTGCAAGATTTGTAAGCATTACATTCAAGTAAAGCATGGGACCCTACATAGTAGCATCTAAGGATGAAAAAACTAATCAGGTAAATGTGATCCATTTATATTTCCTATAGAGTTCAGTAACACACATCAATAAACAAGCAGCAATTCCAACATTAAAGTACTTCAAGAAAAAATAGACGCTCAACTAGCAACTGAAATTTTCTTATTGAATTATATATGGTATCCTTCAATTGAAGAAAAGGAGATCATAGAGCTTATTCTTAGAATTTGCCGTAACCGCTAATACCAAGTTCCAATACCTTAATGACCTGCAAGGAAGTAATTTTGAAACAAGATTTTCACTACTTGATAAAATCTCAGCACAAAACACAAGCAACCATGATTGATCTACCTGACCATTAAGCTTAGGATAACCAGATGAATCAGCCATTCTTTTTTTTGGTGGGTTGGAGTGGGAGGGGGATCGAATCATTAATCAAAAGCAGAAAATGAACGAAAAAATCAATAAGGTTTGCAAATTCCAACTCTCAAGTAATCGGCCTTTTGTCCACATAAGTGTCATTACTACACAACCATGAACCAAGCAGTAGCTCCAATGTTTTGGGATATGGTCATCTTTACATGAGGTTGAGGATTCAAGTCTCCATGTGTGCAAATTTGAGGGTTAAAAGTTGGTTTCTTATCCCAAAAAATCCACATAACCATGAAGATTAGTTTTGATTCCAAACCCTTCATGTATGCGACATCAAATGGATAGCCGTGTGAATATTGTAATAAAGCATACAAAATCAAGAAAAAAAAAAAAAAACCAAGCACTGTTAAGAAACTTTATCTTGAGGGAGAGTTGAGCATTCACATTAACAATTAGCCTAAGTTCTGCTGCCAGGGAAGCTTATGCTAGTAATCTCTATAAATATAAGTAAGAAGTACCTTTAAAGCTGCACGTTTGAGAGGTGTAGAGCGAAGGTATGACTTGACTAGTTTGTAGATCAATATATCTAAAGGCACGGTGTAGCTTCCATTTCGCAACCATGGGTGAGCTGCCAAAAGCATGCATCAGTTTCCCACGTTTTGTAAGCGGCATTCAAAATTTCATTGATTCAGGATGTTTACATTCATAATTTGTTGTTTATAGCCAAGCAAAGATTACAGGTAATGTTATCAATGTGCCATAGCATCAAACATTAAGAACAAAAGGACAATTACTCAAGCACTATAATTTGTACGTGTCCTAACTATGCTAAATTGTTTTCTATTGAAAAATCATATAGTAAAAATAAAAGGCCCAAACCAGATCCATCAACTTTAAAAATATATGATACACATACAAGCACATCCTTCACAAGACCAAAAAAGACCCAGAGAATAAAATTAAAGGCATATCAAAACTCCAATGAAAGTGAGAGCTACCTGACAAGTGCGCATATGAGGTTTTCACTCATCATATCATATTAAAGGTAGGTGGAAAAATGTCTCTACATTTATGTAAGTTGTCCTCACAATTGCCAAAGCATCTCTCGCGAGATGGGTGGGGCATCACTTGCCAAAGGCAAGGTTGGGGGTTCGACTCATGTTGGAGTCAAGAATGTTGTGTAACTAAGTTGGTTTCTTTATCAAAAATAAATAAAAATTGTCCACACAATTTATCCCAAGATAATCGGTTAATTTATCCAAGAAGAAATCAGGTATTTTTATACTTTATTATCAGCCAAAAATGCTTGACAAATTAATTTAATTCCAATACAACCTTAAGATTTAAACCTTATCATATAGACAATGCATGTTTGCACAATTAAATGATGTTGCTGAAATACAAGTGAGGTGACAGGCGACCAAGTCATGGAATCTCCTCGCAATCAAGTTATAAATGGCTGAGATGGGCAAATGGATAACATGACAGTACTCTAGCATGTATACCAAGAACAAGGAAGGGTCGAGCGTAAAAGTATTGCCCTGCATGGGTGTGGTGGGTAGAGGAGGCATAGTCCATGTCAACTGGGCACAAGTTAAATGTTAAGTATAGAATTTGCAAGCCACTCTACTTGTAAACCCGATTTCAAGGATGAGTTGTGCAAATTGATTTTTATCAGACCATGTCTCATTATACAAAGCCATTCCAAGCCATGTCCTATAGTTTCATAAGTAAATAAATCAAATCACATTTTGGATTAAATATACAAATACTAGTCAAGCTTACTTGAATCAAGTTTCCACAAATTAACCTTCATAATGTTACTCAAAAACTACATTCAAACTTAAATTTTATTTGCAATTAAAAAAATCAAACACCAAAAACCCAAGACCCCCAAATACAAAAGGATGAAAATGCACGAAGCAAACATCGCAATTATTCCACGAAGCGAATGTCGCAATTATTCTTATAACTGATAATATCTTCACAACATTCACAGAAAGTAAAAGTTATCACAAAAACTTACTGAGAGCTTGAGCAGCAGTCATTCTTTTTCTGTGGTCCTTGTTCAATAACCTTTTTACAAAATCTTTAGCTTCAGGAGAAACAGTAGGCCAAGGTGTATCATCAAAGTTAGGATCGGCTCTTAGCACTGCACGAAAAATCCCCGACTCTGTCCTTGCCCAAAATGGTCTGCTCCCACATAATAGGATGTATGTTATAACACCAATGCTCCAAATATCTGCTTCAACACTGTATGATCGATGCAGGACTTCAGGAGCGACATAGTAGGCACTACCAACGATATCATTAAGCCTTTCCTCTGCAAAGAAACGCAGTCTGAGACTTGAACACAAGCAGCACATTCTGATTTACGAGATTGGATTGATTGCTAAAACCATAATAACTATATGCATGAAAAAGCTCCACAATGTCAACATGGAGGTGAGAAACGTTGTTAGGAATTAGGATCGAGACTCGCCAAGGATTGATTTAGTGTTCTTTAAGATTGAGATCACATGACTGACTATTGAATCTTAGATCCTATATCTTAAGTAATGTTATGCACCGAATGTACAGATAAACACATCGTATCAAAAGAAATGTTTGATGACTATTGGATATGCAGACCTCCCAAAGAACATATTATGCATTAAACTTGGAAACATTGTTTAAGTAATGGATGATAAGAACCCAAAATTCAGATAAATATTATAGGAACAGTGGACGACAAAATAGTGCGTGTGAACGCGCACGGTGGTGGTGGTGGTATGGGGCTTGAGGTGCCCATTGCGAAAGAAAAGAAAAAGAATGGAGTATTTGGAATTAATTGTTGGTCAAGATCCCATAAATCGAGTCAGGAATCTATGTGATCCGGTCGAATTGAGATCCCATGTAATCCCACGGTTCCCACCCAACATCTGATCCCACAAGGAGTTGGATCGCTCTCAAGAATTTGGATCATATTATTATAAGTTCCTGAGATTTGGCTTGCAATTTGACAACTAGATCGGAAGACTCCAATTGATTAAAATTCATCATCAAATTATCGAACCTATTAGTGATGGCAATTTATTAGATACACTTACACCCATAAGCAAGATTGTGCTAGTCCATGATATAATAACATGTCAACATAATGCAAACTATCAAATATGTTTTTATCACTAGATACTGTCAACTTACTACCCAATTTTTTCTAGCAGAAAATTAATCTACATATGATGTTAAGGACGCAAGCAGACAACAATATCATAACAACAATCAAGTTTTAATCCCAAAGTAGTTGAGGTCAGCTACATGGATCAAACATTTCTACTCAACTCGATGCAAAATATTTGATGATGTGATTTTGTAATCTTATAAATCTATTGTAAATCACAATTAACGCATCCCAAGTTATCATGTCTATTCCAATATCGTTGAATTCCTTCAAATTGTATTGTGTCGAGTTTTCTAACTATATATTTACGTGCTGTCTTTAGATGTATACAAATTACTGCAATTGGTCTTCTCTACTTTTTCACTTATTGATGATGCTCCTACTTCTCTCTGAATCTTTGTATTTCTTATTCAATCTTGATGATTTTCACCACACAAGAATATTAGCACATTTAATTCCCTTCGGCCACTCTTTGGGCATTTCGAGTTTGAAATTTTGTGTTTTTTATATATCTATTTTTTAAAAAGACATGATACCTAAATTTGACAAACAATAATAAGGATATCAATAATAAAAAAGGATTTATAACTTATCCTCCAAAAAAACAAAAAACAATACAAAGAACATCAGTTTCACCAATTACATAATGTAACCTCTAGCTCTTCCTTGAACCTATCGAGGCAAACTTTCCCCCTTTTTCTAATAACAAACATGTTTTAAAATTAGTAAAAAGGTTTTATGCATATGAAAGCATTACAAAAGTGAAAGAAGTGTCAATAGCAAGGATTGCAAGGCTATAAGCCAATCCAAAGGCGAACTCCTTGGCCTAAGAGGTCATGCCTAGGTGAACAAAAAAATGTTTATTGAAAGGCTCATGAATTATTTTTATTTATTTATAGAAACTTAAGTAATAATAATTTTCTATCAGTCCCTATAATTCATTGCCAATATATACTTCCAAGATACTAATAAGCCTTTAGGTCCTTATGCAACCTTAATTATGCTAAAATTTAGTTGTTGTGTAGGTATTATTCATATCACCAAACTTAATTGCCATTAGCCCCTTCAATTTTTAAAAATATTATTTTGATGAACACAACCCTCCTAGGCAACCGCTTAGGCAGTTTTAAGTATGCCCTAGTGAAGATATAATAGATGCTTCCTGTGCCTTCTTTAAAAAAATGGGATTATAACTCATAAACCTTCTATTAAACATCATCTTCATGATCTCACATACAGGTTCCTTACCTTAAAGTCTTTAATGATTTCCTTCCATTTTGAGATGACTGTCACTAGTCTGTGAAAACCCATGGTCCCCATTTATTTCAAACCAACATATCCATTAAGTGAAAGAGACGGAAGTCACACCATTTTTAAACTTCCCACCCTTCTTGAAAGATGTAATAGGATCAAGGATCGAAACTTCGATTTCTCCTATAATTCACCCTCTTGATAATCGAAATTAATTTGTAGAAGTTTAATCCGACGTGGAAAATTTTGGTAAAAATTCGCTAACTTAGAGAAGTTTACGAATTTTTTATTTAAATAGTCAATAAACTAAAATTCGATTTATGGGATGTTAAAAAAAAGCACAATTATGCATTTATACCTTAAAAAATTACAATTTAATGGTTTCAAATCAATTTTATTGACACTAGTGCATATTGTGAATGGTAAATCACTTTTTAGTGATAATAATTACACTTAGTTTGATTCTCTAACCATTTAGTGATAATAATTTTACACATAAGTAAAATTAAAATTATGAAAAATATTTTTTTATATGGGTCGGTATTTAAAGCAAAAGAAAATATCCACTTTTTGACATTATGCATCGATTAAAAAAACTACAAAGCGTTGAGATGTGTGTGCAAAAGTGGATCTCGCTGCATATAATCTTGATGCAAAAAGCAAGGGATCACATGATCGGTGTAGAGATGTGTGTACGAAAGTGAGCCACACTCAAATTCTCAATAACCCCCAAAAGCCACCATCAATTACAACCCTCAACCCTTCCGTCTCCTACATACTTATTTGATTTTTTTTTTACCGAAAAGTTTGCAATTTCTCCTTGTTTTTAGCAATTCATATCAATTTGTATCAATGTTATCGATTTTTAACATAAACTTCAGAGAAGTTTTGTAATTTTTAAACTACCCGTGAACTTCGTTTCGATCCCTTCAACTTCGATAAACTTCACCTAAACTCCAGCTAATTTTATTGAATTTTGGTTCCTCGAATATGATTGAAAGACAAAAATCTCTCTATGAGATTGAGGAAAGCTCATCATCCCATAGTGAAAGTTTGACAACCATTCTGAAGTCTCCTTCAAAAGTGAGATCTATGAGTTCTAAGTCAGCCATACCGAACATAAAAATTTTTAGGAGAGATCAATCATTCAAGATTTTTTTTTTTCAACCAAATAAAACAAGCTAACGTATTTATATGCTACAAACTAATTAAATACCTTAACTTTGAAAAGAATGTGAGGTTTCCAACCAGATGGATGTCGGAATGTGAGATGGATCGCCAAACAATCAATGAGCAATGAAAAAAGGATTTATAAAAGAAAAAACTAAAAATTTCAAAAGACCAAAATTTCCACAAAAAAAAAAAAAAAAAAAAAAGGACAAAGTGAAGCCCATTTCCTTCCAAAGAAGAGAAGGATCCTACTTTAAATAATCCTCGGGACAGTAAGTTCCTTGAGAAGTAAGAGTACCACAAGTTAGGTTTATCAAGCCAACAGATAGCTTCTAATGAAGTGATAAATGAAAAGAGAAATAGCAGGAAGTAAAAGAATATGCTCCATTCCTACATTCACTTGATGATTGCAACATCGACAGATCCCATGTTAAAGATTCCAATTTGCGGAAGAAGGAAAAATACAAATAACAAAATTACATTTACAAGGGCCTCCTTGTTAGGTGAACAAGGAATTGTGCAATACCAATATACCATCTATCAGCAGCAATAGAAATTAATTAAACTTGTAATCCAAGAGGTGAATGGCATTAATTAATAAGACCTCAGATAACTTGGGATGCATTAACTACAAAAGATTTAAAGGATTCCCAAATCACATGATCAATTTTGAATTAAAATGGGATGAATGGAAATGTTAGATCTTTGTAGCTAACCCCAACCAATTTGGGGCTAAGGCATTGTTTGTAGTTGTTGTACTTGTATCTGAGAGGTGCAGGTCATTCTAAACACGAGATTACTTTCACAACACCAGGGATGGAACTCAAAGCTATACTAGGCTCTTTCCAGGGGATGGCTTGTTGGACCAGTTCTAGGCAATTCATTTCCTAATTGTTTTGTAATTCATACCATCCTATAACCATTATCTCAGCTTATGACCTTTTCCCTACCAATGTGCTAACAAAAGAGTAAAATAAACTCAAGTTATGAAACTACAAGGAACTATAACGAACAATATGAGAGCAATAACATATGCAATGATAGATGACAAGCAATTTATCATTCTGTTCTATCTCCAACATTTCTAGCAACACCATGTTTATACTTAATAAAAAAAAAGCATATAAAAAAGCTAAGAACTTGCTAACCTGGTCTGATAAAGTCAGAAAGGCCGAAATCAATGATCTTCATGGTGGCATCATCCTCTCTAGTTGTAAACAGAAAATTCTGCAATTGAGGGAAAAAAGTGGAAATTAAAGTTCTACTATTAATGGTTTTGAATAATTGAACTAACAGCATGCAACGGTCCAACAAGAAACATATTGTTCTAAATAGGCAGGTCGATTGAAGCACAAAACATTTAAAGCAGAAATTTAATAGCAAACCTCAGGCTTTAAATCACGGTGCACCACACCCTGAAGATGACAAAATGAAACCACACTTAATATCTGAAGGACAATAGCTTTTGCATCTTCCTCCGGATATCTGCCACCCCTGTGACATTAATAGATAGCGGGAAATGCAACAAAAACATAACTTTAGTTTCGAGAACAAAAATCAAATTTTCATGAGTGATTGATAAGAAATACTTCTTTTGGACCTGGATAAAATTCTGTCTAGCAGCTCCCCTCCTTCACACAATCTGATTTTGGAAAATATAACACTAATAAATACAAACAGAAAAAAGGACAAATTTATAATCTAAAAAAATTATACTATCACCAGCTCAAACACGACGAGTTTGAGGCCTAGGATACTCGAAAACAATTTGAATATTCAATATTTAATAGGCCTAATGATCAAAATATCCTAACCTTTACAAGTTGTATCAATTATATCCTAACCTTTGGAATTTATCAATTATATCCTAACCTTTTCATTTTAGTATCAATTTTATCCTCAAGTAATTTTGGGCACTTTTTCTTTAAAATCAACATAATCTTCTAACTTTTCTTTTCATGATCATCCACATTGATCAATTTAACATCGAAATCTTTTAAGCCGCGTGCTTAAATTAGTGTATGAGAACTCACGAAAAAATTATTTATAAATCAATGATACGTTAATACCTTAATTACATTTTACTGATTCCTAAACCACCAATAGTAAGTTGAAAATCATGCATATATACATATGAAAATGAGATATAAAACTTATTATAAGGTGCCCAAAGTTGTTTAATTTTTAACAAAAGAATTATGTCCTTAGATTATATGCATATAATTGAGTAGCACAAGTACATGCACAACTATGTGTATATATTATATACATGATTTTAAAAAAAAATATTAAGCTCTAATGCATATGTATGAATAAATCTTTAAATGCTAAGATAAGAAAATTAAAGAGAATGATGTGTTGTCACATAATATGAAAGAAAAAATGAGCCTAAATTAGTTGAGGATAGAATTGATAACTTGATATTAAATTCCAAATGTTAGGATATAATTGATACAACTTGTAAATGTTGAGATCTTTTTTATCATTAGGCCTATTTAATAAAACACAAGTATACAACCTTAATTTCTAAGGGTTAGAAAGTTTGAAACAACATAGTAATGATCGATACACCACTACAAGTTTAATAGACACAGAGTAAATCTGTTATGTCTATTAGTCGTAGAACAGAGCAAGAGAAGCATTCGTATAAGACAAAGATCCTTTATCCCAGAGATCATTGTGGTCTACAATTCCAACTTTTATTAGTGAAGAAAATAGCAGTAAGTTTTTTATAACAAAGTAACATACTCCATGATAATGTAGACGTTACTTGCATCCTCACATGCATCATAGAATCGGACCAAATTATTGTGCCCAGATAGTGCCTTCAAGATTTTGACTTCTCTTCGAACATCTTCGATAGATATTGCTGTTGTCATCTGCTAATATCAAGCAGCTAGTGTTAAAAAAATTTGGATATTTTTAACAATGAATGTTTCATAATTTATATATATTAAAGCCTCCAGAAATAAAACAAATTAACAGAAAATAAGCAGACCATGTAACTAATTTACATATAGCAAGGAATTGAAACAACAACGAATTGAAACAACATCTTGCATATCTCAACGCAGTGATAAAATCATCATAAACAACATAGCCTCAGTTCCAAATTAATTTGGGTCGGCTACACGGATCAAAATCTTCCATATGCTCGATTTAGTGCATAAAATCATCATAATCATGACATATAGTATGCAAATGCTACGGCAATCCTTAATGGGATAGCGATTGTAAGGTTGCTATCCTATCTTTTTGTTTCCCTTTGGTTGCGAATATTCATCTCACAAGTCATTGCTATTATATTTCCATTCTTCCATTCAGCAAAATCCATTATGACCTCCAAAACCTTCCTGCCCACCCACCACACACGCACACACCAGAAAAAATAAAAAATAAAAAATAAAAAATAAAAAATAAAAAATAAAAAAAGATACCAAGGTATTGTGAAAAGCATGCAATAAAATGGCATAATAGAGGTCAAGTAAGGATGGTTATTAAACAAGATACAAGGTCTTCTGGTTCAAAGTAAAATTAGTCAATAAACACAATCTTGTGCAGATTTGGCTGGAGATGAATGAAAAGATTCTAAAATATTGTTATAAGAATCTTCATTTAGAATGGACTCTTGCCACAATCACCCTTCATTGCAGATGTCTATGGATGAACAGATAAAAAGGTATTAGTTTATGCCATTCTCAGAAGTTGGATTACCCACTCAACTGTATTTGTTTTTGTTCTAGTGTTAGTGGGTTGTCAATCCACTGGTTCTTTTTAAAGGAATCGACACTTGTATTAGGAAAAAAGGTTATACGGATGCAAGAAAACGCAGCTGAAGTGCTGCGCGAAAAGAGTATAAATGAAAATGAGCAACTACACGTGTAAAATACTAAAACCCATCTTCGTAAAAGAGACTTCTCATCCTACTAACGGAAAAAGATTCTCATTCCGATCATCATACAAAAAAACCGAAGAATTTTTTGTTGGCCCTTAACCATAAGATGATTTTATGCTTCCCACAATCCAAAATATCCTCCATGCCCATGCATTAGTTTTGAAATTTCTAGTGTTTCGCTCAAGCCATAAGTGCCAACAGTGTTATTAAAGGCGCAAGGCGCACTTCAGACGACATTTGCCTAGAATGCTTGAGCGCAAGGCGAGGCGCACGCCTCAGTGAAGCTAATCGTATAAGCATATGTCCTTCCAAATTATTATATTTCTATTTTTTTCACTTATTTTCTTTTTTTTTTTTTGGTATACTACTCATTTTCTTTTCTTTGTAATGGTACAACTAGGTATACAATACAATATTTACCACAATTGCATCTCGATTAAAAAAAAGTCTCCCACTTTTTCTTTCCAACATTGTAGGGCAACTTCTCCAAATTTACACTTTTCCATTTCATATTCTGTCATTTTCATTTCAGTTTTATGTTCTACTTCATTTCCTTATTATTTTCACTTTCTATTTTGGTATATGAAGGTGCAGAAATACTGTTTCTTACCAAAATTTTAGAGCGGATTGAAAAATATGACTAAAAAGTGAGAAAATTCATTTTCTTTTCTTCAATTCAAAAAGATACAACCCAAAAATATGCACTTTATTTTGGTATAAAAACTATGCACTTTTCGCTAAGGCGCACAAGGGGTTCGCCTTGAAACTGCTTCAAGACGCACTAAGGCACGCGCCTCATTGAAGCGCCTGAGTCTAGGTGACATTGAGGCACAGATCCTGCGCCTCGCCTCAAGGCGTGTCTACGGCGCATGCCTGAGTGCACATCAATAACACTATGCCTAAGTGTGATGCATTCCAAGATACTCTGAAAATTCAGAGTCCATGCACATGCATTTGTTTTGAAATTTCTAGTGTTTAGCTCAGCCTCAAGCCATAAGTGCATGCAACGCCTAGATCCGATGCATTCCAAGAGACTGAAAAGTCATGATGATTACCGAAATCACAACTTGAGCTGAATTTCAAAACAGCAACAATTGAAGCAATAAACACCATTTCAAGTTTTCAACACCGATGATTACCGAAATCTCGTAAGAAATCAGCTTTTATGATACCCTAATTTCGTCACTGCAACTCAATTGCCCAATCCAAACACGCAGTTTCCCACCAAAATCACAACTTGAGCTGAATTTCAAAACAACAATAATTGAAGAAATAAGCACCATTCAAAGTTTTCAACACTGATGACTACCGGAATCTCGCAAAATCAGCTTCTACGAGACGCTAATTTTGTCCCTATAATTCAATTCCCCAATCCAAACACACAATTTCCCACCAAAATCACAACTTGAGGTGAATTTCAAGACAAACGCCATTTCAAGTTTTCAACACTGATAACAACCGGAATCTCGCAAAATCATCTTCTACGAGACCCTAATTTTGTCCCTATAATTCAATTCCCCAATCCAAACACACAATTTCCCACCAAAATCACAACTTGAGGTGAATTTCAAGACAAACGCCATTTCAAGTTTTCAACACTGATGATTACCGGAATCTCGCAAAATCAGCTTCTACGAGACCCTAATTTTGTCCCTATAATTCAATTCCCCAATCCAAACACACAATTTCCCACCAAAATCACAACTTGAGCTGAATTTCAAGACAAACGCCATTTCAAGTTTTCAACACTGATGATTACCGGAATCTCGCAAAATCAGCTTCTACGAGACCCTAATTTTGTCCCTATAATTCAATTCCCCAATCCAAACACACAATTTCCCACCAAAATCACAACTTGAGGTGAATTTCAAGACAAACGCCATTTCAAGTTTTCAACACTGATGATTACCGGAATCTCGCAAAATCAGCTTCTACGAGACCCTAATTTTGTCCCTATAATTCAATTCCCCAATCCAAACACACAATTTCCCACCAAAATCACAACTTGAGCTGAATTTCAAGACAAACGCCATTTCAAGTTTTCAACACCGATGACTACCGAAATCTCGCAAAATCGGCTTCTACGATACCCTAATTTCTTCGCTATATACAACTGAATTTCCCACCAAAATCACAACTTGAGCTGAAACTCCTCAGACCAATCCATCAATTTCAAAGTGAATATCGATTGCTAATCCTCTACATGGCCTAATCAAAACAATCCAAAAAAAAAAAACATACCACCGCACCTTAGCTTTGGAGATGATCTTGACAGCGACTTGTTGACCTTTGATCTCCCCTTCTTGACTCTGGCCGAACAAGTATGACCAAAATGCCCTCGCCCAACCTCCCTCCCCAACTCATACTTCGCCCCAAAATTCTTCCCGTACCCAAAGCTCTTGTCCAGCGGCTGCTCCACCTGAGCTCCTCCGTCCTCCGGTATCGGCCCCTCCTTCGGCTTCGCCGGCCCCTGCCGCTTCGCCAACGCCGCCTTTATATGCTTAGCAGGCGACGGCGGCGGAAACGGCCGACGAAAGAATCTCAACGGAGTCGACTTCGCCGACGACCTCGCCGGCGACGGCGACACGCCACCTGGAAGCGGACTCGTCCCCGCCCCGCTCCCGCCCCGTAGGGATACGGACTCGGCCAGGTGCTCGGCGACGACGAACCTCGCGCCGGCGTGTTCTTCGCCGCCGGAACGGCGCCGTTCGCCGCCGCGGAAGAAGTCGCCGCCGGAGTCCGCGACGGCGTCTGGCCTCTCCGATCTGGTCCGCCTACTACTCCGACCGCCGCCGCATGGTTCCCGGCGGCGGCGGCGGCGGCGGTGTCTTCCCCGACGGCGACGTGCTTGCCGTAGCACTGCCCCATCGACGCGGATCGCGGAGTCAAAGGCTACGCATCGGACGGCTGAGATCTGGTCCTGTCCGGATCTGTGAATCTCAGCCGCTGATACAGCTCTACTTAGAGAGAGAAACTGAGGAGGGTTTTAGTGAGAGAAAGTCTAGAGAGAGAGAGAGAGATCTGCTACGGCGAGAAAACGTTAAACTGAGAGAATGAAATTAGTCAGAGAGAGAGAGAGAGAGGGACAAGGAGCCGAAAAGAGAGGGGGGAGTGATTCGGTGGGAACGCGGGGGCGACTGGGGAGCCTGTGAAGATGAGCTAAAACGTTATCTGGTGGAGCGGGATTAATGAAAGTTTGGTACCTAACGGAGTGGTTGAGCGCCACGTGGAGGTTTGAATGGAGAGAGGTTCGTGGGTTTGGGTGTGTAATTATATGGGCCTCTCCATGATAGGTGACATGAAAAATGACTGTTTTTATTTTTTATAATTATTTTAAATTTCAATAAATTTAGATGGAATATTGAGGCTTTTTTGGTAATCACAAAATTAATTTGATCAATTGTGATAAGCTAGTTTATTTGTTAAGCTGTGTTTGGTTTGTAGCTTATTTTAAAAATAATTTAGATGATGAGATCCCAATTGAAACGCTATTCTTACTTCTTAGTAGTGTTTGAACCGAAAATCCGTCGTTTGGATTTTTTCTTCTCATTATATCTTATTTTTACGGTATTAATAAATTAATGCCCTTGCAAATTAGTAAAAACAAAATATGCTGCGAATACTAATACCTGCGATTATAGCCAGATAGAGTTGGCAAAGGAGAAATCAGCATTTCAAACTCTTATAGGATAGACCAGCAGTTATATAATATGTTATTAAGATTTATTGATTTTAAAATTAACATATAGCTTAATATTGTTAATAAAAAATAGTGATTAATAATTAACTAAATATTATAAAACAAAGAATTTCCCTAAAATTAAAAATCATTACACATTAATTTCTTAATTATAGATAATCTTGTTAGATATTTATTACATATTAAATAAGTTTTAACAACGTCGAGTATAAAAAATATTTTTAGATGTTATAAAAATATTTTTTAATGTAGTGTTCGAGTGGTGGACTATCCTACATATTTTTATTTTTTTTTACTAATCTACTATTTTTTTAAGTTATAGAGATACTTCTATAAAAATGAAGAATATTCGCAATAATATTGCTTATCAATTATGGATGATGCGTTAGGTATATGTATAGTTATTCAAGTCGTTTATTGTATTTTATTTACATGTGTTTATTTTTACTTAATTTATAAATTAATATAGAGCTATTTTCATGTAAGCATTTATGGACACACATAGTTTAGTTTTCTAAATAATATAAATTATTTTATGGTATTAATTTATATTTTGTAAATAAAATACATTAATTATATGATTATATAATTAATATACTTAATTATGTCCTTTATTATCATTTTGCATTTATCAGCTAATCAATCAACTATCATTCCAAACAGTTTTTACTTGATCAGCTAGATTATCAGCTTTTCGCTACTAGCTAGTAGATTATCAGCTATAAGCTAGTTTATCAGCTATTAGCTAGATTATCAGCTAGCCTTGCCAAATAGAGCCTGACTCATGAGTCCGAACTTTTATAAAGAGATTTTAAATTTTTTTATAAATATTTAAGAGATATCAAAAAAAAACTTACAAGTGATTATGTTTGGTTAATTAATTGTTTGGAAATAACTTTAAAATAAAAATAATTATTTTATAATTTATAAATTTATTTACAGACTTTATTGTTTCAATTTCAAATTAATTGGGTGGATTACATTTATCAAAGTCTTTCATCTATTTAATTCAGTACTTTTGATGGCCTATTTTAAAAAAAATTATAATCAATGTATGATGAGTTATGCTAGGTCTCATTAATTAATCGAAAATTAAGACATTCTTATTGTTGTTATACTATTAAGTATTTAATCATCGTTAGATTTCTTCAAATTTGTCTTGTGTTAGTTTTTTTTAATAAAATAAAAAAACAAAAACTTACTACCCTTCAAGTTTTTCGAGCTCATATACTATTCTTTAAATATGCATATATGAAAATTTAAACTCAAATCTATTATGGGCGATCACATATTAAATTATTGATTTTACTTAATTGATTACATATAAGTTATTCTGAATACGATTAAATACTTCAAATTACTGCAACTTAACTAAAATACTGAGTAAAAAAATTTAAGATATTGAACTTTTGCATATTATTATATGCAACATATTCTTGAATATATCCAAACTACTCCAACTGCTTAAAAGTATATTAAAGAAATTGGTTGTCTAGATCAAAACTCTATATTTTGTGTTCTCTTGTGAAAATGACTCGTCTTTTGGAAAGAAAAATATACTAATTTAACTACCATTAATGGACCCATGTGATGAAGCTGATGAAGAGTTGGGACTAAATTTTGGCATTTATATAGATGGTCGGAGTGCACGTGGCATGTGCACCGAGACAGTTGAGGCGGAGTCGATGCTCTTTAACTTACAAAAGGGAGTACTTGATAACATTCGAGAGCTGACTTGCAAGGCAATTGGGCTTGGTTTTACATCCCAATTAGGGTCCAATAAGACTTTGCTGACGTGTGCTGAGAACAGTAGAGGTACAGCGAAGGAACGTGTGCTCACAAAACAGAGGATCTGGAAGGCTACAAAAGTGTATACCCAGTCTCGGTCGTTGTATTTCGTCTTGTGCGAATGCTTCAACAGAGGATGCATCATCGGTCCATGACGTCATCATTGCGTCACTCTGATTTGTTGCTGACGCAGTACTTTAATCGAAGCAGTTTCTGACGCATATTGTGTATGTAAGATTCCTTCTAAAAGTCATCGAGGGTTTACTTTTCTATCATTGAGTTCCTATTCGTGATTATTGGATGTTATGCCCCTATTCGTGCTCTTATTGATTTCCGTGACACATTTGGGGTGGGGATCGAGACTTTTGCTATTCGTGTTGTACTTATGGCACACTAGGCTGTACGCGGGTAACCAGGTGAAAGGAAGTGGGTGTTTCAACTGAAAGGATCTGTGCGCTCCAAATCAGTAGGTTTCGGGGCTGCTTGAATTTTGTCGGCGGGCCGTACCAGGTGAAAGGAAGTGGGGCACTCAACCGAAAGGATCCTGGGGGTTTGTCGTACAGTTTAGTGTGACCGGGAGGAGTACACGGTCTGTTTCTCATGTTATTTATTCATGTGATGATCTTAGCACGGTTGCATGTTTAGTTCGCATGATTAATTGACATGTTTATTGATATCGTCTATATTTCTCATAAATGCTCGGTGTACTTTGTTGGAATCTTATTAACACGCGTATCGAGGAGACGTGTTGTGGAAATGGCGTCGATGACGCGTGCGACCCAAATTCAAGGATCGAGGATGACTTCCCATAATTTAGTCCAAGGATGACTTCCCATAATTGTCCAAAGTGGTCAATTCTCAATCTGTTTGTGTCGAGTCCTAGAGGGGATGCAAACAAAAATATGGATGAGGATGGGCATGTGAAGAATAAGTGGGTCGTGGTTTCCTCCTGTTTCCCAGACGATTGAGCATGCTAGATTTTGGGAGAATTTTTTCCTAAATAGTTTCCTTCTAGTTTGAAGAGCCTCGAGGCATGCTCTCTAGCATAAAATTTAGAATTTCTTTTGTACTTTTATTTGCCATATGGACTTTCAGTAGGCATCGCTTTCCTTCTGCAGGGTTATTGATGAGCTCGTTTCACTCCTTTGATACCCTTAATAGCTCTCTGTTGGGCTAGTCGAACAACTAGTTTGTAAGCTAATTTCACCAGAATAGGCCCAATTTTTCGTATATCTACACCTTCATGTTTGTGCACTTTGTGGAACTTATATGTATTCCCAGGATCAACTTGGTTTCCTCCGTAGTGAAGTATTTTTGGATCATTTGTGTGTTCCACCATATTTGATTCCATCAAAAAGGTCACTGACATAATGAAGATAAGATTTCTTTAGAGACAAGACTTGATTTGTATCGGTGCTTGAACCCATGCATCCTCCCAGATTCTAGTTGTGCGGTCATTTCCAATCTTTAGTCGTATACCAGCTTTAAGGATATATCGTCCCGCAAGTAGGCTACACCAACAGTACGAAGGTCTTGAACCCAGGGTGCTTCCAAAAGGACAAGTTTAGAAAGTATTTTGCCTTAAGAAAGCGGAAATCAGGGAGTGTTTATCTTCCAACAAATTCCACCCCTGTTTGGCAAGTGGTGCCAAATCGAATAGCTTAGATCCCTAAATCCTAATCCTCATTCCTCTTTAAGTCTGGCCATTTTATTCCACTTACCAAAAATGAGCCATTAGTTGCATAAAAGATTGGGAGATAGAGTTTGGAAGGTTGAAGACCATCATTTAGAAGGAAGGGATGGCTTGGCCAATGACTTTGATTATTGTTTCCTTCCCTACTGTTGATAGTAGTTTCTCTTTCCAAGAGAGCACTCTGGAATGTAGTTTATCTAGAGAGTTGGAACTTTCCTCGCTTTGGTTCCCCTTGGGTAAGTTTGACCCCTAAATATTTGTTAAACCCTTTTGCTATGGGGATTCCTAGTTGAAGCACAATCTCCTTCTAAAAGATTCTTGGTATCGATTTACTGAATGTAATGCTATTTTTTTGCCTATTTATTCCTCGTCCTTAGAGGTTTTTGTAGGATTCGAGGATATCCTTAATTTATGGTGGTGTTTGGGATGTTTGCTCGTCCAAATAGTACTGAGTCATCTGCAAACAAGAGTTGAGATGCAGTGGGAACAATAGCATTAAGTTTGAATCCTTTTAATGAGCCATTCCTTTTAGACTCCTTGATGATGTGGGTGAGAGCTTTCGTGCACAACACAAAAAGAGAGGGGAGAGGGGATGTCCTTGTCGAATTCCTCGTGAGGGTAATATAGTTGGGGATGGTTATCCATTAATAAGTACCCTATACGAGACTAAAGAGATGCAAACGTAGATCCATTTATACAAAGTAATATTGAAACCTATTATGGCATTCATATATGCGATGAAATGCCATTCTAACTTATCAAAGGCTTTAGCGACATCTAATTTGATTGCCATATCCATTGATCTTCTACCCTTATTGTTTATAGTGTGCAGAATCTCGTTTGCCAATATAATATTATCAGTAATCCGTCTGCCTGCAACAAAAGGCGTTTTGATGTGGAGAGATGAACTTACGTAGAAGCCTCTTAAATTATTCAAATCTTTGTATAATAAATAATACAAGCATCAAACAAAAATAGATTTGAACATGCGTATCACGACAAGTGGGTCCCAAATATGACCCTGAAATGACACGTGACACGAGTTAGATTTTAATGTCCTTACACCAGCAGTTGCCTTTGCATTAACTACGAAGGAAAACAACCACTCTACTAGTGGAACTCCGAGTTAGTGATCGAAAGGTTGTTGAAACAAATGTGACTGGAGACCGCGCGAACAATTCATACTTAGGCCTATTAAATTAGAAAAAATTATAGACGTACAACAAAAATTAGTTTAAATGAGTAAAATAAGTGAATATTTTTTTTATTCCATAACTAAGGTAAAACACGTTTTGAAAATGCGCTATTAGTGTGCAATGTTGAATATACAAGAATGACGCATTTTAAGAATGCGTCATTCATGTAATTCTGAACATCTCACGTTGCGTCTACGTGGATTGTTCAATAACATGAATGACGTATATTGTCAAAATGCATCATTCATGAATTTTGAACATCCCACGTCGCGTCCACATGGTTTGTTCCATAACATGAATGACGCATTCGTCCGAATGCGCCATTTGTGTTATGTGCACTGGTTTGTGACATTTGCATAGTTTACATCGATTTGTTTGCCCAACTTGAAATACGTGTGTGACCTTTGCACGATTTGCATTGATTGGGCGAGGTTGTATGAATTGTTCACCTCGAGATACGTGCGTGATGTTTGCATCGATTGCACGAGGTTGCATGAATTGCACACCTTGAAATACGTGCGCGACGTTTGTATGAATTACACGAGAGTTTGCATGGTTCGGCCACCTCGACATACGAGCGTAGTGTTTGCATGACTTCTCGACCTCGAGATATATGCGTGAAATTTGCGTTTGCATGAATTGTCCACGTCGAGATATGTGCATGTCATTTACACAAGTTGTTCACCTCGAGATACGCGTGTGACGCGAGTTGTCCACCTCGAGATAAGTACGTGACGCGGCTTGTCCATCTCGATACGCACATGTCGTTTGCATGGGTTCTCCACCTCGAGTTTAACAAATAACTTCTTTTGAGAATGAGTAATTAAAACAGTTTTGTATTTTGTATAGGTGACTCCTTTTGAAAATAAGACATTCATTCCACCTCATCAAACACACTACGCCATACATCGACATCATCATCAATAGCTCATTTTCAAAAGGAGACATACCTTACTTTTGTAATTTTGAAGTAACCCCCTATTTGATGAATAAAAAAGTAAACCCACCTCATTTTTTGAAAAACACTATTAAATTATGCATGGTCACTTTCAAATTAAAAGATTAGACTTTAATAAGCAATACTATATTTTTCTAATATATATTTTGGTCCATTTCAAGAATAGTGAGCAGTGACATCAACCATGGAATAGTGTCTGTTCGTCAATGTTCTTGCTTGCCATATCAATGCTTGCATGAGCATCACATGAGAACGGACAGTATGGATCGTGAATACATTTCATTGACCAGACCAGATGCACATTGAAATTAAATAATAACTAATGGTGCTCCTTGAATAATAAATGTCTTGGACTTCAAATGACAACAACAAACATTAATTAGATGTTAATTGCAACTACTTAATTTTCCAGGCCAATTACAGCCATGCATGGAGTTTTTCTTTTGATGTATCGAACGGCCCTTAGATGCTTTTGTTCAATTTATTAGAGTTCTATCGTATTTCATCACGAGAAATGATTAAAAAATGACTCTTGTGGCTTAATTTCGTGCAGTACTATCAAACTACCGAATTAGTAAGGATGTCACACAACTTTTTCAATGTGTTGTATGAATAAAATGAAATAAAATAAGGGCAAAATTTTAATATTTCTTGACAAATAAAAAGACATAAAATCGCATAGAACTATAAAAATAGATTTGTACGAGTTGGATACAGTGACGATCATAAAAAATTAAAAACCCTAAGCCCGAATTAATAAATTTAGAAAGGTTTTTTTTTAGTGTACATTCATAATCATTTTTAACCATTTAATAGAGTCCAAAACTCTGTGACAGCAATAGCATACCTTGGCCATATAGTTTGTGCACCTAATTAATTAGACAATTTTTAAGAATGTGAATCTATGACCTTCATGAATAGTCTCAACATATATAAATATGCTGAGGACACTCGGATCACATTTAAAATATTATGTTTCATCTTTGACAACTAGAGTAGTCCTTTTCCTACTGGGGGGGTTGGGGAAATGGCCCTTTTAATTTTTTTTGAAATGCCATGGTGCTTTAATCATCCTCACAAGAACTACATGTACAACTAACCACAATTAAAAAAAAAAAAACTAAAAAAATAACAATAAAAAAAGCAGATCGAGCTAGCTAATCGACTACTTTTATATCCATCAAAAAAGCAATTGGGGCTACCTATCGACATGAAAGTTGAAAACTCCCTTACGAAAATCACCAACCCGACTTTGTTTAGCAAGTTTGAAATGGCTTGAACATTGTAAACTCGCGTGGGGCTATTCAAAGGTTAATTTGCTTAATCTATTGTTGAAACTTTATATTGAAGTATATAAATGATGATCTCATATTAATTAGGCAAAACCAATCTTTTGGTCCCTGAACTTTGAAGGTTTTACACTTTTGGTCCCTCAACTTTGAAAACAACACATTTGGTCCCTCAACTTTTCATATAGTGTAAATTAAGTCATTTTGTTAGTCCAGTCATTGTTTTTGATTACGTGGCGAAAGTCTATCGCCACATGGCACCACGTGGCGATCCTTGACATCAAGAATTGGTTCAATGAACCAATGGGTTCAATGAACCAACTGGTTCATGTGAAAACCCATTCTCTCCTCTTTCTTTCTCTCCTCTTCCTCTCTTTCTCTTGCTCTCTGTGCGTGCGTTCTTGCTCTCTGTGCCTCTGTGCGTGCGTTCTCTCCTCCTCGCCGTGCCCGCTCTCCCTCGCGCCTCGCTCACGGCATCACTCGCCGTCGCGCTCGCGCTCATGCCTCTGCCTCGCCTCGCGTTTTACAACGACGGCCGCGCGACCGACCGCCTCGCGACCGCCGCGCGCGACCGGCGAACTCGCGTTTTCGCGACGGCGCCCTCTCGCGCGCGGACCGGCGACCGCACCAAAACATCAACATCGTCTTGAAGCCAAAACAGAGGCACGAGAGCAAGAGAAAATTTACACTCGTAAAAAGTTGAGGGATATCTTTTTTTTAAAATCTCGCACATAAAAATTGAAGTATACGGAGAATTTAATATCTATTTTTTTTAAAAAAAATTGCTTAATTTAAAGTAAAAAAATTGGCCAAGTTTGAACAAGACCTTGGAGACCAATCTGAGTTTTAGAAGTGCCAGTCCATAGATATCTTTTGAAAATTAAATTTTCTAGAAGAAACCCAACAAAGGGTCCAGTGTATTAATTTGTAGTGGCCCTATCGTCAACTGCAAGCAACACATGTACAAACAGTACAATGAACGAACCTTTTTCATCAAAGAAGATGAGCATGTGCAGTAGTGCTCTCTTACAAACTTTACACCGTCTTTTCCAAGTGTCGATGGAACTATGTATGCTTATGAGAGTTACAACTGCAGGTGACATAATTTTTAATTAAGCCAACTAAAACCTCCATTTAGGTCACGTAATATTTTAAAAAATAGGTCTCGAAAAATTAGAATTGATTTACAACTAACGACTTAATAACTACGTACATTGTTGTCGTAGTTGGTTATTTTATTTTTTAATAAAATTGAAACCAACTTGCATTGGGTGAAACTTGAACTCGACCTCATACACAAATGACCTCATATTAAATTAGTGAGTTACTTTTAAATTAAGCTCGACGTCTTTTATTATATATATAGATATGATTATTCGTTTAGTGGATTACATCATGGACTTCGCATCATCCATCTACCTACACCAACACAATGCGAGACAACAATGCTCACGTGAGTAACTTGCAAGAATATTTAGTATAAAATTGATTGGTTTGGAAAGCACCATAATTTTGCAGGGTTGAGAAGACGAGCTATGATACGAAGGGCATTTCCGACTTTTCCTACAAAAAGTGCTTTGAACCTGGCCTTCCAACAGTATTCGCCGTTATAAAGTGCTACTCCACGTTGACGAACATCAGCCAAACCACGTGATATGACGAAACTACCCTCCACACAACGGCGGTCCTTCCTGTTTTCTTCCAGTTCAATATAAGGCCCCTTCAATTTCACCCAACTTTTCCCCAATTTCAAAACCCTAATTTTCTCTCCACTCGATCGATTGAACGTCGAAAAATCGAAACTTCCCAGCTGAAATTCGATCGATCGAGAGCCCGATTCGAAGAATTGGAGTCGAAATTTCTGGAAGATTGCGGAGATGTTGATTCTCGTGAAGTTCACGGGGTTACGATCGTGATCTTCACTGGGAATTGGTGATTCAGTACTCTCTCTTTGATCGATTTCTAGGGTTTCGCGGAATCTGTTGTTTCAGTTTTTTAATTTTTGTTTACTAGGGTTTATGGTTTGATTACTGGGTTTACGATCTCAAGAGTGAATGCTTGCTTGCTGTGTTGGAAGTAGTTCTTGAAAATTGAGGTTTTCGGTAGGTTTTGATTGTCGAGAAGATGCGAAGAGTTTGAAATTTGGTCTGTAGTAGAGCCAGATTAGTTGTTTGTGGGGAGATTGTTGAGTTGTTCTTAACTTAGAGAGTTGCTTAATTGAGGAATTTTGGTTGAGTTTTAGTCTCACTGAACTGTTCTGGCTGTGTATTGATTGCGATCGTCGATGTTTTGATCGGCTATGAAATGGTTTGAATGATTTGGTGATGAGTGTGGAAAGGAAATGTTGGGAAATCTGCTCATTTTGTGTTTGTGCTATTGAACTAGCCAAAGATATAACAAAATGTGCCAACTTTGCTGCAATGACAGGGAGTTTTTTGATTAATAATTGTGCGAAAAGAAGTTGAAGTTGGTTGGGCAACGGTTTCGTGCAAACGTATTAATGCTTTGGACAGCTACCACTTTAAGGTTGCCTTTAGGTTATTTCGCAACCTTAGCTAGGGGTTAGATACTAGGTAGAGAGATGCACTGAGTTCATAAGGCTAAGCATTGTGAAATATGGTATGATGGGTTTGGAAACCTTACCTGAACTCATAAGTGCTTATTTTTAGATTCAGAACTTTGGACCTATTTTTTCTAATTTGCAAAAAAAGTTTAATTGGTCTTGTTTTCTCTTGGACCCCCATGCAAATCTATCTACGAAATGGATAAAATTTTCTTAAGTTACTATAGATCAAATTATGGTGGGCTCTACTACTCTTACCATTGAGGGTACTAGACTACTAGACTATTGATCTCTTGGTTCTCTTCTAAAGTTATTTCCTTGGTCTAGGTAGACATAAATCAAGAAATGTCTGTTCAACTCTTGATTGATACCTTTCTTGGTGTCGCAATTTGCTATCTGTTGATGCATGACTTGTGAAAGGTTTCTTTTGATCCTTCTGTCCAGCTGCTGCAGGGAGGGTATTTCTCACTCTCCTACAAAAACTGGCATTTTTTATGTTATTAATAGAGTACCAATTCGATCAAAGTTTCTAATTGTAGTTCGAAATTTCTAGATTCCCATTGTGCATTTGTTGAGTTGTAGTCTGAGTAGACATTTGGCAGTGCTAAGATGGTCCAATAAATTCTCTGAAAGTGTACAAGCTCTAGCTACAAATTCTGATGATATCTCTAGTCTCTTCAAATTCAGAAAATGACATGGCACTATAGGATAGGTTAGGTCATCCTAGAGTTCCTTGCTTGAACCATTGTTTCTATCCTTGGAAATGTGAATTATTTTACCATATCTACTTGATCATTCCTGTGAATATTTTGTGGCGATCATGCAAATACACATCAATCCATTAGCACCATTTTCTTTTGGGCTTATTATAGAACTTTAAGATATTATGTTGTTGTCAGAAAATGTAGAGAATATAACCCAATGACAGTCTGGAAGAATTTGGTTGGCATAACTACTTTAGGATTTGTAGATAGTTTTGATATTTTTCCTTGAACCTTGTTTTAAAAGATGGAAAACTTTAAAAGAGAAATCGTTTGACCATTTCACTTGCTGTATTTTTGGTGCTGAATCCAAAAGATTGTTTGGATGTACCAGAGATAAATCATGGAGTTTCCGGCTTTTGGTAGATTGGAAAATAGAAAGCTTCTTTTGAAATCCTACACAGAACAAGGCCTAATTTACAGCCCTTCATTATCTGTCATATCATTTGTGAATACTTACTGTGTTGCCCAGAAGCCTAGTTATTACTCTTTTTCTTATTTGGTTTTTTCACCTTCAATTCTGGCATGTTTTGTCCTTTCTCCAGTCCTTGTAGCCATGCTTATGATAACTTGGTTAAGATTTTTGTGTAAATCTTGAATCATAGATTTTCTTTTTGGTCCACTTTTCAACGTCTTTGAGCTTCTTCTTTTTTGAGAGATTCTTCGTGCTTCTTAGCTTCATGAAATTAGCTGTTACATGTGCAGTTTCAAAATTTCAAAATGTAATAACGTTCATTTCATAGCAAGTCCTATTTTAATTTGATGTGCTTTCGGTGCAGTTTAATCTTCTAGAAGTAAGTTTCTCACTTGCAATGTTTCTTCTGCTGCAGGCATGTGGAAAAGGAAGAATTGACATCTTATTTCCATTTCAAGATGGACTATTGCAACTGCATTGATCCCCATTTACCAGCTGATGACCTGTTAATGAAATATCAATACATATCAGATTTCTTCATTGCACTTGCCTATTTTTCCATCCCTCTTGAGTTAATCTACTTTGTAAAGAAATCTGCCGTTTTTCCTTATAGATGGGTGCTTGTACAATTTGGTGCTTTCATTGTTCTTTGTGGAGCAACGCATTTTATTAACTTATGGACTTTCAGCGTGCATTCGAGAAATGTGGAAGTTGTGATGACCACGGCAAAGGTTTTAACTGCTGTTGTGTCATGTGCAACAGCTCTTATGCTTGTGCATATTATTCCTGATTTGCTGAGTGTCAAAACCAGGGAGTTGTTCTTGAAAAATAAGGCAGCAGAACTTGATCGTGAGATGGGACTTATTAGAACTCAAGAAGAAACTGGGCGCCATGTTAGAATGCTCACACATGAGATTAGAAGCACTCTTGACAGGCATACCATATTAAATACAACTCTTGTTGAACTTGGTAGAACGTTGGCACTTGAGGAATGTTCTCTATGGATGCCAATGCGCAATGGTTTGGAACTTCAGCTCTCCTATAGTCTTCATTATCAGAACTCAGTTGGGACCACCGTACCTATTCATCTTCCTGTAATCAATCAAGTCTTCTCTAGCAACCGTGCTATTAAAGTATCACCAAACAGTCCGGTAGTAAGGGTTAGACCTCTTGCCGGGAGATACATACCTGGGGAGGTTGTTGCTGTGCGTGTACCACTTTTACATCTTTCAAACTTCCAGAATAATGATTGGCAAGATCTGTCAACAAAGTATGCATTGATGACTTTGATGCTTCCATCAGATAGCGCCAGGCAATGGCGTGCCCATGAGTTGGAGCTTGTTGAAGTGGTTGCTGATCAGGTATGATGAACACTTCATATCAGTTATCTATATATATATATATAATTTCTTAATGGGTGAACGTTGAAATTTGTCAAACCACGGACGTCTGGAAATTCAAAATGTTCTAACGATCCATAGAATTAATGGATCTTGTGGCCGCAAAAATGAGTTAATTTTTCATATGAATATTTTTCTATTGACAGTAGTTTTGATTGTAGCTGTAGCAGTATCTCTTAAGTTCCATGTTAAAGTGAACCTTGTATGGAGTCTCCGTGGGCGTTACACAAGTGAAGTGTTACTCAAATGAGTTTAGCAGTTTGTATTATTTTATGACTGATGTTTGTGATATTTTCAACATGGTATTTGCCTTAAAATATTGGGACATAACTAAGACTTTTTATGAGGTTCTTAGTATCTCTGAACATTTCTTCAGAGGCATAAGAAAGAGTTCTAAACTCGACACCAATATTCGATATATTAGTCAACTGTTCCACATTCATTTTTGAAATTCTATTTTGGAGCAGGTTGCTGTTGCCCTTTCACATGCTACCATTTTAGAGGAGTCTATGAGGGCAAGGGATTTACTTATGGAACAAAATGTTGCACTGGATGCAGCAAGGAGAGAAGCAGAAACTGCTATTCGTGCTCGCAATGATTTCCTAGCTGTTATGAATCATGAGATGCGAACCCCGATGCATGCAATTATTGCACTGTCCTCCTTAATGCAGGAAACTGAATTGACTGCTGAACAGCGCCTGATGGTCGAAACAGTTCTTAGGAGTAGTAACCTCTTGGCCACACTGATCAATGATGTTTTAGACCTTTCAAAGCTTGAAGATGGAAGCCTTGAACTTGATCTTGAAACTTTCAACCTTCATGCAGTGTTTAGAGAGGTAGGTGTTTAGAAAGAATTAGCAAGGATTCATGAACTAAATTTTATGATGGTCTTTGGTTCCAAAATCCAAGTGCTGAAGCTTCCAGATGTTACTTCCTGTTATGCCTTGTTATTTTGCCTGACAGGTTGTTAACTTGATCAAGCCTGTTGCATCTGTCAAAAAGTTGGCTGTGTCACTAAGTTTGACCCCAGATCTTCCTACTTATGCTGTTGGTGATGAAAAACGTCTTATGCAAATTATCTTAAATGTTGCTGGTAATGCTGTGAAGTTCTCGAAAGAGGGCAGCATCTCGATCATTGCTTCTCTTGCAAAGTTTGACTCCTTAAGAGAAGCTTCTACGCCAGACTTTATGCCAGTGCCAGGTGCTAACCACTTTTATTTGCGAGTACAGGTAGGCTGGTTGTGATTTGACAATTTGGTTACTGTAAACGAGTGTTATTTGTGTAATGATGGTTTTCTTTTTATACATTTTCAGGTAAAGGACTCAGGATTAGGATTCAACCCACAGGATAAACCCAACTTATTTAACAAATTTGCACAAAATCATTCTCTTGGGGGTAGAAATTCTGGTGGGCAAGGCCTTGGGCTTGCAATCTGTAAGAGGTATGAAGTTCTACTAGTCCTTTTGATGTTCAAAGAAGTAACATTCTTTGTATATTTCTTTTGGCTGTGGCTTTTAAATCTGGTTAAGGTATTCAATTAAAAGTTTATTTGCTGAAAAAAATGTTTTCTTGTTTTCTCTTCAATACAAAAATAAAGGCCAATTATAAATGTAGTAAATTTAGTATTTCCTCTTCTGTACGAGTAGGTTTGTAAGTCTAATGGAGGGCCGTATATGGATTGAAAGTGAAGGCCTGGGAAAAGGATGTACTGCATTCTTCATTTTGAAACTTGGAATCGCAGATCGTGCAAATGAGGCTGCCCACTTCTTTTCACCTCAATTGCCAGCTAATAATGGAGTAGCAAATTTCGCTGGCCTCAAGGTTCTCATCATGGACGAAAATGGGTCTGTATAATCAGTTGCTTTATTATTTCAATTTCAGTAATTTTTAGTTGGATTTCTACTGATGATTTCCTCGCTTGAGCTTATCAATCTTGTTATTGGGTTTTTGCATTGGCATTTATCCTCTTTGGTTGTTCTTTGACGCTTGTTTGTTAAGTTGCTTGTGGGTGCAAAATTATCGGATGGCTATGAAAGCCCCACGACGCACATGGAGGGTTCTCCCTTGCCCACATGTAAATGCACCTTTGAAATCTAGCTGTTAAAAGACATGTATATATCAATTCAGAGGTAGTAAAAGTCCTAGGTGGCTTAAGGATGATGGGGTTGTTTAATACAAGCTTGGGCTTCCATCTCATTTTGTAAGGTGAATGAAAATATAGAGATTCTCGAGCTGATTAAGTAATTGGTGATTTTCTAGAATCATTCACAGAGAGAAACCGAAATTAATTTAAGTAGGGTTGCACAATTTATGAAGGCTAATCCTACGTTAGCCTTCAAGTAGGAACTTGTACTATACCGAGGAAATTGTCAAGAAGATAAAAAAGAAATGACAAGAACTGTTGGAAGAGTTATTCACTTGTGGGCCCCCAAATCTTATTTGCATCCAGCGTAGGCTAATTTCTAGTCATTGCAACTTTAAGTTTTGTGATTTGGATCCTACACCTTGCATTTAGTTCGTGGCTTCGAATTCATTACACTGGCATCATACAATTCTCAAGATTGTACTTTATTATTAGAAAGATACAATGCTTTGTAGGATAAGCCCTTGATTCAACTGTTGTCATCTAAGTCAAATATCTAAAATTGCTTGAAAAGTAGTAAATTTGCCAAAATTGGAGAACAAACCATGTAAAATGACAAAAATACCTGAAACAGTCTCTCTTCTTTGAGGTTCCTAGAGTAGTGAGATATCTCATAACAATAACTATTGCATGTTTTCTTCATCAGGGAAGATAAAAAAACTATTTACAGGGTTCATGCAGATCTCTAATGTGATTGTGGATGTAGCATTGCTTAGGGTGGAAATAGAGGAAGCAGATTCACATAGCTAACCCTATAAAGTTGCCCAAAGTGCTTTGGTCTTAACCATTAGATCAAATTTTCTCATCCTAAAGATATTTACTTTAGTGAACTTCTTATAGCTTGAAAGGTTAAAACAACTAAAAAAAAAATTCATGTATGCTAATTTTTCTAAAAAGGGAAATTGTGATTTGCTTGAATCATAGTAATGTCATGAAGTGTAGGATTCTTATGGCAATGGTGTATCCTCAATACATGATAACGATGATATCATACAAATTATGTAAATCTCACTGTTAAAGAATCAATTAAGTGATCTCAATTCAGTTTTAGTGCTAGCAATTTTAAAGTTATAAATTTATAATTATTTTTTTTATAGAATAAATTTATAATTATTGAAGTGCAATTAGAACCTTTTTTATTAGGAACTCTCTTCACATATTAAGGGCTTAGGCAACTCGCCATTGCAGTTTCACAAATAACCCAAGTCATTTCACATCATTTATTTTCTTTTGGCTGTAACAGGGTTAGTAGAATGGTTACTAAGGGGCTCCTTGTACACCTCGGATGTGATGTATCAACAGTTGGCTCCGGTCAAGAATGCATGCGAATTATATCACAAGAACACCAAGTGGTTTTCATCGACGTATCTGTGCCTGGGACTGATGGGTATGAAGTGGCAGCCAGAATACGCGAAAGATTCTCTTCAAGTCATAAAAGACCCTTGCTAGTAGCCCTCACCGGGAACACAGATAGAGCAACCAAAGAGCACTGCTTAAGGGTTGGTATTGATGGAGTCATATTGAAACCGGTTTCTCTTGAAAAAATGAGGAGCGTCTTATTAGAGCTTTTAGAAAATGGTCCTCTGCGTGCATTGAAGTCGTAATAGACCCGACAGGCAATTCACTATGGAAAAACCGGTTCCTAGGAGGAAATAAAGGATACTTCCGCGGACAGTACTCCTGGTACCAACCAACAAATCATGAGGCTTTGTTTGTAGTTCTTGTAGAGCCTAAACTGACTTCAAGTAGGCAAGCGTGCGGTTGATATGCGGTCGGCTTGTCTGAAAACCAATGCAATTTTGTACCAGAAAGGAGTGTGCCGATCGCAGAAGATGGAGAGGACTTAAAGCCGGGTTCTCCCGCTTGTTTGTACAGTTTTTTGTGGTAAACTTTTTTCTTATCAAGCCGGAATCCTTTAGGCGAACATGGCTGTTAAAAACTATAGCAGCCATGACAGGAATGTGACTGGTTTTGATAACATGAATCCATTGTACCACTTGTAAAAAAAAATTGTACCCATGCATGTACCATCCCTGCTCACTGTTAATGTGATTATATTAAAGCACACTTTATGTTCAAAACTTAGTCTTGAGAACTCCCTTTGCTTCTTGGAGTTCTCAATGAAAAGTAAAGTCATTTATCAAGTTTTCAGAACCTTATAATGCAAATCTTGTACAAAAACATACAGGGGTTCTGATATTCATTTCAATGTAACAGTTATTTCCTTTACATTCAGCTCTCTCTTTTACCAATTCAGGGATTCTTTTTTTTTTTTTCAAGGCACATTTGACATATTGTCTTCGATTGGTATAGTTTCATGATCAGAGAAATTAACGGAGTTGGACGACAGCATTTAATATCAAACACACGAGTAACTTTACTACCACGTGCTACAATTCCATTGGACAACCAACACCTATATGTACAGTGAACCTTCCCCAAAAAGAAGACTCTTCAAGACTTCAACACAGTTTGCTCTTAATCCAAAGAGGATGTATATATATATACATATACATCACAATGTATTTACTCCATTTTTCACATGGGAGGCAAATGAAATCACGTTTTTTTTTTTTTTTTTTTAAATAAAAATTAACGGTGGGTATTCAACTAGTCCCATGAGCAGCTTTGAATTTACGGAAACACCACCAGTGGCTCGGCATTAATTGACTGTTGTGGGAATTGAACTCGTGATCGTGCGCCTAATCTACACAACCCCGCGCCTTGAACTTTTCCACTAGGCAGACCCGTCCGGGTTCAAATGAAATCACGTTTTGTTGTTACATGTGAATGTTAAAAGGCGTTTTCTACCAAGCTAGCTAATTGTCCTCGTTCATGCCCATTTGGCCCACGTGTGTTTTCAATCGTGTGGCTTTGAGACTCTTTAATTTGATGAGTGTGTATGAATGCTGGCTTGACATATAGCAAGACAGCGAAGTAGACTTTTTTTTTTGACAATGATGCTTTATTTTAATTTTAATTTTTAATATATGTTTGCCTACAAAGGCTACAATAACAACATAGTCTCAGTCCCAAATTAATTGGGGTCGTCTATATGGATCCGAATTTGGTGACGTCTCCAAAAAAAAAAAAAAAAAAAAAAAAAAAGAATTTGGTGACCAAAAAGTTATAGAGAGAAATCTTGCTAATCCAACTCTATATATGTTGGCATCGGTTAATTATGAGATTATACTCGGAGGGGTTGGCCTAGTGGTAAGGGCGAAGATGAGGCTGTGTCGGTTAGTCACGCAGTCTCGAATTTAATTCCCTAAGACAGTGAATGTCAGGCCACTGATAGTCTCTTTTTACAATCTCATGGCCCATGATACCAATCATATAATTGTCTAGATACGTACCCATGATTAGTCGAAAAGAAAAAAAAATGAGCTTTTTTTGTCAAAGCTAGGGGTGTCAATTTTTCAGGTCTGGACGGGTCCGGGTCTGGACAACTCTTGATATAATCGAGCATTTGCATTGTCTTGACCCGACCCGATTTTAAATTCGAACGAGTGTACTTTGCCCAGACCTGCTTTACATTAAATCTAATTTGTCCAAATGTCCGCATTTGTCGAACTTTTTTTAAATTATTTTATGTTTAAAAGCTTTTTAATTAAAAATATCATTGTTAATTTCTCGTAATATAATCTTTTCTGACATGATTTTAAAAAGTAATGTTCAAGTTGTATTTATTCTTTTAAATTACAAGATAAAAAGTTTTTTGTTAAAGACAAAACATATAATGTTGTCTCAAGCAATTTAGCTAAGTCTCGAAACTAAAATAGTACATTTCAATATAATCTAATAAATTTATATATGTAGTTTTTTTAAAACTATTTATATAGTTTCTTTATTTCTATAATTGTTTTTGTGAATAATCATATTATGTATAAAAGTAATTTTCAAAAAAGACATTTTTTGAAATCTGAGTCGGGTCCGGGCTTAGTGGGTCTTGTCCAAACTCGGCACGAATTTTAATTCAAACATCAAAGCCTTGCCCAGACCCGGCCCGAATTTAGAAAATCATTGTCCAAACCCTTTTTCCGGGCTGACAGTTTGGACGAAAAATAGATAACCTTAGTCAAACCGCAGTGAAATTGTATTGATAAGTGAGAACTCATACATCCATGATACATTATAACGCTCGGTCTCCACGAGAGAAACAAAGGCAATGAAGCCCTACCACATTCCACCATCGAAGGCATATAAGGCACGGTTGATAGGGAGAGAAGCCGAATACAACCAGAGAAAAGCCCCGACAAAGGGAAGACGACCCTCTGAGAAGGACAACAAACAAAAATAAAACAAAAAAAACATCTCCAAAATAGGGGTGGGCAAATCGCGATTTGGTGGTGAAAATCACCAAACCGCGACCAAACCGAGGGTTCGCGGTTTCGCCACTTTACAAACCACCACCAAACCATGAACCTTCAAAACCGCACCCAAACCGACCGCGGTCGGTTTGGTTTTGCGGTTTTTCAACAATACATTCACAACAAAAAAACAAAACAAAATAAAACAAAAAACACCATCACCAAGCAAGAGTTCGCGGTTTGACGTCGTCATCGGCGATGAGGGAGGTGAGAATAGTGAGAGGTAGCTACTAATGGTGGGGGCGGTGGAAGGTGAGATTGGTGGGAGGCGCACTGCTGTGGGGGAGACGATTGTTAAAGAGGTGCGCCGGTGGGAAACATCAATTGGTGCGATGAGAGCCCTCAGTTGGTTGGCACGGTTGGTGGGAGGCAGAGGCAGAGGAGGAGGTGGTGGTGGGAGGTAGAGGCGGCGATGGGAGACGGAAGTGGGGCATGGAAGTGGGAGGAAGCGGTGGAGGAGGTGACGGTTTGGAGATGAGGGAGAGGAACGGCTGGTGTGGAGAAACCAAATTTTTTTTTTTTACATTGTAACTTTTATGGCCTGTTTGGTTCGTGGGATTAGCCCGGATTAGCCACACTGGACTAGTTAATCCGTTGTTTGCTTGGAGGATTAACTAGGCCAACGGATTAGTTAAGAGGCAAGGTAGTGGATTAAACAATACCACCATTTTTGGTGGGATTAGCTAATCCATTGTAAGTGAAAGAGGAGATTACCACTTTACCCCTCACATTAACCAAATCACAAACAACAAATCTCTCCTACCTCCCTCCCTGTTTTGCTCTTCTTCTTCGTCTCGCCTGGAGGTTTCGCGACCTGGAGACACATCTTCCTTCGGTTGGTTAAGGCATGTTCCTAACTTTCGTCACTACCATTTTACCTTCTAAATTTATGATCAGTTCATTCATTTGCATTTACTTCCAGTATTTAATTAATTTTCCTTGGCTCAAATGTCGCTACAGGTCGTGGCAGAGAAACATATCAACCAAAATGATTCAATAACACTCAATTATGGTTGTTTGAGTAACGATTTCTTCTTACTTGATTTTGGATTTGTTATCATCGAACCCTTTTGACTGCATCGAGCTTAAGTATGACGGAGGTCTTCTAGATGCCGCAAGCATGGCTGTGGGTATTTCATCCCCTAACTTCTCTTCGCCTTCCCCATGGCAGCGGGAGATCCTAGCACAGCTAAAGTTAGAAGGAGAAGCTTCTATCCTCAATGTTCCTTAGAGATGAGAAATGTGTGAAATGGGGGGTTTTGGTGTTATTTATCTAAATGGTACTTTGGTAAATGTACATGTACAACCTCATTTAATCTCAACCTTAAAACTCTCAACCAAACAAGATACACAAATGGGACTAAACTATCTAAACTCATGTGTTAGTCCCATCACTAATTAATTCCATGCGTTAGGATTCACTAAAATGTGAACCAAACAGGCTATTAGGGTTTTAACTTTTGATATGTAAAATCAAAGAATTTACTAAACTACCCTCGATTTTCCAAACCGAGGTTTTTTCAAATTGAAAACCGCGACCAAACCGCGATTACGTGGTTTTCAATTTTTTCAAACCACTCCCAAACCGCGAATTTTAAAAACCAAACCAAACCTTACAATTTAGGCGGTTATGTGGAGACCGGTGCCCACCCCTACTCTAAACATATAAATAATTCTCAACAGTGGAGACAACATTCGCATGCAGGCGAGAATCAAACTAACCCAAACCATAGACAACTGAACTAAACACGACCCTAAAAACTACGGTAGCGAATCTAAAAGAAAAGGGAAAGGAGAAACACCCACCGCCTGAAGCCGACGACGATGCGGCCGGCTAGACCCAATAAGAATCAACAACATAGAAATTCAAAATATACTCGGCCATGGCTACGACCGCTGATCGATGACGCGTGCACATAGGTGAAACTCATAGAGAGCCCGCTGGAGAGCCGGTGAAGTGACACCGTCATCGTCCTTCCCAAAAATCCTATCTCAAGTCGCTTCATAACCGATTCGCTTGATCGTCGTCGTCATCCTCTTCTCTCCAATAATCACAAAACGAAAACAAGAATATAAGAATATAGGTAAAGAAGGAAAGGTTGAGAGAGTAAGGAGGAACGAAAAGGAAGAGGTCAGAGACCTTAATTTGGGGCCATAGATGACGCTCGTGGCCGCCGAAGTGAGCCTCGGCATCGTCAGAAACCCCGCGCCAAACAGATTTGGAGGCCAAAAGAATAAAAAATCAAAGAATGAGAAACCTTAAGCAGCAGCAGCGCTTAGCGCGTTTCTCCACGAAAACTCAAATTATGAGCATATAGTACGACTTGATCTCACATAATTAATGGAAACTCGAGAGTTAAGATAGACTAAATAAGTAGAACCGATTTTTGGATCTCCTTATACAGTTACAAAAAAAAAAAAAATATGTGTAGAAGGAAAAAAACATATCATGACTAGGGCCGGCAAAAATCCGGGAACGGACATAAACGGGACTGGACACCCATTTTTCAAATTATTAAATTTGGTGCCCAGACCTGGTCCCGTTTTTGAAATGGGCAATTTTTTTTTGTCCAGTCCCGTATGTTTTACAAACATACGGGACTGGTTTTGTCCGTTTTTTATTGTTAAAAATCTACACCGGATCTCGCACAAACCCCTAATCAACCAAACAAACCACAAATTGCGAGACTATAACGGAGAAATCTGACCTTAATCCGCCGAGATTTCGGTCTCCGATCACAGATTCTCGATGCTACCGATCAATCGATCAGCCGTTCGATCCGCCGGTAGAGATTTGTATAGATTTGTCTATCTCTCTGTCTCTGTCTCTCTCTCTCGTTCTTCAGAGAAAGCAAGAACCACACCGAAACCCCAAAAAGCCTAAATCGCTCTCTTCGCTCCCTCATTTTCGCCTCCGTCTCCCTCCTCTCGTCCTCTCGATTCTGCTCTCCCTCGGTCTCTCTCGCTCCCCCTCTCGGCGTCCTTCCCTCTCCGTCTCCCTTCCTTCCCTCTCGTCTCTCTCCTTCCCGCCTTAAACCCTAACCCCTCTCGGCCTCTCTCTTGTCGACCACGCGCCCCCACCCTTCTCGCCTCTCCTCTCTGCCACCTCGATCCTCTCGTTCTCACCCCGCCGTCACACTACAAAAAACGCAAATCGAAACGGAATTAGAAACGGAAATAAGTTCCGTTTCTAAATCGAAACGGAATTAGAAACGGAATAAGTTCCGTTTCTAAATTAAAACGTTAGCGACGGAATTGAGACGGAAACATTCGAGACGGATTTGAGACGGATCGAGACGACGAATTAGAGACGGAATCGAGACGGAATTAAATTCCGTCTCTAAAAAATGGCGCCAACATTCCCACCAAAAATTTCATTTTTTATGACCGTTCATCAAATCTTGGGATTTGTGCATCACATCTCGATGTAAATCCCTCCCCCCCCCAAACCAAAAGCCCTAAATCGCTCTCCCTCTCTCTCTCTCTCTCTCTCTCGTCCGTCCGTGCCCTCTCTCTCTCTCTCGTCTCGCGTCGATCGTCTCGTCTCTCCGTCTCTCTCTCTCTGTGGTCTCTCCGTCACGGCTCTCCTTCTTCTCTCTCGGTCACCGCTCTTGTGCGTTCTCTCTCTGCTTTCTCTTCGTTCGAGCCCTAACCTCGCGTCCCCTCTTGCCTCCGTCAACGCCATGCTGTCCCTCTCTCGCCTCCGTCAACGCCGTGTCCCCTCTCGCCTCCGTCAACGCCGCTGTCCCCTCTCGCCTCGTCAACGCCGCTGTCCCCTCTCGCCTCCGTCAACGCTGATGTCCCCTCTCGCCTCCGTCAACGCCGCTGTCCCCTCTCGCCTCCCGTCAACGCCTTGTGTCCTTGCCGACGCCGGAGCCCTCGCATCTGCATTGTAAGTCATCACTCTCTTCGCTTAGGGCTTGAGAAAAAAGGTGTTTACTACTTCATCCAATTGAGGCTATGTTGTTGTTGTTGTTGTTGTGTAATTATTTTAAAATTTTCTCTGCCGTTTGTGGATTCATAAGCGAAATCGGGCATTTTATAGTTTCCAATTGTTTTATTTTGTTTATGGATGTGGTTTGCAAATATGAAACTAAGGTTTCTTTGAAATTTCCTATTTCGATTACATTCAAGTTAGAAAATACCTTGATTCTGTGGCCTATATTTTTGTTAGTGTTTCAACTTGCCCCAATTGGAAAAGTTTAGCAACTAAATGAAGAATCAAAATCGTCAAGGTTTTGCGATGGCGGACTTCATAGATTTATGACATAATTAGCTAATGAGTAGTAATTAGAAACTATTTATTCGGATTTTATCTTTTATAGTTTCAGCTCAATGTGCCAAACAATTTATTAGAATTTTATTAGAAATTTGCTACTTGCTTACAATGTATTCTTTATTGGTCGATTCAAATATAATGAGTTTTATGGACAAGTTGATTAAGTTGTTATGGTTAGTTGCATTCCATGAAAAAAAATTTATATGATATTGATGATTTGGGCTAGTATTCAAAAGTGATCATGCCTTGTAAAAGGTATTGGTGGATAATGTGCTCTTTTGTTTGATGAAATTGTCAAAAGAGACCTTAACTTGTTCTTTTAACGAAGTGCATGGAAAAGCATGATTCTAAAGTCTCATGGATTCTTTATTGAGCTTTGTTTCTATGATATGATTTAATCGAGCAATCATTAGTATGATTTTTCATGTCTCGAAAGGATTGTAGCTAATTTGCATTGATTTGGGTAAAATCCTTTTAAAACGCTTCAAGGAGAGCTCATTCATTTTTTTCCCAAGTCTTGAAATATGTTCAATCCAACTTTATTGAATGTAGTTAGTAATCATCATTTTGGGTGAGACTTGAAGCTAAGTTGAGATGCGGAAGAGACTTTGTTTTATCCATTGAAAAGAAGACTTCGATTAAATCATGGATTTTCGACTAAATGCTATGATTTGAGAATTTTAAGTCGAACTTGACTCTAATGAGTTGATTTGAATCTTTTTAGTTGTGATTAGTCGATCGCATTCAATTTATATTGGATAACTAAGTTTATGAGATTTTTCTTGTTTTGCTTCACCGCATACTTGTTTTACTCGAATCGTCGATTTTGATTTGAAAGAATGGTTTAAAAGTCGGGAATGACTTAAGTCGATAACTAGGAATGAGGTTTGAGTCCTTAAATGATTTAAGTTAGTCTAAATAAATTCAAGAAATACTACTTTAAGAATCCATGAAAAACATATTTAAAATTGGTTTTGGTTCATTCATTTTTTGATTGAAATATTTGATTAAGTGGTTTAATGCATAAATTTTACTTGAATATGATCTATAATTTGCATTGTTGTTTGAATAAGGATATGTCTTCTTTAAATTTAGGCAATAACAAGTCCATATCATTTTTTTTGGTGTGATCAATAGTTTGATACTCATTAAGTTCATACTTCACAACTTAAAAGGTATCCTAGTTCCTCATCAAGTTGATATTGTCAAACTCAACCTATGTAGAATATTGTGTGATCTAGATAAAGGTAAAGGAGTCACCGTCACGCTTGAAAAATAAGGGGTGGGTTGCAATAAAGTGAAAGCCAATGTAAATCGATCTTTATGAAATGGATTAAACAGGTTTATTGTTTGGTTCTTGAAAGTTAAAAAAGCTCGGTTTGAAATGAGATGAGTGAGCTTATGATAAATTTTGTAGCTTGTGAAAGTGGATTGATTGAAAATAGTCTTATGAGTTTTTTGGTCTATCTATGAGGTAGCATATTTTTGTTTTCTTATATGTTTTTAGAAAATGAAGATAAAAGTGAAAATGACAAACATTGCTATCTTCCTCCTACTTGGATTGGTAAGAATTTAATTTACTTAAATCAAGTATATGCGTGTTTATCATCGTTTGTGGATTCTTAAATCTCAAATGAATTAATGTTAATCTTTTTGCTTGTTTGTAGACTTTGATGGTCGAGTGCGGGGATCGTCACTATAAGTTCGATGTGAGTCATTGCTCTTCTCCCTTAGCTCTATCTCCTATGATGCTTATGTCCCTGAAAAATTTAAGTTCAACTATTCAATTATTAAGTTGTTTCAAATGTCCCTTAGCATTTGTGCGAGTGGTGTTGAAGAACATCTCAAGACTTTTCGATTGATAATTCTTTTTGTGCATATTTATAGGATTGTAAGTTTTTTTTTTGTGGTTGTTGAACAATAGGATTGGTGGTTTTGTGAATACTTAGAAATTTGGAGCATTTGTAATACTATACAATTTTTTTGGATATATATCTTTTTCAATTTTTGATTTTTACATTTTTGTTCTCTCAATTGAATATTTGTTGATATATATTGTCGATGTATGAATGTCAATTTATTATATATTGGCGAGTTAAATGTGCTTGGATTGAGACCTATATATGTAAGACTTTAAAAACTAAACAAAAAAAAAAAAAATTAGAGACGGAAATAGCAACGGAATCTTTGGATTCCGTTGCTATTTCCGTCTCTAATTTTTTTTTTTTTTTTTAGATATGAATCGAAACGGATCAAATTCCGTCTCGATCCGTCTCTCGATTAGCAACGGATCGAGAGACGGAAATAATCGAAACGGAATTTATTCCGTCTCTAATCGAAACGGAATTAGAGACGGAATAAATTCGTTTTCTAATCGAAACGAAATTTATTCCGTTTCGATCCGTCTCTAAATCGAAACGGAATCCATTTTCCGTTTCGATCCAATCAGCGACGACGTTTTCGAGAGACGGAACGCATTCGTCTCGTTCGTTTCGAATCCAATCGAGACGGAATTTTTGCAAATCGAAACGGAAAATTCCGTTTCGATTTGCTTTTTTTTTTAGTGCGTCCACCCCAGTACGCCATCCCTCTTAGATCGGTGCCACATTCGGCGATGGCGAGAGGCGGAGAGAGAGCGAGCGATGATTTGGTGAGAGAGACCGTGAGAGAGACGGACTCGGTGAGCGTGAGACGGTGAGATGTGAGTGTGAGAGGGAGAGAGACGGTGAGATGTGAGTGTGAGAGGAGAGAGACGGTGAGGTGAGTGTGAGGGAGAGAGAGTGAGAGAGAGACGGTTAGATGTGAGTGTGAAAGAGAGAAAGTGAGAGTGAGAGGCCGAGAGGGTGAGATGTGTAATTAGGTTATAGAGTGTGAAATTACATATATACCCTTCAAATTAATCAATAAACGGGTACCCGTTTTTTAAGAATTTTTGTCAAGTCCCGGTCCCGTATGTTTAAACGGATAAAAAATTTTGTCCAGTCCCGTATGTTTTTCACAAAAATACTGCACGGTCCCGTTTAAAACGGGACCGGACGAAATGGGCAAAACGGGACTGGGCATATTTTGCCAGCCCTAATCATGACTAAGAGTCATTTACATATGGTAGTAATTTTTGCAGTCTTCGCAGTCCACCCTTCCAATGCCTTTGTTAAGGAAAGTAATCACAAAAGAAACTTTAAGTATTTAAAAAATTTCTATATTTTGATATCTATGTATTTTTGGTAACTTTCCTTAACAGCCTTCACGTGTCCATTTTTTTTTTTTTTTAGAAACAAAAAAATGGAGTAGAAGCCGTGTTTTTTTCTCAACTTTACCCCCTCTAAATGTGTACACATTTCAATCACCACATACGCAATGCAACACACAGGATGCATATCACTTGCTAAGAGGCAAGGCTGGGGAAGGTTTCATTTTCGACTCACTTTGGACTAAAAGAAAAAAAAAAAAAAAAAAAAAAAAAAAAAAAAAACACGAGCAGTACTGCTCAACTTTTGGCGTGATTCATGCTTCCTATTTCAGTGTAGGTCGATCACTTTCGATCACTACCAGTTTACTACCACTCGCCTTCGTTGCCGTACATTAATCCAACTTAATGCTTTTTAATTGCTATACAAGGGGGGGATGTACTATGCACAATCTTTTATTAAAAATTCTAATAACATAAAAAAAAATTCAATTAATGCAATGTGTATAAATCTAGCTAGCCTGATTTTTTTTTATTAATTATATTGCAGTTCTAATACACAACCAAAAGTAACCAATTAATTGGGTGGCTAAATAATTTGGTACGGGTTTGAGAGTAAAAAGTTTTGGGTTTAAACTCCAGTAGGGCATCAAACGAGACGTGCACTAAGGGCTCGGCCCTATGAGGCCGACATACTTGTAAACAAAGTGTTCACAACTTCCACACCCATATGCAAGAATAATAAACCACAAATATGATGAAAACTACCTCTCGTGATTGTGTTGCTCATCCACTTCTAATAAATGTTCTTGTGCCATTTCAATCTAAAAACATAAAAACAGTTGAATAAGAAACTGGGGTGCACAGTTGCATGATACACCGGTGAGGGATTGAGTTAGCGATCTTGTTGTTTGACAAAGGTGGGGTGCATAATTGCAAGATATAAGGGAGGAAATCAATCATTTGTGGGGAAGCAAATGTCTAATTTTTTAAAGGGTATAGTAAAAAATGACACTTTTTTTTTTACAAGCTTGCCTTGCTAAAAGTGATGGGTGCCTATCGCGCGACTCAAAAATAATCACTGTTGACGGCATTCAGGCAGAAATAAAAAGGGGATGGCATTTACAACCAGCTTATATCCTTATTGTTGATGTAGTGAAAAAACCTTGGAATGTTATGATCGAACACACATATATGGAAAGAAATAGAGCTACAAATTGGATCACAAACCGCGTTTTTGAGTTTTTGTTGGACACTCACTTGATTGAGACTATAACCCTTAGTTTGCAAGCCATTCTAATCGATGATATTTCTGGAGTAGCATTTCCGCTCATGCGTGTTTGATAAACTTATAATCTTGTGTTAATCCCCCTCTTAATCTAAACAAAAAAAAACAAAAAAATCACTCACCTTCATGTGTGCAGGCCTAGGCCCGCCATCTTCATTAGAAAAGTACCTTGTAACGTTGTACGCCTCACATTTCAAGGTGTACCCATTCATTGTACTTGCTCAACAAAATCGAAATAGAAAAAAAGTGAGCCACATATTTTCTTAGATAAATAAGAAAATACATATTCAAACCAATAATTCTTTGGTTCACATAAAGGACGTACTTGGCTTAATTAGTCACGTTTCTGTTGAAGAAAAATAATTCATAAGTCTATGACTAAAAAAATAAAATAAATCATAAGTCCACTCCTTTAAATACACTTCACTGCTCCTTTGGCTGTTCATCATCTCTCCTTTGAGAAAAGTTATTCTCCAATCACACTTGATTGATTGACACACAAAAAAAAAAAAAAAAATGTTCAGTTTGGACCTAGAGAACATGATCCCTGATCCATCACCTAATCCAACTTCTCCAACATTCAATGAAATGTTCTCACAAGGAAGTCAAGTTGATCAACTAGATGATCAACCAATGAGACATAGCAATCCAACACAAATTCAGCAAAGCCTTCACTCTCTCATTGAAAACAATGGTAGAGAATGGTGGGCATATGCCATTTTTTGGGAAGCTTCATCAAAGGACAACATGAACAGTGGAGAAGTAGTTCTCTCTTGGGGACAAGGCCATCTCAAAGGCACCAAAAATGGTGGCATGCTCACCAAATCATCACACAATTATTCAAACCACAACATTAGCAAGCATTGTTACAAGACGGGGGAATGCAATATCGACCGGAGAAAGTCGGTGTCTAGAGTAGTTGATACGGATCTTTTGGTGAATGATAACAGTATGGGGATGGAGGGAGCCGACGCCGGAGACGTCGAGTGGTTCTACATATTGTCGTTGACTAGGGTATTCGCCGCCACCGGGGAGAATGCGCCTGGCCGGGCTTATAGCGGTGGCAATCCGGTGTGGCTATGCGGAAGCCAAGAGCTTCAACAATGCCAACTTGATAGAGCCAAGGAGGCTCATATGCATGGGATTCAAACTTTGGTTTGTGTTCCTACTTCATGTGGTGTGGTTGAATTAGGCTCTTGTGATGTTATTAGAGAGAATTGGAGCCTAATCCAACATGCCGAGAATCTATTTGGTTCTAACAATCTTAATCTTAATCAAGCATGTAGCAGTGGAAATGATGCAACTAGTACTGCAGGGCTAATACCATTTCTTGATGATCAAAGTCTTTCGTTCGCGGACATCGGTATTCTCTCCGGTGTACTACATGAAGCCGAGGGTCCGAGTCATAACCATAAGATCATTAACAAGCTCCGAAGAAAGCTACTACAAAGAGAAGAAAATCATGATGTGTTAGAGACAAGGAAAGAAGGGCATGGAGTGGTGGCAATATTGGGAGGAGGCCTATCCTCATCAGTTGATTCAGAACACTCTGACTCTGATGAAGGCCCTTTGAAGGCAGGTAGTATTGTAGAGAAGAATAAGCACGGGAAGAGAGGGAGAAAGCCGGGGAACGGAAGGGACATGCCGATGAACCATGTCGAGGCGGAGAGGCAGCGGCGGGAGAAGCTCAACCGCCGGTTCTACGCTCTCCGTGCGGTTGTCCCTCATGTCTCGAGAATGGACAAGGCGTCTTTGCTAGCCGACGCGGTGTCCTACATCAATGAACTCAAGTCTAAGGTTGAGGACTTGGAGGGTAAACTCCATAAGGAATCCAAGAAAGTAAAGATCGAAACAATAGTGCATGATCATAATTCAGTTAGTAGGCATCATCGTAAGACGACGAATAATTTTGGTAATTCTAATCATCATGGAGTGATCACAATGGAGATTGAAGTCAAGGTCTTGGGCTCGGAAGCGATGATTAGAGTTCAATCGGAGAACGTTAACCATCCTTCGGCGAGGCTGATGAACGCGCTTCGCGACCTCGAGTTCCAAGTTCACCATGCTAGCATGTCATCTGTGAAGGAGTTGATGTTGCAAGATTTGGTGGTCAGGCTGCCTGAAGGCCTGAAGACTGAAGAGAGCTTAAGAGCTGCCCTGCTTAGAAGATTAATGCAACAGTACTAGTAGAAAAACTACTAATTTTTGTATTTTTTTTGGTTAAATCTTTTCATTAGTTGAAGTATATAATTAAGCATTAGTTCTTCAAATCATTGCTTTATGTTTCCTTAGGTATTAAGGCCCTCAGATGGAGCCTGTATATGTTATGTTATTAATTAATTATCATATTCAATACTTTTGTACCTTTTTTGTGTTTTTCAACAAAGCATAATATATTAGTATCTCTGCATTACTTATTAATTATATGCATGTTTTTTTTATAAGAAAGAAAGCAACTTGCTCCTTCATATTCGAACCTCCAACCTATTATATATTGGGACAAATAACTTCGGACAAGAAAAACAAGATGAAAATGTAAAAATCAAATAGTGACTTGAGGCGCGTAATCGCTTTCTTTTAGATAATATTTCTTTTTATCGGTAGAAACTGCATACACACAATGGAGAAATCGAAACTTGCTTTCAAGATACAATCAAGTCTCTAATATATGGTTGTTGGATGATGTATGTGTAACACAACTCCAACCAAGAATACAATTTGAAAACTTTGAGAAAATGATGTTATGAACTCAAGAACACACTTTGATTAAAAAACTTTTGTGTTTCAATGTTTCTCAATGTGTCAATGTGTTCAGTATGTACTAGATCCCTTTAATTTATAGAAAACTAAGAGATTTAGTGTCTATCCACCAAGAGGTTAGTTTTGGTGTGAAGAAACAACAAAAAATGGACCAAATAACACCCTAAAACTCACACCTATTCATTTTGGGCGCTAAGGTGCCGACCCGACGCTTCAGCACCAAAAACGGGAGTGTTATGATGTTGGCGCTGAGCTGGGCGCCACAGCACTGGTCACTAAACCTACAGTTTTGCTACATTATATATGAGTGACCTCATACCAAACTATTGAGATTTGAACCTCCAACCTCTTTTATATATATATATATGACCTCATGCCACTCTAGTGAGGTATATATCTACTTGTTTGGTGCACTTGATATAAATATAAAAGCACGAAAACCGCTATAGGTACTTTGTTCTAATTCAACAATATATATAGAAAGATCAAGAAATGTATATATATATGACCTCATGCCACTCTAGTGAGGTATATATCTACTTGTCTGGTGCACTTAATATAAATATAAAAGCACGAAAACCGCTATAGGTACTTTGTTCTAATTCAACAATACATATAGAAAGATCAAGAAATGTGATCACAATTAGATACAAACACGAGACACATTTGTTTGTTATGAAATTAGCTTTTCATCATGTTCTATAAAATTCTCCCCACTCGAGCTCGTGAATCTCCCACCCTAGCATTAATATTGTCCCAACTTAACCACCTTCAACTTATAGGTATGGGTTTTAATTCAAAAGGCTTTCGTTGCTAGTTAATGGAGATTATCATTTATATACTTCATTATAAAGTTTCATTTAATCGATATATGACTAACATTTCGATCCACACATCTTCAACACTCCACCTTGCACCGAAATCTATTTAAGGGTATTTTTCTCAACGATCCCAATCGAACCGTCAGCTCTGATATCATGTAAAATTCTCGTATATGGTCGCGCTGTACATGCATGTGCGAGCGTGGATCTCCACCAAACACCGATATCGTTCCCTACTTAACCACCTTCAATTTTAAGTGTGGGTTTTAACTCAAAAGGCCTCGGTACTAATTGAAATCAAGGATAACGGTACTTATGTAAAATTCTCCACACATCTTCATCATCAGTTAGTCAATTTCTTTAGGAAGAAATAGAAGTACTAACGCTTTCGTTGCATGCATGAACAATGCATGGTACTTTAAACTTTTGAGCAGCTTGTTATAAATGCTTCCTTTCGGCCAAACCATATGTAAAGTCATCCCAATTTTTCAAACATGCATGGAATCATAAAAAGTTTTGGGTGAATCTACGTGACGAAAAAAATAAAAAATAAAAAATAAAAAATAAAAGTTTTAGATGAATCTCAACCACATGTACTAACAGTTATATAGCTGCGCGCAATAGAGCATATTTAGCACACTATTTTTTTTTTCTCTGATTTTCTTCCACTCTTAGATTAGTTACGCGGTTCATTCCCCTTGGAAGGCATCGAAAGCAATATATATAGATGAAGTATCAGCCAGCATGAAATGCATGTGATGCATAGACCGCCCCCTGGCCCCTCCTGCCTCACCGCCACATAAATGAAATCAATTTGACAACCTTATGAATTCTCTCTTGACCTAGCTACGTATATACCACGTTTTTTAATTACATGTACTTTTTGTCTTTTTTTTATAGGACATTGACTTTTATATTAGGCTTATTGTAATAATAAATTTACATAGACTAATATTTCATCGTTGTTTCATAAAAAATAAAATAAAATTGGTAATTTAATATTTAGCATATTGTCTGAAAAAATTACAAAAGTACATCATATTTTAGTATAATTACGAAGATGCATGACTCGTCCACCTCGACATACGAGCGTGACGCTTAATTTTCATGTGTTGTTAATCAGGAGATACGTGTGTGACGTTTACATTGGCTTTACTACCTCGAGACACGTGTGACGTTTGCACGAGATTGCATGGGTCGCCCACCTCGAGAGACGTGCCTGACATTTGCGTGAAATCTCCACCTCAGCATACATGAGTGACGTTTGCAGGAGTTGTCTACGTCGATATGCGTGCGTGTTGTTTACATTGATTGTCTACCTCAAGATATGCGAGTGACGCGGGTCGTCAATCTCCATATGCACGTGTCGTTCATAGGGCAAAAAAATTAATATAAATAGCTCATTCTCAAAAGAAGTCATTCATAGCGTTTATAATTTTGTATAGATATACTCATTTTTAAAAGGAGCTATCCATACAAATATCTTACACCTCACCACCTCATCATCAATATCTCCTTTTCAAAAAGAGTTAAACCTCACGATTTCGTGAAATACAAACTAAATTCACTCCACTTTTTTAAAAAGCCTCATATTATTCATGCTTTATAGTATTTGATTTCCTCACACAGCTACAATGAGTCATGACACGGGGGAATGACAGCGTGGCGTCCGTTTCAGACAACCTCATAACACAGTAGTTAAAGCCCTTGGATTGCGCATCGAGATTCGTGCCGAACATTTAGATACATGTCTTGTCTAGCATTTATTACTTCCCACCTTAATCAAGTAGCGACCATCACTTCTTCCCGCGCAGATTTTGGCGGGAAATCGACTGGGGAATAAGAATATGAGCAGCACCTCGTCCTCTGATCTGGTGTGCCGATTGGACAGCGCCTCCGGCCTCATCGACGCTCTCTCATCCGTACGATGGAAGCGAAACCAGGTTTTCCCTTCTAGGGATTCTCTATTATCTACTTTGTTCCGATCCCCAATTCAGACCAAGAACTGCAAATCTAGGGTTTCCAATTTTTCCCCCAATTTTGCTCAATCTCGTCAAATTCTTCGTTCAGGACGCGCTTGTCGAGCTCTCCGAACACGGGATCGTGTTGATTGTGGAGGAATCAGGGTGTCTCCAGGCCAAATTGTATCTGAAGCGCGAGGTATCTGAATTTGATTTCTTTGATGCTGTGTTTTCTGTATAGGTTTTGTGGAAAGATTTGGTTTTTACGGTGGTTTTTGTTGAATGGAATTGTGGGTATTTGTCGATTCGAAGGTTTTCGCGAGTTATGAGTATCAAGCGGAGGGTCGGCCTCGGTTCGCAGTGAGTTTGGGGCTTTTGATTGACTGCTTGAACCTGTTCACTGTGCCGGGGCTTTCGAGGGCGGTGGAGATCCGGTATCCGGGACCGGACATGCAGCTTCTTCTTGAGTAGGGTTTCCTCATTTCCCTTTAGCTTAAGTTTCATAATTGCATTTCGTTCGATGATAAATTATGTGTTATTTGTTTTATTTTTACTTAGGCGGGAGTCGAAATTATGTGTATCCAGACACTTTATCTGACTAGTCTCATAGGCCATGGAATTGTGGAAATAGACTATCAGTGGCCCAACGTTTGGGTATCGTGGAAAATTGAAACCGAGGTAGTGCGCTTAACCCACGCAACCTCGTTTGTGCCCTTACTACTAGGTCACACCCGTCCGAGTTAATTATGTGTTATTTGTTAATGGAAAACATGTGGGATTATATAAAAATGAATACATGGTTTAGAGATTGTTGAATGCTGTGACTGATTTGGAAATGCCAGGTCGATCTGGTTCTTTTGGATGTTAGAATGGTGTTGTTGATATTCCAATTGAACGTATGATTGTGCATTACTAGTTGTATTAGTTCCATGAGTTTAGTCCATTTTAGTAGGGTGCTTAGCCTAGTGGTAGAGGTCGAGCCTTTGAGCGTTGAAGTTGGGATTAAAAACACTTTCTAAAAGGGATAGTTGTGGGTTATTTTCAGCTTTAAAAGCCAAACAAGAAATAAAAATACCTGTTGAGGAAAAAAAGAAGAAGTGAAACTGCAACCTTTTATATGTGAATTATTGGTAACTGTCTACAAATTGGCACAAGTATTCTACAAACTTGTTTTCTTCATTTGTTTCTCTTCATCAATTTGTTATTAGACTGTTCAGTTGATGAATTCATGTATTATGCCAGACACTGTAATTTCTCATTCAGCAATGTGCTGAAAGAGCCAATCTTGGCATAAGGAGCCCGACAATCCAATAACTGGAAATAGCAAATATATAGAACTGTGGCTGAACTTTGTCTTTTGTTGATGGAAAAACATATGGATTTTAGGATTGATTTCTTTTGTTATTGGAATGGCATTATAATTTCAATTGAACGCTTATCATTGCGGTTCGTATTAATATTAGTTCCATGAGTTTAATTCATCCTAGAGGGCACCCATGGATTTATGGAGGCCCTTGGCCCAGTTGTAGAGGTTGAGCCATTCAATGTTGAAGGTGTGGTGAGAAACTCTTCCTAAAATAGCACGGCAGGCTCTTTCCTTCTTTAAATGGAAACAAAAAACAAGACCACCTATTGATGAAAAACATCAAAAGCAAAGCGGTGAATTTTTTGTATGAATTATTGGTTGCTGTGTACAAATTGGTGCCAGTTCTCATCTGCAAATTTGTGATTTTGTCTTCATGTAATACTTGTTGAACTTTCAATAGATGTTGTGGATGCATTTTCTGAAAAATTGCAGCAAGAGTCGAGCATGATTTTTGTCTTCATTTGTCTTTCTTCATCGATTTGTTATTTCAGACTATTTAGTTGATGAATTCATGTATTCCCTATAATTTCATCGATTTGTTTTCACTTGTGTATTCCATCAAAGTGAGCAGAAACAAGATGCACTGTCTATAAAATTAGAAAATTATATCTGAATGTGTTTGACCTTTGTGGTCTACTGCCAAAGCTTGTATTCACCAAGCCTGTATACAGGTCAGTTGAATCTTCTTCTTCCGATTCCTGCATCTTTGCTGAAATCAGGACCAAGATCCCGGACACTATTTCATGGGACTACAATTTTCAACCTGCAGGAAGCACCCCTATAAGCTTCACCGTTAAGGTATTGTTTCTTGTTTCTTTCATTCTTTCAAGTTTTACTGTCTGTATTTTGTAACTCGTAGCAACAAATTTCCAGTCAGCAGCATTGAAGGAAGCTGTTGACGATCTTGAATGGCCTGGCTCAAGTGTCCAGATCACCTTACAACCAAATCCTCCTTGTGTTAGTTTTAGGGCCGAAGGCCATGGGGACTTGCAGGTACAAGTCTTACAAAGTTCACAAACAACTAATTGAGACTTTTTCATTTTGTCTATCATCATTTGTTCCTCACTCTTACCACATTTTCTTTATTTCTCAACAGATAGATTTCATGTATTATGCAAACACTGATCTCTTGATGGCATTTCACTGCGATCAACAAATTTTTTACAGGTACCTTTTGTTTTGAAATATCACACCTCTCGCGTGTTGAATTATGCAGCTCAAACTTGTAATTTGAGTTGGACTCAAATTAGCGTCCTTACATGAATTCATGCATACACGGTTACATGGGATTAGTTAGTAATTTGATACACACTACGTTAATGTATTGTCCAATGAGAGTTAATATTTGTATTGGTTTATGTGTACATGCATATAACACCTATAAATAGGTGAATACGGTTAAGTGAAAGGATATAAGTGTTGAGGTGTTTGTTGAGAGCTGAGTGTGTGTCGTAGCATATGGGCTTGTGAGTGGGTATGCGACACCGTGAAATTGAATCTTGTTGGGATTTCTATTTGGAGTTTAGATAGAGGAGGTTTTTCCTTTGTGTACTAAACTATTGATAGTGGATTGCCTTATTTCTTGCCCATGGTTTGTTTCTTGATTTTGGGGTTTCCACATAAATTTTTGTGTTCTTATTTTCTCTATGGTTTGTTTACCTTTGGGTGTATTCACGTGACTGAGATCTTGGATATTCCACAGTGATTCGTCACAACATCACATAACACAAAAAAAATTGAACCTGATTCAATAATTGGTTCTCTGATTTTAATTTGCAGGTACAAGTACAAGTTTCTTCGGGCAACAACTTCAAACATTCCTAGCAGTGTCACAAAGGACAAGAGAGGAAGCAAACTGACCTTTGGAATGGGAGGACTGCTGAAAGTGCAACACCTTGTTTCAGTCACAAGATCTTCGACCCAGCCTCCACACGTTGATGCAAGCGGATATCAGCTGCCTAGTCGAATTGCCTATATTGAGTTCTTTGTAAAACCGGAGGCAGATGAAGATCCTATGAATGATGCATGATTTAGGTGTTCTGGAGGTTGGTTAGTTTTTGCCTTAAGAAACAGTCATATGAGCTTCATTTTTTCCAGTTCAAATACGATGAGAATCAACACAACTATCATACATGTTTCACTTTGTTTTATTCAACGTTCATTTAAATGTGTATAATACTCTAAAATAGACAGTAAGATTTAGGTGCTCTATACTTCCTATCTTTGTTATTTCTATTCTCCATTTTGTTGTACATAAATTGCATATCTGCTGCATCATGGTTGTCACAATGCAACTTTTGCCAAGTTTGGATACTACAGTGTAATTCAACTGAATCAATTCTGGGTTCCTACTCATGTAGATTTTGAAATAATATTTGTAAGATGACTATTGCTTAAGGGCAAAACTATTTTATCGGAACGGTTTCACTTGGCGCACATGCAACTTACTGTTTTTCATGTGAGCTTTCTTGGTAAAAGAAGATATGGTGAAACTCCAGGCTTGGCCTAAATTCCTCTTTAGCGAAAATTGAAGATTTATATATATATATATATGTTGTAAATTGAATTGAAACTTGCTAAGAACTAGAGAAGGAAATAGAAGACTAAGAACTTCTACTACTACAAACTACTACTACAAAGGAGAAGAGAAGAAATGAGATAGTTGGAATGAGAAGTTTTCATTCAACTTGGTGTGCTTTTACATTGAGGTTGGCACCCTTTATATAGGCCATTTGGTGATTATGATAAATGTACTTCATACAATGTGTACAAGCAATACATACACCCCATGTCATACAACACATCACAAGCAACATAGACAATACATGGAAGAGTTGGTGTACATTGGAGAGGATTACAAGTTACATGACAATACATAGAAGAGTTGGTGTACATTGGAGAGGATTACAAGTTACATGCCAACACAATATGTTGGTGTACATGCATGGTCATCCACACTTCACAACACTCCCCCTTGGATGACGTTTGCTTAGAGATTGTGCCTCGTTAAAACTTTTACTAAGAAAAATCATGTGGGAAAAATATAGTAAAAGAAAAAGAGTATACTATTCTCATAAATATTAAGACGAGTATAATATTGTTAAGATTGCCTCATTAAAAACCTTCATAGGAAAATCCAATGGGATAAAACCATAGCTAAGGGAAAAAGAGTGCAATACATTAATCAATAACTCCCCCTCATGTGAACATGGGTGAAACTTGTTCAGTTTCTTTACTTGCAATATCTTTAAGTTTACGCAAGTCAATACCATATGAAAGCCTTTTAAATGTCGAGGTTGGTAAGGCTTTTGTGAATATATCAGCAAGATTATCACTCGATCGGATTTGCTTGACATCAATTTCACCATTCTTCAGAAGCTCATAAGCATTAAAGAATTTTGGTAAAATATGTTTTGTTCTGTTCCCTTTTATGAATCCTTCACTTAATTGTGCAATACATGCTGCGTTATCTTCATATAATACGGTTGGAGAATCTTTTATTGAAGGCAATCCACATGATTCTTGAATATGTTCAATCATATTTCTCAACCATACACATTCACGACTTGCTTCATGAATTGCAAGTACTTTATAATGGTTGGAAGAAGTAGCAACCATAGTTTGCTTTACTGACTTCCATGATACAGCAGTATTGCCACATGTGAACACATATCCCGTTTGAGAACGGGCCTTGTGAGGATCAGATAAAAATCCAGCATCAGCATAACCTTGGAGATTCAATTTTACCCATCTCGAGTAGAATAAACCCATGTCACTCGTTCCTCGAAGATATCGGAAAATATGTTTAACACCATTCCAATTTCTTCGAGTTGGTGATGAGTTGTATCTTGCAAGTACGTTGACAGCAAAAGCAATGTCAGGTCTTGTACAATTTGCAAGATACATAAGTGCACCAATTGCACTTAAATATGGTACCTCTGGACCAAGTAGCTCTTCATCACTTTCATGAGGTCGAAATGGATCCTTATCCACTTCAAGTGATCTGACAACCATTTGAGAGCTCAATGGATGCGCCTTGTCCATATAAAATCTTTTTAATAATTTTTCAATATAATTTGAATGGACAAATACTCCACTTGAAAAATGTTCAATTTGCAAACCAAGACAAAGTCTTGTTTTTCCAAGTTCTTTCATCTCGAATTCCTTTTTCAAGTATTCAGATGTTCTAACGATGTCGTCGTGGTTTCCCACTATATTTAAATCATCAACATATACAACAATAATCACAAATCCTGTTGACGATCTTTTAATAAAGACACATAGGCAAAGCGGATTATTTACATATCCTTCTTTCAGTAAATAATCACTGAGGCGTTTGTACCACATTCGTCCGGATTGTTTCAATCCGTACAAAGACCTTTGTAATTTTATAGAATGCATGTTATGAGGTTTTGATTTTATTTCATCAGATGTTACAAATCCATCGGGATTTTCATATATATCTCACTTTCTAGGGATCCGTACATGTATATCTTTGTAACGACATCCATTAAATGCATATCAAGCCCTTCGAGATCTGCAAGGCTTATCAAGAACCGAAATGTGATTGCATCTATAACAGAGAATATTTTTCCTCATAATCTATGTCGTCTTTGTGAGAAACCTTGAGCTAAAAGTCTTGCTTTGTACCTTGTAACTTTATTTTTTCGTTTCTCTTTCGTACAAATACCCATTTATATCCAACAGGTTTTACGCCATCTGGCGTTTGGACAATTGGTCCAAAAACCTCTCGTTTCTTTAACGAGTTTAACTCTGCTTGGATAGCCTCTTGCCATTTTTGCCAATCAGGTCTTTTTCGACATTCGTCCGCTGATCGTGGTTCTGGATCACCATCATTTTCACATATTTCAAAGGACACATTGAAAGCAAATATATCATCAAGAACAATTTCATTTCGATCCCAAATCTTACCAGAGTTTAAATAATTTATTGAGATCTCATTATTTTCATCTTTTTCCTCTTTTTCTAGAAGAAGTTGTTCCTCATCAGAATCAACTTGTTCTGACAAACTCTTATCAAAGGATTCTTGCGCTTTCTCAGGAGTATTTTGATTTGTATTTATTTTTACTCCCGTTTTTCTCTTTCGAGGAATTGTATCCTTTGAACCAACTGGTCTTCCACGCTTTAAGTGTTTCGTTGGTTCTTGTACATTTTGTTGCACAGAGACATCAATTCTTGCAGGAGCATTTACAGCTGGAATGTGTGATTTTGTCACTTGTTTTGCATCATTAAATACATCAGGTAATTGATTTACAATTTGTTGCAAATGAATGATCTTTTGAACTTCAAGTTCACACTGATTTGGGCGTGGATCATAATGTGATAAAGTTGATGCATTCCAAGCAATTTCGCGCCATTCCTTTTGAATTGGCTTCTTGTCTCCCCCTAATGGTGGAAAAATTGCTTCATCAAAGTGACAATCAAACGTGCAAGAAATAAATCCCCTGTTAAGGGCTCAAGGTATCTTATAATGGACGATGAGTTAAATCCAACATAAATCCCAAGTTTTCGTTGTGGACCAATCTTAGTTCTATTAGGAGGTGGTATAGGAACATACACTGCACAACCAAAAATTCTCAAGTGTGAAATATTTGGTTGTTGACCTAAAATGAGTTTTATGGGGGAATGTTAATGATATGCGAAGAGGCCTATAACGAATGATAGATGCTTTGCATGAAGGATCGCATGTCCCCAAACCAAGTTGATAACTTAGTTCTCATGATTAAAGGTCCGCAATTAATTGAATGCGTTTGATAAGAGATTCTGCCAAACCATTCTGGGTATGCACATGTGAACAAAATGTTCAATGGTAATTCCTATAGACATGCAATAATTTCTAAATGCTTGAGATTGAAATTCCTCGGCATTATCAAGACGGATGGTCTTGATTGGGTTGTCAGGAAATTGTGATCTTAACTTAATGATTTGTGCTAAAAGTCTAGCAAATGCAACATTGCGGGTTGAAAGCAAACAAACATGTGACCACCTAGTTGATGCATCTATCAAAACCATGAAATATCTGAATGGTCCACAGTGAGGATGAATAGGACCTTATATGTCTCCCTGAATGCGTTCTAAGAAAACTGGGGATTCCACAACAATTTTACTTGGGGATGGTTTAACTATCAATTTACCTTGAGAACAACTAGCACAATTATAATCAACAGCTGAAAATATTTTGTGACTCCTTAAAGGATGTCCATGCGAATTATTAATTATTCTTCGCATCATTGATGATCCTGGATGACCAAGCCGGTCATGCCATAAAATGAATGTCGTTGGATCATTAATTTTCTTATTTAAGACGACATTCGTTTCGACATGCCTTATATGAGTAAAATATAATCCGGAGGATAAAGTTTAGAATTTTTCTAACAATTCTTTTTTCCCATTTGAAACCAATGTGACATAGAGAAATTCTCTATTATTTTCGTTCATGGTTTCAATGTGATATCTATTTTGTCGAATATCTTTAAAACTGAATAAATTTCTTCTGGATTTTTCAGAGTATAAGGCATTGTCAACATGAATTGTTGTTCCCCTAGGCAACATAATATTTGCTCTTCCAGGGTCATTAATCAAATTGGAGATGCCAGATATTGTTTGAACATTAGCATCAGCTAAGTTCAAATTTGAGAAATATTCTCTGTTTTTAGGAATTGTGTGCGTTGTAGCACAATCAGCAAGGCACATATCGCTCTTATTTAGTTCACGACTTGAACACATGATTTGTTGATCCATCTGGACAAATAATGTTTGACAAATCAGAAAAAGAGTCATGATAATATTCATAATATTTTGCATTTGATTTTAAAGGCATGGTAAAGGTCACAAAAATACTCGGGCATATATATGACAATATTTAGGCAAAATAGCCTTTTATATATGACTAAAAAAATGTCACAATTATGAGCGCTCATTGTCAATAATTATTTGCCCTTTGTAGTGGTGCACCACTTTTATTCCAAATTTTGGTGGAATTGTCAATACGACCTTTACCTGATATTTTCACCTTTTCCACGTCCATAAATTTATTGCGATCATGATCATTATATGCAACATATGCTTCTTAATTTGAAGCTAAACTAATCGGACGGGAGTGATATTATATTTATAATATCTCATCATTTTATTCAGCTACTATGAGACAAGAAATCAATCCTTAATATTTATTGGATTGATGTGCGCACTCGATATTTGTTGCAACAATAAATCGAGGCGGGCCACGTGACCTTCCTTTTATTGTCTCATCAGTCATATTTCCACATAGCCTCAACATAGAGGTAATTAAAATTGTATAATTATAATTAATATTTGAGTGATTAAATTTTGTAGCATGAGACCCAAATTACTCATTTTGAGCTTTTTGGAGCATTACCCTTTTGGTATGTATAACTCCATAAGGTGAAAATATATATAAAGTGAAATATTCACTTTTCAAATCTCCAAAGAGAAATTGACGAATGATTATGTATAACACACAACATTGCATAGAATTATCATGACAAGAATTATAATAAGGTAACAAATTCAACTATGGTTGATTAATATTTTGAAAGTAAATATAATATAAAATAATTTTCTCTTTTCTATTATGTAAAAAAAACATAACATATGATTAAGTATATGTTCACAACTTGATTTATTAATAATCAAATGTACTATTCGTATGAGTTGGTGGGACAACGTCCAGGTTTGGTGGCGAGACAAAGTCTGCTTAATGTCATGCCTCCTCGAACGGGATAGCCCGTCTCCCTTTAAATGTTTAGCTTTACCGGGGACAAGGCTTACCCACTATCAACTCAAACTCATAGCATTATTTGTATTATAAAATCAAGAATAGAACAATAACTAATCGTTTGTAGTTTTAAGAGAAAACTAGTTATGTCACATATTGACTTTTGATTTCTGATTTAGAAGATCGTACAAGACGCAACTACAGATCATACTTTCGCAATCGGTGACGCTATAATGCATAATATATGAATAAAGTATGTATAGATAAAAGGAAGCAACCATGATAATATAGAAGTAAATTGAACTTATTTAAATAACAAAAGTTATACCTTCATAGCTTTCTCTCCTTAACGAGCCTTCTTGAACTTCGAGATCTCCTTAATGCTAGAGCAAGCTCGTGCTGATAACGTGTTGTAAATTGAATTGGAACTTGCTAAGAACTAGAGAAGGAAATAGAAGACTAAGAACTTCTACTACTACAAAGTACTACTACAAAGGAGAAGGGAAGAAATGAGATAGTTGGAATGAGAAGTTTTCATTCAACTTAGTGTGCTTTTACATTGAGGTTGGCACCCTTTATATAGGCCATTTGGTGATGATGATAAATGTACTTCATACAATGTGTACAAGCAATACATACACCCCATGTCATACAACACATCACAAGCAACATAGACAATACATGGAAGAGTTGGTGTACATTGGAGAGAATTACAAGTTACATGACAATAAATAGAAGAGTTGGTGTACATTGGAGAGGATTACAAGTTACATGCCAACATAATATGTTGGTGTACATGCATTGTCATCCACACTTCACAACAATATATATATATATATATATATATATATATATATATATATATATATATATTGTAAATTGAATTGAGACTTGCTAAGAACTAGAGAATGAAATAGAGGACTAAAAATTTCTACTACTACAAAATACTACTACAAAGGAGAAGAGAAAAAATGAGATAGTTGGAATGAGAAGTTTTCATTCAACTTGGTGTACATTGGAGAGGATTACAAGTTACATGACAATACATAGACAAGTGGAGGTACTATTAAGTGATACATACAAGTTACATGACTACACAATATGTTGGTGTACATGCATGGTCATCCATATTCCGTAACACTCCCCCTTGGATGTCACTTGCTTAGCAGATTGTGCCTCGTTAAAACTTTTACTAAGAAAAACCCTGTAGGAAAAAATATAGTAAAAGAAAAAGAGTACACTCTTCTCGTAAATATTAAGACGGACATAATATTGTTAAAATTGCCTCATTAAAAACTTTGCTAGGAAAATCCAATGGGATAAAACCATAGCTAAGGGAAAAAGAGTGCAATACATTAATCGATAACTCCCCCTCATATGAACATAGGCGAAACTTGTTCAGTTTCTTTACTTGCAATGTCTTTAAGTTTACGCGAGCAAATACCATATGAAAGCCTTTTAAATGTTGTAGTTAGTAAGGCTTTTGTGAATAGATCAGCAAGATTATCACTCGATCGGATTTGCTTGACTTCAATTTCACCATTCTTCTGAAGCTCATGCGCATAAATTTTTTTTGGTGAAATATGTTTTGTTCTGTCCCCTTTTATGAATTCTTCACTTAATTGTGCAATACATGCTGCGTTATCTTCATATAATATGGTTGGAGAATCTTTTATTAAAGGCAACCCACATGATTCTTGAATATGTTCAATCATATTTCTCAACCATACACATTCACGACTTGCTTCATGAATTGCAAGTACTTCAGAATGGTTGGAAGAAGTAGCAACCATTGTTTGCTTTACTGACTTCCATGATACTGCAGTATTACCACATGTGAATACATATCCCGTTTGAAAACGGGCATTGTGGGGATCAGATAAAAATCCAGCATCAGTATAACCTTAGAGATTCAATTTTACCCCTCTCGAGTAGAATAAACACATGTCACTTGTTCCTCGAAGATATCGGAAAATATGTTTAACACCATTCCAATGTCTTCGAGTTGGTGATGAGCTGTATCTTGCAAGTAGGTTGACAGCAAAAGCAATGTCAGGTCTTGTACAATTTGCAAGATACATAAGTGCACCGATTGCACTTAAATATGGTACCTCCGGACCAAGTAGCTCTTCATCACTTTCATGAGGTCGAAATGGATCCTTATCCATTTCAAGTGATATGACAACCACTGGAGAGCTCAATGGATGCGCTTTGTCCATATAAAATCTTTTTAATATTTTTTCAATATAATTTGATTGACGGACAAATACTCCACTTGAAAAATGTTCAATTTGCAAACCAAGACAAAGTCTTGTTTTTCTAAGTTCTTTTATCTCGAATTCTTTTTTCAAGTATTCGGATGTTCTAACGATGTCGTCGTGGTTTCCCACTATATTTAAATCATCAACATATACAGCAATAATCACAAATCCTGTTGATAATCTTTTAATGAAGACAAATGGGCAAAGCAGATTATTTACATATATTTTTTTCAGTAAATAATCACTGAGGCGTTTGTACCACATTCGCCCGGATTGTTTCAATCCGTACAAAGACTTTTGTAATTTTATAGAATGCATGTTATGAGGTTTTGATTTTATTTCATCGGATATTACAAATTCATCAGGGATTTTCATATATATCTCACTGTTTAGGGATCCGTACAGATATGCTGTAACGACATCCATTAAATGCATATCAAGCCCTTCAGAGACTGCAAGCTTATCAAGAATCGAAATGTGATTGCATCTATAACAGGAGAATATGTTTCCTCATAATCGATGTCAGGTCTTTGTGAGAAACCTTGAGCTACAAGTCTTGTTTTGTACTTTTTAACATCATTTTTTTCGTTTCTCTTTCGTACAAATACTAATTTATATCCAACAGGTTTTACGCCATCTGGCGTTTGGACAATTGGTTCAAAAACCTCTCGTTTCCTTAACGAGTTTAGCTCTGCTTGAATAGCCTCTTGCCATTTTTGCCAATCAAGTCTTTTTCGACATTCGTCCGCTGATCGTGGTTCTGGATCATCATCATTTTCACATATTTCAAAGGACACATTGAAAGCAAATATATCATCAGGAACAATTTCATTTCGATCCCAAATCTTACCAGAGTTTAAATAATTTATTGAGATCTCATTATTTTCATCTTTTTCCTCTTTTTCTAGAGGAAGTTGTTCTTCATCAGAATCAACTTGTTATGACAAACCCTTATCACTACAAAAAAACAGCAAATCAGAAACGGAATTAGAAACGGAAATAAGTTCCGTTTCTAAATCAGAAACGGAATTAGAAACGGAATAATTTCCGTTTCTAAATTAAAAAGTTAGCGACGGAATTGAGACGGAAACATTCAGAGACGGATTAGAGACGGATCAGAGACGGAATTAGAGACGGAATTAGAGACGGAATTAAATTCCGTCTCTCGAAAATTGGCGCCACCATTCCCGCCAAAACTTTATTTTGTTATACCCGTTCATCAAATCTCGAGATTTGTGCATCTTTCGATCTCGATGATTCAAAAATAAAACTCCCTCTCTCTCCCCGATTCTCTCTCTCCCCCAAAACCCTTCGACCTCTCTCTCCCGATTCTCTCTCTCTCCCCCAAAAACCCCTCTCTCTCTCGACGGCGATCTCTCTCTCTCTCTCTCGACGCGGCAACGGCGGATCTCTCTCTCTCTCCCAGATCTCTCTCTCTCTCTCTCGACGGCGGATCTCTCTCTCTCTCTCTCACCGCTCTCTCTCCCGATTCTCTGTCTCTCTCCCAAAACCCCTCTCTCTCGACGAGATCTCTCTCTCTCTCTCTCGACGGCAACGGCAGATCTCTCTCTCTCTCTCGACGGATCTCAGATCTCTCTCTCTCTCTCTGTCTCTCACCGCTCTCTCTCCCGATTCTCTGTCTCTCCGGAAAACCCTATCTACGGCAGATCTCTCTCTCTCTCTCTCTCGCTCTCTCTCGTCACCGCTCTCTCTCACGGACCGTCGACCGCTCTCTCCCTCTCAAACCCTCCCCCTCTTCAAACCTCACTCCAAAACCCTAAAACTAAGGCGATTCTGTCCGACAAGCCCGTCGCCGCCACCGCCACCAACGCAAACAAATTCCACCATCTGCTTCACCAAGTCCGACGACGACGGGTTTCTTCGTTGAGGCGATGCTTTGGCGCTCTGTTTACTTGGCGGCCGTGCTTGAATACTTGGCCGCCGAGGTATTTCGATTTTTGGTTGTCTATTGAATTTCAATCTCTACCTTTTTAGCTCTTTTTTTCTGTTTTTTTTGTGATTCTATTTGTCTTGGAAATTTGAATGTCTAGGGCATGTTTGGGATTTTGTTATGGTTAGTTGCATTCCATGAAAAAAATTTATATGATATTGATGATTTGGGCTAGTATTCAAAAGTGATCATGCCTTGTAAAAGGTATTGGTGGATAATGTGCTCTTTTGTTTGATGAAATTGTCAAAAGAGACCTTAACTTGTTCTTTTAACGAAGTGCATGGAAAAGCATGATTCTAAAGTCTCATGGATTCTTTATTGAGCTTTGTTTCTATGATATGATTTAATCGAGCAATCATTAGTATGATTTTTCATGTCTCGAAAGGATTGTAGCTAATTTGCATTGATTTGGGTAAAATCCTTTTAAAACGCTTCAAGGAGAGCTCATTCATTTTTTTCCCAAGTCTTGAAATATGTTCAATCCAACTTTATTGAATGTAGTTAGTAATCATCATTTTGGGTGAGACTTGAAGCTAAGTTGAGATGCGGAAGAGACTTTGTTTTATCCATTGAAAAAAGACTTCGATTAAATCATGGATTTTCGACTAAATGCTATGATTTGAGAATTTTAAGTCGAACTTGACTCTAATGAGTTGATTTGAATCTTTTTAGTTGTGATTAGTCGATCGCATTCAATTTATATTGGATAACTAAGTTTATGAGATTTTTCTTGTTTTGCTTCACCGCATACTTGTTTTACTCGAATCGTCGATTTTGATTTGAAAGAATGGTTTAAAAGTCGGGAATGACTTAAGTCGATAACTAGGAATGAGGTTTGAGTCCTTAAATGATTTAAGTTAGTCTAAATAAATTCAGTAAATACTACTTTAAGAATCCATGAAAAACATATTTAAAATTGGTTTTGGTTCATTCATTTTTTGATTGAAATATTCGATTAAGTGGTTTAATGCATAAATTTTACTTGAATATGATCTATAATTTGCATTGTTGTTTGAATAAGGATATGTCTTCTTTAAATTTAGGCAATAACAAGTCCATATCATTTTTTTTGGTGTGATCAATAGTTTGATACTCATTAAGTTCGATCTTTATGAAATGGATTAAACAGGTTTATTGTTTGGTTCTTGAAAGTTAAAAAAGCTCAGTTTGAAATGAGATGAGTGAGCTTATGATAAATTTTGTAGCTTGTGAAAGTGGATTGATTGAAAATAGTCTTATGAGTTTTTTGGTCTATCTATGAGGTAGCATATTTTTGTTTTCTTATATGTTTTTAGAAAATGAAGATAAAAGTGAAAATGACAAACATTGCTATCTTCCTCCTACTGGATTGGTAAGAATTTAATTTACTTAAATCAGTATATGCAGTGTTTATCATCGTTTGTGGATTCTTAAATCTCAAATGAATTAATGTTAATCTTTTTGCTTGTTTGTAGACTTTGATGGTCGAGTGCAGGGATCGTCACTATAAGTTCGATGTGAGTCATTGCTCTTCTACCTTAGCTCTATCTCCTATGATGCTTATGTCCCTGAAAAATTTAAGTTCAACTATTCAATTATTAAGTTGTTTCAAATGTCCCTTGGGTTTGTGCGGTGGTGTTGAAGAACATCTCAAGACTTTTCGATTGATAATTCTTTTTGTGCATATTTATAGGATTGTAAGTTTTTTTTTTTTTTGTGGTTGTTGAACAATAGGATTGGTGGTTTTGTGAATACTTAGAAATTTGGAGCATTTGTAATACTATACAATTTTTTTTGGATATATATCTTTTTCGATTTTTGATTTTTACATTTTTGTTCTCTCAATTGAATATTTGTTGATATATATTGTCGATGTATGAATGTCAATTTATTATATATTGGCGGTTAAATGTGCTTGGATTGAGACCTATATATGTAAGACTTTAAAAACTAAACAAAAATGAAAATTAGAGACGGAAATAGCAACGGAATCTTTGGATTCCGTTGCTATTTCCGTCTCTAATTTTTTTTTTTTTTTAGATTTGAATCGAAACGGATCAAATTCCGTCTCGATCCGTCTCGATTAGCAACGGATCGAGACGGAAATAATCGAACGGAATTTATTCCGTCTCTAATCAAACGGAATTAGAGACGGAATAAATTCGTTTCTAATCAAACGAATTTATTCCGTTTACGATCCGTCTCTAAATCGAAACGGAATCCATTTTCCGTTTCCGATCCAATCAGCGACGACGTTTTCGAGAGGCGGAACGCATTCGTCTCTGTTCCGTTCTCGAATCAATCGAGAGACGAATTTTACAAATCGAAACGGAAAATTCCGTTTCGATTTGCTTTTTTGTAGTATATCAAAGGATTCTTGTGCTTTCTAAGAAGTATTTTGATTTGTATTTATTTTTACTCCCGTTTTCCTCTTTCGAGGAATTGTATCCTTTGAACCAACCGGTCTTCCACGCTTTAAGCGTTTCGTTGGTTCTTGTGCATTTTGTTGCACAGAGACATCAATTCTTGCAGGAGCATTTACTGCTGGAATATGTGATTTTGTCACTTGTTTTGCATCATTAAATGCATCAGGTAATTGATTTGCAATTTGTTGCAAATGAATGATCTTTTGAACTTCAAGTTCACACTGATTTGCGCGTGGATCATAATGTGATAAAGTTGATGCATTCCAAGCAATTTCGCGCCATTCCTTTTGAATTGACTTCTTATCTCCCCCTAATGGTGGGAAAATTGCTTCATCAAAGTGACAATCAGCAAAATGTGCAGTAAATAAATCCTCTGTTAAGGGCTCAAGGTATCTTATAATGGACGATGAATTAAATCCAACATAAATCTCAAGTTTTCGTTGTGGACCCATCTTAGTTCTATTGGGAGGTGGTATAGGAATATACACTGCACAACCAAAAATTCTCAAATGTGAAATATTTGGTTGTTGACCTAAAATGAGTTGCATAGGGGAATGTTCATGGTATGCGGTAGGCCTATAACGAATGATAGATGCTGCATGAAGGACTGCATGTCCCCAAACCGAAGTTGATAACTTCGTTCTAATGATTAAAGGTTTGACAATTAATTGAACGCGTTCGATAAGAGATTCTGCCAAACCATTCTGAGTATGCTCATGTGGAACAGAATGTTCAATGGTAATTCCTATAGACATGCAATAATTTCTAAATGCTTGAGATTGAAATTTTCCGGCATTATCAAGACGGATGATCTGAATTGGGTTGTCAGGAAATTGTGCTATTAACTTAATGATTTGTGCTAAAAGTCTAGCAAATGCAACATTGCGGGTTGAAAGCAAACAAACATGTGACCACCTAGTTGATGCATCTATCGAAACCCTGAAATATCTGAATGGTCCACAATGAGGATGAATAGGACCACATATGTCTCCCTTAATGCGTTTTAAGAAAACTGGGGATTCCACAACAATTTTACTTGGAGATGGTTTAACTATCAATTTACCTTGAGAACAACTAGCACAATTATAATTACCAGCTGAAAATATTTTGTGACTCCTTAAAGGATGTCCATGCGAATTATTAATTATTTTTCGCATCATTGATGATCCTGGATGACCAAGCCGGTCATGCCATAAAATGAATGTCTTTGGATCATTAATTTTCTTATTCAATATGACATTCGTTTCGACATGCCTTATATGAGTAAAATATAATCTAAATGATAAAGTTGGAAATTTTTCTAACACTTCTTTTTTTCCATTTGAAACCAATGTGACATAAAGAAATTCTCTATTATTTTCATTCACGGTTTCAATGTGATATCTATTTTGTCGAATATCTTTAAAGCTCGGTAAATTTCTTCTGGATTTTTCAGAGTATAAGACATTGTCAACATGAATTGTTGTTCCCCATGCAACATAATATTTGCTCTTCCAGAGCCATTAATCAAATTGGAGATGTCAGATATTGTTTGAACATTAGCCTTAGCTAAGTTCAAATTGGAGAAATATTCTCTGTTTTTAAGGATTGAATGCGTTGTAGCACAATCATCATGACATATATCGCTCTTATTTGATTAATGACTTGAACACATGATTTGTTGATCCGTCTGGACAAATAATGTTTGGCAAATCAGAAAAAAAAAAGTCATATTTCAATGATAAAATTCATAATATTTTGCCTTTGATTTTGAAGGCATGGTAACAAAAATATTCGGGCATATATATGCCAATATTTAGGCAAAATAGTCTTTCATATATGACTAAAAAAATGTCACAATTATGAGCGCTCATTGTCAATAATTATTTGCCCTTTGTAGTGGTGCACCACTTTTATTCCAATTTTTGGTGGAATTGTCAATACGACCTTTACCTGATATTTTCACCTTTTCCACGTCCGTAAATTTATTATTGCGATCATGATTATTATATGCATCATATGCTTCTTAATGCTGAATTAATTGGACGGGAGCGATATTATATTTATAATATCTCATTATTTTACTCATCTACCATGAGACAAGAAATCAATCATTAATATTTATTGGATTGACGTGCGCACTCGATATTTGTTGCAACAATTAATCGAGGTGGGCCACGTGACCTCTTTATTGTCTCATCAATCATATTTCCAAATAGCCTCAACATAGAGGTAATTAAAATTGTGGAATTATAATTAACATTTGACTGATTAAATTTTGTAGCATGAGACCCAGCCGGTCATTTTGAGCTTTTTGGAGCATTACCCTTTTGGTATGTATATATATAACTCTATAAGGTGAAAATATATATAAAGTGAAATATTCACTTTTCAAATCTCTAAAGAAAAATTGGTGAATGATTGTGTACAACATACGACCTTGCATGGATACAAGCTTTATTTATAATTTGTAATATCTAATTATCATGACAAGAATTATAATAAGATAACAAATTCAACTATAGTTGATTAATATTTTGAAAGTAAATATAATATAAAATAATTTTCTCTTTTCTTTTTATGTAAATAAAAAAAACATAACATATGATTAAGTATATGTTCACAACTTGATTCATTAATAATCAAATGTACTATTCGCATGAGTTGGTGGGACAACCTCCAGGTTGGGTGGCTAGACAAAGTCTGTTTAATGTCATGTCTCATCGAACGGGATAACCCGTCTCCCTTTCAATGTTTAGCTTTACCGGGGACAAGGCTTACCCACTATCAACTCAAACTTATAGCATGATTTGTATTATAAAATCAAGAATAGAACAATAACTAATCGTTTGTTGTTTTAAGAGAAAACTAGTTATGTCACATATTGACTTTTGATTTATGATGTAGAAGATCGTACAAGACGCAACTACAGAGCATACTTTTGCAATCGGTGACGCTATAATGCATAATATATGAATAAAGTATGCATAGATAAAAGGAAGCAACCATGATAATATAGAAGTAAATCGAACTTATTTAAATAACAAAAGTTATACCTTCCTAGCTTTCTCTCCTTAACAAGCCTTCTTGAACTTCAAGATCTCCTTAATGCTAGAGCAAGCTCGTGCTGATAACGTGCTGTAAATTGAATTGAGACTTGCTAAGAACTAGAGAATGAAATAGAAGACTAAAAACTTCTACTACTACAAACTACTACTACAAAGGAGAAGAGAAGAAATGAGATAGTTGGAATGAGAAGTTTTCATTCAACTTGGTGTACATTGGAGAGGATTACAAGTTACATGACAATACATAGACAAGTGGAGGTACTATTAAGTGATACATACAAGTTACATTACTACACAATATGTTGGTGTAAATGCATGGTCATCCATATTCCATAACAATATATATATATATATACTAGTTTCCAAACGTGCTTTGCACGATCGAACCTGAACCCACTCGTTGTGCTCACGGAAAGAATTAATTCAACTACGTACAAAAATATATTTATATTATTCATAAAATATTTTTAAAATTTTTAAAGGTACATAAAAAAATTGAAGTTCTAATATGAAAAAACAAAACAATATATAAAACAAAGACTGAAGTGTTTATCAATATAAAAAGTATTTTTTATTTCATAATGGTAAATCATCATCGCATACTCACAATGAGAGAGAGAGAAAAAAATTAAAAAGATCGATATGATCATTACTATAAATACTTAGCCTAGAGCGTTAATTGATGTCACGATTCATGTAGATATATATATAGGTGTTTGATCAGTGATTGGAGTTTGACTCGAACATAAACTCTTGTTTTACTATAATTTTTCAATCATAGAAAGAAAAAAAACAAAAAAAACCAAAAACATGGCTAATTAATTTTTCGGCAAAGTATAGCTAATTAAAATTTTATACATAGATTCTATTTGAATGCCTTAATTAAAATTCTATTTAGTGGGTAATTGGTTAAGTTAAACGTGAAAGAAACTATTAAAAAGAAAATCAATAATTACTTAATAAGTAATTAAAAAGTAAAAAATAATAATTTAAGTAACGAAAGAATCTTTTGTTATTCGTGCTTTTAATATATATAGGTTGAAATATATATGCGCGCGCGCAACTAGTTAAATTGAGATGGGATGGTAGCACTTGTGGATGTAGAGACAAGTATTTGCAAGAAAAAAGGAACAAAGGAAGTAATTAATATCTTCATGATCTGCTAGATCAATGAGCTAGCAAGAGTAGAGTATCCACACATGAAATTAATACTTACATATCCTTTTCTTTTTCGAGGCATCTCTCACATATATCCTTTATAGCTTTTTGAACTAACTTCGCACCGCCAAAACCATCATCATCATCATCATCATCATCATCATCATCTGTGTGAGTTTGTTATTTCTGCAAATTTTTCTGTAAACAAAAATAAATTGTAGTAAAAGAGATGGTGACAACATGAAAATAAGTCTAGACAGCCAAAGTTTGTGCACGTCTTAGAGTTTATAGCTGCAGCTGTAGCATGTAGTGCATGTAGTCCAGGCCTTCACCCCAAAAGCTCGCCAGATTACTATGTGGGGTTCTACTCTTGAGTTCAGCAAAGATGCAGGGTTCAGCAACTGACGGTGACCTATTTTCATTTGAGTTAAAGAGCATTATATTTATGGTACATACAACAACAAAACAACAACAACAACAACAACAAGCGGTTGTTGAGTTTGAGTTAAAGAACATTATATTTTTGGTACTCAAAAGTTACAAAAATCTGTTTTCAAAAAAAAAAAAAAAACCAACAAGCGGTTGGTCCAAGTAGCTGTGGACTTGATTATCTCTCTTTCAGCGAGTTCTTGAGTTTGAATTTTTCGTAAATGGAAAAAACTAAGTTGAACAGGTGTGGCAGAAAAAAATGGGGAGCATTAGTTAGTGAAGTAATTAAAAAAATATAAAGGAGGTGTCCCACTCCAGACATTCATTACAAGCACACACTTAGATTTTTTAATTTTTTTTTTTTGCGCTCAATTTTCCGCTACACACCACATCGCACTCCTCAACCACAAAATTGTAAAAAAAAAATAAAAATAAAAATAAAAAATCGAGGTAATGAATGTACCGATGAGTCACCAAATCATTATCCAAAATAAAAATAATGAAAGTGGTAGAGAAGTTGAATTGAGACACGTCGCGGCTTAGAAACACTTCGTGCATTACACAAACAGAATCCCTTTTTTTTTTGATAGTTCAACAAAAGCGTCCTGCATGGCCGAAGATTAATTTAAACAAAACAATCAATGAAACCGAAACACTACAAAGCAATCAATGAGACCAAAACACTAGATTTGCATGTTTGGGTTGGCGTGGAAGTGATGAGAGTTTGTCAATCAAGGTGGGCGCGTTGTCTATTTGGCAGAACAGAGAACTGCTAGATTGTAGTTCCTTAATTACTTCTTCCAGCCGTGATTGATTCCGTTGTTGTGTTGGAGTTGTAATCTAAATTAGATTAGTGTTTGAGTTTGATTAAGACTTTGAGTTAAGAATATGAGTCTATTTAGGATCTCCTAGTTGGAATAGTAGTATGCTTTTGTGAGTTTATAAATTAGAGTTAACCCCTTCATTATAATTAACGAGTTTATTAGAAATTAATAAAGTGTGTCAAATAAAGTGTGTCATTGCGGTGTCTCTAAACCTAACATGGTATTGGAGCAAAAGTGAGATTTTGAGATCTGTGAGAGTGACACCGAGATTTTAGAGATTAATAAAGTGTGTCATTCATAAATAAATCATGTTTATCGTCTAACGATGTCTCTAGAGCAATACAATTTCATCATTAACTCGTTTTCGTTTCTAAGCTATGAAAAGAGATCGAGGACGACATCACTGCTGCTCTTCTTCTATATGTTAGAAAAATTTAATAAAGGGGCACACATGTAATGTAAAATGCGTCACATCATTATTTGAATTAGCATAAATTAGAGTGATCTACTAATGTATAATGTTATTGGCTAATGGACATAATTATAGTCATGAAACTATGTTAGTGTAGATCCAGTTTCGATATGCAACTCAATGAGGGGCAGAGTTGACATATCGCTTAATAACTGCCCAATCAATTATTTATGGGTTATCACTAGAACAATTTCGTTATTTAATAGAGGTTTTTAAACCCCTATTAAAGATGTGTTATTAAATAACACATAATTGATAGAAGCTTTAAAAAACATTTATGTAATACATGTATTAAAAATTAAAACATAACACATTTTCAAATGACATTTAATAACATTCTAATAAATAAGGGTTTTAAAACCTCTATTAAATGTCAAAAATGGTCTAGTGTATGTTCCCCAATTTGTAGTTCACTGTGTGTTTCTCTATCCCCGTTAAGAGAACTCGTTAGGATAGAACTACAATTAGAAGACCTGATTCGGCTCGATCATTGCGTCTCCAATGGAAAATTCAGGTACGCTTCCGCTTTATATTCATCATCTTGAATCGGTGTGACTTTATGTTTATTATGATATTTATGATAGATTATATATATATATAATTAGGAATCATAGATCTAATACTAACAAGTGGTATCAGAGCCCACTATGCACGATTCATGATGTTTAAAGTAATTTCGTGGTATAAACTTATGAAGTTATGGATCACTTTATGAAATCATAAAATTTGGGACAATCAAACTTCAGTTAATGTAGAATATGATATTTGAATGTTCATTGCTTTGTGTTTTGAGTTGAATTGATGAAGATGAAGATAGCTCATTCGATGATTCTCGAATTATGAGTTTATGTGCCTAAATTTGTGTTAAGCCTACTATATTTTGGGTTAAATATCTCGTTGATTTAAATTTGATTTAGATTTGTACACATGTTTCTCATACAAACAATAAAATTTATGGTTATTTTAATGCTCATCTTTTCTCTAGTGGGTCCTATTCAATATAGAGAAAAAAAAAACGTGGTTGTTAAGATAACAGTGAAATGTTGATCGCCTTTTTTGAATGCTTATCTTCAATTCGGTGGGTCCCGCCACTTCTATTTTATTTAATTAAAAAAAACAAACATGTGTATGTTTTTATTAAATAAACAAACTGTGCATGAGATGTTGATGTTTTTTTTATGCTTATCAAATTAAATAAAGTGGGTCCCATCATTTTTTATTTAACCTTTTTAAAAAACAACATCAACAAATCAATATATGATTTTTTTTTTGGGTTACATATATTAATGCACATATTTTAGAGACCCAACATACATATTTTTTAAATATGGTTTTATAATCATTATTCGATAATGGCTTCGGATAACGTATTAATAAATACATTGTTTGACATTTTAAGTGGATTAATTAAAATAAGAAGTCGCCAAAGTGACCTCTATTGTTTAGATTGTCCATAAAAAAATATCAAATGTTTGCATGTATGACTATTAATGTGGGTATTAGTCGGCCCAAATGAAGATTAATACTTGGCCAGATTGCTTACATACATGTGGTGGTAAACTTGTGACAATTATTTGGGTTTACATGTGAACAATGAATCGATCCAAAGATAGGTTTATTGTTTGACATGCATTATTGTCAGAGTTTGATTATTACAACAAGAGTACCACTAGCAGTTAATATTACTGTTCAAAGACTTGATATTGATGTTGCACTAGGTATCTTGAGATGGGACTGCCAGTTATTTGAGTTTATGATGACCGAATTTCAAAAATTTATGTGAGTACATTAATATAATTTAAATTGTTCTATTTACAGCTAGTCTTGCTACAGTGTCTGGTCCTTGATGGTATCAACTATAAGGATTGGAAAGAAAACATCCTAATTGTTATGGGCTGCATGGATCTAGACTATGCAATTCGGATGGAGCCACCCCTTCCATTACAGACTCCAATTCCTCAATTGAGAGAAAGAATCATGAGAAGTGGGATCGCTCCAATCGCACAAGTCTAATGATCATCAAGCGTGGAATTCTAGAGGCCTTTAGAGGTGTAGTATTTAATGAGATAACCAATGTCAAGATTTACTTGCCGAGATTGAAAAACGTTTTGCGAAAAACGATAAGGCGGAAACTAGCACGTTACTTCAGAGCGTAATTTCCAAGAAATATAAGGGTAAAGGAAATATCATGGAATACATTATGGAGATGTCCAACACAACATCCAAGCTTAAGACATTAAAGCTTGAGTTGTCTGAGGACTTACTCGTACATCTAGTATTGATCTCTCTTCCTATACAATTTAGTCAGTTTAAGGTCAGCTATAATTGTCAAAAGGAGAAATGGTCTCTTAACGAGCTCATTTCATACTGTGTGCAAGAGGAAGAAAGAATCAAGTAGAAAAATATTGAAAGTGCTAATTTGGCAAGCACTTCCAAGACGAGCACCTCTAAGGCTAATACCTTCAAAGACAAGTGCAAAAAGAGGATGAATGAAAATGTTACTATTCCACATCAAAAGAAGGAGAATGTGAATCATAATGGCTACCACTTATCTTAGAAACCTGGACATATTAAGAAGGATTGTACTCGTTATCATACCTGGAGGGCATAGAATGGTATATTCATATATATGGTTTGTTATGAGGTTAATTTAGCATGAATACCTAGAAATATTTTGTGTGACTAACATCAATATTTCAATGCAAGGTTGGATCCACTACCAAAAGTTAAATGATGCTGAAAGATGCATTTATGTGGGAGACGATCAAACTGTAGGAGGACAGACATTATGACATTTTAGATTATTCTTGAGTATAACATATTATTAAGACTTAATGAATAATTATGTTATTCAGTCCTTTGAGGCGGAATTATGTTTATGTTTCTTATTTGGACAAATTTGGTTATTATTGTTCTTTTGGAAACAATTTGTCAGTTTATCCATTAATTTAAATATTCTTGAATTTGACATACTTATGTTTTATGTTAATGCTATGATGATAATCCGTATCTGCAATTTTATTGGTTATCTCTAGTGATTCAAGGGCTTTCAAGTTTTATAATCCCATTTTTTTAAGACGAGAATAAACATATTTTTTTTTGAAGATATTGAGTTTAGGGAAGAAATGAGGTTAAAGATTTTATCTTTAATGAAAAATCAATTCTAATTTTTAAATTGATTCTAATAGTTATTTCTTGCTAAACAAATTTTTTGATACTCTACAAGATATTGTCGTTCTTCCACTCATTTATGATATAGAATTGTTCATTAAGAGCAACCTCAACATCTTCAAGAACCGGTGCATCAAGAGGTAAACTTTTGCATTAATTCACTTGACCGATTAGGAAAATAATGACATGATGGATGACGATCCAATCAAGTTTTGACTTGACATGCAAGATTCTAATTCGGAAAAGTGGATTGCATTAATAAATGGGGAATCCAAGTCTATGAAGAGTGGCCTTCTTTTTAGTTTTAATGAAGGACTCTTTGAGGATAATCATGACTTTTGTTGCATATTATGATTATGATTTGGTGTTTTATTAGATGGATATGTCAAGACGGTATTAGTAAATTGACAAAATCTATTTATCGGCACATCTCGCCAATGGTACTACAAATTTTACAATATTATTCTTTCATTCAGTTTTGAGAAAATATATATTGATGATTGTGTATATTACGGATTTAGTGGGAGTATGTTGATTATATATTGCTTGTCACTAATGTGATAATCATAATCAATGAAACTAAGAGATTTCTATCTAAGAATTTTAAGATGAAATATCTTGGTGATGTTTCTTTTATTATGGGATCTAGATACAACAAGAACTATTTTGGGGTATTGTAGGATTATCACAAAGAAGTAATAAAGATAAAAAATGCTTGTAGTGATGAAAACTTGATGATACCCGTTATTAAGATAAATTTAGTCTCATGCAGTGCCCTAAAGGAAACATTAAGGTTCATAAAATGTTAAAGAAAACTCCTTATGCATAAGCTATAGGATATGTTATGTATACTCAACTTTGCATGCATTTATACTACGTGCACATTGTTGAAGTGTAAGGCATATACTCAAGCAATCAAGTTATGGATCTTTGAAAAGCAGCAAAATTTTAATGTATTTAAAAAGAACAATAAATTATGTCCTTGCATAGAGGAAGTGAGACCATTAGGAGATCATTGGGTATTCAGACTCCGATTGTGTTGGATGTCAATAAAATATAATATCCAATTAAGGCTATATTTATTTGTTGGTTGGAGGTGTTAGTTATTATTGGTATAATACCAAAAAAGGTCCTATTACAATTTTCACCATCAAATTAACATCAAAATTAATTTATAGCATATCATTATGAGGCATCCTATTTTGAAATTTGGCTAATAGATTTTTTGTCACAAGGCTACGATTTATGATATGTATTGAAAGACCACTTATGATATATTGTGACAATAAATCAGATGTGTTACACTTTAACAACAATAAGAGTTTGACTCAATTAAAACTCATTGACGTCAAGTTCTTAGTTGTTTAAGAAATGGTACAAAGTGGACATATTACTATAGAGCATATTAGGGACAAACTCCAAGTAGACCCTCTAGCAAATGGTTTTCCCACCCAAGGTCTTTCATGAGTATGTTACTCAAATGAGTGATACAGATTTAAAAGTTTATCTGGTTCAGTGGGAGTTTGTCACTTATGTCTTATGCGTGCAAATTTGGCTTTATGATCATATGTTCTAGTCTTCAGACATTTTTCTGATTAGAAATACAGTTTGGTTTCGGTTAATTACACTTTGTATGATAATGTTTAATGATCTCACTTATGTAAGACCAGTTGAAAATCGACATGCACAGCTTAACTTCATGTGTTTTTCATGCTATACTTTCATGATCGATCTATGTCATTTGGTTATGTTAATATTTGTGATCATTGGTAGGTTTAGTTATGATTGATATAACGAAAGCCGCTTTAGTCCTATATTGATATAATTAATGGACGAGATTGTTGGGTATGCCCTATAATTATGATGACAATGTTTAAGTTCATTAAGTATAACACATTTATCATGAAACATATATGGCCCCAGTTGGAGATTGTTAGAAAAATTTAATAACATATTGGGGCCACACATGAAATGTACAATATGTCACACCATTATTTGAATTAGCCTAAATTAAAGTGATCTACTAATGTATAATGTTATTGGCTAACGGACATAATTATAGTTATGAAACAATGTTAGTGTAGATACCGTATCGATGTGCAACTCAATGAAGGGTAGAGTTGACATATCACTCAATAACTGCCCAGCCAGTAATTATTGGGTTATGGTCCCCAGTTTGTAGTTCACTGTGTGTTTCTCTATCCCCGTCAAGAGAACTCGTTAAGATGGAACTACAATTGGAAGACCTGATCTGGCTCGATCATTGCGTCTCCAATGAAAAATCCAGGTACGTTTCTTGTGATGGCCCCAATTCCATAACCCAAACTGGGCCCGGCCCGGCCTAGACTTACATGGACCCTGAGTCAATCCTCGCGACGTCAACACAAGCCTAATCAGCATTCCTAACCATATTTCATTATTTATAGTGAGTTACTCAAATTTGTAAGTTATCAAAGTTTATGCGGAAGCGATTTCAACTTAAACAAATCTAAACAACTATACACAAATCAGTCAGGACAATTTAGAGTCCCCCGCAAAACATAGTCAACATGTATAATAAACAGAGGAGGGAGTATTCATACCATATACATGTCCCAATGTATCTCACAAAACCTATATACCCTATATGATAAAAATCAATATACGTAAGTAATACAAAACCTACAAAAAATGCGAGGGGAAAGGCCACTTCAAAGTCCTCAAAGTAGATCTCCCAGTACAGGCCCTTTTCCTTTACTCGATTGCGGATCTGCACTCAGTCAAACACAAGAATGACGAGCCCAGGTAAGTAACGCCAGTAGGGTACTAAACGACATTTCGAAATAAATAAATCAGACCATATTCATGCAGATAACAAGAAAGATATAAGGATGTGTGAATAAATAAAAAAACTGTAAATAAATTTAAAGCAATCGATACATGAGTGTCCAAAGATGCAAACAGTGAGGCGCAAGTAGTCCCAACTAATAAGTCGTTGAGTCTTGGCAAAACATCAAGACTTGGGTTCTAGGACTCGTTAAACTTATAAGTCCTAAACCCATGAGATAGTGAGACTTCTTGGAACAACTACGCTAAGAACTCACACCCCGTCAAAATCAGTATCCAGTGCAGTGCATCCCGAGGTCATGACTCTGGTATGTTACCTCAGCCAACCACTCCTTCTAAGGATCACCGTTGACTCACTCGCCCTCGGATAACTCAATTACAATTAGAATGGAATATATATCAAAGCAATAAACAATAATATTCAATAGCTTAAAATGAAATTACTGTACAATTTCCTAGCTGGTTTATTTACCTCGATCCACATGCTTATTCGTAACCTATCCGGCTTCCCGACACTCCAAAACGCATTTTCGAACCTCCGTATCTCTTTCTTAGATTTCGTGATATCATTTAGTATCAATTCAAGTCCAATATCCTTGGTTTAGAACTCTTAAACCATACAAATACTGCGACCAAAGTAAGCTCGAAAGTTATTTCTAAAAATAATACTTTATAATAATTTCAAAGTATTATCAACTAGCCCATTAGAGTTACAGTTTTAACTCTGAAAACCTCATAATTTGTCGTGACGACCAAGAATGAACTTGTAGTATTCATGACGTACTTTTCATAGACTCTAAGAATACTCAAATCGGATCACAAATGGAGAAGTTACGAATTTTCTAATATAACATGTCAACTTGACAAATTTTATTCATTTTCAGCTAGAAAATGTCTCCAAATCAATTAAATGCCACGAAACTACTCGATACAACTTCAAAAAATTTTCACGGCTCGTGGAGTCAAACTGTATCAAAATTAATAATTAATTCATCCGAAAACCCAATATAAATCAATATCAACTATAAAAACATCTCCAAAACAGTTATCAACTAAATTGCATTAATTCAAATCATCAAAACCCTAGTCCATGTTGGTGAAATTTATCCCAAATTGACTCAAATCAATTCAATACACAAATTAACGACAATTCATACCAATTTCTATTGAAGTCTAGTGAAAGAAATTGAAAAATTGCGAGAATTCAAATTGAATTAAGGAAAAATGTCCGGCTTTAAGAATTTACTAAATTACGGGCTGAATACCTTGTTTTTGCCGCGAAAACTTAGCTTGAATTGACCATCTTGTGATCCTTTACGATTTTGTAGAAAGAAACCCGGTAAAAATCGAATGTCAGAGAGCTCTGCGAGCGAAAATCCAAATCGAGGGGTTTAGGGGCGAACGAACTGATCGTTCGTTCAATGGAAACCAAATGAGTTTTTGATTTTTATTTCATGTTTTATATATTCGTTCAATGGAAACCAAATGAGTTTTTGATTTTTATTTCATGTTTTATATATATTTATATATAAACTTAATTTTTATTTATTTATTAATTCTTAAAATTCCTATTTGACGTGTTTTGACTTTCTCTGCTCGTTTTGCGATCCCGTTTTCCACCAAATTGAACCAAACTCTCGACAAAATAATCAATCTTTCTAAAATGTCCAAACTACTATTTTGATCACGTCAAAACTCAAAAATCTTAACTTCATCCATGACATACCCAACTCTCACAAATCAATTCTCTTGCATTATTTAACCAAGCTTATACCAAATTAAACTCAATCTCAACCTCGACTACTGCCAACTAACACGAAACTCGAGGTAAGATCTTACCCACACGTTTCAATAATTATTATTTTAAATTGTTCAATCTTTTATATAATAAATAATACAAGCATTACACAGAAAAATAGCATACATCGATGTCTACACTCGAGATTTGGACATACAGATCATGACGAGTGGATCCCACATGGTGCGTGATACGAGTTAGATTTTTAGGGTCGTTACACTTCCACTTTATATTCCTCATCTTGAATCTTTGTGACTTTATGTTTATTATGAGATTTATGATAGATTATATATATGATTAGGAATCATATATCTAATACTCACACTGTATCTATCTACTTTCTATTTCCCGAAGTCAATTGAAATATGGTTAAAAAAAAACCTAATAATACATGAAGAGCCCCGCTATAAGAACCCCAACATTCCTTTAGGTGCCCGAGCGGAAAAAGTCAAACTTTAAAAAAGTCTTTTTATTTAATACAAATGACCATTGTGCCACTTACTGCGTTTAGTGCACCCCGTCACCTTTTCTTCTCATTTTGTGCATCTCCATCATCAGGGCCGGTCTAAAGTATTTAGGAGCTCTGGGCAAAATTATAATTTGAGGCCCCTCAATCATAGTAGATACATAGGAAAATAACTATATTCTTATACGGAAGACAACGGAAATATCACAAAAAAAACATGTTCAATTGATGCACATTAGCATAATCTAAGCCTTTCAAAATATCTTCAAAATATTTCACATTAATTAATAGTCAATCGTGCTTAAAAAAAGAAAAAGAAAAACGTAATAACGCATGCAAAATGCAAAGGAGAAAAAAATGTCACTAACATGAAGAGAGTAAGTTGAAAGAACTACTTAAAAAGTAGAAAATTAAATTTTAATTTAAAAAATACATGAATAATTTGCTAACCAACATTTTTATCACTTAACATGCAAGCAGTAACTCATTATTAATGAAAAATAATTTTTTTTATATATTTAAATAATTTTCTTAAAATAAAGTGGGCTCGGGGCGCTCGCCCCACTCGCCCCCTTTAGGGCCGGCCCTGCCCATCATCATCCCTCAACATTCCCTTATTGTGATTTGTAGGGTATCGTTGAGTGATTCGACCTCGCCGGTCCGAATCAAACCTTTAAAAAAGTGATTTCGAAAACACTTTCTATTTGTTTTTTTTTTTTTAAAAAACCTAAATACATATGTATAAACCTTCCTATAAGCACCCTGCCTTCCTTAAGGAAGGATGGCGGGTGCACAAAACGAAAAGAAAAGATGGCGGGTGCACTAAACGCAGTAAGGGGCACAAAAGTCATCTTGAGAAAGCACACTTTCTAATGCAAAATGACTTTTGTGCCCCTTACTGCGTTTAGTGCACCCGCATCTTTTCTTTACGTTTTGTGCAATCTCATCATCCATCCATTCATGCTCCTTTATTGTGATTTGTAAGGTATCGTTGAGTGGTTCAATCTAGCAAATTAAAATAAATTTAGAGTCAGTCAAAGTTCGTCGAATCTTTAATTGTCGAGTCGGTCAGAGCCTACTAACCTTTAAAGTCCGCAGTTGTCAAGTAAATCTTACAAAGAGGTTTGGTTAGACCGAGTTAACAAATGAGTCAAAAATAATTCATTACCTCCTTTGATGCCTATAAATGGCGGGAGCCCCCCACAATTACAGTCCCCTCTCTCTCTCTCTCTCTCTCTCTCTCTCTCTCTCTCTCTCTGAGTTTAGTTTTTCGTGTTTTTACTCTCCACTCCCTCAACAACCCTAGAATTGACCCCCAACTCCCCAATCTGAAACCCCATCGTCCCGATTTTCATATCAATTTAGGGTTTCGAATCGCTTTGGATCTCCGCATTTGAGTCTAGGGTTAGGGTTTTGCGAAAATTCGGGGTTTTGATTTGTCGTGGTTTGGATTTTGGGGGATTTTGGGTTCGATGGACGCTGCGGCCGGAGTCGCTGCTGGTCGCGCCGCGTCGCTCGCAATGCCGCCGCCGCCGCCGCTGCCCTCTTCGTCGTCTTCGCAATCGGCGAGGAAGGAGTGGAGGGCGGTCTCAGATCATTCAGTTCGAAGCGCAGGAACTGAGGTGCTTATGATTCTGATTGTGTCGATTGATTGATTGATTAGGGTTTTTGTTTGTTTGATTGAGTAGGGTTTTGTTGAAGTAGGAAATTGAGCGGACGAAGTTAGGGCAAACCGATGAGAGAACGATTTACGAGGTAAAAGTAGAGATTTTGATGGTTTCGGGGGTTTTGAGGGGCTTGTGTAGGGATTGAAGTTGATTTTGTTTTGGAAATGGAAGGTACAGCAGGGAACGGGGCAGCTCGATGTCGATTTCTGCTCGATCACCGTGGAGGGCGGCGGCGGCCTGGACAATGGCTTGTTGCAGCAGAGGCTGCACAGTGTGTCCAGACAGAGGGAGGAACTGCAAGAGATGGAAATTGAACTGAGAGCGCAGGTGATAGCGAGGTCGGAGATTGTGGAGATGCAGAAGAGATTCGACGTGCAGATGAAGGAGCAAGTGGAGGGACTGAAGGTTGGGGTTTGCATTGTTTGTGACTATTATCAAAAAGTGTTTTTTTTTTTTACAAGCATTGCATAATTTACATTCAAATTGTTGGTCTGTGTTTCCCCATGTGTGCTTTGTTACATTTGTGGAGGTCTGCATATCAATGCTAAGTTGTTTTTTTTTTTGTTTTGTTTATAAACATATTTCGACGTTGTAAATGCCTCGTAACCGACTCTTTAGAGTGTACGTTTGAATCCAAAAATGGGCACCTGCTTGAGTGCTAAGGTGGTTATTCATTGATGACTAGGTTGTATATTCAATGTGAACTTAGAAACTTGGAACTAGCATATGAGTTTAACTTTGTTCCAAATTCCCAATCAATGTAATGCATACGGATTCTGCTTCCCATTTTCTATGTTCATTGTTGGGTCTTTCTTGAGCTCACGAGCGTTTAATTTCTGGGCAATCTGGGCTTCCGTTTGTTCATCTATTTTCGGGCATGATTTTAATCTGTTTAGATGGCAGATAGCAGCTCTATACATGAAGAACTTCTGTTCTAAATGTTCACAGGCTCTGTAGTCTGTACTATCTCTTTTTGAAGTGTTAACATGAAATGCTATGATGGGCAGGAGAAAGTGCAGGAGAGGGAGCAAAAAGTACATGATTTAGAATTGAAGATGGAAGAGAAAGATAGGGAGCTTCGTGCAATTAAAATTGACAATGAAGCGGTTTGATTTGCATTCTGTCTTTTACATTGTCATTGCTTTCATGAAATCATTTGATGTTTCTATGCTCATCTTGTTTCAAGGCTTGGGCCAAAGAGGATTTGCTTAGGGAGCAGAATAAAGAGTTGGCGTCCTTCAGGTAATTGTTATAATTCGTGAGCAGCCATTTCTATTAGTTTGTAATGACTTGTAATGAGCTATTTTTTATAGTGAAAGCGTTGGTATTTGCAACTTTGCATTTGATGATGATGATGTTGCTACATTTGGAGAGCAAATTAGACACTATCATTATCTAATAGCGAAAGAAAAATAACTCTATAGATAGAACTATAAGAAGGAGAAAGATTTTAGTCTTGTGCATTTGTCTAAAATCATTTAGGAGAAAATTGATACTTTCAAAGTATGGTAATTAATATTAAAAAGTTAGGCAAATATATCATAACCTTTTTAAAATTTTTTTTGCAAAAATACCTTAACCTTATGATTTCTTGCAAATTGTATCGTTGGTTGACATTATTTGAGTGCATTACACTAGAGAATATAAAATAATTATGCAAACAATTGGGAAAACTTGGCACGAGCCCCAAGTATAAGGCTTGACGCAAGTAATAGTGGCACCAACAAGTGTTGATACCTGGTTTATCGAATTCACAAGGACGGTGTGAGTGCTAATCTATTGGCCAATTTAGAAATGAAGTTAGGAACCGAAATTCGGATTTTCGAAATGTAAATTGATCAACAAAATTAAAGTAACTAATTACAAGGAATTTAAATTTGTGATTTCACAATGGAGAAATTGTCCAAGGGAGTTGATTTCACCTAGGTTGCATTCTTTCTATCCAATTTCATATAACAATCCCCAATTCAAATGAAGATAGATGAGTTTTCTTAATTTCTCACTCCACCTTGAGATCTCGGTGATAGAGATTTTAGCGTTGCACTCGGACTCCACCGGTTGGCGTGAGTAGCATAAGTGCCACGCCGCATTAGACCCCAAATTCTAAGGTCTCTCTCGTTAACTTCATCGGTCGATGTACCGCATGTTCAAGGGTTGTGTTTCCTATTTCTTATGATGCAATGGGTATGTCGTCATGGAGCCCTTCTCATCTCTTTCAAATCTTTGTTGACACATAATGTAATAATGACAACTGATGATGCAATTTGTTAGTAATCAAAAGGTTAGGATATTTTTGCAAAAACCTTGAGAGGTTAGGTTATATTTGCCTATTAGGCCATATTTAAAATGATAATCAGGATCTTCATCAGTTAAGAATTAAAAGATTGGAAGAATGTGGTTGTTTTGTTTGAGAACTTATTGGGAGATTCAACTGTTGGTGCTTTAAATTAACTGTTTGGGCCTTTATAATGAAGTATTGGTGGTAAGTTTATGATTGGTTGTTTGTACCACTAATTTCTATTGACGTTATTCTTTTCCGTGTGTGTGTGTGTGACTCTTGTCACTTTCCTTTCTGTCTGTTGTATATTTCAGAATCTCTTCTCCTGTGCTGTCAATTATTTTTCCGTACCTATAATATATGTTATATATACTATTGTATTGAAGACAATGTTTGCACTCAATCTTGGCGTTTTTGTTGGTGTAAAAGATGAGTTTAGTTGTCTAAAGTTTTGTATCAAAGAATGTACATATATGAGAACATAGAGAAGAGAAAAAGAACTTCCCTATTAGTAATATGAAGGTCTAGATGTGATAGTAGGTTATTCCATGGATGACATTTTTATAGCATACATAAACAAGACTTTGGTTATTGGTTGTTTCATTTAGTTTAAAACATGGTGTTTTGATTCTTTGCAGAAGAGAGCGGGATAACTCGGATGTTGAAAGAACACAACATCTGAAACAAATCCATGAACTCAAAGAACACATTCAAGAAAAAGAAAGGCAATTCTTGGAATTGGAAGAACAGGTATGTTCCTTCAAATCTGAAGCCTCATGATCATAAACATCTGAAATGGAAGTTGACAATGAGTTTTTGATGCACTTTATTACTTATGTCCTGGAGTTTTCATTTCCATGCATTGAAAATTCGACTTCGTCTGTGATTTGTCTCCTGACATCTGAAAGTTTTCAGGGAAATCTATTTCAATGTAGCAACTTTTTGTAAAATCTCAACAATGCAAAGTATTAAAAACAATTTCAAGTGCTAGCAAGATTCAAATTTTGTCAAGGCACATTAAAGAAATATGTCATCATAATATTTTTCTTAACGTTTTCTCTTTTTATGTTTGGTTTAGCAGTTTTTAAGTTTAATTTTAATGGTTTTAATCTTTTTAGGTAATCTCTTTTTGGTTTTTTTAGAATTTGCTCCTCATACTTGACAGTAGTCTTGTATTATATGATATGTTTCTATTCTCGTAGAGTATCTTTTGAGAAAGCTGACATTAGTTGTAATCTAAGTTTCTTACAAGTTAGCACTAAACTTGCAAAGCAAGTTGTTTTACTCTACGTAGGTTATGATTTTTTGTAAAATTTCGTTTACTTGTAGTTCTTAATTTGGTGTATGAGAAAATCTAATAATTTGGGAAGTTTGGAGAATTTTAATTTCATGTTTACAACTCTTTTGTTATTGTTTGGAGAAACTTGTAATACTTATCCTTCTTAGGGCATTTCTATTGTTTGTAAAGCCACTTGTCCTTTTTTTTTTCACCAAAAAAAAATTCACGAAAAAAATTTCTTGTTCTGATTTTTAAATGAACTTTATGTTTTTGCTAATATAAAGTTATTATGTATCTATGAATTTTTGTGTTGTTTCTGTTTATTGTTCAAGTTACTTGCTTTTCTATGCCTTGAGATAGTTTAATGTTAATATTTGGTTTCACATCTTTCAGCATCGGGCTGCTCAAGAGACTATCCTGTACAAGGATGAACAACTAAGGGAAGTACAAGCTTGGGTAGGTATGAGGATTCAGGAAGTGGAACACTCAAAACAGGCTGAGATGTATGAACATTTTCAGCAATTTTGGCTTGGTTGTCAGAGACAGGTTTGTATGTTGATTTTTCTTTTTGGTTTATTTTCTAATGCTAATTCTTGTTTATGGTTGTTTAATTGTCTGCGCTTTATATGCCATTAGTCTATTGTTTTGATGACTTATGCACTTTTCTAACTGCATAGTTTTGACTTCTTCCACTTCTAGCTTCTGGGTCTTGAATATTTTATCTTCATTCATTGTAGTTTGCAGAAGTGGAGAGGCATCATTTGCAAAACATACATCAGCTCCAATTGGAGTTGGCTGAGGCAAGAGAAAGAAATGGAATTTATACTGACGAGTCACGTATGACTCATGCTGAATCAAGGGATGCATCTCAGTATTCACCGAATAAGGGGAACCAATTTAACTTGAATGAAAGTACCGCTTTAACTGGGAACTCCGAAGTTCTGCCGAATGGAAATGTGGAGAATGGACTGCCATTTGTTTCAGCGGGGAATGCTTCTAGCAAGGTATCGACCTTGGTGATGCTATTTTTATTATTATTATGATGATAACGATTGTGACACATGGATCCATATATGTTAGTCTATCAGAATATTGTTCTTTTTGCCATTAACTGTAGTGTATTACCGACATTTTCTAACTCAAACCCTAACATCCCCCAAGTAACTTTAAAAATATTCTGGTCCATTCTTGCGTAGGCCTTTTGTCTTTTGTTTTTTCTTATTTTGCCAAGTCCCGATAAAGGACTCTGAAGCCCATTTTCTACACTGGAAATTGGGGGGGGGGGGGGGGGGGGGGGGCCCAACCCCAACCCATTTTCTGTACTTGGAAAATGAGGGAGGGAGGTCCTAAAATTTGTCACTCTTTATGAATGGATCAAACAAATGAGCTTTTCATTTTTTTGGGTGAGGGTTTGCTTGCACATCTACAGTCCCTGATTAGCTGCGATAAGGTGGATTGTTCAATTTTGAAGATATTTGTTTGTTGTTTGATCACTGCAGTCATAATGCTAGACTATCTGCTTTTGATTGATGTACTATTTACCAATGTTTGCAAGATGAATTGAACATGTACACTTTCCTTAATATTTTGGTTACTCACCTGCTAGCACTAGCATCTTCTGTTCAGTAATACTTTTTTCTTGTATGAAATCTCAATATTATAAATTTCTTGTTCGTAAACAGAACGATTTACTATCATAAGCACTTTCTTGTTTGAAAGGAGACTATCTAAGTGTGAAATTGTTGGAAAAATATGTTCTAATATCAATCAAATAACAAAAAAAACGCTTCAATTTTTTCTCATGTTGCATGGTAGACCAGCATAGCTTAAATACCTAGAGGCATTGATGCATTATCCTAGGACATGTAAAAAATTGAAACAAGGCTGGGCTTCTAACTTTGAAATAAAAAGATTTAGCCGATAAATTGTGGCCATTCTGAAAAACGCTCACCGACTGAATTGTTTAATAGAAACCAATGAAACTCTTTTCTTGCCAAAGTTGAATTCCACCAGCCCGTTTCTTACTTTTTTTATATGTAGATCTGCAACTCTTTTAGCTCGTTTGCTTATAGTCCCCAATGGTCTTTATTTTTTAAGGTCCATAAATGTTAGCATTCAATGTGGTCATGGACTTAATTTTCATGCTAGCTAAGCTGATCTTCAGTTTTTGTGGTTTTTGCTTCCTCATTGTTCAAGATGGCATTTGAAAATGTGATGTCTGGAAATGGTAGCAATATTTTTCTTCATTTTGTTGTAACTTCTTTTTGGATATCTGACTTTTTTCCCTCCTTTTTTTTTGCGTAAATAGGCTGAACATGCTGCTGGCGTCCCAATTGTTCCCTCGTCGTCCCTTCTTGGGTTGGGTGCCTACATTCCTCCTGGACAGATGACTGCCATGCATCCTTTTGTTGTGCATCAACAAGGAATCCAACATTCTCTTCAAGCAGTCAACTCTCATGTTCCCCCCTCTCATGCTGGCCACTATCAGACGATGCCTGGAATTTCATCTCATCAGCAGTGGCAGAACCAACATGCAGTAATGAGGAAACACTTGACGCGATTGGTTGGCATATAATGTCAGTCTATGTACTTAATTCTAGTTTCTTTCTCTATGTAGGCTGCGTCAGAAGGATCACAGATATCAAGCCAGAATCAATATCTAACTTCCCAGTCTGAGCAGGGGCATTTGAGCTCAGGAGCTCATTTTGAGTATGCAATCTCAGCAAATGGACATGTTTTTCATTCAGACTATCTGAATCCTCATATCAGCCCAAATGAGCAACCTGGCTCAGTAGCTATAGCTACTGTGCCCAATGGAGAAGCACAGGTAATTATGTGTATGATTATGTTGCAAACAAAAAGAATCATAATGTTCTCAATAACTCTGTCATTGTGTAAACTGTTCTTGTCGACATCAGGTCATTGAGCAGCCACAGCCAAACTTACTGGAAAGTTCCTCGAAGTTTCATGGGTCCTTGGGTCTGGAAGTGCTTGAACGTGCAGAAGAGACCAAGGTCCGCTAATGCTGGGAATGTTTGCTAAATAATTAAATTAATTTTTCTCTGCGCTTTGATGAGTTTGTACGAGGAGTTGAGCTAGTTTAGCTTCTGCAGGAACAAGAGAACAATATCGATGTGACCTCTCCTGCTCAAGAAGTTCAGCCTCATGTTATGGAACAACAGCCTCTGTCCGAAAACTCGGTGGAACTTCTCAAGTCTCATGAGGGTACAGGTGGCAGCTCTAGTGACATGGCTTTATCTGAAGTTTCTGCATCAACTGGACAGGCTTACAATTCACAACCATCTGGAAAGATTCCAGAGGCTGCTCTTTTGGATGAAAGACAATTATTGGCCTGTATTGTGCGTGCGATTCCTGCTGGATCCAACGGCCGAATCAGAATTACTTCTACTGTGAGTCTATAATGAGCAATCCATTAGTTCTCAAGACTGCCGCTTTTGTCTTTCTTGTCAAAACTGATCTGATTGTTTTTTTTTTCCCCTTAAAAATGGCTATTGTATTTGTAATAAGAGTTGCAATTTACAAGAGCATACTATGTATACATGTCAAAACTATCTGATTGGTTGTTTACAAGTTCATCCTTGTCACATGCAGCTAACAAATAGACTTGGAAAAATGCTTGCGCCTCTCCACTGGCATGATTACAAGAGAAGATATGGAAGCTTGATGATTTTGTTGCTGGTCACCCGGAAGTAAGTTCATGTACAACTCAACTCTACTTTTGTACTTACTGTAATAATTAGGAACCTTACTTGAACTTTGGAATCCAGTTATTTGTGGTTGAAGGGGACTTTATTCAACTTCGTGAAGGAGCACAAGAGATCATATCAGCCACTGCAGCTATGGCAAAAGTTGCTGCAGCAGCTGCAGCTTCTGCTCCTTATTCATCATTGTTACCCTCTGTGGCTGTTACTCCAATGGCGCAGAATCATCGTCTAAAAAAGGTTCCATCAGTTGATTCCAAGCCCGTGAAGAGCTCTGCAGAACCTACTGCTTTTGCTTCTGCAGATGTAGGTGGCAAGCCTCCTAAGCTTTCAGCTACACAGAACCAGCAAGTAAATGGTGTTCCTTATAACATTATTCAAGGTTTTTCCAATGTAAAAATTCTGAGCAAATCTAGAGACCCTCTGGAACTCAATGGCTTGCAATCAGAGTTTAGACATGGCCATTCTTCTGTACATATGACCATTGCAAATGGAGCAAATCCTGATAAGTTAGGTTCAGCGGTCACTTCCCAAGACAAACCATCTAGTAACGGAAGAGAAGGTGTGAACTTTGGAGGGAAACAGCCGGGAAGGTAGTATGAACTGCCATTGTCTGCATTTTGTTGCTTATTAATTTGTCAGTTTATTTATATAATCTGACATGATTATTGTTTCTCCATTTGACAGGGCCAATGGTTCTGTGTTAACATCTAGGAGATAGTAAGTTCGCCCCCATACTTTTCCTTGTATAGTTTTGAGTGTTTATTCCATTCTCGTTGTTTGCATTTATAGACTTGTATACATAATCTAGCACTCTGCGACAAGTCTTAAGCATCTTATTCATATAGATACATATTCCCTAGTCTTGACTTTGCTGCCCTCTTCTGCTTTAGTTATTTTGCTGGTGCTTGTGGAAGTCCTTGTATAATTGAATTAGACTTGCATTTTTTATTTTTTTTTTGCCATGCAACATGTGCTTCATGAATAGCTGAAACTCCAGAGCAAGTTTGAACTCTGTCATATGTAACATATAGTTGATAACTTTGGCGTTATCAATCATAAAAATAGTTCATTATGTCACATATTTCTTAGTTTTTAATTGTAGAAAGATTGGATGATACGGTTCTGACATACAATCTGCTGCTCATATTGGAGTTTTTTTTTTTTTTTTTTTTTTTTTTTTTTTAATTTCGCATCAAGTTTAAGTTTTTTTTTTTTTTTTTCAAAGGATTATGCATCAATTTACATTCATGCCACATCCATTGTGTATCTAAAAGATTCCAAAATCTGTAGTAATTGTATTTCTGAAGTGTCTTGGCCAATCACTTCTTCCAATTTTTGCCAAATTTCCTGTGAAGCCATAATTCTTTTCGTAGCCGACCCCTACTAATTTGGGATTGAAGCTATATTGTGCTTGTATAATTGATTGAACATTGAGGATGTTGTTCAGTTAGGCTGAGTCCAAAGACCTAGATACTGTTTGGTGTTCAAAGCACGGATACTTCTAATATAATTTAATCTGGTATTATTCATTTTCTGGATATGTAAATGTCTAATGAATACGTGGTAATACATGTCTGGTGGACTTGGTTCGCCACTGAGAATTAATTACTTTTTCTGAGCAAGGACGGCTGATCTTTCATTGTCAAACTTTTTGCAGGAGCTGATTGAATTTAAAGTAACTATCATATTTTGGATATGAATTCAACTGCTGCGATATTGATCAAACGACAAATCTCATTTTGGGGAGGACATGATTTGAAGGGAGAAACCATTCTCAGAGGTCATATTCTCCCATATAATCCGTTCTACTGCATGATTTCTTGATTTGGAATCACCTCTTTTTCCTTGCAATGCTGTTTTTGCTTGTATTTTGAAACATTGTCGACGGCTCCATTGCCCATATACTTTGACATAAACATTTAAGCACCTATTTAGGTGCATGATAGCCCATATATATTTATTGCTCTTTATTTTCTTTTTGAAGCCAATCTCAACAAGTTTGTCTTGAAAAAAAAAAAAAATAAAAATTGATAGAAATCTCCATGAATTTCTTCTTACTCAAAGTCTTGCAAGTTACATAAAGTAACCTGAACTTGGCCCCCAAAGACCACCCTTGTGATTGAAGTTTCATGAGCTGTTTGTTTGGTGGGTGGCAATGTGGCTTGGTTTGTCTAAATGTTAGTACCCTCCTTGGCCTGGCTGTGTTGCTTATATCATAGAACTTTACATGTGCTGATTTATTATTTAATTGTTGAATATTTGATGTAATTGATTGGATGGCAATTTTTTTTTTAGCTCGCTATATTATTTCTTGGCAACTCTCAGGAATGGTGGTTGTGTGAATGAATAATGATTTAATCATTCAAACCTTGAAGATGTTTTAAATCAATTTTGTGAGATTGCTAATTCTTGGCAACTCTCAGGAATGGTGGTTGTGTGAATGAATAATGATTTAATCATTCAAACCTTGAAGATGTTTTAAATCAATTTTGTGAGATTGCTAGCTTAAAGTTTTCTTGAAAATGAAGTGGTCCAGTTGTTTGACTTGTGTAATAATAAGAGTGAAAATGATTTTTTTTTAATATTAGGAGTCTAATAACATTGTCATTTAACTAAAAGGCACACGAAAGGCTGGTTTGTTTAATTGGTTCGACACTCGGGTCCCTTAAGTTGTGGCTTGAGTAGCCTTACGGATGGAGACGCCAATCATTAAGAGCTCTTTACTCCGATTGTGGGTTGGAGTAGTTGGTGTTAGTCTGGATATTGGGTGGTCTAGATTGAAAAAAATAAATAAATTAGGAGGCCTAATTTCTTTTGGGGCAATTGAGGATTGTTATAATTAGAACACATTGCAGCCATACAAATACAAATAAAAACCTCTGTTAAAAATTTTGGGCAAGAATTATGATACCTATTATTAGTTGACTAAATCCTCAATCAACCTAATCAAATAAATAAGATAACACTAATTTATTCCCCTTGATTTTATATAATCTGCTATCCTTATCAGTGATGTCAAAGTTTGTATTATATTTCCATTATTGTTTGCTCATCTATAGTTGACAAAATAATTGTAGAAATAATTTTTAAGAGGTTTTTTTTTTTTTTAACAAATCTTTTTAAGAAGATTGGAACCTCACAAAATAATGGAAAAAAAAAAAAACTCACTAGTCACAATGACCTTTCATTTTATTTTCAAAATCTTACTTCACAAGAAATCATTTTCACCAAAAAACAACAAATCAAATACTAAAGTAATCAAGCTATGGTCTCCCGGGCCTACTTGATACTGACGTAGATGCCATCTGTGGATTCTTTTCGAGGAAAATCTGAGGATAATTAAAGCAGTTGTGTCGCATTGACTGTACCATTCTTTTATTCCTGATTGTTTTTTATGTTACATATGATTTCATCTGTCTCATCATTTACACTTCAAAAGTTCAAATCAAAAAGGAAATACTAGAATGACGACAACAATGTCATATAACAAGACACATTAACTTATAATAGCCTTTCATGCGACTTTAACTTGTAAGTTATGCATCGATATTTGTGTTTACCCACATCTCGTTGTATTTATAGATGACTTTTGTGAGTCAATGTATTTTATGGTGTGACATGTTATCCTTCTTACACTTATCAAAGGAGTGAGTGACTCAAATTGAAGGAGTGAGTGACTCAGTGTGACTCAGCCGAGTCGATGACCCAATGTTGCCCGTCGGTTCGGATTCGGAGGCCTTTGACTCCGGCGAAAAGCTTCACGGCTCGGCGAACTCCCCGTTCATCTGCAGCCGTAAAGTAATCATGCCCAAACATAACACCACCTGGTCGTAACAACTTGTAAGCTCGGTTTATATCCGACCAGGCCGAGTGAAAATCATGACCAGCATCGACTTCAATCAAATCAGCAAAAACTCCTAACTCGCACAATCCCTCGAGAGCCGACCCGGTCGAGTACGGAACGGGTAAAATCGAATCCGTTGCATTGAAATACACCACATTTTGCATGAACTGGTACATTAGCATTACATCCCCGTTAACCGACCCGATATCCGTAAACCGGGTTTGAAACCCGGGCCACCCGCGAAAATCATCAACACAAATGATCTGAGTCTCGAGTCCGAGTCGACTCGCCAACTCGGCCATGTGAATGGCCGAGGCACCCAAGAAGGTGCCCAGCTCAATTATGGTCCTGGGCTTGACCTTTCGGATCAGGGTCTCAAAACCGACCCGGTGGAGCCCCATCCCTTGACCCGTTTGGGTCTTAGGAGATGAGCCACATGAGGTGGTGGGAAGTTGTAGTAAGGGGAAGAGCCATTGAAGAGACTGTTGATGATGGTTTGCCTGATAAGTTTGGATGGCACCGGGGTGGCGGCGCAGCGGGTTGAGAAGCGGTGGTGGTCGGGGATGACCATCGGCGTGGTGGTGGTGGTGGTGGTGGGATGATCAATTGGAGTTTGTAAGGGTGGTGGAGATGGTAGTTGTGGTGCTGAGAAGTAGCCAAAGGTGTAGGACATGGCTAGGAGGAGGATAAAGGATATGTGTCTTATGAGGTTATTGCCGGAGAACGCGGCGAGTCTCCGAAGGAGGAGGAGGAGGCGGCGGCGGCGGTGGTGATGGTGAGGCTGAAGCTTGTCTTCCTTCATCTTCTAGCTATGTGCTTGTGTGACCAACCGTATAGCTAGAAGCCTAGATATTTAAAGTATCAAATGAACATGAGAATTGCTTTGTTATGCAATTCACCCCCTCATAATTTGGAGTATTGTTATTGCCTCCCTAGTGAGGAGTTCTAACTTCTAATTAATTTGTTTTTAAAATCGCAATAAAACTTCAGTCTCAAATTAATTAGTTAATTGGTGGCCAAACAACTTAGGCTTCATTTGGTTCGTTTTTGCCAACTTACAGTGTACGTGAAACGGAGTTAACTCCAGTAAAAGATCATATTTTTATGTTTGACTTAACTTTAAATTTGCTGTGAAGTTGAAAATTTTTAAACAATAAAAGATAATAATTAATATAAATACGACCCTTCAATCAAGAGAGATGGATGTGGCCCATGTAGGTAATAAATAGTTAATTAATGAGGGGTAATTGTGCAAGCAAACTCATGGGAGATAACTCATCTAAGGGCATCTCCAATGGTAATGTAGATGTGGTGATGATATCTATCATATGCATGTGGCACTAGATAGACATTCACCTCTCAAAATGGTCTCCAATGGATAATGGATTTGGACCATGGATTGATGAGTTAGCATTTTTAATTTCAATTTTCATAATACTAATAATGGATTGAGAAAAATAAAAAACTTAAAAAAATAAATAAATAAATAGTCCATTTGTATGACGTGACAGTCTATCACGTATAATTTCTAAAAGTAGATATTGTGGTAGTCACTCTCCACTTTGATTCCATGCTATATATGATATACATTATCAATCCATGATATCATTGGAGAACATTTTTTGGGTTGAATGTAAATTTTATCCAAAGTGGATCTATTTCCACCCCAATCTTGATGAGGGAGAGATATCTCTCACCATTGGGTGTGAGTTGGGAGAAATTTGAAGGAAAGTTGAGTAGCCAAATAAGATTAGTTTTAACTTTCATCCAAATTATCTCCCATGAGTTAACTTGACTTCTAATCGAACAAGGCCTTAATTAATTAGTAGTTGGTGTAGAGTTTTGCATTAATGATGCAACACTTTTATATTGAACTTTTGATTAATTCTATCTATATGACTAATCTATCCAATTACACAATCTCTCTCTTTCTCGATAGTTTACATTGTATTATATTGTTTTTTTTTTTTTTTTTTGGGCAAGGTCTACCACAAATCGAAATCCTAAAATTAGTGTACAAATTTAAAAAGACTCAAACCCCTAAAATTTGTTTTATTCTTCTTTACTTTGTGTGTGACAAGCACTTTACTTAAATTGTAGGATTAGTGGGTCACGTCATTTGCAGTTAGTCTCGAAACGACGATGTATTAGAATTGCAAGAAAAGGAAAAAGAAAAACTGCCATATATATTTCATGATATAATAGGTAAAAAGTAAAGTCGGTGTTAGAATTGCAAAACTCACAAAATTCCTAACAATTTTTACCTCCTCCGTTCCATAATATCCGTCATAGTTTATTTGTTTTTTTTTTTTTTTAAAATAAATTTCATTAATCATTCATGACTCAATAGAGGACTAAGACACTAAAACATTTTTGACATTTAATAAAGGTTTTAAAACCCCTATTAAATAGAGCGTTATTAAATGTTATTTGAAAATGTGTTATGTTTTACTTTTTAATATATGTATTACATAAAAGTTTTTTAAAACTCATATCAATTAGGTGTTATTTAATAACACCCCTTTAATAGGGGTTTAAAAACCTCTATTAAATACCGAAATTGTTCTAGTGAGACTAGAGATAAAATCAAGTACATTGATTCGCTAATCTTATTTGTTCAAACAAAATGTTATTAATTTGACTGTAAATGCGAAATTGAAACAGTTTGACAATATGAAATTTCTCTCTACAGCGTTGAAACTCATGATAATACACAAAACTTTAAAACCACAAAAAGAGTAACAAAACTTATCAACAAGGTGAAAAAAAACTTAAAACTTCTCAACAAGGAAAAGACAAAATCAAAGTTTTCCAACTAGGGAAGAAAACTAACTATAAAATTAAACTAAAGAATGAAATCAATCCAACACCGCACAAATTCATGCAACACCATTTATGAAGATGCACCGCAATAAGAATGGAATCAATCTCCACAAATCTGATTAGATCTGTTGGTTATTATATAAATAAAATACAAAAGGGGTTTGCATATATAAGAATGCAAGAATTAAGAAGATGATGATTAATGCACGTACCATTGAGATTGAGATTTTATAATAAGACTAATGCAAGAAGAAGAATTTTAAGAGTTTTGGAAAACCAAATTATGATTGTTGTTAATCATAATTTGGTTTGTGCGCAAGAATTAAGATGATGATTAATTAATGCACCTCTATGAGATTTTATAATGAGACTAAATTATCATCTCATAAATGACTTTATTTATTATATAAAGTGATTGATGGTGTATTAACTAAATAGAATTGGGTTAGAATTGAAAATAAAGTCATTTAACACTAAACTTTTTTTATTTAATAGATCCTTCAATTAATGAAGCCCTATTAAAGAGGGGTGTTATCAAATAATACCTAATATTTATAAGAGTTTTAAAAACCTTCCTATGTAATACATGTATTAAAAAGTAAAACATAACACATTTTCATTGACATTTAATAAATATTTAATTGGGTTTTAAAATTGAAAATAAAGCATTTAATACTTTTTTGATTTCCCAATGTGACACATATTGTGAAACAAAAAAGGTGCTCAAATTAATGCGACACATATTATGAAACGGAGATAGTAGTATAAACCCTTATTTCATTGATTGAACTGAATAACTTAGTAGAAACCAAGTGTAGGTAACGTGAAAAAAATAATATTGTAGAGGGACTTCCTTAAAATTGGTTTGAGTTGGTTGAAACTTGCAACTCAGCTGAAATTAATTGATTTAATTAGGTCATGGGAGTCCGGTGGTTAGCAGTTGTAGGTCCTTTTAAAAAGAGAACAGATTTTTTTTTGTTCTGGGGCCTCATTCTTTCACCACTCACTTTCACGAACCACAAACAAACACACCAAAAAAGCCCAAATTCATTTGAAGATGGCCCTATATTGGGCTTCTTGAAACCAACTCCATTTTTAACACTCTAATTGATGTATGGCATAATTTTTTATTTTTATTTTTTTACTATTGTGGTTTGATGTAGATGTGCAGTGCGCATTATTAATTAACTAATCGATCAAATTACAGTAGACAATATGAGATAAAATAATGAAATTGTTGGTCCCGCTCGTGCCAGATCCATGGATTTTACTAGTATTGATATGTTGTCTCCACCTTGAGCTCACGTGTATGAGGTTTTACTTCAAAAGGCTTGGTACTATAAATTTTGAGAGAACAACACTTAAGTAGTACGTACTTCTTTACGAAGTCACATGCACTCAACCGATGGGGACTATATTTTGGTTCACATAATATCTCTAACGAAATGTACTATTAAGCTCTATTTGATTGGACATAAAAAAAAAATGTTCGAAGAAAAACGACAAATTTCGTGAGAAAATAACATTTTTATGTGTTTGATAGCCAAAATTTTCTCGCGAAACATTTTCTCACAATTATCGATTTTTCATATTAAGATTCATATATTTTCTCTGTTATTATGGTGGGTAAATTGAGTTTTCTATTGAGAAAATGTGAGTTTCCATATTAAGACACATTAAAATTATATATTTTAAATATAAAAATTAATATATTTAATATACATGGTAAGTTTTTACATTTATTTCTAAACTAGTTGTTGGTGAGTTTTGAGGGAAAATATTCTTTTAAATATTTATTGAGAAATTTTTTTTAAAAAAATGTTCTTTTCCTATGAAACATTTTATTTGTAATCAAACATGGCCTTAAATTCTTTCAAAGTACCACTAGCTAAGCTATATAATTTTTTAAAGCTAGAAATCATGAATCAAAAAACAAAAAAAAAGAAGATTAAATTGAAGAGTAGAAACAAATGCCACAAAACAATTTCATTTTTCATTGCTCTGATCCCTCTTTATAATTAACAAGAATACTTGAATAGAAGTACTCTTGTCTTATATAATCTAAGACAAAGCCCTCCAAAAAAAAAAAAAACCAAAAAAAAAAATAAAAAAACTCATTCATCATCTATTTCTTTTTCTTTCATATATCATCTCATGAATATTAATTAATTGTGTTCTTCTTTGTTGGAATAATATTTAACATACGTATCAATTGATGTCCATGCATAATCATGTCAATGTACGTGTCGATGAAGATGATCTCTTCCAAATCTCTTCTAGTTCCCTAGCAAAAGCCTTTTGTCTTCCCACAACAATTGTGATGTGGTCTTTATTCTCAATCTCCTTAACATGGGCTCTAGGGACTTTTGATTGTATTGCATGGCTACACTCGAGTGGTATTAACTCGTCGTCTTTACCATGGAAGACGTTTACACTGCAGCTCGATTGATTCCGAACGATGTCTAAGTAAGATTCAATCTTGCTCGCGGCCCCGAAAATGATGTTGTGTAGGGTGTGCCACCCGGCATTGAATGTGTGGCAAAAAAATGCTTCGATTAAGTATGTTCGCATCCTGTCATCAATACAAATCAAAATCAGTCATCTAATTAATTGACATGACAACATTATTGTCATTACACAAGCCGTTAAGTGTGTATATATATATATTATGTTTTGAGTTGGCAAGGCAAGGCAAGGCAAGGCCCTACATGCAACCTCTCTCTAATTGACATTGACATAACTTCAACTCATTCAATGGACCTACCTTGCTACTATTAGAAAATAAGGATTTGACAAGTGTTTGTCAAAGCCCCTAAGCAAGGTGTCCCTCAAATGCCTCATGAAACCCTTCGAAGAGGTGTGGTACAGTGCAAAATAAAATGGCCTTTTAACTTTGATTGAATTATACGTGCTCGATAAACTCTCATAAAATTAATCGAATCAAAGTGTGGTTCGCGAGAGGAGCCATGTGGCACACATGGGCCTTGTTAATTTTGTCAAGTACTCAAAGAAAATGACCCACTTGGGAACATGGAGAGTAAGGGACAATGGTTGGAATACCACCCATATATATGTTTAGGTATGTTGAAATAGGGTGGATGGCCTACCTGGTCAGAAGTTTTTAAATTCACTTCTGATCACACGGTTTCTTCTTTTGACAAAAGATCTCATATGAGTTGACCAAACATTAACCCCTTTGGTTTCAAAAGATTATAATCTTCATCATTTCTTATACTATAACTAGTCATGTGTTTGATGAGGAAAACATGAACAATATTAATAGTGAAAAACCAAACATTTCACTCTAGCTGGACCTTAAATTAATTAATTAACTGTACGTACACCTCATCAGTTGTAGGGTACACTAATATGGAATTTATAAGTACTGACAGAATGTTATGAGCAAAGATGTACATATATAAATAATGTTAAAGAGTACTATTAACATTAAGGTAGGATTCATGTATGTGATGCGTCTTAATTAATGATATGATTTGTTGCCTAAAAAAAAGATATATATTTATATAATTTGTGAAAGATAGATTGAATATGTAGCTAGGTAACCTTTATAGAACTTAATTCTAATATAATTGATAGATGTTGGTTTACCTGTTTCTTGTGACTAATTTGGCGATGGATTCCCATAATTGATGATTTTTGCTGATTAGCAAGCAAGCTATTCTTGTTATGTGCTCATACCAACAAGCAAGTGATGCACCAAATGAGATCAATGGCCACACACGTCTAGGTGCAATTCTTCTCATCACATATTTTGTTGCTTTTTCTCCCTTTTGAGCAGGAAAATAAGGCTGCAATTTCATTAGTACATTAATTTTCATTAGTTTTAGGTTTTACAAATTAATCACAATATTATAAACAACAAATTAGCAAATCCAAAAAAAAGGGAGATTAAGTAAGTTAATAAGAACAATTTTTGAACAAAATTGTTGATTAATCAAAGATTTCGATAGAATTAAAATCTACAGTCTATTTTTCTGATAGATTCATGTAGCAGCTGACTCAAACTAATTTGGAATGGGGGCTTAATTGTTGCTATTTTTAATTTTTAATTTTTTGTAGAAAAATTGTCTATTAGAACATTATATAACTAATTAAAGTGGTAATTAAATTGAGTTATTGACTTACTGGAGAAATTAGGGTTAGGGACTTGATGGCTTCAGGATGCCTAGCTGCAATGGCAAGGGAAAGAATGCAGCCTAATGAGTGAGCAACTATGTGAAATGACTTCAATTTGTGTTGTTGGATCACTTCTTCAATCATATCAATGTGCTCTCTCAATGTGTAGAGAGAGTCTGCTGGTTTAGGGCTCCTCCCAAACCCTAATAGATCGATAGCAATCAACTGGTGCGTGGATTTTGTGGATTCAGAGAAGTTAGGGAAGAGCGTCTCGGTCCAAAAAACCGAAGACGAAAGAAATCCGTGAACGAACAACACATCTTCTTCTACCGCCTTTCCTGATTTTCAAAAAAAGCATCAAACACATTAACAAATTAAGCAACAAAATTGTATAACATAAATCAATACAAAAAAAAAAAAAAAAGTGCACATTATATATGTACTTTTTTTTTTTTTTTTTTTAATTACCTCTAGCCCCTTCAGTTTTGACATAGAGGGAGTCCTTGCAAGACAAGCTCCAAGAGTTACAAGTCCTACAATCACAATCAGACCATCTAGGAATATGTTGTGTAGGGTGCCCTCCAACCTTCCCTTGTAGAAATTCTATGATTGTAGAATTGATGGTGAAAGTAGACCTCCTTGTACCATTCTTCCCTTGCTTATGACCATTCTTTGTCCTACAATCTAGTGCTTTCAACTTCTTCAACTCGTCCACCGTTGTTCTCGAAATCTCGGACGCCAAGGAAGGGCGCGTGTAAAGGGTGTCCGAGATCTCTTCTAGCTGGACTTTGCTTGATGAACTAAGGCAGCAAACTATCTTCGACTCGCCTTGCTCGGAAACTAAGATCTTGCCGCTGCTCATGATCGCCTCTTTGGCCGAAGAACAGTAGCAAGGCTTCCATTCAGCCTCAATGAGGAAATCCACCACTTTGAAGCCAAAACATAGGAAGACATCAAGAAGGTCAAGGAATGAGAAGACAATGAAGCTCACAACTTCATTGATGAGTCTTCCTAGTACACTTAAGACCGATTTTGTTTTCTCCATTGTAGCAGTAGTAGTGCTAGAGTCCTTCAATGTATAATTAGAGACAAACATATTAAGAATACATGCATGCACAGTACTTGTAAAGCAAAAGAGAGATTGACAAGCAAGAGTGAAAAATATATAGTGCTAGAAATATATGGCTACAATGAGTGGATCTTTGGCTTAAAAAAGCTCTCGTCAATGTACAAATAATGGTATCCTTGTCTAGGCCTCTCTCTTGATTGATGTGTTTGATCTCTTGACTCCACAAAACCTATGAAACCCATTTGAAGAAAATGGGGTGGAGGGCTTTGTGCTTAATCAATCTAAGAAATGGTTCATTATTATATTGAATTGAATGAACGCGCAAAACCCCTTAAGCCCTTGTGCAATGGTCCTTGTTTAGCACTATTAAACAAGAAGTCCTACTTGGAGAAAGGCTAGCTTGAGAGAGAGAGAGAGAAAGAGAGAGAGAGAGAGAGAGAGAGAGAGAGGTTTGTGTAAAAGGACAAGGAAAAAACTGCCTTGTATATGACATGTAGAAGAAGAGGCTAGCAGTTAAATGAATTCATTGTTCATTTAAAACTGTTTGTTGGCCAAGGGTAAGAGTTAGGTGGTTGTTGATGAACCTCCACAAAGAAGGAAAAAAAAAAAGAAGAAAAAATTCTTTGTCAAACTTTATGTGTTACATTGTATCATATTATATACACGTATAGGTGTTATATATTCCAATTTTTGTTTTAAAGAAAACCTTATGAGGCCCAAGATTTTGGTGGACATGAGTATATATTGATTTAGTTAGGTTTATTATTAATGTTCCAAAGGGGTGAAAAAGGGGGCAAAAACTAGCTAGCCATGCATACAGTATTCAAAAATTAATTAGGCCCAACTTATAATTTATGGGACGGTTTAATTTCACATTTTCAATCTTTCTTCCTGTTCAATGCATAAAAGAAAGAAAAAGAATGCTAGCAAGCCATGTGGAATTTAATGAGTGGTGATCATGCCCTTAGATTAGTATCCAATTCCAAGGCTTGGAGAGAGAGTACTCTTATATGGACAAACCCTAGCTGGCGAAATAATTAAATTATGTTTGTTGAAATATGTTAATTAAATAAAAAAAAATTAATCTAGATTAATGTTTCTAACTTTTCTTACCTTCCATAGCTCTATATTAATATCAGCTTGGCAAACACAGCCTAATTAATTAACTAGTCATAGGAAACTTTTAAGGTCAGTGTTTCTACATATTATTAGGAAGATTAATTATTTTCAAATACTCTTGGTGGAGATTTTTTTTTTATTATTATTATTTTTTAAAAAAGAGAAAAAAAGAACTGATTTGAATATATAGAGCCCTAAAATTCTACATATATTTATGGCACACTGCACCGGGCATGTGCCGTCCATTCCTTTAGTGGCCAAGTCATTACCCTCATCTCTTCTTCATAATAAATGTGGAGGTGGTATTGTGCCTTCTCAGTTTCTTAATGAAACAAAAGATGGAGCCTTTGCAATATTGTGGTTACGATGAAAGTTGCACATAAAATATAAAGTATGTATGCTGATGTACATTGATGCCACCTTCATTGATTAATGAGGCCTCCTATATATGGCTCTGGTATTTAACGTTACATTGATGAAAAAAAATCCTAAAACAGTGAGTTTACATTGTTAGAATCTTTTGCATAAACATTTGGAGTTTATTGTTTAATTTTGGTTTGTAAATATTTGGAGTGTAATGCACACGGCATAGTAATTAATTAATTAAAGCTAATGAAAGTATGTCGTTGGTGCATACTATATATGTAGTTTATACTTTGACTTTTGAACTTATATTGTTATGATACATTGCTAGGGAAATAATGGCACCTGACATAGAAGTTGAGGAGATAGGGAGCTAGCTGTGATACATGTGACTTAGAATGATCTGGACGGCTGAAGTTTGATGGGAGTTGATGGTTGGGAACTAGCTAGCTATTTTGAATTTTATAAGGATTGTAAAGCACCACGGCAATGTTGGATGAGGAATATATATATACTAATCAATAGCGAGTCATAATTACTAAAATGCAAATAAAATGTATTTGCTCAGAAGTCCTTACTAAAATTGTTACACTTTTGTTAAGAATTCATCAATAAAAATAATTTAACTAATTTTCCAACAAATCTTCGTAATTATACAAAGTTAAGAATTATATACATGCAGACCTCAAAAAAAAAAGAAATATATACATGCAAATAAATGTATGTATATATATCGAGGAATGAAAAGCGTTAATTAAGGCAATGCTCAGATGATCAATATATATACTAATCAAGGCGAGTCATATAACTAAAAGGCAAATAAAATATATATTAGTTCAGAAGTCCTTAATTAAAATTGTTACACTTTTGTTATCATTTCAATAAAAATAATTTAACTAATTTTTCCAACAAATCTTCGTAATTATACAAAGTTAAGAAATATATATGGACCTCAAAAAAAGAAAAAGAAATATATACATGCAAAGAAATATAAATGTATGTATATTGAGGAATGAAAAGCGTCAAGGCAATGCTGATCAGATGATGAATATATATATACACTAATCAAGGTGAGTCATAACTAAAAGGCAAATAAAATATTTGTTAAGAAGTCCTTAATTAAGATTGCTACACTTTTGTTATGATTTTAATAAAAATAATTTAACTAATTTTGCAACAAATCTTCGTAATTATACAAAGGTAAGAAATATATACATGCAGACCTAAAAAAAAAAAAAGAAATATATACATGCAAAGAAATATATAATTCATTTTTTCGAGGAAAGAAATATATTATTCATAGATGCAAATTTAAAATTGATTTTCTCCTCTAAACATGACCACGCAGTATTAATTAACTGTTCAATATACTATACCTTCAAAAGTTAAAAAAGTTGCACCGAAAGCCTTTTATCAATCGATCTAGCCAAATATATGCCTTGCTCTCAGCAATCTCTAAATTTTTCTTTGTTGCTCTCAATAGCTCATTGTTTAAAATGGTACTGCCTATCTCCTCTATTTATAATAATATACTCACACTATAAGGTGACCTTGATTTTTTTTAAAAAAAAAACATTGTCAATATTTAACACGCCTAGTCTTCATAACGGTCAAATTAAAAGACCACGCAAATAAGCTATGTAAGCTCTAAAAGGTAAAATGAAATGCATATATGTGCTTGATATAATAATATTGACCATTTCGTGTCAATTAATGAATACATATATATACATGAATGATACATAATATTGACCATTTCAATTAAAAATCAAATTGTGTAACGAGAATTGATCAAAGCATATTAATTACATTTATGATCCGATGTATGTAATAAGTAGCTAATTAAAGCACCCACGAAAAAAAAAAAAAAAAACGAATTAAAGCACAATATATCTTATCATATAGTATACAGTACATATGCTTGCATTTATGAGTACCTCTTGTTGGACTTGTTAGATATGCTACAGATATATGTTTTCAATTTTCAAGCTACAAACGTTATTTCCTTGGTGGCTTCAAACGTCTAGCTATATTAATTAACCAGGGTGGCTTCAAACTCGATCATCATCGATGCATGGGTGTTGAAATCAAAGTTTGAATTAGAGTCAACTTAATAGTCATTTAGAAGCTCCCATACATGATTAATAACACAATATGCTTCAAAGTCACTGATATTCAAAGTCTTTCGTATGCATACGTATACACTATACACATGCACATGGTTGTACTAGCTAGCTAAAGAGTCAATTTAGGAAGTTCGGGTTTGGAGTCGGCCTTGTATGTGTTGGTCTGTAACGTGTTGACTTTGTATGTATATATGTGTGTGTGTGCCTTTGTGAGTTAAAAGGTTGGTTATATAGATAGATGATGTGATTGAATCTAGCTCTTGGACTTATTATAAATTTGGGTTTAGTAATTAGAAAAAGTCGATAAACATTCAACAAAAAGTGAGTACAATTTTTGTCGATTTTTTTTTTTACTTGGAATGAGACTTTATTTTATCTTAGTAAAAAAATATATATACATAATAAAAAACAATGTATTTTTTTAAAAACAAAATAAAAAAATTATTCTATCAATGCATTTAGTAGAAAAAAATGCGTAGTCCCTTTGAACAAAACTCTGTTTCCTACCGTTGAAACGAACTCCAATATGCAAACTCGTCTCAACTTGTGGTGCCACAATTTTCTCGACTTTTTTTAGGAGTCTATCATTTTGATGAGATCATGAAATTGTTGCATAACTTTGATGAAGAAAGTACTTTTTTTTTCTTAGAATGTTAGAATGACACCCAAGTGACACCCCTATAACGTAACGTGCGAGTTCCACATAAAAATGTGATGTGGCGTGCTGACCCACATCTATGAGAATCGACGTGCCCGCTTAGAGATACACACCATGCGTGTTATGCACCAAAAACTATTTTGCACACACTCATTTTTACGCGGAACTCGCACTTCACATCATAGGGATGTCACTTGAGTGTCATGTGGGGTGTCTTTCTAGCATTTTCCTAATTAAAATACTAGCGCAGTCAAAATATGAGAATTATTTGAAGTGAGAATCCCAACTTGCTTAGTCATTTTGAAATAACCATGTCATTATAAGCTTAAGCTCACATATAGGGGTCAATTCACTCATGGCTCAAAACTTTCTCTCTATTACACTTTGGACACAAGACCTTTTTTTTTTAAAATGGTAGCAAAACTTTTCAAAATTCTCATTCATGGTGATTCCATCTAATTCCGTTAACTAGCTAACCATTAATTACTGCTGATGTACTGGCAAATTTACTCAATCTTTTTTTTAAGAAAAATTAATTTACTTCAATTTTTTTAAGAAATGCTAAAATTATATTTTTTTTAAAAAAGAAAATGATCAGATAAGTGATGTGTGTGGAGATGTGTGCATGCGCTTCTCGAGGTATATCATACGACACTCGATTGGATCGGTGCCCAAATTGGACTATCCAATCCTTTTTTTGTACTTCAATTTTAAAAAATAGTTTTGACATTTGTTTTAAAAAATAGAGTAAATTTAAGTTTTTTAGAAAAAAAATTGAGTAAATTTAACTTTAAAAAAAAATTTTTTTTTTGAGTAATTTTGATGTCTTAGTCATGTCATCACCACGTCATCGCCACATTAGTGTCATGTTTAACGTTTAGTTGAGGGAAATGAATGAAATGACCATGAGTGCAAATTTTGATAATTTTTGTGACCATTTTGAAAAATAAAATAAAAAATAATAATAATTTTTTTTTAACCAAATTAATGTAAAAGAAAGCTAGGTTTTCCGACTAAAGTGTAAAAAAAAAAGGTTTTGTGACCATGATTGAAATTGACCAACTTTAAGCATTTTATATAACTTATTTAATTTTTATTTTACCTGAACATATAACTTATTTAATTTTCGTTATACACTAGCTATTTATTATGTAAATGATGGAGTCTAGAGGCCGACTTTAGGCGCCTAATTAATCAGGTATCCATCTAGATCGATCAACCATTCGATACACCTCAAATATCTTGAGATAAACTGGTCCACCAGCACCACTGGACATCCAGGCCGGTGCATCTAATTGAGACTTTAGTTCATTATAGTTATTATATATAGAAATGTTAATATGTACATCTTGCAATCATGATTTAGTTCAATATTAAGTGATCAACAATTACAAAGAAAATTAGTACGTACTGACAACGTATAATAATTAATTATAGATGCAAATGTTTATATTAACTAATTAATCAATAAATTAACTTTCTCTAGACATGATGAGCAGTATTACAGTAATTAAGGGTGTCACAAGTACTATACCTTCAAATTTAACAAAAGTTGCAACGGAGGAAAGCTCTTTTCGATGCACCTTGTTCTCCACAATTTTTTTTTTTTTGATGAAATGGTGGTGAGACTCCTGTTTTTGTATTAATATATTTATAAGTAAATATTTACAAGTCTACAAAAATGGCGTGAAACATGGACTGCACAAAATGTCCCCTTCAATGGGAGATACTAGTCTCTTTTCCCAATCCACAAAAGTTGAGTCCTCCACACACAGTTAAAAACCAAAAAGGAAACTCGTCTAGAGTAGTACGTCCGATCTTCATCTCATTAAAAAGGTTCCTCACACATGCTTTCCCTATGTTTCGAAGGCCAATGACCGACGACGTAAGGCTCACTTGAGCATTTTTGGTATTTAATAAAGGTTTTAAAACCCCTATTAAATAGAGTGTTATTAAATGTCATGTGAAAATATGTTATGTTTTAATTTTTAATACATTATTACGTAGAGGTTTTTTAAAACTCATATCAATTAGGTGTTATTTAATAACACCCCTTTTAATAGGGGTTTAAAAACCTCTATTAAATACCGAATTTGTTCTAGTGGTTGGAGATTGCAAGGGAGGACCGAGAGCGTTGAGTCGTTAATTATGTAATATTATATATAGGTTATTATATATTTTTATTGTCAAGTCTCCAAAATATTAGCCTAATTGCGTTTATTTATTATTTTCGAGGTTATTGGAGTGCGTGGTTGAATCCGGGGCGAAAAACTGCATAAAGTCAAGTATTCATATACCTGGATCCGTTCAACATCAAAAATCGTGTTAGTGCGTATCTAGAAACAGATCTTTTATCGAACCGAACTTGTATGTCTTGACCTAGGTGTTTTTATTAATTGTTTTCAAATTTATTTCCATTGTTTTATTTATTTTGTTGATATTTAGATTAGCTTTATTATTTCACTCTCTCGAAACCCCGATTTCCTTTTTTGTTCTTTTTAAACCTTATAAAAAGAATATCAATCCTTGTGGAATCGATCTTTTGCCACTATTCTACAAAATAATTAATTTAAATATTTTTTTCGGCGCTTTATTAATCAGAGCTGGTTTTTTCAGGTCTTTCGGATGTCACTGTTGTTTTCGGATGTCACTGTTGGAGATTGCAAGGATGCACATGGTTTAGGGTCATGCTTAAATCGCTTGTGAGAGCTTTTGGAGGAGGTTCCTTGTTCTCCACAATTAGCTCTAAGGATTTTACTTTGTTTTGATAGGAACCTCTAAGGATTTTATGTTGCTATCATTACCACTGATGTCTAAAATAAATGGTGCCTGGTGCATGCATGTGGTCCGTGCATGAGATTGCAAGATCAATACAAACTCTGTTGCTAAAATAAACTGATGGAAACACGTTTTATGAAATTACAAAAATATCTCTCACGAACCAATCAAATGGGGGTGGCCAATGGTTAATTTGATATGTGGTATTATTATTAAAGACAAAAAATGTTCTAGTGAATATCTCTCACGAACCAATCAAATGGGTGACGCAATTGTTAATTTGATATATGGTATTATTGTAATGAGTATTCGAGTCCTCAAATGGTTTAGTATGTGGTATTGTTGCAAGAAGGTTGGTGAGTCTCATGGAGAAAAAGTTGATTGTTTGTTTCTTAAAAAAAAAAGAAAAATGTTCTCTCACGACCAACTTTTTGTCTTTCGTGTTACACATGTTTTGACATTTAATTAATTACATTTATAATCGAAAAATACTTTTTTTTATGAAAGAGACTTTATTTTATATAGCTTAAAAATAATATGTAAAAGTCGGAAACAAAGTGTTTCCTAAAATAAAGTTGAAAAAAACCTACCAATGTAGAAGGATCCGAAAATGTGTTGTCTCTCCTAGTACCTCTTCCCCCCATATTGTATTGAGGCTTTAATGTACACTCGCCACAATATGATGCTTACTCTCACCAAATCAATTAGGTTGAACCCGTAATTATGCTGCCGGAGTTTACAAAAGTGAGAAAGAAAATACATCCATGACTTTTCCTAATACAGTCTACCCTTTCCTAACCTGGCCTAAGAACACTATCCCAACTACGTTGTAATGACTCGCAATTTTATTGCTTCCTACACCTCCCACCAAGACCGAGATTTATCCTAAAAAATGCGCATATTCCTCTTTTCTTAGAGTGCCCAAACAGTCGCTTGAACCCCACAATACCTCAAACTTTGGCTTTTCTTCCTTATGTTCTCAAACAGAGAATCTTGTAGACATTCTTTAATGTATCTTGGCGATACCCATCTTAGCTTTAATTCATTCAACAGAAGAGCCATGTTAAGAAAATTATAAAAGTTGCTATATTTTGTAGTTTAAGTATTTATGAAGTTTTTATATTTTGATATCTATGTAGTTTTTGTAACTTTTCTTATTTTATGATTTGTTCAGCTCTATAAATAGGAGCACTTTATTGTACTAAATTAGCCAACATTAATGCAATATTCTTATATTCTTCTTTGAAATCGATCATGGTATCAAAGATTGATTTTTAATTCTAGGTCGGTAGACTTTCAAGTCGACGACCGATTCGTGGTGTATGCTTTCACGCTTCCGTTCATGTTCACTTGTTGTTGCTTCCATTGATGCTCATTTCAATTTTTTTTCTTGTCCTTGATCTCTTCTACTTTGTGATCTCCACTGCTCTGCTTGCTCTGTTTGCCTACTATCGACTACGTCGATTCCGTTATCTGCTCTCCATCGACTATGTCAACTCCGTTGTTTGTCTGTCGTTGACTACGTCGACTTTGCTATCTATTCGTCGTCGACTTTGTCGACTCTGCTATCTGTCCGTCATCGACTCCGTCACTCCGTTGACTCTGCTATATGTACATTGTCGACTCCGTCGGCTTTGATATTCGCTGTTCTACTGTTACGTTGTTCTGATTTTGCCACATCTAAATCTATTCTGTCTTGGGTGGTCGTTGATCTGCTCCGCAACGAACCTTAGATTTGCCAGGTTTACTGATTCGATTGAGAACCTCTAGTTGAACCAACTTGAGTTTGAGGGAGGGTGTTAAGGAAATTATAGTAGTTGCTATATTTCGTAGTTTAAGTATTTATGAAGTTTCTATATTTTGATATCTAGGTAGTTTTAGTAACTTTCCTTATTTTATGATTTGTTCAGCTTTATAAATAAGAGCACTCTATTGTACTCAATTAGCCCACATTAATTCAATATTCTTAGATTCTTCTTTGAAATCAATCAAGCCCAAATAAGATATGCAAATGGGCAATGTAAAAACATATGATCAAATGTCTCACATTCTTGCAGGCAGAGTACACACTGTGAGGGGGATATATACCAGTTTGGTCGGCGTCGTTGAAAAATGTCGCGAGTGTTAATCTTCTTGTGATATAACATCCAACAAAAAAATTTGATCTTAATTTGCGAGGTTGACTTCCAAATCAATTCATATCCTCTAAAGTTTCCATGTGGGGCTTCGTTTCTTAGTGAATTCTTCCCGAAATGTATCGTATATCCCTCGTCACCACCATGTGTCCATTTTCGTTGGTCTCCATTTTCGCTGGTCTCTTTGAGAGGATTTTAATCGAACTCCATGCAGTCGGCTCATCAGTTGTGCTAGTTCCTGTGATTCACACTATAAAGTTTTTTGTCTTTAATAGAAGTTTTAAAATTCATATTAAATAGAGTGTTATTAAATGTCATTTGAAAATGTGTTACGTTTTAATTTTTAATACATGTGTATTACATAGAGATTTTTTAAAACTCTTATCAATTATGTGTTATTTAATAATATCCCTTTAATAGAGGTTTAAAAACTTCTATTAAATATCGAAATTGTTTAATGTCAGTAAGTGTGTGACTGCTTCATTGTAGTCCCAAGTTTCATGTAGGAGCAGTGGAAGAATCCTTTACCTCTTCACATTTCATTTATCCGAGTTAATTATATGGAAATGAGATAACTCATATATATATGGGAAGGCATCTTTAAAACATACCTCCCCTACCCATTTATCGTCCCAAAACATAACATTCTGTCCATTTCCCACTTTAATGGTACTTCCCTTCACATACTCTGGCAAGCATGACATTATAAATCTCCATGGGTATTTCGTGGAGGCACGAATAGGCGCTTCCGAATACCATTCATTAGGATGCATCCCATACTTGCTCTTAATAATCGAGGCCCATAGTGAGTGTTGTTCAGATTGAGATCTACTCAGCATTTCATTGCAAAAGCTCGATTCGGTAATTTGAGGTCTTCGACACTTTGAGGCCTCCTAGTTCCTTCACTTATGTTACCCATGTTGGGGTTTTAAAGTTCATAAGGAGCGAAAAACTCAAAACAAATTTGAAAAACTCCAACAGGATCGAAAATAAGTTTCATTAAACTAAATTTATGAAAGTAAATCATAGCTTATAAAGTGATTTCCTTTTGATTGTTCGATTTTCAAGACGTTTAACTACGCGTCTCTATCAGAAATCACACACGAACGGTGACCACAATTTGAAGTGTTACCTCCAAGAGAGATTGAAAAACAATTTTTCTGTCTCTCCCAAAATCCAGAGAACTCAAAAATTGTAAAATGAAATCTTATTCATTTTTAGAGATCTACCTTTTATTTATATGTTTAGATAAGCCCTTTTACTTAAAATCATATTCCTAATACAATTATTGTATTTACGCGGTTTAAGCAAATTACACATACACCCTTATTAATAAGTTATCATATAACAAATTGTAAGAGCTATTATATCATGAATTTTATCATATAAAATTCATTACTCTGGACCAATTGAAATTATGCAAAGCCATTTTTTGTGTGCGACCCAATAGGTTCATGCGACGTTGACAGTGAACCAAAAATCATTTTGGTACACAAGTCATAAGCAATCTCTAGCAAGGCATTATGACTACCCAAGTAGTATGAATATCAACATCGATACAACCTAATTAATAACGTATATCATATCCTTTTGTCATGAGATATCTTTAATTAAACATAAGACATGGAAAGTCACTCTTATTGTTCAATCGTACTAGTCTCGATCTTTAGGTAAACTGAAAAACATCCAAGTAACATTGATCATATAAAATCATATGGACTTGGCCATTATCAATCTATCTTATCGAGGGATCCATTAATATCTCTATATATACGAGAGTGACAAATTCTATCTTGATTACACACCTTCACATATTATTCACACGGTAACCAATCACAATCTTTATTATTCACTACAAAAAAAAGCAAATCAGAAACGGAATTTTCCGTTTCTGATTTGCAAAATTCGTCTCTCGATTGGATTCGAAACGAACGAGACGAAATGCGTTAAAATGTCTCTCGAAACGTCGTCGTTGATTGGATCGAAACGGAAAATGGATTCCGTTTCGATTTAGAAACGGATCGAAACGGAATAAATTCGTTTACGATTAGAAACGAATTTATTCCGTCTCTAATTCCGTTTCGATTAGAGACTAATAAATTCCGTTCGATTATTTCCGTCTCGATCCGTTGCTAATCGAGACGGATCGAGACGAATTTGATCCGTTTCGATTCATATCTAAAAAAAAAAAGAGAGCGGAAATAGCAACGAAATCCAAAGATTCCGTTGCTATTTCCGTCTCTAATTTTCATTTTTGTTTAGTTTTTAAAGTCTTACATATATAGGTCTCAATCCAAGCACATTTAACTCGCCAATATATAATAAATTGACATTCATACATCGACAATATATATCAACAAATATTCAATTGAGAGAACAAAAATGTAAAAATCAAAAATTGAAAAAGATATATATCCAAAAAAAATTGTATAGTATTACAAATGCTCCAAATTTCTAAGTATTCACAAAACCACCAATCCTATTGTTCAACAACCACAAAAAAAAAAAAAAAACTTACAATCCTATAAATATGCACAAAAAGAATTATCAATCGAAAAGTCTTGAAATGTTCTTCAACACCACCTGCACAGCCAAGGGAAAAGAATTATCAATCGAAAAATACACGTATGTTCTTCACATGTTACATTACATCGGTAATCAATTGAGGAAAATCCATAAGAAACATAGACATCACATACCTCTGCCATTTCATTTCCTCTTTGTCCACAACCAACATACACCACAAAGATCGAATTAGAGTCTTTGCATTTACCAAAAAACATTAAGCATAAATATCAAAGTCCAACTACACAACTTAATGTAGTAAGACAATCAAGAGAAGAAGATGAGTAGGAGCTCATAAAAATGGACAGCAGAGTGCTTTTTAGAAACTAGCAGCACCATAAAAAAATGAACCTGCATTACAACATGAAACAACAGAGTGCTTAGTTCAGCAGAGTTCTTTTTCGAACTGATCAAGTTTTCAAACTTAGTTCAACATAAAAATGGACAGCAGCACTATAAAACACGTTTCTAACTGATTCAAGTTTTCAAACTTAGGAAAATGAAAATACAATAAAATGAAAAATGTAAGAGAAAGATGTTACAACTAAAAATTTCAAAGGAAAAAAAGTATTTGATTAGCTTTGGCACTTAATTCAGCAGAGTGCTTTTTAGAAACTATAGGTGTAAAAAAATGATACTAACGGACTTCGTATTCGAAGTGAATTAAAGAAGAAAAACAAAAACAAGACAAATAAATCAAGATTCTATCATAGTTTAGTGAATTTAAAGCCATACACACATGTGGAAGCACTATCAAAGTCCAACTACACAACTCATTAAAAAAATCGGTGATCACAATAAACAGTTAACGAGATATTACCCAAGTTTTGCAAAGACAAATAAACCAAGATTCTATCATAGTTTAGTGAATTTAAAGCCATACATGGCCATTAGCAAGTCAATTATTCAACAATACCTTCGAATATACATTTAACAAAACTAAGGAACATGCAATTGAACAAAGATGATAAAGGCAAGGCAAAGAACAAGCAAGGAATGCACCTTAATGACCATTTCGATTAGAAATGAGAAATAACTACGACCATAAAACAAGGCAGTCAAGATGGCCATCAAAAGAGATAAATATGCACAAGTGCACATATGAGTTATCAAGGACTTTAATGGACTGATTGAAGTGGAAATCATAAAGAATTAGACTTAAAGTGCCCCTTTAAATAGAAATCTTTCCTTGGCATGTTCTATTGGGTTTACCCGCAAGGAATATACTATTGATGTAAAATCGCTAGGGAAACTTGCTCTAATTACACATTCCTATAAGATGGAATTAGTTAGAACAATTGCAAGACAAGAAATGGATTTGATTGGTAAACATGAGGAATTAAGGAATATTTTCATATAGTGAAAATGAAACTACTACCATGTTGGAAACTTAAACCAATTAAGTAAGTGCATAAGACATACATACAGCTTAATACATTGAATATAAGTTTAAGTAGCGAGTAAGATTTAAAGAATGGAATGCCAGTTCAACTAATTCTTATTTGAATACATCTACCAAAACCCAAAACCAAACACGAAAGATCGAAGCTTTCAAGACCAAACAAAACTCTACCAAAACCCCATTACCGAAAACACAAAAACAAACCCTAGACACCACAAAACCCCAAGAAACTCACATGCAATCTTCGAGAAACCAAACAATAAAAAAAAATCTAAAATCGAAACCCTAGAAACCAAAAACAGAACTCACATCGAGAATCCCCAAGTCGTCGTCGACCGAGCCGGGGGTCGCCGAGCGCGTCCGGCTTCGTTGAGCTCGAGCTCCAGTTCCTGGTCCGTCATTTCTCCGAATCTCCGCAGACCCTTCAAAACCCTATCGATCACGAACTCGATTTTAGACTCCACGCCTCATCAAAAAACCCTAGAACGAACCCTAGAAACCAAGACGGAATCGGAGGGGACTAAATCTAGGGTTTGGTACGCGAAATCGATTCGACGAACAACATGGCTATTGGTGAGAGTGAGAGTAGAGAGGTGCGAGAGAGAGAGAGAGCAGAGAGAGAGAGAGAGAGAGAAAGTGCGGTGACGGTGAGAAAGAGAGCAGAGAGCGCGACGGCAGAGAGAGAGAGAGAGAGAGCGGTGACGGTGAGAGAGAGCGGTGAGAGCGGTGAGGAAAGAGGTTTGTTGAGAGAGAGAGAGCGGTGAGGGAGAGGTTTGTTGAGACAGAGGTTTTGAGAGGTTTTGAGCGACGAGAGAGACAGAGAGAGGTTTTGAGAGACAGAGAGAGGTTTTGAGAGACGAGACAGAGAGAGGTTTTGAGAGAGAGAGGTTTTGAGAGACGAGACAGAGAGTGGTTTTGAGAGAGAGAGGTTTTGAGAGACGAGACAGAGAGAGGTCCGAGACGAGACAGAGAGAGGTTTTGAGAGACAGAGAGATTTGAGAGACAGAGAGAGAGCTGAGTGATTTTAGGGAGAGACGGACAGCCATGGGTGTGTAGATCAAGCATGCACGAATCTCGAGACATAATGAACGGTTGAAAAAAAGAAAGTTTTGGTGGGAATGTTGGCGCAATTTTTTAGAGACGGAATTTAATTCCGTCTCTAATTCCGTCTCTAATTCCGTCTCTGATCCGTCTCAAATCCGTCTCTGAATATTTCCGTCTCAATTCCGTCGCTAACTTTTTAATTTAGAAACGGAACTTATTCCGTTTCTAATTCCGTTTCTGATTTAGAAACGGAACTTATTTCCGTTTCTAATTCCGTTTCTGATTTGCTGTTTTTTTGTAGTGATTGTCCGGTTAAAGACAACATTTGATTGTGTCAAATTATCATGCTCATAATATTGAAGTCTATGGTAATCTCAAGTCGAAGGACTAAATGATATACTTATCATGAGTAACATTGGGTCGGTCCAGTATCTTATTCCATAATAAGTACTCATGATCTTGATTCTTATCCTTATACGCATGATCATCACATGACCATCAATCAAGATTCACTAGTTTTAATTCATTATAGTTCTCAGTATAACGACCGACCAGAGACATTTAAGATATTTCAACAAATACCCATGGATCTTACTATAAGGTAAACATGCAATCACTTATAATAAAACAACAAATAAAACATCTATTTTATTAATTAAAATTATAAGATAAACAATGTTTGTAGATTAACCTAGGCACATGCCCTAACAAACCAATCCCAAGCCACCAAATAATTTGGTTTCCCATCCCCTATTTTGCTCCATAGAAAGCTCTTCATCATCGATGTAATACGACTAGCCACCCCTTTCAGAATTTTGAAGAGAGAGAGGTAATACGTTGGTAGTGCATTCAGTACGACTTGCAATATTATTAATCGAGATGACTCATACAAAATGATGGTAACATTGAAAATGATGTCACACATAGAATTCAAGCTGGATGGAAGAAATGACAGAGCGCAACAGGGGTGATTTGTGATCGACATGTTCCTACTAAGTTAAAAGGAAAATTTTATAGGACCGCAATTAGACCAGCTATGCTCTATGGAAGTGAATGTTGGGCGGTAAAGCAACAACAATTACATAAAGTGAACGAACGTAGCAGAAATGAGGATGCTTAGGTGGATGTGTGGTAAAACTCGTAAAGATAAAATAAGAAATATAGAAATTCAAAGACAAGTAGGAGTAACACCAATTGATACAAAGATTAGGGAAGGGCGGTTGCGATGGTTTGGTCACTTGCAAAGACGGCCTACAAATGCCCCAACTAGAAAACTTGACTCAATAGAAACTGTAGAAATTCGACGAGGTAGGAGCAGACCAAAGTTAACATGAGATGCATTAATTAAAAGGGATTTGAATGGTTTGCAAAGCTCATCATCAATTGCACTTAATCGAGTACAATGAAAAAGTTTGATTCATGTAGCCGACCCCAATTAATTTGGGACTGAGGCTATGTTGTTGTTGTTGTTGTTGTTGTTTTGGACAACCATCCTCCTTTCCACCCATCGACTTGCTTAGATATCTTCTTCACCACATGGTCCCAAAAGACTTGTTGATTGGCGATCCTCCTAATGGGAGGCCAAAGTATTTCATTGGCCAATGATCGATTTGGCATTGCATCCCAGTCGCCGTCGCTTCAATCTCTACTTCACCAATGTTTATTCCTGACAAGAAGCATTTGTTCATGTTAAGTTAAAAGCCATAAATTAAACAATATGATTTTACAATTTGCATTACTAAACTCCCCTTTCGCAAAAAGCAGTGAATCATAGGCAAATTGTAGATGTGCCATGTCGATCCTGTCTCGCCCTACTTCAATGCCTTGAATAATACCTTTCGCCTTGGCCGCATTAAACATACGACGCAAAACATCAGCCAAGATGATGAAAAGTGATGGGGAGAGTGAATCTCCTTATCGTAGTCCTCGTTGAACCTCGCACGATTCTCCCCCGGGGTCTACCATTGATGAGGATAGAGTATCGAACTCATGTTCACCATTTGTCCCCGAACCCTTTCATTTGAAATACGTAGTCTAAGAACTTCCACTCCACCCGATCATAAGCTTTAGCGAAGTCTAATTTGAGTACATAGTCTGGCTTCTTCTTTTATTTACGGGCCTCCTAATTAAATAACTTTATTATCTATTATGGCCAAGTCGAGCATTTGTCTTCCCGGGATGAAAGCATTAATTTTGCTCTTTTGTTATGGTTGTATCCGATACCGTCCTTATTCTTGATGATAGGACCTTTGAGATAACCTTGTATAGTGAGATGATAAGGCTAATAGGGCGGTATTCCGAAATGTTATAATTAAGCTTGGTGGTTTTTTGGGATCAAACATATATATGTCTCATCAGTAATGGCATTGATAACCCCGTACCTGTGAAAATCATGGAATACCCCCATGCACCTGTTTCCTCTGCTTTATCCAACTCAATTCCTTTTGTTACTATTCCCCTCCTTTTGAACTACCGGAGCCAATACATCCTCCCTAGTTGGACATCTACATCAGGTATGGATTTTCTAACCGTCACAACCGTTTTAAACGTCCCTTCATTCGTTGTCTCTCTCTACCCTTCCCTCTGCATTAGGTGCGTTTTACGCGCTGGCTACCTGTTGATGAGCCCCCACTCCCATCATGATAGGTGTTGTTTCCCTTCATCGTGTGGCACCAAGATAGCATTCCACTCTCCTTCACCGCTCTCCATATTTATATAATCGAACACATACTTAGTACAATTATTTCTGATCGATCTTGGATTAGAGATTTTCACTTTTCAAGCTATACGCAGAACATGTTACGTGCCAATATATATATGACGTCTATGCCTAATCAACCGCGCATGTAAATGAACCAATCAAGTGGTTTCCAATTGTGGCTAGTGGGTTGATATTTTTTTTTTTGTAAGTTTTTCATTTAATAAGTAGTTTGCCAACGATTGTTGGAAGTTTTGAATTATCATAATTCCCTTGTTGAAAATTTTAGCCAGCTACTTTATTCCATTATTAGAAGTTTCATTTTTTTGTTAAGTGGTGTTAATTATGAACTGTCATGTGTTCTAGATATTTGTAGAGAAAAACCTCAAATTGTCACAAGCACAATTGACACGCGTCACTTATAAATAACATGTCTCCCGTTCCGCTCGAGGTTCGATCTAACTTTCCTATGTCGGGACTGTATTAAGGGTTGTAACCGTGAGATTAGAGTATAATTGGGATTTAAAATTTTTGGGTCATTATTGGAGGAGTATCGGATCATGCTTCTTGGACATTCTCATTAATTTTTGCTGCAATTACTAATATGGTTAATTTCATAGATGGTCACTGAACTTTGCATCTTGTAACACTTTGGTCACTGAACTTTTATTTGTCTCAAATATATCACCCAACTTTACAAAACGTTTCAACAATATAACTCGGGCCACTCGGATGCTGACGTGGCGCCACGTAGATTGCATGTGAAGTCACCAAACTATTTGAAGTGATGATGTGGCTCCAACTTAAGTGTTCTTTTGTTTCCAATAAAAGCACCCCAAAGAGTGGGGTGTTTCAAAACCAAAACCCACACTAAACAGGGGCCGTCACTGCTCACCACTCCGCCGCACATTCTTCCCTCCATCATCTTCGTCCTCCGTCACTGCGCCTCGCCTCCGGCTGCTCGTCGTCGCATTCAGTCTCTTTCTTGCTCGCCTCCTGCTGCTCGTCGTCGTATTCTCTGCTCGTCGTCACTGCGCCCGCCCTCTCGCTCGCCCATTCGGTCTCTCATGCTTGTGCAGTGACTTCCTTAATAGATCAAGCGCTACTTTGTTTCGTCCCGCAACACTGTAGCTAAGAGCTAAGGTGTTCCACCGAGCGATTAACTACTCCTGGTAAGATCTCTTCGATTTGACTCGCCAATGCCGAAGCCTGACCACATATAGAGAACACATATGAAGACAATCAAAGAAGAAGAACAAGAAAATGATGTTGATGATGATGATGAAGAAGTGGTCTTCATGGGCTCTGCTTCCTCTTCTTCTTCTTCATCCTCGTCGATGGCGCGACCAATGGAGAGGATCCACGAAATGGGGCCGCCCCATTTCTCACGAAGACCTTTGAAATGGTGGATGACCCTTCAACGGACGCCATTGTTTCATGGAACGAAGCTCGCAACAGTTTCATCGTCTGGGACTCGTATCGCCGTCTCGGGACTCGTACCTCGCTCCAACCTCCTTCCCAAGTACTTCAAGCACAACAACTTCTCCAGCTTCGTTCGCCAGCTCAACACCTATGTGGATACCCCTCAATTCACTCTCATTTTTTGATTCTGTATTCAATGTGTTGTTGAGACTTTTTTGGGTTTTGATTAGTTTTTCTTTTGTTGCTACTATTTGGGATTTTTTGCGGTTTGATGTCAATGACAATTCTTATAATATTAGTTTCTATTTTGAGATTTCTAAATCAAGCACAATTGAAGCCAGAGGCGAGCAAGAAAGAGACTTAATACGACGACGAGCAGCCGGAGGCGAGGCGCAGTGACGGAGGACGAAGATGATGGAGGGAAGAATGTGCAGCGGAGTGAAGGAGATGGTGTGCGCATGGATCGCCCTGTTTAGTGTGGGTTTTGGTTTTGAAACACCCCACTCCTTTGGGGTGCTTTTATTAGAAACAAAAGAACACTTAAGTTGGAGCCACATCATCACTTCAAATAGTTTGGTGACTTCACATGCAATCCTACGTGGCGCCACGTCAGCATCCGAGTGGCCCGAGTTATATTGTTGAAACGTTTTGTAAAGTTAGGTGATATATTTGGGACAAATAAAAGTTCAGTGACCAAAGTGTTACAAGATGCAAAGTTCAGTGACCATCTGTGAAATTAACACCTATAAACCTCACCAAATCAACTTTTTGTTTTCATCGTCCACAATTAATAGTTTCATGTTTTCGTTTAACTTTCTCTTCTAGAACTTCAATTAATAGTTTCATGTTTTCGTTTAACTTTCTCTTCTAGAACTTCAATTAATAGTTTCATGTTTTCGTTTAACTTTCTCTTCTAGAACTTTCATCCGTTCATATCATGAAGAAGGGGATTGGACACTTGCATTTAACAGATAATTGAATAATATGGATACGACACCAGTTGAATGGACCTTGGTCTTTGGGGATGCAAGTAGTTCAAGGTTACATGTTAATTTGTTTTGAATGTTTCAATCGGGCGTTAGTGATTAGTCTAGAGTTTTTTTTTTTGGTGAAAGTTTGATAGTGTGTGTCACTACACTAAATTAAATTTATTTTTTACAACATTTATTAATACTGTTATAATAAACATTGTTAAAACTTATCTTAAATTCTCTACGTTGTTCGAAATTGTAAGATATTCGATTAATACTTAACAATATATTTTTTTCTTACAAAAAATAATAATAACTTATAAAGTTAACAAAATTCTTAATTTATTTCAAAATACTAAACAAGTCATTACTTATGATTTTTACCTTCAATGAGTACTTATAATATATTTGGTATATGTCAATTAACTTATAACAAGGTAGCTCTTAACAACATAAATTAGTGTTTTCAAAAAATTATTTTTCTTGTAGTGCATTGTTCATCAATATTACAGTCACATTTGCAGTTAAATTAATAGAATTTAAATGTTCTTTTGAACAAATAGAATTAATAAATCAATGTACTATTATTTGGGCAAATAGTTTTATGTTTAGTCTTTTATCAAGCCATTGATGATTAAATTTTTTTTTATTTTACTTTTAAAAAAAGTGATAGCTCAATGGTTAAGTATATGCATGGTTATTATAGCTTGGAGCTAAAACTCCCCCTGTGCAAGTTGAGGGTGGAATCGGTGATAAAGTTAATTAAGTCTCGTCTAAAAAAAATCTAAAACAGAATGAAGCATGCAAATAAAGTTAAATACTAATTATTAATTCAAATTTTATAATTCTCAGAGGTATGTTTCTTATATATGGTAGGATATATACATCCGTGAAATGGTTATTAGAACATATTACTAGGCAGAATATGAAAATAATTGCAAAAAAATAAAGAAAGATACATATCCCTTTTTTCAAGAGTAATGCAGGTTGATAACAAAGACAATTAATTTACTATTATTCTCAAGATATTACATCCTTTCATATATTGTACTCATTTTTCTGATTTTACGTCCATCAAAATAGAAAAAATAATTTTTAATTTGCTTTTTGAGAAAATAGGTAATTTTGACATTATATAAACTTATGGATTGTGTAGATCACAAAAGAATTTAATAAACTCAATTTCTTAGCAAGTTTTCTCCAACTCACATCCTTAATTAATTGGGAGTGAGATAACTCCCTCACCCCAAGGGAGTTATTTCCCTGAAGCTTATGAACATAATTACCCATCATTAACCACATATCTATTACTTACATCCTTCTCTTATTTGAAGGTATTTATATCAATTCTCATATTTTATTTTATTTTATTTTTTAAATTTGCAACTTTCATGTAAGTTCAAAATTGAACCAAATATGAAAATACGAACTCTCCCGTTAGTTAACTCCTAGTAAATTGGCAAAAAAATGACCAAACAAGGCCTAAATTATTTGATTTGTATCTCAATTTAGTTTTTAACTTAAGATTTAAGGAGGTGGCACCTTAATATGAGTTTTAAAAGTCACCTTATCACTCATAATTATCAAAGTAATTATTAATTTTATGATTTAAATGCATTATTTAAATGTCACCTCATCAAATTTTGTTCAACTAGTGAGTTGAAGGTGGCTAAGGATACAAGTTATTAAAAAAAATTAAATGCATTATTTAAGTGTCGCATCATCAAATTTAGAGTTCAAAAGTGATTTAGGATACAAATTAAACAATCTATAAAGGTTATGATATATATAATAATTGTTGAGGATGTATGGACTAAAATATAGTCACACATTGGTTAAGTAGTGTGACTTCATTAAGAAGTACTTTGATCTCTCATCCCCAAGTAATACCGATGTCTTTTGAAATAAAACCTCACACTTATAAGTTGAAGGTGGCTAGGTGGGGGCAATATCATTAGTGAGATATGCGAACCTACAAATATAGACATGGCCAGGCCCAACAAGTGGTATCAAAGCCGATGGTTCGGATAGGACAAGGCATGTCTATAGCTAGTAGCGAGTTCCTCTCGAGTCCCTTTTCGAGATGAGCGATGACAGATCAGGCAGTGAGACATCTTTGAGAGAAGTCGATCAAATTAAGGTGGAGATTGTTGGGGATGTGTAGGCCAAAATATAATCTCACATTGGTTAAGTGTGACTTCATAAAGAAGAATTGAAGTATTGATCTCTCCCCAGTAGAACTAGGGCTTGTCGAAATAAAATCCCACATAAGCGAGTTAAAGGTGGCTAAAATGGGGATAATATCGGTATTAGTGAGATTCATAGACTTGAAGATACAAGCGCGGGCGTGCCCAACAATAATAAATATCAAAAAATTATGATATAATAACAAAAGTTGTGATAGGTTAGGTATTTTAACCAATTTGGCCTTATTTTTTGACAAATTTGAATAGTAGTTGTGTATACCTATTATATATATAACTATGTACCAATTAAGTGGATAACTCATTGATTTGATGTAGTGGGGTTGAGTCTAGATAAAGGCAAAATTATGTTTTTTTTTATCAAAAAAGAATTATTTAATATAATAACTATATGAAGCATTGAAATGAATGAAAAGCACATTTATGGATCCATTTGTTAATTAAATTGAGCTTAAGTGAAAGCATTTAATCCACGTTTCCGATCTCAAATATTTATTATTATTATTATCGTCAAAATATTCGAGGCAAAAAGCCGACTAGTCTCAAACTGATCAACTAATCTAATTGACATAAATTAACTTTGTTATTGTTGAAAGTCTTTCTTATTTTGCTGTGTGCAATTCAGCTCTAAGAATTAATACACACGGCTAATGGCTTCATAAGTCAATTAATTAAGATAATTCTTATAAAAAATAGTTAATTAAGATGTTGTTCTTGATATTAATTTGTTCTTGTGAAAAATAAAGATGTCCTATAATATAGACAACCTCCAATTAATACTGGATCTCAAATAAAATTGGAAAATACTAAAAGGACAACAACAATGCCGCACCGCAAGACACATTAGCTCACGTACATGAGCCGTCTACACGGCCTCGATCCATGTATTATGTACTGGGATCTATGTATGTCTACATCTCGAGACGCGCATGAACGGCTCATATGAGTCAATGTGTTTTACGGTGTGACACTTGTTGTCATTCTAACACTTCTCAATCAAATTTCCAACAGTACCTATGTAGTCACATTTTCGAATCTTTGGACTAGTTCTTCAAAGAAGCTTTCAAACACAAGTACACATGCATGCACTAGCACTACCTGTGTTTCCAAAAAGATAAAACTGAATTTCACCTACTACAACATAATCTCCTCCACTCCTGTATAAAATTTGAAGTTGTTTGGTTAATTATTAGCTAGGTAACTTCAAGAATGGCATCCTTACCTTCTTCATCATTATTGAACATGCTTGTTGTTCTCACAATATTGCAAGTACCATATACTAGCTCTTTCACTCAATTCATCTTTGGTGATTCTTTAGTTGATGCCGGAAACAATGACTATATTTTCACCTTATCAAGGGCTGATTCGCCACCGTATGGCATCGATTTTGCGCCTTCTAGGGGGAGACCTACCGGAAGATTCACCAACGGTCGAACCATTTGTGACATAATCGGTAATTAAGTACCCCTTATTTTATTTCCACTATAACAATTTCGATATTTAATAGAGGTTTTAAACCCCTATCTAGGGGTGTTATTAAATAACACATTAAATAACACATAATTGATATGAGTTTTAAAAAACCTCTATGTAATAAATGTATGAAAAATTAAAACATAACACATTTTTATATGACGTTTAATAACACTCTATTTAATAGGGATTTTAAAACCTCTATTAAAGACAAAAAATGTTCTAGTGTTCACACACACACATACAGATATATATATATATTTTCTTATTCTCCATCAAAACATGTTCACCCTAACTCACAAACCTGTCTATATATTCAACATATATAATTAAAATGTGATGTGTTTAATTAGGGTTATTAACAATGTTGCATGTGGCGATGTTAATTTATTTAACAGGACAAGCTCTTGGCGCAAAGCGGTTTCCTCCCCCTTATCTAGCACCTAGTACTGGTGATGGTGCACTGTTCCAAGGCATCAATTATGCTTCAGGTTCATCTGGGATCTTGGATGAGAGTGGCACATTATTTGTATGTACAAATATTACCATTTAATTATTTACATATTAATCTTAATTATATGTACTAAATGTGTGCATGCATGTTTTGTATCAAATAATACTTCTAACATATATAGGTTGGAAGAGTGCCATTAAGGCAGCAGGTAGACTACTTTGAGCAAAGTAGAGCACACATGGGGAGAATGGCTGGGGATGGTAGCACCAAAGAGATCTTGAAGAAGGCAATCTTCTCCATCACATCAGGATCTAATGACATCTTGGATTATATTCGACCTTCGATACCATTCCTCGGCGAAGACAAGGTTTCGCCTAGTCTGCTTCATGATTTCATGATCTCCAACTTAACCATCCAATTAAAGGTAGAGACTAGCTCAAAAATATTTATCATCGTAAGGATTAATTCAATCGATTAAAAGCAATTAATTGACTTTTTTTTTTTTTTTTTCTTCTCGCAAGTATAGCGGCTTCATACATTAGGGGCTCGAAAATTTATTGTGGTTGGAGTAGGACCTCTTGGATGCATACCCTTTGTTCGAGCTCTAAACCTATTACCGAATGGAAGATGTGCGACGGAGGCAAATGAATTGACTCAAGGATACAATAAGAGACTAGTTAAACTCCTCAATGGTTTGAACCAAGAATTCGGACCCGAAGCGATCTTCATCTATGCAAATTCTTACAATATTTTGATCGATATCATACGGAACTCTCGAGATTATGGTAATTAAGTTAGTTAATCAGTTCCTTCATTTATTGATCTAATAAAGTGATTGATCAATTATAAGTGATCTTCTTAAATTAATTTACTAATCATGTTTTGTATATTTATAATTAATTTGGTGATGAGTAATGCAGGATTTGAAAATGTGAGTGATCCATGTTGTGGTGGATCCTTCCCTCCGTTTATTTGTTTCAAAGGTAATGATGAGAAGACGAGTTCTTTCTTGTGCAAAGATCGATCAAAGTATGTGTTTTGGGATGCATACCATCCTACTGAAGCTGTAAATATATTTGTTGCAAAGAAATTACTGGATGGTAAGGATGAAACTGTAATTTCTCCTATCAATGTTAGGCAGCTCTATAACTATGGCTTGTAATTAATTGTACGTAGCTAAGAGCAAATTAAAACTATATATTTCTAGATAAACTATATACTATGTGATGTACATTAAAGAAAAGTAACTAATTGGAGTGGCCCCATGTGTGCAACTTATGAGATTTAAATCTTTCCAATAATACGGAGTCTACAGTCAGTGATTAATTAGCATGTATAATAAAGGAAAATATTGTTTTCCCCCAGCACGGATAAGCACGTGTTGTTGCATTGATTTTTAGATCATGATTCGTGAAAATGCACTTATCAATGTGCATCACACGAACATTGATAAAATGCGTGATAGTTGACATGTGTCAATCACAAGTTGAGTCCAATACAAATTTGAGTTGTACTCAAATTTAAACTCATCAATCTCAACGTATTCAATTCACTTTTGTACACTAAATCAAACTCCATTTTATATCGTTGAGATAAGTGACAAAGACTTTCAATTCTTTAAGTTGACAATAGAGAAAACTCCAAGTCTAACACTAAGTCCAACTCCATGAATTTGAGCCACCGCACAACAAATCTTCACATTAGCGAAAACTCACCACTTTGATCTTGCCAACTGCCCTTTCAGGCCACCATCCTTAACACCGAGAAGGAACGAAGTCTAATCCATCCTGTTTAAATTTACCAACAACCGGAACCCACTTCTTGATCAACTTTTGAGGCTCAAATCTTGCTTTATGTTTCTGCATCAAAACAAACAAGTTCTTCTTCTTCAACCTTTCATGACCAATGAAGACTTTCGAAATATTTTCAATACTCCACCTCGCCCAGAGTACCTGTAACCCTTAGAATCTAATTCGAAAAAGAAATTAGATTTTGAGTACAACTCGACACATGTCGAACATTCCGAAGCGTTATTACGCGTTCGTCAAACGACTTCAACTGAACTTCACCAACTCCTAATATCGATCCCAGAGAGCTATCAACCATCGACATAACTTTGCCACCCATACAACTTGCATAATTACTTATCCATGCCTTATGTACGCACACATGTCTTGTGGCCCCACCTTCAATTACCCATTCTCCATTCTGATTACAAGTCCTATTCTTTGTTGGACACATAAGATAATTACTATCAGTCTTGAGAACTAACAAATTGTCAGAGTCATCACCTTCAACATAGGAATCCCCTTTATTGAAGCGAAGCTTTTTGCTGAACCTACTCCTTTACCTTTCCTATTCCCGCAGCATTTCCTGAGATGCCCTGGTTGACTGCATCTCCAACAAACCATTTTTCTGTACTTTTTGAAACCCTTCACAACAGCTACCAAACCCGAGCTTTCAGATGAACCGTTGTTTTCACCTTTCATCAATTTCACCTTAGATATTAACATGACAGTGAGCTCTGCTAAATTGATGATCTCCTTCCCGTATATCAGTGTTGGCTTCATATGCTTGAACGAAGGCGGAAATGACCAAATGAGTTTGAGCGTCTGATCCTCATCACTGACTTGCTCTCTCAACTCCTCAAGTTCTAGAGACAATCTTGCTAAGAGCATTAAGATGATCAGTAATACTTGTACCTTCATCCATCTTCAGGTGATGATACAGCTCCTTCAGGTAGAAATGATTTGACATGCTTTTTGTCATATACATAGCCTCCAATTTCTCCCAAAGACCTTTCGTCGAAGAAATATTCCTCATGTTTGAAAGAACGTTATTTGCTAAATTGAGTCTTATGATGCTCGCCTCCCTCAAATCCAACTCTTCCCAATTCTCATCACTTTCCTTCCCACGACCCTTCAACGTTTGATGTAGCCCAGATTGAATCAACAAATCTTTGACTTGAATTTGCCACAAGCCAAAATTTATCTTCCTCCTTATGTTACAACCAAGGTTAACTTCTTGTAGCCCGTTGATCAACAATCAACAAATCTTTGACTTGAATTTTCCACAAGCGAACTTCTCCACATCTAACTTTATCGCACTTGTGTACTTCGACTTCTCTGAAAACTTCACCTTAATTGTGTAACCCCCCATATCTAAATTTTAGCTCTGATACTAATTTGTTATGACGAATCACCGCGGAATACCCAAGATCACACGAGTACACCCAAAGATAAATAACCACAGAGAAAATAACAAACACACGAATTTACGTGAAAAACTCCAAAATCGGGGTAAAACCATGAGCAAGAAACAAGGCAAATCACTATCAATAGTTTAGTACATAAAGAAAAAGCCTCCCCCATCTAAACCCCTGATTGAAACCCAAATAAGATTTGATCTCACAGTGTCACGTACCCACTCGCAAGCCCGTACGCTACGACACAATTTTCGGCTATCAAACACTCCTCAACACTATATGGAACTCATGTCATGGGTACTGCATATCTTACCGTTAGATTACTACGAATGTTAATGTAATGGTGATTGATAAACACATTAAATGCACAATAAATGTTATGTAATTGGGTTCAATGGTAGAAGCACCCTATATGAGTGCTTTTACAATGGAGCTCAAATATATACCCATGTCATGGGTACTACATATCTCACCGTTGGATTACTATGAAATTTTAATCTAATGGTGATTGATGTAGTGCATTTAATGCAAAATACATTAAATGCGCAATAAATGTTATGTAATTGGGTTCCATGGTAGAAGCACCATATATGGGTGCTTCTACAATGGAGGGTGCTTCTACAATGAAATTTAATTACATAGCATTTATTGCGCATTTAATGTGTTTTTTGCATTAAATGCACTATATATCTATCAAATTATAAAAGATTGAAATCTCATAGTAATCCAACCGCAAAGAGAAGAAATGAGATATTGGAATGAGAAGTTTTCATTCAACTTGGTGTGTGAATTACAACGGGGTTAGCACCCTTTAATCCATTTGATATGGTATATATTTACAACACAAGAACTCCAACATGTACATGGAAGAGTTGCCCATATATATCTATCAAATATATAAAAGAGCCAATCTCTAAATTTTGAGTTGTAAGCAAAATGAAGTCGTTTTTTACCCTCCTTTCTCTTTTATCTCAACAAAAAGAATCAAACTTTTCTTCTCCAATTTCTTTTCACTAACTCGAACTCGCAGTGCGTTCTCTTCATCTCCAATTCATTTTCACCAACTCGAACTAGCTTTCTTCTTGTGTTCTCTTCATTTCCAAGTCGACCTCTTTATACCCAAATTGTTTTCACCAACTTGAACTCGAGTTTTCGTCCAACTCTATCGATAACAAACACAACCCAATTTGAGAAATTTGAAGTCCAGATCATAAAGAAGAGTTGTGTGTGATTGCAATTTTTTTTGGTAAGCAACTTCTTTGGATCTCTCTTTTCTCTCTAATATTTATAATCTGGTAAAGCCCTAAACCCCCTAAAACCCTAATATCTATAATCTAGTAAAGCCCTAAAACTCTAATATATATCTCAACTTTAAGTTATATTAAAGGCCTTTGCTCATTCCTTAAATCAATCATCAATAGCAATAGTTAACTCTTTAACTTATGGTCTTGCTATTTAAGGTACGAGTACTCTTAACTCTTTATTTATTATTTTTGTTGTAATCTATACTTTCTTTTTCATTGATAGTATTGTTATACATTCTGATTTTGGTTATTTAGCACTCTCCAACTCCATTAAGCTATAAAAAACTTTATTTTTGTTTAGCACTTATCTGTTGCCAGTATACTTGGTATTTTTTGTTGTTTTGATTGTTTGAGCAATCTCAAATTGGTACTAAAACATCAAACTATTGATTTTTCTTATTTGATTAATGTTGATAGTATGGGATTAGGTTGTCATCTGAGAAGGCCAAGTAGGAAGAACTTATTGCTCGAATCGTGTTTGATGAAATGCATGTGAAGGAGTGCTTGCTTTCATTATAAAGTCCAACTCTTTGTATTCAACCAAGAAGCACTTGTACACTTTAAGTACTCTAAAAACCTTACTATTGTGCTACCAATCAACAAACGTTCATTGATTTACAAAAGCAAATCAAAGTTGTCATGGTCCCCTTGGTATTAATGGTTATACATACATGTCTTTAACACTAATGTAGCTATCGCTTTTTTCAGTATTCCATGTTGATGAAAGCACTGTTTAACAATCTTGAACTTCCTTCCTCATGCACTTCACTCATGCATAAGCTACAAAATATACACACTGATATTTTCAATCATAGACTTAGAGCTTTTCCTAAATGTTTCCAAGGAAATATTTCAGATTTTGTGATTGATCTTTAGTGTAATTGATAAAAGACTTTGCAATTTTGTGTTATTGCAGTTGGTTTGTTTGGTTCTATTAGTTGGGATGGGTTGGTTTGAAGTTGTATTATTGTTTCATTGGTCTTCCATGAGTTGAGATGTGTTGGTTTGAAGTTGTATTATTGTTTCATTGGTCTTCTTGTCTGGAGCACATATATATGAATTGTTTGATTTAATGCTTCAGAGAAATGATCAATGTCAAGACTGTTATTTTCAATCATTTGCTTTAGTTGTGGTCTTTCTCACATATGATGTAGGAATTCTTATACACATGCATTGATTGTTTTCTTTGTTCTTAACGCAAGTGGAGTGGTTTAATTTGTGTTAGTGTTCTTTTTCTGTTGTGGTTCATGGTACTATTATGTTCAATTGAGTAACTCATAGGAAAATGTTTGGTCATGAAACAGTGGGATAAAATTAAAAAAGTATAGAGTTGTTTTGTCTGGAATAATGAGCTTGAGAATGTGAATTATTATCATTAGAAGGTATGCAAGGTTTTTTCTTTCAAAACTTATAGCTTTAATTTAAGTATTTCAAATCCAAGTGTATTTTCTATTATACTTTCTTGCCACTTTGAATTTCTTATTATGCTTATTAGATTATCATGCCAAGACCTTCCTATTTAAATTTTTGAATCCATAATACATGAACAATGTATTCTTTTAGGAAACATTATAAATATACATACTTATAGCCTCTATTCCTTGCTAATAGATATTATGAAACAAATTTTCCTAATAAGAGAAATTACCCATCATCATTTTGGTTATTGTGTTGGTTGCCCTCGGAGATGATTGTTTTGATATGTTTTGGTACAAGTTTAAGTAACCTAGCTTCTTCGATTGTCATAATGATGGTGTTGAAGGAAAAGTGATTGTTGAGATGGTGAATGCAACGAAAAATAAATTTGAGAACTTAATTGAAGCTTATGTAATTGACCTTGCCGATGTCACAATATGTAGTTTGTAAAACTTTGCTTTATTGGTTGGAATGGTCTTTACAACATAAGCCATTGTGGTCGAAAATCCTAAACCCAAGGTACTAGTGGTTGCATAACCTCATGGCCTTAATGGTGGAGTTCTATCTTAATAAGTTGTGATGTAATCTATTTATAGAGACACTAAGATATATGTAATTTGTTAGTGAATAGTAAAGCTCGGGTCATTAGAGTTTGTGTTTTTAAGAATCTATTTTTTTGTGCTTTTTGTTATAAGCCATTCATATCATATCTTTAGATATCTTCTTGTAATGGATCTTGATTATTAAAATTGTGACATGATTTTTTTGTTCTTTCTATTAGTCAAATTGAGTTCTTTTTTTATTTGATAAGACTAATTGAGTTCTTCATAATGGGTATCTTTATTTATGATAAAAAAAAGCTATGATAATTCTTATTAAAGGGTTAGTCTTAATTCCATCATTAGATTTTGGAGATAATTTTGAAAGTCAACACCGTATTTTGCATTATAGGCTATGAAATAATATGATATGCTTAACTAACATTTGATTATGAGGGGTTTTTTTACATTAATTTTGATTTGTGATTTTTTTTTGACTCAAAGTTTTGTTATTCTTACATGTTGAGTTGAATGTATTATATATTTTGAGAAAGAAATGCTTATGCTTATTTTTTTGTCATATTACCATATGAGTTTTGTTTCAATTCCTCACACCTTTAATGTTTTTTCGTTGGCAAATAAGATGCTTCAAGAATTTTGGTACTATTGAAATAGTGAGTGGACTGATTTCAAGAAAATAACTATTTTGTCGAATTCAGGAAAAAAAAAAACTACTTTGTCGAAGTGTCTTCCAAATAAAGTATGATTATAAAGCATCAAAGCATCCTTCTCTAGCAATTCATCAATATAATAGCACAATAAAATCTTTTTTTTTTGCAAGGTAAACCTATTACTAATTGTTTCCCATTCTTTAATAGGTTTACGCGTTTTAACTAGATTGATTTATTTTTAGTCAAATTTGCATGAGCGAAGTGAGCAGCCTCAATCTTGTGCATCCCATTTTTTTATTGAGTATGCATTCATATGGATCAAACAATAGAATAATATATGTTGTGACCATCAATTCATGAAACTTTGGGACCTTAGCTATTCTCAACAGTTGTAAGTGTATTCAACTAAAATTGAGTGATAAACTCAGAAAGACTCAAGTAATCAATATTAATGGAGTGGAAATATTCCTTTGATATGTAACTATTTTTTTTTTCAGTTTAACAATTTTTTGGAAGTCTTCGGTTTAACAATTTTTATTATTCTCTTTTGATACTTTCCATAAGGAGAACTCTGGAAGACAAAATGCTCACTACTTGATCTAGAAGAAAAATATAGAGTGGCGCAAAAGGAGTTCCGACCTCCAAATTCCTCAAATCATATGAATCACAATGAAGTCTTTTTCTTACGAGTAATGATATGGTGACATCTTTTTCAACCTCCTAGCTTTTTAATCTTTGATGCTAAAGTCGCTTGTTACAAAAATAAGAATTGTTCTTGTACTGATTAGTGTTTTCAACCTCCTATCTTTACCTTATATTTTCAAGTGGTTCATGGTTCACTTGTAATTATTTGGGCCATAATCATAAGGATAATGGCTACTAACTTCCACAGTCGATGTATTTGATTGATTGTTGATTAATATCGTAAACAAGTAGTATACATTAACACACAATGGATATATATAGTTAACTGAATGAATATCAAAATGATTTACGAACAAGTTTTTTTTTTGTTTGAAGTACATTCATATATACTCTTATTGTGTTAATCATCAACAACAACAAGCACTTCATACAATAAATATATCAAAAAGCAGTCATCCTTGATTCGTACTTGATTCATATTAGCATGTCATAGTTTTTTATTAGGTGTTTTTATCACTATGACACTAATTTTTTATTAGGTGTTTTTATCAATATGACACCAGCCAAGTGAAATTTATTACTAACCTTTTGTCCCTTCTTTATAATAGTTGCTTTTTGAGAACTTCTTTAATAGTTTTGCATATATTTAAGTTTTTTATTTTATTTTATTTTATTTTATTGTCAATTTTTATTTTTTTATTTTTTTAATTTAATCCCCGCGAGCGAAACGAGCGGGTTCAGTCGTGTGTAGCACGATCATGAAACTAATATATATATGAACATAAGGGTCACGGGTTGCATATAGTGTTGAGGAGTGTTTGATAGTCGAGAATTGTGTCGTAGCGTACGGGCTTGCGAGCGGATACGTGACACTATGAGATCAAATCTTGTTAGCGTTTCAATCTGGGGTTTAGATAGGGGAAGTTTTTCCTTTGTGTACTAAATTATTGCTAGTGAATTACCTTATGTTGGAGTTTTCCACGTAAATTCGTATGTTCGCTATTTTCTTTGTGGTTATTTATCTTTAGGTGTACTCGTGTGACTGCAATCTTAGGTATTCTACGGTGATTCGTCATAACAAGTTGGATGCCATCAATGGTGCAATTCAAATTCAACTCCTTTTACAGAATTAAAAAAAAGGTGGGTGATATTATAATTTGGAGCCCTAGTTATAGATATGCGAAAAAGAATGAATTCTTAATTATACTTGGTTAGTGAAATAAATTTCACAAAAAATTGTTCAATCGATGTATAATAGAATAGTCAAAGCCTATCAAAATATTTTTAAAATATTTCACATTAAGTAAACATGATCACACTAGTGTAATAATACATACAAAATACAAATTAAAAAATTAAAAAATAATGCACTACGATGGAGAGAATACCATGAAAAAGCTTCTCACACGAAAAGAAAAACAACTATTTTACACGTGGCAGCACCAGACATCCCGAATTTTTCTCCACGCACGTGGCCGCACACCCCACCGCACGTGCCTCCTCTCTCCTTTGAAAGCACTGCAAAGCGGACTCCTTTGTGCAGTCTTTCAAGAGCTTCTCACTATATTTCAACAAATCTGATCGACTAGTCGTCGTTCTTCACTCACAAATCTGTGCATTGAATCCAATTCACCTCTGTAACCGACTCAGTTTTGTGCTATTTTCGAATCTCTTGCGTTTAAGAGAGAAGAAAAGACCCAGAACTCGCTTTGGAGAGGTGAATTCAGTGCAAGGTATTGATCTGACTCGATCTACTGAAGAAATTTTACTTTTTTCGAAGAGGGTAGTCGTGATTTTTGATGGGTTTTGGGGGGTATGTGCGGATTTGGGGTTTTGAGGCTTGAGCGTAAGAACCCTATAAATTAGGGTTTATTTTGGGCGATTGAATTCGATTACAGAGTTGGGTGAATTTTGGTGACAATTGAATTCGATCTTTCGATGAATTTGGTGGTTTCATGAAAAGGGTAGGTTTAGATTTTTGAAAAGTTTGAGTTGCATATGTAAAAGAGGGTTTTTGGATTTCGAGTGTAAGAACCCTAGAAATTAGGGTTTATCCAGGGCGGTTGAATTCGATTTCCTGAGTTGGATGAAGTCGGGTTGACAATCAAAGTTGATCTGTCGATGGAGTTGATCGTTTTCTGAAAAGGGTAGGTTTAGATTTTTGAGAAGTTTGAGCTAGATATGTGAAAGAGGGATTTTGGATTTGGAGAGTGAAAAACCCTAAAAATTGGGGATTTTTGGGGCGATTGATCGGTTAAACCTGGCGACGGATATATTGAAGCGATTGTTTCCACCGAGAAGCAGAAGAGCTGCTGCAGTCGTGCCTTACGTTGCGGTTGATAGGGGAGTGAACCAGGAATGGCTCTGAATGTGTTCAAGTTCTGTTCTGGACTTAAGGTTCTTGGTTACGTGATGATTCTTCTTGTTCTGGCGATAATTGCTGTGTCATACTATGCTGTTATCGTGCTTGTTTGCGGGCCATATCTGCTTCACGGAGGTTTTCAATCCGTTCTCTCATTTATCGGCGTAATTGTGTTCCATGTTCTGGTAATTCACTACGACTCAATTACTGTTTGATTCAGTCATCTATGGGTAATGACTTTTTTGACTTTCAGTTGTATGTTGATAATCTTTAATTGGGATTAAACTGAAATTCCGTTTGATTCATTTAGCTTGTGCGGAATCACCAGTTTCGTATTATTAATATAATAAAGCCTCAATCCCGAATTAGTTGGAGTTAGCAACATGGATCAAACTCTTCCATTGTGATCGATTAAGTGCACATAATGGTTTGCTTTTAAAATCTTTTAAAACCTTCCTAATCAATGTGTCCAAAGTTAGCACATATAAATAGCAATGCATATCTATGATACTATTTGCATGAACATAAATGCATGTGTTGAGAGGGTTCTAATTGTATGGGAAGTTGGGAACTTCTTGGCTAGTTGTTATTTACTTGAATAGATGAGTCTCCAAGAGATTTCTGTACTCCAATTAATAGCTTCCAAAAAATTTCTTCTTTTTGGCTCCAATCAAAAATGCTAATGCAAAAATTTGCAGTTTATGTCCACTTCGAGCACTTCTTCTTCGTCGTGTTAAAAGTTGAATGCCTTGTATTCTTTTGAAAGACTTAGATGTTTTCCTAGAATAGTTTTTGCTTAATGCATTACTAATTTACTACCAACAATACATTAGAACTATTTATCTCTTGTGCTAAATCACTTGTGTATTTTACTTTTGGTAGAAATTCTTTTCCTTGAACAGTTTTGATATGATTAGTGTATTTCCAGAAAGTTTTTTTTTTTTTTTTTTTTTTTTTGGGAACGAGACTTTATTTTATTATGGCCTTAAATGGTTATATACATGTATTTCGAGAAAGTAGAAAGTATTAAATTTTTTGTTCCTATTATGCGCATCTTTGAAAGTGTAACCTTTCTTTAGCTTGCATTGTTGCTGTGGAGCTATTTTATGGTGGTCTTCGTTGATCCTGGTTCTGTTCCGGAAAATTGGAGAGCTAGGCTAGAGGAAAATTTGGAGGCAGGTTGTTCTATTTCACTCCCAGAGCATCCGTTGCCAGACACTTGGCCTACTTCAGAAGGGACTGCAAGGAGACCGACTTCGGGCTACTGTAGTCGCTGCCAAAATGGCAAACCTCCACGTTGCCATCATTGCTCTGTCTGTACGTTTGTCTACTTCACTTATCCTAAATAATCTGTTGTTTGATTTGGAATTTTATAATAGTTATCATCTTTCTTCTTTTTTATTTTTATTCCAGTACAGGGAAAGTGATTAGTAAGATTATGACTTTAAAAGTTCATTGATAATTTTAGCGAGAGAAACCATAACCATTACCCATGTTGAAACTCCCTGGTTAAACAACTGGTGAGCCGGCCGTTATTTATCGATCTTTGTTGCAACATGTCGATGAGCAGCATTCTTCTACAATCTTGAATTGCGTTTGTTGGAAAAAGTGATCCATGTTAACATTCTACTTCCCAAATTATTGGAAATGCACTCAATTGGATCTCTGAGAAATTCTGCTTATTGGAATTGTCTGTGGTGACAGTGAGTTTCTCATAGCATTTTTTTTTTCTTTGATTGTATTCCTTGTAGGCCAGAGATGTGTTCTTAAGATGGATCACCATTGTGTGTGGGTTGTAAATTGTGTTGGGGCACGCAACTATAAGTTTTTTCTTCTTTTCCTGGTAAGTAAAAGTTTGTGTTGCACATTTTAGTCCCCTAAACCTGGTCATGTTACAAAACCTTCAGTATAATATGAGTGACATATAAATCGAGTTGGGGTAGCTTGTTTTAGGTTTTGTCACATATGATGCATTAATTAGGAGGGATTTGAATGGTTTGGAAAACTCTCCATCAATTGCACTTAATCGGGCACAATGGAAGAGTTTGATCCATGTAGTCGACTCCAATTAATTTGGGAAACCAACAACTTGACTTCAACATGAGTCGAACCCGCAACCTCCCCCAACCTTGCCTTTGGCAAGTGATGCGTCATCCATCTCACCAGAGATGCTTTGGCATGTGCGGATCAGTGTCGACTGATTGCTTTATTTGTGGATTCTATAGAATCATGCAGAAAAACATTTTTGATCCACCTGCAATTTTTTTGGTTGGACAGCTGTATACATTTCTGGAGACAACAATGGATACTCTTGTATTATTGCCGCATTTCGCTAGATTCTTTGGAGAAGCCAAAAATCATTCACGATATTCATCATCACCAGGCGAACTTGCTGTTACCTTTTTAGCATTTGGTAAAGTTTCTGTTGCTTACCGTGCATATACACTTTTCAGTCAGTTTTAGTATTCCCTTGCTTTCCAAGTTACTTATGTTCATTCTTTCTGTTTGCAGTTATTAATTTGGCGTTTGCATTAAGTCTACTTTGTTTCTTGGTTATGCATGCGTCACTTGTGTTGAGCAACACTACGACAATAGAGGTATAGATGAAATTTGGAACTTGGAATCTAAACAACTATGTTAGACATCCGAGTCCACAATATCTGTGTCATTGTCGTTACCAAAAAAATTCTTGATAACCTTTCAATATTGGAGATGAACAAGCATTTTTCAAAGACTTTGTAGATGAGCGAGTTGTAGTTGATTTATTTTCTATTTTTTCTAATTTGACTAAATAACGTAATTCAGGTGTACGAGAAGAAGAAAGTTGTCAGATGGAAGTACGACTTGGGCCGAAAGAAAAACTTTGAGCAGGTGAGGGATACACTGGCACTTTTGGACCTAATTTTATGTAGTCATTTTTCGAATTTTTCCATATAGTTTCATTTTTACTTTTACCATTAGGTGTTTGGCACAAAGAAGGCGTTGTGGTTGTTGCCCTTAATTGCAAAGGAAGATCTAGAAAACGTTCACGCACTTAGAGGTTTAGATTTCCCAACTCGTTCGGATGTTGAGGTATGAGATTATTGAAAGTCTATTCCTATCAAACATCATCGGATCGCGCTGTTATTAAATGCTATTGCATTCGTGATAAGGATGATGTACATGTACTATCAAAGGAAAGAGAGTATCCATGAAACTATAGCAAAATGATACATGTTAGATGTTACAGAACAAGTTCAATTCTTCTTGTGGATATGCTACTTGAAATCTCAATACATTGCCATTTTTTTTTTTATTTTTTCAAATTGGCAGATCAGCCTCTCTAGCTAATCTTGGCACCAGTTCCCATCTGCATCTCTGCTGGAAACAAAGCTACTGCAATCTTCTGCATTTCTTCTTTCGACAGGAGTGTTCTTCGTGGCTTGCTCCTTGATTCTCGTCTCAACGGCGCTTGTGGCGTGCTGCACATCTCCCTGATCAAAAGCACACAAGGTAAAAAAAAAAAAACTCATACACAAATATGTTTAGGCTACTAAGCAATGCCCCTGTGAACACATTCTAGTTCTACCTGCAAAACACCCATGTCGTGGGAGGCGGAGTCGAAAAATTGAAATGGCGCTGTCGTGCCAAGCGAGCCTAGAAAGCGAGAAAAAAATCAAATCCATCTGTATATTAAGTAAAGCATTGTGCAATCGAAAGGGAAAATCGAAACAACAAAACTGCAGAAATTTACAGCTTTTTTGAAGAGCTTGGACACGCCGGCGACGTGCTTGAGTTCTTCGTGGTTCAGTTTGCAAAGTATATGGACCTTACCAGAGAAAACAATGGAACACAAAAGTTCAAATTTTAGTTGGTGAAGCTTTGAAACAATTAATTAATAGGTTCAGATACTCACTACAGCGTCCAAAGGAAGAGAGTCCAAAGAGGCAACAAACATGAGTGAGCGAGGAAGACAAAAAAAAGAAAAGAAAGCAAAGTCATGTGGTCTTGTTCAAATAGTTTTCAAATTGTTAGTTATTGTAGCCGTTGAGGCTAACCAACCATTTTTGTTTGTGGAAGACATGGCAGTTGGTGGTGTATTTTGAAAGTGTTGAATGGGAGATAACCGGTAGTGCTACTTGTATGATTCCCCTCATAATAAAATTCATATTTGATTTTTAAAAAAGAATTTAAAAACGATAGCAACGAAGCATCAATCTTAAATTAGCATGAGATCGGCTACATGAATAAAATTTTTCTGTTGCATTTTTTTACAATAAAAAAAATGTTAAGAAAGCAATATATTTAGATCGGCTAATTTCAAATAATTAAAAACTCTTTTATTATACATAAAAATTTTAAAAATCATTCTATGAGTCATTTTTTTATTGATATATTTCAAAAAAAATAAAGAAATGCAATATATATTTGATCCTTATTTTTCATGACTTTGGAGTGTGTTGTTAGATGAGATCTAAATGCTTTGTTAAATTTGATGGTATATATGCCACAATTGCATTAAATCGCTTGATCTTAAATTGATCTAGTGGGCTCCAACTAATTTAGGATTTGAGAAGAGATGCAATTAATATTCTTTGTTAAGTTTGATGGTATATATTATTGTCGAAAAAAGAGTCGTTTAGGTTGGATTCATTGGTTCAAATAATAAGCTCACAGAACATATATAGACAAGATTCTCCCTCAGCAAAGGCCGTGAAAGCTACTGGATTTAATATGGTAAGGCTTATGCATGTCAATAAAATTAAAATAATATAACAAGCTTAATTAATACATGTGATGACAAAATAGATACTTTGCATATCTCAATCACAATTAATTTAATAATACTTAGTAGGAGTTCTTACTAAGTAGATATCTTCAGAAAACCCTTTTAAACAATCTAATTGATGATATATAATTGTAATTAACATTTTCAGAAAAAAGCCTCCCCCACCTAATAATCTTCCTTGCCTGGGTAGGTTGCATTAGAACTATTGAACTGTGAAATTGCCAACTGTCCATAGCTTAATAAATGTCTAACAAATAAACTGCTGCCACTTAAGAATTTTGATAGTTCGAACTCTTAGGAAGTGTTTGATACGCAGGACTTAGAGTGCTATTTAGACTTTTTTTCCATAACGGAAGTTGTATTAAAGTGCTCTTTAGACTTACAATAAATTTATTTGAACTCATGAGTCCGGACTTATAAAAAGGTTTTTCAAATTTTTACAAATATTTAAGGGGTAACAAAAGAATTTTACAATTGATCGTGTGTGCTTCATTAATTACTTGAGGATGACTTTGAAATAAAAAAATTTTTTAGTCCGGACTCATGAGTCCAAATAGCACTATCCATTTTTTGATACCCCTTAAATATTTGTACAATAACAACAACATATCCTCAGTCCCAAAGTAATTGGAGTCCCCATAAATATTTGTAAAAATTTTAAAATACCTTTTAAGTCCGGACTTATGAGTTCAAATAGATTTATCGAATCTTTAAAAAGAGGTAATCATTTATTAAAAAAAAAAAAAAAAAAACCATTCAAAAGTGTAATCACTTTTTTGAAAAAGAACTAGACTAATTAGCAAGAACTTAATGACCATTAAAATTATCACTATAACAACATTTTAACATTTGGAAACAAATTTTGCAAACTTTAAGCAGCAAATATTTTCATTGCTAAAAGGCTTTAACTACAAGAAATTTTAAAGTTAAGTTTCTAGTGTTGTATTAGTAACTACTCTATGAAATGCCACAAAAAAACTATACTAATCAATGGTATTGTGTACAATGGACTTTTCATCAATAGACTTCTAAAACTTCAACAACATTAGCAATTAACAACAAAACCTAAATTCAATTTCAATGAAAACCTACAATAGACTTACGGGTTTTCGTTTTCTGCTACCGCATTAAATCGAGAGGAGTGAAGAGTTTGATCCATGTCGTAGCTAACCCCAGCTAATTATTTGCGGTTGAGGCTTTGTTGTTCTCATCGTTGTTGTTCTACTTTTCAAGGTCATCTTGTTGAAGATTATCATGATTAACAGTGCACTCTGAAGAAACAAATAGGGAGAGCCACACAACAATAGGAGTCACTGAAAGAATCAAACCAAAGGGCACCATCCATAGTTGAGAATTTGATGAGGAGAACTGATAAGCCCATAAAGCCAACAACAGCCCTCCTGTGATGCACATCATGATGGATGACAAACATGCCATGTATGTTGATGTCCTCATCATCATGTACATCATCACCATGCACTTGTTCTTCTCACAATCTTCACCATGATCATCATACATGATCAAGTCTTTGTTTTCTGCTTTGAAAGGCCTCTGATCCATGTCACAAATTAAAGCTGTTAAGATATGAAAGATTAGTTGACTAGATCAAATTAAAGCAAAGAAAGATGATAATTTCTCACTCACCTTGAGAAGAGAAAGAGTGTTTATGGTGAAGAAAATAAATGAGTCTTAAAAAGGGCTTTAACTTTTCTTTAAACAAGAATTTCAAACAATGAGATATAATTTGACATATTGGGATTTTTATTTAATTTTGAGTTGGGAAGGCAAGACTCTAGAGTGTCATTGAATCTACTTGGTAGAACCTTCTATATGTACAAGTGGTGCTGAGAGTTTTATTTATTTAATAATTTATTTTATTAAATTAGTTCAAAATTAATATTAAAAAAAACTATAATGCATTCATCTTACTAATTGATGTCTATTATCTTTTTCCTAACAATCTATATATTTATTTATATCTAGCTAACATCACGTGATGACCTCGAGATGTGTATGTACAACTCGATGTAGGCACGAACGATATATGGTCATGACTTTTATTGTTTGTAAGGCCTCTTTATAATAATAATAAAAAAAAAACAAACAAACATGCATTTCTCTTTTTTTTTTTCCATGAGTGTGATGTGCCAACCAAATTTTGGTAAAATTTATGGAGTTAGATATATATTAGTTAAAATTTCATAGTTAAATAAATTATGTTTTTTTGTCGTGTACGTATGAGATTCTTGATGCCTTCTGTTAATCAAAAATTGTGATGATTATCTAATCAATTCAGTCATTTAGGTCAACTTTTTATTGTTTTTGAAGTCAGTCATTAATTAAGGCCACATATATGTAAATGACGTGAATTTTAATGCATCTAATGTGTCCATATATTTTTGCAGATACCTTGCGTCAATGACTTAGTGATTGTTTGATTATCTTATGTGTTTGTTTAATAATATCTAATATAAAATGTGATTGATACTATGTTGATTCATTAAAAAAGACAAAGCAGTAGTAATTTTGTGTTTTCAGTTTAGATGATGAGGTTGGGACACATCCATATGTAAGATCATTAGAACCAACAAATTAAAACTCAACAAACTAAGTTGTTGGTCTTGTTTTTAATTTTTTTTAAAAAAAACTTTATTAACTTAGCAGTTTTTAGTCAAGAAAGTATTATACATACAACAACAACAACAACAATTAAAACCTTAAGCCCAAATTAATTGTATAGACTTAATTGGTTAAAATGTTCTAACCTATTACAACTTTTGTTATTATATACTAAACTTTTTGAATTTTTTATTATATCCTCACCTTTCTAGATTAATAAATTTGTATCATATGTCACTTTTTAACTTCAAATTTGATGAGGTAGCATCTAAATAATAACTTTAAAAATCACCTCATCACTTATAATTATTAAGATAATTAATAAATTTATTATTGAAGCTCATTATTTAGGTGTTACGTACATCATCAAATTTAGAGTTAAAATATGTTTTGTGATACTAATTTATAAATCTAGAAAGATAAGGATATAATAATAAATTCAAAAAAGTTAGGATATAATAATGAAAGTTGTAAAATGTTAGAATATTTTAACCAATTTGACATGTATACATAGATCAAACGTTTCCACCCGATTCAATACCCTTTTCTTATAAGAGCTCAATACCCTTTTCTTTTATAAGAGCTCGATTCAATACTTTTAGTGACTCAAAAAGTAATTATTTCTTTTACAAGATTCAAAAAGTATTAATAAATAAAAAATAATGTGTAATTTTTTTCATTTTGTTCATGTGTGGTTGCAATCCACAGTGTGCGGTTGCAATCCACATTGTGCATGAGAGATGCAGAATTTGGTTATTTAATATGTAATCCAATAGCTATCTCATTGATGTGTAGAGTAAAAAAAGTGGATCAACTTGTTGTAAAATTAATTAGAACATAAGCTAAGAAAGTAAATAAAGAACAAAAAAATAGATGAGATAAATGAGAGCTCTTTCATTCCATCATGGTGTATAATTACATAGATCTCATCCTTTTATATAGCCTCTTTGGTCTTAATAAGTTGAAGACCAAAGGACACAAGTTACATTTACATATTATAACAACAACTTAATACATGAATTAAGTGGGTGTTACATGGAGTTAGCGGAATACAAAGAGGAAGAGTCATCCACTCTCATTACATTTACAACACTCCCCTTGGATGACACTTGTTAGTAGAATATGCCTCGTTAAAACCTTTACTAGAAAAATCCTATAGGAAAAAAACCCAACAAAAGAAAAAGAGTACATCGTTCTCATCAATGTTGATATAGAGTATGATATTGATATAATTACCTTATTAAAAACCTTGCTAGAAAAATTCAGTGGGATAAAACCTTAGTGAAGGGAAAAAGAGTACAATACATTTATCAATTTTGATATGAAGTATTAATATTGTTAGGATTGTCTCATTAAAAACTTTGCTTAAGAAAACTCAATGGGATAAAACCGTAGCTAAGGGAAAAAGAGTGCAATGCATCGATCAATAATTCCTTTTGATTCTCCCCCTCATGTTCTGATGGGCGAGATATCATATATTACATTATAACAAATCATTGCAAGTACAATATCTGGTCTTTTACACCTTAAGCATTTGGTGGTTCTTGTACATTTTATTGCACGCATACATCATTTCTTATGTGAACCTTTAATGTCGGAACATATGATTGTGTCACTCTTTTATATTAACAATTGCATCTTGTTGCTAATCAATTATCTTTTGAACTTCATGTTCGTATTAAATTTATACATGGATCACAATGCAACACATTTGATGCGTTTCAAGTAATTTCATACCATTACTTTTTTGAATTGGCTTATATCTCCCCATAATGGAGGAAAATTGCTTGAATAAACTGACAATTATCAAGCTATGTTATAAATAAATCTCCTATTAGTCCAATTAGGGGTTCAAGGCATCTTATAATACGATCAATGGAGAGTTAAATTAATATAAGTCTCCTATTGATTTGCCTTGAAATAATCACCAGCTGATAAGAAATAAGGTTCCATAAAAGATGTCCATGTGAATTTATAATATTTTTTGCATTATTAATGATTATGGATAATAAAAAACGATCACTCCACATTATGAATGTCAATAAATCATTTGATTTATGACGACATTCGTTTTAATATGCCTTTTATATTCCAGAAGCTAAAGATGGGAATTTCATTCTCAGATTAAATCATAATCATATAGAGATATTCTCTATTATTCTAAGTATATTTCTTCTCGATAAGACATCAACAATATAATTGATGTACCAAATATTACTTGAACGTTAGCCTTCGCTAAGTTCAAGTTTGATAAATACTAACTTTTATATCAGGACATAAATTCATCGTCTTTATTTAGCTCATGATTTGAACACATATGAATGTGTCAATTTTAATCGGTCATAAAATTTATAATTTTGCCTTTGATTGACATGGTAAATGTCATCAAAATATTTGAGCATATATGACAATATATAATCAATATGGTTTAATGGTCTTTCATATGTGACATTGTTTGTCACGGTGTTGAGCATGCTCATTGTCAATAACTTTACCCATTTATATTTCATTTGCTCCACAACTTTTATTCCACTTTTGGTGGAACACGACATTTACCAAATCCTTTCACATTTTTCGCGTCCATAATTTTATCATTTCGACCATGCATGGTCTTTTTATAACGCAACATATGCTTCATGAAGCTAAACCAATTGGACGAAAATGATATTATATGTATAATATATCATTATTTTACTCAGCTACAATGAGACAAGAAATTAATTCATAATATTCTTATTGAATTGATATACGCGCTCGATATTTTGTTGCAATAATATATCGAGGCGTACCACATGGATTTTTTTATTGCCTCATCAATCATATTTCAGTATTACCTCAAGTAAGAGGTAATTCAAGTTGCAAAATTATACTTCATATTTGACCGATACAAATAATATAGCTTGAGTCCCAGTCGGTCATTTAAAGCTTTTTCGAGCATCACCAATTTTGATTTTATATTTATAGCTCCATGAAGTGAAAGGATATTATAAAGTGAAATAATCTCTTTTCAAATCTTTATAGAGATATTGGCGAATGAATATTAATGCATCTTGGCATAAATTTTTTATTCATAATGTTAGCATTTAGTTGTCATTACAAGTAATTCTTGTTAATAATATTGTGGCAACATACTCAATCAAGTATAATATGTTTGAAAAACAAATACGACATAAATAGTTTTCTTATTTTTTATGTAAAATACATAATATACGATAAAACACATGTTTACGACTTGATTATTTTAGATATAAAATATACTACTTGTTAAAGTTGGTGGGACAACCTCCAGGTTGGGTGGCGAAACGAAAGTCTACTTAACAACTATGCATCCTCGAATGGAATAACCAGTCTCCCTTTCAATGTTTAGCTTTGTTGGGGACAATGCTTACCCACTATCAACTCAAAATTATAGTATTATTTGTGTTATTAAAATAAAGAATAGAACATAATTAATTGTCAATAATTTTATGAGAAAGATTGTCTCACTTATTTTTTTTTTAATTTCTGATGTAGAAGATCATACATATACTTTCGCAATCGGTATGATACATATATAATGCGTCATGCATAGATAATATACACTTAATATTTTATAAAATATTTAACAAAATGTGGTGTTATTACCACACGATGAACTTGTCCATAGACAATTTTGAGCCTATAGCCCTGCAATTTCGATTTGGTATCTAGCGTATATTTAAAATATTATATTTATATGCAAATGATATATATAATAAAATATATTAATCTTAATAAAGTTACGATATACTTAATCTTATAATAATAAGTTATATATGTATTAGTTAGATTGATAGTAGGATAAAATACCATATTATTAACTAATATGAGTGGCCTGAAGTCATTTTTCAATAGATAATCAAAATCGTGAACTATATATAGCGGTGCAATTTAGATCAATTTTAAAAACTAAATTAAAGGATACTCTAACTTAACCAACCTATTAGGAGACTTGGATCAATTTTTTTTCAAAATTGGCAATTAAATATATATTATCCAAAACTAAAATATAAAGGAGCTTAGTAAAGAGAAATCCCTTGCAAAAATAAGAAATATACATGGGAAGTTCCCAAAATACCCTAACAGATCTTTGCTAAGGTATGTAATTAATGGATTAACTAAGTATAACATAAAATATTAAAATTTTATTGAGCAATCGATCCATGGACTATCAATATATAGAAAGTTTTTTTTTTCGGTGTTGATAATTAGAGATTAATGTCTAACATATGACAAAAGTGCTATTAGAGAGTCACTAATATTATGAAATATAAAATTAATTATTGACTAACAAGCATGACTTAATAAATTTATTATTTTAACTTTCAGACAATGAGCTAATAGCATATAATTAAGCACAATATATAAGATGAATGTGCTTCTTACCTACGTTTAATCTTTCGTTTTCAAGAAAAAAAAATCTACAATATTGCCTTAATTATGTATACAATTATTAGCTTACTTACCACATGTACATAATTCACTATATGATATTTTGACATGAAGTGCATGCTTTCATATTTTAACAAATTATAAACTAGAATATATATGTTTCATCACAAGGAATCAAGATGGTTGTTTATTGATAAAATATAAACATGGATATATCCAGAACACTTCACAATTACATGTCAGTTTCATGTGTAAACTTTTTTAATTAATGATCAAAGCAAGTGCCCTCTCATACAAGTGTCAATAATGCATATAATTCAAATGATGTAAGCAAACTATATATAAAATAGAAATGAATATAATTTGTAACTTTGTACATTTTGATAGCTTTAATGCCTTAGAAAACTTTCTTGATCTCAAGATTTATTTTATATAGAGCGAAGTCGTGTTGATAACGTGTTGTTAAATTAATTAGAACATAAGCTAGGAAAGTAAACAAAGAACAAGAAAATAGAACAAGAGAAAGAGGAAAGAAATGTGAGCTCTTTCATTCCGTCATGGTGTATATATTACATAGATCTCATCCCTTTATATAGCCCATTTGATTTTAATGAGATAAAGACCAAAATGCACAAGTTACATTTACATATTATAACAACAACTTAATATGAGTTAAGTGGATGTTACATGAAGTTAGTGGAATATAAAGAGGAAGAGTCATCCACTCTCATTACATTTACAACGGAACTCTTTTTTTTTTTTTTTTTTTGTTACAGTGCATCAACTCTTCCAACATATAGATAAGTATGTTAAAATCCTCACGACTAGATGTGGAGTTTTATCTCAAAAGGCATCGGTAGTAATTGGGAGGAGTTAATCACTTATATATATTTCATTTCAAAGTTTCATTTTAATCGATGCGGAACTAACTTTTGGTCAAACATCTTCAACATTGTCCCATGGACTACGAAAGTCTATCACATGATCCAGGGAGCTTATCCACCTAGGTCCCATCCGAACCATGGGCTTTGATACCATGTCAAAATTTTCACGGCCGAGCAGCACACGCTTGCGCGAGCCCATGGATCTCCTTCGCTAGCATTGAGACTGTCATCAAACTTAACAACCTTCAACTCTTATAGGTGTAGGGTTTATCTCAGAAGGCCTTAGTACTAATCGAGAGAAGTTAATCACTTAAATACTTCATTTCAAAGTTTCATTTAATCGATGTGAGACTAACATTCGGTCCAATTAAACATATTTAACAAAGTAAATTGGTCATGTTTGGTTAATTTTGCCACTTTTAGGAAAGTTTTCTTTCAAGATAGTAAAAAAATTTTGGAAGTTGATTTTTTTGTTTGGTTCAAATTTAAACTTCTTTGAGAAGTTGCATAATTTAAAAATGCAAAATCCATCATTTTGATCCTTGAACTTTTACAAATATCTACATTTTGTCCTTCTATAATTTAAAGTATTAAATTTCACCAACATGAATAACACAAGTGGTGTGTAATTAGTCAAAAAGAGTAAAGTGGTTTATATTATTTGATCGAATAACTCACATTAACCAACAAAAAGTAAAAAAATTAATTTCCTCCAAAAATATAAAAAACTCAAAGTTCAGAGACCAAAAGCATAAAAAAGTCAAAAGTTTAAGGACCAGATGTACAATAATAAAGTTCAAGGACCAAAAATATAAAAGACTCAAAGTTCAAAAACCAAAAAATATGTTTTGCCATTTAAAAATAATGAAGTATGCAATTGACAAAAATATCCATTAAAGTATAGAGATATTACATGAGAAAGAGAGAGAATTTTAAGAAAGGGTAACTGTGTCATAACTCGCAACTTCCCCGAATGAAAATATCCCTCTAAGGAAGTTATTTTCCCCTTGTGAAGGGAGTTGGGGGGTCAACATCCATCGAAAGTTGGGCAAAAGCCAACCAAACAAGATTTTTCAACTTTTCTAACTTAACTCACTTCTAATATAAGAACTACTTGGGGAGGTGAGAATTATTACCTCATCATGATCAAGACAGCTGTTTTGGAGGAAAAAAATAGGGTTAAAATTAAATTAAGTTAAAACAAGAAAACTTGTTTTCAGTGCGAATTCAACTAGGGATGAACTATCTGTTATTTGTTGAAAATTCTTCTTGTTTCTCTCGGTGCATATATATATACTTCTAATGAGACTCGAGCCCTCAACCTCTATCAAATTATTGTGCTACCCCATAGTTAGTGCCCATAGATATTTTTTATACCACGGGTTTTGATTATCCCCGACACTAGAATAATTTCGATATTTAATAGAGGTTTTAAAACCCCTATTAAAGGAGAGTGTTATTAAATAACACCTTTTTTATGAGTTTTAAAAAATCTTTATGTAATACATATATTTTTAAAACATAACACACTTTAACGTGACATTTAATAACACACTATTTAATAGGGGTTTTAAAACCTAATGTTCTAGTGGGAGTACTATCCACATGAGACGCGTACCTCATTCTACAATAGATGCACTTCGAAAAAAATAGAAGGCTCGAATTTATGACTTCAAAGAGATCGTGGTGAATCATTAATTAATATGTAAGTCTCAATCAACTTTCAACTATTATGCCAAGGGAAGAGAAATTTGCTTACAAGAATGCAAGAACTACATACTTTTCCTTTTATCACGGTCAGTGGATTTATTTTCCTAATTGAAGAAAATATTTTGAAAAATAAAAATAAAAAATAAAATAAAGGCAACTCTGAAGAGTGGATTTAGGGCTTTCAAGAACAGTCCCACGAAATGTAGCCCATCAACACTTTTTTTTTTTTTTTTTTTTTTTTGGACTTTAGTAAGAATCAACGGATGACCTCCCTAAATTATACTTTTTGACAATTGATATTTTATCCATCTCACCGCCCATCAACACTTGATTTATTAAAAGCAAAACTATTTTTGTAACATGGGCTAGACATTTGGCCCAGAGACGAAGCTAGACGCTAATGACCAGAGGGGGCAACCTTATATTATAAACTTCGAATCTCTTTACATTAAATGTCAAACTACGTATATCAATTAAGTGGATAACTCACTGATTTGGTATATAACATTACTTGGATAAAGGTCGAGAGTTTGAGTGTCATAGTAAGCAAGTTGTGGTTCTTTCTTATCAAATATAATAGTCAATAAAGATGTAATTAAGTTACGGAATACTAAGTTAAAAAAATAATTTGCATTTGTTTAGAGTTTTTAATTAGTATAATATTCATATAAAAAAGTATTGTAAGTGGCAAGCATTGATGAGTTGTGTAAAACATTGTTTAACAATTAAATAGGTTAAATAAGAAAAAGAAAAATGAAATTAGATGGGGCCAAATAGTCCAATATGTACATATCTACTATTAGAAAGAAAAAAAAATCCCCCTCAACACTAAACTAGCTTCGTCTCTGATTTGGCCCAAGAAGCTCAAACTTTGGCTGGGCACTTTTTTTGTGCGTAGGAGTAGGCTGTGTGGCAAATGTAAGCCTTTATATATTGACTTAAGGACCCAACAGTTAATTGTCTCTTTTGGGTCAAAAATTTTTTTTTTGGGCCAAAGATTTGGTTCTAGCTAACTTTATTTTTAATATCCTCAATCAAATATATATTTAAGTTTTTTTTTTTTACTTTCCAAATCTCATACCAAATCATTGAGTATATATATCTTAAGTTTGAGTAGTGTTGTTTATGAAAAAATCATGTCGATGGGGGGTCTGAAACCCTTATGAGCCCGACAATAGTTCGGTCGGCAATAGTTTGGTCGACAATAGTTGGTCAAATGTGTGTTTTTCTTGTATATACACTTGTAACAAGTAATTAATCTAAAAGATTATTGCAAAGCCTCATATCTCAAATTAATTAAGGTCCGCACTACATGGATCGAAATTCTTCATTACATTTAATTTAGTGCAATTGATGATATGCTTTCCAAATCTAATGCAATGTACAAACAATATTTTGATTATTTTTTGATAAATCAAACTAGTTAATTAAGGTCAAGTACATAAATCAAACTCTTTCATTTTGCTAGAGTGGTATTTGGCGTTGTTCATATAACATATATACCCATTCCATAATACGCTCAAAAGTTTTGAAAGTAAAAAAAAAAAAAAAAGTTTTCTCTCTTTTTTTGGATAAGAGTGACTAGGGTTACAAGTGGGGCAAGGCGGGGCAGGGATCGTAATTACCATCTCCGTTCCTTCGGGGCGCGGAGCGGGATTTATTCTCGAAAATTCTCCGCGGGATGAACTTTACTGCACCCACGCCTCACCCATGGGGATTGCGGGACGGAGAATCCCCTCGGTGCCCCATCAATTTTGTAAAAAAAATATTTATATTGATTTTCATTCATTGGCCATTAAATACTATTTTTTTTTAATTTTTTTAAGAAATTATTTTTCTCAAATTGAAGGATTAATGTAGATTTGTTTTGTGATTAAGTCACAAGTTATCATACTTAATTAAATATATAAGATTTCCAAAACTTGTACGACAAATATATTTCAATGATGTTCTAAATATAAGTTTATATATCTTTATGATATAACATATATATTATAGAATTAATTTAATGGTAAAAATAAATTTTATTGTTAGATATATTGAGTTTCATTTCATATATTACATATATTTTAAGTAAAAAAGTTATATAATTTTTTTTGTAAAACCATAAAAATAGAGAATTTTATGTAAGAGATGCGGGGTGGGGAATCCCTGTGGGTGAGAACAATTACCATCCCACCTGGCAAGATTTTGCCTCGTGCTCTACCCCGCAGGAGCAAAAAGTGAGGAATCCTTGTCCCACTAGGGCGGGGCATCGCGGGGAATGGTGATTCTCCACCCCACTTGTAACGTTAAGAGTGGCCTTAAAAGAGTTAGATAAGTGAACACTAACACGTATGTCCTAACCGTTATACTAATGCAATTAATTTGTTATATTTGATACTGTGGTGTGTCTTTAATCACTTTTAATTATCCCAGGCAAGATGTATTGTAAATTAGATTATTCATACTTCTGAATGTTAAAAAGAACAAGTGAACAATTAATATATATATATGTCCCTGCCACTGCACCAAAGTAATGGTTAGTTAATATTTTGAATCTTATTAAAGCAAGCACAGTGAAGATTTCAACTTCTGAAACTCTTACTATTTAAATACCGGTGCGGCTATGTGCACCGTACAAATTGATTTTGGTAAATCACTTAATTTTTTTTTTCATTTCCCAAAATGCCCTTAATTCAAATGACACTTTTACCTTTTACAAATTCCAAAATGATCCACATACCCTCATCTTCTTCTCACCTTGTGCACCCCACACTAGTTTCCGCACTTTGACCCCGAGGAATATTTCGACGACCGGCGACACAAAGTTGCACTTTCGATCGCCACGAACATCGTAAGAGTCGATTTATTCGTTGTTATTCTTTGAAAATGTGGATTTGCAATATTTTGTTATGCAATTAATGGTTCATGAAATTTTGGATTTAGGTTGTTAGGGCATTGTTGCGTTGCTTTCTTTGGTGGATTTTAAGCATAAGTAATGGAGCAAGGACGCGTGGAAGTGATGAACTTGCAAGGTGAAGAGGTATTGATTCATGTTTTTTTGACCTTTTTAATGTTTCAGGTACACATTGGTGCCCATAAATCGCATTGTCGTTCGGCCCTGCGGGAACGATTGGAAAACATTTGTTCGGTCGAAAAAAACCAATTATGTAGATTTAGCTCTGTCAACACTGACCGATCAATATGCTTATGTTCGATTAATTGCATTCGAACATAAGTCATTCAATCGGTATATTTTTACCGACCAAACATACATTTTTAGTGTAACGACCCATTTTATTAATGTCGTTAATTATCTTAAATTTACAGACGTGGACGCTGGCTCATATCTACATCATGGACGCCGCGGTAGGCTAGGATACACGGGAACTTATGTATGATAGTTATTGTGTGTTGGATGTTTATTTGCAGTGCAATTGATTGAAATATGTCGCATGTGTGCATGTTGCATAACAATACGTGTGAGATTGTGCGAACTGTATTCGCCTCGATATGCGTGTCGACTCAGGTACCGGGTAGTTGGCAAGACCGAATATTAGGTCGGGAAACTAAAACACAAATCTCATAAAAATTGGCCAAGTAACTAATATGAAATGGGCATTAGGTGTCTAGTGACGCGGTGGTACGCGTATATCGCGGTTTGCACGCGAAACCAGGCGTCGAAACGCCCGAAAACATGGGCGAGTGCCCCAAGTGTGTCACACGTTGGAGTCAAACAATAAAGTTACTCTTATCCACGCTTCATTTTCTTTTCTCTCATGTCACACACACACACACACACACACACACACACACACACACACACACACACACACACACACACACACACACACACACACAACGATCGGGAGGCCTTGATAGAAAGAAGAAGAATCAAATAGGAGGAGGAAAAGAAGAAGCCGGGAAGGAGAGAAGAGAGGGTGGAGAAGCCGGGAAGGAGGTGAGTCATTGTTGCTTTTGTTGTGATTTTAATGAGTGCGTCGGCCATGGTGGCTGAGACGTCGGTTCGGCCATGGAGGCCGAACCGAGGTTGAGGGTGGAGATGGCAAGGGCGTCTCCCATGCCATCAATTCCACTAGGGTTGGGGTGGGGAGCAACCCCAACCCAACTGTAAAAAAAAAAAAAAAAAAAAAAAAAAAATCGAACGGGACAAGCTCGGCCCATTAGCCGAGCCTAGACATTTTCTGGTCCAGGGTCGGGTTGGGTCCGACCCATTTGGGTTGACCCGACCCAAACCAAACTTGGAAAAAAAAAAAAAAAAAAAAAGAAGAAAAGGAATGAAAAATTGGGAAAAATTCCGAAAAAATTATATTTCAATAAAATAAATAGAAATTTATGAATTTCTATGAAAAATAAAATATTTGGATATTCCGGATGCAATTTTAGCGGGGTTTTTACCTTGAAAAGCGCAAAATAGGCAATTTGGCCTAAAATTTTAAACATTGGTCGTAAATTGTCATGCTAAATTGGAATTATTGATAAATGGAGATAGGTGGACACGGTGATCAATTGGCGACTAAGGACCCAGTGGACTTGGACTCGGGGATTGATTACGGGGATTGGAGTGCGTTGTGAGGTTTGTAAAACCCAATTGAAAAACTCTGAGTATTTATTTTGTTTCTTATTTCCATTCATTTCCAGTATTCCTTGTGGTCTTTATTACATCTATATCTTGTCATTGTTTAGACGGTTGGTTGAGTTACTCCCACCGAATTTTCCATTATGTGTCTATGCATTCTAGACCATAGCATGTGTATCCGGAGTTCTCGGTGGATAACGACCCGAGATAATGAACTGCTACATGTGTCGGTGCGTCGTAGGTCTACGCCGGCGACCGAGAGGGACCAGGTGATAACTAGTTGGGTGCGCCCACTAGTGGAATCCTGGAAGGAAATCCCGAAGTATGGTTTAGTCTGACTGGAATAGGTACATACATTTGCACTTTATTGTTATCTATACATGCGATGCTCTACTTACAGTTGTCTGTTTACATTCCGCATGTTTATTTAACAGTATTTATTGACTTTCACTTGTTTATTTGAATGCTCGGAGGAGTTCTTTGGGATTTTACTGACTTGACTCGTCCTCCATTTTCTTCTGTGATGATTAAGTGCAGTTTCGAGTACAAGTAAGGGCAAGGGGACCTTAAGCGACTACCTTTGACCGCCTACCGTTGAGGATTACTTGTACGTATGTATTATTTTGATATTTTGGTTCTTTTGGGAACTGGGAGTATTATGACCTTGTACATGCCTATACCTTATATGGTACAGTTGTTTACCTCGTATTTTTCAGGGTTTTTCCATAATAGGATTTATTAAATTGATTATTAATATTTCTTGCATTTAAGAATGACTTCCGATGAATATGTCATTTATACGCTGTACACACGCAAGTGGATACGAATTTCGAGAAAGAATTAAGACGGGCAGGTGTCGTACACGTGTAGTAGGGCTCAATTGGCAAGGAGTACATGGAGACACGTCACCCCGGGCCGGCGAGGGCCGCCACAGTTGGTATCAGAGCAAATAAGAAGTCCTAAGACTTTAAAATTTAATTAATGAACTTAGATGTGGAAACCCGAAGTTATTGCCTTAGAACTTTAGTTGGGAAATGACGTGAGACAGTAGAGTTAGAACTTATATGCGTGTTACATTTTCATTTTATTATATGATATACGTATATACTTTGAGACTAATCCGGAGCACATTCTCGATGTAGATTATGGATAGACAGTCTGGTACACCTTTTGAGACTGGGCAGACTAGCGATGCGGCTAGGGATGTCCTGGTTATGGCGAGTATGGAGATAGACTCTCGGCCCAGAGACACAGATGGCCGAGGTATTACGGCTATTACGATAGCAGACTGCAGTACTGGCGGCACTCACTTCAGCTAGAGATCCGGTAGTTGTGACGGTCGCATTATCGACATCGTTATAGTCAGTGTGAGGGTATGGAGATGATCGGAGGAAAAAGATAGTAAGACGGTCGTGGCTAAGAGATCGAGCTTAGAGCGTAGGATATATTGTGTTTTCGCCATATACGACTTATATATATTGCACCAATGTTAGTTGGTCCATCGTAGAGTTACGCTAGTGCACTACAGTATCCAGCATTGTCATGTCCTCAACATTAGTACCATCAAAGGGCTGATGCAGAGGCAGTGGCTAGAGACAGAGTCAGAGTTCCAGTCAAGTGCAGGGACATGGACATATGTCTAGTCAGGACAGGGACAACATGTTTCATTTGGATCGGGATCTCAACGTACTTGTGTAGGAGTGTGGACAGCCAGGTCACTTCACCAGTATGTGTTCACTACAAATGAGCAAATGAAAATGGAATTTTTCGAAATGGTACATTTGTAATTGCATTACGTCTCTGATTCCGTTGCTGATTAGCAACGGAATCAGAGACGAAATTAAATAAATTTATGAATTCCGTCTTTGATTCCGTTGCTAATCAGAAACGGAATCAGAGACGGAATCAGTGACGGAAATATTCCGTTTCTGATTCCGTCTCTGATTCCGTTTCTGATTACCAACGGAATCAGAGACGGAATTCTTATTTCCGTCTCTGATTCCGTTTGTGATTCATGCATATATTCCTGGAAAATTAGAGACGGAATAGCAACGAAATTTTTGAATTCCGTTGCTAATCCGTCTGTAATTTTCATTTTCGTTTTATTTTCAAACATAAGCATAATCCAATTTGTTCTCCAACCTATAACTTGAAGTTACAACCATAGGACCTCCTCCATCGCCTGCACCCCATCCAACAACTCCTTGGGGGTGCTAACATCCCACCAAAAAACCAAATTTGACATTCATACATCGACAATATATATCAACAAAGATTCAAAAGAGAAAAAAAATGTAAAAATCAAAATTCGAAAAAGATTTATATATCCACGAAAAATTGTCTTGTATTACGAAAGCTCCAAATTTCTAAGTATTCATAAAAACCACCAATTCTATTGTTCAACAACCACAAAAAAAACTTACAATCCTATAAATATGCACAAAAAGAATTATCGATCTAAAAGTAATGTAAGCAACTATAAAAGTTACATGATATGCTAATGTTTCCTCATCTCTCACTTGGAAACTAGATTATGGCAGGTATTGTCACAGGGATATGGGCAATCAATGGCACTAACTCCCACTTGATCGAAGAACCGCCACCTACTAATAGGGCCACGCTCTGCCATCATGGCCCCGCACAAACGAAAGAAAGCGAGGAGAGGCCTGTAAAAACAGTAGCGACGAGATCAATATAAAATCTAAAATTCTTACCGCGCTACTCTACATTTTATAAGCATACAAATGTTTCGGAAACTTGATATTATATACATCAACCATGCAGTCAATTGGGTAAGATTGAAAAAAGTTTACCAAATTTACAACAGATAAAGAGTTGTGGCAATATATGCAAAAATTCTTACAGCATCTAGTTCTTGCAATGCCATAATAGTCGAAATCCTAGTTATTTGCATTTATATGGCACAAAATAAAAAAGTATATAAAGGAAGCAAAACAAATTGGTGCTATAAGATCGCAAAATCATGGATTTATGTGAACTGCATTAGAATTCTTTCAAGCATAGTCACTAGTATTCCATTCAAAGTAAAACAAGGTCACTGGCGTTGTAATCGAATTACATGTGACAAATAGGCTATTACTTATTTCAATGGTTTGAGGCTTTTGTTGTTTTGTTTTTGTGTTTCACTAACAAAATAAAGAGCTTTCTTTGCTAGAAATCTGTGATTTTTCTTCAATGAGTTGAAAAATCTTTGTTTTCTTTGCTTCCTTGAATGTTATTAGAAACACTAGTAAAGGTAAAGCAAGAGGAGTTGTCCCAATAAAAGAAAAAACCAACAGCTGATAGCAATCCCAAAAAAACAAAAAAAAACCATGATGTATAAGACTGAAGTAAAAAAGTGAAGGAGAAACCTGAATAAGAAATATTTCATCTCGAATTCTCCGCCTTAGATCACCGTGCCCACCACTTCCAACAGTTGCCATAATCAATCTAATAATCTCTCTATGATCAGGTTAGTTGAGGTAAATTCTTTGCAGTGGCAGATTTCATGGAAATCAACGTAGGGAGTCAAACCAGGCATACCTATCAAGCAACCATAAACATTCAGACAAAAAAACAGATTAGTCGATGAAGCTAATTAAAGCATTTTACTTACTAAGAATTTCGGTGTAGTATAAAAGAGGCACATCAGTATATTTGATCTTAACGAGCTCCCCGGTTCTCGAATGAGGCTATACGTACTCTTCCCAATGGAGAATCTGAAGTCGTATGAATCTAAAGAACAAAGACAAACTTTGGCATTCAAAAGCTATCAGAGTTGAGCAACAATGAATCAATAATAAACTCATGAACAAGCCAAAAACAGACAGTGAAATATTAATTTGTACATTACCAATGATGCACATTCAACTGCAATGTGAAATCCTGATTTTTGGTTCCCCACAACGACAACTCCCTTCCCGTTATGAGTTATGCTGCATACTCCTGTTTAGAACATAAACTGGCTGTCAAAAAAAAGGTGATATGCGAGGTTCCCCGTAATGTGTCAATGTTGAGGAAAGTAAGCATTAAAGAAGTAAGAGGAACTGCTATTGACTGGAACTGTAAAATCTGTCCCTGGTTGTCTTAACTCGGTATCGGATACATGATGAATTCATACTACATGGACAACCTAAGCATGCTTTCATCAAAAACAAACATAGAACCGAAAAATATGAACTCATTCTTGGATCGGGGGCATCGATTCACGGCACATAACCCATGGAACCCCAGTATCTAAAGATGTAGCCATGGAGGTGGCCATTTGATGTAGGGCTTAACAAATTTGCACCATAGGCGTAGAATTGACGTTACCATATTCATTTTGAATCTGCTAAAAAACAATATCATCACAAACGTTAATTAAGTTCAAAAAATTGGAACAGCAAACATCAAAACAAGCACAAGGCGATTCAGAACAAAAAAATGGAAACCTAGTAATCGAGAGCAACATAACAATCATAGCAAACAAGTGAATTATCACACAACTGCTCTCATCTCAGAAAGACATTGACATGTCAAAGCATCAACAGTGAGATGCTTGAGGCTCTCACCTGTGCATTAATGATCTCTCGGCGTCTGTCTCTCTGCAAGCTATCTCATCAAGTAGCCATTTAGCAGTGCCTTCACTCTTCACACACAATGTCGCTACAAAAACAAATTATCAAATTCCCTATGAGTAATATGACACTATATGGCACTCAAATGCATTTCCCAAGTCTCGAGGATAGATCAATTAGTTGTGTGAGCAAAACATATACCATAAAAACAAGTATAAGGCATATTGAACATGGAGAAATCGAGGAAAGGGGAAAATGGCTTACAAGAGCATCTCGCAGAATCCTAGTAATTACCAGGAGCATCTTGCAGAATCCCAAAAAAGCGGTGAAGGAATTACCGGGAGCAGAAAAGGGACTTGTCGATGGGTTTTGCTTCTTCAAGAATTTTTCCTTCACTCCGCTTTCTCTATTTTTTCGATCCGGCCAAGTCCGTAAGAATCGGCTTTCCAGTTTTTAATTTGTAAAATTCTCAGAGAATGAGTTGTGTTTCACAATTCAAATTCAGCTAGGAGGTATCCAATTGCGTAGGTTATAAGAATTCCCACCTAGTGTGTCATTGCAGTACATCCAGTTTTTCATATAAGGGGAGCAATTGGGATATATGGTATGAGAATAATCATGTTTATAGCCTTTATATCATACTTGCATTGAATTCTACAAATGGTGAACAATCATGGTATGAGAATGAAGTAATCCACACAGAAAAATAAAGATACTTCACTACCTCGTTCGCTTATATCAACCAAAGAGAGTGGCATCCTCTATGGCCGAAGCAAATCCATTCAATGTACCACCACTCCTTTGAAGACCTCTGGACCTTGGTTTATAGGGAAATCGGGTGGCTTAAGCGGACCATTTGAATATTAGTAAGCTTTGAATATCAAAGTTTATCTATTTTGAATAAGAATTAGCTACGAAAGACTTCAATTGATTACAAGATTCTACGAATTTATATTGTTCATAGCCAATTCAAAAAATAAGAGTTAAGAACATAAACTTGTGTCAATTAAGATAAAAAGAATTTAAGTGGTCTAAGTGGACAACAAATCCTTGAGAAATTTGTAAAAGGGACGACAAGGTGATATAAACATTAGAATAGCTTAGATACAAGAATTGAAATTGAGTAAACTTTGCATAAAAAAAGGAGATGTAGAGATTAATTGTGATTGATGGAAATGGAAGGAAAAAATTCCTTTAATCAATGTAAGGAATGCACTAGAGTAGTTGAGCAAGACTAAAAGTCTAAGCAACTCAATATCATAATCATGATTCAATCACAATATAAAAAATAGGTGCGACCCGTCTTATTATCTGGAAATATTTGAATGAATTGGTGAAGAACAATATCCCATGATTCAATTAAATGTTTAACTCAGACAAATGATTTGACTAGAAAATTATCCCATGTTTATTGAAATAGAAGTTCCATAGTAACGAGTCACGATAAGACTTAGAATATTAAGCAATAAGAATGATATAATGTGATATATTTTCACAAATGTCTGACGAGATAAAATAAAACTCTAATAGGATACCATTTTCCATACTAATAATGAAATGTCAAGGGACCTAACCACATGGAATTTTGTTAGTTTAGGAGACAAATATATGAAAAATTCGATTTTAATGGAGGATGTGTGAGACTAAACTATTGTATACAACTTAAACATACAAGCAAAAAAAATAAGCAGATATGAACACTAATAAATGAATGTTAATAGAGAAATGCAATCAATTATAAGAAACTAACAAATGCCACGGTGATGCACAAGATCAACTCAACACTTAGACCTAAGAATCATCAACTTTCACATAAAAAAAGCATTCCAAATCAATCGTTAGGTTAGTTATAAGGTTCAATATTGTGTATAAACCCCTGCATTCGTTAGTTATGCCAAACAAAGTATGACAATTGTTGTATGACAATTGTTTCACTTCCTAGCAAAAACTCAGTGTGCTGCTTAGATTATTGGATGCATACCTTTGAGACGAACGAGCCCACCATGAATTGCAGGTAAATGTTTTCTTCCTTTATCCTCTGTATATCTTAGTTGCCTTGGAATCCCAGTTCATACATAATCTATCATGTTGTTTACTTTTTTGACCTTTTCCTTTGCTAGAAAAATTCTTATTTAAAGAAAAATATACTATATCTACAGAATGGTTGCAGAATATTTGGGAGAAGAAAACATGCTGGCTGTTGTGTGCAAGTCTTATGCCGTTGCAGGTTCTCTTGAGCGCTATGATGAAGAAAGTGGTAGAATTGACAGGGAGCCATTCGGATCATGCCATTGCAAATGAATTTGGGAAATCGATAAAGGGTCGTTTTTCGGTCATCTGTGTTGAGAACATGTAGGCTCTTGTTCTTCTAGAATTAGCTTTTATAGAAGAACAAGAGCGTACATGATCGGCAACACAAAGCTAATTCTAGAAGAACAAGAGCCTACATGTTCTCGACACAGATGACCGAAAAACGACCCTTTATCGATTTCCCAAATTCATTTGCTATGGCATGAAAATGTTGCTCCCTGTCAATTCTACCACTTTCTTCATCATCGCACTCGAGAGAACCTGCAACGGCATAAGACTACACAACAGCCAGCATGTTTTCTTCTCCCAAATATTCTGCAAACATTCTGTATATATAGTATATTTTTCTTTACATAAGAATTTTTCTAGCAAAGACTAAAAGGTCAAAAAGTAAAATCCACGATAAATTATGGAATATCAATCTAAATATGCACAAAAAGAAGTGTCAATCATAAAGTAATTCGAAGAATTGCTAAAGTTGTCTACAAAGGGAAACGTTTAATCTAAGAATTTACACAAACAACAAGTGAAATACCTATGTATCACCAACCTACTCATCTCTCGAGAGCCACGCTTACGTCTCACGCTCAACATTGTCCCCTTGTTGTGGTGGATCGACCGGATCTATTTGCGGCAAGCACTGCTGTCGGTCACGAGGTGGCGGTGGTGGTGGCGGTGGTGGTGGTTGTTGCTGAGCTAGGCCTGCTTCGTCCATGTTCATCCCGAGATGCTGCTGCATGAACTCCATAACCTTTCGTAATTGCTCCGCAACGACATTGAACTCTGCCCGCGGCACCACATCCGGCATCTCCGACGTGCTAGCACCAGGATCTCCGTATCTCCTCTTCTTTCTCCCTACGGACCCAAGTCCGTAGACACATCCTTTGGAACACTCACCCGCCACATTGAGGTACACCGCCTCATCATCCACCGATTGGTCCGGTGTAGCCTGGGTCAGCTCCTGACGTCTGCTCTGGAGCCTGTCCTGCAAATATGAACAACAAACAAAATACGTGATATGGGTTAAAGTAAACTTAATACTATTTTACATATAATTTCAATACTTACATAGAACCGCTCTGATCTAGTATCGATGAATGTCATCCCGTCGTGATTTACGATGTGGAGATGCAAATACAAGTCATTCACAAATGGCGTCTCGGATGAATCGGTCATGCGTGCGAGACCAAACATAGTGAACAAGTGTATAAATGTAAAAAATATCCAAGATGTTACAAAAAACTTACCAATCTTTCTTGGGTAGTCACAAAAGACACGGACCACCATCGTGCTTCGAGGGTCCAGGTCCCTGGGCCTTCGACCTCGGTGTTCCTATTCTCCGTCGCTTGCTAGACCTGGCCTGGAAGTCCTCGCTCTCCCAAGTACTCCAAGTATCTCCTCCATGCCTCATCTCGTAACAAAAGCGTTTGCACACGACTCTTCTTTAATTTGTGCATCAATGCGGTGTACCTTGTGCTCGCAAGCTCATGTCGTACGCCGCTCGCACGAGATCCTTGGGAATCGCGTCATCCCATCTAAAAATACCTACAAATTGGAGATTGCTATTGTTACGAGACATTGAGAAAATAGTATAAATCATAAGGCATTTAGTAGTCTTGTTTACCTTCCATTGGCGCCAGTATTGGTCTTTATGATGAGGCGGTACCGACTTCCAACAATACCCTTAAGGAATCATCCATCGTTTGAAAACTTTTGTCATCCTCCTTGCACAAAAATGCGAATGATGCAACTCCCTGTGTTTCACGAACATGCATATCACCTTAACTACTTCTTCAATAATTGACATCCATATTTAAAACGACATATAAGAGTCAAACACAAACTTACGTATCATTGGCAATCAGTCTGATAGGGATCCCCTGCACGCGAGGGGGCTCCATCCTTGTCCTCTGAGGTGGCCGCGGAGGGCCTGTCGCCTCTAACCCTGCTCTTACGTCTTCTTGTGGGGATGCTGCCGGTGATGCTGTGGCTGGGGGTGCAGGCCTCGTGGGTAAAGGAGTCCTTGATGTCGTTGATGGTAACTGGAAGTGCGGATTTGGTATAGTCCTTGATGACGACGATGATGGTACAGACGACGCCGACGGTATGGAAGGGGAAGGTGACGCCGCGCCGTATCGTGCTCGAGAGACCGAGAAGTCGAATCGATAATGCGGTATCGACCCACGACCTCGACCGCCACGACCTCTTGGACCCCTCGTGTGGCCTGACCATGAGGCCCAGTAGGTATTTCGTCGCCGAGGTCGGTCTTTGCACCTCTTCCGCCCGACGATGGCCTCCTAATGGGAAACCTCGACGTGGGGGATGACCACCTCCGCCATGAAACCTAACAAAATAGCAATAAATCATCAGAGAAGGAGGGCATACAAAAATTAGAAATTAAGTCTAAATAATTGGACTTAATAACACAGGATCCATGCTAATAAAAGTAACTACATTATTTGACGTTGACATATCATATACATACATTATTCGCTATCATCCATTTCAAATTCACTCTCATGAGTAGAAGGTGAGGATTCTTCTTCTGAATCATCTCCACTATAAACTTCTTCACTTGGACCCGCTTCAACAATGAATCGAGTCCCAGTCGGATCATCCAGATTGTTGATATCAGCGATTGCATCATCGATTACGCACGTGGTGGGCATCCCATCTTGGAAAGCAATCTCTGCCGAGCCCTGGTCATTATCGTCTTTGCTAGTTAACTCGTCAGCGAATTTTGGCTGACAGCAACAAATTGCTATCCATTCTTGTCGGTCGTTCCTCATAGAAGGGTACGAAAGGTAGTAGACTTGAGTGGCTTGCATTGCTAGTACAAATGGCTCGTAGTTGTTGTAACGGCCCGCCTGCCCGAAGGCCCGCAACCGTCAAAGCTATCCAGCCTCTTAGAGGTTCTCGCACGAAGCGCTCGGATATTCCCCCTCACACTCGGGCAGGAGCCACCAGGGACACAGTACTCAAGCTCATCGAGTTGTGTACCACCGAGCCGCTTTGGCCCGGTGGTACACAACTCGATGAGCTTGAGTACTTGTGTCCCTAGGGGCTCGGGTTCGAGTTGTGGGAGGGGGGAATGGCCACGGTTTCCTGCTAAGCAGCGATGTGGTCAGCCTTCGGTCCCATGAGGGCTTGCGGGCCAGTTTCTGGGCCGTTACAGTTGTTATATCGTCGACTTCGATGAACCTCTACCAATTGAAGTGTTGGGTGAGTCCTCACACCATGATTCGGTGTAGGGTCATACCTTTCACACTTAAACAAGACCACACGCTTGAGGCCGGTATACTCAATCTCCACAACCTCTTGCGCACTCCATAATAGTTATGGGAAACATCGGCGTAGTTTGAACCCTTCACCAAAACACCGCGCTTCTGCGTCGATCTATTAACGTCATATGTTGCGGAGTGGAACTTATACCCATTAACAAGGTAACCGGGGAGACAAGATACATGATCGACTAGGACCAACAGAAAGATCAACGAGCGTCTCGTCAACTATAGAATTCCGAGCCTATTCAAAAAAATTAGAAATGCAATATGACACATTACTTATGGAAGATATTTATGAATCTATAACGTACAAAAGTAATGACCTTAGATATGTTTGAAACCAAATGGGGAAGTTGTGCTCTAGACTACTATCAACTTCCGACTCCCCCATTGCTTGAGTGATTTCATCGACGAATATTCTAGAAGAAACGAACATGTAAGTAGGTTGTCTTACTAAAATATGAACAATGAATGTACTGCATCATTGAATGAAAGCGACGGCCATACTGAACGTAAGGAGCGATCTCTGGACAATTGAGCAGTATGTACGAATGAGCGGCATTATACTCCTGCTCTGTTAAGTACCGCTCCTTCGACTTGCCCATGGGTCGACCAGGATAAGTGAAAATTGAGAAATTGCCGACGAAGTTCGGTGTGGGCCCGAGACCGCCATCGTCGTTACGTGGCACTTTGTCATGCAACGTAAAGACGTGATCTTCGAAGTAGTAAGAACAAAAGGATGTGACCTCTTCGACCAAATAAGCATTACACATGGAGCCCTCAACCTTCGCTTTGTTTCGCACATTGTTCTTCAAATGTTTAAGGTACTGTATGAATGTTATAGGAAATGTTGATATAAAACCTATTGAATGGGAAAATAATTTCAAGGGCTCAAGATAGTACCTCTCAAATGGATACATCTATCGAAATTGAACGGGACCGACCGGGGACGGGCCTCGTAGGCCAAGTGGATTGGTAGGTGTTCCATAGAGTCAAATAAGCTTAGAGGGAATATTTTTTCCAACTTGCAAATGATTTTTGGTATTTCGAGACTCTAAGACCTCCATATCTTGAATACTTTGACACATTTCGCGTATTAGGGATCGGAAAAAAGGCTTAATTCGCTAATTGCAACCCAAACCGGGTTTGGGAGGAGTTCTCTGAATGCAATTGGTATCAATCTGTTGCATGAATATATGACAATCATGGCTCTTCATGCCGAACATTCGCAGTTTCTTTGGATCTACACATCGACCAAGATTCGATGCGTAACCATCAGGAAAACGCAATTTTTCAACCCACTCGCACAACTTTTGTTTTTTCGATGTATCAAGAGCGTAGCACCCAAGGACGTAAGTATTTGTCGCCGAATCAATGTGTAGAGAAGGTCGGTGACAATATTCACGAATATCTTGCCTCGATTTTGCATTGTCCTTACTCTTGCCCTACACACACATAATAGTGTTGAACATGTTGTCAAAAACATTTTTCTCAATGTGCATGACGTCTAAGTTGTGGCGGATCAAGTTTGTCTTCCAATACGGCAAGTCCAAGAATATGCTTTTCTTCCTCCATCCCGAATTCTTAGCTATCCGCCCATTCACGATTCAAACTTCGATTTCGTCACCTTCATCAAGCCAAACGATTCAATTTCTCGCCAAAATTTCTTCACCGGAACGCAAAAGCGGGCGGATCATCATTTATGACCATTTTGCCTCTAATGAAATTTTTTTGTCTTTCCTTAATGGTGATGACTTCGCCAAGAAACGACGATGACAAATCGAACCACGATGTCTTACCACCATTTCGCAATGAAATGCATTTGTATCCTCCATACAATATGGACAAGCGTACTTACCCCGTGTGCTCCAACCGACAACATGCTATATGCGGGGAAATCACTAACAGTCCATAAAAGGGCAACTCGCATGAGAAAATTTGTCTTGGTGGAGACGTCGTATGTAATCACCCCATTGTTCCATAAATCTTGCAACTCTTTCACAAGCGGCTGAAGGAACACGTCGATTTTCTGCTTTGGGCTGGTCGGTCCAGGAACGATAACCGTTAAGAACATAAACTCGATTTCATGCACATCGACGGTGGAAGGTTGTAAGGAGTCAAAATCACGGGCCACGAAGAGTACGATTTCCGGAAAGCCCAAATACTTGAAAACCATCGGTGCACAATCCTAAACGAACATTCGAACCTCGGCGGCGAAGTCTCTATCGACGTCATTAAAATGTCTCCAAGCAATCGAATCGAACAAGTGTTGCATAACATCTTCGGCGATGAATGATCTCTATGCCATCGCATATGTTTTGCGGTTGACTCAGACGCATACAATCGTTGCAACCGAGGGCCCAAAGGGAAGTAGTACATTCTTTTGCAAGGGCGGTTTTTTTTGTTCCGACCACGACCTCGTCGATGTGCAATGTATCGTGATTTCCCACAAAATTTACATGACGTCAACTCAGAGTCCACTCCCCAATAAATCATACATTGGTCCTCGCAACAATCCATTTTCTCAACAGGTAGACCTAGACCTCGCATTAGTCTTTTAGTGGCATAAAAATTTTCAACCAATGAGTTGTCATTTGGCAAACAATCCTTCATGAGTTTAATGATTTCATTATACCCTCGTTCAGATATATGATGTTCAGACTTGATCGTAAGTAATCTTGCCATTGCGGACAACGTTGTCATGGTTTCGCAACCAGGCCACAATTGTTCCCTATTTGCATCAATCGTGTCATATAGTTGGCGTGCTTGGGGGTTTGGAGATTCTTCCACGTCATTCCAATTGAAACTTGGACCTGCCACGTTGTGTAGCATCTCGCGGTAAGGTGTCGGATCGTATCCTCCCACATCAAGCATCATCAATATGGCTATCCATTTCGTAAAAGTTTTGCGGGCCTTCATCTCCGTTCTCACCATGTTCGTACCAACAAGTGATATCCCGGACAAATCCATACCTACATATGTGGTACTCAACCGTTTCGACGTCCAGTGCACGGTACAAGTCGACATTTCTTAAAATTGCACGGACATCTAATCTTCCTTTCACTTTGGTATGTAGGACAATGTTGTTTGGCAAATGATATGAATTCTTTAACCTTCGCCGCGAAGTCAATTCGAACGTAACCGTTGTCGAGCCGGTTGTACATTCGATCTCTACTTGTAGACGACATTCCTATTCGAACGTAACCGTTGTTGTCGAAATGGTTGTCTATTCAAGTAATGAAACCATAATGATTAAGATGATAAGAAATCTCACTAATTGGAGAATAGTGTAAATCGGAATAGCGATCAAGACAATCTAGAAGAAATTGATAGCTAAGTGAAAGAACGAGGTTCTTGTTGAACTCATGAATAGAGAATAAATTGACAAAGTTAGAAAGTCATTAATTTTCTAACTAGTCAGCGTTACACGATGTCTCAGGTTTCATTTATGATCGTAGTGTAATGTAATGTCTCTTTTCATATGATGATAGATGTAATTAGATCACTCTAGTCATGGAATGACTTATATAATTATAGGTTTTATTAAGAAATGCTAGAACGGTGATAGATCAAATTTACTTTAATATCTAATGTTGTCCTTAATTATTATCTTGCTAAGTATTAATGTTTGAATGCAATTTAAGGCACGAAATGCAAAGTACAACAACATTTATTCGATATTCCTCTAACTGGATTATTTACCTCATCATAAATATGTAAGATGCCTGGATTAGAAAGTAATTGTTTTAACTTTTCATTAAACTAAGGATAGTGTCACGGCCCAATAATTAATGCACGTTTAAGTCGTTAATTAGGACACGATGATCCGTGACGTGGGACCATGATGCGATACGATGTCATTACCGAGGCACGGTGGTCGGCGTAGAGGTAAATGTTATATTTGTTGTGTTGTTTGCCTAGTGTCTTGTATATGCGTGAGACTACTAAGTCATTTACGGGTATGCGAGATATCGAGACGAATATGGGATGCGCGCTCGAATCGCGTGCCAACGTGGGCCCGAGCGGCGGCTCGTGGGGTAAGTAAATTTGTTCAATTATATAAAAAAACAAATGTGTAGAAGTGAGTGGTGGGGGTGAGGCCACATCACCTCACTTATCCATACACCACATATATATATATATATATCTCACTTTGATCTTTCAAACAAATAAAAAAAAAAAAAATTGAACCAGAGAGAACAGCAACTGAGAGAAAGGAGTGAAGAAGAAGAAGAGATTGGCGGTGAGAGAGAGAGATCGGGAGAGAGAAAGAGATCGACAGTCGAAGGTGAGTTGATCTCCCGTTGTTTTTGCTACTGTCGTTGCTGTTGTTGTTGTTGTTGTTTGGGTTGTCGTTGTTGGCCGCCATGTTCGACCATGGAAGGCTCGGCCTCCATGGCCGAAAGGCGTGAGGAAGAAAATGGCAGGGGGTCTCCCCTGCCATCAACTTCTGATGGTTTGGGGATGGACGCCAAAGTCCTAACGCTTTGAAAAAAAAAAAAAAAAAAAAATTCTGCAGAAACAGAAGCTCCGCGAAGAAGAAGGAGAAAACGGGTCGGGTCGGACCGACCCTGACCCGTTGGAGACCGGGTCAGACCTACCCGGGTCCGGCTGGACCGGGTCGGGTCGACCCGGACCCACCCATTTATATATATTATATATATTTAATTATGTAATTTAAATTAAACGGTTTTTAATATATAATAAATTCTTGAAAATAGATAAAAATATGAAAAAAATTCAGAAAAATTCCAAAAAAAAATAGAGAAAATTATATTTGTGACCCAAATCAATAGAACTCCCATAGTGCTATAAAAAGTGAAAAAATCAGGGAGTCGGTCGAGGCGTTATATCGGGGTTTTCCTCGAAAAACGTGAAATCGGTAAATTAGTCTCGAACTCAATTTTGACCGATGTCGATCAAGTTAGGGATGGTAAATCATTAAATTAGAACCTAAATTGATACGTTTTCAATTATTAGGATCCTAGAGGAGCTATTACGGGGTTTGGGTGCGTACATCGACGCGACGGAAGCCGGATAGCTTAGGAATCGCTGTGTGTATGTAAGTAAACTGATTTGAGACATTTATTTACATTTCATTCCATTTATTTATTTATTTTCAGTTATTCGAACTGAATTACCTTTGAAATCCATATGCTATGACTTGTTCAGTTGCTCATTTTATGATGTTCATAGCATACTCTGTTTTGTATATCATTGATTCTAATTCCTCTACTTTGTCATATTGATTGTCGTGTGTGAGTCAGTGATATAGCATGCTATTAGGATAGTTTGTATACTTTGACTCAAATCCTTTGTGCGATGATATGCTATTACATCTCTTGGATTCCAATACTTTGCGTCGTTTTTGAATATGAAAGTGGTTCTTGTGGTTAGGGTCATTTGATGATAGAAATTCCGCTTTCATACGAGGGTCACTAGACTTGTCGGGATGTTAGAAAATCTCTCCACTACCTTGCATGACACACGAGGTAACGTGCCTCGAACTGGGCTAACCTGACCTCGGGGTTTGTTGGCGCAAGAATAACTTGGTTGAACATGACGAGTTTTAAAACTCGGGTATGTTAGCAAGTATACATTCCTGACGACTAATTCACTTGGAATATAAAAGGCGTAATCGTAAGTACGACCTTTTGATATTATGATATAGAGCTCAAACTTATATTGAAATGCTATAGAAAGAGCTCAAACCGTAGTGGATAGGTGATGTGATGAAGATCGCGGTAGGCCGACCGACCCTAATCCATTACTACTTAGCCCTGAGTCAGTTTCATATGTGATTAACTCAAGTATCTCTTTGCATGATATTCCTTTCAGCATAAGTTTCTATTTAAATTATGCAATTTGATACTTGTTGCTTATTCGGGAATGTGGATCGATGTCTCTCAGTATTACTTAAATATATTCATGCACTCACCGTCTAGTTTGTGACGGTGGTGCAGATCTACCGAGTAGCAGACCAGGCAAAGAGAAGATTGGTGACGGCGGAGGACTGCTACGACCTACTTTTGTACGTTTTGTATGCTTTTGTATAACTTTTTGTTATATACATGCTCATTTGCTTTTTGGGTTGAGTGATAGGACTATAGAACTTGACACATGTTATATATCTCACCATTTTTGTTTATATATGCGTGTGATCACTATTTCCTGATTTTTCCACCATAGGTTAGGCCTTAGGTTTTCATTTCCACTAGTAATTTAATAAGACTTCCGCTGAATAATTGGTTAGATAAAAAAAAATTAACTCTGATTTATAGACAACCATAGGTTAGTCACTAGAACAATTAAGTTAACTGTAGGTGGTATCATAAATGGTAGGCATTTAGGTATTTAAATAAGGCTGACTAGTTCCTGGTTAGGTCCTATAGGGGAGATTAGGGCTTAATTAGGGATTAGGCCGGGCGGTGCCCTTATTTGTAGTTGGGGCCGTCACAGATAGGGAGTTAAAAATTCAAAGTGTTTTTTTATCTATACCAACTATGCTCATTGGAAAGTTAGGATGAAGTTCTACATTAGGGTGAAAATTAGACTTTTGTGGGAGTCAATTGAGAATAGGTACAGTCCACCGAACAGGGCCATGAGAGAATACATCATTGAGGAGACCAAGATTGAGCTCTCCGATGATCAAGGCATGAATAATTTTTTTCCTCGCTTTATGAGAACAAATTTAACAGAGTTAGGGCTTGTCAAACAACTAAGGAAGTGAAGGAGAAGCTTAGGGTACATTATAAAGGTAAACATCAAGTGAAGAAAAAAGTTGATAATCGAGGGGCACTATGAGACTTTCAGAGTTGGCTCCGATGAAGACATAGCCACAACCATCAGGGCATTCACTAAGCTCTTGAATGAGATCAAGAATCATGCAAAGAACTACGATCAAAGTAATACCTAGTATATTCAGAATTAGATTTTCATATTTCAGGTCATTGCACCTATTATCAATTTTTTGGCATTTCAGAATAGCATAACCAAACATAATAAAATAGCAAGGAATAAAAAACAATGCCTAACATGATAAATTTGAACAAAAATACTGAACGAAAATTCTTGATTTCATTAGACTAAAAGGAAGTGGAAACTTGTTCTTTTTATAAATGTTAGTTGAACACCTACATAACACATCGAGAGAGACACCGAACATATAACAACGACATCAATATATCACTTATGATAGCTGAATAGTTATACACATCAAGATATCATACAATAGCAAGGGAGACATACTGGTAAAGTTACAACCAAATCAAATTTATTTAAATTATACATTTAAATAGGTAAACCAACATCAAGATATGATAAAATAGCAAGGAACACCTACATAACATGTCACCGCCAATTCACCAAAAACAATGGTTCGAGAGGAAAGAGGGAGAACTCACCAATCAAGCACGACGAGGCGTGGAATGAATGAGAGCACAATACCACGTAACGAGAGATCGAAGACGGATCGAATGAGAGCACGAAGTGAGACCCGAGAGGAGCAGAGGCGCGGTGCGAAATGGTGCAAGACAAATTAACGGGACCGAGAGCAGGCGCGGCGCTACCAGGGAGCAATGTAGTGCGAGGACGACTTGTTGGGGGTTGGGGATTTGGGGGCGGTGGATCGAGAGAGACGGAGAGACCAGAGAGAGAGAGTTGAGAGCAACGAACAGAGACGCCGGATTTGTTGGGGTTGGAGATTTGGGGGCCGGTGGACCGGAGAGACGCGCGCGACCGAGAGAGGAGAGAGAGTATAGAGGAGAGACGACGAAGACGATGAGATCGAATCGCGCGGTGGGTTTGCTTGGTTAGGGCTTTCGGTGGCTTTCGGTGGTGGGGAGGACGAGACGAGGGGGGGTTTTGGAGGGGGTAAAGAGAAATCTCGAGATTTGTTGTTACAAATCTCGAGATTTTATGAACGGGTATAACAAAATAAAGTTTTGGCGGGAATGTTGGCGCCATTTTTCAGAGACGGAATTTAATTTCGTCTCTAATTTCGTCTCTAATTCCGTCTCTGATCCGTCTCTGAATGTTTCCGTCTCAATTCCGTCACTAACTTTTTAATTTAGAAACGGAACTTATTCCGTTTCTAATTCCGTTTCTGATTTAGAAACGAATCTCATTTCCGTTTCTGATTTAGAAACGGATCTCATTTCCGTTTCTAACACTACAAAAAAACAGCAAATCAGAAACGGAATTTTCCGTTTCTGATTTGCAAAAATTCCGTCTCGATTGCAATCGAAACGAACGAGAGACGAATGCGTTAAATCTCTCGAAACGTCGTCGCGATTGGATCGAAACGGAAAATGGATTCCGTCTCGATTTAGAGACGGATCGTAAACGGAATAAATTCCGTTTACGATTATTTCCGTCTCGATCCGTTGCTAATCGAGACGGATCGAGACGAATTTGATCCGTTTCGATTTATGTATCTTACAAAAACGAAAATTAGAGACGGAAATAGCAACGGAATCCAAAGATTCCGTTGCTATTTCCGTCTCTAATTTTCGTTTTTGTTTAGTTTTTAAAGTCTTACATATATAGGTCTCAATCCAAGCACATTTAACCCGCCAATATATAATAAATTGACATTCATACATCGACAATATATATCAACAAATATTCAATTGAGAGAACAAAAATGTAAAAATCAAAAATCGAAAAATATATATATCCAAAAAAATTGTATAGTATTACAAATGCTCCAAATTTCTAAGTATTCACACAACCACCAATCCTATTGTTCAACAACCACAAAAAAAAAAAAAAAAAAAAAAAAAAAAAACTTACAATCCTATAAATATGCACAAAAAGAATTATCAATCGAAAAGTCTTGAGATGTTCTTCAACACCACCCGCACACCCAAGGGACATTTGAAACAACTTAATAATTGAATAGTTGAACTTAAATTTTTCAGGGGACATAAGCATCATAGGAGATAGAGCTAAGGTAGAAGAGCAATGACTCACATCGAACTTATAGTGACGATCCCCGCACTCGACCATCAAAGTCTACAAACAAGCAAAAAGATTAACATTAATTCATTTGAGATTTAAGAATCCACAAACGATGATAAACACTTGCATATCTTGATTTAAGTAAATTAAATTCTTACCAATCCAAGAGGAGGAAGATAGCAATGTTTGTCATTTTCACTTTTATCTTCATTTTCTAAAAACATATAAGAAAACAAAAATATGCTACCTCATAGATAGACCAAAAAACTCATAAGACTATTTTCAATCAATCCACTTTCACAAGCTACAAAATTTATCATAAGCTCACTCATCTCATTTCAAACCGAGTTTTTTAACTTTCAAGAACCAAACAATAAACCTGTTTAATCCATTTCATAAAGATCGATTTACATTGGCTTTCACCTATTGCAACCCACCCCTTATTTTCCAAGCGTGACGGTGACTCCTTTACCTTTATCTAGAGCACACAATATTCTACATAGGTTGAGTTTGACAATATCAACTCGATGAGGAACTAGGATACCTTTTAAGTTGTGAAGTATGAACTTAATGAGTATCAAACTATTGATCACACCAAAAAAAATGATATGGACTTGTTATTGCCTAAATTTAAAGAAGACATATCCTTATTCAAACAACAATGCAAATTATAGATCATTGGTTTATGGCTTATGAGGAACTAGGATACCTTTTAAGTTGTGAAGTATGAACTTAACTACTTCTTTCTCTTAAATATTTAACCAATGTTTTGCCCATCTCTATCTTTGGTTTATGGCTTATGTTTTAAGTCAAAATGCTCTATTTCAACAATACAAAGAGCAGAGTCATTAGACAACTCTATTAAGCATGGAACTGTTAACTAAACTAAACATTTGTGAATTTACACATTTAATAAGGTCATGTGGAAAAATTACAAGTCATTTTGGGAAGAACAAACTTACCTCGACTTTTAGCATTTCCTTCTCAATCACTTGTCTAAGCCTATCAGTTTCCTACAAAGTTCCAAAAAAGAATACATTGTAAGCAAGTAGCAAATTTCTAATAAAATTCTAATAAATTGTTTGGCACATTGAGCTGAAACTATAAAAGATAAAATCCGAATAAATAGTTTCTAATTACTACTCATTAGCTAATTATGTCATAAATCCATTATGCATCAAACAACTAAAGAGAACCATTTTCAAGTCCCTAAAAGGAAAAAGAATGATTCAAATTCACATCAATAGTTAGTCTAAAAAACAACTAAAGAGAAACATCTAACATACCATTGCCACTGAATTCTCTAATATGCTTGTTTTTATAGGCTTGAAGGTTAACATAGAAAACTTTACCTTTTTCTCACTACAAAGTTGCTTGTATGGGAGAAGCATTTTACTGGCTTTCCATTCCATTCCCTTCTTGTATGCAGCCGCTACAAAAACCTTAAAAAAAAACTTATTTGTTGCTTTCATTCGTGTTTGCATTGATGTAAAAAGACGTAAGAATTACAGAATATCAGAAAAAAGAATAATTGGCTAGCTTTCAAAACCATTTATTCAATTTATCTCAAACATCATATGGGCAGATAAAAACAAAAAGTATAGAGCAGAAATGAGATAATGTAATATGAACATGCATATATGACCACCATTGGCAGCAACAGAGAAAACCATAAATGGATATCAATAGTACCTAGGCCAAAAGAAAGAAAGAATGAAAATTGCACAAACTAGATCACAGATTTCTGTACATGATTCAGGTACTTCAAATTAGAAGTAACTTAACCATCACTGGCAACAAGTCAAAGCAGTTGACTTTGCTATTTTCGAGTTCTTTGGATTTTGCGATTTTACTTATTCTTTTCCTTCAGGGTAGAAATTATAAAAGAACAACAATAAGCATAAGCAAATTAAAATATATATTCAACATGAAGCAACCATAAACCGATCAATACAAACACGCACTTTGCAAACACCAAAGAAGTGCTCATCCATGCCGAAGGCCCAGATTTTACAAGTGCATCTTGCACTAGCAGCCCACAGATGTCGCTAGAGAAACAAAGGAAACAACATATGCAAAGAATAACCACAACTTCAATCTGCGCAATTTAAAATTAGAAATTAGGGAAGATAATTTTTCTCTAAAAGACAATTGCAAAAAATGAAAGATACAACAAATATCATCGAAGCAAATGCATCCATAATGGACTTTAACAACAATGCAACAACAAGATCTAGATGAAATAAGACCAAGCTCCACACGTTTAGGAGGTGACATCGAGATCAACTCGTGCATGGGAGTACATGCAGAGTTATAAATCTCTAGCTAGATGCTTATAAGATAAATCTACTACTGCACATTAATCCATATAGTAAATAATTAGATATCAAGTAGCTACCAATCCTCAACAAAAGATTCTACACAATGTAGAGAGGAAGGGATAGTAAAATCTAACACCAATCCAATTTTTCCCTGCTTCCATTCAATTTTTCATTACATTCAGTTTTCTCTCATTTAGAAAGATAAATAGTTTGTGCAATTTTCACTCTTCACTACTTGTTACTGAAAACATAGGAGTTGGTTCAACTGCTTTGACTTGTTGCCAGTGATGGTTGAGTACAGAAATCTGTGATCTAGTACTGAAGCTCTTCTAATAGAGATTAACTTGAAATTTTGATCTTTGATCATGCAAATCATTCATTTTGCAACATATATTAGGTATTAGTCTAGTAGATTATTTTATGAGCTAATATCCATGTAGAAACCTTGCTTTTTTTACATGAGACGCGTGCTGTTGAAATGATTCATGATCATAAAATAGGTTGGCGTAGAATTGTTGATCTAATTGGATGGAAGAGAGGTGGAAGAGCTTTTCGAGAGTTGGAGAAAAACTCTTTTTGAACATTCATTTTGGGAAGATAATATATATGTGAAAGGGATATTGGCAAAATTGATCTAGACCAGTTTTTCCAAACTCGTATTTTACATGTCTGGACATAGGTTTTCTTGTAGTAGAGTGGGGTTGGATAGTATATATGTGGAAGGGATATTGGCAAAATTGATCTAGACCCATTTGTTTGATGAATTCATGATCTATAGTTTTATATCCACTTGCTGATAAACTTGTACTTCAAATCCATGTTCTTTTATAATTTCTACATAGCCTTCACCATTAATTGCACATGATTCAGGTACTTCAAATTAGAAGTAACTTAACCTCTAGCACCCTAAAACTCTAAAACATTAGTAAGAGACATGATTTCATTTTCGAAGCAATAGTAATCAAGTTAATAATCATCTCATGATCTAGTACTTTGAAGCTCTTCTAATAGAGATTTACCTTCCAAGACTCGGCGACAGTTGTGATGATGGCGGAAAAAGTTAGAATTTCTCGGCTTCTATATTTCACTGCTCCGAACTTCACCGAATTACCATACCCCCACACAAACCGAAAAAAGCAAAAACAAAACGACTTACATTACTTAAGCAAAGAAAAATGAAGATTAAAATAGAGTAAACCAAATTTGCACATTTGAAGTACTGTTCACATTTTTTTACAAATCCACCTTCTCTTAGTCTTAGGGAACCTTTCCAAATAAAATCACCTTATGTTACTAGAAAGAGTTAAAGAAAAGTTGCAAACATGCATTTTTCGACATTGAAAAATAACTTCATAAAAGTAAGATTCAAATCTAACTCCCGATTCACAATGACTACAAGATTACGATCGAAATACGAGATAAAGTTGCCTAGTTCAAACAACAATTACTAAACCAAGTCCACCATATTTATATATGATGTTGATATATAATTAAAATATACATGTATAAGAGAGTAATATGCACATCTTCACTGCGAAGAAATAAACAATGCATCAATAGTCCAATAGCAGAAAAATCACAATGAGTCTGCGCTTATACTTACAAGTCACGCAAACAAATCATTTATTAAAATAATTTTGCATCTTTGTTCAAGGTGAGACTGCAGCGTAAGACAACACACAAGAGTGAATCAATACATGAATACCTAACAATCAATCACGACACGCGATGCATGAATCCAATATCCATGAATTAAAACAATTAAACGAGAGTCTAAGAATCAACAAAAACGGATGTACAAGGAAATAATACATAAAAGACTTTCCTTTCAACCTTCCAAGAATCAAAGCTAAATGTAGAACCAGATCTATGAACAACAAAAAAACACTAAGCGAGATCCAGATCTACACAAAACAATAATCGATCAACACAACATGATAATCACCGACTTTGAAGCCACAAACGATTCAAATCTACAATCCGAACAAGATCAACCACGATGCTCAACATCGGAAAGCAAAGAACATCATCACAAACGAATTGAATCCAAGCTCGAAAGGAGAAGAGAAGATAGAATCTCACCTCTACCGTCACAGAGAAGGAGATTCCTCTCGCAAATCGCCGCAACAAAACCCTAGCGAAGCGAGAGAAGAGAAGAAGACTTGTGGCACTAGGGTTTGCTAGTTAGCACCACATTTTATAGCAACAAACCCTAGCAGAGAGCGGTGAGAGAGAGGTGAGAGAATGAGAGCAGAGAGTGCGAGAGAGAGCAAAGAGAGAGCGGCGACGGTGAGAGAGAGAGAGAGCGGTGACGGTGAAAGAGAGAGCAGAGAGCTATGACGGTGAGAGAGATAGGAGAAGGCGGTGACGGTGAGAGAGAGCGGCGGTGACGGTGAGAGAGAGCGGTGAGAGAGAGAGGTTTCGTTGAGAGAGAGAGAGAGAGAGAGAGAGCGGTGGGAGAGAGATTTTAGGGAGAGATAGAGTTTTGGTCCCCATTTTTGAATTATCGAGATCGAGACACGCACGAATCTCGAGACGTAACGGACGGTTGTAATAAATGAAAATTTTGGTGGGAATGTTGGCGCCATTTTTTAGAGACGGAATTAATTCCGTCTCTAATTCCGTCTCTAATTCCGTCTCTGATCCGTCTCAATTCCGTCTCTGAACGTTTTCGTCTCAATTCCGTCGCTAACTTTTTAATTTAGAAACGGAACTTATTCCGTTTCTAATTCCGTTTCTGATTTAGAAACGGAAATAAGATCCGTTTCTAATTCCGTTTCTGATTTGCTGTTTTTTTGTAGTGTAATTCCGTTTCTGATTTGCTGTTTTTTTGTAGTGGGCATAACAGAGCTAGGAGTAGGTTCATGTTGTTGTCGCGCAAGGTCCGACTACCACCATCGTAACCTGATAGAGGGTACGAGTTGGGTTGAGACTCATTCGATCAAAGACTAACAGACAACCAGAGAAATTGATTTACATTCTCGGGACATACAACGGATATACGCATGTTAGTAACAGTGGATCAAGAGATTAAAATGTTCATTTATATTCCAATATATAGTGGATTTACGTGGGACCCTAAACCCTAAATCCTAAATCATATATATTGGATACGCCTCGTGATGCATGTAGCGCGAGTATCGAGATTGTAAAATGAGGCGGGTTGGTGCCTCGAGATGCGCACCGCTTAATTCATAAGGAAAACATAAAAAATATGTTTTTGATGTGCCTCGACTTTCGCTCCGCACGGATCTCGATGACACAATGGTTTACTTAATCAAAAAGAAAAAAATATATAAAAAAAAGAGGATTGGATAAGGAGAAAAAGAGAGAAAGAGATATGAGAGAGAGAGATCGGTTGGGAGCATGAGAGAGTGAGATAGGTGGCGCACCGGCAACGCGAAGGCTGAGCAGCGGGGCTCCAACGGCTGCACGGACGGCCACGACGCCCGCGCAGTGACGCAAAGGCGCAGTAACGCGCGGTGAGGCGCAGTGATGGATGACGCAGTGACGGCCAGCATCGGCGACGCGTGCGGTGGCGCGGTTGAGGAGACGACGCACCAGCAGGAGCGACGCGACCTGTGAGCGGCGCGGCTCCGGCGAGTTGGACGCGGACCAGCGGCTCTGGCTAGCAGTTGCTCGCGGATGATGGCGGCGACGGCGTGGTCTTGGTGGAGTAGATGAAGGCGGCGCGGCCTGCAGCGGCGGTGGCGCGGTAGATACGCCGGCAGCGGAGCGGTGACGGCGGTGGTGCGGCTTCGACGTCGGCGCGGTGGCGCGTTGTCTGGTCGATCGATCTCCGACGACAAATGCGTCGTGACTTCGACGAAGCTCGACGACACAATGGATTTCAAATGGATTTTTAAAGCCGTGGTGAGGTCCTAAACCATATTTTGGTGTTGGAATCGAGTGATTTTGTAGACTTTATTATGGAATGTTGCGGATTTAACCGCGAACACATTTGTTTGAATGACTTAAATAATTTAATTGGTATAAATGGAGACCAGGGACTTATGAGGCTATAATCATGTGTCGGGTGCGCATATCGAGGCGCGAGCGGGACATTCTCGAGGTAAGTAAACCGGTGAGGAACTTTACTGTAATTTCATTGCCTTGATATTGTTGTTCATTGCTTTGATATTGTTATTCATTGCTTTGATATTATCCTTGAAAGTGTTATAGCATAGAGTGGTCCATTTGGCAAGTGAGTCGTAGTTATTGTTATCTGCGATATGAAAGTGTTAGGGCTGGGAGGTAGGGCTCTCGTCCTAAACACGAGGTATTACCTGGACGTCCGTCGATATCTCCCAATCGAGTGTACGTTGGGGGCTCTTATCTGGGTCTGTGGATATTTCATAGTCGTACGGGCTAGGGCTGGGAGGCAGGTGTCTCGTCCTAGATCCGGGTCTGTGAATGTCTCATAGTCGCAAGGGTTAGGGCTGGGAGGCTGGAGTCTCGTCCTTAATCCGAGTCTGATGGGCTTTTGCCGACTCAACGACCTTTTGGTCGGGACTCCTTGTTATTTGGCCTCACTCATCGATTGATTTATTTACAGTCTTTTATATTCATGGGTTACCTGTTTCCTTTCTTTCTAATTGCATGAATTTGACTGTTTTAGTTATTTTTTGAAATGTTGTATATGTCCTACTGGCTTTACTTACCTGGGCTCGTCATTTTGGGTTTAACCGAGTGCAGATCTACGGTCCAGCAAGGAGAGGGCTCCATAGCTAGGTGAATTTTTGTATATCTTGTATTTACTCTCCTCTGATGACAACATATTTACTGGATTCCACAATTAGGTTGCCTAACTCTTTTCGATTACTGTTGAGTTATTTATTTGTAGTAATTGCTTCCGCTAAACTTTAAAACTTGCAAAATATTAATAACTCAACTTAAAAGTATGAATTTACGTATAATGAAGGATTGGAAGGCTGACTAAGTCTGCATCGACCTTGCGATACTGGCTCGGGGTCCACGTGGGCTTAGGCCGGGCGGTGCCTAGTTTGTGGGAAATTGGGGTCGTAATAGTAACTACCTTGGTCATGGCCAGTGGCATGACCAAGGCACGTCTAAGAATGTCCCGAATACATGGAGCATGTGCTAATTGACCAAGCGGTTTAGGCGGTTATGGAACCAAGGTAACAAGGCAGTTAAGTAACTGCCTTGACTACTAAGGAGTGGGGTTTTACTTATTCTACGAATCAATGTAATCATGGCAGGTGTCTTAGACGGTTATGTAACTACTTGTTGGCCGATCTATAAAGCAAAGGGCTCTAGGATTTGGGAAGCATAGAGTACCAGTGTTGTATTCCTATTGAGAACATAGTAAAATGTTTTTTCTTGGTGTCATAGCTTGTTGTTCATTAGATTTGTGTATTGGTAGTGCTGAACTAAAGTGGCCTTAGGCACCACGGGTTGAATTGAGCGAGAAAAAATTTATTAGGGTAAACCCCACACTTAACAGCTCCGTGACAGCTAGAGATATGCACATTGACAGTGCAAGTAAATTGAAAACGTTTCCAACGTAATGAATCATCCTCTTATCACGTATTTACTGTTCACCATAGTTAAGTAGGCACCGCTTAATGGGTGATCGCCACGTGTGATCCGAGTCCATTGAAAGGTCTAGATCGACCGACGCCAATCTGTACGGGTTGACGCGAACGTATGGACGGACATAATAACTCCACGTGTCGCTTCTAATTCAAGCATATAAATCTCTACAGAGTTCAGCCACCTATACTCAACTGCCACTTTAAGTACTCGTAATCTCGCTGTCTTTACTCTTTACTGATCACGTGCTCCGGTGAGTTTCTTAGCAAATCAACTCTGATCACCGTCATTTCTTGTACATATGTCTCGTAGACCAACTACTTGGTCATCAATTCCAACCAATTGTTGCCCAGTCTCATAAATTCATAAATTAAACCTTAAAGCAACACTTATCATATAACATGATGACATTCAATTAGGTCAATTAAGTTTTTTATTTATTTATTTTTTATTATAATGGAAAGGGCTAGCTTTTAAAGTTTTTTTTTTTTTTTTTTTTTCCATCGAATCCTTTAGTATCAAGACGAGCCTGGCGTACTATTCTTATGAGGCTTTGGTGCAATCGTCCTGAATGTACTTCATCAGTGACCGAGACAATCTTGATGCAGTGAAGAATAGAACTGAGACTGTGCGCTTAACCCACACAATCTCAAACTTGCGCTCACCATTGAACTAACTCACTCGGGCTAAAAATGTTTTTATGTTTTTAAAATACTATAAGCGTTTATAATGAAAATAGAAACACACAACCTAGATATGTCCGCACAGGCTTGTGGATCTTTATTAGCATCGATATTATATCCAATCTAACCACCTTTAACTCACATGCATATGATTTTTACTTCAAAAAGTCTCAAACTAATTACAAAGAGATCCACGAGTATATATATATATTTCATCATGAAGTTATACCTAGCTAATTAATATTCAGTCCACCCATCAACAAAACTAATTAATATTCATCTTATGTTTCATTGATAAGCTAAGGTAATTAGTTTAATGTAATGAATATTACTTTTGAATCTTGATAAATGAAATTAGGTCTCCAAAATACAACTACCACCACATGCATCTTAATTGCGTGCCCCTTCTTTTTTTTTGTCTATCATATGTTCAAATAAATATGCAAAAAAATTTACTGACTTGCACGTATGTGTAAATTAATGGAAAGAAGCATGGTTTCGAAAAAAAAAAAAAATAATGGAAAGATTGCTTGAAAGAAAACCCGAATTCTCACATGGGAAAATAGTCAAATTAAAAAAAGTACCATAAAACTTGATTTAGATGCATGTGACTAGCTAGATGTACGCTGTATATATATATATATATATGTGTGTGTGTGTATGCATGGATGCATTCAAATTATCAATTTTTTGTGGCAGGGTGGTTGAGCTATCTCCCCCCTTTGTCAGAACTACTTTCATCAATTCAAAACCATAAATCCACCTTCTCTTGCTCTAAATTGCAAAGACATACATATGTCCCAAGTTGACTCTCTCTATGATGGTTTCTTGTTGCCCCAAAAACTCAAGGACAATGATACATTAAGAGACTCAATTTACACTCTTAATTATTTAAAAACCATCGATACACATAGATATTTGTGCATATCCCCCTCGAAATATATCACACGATTGCCAAATAGACGTGCAACCTTATTAAGAGTGTGCATAACCCGTTGAAAATATTATTTTGTCACCAAATAAAATATAAATCCAGACCATCTCTCTCTATATTTATTAATTTGGTTTGAGTAACTCCATCTCTCTCTTCCCTTTCACACCCAACCAACTATGGCCTAACAATAATTCTAACACATCACGAATAGTACAACTCTTCTCTCTTACACCTCTTTATATAAACAACCCCACTTGCATACTTTCTTCTTGAAGAGGTACTAGCACTCATTGAATTAAAGTACTCATCAATATACTTGTCATAAAACAGCTATACTCCTTTAATTTCATTAAGAGAGATTGTTAGCTAGCTAGTTCAAAAGGGGAGAAAAATCATGGCAAGTAGTAGTAGTATTGAAATGGAGAAGGAGAGATTAACAGCAGAGGTGGCTTTCAAGGACTCCTCCTCTGTAGTCATTAGAATCAAGAGAAGTTTGCCTGATTTTTTACAATCTGTGAAGCTCAAGTATGTCAAATTAGGTTACATGTGCACTTGTGACAACACAACTTTCTTTAGGTATGTTGTTCTTCTTTTTTTAATCATAGCCACAACTCTACATCTAAGTGGAGTAGTAGTATTAGTTCATCTCCATCACTATGAGCTCAACCAATTAGTCTCTCTTGATGCATGGACTAGTACTTCATTATACGATGAACTCATCAATCTTTCCATGATTGGGCTCACAACCTCAGCCATTGTTTCCTTCTTTTCCCTCCTATATTGGCTCAACAAGCGCCACAACAAACCCGTTTACCTAGTCGACTTCGCATGCTACAAACCCCTCGACGAGCAAAAGATATCGGTGGAAAGCTTCGTCGATATGACGAAAAACAACGGTGCATTTCTCGACGACACAATTGAGTTTCAAAAGCGGATATCAACTCGCTCGGGCTTGGGAGATGAGACCTATTTACCGAGTGGAATCACCGCGAAGCCTCCTAGATTGTCCATGAAAGAGGCGAGGGCGGAGGCGGAGGCGGTTATGTTTGGTGCATTAGACTCACTATTCGAGAAAACGGGCGTAAACCCTAAAGATATCAAGATCTTGATAGTGAATTGTAGCTTGTTCAACCCTACACCTTCTCTATCATCCATGATTGTCAACCATTACAAGATGAGAGAAGATATCAAGAGCTTCAACCTTGGAGGGATGGGTTGCAGTGCTGGCCTAATCTCCATTGACCTTGCCAAGGATCTCCTAAAATCTAGTAGCGAGAATGCACATGCCATTGTTGTGAGCATGGAGAACATCACACTCAATTGGTACTTTGGGAACGACAGGTAATTGATCTTGTAAAATCACTTTCATTACTACCTGCTAAGTAAGTGTGTGACTTATATCGTAAGATTCAGATATATGATCGTCCTTTTTTGTTTTGGCAATTAATGACGTTTTTGTAGCTATATATATATTAGCATATTTAGTTTTGATAGCGATTTAAAAATAATGCATGCAAAAAGAAGGCCAAAAAAAGTATTTTTAATTAATAGGCGCTAACCAATTAATTGACCCGATTTGATATGAAATTTTAAAGTAAAAAGTCATGAGTTCAAAAACTTTGATGGGTGCAAAAATTATTTCTTTCGCGCTGAAAATATATAATTAGCTTTAGAAATCTAGCTAAGTCGAGATTATTTAATTTGTCATGGATATTTAATTACCTTCATCAAAGTACACTAGCTATTCTTATTGTTTAATTTCTTCGATTTTTATTAGGTCGATGTTGCTATGCAACTGCATCTTTAGAATGGGTGGCGCCGCAGTCCTTCTCTCAAACAAGGCCGGCGACCGGGCTCGCTCCAAGTACCAACTAATCCACACGGTTCGGACCCACAAGGGCTCCGACGACAACAGCTACAACTGCGTCTACCAAAAGAAGACAACACTGGCACAATTGGGGTCTCACTAGCTAGAGAACTAATGGCAGTGGCAGGAGACGCATTGAAAACCAACATAACAACACTAGGGCCACTGGTCCTGCCCTTCACAGAGCAACTCATGTTCTTTGTGACCCTTGTTAGGAAAAAAATGTTCAAGCAAAGCAAAGTTAAGCCTTATATTCCAGACTTTAAGACTGCATTTGAACATTTTTGTATACATGCTGGTGGCCGGGCCGTGTTGGATGAAGTACAAAAAAATTTGGGACTCAGTGAGTGGCACATGGAACCGTCCCGTATGACTCTCCACCGATTTGGCAACACATCTAGTAGTTCATTATGGTATGAGTTGGCATACACCGAGTTGAAGGGCCGAGTCGACCAGGGGGACCGAGTTTGGCAGATCGCGTTCGGGTCCGGGTTCAAGTGCAACAGTGCGGTGTGGCGGGCGCTCCGACCCGTTCGACCCGACGAGTGCCGGGGCAACCCGTGGGCCGATTCCATCGACCGGTATCCGGTGAAGGTGCCCGCTAGGTAGGGAGGACACGTGGCAATTGTAGGTGATTTTTAATTTTTTAAACTTTTTTTATTAAAAAAAATATATATTGTTCAATTGTTCAGTTGATATTTTCTTTGCTGGGGTAGAAGTTAAAATAGGCTCACGTGGTGAGAAACATGCATTTCTCTAAAGTATGTCAGCTTGGCAGAAAATTAAAGGTTGTGAGTATGTAATGTGGTTTATTTGTGGTGAAATGGAAAGTGAGAATGATCTTACAATATTGTCCATTTGCTTTTTTTCTTTCTCAGAAGATTTTTTTTCTGTCTGTGAGCATAAACTTGAATGGTACTAGGAAACAATTAATAAACAGAAGATGACAATTTTTCATGAAGGAATATTTCAAGTAATATTCTCGAAAACAATAATATCAATTCTAAATAATGTATGAAAAAACTCAAGTAATTATAAAATTCAGCGCATACTATTTGATCATGCATCGAGATGTGGGTATATATAATGTCTAGTTAACCCACTAGTAAAAATAAAATAAAATATAATATAATTAATAAACAAAAGTTGGTTCGAGTGGTTCAGCGCTTAAACTTCAAAACAAATGTTTCATTTTCTAGTTGCTTCTGCTATATAATAGAGCTTTATCCGATTCCTCTAGAGGTTGACATGATTCTAAATGATAGATTAATTGGTTTTTAAGTGCTAAAACAAGATATAACAAAAAAGAGAATAATGTAATAAAATAAGATTTGGTTTGAAAATCGATCCAAATCGATGGTAATTACACCAAAAGGGACCAAATTGCAATTTACCCAAACAAAAATATGTAATTTTTCATTAAAAGATGGCTAAGTTGATCGATGCGAGGGATTGTTAATTATACATTCATTAGGATCCAAAAATTATGCATTCATTAATTTGATAATTTCATTAGTTTGGTTTATGATTTGGAAATAAGAGGTTATTGGTGTAGATTCCGATGGTGGGGCAAAGTCATTTCTTTCTTTTAAAAAATAAAATAAAATTAACATATTGAACACCAAATCACTAATGATTGATTTCAAAGAAGAGTATAAAAATTGTATTAATGTGAGCAAATTGAGCACAATAGGATGCTCGAATAAAGCATAAAATAAAAAATCTTTCTAATATACTATCTAAATATCAAAATATAGAAACTACTTAAATACTAAACTACGAAATCTAGGAACTACTATAGTTTCCTTAATAACTAATATATAATCCATCCCATTAATGGTAAATGGTCCCTCATATCAATTTGTTATCGATTTATATATTTAGAACACAATCATATCATGCATGTAATCAACAACAACAACAATAACAACATCAATGCAGCTTTCAATTATAAATTAATTAGTTAGGGTCGGCGGTATAGAATCATATATCAAACTCTTTCATTACGTTTGATTTAGACAATTGATAGTGAGCTTTTCAAATCGTTTAAATTCTTCATAAATAATGCATCTTAAGTTAATTATCCTGCACATAATCTAACATCAAAAAATACAAACTTCGTTCTTTTATTTTTTTCATATGCAAAAAACCTACTTATGCACGTCAATTCAAATATCGATAACTTAAACTTTTCATACGAAAAGATTTAAATTCTCAATCTCATATAAAAAAAGCAGAAAAACTAATTTATTTATATAAATTAATCGTATCTACAAAATATATATAATATAAGTTAATATAATTAAATATAATAATCTCAACAATTAAAATAAACAATATAATAACAACAACCTATATAATGATTAATGAAAGTTAGAAATGAGTCATAGTCCTATATTAATTAAAATTTGATATTATAACTTTTGGTGAGTAGTTGGCAGTTGGTTCATCAACACATTTGATTGCACAGACATGCATTGATTAATGATGACATCTATCATCTTCAGTACTACGTGTATATCACACATGGGCTGATGGGCGCGCAGTCATGAAGTACCACACGAATCAACATTACTTAGTTTTTTTTAATAAGAAATCAACATTCTATTAATGAATTTAGTGTTTATATATTGAATTGTTGTTGGTTAATTACTTGTTTTTTTTATGAATAGGAGGCTGTGCTCTTTGTATAATTATATATTAATATGTGTATGAGAATGTACAAATGAAACCAAAGAGGGGTGTCTATATTTGACACCAGCAGCAAAAACACTATACACCAAAAAGTCGGAGTTTTTGCCTGTGTTACACACAAGTCCTACTCCGACCCCAAATAATGACTTCCAGTCCCACAACGTGTTCTCTTTACAACTCGAACATTACGATTCAACGCTAATGGGACATTCGACTGGCCCATATCACTAGGATTTTGAGCATCTTCTCTCTGAATATCATCGATTTCACGTATTCCACCTTCATGTGTACTTGTACTCTCAGAGAAATTCATCATTATTGGAGTTGTATTGAAATGGCGCGAAGATGGAACGACTTCCGCAGGCTCGAATGCCATGTAGGGAGGAACGGATGGAGTATGTGGAGTGTCACGCTCATTGAGAGGTACTGATGACGTATACACTGGAGTGCCATGCCTCGAACGCGTATCATCGTGAGAAGTATGATGAGAGGCTTCAAATGATGTGGGCACATTATGCATGCGATAATCTGCTCAGATCGTTAGAATCAAAGTCGATGCGACTACATCTCTAATGCGTGCAATCGACACGTCATCACCCAATGTCAACTGATGGATCGATGTCATTCCATGTGCCTACATATAAACTATTTAAGAACTTGTATGTGAAAGTAAAATGAAAACAACAATATGAAACTTCATGGAGGGAAAAAATGAAATTGCACTTACCAATGCCTCAGCAATAGCTCCACGACGAGACATGAATCGACGTGTAATGCGACGATACCATTGCATATACGGGTCGTAAAAGTCCAAAGGCTCGTCTAATATTTCATCAGTTGCTAAGTTGGAAGCACGTTCGTTCCACAAGCAAACATAAGCACTATGTTCTGCACTCCAATCCTTTTCTGTTTTCCCTCTCAAGTCAATCTTATGTAGTTCCATACTTGTGCTATGTAAATTAGGTATCCTTTGTTTCATACCGAATTGTCGCATTACTCTATCCGGATTGTACAGTTCGACAACGCAGAAGAAAAGCAAAGGTGCCCTCGTTCGCCAAATTGCTCGACCACTGCTACAATATCTGGCAGGTCACTTATCAATGTTTCCGGATACGGTTCCCAAACAACCTGTAGCATGGAAAATAACATTAATTGAATAAAACGGTGTCATCAACAAGATGTCGACATAAGTGCTTGTTGGAGAGAATGATTAAGTATATTTATTACTTCATCCGGTCCTTGCATGTCAATCATTTCTCTGTATTTCGTCAGCACGTGCATCGATGTTCCTGTGGTCTCCAACGCATGCCTCCACCTTTGCAAATGAAACAAACAAAAACAGAGCATACATGAAAAATGGGTTGTACATATGCTCAAATTGAAATTGTAATGTTTAAAAATAATCATTACCTATGACCAAATGGAGGAGGTGGAAATAATTCTTCATTGTCTATCATGTCATCTCTAATGTGGTTTCCCATAATTGGTGCGAGAAAAGGCAACCTATCCCATGCCCACAATTGCAATAAAATGACCGGTCCCCGCTATCTCTCGCTCCATCAATGTTAGCCGCAAGACATAACTCGTCTATATAGGTGAGCCAGAGTTGCACTACCCCAACCGTATTGTCCCGCCGCTTTGAAAGTCTTCCAAAAATTGCAAATACGTGATGTGCACGAGGTTGTTAGACTTGTCGACAAATAAAGTTCCGCCAAGAAGTTGTAGGATGTACGCTCTTGCGTAGCGTTGCACGTCCTCATCATCGCATCCCGTGGAAGGTTTGGAAACCATCGTGACAGTTGGCGAATTTGAATCCCACCACCGGTCCCCGTTATTTTCGGGGAATGGAAATCCTAGTTGTGTCAAGCATAAGGCATTGTAATCTTGCTCAACACGACCGGAAGGATAGGAAATCCATCCACGGGCAACCCTAAGATAATTTGTACATCTTGAAGGGTAATAGTCATCTCGCCAACAGAAAATGGAACGTGTGAGTTTCGGTCTCCACCTCTCTACAAGAGCAAGTGATTAGATGCCAATCAATTGAGATAAAACCTACTCGCGCGTCCCGTAAAAAGCCGATGCGTGGAGATGCTCGACGATTCGTTCATCCATTCGACCAACCGGGGTGTCGATCGAAATGACACATATACCATCCCTATCGATCACGTGATGTCGCAAGCAAGCCATAAACCATCCCCAAATGTGTTGACTTTCCTCATCAACGATGGCAAATGCTAAAGGAAATACATGACTTTTACTATCAACAACAATGGGCTATTAGGAGTTTGTGTTTGTATTTTCCATACAAGAATGTGCCATCAATCTGTATCATTGGTCCGCAATGTTTGAAGCTCGCAATAGAAGGTTCAAATGCCCAAAAACCCATTTGAATATAACCTCATTGTTCGCGTTAGGCTCCCCATGCCGCCATTCCACACGTGTCCCCGGATTGGTTTCTTGAAGAAGCGACCATCCACCGCGGCAACATTTTATACGATTCTTCCCGCTCCATAGACTTTAGCAATTGCCTTCTTCTTCCCCAACCACACTTTCTTGTAACGAACGTCATAACTGTATTTGTCCTTGATCATCTGATGCAGCACTGGAACTGAAATGGACGGATCTCTTCTCACCACATTTTCAACTTCACGACATATAACGGTGGAGTCCAAATGCGCATGATCTTTGGACAAATTGGCGTAGATGCATGTATGTGGTCCCGCATATTTACTAATCTCAAACATTCCATGCGATTTTCTTCTTGAACAACGCAACCTCCAAGTGCATCCATCTACATATTTCTTACATCGAACAATCCATACATTACGTGTAGAATGAGTCACCACAAATCGCCTGTGTTCTTTTATGCTATACAACTTCACGGCATGTTTGGATATCTACTTTATACATGAACCGCATGCCCTTTTGAAATTCTCGCTCCCTCATTCCATATAGACCTTAAAGGGATCATAGCATTCTCATTGAGGGGTTGCAATGCCTCGCTATTCAATTCCATAAATGCGGGAGAAGGTACGACAAATTCACGTACACCAACGGCGCACCATCAATTCCAACAAATGCCTCTTCGTCGAAAAAATCATCGTTCCCAAGCTCGCTCGGAATTGGAGGACAAGATAATGAGCCATCATCGGCAATGACTCGATTTAATGTGTAGCGAATCATGGCATCATCAACATGATGTGCATCAACCCTTCATCATCTCGTATCATCATCGCTACTATCTTCACTAGTACCTTCGTCACTACCGCAATAGTCTCCGTCTTCACTAGTGTTCAACTCATCACAGAACAAGGATCCTCGTTCATCTCGGGATTTCCAAATCATGAAGGGCGATGCACAATGACTCTGCTCCATATTTGGTTGAGTGCTAGGTCCACCACGTAATCTAACGCCATATTACAGCTTTGTACTATTATACGAATCTCTCGTTCTCAAATCGATATAAAACTCCATGCATTTTGGTGGTGGTAATTCTGCCACAATCTCCCAAACATCTTTGAGACTCGCCTCATCATCTATTCGCACACAGGGACGTAGTTGGCGGTACCACTCATCGATGTACGGCTGGATATCGATATGTGATGGTCGATATCATCTTTTCATTGTCTATCTCCAAAGAATTATAGACAAAACTCATAAATTCCTCGTACCCTAAACCCATGTTCGCTCTAAGATGTCGAACGGGCGGTTTAGTGTATGAAATTCCGATGGTCCATCGACCATGTCCCCATTCATATAGCACAACAAACTTACTCTTCGATCAGTCATTATTGAATCTATATATGTAGAATATAAAACATGATCAAAAGAAGTGAATGCAACAATATCAATCAATACCATATCAATCAATACCATATCAAAAGTACAATTCTAAAACCTAGATGGAACAATTCTCAACATATTACCATAATGGAACAATTACGAACAGTACGGTTTGATCACTAGACTTATTGGAGTTGTTTTTTTCCAAAAAAAAAGTACAAAGCTATGTAATGCTATAAAAGTCTTATAGAGATTTCAAAGTCAATTGAAGATGTTCAAGGGGTTCATTTCTAGATGAGCTAAATAGGAAATGGCCTTATCACGACAATGCATTGCAAATGATTCAAGACACGAGAATGCATCTCTAATGATTCAATTGAAGATGTTCAAGGGATTTGGTTTAGTATTTGTCAAAAGCATCTTTGGATTTGGTAAATAGCTTCTTCACATTTAATGAATATAAATTGTAATTAATCCCAAATATGAACATGAATTTAACAAAAGAATATACCTACGCGGGAAGGCGATCAAGGACCGCGAAGACCCATGAGCGAGGACCAAATGAAAGAGCAGAGACAAGAGGCTCGGCGTGTGACCTTTGAGGGCTCTTCGAGAGACAAGGGGAGGCGGCGACGGTGGAGGCGATACGACGGCAGAGACGAGACAAAATCTGTGGTGGCGGGGATGGCGCGCGGGGACGGTGAAGCGGCGTTGGTGGAGGCGAGGGACGGTCGTGGTGGAGCGAGGGACGGTCGAGGACGGTGGAGGCGGCGACGGTGGCGACAGGGATGGTCTATGGACGGTGGAGGGAGGGACGGCGGCCCAAACAAATCGACAAGCCTTCCGCGGGGCCACTGAAACACCAACAGCGAATTCATCAAACCAACCGAATAAAAAAACTCCACCTGCTAGCCACCAGCCAGCATAAGACCAAAGAAGAAGAGTTCCATATGCATCTTCCATGACGAGCACTAAATCCAAAATACCATTCCCATCCGTACAAAACACAATCAGGAGTTGCAAAACTCATCAACACCACAGGGAAGTACTTCCACCACCATTTGTGACAACAAAACAATCTAAAAAACACTCACAGACGAAAACTCCACCAGACCCTGATCCCCACACTATGTGACATGAAGTAAATGAGGACAGACATAAGAGGTTGGGCGCCCCCACCCTTGTTGAAAATTTTAAACAAAAGCAATGCTCAATTGACCCCCCAATCTTTCATTTAAACATATCACCAATGCCCACACGGCCCAAACCAATAGGCCACCAAAAGACCACTAGAAACCACAAATTTAAATACCTGCACCAATTCATGCAAGAAACGACGACCAATTTCCATGCCAATGATGCCACAACCAAGACGTGAATTCTTTGTGGCCATGCATAGCTAATGCCACCGTCCTTTTCATATACTCCCACATACTAGAACAATTTCGATATTTAATAAAGGTTTTTAAACCCCTATTAAAGATGGGTGTTATCAAATAACACCTAATTGATAGGTGTTTTAAAAAACTCTATGTAATACATGTATTAAAAATTAAAACATAACACATTTTCACATGACATTTAATAACACTCTATTTAATAAAAGTTTTAAAACCTCTATTAAATGTCAAAAATGTTCTAGTGACACTTCCTCCTATGTGTTGTCTTTCTCTTTGAAGATTTGATGATTTCTTTTCCCCATAAATTTAGCGCCTGTCGTCCAAAAGGTGTGCGGTGCTAGAAGTCTCCCAGGGTCACCAAAACCCTCGTCCCTGTTTGCTTTTCTTCCCCATCGCCTCTGCTCACCGCGAGATCTGCGATCCGACCGTCCCCCGCTTGCGTCCTGCTCCCTGTAGCCCCCTCCACTCCCTCGCTGCCCGTCCTCGCATAGGTGCGGCCTCCACCGTCACTCGCGCAGTGTCGTTGACGCTCGTCCTCGCTCCACCGTCCCCGCCGGCGTTCTCGCCGTTGTCCCCGCCTCCTCCCGTAGTCCTCGCTCCTTCCGGCGGCCCCCTCCCTCGCTCGTCCTCGCCTCCTCCTCGCCTCCACCGTCCCTACTTCCCTCGTCCGCCCTCCCACCCGCCGTCCTCGCCTCCCTCGCTCTCCACCGTCCTCGCCGCTGCGTCGTTCGTCGCAGAGCCCTCGCAGTTCCCTCGCCGATCACTACTCAATTTCCCGCCGGTACATTTTTTTTTTTAGTATCAATTTTTTTTTATAGTTATTGCTTATGTATGATAGTTGATCTTCTGCCCTTTTCATATGATGGCACCCTATCTAGATATGTTTTCACCCTCATTAACTCAATGTACATACCATGACCATAAAATCCATAGATGTTTTGTATTTTTTTCCCATGAACTGTTGCCCTAAATGTTGAGGGTGTTATTGAGAGTTGAGTTTGCATGTAAATACTTAGAAATTAGGTTACAATTGCCAGCGACAACCAATTCTAATTTAGTCTTGAATTAGTTGAAGTCTAAGTGCATGGATTGAACAATGATAATGTAAATTGAAAGTAAATCTGCAATAAATAAAAAAATGTGATGATTTGAAATAAGTTTTGGCGTGGCTTTTAGGTATTAAGGATAATTTTAGTTGGAATGCTAGGAATTGCGCAAGACGACATGTATAGCAGTTACATTTTTTGTTTGTGGCATATTCCGTGGTATTGATTGATATGGTATGGTTATGTATCTTCACTTATTTTCTTTCCTCATTTCTATGACCTTTCGATCTATTTCCATTAATTTTGTTTATGCACCTTCTTGTCATAATAGCCTATGATATTGTTGCATTCGCTTCTATTGATCATGCTTTGTATTCTACATATATAGATTCAATAATGGCTGATCGAAGAGTAAGTTTGTTGTGCTATATGAATGGGGACATGGTCGATGGACCATCGGAATTTCATACACTAAACCGCCTGTTCGACATCTTAGAGCGAACATGGGTTTAGGGTACGAGGAATTTATGAGTTTTGTCTATAATTCTTTGGAGATAGACAATGAAAAGATGATATTGACCACCACATATCGATATCCATCTCGAAGCGAGTAAAAAAAGGTCGCCCTCAACAACGACGTCTGCGCACAGAGATGGATTGGAGAAGCAACCAGAAACAGCCACGTCATATGCAGCGTGAGAATGAATGGAGAGAAACCCCAACCACGCTGCGATGTAGTTTGTGTAAGCAGGATGGACACAATAGACGCACTTGCTCTCGTCGTCAGCAACAACAACCACCGAGTGCTTCATAGTGACAGACTCATTCAAGCATACCGACATTTAGTTAAGCTAGCTATGCCTCCTGTCTGTTGAGGGTCATGATTGTAACTGAAATTTGATATATTTTCATGAGTAGCGTTAATTTACTTGATGAATTATCTCCATAATTTTGTTAAACCTTTCCTACTTATTCATGTTGACTTTATTGGTAGTTTGCTACTTCTCATGTTCCTTCATTGGTAATGATTTGGGTTTGAAGCGCGATATTGATCCTGGGCCTAAAGATGACTCGGGTTTGAGTTCGCAAGCTCTCCATAGATCTACCCGAGTATGGAACGGACCGGTAGGACTTCTTGCCGATTTGCACTACACCGTTATATCAGCGTGTATATATTTTAAATAATGTAACTTATAACTCGTATTTTCATAGGAGTCTGGTATATTGACTATCAAACGGAATTCGGTTGCACTACATCGGTTGGTCCAACTGGACGAACGAATCGTCGAGCATCTCCACGCAGCTGGCTTTTACGGGACGGCGCGAGTAGGTTTCATCTCAATTGATTGGCATCTAATCACTGCCCTTGTAGAGAGGTGGAGACCAGAAACTCACACGTTCCATTTTCCTGTTGGCGAGATGACTATTACCCTTCAAGATGTACAAATTATCTTAGGGTTGCCCGTCGATGGATTACCTATCACTGGTCGTGTTGAGCAAGATTACAATGCCTTATGCTTGACACAACTGGGGTTTCCATTCCCTGAAAATAACAGGACCGGTGGCCGGATTCAAATTCGCCAACTGTCAAGATGGTTTCCAAACCTTCCACAGGATGCTGATGATGTGGAAGTGCAACGCTACGCAAGAGCGTACATCCTACAACTTCTTGGCGGAACTTTATTTGCTGACAAGTCTAACAACCTCGTGCACATCACGTATTTGCAATTTTTGGAAGACTTTGAGGCGGCGGGACAATACAGTTGGGGTAGTGCAACTCTGGCTCACCTATATAGACGCTTATGTCTTGCGTAAATTGACATTGATGGAGCAGAGATAGCAGGACCGGTCATTTTATTGCAATTGTGGGCATGGGATAGGTTGCCTTTTCTCGCACCAATTATGGGAAACCACATTAGAGATGACATGATAGACAATGAAGAATTATTTCCACCTCCTCCATTTGGTCATAGGTAATTATTATTTTTTAACATTACAATTTCAATTTGAGTATATGTACAACCCATTTTTCATGCATGCTCTGTTTTGTTTGGTTCATTTGGAAAGGTGGAGACATGCGTTGGAGACCACAGGAACATCGATGCACGTGCTGACGAAATACAGAGAAATGATTGACATGCAAGGATCGGATGAAGTAATAAATATACTTAATCATTCTCTCCAACAAGTGCTTATGTCGACATCTTGTTGATGACACCGTTTTATTCAATTAATGTTATTTTTTATGCTACGAGTTGTTTGGGAACCGTATCCTAGGAAACATTGATAAGTGACCTGCTCGCATATTGTAGCAGATGGTCGAGCAATTTGGCAAACGAGGGCACCTTTGCTTTTCTTCTCGTTGTCGAATCGTACAATCTCGATAGAGTAATGCGACAATTCGGTATGAAACAAAGGATACCTAATTTACATAGCACAAGTATGGAACTACATAAGATTGACTTGAGAGGGAAAACGGATAAGGATTGGAGTGCGAACATAGTGCTTATGTTTGCTTGTGGAACGAACATGCTTCCAACATAGCAACGATGAAATATTAGACGAGCCTTTGGACTTTTACGACCCGTATATGCAATGGTATCGTCGCATTACATGTCGATTCATGTCTCGTCGTGGAGCTATTGCTGAGGCATTGGTAAGTGCAATTTCATTTTTTCCATTCATGAAGTTTCATATAGTTGTTTTCATTTTACTTTCACATACAAGTTCTTACATATTTTATATGTAGGCACATGGAATGACATCGATCCATCAGTTGACATTGGGTGATGACGTGTTGATTGCACGCATTAGAGATGTAGGCGCATCGACTTTGATCATAGCATGACGAGCGATTATCGCATGCATAATGTGCCCACATCATTTGAAGCCTCTCATCATACTTCTCACGATGATACGCGTTCGAGGCATGGCACTCCAGTGTATACGTCATCAGTACCTCTCAATGAGCGTGACACTCCACATACTCCATCCGTTCCTCCCTACATGGCATTCGAGCCTACGGAAGTCGTTCCATCTTCGCGCCATTTCAATACAACTCCAATAATGATGAATTTCTCTGAGAGTACAAGTACGCATGAAGGTGGAATGCGTGATATCGATGATATTCGAGAGAAGATGCTCAAAATCCTAGTGATATGGGCCAGTCGAATGTCCCATTAGCGTTAAATCGTAATGTTCGAGTTGTAAAGAGAACACGTTGTGGGACCGGAAGTCATTATTTGGGGTCGGAGTAGGACTTGTGTGTAACAATAACAAGACTTCTTTTATTATTGCTTTGTACTCAATCACCTTGCAATTTTATGTATGGATGTTATGTTTGGATGTATGTATGTACTCATGCTTACAAACGTCATTTACAATTAGCAGTCAAACATGGCACTTGAAAAACTAAGGCATTTTGCCTATGCCAAAACTAAGGCATTTTGCCTATGCCAAAACAAGTACTCATGCTTATAAATTCTTGAAATTATTATGGTAAAAATATTCTTTGTTGAGGTTATGTGTATCCTCTATGGTTCAAGTAGTTTGTACTTCTATTTTTATTTTTTCATGTTTTTTTACATAAGATGCAATGCTTGTTTTAGTACATCGACTTTTACTTTTTAGCATTTGATATCCTTTCGTCTGTTGCTGACCTCATTTTCACAATATACAATCCATAAGATTTTTTTTTTTTTTTTTAGATTCTATCTAAGAAGAGCCAACATTAACAAAACTAATGACTAAACCACTAACTAACGTTAGATTAGTTGATCGCCTTTTTAGCATTGATCTTCTTGAAAGCCATTTGATGAATGGTTTTTTTTCCTTTGTTGCATTGTTTGAAATAAATTTTTTCTTTTTCGGTTTAAACACTCCAAACTGATTTTTCCAATTTACATTTCATTAATTGTTTAGTTATTAACTTGGCCTTTGATTTTGATAATGTTAAGTGATTTTACATAGCCATTTTCATTCATAAAAGATTATGTCCAAGTGTATTTAAACTAATTGTTGTAATTGTTGCTCTTTTAACATTTCCTCCTGTTTTCTGGGTGTATTCTGGGCCACTATTTTTTTTTTTCCCATGGGAATAGAAGTCGTGACTTGCAGTCACGACTCACGACTTCCATTGAAGGGAAGTCGTGACTGCAAGTCACGACTTCCACTATAGGCAAATCGTGAGTGGAAATCACGACTTGCACAAAACGTGATTTCCACTCACGTTTTCCACCATCCCAGTCACTTGCTCGCGTCCGATGTGGCACCCTACGTGGCACTAAGTCTGTTATATTGGGAATTATTTCAGAAGATATATTTTTTTCTTAATTTTTTCTCTAAATTCTATTAATCAGGCAAAAAGTAAGTGGCCCTTAGCAACAGATCCCTCTTGCTTCCACGTGAGCCCGATGCCATGTGACTCATCCAGGCTCTTATGGCCTGTTTGGTTCACATTTTAGTGAATCCAAACTCATGGGATTAATTAGTGATGGGACTAACACATGGGTTTAAATAGTTTAGTCCCATTTGTGTATCTTGTTTGGTTGGGAGTGTTAAGGTTGGGATTAAATGAGGTTGTACATATACATTTACCAAAATACCCTTAGATAAATAACACCAAAAATCCCCCCATTTCACACATTTCTCATCCCCACATTGAGCCTCTCTTCAATCACACCCGCCCATCTAGGATTCTTCAGCGACTATCATCATCGAAAGGAAACCAAATCAACAATCCGAACAATCCAATCGATTCAAGTCATTCGACGAACACAATCACGATCGGTTCTTCGGTGATTCCGATATCGAACGTAGAAGAGAAATCCGAATCCGTAGCGTTTGCAACCGATTTGATGAACTCGCATCGAATGGTCCTTCATCGGTTTCGTTGATGAACAGCACCGATCGTCGGTGCTCGATTCGACGAACACAATGACGAAGATCGGTTCTTGATGGTTCCGGTAATGGAGAGGCGCGAATCGTTAGGGTTTTCGAAGGACTTGAACAATGGAGTAGCGATCGGTGCTTCTGTGATTCCATTGGTGAACAAATTGCAAGACATTTTCTCTCCGTTCAAATCTTTGTCGTCGAAGATCAAGTTGCCACAAGTGGTGGTGATTGGGAGCCAAAGCGTGGAAAATCGAGCGTGCTCGAGGCGATGGTAGGGAGGGACTTTCTTCCGCGCGGTTGCGATAATGGGAGGGGTAAAGTGGTAATCTACTCCACCACCCACTAAGGATTAGTTAATCCCACCAAAAATGATGGTATTATTTAATCCACTACCATGCCTCTAAACTAGTCCGGTTAATCCTCCAAGCAAACAGCGGATTAACTAGTCCAGTGTAGCTAATCCGGGCTAATACCACGAACCAAACAGGCCATTAGAGATTGAGGGTTTTGCTATGTGATACCTACCTCCTTCGAAAGCTCTTTCCAAGTCCTGCAGGAAAAAGGACAAGCCACGAAGAGGTGATCAATAGTTTCCATATCAGAAAAACAAAGACAACATTGTGAGGGTAGTAGATCAATAGTATGGGGAAGTCACTTTTGGAGCATATCGGTAGCATTGATCTTTCCTAGCCAAGCCATCCAAGCGAAGACCCTAACCTTCATAGAAGCACGAGATTTTCAAATTAGATTATAAACCGAAATGAAAGTGGTTAGTGAAGTCTCAAGACAAAGGCCATAGAAAGCAGATTTAACTGAAAAAAATTTGAGATGAATCCCACCCCCACACCCATTGTCAACCATGTGTGGGGTGAGAGGTACTCATTGGAGACGGTGTGTACGTAAGAGCTGCATACTCTGTAAATTCCGCTTCTCCTGATCTTTGTCGAAAGTCATGGTACCATGCTTGATCCCAAGCAATCTCCCCATGGAAAGAATCCACCTCTGCGACACATGCATGAGGGTCACGCGACAGCGCAAACAGGCATGGGAAATCTTCAACGAACGGGCGCGCACCATTCCACGCGTCTTCCCAAAATATGATTTTCATGCCATTTCCTAGCATGTACTCCATCCCATTCGTGAATTCTGTTCGACAGCTAGCCATAAAGCGCCACGGGGATAAACGTTGGTCTGAATCTCGTCGCCGTATCCCAGCCATTTGTCTCCTTGCCATAAATGCTACTAATGACGCCATCTCGTCGATCGAAGTCATCGCACTGAGTATGTACTGGAGTCGCGCTGAAGAAGCAGGCACCCTTGGGATCATGGCCAAATCCTCCACTAGCACCCGTACACAAGGACCATCACATAGAGGAGGGAGCTGATTATATCACTGCTGCAGCTGCAATGGTCGTACCTATATCGATGGAGATAATGAGGCATGCGGAGGGGCAGGATATAGAAGGAATTCATGAAATACGATGTACCACACTTCTACGGGGACCCTGATCCTATTGAGGTAAAAGCTTGGATATTGAATATGGAAAATAAGAAAAATACTCTAGGCATTGACGAGAGGACTATGGTGTCGTTGGTGGCCTTCTTGCTAGAACACAAGTCGCATAAGTGGTGGTTGTCTATCTCAAAAACTTGGGACCAAATATGAGTTGGCTGCAATTCAAGCATTTGTTCTATGATTAGTGGTTCGCGAAAATCGTCAAGGCAGACAAGATCAGGGAGTTCATTCCGTTGGTATAAGGAAACATTACTGTGGTCGAATATGGGTCAACGTTCAATGAGCTAGCCGAGTTTGCGTATGAATATGTTCCATTCGAAATGACTCATAGGAGACGATTTATCCAGGGACTGAGGAAAGAAATACGTGCTATAGTGGCAACATCGAGATCAGAGACTTACCAGCAGGCCTACCATCGGGCATTTGAGTGCGAGTCGGCACTTCGTGATGAGAATGATATATAGTTTCAGGTGGGATCCGATCGATATAGTCAGGGCAAGCGTAGTTTCAACACTTATTAGAAAAGTAATAGAGGAAACCCCACGAAGCATAGATTTGGAGGATCATCGGGTGGTCATGCACTATTTAGAGTAGATTTAGGGACCACCACACCTTCGCGTATCCCCGCGCCTTCAGCTACTATGAGTGTGATGTTTGGACCACCACGTCCATCACAGTACTCGCAGCAGAGCGAGGGCAGGGGCCAAAATCGAGTGCATCCGCGAGTGTCGCGCAACCACCTCCGAATTACCAGAAGTCGCATATAAAATGTTTCCAGTGTGGGGAAACATGATATTATAAGAGCATATGTCCCAACCCACCACCATTTGAGAGGAGTATAGCTCCAGTTGCTCGATGAGGAATCCATGTAGTAGTTAAGCATGACCATGACGCCTCGCGACGGGTAGTTGTAGGTACGAGCTCTAATTTTGGAGACAAAACCAGCATGCATTATTTAATTTGACATCTATCATTTTATTATTATTGGGAAACCAAAATTTGGTACGTTAAGGTTAGATATACCAGAGCAAAACTCAATTACAAAATATAAAAAAATAATAATACTATCATTGATGGTGTTATATGATCTCTCAAATAGTGGATAGAATACTAAAATTAGATATCTCTTCAAATTAAAAATACATAAAAATGAGTATTAAGTGCGTGAAACATCGATATAAGTAGATCCAGTGATGTTGATTTAAAAGAGATACACATCATAAAAGGTGGTGCCTCGAGGATAACCAAGTTACTAAAATTGGGGATACCAAAACACTACAACTTCTTTCAAAATAAGTGTGGTTTACTTGACTGTACTACAAAATATAAATGAACAAGTTAGTACGACTCGGAGAACATACCTTACGGCTAGTAATACTATAATAATGAACTCGATGATAGACATATTATAAAAATTGAGGATACCCAGTCAAAAGTATAGTATGTCTAGGTATGATTGTCTGTTGTTGGACATGTAGATTGACCACTGGTAGGTCAAGTGGAACTTAATCTAATTATAAAGGGAGAATTGGACAAAAATAAAGTCGAGAAATAAATAATATAACTAATGCCACCTAACTTAAGTCACGAGGACTGAATCCATAAAATTGGGGATTCTAAGGTAGGATCGATTGGTGGAAAGATGAATAGGTAAGTAGGTGGTATAATGGATTGCGAATCCTAAGGACAATGAACTTTACGATCGCTTTTCGTGGCCATGAGACTTGCAAAAAGAGAAACGCACTCGAAAGCCTAAGTTTTAGTGATATTGATAACATTACGAGAAATCATGATAATTGTTTGTAGTAAGTGATTTGGAATTTCTCGATATGAGTGATCGTTACTTTAAAATGTAAAATATAAAAGTTAAAACACTTTATTTCTCGGTGAGAGAAAGATTTAAAAAAGTTGTAGGAGTTAAAAGTTAGCTCAGAAAGGTGACAAGAGGCACTTGTTCACCGAATGTAAATATGACCAAGCCAAATGAGTATAAAATGGTCGCCCAGGATCACGAGAGTTGACTCAAATATAAAACCTACATCAATAAATGCTGATAAGTGTATGTTAACATTGGGTATTATTCTCGAGATGAATACTTGACATGCTCATTTGTAGACTCCACAGATAAGTCGTAAGGAACTAAAAAGTCGTTCATTGATATGTAATCGAGATGGTAATATAGTTAGTGTGCCAGTTCTCATACTATACCGGGTAGCTATCCTCATTCCTACTGTCAGTTGGCAGTATGGTTTTATTGCCGGATAGGCAGAAATATTTATGACACAATTAGGCACCAAATCATCTTAGTGGGTTTTTGCCTTCTTGCTAGTTGAACAACTTAGGCGTCCATTGCGATTTCGGTGGAGCTTGCAGGGGAATACCTAGATACATGTGATAATATGAAGACTTGGCGAGTAGCTAAAGTTTAATTACTATATTAAGACATATACGAGGCAAGCCTTGCGAATTCCGCCCAGTAGGAGAAAAAATAAAAATGTTAGGATGTTGGATTCAAGGATAGATTTTATTTCACACAAGGTTGGACACATTTCATAGGCGCGGATTTGCATTAGTTCAAAAAAAAAGTCATAAAAGAAATCGTTATGAATGGACACATTGAGCTACGAGTGTACTTTATCTTTTACTTTCGAGGACAAAAGTTCTTAAAATTAGAGATGTTGTAACGACCCAAAAATCTTAAGACCCATCTTAGGTGTAATTTAGTATTTTGTAAACCCTACACCAAATTGGTTCCACTATATAAATCAAATTGTAAACCTAGCCCCCTTTTGTGCACACACAAAGATTGAGAGAGAAAGAGAGAGGAGACTTTTGTTTGGGGAATCGTGGTGGGTGCGATACTTTGAAGCCAAGGAGACCTCGATTGAAGGTAAATTCACTTTCTTTTATTGTCTAAATGAATTGCAAATTTGTGTTTACTTCATTAATGGTGGAAAACATATTCTTCTCCATTTTGTTTTAAATTTGTGAAATTTTAGTGAAAAATCCCAAGGGGGCGACGTCAAAGGAGGAGGGGCCTCCTAGTGGAGCCCCCAACTAAGAACCATTTTAACCACGGAAGTAAGCACGGGAAAGGGGAGAGACCAGAGGTCACTTTGACCCCTTGCCACCCCCAACCAGGGGCTATTTGGCCCTAGACCAAAAAAATAAAAAGTAAAATACATATATATATATATAATATAATAATAAAAATAAACTAAAACATTATATATATGATATGAGATATATATATATATATATATAATAGAAATAAATAGAAACAAAACTTGTGGACTTCGAGGTGCACTACCTCACCTTGATGAGGGCTTCTTGACAATGCGAAACCCGTGGAACCCACACTAGTAGACCCAAAGCAATTTTCTAATAAATTGAAAATTGAGTAATTTCAAAATGATAAAATTGTAAATTAATGTGGATGAGTCTTAAATTGTATAAATTCGCAAAACGGTTTACATAAAACCTCATACACATAAGAACTGGGAGAGGATATCGCGACGAGTCAAGGTAAGTGGGGAGCTTCGCTCAAGTATCAAATATGGCATGTTATTAGATAATTAAGATTCATGATTTGAACTTAAGACTTTGGAATGGGCTGCATTATGATATTGACTTGATTTTACTTATATATGGGTTGTATATGTGTTGCACTGAAAATTAATATTTTCTTCTCATGGACAAGGAGATGGAATTACCAACTCCTGGGTAAGGATTTTGATGACCCTATCATGGGTAAGAAGTTGAGATTACCCTTCTTGGCTAATGAGATGAGGTTAAATTACTAAGGACATGAGCGGTAGTAAACTTCTCGTGAAAATTCTTAAGTGATCTTGGTGCACATATCGACGACGGCTTGACAAACCTATTGTTGGTTTGATGAGACCATTAAGGGGGCACAATGACCATTGTGTTCGCTAGTGATCTTCATCACCTCGAGAGTATGGGAATTGGTCACGAAAATCAAGTAAATAACTAGTATGCATTGAATGGAACAACAACCTATAATTATTATTATTTTTCTAGTATATCTCTTGTAGGCCCTATGCATGAATGTTTTAGTTAACCTCTTGTTATTATGGTTTAATGTATCTTAGAACTTGTCTTAAATGAATATAATGGATAGTTTACACTTAATTATAGATATGAATCTTATTTCCATGTTTTCTACTAAATGCTTGATGATTTGATTTCAACTCCATTTTAGATCTTGCATTTTTATTAAGTTGTACTTGTGTGTTTGATGTTTGAGCGGGGTTTTCCTCTTATTGAGCTCCGTTGCTCTTTTAGCTCACTCCACTTACTCTCCAGGTACATCCATATCTACTTTAGACCGTGACAAGGGAAATGAGATAGCTTGAAGTCTTCCCTTGCATTGTGAGCCTTGTGTGCTCCTATTATGTAATAATTATTTGATTTTGAGAATTTATAAATTTGGATTGTAACTTAAGACTTGTTAAAAAGTTTGAACCATTCAATGTCGTAATTAGAATTTATGGAAGCCTTTTGGGATATCGTGAATTGAATAGATTTTTTGAAAACTCAATTCATGGATCTTACTTTAATAGCTTTATGGATGTTTTATTTCCTTAATTCTGCATTTATTATCCATTTGTATAGCTATTATCTTTCTGCAGGTTTTGTTTAGGCAAACCAAGCCGTTGCTTGGGCCTGGTTCAGGTACCTGGCCTTTGGGTAATGATTTGGGACGGCGACCCGACCTTAGGTCAGGGGAGAGTCGTCACATAAGACATCTAATTAAAGAGATTGCGAGGGGAGGATTTTGTGTAATCCAATGAGTTTGGTCGGTATTTTAGTGTTTATGTATTTCTTCTTGTACTTTGAGTCTTTTTATTTTTTCTAGTTATGTTATTTTCGTTTATTTGTTTTAGTTTTATTTATTCCATACGGGGTTGTCCTCCAAGTCCATTATGGATCTTATATAGTAAATAATCCAAGTCTATATGGATCCTTGTAGTTATGTCGGCTTATCAGATCCATTAAGTTTACCTAGGCTTTCTAGTTCGCTGTGATTAACTTAGATCCTATTAGTACTATATTCGGTTAGATCTATTCACATAACATCTTTAGGCGGCTTGTGATTGCTCTTAATGAACTTGTAATTGAGAAAAAGATGATTCTTTTAAAGGGGCTGTACTTGCTCCTAGTGAGCATGTAATGAAGAAACACATAACTCAGCTATAGCCATATTTGGGACAAAAATAAAAGTTAGTTGCTAGATAAAATTAAATGGGACAAAGTACTGTCAAATTTGGTATCAATACAGGTATATAGCATGAGCAAGTGATAAGTTTCGTGAACTTGTACTAGTTTGATTCGTTTAATAAATCAATAAAAAATTAATGTCTGTATATATAATTGAAGTACTATTCTTGAGAGTTTGACCAATTTATTCATGATGGAAAACAACAATTTATAGAAAACGTGCAAGTAAGAAACTAAATTTTAAATAAAATCTGAGAATCAATTTATACGCTCATGATAATAGTCAAACTTAATTAGAGAGGTGCACTATAATGTGTCCGTTTTCAAAATTTATTTGTGCTTTATTATTATAAAATTTATTTGTAATAGATGTTTGTTCGATTGGATTAGAAACGTCTCAATACAAATCCTTTTGACAAAAAAAAAAAAAAAAAGAGAGGTGCAAGGAAAAATAAATAAACACCAATCATCCTATATGAGAGTTAAGGAAGAATAAGCATTTCCATGGAGATGTGGATTGGATATGATCTTGCGTCACTTATGACTGAAAGACATTGGACAAAAAAGTAATCTCCAATACAAATGTAGATTAATAAGTGCAATTGCCGTTAGACAATGTCTATTCTCAATGTCTACTTTTAGACGGTGAAATTCACAATCACATCAACAATTCTTTCTAAAATATGTAAAACTATTAAGTTTTTAAAATAAAAAGTGTATTGTAATCGATATTGACCATCGGATATCACTTTTAAACTTCAATGTCTATTCATGCTATTTAGAATGGACATCCCCTTTGGTATCACTCACTTCACTATCCTCATTTCAATTGGAGATGTTTGAACAAAACACACACCTTTTGCTGCAAAATCATTTTCTAACTAACTTGTTTTTTTTTTACTCGACATTCACTATTTAGTGCCTACTGCATCGATTAATTCACGTTCGATATGCGGTTGGGCCTCATACATGAAATAACCCACTCGCCCAACAACAACAATAACAACAACAACAACAACAACAACAACAACAACAACAACAACAACATAGCTTCAGCTCCAAATTAATTGGAATTGGTATGTAATAACCCACTCAACCCGATTTTTTCATCTAAAAAACTAAAACTCGAAACCTTGCTTAATTAGGCTCTGTTTGGTAAGCACAAACTAGCTTATCAGCTAGCTGATAAGCTAGTTTATTTGTTAAGCTGTGTTTGGTTTGTAGCTTATTTTAAAAATAATCTAGATGATAAGCTCTCAATTGAAACGCTACTCTTAGTAGCGTTTGAACTAAAAATTCGTCGTTCGAATTTTTTCTCCCCATTATACCCTTATTTTTACGGTATTAATAAATTAATGCCCTTGCAAATTAGTAAAAACAAAATACGCAAATACTTAAATCAACCCCACCGAATATTAATACCTGCGATTATACCCAGATAGAGTTGACAAAGGCGAAACCAACATTTTAAACTCTTCTAGGCTAGACCAACAGTTATATAATACGTTATTAAAACTTATCGAATTTAAAATTAACATATAGCTTAATATTGTTAATAAAAAATAGTGATTAATAATTAACTAAATATTATAAAACAAAGAATTTCACTAAAATTAAAAATCATTACACATTAATTTCTTAATTATAGATAATCTTGTTAGATATTTATTACATATTAAATAAGTTTTAACAACGTCGAGTATAAAAATATTTTTAGATGTTAAAAAATAGTTTTTAATGTACTGTTCGAGTGGTGGGCTATCCTACATATTTTTAATTTTTTTTTTCACTAATCTACTATTTTTTTCAGTTATAGAGATATTTCTATAGAAATGAAGAATATTCGCAATAATATTGCTTCTAAGTTATGGATGATGCGTTAGGTATATGTATAGTTATCCAAGTCGTATATTGTATTTTATGTACATGTGTTTATTTTTTACGAATTCTTATAAATTAATATAAAGCTATTTTCATATAAGCATTTATGGACACACATAGTTTAGTTTTCTAAATAATATAAATTATTTTATGGTATTAATTTATATTTTGTAAATAAAATACATTAATTATATGATTATATAATTAATATACTTAATTGTGTCATATGTCCTTTATTGTCATTTTGCACTTATCAGCTAATCAATCAACTATCATTCCAAACAATTTTTACTTGATCAACTAGATTATCAGCTTTCCGCTACCAGCTAGTAGATTATCAGCTATCAGTTAGAGCTATCAGTAAGTTTATCAGCTATCATCTAAATTATCAGCTAGCCTTGCCAACAGAGCTTAAGCTACCAAAAACCTTTTTCTTTTCTAATAGATGTACACGTGGCACATGTGAAGGAATCATGGTCCCTTTACACACACGTGGCACATTGCTTCAATTTCAATGTTCTTTTCTCCCTTCTTAATAGAAGAAATAATCAGTGCTTTGTCTTCTCTGAGGACTTTCATCGAGCACTTGGAATCCAAAACTGAAAATGGGGTACGTTCTGAGAGTGAGACTCTCTTCGTTCTTCGCTGGCGCCGCGACGGCCTCGGCTGTGGGCTTGTACTACCTTCACAAGGACTACAAGGTCGCCCATGAAGCCCTATCTCACCAGGTTCATCATTTCTATTGCTTATTCAATCATTCATTCATTACTTGCCCTTGTTGTTGTTGTTGCTAGCTGTGTTTTTGTGTGTGTTAATGATGAGAATTCATAGCTTTTTTTTATTGGGTTTTGGTTGATTTGAGTTGTGATTGGGGTTTATTGGGTAGTATTGGAAAAAGGGTATTAGGGATTTGTGTGGAGGATTCAAAAATGATTTGGTGAAGTACCCATTTTGATTGGGTGTTAGTACTGATGAAAAGGAGTGATTTTGTCCCAATTGGGTGGAATTGTGAATGGTGGTAGATTGGTGGAGTGAGCTATGGTTGTGATTCATGATTTTGACCTTGTGTGTTTGATGGGGTTTGATTCAATATTCCATCGGCATTGCTCGTTATCGACTTATCGTCGTCGTCGTCATGACTACCATTTGAGTTTATGCCAATTACCAAGTCTAGCATCATTAATGTCATTTGGTGATTGTATACATGTGGGGAATTCAAGGAGTTGAAAGGATTTTGAATGCCTTTTTGGCCAACGGCATTAAATCAAGCTGAGTGGAAGAGTTTGATTCTACTCTGAATTAGCATTGGCCTATTTACATTAGGCTACTCAATGAGAATATTAGTGACAGACTGTTGGATGATCTTAATTTTTTTTTTTTTTTTTTAATAGACCAGCTTTATTGATTCGGTCCTAATCGTAAGCACTTTTTAACATAACAAATAGATCAAATAGAGAATTATCTGCGAAAGCGATCATCTAGGTTAAATTTCTTAAGCACTGGTCCAAAAACTTATTGCCCTCATGAGCCTTAACATTCAGCATACGTATGATGGCTACAAGATGCTTTATTTATAGGCTTGAGGGAGAACCTTTAAGCTTCCCACATTAATATCAATTTTCATCAAATTGGCAATCTAAAGGGAGGCTTAATGGACATAAAGTGAATTAAAATTATAAGTTATATATTTGGCCATTATGTTAATTAAATAGAATTATATGAGACAAGTAATGGTCTAACAGTAATATAATACATCCAATCCCTATCAAATTTCCCTTCTTTTTTTTTTTTAAGCAAATGGATCATGTTCCTGTGAAGAAGGCAACTTACCAACTTTCTTGGACATGATTGATTCTCCTTTTTGACGTGATCTATAATAAAGCGGTTTCTCATTGATGAAAACCTTTAATAAAACAACTTAAGGCAATGCTGAAATCACCCCGTGTCTTCCTATCGAAGATAAGCTGGAAGGAAAAATAATCCGGTGATTCATTCATATGTTAACAAAGTATGAATTATTGGCATTTTTGCCTGCAAAACATCTATGACTCTGATCTTTGTGTTGGCCGTTGGCCATCCTAAAAGTGAAACTTTTATTTGATTGGAGCTTGCCAAATGAAAGTTGCGAGGGGAAAGCAGAAACGGGCCGTCAACTAATGCAAAATGTTGTAAAAGTTGTCAAGGTATGAAGGTATAAGTGGCCGACTGAAGCTGTGATGGGAACTCTGAAGTAACATGAAGCCAAGAGCTTTCCTAGGCTTCTTATTCTCTATTCTATTCTGCGCAGATGACTACAAGATCGCTTACTCCAATTAGCAAAGGTGAGGACGAAACAAACTTAATAATTGGCTGGCTTGGAGAAAAAGTCTCCCTGTGATGACGCTAACTCAACAAGAAACAGTTCATACTATGATGTTCCTAGACGGTGAATGAATGTAAATGGTTAACAATATTAATTCACGTTGACACAAACGGATTCCTGGATGTGGTAAATTCTTTTCAAAATGTCGATGGATAGCATGGAAGACTATAAAGACAATATTAACATAAAACACTGATCACCTCTGCTATTAAAGCTTCAATTATTTAGCCATGCAAATTGTACGGGTTCACAAAGCAGAAGGTGTTTCTGAGTGCTGACATGTAGCGGCCACTGCTCTATGTTGATGGCACAAGCGCTAAATAATGCTGAAGGACTTTTACGAGTTCTTGGCTAATTTTTCTCCTTAACTATTTCATTTTGATAATTTGGCCTTTCTTCCTCCGAATGTTACGCTGTGTTCAATTTTTTGTGTGAAACTATTTAGGTCCTCGTTTGTCTAGCCATGTTGGCAAGTTCTGTTTACAAGTATCAGGTGTCTTAGTCAGTTGATCTCTGAGCATCAGTTATTATCTAACTGAAGAAAAATATAAAATCTCTTGTTATGGCTTCTGAATTGCTCTCTGCACAATGTTTTGAGTCTGGACAACTCATATGCAAGTCTTGAGGTTGTAGGTTCAAATCCGACTGTTTACCTATCAACAACAACAACATAGCCTCAGTTCCAAATTAACTGGGGTTGGCTATATGGATCAAACTTTTTCATTGTGCTCGATTAAGTGCAATTGATGGTGAGCTTTTCAAACCATTCAAATCCCTCCTAATTAATGCATCCCTTGTTAACTTTGGTCTGCCCTTACCTCTTAGAATTTCTACAATTTCTATTGAGTCAAGTTTTCTAGTTGGGGCATTTGTAGGCCATCTTTGCAGGTGACCAAACCACCGCAACTGCCCTTCCCTAATCTTTGTATCAATTGGTGCTACTCCTACTTGTCTTTGAATTTTTATATTTTTTATTCCGCCTTTACGAGTTTTACCACACATCCACTTGAGCATCCTCATTTCTGCTACGTTCATTTTATGTAATTGTTGTTGCTTTACCGCCCAACATTCACTTCCATAGAGCATAGCTGACCTAATTGCGGTCCTATAAAATTTTCCTTTTAACTTAGCGGGAACATTTTAATCACAAATCACCCCTGTTGTACTCCGCCATTTCTTCCATCCAGCTTGAATTCTATTTGTGACATCATTCTCAATGTTACCATCATTTTGTATGATTGATCCTAGGTATCTAAAGTGGTTTACCTTAGGAACTTCTACTTCCCCTAATTTTACCACTCCGTCATCTCGATGTCTAGTGTTTCTTAACTCACAGTGCATGTATTCGGTTGTCGTCCTACTCAACTTAAAGCCTTTTGATTCTAATGTATTCCTCTAGAGTTCTAATTTCCTATTCACTCCATCTTTAGTTTCATCCACTAAGACAATATTATCTGCAAATAGCATACACCATGGTATATCCTCTTGAATATGTCTAGTTAGTTCATCCATTACTAAAGTAAATAGATATAATCTTAAAGCCGATCCTTGATATAGTCCTATCGTAATGGAAAATTCTTTTGTAGCTCCTTCAAATGTCTTTATACTCGTTACTATTTCAACATACATATCCTTAATAGTGTCTATGTATCTAGCATGCATTCTTTTTCTTTCTAGAACCCACCAAAGAACATCTCTAGGGACCTTATAATATGTTTTTTCTAAATCTACGAATACCATATGAAAATCTTTTTTTTTTCTCTATATTTTTCTAACAATCGTCTTACAAGGAAAATTGCCTCCATAGTTGACCTGCCAGGCATGAAGCCAAATCGGTTCTCTGATATTGTTGTTTTTCTCCTTAGCCTATTGTCAATTATCCTCTCCCAAAGTTTCATAGCGTGACTCATAAGTTTAATTCTCTGGTAGTTTGAGCAACTTTCAATGTCTCCTTTGTTTTTGAAGATTGGCACAAGCGTGCTTCTTCTCCAATCCATTGACATCCGTTTTGATTTTAAAATTTTATTGAAAAGTTTTGTTAACCAAGTCAATCCAATTTCTCCTAAGCATTTCCAAACCTCTATGGGTATTTCATCTGGGTCACATGCCTTCCCTATTTTCATTCTTTTCAATGCCTCTTTAACTTCTACAATTCTAATATTGCGTGTATAGTTTACATTTCTTTCTTGGTGTGGGTGTTCATCTATTATAGTATCAACTTGGTCATCATTAAATAAACTATCGAAGTAACTTCTCCATCTCTCCTTAATATCCTCCACGCGCGTTAAAACATTTTGATTTTCGTCTTTAATACATCTTACATGACTTAGGTCTTGTTTCTTTTTATCTCTTAATTTGGCTAGCTTATATATATATTTTTCGCCATCTCTATTACCTAACCTTGTATATAGATCTTCCATGAAATTTGTTTAATCTTGACTAACTACTTTTTTAGCTTGTTTTCTAGCTTCTCTATATTGATTGTACACATCTTCATCTTGACACTTAGGTATTTTCCTATACATCTCTCTTTTAGTCTTAATTGTTCGTTGGACATCCTTGTTCCACCACCATGTTTCCTTTTTTGGTGGTATCAAGCCTTTAGATATACCTAATATGTTTGATCTCACTCTCCTTATGCAACTACTCATTTCTAGTCACATTGTATTAACATCTAAGTCAAGATTCTAAACATTTTCTTTTAGTAGTTTTTCTCTAAACTCTACATGTTTACTATGTTTTAGGTTCCACCACTTTATTCTAGGGTCGCTAACTCTTTTATTCATATTATGTCGTCGTATTAGCTTAATATCAAGTACTAGTAACTTATGTTGGATAGTAAGTACTTCACCAGGTATTACTTTGCAGTCTCTACATATTTTTTTTATCTATTTTTCTTGTTAAAAGAAAATCTATTTGACTCATGTTATGACCACTACTAAAAGTAATTATATGCAACTTCCTCTTCCTAAAACTAGTATTTGCTAAGACAAGATCGTATGCTGAAGCAAATTCTAAGATTGATTCTCCTTCTTCATTTCTATTGCCGTAACCAAAACCTTCATGAACTCTCTTACTTGCCCCGACATGCCCATTTAAATCTCCTCCAATGAAAACCTTTTCATCTAATGGTATATTTTGCATAAATCCATTCATATCATCCCAAAACTTGCGTTTGATGCTCTCGCTTAATCCTACTTGTGGTGCATAGGCGTTAAGTATGTTAATTTTTTCGTCTCCAATAATTCATTTAACTAGAATCAATCTATCCCCCCATTCTTTTAACCTCTCGACCCTATCCTTATAATAATTATATATCCACCACAATTCCTATTCCATTGCATTACCTATCAATCATGAAAAAAAAAAAAAAAAAAAAAAAAAAGAACAACATTTTCCGGGGGAATTTCGAACCAACTGAAACATGAGAGTTGTATGTTACATTCGATGCTTGGAAGTCGAGTCTCCTTATATTTATTATTCTGTTGCTTCAGTCTAATCTCGTCGTTCATGTTGTAGTATACATTGCTTGCTCGTGTGAACTTCTGGTTTGATTATGTTCTACTTTCAGTTTCTTATTTTTTTTTTTTTGGGTGGATCTCTTTTTTTTTTTTTTAATCATTTCATCTGAATGAACAATGAAGGTTGAATGGCCTTACTTGGCTACATTGTTTCCTTGTTTCCATGAACTGCAATTGGCTCTTTAGTTTTCATTGTTTGATCACTCCTTTATCTCCATTTCTCTAGGTCAAGAACCTCTACGAATCGCTGGATACTCGAGTTTCTGCCCTCGAGAATTTAAAAGAAGCCGAGCCTCAACAACCTGTGCAAGCCCCCGAGTAGATTATGCGCCGCGAAAGTTCGTCGTCAGAAGTTTTTTCACTACTCATGTTGTTTTGGTAGCTCTTGAAAAAACTTTGTTTTCTTTCTTTCAGAATGTGTTTATTTGTTCTAAGAGCACAAACAATAATCACAAACTTCTAACTGAGCGTCTGCATCTAAAATGACTCTGTTGATGCTCCAATCTTCATGAAGATCTCATCATGTCATGCTTCCTGTAATCAATCTCTTCACGAATCAAAAAGACAAGAAACCTCATGTGTGCATATAGTTGGTATAGCTTTTGTTTTTGTTAATTGCTGATGTAGCACTCAATGAGTAGATTTTGTGCCAATTGGTTCTTACTTACTCTTGTCACAATTGTAAGTCGTTTACGGTAATGGCATAAAAATTAAGGAGTGATTTAATTGTAAGGTAGTATTATTATATTTGCACTTAATCGAACACAATAGAAAAGTTTGATCAATGTAGCCCTCCCAATTAATTTGAGACTCGAGGCTATGTTGTTGTTGTTGTTGAAGTACCCTTTCTTTTATAAATGGTATTTTTAGTGAAACTAGAGATAAAAAAAAGAAGGTAAAATATGCTTGGGAATGGAAGAACAATTTACATTTTTGAACAAGGGAAGTGAGGTAGAACGATCTACATTTGTGACCGAATGAAGTATTTAGATTTTTTTTTTTTTTTTTTAACAGTTGGTTGATGCGGTCGTAATTGTGATTTTCAAAAGTATCTTTTTTACTTTTTCTTTTATAGGAACAAGACTTATTCATATTGTATCAAAAAAAATAATTGATATGAAAAACTAATGTGATCCCTACAATAAGTCGAAAAAAACCCTTAAACTTTAAGAGAAAAACACGTCGTTTTTAGTCTGAAATAAATCATATATACCCCCACTGGAATATCGAATCAATTAGATTAAACTCATCCCTTGGTGACTTGAACTTAAACCCTAACTTAATCTCATAGTTCAACATAATTTGTTGTCAGATGCGCCTCGAATCATGTGACATTGTATGATATAATCATATAAGAGAGTATTGGACCATACATATTACATGTGTGGATGATATTCATAAAATTAAGAGCCACATCTCTCCATTCCTAAGCCATGATGGCTGTAGCTCTAGGAAGGCTGATTCCAACGAAGCCCCTCCATCACCACCATCACCACCAACCCCGGCCCCGGCGGCGCTCCCCCGTAATCTCGGCCGACATGCGGCGGCGCCGCCACCAACGCCAACGCCCACGCCCACTTTATCTCCCTAACTATGATTTAGATCAATATATTAATGATCATGAAGAAGAAGAAGAACAAGAACAAGAACAAGAAGAAATAAGTGGCGTAGGGCGAGCCGTCCTCACCGCCCTCAATTCCGATACGCCACCGCAATTGCCCGTATCGGAAAGTGTCGTAGAAGAAGCGGTACCGGGCGCGGTGACAATGCGAGGTTCAGACGTGCTCATGGCATTGGAGAGAGCGAGTGTTAGGAAGGAGAGGAAGAGGAAGAAGAGGGGGGTGGTCGCGGGCGGTGGTGGTGGCAGTGGTGGTGATAGTGGTGGTGGTGCGGCGGCGGAATCCGGCGAGGTGCGGCCGGTGAATGTGAAGAGTGAGTGGGGGAAGAAGTTGGAAGAGTTGGAGTGGCGCCTACAAGAGTTCTTGGTGTAGGGAGAGATTTTGAGGGATTGTTTGGGGTGTGGGGTTTTGTTTAGCTGGATTTTACCCAAATTAAGTGGGAATTAATGGATTATATAGAGAGAAACAAACAGCTCCTATCAAGATGTGTGGTTGAATTGGTTGTACACAAATTGAGTGGCATCAATATATTGTACTCCCTTTAGACATTTATAAAAGTCGTTTAAGGTAATTACACAATTAATTACGTATATGTCATTGACATTAAATGAATTAAAAATCGAAGTATCATAAATGTTTGAATTGTATAAAGGTAAAATTGATAAAAATACAATAGATATACTTTTGAATTTCAAAAACGACTTACGATTTTGAAAATTTTTTTTTGTTAGAATGACTTGTATAAATGATCGGATGGAGTATATTCTTGTGTCCGTCACGCTACATGCTCTAGGTTCGAACTCAAGACACTAATTAATTAAGAATGGATTTACTTATACCATTAAACCACGACCACGGTTAGGGAATTTGTGCATCTTTAACTAGCTAATTTGGGTGTATTGGAGTGACCTATACCATCAAACTACCACTAGAGTAAGGGAACTCGGGTATCTTTAACTAGCTAATTTGGGTGTATTAGAGTGTAGAGAGGAAAGTAGACCAAAAGATTAAAAAAGCACCAAAAGGAGAAACAAAGAGCCACAAACAAATTTAGAAAAGTAATAGGATAACCCACTATGAGCACCGAAATTGGGTACCGACTTACTTAATGCCCATAAATTTAGGAAAGTAATAGGGTAACCCACTAAGAGCACCGAGATAGGGTACAGACTTACTCAATGCCCATGCGATATGTATGTTAAGATGTGTGCACTTATATTATTTTGAGGTGCATCGCATCAACATTAATGTTGGTGCCCAATCTTGGTGCCTAAAGTGGGTTGCATATGTGTTTTCCTTTCTCAATCTATTTGAAACCACAAAATTTTTTTTGCTTATGCATTAAAATGCTTTTTTTTTGAGTAATCATGGGTGATCAAACACTTTGTCTGACTAGTCTTACGAACTTTAAGATTGCGAAAAGAAATCATTAGTGACTCGACGTTTAACTATCGTGAAAAATCAAAATAGAAATCATACATTTAATTCACACAACCCCGTCTCACATCTTACCACTAGGCCACTCGTCCACACTTATGCAGTAATATGCTTGTATAATTGTATTGTATAGCACGTGAAATGGAGATGAGAATCCCATGTCTTGTTAACCTTCTCGAAACCGGTCCGGCATTCAAGCCGGGCGGCCCGGCCGGTCCTGTACTGCCTAACAAAACCAAACCAAACCAAACCAAACCCTTTTTTTCATGGTGCATGTGATGGATGTGACTCACATAATCCAATCGTCCTGTTTGCCCAGTCATGTCTTGCCACGTGTCCCTCTACCCTCTATTATTAATTTAAACGAATCACAGAAAGACCTCCTCTTCCACACGTGACTTCGGTCCGCAGCAATCCGTGATTTTGCTAATACACCAAAACACGACTTTGACTAACTGTAATTTTAACTGCCAAAATTCACGCTAGTTATAACGCAAATTCCAACTCGCAATTCTCGCTTGCTTTTGGTATGAGAATCTGACTACCTAGATCAGATGCCCTGGATTAGAGGAAGACCAAAAGTACAATATAGATTGACTCGTTGTCTCTTTTCGTAATCTCAAGATTGGGTACGTGAAACTAATTGCTCGAAAAAATCGTATCTCAAGAGTTTTTTTTTTTTTGGTAAGTAACTCATATATAAATCGGATTAGAAACTTCTCTAACTTTGTCTTTTAAGCAAGTGATGTTTCATTAGAAATGCTTTAAGCCTTTAGTTTTTTCTTTTTTGTGGAGCATTAGTCTAAGGACTTAACCGACCAATCCGAGTGCTGAAATAACTTAATACATTGTGTTTACAAAATGATTAGAATCATAGTTAATTGAGTGGGATTCACGAGTCCTGCGACTAAATATCTCGCCCATGTAGGTTTCGCAACCAAAGTGAACCGAATGGACTCTTAATAGCTTTTGGTTATCCTCTCTTAATGTTGAACAAATTTTTAACGGGCTCGTAAGAGTGTGGGGTCGTTTGACATGATTTTCTTTATACTCAAGACTGAAACTTAAAATCGGTAGTTGAAGTGTATACAAATTTCATGCAAATAATGCAATCCAAGAATTAACATAATGAACCTCAGTCGTGCCTTCAATGGGCGATGTGGCGCAATATCAAAGAAAGAAGCATCGCAACTTTGATTGAGGCAGATGTAGTCATGAATTTAAATATTCAATAATTTATTAATAGCTTTTTTTTCTACAGAGTTATAAATAGAACTGAAGCATCTGATTAACTCTCATAAAATTAATCGAATGAAAATAAAGAAGAGCAAGAAAAAGGTTGCACATCTACCGTTATCAAAAAATAAAATAAACAAAAATAACAATAAACCTTAATATAAAGGGTAATGAAATTATGACACCCTAAGCATGCACTTCTAAATCATCCTCCTCACCTAAGTGGAGGTCATGCAATACACATTGCACACATATCCTGTTGTGTATATCTCCAAATAAGCATGTAACTTTTGTTCTACATGTAACATTGTCCTTATATTATAGTTACATTAATTAAACTTAAAAGTAATCAATTCCAACAAATTAAGTAATAAAGGGATCCAATGTCACGTAGTCACATGTACTCAAGCGTGGTCCACGAGATCCTCAACAAGGAAAAATAACTAAAAATACACACCATCTATCTATCATGTAGCACATGAGGAAGAACAGTGTAACTATGTTGCATGCATTACCAAAACTCCAGGGGACCATACCCCAAATTTTGTTCAATACGTCTAAAGATACATCTTCTCTGCAACAAAATGACAGGAGAGTCAGATCTCCAACAGTTAAAATTTCATACTTTCACTAGCTAACAAGTCTCTTTTGCTGACTTAGAATTATATGGATATAATTGACCGGTATTTTTGCAATTGATCCCGTGACCAACGTAACCTCAACAGTAAAATTTACCTCTATAAATATACCCTTCACAGCATAACCAACCAACCAACCAACCAACAACAATACATGTAAAGCATTAACAAACATTCTTCTAGCCTCTTCTCATTGGATTGTACTTAATTTGTTAGAGAGATTGACATACAAATATGGGTACAAAAACTAAGTCTTCACTAATGAAGCTTTTGAGGGTAGTACTAGTTTTGAGTGTGTGTTTTGGTTGGTCTTCTGCCTACACCTCGCATGACTACTCCGACGCGCTTGCAAAGTCGATTATGTTCTTCGAAGGGCAACGGTCGGGGAAGCTGCCGCCTAGCCAGCGGCTCAAGTGGAGAGGCGACTCGGGGTTGTCGGACGGTTCTTCTTATCATGTTTGTTCATGAGAATGCATGCTCTAATAATGGTTTGTCATTTGTGGTTTTATTCTCTAATTGTGTGTGTGACTGCAGGTAGACTTGGTTGGTGGCTACTATGATGCAGGGGACAATGTGAAGTTCGGCCTTCCGATGGCATTCACGACGACAATGCTGTCGTGGAGTGTCATCGAGTTTGGTAGCTTAATGAAGGACCAGGTTGAGAATGCGAAAGCCGCAGTGCGCTGGGGCTCGGATTATCTGCTAAAGGCAGCAACAGCCACCCCAGGCACCTTATATGTGCAAGTGAGTATAAACAAAGAAATAAATCCAAGAGACTCTAATGGAACAACATGACATTCCATGATTCCATCCCTGCTTGATTTGGTCTCTTGCACATCAAAGGAAGGGAAGACGATAAATTAATGCACATGCATCGAAAGCAATCACAACAATGAATGTACATAATTCCAACACAATCAGAAAACTCTCTCGCAATCGAATTAACAAGTCGAAAACTGATATATGTTATTCCCTGACACTGTATTTCAAATTTTCAGTTGGGGAGTTGGTGTTTAAATGGTGGAAGCTGAGATTTTGAATCTCAGTAGATAAGATTTTGGCTTTGCTTGGTCTCATAACATATTCAAATCCAACAATGTGTAACAAAAAACTACTCTAAATTAATTACCACAAAAGTAAGAAAACAAAAGAGGGATGAACACATACCAGTAAAACTTGAGCTCATTCAAACGCGCAGGTGGGAGAACCGAACATGGATCATCGATGCTGGGAGAGACCTGAAGACATGGACACGCCTCGGAATGTATACAAGGTGTCTACTCAGAACCCGGGCTCTGATGTCGCGGCAGAAACTGCAGCTGCATTGGCGGCAGCTTCAATTGTATTCGAAGACTCCGATCCTTCTTACTCCACCAAATTGATTCAAACTGCAAAGAAAGTGAGTACTAGACTTATGAAAAGGATTGCAGAACTGGGCAGTTAACCTATTTCCTTTCAAGTTCATAAATTTATTCAAGTTACTGCAATGATAAATGCAGGTTTTCGATTTTGCGGACAAGTATAGAGGTGCATACAGCGATTCCCTCAACTCGGTCGTCTGCCCGTTTTACTGCTCCTATTCAGGATACCATGTGAGAAGAATCACTAGTCCCTTGCTCCATTCATGAATGCTCAATTCTTAACAAAGTATAACTCCTCCAATCACTTCTTTTGATCAGGATGAGCTTCTATGGGGGGCATCATGGATCCACAGAGCCACACAGGACAGTTCATACATGACATACATTCAGACCAACGGCCACACACTTGGCGCAGATGACGACGACTACTCCTTCAGCTGGGACGACAAGCGAGTCGGAACCAAAGTCCTCTTGACAAAGGTTTCCCTTCTCAATCATGACATGATCTTGTTGCTCCTACAAAAAAAAATAAAAAAAGAGTTGAACTTCTGCTAACAACATTGCTTCTCTAACAGGGATTTTTGGAGAGCAAACTTGAAGAATTTCAGTCATACAAAGTGCATTCAGACAACTATATCTGCTCTCTGATCCCAGGAAGCCCTGGTTTCCAAGCCCAGTACACTGCAGGTTAGCCAACAACAAGCATACTACTTCAATTACTTTTCGTCGTCGTATTGCTCACACGACGATTATACATTTCGTTTCGCAGGGGGACTTCTCTACAAAGCAAGTGAAAGCAACCTCCAGTATGTGACCAGCACAAGTTTCCTACTTTTAACATATGCAAAGTACCTGAATTCCTATGGCGGAGCTGTCACTTGCGGGTCGTCCACTGTCACGGCGAAAAGTCTCATCGCGTTAGCGAAGAAGCAAGTCGACTACATATTAGGCCAGAATCCAGCAGAGATGTCATACATGGTTGGGTTTGGGGAGAGGTACCCTGAGCATGCCCATCACAGGGGCTCTTCAGTTCCATCTATTCATTCCCACCCGAATCGAATTGGCTGCAATGAAGGCTTTCAGTACTTCCACTCCGGTTCGCCAAATCCAAACATCCTCACTGGAGCTATTCTGGGTGGCCCTGATAATGGAGACCATTTTGCAGATAGTCGCGAGAACTATCAGCAGTCGGAGCCGGCTACTTACATCAATGCGCCTTTCGTAGGTGCTCTAGCATTCTTCACAGCTCAACCTTCATCACCATGAGAGAAACTACTCACTTTCATGTGTTAGTATCAGAGATGTATACGTTAGTTTATCTAAGTAATGTCTGGCAGTTTAATTAGTGCAAGATCTTAATTGGTATTTAGTCATAGCCTAAGAGTGTGTAGTCAATTGGATTTGCAATCCATGGAAGGTCCTATATTTGCATTTAAGATCAGCAAAGAACATGTCTTATGTTTGTTGAATTAGATATATAAGTACAATCTGAAATAATGAACCCTCTTTGCATTCAACAACAACAAAAAACGACATAGCCTCAATTCCAAATTAGTTGGAGTCGACTACATGGATAGAACTCTTCCATTTCGCTTGATTTGGCGTTTCTTTACATTGAAGAAAAGAAATATTCTAGGAAATTAAGGCACAGCTAATGAAGTCAATGAATTTTAGCTAGAATTAACCAAATAAGAGTGTTCCTTGTATTAATGGAGAAAAAAAAAAAAAAAGGAGAGAATGTTCCTTAGTGTGTGTTGTGGACCAGGAAAATGATCCCAGATTTATGAAAGTACATCAGTTTTCTGATTATATATGAAAAAAAAATGCTACAACTCAATTCTCAAATACAATAAGATAATAACTTAGACAAGTACTCAGCTTAGTTAACGTTCTCCATTAGTTGAGCAGGATTACTCGCCGCGCTTGACCATTAGTACGGCCGGTATCTTCTGCCATCGCTACCACTACTATTGTCTCTCCTTGAACCACTGCCCCTATCATTCCTCCGATCATTTCGTCGAGATGGAGGCGGAGGAGCCTGTGCACCAGGTTGCTGCCTGCAGTGATGTAACAAGCTCATAAGAACCATTGAACAATTCAATGCTAATGCACACAAGTGACGCAACAGATCCTCCAGCAGTAAACATAACAAGTTCAATCTAATAGCCACTTACAGAACATAGCCCAGTCGACCGTCTGGTAGTAACATAGGCACCATTTGCATCCCTGGTGGCGCTGGTCCCCTGCCGTATATCATTGGCTGTCATAAAAAATTATAGTGTCAGACTGTCAGTGACTGATGAAAAGATATGGCAAGCGAAAGGGGTACTGAACAATAGAAGTCACCTGTCCGAAACTAGAAGCGCCATAACCACCACCAAAAACTCCATATGGATCTCCACCATAACCATAACCTGGGTTTGGAATAAATCCCGGAAGCATGCCCGGTTGGTAAGAGTAGGGACTTGGGTCGTACTTCTTCTCAGCCTGAGGTTTAGCAAGAGATACATCCAAGACTTTGCCTGTAAGCACAACATGATCATTCAGTCGCAGTCGCACAGATAGTGACTGATCTCAGAAGATTCATAGTATTTTATTGTCCACAGTTTGCACAGTTCAGAATAGCTCGTGTGTGTAGAAGAGGCATTCAAAAAAATGTTTGACAACAACCATGCACTGGCGAGTGAAAAGAGAAATTATTTGTAAGAGGAGAAAACTAAAATCATGGCGGTCAAATGGTTGTATGATCTGCATCCGTTCAATGGCATTAATAGGTAAATAGCAAACATAATGACCGGAGTAATTCAAAACATTAAATGTCTTCAGCATATGTAGTCAATGGGCACCACGCAACAAGTGCGTCCGACTTTGTTACATGTTAGTTCTGATAGTAGCTAGCATTCCATGCATAAAAAATGAAGAGTTCCCATGCTGACTGATTCAAGCTTTTGAGAGGAAAGAAAGTGCAAGAGATTCTTACCATCAAGTTCATACTTTTCTGTTTCTTTCACAGCTTTCAATGCACTTGACCTCTCAGCATAATGAATAAACCCAAAATCTCGCTTGCTCTGACCAGCCTTTGCAGGTGGAAGAACAACTTTCGTGACTTCTCCATGACGCTCAAACATTTCCTTCAGCTTCTCAGTTGTGGCGCTGTCTGGCAAATTTCTAATGTACAGAGCCTTCACCTGAAAGTTTTTGATATTAAAACAAGTCCAGCATTTTGGGCAGACATTTAAAGCGTGGAAGAGGAAGAGAAAGCTTCAATAAGGGTGTGTAATAGAACACCGACATCATAGAAAAACAAGAATTTCAGAATCAACCCACCTTCTAACTTCTTTCTTCTCTCATAGAATTAATTTTACCCACTTAAGAAGATAAATATATTGTCTAGCAGCTTAGATAGTAAAGAATGACCATAGGATAAATGCTTAAGCGAAGCAACTCATAGTTTCATGCAAAATGCATTTATGATCCACTTAGCAAATGGTTTTCACAAAGATTTCACCAACTCATAAATCGTGGTCAAACAGTGAAACGTTTAACTGAATGGATGAAGGCTTCCTCGACAAATGCAACCTCATAAAGAATGTACGCATTCTATCAACGAGCACAAGGTTCAGAAACTGAGTCAAGAAAGGGAATTTCAAGGAATTGCACCCTTTCACTAACAAAGGGAGCTTAAGGAAATCCTTTACTTTAAATATCATTCTAATTTCAAATGGACACGCAGGACTTTTTAAAGGTAAATGACCAAAACAGCTCTGAAATTATAGTAAAACAGATGGTCAGCAATCATTGAGTTTCTGTAACATTACATCAGAAGCATGGTCACTGTCATCAGATAATTCAAAAGATAATATATTCCTTTATAAACATTCTGGAATAGCCAAATAGCCACAAGTAGAACATTCATAAGTACGAGCAAGACTTCAATGAATACAAAGATTCCTAACGCACATAAACCTGTAGATGGAGATAATCTAAGAAAGAGTAGGTTGAACCGCATGCTTAATCATTTGACACTTCATATGCAAGCCTTAGGCCATGATCAGGCATCCCACACCTTATCTATTGATGTCAGTTTAAGTCTGCATAATACGGCAAAATGGTACACTATTGCAGAGTTCATGGACCCCGTGTATTGTATGAGCTAATAACTGAATTTGACAAATATAACTTTAATGATGCATCTAGTAAGTAAAAGTTTAAGTGCCATCCTTTCAAAGGCTCTTTCTTACCAATGTTCGCCTTAAAAAGTCTGAAAACCAAACATTATAAAGACTTGTAAATGAGAAAATTTGTTAATATTCTCTTCTTTCTCAAAGAGGACTCTTGTAGGTCTATGTTGGCAATGTTCTCATATGATCATCCCTTTTATAACACATAAAAATACAAGATCGAACAAATTGACACCCTCCATTTTTCATCATATAAGATCTACAAAAAACATCTGGCAGTGTCACCATGCATTCACCACTAAGCATTTGACACGAAAACAACCAACAACAACAACATAGCCTCAGTCCCAAATTAATTGAGGTCGGCTATTACACGGATCAAACTCTTCCATTGTGTAAGTGCAATTGATGGTGAGCTTCATTTGACAAGAAAACAACTTTGAGAAAATGTACTGACCAAATCGCAGTTTCTTTCAGGCAACCAGATATATCATATATGATTCACAAAGTTGTGCAATTAAATACCAAGTGCTCATTCTTTTTCTCTCTACCCTCTTATTTGTACCTGAGCAGCAGCAGCAGAATCTCCGCCGCTTCTACTAGCATCAGCCCAGCTAACTGTTGGGGTGTATCCCTCCAGCTTAAACTGAGGATCCGACATCTTCTGCCTTGCATAGTCAGCACAAGCATTGTTATAATATTCGACGAAAGCAAAACCACGGTTACGACTTGGATTTTGTGGATCCTGCAAAGAATACAACGAAATTTCATAAAGCAATTTAGGCATTTCTTCTTTACATAATATGTAAACTACTTGCAGATAAACAACATAGCCCTAACCTTTACAAGGTCGATGTTTTCTACCCCAGGACCATTTTTTTCAATAGCTGCTCTAAACTCTTCATCTCTCCAGCTCTTAGGTATGTTACCAATAAACAGCTTGTGTTTAGCTTGAGACAATGAACACCTTACAGTTTTTCCCTGCAGCAAATGAGCATGTCCAGTAATATAACGAAACAGTAGAAACAGTTATCGACCCATATGCTGAACCAAAGGCATAAAAATACCTTAAATTCTTTGCTATGCAACACTTCAATAGCTTTCTGAGCGGCATCTCTTGACCTGAATACAATAAAAGCATACCCTTTACTTTCACCCGTACCTTTATCTTTCATCAGCCTCACCTGGTATATCATCAATAAAAACATTAAAGTAATTAGATCCGACAAATATGATATCAGTTTATTGAGATGTCAATTGGCTCACAGGCCAACATATTCCAATGGGCAGTTGACAGTTTAATAGAAATAGAGTGCGGAAAGAAAATGTTAAAGTGATCATGATACAATATCAGACTGAGTTTGTTACCTGCCAGCGTGTACATGGAAAGAATGTTGATCAACATGCGTAAATTAAGTATTAAATGTAAATTTCATGTCACAATTACCAAAGTCGCAATATTTCAATGAGACTTTGCTCAAGGTATGCTACATTTGCACATAATAATTAATATCATGCTTGGAATATCCCAATCTGGAAAATGCAACGATAACATAAGCAAATTAGGTCCACGCCCTTACCTCAGCCAACTCTCCAAACGGTTCACAAAGGTCTTGTAACTCTTCTTCCATGACATCTCGAGGAATCCCACCAAGAAATATCTCAGACCCATGAGGAGGAAGAGAAAGAAGCTCGGCGTGCTTCACTTTGTCTTCTTCAGAAAGTGATTCGGTTGCAGTCTCCTTCTCTTCATTCTCAACAGATTCAATTGGAAGATTGTGTTCTTCAGCTTCAACCAATGCATCTTTTCCATGCTCATCAGCTTGCAATGGTTCTTCTTCTTCATCATCCAAATTCTCTTCCGGACCTCGATGTCCCCTATTATCCTCTAAAGATTCCTCAGCATCATCATCCATCTCTTCATTGTAGGTGTCCCCGTCGAGGTCCACCTGCTCTTCCATTTCCACACCAGAACCTTCCTCCGCCATGACCGCTCCAATCCAGATACTCCTCGACCGACCTTGATGCTCCAATACCTAGACCACCTGCAAATGTGCACGACAACCGCGGAGGAAGCACGGAGTCCAGAAGCATTTGTAGCACAGAGGACCATGGATATGGGGTGTGAAAGAAGACAATCATTAGAGGGCCAGCAGGATTTATAGAGAAAGAAGAATTTCGTGGAAGGGACCCGGCCAAATGAGATTTTAAGCCTTTTAGAATGAAAAATTTGACAGAATTCCTTTATGGGTCATCAAAATTATGACTTTTTTTTTTTGTTAGGCATGAGCTGAGTAGGTAACAATTTAATCTGGTCTTGCCACAACAGCAATGGAACGGGAACCCCCACAGGCACAAAGAGGGACACAAAATTGCTCACAATTTAGAGAAAAATATCGCATTTTTAACATACAACAAATCTAAAACATGAACCCAAAATAACAAAAAAAGCAATAAAATCTCACAGACAGAACCATCAATCAACAGTAGAAAAATCAACAACAACAAATCCTCAATCCCGAATTAGTCAGGGTCAGCTAATAATAGGTCCACGCTCATTGAGTCCCTACAGTAAATTCTACACACAACTAGTAACTAGGATTACTCCTGAGTGCTCCACAAATGACACATCCTACCCTCCAAGAGACACTCCTCGAAAAGTTAGGAGATGATTCCAACCCCAACAGACACAAACAAGGAGACAAAATTGTTCGTAATTCAGATAAAAAGATCGCATTTTTTGTTCGTAATTCAGATAAAAAATCGCATTTTTTGTTCCTAATTCAGATAAAAAGATCGCATTTTTAACATACAAATCTAAAACATGAACCCAAAATAACAAAAAAAAAAAGTAATAATATTCTCACGGACAGAACCATCAATCAAGCAATATATCGCATCAACAGTAGAAAAATCAACAACAACAAATCCTCAATCCTGACTTAGTCAGGGTCGGCTAATAACAGGTCAACACTCATAGAGTCCCTCCAGTAAATTCTAGTAACTTAGGACTATCTCTGAGTGTTCCACAAATGATATATCCTACCCTACAAGAGACACGCCTCGAAAAGTTAGGAGATGATTCCATCCCCAACAGACACAGAGAGAGACAAAATTGTTCCCAATTTAGATAAAAAGATCGCATTTTTAACATACAAATCTAACACATGAACCCTAATTAGCAAAAAATTAAGAAAATATCACATAGACAGAACCATCAATCAAGCAATATTTCACATCAAAAGCTTCAACCCCAAATTAGCCGGGGTCGGCCACACGGATCAAAATCTCCAATTGCGCTCGATTTCGCGCACTTAATGACGTACAATCCAAAATTTTGAAATCCTTCCTGATCAATGCATTCCAAATTAGGTCTACCTCTACTCCGTTGAGTTTCTTTAATCAAAACAAACAAATGACAGAAACCGCGATAATTCCCAAATCAAAACAACACCCAGATCACAAAAAGCAGAGAAACCAAACCCTAGAAAACTCAATTCGACAAAGAGGGCCAAACAAAGAGAAATTGAGAGCAAAAACAACATCAAATGAACGTACAAGTGAAGATGCAGAGCAGCTAAGCTTACCAGTTCTTCGAAAAATCGTTAATGGAGAGAGAGAGACCGAAAATTGGTTCGTTTGGTTTTTGGGGGTTTCGTTTTTGCCCTTTTAAGCTACTTCTTATCATGTGGTGAAGGAACCGAGTTTGAGATGACTCGGCTTATTACCGATACAGACTCACTGAGTCTTTAATGTGAGATATTATTATTGTTATGGTTGGTTCGAGTAATAAGGACTCAATTTTCTTTAAGTGAGGTTTTGAATTTGAATTTCGCGGAGGCGAAAAATGACTTGAGAGGACCACCTCTATATACATGGGGCTCAATAAATGGCTAATGGCATGTTCGGTTCAAAGGATATAGTGAGATAAGAGGTGGTATTAAATAATATTGATGTTCGGTTCGAGTTTAAAATTGTTCATAATAGGATTTGGACAATTTAAAATCATGAATTTAACGGTATTGTTTTATCTCAATCTTGGTGACTTTCAAATGACCAAAATATCTTCATTATAAACACCTAAAACATACATTCATTCATCATTTGCTCGACTCTTCAACACAAAAAATCCTAGTCGTGCTTGTGTCAAAGCACGGCATAGGCAACGCAAGAGGATGACTCTTTGGCGAAATGTATTTGTTGTGTGTTTTCGTTAGGGTTTGAACGAATGAGTTTGTAGATATAAAAGGACATTTTAGTAACTTCACCTATTGAAATAAGGTTTAATCTCACCCTCTATACCCCAACCAAACAAGTTCCTCTATTATGACTAATACCCAAACTTATATTATAATCCAGTGTAAAATAATTTCGAATCTTAGGATTATTTTACATGTAAATCGAACAAGTTATAAATGTCTAAACACATCTCAAATGGGACAACGGATTAGAGTAGAAATGGATCTACTTATGATACAATTCACATCTAACTTAAAAATGGTTCTCCAATGAGACCATGGATTCATAATGTCCATCTTATGTGTCATGAAATTAAAGTGGAGGTTGTCTACCGCAATGTCTACTCCTAGACATTATGGTAAACTACCATGTCGGACAAATGAACTATTTTTTATTTTTTAAAGTTTTTTTATTTTTTCTTTATTAATATTATGAAAATTAAAAATAAAAAGTGTCAACCCATCAATCCATAGTCTAAATTCATTATCCATTAGAGATCATTTTGAGAAGTGAATGTATATTTAATGTCACATATAATAGACATCCTTTCCACGCCTATGACGTGACATCAATCCATGGTCTAAATCTACATTATTATTGGAGAAGCTCTAAGTTTTTTTTTTTTTTTTTTTTTGCAAAACTGAATCCTAGATTTAATCAATATAATTGGCATCAAATACCATGTAAGAAATTGAAAAAAAAAAGAAAAAAAAAAAAAAAAAAAACATAGTAATTAAATGTTTTGATGACTAATACATATATGGATATGAACATGGAAATCAAGGTTAAGCATATGAGAATTGTCAGGACCCATCTCAAAAGTCCAAACTTAACATAATTACCTTAATTATGCACAAAACAACGCAATCAACTTTGCACATCAAAATACTTTTCATTTTAATAATTAATAACGCTCCAAAACTAAATTCATATCTTTAATAGACCTGAACTCATTATTAGTTCAATTGGAGCAAATATCCTTATTTTGTAAAAATTTCGATAACCTCCCCTAAAAATAGTTTGCCGAAAAATTCACATAATGGATAGTAAAATGGAGAAAAGCCTAGAAGAACTCACAACTCCCCGCAATTCACAATATATATTAATTTAAAACATTTAAACTAACTTAAGGTTTCTAATATATTATTTCCATCTTTACAATAAAAACAATAAATCGAAATTGAATAAAAAACCTCTCAATTTGCTTTCAACTAATTTAGGAGACTCTTATAACCTATTTGAGTATATTTCATGACCTACGCTCACCTCTGAACCCAAAACAATATATATAAAATGATTACAACAAGAAAATTAAACTTTAACAATTTAAAACATTCACCAAGGTCTTTGAGTCTTGTTCATTTTCCATGTTCTCACAAAGAACCTGACATTATAAAAAAACAATTCAAAGATGTCAGATATGTAAACTCCTACATTGCTTTATACTCATGCAAATGTTAGTCTGAATACATGGCGACATGTAATTGCATTTTCAAATAACAAAAAATTTATATAACAACGTGAAACCATTTCATTACTATTTAAGGTTCACAAACAGGTTAGCCGACCTAAGAATGAACCTAAAATAGTAATGGAAGTCCAATGCATATTACCCGGAGTCGACATTATCTGCCTTAGACGCCTACAATACGTCTAGTCTAGAGTGGAGCACCTCACATTCTTACGACCTATAACATGAGCAACTCTATCCGGATGTCATATATGCATGATCAAGAATGATGCGAAATGCAATGTAGACTAAACACAAATGTAGGTACAAAGATAATTCCATAAATAGTAAAGACCACTGTATGATTTATTTACAGTCTAACCAACTAATGTTGGTTTCGAAGCCTCACATGTTGTTTCTCGGCTTTCACGTATTTCCATAAGACCTACAAGTTCATTTATTCATATTTAAAATCATATAATACTTGATACTATGCTCAATTGAACTCTCCAAATGAGTGTTGTGACGGCCCCAATTTTACACGAATAGGCTCTCGCATGAAGCGACCTAGTCAACTCTCCAATCCAATATTTTTCACAATTTCAACATTTTACAGTTGAGTTATTAATATTTTTCACATGACACAAGTCAAATTTTCGGGCCGTTACAAGTGTTCAACTCAATTACAAGTTATTACGAAGTTAAAACCACTTTCAATCTCATAATGAAGTTCAAACCACTATAAACTCGGATAACTTCTTTTTAAAGTCCCCAAATAATCTTCACATCTCTTTTTTCTTGTTTTTGAACTCCAAAACAAATAATAACCTATTTACAAACAACATAGGGTCTTAACTACTTATTTATTTCCACAATGGCTAACAACTTATTGATACATTACCAAATTGAGTCTTAAACTCAATTGATAAATCATAGGTTTTGCCTATTTCAAGCATTGACTAAAAAATATTCAATGAATCTCAATTTGACTTATTTTATCAACTTCTGGAGCCTTTTCCTTAGCCAAAACACCTAAACATTGCATTGCAATGTTTATATGAGTCTCTTATTCATATTTCGAGTCAAAACTACCCCGAAATAAGCCTTCAACACTTAGTCAAGTTATAGGTAGTGCAGATTTTTCATTATTAAGACCCTATGTTTGAAGCTAAATAACAACCTCTAAACCAATAAATTTCACTACATACCTTATTGACCATTAAAATAGGATATACCAAGATTCAAACAAACATATTCGCAAGTATTTTGGATATCCATAAGGTCTTTGAATTATTCATCAAACATGGCTACTCACATCTGTCAAAATTGTAACAATTTTGACAATGGCTCACAAGCTATCTTTTGCACCACTTTTTCACTACCAAAACAAATGATTTTAAGTTTGTACCTTTTATTATATAAAACACAATAGACAAGGGTTAAAATGAGCTTAACCCCATGTAATTTGGATTTCGTTTGATACCTCAACTTATCAGCCCAACTTGCTTTTTTATACTTAGCCAAATTTTTTGGCATTTGCAGTTTGAAACTAAGTTCTACCCCCTCATTCAAATTTTCAAAACTCCAAGTACATTTCCCAATATTAAAATCGAAAATCTCAGATAAAAATTGGTTATACGGATTACCAATCCACCAAAGATCATCATTAAATACCAAGAATTGAAGAAATTAAACATACTCGACTTTTCCTACCCCGAACGCATCAAAGAACAACAAAAACTTGTCAAAACTAACTCAAATCAATTTCAAACTGTCCAAAACCAATTGAATTGATAAAAACTAACCCACTACAATTGAATTCAAGCAACATCATTGATCTTTATCATTAACTCATCAAATTGATTCACTTCAAGAGAACAGTTTCGTTTTTTTTTTTTTTTTTTTCTTGATCAACATACCAAAAACTAATGGGCAATCAAACAAACCATGAATTGAGTTTGAATGAGGATATGAATTTTGTTTTGGAGCACTTTAATGATGGAAGTGAAAAAATTAAGTTGAGAACAAATTTAATTAAATGGATTAGGTGCCTAATTAGAGTGATTAGGATAAGTCAGGGCTTAGTGAGACGGGTCCTAACAGAAATGCTAGATGACCCGGTGCCAAGTACTTGAGATGAACACTCGATGAAAGTGTCTTTCCATTCACACAACAAGACATTCACGCATCGATGTGTGTGCACACGTATCTTGATGCGTGAATGGATGACACCTTCACCGGATGTTCATCCCGGTGCGTGGCACCGGGTCATCCTTGCATTTACCTAAGCATATATACATATAAAATGCAATTCCGTTTTTAAGAATCCAGGCAGGCACACTAAACGAATACTCGAGCTTTAAAGCAATTTGAGGTTGATTGGATTTATATATGCAGGAGAAATTTCTAGCATTACTGAAGTTTAGTGGATATACATAATTGGTCTAACTAGACCTATAGAACTATTTGGATAACAATAACTTATAGAGCTTTAAGTGAGCTTAGTGGGTTCCACGGTCATCCAGAACATTTATGATTCATAATGGATTTAAATTATTCTACTAATAAGATTCATGATGGACATGAACTATTTTTTTTATTACCGTGGGCGTTCGAACCGTATCTACTCTCTACCCCTCCTGATTAAGGCTTGACTAATCTCATGGAGGTTAGGAGGGCCTCCTGACCACTAACTCAAAGGTCAAGTGAAATGACATCACATCTGCCTTAGTCCGAATACTAAAGTCCTTTTTTGAAACATTTCCTCCATATCCCTCGTGGGAGAGCCTCGACTAAATATTAACTAAAGAGCTATCATTTATTATACTATACGTTTTATGAAACTCGAAGTTTTTCTTGTTGATGGAACTATGGAAATGCTAGAACTTAATTTGAGTGAAAATCTATCAACCATTTGGGCATTCCACTAGTTTAGTACATGGTTTAGCCTATGAGTCAAACTTAACAAAAAAATCAAAAATAAAGGAAATAAAATTTTATAGATCAAAAATGAATTGATGAAAGTTTGAGGACCAAATCAAAAAAAAAAAAAAAAAAAAAAATTCAAAGACCAAATGACACTGTTTGCCTTCTAAGAATGTCTTATATTTTTTCTTTGATATTTTTTATCCGAGGAAGGAGCTTTTTTTTTTTTTTTTATTTTGAAGTAATTTATGTAACCTCTCTTAAAAAACAGTACTACATATGAATTTGGGATTGACGAAGTCACAAAAGCGCGTTACTTAGATGGCAAGTTACGATCCCAACAACACAAAAAATAATCAATTTAAGTTGTGCATCAAATAAAATTCCACCTTTTTAAAAAAAAATACAAATCACAACCGACGCACCACTACCCCACGAAATTACCATCTTATCCAAAAAGTCAAAAACCACAACAATAATGTACTACCTCAAAAATTATATTTCTTTTATAAAAAATATATATTTCTTGTAAAATACATAATTATTCTAATAAACCTTCGCCCGCAATTCTCTGAAAGCCTGTAAATCTCTGTTGGTAGTGATATTGTACTTGATTAAATCACCTTTTAACTCATAAGTACAAAATTTTCTTCAAAAAACTTTGTTACTAATTTAAAAAAAATTTACTTATTTATATATTATTACAAAGTCACACTTAATTGATGTGGACCATTCATTAAAAAAAATAAACCTATATGAGACTAATTTTTTGTCAAAAATGCTACAGTGACACCTTAAAGTCACACCCCAAGACGTAGCATGCGGATCTGCATTTTTAGGAGACGTCCGTATATGCCTCAAGATACATACTCTATGTTTTATGCACTGAGAACTGTGTGCGCACACCTATTTTATGTGGGGCCGTACGCCACATCACTATAAGTGTATCTTTAGGCGTGACTTTGATGTGTCATTGTAGCATATTTTTTTTGTCTACATATAGTAAAATCAAATACATCGCCTTTGTGACTTCAAAAAAAAGAAGAAAAAGAGCCACTATAGCAACTTCTTTGGGCATCAACTTTACGTCGACCTAATTGGATACAGTGCATTACATGTCGAGATATCTGCAAATGCATCTCGAGGCAAAAATGCACCACATCCAATTGGGTCGATGCCAAAATTACATTACTTTTACATTTCCCAAAAAAAAAAAAAAAAAAAACTCCTCATGGTGCCCAAAACCGTCATTTCACATCCCCTAGATATATTAGATATAGAACAATTTCATATCATTTCACGGTTGGATTTCTTGGCATCGGCTCCTCGTTGACTCGAAAAACCCAGCACAGATCAGAAGCTATCGAGAGAGAGAGAGAGAGAGATCTGAATTTGCTTCAGATCTCGAGACTCCTCCTCCTCCTCCTCCTCCTCCTCCTCAATGGCGGCCTCATCATCACTCCTCCTCATCATCTCCATCTTGGCCGTCTCCCTCTCGACCTCCTCCGCCGAGATCCGCGTCTCCGAGATCCGTTCCGACGACCGATCCATCATCCCCTTCGACGAGTTCGGCTTCACCCACACCGGCCGCCTCGAACTCCTCGTCTCCCACATCTCCCTCTCAAACCCTAACCCCGACCTCGACCTCTCCCTCCTCGGCTTCTTCCTCTCCACTCGCGACTCCTGGATCCACGTCCTCCGTCAGATCCAAGACCTCGAGATCACCTGCGCCCTCCGCTCCGACTCCGTCCATCTCGTCTACTCCTTCGACCGCCTCAAACCCCCAAACCCCAACACCTTCGCCATTTCGTTCAACCAAACCGACGCCAATCAATACACTCTCGTCTTCGCCAATTGCTTGCCCAATCTTAGGGTTTCCATGGACGTCAAATCCATGATGTACAATATTGATACTACTGTCGATAATTCTGACATTCGCGACTATCTTTCCGTCGGAAAGACCGTGCTTCCTAGAGTTTATTATTTTTTCTCTATTATATATTTCTCCATTAGCGGAGCTTGGATTTACGTTTTGATCAGGAAAAGAATGACTGTTTATCGGATTCACTTCTTCATGCTTGCGGTGTTGATTATGAAAGCATTGAACTTGCTCTGCGAAGCGGAGGACAAGTCGTATATTAAGCGAACCGGAAGCGCGCACGGTTGGGATGTGTTGTTTTACATATTCAGTTTCTTGAAGGGGATCACGTTGTTTACTTTGATTGTGTTGATTGGGACTGGATGGTCGTTTTTGAAGCCATACTTGCAAGACAAGGAGAAGAAGGTGTTGATGATTGTGATTCCATTGCAAATTGTGGCGAATATGGCGCAAGTTGTGATTGATGAGATTGGACCTTCTGCTCAGGATTGGTTCACTTGGAAGCAAGTGTTCTTGCTTGTTGATGTTGTCTGTTGTTGTGCGGTTTTGTTCCCGATTGTTTGGTCGATTAAGAATTTGAGAGAGGCGGCTAGGTCGGATGGGAAGGCGGCGGTGAACTTGATGAAGTTGACTCTGTTTAGGCATTACTACATTGTGGTTATATGCTACATTTACTTCACTCGTGTTGTTGTTTATGCGTTGGAGACGATAACGTCGTATCGGTATCTTTGGACTAGTGTTGTGGCCGGGGAATTGGCGACGCTTGCTTTCTATGTGTTTACAGGGTATAAGTTTAGGCCTGAGGCGCATAATCCTTATTTTGTGATTGATGATGAAGAGGAGGAAGCCGCTGCGGAAGCTTTGAAACTTGAAGATGAATTCGAATTGTGATTCAAATGAGAAAGCCGGGGAGATGCTTATTGACATCTATAGTATGTGAGTTGCCGCGATTTCTGTCTCATCTTTTTGTTTTTGATCATGTTTTACATCTACTTCATGTATCAAACAAGCTTGATTAGTTCCATACCTTTTTGCAATTGTTCAATTATGCTACATTACTAGTTGATGATAAATACAAAATGTTGTTCCTTATACATTGTTTTTATAGTTTAAACTTGTCTGCTAGTTTAATTAGTATTTGGTTGTTGGTGTTGGAGGTGTTGGGATTAATCCCACATCGATTAGTTGAAAGAATAAAAATATGGCTTATAAGTTTGGAGTGAGAAGTTCAACTTGCCGTGACATTTTGGAGTGCGTTCCTGCATCCAAACTAAAGCCCATACATAAACTAGTCACCACACGATCTTTTACCTAGGAGTGAGCCTAGTATTAAAAAATAAATAAAAATGTGTGGTGGGCATTTCTTTTAGTGTTGGCATCCTTGTAAGCATTTAGCCTTTATTTCTATTTTGCCGAATCGAATCAAACAATGATCAAAATAACATGATCTCTTCCCCTTACTTTGGGAAATTGAGAATAGTTGCAACTAGCTACTCTTTTGGTTATGTGGTAAACAAGAAAATGCATGCTCTTCACATTGAGTTTAGTGTTTGTTATGTTTCAGTAATTGGTGTAAAGATAGTTCAATACAAAGTCTTTTGAAAGGCAAACATGGATTATATGTGCTTGGGAGTTGAGATTTCTGATGACATTTCTTTGTAATTGGCATTGATTGACATGATGTTATAGTTCGAGCTGAGTTCACTAGAAACGTGAACATCGACATGAATCTTGCGAGTTGAGAATTCGTTGACAAGGGCTCCTATTTTTATGATGGAACTAGACATTAGTAAGTCGGTGAGATTGAAAAAAAATATTTAAGTGTCTATTTGTTGTGGCACGTCCTTTCTTCGGTGATGCATTTTGTTTGTTCATGTGGGGACGCATTGATTTAGAAGGATTTAATGGATTTTGGATGCATGGAAGAGCGTGATTCATATAGCCCACCCTAACTTATTTGAAAATGAGGTTTTGTTGTTGTATGTAGGGATATGCATATTTTCTTGGTTTTGGAGATGGTATGACATAATTTGGAGTCCCAAATCAAGGCATGTTTATCCAAGGTTATCTAATTCTCCTTATAATTGTTCAAAACATATAAACATGTCAAAGAGCTGCACAATAAATTTAGTAGTTATTAGATTATTGTGCGATGTGTATTACAATGTTAAAAGGGGAAGATGACATTTTGAGGTTGAGAAACTTTAAAGAGTGATCAAAAGTTGTTTACCAAATAAAAAAATATAAACAATTAGAAGTATCTTCTTCTGTGGAATGGCAGAAGAGCTTGGGAGTTCCACTTTTATGATAGAGAACTTTTTTTTGGTATGAGAACCCAATATCCGAATTATCCGACTAGGGTTCGCATTGAGTCGCGACCTGTAATTGGGGGAAGAGCTCCTAACGGATGATGTGTGCATAGTAGTCTTATGCCTATATCTTAAGTCATTAATCCTCAACAATCTTCACCTTATATCTAAACTTACTCAGGAGAGGAACACCTTTATAAGTATATGAAAGCTACTAGAGGTACCAGTACCCACAATAAACACTAACTTTTGGGCACGTGTGCCATTGATACACTTCGAAATACGCGTTTGATATGTATTAAACGGTGCCCTGACAGATAGGTGTTTAAAGTCGGTGTCTAAGCATTTTCTTAAGTATATAACCAAGCTTGTAAACTATCTTTAACAAATGTGTGGGTTTTCTGAAAAAAAAAAATAGATGTGTGGGTTTCGCTTTAAAAGGCCTTAGTAGTAATTAGGGATAATGAAGAAGATACCCTAAAGAAAACCATACTGCAATTGTGGAGTCAAGTTTTGTCTTTTGTGAATTTCTTCGACCAAGTCATGCTCCAAGATCATGTTTGATAGTAGCAACAATGGAAACAACTAGAGACAAAAAATAACAAAGAACCTCGTGTGTGAATCATGTGATATAGCGGCAAAGAAAAACACATCGTAACTCTAATTAAGATAGAGGTTATGGGTTCTATTCGTGGTACGTAGTTACATTATATTCCATTGGTTTCTCTCGAGTTATGCAAGTAAGATGCATGATTAACTCTCGTCGGATTAATTTAATAACAAAATATTACGTATCTATAACTCAATATACAAGGCTGTCGCGAACGAGAAAACCTAGCACCGTTTCTCTTTTCTTTCAAGGCGACACCGTTAGATCTACAATCGTCAGGCCGCAGGCGAGGCGATGCGACTTGCTCCAGCGGAAGCTGGTGCCACCGGTGGCCCTCCCCCTTCCTTGTGATGGAGGGATTGAGCGGAGGGTGTCCGAGACCGGAGTCGAGAAAGGCGGTGAAGGGAGTGGAGGCCGGAGAAGGAGGGGAGTGGTGGGATGGTAATGCAAGTGGTTTTTGGTGGATACAAGGGCTCCTGGAGTTTGTGAGTGGGGCTGTTGAGGCTGGTCATGACCGAAGAGCCCAGTGTGAGAGAGCTGGAGGGGAGTGAAGCAGACGCTAGTGTGAGCAAGGGGGTTGATTGTAGGGGCTGGCCATGATCCAAAATGTACGTGTGTGTGGGCATGAAATAGTTTGTATCTTTTTTTTTTTTTTTTGTCCTAATTGGGGTGGCTGATTATACAGCATACACTTTTGTAACTAATTTTTATATATATTCTAGGCAAAATCATTTTTTTGGTCCTGAATTTTGAAGGTTTTATACTTTTGGTCCTTCAACTTTGAAAATAACACATTTGGTCTCTCAACTTTTTATATAGTGCAAATTAAGTCCTTTTGTTAGTTCAGTCATTGTTATTGATGACGTGACGAAAGTCAATAGTTATATGGAGCCACGTGGCAATGAACCAACCAAATGAAGCAACCAACCAAATGAAGCTCGCCCTTTTGTTTTCTCTCTCTGCGTTCCTTTTTCTCTCCACGTTTTCTCATCTTTCTCTCTTTCTCTCTTGCTCTCTGCGTTCTCTCCTCCTCGTTGTGCACACCTCTCCCGCTCCCGCCCTCCCTCGCGCGCTCGCTTCACGGTTTCTTTGTTTCTTTCATTGATTGATTGATTCATATTGATTCAATTCTTTGCGCACGCCTGTTGGTTGCCCTATAGAGAGATTTTAGAGCTCTCTGCTGCTGTTGTTGTTGTGCGCCAACGGCTCATTGTTGTACAAACAGATGATGAGATGAGAAAGATGGGTTGATTTTTGTTTTTGTTTTTCAATGGAATGGAATAACAGAGAGCTTTCTTTCTTTCTTTCTTTGTTTCTTAGATTTTCATTGATTGTTTGTTTGCTTGGATCGTGACTTTTATCTATTATTTTTTGGTGTCTTTGATCGCATTTAGATTCTTGAAATCTAGAGTTTGCTAGAGCAGGCAAGCCAAATGTGATGGATTTCTGCCATGACTTCAACCATGGGTAAAGTGGTATGAATTTGATTTCGGCGGGAGCGAGGCAGAGAGCGCGAGGCAGAGGGCGGTCGCGATGCGGCGGTCGCGAGGCAGAGGGCGTGAGCGCGACCGTGAGCGAAGGCGTGAGCGAGGCGAGGGAGAGCGATAGAGGTGTGCACAACGAGGAGGAGAGAACGCAGAGAGCAAGAGAGAAAGAGAGAAAGAGGAGAGAAAACGTGGAGAGAAAGAGGAACACAAAGAGAGAAAACAAAAGGGTGGGCTTCATTTGGTTGGTTCATTGCCACGTGGCGTCATGTGGCGATTGACTTTCACCACGTCATCAATAACAATGACTGGACTAACAAAAGAACTTAATTTACACTATATAAAAAGTTGAGGGACCAAATGTGTTGTTTTTAAAGTTGACGGACCAAAAGTGTAAAACCTTCAAAGTTCATAGATCAAAAAATTAATTTTGCCTGTATTCTATAAATATATATAGGAGTATTGCCTCCATATTCATAAAAAAAAGGAAAGAAAAGAAAGAGACATGTGTGACGCTGTGTTCAGAAAAAAAAGAATAAAAAAAAAAAAAAAAAATGCTAACAACTCACACGCAAGAGCATGCTTGATGATATTGTTCTTTTTATTTATTTTTGTTGATAAGATGATATGGTTCATTGTAAGGACTGGGATATTAAAAATTCCAGTATTTGGCATAAAGTACTTTATAGTTTAAAACAAGATATTTAAATCATAAATCAACAACTGCATCGCAAAAGCAATTGACAGAAGAAGTTATGTCACCCTCGAATTTTCCGGATTAGTAACTTAATCATATGCACTTCCATAAAATTTCTAGGAAAAACATAGCAATTTACTATAATTATTATTGGCTGCAAACAAAACTTAAGTTCTGTTTTGAGTATTAAATATGAAAAAAAAAGAGTAAGGATGGAAGGTTGAAACAAATTACACAACCAAATAAGCTATGAATTAAGTATATATTGGCTCTTATTGGTTCATCTTTTGCTTTCAACTTATGTTTTGATCATATGGATAAATGTTTATAAGAAAAGCAAAAGCACGTAGAGAGTTGCTAGTTTTAACTAGCTTTAACTGTCATATTGTGCGGCATTAACCAATCACGAAAAACATAAAATAGAACCAAATAATATAAAAGTTGTTTATTGAGTACCACGGTCAGCAATAAGCAAAACCACAAGTTGAACCAAACATAGCCATTAAGTATCTATAAACATAATACAAGTTATTAATAAAGTGATTTTCTTTGTTACAATGTCTTGATCATATGATTCAATTAGACTAAATTAACTAGATTTCAAAGCAATTATTCTTGAAAAAAAAAAGATTACAAAGTGATTATCTTTGACTAACTGATAGGACTTCGCAATTGGTTTACTAATTTGACTTTTTCCTATGCTTTTCTTTGTTCACCCTAGTTTGACTTGTGATTTTGTACTCTTCTTTTCCATGCCTTTCCCTTTTTCTTCCTTCCTTTTGTACAGGCATGTAAAATATATTACTATATAAAATGATGTTTTTTAAACAATAAGTATACTTGGACTCAAGAGTCCGGACTCATATGGAGGTTGTTAAAATTTTTGTAAATATTTAAGGGGTATAATAGAAATTTTAGAAGTGATTGTGGTTGTTTCATTAATTGCTCGAGGATGTATTTGAAATTTAAAAAATTGAGTCCGGACTCATGAGTCCAAATAGCATTACCCTTTTTTAAATAAGTTCAGTTATATATGACAGTTCTGATGATTATATTCCAATCTTTAATTACTTATGCCATCAAAGTTGGCTGATTATGAAAAGCTAGAAGGCAATGATATAGCCTCAACCCCGAATTAGTTGCAATTCTATTACGCTCGATTCAATACAATTGATGATGCATTTTTCAAATCATTTAAATTCCTCATATCAATGTCTTAAATTAGTTTTGGTCTATCCTACATCGTTGAATTCCTTCAATTTTTTATTGCATCGAGTCTTATAAGGGCATTTGTAAACCGTCTTTGAAGATGTCCAAACCACCCTATCTACCTTTTCCTATTTTTTTTTATCCCCATTATATTTTTAATAAAAATAGAAGGTGCCGTCAACTTTTTTTGGTTAAGAAAAGTCGGATAACTATTGAATGATGGAATAAAAAACCAATCTTTTATTTAAATAATTGACATCCAACAATTTTATTTTATTGGTATCCAACAATTCCAATCAAACATGTACTACATTTGACAACAAACAAACAAACATACAAACAAACAAACAAAATGTGCATGTAGTACATTGTAAACATATGCATGTACAGTACAATGTGATGATATTCTATCTATAAAACAAGCTAAAAACCTTCTATAGTATATTAATCAATCAAACTATTTTTTAATTTGATCTCAAACGAGTGCACACACGGGCTTCTTTGTACACTCTCCCTGGACGGCAGAAGTAGCCCTTGTTAGGTGCACAATGTGAGTCCTGAGAGCACACACACAAGCCCTCTAGAGCACAACCATCCTTCACTATAGTCACCCCTTTTTGTAACCCTAGAATTTGATCACTCCACTCACTAGAAAATAGTCCCATTGGATCATACTTGTCTTTCACTTGTAAGAAAGCATTTGCATTCACATACTTTTTTACCACACCATCAAATGCAAGGTTCCTATTCTTAGCCCAATGTGGCAACCCTCCATACTTGAACAACCCAATTTGCTCGACCTCCTCGATTATGTCCTCGTGGAGCCTAGGCGCCGACGCATCTTTGCTTCGGTAATAAGTGATGTCGAAGTCGATCCCGTCTTCTTGTTTGCCTAAGTAAGGACTTGAGGCCTTGACATACCTCATGAGAATCCCATTGTTGAGCTCCACACCACAAAAAGCTTTAGGTTCCAAGTCCCTTAGTTTTTGCACATCTTCAATGAAACTTTTCACTTTGGATAAGCTAATGCTAAAGGTTGTTTGGTGAAAGAACTGTCCTTTAACTCTTGCATCCCATGGACATGCAGTGAGCAAGCCATCATTGGGACTACTTATGCAGCTTCCCGAAGCTTGAAGGCGGTTATGGTTTCCGACGATAGGATAGCCGGTGAACAAAATCCCGTTGTTCGAGTAGCCAAATCCAGTTGTCCTGAGTCCTGTCGTCGTTATTTTTGCGGTTATGCACTTCCCGTTGTCATCACCTATGGCTTCTTGAGTCTCCTCTATTTAGAGCAACCACCAAAGGAAATTGAAGTTTAGATGTAATTAATTGAACATGTAGTAGTGCAGTTATAAAAGCTATCAACTCAAACCATACAAACCTGTAGACCTGACTAGTGCTAGTGCCAATGTTAGCGTCGATCGAATCCAATGAAGTCATTGACGCCATTGCCGGAGACGTTTGAGGAGACCCTGTCATCTACTCTCTAGAGTGCCAATTTTTGGTTAGGGTACCAACTTATGTCTCCAAACTCATGATCATTGCCAAAGGTGGTAGCTAGGCTTCCTAAATCAGAATCATTCCTTACTAAGTATGAGAGTGACCTCTTGAACATTGGTTGAAGTCTCAAAGTGACCTGCATGCATAATTACAATGAAACTGATTTAATCCTCTCAACAATGCCCATGTCCTATTTAACTATGTTAAGTAAACTAGTAACCAAAAATGACACATATATGTACATCTAATTATTGATATCGATGTTTTCGGTATATGTGTTTTTGGTCTAAACCATCCGGTATCCGGACTATCCGACTACTCCGGGAGCTCCCAACGTCGATGTTTCCGTTCCCAAGACGCATATACTCGAGTCACTACTTATAAAGAGAAAATCACCCGCTTCCAGTTGTGTCAACCAACCACTGGTTTCGGGTTTATGTTTACATAGACATAGACAAAGACATATAGATGATGACCAACTAATGTAATCTAAACTTAGCATTATATGATGATTCATTGAGCCAAGTAAAGTAAGCTTTTCTAGGTTCTATACTCTTTAAGAAACAAACATCCAAATGTGTTGATTACCTGTGAAATCACTCCTAGAACTCCTAGAGAAACCTTGACAGCATCCATATCAGGGTCATTCCTACCAATGGTCCTGATCTTAGCAAACCCTTCACTAGCCTCTGCAGGACTTACAATCCTAAGCTCCTCAACATATTCATGGACAGAGCTCCCCTTCCCCCACAATGAGCTCCCATGAGCACCACTCCCCAACAGCCCTCCAACGGTCAGCCCCCACCAGTACGGCGCGTAAGGAAGCGCCATCCCCACCTTCGCTGCTTGCTCAATCAACTCCTTCAACGTCACGCCGGTCTCCACCGTCATTAACATCTTCGACGGATCCACCATCAATGTCTTGTTCAAATAGTTTGTGCTTATAAGCAACCCCACTTGCCCTCCGGGGCAAACAAGCTTAGGAATGCTATGAGAGTACCTAGTGGAGACCTTCATTTTTCGCCGCTTCATTGTAGCGTCCGCGACTAATGCTATTAGCTCCTTCTCCGTCGATGGGTACGCGACGTTCCCTGCTCGACAAATGGATCGGTCGGGGAACATTCCGTAGGAGTTGGTTATAGTGCAGTTGGTTGTTTGGGATGAACATTTGATTGGATCATCAGGAGGGGAAGAGTAGGTACTTGTGATCATGAATGACATAAAAATTAATAGCCATCTTGTAGTAAGGCTTAATTTGTACCTCGTCATCATTAAGGACATTATATGTTTGAGACAATATATAATGAGATGATCAAGTTATGTAAATAATGATGAAAGTAGTGAAAGCAAGGTTAGATATATATACAAGTGGAGATCAATGTGCATGAGCTAGTTAGGTAAGGTTTTTTTTTTTATTGATTTGTTCAAACAAAGCAAACTTCATTTGAAGTCTCTAACTTGCCAAAAAAAAAAAAAAAAGCTTGAAAAGTATGTAACGAATTAATCTTATCATGCGTTGCACATTTGACAAGTATAGATTGCTTCACAAAGTGTATACTCGCATCTCGATGCACTCAATCAAATGCATATATAGGTACTTTTTTTTTTTATAAAATCTAGAATACTGTGTTCTACATGTCAATAATAGCAATCTCTTCAAATGACAAAACTTTGAAGGACAATAACAATTCCTAAAATTAAAAGGTTTCTAAAATAAATAACTCTTTTGGAGTAATAAAATTCCCTTATAAGTTCTATAGTTTGAAATTCTTATACATTAAAGTGATTTTCTTTATTTTTTTTACAATTCCTAAAATTACAAAGTTTCTTTCGGAGTAATAATAAATTTTCCTTATAAGTTCAGTTTGAAATTCTTATACATTAAAGTGATCTTCTAAGAATTATGAACTTATTGAATTGTTATAATTGGTATGTATATAAGGATAATGTGCTCACCAACCCAACTAACCAAAAGAGTTCAGATGTCGACTACTATACATGTAACATCAAATTATAGAAGCCAAATGTTACATATTTTATTTTTTATTCTTTTTTTAATTAAGGGAGTCCAAACTTTTTTCATCCTCTCCTAATTACTTTGATTCGTCTAACCCCATAGAAGGTAACCAGTTGGCGCTCCAACCCCATAACTTAAGGAAACCAAAAAAAATATAATGTAGCTACCACAATATAATGTAGCTACCAAAAATCGAACTCATGATACCTACTAAAATCAGAGTATTTGTGCTATTTTTTTTGCCACTGCACTACACCAGGCACGCCAAGTGTTACGTAATTGGAGATATAAATCCCCTTTGACTATTGAAAATTTTTAAGATTATATGCTTCACGTGATTTCACTATTGGTCTATAATACGGTGGTGGGCTTGTAAGGTGTCCACGATTATTGATCTTCGTTCCCATTTCTTAATTGTCACGTTTAGTCCATTAGCAATTGAAACTCTAGAATTTCAAAGCTGACGGTATATTCGTGTTAATCTAACTAACATACGCATGGTTGATATTTTATAGTATGAAGAGTGGATGCACACGATTCTAATATTTATATTAATTGGTTGAGTATCCTATACGTACCAGTATAAAAATGAACAAGTATTAGGGGTCAGTTTTGTACACTTAATTATTAACTGATTGTTCCTAATTCGATCTCACACGTAACAGTTCAAGCCAAAGCACCTTTGGTCTCAATTAAAAGCTGGTCTACAAATAACTTCATTTATTATAGATATATATATATAAAAAAAAGAAGTCGTGCCATTAGATAGATGCTCTTAAATTTGGGTGACACCACATCATCGAGATTACTTCGAATGAGAACGAGAGAGTTACTTCCACGCTCGATGAAGGTATGCTAACAATGGCGGATTTGACTTGACTTTGCTGATAAATCATCATGCATGCTCTTCTTGAATTAAAAAGGAGATTACAATTAGTTGACTTAAATGCGCACATGAGCGCGTAAGTTGATCAATCTTTATTTTTGTCCCTTTTTTTTATGAATAATCTAGTTTTGTTTGAATAGAAATGTTGAAATTAAAAAAAAAAAAACTCATCGAAATTAATTAAGCATAAGCATAATTAGAAAAAGCGCAATTGTTTGGACACCTTTAAAAGATCTCCTCTTAACAAGTACCGAGGCCTTTTGAGATAAAACCCCACACCTATAAAAATTGAAAAGTGGTCAAGTTGGGGACAAGATTTCGATCAAGCGGAGATCATAGACTCATGGAGAAGTGCAGCGAGCGGACGCTATGATAATGTGCCTCGGCATGAAAAATCAACATGGTATCGAGAGCCGACGGTTCGATCGGGACTGTCAAAAAAAAAAAAAAAAAAAAAAAAAAAAAAAAAAAAAAAAAAAAAAAAAAAAAAAAAAAAAGACCCCTTGGATAGATTTCGATCCAAGGTGGAGTGTTGAGATGTGTGGACCGAAATAATTGTCCCACATCGGATAGTGGAAACTTCAAAATGAAGTATATAAGTGGTGATCTCCTCTTAACAAGTACCGAGGCCTTTTGAGATAAAACCCCACACCTATAAAAATTGAAAGGTGGTCAAGTTGGGGACAAGATATCGGTGCATCGGCGGAGATCATAGACTCATGAGAAGTGCCGCGAGCGGACGCTTATGGATAATGTGCCGCAACAAATGTCTCACTTTTTTAATTGAAGCTCGCGAGGAGCAATGCCCCTTAATTAAGAGGCATCTTTTATCTTAATTAATCTTTGAGTAATTTCAAATTTAGTCACATTTAGTGAACAAATTTAATCGTTTATTTTTTATTTTTTTTGACCGCATACAATATATATAGGTGGACCACTACAAAGTACAAACCTATATATAGAGAGACTAGGTGGCATGGGTTTCGTTTTTAATTTTATTTTATTTTTACTGCAGCAGCAGACGAACTCCTCAAACATTACCTAATTAGAAGTGATGTCTCATCTGCAACGATACTAAAAAATTTAACTCGTGCCACATGTTATTTCAGGGTCGTACGTATGATTCACTTATCGTAATACACATATTCAAATCTCGGGAGTCGATACCGAGATATGCTATTTTTGTTTAACGCTTGTATTATTTATTAGACCAAAGATTGAACAAGTTAAATTAATTAAATTTGGTAATATGCGGATAAGGTACACGTGGGGCATATCGATGTTGAGACGAGTAGAGGCGTACCTCAAATCGTGTGTCAAATCGGATAGTAGCATATATAAGGTAAGATGAATTATTTTTGTATTAATGTTGAACTTATAAGTGGCTTAGTGGCTTAAAGTGGTCGCATTTAATATAAATATTAATGTACCTATAGTTAGAGAAATAAAACAATTATTTGATATTTTATTGGTCGCGTTGTGTGCGTGTAGTGACGAGAGTGTACGACATCGCAGTGAGCGCGTAACGCCGGTGTATGGGATAGCATGTGATTTAGTTGTCACATCACACATCCCATCATATCACCATATCAAAACCTATCCCTCATCATTCATTTCGTCTCTTTCTCCAAAATAAAAAAAAAAATTCTTTTTTTTTCTCTTATTTAAACGGACAGTGAGAGAGGAAGAAAGGGGGAGAGAGAGAAGAAAGAGAAAGAGAGAGTGAGAGAAAGACAACCAAAAGAGGGAGTGAGAGATGGAGAGAGGTGGAGGGAGCTCCGGCGAGGAGCACCAGTGGCGCCGGCGGACTCCAGCAGTGAATCTAGTAGTGGCGCGGATGACGGAGCTCACCACCGTGCTTGCCACAGACTCCAAAGCCGAGGACTCCAAAGAATGGCGCGACGGCAAAAAGCTCACCAATGGCGGCGATCGCGGCTCCGGCGGCTCCAAAGAATGGGTCGGCATGGTGATGCATTCCAAGAATGCGACGCGCGGGCAAATGCGTGGCAGCAAGGCAAGGCGACAATGATGGCGAGGTGACAGCGGCACTGGCGCGGTGAACAAAGTGGAGTAGCGGCGCAGTGGCGCGTTGCCGGAACAATCTATCCCCGAAATGATTCAAAAGTGTGCCAAGAATCGAACTTTTTGGAATAAAAAGAAATTTATTACAATTTTGGTCTCGCATTATAAATTCATTTAATGTGGCTCTAAAATAATAAAATTATATAATTGGACACCAGGGACTTATGCTACCATAGTCGGGTGTCGGGTACGCATCTCGAGGCGTGTGCGGGACGTTTTGAAGGCGTTTTGCGATTTGTTTGAAGTAAGTAAACCCACGAGAAAATTAGTTAAAATTCATTTATGACACTTACTTTATTTCACATTTCAATTATTCCATTGTGTTATTTATTGTTGTTCATCCACTGTTCATCCACTCCCACATGTGTATGTGTGTTTGTCGACGTGGTTAGGCATGGCACGGACTCACACCCCGGGGCTAGCTACCCCGCACTGTTCGAGTAATTGGCCATGTTAGGGCTATGCGGTGGTTATTCTCCGCGAGACCCGTAGGTTGAGAGATGTTTGACGAAGACATAAGTCTACGTCATGGGTTCCTCTCGAGAGATGTTTGGATGGGGTTCTACCGTCATGGGTTCCTTTCGAGAGATGTTTGGATAGGGTTCTACCGTTCATGGGTTCCTTTCATTCAACCGTGAGATGTTTGGCGATATGGTCGTCATGGGTTCCTCTCGGTTTAACTAAGACAATTCTCGGATGTCGACCAGGGTTCTCTGTCACGCTGCATTCACTAGAACAAATTCTACCAAAAACCTCTATGAAAAGTGTTATCTTTTAAGGCGTTATCGTATCTTCAAAGCTTACATAGGGGTTTCAAACCTCTATCAAATCTTAGCTATTTCATAGGGGTTTGAAACCTCTATAATATCTTCAAAGACTTACATAGGGGTTTCAAAACCCTATCAATTGTAGTGATTTCATAGGGGTTAGAAACCTTTATATTATCATCAAAGGCTTACATAGGGGTTTCAAACCCATATCAAATGTCTAAAAAAATAATAGCTGAAAATGCCCAGAATTAATTTCCATTTTCATTTTCAATTGAAAATATACAAATCTATATTCCACTCCCAATATTATTATTCCATCAAGAAATTCGCAGTGTTCTACAACCAATCAACAAAACAACAAATCGATAGCCACACATTTCACGAAACCAATCAACAAAACTCAGTTTTTCATTGTGAGACAGTGTGTTAGCAAAGAGAAGTATCTGTAGAAAGTCACCCTGCTTGTTTGAAACTTCACCATTGCCAATTCTCTCATCGACAATTGCTTTGACAGTGGAAGCAATTCTTGTTCTAGCTTGTAAAACAAAATCAATAAAAAATGTCGGCCCATAATTTTTGGTTCCTAATCTTTTTCTCCTTTTGAAAAAAAAGAAGATAAACATGATGCAACACTTTGAGGGGTAATTAAGTTATTCACAATTCACAATGAAGTCGTCCGCAAAAAACTCACTGTTCGAGCTAAATAGAAATTCAATTAATCATGTTTCAATACATTCAATATCAATAGAACAAGACCAAACAAGACTAAACATAGAATCAATTAATCCTAATTTCTCAAATTCAATAGAATAAGCTTGCATTTATGTTTTTTTTTTGGGTTATAAATTTGTATATATGGTTAAAATGTATGTGTATGCATGTGCAGGTTGGCATGCAAGGAAATCAATGTGGAAGGGTACAGGAGGTGGAGGCTGAGAATGCTTGAAGCACTCATCATAATATTGGCCTTCACACAGACACTCTATATGTTGTTGATACATGCATTTGTGTTCGCAGCAAGTATGGCCCCGGTTACGGGGACTCGACTATGGTGTTGGTGCTTTGGTGTGGAGCTGGAGTCCGGTGACCCCGCTATCAAGGTGGTGGTATTGGTGCAGGAGCTAGAATGTAAAACTCACTACTACCTACTACACATGCACTAATCCATCTGTGTGTTATAAGATATGTATGTTAAACCGTCCCTAGCTAAACTAACTTTGAAGTATTGGGCTTTTGTTTGGTTTTATGTGATGACCTCATCTGCATCTCACGAAAAACACTTGTCAAGTGTGATTCAAAGAACAAACAAAGTGAATGGTTTTTTACTTGGAAATTTATAATGCATGGTCATACATAAGATAAGAGAAACACTTCAATTTGGCCAAGTATGAGATACTTGCCACTAATAATATTGATGTCAAAAACAACAAATAGAGATGCTATAAGTATAAGAAAAAACCAAAAGAGCTGCAAGCATAGGTAGCCAAACAGGTACATAATGAAGGCATTTGTCCAGAGGCATACGACAATTCCTGAAGAAATTACAATTCCCGAAGATTGTGGTCCTCGAGATTCAAAAAGCTGCTTTAATGTGGACGACATCACTAAATGTGGATCAATCAAATAATCCAGGAACAACACTCTAATTCTAATCACCAAAAGTTCAAATTAAGCATTCCATAGAACTAAATGTGGATGACATCACTAGGAGCGATACTTGGAATTATGCTACTAATGCCTGTGGTCAGTGCAATTCGACGGATATTGCTATTGAGGAGGGAGTATTAAAGGGAAGGAAATGCGCAAATACTGAGAAATTAGCACCCGGAGAGATGTCTCTAGCAAAGCAAATTTCAGATGGAATAGAATGGGATTTTAGCATTGGAAATGTCCCCGCACAAAGCATGGGATATGATCATCGAGAGAAACAACTTCTAATAAGGATTCTAAGATTAGAGTTGAGAGCTCGACTTGATTAAAGCTCTTGGAGATTACATATCGTCCAATTCGAAGGAGACATCAATCAAGGTCTCCCCGCTCAACACAAAATATATAGTCATCGAGAATCGTTTCAATAAAGACACACCAAGAATGCAAACTTATGAAAAACCGAGTTTGTGTGGGAGCAGAATGCGAGTAACAAGGGTGGTGACTTGCCACACTAGATCATTTTCAGCTTAGTTTGTTTGGGGTACATACTACTGATATAATTTCCCATTGATATCTATTTACACATTAGTCACTTGTAATCTCATCAGTATACGTGACTGATGTTGTAGAGTATTATTTAAGATAGAAAACTGCATTTGTTTTGGCAAGAATTCATCCATCAATGAATGTTATCCTTTCCATTTCAAATAAAGGATTCAATAGAAAGGGTATGCAATTTGATGCTTCTTTCTTCTTTGCATGTGATGATTGAGTGCCATATATAATGCAGATGATCAGTCATCCAAATCAAATGCATGACCAAACTCACCATGTATATGTATATTTCACAATGAAAAAATAGGCCATGTTGCTCCATTGTATGCAAGTTAAACTACGTTCAATGTCTGTCCAGAATACCAATCACCAATAATAAAACTTCACAAAACTGAAAGCCGATAAGTTGCACTAGCAAAGGCAATATATAATAAGAAAAAGTGATAGTGCGAAAACTTTAACATAGCAAGGAAGTCAACAGGCAGAATTACCTTAATCACGCCTCGGCAAAAAAACATCTCAACGACTTCTTTGACAATAGGAAGCAAATACCGCATGGTGCACTCTAATTCCCCTACGCGAAGATTATGGACCCTAACAACCTACCAAAAAATTTATGCAGCATAAGTCTAAAATTCTACCCAATTTGAAGTTAACACACACAAACAAGAGGTAATGCACACAGACAGGTTAATTTAAGAATCGAAAAACCTGTGGAAGATTCCTATCAGATTCCTTTAGGCGAGAAAAGGCCTTATTACAAAAGATACGAATTGTACTTTTTTTAAAACTACTTGTAAGGTCAGTACCAAGCAAGTTGTCAGCTGATTTATCACACTGATTCTTTGAAAAGCAAAAAATGACCACCTAGATTCGCACATGATAGGATAAGAAAAAAAAACATTAATTTCCAAGGAAACGAAAATCGGAGTAACAACCAATACTCCAAGATCTACGGATTACCTGCAAGCTTATTGCAAAGTAAACCATTGGTACTGAGACGAACAATACTCCAAGATTGGCATGTGTTCATCGTCGCTGCAACTGAAAAGGCTAGGTTGAATGGGACATCAAGATCAACAATACTCAAATCAGCAGAGACCTGCAAAAGAGGAAATGATATAATTGCCACAAATTTGATAAACATAATTTGAAATAAATCTCAGTTTGGAATTTGGAGGCACTTACTCGACTCAATTGCATATAAAAATCAAACACCAAATCTAGTTACCTTGAGAAATTAATTCGACAAGTGAGTAGCAATTGGATACATGATAAGGAGTAGAGTCAAATATCTAAACAAGTAATGATGTTTGAACAAAACTACCAATTCCATCAGCAAGGCTGCAAAAGTACCTTCTTTTGAGCACTTAAAAAAACATCATGTTTTGTAAAGATGAAGGAATTAGAATGGAAAGAAAGCAAAAGTAAGGGATGACAGTCATAATAATGAGGACATATGGAGAGATGTTATGTCCATGTTACAAGCATCAACCATATGTTAGAGACACACACATGTATGTATAGAGAAGTGAAAGCAAAGCAGAATGTATTTAAAGAAACACAAAAGTAACAAAGCTTAGTCTCATACAAAACTTTAAGGTGATATGTTCATATAGGTGATCTGTTCACAAGATCACAAAGCTTGGAAGCTATCTACATATAAGGATCGATCCCTACATATAGGAAATGCATCATTATGAACCGTACTAGTTCATTAAGGTCACAAAACTTTAAGGTGATCTATTGGCACCAAATCCTCATAAGGACCTTCTACATTCAAACACACACGGCCCCAACTAATTAAGGAGTATGAGAGAGGTGATGAGAAATCATACTTGGAGTCCCTAAGCGGTCAGGGCTTCCATAATGTGTTGCTCTTGAGCAAGTGTAAGTATCCTAGGACACACACAATACAGGCAATAGCAACAACAAGAACAGAACACCATAAAAAGAGATAATTGCAATACTCATTTTTATCTGAACACCTTAAAGAGGTTATAAAGCTCAAGCTGTGGGATGAGGCAATTATAAAGCACTATGAAACCAGAAATGAAGAAGTATGAGGAACAAAAGATGAATATTTGTGTTCAGGAGGGATATATTCAATTATTTACAATATTAGCTCATAAAAGACCATTATCAATCATTGATAATGACGATGTTCAACAGGGACGAGTTTAACTAACTTCTACAATATAGTGTATCATTTGATTGTTTTAGTTGGGCTTCTTTTTTATTACCTTCTTGGCAAATCTCTTTGCATAAATATCTACTGCGGACTGCAGAGGGGCATGTCCACCAGACTTCTAAATACCATTAACCTTTCTCTAATGAATAAAAAAGTAAGATAAGATAAGAGTTCATATTCAATTATTTACACATCCATTTTCTTTAGCTTCTAACATTAAAGAGGTGTGGCCACAAATTTAAATGACATTTCAAAAGAAAAAAGAACTCCAAAAAAAAACATCCAAATTCATGTATTTAGATTAAGCCTGATTTTGGAAAAGAAAGACGACGTTCATATATTTATACTTGCCCTTTAAAATTGCCATTTTTACTAGTAGCCTAATTACTTGCCTTACGTATTGCCTTGGCTGTTTATTTTAAATCACCCAGATGATAGAGTAGTTATACCTTGGGCAATGCCTTGATAACACGTACATCATTTTGTTCATATCAAATGGACTATGGATGATTGGTCCTCATATTAAACTTGCTTATCTTTGACCTCTTTTTTGTGTAATCTTTTAATCCACTAAATCAGTAAATCTCGTGTTCTTACATACCAGTTCTTTGCTTTCACAGTTTTTTAAGTTTAACATTGCTTCAATGATGATATCCTTATAAAATTTGAATAAAATTGATACCTTTTATCGTTGAGTAAAGGTTGTTTCTCAGAAAAGCGTCAGAGATATTTCAGATGCATATACAACCCACATGGAAGAATACTCTCTCGCGGCTTCAACATGGGATTGGTATAAAGAACAATCTGGAATTTGGAGTAAGAACAATTTTACATCAAAAAGCTTGTTAGAGCAGATAAACACTACAAAGGATACTAGTGACGTTTTGTGGTACACGACAAGGTGACTCATGATGGGCTCAGAATTATTCTTTCCACTCTCTAAATTCTTAAGAGGAATTAAATAAGCTAGAGTGAGTCCAATCTATAGATTTATCGAAATGCATCTCATCCATTTTCAAATATAAGATTGTGAAGTAGTTGCTTCTAAAATTTCTTGTATTCAATTTAACTTAGATGAAAGATACTTCATCTGGTGAATGCTTTATTTCAAATAAACTCTCATTCCTACTTTTAGGAGAGAAAAACTAAAGTTTTGGATTGGTGTTTTTCCTAAAAAAAGAAGGGTTTTGGATCGGTGTTAGACACTTAATATGATTGACTAATGGTGAAAGATAATAATTATAGCAAGGGAGATTATGCTACGAGTGCAAGCACGGAATTATATGGATTAGATCATCATTAGATAAATCCTCGAGAGATATGACAACAACAAATGGAAATTAAAGATTGAATAAGCAAAAGGTTCCTTGATTTATGTTTAGATTGCCATTTATAAACTTGAAAGTTGGATTGAAACAATTGCATTTAGTCGATCATGTCATTTTTTGGGTCCAATGAATCTTATTTAGTATGTCAGTCATAATGAGCGGATAAGAATAATCAAATGGATCACATATTGGAGTTTTTTTTATAAAAAACCTTTTAATGACAGAAATGACATAACTTTACCAGTAAAATCTATAAATAAATCTTGTCATGGCTATTGGGCTGCAACTTATGGTTTATAATTAAGAACCATACCCTCTATGTGACTATTAGCACGTTTATGGTTGTTTGATATCTACTTTCTTTTCAGTGTTTTATTGTTTTCAATGTGACTACTACTGAACTATTCAGATATAAGGACAAGCATTTGTTGTATATGCAATTTCCACTTATGTTCTACCTATTGCTTTGGACCTTTGGTTCTCGTTTTTTGGTCTAATTTCTTCTATATTAAAATATGGTTATTCGCTTATGGTATTTGCATTTGTTTTAATAATCAACTTCTCTTTATTTTAGAGACTTCATCATTTTTGCCCCATTCCTGAACACAAATATTCAAGTATATAGACTTTTTAGAAATCAATTAGGATCATCAGTAAGCACTAGCTAGGTAGGAATATATATAAACCTAATATATAACATAATTAACTCATCGACTTCTTCAACAAATGCCAGACCACCAACACCACAAAATTAAACATTTTGAAATCAGAAACCACAAGAATTGAAAAGCAATCAAGCAATAATGCAAAGAGCGGAAGAAATTGAATCGCGAAATTGATCACCAACACCATATCTGAAACCAACACACCTTAAAGTGAAGACTGAGATCTGAACTTCTTGCCTTACAAGCTGAAACCATAAACGCAACAAATCAACAGATCTGAACTAAACAACAAATTCGACAGCCAAAATCATCAAAAAACAAATATTGAATCAAACATGAGACAAAGAGAGAGCTCACATTGAGATGTTAGGGTTCTGTAAAGACGACTCCATGTGGAGATCGGTTCTGTGATTGATCGAGCGAGTGCGAGTGAGTGCGATGAGATAGTCGATGAGGCGATGAAGGTGAGGACGACAGAGTTGGGGGAGGATGACAAATCGATCGATTCTGCGATTGATAGAGCGAGTGCGACAGAGTGCGATGAAACAGTCGATGAGGCGATGAAGGTGAGGACGACAAAGTTGGGGGAGGATGACGAACCAATCGATTATGCGATTGATCGAGCGAGTGCGATGAGAAAGTCGATGAGGCAATGAAGGTGAGGACGACATAGTTGGGGGAGGATGACGAACCGATCGATTTGGCGATTGATCAAGCGAATGCGAGTGAGTGTTGATGATGACGATGACGGATGAGTTCAAGCAAGTGCGAGCGCGAGTGTGAGTGGAATGCGATGACGGACGAGTTAGGGCATTCGATGGTCTTGTTGGGGCCAGAGTTTCCATTGAGTTTTTTTAACCTCTATGAATTAGTGCTATTAAAAACCTAATTGTCTAATTCATGGGGGTTAATTAAAACCTCTATCTATTAAGTGCTATTAAAAGCTCAAATTGTCTAATTCATAGGGGTTAGTTAAAACCTTTATCTATTAAATGCTATTAAAAGCTCAAATTGTCTAATTCATGGGGGTTAATTAAAACCTCTATCTATTAAGTGCTATTAAAAGCTCAAATTGTTCTAGTGATTCGTGTCCAAATTCGACTTCTCTACGACTTATTTTCAGGCGATTACTTTATTCTCGTTCCTTATTTAAATTGCATGAATTGTAGCCGTATTATTGGATTTCGTGAATATTAACTAACGTTCTTTGGGATTTACTCACTTGTGATTTGTCATTGTTTTTGTGACAAATCGCAGATCCTACGACGAGCCGGGGCAAAGGGGTCTTAGGTGACTACCTCTGAGTTAGGAGAGCCCCATCAGCTATTTGCGTAGGTGTTTGTATGCATAATTTACTGTTTTTATGAAATTTTTGGGAGGACTTGTATACCTGATCCATATATATATGCTCACTTTTACACTTTTGTCGCTCTTGATATACATGGTATCTAATGCTGGGTTTCCACACTATAGGGTTATTTATACAATGCAAACCTTTCATATCTCCGGTATTTGCATGCTTCAAAGACTTCCGCTTTGAGCATTAATTTATATTAATTTAATAAATCGTGAACAACTTAACTTAGTCAATTTAGTGTAAATATTCATAAAAATATTCATAAATACTAAGTTAAGGCGAATAAGATACGTATAAATATTTAGGTCGTAAGTAGTTAAAAATAAGTGTGCGGTGACGTGGCATGCTTGGTGACGTGTCTGGCGACGTGGCGGTACCCAATTTTGCCTTGGAGTTTGGGGCCATCACTTGTACGCACACAAGATCAGTGGTGGTGGTTTCAATTATTCAATACATATAAGTCAATATTTTTTATCCTCATTTCCTATCTCATTGTTAGCAAGGAAGGAGGGAAGAGAGAGTGCACTGCTAGGGTGTTGGAGTAAGGAGAAGAGCAACCAGTGAGGTTGGAGAAGTGGTGGTGATCACACTGCAAGAACATCAAACTAGGTACCTCTCCATCTCCGTTAACATCATTTGAACAATTTGGTCATTTCAAGAATTCTTGAATTTGATGTTGTTGTTGTTGACTTTGGGTGATTAAATGTTAGGTTTATGGTTTGATTGTAAATCTCATTTGTGCATTGAAGTTGAAGAAGAAGAAAAAAGAAGAAAAAAAAAAAAAAAGGCGTTTAACGCCTCTATGAAACCCATCTCTTTCGGGATCGATAGATAGGGAGATAGGGGGCGGGGGGCGGCGGACCATGGGTCGGGCCAGCTCGGCCTAGCTCCCAATAGAATCGAACCGACCGATTCAAAGCTCGATTCAAGGAAAAGGAAGGGCCTAAATGGCCCCAAACTTTAAAAGAAAAAACAGAAAAATTAAATAAAAATACGGGAAAATTCAAAGGATTGAGGAAATTATATAAAAGTTTGTTTTGACATTGTCAGAAGTTTTTGCACCAAAAATTTTTCTCGAAAAGTGTGCCACCACTATGTTTTCTTAATTTGAACACTTTTGGGATTTAAAAATCTAACAATTTCTTAAGTGGGCTCTAACACAGTGTAAATTGCCCATATAATTATCGGGGGCATAATTTATTAGTGTAGGGTATTGGGTACAGATTTGGAGGTGTGTCAGAGCCGATTTGAGTGCATATTAGCTTGGATACAGGTAAGTAAACCAGTTAGGGAATTTTACGGTTATTTCTTTAGCTTTAAATTTGTTGTTATTGTTTTGTTCATCATTTCTTTTGAAATTTATATTGGTTGAATGGTCCATTGGCAAGTGAGTCGTGGTTATTATTTATCTGTGATATGAGCTCTTATACGGAAGCTGTTGATGTCTCCCAATTGAGTGTACGTTGGGGGCACTTCTCCGGGTTTGTGAATATCTCGTAGTCGCAAGGGTTAGGGCTGGTAGGCCGTGTCTCGTCCTGAACCCGAGTCAGCTGGGCTTTTGCCGCGACTCAACGACTTTTTGATCGGGACTCCTTGATATTTGATTTTCGTGTTCCGGACCTTCACTTATCGATTGGTTTATTTACAGTCTTTTATATTCATGCATTTCTTGTTCCTTTCTTTCTATCTGCACGAATTAGACTGATTTATTTATTTTGAAATGTTGTACATATGTCCCGCTTGACATTACTTACCTGGGCTCGTCATTCTTGTATTTGACAAAGTGCGGATCCATAGTTCAGCAAGGGGAAGGCTCCACAGCTAGGAAATATCATTTGAGGATACTGGAGCAGTTCTTACCACTCGTCTGACATAGGTGATTGTTTTGTATTATAAGATATACTTATTGTGAAATATTGAGAGTTGAGTTTTTGAGAGATTTTAGGCATGTATATCTTGTGTTTACTCTTATCTGAATGTTCATTAACACTACAAAAAAACAGCAAATCAGAAACGGAATTAGAAACGGAAATAAGTTCCGTTTCTAAATCAGAAACGGAATTAGAAACGGAATAAGTTCCGTCTCTAAATTAAGAAGTTAGCGACGGAATTGAGACGGAAATATTCAGAGACGGATTTGAGACGGATCGTAGACGGAATTAGAGACGGAATTAGAGACGGAATTAAATTCCGTCTCTAAAAATGGCGCCAACATTCCCACCAAAACTTTCTTTTTTTCAACCGTTCATTATGTCTCGAGATTCGTGCATGCTTGATCTACATACCCACAACAAATCCGTCTCTCTCTGTCTCTCAAAACCTCTCTCTCGTCTCTCTGTCTCTCAAAACCTCTCTCGTCTCGACAAACCTCTCCCTCACCGCTCTCTCTCTCAACAAACCTCTCTCCTCACCGCTCTCACCGCTCTCTCTCACCGTCACCGCTCTCTCTCTCTCTCTCTCTCACCGTCGCCGCTCTCTCTCGCTTTCTTTCTCACCGTCACCGCACTCTCTCTCTCTCGCGCTCTCTCTCTCTCTCTCTCTCGCACCTCTCTACTCTCACTCTCACCAATAGCCATGTTGTTCGTCTGAATCGATTTCGCGTACCAAACCCTAGATTTAGTCCCCTCCGATTCCGTCTTGGTTTCTAGGGTTCGTTCTAGGGTTTCTTTGATGAGGCGTGGAGTCTAAAATCGAGTTCGTGATCGATAGGGTTTTGAAGGGTCTCATGAGATTCGGAGAATGACGGACCAGGAACTGGAGCTCGAGCTCAACGAAGCCGGACGCGCCTCGGCGACCCCCCAGCTCGGTCGACGACTTGCTGGGGATTCTCGATGTGAGTTCTGTTTTTGGTTTCTAGGGTTTCGATTTTAGATTTTTTTTTATTGTTTGGTTTCTCGAAGATTGCATGTGAGTTTTTGGGGTTTTGTGGTGTCTAGGGTTTGTTTTTGTGTTTTCGGTAATGGGGTTTTTGGTAGAGTTTTGTTTGGTCTTGAAAGCTTCGATCTTTCGTGTTTGGTTTTGTGTTTTTCGCTTTTTGTTTCAATTTGTTCAATTTTCTTCCCTCCCATTTTTGTCTTTGTTAAACAATTTTCTTGTAGGTACTTACCGAATGTTTGTAGAAGACATTGCATTTAGGTATGTTTTGAGAATTTGTATACAATGGAACACTTCTATGCAGCATACAATGGAATTTTGGTGTTTTCTTTATTGTTGTTATATATTCGGATAAGTTTTTATCAAGCATTTGCGCTTTTTCCCAAATAAATCGAGTTGGGATTGTTTTCTTCAATAGGCATACTATGGTGGTGGTGGTGGCGGCGGCGTGCTACTCTCAACCATTTTTTCCCTCGCCGATTGCTTCTTCAACAAATCCCCATCCCTATCTTTGGGGGAATCATGTGATCGCCACTTTTTGGGGTCCTTGTTAATTAGTTTCAAAAGACTCAAGTTATTTTTTATTTTTTATAATTTCTTCTCGAAAGAAATAGTTATTGTTCTATTTTTGTCTAACTGGATCTTTGTTTTGCTTTTTTCAAAGATTTCATTCCCGCATATGGTGCCCCGCCGACATACCATCCTATATATCCTCATGGAGGACTATACTCCCATCCTAACATCGCGGTAGTAATCTTCATTGTTCCTGGTTTTTGCTCCTTTTCCACTTGCTGTTGCTTAGTACAAAGTATTCTCTTAAGTTGATTTTTTTTTTTTTTTGGGGGCGGGGATCTTTCAATTTGACTTGCCCAATGGGCCTTGAAATTCCCCTTTTAGTACATTCTCTTATGATTTTAAGTTTTTGTTTTAGAACAAGATTACATGTACATGTCAAGTTAGAAATTCCTTGAAAATGTTTGTATACGTTAGTCTAAATTATTAACCTTTAATCCTATGTAATCGTGGTCCAAATTCCGAACTACAGAGACAGATGGAAAAGGTCCCGAGAAAGAGGAACGTGTCATAATGAAGAAATCAAAAGGAGACTTAGGAGATACTTTGCTAGGTGGAAAATCTAGAGAAAATGTTTCGGGTTTCGGAAATGATGCAAATTTCACGAGGGTGGCTTAATGTGAATTTTTACGCTTTTGACGCCGCAATTCTTTAAAATTTTAATTGTTCAAATTTTTGCATATTTTATTGACTTTGGTTAGTTGGTTGCACCGCATCACAAATTCCAAAGTGGAAGTGAAGATGCATCAAATTCAAGTGAGAAAAACATGAATCAACAAGTAAGTGTTTTGATTTTATTTCTTATTTTTGTGTTAAACAACTCATTAAACGAATTTGGCCTAAATGTTGGTTTTAGCAATGCCGCTGAAACTTAGGCATAATCTTCTTATTTTAATGATACAAAGAGCAACCATACCATCTTAACGATTAATATTGATAACCCGAAAAACTTGCGTACTGTGCTTGCTTTGTTAGAAGGTTATTCCTTCCTTTTTGGATGACTTGGCAATTATGGTCCTACTAGTCTCTATCTCAACCCGTCAAGACGGTTCCTCCACTATTTACCGCAAATATACAATCAACTTTTCGTCATTTACATAGTTTTCAAAGACAATTTTTTTTTTCGGGAAGAAGCTAAAGAAAGGCGCTTCGATCGATGATCGGGCATGGTATTCTTCGATAATCGTATAAATTCAACTTTACATTGTTTCTTACTTGATGGTTTTGGCTCAAGAGCAAATGGACGAACGGGATTTTAGCCATTGAATCATCTCCAAATGCCATGAGACAGTGCCTCTACAAACCTCAATCATGCTTCCCTCGCCAGAAAGCCCGCATCAAATTCAAACATTAGAACGAACCTCTGGAATGGGTCATCTGCTGGAGCAAAGGGCTTTGAAAAGCAAACCCAGTGAATCTGATGCATCACCTCAAGTTGCTCCATCTAGAATTGTTGGACATGAAGTAGGTGTTCCTTAATGCCTTTGAATTCAATTATGAACCATGCAAATATTTGTGCAAGAACTAAGCATTTTGTGCTCTTAATTTCCTATTTTTTATTACTTCTATCACTTTTTTACTTGTGAAACAATACCGCATGTCAAGGAATTTTTTTGGATATATTGCTATGCCGCATGATTTTCCATGTGGACAAGCGGAATAAAAATCATGAAATGATGCAAGTGTATGACTTAATCTTCAAACATACCAGGTTTTGGAACTTTTTCTCGTTGTAACCAACCGTATGCTCCACCCATGTAATGGTAAAAATTGTTGAAAAGTTTTCATCTATTATGACCTCATAATCGCTGGACGTGTTGTGTTTCATTACAAGATATTTAAGGCAAATAAGTAAAATGTAAGGATTCGTATATAAGTGCGGGTTTGATTTAAATTTTTTTTTATCATTTCTCAACCTTATTTCTATTTTGAGAATTTGTGCAAAACGCTTATTATTTTTTTTAATTCCTTTTTATAATTATCATCCACGTGCTATAAAACTTCATCTCTCCTTTCCTTTTGATCGAAATGACGAAGTCTCTGTCGCCGCGCGATCTCAAACAATAAATAATTATTCTCAGATATTGTTCTCTCTTTTATGGTTTGGAGGCTCTTGAATAGCTATCTATGTCCCGTATGATATATGTTAAACTTCAATTTTAAAGTTGACATGATATTCAAACAAGTGTTATCTCTTTCTACAGATGAACGGAGCTAAAAAACTCAAGAGGAAGCAATCAAATAGGGAATCACTAGAGATCAAGATTACGCAAGCAAAGTTATAGAAAACACCTTCTTTATCTAAAAAAAAATGACTCGTATGCATTTGGAGTTCCATGAAATTGCAAAATTTCACATTCATCACTTAAATTTGACTTAAAACATAAGCCATAAACCAAAGATAGAGATGGGCAAAACATTGGTTAAATATTTAAGAGAAAGAAGTAGTTAAGCAATTCTACCCATTAACCAAAGATTACTTTTAGTCTCTTAAAAAATTCATAAGATACTACTTTGAGAATCAATGAAAAATATTTAAAATTGGTCTTTGGTTTGTTCATCTACCCCCTTAACCAAAGATCAAATTTTAATATTTTTTAAATAAATTCAAGAAATACTACTTTAAGAATCCATGAAAAACATATTTAAAATTGGTTTTGGTTCATTCATTTTTTGATTGAAATATTCGATTAAGTGGTTTAATGCATAAATTTTACTTGAATATGATCTATAATTTGCATTGTTGTTTGAATAAGGATATGTCTTCTTTAAATTTAGGCAATAACAAGTCCATATCATTTTTTTTGGTGTGATCAATAGTTTGATACTCATTAAGTTCATACTTCACAACTTAAAAGGTATCCTAGTTCCTCATCAAGTTGATATTGTCAAACTCAACCTATGTAGAATATTGTGTGCTCTAGATAAAGGTAAAGGAGTCACCGTCACGCTTGGAAAATAAGGGGTGGGTTGCAATTGGGTCAAAAGCCAATGTAAATCGATCTTTATGAAATGGATTAAATAGGTTTATTGTTTGGTTCTTGAAAGTTAAAAAAGCTCAGTTTGAAATGAGATGAGTGAGCTTATGATAAATTTTGTAGCTTGTGAAAGTGGATTGATTGAAAATAGTCTTATGAGTTTTTTGGTCTATCTATGAGGTAGCATATTTTTGTTTTCTTATATGTTTTTAGAAAATGAAGATAAAAGTGAAAATGACAAACATTGCTATCTTCCTCCTATCGGATTGGTAAGAATTTAATTTACTTAAATCAAGATATGCAAAGTGTTTATCATCGTTTGTGGATTCTTAAATCTCAAATGAATTAATGTTAATCTTTTTGCTTGTTTGTAGACTTTGATGGTCGAGTGCGGGGATCGTCACTATAAGTTCGATGTGAGTCATTGCTCTTCTACCTTAGCTCTATCTCCTATGATGCTTATGTCCCTAAAAATTTAAGTTCAACTATTCAATTATTAAGTTGTTTCAAATGTCCCTCGTCAGTGCGGGTGGTGTTGAAGAACATCTCAAGACTTTTCGATTGATAATTCTTTTTGTGCATATTTATAGGATTGTAAGTTTTTTTTTTTTTTTTTTTTTTTGTGGTTGTTGAACAATAGAATTGGTGGTTTTGTGAATACTTAGAAATTTGGAGCATTTGTAATACTATACAAATTTTTTTGGATATATATCTTTTTCAATTTTTGATTTTTACATTTTTGTTCTCTCAATTGAATATTTGTTGAAAACTAAACAAAAATGAAAATTAGAGACGGAAATAGCAACTGAATCTTTGGATTCCGTTGCTATTTCCGTCTCTAATTTTCGTTTATGTAAGATACATAATCAGAAACGGATCAAATTCCGTCTCGATCCGTCTCTCATTAGCAACGGATCGTAGACGGAAATAATCAGAAACGGAATTTATTCCGTTTCGATCCGTTTCTAAATCGAAACTAATCGAATTCCGTTTCGATTGAATTAGCGACGACGCTTTTAGAGACGAAATTGATTCCGTCTCTCGTTCGTTTCGATCAAATTAGAGACGGAATTTTAACAAATCAGAGACGGAAATTTCCGTTTCTGATTTGCTGTTTTTTTGTAGTGATTAATGATGGTATACATATTCGGGGTTCCACACTCTAGGTTGTCTTAACTTGTGTATTCGAGATTTTTGCTAAAACTATGATAACTCACTAATTGATGACTATGATATACATATTCAGTTAGTTTGAGGTTTAATTGCTTTTGCTAAAACTATGATAACTCACTAATTGATTAACTCAACTTTAATTGCTTGACAAATGGTAAATGGTAAAGGAATGCTGACTAGGCTTGCATGACTCAGCGAGATGGGCTCGGGGGTCCACGTAAGTTTAGGCCGGGCGAGGCCCAGTTTATGATTATGGAATTGGGGCAGTCATATCGTCCATCTCACTAGAGATGTTGTGCATGGCAGATGACATGGGTTTAGGGGGTCTGTATTGGTTACTAGAATCTAAGTGGACTTGAAATCTTCTGCCATAATATATTCATGATGAGCTTGAATTAAATAGACATAGTTTGATTATAGAGGAGCTGACACCAACAGTTGTGTCCTGGCGAAGCAACGAACATGAGACAGAGGGGGCGATTGGGGAGGAAAACCTTGCGGATGCCGACGCGTCCCAACAGGGAGGCTGACGCAGCAGAGATCTTCTAAACTAGTTGAACGAATCCATAAACAACTCGATCTATGTCAGAACTTAAGCCAAAGTTCGAAAATTCTTTTATTCAAGCAAAAAAACTGCGAATTACATCCAATAGGTCGCTTAAATAGCGAAACCCTAAAATTTGCCAAAAATAGTAAAAATTCCAAAAAGCCCTAAAAGCCCTAAACTGGAAACTAGACGAAAAATAAAAACAAATGCCGCAAACGGCAATATAAACGGAAATTCATAATGAAAGTTGTAAGCTAAACAAAACTTTCCTAAAATAGCAAAATTGTCGTTTCAGATGGCGAGACGATGGAATTTTGCCGAAAAACTTTCCTAAAATAGCAAAATTGTCGTGATCTCCATGCCGTTTCCAATCAACCCATGCCCCCGGAACGCCGAAACTCAAACGCCCGAACTTCACCGAAATTACAAAAATGTCATCTTGTCATATCTTTTCATATTTTTCCAAGAATTTGCAAACTAATTCTTAGACTTCATCATTATCCTGTCAAGAAAAACTAATTCTTGGAATTCATCATTATCCTGTCAAGAATTTGCAAGCTAATTCTTGGACTTCATCAGAGGCGAACCCCGACTTTTGGAGACCGACTCGCTGTCCCAAAGCGGCAACTCGTTGGAATCCGAGACACACGGTGATGGCAATGTTTCCGTCCCAGCGTGGCATCCAGATATCTAGTCAGCCTAGAGAGGAAGACACTAGTGCGGCGAGAGTGAGAAGAGAGCAACGGAGGATTAAATTTGGGGTAAATTATAGCAAGCCGGATTGGAGGGGGGACTAGTACGTCGCAATGAAGATAGTCACATGGAATGTGAAAGGATTGGGGAATGTAAATAGGTGGTGTTTGATGAAAGAGGGGATCACAATGCAAAACCTGGGCATCCTGGTGTTGCAAGAGACCAAGCGCGAGACGTTCACTCGAAATAAGGTCTCAAAAGGGACAATGGGGGGATCACGATCATATGGGATACTCGTAGGGTTAAAGTTCTTTCCAGTATGATCAGTCAATTTTGAATATGATCCAGGTGGATGGGGGTGACAACTTCTCATGGTGGTTGACAGGTTGAGTGGTGTGTACGGACCGTCCTCAACCAAGGGTATACATGACTTTTGGGATAAGCTGGGCACGCTATACGGCATGTGTTGGACTTTAACCATTAAAATATTTTCGGCTTTTAATAGAGGTTTTAAAACTTTTATTAAATAGAGTGTTATTAAATGTCATGTGAAAATATGTTATGTTTTAATTTTTAATACATGTATTACATAAAAAAATTTTAAAACTCTTATCAATTAGGTGTCATTTAATAACACCCCCCTTTAATAGTTAATAGGGGTTTAAAAATCTCTATTAAATATCAAAATTGTTCTAGTGAACGTTGCTAAGTTTCTCATAGAGAAATCGAACAACCCGCGAATCACATCGAATATGCGAAAATTTGACAATCTTATCTATGCGAAAATTTGACAATCTTATCAACCTCCTACACTCCACGGGGAATTCACGTGGTCTGACTTCCGAGTCAACCCGGTTTGTGCAAGATGAGACCGATTCCTATTTCTGAGAGATTGGGGTGAAATATTCCTGAACGGTAGGCAAAGGTTAGGTAACCGAGTAACATCTGATCATGCACCAGTTATTCTCAAAACCGAGCTTGTGCAATGGGGGCCATCTCCCTTCAGTTCCGAGAATGTATGGCTAGAGCACGGCTCATTTCAGAATTACATAGCGGGGTTGGTAGACGTGGGATGAGGGACAAGGCAGATCATGCTTGCGGCTGCCCCAAATTCCAGGCCGCCTTATTATCCGCCATGTCACAACCCACGTCACCAAGCCTTGCCACGTCATGGCCCGCTTATCCTCGACGTTCCGCGACATACCTAGCTACTTACACTTTTTCATTTATTCCTTAACTAATTAATTTCCATATAATTATTAATGATTTCATTAGTCAGTTAATCAATTTATCAAGTTATAATGAAATTTCACAGCGGAAGTCTTAATTTAAGTAAGTTATACCGTATTCAACAATCCTAAGTAGTGGAAAACCCGACAAAAGATATCATGTATATATCAAGGCGAGTTAAGTATAACAAAAGTTCTATATACATGTAATCAGTGTTCTATGGCCCTTAAAACCCAACAAAAGTAAAATAAATATATACTGATATCGCACACGAGCTGGCTCCACAATCTCAGAGGTATTTGCCCAGTACCTCCTTGCCCTTGCCTTTGCTCGTTGAAGGATCTGCACTCGGTCACCCAACAAAGACAGTGGCGAGTCTAGTGAGTAAAATCTCAAGAGAAGTCCACATAATATTCATGAAATAAAACTAATAAACTACGAGACAAGTGAATATAACACCTGACAATAGTATGTCATATTCTCATGAATGTAAACAACACACGACAAGCAAAAGCAGTAGCGTGAAATAAATAAACATCATATACCAATTAAACCACACTCTTTGGAGTGAGAAGTTCAACTTGCCGCGGCATTTTGGAGTGTGCTCCCGGCCCATACATAAACTAGTCACCACACTCTTTCACCTAGGAGTGAGCCTAATATTAAAAAATAAAAATAATAATGTGTAGTGGGCATTTCTTTCAGTGTTTGCATCCTTGTAAACATTTAGCCTTTATTTCTATTACGCCTAATCGAATCAAACAATGAACGAAATCACATGATCTCTTCCCCTTACTGTGGGAAATTGAGAATAGTTGCAACTAGCTACTCTTTTGGTTATGTGGTAAACAAAAAAATGCATGCCCTTCTCATTGAGTTTAGTGTTTGTTATGTTTCAGAAATTGGTGTAAAGATAGTTCAATACAAAGTCTTTAGAAAGGCAAACAGGGATTATATGCGCTTGGGAGTTGAGATTTCTGATGACATTTCTTTGTAATTGGCATTGATTGACATGATGTTATAGTTCGAGTTGAGTTCACTAGAAACGTAGAACATGATTATGAATCTTGCGAGTTGAGAATTCGAGGACAAGGGCTCTTATTTTTATGATGGAACTAGACATTAGAAAGTCGGTGAGATTGAAAAAAAATATTCTGTGACACGTCTTTTCTTCGGTGATGTATTTTGTTTGTTCATGTGGGGACGCATTGATTTAGAAAAGGATTTAAAGGAGTTTGGATGCATGGAAGAGCGTGATTCATATAGCCCACCCTAACTTATTTGAAATTGAGGTTTTGTTGTTGTATGTAGGGATGCATATTTTCTTGGGGTTGGACATGGTATGACATAATTTGGAGTCCCAAATCAAGGCATGTTTATCCAAGGTTATCTAATTCTCCTTATTATTGTTCAAAACATATAAACATGTCAAAGAGCTGCACAATAAATTTAGTAGTTATTAGATTATTGTGCGATGTGTATTACAATGTTAAAAAGGGAAGATGACATTTTGAGGTTTAGAAACTTTAAAGAGTGATCAAAAGTTGTTTACCAAATAAAAAAATATAAACAATTAGAAGTATCTTTTTCTGTGGAATGGCAGAAGAGCTTGGGAGTTCCACTTTTATGATAGAGAACTTTTTTTTGGTATGAGAACTCGATATCCGAATTATCCGACTACTCGGGGTTCGCATTGAGTCGCGACCTGTAATTGGGGGAAGAGCTCCTAACGGATGATGTGTGCATAGTAGCCTTATGCCTATATCTTAAGTCATTAATCCTTAACAATCTTCACCTTATATCTAAACTTACTCAGGAGAGGAACACCTTTATAAGTATGTGAAAGCTACTAGAGGTACCAGTACCCACTATAAACACTAACTTTTGGGCATCTAATAGTCGTGTGCCATTGATACACTTCGAAATTCGCGTTTGATATGTATTAAACGGTGCCTGACTGATAGGTGTTTAAAGTCGGTGTCCAAAGTGGGTACCTCAAACATTTTCTTAAGTATATAACCAAGCTTGTAAACTATCTTTAACATATGTGTGGTTTTCTGAAGAAAAAAAAAATGTGTGGGTTTCGCTTTAAAAGGCCCTAGTAGTAATTAGTGATAATGAAGATACCCTAAAGAAAACCATACTGCAATTGTGGTGTCCAAGTTTTGTCTTTTGTGAATTTCTTCGACCAAGTCATACCCCAAGATCATGTTTGATAGTAGCAACAATGGAAACAACTAGAGAAAGCATGGAAAACGTAAAACAATTATTACACAAAAAATAACAAAGAACCCCGTGTGTGAATCATGTGATATAGTGGCAAAGAAAAGCACATCATAACTCTAATTAAGGTAGAGGTTATGGGTTCTATTCGTGGTACGTAGTTACATTATATTCTCTTGGTTTCTCTCGAGTTATGCGAGTAAGATGCATGATTACTCTCGTCGAATTAATCTAATAACAAAATATTACGTATCTATAACTCAATATACAAGACTGTCGCGAACGAGAAAACCTAGCACCGTTTCTCTTTTCTTTCAAGGCGACACCGTTAGATCTACCGTCGTCGGGCCGCAGGCGAGCCGATGCGACTTGCTCCAGCTGAAGCTGGTGCCACCGGTGGCCCTCCCCCTTCCTTGTGATGGACGGAGGGTGTCCGAGACCGGAGTCGAGAAAGGCGGTGAAGGGAGTGGAGGCGGTGAAGGGAGTGGAGGCTGGAGAAGGAGGGGAGTGGTGGGATGGTAATGCAAGTGGTTTTTGGCGGATACAAGGGCTCCTGGAGTTTGTGAGTGGGGCTGATGAGGCTGGTCATGACAGAAGAGCCCAGTGTGAGCGAGGGAGTTGATTGTAGGGGCTGGCCATGATCAAAGTGTACGTGTGTGTGGGCATGAAATAGTTTGTATCTTTTTTTTTTTTTTGTCCTAATTGGGGTGGCTGATTATACAGCACACATACACTTTTGTAACTAATTTTTATATATATTCTAGGCAAAATCAATCTTTTGGTCCCTGAACTTTGAAGGTTTTACACTTTTGGTCCCTCAACTTTGAAAACAACACATTTGGTATCTCAACTTTTTATAGAGTGCAAATTAAGTCTTTTTGTTAGTTCAGTCATTGTTATTGATGACGTGGTGAAAGTCAATCGCCACATGGCGCCACGTGGCACCACGGGGCAATGAACCAACCGGTTCAATGAACCAACCAAATGAAGCCCACCCTTTTGTTTTCTCTCTCTGCATTCCTCTCTCCACTTTTTCTCCCTCTTTCTCTCTTTCTCTCTTGCTCTCTGCGTTCTCTCCTCCTCGTTGTGCACATCTCTCCCACTCTCGCTCGCGCCTCGCTCACGCCCTCGCTCACGGTCGCGCTCACGCCCTTTGCCTCGCGCCGCCGCTCGCGCGCGCCTCTCGCTCACGCCTCTCGCCTCGCGCGACCGCCACGCCTTCGCTTCGCGCGCTCTCTCACCGTTTCTTTGTTTCTTTCATTGATTGATTGATTCATATTGATTAAATTCTTTGATACACGTTGTTGGTTGTATAGAGAGATTTTAGAGCTCTAGCTGCTCTTCCTGCTTGTTGTTGTGCGCCAACGGCTTGTTGAGATTGTTGTACGAATAGATGATGAGATGAGAAAGATGGGTTGATTTTTGTTTTTTTTTTTTTGTGAACGGAATGGAATGGAATAACAGAGAGCTTTCTTTCTTTCTTTTGCTCACATGATGAGTTTATTCGATTTTCAATTCAATTCTTTTGTGTTCTGTTGTTTATTCATTGTGGTTTGTTTGTTTGTTTGTTTGCTTGGATCGTGACTTTTATCTATTCTTCTTTGGTGTCTTTGGTCGCATTTAGATTCTTGAAATCTAGAGTTTGCAGAGCAAGCAAACCAAATGTGATGGATTTTTGCCATGACTTCAACCATGGGTAAAGTGGTATGAATTTGATTTCGGCGAGTGCGAGGCAGAGAGCACGAGACAAAGGGTGATCACGACGCGGCGGTCGCGAGGCAAAAGGCGTGAGCGCGACCGTGAGCGAGGGCGTGAGCGAGGCGCGAGGGAGAGCGATAGAGGTGTGCACAACGAGGAGGAGAGAACACAGAAAGCAAGAGAGAAAGAGAGAAAGAGAGAAAGAGGAGAGAAAACGTGGAGAGAAAGAGGAACACAGAGAGAGAAAACAAAGGGTGGGCTTCATTTGGTTGGTTCATTGCCACGTGGCGCCATGTGACGATTGACTTTCGCCACGTCATCAATAACAATGACTGGACTAACAAAATGACTTAATTTAGACTATATGAAAAGTTAAGGGACCAAATGTATTATTTTTAAAGTTGAGGGACTAAAAGTGTAAAACTTTCAAAGTTCATGATCAAAACATTGGTTTTCCCTGTATTCTATAAATATATATAGGAGTATCGCCTCCATATTCATCAAAAAAAAGAAAAGAAAAGAAAAGTGACGCGCGCCGAACGCGTCAATAAAATTTAAATTACCTAAACCAACTATTTGCAGAATAGTGGCAAAGGGTCGATCCCACAGAGATTGATATTCTTTCTAAGGTTTAAAAAATAACGAAAAGGAAAATCGGGTTTTGAGAGAGACTGAATTAATTAACTACTATAAAAATAAACAAAGTAAATAAAACAATGGAAATAAATTGAAAACAATTAATAAAAATACCTAGGTCAAGACATACAAGTTCGGTTCGGTAAAAGATTGGATTTGGTCTTCGATTTATGTAAAATGTGCAAATCAAAATATCCTAGTGTAGCTATAGACCCGTAACGTACGCGGTTCCTCGCTCTTCCTGTCTCGATAGCCAAGGTACGACGATGACTACTTCTTCCTAATCAAACACATAACCACAATTCAAGTGAATTGGGTTTAATGCGTTGACCGCAATGGGCTTTGTGAAGGCACTACACCTAGACAACCGGATCACTCGTGTGTCCGATTTAGCCTAGATTTCTAAGGTATTCAACCGGTCCCAAAAGGGTCGAATCAATCCAGATAGTCAATTGCCACTAGTGTGGTCTTATTGCACAAACACGGGCGCTTACGACTCATCGACAAATAAATCAAGATTTAAACTAGTGTTTAACCTTGATTGTTAAAACAATACCCAAGAAAATAAAATATTAATGAAAAGACTAAAATTAAAATAAATAAATCTCACAAATCCATTGATATGCGCGTTGAACCTCCTCAGCCTCGCTTTGCAGGCTTTAGAGGTTTTAGCCTCGCATCAAGAACACAAAAGAAAAGAAATAAAAAATAAAAAGAATGGGGGGAGAAGCTGTTCGACAGAGCCGAGAGAGAAGAAGAACCGAGGGAGCCCAAAAACCGAGAGAGCGAAATTAAAAACCAGAAATCCCTAAGTGAATTGGTTTCCATTCTCTGCCACGTGTCAATAGCCGATTAGCTGTAAATCTAACGCCTCGCCACGTGTCAGCTCATGATTGGGTGGCTTTGCTGGTGGCTGACGTGGCGTGCGGTGATTGGAGGAGAGCTGCTCGTATGACGTGCTGGTGTGAGGAACTGCCAAGTGTCGCAATGGGATTGACCAGCCGCAGTTGTTGACCAAGAAGAACTCGACACGTGGCTGCACGTGATTGGCTGCTACACCTCAACTTGACATGGTAAATGAATAGGAGTATGCCACGTGTCATGACGTGGCGTTTGGTGATGACGCGGCCTTTGCTGATTGGTTAAAGCAATGTGGCGACGCCACGTGGCAGTGTCTGATTGGCTGAATGCTGACGTGGCATCATTTTATTGGCTGGAATACTCTGTACTCTATTTGACCCACTACATAACGCGTATTTCGAGGCAAATTGTCCGGCATCCGATCACTGCAAGTAAATACTCCGTTTTGAATATTTTTCCGCCACGAATTCAACCGCGCAAGACTAACCCCCGAAAATAATAAATAAATGCAATTAAGCTAGTATTTTGGAGACTTTACACTAAAAATATATAAATAATTTATATATAATATTACATATTTAACGACTCAACAAAAAAGACACGTGTGAAGCTGTGTTTCAAAAAAAAAAAAAAAAAAAAAAAAAAAAAAAAAAACATGCATCATGCTAACAACTCACATGCAAGAGCTTGCTTGATGATATTGTTCTTTTTTTTTTGTTGATAAGATGATATGGTTCATTGTAAGGACTGGGATATTAAAAACTCCAGTATTTGGCATAAAGTACTTTATAGTTTAAAACAAGATATTTAAATCATATGCACTTCCATAAAAATTTCTAGGAAAAACATAGCAATTTACTATAATTATTATTGGCTGCAAACAAAACTTACGTTCTGTTTTGAGTATTAAATATGAAAAAAGAAAGAGTAAGGATGGAAGGTCGAAACAAATTACACAACCAAATAAGCTATGAATTAAGTATATATTGGCTCTTATTGGTTCATCTTTTGCTTTCAGCCTACGCTGATGATATGGATAAATATTTATAAGAATAGCAAAAGCAAGTAGAGAGTTGCTAGTTTTAACTAGCTTTAACTGTCATATTGCACGACATTAACCAATCACGAAAAACATAAAATAGAACCAAACGATATAAAAGCTGCTTATTAAGTACCACGTCAGCAATAAGCAAAATCAGAAGTTGAACCAAACATAACTGTTAATGTAATTACCGTAGTTAGGTAGGTTAGGTAGCTTTATTAAAGTAATTACCGTAGTTAGGTAGGTTAGGTAGCTTTGGTGGGGTAAACTTTCCTTATTTTATGCTTTGTTCAGTTCTATAAATAGGACATCATATTGTACTCAAGAATATACAATAAACTCATTCAATTCTGAAACCAACATGGTATCAGAGCCCATCTTCTGGGTCTCTCTGGTTGTGCAAGACACAACTCTGTCCACCCTGGTTGTGTGAAACACAACACTCTGTCAGTCACTTCTCTGTTCTGCATTCGCGTGCCATCCAGATCACGCCCAGATCCGCCGCGAGCCTGCCGTTCCTCCGTTTCCCGCACCCAGATCCGTCCGCGTACGCTACCCGCTGCTGCACCGCGCCGCCCGCGCGCGTCCCGCCTGCCCGCGCCGACCGCGCGCGTCCCGTCCCGCCTGCCTGCTCGCGATCTTGCCCAGATCTGCCGCCCACTGCCGCCGGCTTGCACCACCGCGACACCACCCGCCTGCCCAGATCTGCCGCCCACTGACGCTACCCGTCCGAGCAGATCCGCCACTCCAGCGACTCGCCGCCACTCCAGCGACTCGCCGCCAGATCCGTCACTCCAGCAACTCGCCGGCCTCACCGCGCTGCCGCACCGCCTCGCCGCTGCACCGTGCTGCGCACCGCCGCCGGCCTGCCCAGATCTGCCACACACCAGCCCGCCTGCCTGCTCGCCTGCCGCCTTTGGTCCTGCAGCCTTCGCACGCTCTGCCGCCCCCCCATCGCGCGTCCGCCGTGCGCCGCTCCTGCCGCTACTCCGCGCGCGTCCGCGTCCGGCCTATACTCCTGCCGCCTGCCGCCTTCGCGCGCTCGTGACCACCAGTCAGATCCACTCCATCCTCTCTTCCTGCTTCTGCAAAGTTTCTTAAATAATGGAGAAACTTGACATTTCACAGCCAATCTCCATCATTCTTGATGGGAACAATTACTCACTTTGGTCCCAACGCATTAAAAGTTTTTTGATTGGTCGTAAACTATGGAGAATCGTCACAGGCGAAAACTCTAAACCACAAAAGGATGTCACGGAGACGCAAGCCCAGTTTCTTGGCCGACTTGACGACTGGGACAGCAAGAATCATCAGATCATCACCTGGTTCTGTAACACGTCTACTACCTCTATTCATATTCAGTTTATTGATTTTGCGACAGCTAAAGAAATTTGGGATTTTTTGGCCATTAGATACAAAACATCTGGTTTGGCACGCTTTTTATCAATTGTTCACCACCTTGAACAGTTTGAAACAAGAAGTTTGGTCAGATCTATCAATGATTTTTTAGCACTCATTCAACCAATATGGAATCGGTTGCAACAGGCTGACATCAGCAAAGACCATCTTCATCTCATCCAAGTTCTCATGGCCCTTCGCCCTGAATATGAATCCGTCCGTGCGGCCCTCTTACATCGCGATCCACTACCTTCTCTTGACGCAGCTGTTAAAGAAATCTTGTTTGAGGAAACTCGGCTTGGTTTGGTCAACTCTGCCTCTTCATCAGAAGTGGCGCTCGCCACCACTCAATCATGGCCTAAATCTGCCTCCCTTCCCTGTAGGAACTGCAATAAAAAGGGACATTCGTTTGCCTACTGTCCTACAATTGAGTGTCGATACTGTCATCAACATGGTCACATTGTGCAGCGCTGCCCAAATAAGCGTGCTCGTCCCAACAGCACACCTAAGTCTGCATCTGTCTCTCATACTAGTTCTTCTGTTGCTGCTGCTATCTCTGATGGGCCACCTCCCTCTCCGATGTTCTCTATGAGTGACTTAGAAGCAATCATCAAACAGGTGATACCTAGCCAACCCACTGCCCTATCTGTAACCTCAGGTAACCAATGGTTCTTTGATTCTGGGTGTTGTAATCATATGACACCAACTCTATCTCTATTGTCTAACAATAGTCCTTCCCTACATTCTTTGCGAATTCAAACTGCAAACGGTAGCTCTATGTCTGTCACCCACTCCGGAACCGTTTCCAATCATAGTTTGACTCTCCCGGAAACTCATTGCGTCCCTAACCTCACTTTGAACTTAATTTCTGTTGGTCAATTATGTGAACAAGGTTTAACTGTTTTATTTTCTCCCACTGGTTGTCAGGTCCAGGACGTTCAGACGGGACAGATTCTGGGAACGGGGATCAAAGTCGGACGATTATTTGAGCTCACGTCCCTTCACATACCTACCGTTCCACGAATCTCTGCCGCAGTTTCCACCCCCTCAATCTATCAGTGGCATCTTCGTCTCGGTCACACATCAGCCAGTAAACTACGTACTCTTGTTTCCAATGGCTCATTGGGGATTTCTAAATTTGAGTCTTTTAATTGTGTGCATTGTCAATTAGCAAAACAACCTGCTTCTTCCTTCAGTATCAACGAGTCTATCAATAATACTCCGTTTGGGTTAGTTCATTCTGATGTCTGGGGTCCTGCACCTACTTCCACTGTGAATGGTTATCGATACTTTGTACTGTTCATTGATGACTATTCAAGATTTACTTGGATATATTTTCTAAAGCATAGATCTGAAATATCTCAAACATATATTGAGTTTGCTAATATGATCAAAAATCAATTTGCTCGCTCAATCAAAATTTTTCGTACTGACAATGCTTTAGAATATCGTGATTCTATTCTTCTTCAGTTTCTTAAACAGCAAGGCACCATTGTTCAACGTTCCTGCCCGTATACCTCTCAACAAAATGGTCGAGCTGAACGAAAACATCGACACATATTAGATTCAGTCCGAGCCCAACTTCTCTCCGCGTCCTGTCCTGAAAAGTTTTGGGGTGAAGCGGCTTTGAATTGTGTTTTTACCATTAATCACCTTCCTACCCTAGTCTTACAGGACGTCTCTCCTTTTGAACGATTGTATGGTACACTTCCCGACTACTCTCGTCTTCGTGTTTTTGGTTGTGCATGTTTCGTTCTACTTAACCCCCCTGAACATACCAAGCTTGAACCGCGTGCTCGTCTATGCTGTTTCCTCGGGTATGGCACAGAACATAAGGGTTATCGGTGTTGGGATCCTCTTTCTCAGAGATTACGCATCTCCACCCATGTCACTTTTTGGGAACATACAATGTTCTCTACCATATCCAAATTCGACGGTTCGCTATCATGTCCTCAACCATTTTTTACTAACCCCTCTATCGAGCTTTTTCCATCTCCTTCTGCAGGTATGTCAGATGAGCTCAATGATCGTGCTCCCGTTCCCGAACCTGTCGTCGAAGAATCTGCTCCCTCTGATTCTCCTGTTCCTCCACCTGTCCCACCTCGCCGGTCTGCACGGGTATCTGCCCCTCCTCCTCATCTCCAAGATTATCATTGTTTTTCTGTCATTTCTTCTTTACATGAGCCCTCCTCCTATCAAGAGGCTAGTTCTAACCCTTTGTGGCAGCAAGCAATGACAGAAGAACTGAATGCTCTAGAAAAGACTCACACTTGGGACTTAGTGGAGCTCCCATCTGACAAAACTCCAATTGGATGCAAGTGGATTTACAAAATCAAAACTCGCTCTGATGGCTCTATTGAGCGGTATAAGGCTCGTCTGGTTGCAAAAGGTTACAAACAAGAATATGGCATTGACTATGAAGAAACGTTTGCTCTCAGTAGCTCGCCTCACTTCGTTCGAAGTTTACTTAGTGTCGCAGCTGTTCGCCATTGGCCATTGTTCCAAATGGATGTTAAAAATGCATTTCTGAACGGTGATCTTGCGGAAGAGGTTTACATGTCTCCACCTCCTGGCTATTCTCATCCTCCCAAACAAGTTTGCCTTCTTCGTCGCGCACTATATGGACTTAAACAGCTCCCGCGCTGGTTTGCCAAGTTCGGCCCATTATCACACGCTTTGGCTTTCGGTCCAAGTCCTCATGATTCTGCGTTGTTTACCCGACGAACGGTCAGCGGCATGGTCCTGCTCCTCCTTTATGTCGATGACATGATCATCACCGGGGATGACTCAACTGGGATTTCTGACTTACAACAATATCTCAAAAGCCACTTCGAGATGAAAGACTTGGGTAATTTGAGCTATTTTCTAGGTCTTGAAGTCAATTCTACTTCTGATGGGTATTATCTTTCTCAAGCAAAATATGCCTCTGATTTGCTATCTCGTTCTGTTCTCACGGATACTGCTATTGCATCCACCCCACTAGACACAAATGTCAAGCTGACCCCGTCAGATGGTACCCTTCTTTCAGACCCTACCTTATATCGTCAACTCGTGGGGAGTTTGATTTATCTCACTGTTAGTCGTCCGGACATTGCTTACGCCGTGCATGTTGTCAGTCAGTTCATGTCCGCCCCTCGTACTGCTCACTTCACTGCCATTCTTCGCATCCTTCGATACGTGAAGGGTACTTTATTTCATGGACTCCACTTCTCTGCCAACTCTCCTTTGGTCTTATCAGGTTACTCCGATGCAGATTGGGCGGGTGATCCTACCGACCGACGTTCCACAACTGGTTACTGTTTCTTCTTGGGTAACTCATTAATATCCTGGCGTAGCAAGAAACAAACAGTAACATCTCGCTCTAGCACCGAATCTGAATATCGGGCTCTTGCTGATGCTACCTCTGAATTACTTTGGCTTCGATGGTTACTTGAAGATATGGGGGTTCACCATGATTCTGCTATCGTTCTGCACTGTGACAATCAAAGTGCGATCCAAATTGCACACAATGATGTTTTTCATGAGCGAACAAAACATATTGAGAATGATTGTCACTTCATCCGTCAACATCTGGTTAGGGGAACTCTTCAGCTTTCCTCTGTTTCCTCCTCCAATCAAACAGCCGATATCTTTACTAAAGCTCATCTTCCGGGTCGTTTTCATGCATTAGTTAACAAACTCAAGTTGATTTCTACGAATCCACCTTGAGTTTGAGGGAGGGTGTTAATGTAATTACCGTAGTTAGGTAGGTTAGGTAGCTTTATTAAAGTAATTACCGTAGTTAGGTAGGTTAGGTAGCTTTGGTGGGGTAAACTTTCCTTATTTTATGCTTTGTTCAGTTCTATAAATAGGACATCATATTGTACTCAAGAATATACAATAAACTCATTCAATTCTGAAACCAACAATAACCATTAAGTATCTATACACATAATACAAGTTATTAATAGTGATTTTCTTTGTTACAATGTCTTGCTCATATGATTCAATTAGACTAAATTAACTAGATTTCAAAGCAATTATCCTTGACAAAAAAAAAAAAGATTACAAAGTGATTATCTTTGACTTACGGATAGGACTTCGCAATTGGTTTACTAATTTGACTTTTTCCTATGCTTTTCTTTGTTCACCGTAGTTTGACTTGTGATTTTGTACTCTTCTTTTCCATGCCTTCCCCTTTTTTCTTCCTTCCTTTTGTACAGGCATGTAAAATATATTACTATATAACATGATGTTTTTTTAAATAAGTTCAGTTATATATGACAGTTCTGATGATTATATTCCAATCTTTAATTACTTATGCCATCAAGGTTGGCTGATTATGAAAAGCTAAAAGGCAATGATGTAGCCACAACCTCAAATTAGTTGCAATTCTATTACGCGCTTGATTCAATACAATTAATGATACATTTTTCAAATCATTTAAACTCCTCATATCAATGTCTCAAATTAGTTTTGGTCTACCCTACGTCGTTGAATTCCTTCAATTTTTTATTGCGTCAAGTTTTTTTATAAGGGCATTTGTAGATCGTCTTTGAAGACGTCCAAACCACCGTATCTACCTTTTCCTAATTTTTTTTATCCCCATTATTTTTTTAATAAAAATAGAAGGTGCCATCAACTTTTTTTGGTTAAGAAAAGTCGGATAACTATTGAATGATGGAATAAAAAACCAATCTTTTATTTAAATAATTGACATCCAACAATTTTATTTTATTTTATTTTATTGGTATCCAACAATTCCAATCAAACACTACATTTGACAACAAACAAACAAACAAAATGTGCATGTAGTACATTGTAAACACATGCATGTATAGTAAGTACAATGTGATGATATTCTATCTATAAAACAAGCTAAAAACCTTCTATAGTATATTAATCAATCAAACTATTTTTTTAATTTGATCTCAAACGAGTGCAAACACGGGCTTCTTTGTACACTCTCCCTGGACGGCAGAAGTAGGCCTTGTTAGGTGCACAATGTGAGTCCTGAGAGCACACACACAAGCCCTCTAGAGCACAACCATCCTTCACTATAGTCACCCCTTTTTGTAACCCTAGAATTTGATCACTCCACTCACTAGAAAATAGTCCCATTGGATCATACTTGTCTTTCACTTGCAAGAAAGCATTTGCATTCACATACTTTTTTACCACACCATCAAATGCAAGGTTCCTATTCTTAGCCCAATGCGGTAGCCCTCCATACTTGAACAACCCAATTTGCTCGACCTCCTCGATTATGTCCTCGTGGAGCCTAGGCGCCGACGCATCTTTGCTTCGGTAGTAAGTGATGTCGAAGTCGATCCCGTCTTCTTGTTTGCCTAAGTAAGGACTTGAGGCCTTGACATACCTCATTAGAATCCCATTGTTGAGCTCCACACCACAAAAAGCTTTAGGTTCTAAGTCCCTTAGTTTTTGCACATCTTCAATGAAACTTTTCACTTTGGATAAGCTAATGCTAAAGGCTGTTTGGTGAAAGAACTGTCCTTTAACTCTTGCATCCCATGGACATGCTGTGAGCAAGCCATCATTGTGACTACTTATGCAGCTTCCCGAAGCTTGAAGGCGGTTATGGTTTCCGACGATAGGATAGCCGGTGAACAAAATCCCGTTGTTCGAGTAGCCAAATCCAGTTGTCCTGAGTCCTGTCGTCGTTATTTTTGCGGTTATGCACTTCCCGTTGTCATCGCCTATGGCTTCTTGAGTCTCCTCTATTTAGAGCAACCACCAAAGGAAATTGAAGTTTAGATGTAATTAATTGAACATGTAGTAGTGCAGTTATAAAAGCTATCAACTCAAACCATACAAACCTCTAGACCTGACTAGTGCTAGTGCCAATGTTGGCGTCGGTCGGAATCCGATGAAGTCATTGACGCCATTGCCGGAGACGTTTGAGGAGACCCTGTCATCTACTCTGTAGAGTGCCAATTTTTGGTTAGGGTACCAACTTATGTCTCCAAACTCATGATCATTGCCAAAGGTGGTAGCTAGGCTTCCTAAATCAGAATCATTCCTTACTAAGTATGAGAGTGACCTCTTGAACATTGGTTGAAGTCTCAAAGTGACCTGCATGCATAATTACAATGAAACCGATTTAATCCTCTCAACATTGCCCATTTCCTATTTAACTATGTTAAGTAAACTAGTAACCAAATATGGCACATATATGTACATCTAATTATTGATATCGATGTTTTCGGGTATATGTGTTTTTGGTCTAAACCATCTGGTATCCGGTCTATTCGACTACTTCGGGAGCTCCCAACGTCGATGTTTCCGTTCCCAAGACGCATATACTCGGGTCACTACTTATAAAGAGAAAATCACCCGCTTCCAGTTGTGTCAACCAACCACTGGTTTCGGGTTTATGTTTACATAGACATAGACAAAGACATATAGATGATGACCAACTAATGTAATCTAAACTTAGCATTATATGATGATTCATTGAGCCAAGTAAAGTAAGCTTTTCTAGGTTCTATACTCTTTAAGAAACAAACATCCAAATGTGTTGATTACCTGTGAAATCACTCCTAGAACTCCTAGAGAAACCTTGACAGCATCCATATCAGGGTCATTCCTACCAATGGTCCTGATCTTAGCAAACCCTTCACTAGCCTCAGCAGGACTTACAATCCTAAGCTCCTCAACATATTCATGGACAGAGCTCCCCTTCCCCCACAATGAGCTCCCATGAGCACCACTCCCCAACAGCCCTCCAACGGTCAGCCCCCACCAGTACGGCGCGTAAGGAAGTGCCATCCCCACCTTCGCTGCTTGCTCAATCAACTCCTTCAACGTCACGCCAGTCTCCACCGTCATTAACATCTTCGATGGATCCACCATCAATGTCTTGTTCAAATAGTTTGTGCTTATAAGCAACCCCACTTGCCCTCCGGGGCAAACAAGCTTAGGAATGCTATGAGAGTACCTAGTGGAGACCTTCGTTTTTCGCCGCTTCATTGTAGCGTCCGCGACTAATGCTATTAGCTCCTTCTCCGTCGATGGGTACGCGACATTCCCTGCTCGACAAATGGATCGGTCGGGGAACATTCCGTAGGAGTTGGTTATAGTGCAGTTGGTTGTTTGGGATGAACATTTGATTGGATCATCAGGAGGGGAAGAGTAGGTACTTGCGATCATGAATGACATAAAAATTAATAGCCATCTTGTAGTAAGGCTTAATTTGTACCTCGTCATCATTAAGGACATTATATGTTTGAGACAATATATAATGAGATGATCAAGTTATGTAAATAATGATGAAAGTAGTGAAAGCAAGGTTAGATATATATACAAGTGGAGATCAATGTTCATGATGAGCTAGTTAGGTAAGGTTTTTTTTTTTTTTATTGATTTGTTCAAACAAAGCAAACTTCATTTGAAGTCTCTAACTTGGCAAAAAAAATAAAAAAGTTTGAAAAGTATGTAACGAATATTAAATCTTATCATGCGTTGCACATTTGACAAGTATAGATTGCTTCGTAAAGTGTATACTCGCATCTCGATGCACTCAATCAACAGCCCGTAATGCATATATAGGTACTTTTTTTTTTAATATAAACATTAATGTAATTAGAGAAATAAAACAAGGTTCATTTGATGTGCATCGAGACACGCATTAACTCATCAAGAGACAATGAGACAACTTGTGAGTCATTTATGCATGACTTGGGTTAATAATTGAGTGAATGTGGACCACAAGACATGCCTCGAGACATGTATGCACACAAGATCAGTGGTGGTGGTTTCAATTATTCAATACATATAAGTTAACATTTTCAATCCTCGTTTCCTATCTCATCGTTGGCAAGGAAAGAGAGAAGAGAGAGTGCACTGTTGGGGTGTTGGAGCAAGGAGAAGAGCAACCATTGAGGTTGGAGAAGTGGTGATCACACTTGCAATAATATCAAACTAGGTACTTCTCGATCTCCGTTAACATCATTTGAACAATTTGGTCATTTCAAGAATTCTTGAATTTGATGTTGTTGTTGTTGATTTTGGGTGATTAAATGTTGGGTTTATGGTTTGATTGTAAATCTCATTTGTGCATTGAAGTTGAAGAAGAAAAAAAAAAAAAAAAAAAAAACAGAGGCGTTTAACGCCTTTGTGAAACCCCCATCTTTCGGGATTGATATAGATGTAGACGGGGAGGGGGGCCAGACCATGGTCCTAGCCAGCTCGGGCCCAGCTCCCAGTAACTAAACCGGGCCAGTTCAGCCGGCCCGGTTCAGGAAAAGGAAGGGCCCAAAGGGCCCCAAACTTTAAAAGAAAAACATAAAAATTAAATAAAAACACAGGAAAATTAAAAAAAATCAGGAAAAATTAAAAAAGAAAAAGGAAAGGTTGAGGAAATTATATAAAAGTTGGTTTTGACGTTGTCAGAATTTCTTGCACAAAAAAATTTCCTCGAAAAGTGTGCCACCACAATGTTTTTCTAATTTGAACACTTTTGGGATTTAAAAATCTAACGGTTTCTTAAATGGGCTCTAACACAATGTAAATTGCCCATATAATAATCAGAGGCATAGTTTACTAGTGTAGAGTATCGGGTACAGATTTAGAGGTGTGTCAGAGCCGATATGAGTGCGTATTAGCTTGGATACATGTAAGTAAACTAGCTATAAAATTTGACAGTTATTTCTTGAGCTTTAAATTTGTTGTTGTTGCTTTGTTCATTATTTCTTTTGAAATCTCTATTAGTTGAGTAGTCCATTGGCAAGTGAGTCATGATTATTATTTATCTGTGATATGAACTCTTATCTGGACGCCGTTGATATCTCCCAATTGAGTGTACGTCGGGGGCACTTATTCGGGTTTATGGATATCTTATAATCGCAAGGGTTAGGGCTGGTAGGTTGTGTCTCGTCCAGAACCCGAGTCGGCTGGGCTTTTGCCGCGACTCAACGACTTTTTGGTCGGGACTCCTTGCTATTCGATTTTCGTATTTCGAACCTTCACTTATCGATTGGTTTATTTACAGTCTTTTATATTCATGTGTTTTTTGTTCCTTCCTTTCTATCTGCATGAATTATACTGATTTATTTATTTTGAAATGTTGTATATATGTCCTGCTTGGCGTTACTTACTTGGGCTCGTCATTCTTGTGTTTGACAGAGTGTAGATCCATAGTCCAGCAAGGGGAAGGCTCCACAACTAGGAAATATCATTTGAGGATACTGGAGCGGTTCTTACCACTTGTCTGACATAGGTGATTCTTTTGTATGATTAGATATACTTATTTTGAAATATTGGGAGTTGAGTTTTTGAGAGATTTTGGGCATGTATATCTTGTGTTTACTCACCTCTGAATGTTAATTAATGATGATATACATATTCGATGTTTCCATACTCTAGGTTGTCTTAACTTGTGTATACGAGGTTTTTCAGTTAGTTTGAGGTTTAATTGCTTTGAGTAACTCAACTTTAATTGCTTGATAAATGGTAAATGATGAATGAAGGCTGATTAGGCTTGCGTGACTCAGCTAGATGGGCTCGGGGCGTAAGTCTCGGCCGGGTGATAAGTCAATATTTTATAAGAAATTAGTAGTCGATTTTAGTATATTATTTATTGAAAATATTTAAATATTATATTAAATAATATGTTTTTGTCATTTTTAGGTGAAACGGAGTACGCGGTTGAACTCGTGGCGGAAAAATACTCAAAATAGAGTATTTACTTGGAATAATCGAACGTCGGACAGTTTACCTCGAAATACGTGTTGTGTGGTGGGTCGAATAGCAGACATAATGTTTCAACCAATCAGAAGATGCCACGTCAGCGCCAAAGACACTCTGTACCAATCAGACGCTGCCACGTGGTGTTCTCCTCGTCAAGCACGTCAACACAATGGATAAACGCCACGTCAGCACGCAGATCCACCAGCAACCAATCAGAGGTCGCCACGCAACTCCACGTCATCCAGCGTCGCCACGTCACCCGCAAGCCAATTCTCCATGTTTCAGCTACCATCGATCGGCCTCGAGATGCGTACTCGCACAAACTCCCAGATTTTCGCACGAGTCGACCGACTTCTTCCTTCGCCACGTCATGCCACGTGGTATGCTCCCATTGGTCCAGACACGTCACAGCAGTCACTGCGCCAATCAGGTAGCGACACATGGCACCAGCTCAGCCACACACAGCAGTGGCTTTAAATCACAACGCGCCACGTCGCGTTGCCAGCAAACCCGACTAATCAAACGCTGCCACGTGGCGGACTAGCTGCGCCCACAATCATTACTGCTGTCCTCCTCCAATCACATTGTGCTATGTCACCAGGTCCACCTCTTTCGACCAATGACGTGCTGACATGTGGCAGAGAATGGAAACCAAAGTTTACTTGGGGATTTTTGAGTTGGATCAGACAGGGAGTTTTTTAGTTTTATTTTTATTTTTCCTGCGGCTTTGTTTTTCCTCTCTTTTCTCTTCCACAAAAACCATTTTTTTTACATTTTGTTTTTGGATTTTGATGGAGTTCTTGACGACGATGGCCGGCTAAACTCATCAATCCGAACCAGAGGTGGATCAAATCACGCATTTTGGCATAAAAACATATGTGAGATCTATTTATTCATTTATTTAATTTGTTTTTCATAATATTTTATTCCCTTTGATATTGGTTAAATTATTGAGATTAAACACTTGTTTAAATCTTGATTTACATGCCAGTAGGTTGTACGCACCCGTCCTTGTGCAATAAGACCACGTTAATGGCATCCGACCATACCAATTGATTAGACCCTTTAGGGACCGATTGAATATCATAGGCATCTAGGCTAAATTGTACACACTAGTGATCTAGTTGTGTAGGTGTAGTGCCTTCATAAAGCTCATTGCGGTCAACACATTAAACCTAATTCACTTGAATATATGGTTATGTGTTTGACTAGGGAAGTGGTCATTGTCGTACCTTGACCATCGAGATAGGGAAGTGCGAGGACCCGAGTACGTTACCGGGTCTATAACTACACTAATTTATTATGGATCGCATGCTTTGATTAGATCGAGGATTGTATGTAAAATTATGCCAAATTGAGGAGATTTGTGATACCGATGGTTTGGATTGTTTCCCACTTGAATGATACATTTATTTGCTATTTTTAGTCTAGTTTTAGTTAATCTAGATATTATTCATGTGAACACTGCGAGTTATTTTTAATTTCGTAGCATAGGTAGAAACTTGGTCTTCGTGGTTCGACCCCGTGCTTGCCACTACTGCAGTTCTTGTGGTCATTGGTAATCTCATCGGGATTATATATTTTGACGCATTCGACACGCGTCAAATTTTGTCGCCGTTGCCGGGGACCAAGTTATTTTTAATTTTTTACCTAGTTTGTGTTCACCTTTATGTCACACGGTCTTCGTCGATCGCTGTCCACCGGATCTTTACTCCTTTTTGATCCGGAGATCGAAAAGACTTGCTGTCGGAACTCGAAAGTAACTCGACAGAGGAACCAATCCTCCAGAGTTCAACTGAACGACGAGCAACCTTTTTTGATGGCTGACCACATTGGGAACCCACATGCACCCATTGCACCACATGAGAGACGGGAGGTTCCCATAGATATTCCTCCCCGACAGTTTGTCGCACCAGCCGAACCATATGCACCAGTGGAACAGCAGAGGCTTGTAGTACACCAACATCAACCATTCGATCAACGAGTGGTTGATCCCCTTACACAAAGGCCACAAGCTAACCCTTGGGCACAACCTCAGGCCGACCGTCGCATTACAATCGGGATGGCGAATGATGGGATACAGGATCTCCTGGCTCATCGGCCACACCGCATCGCATTCCCAGCCCACAGGGACAATTTTGAGCTCAGATCAAGTTTTATTAACCTGCTCTCGTTCTTCCATGGATTGGATCGTGAGGATTCGGTCACCTTCATCAAGGACTTCCATTCTAAGTGTAGGACCATGATTCCCCCTCGACTCGATAAAGACGAAGTCAAACTCTCAGCTTTCCCTTTCTGCCTTAAGGATAAAGCTCAAGATTGGCTCTTCTATCTTCCTCCTGGTTCCATCACAAATTGGAACGACATGATCTCTGGATTCCTCAAAGAGTTCTTCCCTGAATCCAGAGCTTCCCAACTCACTAGAGAGATATGTAGTATCAAAATGAAACGGGATGAATCTTTTGGCGATTATTGGGGTCGTTATAAGCGCTTACTTGTGCAATGTCCCCAACATGGCCAAAACAACCTCTCAATTGTTCGTTTCTTCTATATGGGGCTTACGCCCCTTGAGAAACGTATGATTGACAATGCTTGTGGAGGAGACTACAGATGTAAAACCACTGAGGAGATGTTTGAACTGTATGACTCTATAGCAAGTCAATCACGTCATTACATTGATGACGATGAAGAGGGACCTTCACGAAGTCTTTATGACGGAGTAGGGTCAAATTCTGCCAATAGCAAGCTTGATAAACTCACCAATCTCATGAAAATCTTGAGGAAAGTGGCGATAAACATCCCACTTCTTGATGCCTTAGCACACATGCCCCGCTATGCTAAGTTGCTCAAAGACCTATGCACCAACAAAGGTCGACTCAAAGGCAACGAGAAAATCACCGTAGGTGAGAATGTCTCAGCTATCCTACGCAAAAAGTTGCCTACCAAGTGTGAGGACCCGGGCATGTTCACTGTCCCTTGCACAATTGGTGAAGTTGAGATCCAGAAAGCTATGTGTGACCTAGGAGCCTCTATCAATGTCATGCCACTATCCATATATGAGACATTGAATGCTGGCCCTCTAAAGGATACTGGAATTGTCATACATTTGGCAGACCGGTCTGTCGTTCGTCCTGTGGGTGTCTTGGAAGACATCCTGGTGAAGGTTAGTGAGCTCATATTTCCAGCTGACTTCTATATCATTGATATGAGACTCAGCGATGCCCCCATTTTTCGTCAGTCTTGCTCGGCAGGCCCTTCCTAAAGACTGCCAATACCAAGATTGATGTTCACAGCGGCTCTCTGACCATGGAGTTTGATGGTGAACCCATTAAGTTCAACATTTATGATGCGATGCGCCATCCCTGCGATGCCTCTTCTATGGTGCTTGCCTTGGACAGTGTGGACTCACTTGTCCAGGACACCTTTCTCGTGAAAGGTGATGATATGAAAGTGGTGTTAGAGAATCATCTCGACACCGATTATTTGCGACAGCAAGGCTTCGCCCTCGATACTGAGATCGAGGAGTTGATCTTCGAGTTTGACTCTGTTCCACTTTATTTTCCCACCCTAGCATATCTTGACTTACCAGCTTCGAACTCTACACTTCTCCCCTCTATGGAGCGAGCCCCCACACTGGAGCTCAAACCACTGCCCAGCCACCTCAAATATGTGTTTTTAGGTGAGAATAATACTTTACCAGTGATCATCTCCACTAAACTCATATTACCAGATGAAGAGAAGCTGATTCATGTGCTTCAAGAGTTCAAGGAAGCCCTAGGGTGGACGATCGCTGACATTAAAGGTATTAACCCTTCCACATGCATGCATCAGATACATATAGAAGAAAGGTTAAAACCTTCACGAGAAGCACAACAGAGAATGAACCCACCGATGATGGATGTGGTTAAAAAGGAGATTATGAGGCTCCTTGACGCTGGGATGATCTACCCGATCTCTGACAGCAAGTGGGTCAGTCCCATTCAGGTGGTTCCCAAGAAAACGGGGATCACAGTGGTCACGAACTCACGCGGTGAGTTAGTCCCAACTCGCGTCCAAAACGGATGACGAGTATGTATCGATTACTGGAAGCTTAATGCTTATACTAGGAGAGACCACTTCCCATTGCCTTTCATTGATTAGATGTTAGAGCGTTTAGCAGCCAGGTCTCACTACTGCTGCTTGGATGGCTATTCTGGTTTTCACCAGATTCCTGTAGCACCTTAGGATCAAGAGAATACCACCTTCACTTGTCCTTTTGGTACTTTCGCTTACCGGCGCATGCCTTTTGGGCTGTGCAATGCACCTGCTACTTTTCAGAGGTGTATGAAGAGCATATTCTCTGACTTCGTTGAGCACTTCATCGAAGTATTCATGGATGATTTCACTGTTTACGGCGATTCATTCGATCTTTGCCTTAGTCACCTGACTAAGGTACTTCACCGATGTATCCAGAAGAACTTGATCCTTAATTACGAGAAATGTCACTTCATGGTTGATCAAGGTCTTATCTTGGGTCACATCGTGTCTGCTAGGGGTGTGGAGGTAGACCCGGCAAAAATTGAAGTAATTCAAAAATTGCCTTACCCCACAACTGTGCGAGAAATTCGATCATTCCTTGGCCATGCCAGTTTCTATCGGCGATTTATTAAGGATTTTTCCAAAATTGCACAACCCATGTGTCGCCTTCTTCAGATAGACGTGCCTTTCCATTTCGATAAGGCATGTAGGAATGCATTCGATGCACTTAAACACTCTCTCATATCTACTCCAGTGATTCGAGCTCCTAACTGGGAGCTACCTTTTGAGATTATGCGCGACGCCAGCAACCACGCTGTGGGTGCTGTGCTTGGGCAACGAGTCGGGCAGGCTTCTCATGTCATATACTATGCCTCCCGAACTCTTGATCCTGCCCAACTGAATTACACCACTACAGAGAAGGAGCTTCTATTTGTCGTCTTCGCTTTGGAGAAATTTCGGCCTTATCTCTCGGGAACTAAGGTGGTCGTCTACTCTGACCATGCTGCCTTAAAGTATCTTATGGCCAAAAAGGAAGCTAAACCTCGTCTCATTCGATGGATACTCTTGTTACAAGAGTTTGACATCGAGATTAAAGATAAAAGTGGTGTAGAAAATCTTGTTGCTGACCATCTCAGTAGTATCGAGAATGGTGAAGCACCTGTCCCGCTTCGAGATGATTTTCCTGATGAACACCTCTTAGCAATTTCTGAGGAACTCCCTTGGTTTGCGGATCTGGTACACTACCTCGTTACACGAGAGTTTTCACCTCACCTTACGCGAGCCCAGAAGGATAAGATTCGGAGCGATTCCAAACACTATGTATGGGATGACCCATACTTGTAATAGTTTTGCTCAGACCAGGTCATTCGTCGATGTGTCTCCCAGGGTGAAACACAATCTATACTGACATTCTGTCATTCATATGCCTGCGGTGGTCATTTCGGTCCACGTAGGACGGCTATGAAGGTTTTAGAGAGCGGGCTTTATTGGCCTACTATTTTTCACGATTCATATCTATACGCCAAGAGCTGTGCCAAATGTCAGTCGACCGGTACCCTGAGTCACAGGGATCAAATGCCACTGATCTCGATCCTATTTTGCGATATTCTTGATGTTTGGGGGATCGACTTCATGGGGCCATTTCCACCGTCACACGGTTTCCTTTATATCTTACTGGCGGTGGATTGCGTGTCCAAATGGGTGGAAGTTAAATCCACTCGCACCAATGATTCCTCGGTGGTATGCGATTTCCTGAAATCACGAATTTTTTCGACTTTTGGAGCTCCACGGGCTTTGATTAGTGATCGAGGTACCCATTTCTGCAACCGCATGGTTGAAAATCTCCTGCGTAAGTATAATGTTACACACCGTACGTCTACGGCCTATCACCCTCAGACTAGTGGCCAAGCAGAGGTGTCAAATAGGGAGATTAAGTCCATTTTGGAGAAGACTATAAATCCGTCACGAAAGGACTGGAGCACACGCCTTGATGATACAGTATGGGCTTATCGAACGGCGTATAAAACGCCAATCGGAATGTCTCCGTATCGCTTAGTCTTCGGCAAATCGTGCCACTTGCCGATCGAGTTTGAGCGTAAATCTCTATGGGCTGTTAAACGGCTCAATATGGAACTCGACGCAACCGACAACGAGAGAAAGTTGGACCTTCAAGAATTAGAGGAAATTCAGAACGATGCCTACGAGTCCGCTCGAATTTATAAGGATAAAACCAAGGCGTTCCACGATCGCAACTTATCTCGTAAGACTTTCATAGTCGGCCAAAAGGTCCTACTTTATTATTCCAGATTAACTCTCCATCCAGGGAAATTGAGGTCACGATGGCTCGGACCTTTTGTTGTTACTGATGTGTTTGGACATGGTGCAGTTGAGATCAGGAGCATAGACATAGGGAAAGTTTTCAAAGTGAATGGGCACCGACTGAAGCCGTTCTACGAGAACTTCCCACAGCATGAGATCGAGAGCGAGACTCTAGCAGTTGTAGAGTACTTTGACTGAGGAAGAGTCAGACTGAGTCGAGCCAACGACGTTAAACAAAGGCGCTCCTAGGAGGCACCCCAAGCTTCTGTCCCTTTCCTTTTTTATTTTTATTTTAGTATTTTTTGGGGTATTCTTACTATAATCTCATTGTGACCTTTTATAGGTGTGTGACCTCTGCATAGCACACTGGATTTTGAGAGCCTGATATTGCTCCTGCGGCTCCTCACATGTTCCGTAACTACGGTTAGTCACATCTGCGATCTGGTAAGGTCACCCATCTTCTTTTCGTCCGTAGATTTAGGGTTAGTGTCAGTCTTCTGCATGATCTTGTCTCATTTCCTTGCCTTTATATCTATCATTTTCTTTCACCCTGTTGTATATGTTCATATGCGCTCCTAACCCGTTTTGAATCTTGAGGACAAGATTCGAAATGAGTTTAGGGGTACTTTAGGATTTGTGGACTGAGCTGGATGGGTTTCTATGCGAAAGACCACAGGTGAGATCGTTTAAATTTTTTTGACTATATGCTGTTGTCGGACGGTATTGGTGGTGTTTTGTATCTCTTATTCACTCATTTCTTCCATTTCTTTGCCCTCCATATTTCACTTTCTCATTTTATTAGGAGTTGATACGTTTTCATGCATATTTTTAATGTAGTTTTCATTTTTTATTTAGAGTCGCCTAATATATTGTTTCATGCCTTTGGCTGTAGATGAGTACTCTATGGTTGCCCTGTTGACTTGAGACTCAGGAGACATTAGGCGAAACACTCACTCGAGCTTCGTAGCCAACGTTCTTATGATTTCATGATTAGAGACTTAGTATGTTGGTTGAGCCAATGCTAGATACCAAAGGGGAGCGAGACGGCCGTAATTGTGCAAGTCTGATTTCTAGAGTACCAGAACGAGGATGTAACTCACTTGAGTCTAAATTCTTATGACTAGAACACTTTTGGGGAAATGATTTAGGCCATTTTTGAATTTAAACCCTTAACCTTAGACCTACCTTTCATCTTACCACTAGTTAGCCCATTTGAGCCTAATTAAACCTGATTTCTTTGATTACCTGTAATTAAACCCTCAGCCATTAGCCTTATATCTTATACCTAGTTGGAAACTAGACTTAGATTTGAAATCCTTAGAAAGAGACATGAGGAGAAAAAATCAAAGGAAAAATTGTTTACTTGCCCAAATTAAAGGGAAATTCATGATTAGAGAGTCTCACCTAAAACGACATCCACAGGAAATGGAGCAGGGAGCCTGGTGGTTGGAAACAGGTGAGGACTGCACATTTTGAATGAAAAATGAATTTTAGTGCAGTTTAGTCACATTCATGTTCTCGGGTAATTATTCTATAATCTAAGTTCTAGTTTTTCAACATTTCGCGTACCATTTACACCACTTCCTTGGTACCAATCCCCAGCCTTGTTATAGCCAATTGAAGTCCTATTGATTCCCGCTGGTGCTAAGTCTACAGTAGTGGAGAATGTGGTTGCATTTCTTGTGCATGGTACTTTTGATGTGTTGATGCGCTATTTTCATAGAAATTGTGGACTTGTGTGCTTGAATGTAAAAACCAAGAAACCCGCAAGTAGTTGATGGCGTTTGTCTTAACCATATCTTTGTCTTGAAAATGTGATCTTAATTGTGTTTGGGTTGCAGTTCTTGACATATCATAACTCCGAAATTTCTTGAGTAATTTGTTATCTTGGCGACTATGTAAACCAAAGGAACTCCATGAATTTTAAATCGGGTATAGAGTAGTTGAGTATGTGCATAGTCATATTAGAGGTCTAGTTTATTTGTATGTGTCATTTACACCTTTGCTCGAGACGTGCAAAGTCTTAAGTTTGGGGGTATTTGATAAGTCTGTATTTTATAAGAAATTAGTAGTCAATTTTAGTATATTATTTATTGAAAATATTTAAATATTATATTAAATAATATGTTTTTGTCATTTTTAGGTGAAACGGAGGGCGCGGTTGAATTCGTGGCGGAAAAATACTATAAATAGAGTATTTACTTGGAATAATCGGACGTCGGACAGTTTACCTCGAAATATGTGTTGCGTGGTGGGTCGAATAGCAGACATAATGTTTCCACCAATCAGAAGATGTCACGTCAGCGCCAAAGACACTATGTACCAATCAGACGCTGCCACGTAGTGTTCTCCTCGTCAAGCACGTCAACACAAGGCAGCGCGACCAATGGATAAACGCCACGTCAGCACGTAGAGGCTCCAGCAACCAATCAGAGGTCGCCAAGCAACTCCACGTCATCCAGCGTCGCCACGTCACCTGCGAGCCAATTCTCCACGTTTCAGCTACCATCGACCGGCCTCGAGATGCGTACTCGCACAAACTCCCATTTTTTCACACGAGTCGCCCGACTTCTTCCTTCGCCACGTCATGCCATGTGGTATGCTCCCATTGGTCCAGAAACGTCACAGCAGTCACCGCGCCAATCAGGTAGTGACACATGGCGCTGCTCGACCCACACACAATAAGCATGGCGCTCCAATCACAACGCGCCACGTCGCGCTGCCAGCAAACCCGACTAATCAGACGATGCCATGTGGCGGACTTGCTGTGCCCACAGTCATCACTGTTGTCCTCCTCTAATCACATTGCGCCACGTCACCAGGTCCACCTCTTTCGGCCAATCACGTGCTGACACGTGGTAGAGAATGGGGTCGTCATATCGTCCATCTCACTAGAGATGTTGTGGCAGATGACATGGTTTAGGGGGCCTGTATTACACTACAAAAAAAACTTGAGCAACAACAAACAAATCTGATGCTGAATTTGTACGATTCTTTTGCTAAGCGACCTTGTAACAGATCAGCGACAGATAGTAACTGTTGCTAAACTTTTTGTTGCTGATTCAACTCAGCAATAGATTTGGAGTTATGTTGTTGTTCAGCGATAGATTTGTGATAAACGTCTGTCGCTAAACGACAACAGAAACAAGTATGTCTCTAATTGTAGTCCAGTAAGCAAATGAGGGTCTATTGCAAATCTATTGCTATTCAAATGACAGATCGTGTGTCATGTATTGATTTGATCACCACGATACGCATGTCGCATGTTGTCGCTGATCTGTTGTTGTTCAACTGACAGACTCGGTCTGTTCTATTCAGCGACAGACTGATTGTCGCTAATTTGCATAGTCAACAAAACCGCATGATCCGTTCTTGATCTGTCGCTAAATAGAGACAAATCGAAGAATAGACATCATTTTTTTCTTTGTCAAAATCGACATTTGTAATGGTAATTTTGAAAGAAAAAAAAAACAGTTCACATTAAATAGTAAAATGTAAATCTGCAGTGAAATCTGGAACGGTAAATATTTTCCTGCGCATACAAAACGAAAATTGAGAAAATGTATGTATATTATCAAAATTTGAAAAACAATGTCTACAAAAGGATGAGATTAACATTTCGTAATTAACTAGTAGCATACTATATAATACTAGATGAACATTATTCAACAAAATACAAAATACTACACAAATTAAGATGGCTACACAAAATAATTTACATATATATATATACAATGTCAATCCCACACTCTTACCCAATTGTTTCACCAATACAAGATAAGCACCATAAAAATTATAGGGCTAGGAGAGCGTTTCCCATCCAAATCCTGAAAATTTAAAGGAATAACTTGAACAATATTCGACATGCAACCAAAATATTCCAATACGAAAGAAAATAACATCACATCCAATTAAAGCGAAATTGAATACAGTGTTGTCTCTGAGTACACACTATCTTTCACAGTCTTTATATCTCGATGTATAACATGACCAATACAACCACTCCAAAAATACACACAACGAGTTAAGGATTTCTAATACATAAATTAAAATTGCGTAAAAAAAGATGGAGACACATATTACATATAGAGACCAAGTTGAGCAGCATAGGGTGTCGACATCATAGTATGAACGATTACGATACTTCGTATGGTTGCATGGACACCGAATTCTTCCCTCAGTGGCGAATGTCCTACAGTGCGTCTCTGCGTATGTGATGAACTCGTTCACGCCGTTTATGAACTCTCGTCGAGTAAAGCCATTTTCAATACGACTATACATCTATTCTCGATTAGTAGACATCTCGATCTTTAATTTTTCAAATTTGATAAATGGATAAATCTTATCAACTCTAACAAAAAAGAATATAACTCCTAAAAATTTACTATATTTTTACAAAATAATCCATATTAATATTCATTAAATTGGATTATATATAATCTTGAGATTTCTAATATAGCTACGTACCTAGTAAGTATCAAGTCTCAATAACAATCACAATTAATATAAACAATATATAATTTAAAAGTTCAAAGGGAAATACGATTAATAAGGTTCTTTAGGTGTGATTTCCCTACAAACATGCTATGTACAAACATTATATAATTTCTTCCCTCTCCATGAATTGCCCAAGTTATTTTTCCAAAATCTCTATATACTCTCGACATTTCTTATCAATTCTTACTAATGAAGTATAATAAATTTATAGACTTTTCTTTATTTTACAAATAAATCTAAATATTCTTCAATTCCAAACATATGTAAAATATTGAGATTTCAAATATAAATACGTGCCAACTAAATGACAATCACAATTAATAAACATTATAAGAATATATTAGTTAGAACTCAATAAGGTATCATTTTTCGTTGGAAATGCACTGCCAAACAATAATTTAAACAATGTACAAATTTATTAATTTACTGTATTATTATTCAATGAACATACTATATATGAATTAAATTTAACAATAATAAATGATAATTGTCATATGACAAGCTAAGTGAAAATTTAAACTACCTAAATGCAAATTCGATTCGTTCTACTTGTTGATTTGTTTCTTTTTAGTGACAGATTGTTCAGTTGATGATTTGTTGTTGTTTAGCGACAGATTGTTCAGACGTTGATTTGTTGTTGTTTAGCAACAGATAGTTGAGTTGTTGATTTGTTGTTGTTTAGCAACAAATTGTTGAGTTGTTGGTTTGTTGTTGCTTAGCAGGTTGTCTGTAACGGCCCGTTTTAATCGATCCCGATTAACAGGCTAATTACAAATTAAGAACATAAGTTCAGACCCACGTGACGTCGCGAAAAAGGATACGACACGCCCAATGGGTGAAATATGTTATTTTGTGTGGCAAATGTTTAATTACTTTATTATCATTTAATAACTCGCGCCGCGTTAATCGAAAGTTTCGCTTGGTTGCGTTGTGCGCGTGTAGTGACGAGAGTGTGCACTTCATGGAGTGCGCATAACGTAGGTGTACGTGGTTGTAGGGGACTTAGTGGTCACATCACTCGCTCCATCATGTCACACGTCACATCAAGCCCATCCCTCATCATGCTATTTTGTCTTTTTCTCCCAAAAAAAACCTCATTTTAATAATAGGATAGAGAGAGAGAGAGAAAGTGTGGGGTAGAGAGAGAAAAAGAAAGAGAGAGAGAGAGAGAGGAGTGAACGAACAGAAAGAGAGGAAAGGAAGTGAGAGAAGAGAGGAGGGAAAAGAGATAGAGATAGAGATCGACGGGGAAACCGGCGGTGCGAGCGGCGGAGCCACCAGCGGAGGACGCCAGAACGAGCGGCGCGACGTCGGCAGCGCGAGAGCACAGAAACGCGACACAAGCGCTGCGGGCGGCGCAGCAACGGCGCTAGACCGCAACGATGCAATGGACGGCGGCGGCCAAGACGGTAGCGAGTCGAGGTCGCGATCGTGGACGAGCTGCGGGAGCGGCGCGACAGACGACGGGCGGCGGCTCGCGGCGAGGACCAAGGCCGCGGACGGCGATAAGAAAGGAAGAGAGAGAGCAGCGGAGGCGGTGGAAGATCGGGGTCGGCGGCGAAGTCGCGCGCAGCCTCGACGAGCGACACGATAGCGGTGGTGGTGAGGCGATGGCGATGTCGGTAAGTCGAGCGGCGGTGGCGCGCGCCGTAGCTACGCGGTGGCGGCGCACGCGCGCAAGCGACGTGGTGGCCCGTTGACGGAACAATCGATCCCTCGGTATGGTTCGTAAAGTGTGCAAAATATTAAATTTTTTGGAATAAAAGTTATTATCTCAAATTTTGGTATCACGTTATAATTCATTTAATGAAACTCTAAAATGAGAAAAATTGTATAATTGGACACCAGAGACTTAGGCTACCATAGTCAGGTGTCGGGTACGTATCTCGAGGCGAGTGCGGGTCGTTTTGAAGGCGTTGAGGTAAGTATTCCCCGAGAAAATTAGTTAAAATTCAATTTATGCACTTGCTTTATTTTGCATTCTAAATTATTCCTTTGTGCTTTCCATTGCTGTTCATTTACTTTTCATCCACTCTCACGTGTGTATGTGTGTTTGTCGACGTGGTCGGCATGGTACGATGACGCGTGTCGAATGCGTCAAAATGTATAATCCCGATGAGATTACCAATTACCACAAGAACTGCAGTAGTGGCAAGCACGGGGTCGAACCACGAAGACCAAGTTTCTTACCTTTGCTATGAAACTAAAAATAACTCGGTGTGTTCAAATGAATAATTTCTAAATTAATTAAAACTAGACTAAAAATAGCAAGTAAATAAATCAATCAATAGGGAAACAATCCAAACCATCGGTATCACAAATCTCCTCAATTTGGCATAATTTTACTACGGTCCTCAATCTAATAAAATTATGCAATCCATAATAAATTAGTGTAGCTATAGACCCGGTAACGTACACGGGTCCTCGCACTTCCCTATCTCGATGGTCAAGGTACGACAATGACCACTTCCCTAGTCAAACACATAACCATATATTCAAGTGAATTAGGTTTAATGTGTTGACCACAATGGGCTTTGTGAAGGCACTACACCTAGACAACTGGATTACTAGTGTGTCCAATTTAGCCTAGATCCCTATGATATTCAGCCGGTCCCAAAAAGGTCTATTCAATTGGTATGCTCGAATGCCACTAATGTGGCCTTATCGCACAAGTACGGTTGCGTACAACCTACTGGCATGTAAATCAAGATTTAAACAAGTGTTTAATCTCTATAATTCAACCAATATCAAAGGGAATAAAATATTATGAAAAATAAATTAAATAAATAAATAAATAGATCTCACATATGTTTTTATGTCAAAATGGGTGATTTGATCCACCTCTAGTTCAGATTGATGAGTTTAGCCGGCCATCGTCGTCAAGCACTCCATCAAAATCCAAAAACAAAATCTAAAACAGTGGTTTTTTGTGGAAAAAACTAATGGGAGCCGCTGGAAAAAAATAAAAAAACTCAAAACTCTCTCCCCCCCGGTCGTTCCCACCCAAAAAGAGGACCGCTAAGGGCACCCCACCTTTTCATGAAGGCACCCAACTTATTTGTAAAAATTCCATCAAAAATAGAAAAGACCCTTTTGCCCCTGTATATATAATGGTTCAAACTCCTCAAACCATTTTGACAAGGAGTTAGGGCACCCCACCACCAAGCTTGAACCACAAAGCCACATTGCGTTTGGCGAAGAGCTGATCGATTCTCGCGGATTGACATCATCAGACAGCGAGGTAACAATGTTTGATAACCGTATTCGGGCTTTTAAGAACTGTTTAGTTGTGTATAACTGTGAAAATGATGATTTGTTTGTCAACGTAGGGTTTGGTAATTTCTTCAAATGCGAAGTTGTTTCCACTATATAATGGAGGATTGTAAAGCTTCGGTGTCAGAGAAGGTCGTCCTTGAGGTAATTTTGCAATCTTTTGTGTTTTTTATGCGGTTATCCGAAGTTTCTGTCTGGGTGCGCGATTGTTTCGGCCTCGCAGGACCGAGATGTATAGTAATGTCTCAGTCATAAAGGACCGAGAGGTTTCATGTAGGTCACGGACTGGTATGACCGAGAGTACTTAACCCCTAGGTCTTGGTTTCGAACCGTGGGGGGCGAAAAACCACGCCCATTTAATTAAATGGGGGGACGTGGATGGTGGGAGGCCTTAGAAAGCTCCCACTGCCTTGGAGGTGCCAAGGGCTCGCGCTAGGTCGGGCAAACTCGTTCTCCGGGGTACCTTGGGCCTTCACAAAAAAGGTGCATTGTCACGGCCCCAATAATTAATGCACGTTTAATTCATTAATTAGGACACAATGACCCGTGACGTGGGACCCGCAGTGCGATACGTGTCACTACCGAGGCACGGTGGCCGAGGTAAATGTTATATTTGTTGTGTTGTATGCCTAGTGTATTGTATTTGTGTAGACTACTAAGTCAAAAGCAGACGAAAGACCGACTGTGGATTTGCGTCACATTGATTTAAGTGAAGATATCTCATATGAAGAGCAACCCGTTCAAATTTTTGACCATAAGGTACAGCAGTTGAGAAACAAGTCTATCCCGAAGGTGTTAGTTAAGTGACAGTTTTATGGACATTCAAAACTCACTTGGGAACGGGAAGACTATATGCGAGACAGATTTTCGTACCTCTTCGATTCAAGTATATTTTAAAATTCGTTTAGTTTAAGTTCGAGGACGAACTTCCAATTAGTTGGGAAGTATTGTGACGGCCCCAACTACAAATAAGGGCACCGCCCGGCCTAATCCTTAATTAAGCCCTAATCTCCCCTATAGGACCTAACCAGGAACTAGTCAGCCTTATTTAAATACCTAAATGCCTACCATTTATGATACCACCTACAGTTAACTTAACTGTTCTAGTGACTAACCTATGGTTGTCTATAAATCAGAGTTAATTTTTTTTTTCTTTACGACGTGTTGAATGCGCAGTAGAGATCGACGGAGTCGAGTTGTCTGCAGATTTCAGAGTTCTTGAATTTCTAGAATTCGATGCGTTGCTAAGGATGGATTGATTAGCATCATATCATGCTCATACCAACTGTTTTGCAAAAATAGTGATATTTGAGATTCTAAGGCGTCCAGTGTTCATATATAGTGGTACTACACCGAGAACCGAGAGCACTCGAGGTCGACTTGCGAATAGTGGGGAGATGGAGACTTTGGTATCGTTATATACCATTACAGAGAGTCATGAATCGGAACTTGAAGAGATTCAGAGTTTTCTGGGGTTAGCAGTCTATTACCGAAGGTTCGTGAAGGATTTTTCAAAGATTGCTTCACCAATGACTAAGTTGACCCAGAAAGACGTGAAGTTTCAGTGGTCAGAAGAATGCGAGGAGTCATTTGCTCAACTGAAGAACTAGTTAACTACTGTACCAGTTTTGATATTGCCAGAGACTGAAAAAGGTTTCATGGTGTACACGGATGCTTCTCGTATGGGGTTAGGTTGTGTGTTGATGCAAGAGAAAGGTACGATGGCCTATGCATCAAGACAGCTGAAGATACATGAGAAGAACTACCCAACGCATGACTTAGAGTTGGCGACAGTAGTGCTTGCTTTGAAGATAGGAGACGTTATCTATATGGAGAGAAAATTCACTCTATACAGACCATAATAGTTTGAAATATCTCTTCACAGAAAGAGCTGAATATGAGACAGCGCAGATGGTTATAATTTTTTAAAGAATGACTTTTCTCTGGAATATCATCCAGGAAAAGCAAATGTCGTTGCTGACGCGCTAAGTAGAATTTCGATTGGAGATGCTGAGACTATTCGATGTCATACGACGCACGAGTATGGTTTACTCGAGGCGGCGGCGAGGCCGAGTCAGTCAGATATTGCTAATGACACGGAGGTATTGATTCGTGCTCGAGCGAGACAGCAGATCAGTGTCTCAGATTTCGAGGCAGATTGTGGATACCGGCAGTGGCAGAGCTTAGAGGTGAGATTCTTCAGGATTCACATCGTTCACGGTTCACCGTTCATCCAGGAAGAACCAAAATGTATCGTGATATGAAAAGACATTTTTGGTGGCTTAGGATGAAAGCGAAAATATCAGAATATATCAGGAACTGTGGAATTTGCCAGCAGGTGAAGGCAGAGCATCGTAGACCTGGAGGATTACTACAGCCACTTCCTATTCCACGATGGAAGTGGGAAGACATATCTATGGATTTCGTTCGAGGACGCCCGAGGACTATTCATCGATATGATTCCATCTGGGTGATTGTGGACGATTGACGAAATCGCCCATTTCATACTGAGTTGCAACTCATTACACATTTGACCAGCCGAGTGTATTGTTCGAGAGAGAGATTATCAGGCTGCATGGAGTACCTTTGACTATTACGTCAGACAGAGTTGCTATGCATACGTCCAGGATGTGGCGGAGTATGCAGGAGTAATATGGTACACGTTTACAGTTTAGCACAGCCTTTTACCCTCAGACTGATGGACAGACCGAGAGATTGATTCAAACTCTCGAAGATATGCTCAGGGCGTGTGTACTTGAGTTTGGCGGATCGTGGGAAGAGTATTTACCGTTGTGTGAATTTGCATACAACAACAGTTATCAGGCGAGCATTGAAATGGCGCCATTTGAGGCGTTATATGGCATATCGTGTCGCTCACCATCTTGTTGAGCTAAGCCAGAAGATCGAAACTTGTTAGGGCCTGAAATTGTTGTCGATCACACAGAAAAGGTAAGAAAGATTCGCCAGAAACTTAAGGGAGCCTAGGAGAGGCAAAAGAAGTATGCAGACATGTATCGCAGCGATCTCACGTACGATGAGGCAACTTTAGTTTATCTAAAGGTTTCTCCTCGTAAGGCATCATCGATTTGGTTTGAAAGGCAAATTAGCACCGAGATTCATCGGGCCTTTCAAGATCAAGAAACGCGTTGGAAAGGTTGCTTATGAGTTAGAGTTGCCTCCACCGATGTCGGGTATTCATCCGATGTTTCATATTTCGATGCTTCGACTAGCTAAGTCAAAAGCAGACGAAAGACCGACTGTGGATTTGCGTCACATTGCTTTGAGTGAAGATATCTGATATGAAGAGCAACCCGTTCAAATTTTTGACCAAAAGGTACAGCAGTTGAGAAACAAGTCTATCCCGAAGGTGTTAGTCAAGTGACAGTTTTATAGACATTCAAAACTCACTTGGGAACGGGAAGACTATATGCGAGACATATTTTCGTACCTCTTCGATTCAGGTATATTTTTAAATTCGTTTAGTTTAAGTTCGAGGACGAACTTCCAATTAGTTGGGAAGTATTGTCACGGCCCCAATAATTAATGCACGTTTAATTCGTTAATTAGGACACAATGACCCGTGACGTGGGACCCGCGGTGCGATACGTGTCACTACCGAGGCCACATAATGTATGCCTAGTGTAATGTATTTGTGTAGACTACTAAGTCATTTATGGGTATGCAGATACCGAGACGAGCGGGGACGCGCCTCGAATCACGTGCCGACGTGGGCCCGAGGTAGCAGCTTGTGGGGTAAGTAGAATTTGTTCAATTATAAAAAAAAGAAAAAAAAAACAAATGTGTAGAAGTGAGTGGTGGGGGTGAGGCCACATCACCTCACTTATCCATACACCACATATATATATCTATCATATATATAAAAGCACGAATGACAAATTTTTGAGTCGTAATCAAATTTACTTTTTTGTCCCTCTTCCACACAATTTTTTCTTGTGCGTTGTCCCTCTCCCACCCAATCTAAATCTCGTGCTTCCCTTTCTTTTCTCTCACGTATCTCTTTCACATAACAATATCAAGTCCCCTTCCTCTTCTCTCCCGTCTCTCTCTCACGTCCCCTTTCTTTTCTCTCACGTCTCTCTCTCACATCTCGATTTATACTCCTTCCTTTTCTCTCAAAACTACGAAACAGACAAACATACCAAACCATCACGCGGATCACCTCTCATCCGTCCATCTAAGTAACTCTCATTCGTACTCTATAAAACAAGAGCTACTCATGACTTGCTTTTATTAAGGCATGTAGGCAAAGAATGAGTACTAATTAACTTCAACGTACAAAGACGACAATGGCACCACCAAGAACTCTAACAATACGCCGCTTGAAGAGAAGACACTCAGAGAGCTTCATCGTGACGAGGACGAGCGCCCTAAAGTGGCTTACAACCAGTTCAGCGACGCCATCCCGGTGATCTCGCTGGCCGGGATAGAAGATGTGGGGGTAGGAGGAGAGCAGAGATATGTAAACAAATTGTGGAGGCTGTGAGGTTGGGGGATATTCCGGGTGGTGGATCATGGAGTTGATGCAATGCTTGTCACCGAGATGACACGGGCTGTCGAGTGACTTCTTCGCTTTGCCGCCGGAGGAGAAGCGAGGTTCGACATGTCCGGTGGGAAGAAGAGGCGGCTTCATCGTCTCAAGTCATCTACAGTGCTCACTCTCTCTATTTTCTCCCCTCATAATTTTGTGCAAATGTACTTTTTTTTTCACCGTTCTATATGGAGTCCCAAGTAATTAAAGCATACTATTGATTAATCCTTAATTAATAGAACTAAGTTCTTGTCATGATTATGATATTGACTGAGTTCTATGCTTGATTAATTAAAAACCTAACTCTTAAAGGGTTTCTATAGCCAAAAAATAATCCACAAGTTACAAGCATCAATCAACTCAAATTCTAATCCTAATTAAATACAAACACAATGTAGGAGGAACTAATTAGTAACTACTTTGTACAACTTCAATTTTAAAATTGACATTTATCTTGGCTACACAGTTTACGCCTCCTCCACTGCTTCCCATTAATCACCTCCTCTCACAGTTGCGGTTTTGATGGTTCGCGGTTTGGTGGTGGTTTGTAAAACGACCAAACCGTAAACCCTCGATTTGGTCGCAGGGTTTGCCCACCCCTACTTAATAGATATGTAGAAAAAAATGACAATTAATATTTCACTAATCCATCTTATTGGACTCATGAACTAATTACCTAACCATAGGGTGAGGCAGTGCAAGATTGGCGAGAGATAGTGACCTACTTCTCCTACCTTAAGAGGGGTAGAGACTACTCAATTATGCAAATCCAACTAGCAAATCAAACAGGGACTTCTATTATGCAGACCAAGCTGCAAGGGATTGAGACGATCCATCATGAAATAGGAGTGGCCCTGCCATGAGTTTGCATTATGTTTTGCTTGCTTTTGATTCTTACATGTTTTGCTTCAAGACCCTTTGCACAACATAGCCTCAGTCCCAAATTAACTGGGGCCGGCTACATGGATCAAACTTTTCCATTGCGCTCGATTAAGTGCAATTGATTCCTTATAATCAATTGATTACTCATGCCAAACATGCAAGATTATATAACAATTGCTTGTATAACTGCATCACATTGCTTTATTTTGATGATTAAGTTAACTATTCATTAGTTTTGTTGAGTATGGAATATATAGTGGTTGTTTGCTTTCTTTAGAAGGTCTCTTAATTATGACTATACAAGTGCTTGCTTGATGATTAAGTAAATTTCTTAAAGTTTTTTAGAGTTTTGATTCTTACATGTTTTGCTTCCATAAATCCCCTTTTACTTCCATAAATCTCATTTTGTTGTTAACAATTAGAGTGTATATTAATTTGTTTTCTATTACTAATAACATATCCTTAATTCTACCTAACATTTTTTTCCTTTCACTTTTATTGATAAATCCTTTTACTTACTTATTAAATATTCTTGATAATGTCAACATCAATGACTCCAATAAGAGATATCTCGCACAACAACATACACTTGAGGTAATAGCGAAAATAACATGGAAGTGGTATTCGACGAATCTAAAAACAGATGCGCTCATATCAATGGATATCATTTTGCTCGATGAGCATGTAAGTTCAATTTTACATTCTTTTAAATTTGATTATTTATTGTAAACTATGTCTTGCATTAACAATCATATAACATAATTTTTTTGTAGGACGACCATATACATTCAACCATACCCATCTATTTGGCTTCTGATTTTGAGTACCTCACAGAAGGCAAGGTCTACAACATTTCGAACTTCAAAGTGGAAAGGAAAAAATCGCATAAGGTTGTAAGTCACGACTACATGATACACTTAACAGGTGATACCTCTATACAAGAAAACATGAGCAGCGTGCAAATTCGAAACCACAAATTTGAAATAGTTCAATTCGAAGAATTGACAAAACGGCAAGACAGATTCATTCAATCATCAGGCAAGAAAAAAAACCATCATTAGCAAAAATACATAAATTCCAATTTTTTATATAACTTTAAATATTACTAATTATTTTGTTATTTACAGATGTACTAGGACGTCTTGTTCGAATAGGCGAACTTGTAGATCAAGAAGTTAAAGGAAAACAAAAAACGGTCAAAAAACTTGTTTTACGTATTCAAATGAACAGGTATATATATTTTTTGGTCGAAGTTAATTTTTATAAAAAATAAATAATTCATTGTGTTTTGCAATTTAATCCTACGTTTCATCTAAAAAAAACAAGCAAGTGAACGCAACTTTTTGGGGCCAAAAAGCGATTGAAACAAGCAGTGAGTTTAGCAATTGCAAATCATCAGACTCAATGGTAATTATAATTACCTCAAATAATGTGAAGACTTATAGAGATAATTGATGCAAGTTTATTTATTAAAATGCATGTACAAGGTTGCTTCATTTCTACATACGTTGTAACATTAATGCTGAATTTATTTATTATTAATTTTCAATTTTCTAATATTCTTTGTTGTTGTACTGTATATACATATATCTTGTCGAAAATCTAATTCTTGACAATTGGATTTGTTTTTAGATTCAAAGTTCACGTGCGCGTCGAAGATAATACAGGGTCCACAACTTTTGTTCTATTCGATAGCATAGTGAAAAATATTATTGGAAAAGACAATGGCGAAAGAATCTTAAATGAGGCATCTTCGGTACATCTTTTTTCTAATTTAGAATACAAAACTAATTGAATGCAAATGCAATATTTTATATAATCTATGTCTTCTTCATTTTTATGGCCCTTTTGTACTAACTTATTTTTTGCTTGTATTGTCAGACAAACGAAAAGATTGTCCCAATAGAACTCTGCGAGATTGTAGGAAGAAGTTTTACTTTTAAACTAAAACTCACTAATTACAATTTAGCCAGTGGAAATGAAAATTTCACCGTTTCGATTATATGTCATGAAGAATATGGAGATAATTTTCGTCATGATGAGGTATTTATTTTATTTTACAATAACTTACAAGATCGCATTATATAATTTAATTTTACATATTCTCTTATTTTTGAAAATAATAGGGCAAGTTGTCAAATGATATTTCAACACATAAAGACGAAGTCGACAACAACAAAGAAGTCGACATGAAGAGAAAAAGTATTGATAATGAATTTGGAATAAATAAACGTCCAAGAAAATATTGTTATGTTGAGTAAGTTATTTGAACTTACATTATTAATTAGTTACTTATGTATTTATAAATAAACTAATATAATGTGTTTCTTATGCAGTGATGACGAAGATGAAGTATAGTCAACATCATCTTGAAAATGCTACAAAATACAAAAGAGTTTTTATATTTAATTTTTAGCAGTATGCATTTTATATTTTCAATATCATATTTTCAATTTATTTACCATTGTATATTAAATTTAATATTTAATATTTATATTACATAGTTTGTTCAAACTCATAAATATTATTTTAATTTTTATTATACATTCAATAATGACTATAGACAACTAATTGAAGGTAACTAACTCTAACCTTGGTGTGGCAAAAAAATTATCTGGACTTATAGGCCCATTTTTGTTCAGCCTTGATTAAATAGGGTTTGAGTTAAGTTTTGGATAAGACACTCTTGGTATGGACTCTAGACTCTGGACCCTTACTATTATTTAAATACATATTATAATTTGGTCTGAATTATTAGACTATGGATACCCACTATATATAGCTATACACTACTCCAACACATATGATATATTTGTTTTTGAGATGACTCAAATTTCTCATTAGAATGATTTTTATTTGTACATAACTTTTTAAACTATAATGAGTACTGAATGGGATTATAATATGTATGGCAAGTTCATATTTATTATAATTTATATTATTGAAAAAGTTAAATGTAAAAATAGTTTTTTAGTAATCCCGATTTCATTCACTCGAGCCCTCAACGATTCGCTACAAATTCACGATTTTGACAAGTAAGATTCGTTACCAATTCACGATTTTGACAAGTATCTATCCCACTCACTACACGTACTTTCTCCTCTTGTACTTAATTTTCACTTTCTATACCTAACCCCAAATTAAAACATAAACTCATCTCATTTATATAAATTACATTAAACAATATTAATGAGTTAAAAAATGTGCTTGTATTTCTAATTTTTAAATTTTAATTACAATTTTAAATTTTATTAATAAATTCTTAGAAATTAATTCCAATAAATGTTTGAAGCGGCAATCGTCGTAGAAGACGTCCCAAACTAAGTATATATATATATATATATCTCACTTTCATCTTTCAAACAAATAAAAACAAAAACAACACAACGCACAGAGAGACAAAAACGAAAACAGAGAGGAAAGAAAAGAAACAGTAAAGACGATCGGGAGGAGAAGGAAATGAGAGTGACGGGAGAGAGATCGAGCGAGCTCGAAGAAGGCAAGGTGAGGTGAGTGTTTTTGTTGATTTTCGTTGTTGTTCTGTCGTTGTTGGTCGCCATGTTCGACCATGGAAGGCTCGGCCTCCATGGCCGAAAGGCGTGAGGAAGAAGATGGCAGGGGGGTCTCCCCTGCCATCAAATTCTGATGGTTTGGGGATGGACGCCAAAGTCTGAACTCCTCGTAAAGAAAAAAAAAAAAAAAAAAATTTCTGCAGAAGCAGCGGCTCTGCGAGGAAGAAGAAGACCCGCGGGTCGGGTCGCCCGAGTGGGCCGACCCGAACCCGTGGGGGGGGATAGTCGGGTCAAACCGACCCGAGTCCAGCTGGACCGGGTCGGGTCGACCCGGATCCGGTTGGACCGGGTCGGGTTTGACCCGGACCCACCCATTAATATATATATATATATAATATTTTATTATTTAATTAATTAAACAGTTTTAATATATAATAAATTTCAGAAAATAGAAAAACATTATAGAAAATTCAGGAAAATCTCTGAAAAATGGGAAAAAATATATTTTTGACCCGAATCAATAAAACTTCCATAATTCTATAAAAAGTGAAAAATTCAGGAGTCGGTCGAGGCGTATACCGGGGTTTTACCTCGAAAAACGTGAAATTAGGCAAATTGATCTCGAACTCAAGTTTGACCGATGTCGACCAATTTAGGGATGTTAAATCATTAAATTAGAACTTAAATTGATACATTTTCAATTGTTAGGATCCTAGAGAAGCTATTAAAGGGTAACCGGACCTCGGGGTTTGTTGGCGCAAGAATAACTTGGTTGAACATGACTAGTTTTAAAACTCGGGTATGTTAGCAAGTATACATTCCGGTGACGACTAATTCACTTGGAATATAAAAGGCGTAATCGTAAGTACGACCTTTTGAATTATGATATAGAGCTCAATATGAAAGGAAATGCTATAGAGCATAGCTCAAATTGTAGTGGACAGGCTGATGTGATGAAGATCGCGGCCGATCGACCCTAATCCATTACTACTTAACCTGGAGTCAGTTTCATATGTGATTAACTCAAGTATCTCTTTGCATGATGTTTCTTTCAGCATAAGTTTCTATTTAAATTATGCAATTTGATACTCGTTACCTTTGGGAATGTGGATCGATGTCTCTCAGTATTACTTAAATATATTCATGCACTCACCGTCTAGTTTGTGACGGTGGTGCAGATCAACCGAGTAGCAGACTGTGCAAAGAGAAGATTGGTGACTACCTCCGAGCTTATGGAGGACTCTACGACATACTTTTGTACGTGTTGTATGCTTTTGTATAACATTTTTATGTACATGTTAGTTTGCCTTTTGGGTTGAGTGATAGGAATATAGACTAGACACGTGTTATATATATCACCATTTTCGTTTATATATGCATGTGACATTTATTTCCTGATTTTTCCACAATAGGTTAGGCCTTAGGATTTCATTTCTACTAGTAATTTAATAAGACTTCCGCTTGAATAATTGGTTAGATAAAAAAAAATTAACTCGATTTATAGACAACCATAGGTTAGTCACTAGAACAGCTTAAGTTAACTGTAGGTGGTATCATAAATGGTAGGCATTTAGGTATTTAAATAAGGCTGACTAGTTCTTGGTTAGGTCCTATAGGGGAGATTAGAGCTTAATTAGGGATTAGGCCGGGCGGTGCCCTTATTTGTAGTTGGGGCCGTCACAGTTTCGGACCTATACAACCGAGAACCTATTTTTTTGGATTTTTTGTGATTGTGTTGTACATTTTGGTTTATTATAATGTTACACTGTTTGTATTGCAGGTAATGCCGTTATCTAGTAATTTTCCAGACTACAAGGACACTTTTACGCTTTCTAAGCCATTCCCCTATCGAGAAGCGGCTATTTCATGGCTTCAAATGATTAGTGGTGAGAACAAGTTTGTGTTAGTAACGAAGCACTCGGATGCCGAGGGCATTAAGCGCATGGGAAGGGTGAAAATTGCCTGTGAGAGGTCTGTGACATATAGGGGACCAGCTCAGAGAGTAGGGAAGGGGAAAGCGGCAAAAATTTTAAAGAAATCAAGCAATGATGAAAAGGCGAGGACTCACACTAGTACGAAAAAATGTGGATGCCCTTTCCAAATTAACGTCAAGGAAAATGCTGACTCCTTATGGCATGTCACTGTGATTTGTGGGAGGCGCAATCACGACACCGCAAGAAGATTGGATAAGGGGGAGGAGGAAGTTGAGGATGCGGGGGGGAGGACTGAAAGTGAGCAGCTCAGGGAGATTAGTCCACCTTCGTGTAACATCTCTCGATTTCTAACACGACTTATGTGACACGTGTCAGAATCGTGACCCGGCCACGCAATACTGGACGGTATTTCGAACCTTGGGAGTCGACACCGAGGTAATTTTACGATTTTTGATATGTGTAATAGCATTATGGATTAAATGCGTGTCACGAGCCACTCGAGCGATTTCCTTTTTGTTTATGCGTAAGTTCTCGCCTAGGTAACCGGGGAGGAAATACAGTAAAAGTGTGCACGTGACGGGAGAAAATACGGGTCGATGAGGTAAGGTGAGTCCGGGAACCCAGGGGTTAAGGTTGGGGACTTGTGGGTGGGTAATGCACACCTAGGACCCACCTCACCATAATGGTTTCAAGTTCAAACAAAAACCAACTACCCCACCCACTCCCCCACTCACACCTAACACCTCCACTCATTCACCCCACTCACCCACCACTCATTCTCTCTCCTCCCGATTTTTCTCCACTCACACCTAACACCTCCACTCATTCTCTCTCCTCCCAATGTTTTTCTTTTCTCTCCCACTCTCAATCACTCACGGTCTCTCTCTCACTCCCCTCACTCTCTCTCGGCTCATCTCTCTCACTCACGGCCTCTCTCTCCCTCAACTCACCGCCGCCTCTACTCTCGCCGGTGACCGGACCAGGGACGCCGGAGGAGGCCGCCAACCGGAGGTAACACTCTCACCTCGGTTTTCTCTCTCTCTCGCGTTTCACTTCTCTCACGGGCTCTCTCTCTCTCTAGGTTCGCTCACCATTCGCTTGGCCGAGACCAAGCCGTCGTCGAGGTCCCGTGGTGGCGAGGAAGGTCGCCGGAGGTCTCACACTCTCTCTCTCTCCCGTGAGCACTCGGACACTCTCCCTCTCCTCACGGTTTGCTCTCCCTCGCTCACGGTTTCTCTTCATTGTCTCTTTGTTTTTGTTGTTTGTTCGTCACACTTGTTACGTGTGCATGTGGTTGCCGTGACAAAGACCGGCCGTGGGCGACCTCCGGAGACCCACCGGAGTCCAAGACGTCCCGAACAACCCCGATATTTCATGTGATGGAATTAGCGCGCTAATAGCGCAAATTAGCGCGCAACACCACACCAAAAATTCCAGAGAGGAATTAGCGCGCTAACATACATTATTAGCGCGCTAATGTCGTGTACGTGGGAATAATGTTTAAACCTAAGTGTTAGTGAATGACTCGACCTAATAACACGAGTTTCCGACCTTGTCGTAACGGGAAACTTGAGGATACGCGTTAGGAGTCGCGGGAGTTTTACGTGGATTACGATAATCTCGTAAGTACACTTGCCTTAAAAAGCATTTGTACGTTAGTAAGCCAAATAAGAAGATATCATGTGATTCATTTTCACTTTTCTTGTGTTCGTTATTATCCCATCATTGGCATTCCATTCTATGTTCTTGTATGTGTGTTCTTGGCATAAGTACGTCTCGAAGGTACATGCGGCCCGCACTAGAAGGGATAAAACGCGGCACTCGAGCGCACGAGTGTTTGACCACCCTAGTGATTGTGTGATACCATGTACTTGGATTGTTGTGGATGGTTGTGGATTGTTGTGGTATTGTTGTGGAATATGGACTACTTATTGCCTCTCTTGACTCGTAGAACACGCATGTTTCGATTGCTAACATTTCCAGATCTGCTATCATGCATTCTTGCTTATTTATATTCCCGCATTTCGCACTCGCATGATATTTAGACTGTCTTGTTTGTCGTTTCATGAATTACTCGTTATATTCTTCTCGGCTTTACTTTCAATATCTCTCATTGCTCACCGTCTAGTTTGTGACGGTGGGTGCGATAAGACGGAGAGCAAGAAGAGCAAGGGACCGTGTCTAGGAGACTTTTTGTGAGCAGCTGGACGTGAGGTACCGAGATGTAGGCTCGTACCTATCCTTTTTGTATGACGTTTATGTATATACATATATGGTTGTTTTGGAACCGGGAACTAGGTTTGAGGTGATTTCCATAATTTCATTTTGTTGACTTGGACATGACTGTCTTGGGGGTTTCCACATTTATATAGATTCCTAATTTCCCTTGATTGAGTTATTTTCCATTATTTGATTAGAATATGATTTTTGCTTCCGCCGTATTAAAACTGCAATAACTCTTTCATAAACCTTCAAAACCTTAAAATTGTGATAAGTTGAGGCTGACTAGGCTCGTCCAGTTCGCTGAGAAACTGACTCGGGATCTGCACGGGTCTAGGCCGGGCGTACCCAAATGCATTGGGAATTTGGGGCCGTCACACTTCGTCTTTTGTGGAGTGCGAGCAGGAAGTTGAGGATGCAGGTGGGAGGACACCGGGGTCTCCAATCGGAGGCACCCCAGTGTCGAAGAGAAAACACGATGATGACGATTATTCGACGAGACGGGTGGATAGCGGATTTAAGTCCTCCCACTCCACAAAAGAGGCCTCCACTTATAGGCAGAAGAAAGGCAAGGTTGTTCCACAAATGCGTCGTGCCAGTCGACGCACGCAAAGTGGATCTAACATGGCTTATGGTTATTGTTTAGAACCGGATTGGTTGCCACATGTTGAGGCCATTATCGATGTGGTTTCCGATGGAAATTGTGGATATCGGTGTATAGCCTCTGGGCTTGGACTTGCCGACGTAGACGGGTGGAGGATTGTGCGTAGAAGGATGTACGATGAGATTATCGGGTATGAAGACCTTTGGCGGGAAGTGCTTGGCTCGAGTTTCGAGACTGTCAAGAATGCGGTGCATTGCCCAGAGAAGCAAGAGAGGGCATCTTTCAAAGAATGGTTGACACTTCCAGACATGAGATTGTTAGTATCCACCACATTCAATGTCATTCTCGTCAACCTCTCGCATGGGAGTGCCTCCACATTCCTACCTCCACGTAGTACTCCATCGTCGTCATTGCAAAACAGACTTATCATTGCAATGGCAAATGAAAGGAATATTTATTGGGTTAGGGTAAGTTCTATGATTTTTTGTGAATTGGTTTGTTTCCCCCTTAATCGGGTTTGTGACAATATCTTCTATGTTCTATTGTTCGCTTTGACAGGTGCAGTTGTGTGTGAATGCACCGCTGCCATCCTTATATCCATTGTGGGATCGGTACGTTGAGGACTGCGCCAAAAGTTGGCGAGATAGATTCGTTTTTCGAGACATCTCGCCCATTGCAACCGCTGATGATGAAGCCACCATACCTGTTGTAGATTTAGATACACCGTAGGTTAAAGCTTGTACCTAAAAACTTTGATGGCTAAACATTTAGAAATTTTGCCAATTCCTCCGAATGTTCTATGTATATGCAAATGTTGTCTCAGTATATTTTTGATTGTTGTTTACTTATGGATGGACCCTTTTTAGAGTCGGTTTGAATGTTACGAGAGATTTATAATTAATTAAGTTTTGGTGCAAATTGTCGTGCTTTGGATTTTCAATCTTGTATTGTTAGTTTGACATACCACAAATTTTTTTACAAAAAGTAATGTTCAAATTCATCCATTTATGATGTCTCGGTCAAAGGTGTTCGTGAAACAACCCATATTTTCGGTCACCCATGACCGACAAGTAGTCGAATATATCGGCCGTTTACAACCGAGTCCTATAGCAAGTTATCAGTTATACACCGCCGAGATGGTTTGACCATTTCAATTTGCCTTACTCTCGTCCTATGACGACCGAGCCTACTGAGACCTCTCGGAAGTGGACAACCGAGTGTAGGAAAAAATTACCGGTTGTACACCACTGACGCCACATTACCTATCACTAATTGTAGCTCTCGACATGTCACGGTCGAGATAACGACAGTATTCTAGGACATGCGTAACCGATACGCTGTCAACTCTTTCGGTCTACGTGGTCGAGACTGCGAGTTCCCAAAAATATTAGCTTCTGTCTCGGCCAAGCATGTCTCGGCCATGCTTGGCCGAGACAGTTGACACCGTCTCTGGCCTGTGTAGCCGAGAATCGCGATTTCCCAATTTTTTTACAATTGAACAAACCGCCACACACACATTACAACTACTCTACTAAATGTAACTTAATTCGACGATCTTCAACCGAGCCCTAATTTGGAGACGAAATCGGCTCACACACCGGACCCTACAAAATGCGTAAACCTCGAACAACGAAGGAGAAACACACGGCGAGGGACGGAGAACACGATTTCCTGGATTCCTCTCACTGGTCGGTTCAAAACAAGTGGATTCTTCCACAAGGAGTTCGATGAAGGTGGTGGTGGGGGTGGTGGGGTGCTCAGGGGTTTGTACGAGGGTTGTGGGGTGCAGATGGATTTCCACGATGGGTAGTTTTGGTATTTCGGGTCTAATTTTTGGGTGCCCTAGGTAAATCGGTTTGTGCCCACATTAATTGGGTGCCTTCATTAAATGGTGGGGTGCCTTTAGGGGCCCTCCCCAAAAATCCCCAAGTAAAACTGTTTTCCATTCTCTACCACGTGTCTGCAAGTGATTGGGCGAAGGAGGTGGACCGGGTGACGTGGCGCGCGCTGATTGGAGGAGGACAACTGTGATGACGCAGTTGAGAAAGGAGACTGCCACGTGGCAGCGATTGATTGGTTGGGTTTGCTGGCAGCGGTGACGTGGCGAGCAGCGATTGGAGGAGACAACTGTTGTGATGCAGCTGGTGAGAAAGGAGGCTGCCACGTGTCGATTTTGGATTGGTGGACAGAGGCCTTTTGCAGCTTTTTGCAGGGACATGCGTTTGCTGCTGACGCGAGCGATAGGGGCTGGCGAAGGGACAACTGCCACGTGGCGTGGAGTGGCAGGTGCGACAGCTTTTGCTGGAGTCTGCTGACCAATTGGGACGTGGCACGTGGAATGCAACAGGACACCAGCGAATGAGGGAGTGACACATGGACTGCAACAGTGGAAAATCGCCCAAATCGCGCATATCTTGAGGCATATCTTTCGGTGTCTGATCACTATATATGAGTAGTCCATTTTGCTCAGTTTTTCGCCACGAACTCAACCCCGCACTCCAAAAACCCTGAAAATAATAAATAAAGATAATTAGGTATATATTTCAATGATTTAACAATAAAAATACATAAATAAAATATATATAATATGCATAAATAATGACATATCATACGGACTCACACCCCGGGGCTAGATACCCCGCGCCGTTCGAGTAATTGGTCATGATAAGGCTACGCGGTGACTATTCTCCGCGAAACCCGTAGGTTGAGAGATGTTTGACGAAGACCTAAGTCTACGTCAATGGTTCCTCTCGAGAGATGTTTGGACGGGGTCTTCCGTTCAATGGTTCCTCTCATTCGACCGTGAGATGTTTGGCGAGGTGGTCGTCAATGGTTCCTCTCGGTTTAGCTACGAAGATTCCCGGATGTTGACCAGGGTTCTCTATCACGCTACACTCGTGTCCAAATTTGACTTCTTAACGACTTATTTTCATGCGATTATTTTTTTATTGTCCTTTATTTAAATTGCATGGACTGTAGCCGTTTCATTGGAATTCGTGAATATTAGCTAGCGTTCTTTGGGATTTACTCACCTGGGATTTGTCATTGTTTTTGGTGACAAATCGCAAATCTTGCGACGAGCCGAGGCAAGGGCGTCTCAAGCGTTTATGACTGAGTTAGGAGAGCCCGTCATTTGCGTAAGTGATGTATGTATCTATTTACTGTTTTATGAACTTTTTGGGAATGACTTATATACTTAATACACGTATATGCTCATCATTAGTACCTTTGTTGCTCTCGATATACATGGCATCTATTACCGGGTTTCCACACTATAGGGTTAATTATACAAATGCAAACTTTTCTTTCATACGGCGTTTGCATGTTTTTAAAAGGCTTCTGCTTGATATTTAATAATTTAATAAATCGTGAATAACTTAATTTAGTCAATTTGATGAGAATATCCATAAGATTTTCCATAAATAATAAGTTAAGGCGAATAAGGTACATATGAAGGTGTAGGTCGCAGGCAGTCAAAAGTAAGTATGCGGTGACGTCGCATGCTTGGTGACGTGTCTGACAACGTGGCGGTACCCGCTTTGCCTCGGAGTTTGGGGTCGTCACATTGTCGCTATTTTTGAATGCTAAGCATAACACACGTACGATTTTGTTGATATATTAAAATGAAAATTTAGATTTCCTACTTTCGGTAGTAATGAAAACAAAATTCAACCAAGATTCCAAAATATAAGTTTAAGAAAACGCAAACCAGGACTGTGATTCGAAGGTCCACCGCCTAGTCGCGAGGCAATCCACGATTCTGTTATGCCTTCGTGCTTGTCCACCGGGGTGAAGCTTCGACCGACGGCCGTGTCGGTGGAGTCTGAGACGCACGGTGATGGCAATGTTTCTGTCCCAACGTGGCATCCAAATATCTAGTCAGCCTAGAGAGGAAGACACTAGTGCGACAAGAGTTAGAAGAGAGCAACGAGAGGATTAAATTTGGGGTAAATTATAGCAAGCTGGATCGGAGGGGGGACTAGTATGTCGCAATGAAAATAGTCACATGGAATGTGAGAGGATTGAGGAATGTAAATAGGCGAAGTTTGATGAAAGAGGGGATCAAAATGCAAAACCTGGACATCTTGGTGTTGTAAGAGACCAAGCGCGAGACGTTCACTCGAAATAAGGTCTCAAGAGTGTAGGGTGGGAGATTTAAGAAGTGGGCAGTCTTAGACTCAATAGGGACAATAAGGGGATCACGATCATATGTATGGGTGGGTAGCGGTTTTCCAAAACCGTCCAAACCGCTAAACCGACCAAACCGCATGGTTTGGTCTATTTTTAAAGCTCGCGGTTTGGTCGCGGTTTTCATTTTGGAAAAATCGCGGTTTAACCAAACCGAGGGCATTTTGGTAAATACAAACCAAAAACTAAAAACCAAAAAAAACCACTAATCTTCCTCTTCCTCTCGACGTTCATTCGGTCGGTCATTCGGCTCTCGCTCACCTCCATCGCCGCTCCTCACCACCTCCCTCCCCGCTCCACACTCCCTCTCCTCTCACCGCCGCTCCTCACTCCCGTCCTCTCTCACCGCGGCTCCTCCTCTCACCGTCGTCTCTCCTTTCACTCCCGCACTGCGGGCCACCTCTCGAGCACTCTTACCGCCGCCGTCGGCCCGTCGCGGAGTGACGTGTCTCACTGCAGCCGCACCGCCGCCCTTCATCCTCCTCACTCATTGCCGCTGAATCCATCGCCATCGTCGTCGCCACTGGCTTCTTGTGAATGTGGTGTCTTGCCACCGGCTTCTGTTTAGGCTTGTTGTTTTTTTTTTGTTTGCTTGCTGTTTTTTTTTGCTTGCTTGTTTTTTTTTTTTGCTGTTTTTTTTTCTTATGAAAATAGGGTGCATGAAAACCGCGAAATCAAACCGACCAAATCGCGCAAACCGCGGTTCGGTTTGGTGCGGTTTTGGTGATTCGCGGTTTGGTGATGGTTTGGAAAATCACCAAACCGTAGACCCTCGGTTTAGTCACGGTTGGTGGTTTTCACCACCAAACCGCGGTTTGCCCACCCCTAATCATATGGGATACTCGTAGGGTTAAGGTTCTTTCCAGTATGATCATATGGGATACTCGTAGGGTTTGTGCAATGGGGGCCATCTCACTTCGAGTTTGAGAATGTATGGCTGGAGCACGGCTCATTTTAGAATTGCTTATAGGGTTGGTGGACGTGGGAAGAAAGACAAGGCGGACAAGGCTTGTGGCGGCTCCAACTTCCAGGCCGCCTTACTACCCTCCACATCGTATCCCACTTATCCTTGAAATTCTACGACCTACCTGGCTACTTACACTTTTCCATTTATTCCTTAACTAATTAATTTCCATATAATTATTAATGATTTCATTAGTCAGTTAATCAATTTATCAAGTTATAATGAAATTTCACAACGGAAGTCTTAATTTAAGTAAGTTATACAGTATTCAACAATCCTAAGTAGTGGAAAACCCGACAAAAGATATCATGTATATTTCAAGGCGAGTTAAGTATAACAAAAGTAAAATAAATATATACTGATATCGCACACGAGCTGGCTCCACAATCTCAAAGGTATTTGCTTAGTACCTACTTGCCCTTGCCTTTGCTCATCGAAGGATCTGCACTCGGTCACCCAACAAATACAGTGGCGAGTCTAGTGAGTAAAATTTCAAGAGAAGTCCACACAATATTCATGAAATAAAACTAATAAACTACGAGACAAGCGAATATAACACCTGGCAATAGTATGTCATATTCTCATGAATGTAAACAGCGACACGACAAGCAAAAGCAGTAGCGTGAAATAAATAAACATCATATACCAATTAAACCACACTCTTTGGAGTGAGAAGTTCAACTTGCCGTGGCATTTTGGAGTGCACTCCCGGCCCATACATAAACTAGTCACCACACTCTTTCACCTAGGAGTGAGCCTAATATTAAAAAATAAAAATAATAATGTGTAGTGGGCATTTCTTTCAGTGTTTGCATCCTTGTAAACATTTAGCCTTTATTTCTATTAAGCCTAATCGAATCAAACAATGAACAAAATCACATGATCTCTTCCCCTTACTGTGGGAAATTGAGAATAGTTGCAACTAGCTACTCTTTTGGTTATGTGGTAAACAAGAAAATGCATGCTCTTCACATTGAGTTTATTGTTTGTTATGTTTCAGTAATTGGTGTAAAGATAGTTTAAATACAAAGTCTTTTGAAAGGCAAACATGGATTATATGTGCTTGGGAGTTGAGATTTCTGATGACATTTCTTTGTAATTGGCATTGATTGACATGATGTTATAGTTTGAGTTGAGTTCACTAGAAACGTAGAACATGATTATGAATCTTGCAAGTTGAGAATTCGAGGACAAGGGCTCTTATTTTTATGATGGAACTAGACATTAGAAAGTCGGTGAGATTGAAAAAAAATATTATGTGACACGACTTTTCTTTGGTGATGCATTTTGTTTGTTCATGTGGGGACGCATTGATTTAGAAAAGGATTTAAAGGATTTTGGATGCATGGAAGAGCATGATTCATATAGCCCACCCTAACTTATTTTAAAATGTGGTTTTGTTGTTGTATGTAGGGATGCATATTTTCTTGGTGTTGGAGATGGGATGACATAATTTGGAGTCCGAAATCAAGGCATGTTTATCCAAGGTTATCTAATTCTCCTTATTATTGTTCAAAACATATAAACATGTCAAAGAGCTGCACAATAAATTTAGTAGTTATTAGATTATTGTGCGATGTGTATTACAATGTTAAAGGGGAAGATGACATTTTGAGGTTTAGAAACTTTAAAGAGTGATCAAAAGTTGTTTACCAAATCAAAAAATATAAACAATTAGAAGTATCTTCTTCTGTGGAATGGCAGAAGAGCTTGGGAGTTCCACTTTTATGATGTAGAACTTTTTTTTGGTATGAGAACTCGATATCCGAATTATCCGACTACTCAAGGTTCACATTGAGTCGCGACCTGTAATTGGGGGAAGAGCTCCTAACGGATGATGTGTGCATAGTAGTCTTATGCCTATATCTTAAGTCATTAATCCTTAACAATCTTCACCTTATATCTAAACTTACTCAGGAGATGAACACCTTTATAAGTATGTGAAAGCTACTAGAGGTACCAGTACCCACTATAAACACTAACTTTTGGGCACCTAATAGTCGTGTGCCATTGATACACTTCGAAATACGCGTTTGATATGTATTAAACGGTGTCCGACTGATAGGTGTTTTAAGTCGTGTCTAAAGTGGGTACCCCAAGTATTTTCTTAAGTATATAATCAAGCTTGTAAACTATCTTTAACAAATGTGTGGGTTTTTTGAAAAAAAATAAAAATGTGTGGGTTTCGCTTTAAAAGGCCTTAGTAGTAATTAGAGGGATAATGAAGATACCCTAAAGAAAACCATATACTGCAATTGTGGAGTCAAGTTTTGTCTTTTGTGAATTTCTTCGACCAAGTCATACCCTAAGATCATGTTTGATAGTTGCAACAATGGAAACAACTAGAGTTACACAAAAAATAACAAAGAACTCCGTGTGTGAATCATGTGATATAGTGGCAAAGAAAAACACATCATCACTAGAACATTTTTGGCCTTTTAAGGTTTTAAAACTATGGGTTCTATTAAATGTCTTAAAATGTGTTATGTTTTAATTTACATGATATTTCTTTGGTTTCTCTCAATTAGGTGTTAATAACACGAGTAAAAACCTGCAAATACCGATTAACTCTCGTCGGATTAATCTAATAACAAAGTATTATGTATCTATAACTTATGCGATATATTAAGGTTAATCTAATCACAAAGTATTACGAAAAACTCTATACAAGGTTGTCACGAACACCGTTTCTCTTTTCTTTCAAGGCGACACCGTTAGATCTACCGTCGTCAGGCCGCAGGCGAGCCGATGCAACTTGCTCCAGCGGAAGCTGGTGCCACCGGTGGCCCTCTCCCTTCCTTTTTTTTACACTTTGTAGGGGCTGGCCATGACCAAAGTGTACGTGTGTGTGGGAAAAACATAAATCAACAACTGCATCGCAAAAGCAATTGACAGAAGAAGTTATGTCACCCTCGAATTTTCCGGATTAGTAACTTAATCATATGCACTTCCATAAAGATTTCTAGGAAAAACATAGCAATTTACTATAATTATTATTGGCTGCAAACAAAACTTACGTTCTGTTTTGAGTGTTATATGAAAAAAGAAAGAGTAAGGATGGAAGGTTGAAACAAATTACACAAGCAAATAAGCAATGAATTAAGTATATATTGACACTTATTGGTTCGTCTTTTGCTTTGGGCTTATGTTTCGATGATATAAATAAATGTTTATAAAAAAAGCAAAAGTACGTAGAAAGTTGCTAGCTTTAACTGTCATATTGCGTGGCATTGACCAATCACGAAAAACATAAAATAGAACCAACGATATAAAAGCTATTTATTGAGTACCACAAAACCAGAAGTCGAACCAAACATAACCATTAAGTATCCATAAACATAATGCAAGTTATTAATAAAGTGATTTTCTTTGTTACAATGTCTTGCTCATATGATTCAATTAGACTAAATTAACTAGATTTCAAAGCAATTATTCTTGACAAAAAAAAAAGATTACAAAGTGATTATCTTTGACTTACGGATAGGACTTCGCAATTGGTTTACTAATTTGACTTTTTCCTATGATTTTCTTTGTTCACCATAGTTTGACTTGTGATTGTGTAGTCTTCTTTTCCATGCCTTATCCTTTTTCTTCCTTCCTTTTGTACAGGCATGTAAAATATATTACTATATAACATGATGTTTTTTTAAATAAGTTCAGTTATAAATGACAGTTCTGATGATTACATTCCAATCTTTAATTACTTATGCCAACAAGGTTGGCTGATTATGAAAAGCTAAAAGGCAATGATGTAGCCTCCAACCCTAAATTAGTTGCAATTCTATTACGATTCAATACAATTGATGATGCATTTTTCAAATCATTTAAACTCCTCATATCAATGTCTCAAATTAGTTTTGATTTATCTTACGTCGTTGAATTCCTTCAATTTTTTATTGCATCGAGTTTTCTTATAAGGGCATTTGTAGATCGTCTTTGAAGATGTCCAAATCACCGTATCTTCCTTTTCCTAATTTTTTTATCCCCATTATTTTTTTAATAAAAATAGAAGGTGTCATCAACTTTTTTTGGTTGAGAAAAGTCGGATAACTATTGAATGATGGAATAAAAAACCAATATTTTATTTAAATAATTGACATCCAACAATTTTATTTTATTTTATTTTATTGGTATCCAACAATTCCAATCAAACATGTACTACATTTGACAACAAACAAACAAACAAACATACAAACAAACAAACAAAATGTGCATGTAGTACATTGTAAAAATATGTATGTACAGTACAATGTGATGATATTCTATCCATAAAACAAGCTAAAAACCTTCTATGGTATATTAATCAATCAAACTATTTTTTTAATTTGATCTCAAATGAGTGCACACACGGGCTTCTTTGTACACTCTCCCTGGACGACAGAAGTAGCCCTTGTTAGGTGCACAATGTGAGTCCTGAGAGCACACACACAAGCCCTCTAGAGCACAACCATCCTTCACTATAGTCACCCCTTTTTGTAACCCTAGAATTTGATCACTCCACTCACTAGAAAATAGTCCCATTGGATCATACTTGTCTTTCACTTGTAAGAAAGCATTTGCATTCACATACTTTTTTACCACACCATCAAATGCAAGGTTCCTATTCTTAGCCCAATGTGGTAGCCCTCCATACTTGAACAACCCAATTTGCTCGACCTCCTCGATTATGTCCTCGTGGAGCCTAGGGGCCGACGCATCTTTGCTTCGATAATAAGTGATGTCGAAGTCGATCCCGTCTTCTTGTTTGCCTAAGTAAGGACTTGAGGCCTTGACATACCTCATGAGAATCCCATTGTTGAGCTCCACACCACAAAAAGCTTTAGGTTCTAAGTCCCTTAGTTTTTGCACATCTTCAATGAAACTTTTCACTTTGGATAAGCTAATGCTAAAGGTTGTTTGGTGAAAGAAATGTCCTTTAACTCTTGCATCCCATGGACATGCTGTGAGCAAGCCATCATTGGGACTACTTAAGCAGCTTCCCGAAGCTTGAAGGCGGTTATGGTTTCCGACGATAGGATAGCCGGTGAACAAAATCCCGTTGTTCGAGTAGCCAAATCCAGTTGTCCTGAGTCCCGTCGTCGTTATTTTTGCGGTTATGCACTTCCCGGTGTCATGACCTATGGCTTCTTGAGTCTCCTCTATTTAGAGCAACCACCAAAGGAAATTGAAGTTTAGATGTAATTAATTGAACATGTAGTAGTGCAGTTATAAAAGCTATCAACTCAAACCATACAAACCTGTAGACCTGACTAGTGCTAGTGCCAATGTTGGCGTCCGTCGGAATCCAATGAAGTCATTGATGCCATTGCCGGAGACGTTTGAGGAGACCCTGTCATCTACTCTGTAGAGTGCCAATTTTTGGTTAGGGTACCAACTTATGTCTCCAAACTCATGTTCATTGCCAAAGGTGGTAGCTAGGCTTCCTAAATCAGAATCATTCCTTACTAAGTATGAGAGTGACCTCTTGAACATTGGTTGAAGTCTCAAAGTGACCTGCATGCACAATTACAATGAAACTGATTTAATCCTCTCAAAAATGCCCATTTCCTATTTAACTATGTTAAGTAAACTAGTAACCAAAAATGACACATATGTACATCTAATTATCGATATCGATGTTTTTGGGTATATGTGTTTTTGGTCTAAACCATCTACTCCGGGAGCTCCCAACGTCGGTGTTTCCGTTCCTAGGACGCATACTCGAGTCACTACTTATAAAGAGAAAACCACCCGCTACCAGTTGTGTCAACCAACCACTAGTTTCTGGTTTATGTTTACATAGACATAGAGATGATGACTAACTAATGTAATCTAAACTTAGCATTATATGATGATTCATTAAGTCCAAGTAAGCTTTTCTAGGTTCTATACCCTTTAAGAAACAAACATCCAAATGTGTTGATTACCTGTGAAATCACTCCTAGAACTCCTAGAGAAACCTTGACAGCATCCATATCAGGGTCATTCCTACCAATGGTCCTGATCTTAGCAAACCCTTCACTAGCCTCAGCAGGACTTACAATCCTTAGCTCCTCAACATATTCATGGACGAGCTCCCCTTCCCCCACAATGAGCTCCCATGAGCACCACTTCCCAACAGCCCTCCAACGGTCAACCCCCACCAGTACGGCGCGTAAGGAAGCGCCATTTCCACCTTCGCTGCTTGCTCAATCAACTCCTTCAACGTCACGCCGGTCTCCACCGTCATTAACATCTTCGACGGATCCACCATCAATGTCTTGTTCAAATAGTTTGTGCTTATAAGCAACCCCACTTGCCCTCCGGGGCAAACAAGCTTAGGAATGCTATGAGAGTACCTAGTGGAGACCTTCATTTTTCGCCGCTTCATTGTAGCGTCCGCGACTAATGCTATTAGCTCCTTCTCCGTCGATGGGTACGCGACGTTCCCTGCTCGACAAATGGATCGGTCGGGGAACATTCCGTAGGAGTTGGTTATAGTGCAGTTGGTTGTTTGGGATGAACATTTGATTGGATCATCAGGAGGGGAAGAGTAGGTACTTGTGATCATGAATGACATAAAAATTAATAGCCATCTTGTAGTAGGGCTTAATTTGTACCTCGTCATCATTAAGGACATTATATGTTTGAGACAATATATAATGAGATGATCATGTTATGAAAATAATGATGAAAGTTTGAGTGAAATATATAATTAGATATTTTTAAGGTGACAATTTGATGAAATTAGCAATTGAAACTAGAAAATGTATGTAAGCACGTTTAGATATTTGTTTTTTATTAATTTGTTCAAACAAAGCAAACTTCATTTGAAGTCTCTAACTTGCCATTTGAAAAGTATAACGATAAATCTTATCATGCGTTGCACATTTGACAAGTATAGATTGCTTCACAAAGTGTATACTCGCATCTCGATGCACTCAATCAACAGCCTCCAATGCATATATAGGTACTTTTTTTTTGATAAAATCTAGAATACTGTGTTCTACATGTCAATAATAACAATCTCTTCAAATGACCAAACTTTGAAGGACAATAACAATTCCTAAAATTAAAAGGTTTCTAAAATAAATAACTCTTTTGGAGTAATAAAATTCCCTTATAAGTTCTATAGTTTGAAATTCTTATACATTAAAGTGATTTTCTTTATTTTTTTTACAATTCCTAAAATTACAAAGTTTCTTTCGGAGTAATAATAAATTTTCCTTATAAGTTCCGTTTGAAATTCTTATACATTAAAGTGATCTTCTAAGTATGAACTTATTGAATTATTATAATTGGTACGTATATAAGGATAATGTGCTCACAAACCCCACTAACCAAAAGAGTTCAGATGTCGACTACTACACATGTAACATCAAATTATAGAAGCCAAAATGTTACATATTTTATTTTTTATTCTTTTTTTGACCAAGGGTGTCCTAACTTTTTTTCATCCTCTCTTAATTACTTTGATTCGTCTAACTCCATAGAAGGTAATCAGTTGGCGCTCCAACCCCATAACTTAAGGAAACGAAGAAAAATATAATGTAGACTAAGAATTAAACTCATAATACCTACTAAAATTAGAGTATTTGTACTTTTTTCTTTGCCACTGCACCACACGAGCAGGCCAAGTGTTACGAAATTGGAGATATGAAGTCACCTTTGACTACTGAAAATTTTTAAGATTTTATGCTTCACTTGATTTCACTATTGGTCTATATTACGGTGGTGGGGTTGTAAGGTGTCCACTATTATTGATCTTCGTTCCCATTTCTTAATTGTCACGTTTAGTTGATCATTAGCAATTGAAACTCTAGAATTTCGAAGCTGACGGTATATTCCTGTCAATCTAACTTACACGCATGGTGGATATATTATAGTATGAAGAGTGGATGCACATGATTCTAATATTTATTTTAATTAATTGGTTGCGTATCCTCACTACAAAAAACAAAGAAATCGAAACGGAAATTTCCATCTCTCGATTTGTTAAAATTCCGTCTTTAATTGCATCGAAAGCGAACAGAGACGGAATCAATTCCGTCTCTAAAAACGTCGTTGCTAATTCAATCGAAACGAAATGCGATTCCGTTTCGATTTAGAGACGATCGAAAACGAATAAATTCGAAATAAATTTCGTTTATTAGAGATCGGAATAAATTCCGTTTCGATTATTTCTTTCGATCCGTTGCTAATCGAGAGACGGATCGAGACGAATTTGATCCGTTTCGATTCATGTATCTAACAAAAACGAAAATTAGAGACGGAAATAACAACGGAATCCAAAGATTCCGTTGCTATTTTCGTCTCTAATTTTCGTTTTTGTTTAGTTTTTAAAGTCTTACATATATAGGTCTCAATCCAAGCACATTTAACTCGCCAATATATAATAAAAATCATAGCTAAATAATATATTGATATTACACAATTTATATAAACTTAACATATCCTTAACATTATCTTTTCTCAATGTACTGTACACGAAACAACAAAAACAATCTAAAAAGTTTCTATATCGTATCTTTCTACAAAAGTAAAAGCAAAAATTGTTCTAAATGAAAATAAAATAAAAAAATGAAGTGTTCCGAGATTATATAAAGTTGATTGTGCTTCAAATAATACTTGACTTTGTACAAAACACCTGAAAAAAGATCAAAAAGAAAAAAAATCACTAAATTATACAAACAATAATAGGAATATAAACAATATTATGGGAGAACTACGTATCATCGCAAGCACAAGTGTATGAGCCAAACACAAAGATAAATAAAGTAATAAAGAAAAAGAAATTCATCATTATCCGAAGGAACATGGTGTTATTTAGCAAATTATCTCTCGCTCCAAACTATAACATAGCAATGGTTTGTGATGCTTATATATATAGTCTTGATGTTTCATGATCAATATTTAAGACTGCAACATACACAAGCTATCATGCATGATTACGTTTAAGAATTAAAATTAAAAGAAAAATATTTATGCTCGACAACAAAGAAAATAAAACCTAAATTGCAAATTAATTAATTAGAGTCGACTAGTTTATTCTTATAAAAATAAAATAAAATTAAGACTTGTTTACAACTTTTAGAAATCACAGCCAAAACCATGGATGTCGATGTATCACTAGAGACCTTGTTTTCACAAGATGTGGTTTAAAACCTCAAATAGAACTAGGAACAATTGGAAACAAGGAACAACTATGAGGGCATATAAGGTCCAACGCATGTAAAAACCATGAGATGAAACGAAGGAAAGAGAACTAAATGGTAAATCCACATTGCTATTCTATCCAATTAATCGGAGTAATGGAACTATGCAAATAGATCAAACGTTAATCGATATCATATCTCTTACTCTTACCTTGTGAAACGCCACCTGACGAAGCTCCAATAACAAGCATGCTGATTTGGGACTTAGACACTTCATTAGATATTGCAATGGTACATCATCTCGCTTCAATTTGTACAATCTCCGCTTCCACCTTCATGTATCGCATTAGAGTGAGTTCATTTTTTTCTTTTCTTTTTTCTCTCTTTCATAATATGCTTTTTTTAATAGGCTTGAAGGTTAACATAGAAAACTTTACCTTTTTCTCACTACAAAGTTGCTTGTATGGGAGAAGCATTTTACTTGGCTTTCCATTCCATTCCCTTCTTGTATGCAAATACATCATCCCGTCTTGTGAAATTGGAATATAGTTTCCCACTTGAAGGACAACAATTTCAAATGGCATTATAAATTAAAGGATTGACATAATGCAGACATGAGCTCAAAACTTTACCTTTTTTTATTCCTTCTTTCACCCAAGGTCTTTAAGAAGCCTAGAAGTGCCTCTTTGGTGCTTGCTGCATTCGTTTCATAATAGACATCTTTCTATGACAGAATTTATTTAGCTTCAAATGAAAAAAGAAATACAAGCAAAATCAAAATTAAACCTTGGAAAGCATGCCAAAGTAACTGGTTGTTCCCTAAAGTCTATTGACGGTCAAGACAAGCTGTCTAACCTGATTCTTCTCACACGCACCCTTATTAATTACAGGAAGTGAAATACGTAATCATCTCAAATATTATGTTGTTGTAGCATTGCAGACACGGACCCAAAACAACTATGATAGTGTGATAAAAAATACCCAACCGAAAGAGTAAAAAGACATTAATAAAATATAGCACAATTTAACTCATACATGAATTCTTCAATTTCCAAATAGCCTGGCTACCAACAATCAAGAAGAACGCAAACCAAAAATCAAAAGTTGTTTGCACAACCGCTATTAGCATGAGACATAGTAAACGTTCGTGCCTTGATCAAATAATCTCAAGAGAATAATTGTTGAAACAATTGTCGGTTACCAACTTACCATTGAAGAAGAACTAATCAAATGAAGAGTCTAAAACCCAACTACCAAACAATTACATAAACAAGAAGAAGAGGAAGCTTAAGGAAATGATGGAAATCATATAAATATAATACCTGTTCGTGCTTCTCCCCATATATTCCATGACTTGCAGCTAACTCTCGAGCACAGTTCAGATTTTCCTGGATTGAAAACTTCTCCACCTCTACCAACTTAATCTGCAAAGAAGAAGAAGCTACACAAAATAAAAATTCTGTGTTTCTTTCATATAAAAAATAAAAGATCAAAGGATCTCCCACATGAATCCTTCACAGAAGTACCTGCTCCTGAAGCGATTTGATCAAAAGAATAGCCTCTGGTTCATTTACAAGTTAAACCCTGGAAGTAAATACCTATATAACATTCTAGAGCCCTGGTTACGGAACCATCTACACTTAATCCAGAAGTAACTCTCCCCCAAAAGTTCTTTCCTTGCTGAGTAAGTTCCAACTTAGACGTAACAATCTTGTTGCAGTAGTAAAATAGAAGAAAAAAAAAAACCAAAAAACCAATTTAAGAATGAAATAAAATAAGATTCAATAAAATGTATATTGACTTGAGAAGGAATAGCATGTCATTAACCATCCAAGTAATCCATCTTTTTTTTGGTTCATAAATCAATCTATATTTAAGACAATGCATTACTCATAGGATGTGCGTTGAGCAATATAAATTAATAAACATACCAACGGATTGTGGTACTTCAAAATTTAATAGTTTCCAAATTGTAGTATCTAATTGTGCTTATTTTAGAGAATCTTGAAAGAAACATGACATGAAAGCTTTGTTTGAATAAATAATCACATTAAAGTTATATCAAGATGTTATTATACTTCCAAAACATTTAAATTCTGAAATTACAATCTCGAATGTCAATAACCAATGCTTTCCAAACAAAACTTGTTCCAAGTAAATGATTTGTTTCTACAATAAGTATTGTATGTCAGTCTGCTATCATGTAGTCCAAAAAGTTTTTACTATTAAGTACACAAGAAGAGAGTCATGTTTACTTCATCAAAGAGGTCTCAAGAATCCTAATTTGATTGACTCGCCTCAAAAAAAAATCTTTGAATAACAAAGAGTCTTTGTGTACAATGTACGAGCTATCCTTCTATATAATTTACCACACCTACTAGAAATGTGTCAACTAGAATGAAAATATCGATCGAGATACAATAGAAACAATGTGTAAGTTTTATACATGTATTTGCAAGCGATTTATAACATGCTTGTTAGTTGTTAGTTCGATTAATATACATGATTGTCATCGAAACATAATAGTAATAGGGAGAATCCTAGAAGGAAATGACATACCTTCGACCAGAGATGTCCATGAGTCTTATTGCAATAGCTATACAGGGAAGCATCAACAAGGTCGTAACAACGCTAATAAGGATCGATGTGGAATCCGAACTAAGACCAATGTTTGTACAAACCCCAAGGATCAACAAAACCTCTAACAAATTTCAAGGTTCGACATTCAACCTAACATCTATCCAAACAACCTAATCGCATGAACAATCAAACAACACAGACGATCGAAAACGCTAGAAATTAAAACCCTAAAAAAATGCACAAACAACTAGCTAGGGCATCGACAAAGAATCTCAATAGAAGCATCGATTGAAGATGCTTACCGAAATTTCATCAACACGAAGGTTCGAGACGAATCGGAAACGAATCCCTGGACGAAGAGAGGAATTTGAGACGGAGAGAGTGAGAGCAGAGAGTCGCGAGAGAGAGAGAGAGAGAGAGAGCGGCGATTGTGAGAGAGAGAGAGAGGTGACGAGAGAGAGAGAGCGGTGAGCGGTGAGAGAGGAGAGAGAGTGACGAGAGAGAGAGCGGTGACGGTGAGGTTTGTCGAGAGAGAGAGCGCGGTGAGGTGAGGGGGAGAGGTTTGTCGAGAGAGAGAGAGAGCGATGACGGTTTGATCCCCTTTTTGTATCGAGATCAAAGCACTTACGAATCTCGAGACGTAATGGACGATTGAAAAAAAAAGTTTTGGTGGGAATGTTGGCGCCATTTTTTAGAGACGAAATTAAATTTCGTCTCTAATTCCGTCTCTAATTCCGTCTCTAATTCCGTCTCTGATCCGTCTCAATTCCGTCTCTGAATTTTTCCATCTCAATTCTGTCGCTAACTTTTTTTTTAGAAACGGAACTTAATTCCGTTTCGATTTGCTTTTTTGTTATCTTTAAGGTGTTATCTTATCTTCCAAGCTTCCATAGGGGTTTCAAACCTCTATCAAATCTTGACTATTTCATAGGGGTTTCAAACCTCTATCAAATCTTGGCTATTTCATAGGGGTTTGAAACCTCTATAATATCTTCAAAGGCTTCCATAGAGGTTTCAAACCCCTATCAATTGTAGTGATTTCATAGGGGTTTGAAACCTCTATATTATCATCAAAGGATCACATAGGGGTTTCAAACCCCTATCAAATGTAATTTTTTTTTTTTAAAAAAAAAATTTGAAAATGCTCAAAATTAATTTCCATTTCCATTTTCAATTGAAAATATACAAATCTACATTCCACTCGCAATATTATTATTCAATCAAGAAACAAAGTAACTTATATTAAAAGAAACATTTAGCTTTTCCCAAAGAGAGGGATATTGTTCTTCTCAAAAATGGAACTCCGCTTTGAGAGATGGCAACATACGAACAACAATCTTGTTGATGTTGATGATAAGGGGCAGCTTTGTGAGTTTTTGTACCACGTCTCTGAAGTCGCTCTTGTTGATGTTGTACACTTGGTGGTTGGTGTTGTTGTTGTTGTTGTTGTTGTTGAGGGTCTTGCATAAATATGCATGCCGCTGCTCTCACTCTCATCACCGCATGAATCACTAAACAAGTCCCCGATTTCATAATCACCAACATCAACAACATCTTCCCCGAAAACCCCATCAGCCATTTATCAAACAATAGTGATTTAGAGCATCAAAAATGGTGAGAAACAGAAAAATAAAAAATACCCATATGAGAAAATGAGTTAAACTTGTTACTTAACAAGATTTCATGCTCCGCCTCAACCCAATAATATTTTTTTCATGCAAATGTTTCCAAGCTGCTCCCTAGTGTTTAGTGGAGTGTACTGAAAAAAAGTGCCACGAACGAAGAAGTCTAATTAGGTAATACAAACTTAAATTTATATAATCATTCTTTGAAAGCAATCATGATTTCGAGCCTTCATTTTGAAAACAAAACATTTGATTATATCTCTTAGACGTGGAGAACGTTTCTGTGTGAATTATTTGGAACGATTAAAAGAAAATACTTCACCTCGCCTAATTCAAAATGCCCATTCAAGTTCATATCATAGCATCTTCACCAAAGGATAACAAAAGGACAATGTTTCTTTAGCCTGTAACTCTATATGTTCATCCAACTTGAATAATTAATAAGATTTTCTTTCCTAGTGAAGAACAAAGTTTAAAAAAAAAAAAAATAGCTAATGACAAGATGATCATGACAAAAATGTCAAGATGGAAAGATTACAAAAACTTTCAGCTAAAGCTTAATAAGAATAATGAAGGCAGAGGAATACATACCCAAGGCCTACTGCGAGTTCTCTAGCGACCTTCTCATTGATCTCTGTGGAGTCTCCAACAATATAAACCGACGTTCCTTTAAGAATGCAGGGAGCTCCAAAGCGATAAGAGATTCCCATGACTCCATGATATCAGGCCAATTCAAGTCCGAATCCCGCTTCTTCAAGTTAATAACCAGATTGATCCTCATCTATGTACCTTTATGAAAAGTAATACATCATATATATATATATATATATGATGATAAGTGGCACTTTTTTTCATGCTCCGACCTCAACCCAATAATATTTATTATTTCCTTTTACCTACAAAATTTCATTCTAGAAATAAATCGATTTGGTCATTGTTAGTTGTCCAGTTTGAAGCATTACTGAAAAGAGGCATCTGCATAAAATCAGAACCTACAAGCTAGTGTTGTTTCTATTTTTGCTTCATAAGAGTGGAAAGTAAGGAAATGAAAGGCAGCTTGGTCATCTATATCTGAGGTTGAGAGTTCAAGTCTACCCATGTGCAAGATTGAAAGTTAAGAGTTGGTTTCTTATAAAAAACAACAGAAGCATATGAGAAATTCAAGGAGCATGATAAATATAATAGCAAACATTCACAAACCTCTTGCTGCAGATTCCTGTCAACCCATTCCTTCAGCCTATCTACCCTTGTCTTCACCCACATCTTCACCATATTAGCAATTGCTGTTTCTGCTTCATATGGAACAACTGCAATGTCAAATATCATGTATGAAATATTTAATACAAGCACAACATATCAAAGGGCCAACTATAAATAATAACACACCAAATCTATAGACTCTTCCTTATCTAGCTTCTCTTGCTCAACTACTTTCCTTATTTCTTCAGCAGCCACAAGTCGAGCTTCAAGTGCTTGGCGCATCTAACGAAATTTTAAAACCAGAATTCATGAGCAGGGGTGACTGATGGCTATTAAACATTCTCCTATAAACACAAGCATTCACACATCAAACTACTTCTATAATTAACAAGAAAGAACTGATACAAATTACTAAGATAACTATTAGAGGCGTATGTGTTAAGTGGAATTCAAGAAACAACAATAAAAGCAAACCTGAACAAATTCTCTGAGTTCCAAGAAGCTTAAGTGCTCACTGTAGGGAACACCTGTACAAAATCACACCTAAGAATATTATAGCAGCAAGTACTGTTAAAAGTACTGTTAAAAGAGACCAGTCTTACCATAGATAGTAATATTGCCTCTTGAATTGGGTTTGATTAGGTCCAAGTGATTTCCGTAGTCTCGAGAGTATGTCCAACCTTAAGAACAAAGTTAATTACAAAAACCATTTCACAAAATATCAAAATCCCAGCCATCCAACAAGTATGGCTAGCAAAAACTCACTGAAGTAACTAGACAAAAAGCTGTCCCATATGCCATACAGATTGCACCCTTCAGTTGGTCATTAGGCTCCAGGGAATCGGCGCCTATATATGTCCTCTGCTACCGCTAGAATATATGTACACCTGCAGTGAGGTAAGCACAAATGTTAGGCATGAAAAGTCATAGTAAATTGTACAAAATTTACAAGAAAAGTATTCTCATAATCTTTTCCAAAATGGAGTAGCCAAGCTTAATCATAATAAACAAGAAAGGGAAAACCTTTATGCCTGAAGCATGCCACGTTTTGAGAGCTTCAACCACGTCGTCAAATACTACTGCTTCCAACTCGTTGCCTTGGAATCCAGTGCGCCATATATGTCCCTGCATGGCGAAACTTCATTGAACTACAAGTCGCACTTTGAAGAAAGAGCAGCAGATAATGCATTCTGCTGAAGGAATGGTTTTCACCTGTAGTTCTTTCAGGCGATAACTTTTCTCGGCCCTAATCATTGATTCCACATTAGCTACCAGTGCAGCAATAACCTTTTCTTTCTCAGCATCATCAGGAGGAATAGGAATGGCACCAGGAACGCCTTGTTTCAAGTCATCGTCGACCTGTACAAAGTGGAGGAACAAAGAATTGCATGAGTTTGCTAGAGAACTAAAATTTAACTTCACACAATCATTGTCTCGGCCAGTAGAGATCATGACCTTTTGAGGGTAGACTTCAGATCTGATTCTTCTTTGTAGTTGAATTCATCATCGAAACCAAGCTTATTCTTGAGTAGTTCTACCTGTGAAAAACATCACATTGAACTATTAGTTCCAGTTTATAAGTTGGTTTGTTATATATGTCACATTGAACTATTAGTTCCATGAAGAGAGAGACTGTTTGTTTGGTACCAAAGACAACCAACTACATAGCACCCAAATAGCTTTGCATATTGTCCAACCACATTCCCAACTAATCCGAAGCAATAGATACAAAAACTTTCTCCCCATTTTTAGGTTTGCATAAATTGTAAAATCCACCATAAGTTCATGAGGCCACTAAAGCCTCGCATAAAAGAAATAGTACCATTTCGAACTTTTTCCCGAGCCACAAAGAACCAAAGCATCCACATTCTCAAATCCTAGAATCAAACCAAAAACAAACAAACAAACAAACAAACAAACAAACCAACAAACATGTTATTAGTCCTTAGTGAATATTCATGCATACGAGATATAGAGAAATTTGTAATGTATAGACATGTAATAGTTAAACAAGTTACCATATAAGTTGGGCTTTGCAATGGCATCAAAGTGAGTCATAAACATTTGAGTACACCATTTGGACCCCTTCACTTCTTTTCCTAGTTTGTCTATCGGGGCAATTAACTTTGTATTGAAATCTCTGGCAACTTGGTTGTAGTCTTCTCTAGAGGCATGTTTCGCATAATGTTGGTGGCTCTCTCAAGAGGTAGGCACCCAAATGCGATAAGTGATGTGAGAGCAATTTTCCTAGCACCTAATTTGTAGATATCCCAGACGAAGTTCTCGGTTATGCCGATGAGAAACTTTTGATATTCGTCGACATTGAATTGAGAGGGCCGTACCACGGCACCTTTGTGTAGTAGTTCTCTAGGAAGTCATTGGTTCTTATGCTTAAAATGTACACTGCTTCTCTCAATGTTCTTGTTGCCTTACTATAGCCCATGTATTTGATCGGTTTTGCTTGTATTCCTTGAAGTACTCCAATTCTTTCCGTAAAGGAATCACATGCTTTGAGAATTCATGTTTTGATATAATTAAACATCACATAATAAATACTTATAATGTCTGTGTTCATACTTGATAGTTATGTAAAAGTTAGGAAAACTATGAATGCATTGAATCCATTGATTGAATATATTGATCTTTTTCTCTCTATATATATAGGAACTTACTATAACATCAAGAGATGGCATTGTCCGAGCCATCCGTGAAGCGAAGGTGACTCGGTGGCGAAGTCCTTGATACTATACGCCGGATCAAGATACGCCGTATCGCCGACTTGATTCCGAAAGCTTCACATATAAAATCGGTGGACAAGCGGCCATTGCGAGATCGCCCGTGGCCTTGATTCCGAAAACATTTCTAGCTACAAAAACTAACAGAGCAAATCCGCATTGCGAAAACAACAACTTTGCATGCGATTTTGACTAAGAAATCCACTATAAAATTGAAACCGATACATAGAGATGTCTCTGGGGATTTTGAGAGTCATTAGAAAGGAAAGAATGCTATTGCTTTACGTTTTTCTCGATCTCCCTTTCACTGTCCCCATTACATATGCAAAACATTTTTGTTTGTTTACAACTCGTGCAAAGAACCGTGGAAAATAACCAAAACTTTCATTCGACAACTCTACATTAGATATATAGCAAGATACATGAATACATAGAGGTTACTAAAAACCCCTATGCAAACACCATAAACACATCACTTGTAAAAAAAGCAAATAGTATAAAAGTTGAAAAACGAGAATGATATCGTATAAAAAAGCATAGATGCACTAACCAGTCAACAAGCACAACCATTCCAAAGATCTACGAAATTATCGTAAACACATTAACACGGCAACAAAAAAAAAAAGAGGAGAAAACAAAGATGATATATACATAGGCATAGAAGCACCGACTACTCAACCAACAAAACCATTCCAAATTTGTACTGAATTATCAAGCAAAGAACTATGGAAAACAATTAAAAAAAAAAAACTACTTTATGATGATCATACAAATAAGACGTGGTTCAATACTAGCAACTATAAGCAAATAACCGAACGGGAGTAAAAATGCTATAGATTAAAGAAGCATAAGTGTTAACTTAAACGAAAAAAAGCTCAATCGTTAAGCCAAAAAGAAAAGAAGTGCTAACCACTCAACAAACAGAACCATTCCAAAAAAACACTTGCATCTTTATGGAATTATTAAGCAACAACTATGGACAAGGAAAAAAAAAACACTTTTATACTACTTTATGGTGATCATACAAATAAGATGTGGCTCAATACAAGCAAACAGTTATTAAAAGCTTCCTTGGAAAGAAAACAAATACATGGTTCATGATGTTAAACCTGAAAGCACGTCACTATCAAAGGAGCAAAAAATCATGCATATGCTAACTCACCTCTACACTTTGCCGATAGCCCTTTCTTTGCGGACCTCTGTTATATCGAGGTATGCTTCATCCAAACCAGAAGAAACAAAGTAGGGATCGTATTTCAAGAAAACTAAATAGACATGGATAAATTAAATTAGATAGAACATGATGCATCAATTTCATAGAGTTAGGTACCTTAAACAGAAACACGCTTGGCTAACCTTTCCTTGTTAGATCACTGTAGTGAGTGTATTTCTTGTAGTGCCGTTCAGACCTTAAGACAATTAAAATCTCTGAATTGACGCTCCAAACCAAACGCATAACAAAAAAAAAAGATGTTCATAAACAGAATTTGCGCATTCACTAAAGTACTTCAAACATAATATTACTCACCTGGCTTCACCTGGAATGGTAGAGGCGATCCTTCAGTTGAGTTGCAAGTACATCATCATATTTTACCCTGTAGAAACTAGTTTGCTCAACATTCACTTTAATCCATATTTGCTCACCAACCTTTTCGCAGTTCGGCCATATGTTAGAGACACACGCATGTATGTATGGAGAAGTGAGAGCAAAGCAGAATGTATTTAAAGAAACACAAAAGTAACAAAGATTAGTCTCATACAAAGCACTTAAAACTAGACAAAATAAGCTCCTTTTCTATAACAAAGATTAGTCTCATCAAATTTATAGCACCGTCTATACGCTCTTCCCATCATCTGCAATCACAAAAAAATTTAATTCGAGACACAAGATGAGTAAAAAAATAAAACTAAATGGTTGAAACGTACTTTCCTCAAGTGTTAGGTATGAAGACATGTTGTTTGGGCCATGGAATCGATTCCCCTAAAGCTTGCTCTATTGTCCTCATATTAGCTTGAGTCCTCCATATCAAAGCATTGTGGTCAATGGCATGTTTGCACCCACACCATGTAAGATCCAACCCCATAGGAGCACCCTCCACAACATGTAGCGGGTCATCTATTGCAATCTCTCCTTCGCCACTATATGGGTACCAACAACCCAATCGATCAACTTGCACTTCATTCCACACTTATTCGAAGAGTTCCCATTTTGTGGCTTCAATAAAAAATTATGAAGTTTCATTATCCGTAACATTTACATTCAATAGATTAATATTTTGTTTTACCTGGCATGTACAAGTGTGCCCGTCTCCCCCTTGTTGACCCTATCATAAAAATAACCAACACAATTTAAGAATGAATATTGTTCACGATATGAATAAGTACACATGTGTATAGTGAAAATATCAATTTGTACCTGTTTATATTGATTGTAAACATAAGAAGATAAATCTTCATATTTCTCTCTCAAACCCATAAGTTCTTTGATGATAGCGTTATTCTGGGTTGTTGCACCTACACCAAGGGAGTTACTCCAAAACCAAGACCTCTCACTCGACCTTGGTGTTCTACCAAAAACTTGTGAGATAGGGTCATTGTTAATTGATTGAGCGAGAGATTCGAGCATTGACTTTGATTACATGCATTGATTTTATCCTTCAAAACAAACAACTACTATTTGCATCAAATGGAAGAAAAACTTAATAATATAAAATATCAAAGATCTATTAGTTAATTCACCACAATTTCGGCAATTTCGGCATTGTGTGGTTTCCCGTTTTTATCTGAATGCCCTCTAATCCACACTTCAGCTCTGGAAACACTAGCACCGTCTTTTTCTTCAACCTATAAGCATAAAAACAATAAATAATACAAGATTAAAATATAAGTATAAGTAATAGAATAAATGAATAAAACTTGCCATCTCATATTCAAGGCGAGCATATCCTTTTCGACTTGTCGTATGCTGAATCGTTTGCTTTGCTCTGATTTCCTTAGCTTTATTGCTTTGTTCACGAAAGTTGCTAGATCTCCTTTGTTTTTTGAACTCTTTCCATAACTTTTCATCAATTGTGGCGTTTTCTCGTCGTTGCCATTTTCTAACTCCTTAGTAAGCCTTGATTTCCATGCTCCAAACAATCGCCCAATTCTTTGTAATATATGTTTTTCATGAGATGCTTTATCCGGAATTATAAATCTTTCCTGCAATGAGAATGAAACACAATCAAATAGAGTAATTTTTATAATTTTATATAATAAAAATAGAAGTCTAACCTCAATAAACTTCCATATTCTTTTCTTATTATCTCCTCGAGTCGGCGCCAATCGACAAAGTAATTGGCACCATTTCGCGTGACACGATTCCCAAGAAAGAAGAAAAGACATCTCGCATTTTCACCAATGGGCTGATTTACGTCATTGAAAGTAACGAGTACTTTTTCTTTACGCAAGTGAAGGAAGCTTGGTTGGACCTCTTTTCTTCCTTTGTTGTTGTTCATCTTGTTGATCTTCTTGTTCTTCTTCTCGTTCTTCTTGTTCTTCTTCTCGTTCTTCTTGTTCTTGTTCTTGTTCTTCTTCTTCTTCTTCTTCCTCTTCTTCTTGTTGTTCTCGTTGTTGTTGATTGAAGCTCCTAGTTATTGATTGAGAACGAGAGTCACATGATGAAGGAGGTGCTTCATACGTAGAACTTTGCGGACACCTTATCCTCACACCAACATTTGAGTTTCGACTCATCAATGCTTCTATAGCTTCCTTTTCTTTACTTGCTCTCTTTTTTGCAGCTTTTGAACTCTATTCATTTAGGGAAAGAAAATATCATAATCAGTAAATGAGCACAAATAAATTCATCAACCTATAAAGTGATTAACTAAATCAATTTTTTACCTCTCCTTATACATTTATTTTCCTCAAATCTACACACGCTATGTCAACAACAAAATAGATGGTTGTAAAAAATGCCCAAATGCTCCAGTTAGTACATGTGAAAAGACAAAGAAAAGCAAAAGAGAAATTATTAACACAAGAATAAAAGAAGATAATAATATTGCTACAACTTAATCACCATAAAGTGATTAATATAAGCATTTGATCAGTCATTCGTGAATAAGGCTAAAACTTAACTCCATTACACAAATTGACCACGACAATTCATTCTAACATAACTTTCATCTTCATCGCAAGTGTCCAAATCTACACGCGATATGTCAACAAATAGCAAACGATGGTTGCGCATTCTCGCCGTACATTGCAATATCATACAATCCTCGAGGAGGTGCCCTTAACACAACGCACCGCAGTTTGATGAATCATTTTCACTAGAATAAAACACTTGTTTGGCCTGAGTTGCCAAAATAAATGGATCATTATGATTGTGACATTAGTTAAAATTTACTAGGGTAAACCCATCTTCAACTTTCATACCGTTTCCCTCATTAACCCAGTCACACAAGAATAATGGAAATCGATATATAAAATAATCCAATATAATTATCTCTCTTATAACCCCATAATAATCAACTTCACTTCTTCTTTTGTGCATTGTCCCGTGAACTTGATCTACAAAGGCTATCGACACCTTCAACAAACACGCCAGAATTCGAGTAACTCTTTCAATATCTCTTGTGTGAAACTTTAATCCATTAATTGCGTAACTTTGAACAAGAAAGTACATTTTTCTTGGTTTTCGAGAAATCCAATGCAACATGTTTGACACATCAACATTCTCGAGACTTAACCCGTAAAGATATACACTGTAAGTTGTAAGCAAAAAATGCACGAGTTTTAAAATAATTGTTGGAATTAAACCTAAAAATATAGTTGAAGACCTTACAACCTTTTCTTCAAACCATTCACTAAATGTCCTTGTATGTTTCATCCATAATTGGCTTGCACTCCTTCCAAGGCGTTTGTCTCTACGCTTCAACTCATTGATATGCATTCTAAACATATAAATTAAGAAATTGGATCAGGAATTCAAATCAATAAAATAATCTAATTAACCATCATACTTACTCCAAATAAGGTTCAACAATCTTCAAATTGAACAATATACATCGATGTGCTTTTTCCAACATATCGTCTCGACATCATTTTTGTATATCTTTCTTGAGATTGGTTCTCCTTCCAAAGCATTGTCTCATTATGAATATTGTTGTCCTGACGTTCTTGATCTCCCATATCAGTTGATTGTTCCAACTTTCTACTGCAAAATCGCACGCACTCATCGGCAATGTAACATTCTGACATGCATCCCTCTAGCCTTGCTCGATTTTTACAATAACTTTTGAGCTTTTTCATATATCTTTCAAATGGATACACCACCGGTATTGGACCGGTCCACCTAAGCGAGCTTCCTTTGCCAAGTGGATTGGTAAATGAACCATAATATCGAAAAATGAAGGAGAGAAATATCTCTCTAACATGCATAAAGTTTCCCAATTCCATTCTCAAGATCCAAGAGTTTATTTTTATCTACAACTCTTTGGCATAGTTCATTAAAAAAATTACAATATCGAAATATTGCAATCCGAGGTCCTTTGGGTAGAAGTCCCCTCAAAGCAACAGATAGCAATTGTTGCATTAGAACATGACAAATCATGAGATTTGAGACCTACAATGGTGCAATCCTTCATGATACATGATTTGCAAAATTGGATCCATAACCATCTGGAAGTTTCATATTTGACAATCTTTGGCAAAATATATGTTTCTCACTTTAGAAAGTCTAAATGATGTCTTTGCTTAGGAGATATATTCGACTCCCACGAACTTGAGGATGCAATCTTCGCCGAATTCCCATATTTTCCAAATCCTTTCGTGAACTAAGTCCATCTTTTGATTTACCTTTTATATCAAGAATTGTGCCAATAATGCTTTCGCAAACATTCTTCTCGATGTGCATAACGTCCAAATTGTGGCGTAAAACCAAGTGCTGAAAAGAACGATGAATAGTTTAATGCAATTTCAAATAATTAAATAAATTACAGCAAGCAATTCAAAGTACAAACATGAAAGAGAGGAAAACAAAGGAAACACAGATGAAAGGGAAAACTACCTATGAAGAACATAGATACTGTCTTCTTCCTGAGATGAGTAAAAAATAACAGTGGAAGGCGATAAATATAAACTTCAAGATTAGCTTCACAAATTTATCAAGTTAGTAATGCTTTCACATAGTGTCTGTGTCATTCAATGGAAATCAGAAAGTAACAAAATAAATTTCAATGTGTGTCCAAAAGAAAATCAACAACTTTGCAGCAACTGTATGAAAATAAGTATGTCACCAAATCGCTATCCTAATATAAGAACATTTATTAAGCATCTCTTCGAACAATAGTATAAATTATTTAATGTCAATAAAGGAATATGAAACAACTTCTCAGTTCAAAGAACAGTTCAGGATCAAAAGCGGACATGACCACCTTTAGAGGACTGAGCTTCGAGCCTCCAATCCCAACGGAAAGAATTTGCGTGAAGCGTCCAGCTGGAGATGATGGGGGCTTAATGCTTCAAATCGAAATACCAAATACAAAATTATAGACTCAAGACTAACATGATGAAGGTCATATTATCTTCTTGTAATTAGGTCACATAACAAATTGGAAATTTGTATTATTAAGCACTTTTTATAAGAATGCAAAGATCAAGTGCTTACTCACTACGCACATACTAGAAAACACAAAAGTGTAATTCGTATGATTTTAAAAGGGTAAACATTCTTCAAAAGAACAATAAAAGAGATGAAGGTGTTATTTCCAAGCTTAAGCAGTAGTAGACAAAGCATATCTAAGAACCCATATCAATCAAGGTAGGAAACATTCAATTTTAATTGATAGTTGAAAGGAAAGTTGATTTATAGAAATACATTAAAATATGAAACATCACATTAGATTTTTAAAGTATCTAGACTTAAAAGTAGTCTATGTTAATCAATGTAAAAACTAAAACGTTTTAAGAAAAAGAACTTACAAACCAAAACAAGAAAAGGGATTACTTCCATTATGATTAGGGTGGACTTTACTCCAATGGCACTAAAAAATCCAATGGATCCATAACTCCCGAGAAGCCATGGCTATCTATGATAATAGGTTTTAATCCATTGAACAAGGGGCACCTATTCCAAATGAGTCTTTTTCTTCTGGAATAGATCAATATCTTTCCACCTCGGTGAGATCAAAGTATATACACATTTTCTCAACCTTAGACAAAAGCGATTAGTAGTGATAGTAATTAGGAAAATGCAAACATGAGACAAATATTCAATACTAGCTCTCTCGATTCGATGCCTAACATCGAGGGATTCTCATTATTTAAACTCAAATCTACCTTTCCTAGGTCAAAATCAACCCTAGATTTACCTAAACATAGCTTCATTTCAAAGGTTCCAAAAATCAAAATGAGATTTCACTTTCCTACTTTTCTCAACACTTTGCAACGATTCAACATCATCAATTAATCATCCACTTCATCAAATCCACAAAACCTACATTCAAATGAGCAATTTCACAAAAAATATCCACACAACGAACCGAATTCACCAACATACTAGAACCATCGAAATCACACAAAAACGAGCAACTAAGAAGTTGAATCCACTTAATCTTGAACCAAAATGTCGACGATCTCGTGGATCGTCAAAGCTCTGCACGAGCATGAATGAGGTCGTTCATTAACCTCACATTAGTTCATAAACCAAGCAAAGAAGACATCAATAAAAAGAGTAAAATTTAAAGAAGTATTGACCTTGATTTCTAAAAATAAAAAAGAATGAATTGAAAAACAAAATATAATGTAAAGAAATTTTTTGGTAAAGAAAGAAGCAAATTTGAAACAAGTATACCTCTTGAATCAATTTACCAAATTTGAGCTTTGCCTCAAACCCGATCGACTAAAAGTCTTTCATTTCTTCCTTTTCTCTCACTCAAACTCAACCTTATGTTTACACAAATCTCACATGACCTCTAAACCTATGAATCAATCTCTACAAGTCACTAACACTACAGATTCTTCTATAACAAAATTTCATCGAATCAAAATTGTAGATAACACATCGAATGACTAAATTAACAACTAGAGACTCTTCACTTGTCAATAATCAATCACGGTTCAATCTATAGAGCAAAAAGCGGCTTGGACTTCCGACCTAGAGCAAATCAATCATCAAAGCCAATTCAACACAGAAACTATAAACGTCAAATACATTCATCGCTAATTCAAGTCACCGAACCATAAAAAAACAAAATTCAAATCAACCTAATGAACATAGAGACTTAGAGAGATCGTAAATCAAGAACCAATCGCCACACCAATCCAACACACAACCTAAGAACATCAAATACATGAATAGCTAATTCTAGTCATAGAACCATAGAAAACAATATCGCCCAACCTAATCAACACAAATAAATCAGTCCAGTTATCAAATCTACAACAACGAACCAACAATCGAGAAGACTCATAGATTCATCGAATCGACTCGTTAGGGTTTGAGATCGATCGAGTCTCACCTTGCGTGATCGTACAACCGGTCTTGAAATCGAAGAAGGTCCGAGAGCGGTGAAGAAAAGGCAAGGTGGAGGCGGACCAAACCCTAGATGAAGAGGCAAGGTCCGATTGCGAGTGCGAAATTGTCGATTCGAGTTGACGGACGCGAGTGCGAGAGTGTTGGGCGAGAGTGAGCGAAGAGTGTTGGGCGAGAGTGTTGGGCGAGTGAGCGAGCAAGGCGAGAGTGAGCAGTGAGGGCTTGTTGGTCGAGAGTGAGCGACGCGATAGTGCGCGAGTGAGCGAGAGAGACGCGAGAGTGAGCGACGCAGAATGAGTGAGCGAGTGAGAGTGTTGAGTGAGAGTGTTGAGTCACTTGTTGTTCTTGACCAAGAGTTTCCATAGGGGTTTTTTAACCTCTATGAATTAGTGCTATTAAAAGCCTAATTGTCTAATTCATAGGGGTTTATTAAAACCTCTATCTATTAAGTGTTATTAAATCTAATTCATAGGGGTTTATTAAAACCTCTATCTATTAAGTGCTATTAAAAGTTAAATTTGTTCTAGTGAAGCTCTTCTTGAATTAAAAAGGAGATTACAATTAGTTGACTTAAATGCGCACATGAGTGCGTAAGTTGATCAATCTTTATTTTTGTCCCTTTTTTATGAATAATCTAGTTTTGTTTGAATAGAAATGTTGAAATTAAAAAAAAACCATCCAAATTAATTAAGCATAATTAGAAAAGGGCAATTGTTTGGACACCTTTAAAAGGTGGTCTACGAATGTCTCACTTTTTAGTTGAAGCTTGCGAGGAGCAATCCCCTTAATTAAGAGGCATCTTTTATCTTAATTAATACAAGCTCACTTTGTGTAATTTCAAATTTGGGTGTATTCAATTGAGATTTTAATAGACTTTTTGTTATTTTTATAAGTGGATGACTTTTCTAAAGTTCGTAGATTTTCGTAGATTTTTTAAGACTTCGATAAATTTTTAAGTAAACTTCTTTTTGATGAATTTTATCAACATTTAAGATTTTTAGTGACTTTTGTGAACTTCTTAAACATGATTTTGATTGATACTAGTAGATTTTTGTAATTTTAATATTGAAACAAATATTTTGCACTTTATTATAAAAAAAGATGACTAATTATATTTCTTTTTCTTAAGAACTATTATTAATTTTTTAAAATTATTTTTATATTTTGATAAAAAATCATATAGATATAGTAATGAATTATGACTATCAAAATAGTAACATAATAAATAAGTAAATAAATATCAACAAAACAAATATGCAAGTGAATAATTTTTTAGTGGCAAAAAAGAACCAAGTAAGATCATTGTGTGTAAAAATTTCGCAATTTTTTTTTTTACTTAAGTAAAAAAAACTTATATTTTTTTCTTTGAGAATGATAGTTTAAAATTTTTAAAATGCACTTCTTGCATTTAAAAGAAATACACAATTATTTTCTCCAAAAATAATAATATTTCATTTTTTGAGATTATAATTATACACTTAATAAACAAAACTTCTTTGTAAAAAAATCTTATAAAATGTACAATGATGCAAAAATGAGATCTTGTTAATAACGACATCATTTTCATTTTCATCAACATAAACATTAGAATATAATGAGTGAGCAATGAAATTCACAAGTTGTTGAGTGATTGGAGAAGTTGATAAAAACAATTGATAAGAAAAGACATTATGAACAATGAAGTCCTTATTGAATAAGGGAACCAACAAAAATTAGAAGTCTCTAAAAGTTTTTGGGTTGAGGTGAGGAGAAGTTGGAGATTTGTTTATGTGTATTTTTATACAAAAAGTCTATAAAAGTCGTCCTTAAACCTTACCAATCGAAAAATGATGTCTCCTCTGTAATGACCCTAAAAAATCTAACTCGTGCCACGTGTCATTTCAGAGTCGTGCGTGGAACCCACTTGTCATGATACACATGTCTAAATTTCGGGAGTCGACACTGAGGTATGCTATTTTTGTTTGATGCTTGTATTATTTATTTGACCAAAAATTGAACAAGTTAAATTAATTGAATTTGGTAATGTGCGGATAAGGTACACGCGGGCGCATATCGATATCGATACGAGCGAAGGCGTACCTCAAATCGAGTGTCGACATGGGACCGAGGTAGCGACATACGGGGTAAGCTGAATTATTTTGGATTAATGTTGAACTTATAAGTGGCTTAGTGGCTTAAGGTGGTCACATTTAATATAAACATTAACGTACTTATAGTTAGAGAAATAAAATAAGGTTCATTTGATGTGCATCGAGATACGCATTAACTCATCAAGAGACAAGGAGTTAACTTGTGAGTCATTTATATATGACTTGGGTTAATAATTGAGTGAAAGTGGACCACAAGACATGCCTCGAGACATGTACGCACACAAGAACAGTGGTGGTGGTTTCAATTATTCAATACATATAAGTCAATATTTTCTATCCTCATTTCCTAGCTCATCGTTGGCAAGGAAAGAGGGAAGAGAGAGTGCACTGCTAGGGTGTTGGAGCAAGGAGAAGAGCAACCAGTTAGGTTGGAGAAGTGGTGGTGATAAAACTTGCAAGAACATCAAACTAGGTACCTTTCCATCTTCGTTAACATCATTTGAACAATTTGGTCGTTTCAAGATTTCTTCAATTTGATGTTGTTGTTGTTGATTTTGGGTGATTAAATGTTGGGTTTAGGGTTTGATTGTAAATCTCATTTATGCATTGAAGTTGAAAAAAAAAAAAAAAAACAGGGCGTTTAACGCCTCTGTGAAACCCCTCTCTTTCGAGATCGATAGAGAGGGAGATGGGGGGGGGCGGGCAGGCTATGGGTCGGGCTAGCTCGGGCCCAGCTCCCAGTAACTGAACCGAGTCGATTCAGCCGGCTCGGTTCAGGGAAAAGGAAGGGCCCAAAGGGCCCCAAAATTTAAGAGAAAAACAAAAAAAATTAAATAAAAACACAAAAAAACTCAAAAAAAAATCAGGAAAAATTGAAAAAAATGAATGTTTAAGGAAATTATATAAAAGTCGATTTTGACGTTGTCAGAAGTTTTTGCACCAAAAAATTTTCTCGAAAAGTGTGCCACCACTATAATTTTCCTAATTTGAACACTTTTGGGATTTAAAAATCTAATAATTTTTTAAATGGGCTCTAACACAATGTAAATTGCCCATATAATTATCAGATGAATAGTTTACTAGTGTAGAGTATTGGTTAAAGATTTGGAGGTGTGTCAGAGCTGATTTGAGTGCGTATTAGCTTGGATACATGTAAGTAAACCAGCTAGAAAATTTGATAGTTATTTCTTGAGCTTTAAATTTGTTGTTGTTGCTGTTCATCATTTCTTTTGAAATTTCTATTGGTCGAGTGGTCCATTGGCAAGTGAGTCATGCTTATTATTTATCTGTGATATGAGCTCTTACACAGGACGTCGTTGATATCTCCCAATTGAGTGTACGTCGGGGCACTTATCCGGGTTTATGGATATCTCATAATCGCAAGGGTTAGGGCTGGTATGTTGTGTCTCGTCGGAACCCGAGTCGGTAGGCTTTTGCCGCGACTCAACGACTTTTTGGTTGGGACTCCTTGCTATTCGATTTTTCGTATTTCGGACCTTCACTTATCGATTGGTTTATTTACAGTCTTTTATATTCATGTGTTTTTTGTTCCTTTCTTTCTATCTGCACGAATTAGACTGATTTATTTATTTTGAAATGTTGTATATATGTCCTGTTTGGCGTTATTTACTTGAGCTCGTCATTTTTATGTTTGACAGAGTGCATATCCATAATCCAGCAAGGGGAAGGCTCCACAGCTAGGAAATATCATTTGAGGATACTGGAGCAGTTCTTACCACTTGTTTGACATAAGTGATTCTTTTGTATGATTAGATACACTTATTTTGAAATATTGGGAGTTGAGTTTTTGAGAGATTTTGGGCATGTATATTTTGTGTTTACTCACCTCTGAATGTTCATTAATGATGATATACATATTCGGGGTTTCCACACTCTAGGTTGTCTTGTGTATTCAAGGTTTTTCAATTAGTTTGAGGTTTAATTGCTTTCGCTATAACTATGATAACTCGCTAATTGATTAACTCAACTTTAATTGCTTGATAAATAGTAAATGGTAAAGGAAGGCTGACTAGGCTTATGTGACTCAGCAAGATGGGCTCGGGGGTCCACGTAAGTTTAGGCTAGGCGAGGCCCTGTTCATGATTATGGAATTGGGGTCGTCGTATCGTCTATCTCACTAGAGATGTTGAGGCAGATGGCATGGGTTTAGGGGCCTATATTAGTTACTAGAATATAAGTGGACTTGAAATCTTCTGCCATAATATATTCATCATGAGCTTGAATTAAATAGGCAGAGTTTGATTATAGAGGAGCTGACACCAACAGTTGTGTCCTACGAGGCAACGAACATGAGTGTAAACTAGTGCGGCAAGAGTGAGAAGAGAGCAACGGAGGATTAAATTTGGGGTAAATTATAGCAAGCCGGATCGGAAGGGGGGACTAGTACGTCGCAATGAAGATAGTCACATGGAATGTGAGAGGATTGGGGAATGTAAATAGGTGGAGTTTGCTGAAAGAGGGGATCAAAATGCAAAACCTGGACATCCTGGTGTTGCAAGAGACCAAGCGCGAGACGTTCACTCGAAATAAGGTCTCAAGAGTGTAGGGTGGGAGATTTAAGAAGTGGGCAGTCTTAGACTCAATAGGGACAATAGGGAGATCACGATCATATGGAATACTCGTAGGGTTAAGGTTCTTTCCAGTATGATCATATGGGATACTCGTAGGGTTTGTGCAATGGGGGCCATCTCCCTTCGAGTTCGAGAATGTATGGCTGGAGCACGGCTCATTTTAGAATTGCTTATAGGGTTGGTGGACATGGGAAGAGGGACAAGGCAGACAAGGCTTGTGGAGGCTCCAAATTCCAAGCCACCATACTACCCTCCACGTCGTATCCCACTTATCCTTGACGTTCTACGACCTACCTGGCTACTTACACTTTTCCATTTATTCCTTAACTAATTAATTTCCATATAATTATTAATGATTTCATTAGTCAGTTAATCAATTTATCAAGTTATAATGAAATTTCACAGCGGAAGTCTTAATTTAAGTAAGTTATACAGTATTCAACAATCCTAAGTAGTGAAAAACCCGACAAAAGATATAATGTATATATCAAGGCGAGTTAAGTATAACAAAAGTTCTATATACATGTAATCAGTGTTCTATGACCCTTAAAACCCAACAAAAGTAAAATAAATATATATTGATATCGCACACGAGCTGGCTCCACAATCTCAGAGGTATTCGCCCAGTACCTCCTTGCTTGCCCTTGCTCGTTGAAGGATCTACACTTGGTCACCCAACAAATACAGTGGCGAGTCTAGTGAGTAAAATCTCAAGAGAAGTCCACACAATATTCATGAAATAAAACTAATAAACTACGAGACATGCGAATATAACACTTGGCAATAGTATGTCATATTCCCATGAATGTAAGCAGCACACGACAAGCAAAAGCAGTAGCGTGAAATAAATAAACAACATATACCAATTAAACCGCACTCTTTGGAGTGAGAAGTTCAACTTGCCGTGGCATTTTGGAGTGCGCTCTCGGCCCATACATAAACTAGTCACCACACTCTTTCACCAAGGAGTGAGGCTAATATTAAAAAATAAAAATAAAAATGTGTAGTGGGCATTTCTTTTAGTGTTTGCATCCTTGTAAACATTTAGCCTTTATTTCTATTTTGCCTAATCGAATCAAACAATGAACAAAATAACATGATCTCTTCCCCTTACTGTGGGAAATTGAGAATAGTTGCAACTAGCTACTCTTTTGGTTATGTGGTAAACAAGAAAATGCATGCCCTTCTCATTGAGTTTAGTGTTTGTTATGTTTCAGTAATTGGTGTAAAGATAGTTCAATACAAAGTCTTTTGAAAGGCAAACGTGGATTATATGCGCTTGGGAGTTGAGATTTCTGATGACATTTCTTTGTAATTGGCATTGATTGACATGATGTTATAGTTCGAGTTGAGTTCACTAGAAACGTGAACATGATTATGAATCTTGCGAGTTGAGAATTCGAGGACAAGGGCTCCTATTTTTATGATGGAACTAGACATTAGAAAGTTTGTGAGATTGAAAAAAAATATTTAAGTGCTATTTGTTGTGACACGTCCTTTCTTTGGTGATGCATTTTGTTTGTTCATGTGGGGACGCATTGATTTAGAAGGATTTAAAGGATTTTGGATGCATGGAAGAGTGTGATTCATATAGGCCACCCTAACTTATTTGAAAATGAGGTTTTGTTGTTGTATGTAAGGATGCATATTTTCTTGGTGTTGGAGATGGTATGACATAATTTGGAGTCCCCAAATCAAGGCATGTTTATCCAAGGTTATCTAATTCTCCTTATTATTGTTCAAAACATATAAACATGTCAAAGAGCTGCACAATAAATTTAGTAGTTATTAGGTTATTGTGTAATGTGTATTACAATGTTAAAAGGGGAAGATGACATTTTGATGTTTAGAAACTATAAAGAGTGATCAAAGGTTGTTTACCAAATCAAAAAATATAAACAATTAGAAGTATCTACTTCTGTGAAATGGCAGAAGAGGTTGGGAGTTCAACTTTTATGATAGAGATTTTTTTTTGGTATGAAAATCCAATATCCAAATTATCCGGCTACTCAGGGTTCGGCCTGAGTCGACCTGTAATCGGGGGAAGAGCTCCCAACGAATGATAAAGAACTTGAATAAGATGGTTGATGTGTGCATAGTAGTCTTATGCCTACATCTTAAGTCATTAATCCTCAACAATCTTCACCTTATATCTAAACTTACTTTTGGAGAGGAACACCTTTATAAGTATATGAAAGCTACTAGAGGTACCCATTACCCACTATAAACAGTGACTTTTGGGCACCTAATAGTCGTGTGTCATTGATACACATCGAAATACACATTTGATATGCAATAATCGGTGCCCGACTTATAGGTGTCTAAAGTAGGTACATCAAGTATTTTCCAAAGTATATAACCAAGCTTGTCTCACCATTAATTACACTTAATCGAGCACAATGAAAAAGTTTGATCCATGTAGCCGACCTTACTTAATTTGGGACTGAGGCTATGTTGTTGTTGTTGTGTATAACCAATCTTGTAAACTATCTTTAACAAATGCGTGGGTTTCCCGAAAAAAAAAATGGGTGGGTTTCGCTTTAAAAGGCCTTAGTAGTAATTAGGGATAATGAAGATACCCTAAAGAAAACCATACTGCAATTGTGGAGTGCAAGTTTTGCCTTTTGTGAATTTCTTCACGCAAGTCATACCCCAATATCATGTTTGATGGTAGCAACAATGGAAACAACTAGAGAAAGCATGGAAAACCTAAAACAATTATTACACAAAAAATAACATAGAACCCCCGAGTGTGAATCATGTGATATAGTGGCAAAGAAAACACATTATAACTCAGATTAAGGTAGAGGTTATGGGTTCTATTCATGGTACGTAGTTTCATTATATTCCCTTAGTTTCTATCGGGTTATGCAAGTAAGATGCATGATTAACTCTCGTCGGATTAATCTAATAACAAAATATTACATATCTATAACTCAATATACAAGGCTGTCGCGAATGAGAAACCCTAGCACCGTTTCTCTTTTCATTCAAGGCGACCACCGGCAGATCTATCGCCGTCGGGCCGCCGGCGCGCCGATGCGACTTGCTCTAGCGGAAGGTGGTGCCGCCGGTGGCCCTCCCCCATCCTGTTTTTTTTTTTTTTTGTTTAAATCTATGGGTTTTAGGGTTTAGGTCATTTGTGAAAGGGGGTGATGGAGGGATTGAGCGAGAGGGTGTCCGAGACCGGAGTCGAAAAAGGAAGACGTTGGAAAGGCGGTGAAGGGAGTGGCGGGATGGTGTACACGTCTGGTGGAGTGTGTAGATTGGTAATGCAAGTGGTTGTTGGTGATACAAGGGCTCCTGGGGTTGATAGTAGGGGCTGGCCATGATCAAAGTGTATGTGTGGGCATGAAATGGTTTGTATCTTCTTTTTTTTTGTCCTAATTGGGGTGGCTGATTATACAGCACACATACACTTTTGTAACTAATTTTTGTATATATTATATAAATATATATAAGAGTACCGCCTCCATATTCATAAAAAAAAAAAAAAAAAAGATGATGATGCTGTGTTAAAAAAAAAAAAAAAAAGAACTTAGATGCTTACAACTCACAAAAATGCAAGAGCTTGCTTGATGATATTGTTCTTTTTTTTTTTTTTTTTTTTGGTTGATAAGATGATACGGTTCATTGTAAGGACTGGGATATTAAAAATTCCAGTATTTGGCATAAAGTACGTTATATTTTAAAAGAAGATATTTAAATCATAAATCAACAACTGCATCGCAAAAGCAATTGACAGAAGAAGTTATGTCACCCTCGAATTTTCCGGATTAGTAACTTAATCATATGCACTTCCATAAAAATTTCTAGGAAAAACATAGTAATTTACTATAATTATTATCGGCTACAAACAAAACTTACGTTCTCTTTTGAGTATTAAATATGAAAAAAAAAGAGTAAGGAAGGAAGGTTGAAACGAATTACACAACCAAATAAGCTATGAATTAAGTATATATTGACTCTTATTGGTTCATCTTTTGCTTTCAACTTAATTGGTTATCATCTTTTTGACTTTAATAGAGGTTTAAAAACCCTTACGCTTTGATGATATGAATAAATATTTATAAGAATAGCAAAAGCAAGTAGAGAGTTGCTAGTTTTAACTGTCATATTGCGCGGCATTAACTAATCACGAAAAACATAAAATAGAACCAAACAATATAAAAACTATTTATTGAGTACTACGTCAGCAATAAGCAAAATTAGAAGTTGAACCAAACATAACCATTAAGTATCTATACACATAATACAAGTTATTAATAAGGTGATTTTCTTTGTTACAATGTCTTGCTCATATGATTCAATTAGACTAAATTAACTAGATTTCAAAGCAATTATTCTTGAAAAAAAAAAAGATTACAAAGTGACTATCTTTGACTTACTGATAGGACTTCGCAATTGGTTTACTAATTTGACTTTTTCCTATGCTTTTCTCTGTTCACCATAGTTTGACTTGTGATTTTGTACTCTTCTTTTCCATGCCTTCCCCTTTTTCTTCCTTCCTTTTGTACAGGCATCTAAAATATATTACTATATAACATGATGCTTTTTTAAATAAGTTGAGTTATATATGAAAGTTCTGATGATTATATTCCAATCTTTAATTACTTATACCATCAAGGTTGGCAGATTATGAAAAGCTAAAAGGCAATGATATAGCCTCAACCCCAAATTACTTGCGATTCTATTACGCTCGATTTAATACAATTGATGTATTTTTCAAATCATTTAAATTCCTTATATCAATGTCTCAAATTAATTTTGGTCTACTCTATGTCGTTGAATTCCTTCAATTTTTTATTGCGTTGAGTTTTCTTATAAGGGCATTTGTAGACAGTCTTTGGAGATGTCCAAACCACCGTATCTACGTACCTTTCCCTAATTTTTTTTATCCCCATTATTTTTTTTAATAAAAATAGACTGTGCCATCAACTTTTTTTTTTTGGTTAAGAAAAGTCGGATAAATATTGAACGATGGAATAAAAAACCAATCTTTTATTTAAATAATTGACATCCAACAATTTTATTTTATTTTATTTTATTGGTATCCAACAATTCCAATCAAACATGTACTACATTTGACAACAAACAAACAAAAAAATGTGCATGTAGTACATTGTAAACACATGCATGTATAGTAAGTACAATGTGATGATATTCTATCTATAAAACAAGCTAAAAACCTTCTATAGTATATTAATCAATCAAACTATTTTTTAATTTGATCTCAAACGAGTGCAAACACGGGCTTCTTTGTACACTCTCCCTGGACGACAGAAGTAGCCCTTGTTAGGTGCACAATGTGAGTCCTGAGAGCACACACACAAGCCCTCTAGAGCACAACCATCCTTCACTATAGTCACCCCTTTTTGTAACCCTAGAATTTGATCACTCCACTCACTAGAAAATAGTCCCATTGGATCATACTTGTCTTTCACTTGTAAGAAAGCATTTGCATTCACATACTTTTTTACCACACCATCAAATGCAAGGTTCCTATTCTTAGCCCAATGTGGTAGCCCTCCATACTTGAACAACCCAATTTGCTCGACCTCCTCGATTATGTCCTCGTGGAGCCTAGGCGCCGACGCATCTTTGCTTCGGTAGTAAGTGATGTCGAAGTCGATCCCGTCTTCTTGTTTGCCTAAGTAAGGACTTGAGGCCTTGACATACCTCATTAGAATCCCATTGTTGAGCTCCACACCACAAAAAGCTTTAGGTTCTAAGTCCCTTAGTTTTTGCACATCTTCAATGAAACTTTTCACTTTGGATAAGCTAATGCTAAAGCTTGTTTGGTGAAAGAACTGTCCTTTAACTCTTGCATCCCATGGACATGCTGTGAGCAAGCCATCATTGTGACTACTTATGCGCTTCCCGAAGCTTGAAGGCGGTTATGGTTTCCGACGATAGGATAGCCGGTGAACAAAATCCCGTTGTTCGAGTAGCCAAATCCAGTTGTCCTGAGTCCTGTCGTCGTTATTTTTGCGGTTATGCACTTCCCGTTGTCATCACCTATGGCTTCTTGAGTCTCCTCTATTTAGAGCAACCACCAAAGGAAATTGAAGTTTAGATGTAATTAATTGAACATGTAGTAGTGCAGTTATAAAAGCTATCAACTCAAACCATACAAACCTGTAGACCTGACTAATGCTAGTGCCAATGTTGGCGTCGGTCGGAATCCGATGAAGTCATTGACGCCATTGCCGGAGACGTTTGAGGAGACCCTGTCATCTACTCTGTAGAGTGCCAATTTTTGGTTAGGGTACCAACTTATGTCTCCAAACTCATGATCATTGCCAAAGGTGGTAGCTAGGCTTCCTAAATCAGAATCATTCCTTACTAAGTATGAGAGTGACCTCTTGAACATTGGTTGAAGTCTCAAAGTGACCTGCATGCATAATTACAATGAAACTGATTTAATCCTCTCAACAATGCCCATTTCCTATTTAACTATGTTAAGTAAACTAGTAACCAAAAATGACACATATATGTACATCTAATTATTGATATCGATGTTTTCGAGTATATGTGTTTTTGGTCTAAACCATCTTGGTATCCGACTATCCGACTACTCCGGAGCTCCCAACGTCGATGTTTCCATTCCCAGGACGCATATACTCGGGTCACTACTTATAAAGAGAAAATCACCCGCTTCCAGCTTGTGTCAACCAACCACTGGTTTCGGGTTTATGTTTACATAGACATAGACAAAGACATATAGATGATGATGACCAACTAATGTAATCTAAACTTAGCATTATATGATGATTCATTGAGCCAAGTAAAGTAAGCTTTTCTAGGTTCTATACTCTTTAAGAAACAAACATCCAAATGTGTTGATTACCTGAAATCACTCCTAGAACTCCTAGAGAAACCTTGACAGCATCCATATCAGGGTCATTCCTACCAATGGTCCTGATCTTAGCAAACCCTTCACTAGCCTCAGCAGGACTTACAATCCTAAGCTCCTCAACATATTCATGGACAGAGCTCCCCTTCCCCCACAATGAGCTCCCATGAGCACCACTCCCCAACAGCCCTCCAACGGTCAGCCCCCACCAGTACGGCGCGTAAGGAAGCGCCATCCCCACCTTCGCTGCTTGCTCAATCAACTCCTTCAACGTCACGCCTGTCTCCACCGTCATTAACATCTTCGACGGATCCACCATCAATGTCTTGTTCAAATAGTTTGTGCTTATAAGCAACCCCTCTTGCCCTCCGGGGCAAACAAGCTTAGGAATGCTATGAGAGTACCTAGTGGAGACCTTCATTTTTCGCCGCTTCATTGTAGCGTCCGCGACTAATGCTATTAGCTCCTTCTCCGTCGATGGGTACGCGACGTTCCCTGCTCGACAAATGGATCGGTCGGGGAACATTCCGTAGGAGTTGGTTATAGTGCAGTTGGTTGTTTGGGATGAACATTTGATTGGATCATCAGGAGGGGAAGAGTAGGTACTTGTGATCATGAATGACATAAAAATTAATAGCCATCTTGTAGTAAGGCTTAATTTGTACCTCGTCATCATTAAGGACATTATATGTTTGAGACAATATATAATGAGATGATCAAGTTATGTAAATAATGATGAAAGTAGTGAAAGCAAGGTTAGATATATATACAAGTGGAGATCAATGTTCATGATGAGCTAGTTAGGTAAGGTTTTTTTGTTTTATTGATTTGTTCAAACAAAGCAAACTTCATTTGAAGTCTTTAACTCGACAAAAAAATAAAAAAGCTTGAAAAGTATGTAACGAATAAATCTTATCATGCGTTGCACATTTGACAAGTATAGATTGCTTCACAAAGTATACACTCGCATCTCGATGCATTCAATCAACAGCCTCCAATGCATACTTTTTTTCAGATGTCGACTACTATACATGTAACATCAAATTATAAAAGCCAAAATGTTACATATTTTATTTTTTATTCGTTTTTAACTAAGGGTGTCCTAACTTTTTTCATCCTCTCCTAATTACTTTGATTCGTCTAACCCCTTAGAAGGTAACCAGTTGGCGCTCCAACCCCATAACTTAAGGAAACGAAGAAAAATATAATGTAACTACTAAGAATCAACTCATAATACTTACTAAAATTAGAGTATTTGTACTCTTTTCTTTGGCACTGCACCACACGGGCAAGCCAAGTGTTACGAAATTGGAGATATGAAGTCACCTTTGACTATTGAAAATTTTTAAGATTATATGCTTCACTTGATTTCACTATTGGTTTATACTGCGGTGGTGGGCTTCTAAGGTGTCCACTATTATTGATCTTCGTTCCCATTTCTTAATTGTCACGTTTAGTTCAATAGCAATTGAAACTCTAGAATTTCAAAGCTGGCGGTATATTCCTGTTAATCTAACTAACACGCATGGTGGATATATTATAGTATGAAGAGTGGATGCACATAACAGTTCAAGCCAAAGCACCTTTAAGTCTCAAATTAAAAGCTGGTCTACAAATAATTTTATTTATTATAGATATATTTTATAAAAAAAAGTGGCCCCATTAGATAGATGCTCTTAAATTTGGGTGGCAGCACAACTTCGAATGAGAACAAGAGTTACTTCCACGATGGATATCTCTGCATGACGGTATGCTAGCAATGGCGGACTTGACTTGACTTTGCTGATAATTCATCATGCTCTTCTTGAATTAAAAAGGAGATTACAATTAGTTGACTTAAATGCGCACATGAGCGCGTAAGTTGATCAATCTTTATTTTTGTCCCCTTTTTTATGAATAATCTACTTTTGTTTGAATAGAAATGTTGAGATTTTTAAAAAACCATCCAAATTAATTAAGCATAAAAGGGTAATTGTTTGGACACCTTTAAAAGGTGGTCTCTACGAATGTCTCACTTTTTAGTTGAAGCTTGCGAGGAGCAATGCCCCTTAATTAAGAGGCATCTTTTATCTTAATTAATACAAGCTCACTTTGAGTAATTTCAAATTTACTCACATTTAGTAAACAAATTTAATCGTTTATTTTTTTTTTTTTTGACCGCATACAATTTAGGTGGACCACTGCAAAGTACAAACCTATATATAGAGACTAGGTGGCATGGGTTTCATTTTTGTTTTATTTTATTTTTTACTGCATCAGGAGACAACCTCGTCAAACATTACCTAATTAAAAGTGATTCCTCGTCTGTAACGACCAAAAAAAATCTAACTCGTGCCACGTGTTATTTCATGATCATATGTGTGACCCACTTATCGTAATATACATGTCCAAATCTCGGGAGTCAACATCGATTTATGCTATTTTTGTTTGATGCTTATATTATTTATTAGACCAAAGATTGAACAAGTTAAATTAATTAAATTTGGTAATGTGCGGGTAAGATACACGCGGGGCATATCGATGTCGAGACGAGCGGAGGTGTACCTCGAATCGCATGTCGACTTGAGGACCGAGGTAGCGGCATATGTGGTAAGCTGAATTATCTTGGATTAATGTTGAATTTATTGGTGGCTTAGTGGCTTAATTAAGGTGGTCACATTTAATATAAACATTAATGTAATTAGAGAAATAAAATAAGGTTCATTTGATGTGCATCGAGACACGCATTAACTCATCAAGAGACAATGAGACAACTTTTGAGTCATTTATGCATGACTTGGGTTAATAATTGAGTGAATGTGGACCACAAGACATGCCTCGAGACATGTATGCACACAAGATCAGTGGTGGTGGTTTCAATTATTCAATACATATAAGTTAACATTTTCAATCCTCATTTCCTATCTCATCGTTGGCAAGGAAGGAGAGAAGAGAGAGTGCACTGTTGGGGTGTTGGAGCAAGGAGAAGAGCAACCATTGAGGTTGGAGAAGTGGTGGTGATCACACTTGCAATAATATCAAACTAGGTACCTCTCGATCTCCGTTAACATCATTTGAACAATTTGGTCATTTCAAGAATTCTTGAATTTGATGTTGTTGTTGTTAATTTTGGGTGATTAAATATTGGGTTTATGGTTTGATTATAAATCTCATTTGTGCATTGAAGTTGAAGAAGAAGAAGAAAAAAAAAAAAAAAAACAGAGGCGTTTAACGCCTTTGTGAAACCCCTATCTTTCGGGATCGATATAGATGAAGACGGGGAAGAGGGCGGGCCATGGGCCTAGCCAGCTCGGGCCCAGCTCCCAGTAACTGAACCGGGCCAATTCAGCCGGCCCGGTTCAAGGAAAAGGAAGGGCCCAAAGGGCCCCAAACTTTAAGAGAAAAACATAAAAATTAAATAAAAACACAGGAAAATTAAAAAAAAATCAGGAAAAATTGAAAAAGAAAAAGGAAAGGTTTAGGAAATTATATAAAAGTTGGTTTTGACATTGTCAGAAGTTCTTGCACTAAAAAATTTTCTCGAAAAGTGTGCCACCACAATGTTTTTCTAATTTGAACATTTTTGGGATTTAAAAATCTAACGGTTTCTTAAATGGGCTCTAACACAATGTAAATTGTCCATATAATAATCAGAGGCATAGTTTACTAGTGTATAGTATTAGGTACAGATTTAGAGGTGTGTCAGAGCCGATATGAGTGCGTATTAGCTTGTATACATGTAAGTAAACTAACTAGAAAATTTGACAGTTATTTCTTGAGCTTTAAATTTGTTGTTGTCGCTTTGTTCATTATTTCTTTTGAAATCTCTATTAGAACTTATTCGGGTTTATGGATATCTTATAACTCTTATCTGGAGGGATTCTCTCAATTGAGTGTACGTCGGGGCACTTATTCGTCTCGTCTTATAATCGCAAGGGTTAGTGGCCGGTAGGTCGTGTCTCGTCCGTAACCCGAGTGGCTTTTGCCGCGACTCAACGACTTTTTGGTCGGGACTCCTTGCTATTCGATTTTCGTATTTCGAACCTTCACTTATCGATTGGTTTATTTACAATCTTTTATATTCATGTGTTTTTTGTTCCTTCCTTTCTATCTGCATGAATTAGACTGATTTATTTATTTCGAAATGTCGTATATATGTCCTGCTTGGCGTTACTTACTTGGGCTCGTCATTCTTGTGTTTGACAGAGTGTAGATCCATAGTCCAACAAGGGGAAGGCTCCACAACTAGGAAATATCATTTGAGGATACTGGAGCAGTCTTACCACTTGTCTGACATAGGTGATTCTTTTGTATGATTAGATATACTTATTTTGAAATATTGGGAGTTGAGTTTTTTTTGAGAGATTTTGGGCATGTATATCTTGTGTTTACTCACCTCTGAAAGTTCATTAACGATGATATACATATTCGAGGTTTCCATACTCAAGGTTGTTTTAACTTGTGTATTCGAGGTTTTTCAGTTAGTTTGAGGTTTAATTGCTTTGATTAACTCAACTTTAATTGCTTGATAAATGGTAAATGATGAATGAAGGCTAATTAGGCTTGCGCGACTCAGCCAGATGGGCTCGGGGGTCCACGTAAGTCTCGGCCGGGTGATAAGTCAGTTTTTATAAGAAATTAGTAGTCGATTTTAGTATATTATTTATTTAAAATATTTAAATATTATATTAAATAATATGTTTTTGTCATTTTTAGGTGAAACGGAGTACGCGGTTGAATTCGTGGCGGGAAAATACTCAAAATAGAGTATTTACTTGGAATAATCGAACGTCAGACAGTTTACCTCGAAATACGTGTTGCGTGGTGGGTCGAATAGCAGACATAATGTTTCAACCAATCAGAAGATGCCACGTCGGCGCCAAAGACACTCTGTACCAATCAGACGCTGCCACGTGGTGTTCTCCTCGTCAAGCACGTCGACACAATGGATAAACGCCACGTCAGCACGCACAGGCTCCAGCAACCAATCAGAGGTCGCCACGCAACTCCACGTCATCCAGCATCGCCACATCACCCGCAAGCAAATTCTCCACGTTTCAGCTACCATCGACTGGCCTCGAGATGCGTACTCGCACAAACTCCCAGATTTTCGCACGAGTCGCCCGACTTCTTCCTTCGCCACGTCATGCCACGTGGTATGCTCCCATTGGTAAAGACACGTCACAACAGTCACCGCGCCAATCAGGTATCGAAACATGGCACCAGCTCAGCCACACACAGCAGTGGCTTTCCAATCACAACGCGCCACGTCGCGTTGCAGCAAACCCGACTAATCAGACGCTGCCACGTGGCGGACTTGCTGCGCCCACAGTCATCACTGCTGTCCTCCTCCAATCACATTGTGCCACGTCACCAGTCCACCTCTTTCGACCAATCACGTGCTGACACGTGGCAGAGAATGGAAACCAATTTTACTTGGGGATTTTTGAGTTGGATCAGACGGGGAGTTTTTGAGTTTTATTTTTATTTTTCCTGCGGCTTTGTTTTCCTCCTTGCTTTTCTCTTCCACAAAACACCATTTTTTACATTTATTTTTTGGATTTTGATGGAGTTTTTTACAACGATGGCCTAAATAAACTCATCAATCTGAACCAGAGTGGATCAAATAACCCATTTTGGCATAAAAACATATGTGAGATCTATTTATTCATTTATTTAATTTGTTTTTCATAATATTTTATTCCCTTTTATATTGGTTAAATTATTGAGATTAAACACTTGTTTAAATCTTGATTTACATGCCAGTAGGTTGTACGCACCCGTCCTTGTGCAATAAGACCACGTTAATGGCATCCGACCTACCAATTGATTAGACCCTTTTGGGACCGATTGAATATCATAGGGATCTAGGCTAAATTGGACACACTAGTGATCCAGTTGTCTAGGTGTAGTGCCTTCACAAAGCCCATTGCGGTCAACACATTAAACCTAATTCACTTGAATATATGGTTATGTGTTTGACTAGGGAAGTGGTCATTGTCGTACCTTGACCATCGAGATAGGGAAGTGCGAGGACCCGCGTACGTTACCGGGTCTATAACTACACTAATTTATTATGGATTGCATGCTTTGATTAGATCGAGGATTGTATGTAAAATTATGTCAAAATGAGGAGATTTGTGATACCGATGGTTTGGATTGTTTCCCACTTGATTGATACATTTATTTGCTATTTTTAGTCTAGTTTTAGTTAATCTAGATATTATTCATGTGAACACCCCGAGTTATTTTTAATTTTGTAGTATAGGTAGAAACTTGGTCCACGTGGTTCGACCCCGTGCTTGCCACTAATGCGTTCTTGTAGTCATTGGTAATCTTATCGGGATTATATATTTTGACGCATTCGAAACGCGTCAAATTTTGGCGCCGTTGCCGGGACCAAGTTATTTTTATTTTTTTACCTAGTTCGTGTTCACCTTTATGTCACACAGTCTTCGTCGATCGCTGTCCGCCGGATATTTACTCCATTTTGATCCGGAGATCGAAGAGACTTGCCGCCGGAACTCGAAAGTAACTCAACAGAGGAACCAATCCTCCAGAGTTCAACTGAACGACGAGCAACCCTTTTTGATGGCTGACCACATTGGAAACCCACATGCACCCATTGCACCACATGAGAGACGGGAGGAACCCATAGATATTCCTCCCCGACAGTTTGTCCCACCAGCTGAACCATATGCACCAGTGGAACAGCAGAGGCTTGTAGTACACCAGCATCAACCATTCGATCAATGAGCGGTTGATCCCTTCCACAAAGGCCACAAGCTAACCCTCAGGCACAACCTCGAGCCGACCGTCGCATTACCATTGGGATGGCGAATGATGGGATACATGATCTCCTGGCTCATCAGCCACACCGCATCGCATTCCCAGCCCATAGGGACAATTTTGAGCTCAGATCAGGTTTTATTAACCTGCTCCCGGTCTTCCATGGATTGGATCGTGAGGATCCGGTCACCTTCATCAAGGACTTCCATTCTAAGTGTAGGACCATGATTCCCCCTCGAGTCGATAAAGACGAAGTCAAACTCTCAGCTTTCCCTTTCTGCCTTAAGGATAAAGCTCAAGATTGGCTCTTCTATCTTCCTCCTGGTTCCATCACAAATTGGAACGACATGATCTCCGCATTCCTCAAAGAGTTCTTCCCTGAATCCAGAGCTTCCCAACTCACTATGGAGATATGTAGTATCAAAATGAAACGGGGTGAATCTTTTGGCGATTATTGGGGTCGTTATAAGCGCTTACTTGCGCAATGTCCCCAACATGGCCAAAGCAACCTCTCAATTGTTCGTTTCTTCTACATGGGGCTTACGCCCCTTGAGAAACGTATGATTGACAATGCTTGTGGAGGAGACTACAAATGTAAAACCACTGAGGAGATGTTTGAACTGTATGACTCTATAGCAAGTCAATCACGTCATTACATTGATGACGATGAAGAGGGACCTTCACGAAGTCTTTATGACGGAGTAGGGTCAAATTCTGCCAATAGCAAGCTTGATAAACTCACCGATCTCATGGAAATCTTGAGAAAAGTGGCGATAAACGTCCCACTTCTTGATGCCTTAGCACACATGCCCCGCTATGCTAAGTTGCTCAAAGACCTATGCACCAACAAAGGTCGACTCAAAGGCAACGAGAAAATCACCGTAGGTGAGAATGTCTCAGCTATCCTACGCAAAAAGTTGCCCACCAAGTGTGAGGACCCGGGCATGTTCACTGTCCCTTGCACAATTGGTGAAGTTGAAATCCAGAAAGCTATGTGTGACCTAGGAGCCTCTATCAATGTCATGCCACTATCCATATATGAGACATTGAATGATGGCCCTCTAAAGGATACTGGAATTGTCATACATTTGGCAGACCGGTCTGTCGTTCGTCCTGTGGGTGTCTTGGAAGACATCCTGGTGAAGGTTAGTGAGCTCATATTTCCAGCTGACTTCTATATCATTGATATGAAGACTCAGCCATGCCCCCATTTTTCCTCAGTCTTGCTCGGCAGGCCCTTCCTAAAGACTGCCAAGACCAAGATTGATGTTCACAGCGGCTCTCTGACCACGGAGTTTGGTGGTGAACCCATTAAGTTCAACATTTATGATGCGATGCGCCATCCCTGCGATGCCTCTTCTATGGTGCTTGCCTTGAACAGTGTGGACTCACTTGTCCAGGACACCTTTCTCGTGAAAGGTGATGATATGAAAGTGGTGTTAGAGAATCATCTCGACACCGATTATTTGCGACAGCAAGGCTTCGCCCTCGATACTGAGATCGAGGAGTTGATCTTTGAGTTGGACTCTGCTCCACTTTATTTTCCCACCCTAGCATATCTTGACTTACCAGCTTCGAACTCTACACTTCTCCCCTCTATGGAGCGAGCCCCCACACTAGAGCTCAAACCACTGCCCAGCCACCTCAAATATGTGTTTTTAGGTGAGAATGATACTTTACCAATGATCATCTCCACTAAACTCACATTACCAGAGGAAGAGAAGCTGATTCATGTGCTTCAAGAGTTCAAGGAAGCCCTAGGGTGGACGATCGCTGACATTAAATGTATTAGCCCTTCCACATGCATGCATCAGATACATATGGAAGAAGGGTTAAAACCTACACGAGAAGCACAACGGAGAATGAACCCACCGATGATGGATGTGGTTAAAAAGGAGATTATGAAGCTCCTTTACGCTGGGATGATCTACCCGATCTCTGACAGCAAGTGGGTCAGTCCCATTCAGGTGGTTCCCAAGAAAACGGGGATCACAGTGGTCACGCACTCACGCGGTGAGTTAGTCCCAACTCGCGTCCAAAACGGATGGCGAGTATGTATCGATTACCGGAATCTTAATGCTTCTACTAGGAAAGACCACTTCCCATTGCCTTTCATTGATCAGATGTTAGAGCGTTTAGCAGGCAGGTCTCACTACTGCTGCTTGGATGGCTATTCTGGTTTTCACCAGATTCCTGTAGCACCATGAGGATCAAGAGAAGACCACCTTCACTTGTCCTTTTGGTACTTTCGCTTACCGGCGCATGCCTTTTGGGCTGTGCAATGCACCTGCTACTTTTCAGAGGTGTATGATGAGCATATTCTCTGACTTCGTTGAGCACTTCATCGAAGTATTCATGGATGATTTCACTGTTTACAGCGATTCATTCGATCTTTGCCTTAGTCACCTGACTAAGGTACTTCACTGATGTATCCAAAAGAACTTGATCCTTAATTACGAGAAATGTCACTTCATGGTTGATCAAGGTCTTATCTTGGGTCACATCGTGTCTGCTAGGGGTGTGGAGGTAGACCCGGCAAAAATTGAAGTAATTCAAAAATTGTCTTACCCCACAACTGTGCGAGAAATCCTATCATTCCTTGGTCATGCCAGTTTCTATCGGCGATTTATTAAGAATTTTTCCAAAATTGCACAACCCATGTGTCACCTTCTTCAGATGGACGTGCCTTTCCATTTCGATAAGGCATGTAGGAATGCATTCGATGCACTCAAACACTCTCTCATATCTACTCCAGTGATTCGAGCTCCTAACTAGGAGCTACCTTTTGAGATCATGTGCGACGCCAGCAACCACGCTGTGGGTGATGTGCTTGGGCAACGAGTCGGGCAGGCTTCTCATGTCATATACTATGCCTCCCGAACTCTTGATCCTGCCCAACTGAATTACACCACTACAGAGAAGGAGCTTCTAGCTGTCGTCTTCGCTTTGGAGAAATTTTGGCCTTATCTCTTGGGAACTAAGGTGGTCGTCTACTCTGACCATGCTGCCTTCAAGTATCTTATGGCCAAAAAGGAAGCTAAACCTCGTCTCATTCGATGGATACTCTTGTTACAAGAGTATGACATCGAGATTAAAGATAAAAGTGGTGTAGAAAATCTTGTTGCTGACCATCTCAGTCGTATCGAGAATGGTGAAGCACCTGTCCCGCTTCGAGATGATTTTCCTGATGAACACCTCTTAGCAATTTCTGAGGAACTCCCTTGGTTTGCGGATCTGGTACACTACCTCGTTACACGAGAGTTTTCACCTCACCTTACGCGAGCCCAGAAGGATAAGATTCGGAGCGATTCCAAACACTATGTATGGGATGACCCATACTTGTGGAAGTTTTGCTCAGACCAGGTCATTCGTCGATGTGTCTCCTAGAGTGAAACACAATCTATACTGACATTATGTCATTCATATGCCTGCGGTGGTCATTTCGGTCCACGTAGGACGGCTATGAAGGTTTTGGAGAGTGGGTTTTATTGGCCCACCATTTTTCACGATTCATATCTATACGCCAAGACCTGTGCCAAATGTCAGTCGACCGGTACCCTGAGTCACAGGGATCAAATGCCACTGATCTCGATCCTATTTTGCAATATTCTTGATGTTTGGGGGATCGACTTCATGAGGCTATTTCCACCGTCACACGGTTTCCTTTATATCTTACTGGCGGTGGATTACGTGTCCAAATGGGTGGAAGTTAAAGCCACTCGCACCAATGATTCCTCGGTGGTATGCGATTTCCTGAAATCACGAATTTTTTCGACTTTTGGCGCTCCACGGGCTTTGATTAGTGATCGAGGTACCCATTTCAAAACCGCATGGTTGAAAATCTCTAACGTAAGTATAATGTTACACACCGTACGTCGTACGGCCTATCACCCTCGGACTAGTGGCCAAGCAGAGGTGTCAAATAGGGAGATTAAATCCATTTTGGAGAAGACTGAAAAATCCGTCACGAAAGGACTGGAGCACACGCCTTGATGATGCAGTATGGGCTTATCGAACGGCGTATAAAACGCCAATCGGAATGTCTCCGTATCGCTTAGTCTTCGGCAAATCGTGCCACTTGCCGGTCGAGTTTGAGCATAAATCTCTATGGGCTGTTAAACGGCTCAATATGGAACTCGACGCAGCCGGCAACGAGAGAAAGTTGGACCTTCAAGAATTAGAGGAAATTTGGAACGATGCCTACGAGTCCGCTCGAATTTATAAGGATAAAACCAAGGCGTTCCACGATCGCAACTTATCTCGTAAGACTTTCATAGTCGGCCAAAAGGTCCTACTTTATTATTCCAGATTAACTCTCCATCCAGGGAAATTGAGGTCACGATGGCTCAAACCTTTTGTTGTTACTGATGTGTTTGGACATGGTGCAGTTGAGATCAGGAGCATAGACACAGGGAAAGTTTTCAAAGTGAATGGGCACCGACTGAAGCCGTTCTATGAGAACTTCCCACAGCATGAGATCGAGAGCGAGACTCTAGCAGTTGTAGAGTACTTCGACTGAGGAAGAGTCAGACTGAGTCGAGCCAACGACGTTAAACAAAGGCGCTCCTAGGAGGCACCCCAAGCTTCTGTCCCTTTCCTTTTTGATTTTTATTTTAGTATTTTTTGGGGTATTCTTTCTATAATCTCATTGTGACCTTTTATAGGTGTGTGACCTCTGCATAGCACACTGGATTTTGAGAGCCCGATATTGCTCCTGCGGCTCCTTACATGTTCTGTAACTACGGTTAGTCACATCTGCAATCTGGTAAGGTCACCCATCTTTTTTTCGTCCGTAGATTTAGGGTTAGTGTCAGTCTTCTGCATGATCTTGTCTCATTTCCTTGCCTTTATATCTATCATCTTCTTTCACCCTGTTGTATGTGTTCATATGCGCTCCTAACCTATTTTGAATCTTGAGGACAAGATTCGAAATGAGTTTAGGGGTACTTTAGGATTTGTGGATTAAGCTGGATGGGTTTCTATGCGAAAGACCACAGGTGAGATCGTTTAAATTTTTTCGACTATATGCTGTTGTCGGATGGTATTGGTGGTGTTTTGTATCTCTTATTCACTCATTTCTTCCATTTCTTTTCCCTCCATATTTCACTTTCTCATTTTATTAGGAGTTGATACATTTTCATGCATATTTTTAATGTAGTTTTCATTTTTTATTTAGAGTCGCCTAATATTTTGTTTCATGCCTTTGGCTGTGGATGAGTACTCTATGGTTGCCTTGTTGACTTGAGACTCAGGAGACATTAGGCGAAACACTCACTCGAGCCTGTAGCCCAATGTTCTTATGATTTCATGATTAGAGACTTAGTATGTTGGTTGAGCCTGTGCTAGATACCAAAGGGGGCAGACGGTCAGAATTGTGCAAGTCTGATTTCTAAGAGTACCAGAACGAGGATGTAACTCACTTGAGTCTAAATTCTTATGACTAGAACACTTTTGGGGAAATGATTTAGGCCATTTTTGAATTTAAACCCTTAACCTTAGACCTACCTTTCATCTTACCACTAGTTAGCCCATTTGAGCCGAATTAAACCTGATTTCTTTGATTACCTGTAATTAAACCCTCAGCCATTAGCCTTATATCTTATACCTAGTTGGAAACTAGACTTAGATTTGAAATCCTTAGAAAGAGACATGAGGAGAAAAAAATCAGAGGAAAAATTGTTTACTTGCCCAAATTAAAGGGAAATTCATGATTAGAGAGTCTCACCTAAAACGGCATCCACAGGAAATGGAGCAGGGAGCCGGGTGGTTGGAAACAGGTGAGGACTGCACATTTTGAATGAAAAATGAATTTTAGTGCAGTTTAGTCACATTCATGTTCTCGGGTAATTATTCTATAATCTAAGTTCTAGTTTTTCAACATTTCGTGTAACCTTTACACCACTTCCTTGGTACCAATCCCCAGCCTTGTTACAGCCAATTGAAGTCCTATTGATTCCCACTGGTGCTAAGTCTACAGAAGTGGAGAATGTGGTTGCATTTCTTGTGCATGGTACTTTCGATGTGTTGATGCGCTATTTTCATAGAAATTGTGGACTTGTGTGCTTGAATGTAAAAACCAAGAAACCCGCAAGTAGTTGATGGCGTCTGTCTTAACCATATTTGTCTTGAAAATGTGATCTTAATTGTGTTTGGGTTGCAGTTCTTGACATATCATAACTCCGAAATTTCTTGAGTAATTTGTTATCTTGGCGACTATGTAAACCAAAGGAACTCCATGAATTTTAAATCGGGTATAGAGTAGTTGAGTATGTGCATAATCATATTAGAGGTCTAGTTTATTTGTATGTGTCATTTACACCTTTGCTCGAGACGTGCAAAGTCTTAAGTTTGGGGGTATTTGATAAGTCAGTATTTTATAAGAAATTAGTAGTCGATTTTAGTATATTATTTATTGAAAATATTTAAATATTATATTAAATAATATGTTTTTGTCATTTTTAGGTGAAACGGAGTGCGCGGTTGAATTCGTGGCGGAAAAATACTCTAAATAGAGTATTTACTTGGAATAATTGGACATCGGATAGTTTACCTCGAAATACGTGTTGCGTGGTGGGTCGAATAGCAGACATAATGTTTCAACCAATCAGAAGATGCCACGTCAGCGCCAAAGACACTCTGTACCAATCAGACGCTGCCACGTGGTGTTCTCCTCGTCAAGCACGTCAACACAAGGCAGCGCGACCAATGGATAAACGCCACGTCACCACGTAGAGGCTCCAGCAACCAATCAGAGGTCGCCACGCAACTCCACGTCATCCAGCGTCGCCACGTCACCCGCAAGCCAATTCTCCACGTTTCAGCTACCATCGACCGGCCTCGAGATGCGTACTCGCACAAACTCCCATATTTTCGCACGAGTTGCCCGACTTCTTCCTTCGCCACGTCATGCCATGTGGTATGCTCCCATTGGTCCGTACACGTCACGATCCACGCGCCAATCGTGGTAGCGACACATGGCGTCAACTCGCCCACACACGGCGTGTGGCGCTCCAATCACAACGCGCCACGTCGCGCTACCAAAGAAACCCGACTAATCGAGACGATGCCACGTGGCGACTTGCTTTGCCCCCATCATCATCATCTTGTCCTCCTCCAATCACATTGCGCCACGTCACCAGGTCCACCTCTTTCGGCCAATCACGTGCGACACGTGGCGGAGAGAATGGGGCCGTCATATCGTCCATCTCACTAGAGATGTTGTGGCGATGATGACATGGTTTAGGGGGCCTGTATTACACTACAAAAAAAACTTGAACAACAACAAACTAATCTGATGCTGAATTGGTACGATTCTTTTGCTAAGCGACCCTGTAACAGATCAGCGACAGATAGTAACCGTTGCTAAACTCTTTGTTCTTCAACTTCAAAAAGAATCGAATTGGAGTTCTTGTTGTTGTTCAATGATAGATTTGTGATAAACGTCGTCATTCGCAACAACAACAGAAACAAGTATGTCTCTAATTGTAGTCCAGTAAGCAAATGAGGGTCTATTGCAAATCTATTGCTATTCAGCGACAGACCGTGTCAGTCGCTGATTTGCCCAGTCACCACATACGCGTGTTGTCGCTGATCTGTTGTTGTTCAGCGACAGACTCGGTCTGTTGCTATTAATGACAGATTTCTTCGATCTCTGTCGCTAATTTGCACAGTCAACAAAACCGTAGTCTGTTGCTGATCTGTCGCTAAATAGAGATGGATCAGCAACAGACATCTTTTTGCTGACTGTGCAAATCAACGACATTTGTATTGGTAATTTTGAAAAAAAAAAAAAACAGTTCACAGTAAATAGTAAAATGTAAATCTGCAGTGAAATCTGCAACGGTAAATATTTTCCTGCTTTTGCAAATAAAACGAAAATTGAGAAAATGTATGTATATTATCAAAATTTGAAAAACAATGTCTACAAAAGGATGAGATTAACATTTCGTAATTAACTAGTAGCATACTATATAGTACTAGATGAACATTATTCAACAAAATACAAAATACTACACAAATTAAGATGACTACACAAAATAATTTACATATATATATACAATGTCAATCCCACACTCTTACCCAATTGTTTCACCAATACAAGATAAGCACCATAAAAATTATGGGGCTAGGAGAGCGTTTCCCATCCAAATCCTGAAAATTTAAAGGAATAACTTGAACAATATTCGACATGCAACCAAAATATTCCAACACAAAAGAAAATAACATCACATCCAATTAAAGTGAAATTGAATACAGTGTTGTCTCTGAGTACACACTATCTTTCACAGTCTTTCTATCTCGATGTGTAACATGACCAACACAACCACTCCAAAAATACACACAACGAGTTAAGGATTTCTAATACATAAATTAAAATTGCGTATTATGACCCTAAAAAAGATGGAGACACATATTACATATAGAGACCAAGTTGAGCAGCATGGGGTGTTGACATCCACTACAAAAAAACAGCAAATCAGAAACGGAATTTGACACGGAAATAAGTTCCGTTGCTAAATCAGAAACGGAATTAGAAACGGAATAAGTTCCGTTTCTAAATTAAAAACTTAGCGACGGAATTGAGACGGAAACATTCAGAGACGGATTTGAGACGGATCAGAGACGGAATTAGAGACGGAATTAGAGACGGAATTAAATTCCGTCTCTGAAAATGGCGCCAACATTCCCACCAAAAATTTCATTTATTACAACCGTCCGTTACGTCTCGAGATTCGTGCATGGTTCGATCTCAATGATTCAAAAGACTCTCTCTCTCTCTCTCTCTCTCAACCCTAACGCCCAAATCTCTCTCTCTCTCTCGCTCGACCCTAAACGCAACAACACCGCCTTCTTTTTTCTTCTCTTCGCTTCGCTTTTCTCTCGCTTGGTCACCGCGCTCTGCTTTTTCTCGCTTCGCCGACCTTCTCTCGCTTCGGGTCACCGCCGCTCTTTTTCTCTCGCTTCGATTTTCTTCTCTCGCCGGTCCACGCTTTCTGCTTTTTCTCTCGCCGGCTTTTCTTTCGCCGGTCGCGCCATTCGCTTTTTCTCTTCGCCGGCTTTTCTTTCGCTCTTTTTATCCACCGCTGCTCTGCCTTCTCTCGCTTCGACTTTTCTTTCTCTCGCCGGTCACGCTCTGCGCTTTCTCTCTCGCTTTCGGCCTTTTCTTTCTCGCTTCGGCTGCTCTGCCTTTTCTCGCCGGTCACTGCTTTCGCTTTTCTCTCTTCGCCGACTTCTTTCTCTCGCCGGTCACGCTCACCGCTTCTCGCTTTCTCTTTTCGCTTCGCTTTCTCTCGCCGGTCACCGCTTGCTTCGCTTTCTCTCTCGCCGGAGGCCCTCGCTTTGTGTCCTCTTCGCCGTTTCGAGAAGGTTCGATCTCTCTCTCTCTAGAATTTCGTTGATAAGGTTGGGAAGTGGTTTCGACTCGTCCTTCACTCACCGGGAAAATCTCGTTTAGGTTGAAGATAAGGTTGGGGTGCAGGGAAGGTTAGGGTTTTGATTTTTTTTGTTGAATACTTGAACTTTCGGTGATTTCTATGTGTTTTGGTGCACTGACTCGCTTCTTGTGAAGTACGTAATGCTTCTTCACTTTCAGTTCCTTTGATTTTCAATTTTTTTCTTCAATAGTTTAAGCTTTGGTATTTAGGTTTGAAATCCATTTGATAATCTTTGTTGATCAAGTATTGTGTTGTTGTTCAATATGGCTTAAATTGAGAGCTGGATTTGTGTGATTAGTGAGTTGGCTAAATTTGGTTAGCCTTAAATTGAGGGCTGAATTTGAAATAATTAGTGATTAGTGATTAGTGAGTTGGCTAAATTTGTCGATTTGTGTGATTTTCAATATAGACAGTAAAAGTTTCCATGTATAAATCCAAAAAAATAGTTTCCATGTATAGTGATACTGTATAAATCCCATATGATTTTTAATATGAAAACCTACTGGTAGGCTTTCTTACTTACAAAGTAATTGGTGATTAATCTTATGGGATATATGGTTGTGAATCTAAATTTCTTATGGATCTTGCTACACATGCATGTGAGGTTATATTAATTGAATATCTTGAACTTGTAGTCTTTAGGTATATGTCCTATTATTTCTCAATTTGTGTAAGTTTATATTTGAGGTTTTTTTTTTTTTTTTTTCAACCCTTCTTTTGCTTCGTAGTAGGTCCTTCATTTACCTTCGAAAGGCCTTGTGAGGTCATTTAGACATCCAATTTTATTTTGCTTATATTCTATGGTTCTACCTCAATGTTCATTGAGTCTTTTGTTTTCCTCATGTGGCGGACTTTATTCAAATTGATAAATGTATACTTTGGTTTTAAGAAAATTAGTAGGTTATTGAATAAATTTATGGATGCTTGATACATCTTGACTTTGGTAGATCTTGTGTTGAGTTTTTCGAATGTTGTGTAAGTTTAGGCCGATCGCTACGCAATGAACAGATCCTATTAGATGAGTATCGTATATACCTTGACTTTAGAAGTTTCCAATGCAAGTGGTGCATAATAAGTGATGACCATTATTGTGATGAGACAGTCTACTCCAATGAGGGTAAAGTTTTATTCAAGTTGTTGCATGTTTGTGCGAGGATCACTACGATTCGATGCCAAGTAAATTTTCTTTCATTTTCTTTCTTTCGTTTTTGCAAATTAGTAACACTTCTCCAAATATTGTGCTCTAAACCATGTTTTGAGCTCATGTCTACATTATGTCAATCCTTTAATTTTTAATGCCATTTGAAATTGTTGTCCTTCAAGTGGGAAACTATATTCCAATTTCGCCATACGGGATGATGTAGCGCATACAAGAAGGGAATGGAATGGAAAGCCAAGTAAAATGCTTCTCCCATACAAGCAACTTTGTAGTGAGAAAAAGGTAAAGTTTTCTATGTTAACCTTCAAGCCTATAAAAACAAGCATATTAGAGAATTCAGGTGGCAATGGTATGTTAGATGTTTCTCTTTAGTTGTTTTTTAGACTAACTATTGATGTGAATTTGAATCATTCTTTTTCCTTTTAGGGACTTGAAAATGGTTCTCTTTAGTTGTTTGATGCATAATGGATTTATGACATAAGTAGCTAATGAGTAGTAATTAGAAACTATTTATTCGGATTTTATCTTTTATAGTTTCAGCTCAATGTGCCAAACAATTTATTAGAATTTTATTAGAAATTTGCTACTTGCTTACAATGTATTCTTTTTGGAACTTTGTAGGAAACGATAGGCTTAGACAAGTGATTGAGAAGGAAATGCTAAAAGTCGAGGTAAGTTTGTTCTTCCCAAAATGACTTGTAATTTTTCCACATGACCTTATTAAATGTGTAAATTCACAAATGTTTAGTTTAGTTAACAGTTCCATGCTTAATAGAGTTGTCTAATGACTCTGCTCTTTGTATTGTTGAAATAGAGCATTTTGACTTAAAACATAAGCCATAAACCAAAGATAGAGATGGGCAAAACATTGGTTAAATATTTAAGAGAAAGAAGTAGTTAAGTTCATACTTCACAACTTAAAAGGTATCCTAGTTCCTCATAAGCCATAAACCAATGATCTATAATTTGCATTGTTGTTTGAATAAGGATATGTCTTCTTTAAATTTAGGCAATAACAAGTCCATATCATTTTTTTTGGTGTGATCAATAGTTTGATACTCATTAAGTTCATATTTCACAACTTAAAAGGTATCCTAGTTCCTCATCAAGTTGATATAGTCAAACTCAACCTATGTAGAATATTGTGTGCTCTAGATAAAGGTAAAGGAGTCACCGTCACGCTTGGAAAATAAGGGGTGGGTTGCAATAGGCTGAAAGCCAATGTAAATCGATCTTTATGAAATGGATTAAATAGGTTTATTGTTTGGTTCTTGAAAGTTAAAAAAGCTCAGTTTGAAATGAGATGAGTGAGCTTATGATAAATTTTGTAGCTTGTGAAAGTGGATTGATTGAAAATAGTCTTATGAGTTTTTTGGTCTATCTATGAGGTAGCATATTTTTGTTTTCTTATATGTTTTTAGAAAATGAAGATAAAAGTGAAAATGACAAACATTGCTATCTTCCTCCTACTTGAATTGGTAAGAATTTAACTTACTTAAATCAAGTATATGCGGTGTTTATCATCGTTTGTGGATTCTTAAATCTCAAATGAATTAATGTTAATCTTTTTGCTTGTTTGTAGACTTTGATGGTCGAGTGCGGGGATCGTCACTATAAGTTCGATGTGAGTCATTGCTCTTCTACCTTAGCTCTATCTCCTATGATGCTTATGTCCCCGAAAAATTTAAGTTCAACTATTCAATTATTAAGTTGTTTCAAATGTCCCTTGGTCAAAGCGGTGGTGTTGAAGAACATCTCAAGACTTTTCGATTGATAATTCTTTTTGTGCATATTTATAGGATTGTAAGTTTTTTTTTTTTTTGGTTGTTGAACAATAGGATTGGTGGTTTTGTGAATACTTAGAAATTTGGAGCATTTGTAATACTATACAATTTTTTTGGATATATATCTTTTTCAATTTTTGATTTTTACATTTTTGTTCTCTCAATTGAATATTTGTTGATATATATTGTCGATGTATTAATGTCAATTTATTATATATTGGCAGGTTAAATGTGCTTAGATTGAGACCTATATATGTAAGACTTTAAAAACTAAACAAAAACGAAAATTAGAGACGGAAATAGCAACGGAATCTTTGGATTCCGTTGCTATTTCCGTCTCTAATTTTCGTTTTTGTAAGATACATAAATCAGAAACGGATCAAATTCCGTCTCTGATCCGTCTCTGATTAGCAACGGATCAGAGACGGAAATAATCAGAAACGGAATTTGTAAGATACATAAATCAGAAACGGATCAAATTCCGTCTCTGATCCGTCTCTGATTAGCAACGGATCAGAGACGGAAATAATCAGAAACGGAATTTATTCAGTCTCTAATCAGAAACGGAATTAGAGACGGAATAAATTCCGTTTCTGATCCGTCTCTAAATCAGAGACGGAATCCATTTTCCGTTTCTGATCCAATCAGCGACGACGTTTTCAGAGACGGAACGCATTCCGTCTCTGTTCTGTTTCTGATTGCAATTAGAGACGGAATTTTTGCAAATCAGAAACGGAAAATTCCGTTTCTGATTTGCTGTTTTTTTGTAGTGATCATAGTATGAACGATTACGATACTTCGTATGGTTGCATAGACACCGAATTCTTCCCTCAGTGGCGAATGTCCTACAGTGCGTCTCTGCGTGTGTGATGAACTCGTTCACGCCGTTTATGAACTCTCGTCGAGTAAAGCCATTTTCAATACGACTATACATCTATTCTCGATTAGTAGACATCTCGATCTTTAATTTTTCAGCCGATAAATGGATAAATCTTATCAACTCTAACAAAAAAGAATATAACTCCAAAAAATTTACTATATTTTTACAAAATAATCCAAATTAATATTCATTAAATTTGATTATATATAATCTTGAGATTTCTAATATAGTTACGTACCTAGTAAGTATGTCTCAATAACAATCACAATTAATATAAACAATATATAATTTAAAAGTTCAAAGGGAAATACGATTAATAAGGTTCTTTAGGTGTGATTTCCCTACAAACATGCTATGTACAAACATTATATAATTTCTTCCCTCTCCATGAATTGCCCAAGTTATTTTTCCAAAATCTCCATATACTCTCGACATTTCTTATCAATTCTTACTAATGAAGTATAATAAATTTATAGACTTTTCTTTATTTTACAAATAAATCTAAATATTCTTCAATTCCAAACATATGTAAAATATTGAGATTTCAAATATAAATACGTGCCAACTAAATGACAATCACAATTAATAAACATTATAAGAATATATTAGTTATAACTCAATAAGGTATCATTTTTCGTTGGAAATGCATTGCCAAACAATAATTTAAACAATGTACAAATTTATTAATTTACTGTATTATTATTCAATGAACATACTATATATGAATTAAATTTAACAATAGTAAATGATAATTGTCATATGACAAGCTAAGTGAAATTTTAAACTACCTAAATGCAAATTCGATTCGTTCTACTTGTTGATTTGTTTCTTTTTAGTGACATATCGTTCAGTTGATGATTTGTTGTTGTTTAGCGACAGATTGTTCAGACGTTGATTTGTTGTTGTTTAGCAATAGATAGTCGAGTTGTTGATTTGTTGCTGTTTAGCAACAAATTGTTGAGTTGTTGGTTTGTTGTCGCTTAGCGGGTTATGCAGAACGGCCGTTTAATCGATCCCGATTAACTGGCTAATTACAAATTAAGAACATAAGTTCAGACCCACGTGGACGTCGCGAAAAAGGATACGACACGCGCAATGGGTGAAATATGTTATTTTTGTGTGGCAAATGTTTAATTACTTTATTATCATTTAATAACTCGCGCCGCGTTAATCGAAAGTTTCGCTTGGTTGCGTTGTGCGCGTGTAGTGACGCTTGGTTGCGTTGTGCGCGTGTAGTGACGAGAGTGTGCACTTCATGGAGTGCGCATAATGTAGGTGTACGTGGTTGTAGGGGACTTAGTGGTCACATCACTCACTCCATCATGTCGCACGTCACGTTAAGCCCATCCCTCATCATACTATTTTGTCTTTTTCTCCAAAAAAAAATTAATTTTAAAAACAGGACAGTGAGAGAGAAAGTGTGGGGTAGAGAGAGAAAAAGAAAGAGAGAGAGAGAGGGAGTGAACGAACAGAAAGAGAGGAAAGGAAGGGAGAGAAGAGAGGAGGGAAAAGAGATAGAGAGAGATCGACGGGGAGACCGGTGCAGAAGCGGCGGTGCGGCGGCGGAGCCACCAGGCGAGGACGACAGAACGAGCGGCGCGACGTCGGCGCGCGCGCGAGAGCACACAAACGCGACACAAGCGGCGGCGCAGCAGCGCAATGACGCTAGCTAACCAGCGGCAATGTGGCACGGCAGGCGGCAAGCAACAAGAAGAGTCGAGGTCGTAGTCGCGGACGAGCTGCGCGGGAGCGCGCGACGACGACGGCAGCGGCGGCTCGCGGCGAGGACCAAGCCATGCGGACGGCGATAAGAAAGGAAGAGAGAGAGCAGCGAGAGGTGGTGGAAGATCGGGGTCGGCGGCGAAGTCGCGGCAGCGCGACGACGACACGATAGCGGTGGTGGTGAGGCGATGGCAGTGTCGGAAGCGGCGCGGTGGCGCGCCGGTAGCTGCGCGGTGGCGCGCCGCGCAGCGCAGCGGCAGCGACGTGGTGGCCCGTTGATGGAACAATCGATCCCTCGGTATGGTTCGTAAAGTGTGCAAAATATTAAATTTTTTGGAATAAACGTTATTATCTCAAATTTTGGTATCACATTATAATTCATTTAATGAAACTCTAAAATGAGAAAAATTGTATAATTGGACACCAGAGACTTAGGCTACCATAGTCAGGTGTCTGGTACGTATCTCGAGGCGAGTGCGGGTCGTTTCGAAGGCGTTGAGGTAAGTAATCCCCGAGAAAATTAGTTAAAATTCAATTTATGCACTTGCTTTATTTTGCATTCTAAATTATTCCTTTGTGCTTTCCATTGCTGTTCATTTACTTTTCATCCACTCCCACGTGTGTATGTGTGTTTGTCGACGTGGTCGGCATGGTACGGTGACGCGTGTCGAATGCGTCAAAATGTATAATCTCGATGAGATTAACAATGACCACAAGAACTGCAGTAGTGGCAAGCACGGGGTTGAACCACGAAGACCAAGTTTCTTACCTATGCTATGAAACTAAAAATAACTCGGGGTGTTCACATGAATAATTTCTAAATTAATTAAAACTAGACTAAAAATAGCAAGTAAATAAATCAATCAATAGGGAAACAATCCAAACCATCGGTATCACAAATCTCCTCAATTTGGCATAATTTTACTACGGTCCTCAATCTAATCAAATTATGCAATCCATAATAAATTAGTGTAGCTATAGACCCTGTAACGTACACGGGTCCTCGCACTTCCCTATCTCGATGGTCAAGGTACGACAATGACCACTTCCCTAGTCAAACACGTAACCATATATTCAAGTGAATTAGGTTTAATGTGTTGACCGTAATGGGCTTTGTGAAGGCACTACACCTAGACAACTGGATCACTAATGTGTCCAATTTAGCCTAGATCCCTATGATATTCAGCCGGTCCCTAAAAGGTCTAATCAATTGGTATGGTCGAATGCCACTAACGTGGCCTTAATGCACAAGTATGGGTGCGTACAACCTACTGGCATGTAAATCAAGATTTAAACAAGCGTTTAATCTCTATAATTCAACCAATATCAAAGGGAATAAAATATTATGAAAAATAAATTAAATAAATAAATAAATAGATCTCACATATGTTTTTATGCCAAAATGGGTGATTTGATCCACCTCTAGTTCAGATTGATGAGTTTAGCCGGCCATCGTCGTCAAGCACTCCATCAAAATCCAAAAACAAAATGTAAAACAATGGTTTTTTGTGGAAAAAACTAATGGGAGCCGCTGGAAAAAAAAAAAAAAACTCAAAACTCTCTCCCCCCCCGATCGATCCCACCCAAAAAGAGGACCGCTAAGGGCACCCCACCTTTTCATGAAGGCACCCAACTTATTTGTAAAAATTCCAGCAAAAATGAAAAAATGGTTCAAACCCCTCAAACCATTTTGACAAGGAGCTAATGGCTCAAACCATTTTCACGACAGCGAGGTAACAATGTTTGATAACCGTATTCGGGCTTTTTAGAACAGTTTAGTTGCGTATAACTGTGAAAATAATGATTTATTTGTCTACGTAGGGTTTGGTAATTTCTTCAAATCTGAAGTTGTTTCCACTATATAATGGAGGATTGTAATGCTTCGGTGCCAGAGAAGGTCGTCCTTGAGGTAATTTCGCAATTTTTTGTGTTTTTTATGCGGTTATTCGAAGTTTATGTCTGGGTGCACGATTGTTTCGGCCTCGCAGGACCGAGATGTATAGTAATGTCTCGGTCATAGAGGACCGAGAGGTTTCACGTAGGTCACGAACTGGTATGACCGAGAGTACTGAAAAACTCTCGATAGTACATGAGCGAGACTCTGAATAAAATTCCGGACCTGTACAACCGAGAACCTATTTTTTTGGGTTTTTTTGTGATTGTGTTGTACATTTTGGTTGATTATAATGTTACACTGTTTGTATTGCAGGTAATGTCGTTATCTAGTAATTTTCCAGACTACAAGGACACTTTTACACCTTCTAAGCCATTCCCCTATCGAGAAGCGGCTATTTCATGGCTTCAAATGATTAGTGGTGAGAACAAGTTTGTGTTAGTAACGAAGCGCTCGGATGCCGAGGGCATTAAGCGTATGGGAAGGGTGAAAATTGCCTGTGAGAGGTCTGGGACATATAGGGGACTGGCTCAGAGAGTAGGGAAAGGGAAAGCGGTAAAATTTTTAAAGAAATCAAACAATGATGAAAAGGCGAGGACTCACACTAGTACGAAGAAATGTGGATGCCCTTTCCAAATTAACGTCAAGGAAAATGCTGACTCTTTATGGTATGTCACTGTGATTTGTGGGAGGCACAATCACGACAACGCAGAAAGATTGGATAAGGGGGAGGAGGAAGTTGAGGATGCGGGGGGGATGACTGAAAGTGAGCAGCTCAGGGAGATTAGTCCACCTTCGTCTTTTGTGGAGTGCGAGCATGAAGTTGAGGATGCAGGTGGGAGGACACCGGGGTCTCCAATCGGAGGCAACCCAGTGTCGAAGAGAAAACACGATGATGACGATTATTCGACGAGACGGGTGGAGAGCGGATTTAAGTCCTCCCACTCCACAAAAGAGGCCTCCACTTCTAGGCAGAAGAAAGGCAAGGTTGTTCCACAAATGCGTCGTGCCAGTCGACGCACGCAAAGTGGATCTAACATGGCTTATGGTCATTGATTAGAACCGGATTGGTTGCCACATGTTGAGGCCATTATCGATGTGGTTTCCGATGGAAATTGTGGATATCGGTGTATAGCCTCTAGGTTGTATAGACGGACGGGTGGAGGATTGTGCGTAGGGATGTACGATGAGATTATCGGGTATGAGGACCTTTGGCGGGAAGTGCTTGGCTCGAGAATGCGGTGCATTGCCCAGAGAAGCAAGAGGGGACATCTTTCAAAGAATGGTTGACACTTCCAGACATGGGATTGTTAGTATCCACCACATTTAATGTCATTCTCGTCAACCTCTCGCATGGGAGTGCCTCCACATTCCTACCTCTACGTAGTACTCCACCGTCGTCATTGCAAAACAGACTTATTATTGCAATGGCAAATGAAAGGAATATCTATTGGGTTAGGTTAAGTTCTATGATTTTTTGTGAATTGGTTTGTTTCCCCCTTAATCGGGTTTGTGACAATATCTTCTATGTTCTACTGTTCACTTTGACAGGTGCAGTTGTGTGTGAATGCACCACTGCCATCCTTATATCCATCGTGGGATCGGTACGTTGAGGACTGTGCCAAAGGTTGGAGAGATGGAATCGTTTTTCGAGACATCGCGCCCATTGCAACCGCTGATGATGAAGCCACCATACCTGTTGTAAATTTAGATACACCGTAGGTTAAAGCTTGTACCTAAAAACCTTGATGGCTAAACATTTAGAAATTTTGCCAATTCCTCCGAATGTTCTATGTATATGCAAATGTTGTGCTGTATATTGATTGTTGTTTACTTATGGATGGACCCTTTTTAGAGTCAGTTTGAATGTTACGGAGATTTATAATTAATTAAGTTTCGGTGCAAATTGTCGTGCCGATTTTCAATCTTGTATTGTTAGTTTGACATACCACAAATTTTTTTTACAAAAAGTAATGTTCAAATTCATCCATTTATGATGTCTCGGTCAAGCAGGTTCGTGAAACAACCCATATTTTCGGTCACCCATGACCGACAAGTAGTCGAATATATCGGCCGTTTACAACCGAGTCCAATAGCAAGTTATCGGTTATACACCACCGAGATGGATTGACCATTTCAATTCGCCTTACTCTCGTCCTATGACGACCGAGCCTACTGAGACCCTCTCGGAAGTGGACAACCGAGTGTAGGAAAAAATTACCGGTTGTACACCACTTACGCCACATTACCTATCACTAATTGTAGCTCTCGTCATGTCACGGCCGAGATAACGACAGTATTCTCGGACATGCGTAACCGATACGCTGTCAACTCTTTCGGTCTACGTGGTCGAGACTGAAAGTTCCCAAAAATATTAGCTTCTGTCTCGGCCATGCTTGGCCGAGACAGTTGACACCGTCTCTGGCCTCTGTGGCGAGAACCGCGATTTCCCAATTTTTTTACAATTGAACAAACCGCCACACACACATTACAACTACTCTACCAAATGTAACTTAATTCGACGATCTTCAACCGAGCCCCGAATTTGGAGACGAAATCGGCTCACACACCGACCCTACAAAATGCGAAACCTCGAACAACAAAGGAAAAACACGGCGAGGGACGGAGAACACGATTTCGTGGATTTCTCTCACTTTGATCGGTTCAAAACAAATGGATTCTTCCACAAGGAGTTCGGTGAAGGTGGTGGTGGGGGTGGTGGGGTGCTCAGGGGTTTGCACGATGGTGGTGGGGTGCAGATGGATTTCCACGAGGGGTAGTTTAGGTATTTCGGGTCTAATTTTTGGGTGCCCTAGGTAAATCGGTTTGTGCCCACATTAACTGGGTGCCTTCATTAAATGGTGGGGTGCCCTTAGTGGCTCTCCCCAAAAATCCCCAAGTAAAACTGTTTTCCATTCTCTACCACGTGTCAGCACGTGATTGGGCGAAAGAGGTGGATCGGGTGACGCGGCGCGCGCTGATTGGAGGAGGACAACTGTGATGAAGCTGTTTAGAAAGGATACTGCCACGTGGCAGCGACTGATTAGTTGGGTTTGCTGGCAGCGGTGACGTGGCGAGCAGCGATTGGAGGAGACAACTGTAGTGATGCAGCTGGTGAGAAAGAGGCTGCCACGTGTCGATTCTGGATTGGTGGAAAGAGGCCTTTTGCAGCTTTTGCAGGGACATGCGTCTGCTGCTGACGCGAGCGATAGGGGCTGGCGAAGGGACAACTGCCACGTGGCGTGGAGTGGCAGGTGCGACAGCATTTTGCTGGAGTCTGCTGACCAATTGGGACGTGACACGTGGAATGCAACAGGACACCAGCGAATGACGGAGTGACACGTGGACTGCAACAGTGGAAAATCGCCCAAAACGGGCATATCTTGAGGCATATCTTTCAGTGTCTGATCACTATATATGAGTAGTCCATTTTGCTCAGTTTTTTGCCACGAACTCAACCGCGCACTCCAAAAACCCTGAAAATAATAAATAAAGATAATTAGGTATATATTTCAGTGATTTAACAATAAAAATGCATAAATAAAATATATATATATAATATGCATAAATAATGACATATCAGACGGACTCACACCCCGGGGCTAGCTACCCCGCGTTGTTCGAGTAATTGGCCATGATAGGGCTACGCGGTGACTATTCTCCGCAAAACCCGTAGGTTGAGAGATGTCTGACGAAGACCTAAGTCTACGTCAATGGTTCCTCTCGAGAGACGTTTGGACGGGGTCTTCCGTTCAATGGTTCCTCTCATTCGACCGTGAGATGTTTGGCGAGGTGGTCGTCAATGGTTCCTCTCGGTTTAGCTACGAAGATTCCCGGATGTTGACCAGGGTTCTCTATCACGCTACACTCGTGTCCAAATTTGACTTCTTAACGACTTATTTTCATGCGATTATTTTTTTCTTGTCCTTTATTTAAATTGCATGGACTGTAGCGTTTCATTGGAATTTGTGAATATTAGCTAACGTTCTCTGGATTTACTCACTTGGGATTTGTCATTGTTTTTTGTGACAAATCGCAAATCTTGCGACGAGCCGAGGAAAGGGAGTCTCAGCGTTTATGACTGAGTTAGGAGAGCCCGTCATTTGCGTAGGTGATGTATGTATCTATTTACTGTTTTATGAACTTTTTGGGAATGACTTATATACCTGATACACGTATATGCTCATCATTAGTACCTTTGTTGCTCTCGATATACATGACATCTATTACCGGGTTTCCACACTATAGGGTTAATTATACAAATGCAAACTTTTCTTTCATACGACGTTTGCATGTTTTTAAAAGGCTTCTACTTGATATTTAATAATTTAATAAATCGTGAATAACTTAATTTAGTCAATTTGATAAGAATATCCATAAAATTTTCCATAAATACTAAGTTAAGGCAAATAAGGTACATATGAAGGTGTAGGTCGCGGGCAGTCAAAAGTAAGTATGCGGTGACGTCGCATGCTTGGTGACGTGTCTGACAACGTGGCGGTACCTGCTTTGCCTCGGAGTTTGGGGTCGTCACATTGTCGCTATTTTTGAATGCTAAGCATAACACACGTACGATTTTGTTGATATATTAAAAGGAAAACTTAGATTTCCTACTTTCAGTAGTAATGAAAACAAAATTCAACCAAGATTCCAAAATATAAGTTTAAGAAAACGCAAACCAGGACTGTGATTCGAAGGTCCACCGCCTAATCGCGAGGCAATCCATGATTTTGTTATGCCTTCATGCTTGTCCACCGGGGTGAAGCTCGGCCGACGGCCGTGTCGGTGGAGTTTGAGACGCACGGTGATGGCAATGTTTCTGTCCCAACGTGGCATCCAAATATCTAGTCAGCCTAGAGAGGAAGACACTAGTGCAACAAGAGTGAGAAGAGAGCAACGGAGGATTAAATTTGGGGTAAATTATAGCAAGCTGGATCGAAGGGGGGACTAGTACGTCGCAATGAAGATAGTCACATGGAATGTGAGAGGATCGGGGAATGTAAATAGGCGAAGTTTGATGAAAGTGGGGATCAAAATGCAAAACCTGGACATCTTGGTGCTGTAAGAGACCAAGCGCGAGACGTTCACTCGAAATAAGGTCTCAAGAGTGTAGGGTGGGAGATTTAAGAAGTGGGCAGTCTTAGACTCAATAAGGACAATAAGGGGATCACGATCATATGTATGGGTGGGTAGCGGTTTTCCAAAACCGTCCAAACCGCCCAAACCGCCCAAACCGACCAAACCGCATGGTTTGGTCTGATTTTTAAAGCTCGCGGTTTGGTCGCGGTTTTCATTTTGGAAAAATCGCGGTTTAACCAAACCGATGGCATTTTGGTAAATAAAAACCAAAAACCCTAAAAACCAAAAAAAAAACCACTAATCTTCCTCTTCCTCTCGACGCTCTTTCGGTAATTCCGCTCCTCACTCACCTCCCTCATCGCCGCTCCCCCACCTCCTCCTCACCGCCGCTCCGCACTCACCTCCCTCTCACCGCCGCTCCTCACTCCCGTCCTCTCACCGCCGGCTCCTCCTCTCACCGTCGTCTCTCCTTTCACTCCCGCACTACGGGCCACCTCTCAAGCACTCTTACCGCCGCCGTCGGCCCGTCGCGGAGTGACGTGTCTCACTGCAGCCGCACCGCCTCCCTTCATCCTCCTCACTCCGATGTCGCTGAATCCATCGCCATCGTCGTCGCCACTGGCTTGCTGTGAATGTGGTGTGCTGCCACTGGCTTGCTGTTTAGGCTTGTTGTTTTTTTTTTTTGCTTGCTTGCTTTTTTTTTTTTTGCTTGCTGTTTTTTTTTTTGCTTGCTGTTTTTTTTTCTTCTGAAAATAGGGTGCATGAAAACCGCGAAACCAAACCGACCAAACCGCGCAAACCGCGGTTCGGTTTGGTGCGGTTTTGGTGATTCGCGGTTTGGTGATGGTTTGGAAAATCACCAAACCGTAGACCCTCGGTTTGGTCACGGGTTTGTGGTTTTCACCACCAAACCACGGTTTTCCCACCCCTAATCATATGGGATACGGTTAATGCACGTTTAGTTCGTTAATTAGGACACAATGACCCGTGACGTGGGACCCGCACGATACGTGTCATTACCGAGGCACTCGGTGGGCTCGAGGCGGGCCTTGGGTCGTACCAAGTGGAAGGAAGTGGGGCACTCACCTGAAAGGAACCGGGGGGGGGGGTACCTGGCCTTCACAAAAAGGTGCGGGGGGACGTGAATGGTGGGAGGCCTTAGAAAGCTCCCACTGCCTTAGGGGTGTCAAGGGCTCGCGCTGGGTCGATACGTCGTTCTCCATGGTACCTTGGGCCTTCACAGATACTTGTAGGGTTAAGGTTCTTTCCAGTATGATCATATGGGATACTCGTAGGGTTTGTGCAATGGGGGCCATCTCCCTTCGAGTTTGAGAATGTATGGCTGGAGCACGGCTCATTTTAGAATTGCTTATAGGGTTGGTGGACGTGGGAAGAAGGACAAGGCGGACAAGGCTTGTGGCGGCTTCAACTTCCAGGCTGCCTTACTACCCTCCACATCGTGTCCCACTTATCCTTGAAGTTCTACGACCTACCTGGCTACTTACACTTTTCCATTTATTCCATAACTAATTAATTTCCATATAATTATTAATGATTTCATTAGTCAGTTAATCAATTTATAAAGTTATAATGAAATTTCACAGCGGAAGTCTTAATTTAAGTAAGCTATACAGTATTCAACAATCCTAAGTAGTGGAAAACCCGACAAAAGATATCATGTATATATCAAGGCGAGTTAAGTATAACAAAAGTAAAATAAATATAAACTGATATCGCACACGAGCTGGCTCCACAATCTCAAAGGTATTTGCCCAGTACCTCCTTGCCCTTGCCTTTGTTCGTCGAAGGATCTGCACTCGGTCACCCAACAAATACAGTGGTGAGTCTAGTAAGTAAAATTTCAAGAGAAGTCCACACAATATTCATGAAATAAAACTAATAAACTACGAGACAAGCGAATATAACACCTGGCAATAGTATGTCATATTCCCATTAATGTAAACAGCACACGACAAGCAAAAGCAGTAGCATGAAATAATAAATAAACATCATATACCAATTAAACCACACTCTTTAGAGTGAGAAGTTCAACTTGTCGTGGCATTTTGGAGTGCGCTCCCGGCCCATACTTGAACTAGTCACCACACTCTTTCACCTAGGAGTGAGCCTAATATTAAAAATTAAAAATAATAATGTGTAGTGGGCATTTCTTTCAGTGTTTGCATCCTTGTTAACATTTAGCCTTTATTTCTATTAAGCCTAATCGAATCAAACAATGAACGAAATCACATGATCTCTTCCCCTTACTGTGGGAAATTGAGAATAGTTGCAACTAGCTACTCTTTTGGTTATGTGGTAAACAAGAAAATGCATGCTCTTCACATTGAGTTTAGTGTTTGTTATGTTTCAGTAATTGGTGTAAAGATAGTTTAATACAAAGTCTTTTGAAAGGCAAACATGGATTATATGTGCTTGGGAGTTGAGATTTCTGATGACATTTCTTTGTAATTGTTTGATTGACATGATGTTATAGTTCGAGTTGAGTTCACTAGAAACGTAGAACATGATTATGAATCTTGCGAGTTGAGAATTCGAGGACAAGGGCTCTTATTTTTATGATGGAACTAGACATTAGAAAGTCGGTGATATTGAAAAAAAAATATTTTGTGACACGTCTTTTCTTTGGTGATGCATTTTGTTTGTTCATGTGGGGACGCATTGATTTAGAGAAGGATTTAAAGGATTTTGGATGCATGGAAGAGCATGATTCATATAGCCCACCCTAACTTATTTGAAAATGAGGTTTTGTTGTTTTATGTAGGGATGCATATTTTCTTGGTGTTGGAGATGGGATGACATAATTTGGAGTCCGAAATCAAGGCATGTTTATCCAAGGTTATCTAATTCTCCTTATTATTGTTCAAAACATATAAACATGTCAAAGAGCTGCACAATAAATTTAGTAGTTATTAGATTATTGTGTGATGTGTATTACAATGTTAAAAGGGGAAGATGACATTTTGAGGTTTAGAAACTTTAAAGAGTGATCAAAAGTTGTTTACCAAATCAAAAAATATAAACAATTAGAAGTATATTCTTCTGTGGAATGGCAGAAGAGCTTGGGAGTTCCACTTTTATGATAGAGAATTTTTTTTTGGTACGAGAACTCGATATCCGAATTATCCGACTACTCAGGGTTCGCATTGAGTCGCGACCTGTAATTGGGGGAAGAGCTCCTAACGAATGATGTGTGCATAGTAGTCTTATGCCTATATCTTAAGTCATTAATCCTTAACAATCTTCACCTTATATCTAAACTTACTCAGGAGAGGAACACCTTTATAAGTATATGAAAGCTACTAGAGGTACTAGTACCCACAATAAACACTAACTTTTGGGCACCTAATAGTCGTGTGCCATTGATACACTTCGAAATACGTGTTTGATATGTATTAAACGGTGTCTGACTGATACGTGTTTAAAGTCGGTGTCTAGAGTGGGTACCCCAAGCATTTTCTTAAGTATATAACCAAGCTTGTAAACTATCTTTAACAAATGTGTGGGTTTTCTGAAAAAAAAAATAAAAATGTGTGGGTTTCGCTTAAAAAGGCCTTAGTAGTAATTAGGGATAATGAAGATACCCTAAAGAAAACCACCATACTGCAATTGTGGAGTCAAGTTTTGTCTTTTGTGAATTTCTTCGACCAAGTCATACCCTAAGATCATGTTTGATAGTTGCAACAATGGAAACAACTAGAGAAAGCATGGAAAACGTAAAACAATTATTACACAAAAAATAACAAAGAACCCCGTGTGTGAATCATGTGATATAGTGGCAAAGAAAAACACATCATAACTCTGATTAAGGTAGAGGCTATGGGTTCTATTCTTAGTACGTAGTTACATGATATTTCCTTGATTTCTCTCGGGTTATGCCAGTAAGATGCATGATTAACTCTCTTCGGATTAATCTAATAACAAAGTATTACGTATCTATAACTCGATATACAAGGTTGTCACGAACGAGAAAACTAGCACCGTTTCTCTTTTCTTTCAAGGCGAGCCGATGCAACTTGTGAAAGGGGGTGATGGAGAAAGGCGGTGAAGGGAGTGGAAGCTGGAGAAGGAGGGGAGTGGTGCAGACGCTAGTGTGAGAGCTGGAGGGGGGTTGATTGACAGAAGAAGTTATGTCACCCTCGAATTTTCCGGATTAGTAACTTAATCATATGCATGCACTTCCATAAAGATTTCTAGGAAAAACATAGCAATTTACTATAATTATTTTTGGCTGCAAACAAAACTTACGTTCTGTTTTGGTTGAGAAAAGTCGGATAACTATTGAATGATGGAATAAAAAACCAATCTTTTATTTAAATAATTCACATCCAACAATTTTATTTTATTTTATTTTATTGGTATCCAACAATTCCAATCAAACATGTACTACATTTGACAACAAACAAACAAACATACAAACAAACAAACAAAATGTGCATGTAGTACATTGTAAAAATATGCATGTACAGTACAATGCGATGATATTCTATCTATAAAAAAGCTAAAAAACTTCTATGGTATATTAATCAATCAAACTATTTTTTTAATTTGATCTCAAACGAGTGCACACACGGGCTTCTTTGTACACTCTCCCTGGACGACAGAAGTAGCCCTTGTTAGGTGCACAATGTGAGTCTTGAGAGCACACACACAAGCCCTCTAGAGCACAACCATCCTTCACTATAGTCACCCCTTTTTGTAACCCTAGAATTTGATCACTCCACTCACTAGAAAATAGTCCCATTGGATCATACTTGTCTTTCACTTGTAAGAAAGCATTTGCATTCACATACTTTTTTACCACACCATCAAATGCAAGGTTCCTATTCTTAGCCCAATGTGGTAGCCCTCCATACTTGAACAACCCAATTTGCTCGACCTCCTCGATTATGTCCTCGTGGAGCCTAGGCGCCGACGCATCTTTGCTTCGGTAATAAGTGATGTCGAAGTCGATCCCGTCTTCTTGTTTGCCTAAGTAAGGACTTGAGGCCTTGACATACCTCATGAGAATCCCATTGTTGAGCTCCACACCACAAAAAGCTTTAGGTTCTAAGTCCCTTAGTTTTTGCACATCTTCAATGAAACTTTTCACTTTGGATAAGCTAATGCTAAAGGTTGTTTGGTGAAAGAAATGTCCTTTAACTCTTGCATCCCATGGACATGCTGTGAGCAAGCCATCATTGGGACTACTTAAGCAGCTTCCCGAAGCTTGAAGGCGGTTATGGTTTCCGACGATAGGATAGCCGGTGAACAAAATCCCGTTGTTCGAGTAGCCAAATCCAGCTTGTCCCGAGTCCCGTCGTCGTTATTTTTGCGGTTATGCACTTCCGGTGTCATGACCTATGGCTTCTTGAGTCTCCTCTATTTAGAGCAACCACCAAAAGGAAATTGAAGTTTAGATGTAATTAATTGAACATGTAGTAGTGCGGTTATAAAAGCTATCAACTCAAACCATACAAACCTGTAGACCTGACTAGTGCTAGTGCCAATGTTGGCGTCCGTCGGAATCCAATGAAGTCATTGATGCCATTGCCGGAGACGTTTGAGGAGACCCTGTCATCTACTCTGTAGAGTGCCAATTTTTGGTTAGGGTACCAACTTATGTCTCCAAACTCATGTTCATTGCCAAAGGTGGTAGCTAGGCTTCCTAAATCAGAATCATTCCTTACTAAGTATGAGAGTGACCTCTTGAACATTGGTTGAAGTCTCAAAGTGACCTGCATGCACAATTACAATGAAACTGATTTAATCCTCTCAACAATGCCCATTTCCTATTTAACTATGTTAAGTAAACTAGTAACCAAAAATGACACATATATGTACATCTAATTATTGATATTGATGTTTTCGGGTATATATGTTTTGGTCTAAACCATCTACTCCGGGAGCTCCCAACGTCGGTGTTTCCGTTCCTAGGACGCATACTCGAGTCACTACTTATAAAGAGAAAACCACCCGCTACCAGTTGTGTCAACCAACCACTAGTTTCTGGTTTATGTTTACATAGACATAGACAAAGACATAGAGATGATGACTAACTAATGTAATCTAAACTTAGCATTATATGATGATTCATTGAGTCCAAGTAAGCTTTTCTTGGTTCTATACCCTTTAATTAACAAACATCCAAATGTGTTGATTACCTGTGAAATCACTCCTAGAACTCCTAGAGAAACCTTGACAGCATCCATATCATGGTCATTCCTACCAATGGTCCTGATCTTAGCAAACCCTTCACTAGCCTCAGCAGGACTTACAATCTTTAGCTCCTCAACATATTCATGGACAGAGCTCCCCTTCCCCCACAATGAGCTCCCATGAGCACCACTTCCCAATAGCCCTCCAACGGTCAACCCCCACCAGTACGGCGCGTAAGGAAGCGCCATTTCCCCTTCGCTGCTTGCTCAATCAACTCCTTCAACGTCACGCCGGTCTCCACCGTCATTAACATCTTCGACGGATCCACCATCAATGTCTTGTTCAAATAGTTTGTGCTTATAAGCAACCCCTCTTGCCCTCCGGGGCAAACAAGCTTAGGAATGCTATGAGAGTACCTAGTGGAGACCTTCATTTTTCGCCGCTTCATTGTAGCGTCCGCGACTAATGCTATTAGCTCCTTCTCCGTCGATGGGTACGCGACGTTCCCTGCTCGACAAATGGATCGGTCGGGGAACATTCCGTAGGAGTTGGTTATAGTGCAGTTGGTTGTTTGGGATGAACATTTGATTGGATCATCAGGAGGGGAAGAGTAGGTACTTGTGATCATGAATGACATAAAAATTAATAGCCATCTTGTAGTAAGGCTTAATTTGTACCTCGTCATCATTAAGGATATTATATGTTTGAGACAATATATAATGAGATGATCAAGTTATGAAAATAATGATGAAAGTAGTGAAAGCAAGGTTAGATATTTTAAGGTGACACGTTTAGGCCATTAGCAATTGAAACTCTAGAAAAGTATGTAACACGTTTAGATATTTGTTTTTTATTAATTTGTTCAAACAAAGCAAACTTCATTTGAAGTCTCTAACTTGCCATTTGACAAGTATAGATTGCTTCACAAAGTGTATACTCGCATCTCGATGCACTCAATCAACAGCCTCCAATGCATATATAGGTACTCTTTTTTTTTGATAAAATCTAGAATACTGTGTTCTACATGTCAATAATAACAATCTCTTCAAATCACAAAACTTTGAAGGAGAATAACAATTCCTAAAATTAAAAGGTTTCTAAAATAAATAACTCTTTTGGAGTAATAAAATTCCCTTATAAGTTCTATAGTTTGAAATTCTTATACATTAAAGTGATTTTCTTTATTTTTTTTACAATTCCTAAAATTACAAAGTTTCTTTCGGAGTAATAATAAATTTTCCTTATAAGTTCCGTTTGAAATTCTTATACATTAAAGTGATCTTCAAAGTATGAACTTATTGAATTATTATAATTGGTACGTATATAAGGATAATGTGCTCACAAACCCCACTAACCAAAAGAGTTCAGATGTCGACTACTACACATGCAACATCAAATTATAGAAGCCAAAATGTTACATATTTTATTTTTTATTCTTTTTTTGACCAAGGGTGTCCTAACTTTTTTTCATCCTCTCTTAATTACTTTGATTCGTCTAACTTCATAGAAGGTAATCAGTTGGCACTCCAACCCCATAACTTAAGGAAACGAAGAAAAATATAATGTAGACTAAGAATTAAACTCATAATACCTACTCAAATTAGAGTATTTGTACTCTTTTCTTTGCCACTGCACTACACGGGCAGGCCAAGTGTTACAAAATTGGAGATATGAAGTCACCTTTGACTATCGAAAATTTTTAAGATTATATGCTTCACTTGATTTCACTATTGGTCTATATTACGGTGGTGGGGTTGTAAGGTGTCCACTCTTATTGATCTTCGTTCCCATTTCTTAATTGTCACGTTTAGTTGATCATTAGCAATTGAAACTCTAGATCTCACACGTAACAGGTCAAGCCAAAGCACCTTTGGTCTCAATTAAAAGCTGGTGTACAAATAATTTCATTTATGATAGATGCTCTTATCATATCGAGGAGATTACTTCGAATGAGAACGAGAGAGTTACTTCCACGATTGATGAAGGTATGCTAACAATGACGGATTTGACTTGACTTTGCTGATAATTCATCATGCATGCTCTTCTTGAATTAAAAAGGAGATTACAATTAGTTGACTTAAATGCGCACATGAGTGCGTAAGTTGATCAATCTTTATTTTTGTCCCTTTTTTATGAATAATCTAGTTTTGTTTGAATAGAAATGTTGAAATTTAAAAAAAAAAACCATCCAAATTAATTAAGCATAATTAGAAAAGGGCAATATTGTTTGGACACCTTTAAAAGGTGGTCTACGAATGTCTCACTTTTTAGTTGAAGCTTGCGAGGAGCAATCCCCTTAATTAAGAGGCATCTTTTATCTTAATTAATACAAACTCACTTTGTGTAATTTTAAATTTGGGTGTATTCAATTGAGATTTTAATAGACTTTTTGTTATTTTTATAAGTGGATGACTTTTCTAAAGTTTGTAGATTTTCGAGACTTTGATAAACTTTTAAGTAAACTTCTTTTTGATGAATTTTATCAACATTTAAGATTTTTAGTGACTTTTGTGAACTTCTTAAACATGATTTTGATTGATACTAGTAGATTTTTGTAATTTTAATATTGAAACAAATATTTGCACTTTATTATAAAAAAGACGACTAATGATATTTCTTTTTCTTAAGAACTATTATTAATTTTTTAAAATTATTTTTATATTTTGATAAAAAATCATATAGATATAGTAATGAATTATGACTATCAAGATAGTAACATAATAAATAAGTAAATAAATATCAACAAAACAAATATGCAAATGAATAATCTGTTAGTGGCAAAAAAGAACCAAGATCATTGTGTGTAAAAATTTCGCATTTTTTTTACTTAAGTAAAAAAAAACTTATATTTTTTTCTTTGAGAATGATAGTTTAAAATTTTTAAAATGCACTTCTTGCATTTAAAAAAAATACACAATTATTTTCTCCAAAAATAATAATATTTCATTTTTTGAGATTATAATTATACACTTAATAAACAAAACTTCTTTGTAAAAAAATCTTATAAAATGTACAATGATGCAAAAATGAGATCTTGTTAATAACGACATCATTTTCATTTTCATCAACATAAACATTATAATATAATGAGTGAGCAATGAAATTCACAAGTTGTTGAGTGAATGGAGAAGTTGACAAAAATAATTGATAAGAAAAGACATTATGAACAATGAAGTCCTTATTGAATAAGGGAACCAACAAAAATTAGAAGTCTCTAAAAGTTTTTGGGTTGAGATGAGGAGAAGTTAGATTTGTTTATGTGTATTTTTATACAAAAAGTCTATAAAAGTCGAGATTTGTAACCAAACTACAAAAGTCATCAAAAAATTAAATACACCTTACTTTTATAAACTCTCTAAAAGTTTAAATTGAATACCCCAAAACTTTTATAAACTTTGAAAAAGTCTATAAAAGTTCACATTGAATACACCTTACTTTTAGAAATTCTCTAAAAGTTTTAATTGAATACACCTAAACTTTTTTAGTAATTAAAAGTAACTAAAAGTCTATTAAAACCTCAATTGAATACACCTTTGGTGAACAAATTTAATCGTTTATTTTATTTTATTTTTGACCGCATACAATATAGGTGGACCACTGCAAAGTACAAACATATATATATATATAGAGAGAGAGAGAGACTAGGTGGCATGGGTTGTGTTTTTTATTTTATTTTTTTTGACCGCAGCAGGATGACCTCCTTAAACCTTACCAATCGAAAAATGATGTCTCCTCTGTAATGACCCTAAAAAATCTAACTCGTGTCACATGTCATTTCAGGGTCGTACGTGGAACCCACTTGTCATGATACACATGTCTAAATTTCGGGAGTCGACATTGAGGTATGTTATTTTTGTTTGATGCTTGTATTATTTATTAGACCAAGAATTGAACAAGTTAAATTAATTAAATTTGGTAATGTGCGGATAAGGTACACGCGGGGCATATCGATATCGATACGAGCGGAGGCGTACCTCAAATCACGTGTCGACATGGGACCGAGGTAGCGACATACGGGGTAAGCTGAATTATTTTGGATTAATGTTGAACTTATAAGTGGCTTAGTGGCTTAAGGTGGTCACATTTAATATACACATTAATGTACTTATAGTTAGAGAAATAAAATAAGGTTCATTTGATGTGCATCGAGATACGCATTAACTCATCAAGAGACAAGGAGTTAACTTGTGAGTCATTTATACATGACTTGGGTTAATAATTGAGTGAAGGTGGACCACAAGACATGCCTCGAGACATGTACGCACACAAGAACAGTGGTGGTGGTTTCAATTATTCAATACATATAAGTCAATATTTTCTATCCTCATTTTGTAGCTCATCGTTGTTAAGGAAGGAGGGAAGAGAGAGTGCACTGCTAGGGGTGTTGGAGCAAGGAGAAGAGCAACCAGTTAGGTTGGAGAAGTGGTGGTGATAAAACTTGCAAGAACATCAAACTAGGTACCTTTCCATCTTCGTTAACATCATTTGAACAATTTGGTCGTTTCAAGATTTCTTCAATTTGATGTTGTTGTTGTTGATTTTAGGTAATTAAATTTTGGGTTTAGGGTTTGATTGTAAATCTCATTTATTAAGAGAAAAACAAAAAAAATTAAATAAAAACACAATAAAACTCAAAAAAATTCAGGAAAAATTGAAAAAAAAAAAGGAATGTTTGAGGAAATTATATAAAAGTCGGTTTTGACGTTGTCAGAAGTTTTTGCACCAAAAAATTTCCTAGAAAAGTGTGCCACCACTATGATTTTCCTAATTTGAACACTTTGGGGATTTAAAAATCTAATAATTTTTTAAATGGGCTCTAACACAATGTAAATTGCCCATATAATTATCAGATGAATAGTTTACTAGTGTAGAGTATTGGTTACAGATTTGGAGGTGTGTCAGAGCTGATTTGAGTGCGTATTAGCTTGGATACATGTAAGTAAACTAGCTAGGAAATTTGATAGTTATTTCTTGAGCTTTAAATTTGTTGTTGTTGCTCTGTTCATCATTTCTTTTGAAATTTCTATTGGTCGAGTGGTCCATTGGCAAGTGAGTCATGGTTATTATTTATCTGTGATATGAGCTATTACCTGGACGTCGTTGATATCTCCCAATTGAGTGTACGTCGGGGGCACTTATCCGGGTTTATGGATATCTCATAATCGCAAGGGTTAGGGCTGGTAGGTTGTGTCTCGTCCAGAACCCGAGTCAGCTAGGCTTTTGCCGCGACTCAACAAATTTTTGGTTGGGACTCCTTGCTATTCGATTTTCGTATTTCGGACCTTTACTTATCGATTGGTTTATTTACAGTATTTTATATTCATGCGTTTTTTGTTCATTTTTTTCTATCTGCACGAATTATACTGATTTATTTATTTTGAAATGTTGTATATATGTCCTGTTTGGCGTTATTTACTTGAGCTCGTCATTTTTATGTTTGACAGAGTGCAGATCCATAATCCAGCAAGGGGAAGGCTCTGCAGCTAGGAAATATCATTTGAGGATACTGGAGCAGTTCTTACCACTTGTCTGACATAAGTGATTCTTTTGTATGATTAGATATACTTATTTCGAAATATTGGGAGTTGAGTTTTTGAGAGATTTTGGGCATGTATATTTTGTGTTTACTCACCTCTGAATGTTCATTAATGATGATATACATATTCGGGGTTTCCACACTCTAGGTTGTCTTGTGTATTCAAGGTTTTTCAGTTAGTTTGAGGTTTAATTGCTTTCGCTATAACTATGATAACTCACTAATTGATTAACTCAACTTTAATTGCTTGATAAATAGTAAATGGTAAAGGAAGGCTGACTAGGCTTATGTGACTCAGCAAGATGAGCTCGGGGGTCCACGTAAGTTTAGGCTAGGTGAGGCCCTGTTCATGATTATGAAATTGGGGTCGTCGTATCGTCTATCTCACTAGAGATGTTGAGGCGGATGGCATGGGTTTAGGGGCCTGTATTAGTTACTAGAATCTAAGTGGACTTGAAATCTTCTGCCTTGATATATTCATGATGAGGTTGAATTAAATAGGCAGAGTTTGACTATAGAAGAGCTGACACCAACAGTTGTGTCGTACGAGGCAACGAACATGAGACAGAGAGGGCGATTGAGGGTCCCAACAGGGATGCGAACCCCGACTTTTGGAGACCGACTCGCTATCCCAGAGCGGCGACTCGGTGGAGTCTGAGACGCACTGTGATGGCAATGTTTCTGTCCCAACGTGGCATCCAGATATCTAGTCAGCCTAGAGAGGAAGACACTAGTGCGGCAAGAGTGAGAAGAGAGCAACGGAGGATTAAATTTGGGGTAAATTATAGCAAGCCGGATCGGAAGGGGGATCACATGGAATGTAAATAGGTGGAGTTTGATGAAAGAGGGGATCAAAATGCAAAACCTGGACATCCTGGTGTTGCAAGAGACCAAGCGCGAGACGTTCACTCGAAATAAGGTCTCAAGAGTGTAGGGCGGGAGATTTAAGAAGTGGGCAGTCTTAGACTCAATAGGGACAATAGGGGGATCACGATCATATGGAATACTCGTAGGGTTAAGGTTCTTTCCAGTATGATCATATGGGATACTCGTAGGGTTTGTGCAATGGGGGCCATCTCCCTTCGAGTTCGAGAATGTATGGCTGGAGCACGGCTCATTTTAGAATTGCTTATAGGGTTGGTAGACATGGGAAGAGGGACAAAGCGGACAAGGCTTGTGGCAGCTCCAAATTCCAAGCTGCCTCACGTCGTATCCCACTTATCCTTACGTTCTACGACCTACCTGGCTACTTACATTTTTCCATTTATTCCTTAACTAATTAATTTCCATATAATTATTAATGATTTCATTAGTCAATTAATCAATTTATCAAGTTATAATGAAATTTCACAGCGGAAGTCTTAATTTGAGTAAGTTATACAGTATTCAACAATCCTAAGTAGTGAAAAACCCGACAAAAGAAATCATGTATATATCAAGGAGAGTTAAGTATAACAAAAGTTTATATACATGTAATCAGTGTTCTATGGCCCTTAAAACCCAACAAAAGTAAAATAAATATATATCGATATCGCAAACGAGCTGGCTCCACAATCTCAAAGGTATTTGCCCAGTACCTCCTTGCCCTTGCCCTTGCTCGTCGAAGGATCTGCACTCGGCCACCCAACAAATACAGTGGCGAGTCTAGTGAGTAAATTAAATCTCAAGAGAAGTCCACATAATATTCATGAAATAAAACTAATAAACTACGAGACAAGCGAATATGACACCTGGCAATAGTATGTCATATTCCCATGAATGTAAACAGCACACGACAAGCAAAAGCAGTAACGTGAAATAAATAAACATCATATACCAATTAAACCACACTCTTTGGAGTGAGAAGTTCAACTTGCCGTGGCATTTTGGAGTGCGCTCCCGGCCCATACATAAACTAGTCACCACACTCGTTCACTTAGGAGTGAGCCTAATATTAAAAAATAAAAATAATAATGCGTAGCGGGCATTTCTTTCAGTGTTTGCATCCTTGTAAACATTTAGCCTTTATTTCTATTTTGCCTAATCGAATCAAACAATGAACGAAATAACATGATCTATTCCCCTTACTGTGGGAAATTGAGAATAGTTGCAACTAGCTACTCTTTTGGTTATGTGGTAAACAAGAAAATGCATGCCCTTCTCATTGAGTTTAGTGTTTGTTAAGTTTCAGTAATTGGTGTAAAGATAGTTCAATACAAAGTCTTTTGAAAGGCAAACGTGGATTATATGCGCTTGGGAGTTGAGATTTCTGATGACATTTCTTTGTAATTGGCATTGATTGACATGATGTTATAGTTCGAGTTGAGTTCACTAGCTAGAAACGTGAACATGATTATGAATCTTGCGAGTTGAGAATTCGAGGACAAGGGCTCCTATTTTTATGATGGAACTAGACGTTAGAAAGTTTGTGAGATTGAAAAAAAAAAGGGACGCTAAGGGAACCCCACCTATTAATGAAGGCACCCAAATTTTTTGTAAAAATTCCAGCAAAACTGGAAAAGACCCTTTTGCCCCTGTATATATAATGATTCAAATCCCACAAATTATTTTGACAAAGAAAAAAGGCACCCCACCACAAGGTTGAACCACAAATCCACACTGCATTTGTCTGCTTTTTATCGATTCTTGCGGATTGACATCATCCGACAAATGAGTTAACAATGTTTGACAACTATATGATAGTTTATTAGAACTCGTTTAGTTGTGGAAAACAAGAAAATGATGATTTGTTTGTCAACGTAGGGTTTGGTAATTTGCTCAAATCCGAACTTGTTTCCACTATATAATGGAGGATTGTACTTGCTACTGTAAGAGAGAGGTCGAAGTTGAGGTAATTTTGCAAATTTATTGTGTTTTTTTTGCGGTTATTCTAAGTTTCGTCGATGTGCGATGTGCGCGATTGTATCGGCCTCGCAGACCGAGATGTATGGTGATGTCTCGGTCCTAAAGGACCGAGAGGTGTACTTAGGTCACGGTATGGTACGCCAAAGTGTACAACCGAGAGTATGAGCACATTCTCGGTTGTACACCACCGACACCACATTACCTACCACTAATTGTAGCTTTCGTCATGTCTCGGCCGAGAGAACTAGAGTACTCTCGGCCATGCGTAACCGAGACACTGTGAACTCTTCCGGCATTTGTGGCCGAGACTTCGAGTTCCCAAAAATATAGCTTCTGTCCCGGCCATGCGAGGCCGAGACAGTTAGCACAGTCTCTGGCCTGTGTGGCCGAGAACCGTGAATTCCCATTTCTTTAACTATTCAACCGAACCCTAACTCGGAGACGAAATCGGCTCACACCACGACCCTACGAACTGCAAAAAAGCCGTAAACCGAAGGAGAAACACAAGGCGAGACACGGGAAACACGATTTCGGGGATTCCTCTCACTGGTCGGTTCAAACCAAATGGGTTCTTGCACAACAATTCGGTGGAGGTGGTGGGGTGCTCGGGGTTCGGGGAAGGTGGTGGTGGGGGTGGTGGGGTGCTCGGGGTTCGGTGAAGGTGGGGGTGGGGTGAGAGGGTTTTTTGCACGAGGGGCATTTTTGGTATTTTGGGTTTAATTTTTGGGTGCCCCAGGTAAATCGATTTGTGCCCACATTAACTGGGTGCATTCATTAATAGGTGGGGTGCCCTTAGCGGCCCTAAAAAAAAATATTTAAGTGATATTTGTTGTGACACGTCCTTTCTTTGGTGATGCATTTTGTTTGTTCATGTGGGGACGCATTGATTTAGAAGGATTTAAAGGATTTTGGATATAGCCCACCCTAACTTATTTGAAAATGAGGTTTTGTTGTTGTATGTAGGGATGCATATTTTCTTGGTGTTGGAGATGGTATGACATAATTTGGAGTCCCAAATCAAGGCATGTTTATCCAAGGTTATCTAATTCTCCTTATTATTGTTCAAAACATCTAAACATGTCAAAGAGCTGCACAATAAATTTAGTAGTTATTAGATTATTGTGTAATGTGTATTACAATGTTAAAAGGGGAAGATGACATTTTTATGTTTAGAAACTTTAAAGAGTGATCAAAGGTTGTTTACCGAATCAAAAAATATAAACAATTAGAAGTATCTGCTTCTGTGAAATGGCAGAAGAGGTCGGGAGTTCAACTTTTATGATAGAGATCTTTTTTTGGTATGAAAATTCAATATCCAAAATATTCGACTACTCAAGGTTCGGCCTGAGTCGACCTGTAATCGGGGGAAGAGCTCCCAACGAATGATAAAGAACTTGAATAAGATGGATGATGTGTGCATAGTAGTCTTATGCCTACATCTTAAGTCATTAATCCTCAACAATCTTCACCTTATATCTAAACTTACTCTGGAGAGGAACACCTTTATAAGTATATGAAAGCTACTAGAGGTACCCATTACCCATTATAAACACTGACTTTTGGGCACCTAATAGTCGTGTGCCATTGATACACATCGAAATACACATTTGATATGTATTAATCGGTGCTCGACGGATACGTGTCTAAGTAGGTACCTCAAGTATTTTTCGAAGTATATAACCAAGCTTGTCTCACCATCAATTGCACTTAATCGAGCACAATGAAAAAGTTTGATCCATGTAACCGACCTTATTTAATTTGGGACTGAGGCTATGTTGTTGTTGTTGTTGTATATAACCAATCTTGTAGGGGCTCCTGGGTTGATTGTAGGGGCTGGCCATGATCAAAGTGTATGTGTGGGCATCAAATGGTTTGTATCTTCTTCTTTTTTTGTCCTAATTGGGGTAGCTGATTATACAGCACACATACACTTTGTAACTAATTTTTATATATGTTATATAAATATATATAAGAGTACCGCCTCCATATTCATCAAAAAAATAAAAATAAAAATAAAAAATACAACAGAGAGATGATGCTGTGTTAAAAAAAAAAAGGACGATGCTTACAACTACAAAAACGCAAGAGCTTGCTTGATGATATTCTTCTTCTTTTTTTGTTGATAAGATGATATGGTTCATTGTAAGGACTGGGATATTAAAAATTCCAGTATTCGGCATAAAGTACGTTATATTTTAAAACAAGATATTTAAATCATAAATCAACAACTCCATCGCAAAAGCAATTGACAGAAGAAGTTATGTCACCCTCGAATTTTCCGGCTTAGTAACTTAATCATATGCACTTCCATAAAAAGAAAGAGCAAGGAAGGAAGGTTGAAACAAATTAAGCAACCAAATAAGCTATGAATTAAGTATATATTGACTCTTATTGGTTCATCTTTTGCTTTCAACTTAATTATGTTTTGATGATATGGATAAATGTTTATAAGAAAAGCAAAAGCACGTAGAGAGTTGCTAGTTTTAACTAGTTTTAACTTTTAACTGTCATATTGCACGGAATTAACCAATCACAGAAAACATAAAATAGAACCAAACAATATAAAATTTGTTTATTGAATACCACGGTTAGCAATAAGCAAAATCACAAGTTGAACCAAACATAGCCATTAAGTATCTATAAACATAATACAAGTTATTAATGAAGTGATTTTCTTTGTCACAATGTCTTGCTCATATGATTCAATTAGACTAAATTAACTAGATTTCAAAGCAATTATTCTTGAAAAAAATAAGATTACAAAGTGATTATCTTTGACTTACTGATAGGACCTAGCAATTGGTTGACTAATTTGACTTTTTCCTATGCTTTTCTTTGTTCACCATAGTTTGACTTGTGATTTTGTACTCTTCTTTTCCATGCCTTCCCCTTTTTCTTCCTTCCTTTTGTACAGGCATGTAAAATATATTACTATATAACATGATGCTTTTTTAAATAAGTTGAGTTATATATGACAGTTCTGATGATTATATTTCAATCTTTAATTACTTATACCATCAAGGTTGGCAAATTATGAAAAGCTAAAAGGCAATAATATAGCCTCAACCTCAAATTAGTTGCGATTCTATTACGCTCGATTTAATACAATTGATGATGTATTTTTCAAATCATTTAAATTCCTAATAGCAATGTCTCAAATTAATTTTGGTCTACCCTATGTCATTGAATTCCTTCAATTTTTTATTGCGTCGAGTTTTCTTATAAGGGCATTTGCAGACCGTCTTTGGAGATGTCCAAACCACCGTATCTACCTTTCCCTAATCTTTTTTATCCCCATTATTTTTTTTAATAAAAATAGACTGTGCCATCAACTTTTTTTGGTTAAGAAAAGTCGGATAAATATTGAACGATGGAATAAAAAACCAATCTTTTATTTAAATAATTGGCATCCAACAATTTTATTTTATTTTATTTTTGTGGTATCAAACAATTCCAATCAAACATGTACTACATTTGACAACAAACAAACAAAATGTGCATGCAGGACATTGTAAACACATGCATGTATAGTACAATGTGATGATATTCTATCTATAAAACAAGCTAAAAACATTAGAATATTTTTTACCTTTAATAGAGGTTTTAAAACTCTTATTAAATAGAGTGTTATTAAATGTCATATGGAAATATGTTATGTTTTAATTTTTAATATATGTATTACATAGAGATTTTTTAAAACTCCTATCAATTAGCTGCGATTTAATAACACCCCCCTTTAATAGGGGTTTAAAAATTGTTCTAGTGAAACCTTCTATAGAATATTAATTAATCAAATTATTTTTTAATTGGATCTCAAACGAGTGCACACACGAGTTTCTTTGTACACTCTCCCTGGACGTCAGAAGTAGCCCTTGTTAGGTGCACAATGGGAGTCCTGAGAGCACACACACAAGCCCTCTAGAGCACAACCATCCTTCACTATAGTCACCCCTTTTTGTAACCCTAGAATTTGATCACTCCACTCGCTAGAAAATAGTCCCATTGGATCATACTTGTCTTTCACTTGTAAGAAAGCATTTGCATTCACATACTTTTTTACCACACCATCAAATGCAAGGTTCCTATTCTTAGCCCAATGTGGCAACCCTCCATACTTGAACAACCCAATTTGCTCGACCTCCTCGATTATGTCCTCGTGGAGCCTAGGCGCCGACGCATCTTTGCTTCGGTAATAAGTGATGTCGAAGTCGATCCCGTCTTCTTGTTTGCCTAAGTAAGGACTTGAGGCCTTGACATACCTCATGAGAATCCCATTGTTGAGCTCCACACCACAAAAAGCTTTAGGTTCTAAGTCCCTTAGTTTTTGCACATCTTCAATGAAACTTTTCACTTTGGATAAGCTAATGCTAAAGGTTGTTTGGTGAAAGAATTGTCCTTTAACTCTTGCATCCCATGGACATGCTGTGAGCAAGCCATCATTGGGACTACTTATGCAGCTTCCCGAAGCTTGAAGGCGGTTATGGTTTCCGACGATAGGATAGCCGGTGAACAAAATCCCGTTGTTCGAGTAGCCAAATCCAATTGTCCTGAGTCCTGTCGTCGTTATTTTTGCGGTTATGCACTTCCCGTGTCATGACCTACGGCTTCTTGAGTCTCCTCTATTTAGAGCAACCACCAAAGGAAATTGAAGTTTAGATGTAATTAATTGAACATGTAGTGCAGTTATAAAAGCTATTAACTCAAACAATACAAACCTGTAGACCTAGACTAGTGCTAGTGCCAATTTTGGCGTCCGTCGGAATCCAATGAAGTTATTGATGCCATTGCCGGAGACGTTTGAGGAAACCCTGTCATCTACTCGGTAGAGTGCCAATTTTTGGTTAGGGTACCAAGTTATGTCTCCAAACTCATGATCATTGCCAAAGGTGGTAGCTAGGCTTCCTAAATCAGAATCATTCCTTACTAAGTATGAGAGTGACCTCTTGAACATTGGTTGAAGACTCAAAGTGACCTGCATAATTAAAATGAAACTGATTTAATCCTCTCAACAATGCCCATGTCCTATTTAACTATGTTAAGTAAACTAGTAACCAAAAATGACACATATATGTACATCTAATTATTGATATCGATGTTTTCGGGTATATGTGTTTTTGTTCTAAACCATCTGGTATCCGGACTATCCGACTACTCCGGGATCTCCCAACGTCGGTGTTTCTTCCTAGGACGCATACTCGAGTCACTACTTATAAAGAGAAAACCACTTGCTTCCAGTTGTGTCAACCAACCACTGGTTTCGGGTTTACGTTTACATAGACATAGACAAAGACATAGAGATGATGACTAACTAATGTAATCTAAACTTAACATTATATGATGATTCATTGAGTCCAAGTAAAGTAAGCTCTTCTAGGTTCTATACCCTTTAAGAAACAAACGTCCAAATGTGTTGATTACCTGTGAAATCACTCCTAGAACTCCTAGAGAAACCTTGACAGCATCCATATCAGGGTCATTCCTACCAATGGTCCTGATCTTAGCAAACCCTTCACTAGCCTCAGCAGGACTTACAATCTTAAGCTCCTCAACATATTCATGGACAGAGCTCCCCTTCCCCCACAATGAGCTCCCATGAGCACCACTTCCCAATAGCCCTCCAACGGTCAACCCCCACCAGTACGGCGCGTAAGGAAGTGCCATCCCCACCTTCGCTGCTTGCTCAATCAACTCCTTCAACGTCACGCCTGTCTCCACCGTCATTAACATCTTCGACGGATCCACCATCAATGTCTTATTCAAATAGTTTGTGCTTATAAGCAACCCCTCTTGCCCTCCGGGGCAAACAAGCTTAGGAATGCTATGAGAGTACCTAGTGGAGACCTTCATTTTTCGCCGCTTCATTGTAGCATCCGCGACTAATGCTATTAGCTCCTTCTCCGTCGATGGGTACGCGACGTTCCCTGCTCGACAAATGGATCGATCGGGGAACATTCCGTAGGAGTTGGTTATAGTGCAGTTGGTTGTTTGGGATGAACATTTGATTGGATCATCAGGTGGGGAAGAGTAGGTACTTGTGATCATGAATGACATAAAAATTAATAGCCATCTTGTAGTAAGGCTTAATTTGTACCTCGTCATCATTAAGGACATTATATGTTTGAGACCATATATATAATGAGATGATCAAGTTATGAAAATAATGATGAAAGTAGCGAAAGCAAGGTTAGATATTTTAAGGTGACACGTTTAGGCCATTAGCAATTGAAACTCTAGAATTTCAAAGCTGACAGTATATTAATTCCTGTTAATCTAACTAACATGCATGGTGGATATTTTATAGTATGAAGAGTGGATGCACATGATTCTAATATTTATATTAATTGGTTGAGTATCCTATAACTAACATGCATGGTGGATATTTTATAGTATAAAAATGAACAAGTATTAGGGGTCAGTTTTGTACACTTAATTATTAACTGATTGTTCCCAATTCGATCTCACATGTAACCGTTCAAGCCCAAGCACCTTTGGTCTCAATTAAAAAAAGAAGTGGTCCCATTAGATAGATGCTCTTAAATTTGGGTGGCAGCACATCATATCATGGAGATTACTTCGAATGAGAACGAGAGTTACTTCCACGATCGATTAAAAAGGAGATTACAATTAGTTGACTTAAATGCGCACATGAGCGCGTAAGTTGAGTTGATCAATCTTTATTTTTGTCCCTTTTTTATGAATAATCTAGTTTTGTTTGAATAGAAATGTTGAAATTTTCAAAAAACCATCCAAATTAATTAAGCATAATTAGAAAGGGCAATCGTTTGGACACCTTTAAAAGGTGGTCTATAAATGTCTCACTTTTTAGTTGAAGCTTGCGAGGAACAATGCCACTTAATTAAGAGGCATCTTTTATCTTAATTAATACAAGCTGACTTTGAGTAATTTCAAATTTAGTCACATTTAGTGAACAAATTTAATCGTTTATTTTTTATTTTTATTTTTTTGACCGCATACAATATAGGTGGACCACTACAAAGTACAAACCTATATATAGAGACTAGGTGGCATGGGTTTTGTTAAGGCTGGCAAATTAATACGAGACCGGACATAAACGGGACCGGACACCTCTTTTCTATAATGATTAAATTTAGTGTCCGGACCTGTTCCCGTTTTTAAAACAGACACTTTTTTTTGTCCAGTGTCGTATGTTTGTAAAACATACGGCTCCCGTTTTGTCCGGACCACGAAGCCGGGAGAGTGAGAGGCAGAGTCGACGAGCCGCGGCCGATCGAGTGACCACGGGTCCACGAAGCCGGGAGAGATGAGAGTCGAGAGAGTGAGAGGTAGAGCCGGCGAGCGTCGCCGATGCCCGAATGGTCGTGAGTTGCGTTGCTGCGGAAAGTGGAGCTCGAGACACAGTCACCGAGCTTGTGGGACCCGCAACTAAGCTGGTGCGCGCTGAAACTAGGCAAATAGTTATTTTGTGTGTTGATTTGTCTAATTAGTGATGTTTACGTTAAAATAGATTAAACGACATCACAATGTGTGTGATTATATTACATTTGACGTGTGACATTGTGTGTTAAGTATTCGCCTCGATATACGAGTCGACGTAGGTACAAGGTAGTCTAAAAGACTAAATACTAGGCCGGGGAAATAATAAACACATGAAATGAATAAAAATGAGGTAAATAATCATATGTAATGTATATCTGGTGGTTAGGCATGGTAGTACATGTATGTCGCGTTTTGGGATGTGAAACCAGGCATTGGAACACCCGAAAGTCAACTTTTGGGTTGAAGATAAAGGCAAGTGTGCCATTGGTGTCACATTTTGAGTCATTAAAGGTTGAATAATGGAGCAAATAGTGCTCATTAGATTGCATTGAGATGCACAAGTAAAGATAGATGCTTATTGGACTATAAAAAGTCAAGTTTGACTTAATTCCACCACTTTTCTCTCTCCTTATCTCAAATCCGAAAGTAGAGAAGAAAAAACAAAGGTTTTGGAGTTGCAAAAGTGATTATTAGAGGAGCTTGAAGTCATTGATTCATCAAAGCAATGCGAGATTCACAATCACCTCAACTTTCTTTATCTTTTGGTATAAATTTTTGAGGTGTTTGTGTGAATCCAATATAGATTTTTAAGTGGTTGTTAAGTAGTTGTTTTGGTGGGTTTTAGGTGCTATGAAGTTGAGTGAGACATGTTGTTGTAGTGGTTGTTGTTGGTGGTGATGTTTAAAACTCAAAACTTTCAACCAAACTGTTGTCCATAACACTTTAGCGCGCTAATGAGGTCATCTAGGGCGCTAGATGACGATTTACGCACTAGGTAAAAATATAGCGCATTAATGTTCTTCTTGACGAATAATGTTTAGTTGCATAGGAATCTAGTGCGCTAATCCCCAAACCTAGCGCGCTAAATATTGCAAATTTTAGACTATTTTTGCTAAGTAACATAAAATACATCCAATTGACTAAAAATCAATTATAAATGGAAAAATGTCATTTCGAGCGGTAATTTGGATATCCGGGATTGGCGGAGCCGGATCGAGGGTTATTTACCGGGGCACGGAATGCAGTTTGAGGTGTGTACCCAAGTGAAATTTCTTGAGCAGTACTTTATTTTTGCTTTCGAATTCATATTCTATCTTTCTATACTCTATTCTTGGTTTTAGTTTAAATGGACGGACGTTTAGGCTCTCCCTCCGTGTCATTCCTGAGTGTATGTCCATTAGGCCATAGAACGTGTGCTAAGGATCTCTGTGAATAATTCAACCCGAGAGTCGCGTCGAGGCACGTGTTGATGCATCGTAGGTTCTATCTCGACCACCTAGCGGATCCAAATACCGGTCTTGCTTGAGTGGGACTCGCTATCAATAGTTTGTGGAGAGTCCGAAATATGGAGCTAGTCTGACCCTAGGCTCTAGGAACACACTTTGAGCTTGCACTATTACTTTTGCATGCGATGATCACAATTACCCGTATTTATTTCCGCATGTTTATTTAATAATTTCGTTTAAATTCCAGTATTTACTTTCAGTATTGCTCGCTTAATTTCCTTGGGAATACTTACTCTGGACTCGTTATCTGTCTTTTTGTGAAGGCTTTAGTGTAAATCTTAGTACAAGTCGTGGCAAGGGAAAGCTTTCAGAGTACCTGTGATTCAGAGATATTTAGCTAGACTTGTACGTTTGTATTATATATACTTTGTTTTCATTTTAGGGAATTTGGGCTTGTGAGACACTTCAAGACCTTATATTTTTTATATATAGGTTTTCCACACTAGGTATCAGAGTTCAATGCATGACCAAAGCGTTTAATATTTTAATTGTCATGATAAAAGACCTCCGCTATGGTTATTTATTATGGTTTTAAATGATAGTAACGATGACTTGAGCTCATTAACAATTTAACAGTAAATTGTTGTTTATTTAGGTTAATAATGATTAACAATTCAAATGGTGGATAATATAGCATGTGGGACACACTTGGCGCTGATAGGCCAAGTTATGGGCCCGCATTGGCCCCGTGGCGGTCCATTTGGAAAATGGTTCGTTACAATAAGTATTATCCCACGTGGACGACGACGAAGCAGTACTACTAGCCAACCTTCGGGGCGGATATTATTGGTCGTGAAAGATGACATGTAATAAGTATACGTACGAAGCCTTATGTTTACTTATTTTTTATAAACTTGGTCTAACGCCTTGTTTTCAATTTAGTGGACATAAATTACACCTGTCTGACAGAGCTGCCCGAGAGATGACTAGGGCATACAAACACTCTCTGCACAAGGGCAGTTATTCTTAGGACCATGTTCCGCAGCAAATGCGAAATATTTACTGGAATCTATGAAAGGTAAAGTTGTTTGAGTTAAGATTGTTTCATTTATCTAAGATTTACAAAATTGAAAAATATTTATAGTTAAACTTTAAAGTTTATTGTTTTTTGTTTATAGTTGTCATTCGACTGGGAGCCATCGGATGATGCGGCTATTAAAGAGGTGTACGATATGCAGATTGTCACTCGGTACGCCCATTTTATTAACAAGATGTGCTTGAAAGATAAGAAGTATGCATATGTATCTACTGAGATCTTCGACCACTATAAGAAGATGCGGTCCACTCCTGATTTTAAAAAGTCGAGCAAGCAAGGAAGAATCGAAGAACTGAGACGGGGGGACCCGATACAGGGATTGCAGTGCATATTGATGGCTCAATATCCATTTATAATAAGTTTTGTAGGTGGAGAAGTTAGGTCGACCTCCGACTGCTTTAAATAAATGTTTTGTAGGTGGAGAAGTTAGGTCGACTTTTGACTGGTTTGGAGTTATATCTATACTTCCATACGAAAGATCATGACGGCGTAACTTTCCTCGATTCAAGAGTAGAGAAGATCGTCATAAGTAAATAGTTTCGTTTTAAAATTTTGTTTAGTTAATTAATTATAGGTATCAATGATTTGTAAATGTTTTAATTCTTAATTTAGACGGCGATTCAGCGCAGACGGATTGAGCTGACATAGTCCCAGCCTGACACCCTGATAGATGAGACCGAGCTATATTTGTCCGTCGTCGAAAGCGACAACAAAGGACAAACATATGGAATAAGGTTGACACTGTCAGGGTTGCGGCGCAAACATGCTACAGTTGGAGGAGCTAGAGGTGGAAACGGAGTTGGATCTTCTCGGCTTATTTCTTCTCTTAATAAGCCCATCGAATTTTTGCAGAGGGACTTCCAGGAGATGCAAACACAAATTCTTCGACTATGCAGGATCATACTCTAACCCAAGATCAATTGCGAGATGTCCAAGGCCAATTGCGTCGCATGGAGCAGACTCTTTGGACAGACTTGGGATTTCATTCGCGTTTGCGCCTCCGAGAGATGTTCCAGTTGATGACTCAGATATTGACTACGATGACGATTAAGCATCTTTTCCTAATATATTTGGCCTGAAGTTGTTATATCTTGTTTTATATATTTTCATACTTGTAATTAATTTTTTATTGTATTTAATTCATTTTGGTTGGTTACTTCAGTTATTTCTACATGTATTTCCTTTTATTAGCCTGTCCTTAATGTTTTAAAAAAGAATTAAATTTAAATATTATTTAAAAATATTATTTTAATACATTTCATTTAAATAATAATTTTAAATTAAATTAAAAAATATTTTATAAAGTTTATTGAATAATTTAATAAATTATGTTTTATATTAAATTAATTATAAATTAAATTAAATTAAAAATACTAATTTTAAATTAAATCAAAAAATATATTTCATTTAATTAATATTAAATTTAATTTAAATTTAAAAATATTGTATATATTAAATTAATTTTATTAAATTAATTTTTTATTAAATTAAATTATATATTTCATTTAATTAGTATTTAGTGACAGTCCACGTGGTTGACAATGAGCCACGTGGACAAATGGCGACGGAGCTTTAGCGATGGAGTCGTCGCTAATTTTCACGTAGCATTATCAAACGAAAGTCGATCAATTCACGTGTAACATTAGCGACGAGCAATATCAACGGGATTAGCGATGGGGTCCCGTCGCTAACGCGGAATAGTGATGGAAAATATCGAATTAGTGACGAATTTTCCCATAATCCGATATCTTTTTGTAGTGTATAAGGATATAATGTGCTCATCACCAACCCAACTAAACAAATGAGATACAGATTTCGACTACAATATATATATATATATATATAACATCAAATTATAGAAGCAATTGTTACTTTTTTTTTCGTTTTTTTATAAGTATGGTGTCCAAAGTTTCTTCATTCTTTCCTAATTACTTTGGTTCGACTAACCCATGAAAGTTAATTAGTCGGGTGTAATCCTATAGCTCAGAGAAATCAAGAAAATATAATATAGCTACTAAAACTTTAACGAGTTGGCATAATAATAAGGGCAAAGACATGTTGACTATGTGATTTAATTAGGCGCATAGTCTCGAGTTCGATTTCTCAGCACTGGTAATCTAGCTCTTTCCGCAATTTTGAGATCATGTGACTAATCAGACAAATACAAGACACATGATGTATAGATACTCATAACTAATAAAAAAAATATATATATAGCTTGTGCTTCATTCAGAGCTTAATTTTACGCTCTTACTGCAAGCCAAGTGTTACATTATTAATTATGGATATAGAGTCCCATGACTATTGAAAAATTTTAATATTACATGCTTCACGTGATTTCACTATTGGTCTATTGTACGGTTGTGGGCTTGTAATTAAGGTGTCCACTATTAGTAATTGAAATTCTAGAACTTCAAAGTTGACGCACGTGACGCTAATATTTAAGTGGTTCAGTATCCTAGATCTCTTGGTACTTACCAGCATAAAAATGAACAAGTATTAGCTGGTTTGCAAATTATTTCATTTATTAGATATATGATAGAAAAAGACGAAGTGGTTAATGTTAATGCACAATATATTTCCTTAATTTGTTTAGGGCTTAATTTGTTTGGACACATGGAATTGTATTTTATTTTTGTCAAATTTTTGGATTGATGTTCCTACTTCCTACGACCCAAAAGTACAATAATCTAATAAATATTAAAATTTAAAATTACTCTTCAATAATTAATATAGATTGCATTATTTATTTTAAAATTTTCTTATTTTTTATATATTTAAAAAAAATCATTAACATAACTATGAATTGTACCATCTAAAAGTACTTGAAAATAGATATTGTATATATTTGCATGTCAAGATATTTTTTTTATTCGAATGTCTATATACTCCAATTTTAAGAGGGGCACATTCACCCCAATCTACATCCCAAGATAATAGTAGAGATTAATTCAAACGAGAATTAATGAGATCGATATCCAAATTAAAAAGGAGATCACAACTAGTTGACTTAAAAAACAAATAGCAATGGCGGATTTGACTTTGACTTAGCTGATAATCCATCATGCAAGCTCTAGCTTTTTGAATTAAAAAGGAGACCACAATTAGTTGACTTAAATGCGCGAATGAGCGCGTAAGTTGATCGATTTTTTTAATTTTTTTTTGTTCGTTTTTTAACGACTAATCTAATTTTGTTTGAATAGAAATGTTGAGATTCAAAAAATAAAAATAAAACCATCCAAATTAAGCATAATAGAAAAGAGCAATTAGTTTGGACACGTCTAAGAGGTGGTCTACAAATGTCTCATTTTTTATTACTAGTGTGGAAGCCAAGGAAGAGCAATATATGCACCTTTAATTAAGAGACATCTTTTGTCTTAATTAATACAAGCTCGCTACAAGCAATTCCTAACTTAATGACATAGAGTGGACAAATTTAAACGTTTATTATAGACCATACAATATAGGTGTGTGGCGATTGGTTCTTGATTTACTGATCTCTCTAAGTCTCTATGTTCATTAGGTTGATCGAATTTTGTTTTTTTATGGTTCGGTGACTTGAATTAGCGATGAATGTATTTGACGTTTATAGTTTCGTGTTGAATTGGCTTTGATGATTGATTTGCTCTAGGTCGGAAGTCCAAGCCGCTTTTTTGCTCTATAGATTGAACTGTGATTGATTATTGACAAGTGAAGAGTCTCTAGTTGTTAATTTAGTCATTCTCGATGTGTTATCTACGCTTTGATTCGATGAAATTTTGTTATAGAAGAATCAGTAGTGTTAGTGACTTGTAGAGATTGATTCATAGGTTTAGAGGTCATGTGAGACTTGTGTAAACATAAGGTTGAGTTTGAGTCGGAGCGAGAAAAGGAAGAAATGAAAGACTTTTAGTCGATCGGGTTTGAGGCACTTTCAAATTGGTAAATTGATTCAAGAGGTATACTTGTTTCAAATTTTCTCTTTCTTTACCAACATTCTTTTTTATTTTTAGAAATCGAGGTCAATACTTCATTCAATTTTACTTTTTATTGATGTCTTCTTTGCTTGGTTTATGAACTAATGTGAGGTTAACGAACGACCTCATTCATGCTGTGGATCGTCGACATTTTTGGTTCGGTTAAGTGGATTCAACTTCTTAGTCGCTCGTTTTTGTGTGATTTTGATGGTTCTAGTATGTTGATCGAATTCGGTTCGTTGTGTGGATATTTTTTGTGAAATTGCTCATTTGAATGTAGGTTTTGTGGATTTGATGAAGTGGATGATTAATTGATGATGTTGAATCGTTGCAAAGTGTTCGAAAAGTAGGAAAGTGAAATCTCATTTTAATTTTTCAAAACCTTTGAAATGAAGCTATGTTTAGGTAAATCTAGGGTTGATTTTGACCTAGGAAAGGTAGATTTGAGTTTAAATAATGAGAATCCCCGATGTTAGGCAGATCGAATCGAGAGCTAGTATTGAATATTTGTCTACTTGTTTGCATTTTCCTAATTACTATCACTACTAATCGCTTTTGTCTAAGGTTGAGAAAATGTGTATATACTTTGATCTCACCGAGGTGGAAAGATATTGATCTATTCCAGCGAAAAAAAAGACTTGGAATAGGTGCCCCTTGTTCAATGGATTAAAACCTATTATCATAGATAGCCATGGCTTCTCAGGGAGTTATCCTAATCATGCTTGTTTGTTCTTGGATCCATTGGATTTTTTAGTGCCATTGGAGTAAAGTCCACCCTAATCATAATGGAAGTAATCCCTTTTCTTGTTTTAGTCAGTAAGTTCTTTTTCTTAAAACGTTTTAGTTTTTACATTGATTAACATAGACTACTTTTAAGTCTAGATACTTTAAAAATCTAATGTGATGTTCCATATTTTAATGTATTTCTATAAATCAACTTTCCTTTCAACTATCAATTAAAATTGAATGTTTCCAACCTTGATTGATATGGGTTCTTAGATATGCTTTGTCTACTACTGCTTAAGCTTGGAAATAACACCTTCATCTCTTTTATTGTTCTTTTATTGTTCTTTTGAAGAATGTTTACCCTTTTAAAATCATACGAATTACACTTTTGTGTTTTCTAGTATGTGCGTAGTGAGTAAGCACTTGATACTGCATTCTTATAAAAAGTGCTTAATAATACAAATTTCCAATTTGTTATGTGACCTCTGACCATTTACGCATCTGAATAGAACCTGAATTGCGGCAAATTGAACTAATTACAAGAAGATAATATGACCTTCATCATGTTAGTCTTCAGTCTATAATTTTGTATTTGGTATTTCTGATTTGAACAGATTAAGCCCCCATCATCTCCAAATTGGACGCTTCACGCAAATTCTTTCCGTTGGGATTGGAGGCTCGGCTTTCTAGGTCCTCTAAAGGTGTGTCTGCAAGTTTATGAGTACCTTCATGGTGTCATGTCTGCTTTTGATCTGAATGTTCTTTGAACGAGAAGTTGTTTCATATTCCTTTATTGACATTAAATAATTTATACTATTGTTCGAAGAGATGCTTAATAAATGTTCTTATATTAGGATAGCGATTTGGTGACATACTTATTTTCATACATTCTTTGCAAAGTTGTTGATTTTCTTTTGGACACACATTGAAATTTACAAGCACGTGTCTTGATGCACGTGTCTTGAAGTTTATATTTATCGCCTTCCACTCGTTATTTTTTACTCATCTCGGGAAGAAGACAATATCTATGTTTTTCATAGGTAGTTTTCCCTTTCATCTGTGTTTCCTTTGTTTTCCTCTCTTTCATGTTTGTACTTTGAATTGCTTGCTGTAATTTTTGCGCTTATGCTTTTACCTTTTGTCTTTTATGTACGCTGATTTGTCTGAATGGTAAGATAGACCTGCTGACATTTGCGACATTTTTCCTCTCTAATATTTTGGGTACTGTGTAAAGTTGTGATTGCTCGAACAAGAGAAAAAGTCCTTTCCCCTTGAGTGTTGATTTTTATGTCTATGTTTAATTAATCAGATTTACAGGAATTACTAGGCCTTTTTTTGTTTCACTTGGTTACCGGGCGTGATTTTTATGTGAATGACGATTTGCAGGAGCATTGGTTATGGCAGCTGGAGCTATTGTTTTAGGGGCACCTGTTGGGATCAAGTGAGTAGGAACTAGCAATGCTTATTTGCGGTATTGGTTTGGTGTCATAGGCTAATGTGTGTATGTATCTCTACTGCATTGATATAGGTACTTGGGCGAAGATCAAGCTTCTTGTCGCTTCTCATGTCGTCTTTCACTTGTGAGTACGAAATGCGAATATGACTTGCCTTGTAATTACTGCTTAACTTAAGTTTTTCCATTGCGCGGCCAGATGTATTTCAATATGAACTGGTCGTGTTGCCAGCTGAAGATGCACGTACAGTTGTTGCAATTATAAAGTTTTTAACTGTCAAGTATTGCGTAAAATTTTCAGTGTTGTGTTTCGCTTGGACCTTCAAATATTTTGGGTATCTGCTTTGTCAATTGAATCTCATGATCGGTATCTGTAGTGTCCGTGTTTTACGATGGAAAAAATACCAAATGGCCATGGGAGTGTAGGATCTTCTTTGATGTTGTGCTAGGAAAATTGCTCTCACATCACTTACTGCATTTGGGTGCCTACCTCTTGAGAGAGCCACCAACATTATGCAGAAACATGCCTGCAGAGAAGACTACAACCAAGTTGCCAGAGATTTCAATACAAAGTTAATTGCCCTGATAGACAAACTAGGAAAAGAAGCTGAAGGGGTCCAAATGGTGTACTCAAATGTTTATGACTCACTTGCTTATGCCATTGCAAAGCCCAACTTATATGGTAACTTGTTTAACTATTACATGTCTATACATTACAAATTTCTCTATATCTGTATGCATGAATATTCACTAAGGACTAATAACATGTTTGTTGGTTTGTTTGTTTGTTTGTTTGTTTGTTTTTGGTCTGATTCTAGGATTTGAGAATGTGGATCTTTGGTTCTTTGTGGCTCAGGAAAAAGTTCTGAAATGGTACTATTTCTTTTATGCGGGCTTTAGTGGCCTCACAGCTTATGGTGGATTTTACAATTTATGCAAACCTAAAAATGGGGAGAAAGTTTTTGTATCTATTGCTTCCTGGATTAGTTGGGAATGTGGTTGGACAATATGAAAAGCTATTTGGGTGCTATGTAGTTGGTTGTGCTGGTACCAAACAAAAAGTCTCTCTCTTCATGGAACTAATAGTTCAATGTGACATATATAACAAACCAACTTATAAACTGGAACTAATAGTTCAATGTGATGTTTTTCACAGGTAGAACTACTCAAGAATAAGCTTGGTTTCGATGATGAATTCAACTACAAAGAAGAATCAGATCTGAAGTCTACCCTCAAAAGGTCATGATCTCTACTGGCCGAGACAATGATTGTGTGAAGTTAAATTTTAGTTCTCTAGCAAACTCATGCAATTCTTTGTTCCTCCACTTTGTACAGGTCGACGATGACTTGAAACAAGGCGTTCCTGGTGCCATTCCTATTCCTCCTGATGATGCTGAGAAAGAAAAGGTTATTCTTTGCGGTAGCTAATGTGGAATCAATGATTAGGGCCGACGAAAAGTTACGCCATAAAAGAACTACAGGTGAAAACCATTCCTTCGACGAGAATGCATTATCTGCTTGCTCTTTCTTCAAAGTGCGACTTGTAGTTCAATGAAGTTTCGCCATGCGGGGACATATATGGCGCACTTTGGATTCCAAGGCAACGAGTTGGAAGCGGTAGTATTTGACGACGTGGTTGAAGCTCTCAAAACGTGGCATGCTTCGAGCATAAAGGTTTTCCTTTCTTGTTTATTATGATTAAGCTTGGCTACTCCATTTTGGAAAAGATTATGAGAATACTTTTCTTGTAAATTATGTACAATTTACTATGAATTTTCTGTGCCTAACATTTGTGCTTACCTCGCTGCAGTGTACATATATTCTAGCGGTAGCGAGGGACATATATAGGCGCCGATTCCCTGGAGCCTAATGACCAACTAAAGGGTGCAATCTGTATGGCATATGGGACAACTTTTTGTCTAGTTACTTCAAATGAGTTTTTGCTAGCCATACTTGTTGGATGGCTGGGATTTTGATATTTTGTGAAATGGTTTTTGTAATTAACTTTGTTCTTAAGGTTGGACATACTCTCGAGACTACTGGAAATCACTTGGACCTAATCAAACCCAATTCAAGAGGCAATATTACTATCTACGGTAAGATCGGTCTCTTTTAACGAAGACTTTTTAACAAGTACTTTCTTGCTATAATATTCTTAGGTTTGTGATTTTGTACGGTGTTCCCTACAAGATGAGCACTTAAGCTTCTTGGAACTCGAGAGAATTTGTTCGGGTTTGCTTTTATTGTTGTTTCTTGAATTCCACTTAACACATACGCCTCTAATAGTTATCTTAGTAATTTGTATCGCTTCTTTCTTGTTAATTATAGAGGTAGTTTGATGTGTGAATGCTTGTGTTTATAGGAGAATGTTTAATAGCCATCGACCACCCCTGCTCATGAATTCTGGTTTTAAAATTTCGTTAGATGCGCCAAGCACTTGAAGCTCGACTTGTGGGCTGCTTGAAGAAATAAGGAAAGTAGTTGAGCAAGAGAAGCTAGATAAGGAAGAGTCTATAGATTTGGTGTGTTATTATTTATAGTTGGCCCTTTGATATGTTGTGCTTGTATTAAATATTTCATACATGATATTTGACATTGCGGTTGTTCCATATGAAGCGAAAACATCAATTGCTAATATGGTGAAGATGTGGGTGAAGACAAGGGTAGATAGGTTTGAAGGAATGGGTTGACAGAATCTGCAGCAAGAGGTTTGTGAATGTTTGCTATTATATTTATCATGCTCCTTGAATTTCTCATATGCTTCGTTGTTTTTTATAAGAAACCAACTCTTAACTTTCAATCTTGCACATGGGTAGACTTGAACTCTCAACCTCGAGATATAGATGACCAAGTTTGCCTTTCATTTCCTTACTTTCCACTCTTATGAAGCAAAAATAGAAACAACACTAGCTTGTAGGTTCGATTTTATGCGAGATGCCTCTTTTCGATAATGCTTCAAACTGGACAACTAACAATGACCAAATCGATTTATTTCTAGAATAAAATTTTGTAGGTAAAAGGAAATAATAAATATTATTGGGTTGAGGCGGAGCATGAAAAAAAGTGCCACTTATCATCATATATATATATATATATATGATGTATTACTTTTCATAAAGGTACATAGATGAGGATCAACTGGTTATTAACTTGAAGAAGCGGGATTCGGACTTGAATTGGCCTGATATCATGGAGTCATGGGAATCTCTTACTTCTTTGGAGCTCCCAGATTCTTAAAGGAACGTCGGTTTATATTGTTGGAGACTCCACAGAGATCAATGAGAAGGTCGCTAGAGAACTCGCATGATAGGCCTTGGGTATGTATTCCTCTGCCTTCATTATTCTTATTAAGCTTTAGCCGAAAGTTTTTGTAATCTTTCCATCTTGACATTTTTGTCATGATCATCTTGTCATTAGCTATTTTTTTTTTAAAAAACTTTGTTCTTCACTAGGAAAGAAAATCTTATTAATTATTCAAGTTGGATGAACATATAGAGTTAGCTAAAGAAACATTGTCCTTTTGTTATCCTTTGGTGAAGATGCTATGATATGAACTTGAATGGGCATTTTGAATTAGGCGAGGTTTGAAGTATTTTCTTTTAATCGTTCCAAATAATTCACACAGAAACGTTCTCCACGTCTAAGAGATATAATCAAATGTTTTGTTTTCAAAATGAAGGCTCGAAATCATGATTGCTTTCAAAGAATGATTATATAAATTTAAGTTTGTATTACCTAATTAGACTTCTTCGTTCGTGGCACTTTTTTTCGTACACTCCACTAAACACTAGGGAGCTGCTTGGAAACATTTGCATGAAAAAAATATTATTGGGTTGAGGCGGAGCATGAAATCTTGTTAAGTAACAAGTTTAACTCATTTTCTCATATGGGTATTTTTTATTTTTCTGTTTCTCACCATTTTTGATGCTCTAAATCACTATTGTTTGATAAATGGTGATGGGGTTTTCGGGGAAGATGTTGATGTTGGTGATTATGAAATCGGGGACTTGTTTAGCGATTCATGCGATGATGAGAGTGAGAGCGAGTGGCATGCATATTTATGCAAGACCCTCATCAACAACAACAACAACAACAACACCAACCACCAAGTGTACAACATCAACAAGAGCGACTTCGAGACGTGGTACAAAAACTCACAGTGCCCCTTTATCATCAACATCAACAAGATTGTTGTTCATATGTTGCCATCTCTTAGGCGAAGTTTCATTTTTGAGAAGAACAATATCCCTCTCTTTGGGAAAAGCTAAATGTTTCTTTTAATATAAGTTACTTTGTTTCTTGATTGAATAATAATATTGCTAGTGGAATGTAGATTTGTATATTTTCAATTGAAAATGGAAATGGAAATTAATTTTGAGCATTTTCAGCTTTTTTTTTTTTTTTAAAAAAAATACATTTGATAGGGGTTTGAAACCCCTATGTAATCCTTTGATGATAATATAGAGGTTTCAAACCCCTATGAAATCACTACAATTGATAGGGGTTTGAAACCTCTATGGAAGCCTTTGAAGATATTATAGAGGTTTCAAACCCCTTGAAATATTATTTGATAGAGGTTTGAAACCCCTATGAAATAACAAGATTTGATAGAGGTTTGAAACCCCTATGGAAGCTTGGAAGATAAGATAACACCTTAAAAGATAACACTTTTCATAGAGGTCAAAAACCTCTATGAAAAGTCTTTCATAGAGGTTCAAAACCTCTATGAAAAGTAGAATTTGTTCTAGTGAGGTGGACCACTACAAAGTACAAACTTATATATAGAGACTAGGTGGCATGGGTTTTTTTTTTTTTTTTTTTTTTTTGACTACAGTAGGAGTCGAACCCATGACTTCTCTACACGTAATATTTTGGCAAGTGATACGCCATTCATTTCACCAGATAGCAGGTGACATGGGTTAGTGGACTTGAATTAGTTAATAGAATTTATAGTGGGCATGAAATCTTGCTTCTTCCAAGATATTAATGAAAGCTTGAACTATAAATGTTACGGATAGGAAACTAAAATGAAAAAGGGTAATGCTATTTGGACTCGTGAGTCCGGACTCAAAACTTATTTTATTTTAAATACACCTCGAGTAATTAATGAAACAACCATAATCACTTGTAAAATTCTTATTATACCCCTTAAATATTTAAAAAAAATTAAAAACCTCCCTATGAGTCCGGACTCATGAGTCCAAGTAGACTTATTGAATGAAAAAACTGCAAAAGGAGGTGATGTATGTAACTAATTGGGATAAATTAATCGGTAAGATTTTAATAAAGGGTAGTGTTAGGTGGACTCAAAAAGTCCAGACTCAAATAACAATAAAGACTTATATACCATTTTGAATAGTATTAGTGTTAATTAGAGGTAAGGGTAATTATGTCTTTTTATAAATTGAGTAATCTAAATTACTAATAAAAATCATTTGAGTCTGGACTCAAAGAGTCCAAATAGATTTTTTGTTTAATAAATTGAGAAGTGAAATTTGGCGCTAAAAGCAACAACAATTATATAAAATGAACGTAAGTACATAGTAAAAATGAGGATACTTAGGTGGATGTGTGGAAAAACTCATAAAGATAAGATAAGAAATATAAAAATTCAAAAAGAAGTATGAGTAGTACCGATTGACACAAAAATTAAGGAATGGAGGTTTGCGATGGTTTAGTCACGTGCAAAGACGGCCTACAGATGCCCCCATTGAAAAACTTGACCCTATAGAAATTGAAGAATTTCAATGAGGTAGAGGTAGACCAAATAAAGTTAATTAACTAGGAATGCGTTAATTAGAAGGGATTTGAATGGTTTAGAAAGCTCACCATCAATTGCAATTAATTGAGCACAATGTAAGAATTTGATCGATGTAGCTGAACTCCATTAATTTGGGATTTAGACTATTGTTGTTGTTGTTGAGTGAATTGAAGAGTTTGATTCCTATAGAGGTTTTGTTATTGTTGTTGAATTTGTTAACAACTTAATATGTATACACAGACGGTAATTTTTTAAAAAAAGTACACACTGAACGTTAAAATAAAAAATAAAAGAAAATGCTAGAAAAACCAAATATGTGGAATGGCAGCTTAAGTCGAGCAGTGTTAGTACTTTTAATACTGTGGTTGGTTCACAAGATTGTTTAAATAATTCGTTGAATTAGATGTAATTCGTTCTTCACTTTGCATGATTGGATAATATCATCGAATTAAGTTATTATACAAACTTTGGACTAAACAAAGTGGACTAGCTCTCACCCTATCACTAGCTAATCCAATCTCTCCCAATATGTGTAAGGACGAAAATGCTCTTTACTTACTCCAAACAAAACCACTGATTTTGGGGGGTTTTAATATGGGAAGGGGTAAAAATGGCATTTTCTTTTAATCACTAAAAATCATATTATATCAACCGAACAAATCTCTAACTTCAGATTAACTCTCATCCATAGTCATATAATCTAATGATTGCTAATCCGACTCTATCAAGACAACCCTATCAACCCAACCGAACACACCATTATTGTGTGCATATATATAATTGACTGCTAATTGATGATTAAGCTTAATATCGACGGGTCACTGGTGGTATCTTTCTTCAATTTCAAGACCTATAAGATTAGTCAAATAAGTGTCTAGATACATATAGTTAATAAAAAATGATTTTTTTTATTTTATTTTTTATTTTTATTTTTAACTTCGATAAGAGTTGAACCAAGACCTCTTTAAACATTGTCTTTTAATTAATTAGCACACAAGTGATGTGTCATTCATATCATCTAAAAAAATTAAATTTATATTCATATTAATTAAGGGTCGTTGAATTGAATACTTTATAGAAAGAAGATGCCAAAATAACTCATTTAATTTGGATATTTAGTGGGCTTAAGTGAGTGTCCAATCGTGCGATATACACTTTGAGATATGTGCATACGCTCTTCAAAATGTATCATATAGAGAGACATTCACTTGGACCCAATAGATACCCAAAGTGAATGTCCAAATTAAGCGGTTAGAAAAATATTTTCCTTTATATAATGTTTACATGTCAACGTTTCATGGTTAGCAAGGAAAAAAATTGTCAAACTTTAACCGCATTTTTGTTCTGTTATAAGTCCTATATTAGGAAACCTCAATACGATACGGATAATTAATTTCTCTAACAAAAAAATGTGCATATTTGATAGGCGACCTGATTATGTACATAATAAATGTCAATCAAATTAATGGATGACTCGTCGATTTGAAATAGAGTTATTTGGGTTAGAGTTCGAGAGTTCGAACCTTATAGTGAGATTTCTTTCTAATGAAAAAAAAATATGTACATAATAATTTTGTTAGGTGACCAAATTAAATACATATATACACACATATACATATGCATATAGCGCGCGATTCCTCAGCACCTCTTATATTATTACCTTCTTTTGTTTATAGGAAGAGTTAATTCATATTGCCTTAGTGTATAGTACAACAAGGTAGACCAATATGATCCTTATAATTGATAAATTAGATAAAATTTAAAAAATAAAAACCTATTCAGTACATATTAGGAAAAAAAAAACATGTCGTTCATCAAAAACGAAATACATCATGTCCCCATCATGAAATCGAATTAATTAGGTTGAACTCATTAATTCCGTGATGGCACCACATTCTCATATCAACTAGGTTGAACCCATTGTATATAGAGACGGAAATACATTTACATCCCAATGTAGGAAAAGTCCTTGATTTGAGATCCCTTGTTTCATGATTGTGTACTTATGTAGAAGCCTTTTCCACTTTTTGCTCATCGATGCCTCATCCCATTTCGCTTCTTACCTCCACCCCGACACCCTTAGCTCTTATAACAAATAGTTCCCCTTGTTGGGGTTACTCAACTCCTTTGATCAATGAAACGGATGAATAAAAAATTTCATCAAACTACGACCAATGCACAAAAATAAACACATCACAAAACACACAAGATTTAACGTGGAAAACTCTCCAAATCAGAGGTAAAAACCACGGGCCAAACTCCAAACAATCAACTATGTGAATAAAGAGTACAAGATATCTCAATTGCTTGAAATCCACTAACAATGGAGTAATACAAAAATACATCTTCCAAGAACTTAGATGATCACACTAAGAACTAAGAAAACAACCCCAATTATATCAAACCCTTGCACCTCTTTTCTTGAACACCAAGAAATCACCAAAGTCTCTCCGCGTGTCTTCGGATTCAAGATCTTGATATGCCTTCAATAAAGAGAGAGAAAAACTAGAGAGATTGCACACTTCAACTCGAATGCGCACACCAATCGACCACCAAGTCAAACTCTCGAAGTCAACTTTTCAATGCCTGCACTAGAAAAACCTTATTCGGCTTCTACTAGAAAAAATAGGTAAATCTTATTTTTCTTAGTCTTCCAGTCGAACTACAGGTCGACTTTCCCGAAATTGCAAACAATGCAATTTTCGTTTTTCTCTCTCTTCCTTGATTTTGGTTTCCAATTCTAATTCAATTAGAATTCTTAATTGGGCTGGACTTATGGTGTTTTGGGCCCACACCAAACCAACAATCTCCCCCTCCAGCCCATGGGGAGATATCCAAACATCTGTTGCTCAACTGCAACTAGTCCCACCAAGTTGGTGCAAGACAGATGCCTATCGCGAGTCACCACCTTGGTGAACATATCAACTAGATTCTTGTCAGCGAGAATCTGAACTTTCTGGAAGCTCTCCGGCTCCCCCTCTTCAGTAATCATAACATATGTGGAACTGGAGTACTTCGTAGAAGGGACTTTCCCTCTTTTTGACCTTTTCAATAGAGGTTCTGTTGTAACCACAGGTGGAGAACTCTGCTCCCCCCTCTCAGAATCATCATATGATTCTTGCACACCATCTATAGAAGGTGTGCACATCATTAACATCATCATGTGCATGCTCATCTTCGACCTCATGTTCTTCAGCTAAATCTCCTTCATGTATGGCATCACTAATCGAATGAGAAACTAGTCCAGGAAGAGAATCAACATCATCATCATCAATTGTGATTTTCTCTGATGTCTTGAAATTTGTTATGGTCTTATTTTCATAAAAGACTACATATCTGGATCTGACAACCTTTTTTTTCTAAATCCTATAACCTATATCCAAACTTTGCATCTTCAAATCCCAGCAGGATACACGGAACAGTCTTATCATCAAGCTGTCGTCTCTACTCCTTAAGCACATGCATAAATGCCTTGTATCCAAACACCTTCAAATGAGAGTAAGTAACATCTTTCCCAGACCACACTCTCTCTGGAGTATCAAACTCTAATGTTGCCGAAGGAGAGCGATTCATTAGGTAGCAAGCAGTACTGAAAGCTTCCCCCCAAAATGACTTAGGCAATTTAGCCATTTTCAACATGCATATGACTTTATCTAGGATGGTTTTGTTTGTTCTTTCAACAACACCATTATGCTGAGGGGTACACAGAACAATCTTCTCATGTCTGATTTCATGTTCTGAGCAATAATTCTCGACCCCCGGCCCCCCCTTCGTTATCACTACGATGGCACTTCAAAAATATTTTTTTTCTCTTTCCACCATGGTATGGAACCGCTTGAAGTACTCAAGAACCTGACATTTAGTTCTCAAAACAAACACCCGAACCTTCCGTGAAGCATCATCAATAAAAGTAACAAAATATATGCCACCTCTTATAGTTTCCACATCAATGAGACCACAAACATCAGAGTAAACTAACTCAAATAAACTTCTTTTTCTCTCAGATGATGGAGAAAAAAAAAATCTATGCTGTTTATCAAATAAACAATCATCACAAGGGTTTAGAATTTTACTTTTGGCAAAAGGGATGAGAGACTTCTTTGCCAACATCTGCAACTCTTTCTCATTCATGTGACCCAACCTTCTATGCCACAAATCTGGTGAAGAATCATCTTCAACTGCATTCAGGTCACATTTGATGATCTTCAATTGAGTCTTGTAAAGTGTGTAGCTCGATTTTCCTCTACCAACAACAATTTAGCCTTTTGTGAGTTTCCTCTCATTGCCCCCAAAGATGTTATAATAACCATCTAGGTCCAAAGCATGAGTAGAAATCAAATTCAGACGCAAATCTAGAACATGTCGCAAATCGTTCATAATCATCGTGCAACCAACATTTGTTTGCACACAAACATCGGTAATGCCAACTATATCTGTAAAATTGTTGTTCCCCATATTTACCTTTCCAAAATTCTCTGCTCAATAACAGAGAAGACATCCTTCCTCGGTGTAGCATGGAATGATACTCATGAATCAACAACCCATTCATTATCTGCATTAGTAACATGACATTGATCATCAACAAAAGAAAGCACAACCAGTTCTTCATTTGCATATGATATAGTAGCTGTAGTGTTCCAATCATCTGTTTTGTTTCGATTTTTCTCATCATTTTGTTTTCTTTTCCACACTTTACAATTTCTTTCAATATGCCATTCCTTGCCATAATGAAAACAAGCAACTTTTTCCTTTGCTTGAGACTCATCTCTAAATTTGCTCCGCTCTCTCAGACCTCTAGATATACTTCTGCCTCTGTGTTCTTCCGTAGTAATAAGAGCCTGTGAAGTATCAATCTCTTTATCCTTTCTTCTTCTATCCTCATCATAGAAACTATCACATACCATGGATAAGGATAAAACACCACCCGATGCGGAATTACTGAGACACCACCAATGATTCCCAACTTTCTGGCAAAGAACTCAAAATTGATTGTGCATGCAACTCATCCTCAAACACTATCTTCATGGCACTTAACTGATTGATCAAGTTTTCGACATCATTTAAATGCTCAATCATTAACCATCCATTTTTGTACTTCATGTTTACAAGCATTATAACTAGGGAAGCATTGTTTTGTGCACCTTTTCTCTCACACATACTTTGTAATTTTCTTCACAACATTTGCCCATCAACTTCTTTACTAATGTGGTGATAGATACTGTGGTCGACCCATTTTTTTAGTCCCAGCAGCTTTCCTATGCATTTTTTTCCAATTAGCATCGGATGTTCCTTCTAGTTTGGTTTGTCCAAGTTCAATTGGATCAAACAAATCTTTGCAATAAAGATGATCTTCCATCATAGGTTCCTAAATTGAATAATTCGAATAAGTCAACTTGACCATACGTGATTTTTCTTCACCCATCTCGATTCCCACAATTACTCACCGGTCAAGATCTAACCGCGGCTCTCTGATACCACTTGTTGGGGTTACTCAACCCTTTTGATCAATGAAACGGATGAATAAAAAATCTCACCAAACTACGACCAATGCACGAAAATAAACACACCACAAACACGCAAGATTTAACGTAGAAAACCCTCCAAATCATAGGTAAATAAAACTACGGGTCAAACTCCGAACAATCCACTATGTGAATAAATAGTACAAGATATCTCAATTGCTTGAGATTCACTAACAATATATTAATACAAAAATACTTATTCCAAGAAATTAGATGATCACACTAAAAACGAAGAAAACTACTGTAATTGTATCAAACCCTTGCACATCTTTTCTTGAATACCAAGAAATCACCAAAGCCTCTCTGCGGGTCTTCTGATTCAAGATCTTGATATGCCTACAATGTAGAGAGAGAAAAACTAGAGAGATTGCACACTTCAATTGGAATGCGTGCACCAATCGGCCACCAAGTCGAACTCTCGAAATTGACTTTTCAATGCTTGCACTAGAAAAACCCTATTTGACTTCTACTAGAAAAAAATAGGTAAATCCTATTTTTCTTACAGGGGTGTATTCAATTGAGATTTTAATAGACTTTTGGTTACTTTTATAAGTGAATGACTTTTATGAAGTTTTATAGATTTTGGTAGACTTTGAAAGACTTTGATAAACTTTTATGTAGATTTCGTTATGATGACTTTTATCAACATTTAAGATTTTTAGTGACTTTTGTGAACTTCTTAAACATGATTTTGATGATACTAATAGATTATTGTGATTTTTAAAATGAAACAAATATTTTGCACTTTATTATAAAAAAATAAATAATTATATTTTTTTCTTAATAACTATTACTAATATTTAAAAAAAGTATTGTTGTGTTTTAGTAAAAAAAAAAACATATAGACATATTAATGAATTACTCTCAAGGTAGTAGCATAACAAATAAGTAAATAAATATCAACATAATAAATAGGTAAATAAATCATCCTTTAGTGGTAGGAACATTGGAAATATATTTTTTTGAGAAAAGATAATTGAAAATATTAGTGTAAAAATTTTGCACTTTATTTCTTTGTTTGACTTAAGCAAAAAAAAGTATATTTTTCCTTAATAATGATAGTTTAAATTCTAAAAAAAAAAAAACACTTCTTGCATTTTAAAAAAATTATACAATTATTTTCTTCAAAAATAATAATATATATTACACTTTTTGATATTATAATAATACACTAAATAAACGAACCTTCTTTATCAAAAAAAAAATATAAAAAAAATGTATAGTGATGCAAGAATGAGATTTTGTTAATAATGACATCAATCTATTTTCATCAATATAGATATGAGAGTATAATCGGTAAGCAATGAAATCCAAGAGTTGTGGAGTGATTGGAGAAGTTGATAAAAACCATTGATAAGAAAAACTCATCTTGTGAACAATAAAGTCCTTATTGAAAAATGTAACCAACAAAAATTAAAAGTCTCTAAGAGTTTCTAGGTTGGGGTGAAGAGAAGTTGAAGACCTCTTTATGTGTATTTTTATACAAAAAGTCTACAAAAGTCAAGATTTGTAACCAATCTACAAAAGTCACTAAAAAATTGAATACACCTTACTTTTACGAACTCTCTAAAAGTTTAAATTGAATACCCCAAAACTTTTAGAGACTTTTAAAAGTCTATAAAAGTTCACATTGAATACACCTTACTTTTAAAGACTTTCTAAAAGTTTTAATTGAATACCCCTAAACTTTTTTAGTCAATAAAAGTAACCAAAAGTCTATTAAAATCTCAATTGAATACACCCTATTAGTCTTCTAGTGGAACTACAAATCGACTTTCCCGAAATTGCAATTTTCTTTTTTCTCTCTCCTCCTTGATTTTGGTCACCAATTCTAATTCAATTAGAATTCTTAATTGGGCTAGACTTGTGGTGTTTTGAGCCCACACCAAACCAACATCGTCCTCCCTCAACTTGATTTTTTGGCTCCGCGGCTCTATACATACATTAATTGTACTTCAAGAAATTGAAATAATTAGAGAGGCATATGAAATAGAAGAAGGAACCACGTTAATTAAACTACATAAAAGTTGGAAGGGCAAGAGAGTTATTTGGAGCAACTGCAGACAGGCTTAAAAATCAGCAATAAAATCTGATAGAATATAATCACACATCGCGACAACGGGCTTGATCTTCAAGGCCCAAGTCACCCAAAAAAAAGGTCTCAAACTCGTCACGGTGTGCCCTTCGTGAATTTCTGGCTTTATACAATAATGGACCATGCTAAATATGTCCTAGCACGAACTAGCAAGAACAACATTTGTTGTCATTCTTGGCATGCACACTTGACGCAAAAATCAAGGGACGCCAACATATATTTGTTCTATATATATTTTTAATAAGAAAAAAATTAACTTATCTTGCACCTTTTGAAACTCGAACTCCATCTTTTATAATAATACCACGTATCAAATTATTAATATGTCCCCCATTCGGTGGTTTATTTTTTTGTTTTCATTTTTTTTAATGCCAAACATGCAGTAGTAGAACTAGCCTTCTTTTGTCAACTCAAGTGGAATTGGTTTTGAAAAATAAACAAGGAGCACCTAAAACAGAATAATAATAATAAATCAACATAAGTCTTTTTGTTTTTCTAAGATCGATGTACAAATGGGTAATGATATTTGGACTCATGAGTCCGGACTCAAAACTTTTTTTAATTTCAAATACATCCTCGAGCAATTAATGAAACAACCATAATCACTTGTAAAATTCTTATTATACCTCTTAAATATTTATAAAAATTTTAAAAACTTTACTATAAGTCCGGACTCATGAGTTCAAGTAGATTTATTGTGTACAAAATTAAGTAAATATAAATGTTTCCAGATTCTTTGGAGCCCTTGATCAAATCAGCATGCATTGGATGCGCGCCAAAGGCTTTCTTTTCTTATTGAATTGCCCTTCACTTTTAGTACGCTAACATTATTAGTTGTAATTAGTACCAAGGACAACTCAATTGCGACAATTCAATGCAACCATATATTTAGCTACCAATATGTACACACATAGCTAGATCTTTTCCACGATTTGTAGTGCCAAGGTGTCATATATATATATAATTTGCAATACTGTAGTAACATATATTTGTTGCAAAAAACAAATAAATAAGCAACAACTTATAATTAAAAGCTCGGAAATGAAAAAGCAACACCTTATGAAACACCTAAAAGCCAAACCATAGGGTACCCTTTTTGGCCCATTATGTCAAAAGTGGATCCCCTTGTACCAATGGACGTACACATTTTTTTTTTCTTTTCACTTGAAACCATGCATGTGTGTTATTCCAAAAAAATAAAAAATAAAAAATAAAAAATGTGTGTTTACTTTTAAAATATGTGTTCTACATCCCTCCAAATATCCCATATAATATACAATTACTTTAGTTTCTCTATTTTTAAAAATATATATTTTAATATTTTTAAAATACTATCATGATATATATACACTAGAATAATTTCGGTATTTAATAGAGATTTTTAAACCCCTATTAAAGGGGGCGTTATTAAATAACCCATAATTGATAGGAGTTTTAAAAAATCTCTATGTAATATATGTATTAAAAATTAAAACATAACACATTTTCACATTACATTTAATAACATTCTATTTAATAGGGGTTTTAAAACCTCTATTAAAGGCTAAAAATATTCTAGTGATAAGTGGTAAAAAAAGTAAATTAGAGAAACTAAAGTGCATAGTTTTGCACAACATATGGGGACATAGATATTTACTAATAATTATATCAAATTTGAGGCATGTGAAATTTGTAAAACAAAAAATCTATTTGGACTCTTTGAGTCCGGACCAAAAAAATTTTTGTTAACAATTTAAGATATCTACCTTAGTAAAAGACATAATTACCCTCTACCCCCAAACGCCAATAATGAATTTAAATTAAGAGTATTTATGTCTTTTTGGTTGTTTGAGTCCGGACTTTTTGAGTCCATCTAGCACTACCCTCTGTAAAATATTTAAAAGTGTATTATTGGTTAAAATATTATGTCACGTTATTACTATAAACAGTGAAATAATTTTGTCTGTGTTGTAAACTAAGTTGTAAGCCAACTAGAACTTAAGTTGGACTTGCTAGAGACTTAAGTATAGAAGACATAAACTAAGAACTACTATAACAAGTAGAGAAGAGGAGACAAGAGATAAGAGAGCTAGAGTTGAGAAATGTAGAGATTTCCATTCCAACATTGGTGTGTTTTTACATTGAGGTTGGCACCCTTTATATAGGCCATTTGGTGATGATGATAAATGTACTTCATACAATGTGTACAAGCAATACATACACCCCATGTCATACAACACATCACAAGCAACATAGACAATACGTGGAAGAGTTGGTGTACATTGGAGAGGATTACAAGTTACATGACAATACATAGAAGAGTTGGTGTACATTGGAGAGGATTACAAGTTACATGCCAACACAATATGTTGGTGTACATGCATGGTCATCCATACTTCACAACACTCCCCCTTGGATGACACTTGCTTAGAGAATATGCCTCGTTAAAACCTGTACTAGAAAAACCCTGTGGGAAAAAATCTAGTATAGGAAAAAGAGTACAATGTTCTCGTCAATCTTGATTTTTAGTATAATATTATTGATTGCCTCATTAAAAACCTTGCTCGGAAAACCCAATGGGACAAAACCAAAGCTAAGGAAAAGAGTGCAACACATTGATACACTTATATATGTCTCATTAAAACCTTTACTAGGAAAACCATGTAGGAAAAAATCTAGTATAAGAAAAAGAGTACATTGCTCTCGTAATTTTTTTTTTTATACGGAGCATAATAATGATACACGTTGCTCTCATATTAATCAACTTTGATAAAGAGTTTTAATATTCTTAGAATTGCCTCATTAAAAACCTTGCAAGGAAAACCCAGTGGGATAAAACCTTAGCAAAGGGAAAAAGAGTGCAATACACTAACCAATAACTCATTTTGATTCTCCCCCTCATGTTCACATGGGTGAGACATCTTGCGCATTTTATTGCACATGGACATCGTTTTCTATATGAACCATTTAATGCTGAAGCATATAATTGTCACTCTTTTGTATATAATACTTGCATCAAGTAATTGATTCATAATTTGTTGCTACTGAATGATCCTTTGAACTTCGAGTTCATATTAATTTATACATGGATCATAATACAACAAATTTAATGCAATTTGATGTGTTTCAAGCAATTTCACGCCATTCCTTTTGAATTGGCTTATATCTCCCCCAATGGTGGGAAAATTGCTTCATCAAAGTGACAATTAGCAAAACTTGCTATAAATAAATTCCCTATCGGGATTCAAGGCATCTTATAATATGATTAATGGAGAGTTAAATCAATATAAGTCTCCTATTGATTTGCCTTGAGATAATCTCCACCGATAAAAAAACTCGGTTCGATAAAAGATGTCCGTGCGAATTTATGATATTTTCGCATTATTGATGATTATGGATAATCAAATAGATCTTTCCACATTAAGAATGTCATTTGATTTATGACGACATTCGTTTTAATGTGTCTTATATATTCCGAAGTTAAAGCGGGAATATTATACTCGATTAAATCATATAGATAAATTTTCTATTATTCGAGTAGACTTCTTCGAATAAGACATTAACAATAAAATTGTTGTACCCGATATTGCCTGAACATTAGCCTCCGCTAAGTTCGAATTCGAGAAATACTCATTTTTACATCATAATGTACATGTATGTAGCACGATACACAAGACATAAACTCATCGCCCATATTTAGGTCACGATTTAAACACATCTTGATGTGCTTGTTTTATCGAGCCATTTTCAATGATAAAATTCATAATATTTTGCCTTTGATTTTGAAGGCATGGTAAATGTCACAAAAATATTCGGGTATATATATGACAATATTTAAGCAAAATAGCCTTTCATATATGACCAAAAAATGTCACAATTATGAGCGCTCATTGTCAATAATTATTTACCCTTTGTAGTTGTGCACCACTTTTGTTCCAGTTTTTTATGGAATTGTCAATACGACATTTACCTGATATTTTCACCTTTTCCACGTCCATAAATTTATTATTGCGATCATGATCATTATATGCAACATATGCTTCTTAATTTGAAGCTGAACTAATTGGACGGGAGCGATATTATATTTATAATATCTCATTATTTTGCTCAGCTACCATGAGACAAGAAATCAATCCTTAATATTTATTGGATTGACGTGCGCACTTTCGATATTTGTTGCGACAATTAATCGAGGCGGGCCACGTGACCTCTTTATTGTCTCATCGTCATATTTCCACATAGCCTCAACATAGAGGTAATTAAAATTGTGGAATTATAATTAATATTTGACTGATTAAATTTTGTAGCATGAGACCCAAATTTCCGCTCATTTTGAGCTTTTTGGAGCATTACCCTTTTTGGTATGTATATATATAACTCCATAAGGTGAAAATATATATAAAGTGAAATATTCACTTTTCAAATCTCTAAAGAGAAATTGGCGAATGATTGTGTATAACACACGCTTTTGCATATATGCTTTATTCACAAATTGTAGTATCTAATTGCCATGACAAGTAATTCTTGTCGGTAATATAATAAGGCAACAAATTCAACTATGGTTGAATAATATTTTGAAAATAAATTTAATATAAAATTGTTTTCCCTTTTTATGTAAAAACATAACATATGATTAAATATATGTTCACAACTTGATTCATTAATAAACAAAATGTATTATTCGTATGAGTTGGTGGGACAACCTCCAGGTTGGGTGGCGAGACATAGTCTCCTTAATACCATGCCTCCTCGAACGGGATAACCCGTCTCCCTTTCAATGTTTAGCTTTACCGGGGACAAGACTTACCCACTATCAACTCAAAATTATAGCATTATTTGTATTATAAAATCAAGAATAGAACAATAACTAATCATTTGTAGTTTTAAGAGAAAAACTATATGTCACACATTGACTTTTGATTTCTGATGTAGAAGATCGTACAAGACGCAACTACAGAGCATACTTTCGCAATCGGTGACGTTATAATGCATGGTATATGAATAAAATATGCATATAGAAGTGATGCATGTAATAAAAGGAAGTATCCATGATTATATAGAAATAAATTGAACTTATTTAAATAATAAAAGTTATACCTTCCTAGCTTTGTCTCCTTAACAAGCTTTCTTGAACTTCAAGATCTCCTTAATGCTAGAGCAAGCTCGTGCTGATAACGTGTTGTAAACTAAGTTGTAAGCCAACTAGAACTTAAGTTGGACTTGCTAGAGACTTAAGTATAGAAGACATAAACTAAGAACTACTATAACAAGTAGAGAAGAGGAGACAAGAGATAAGAGAGCTAGAGTTGAGAAATGTAGAGATTTCCATTCCAACATTGGTGTGTTTTTACATTGAGGTTGGCACCCTTTATATAGGACATTTGGTGATGATGATAAATGTACTTCATACAATGTGTACAAACAATACATACACCCCATGTCATACAACACATCACAAGCAACATAGACAATACATGAAAGAGTTGGTGTACATTAGAGAGGATTACAAGTTACATGCCAACGCAATATGTTGGTGTACATGCATGGTCATCCATACTTCACAACAGTCTGCTATTACTCTATTTTAGAGGAAGATGAAAGAAGAGTCTCTTTCTCTCATTTTTGTTAAAAATAAATTAGGCATCTAGCTTTTTTTATTAAAAAAAAGACTAAGCACGTATTTAGTTAAATACCAATTAAACGGGGGAGTTGTACTTCATAAGGAACTTCCTTTGTTTGGATTATAATTTTCACAAATATACTTTATCTTTAAAGGAAAAATGCATCTCTTTATGAGCCATAGAGAGTTTATAATTATTTAGTTAAATAATATAAATAATCTTTATTTAATCATGATTCTTCAACGTAAAACTGATAATATATTTCAACAATCAATTGATCCGAGTAATAAAAAAAATTAAGTTGGAAGAGTCGTTGATCTTATAAAATCGACGGTGTTTGAGTTTGAATCAATCGGTGTAATTGATACGGCATCATACACCAGGTGAGAAATTAAAAATAAAAATAAAAGGTAGTGCTATTTGGATTCGTGAGTCCGAACTTAAAACTTTTTTTAATTTTAAATACATCTTCGTGCAATTAATGAAACAATCATAATCACTTGTAAAATTTATATTATACCCCTTAAATATTTATAAAAAAATTTAAAAAAAATTTATGAGTCCACCCTCATAAATTTAAATAAATTTATTGAAAAATAAAAAGTGACTTGTATATACAGAGAGAAGCACAACGTACAATAGACTATTCGGTGATGCTTGTTTCCTAGGCGGTGGCAGCCCAAACATAAGCAGTACACATGGTGGGAGTGAACCGTGAAACCGGTCGAGCCGGTGACTCGTACCGATTAGTCGCCATCGTTATCCGGTTTGCCGGGTGTCCGAAAAACCCTGTTCGATCGCCACGTGTCATAACACTAGGGCTTAAGACAACCATAGTCGAGTAAGTGCTTAACCAGAGTCAGTTATCTGAAATAGACAATTCAGTAGCGGGGGTTGTGGGGCCCACAGAAAGAATCTGAATGTGACATCGAATGTGAGTGGAGAGTCGAGGAGGATCGGAGGTTTCACGATGAGGAGGACGTGGTGCGCGATGGGGACTGATGGTGGCGGTTGCTGTGTCGCGTCGCGAGTGACAGCTGTGTTGTGTGTGACAAGGAAGGGAGTGTGATGAATGCTTGCTTCCTCGCCACCAACTACGGCCCCGCCACGTCACTAATCTTGCTTTTCATTAATTGCCATTACTTTGTTTGTCCGACCCAATTATGTTATTCACTTTTTCTTTTTCTCGATGAAAACATACCTTAAATGACAAAAATATCGTCAATTAATTTAGTAGCTCCAAAGATTTGATATATGTCACGTAAAATGAATGCAGTAGGAATAAAATGCTTATGTTAAAAATAAAATAGGAATAATATTAATTAATACAAAAATTATGAAAGGACGAATGCGATTGTTTAGACATATTTAAAAACGTCATACAAATGAATGTTCAATTATAAAATTTGATTCAATAAAAATAAAAGCAACTCGACGAGGTAATGGTAGTCTGAAGCTAACTTGAGACTCACTTATTATAATGAGTTTTTTGTTAAATGACTTAAAAATCAAACCATCAATTACATTAAATCGAGCGTAATAGAAGAGTTTGATCTATGTAGTTGATCTCATCTAATTCGAGATTGAGAGTTAGTTGTTTTTGTATCTCTAATACTACTGTAAATTAGAGAGAAAATATTGATCACATAAAATAAATACTCCTTTCGTTCTTAGATATATGTTACAATTTGACTAAAATAAAAGAATTTAAAAAATCGTTCGTACAAAAATAAATCCACAATGATATTGAAATGCCCCTTTGTTATAGATATTATAGAGTCGTTGTTCCGGTACGACCCGCAATATTACTTGTTAGAGACGGGTTTCCTCATCGCTAAATCTCGTCGCCATTTTGTCCACGTGGATGATGACAATTGGCGACGGAAGTCGACGCTAACCCCGTCGCTAATAATTTTAAAAAAAAAATTTAAAGTTTTTTCAATTTTCTTATATTTAAAATATTTAAAATATTTAATATTATTAAGTAATATAAAAACTAATAATTTTTAATTTCAATTTTATAAAATATTTTTTTTAATTTAATTGAAATTAATATTAAAATGAATTATTTTAAAATGATAGTATTTATTTTTTAAAATAATATTAAAATTAAAGAATTGTTTTTAAAATTTATTAAAAACTTTCTATTATGAAGAGAACATATTTTAGTTTTATTAAAATGATAATTGTGATTTAAGTTGTTGCAAATCACAAAATTAAGTAATTTACGAATTGAACTTTTTTTTCCTCTTCTCCGTAGAGAGTGTGTTTTTTCCTCTTCTTATCGAGAGGTTGTGGAATGGAGTTAATGATGCAGAAGTTGTCGTCGAGGACGAGGAAGACGATGAACTGGTATAGGAGGACAATGGGGCAGGGAATGAGGAGTCGATGGCGAACTTGAGTCTTATTGGTTGTTTCCACACCAATAAGATCATCAACTTCCAATCAATGAAGAATTGAATTGCGAGTCTATGGCATCCTACAAAAGGAATGACAATATTGGAATGCCCATCCCAACAATTCATTTTCTAGTTTTACCATCAAGTTGATCTTCAAAATGTTTTGGAGGGAGGATCGTGGACATTCAACGAGTTTGTTTTGATGCTGGGAAAACTTGAGGAGGGAGTCAGCTCGAGGGATATACCTTTGTCTCGCATATTAATATAGGTATTGATTTCGACATCCTAGTAGGTTACTTCTCGGAAGAAGTATGGAAACAATTGGGAGAGTTCATTGGTTCCTTTCAGGAGCATGATGAACGTAATGGAGTCGGGGGATGGCGTAATTATATGCGCATCAGGGTGTTATTGGATGTAACCAAACTCCTAAAGAGGGCAAAGAAAATCAAACTCAGAGGAGGGAAGCAAGCCACGATGAATTTCCAATATGAACGAATCCCAACGTTTGCTTCATATGTGGTTTAATTGGGGACAATGAAAAGTTATGTCCAAAACTCTTTGAGAATAATGGGGAACATATCACGAAGGAATGGGTGATATGGTTGAAAGTGGCGCTAGGGGTGTTGATCGGAGTAGAGAGAGGTGGCTCCAACAAGTGATCAAAGATGACAGATGGGCAGGAAAGTTTTCGAATTCGAAGGTGAGCGAGATTACAGGGATCTCTTCGAAATCAAGGGAGGGGATTAAGGAGTTGCCAAATCAAAGGGAGGAGTAACCATGGAAACAACGTGTTTTGGTGCGGATGGACTCGAGGTGGCGAATAGTGAGGATGTGGGCCTATCTTATTGAATATTGCAAGAAAAGGAAGGTGGGCATGGTTGAAAGCTCATGTGCAGTCCATTATGTTCATAGTAACGATAAGATGGTTGTCGATGCTAGGGAAGGGGTTAGCAGTGTCTCTGCTGGGATTTTCGGGACTATTTCTATATCGACGAGACTTGTGGATCAGGCCAACCGAGTGCAATGAATTGCCTCAACTGGAATTGTCGGGGCTTGGCAACCCTCTGACTCAGTTAGACTTATTAGAGTTGGTGAAGTCATGCAAGGTCGATGTAGTTTTTCTTTGTGAAACATTAAATTTTGAATTCAAGTTGTTAGAAATTAAAAATAAGCTCCGTTTTGAGGGGTGTTTAGTAGTTGATCGAGTTGGTAGGGGGAGGTTTAGCAATTTTGTGGAGAAAAAAATGAGTATGTTATGCAAGTGGTTATTCAAACAACCACATTGATTTGGTTTTCAATAAAAATGATGCGTCGGAGTGGCGTCTTACCAATTATTATGGTTTTCTGGAGAGTAGTAGACGACGGAGTGCGTGGCAATTCCTACGTGCTTTATCGAGACAATCATAACTGCCTTGGTGTGTCATTTGGGATTTTAATGACATTCCAGGCTTTGAACGAAGAAAGAGAGGTGGTGTTCAATAACCAAACTGGAGAATAGAAGGTTTTAGAGAAGCAGTCGATGAATGTGGTTTAAGTGATGTACCAATTGCGGGACACCGATTCACAAGGGAACGAGGAATGGACACGACTGATTTTGTTGAATAAAGGTTGGACAAAACTTTAGCTACTGAAGCTTGGCATAGTTTATTCTCGAAAGCAATGTTGAAGCATCATGTAGCTCCAACATTAGATCATCATTCGATTTTGCTTCAATGCATCACTCAGAGGTTAGCGTCTCGGGCTCATAGATTTAATTTTGAAAATGCATGGTTGCGTGCGGAGGAAATAGAGGAGTTGTGAGAGAAATGTGGGAATCAAGCATGAACAACGAGCTCTCGGGTAGACTAAGCTTGTGTGTTGAATCACTCAGCAAGTGGGGAAGGAAACATACAAGTAGGTTCGCCAGACGAATTGACAAGTGTAAACGAAGAATTCAAAGTCTGCTTCGGGCCGATCTTAATGGGCAGAGTGTAGAAGTAAGATAAGCGAGATGGGAATTAAGCGAAATGCTAGCGAAAGAGGAAATCTATTGGCAACAGAGATCGAAGAAGTTATGTTTGAAGGAATGAGATGCAAACACGAAATTTTTTCACGCTTCGACGAAACAGGGGGGGAAGAAGAATGAGATCAAGTCTTCATTAAATAATGAGGGGGTTTGCATTGAGGATGAATAAGGAATGCGTAAGGTGGCTGTAGAGTATTTAAAAATCTATTTGATCATTCACATGTTATTCCCGGGGCAATGGTCAATTTGGTGGAACACAAAGTAAGTGATGAGATGAATAGAGAATTACAAACTTCGTACACTACTGAGGAATTCTAGAAACCATTATTTCAAATGAATCTTGACAAAGCGCCAGGCCGGATGGGTTTAATCCGGGATTTTATCAAAGGTGTTAGGACTTGTTGGGTCCGGACATCTTCCATAATTGTGTAAGTTAGATGCGTACTTTTAGTTTTCTAATTGGGCTTAAATGACACTAATATTGTTTTTATCCCTAAAGTAGGCAATCCAAAAGGCATGAAGGACTTTAGGCTAATATCTATGTGCAATGTAATTTATAAGATTCTAGCTAAAGTGATTGCAAGCAGGCTAAAGAAATGGTTGCCGACGATAATATCGAGTTTCAATCAGCTTTTGTGTTGGGCATAACCATTGTCGACAACATCTTGGTGGCTTTCGAAAAGCTACATATGATGAAATGTAGTGGCAAGAAGAAAAAGAGAACGACGGCACTGAAGATTATATAAGTAAGGCGTATGAACGGGTAGATTGGAACTTTCTAAAAACTATGTTGCTCAAGTTGGGTTTCGATAGGGACTGGGTGAGGTTATTATGTTACTCGTGTCCTCGGTTCGGACGTCAATATGCCTAAACAATGAACTAGTAGGACCGATCATACCTCACAGAGGGCTCAGGCAGGGTTGTCCATTATCTCCATATCTATTCATGTTATGTTCGGAGGGGTTCTCAGCGCTATTGAGAAAGGTAGAAATGGATAAAATTATTCAGGGGAGCAGAGTAGTATGATGGGCCCCGTCAGTGTTGTACTTGTTATTTGCAGATGATAGTTTTATTCTTCTTTTTTTCATACGACAACTGAGGAGGCGAATATGAAACAATTATTAAATGTGTATGAGGTGGATTTGGACAAGCAATAAACCTCTCAAAATTGGCTATGATGTTATCACCGAATGCGCAAAAGGAAGTGGAAATCGAAATACAAGAAAGGTTGAGTTTTCAATTGGATATTGTAGATAGGAATCACTCGGGGCTACCGTTTTTGGTGGGGAGGAAAAAGTGTGAAGTTTTTGCTTTTTTGAAAGATAGAATGTGGAAGAAGTTGTCATCCTTGAGTTTTAAATATTTTTCGCGAGGCGGCATGGACGGACTCCTCAAATCGATAACACATGCATCACCTACATATTGTATGGGTATTTTTATGGTTCCAATTACGGTGTGCGAAGAAAGAGAATGGGAAGCATGGACTGAATTGGAAAAACTAGAATAAATTGTGTCAAAGGAAAGAGAAGGGGGATGGGTTTGAAAAACCTGCACAACATCAACATGGCAATGCTCTCGAAACAAGGATGGAGACTAATAACAATCCCAAATTCGTTAGTCTCGAAGATTTTCAAAGCTAGATATTATCCGAGTAGGTCCTTTTTAAAAGCCAACATTGGTAATAATCCAAGTTTTACTTGGAGGGAGTCTTAGTTTCGATGGAGATTTTGGTGAAAGGGTGTAGGTGGAAAGTAGGGGATGGAAGAGAAATAAACATGTGGAACGATCCATGGCTGAAGAATGACGAGAACATGTTCCTCAAATTAGACCAAATAGAATGCATGAAGGAGGTGACGGTTGACGAGCTGATGGTGCCAATATGGAGGGAATGGGACATGGAGATGATTAAGAGAATGCTAAATGAGAGAGTGTACTGAAATTGGCGGACCTCGCTGCCCCGGGGTGACGTGTCTCCGTGTACTCCTTGCCACCTGGCCCTACTACACGTGTACGGCACCTGACCGTCCTTTTTCTGTCTCGAATTTCATATCCACGTGTATGTACATGACATACGCAACGGAAGTTGTACGTAAATGCAAAAACATATTAATCAATTTAAACAAAACCTACTTAGAAAAACCCTAAGAAGTATTCTCTTACTCCCAGTTCCCAAAAGAATCAAAATAATCACACATGTACAAGTAAACCTCAATGGTAGGCAGTCAGAGGTAGTCACATAAGATCCATTTGCCTTTACTTGTACTCGGATCTGCACTCAATCATCACAGAAGAAATTGGATGACGAGTCCAGTCAGTAAAATCCCAATGAACTCCTCTGAGCATTCAAATAAGCAAATGGAATTCAATAAATACTGTTAAATAAACATGCGGAATGTAAACATGTAATAACCGTAAGTAGGGCATCGCATGCATAAATAACAATAAAATGCAAATGTGTGTGTCTGATCCAATCAGACTAAATCATACTTCACTTCTTTGATTATGCAATCTTGGCTACAAAATAAATATATATTTATAATCAAGACTTAATTAATTTTTTTAAATGTAAATTTAAACAAAGATATATGTAGAATTAATGAGTTTTGTTTTAGTAAATAAAATCAATTTTATATCTCTTTGGTTAATTTCTCTTGAATTATTTACTTTGCACGCCAACTCTGTGTAGTAAAATCAAAATAAAGAATGATTGAAAAAATATCGAACCCTCACAAACATATATACAATGAAGGTTTTACGAGAGAGGCAGTGCTATTTGAACTCATGAGTCCGAACTCAAATTCTTTTTTATTTTAAATACATTTTCGAGCAATTAATGAAACAATTATAATCACTTGTAAAAAAATTTAAATATTCCTTAAATATTTATAAAAATTTTAAAAATTTTACTATGAGTACAAACTTTATTGTTATGAGAAATAAAATAAGGGAGAAAGGCCATATACTGCCCTCCTCCTCAACATTTAGGTAGCTTGGTCCCTGACTCATTTACTGTGAATTTGAACATGTTGGACAAAGTTTGTAGTTACAGTGGTAGTTTGTTGGAGCGTTGTACAGTACGAAGAGAACAAGTGCTGGAAAGTAACCGCGCCGCTACTCCGCCACAACTTGAACCGAACGTGGCATACACCATGGTCGCGCCCACACTCCCCCAAAATTAGATATTTTTCGGGCCGAGCACTTATAGCGCCACCACCACGTAAGGCGGCGTTTGACCTCGGGTCTCGTGTCGCATCGTGATCCGTGGCATAATCGACGACCGGATCTTTCTCTTTTGCTGCCGTGGGCCCCACTTTGCGTTTCCCGATGTGGCGAACTTTCTTTCAAAGCATGTAACGGCCGTCAGTCAAACGTTTTCTTGCTTTCAAGCCTTTCCCGTGCTCCCGGGCGCTACAAAAGGTTTCGTGCCTTCTTTTATTATTTAAAAAAAATAAATCTACTGGGACTTATAGTCCCAACTCATGTAAAATTTTTTAAAATTTTTATAAATATTTAAGAATTATTAAATAAATTTTACAATTGTTTATCGTTGCTTCATTAATTGTTTGAAGATGAATTTAAAATTAAAAAAAGTTTTGAGTCCAAATTTATAAATCTAAATAACACTACACTTAATAAAAAAACTAAAAAAATGATTTCAGTTATTCAGCTAATACATCAATAGAAGCGTATCCCACGTTATCTCATATTCTTGATGTCGCAAAAGTCTAGCCATTTCAGTGGAAAACTTGTTAGCTAGTCGCGTATATGAGCTACTTTTCAGTTGGGTTAGTTTCTAATGATTTGATGACACCCTTATAGAATGCAATCGATCTAGTTCTGACTTAATTTTTTTTTTTTTTTTTTTTTTTGCTAGAGAATTCATTTTGAAGTACTATTTCAAGATCAATCTATTGTACCCATCCAATAGTTATGGGAGAGATTCAAAGCTTCGTACATTTGTTTCCTCATCCATTGTTATGATGCTTTCATGTGAAATTTATGAGGATTGAGGGTGTTACAAGGATATAGATGTCACAATATGTAACAGAAATAGTTGTATTTTTTAAAAGTGTATCTCTTATAAAATCATTTCAAGAATACAACATCGAAATCTCAATCTTAAATTAAAGTTGGTTACAAAAATTAAACTCTTTCATCATATTTGATTTAGTTCAACTACACAAATCCACTTTAATCTTTCAAAATGTATTTGGGCTATAAACATCTCGATGAGATAATAGAGACATTATAGACTCGCCGTATGCTTAAATCAAGAAAATTAAATTATAAGGCCTTGTTGCATGTATGAAGCAACACTTTATCTTTTTTTTGTAGAGTACAAAAATACTTAGTACTTATTTTCTAGAGTATCTATTTTTTTTTTTGAGAGCCTAGAATGTCACAACTTTAGTCTTTAGGAGATTATAAATGCCACTATTTTTTTTTATTTTTTTTGGAGGAAAGAATTATCAATGTCACTAGCCTATTGAAATTGATATGGATTTCAGCATGGGCAGAAGATTGTCATTGACATCACCCTAAACAACGGTAGTCAACAACGCCGTCAATCACATTGACTTATAGCTCCAACATGGGTCCAATCAACTGCCCATCACCACCCCCATATCACCGGGCCCCACACCCCCATCCACGTGTCACTCTACAAGCCCACATCACCCTCCCTAAGACATCATAATAGATGCCTCAATGGAGCAACGAACCCTCCCCAAGGATGAAGAACCAACCCACACACACAAATCTCGAGGACCATCAACGGTGAGGCGTACTGAGGAGTAGGTACTCCTCTTTCTCAGTGGGCAGTACTAGCAGGATCTACCCCAACACCGCCTCTGTAGTAGTAGTTTCTCTAATTTGTCTTAAATGGTGCGAATGTTGGAAGCATGGAAGCACAAACAACGCACAGACTAGAGAGAGAGAGAGAGAGAGAGAGAGAGAGAGAGGGAGGGGGGTCTGTAATGGCTGCCAACATCATCAACAATAATATTTGAGTTTGATTTTGGAATTGGTTTTTGGGTTTTTTGTTGATGAGAATGGAGAGTAGTGGTGGTGATGAGCAACGTAGGATTGGAGAGTTGGGTCTGAAGCTTCAGAGGACTGAGTCATACCCTTACAAGAATATGATGACTTTGTATCACAGCCGTCCGTTTGAGTGCAGTGGAAGTGGTGTTGGGCCAATTAATGGCTGTGATGGTAGTGATGGACCCACTACCAGTCTGTGTAACTGTGTCATCACTGATGGTGGTAGTGGTGGTGGTTCAGTAGTGGCTACACTGGCTAGGCCTCTGCTGCAGCCTTTCAGTCATGCCTCCTCCACCTTCAAATCCCCAAGTGAGTTTTTGTTTTTGTGTTTTGTGGTGTTGTTGGATCTTGTGATTTGTGATTCACTTTGTTCTATGTAGATCTGGGTTTCATCAATCCATTCACAGCAGCACAGTGGCAGGACTTTGAGAGACAGGCTTTGATCTACAAGCACATGATGGCTTCTGTTCCTGTCCCTCCTCATCTCCTCATGCCATTCCCCAACAACACTACTAGTACCACTACTGCTACTGCTGTTCCCCATCACTCACCATGTAAAAAAATCTCACTTTTGCTTTGTTTCACTTCACTACCCATCAATTTGTGCTGTGATTTAAAGGGTACTCATGATTTGTGGGTATTTGTTGGTTTGTTGATTTCAGTTCATTCCCTATCGATTTTTGTTGTAATTCTTAATGGGTAGTTGTGAAACCCAGTTTTGATTTGTGGGTACTTGTTAGTTTTGTTGATTTTTCAGTTCATAATTTCATATCCTATCAATTTGTGCTGTAACTCTTAATGGGCACTTGTAAAAATTAGTACTACCCAGCTTTTGATTTGTGGGTTTGTTGTGATTTCAGTTCATTTCCTATCAATTTGTGCTGTTAATGTTAATGGGTACGCGGTTGTATAGATTAGTACTGCGTACGCAGTTTTTGATTTGTGGGTTTGTTTGTTGTGATTTGGATCTGATTTGGGTGGTTTTGATGAAGTGGTGGGGGGTAGGGGCGGCACAGGTTTCAATCTGAGATTCTCAAACAACGCAGATCCTGAACCTGGGAGGTGCAGAAGAACAGATGGGAAGAAATGGCGGTGCTCAAGAGATGTGGCGCCTGATCAGAAGTACTGTGAGCGACACATGCACAGAGGCCGTCCACGTTCAAGAAAGCATGTGGAAGTACAAGCAGAAATCACCACCAACAATAACAACAACAACAACAGTTGCTCAGTCTCTTCAGCGACTCTAATGGCTGACAGAAACATCATTAATGCCTCTGCAATCCCATCTGGAGTTCTCACGGCCCCTTCTTTTCCAGCCATGGCTTCATCTGCTTCAGCTTATAAAGAACAAAGGTGGGTTTTGTCCCTTTTTGCATTTCATTGCTCGGAATGGAAGCCTTGTGTTACATTGTTAAGGTCTTGACTCCAAAAGGAGAGCTTGGGATTGTGTGGGTTAGTCTGCCTATTGGGCTAGTCAGGCTCGACTGGATACCCACCTATATTTGAAAAAATATATATAAGACTTTGTGTATGGTTAGATTTTTAATGGGTTTTGTTTTGTTTTTTTGGTTGTTGTAGGGGGAGTATGGATTGGATGCTTAAAGGGGGAACATCAAACCAGGATTTGCACCATCTGATTCAGATGAAAGTGGGTTATAGCACTAATGGTGCCACTGATTATCAGCAGGACTATCAGGAGAATTTGAATTTGAACAGTTATTCAGACAATCAGCATCACCAGAATAGTAGTGATCAGTACTATATGTTTCTCAACAATGAGTTAGGTTCTTTGGGGGATCAAATGTGTTCTGAGCAAAGACAAAGGCCTAGGCAGTTCATTGATGCTTGGTCATCCACAAGAGATAGTAGCTCAAATGAAGCTAACAAGTCCGGCATTTCGTCGAATGGGAAGTTCAATCTATCAAACTTAACTTTGTCAATGTCTGGTAGTAATAATGCTCATCAAGATGGGAATATTGATGAGAGTCAGCTGGGTCTTGGTAGTGTTAAATCTCTGATGCCATTGAGCTGGATGAACCCTGTGCCGGCAATCGCTTCGGCTCCTGGTGGCCCTTTAGGTGAAGTACTACAGTCTAGTGCGGCTAGTGCCGCCGCGGCCACAGCCTCAAGCAATGCAGCTACAAGCAGGAGTGCTAATGCCAATGTTGGGCTTAATCTAATGACAGACAATTGGGGTGGCAGCGGTGGTGGAGGCGATGCTAGCGGCAGTCCTCAAGCGCCCACGATTTCCTCGCCTTCAGGTGTTTTGCAGAGAACTCTAGCATCTCTATCCGATAGCAGCGGTAGCAGTAGTCCGACGTTTACAGCCCCGGCGAAAACCGACAATGCACTTCATTGGGTCAGCCATAGCAAACTTCAATCTTCCTCTTGAGAACAATGAGTACTTAACAAGATTTGAATCTATGTTCTGATGTTGCTACATGTTTTAAGATATTTGGTGCATTTGTTGCCACTTTTGAAAACTTTTCATTGCATTACTTTAGTTGATATAGTTATAATAAATTTGAATCCGACAAGAATGAGTGGAGGGGGAGTTCTCAAAAAAAAAGTGAAAGTCATCAGAAGAGGAAGAAGAGAGAATTGCTTTGGTAGTTAGTCTTATGTTGATCAGTTTTGATTTGTTGTTCTTTCTGGTTGAAGAAACTGTTGTTGCTTCTGCTGTAGACTTGTTGGTTTCTCAGCAACATAGCTTTAGTGGACCCTTTTTGATGTCTGAGGTCACTGTTTGGAATGTTAGGAACTCTTCTCTTTCAACAGTAGAGAGAGAGAGAGACAGAATGTTGGAATTCTTTTTTGCTTTGTTAATAAAGTTTTTAAGTCTCCTTTGCTTCTGTTTGATTGGAGTATTAGATTTATTGTTAATGAAATGATTAATCAACAGTGTATCTAAAGCCAACTACTAATAAACTAATGAAAGAATTAAAGAACAATCAATGTCACCAAATCTTTGAAAAGTTGGTGACATTGAAGATAGTGTGTGCATTGGATTATGTATTAATTTAAAACCATAGAGATCAAGTCAAAATTCAATCAATTTAAACATGATTTTATTCTAAGACATTACTCTAATTAAATGTATTGATGTGGGGACGCCTAGAATAAACAAAAGCATAGGATTAAGTATGATTTATTGGATCTGGTACCGGGTGGGGGCCTCCATTGGAGCTATATAAGGATTTTACTTGTAAATGTATTCTCTTCATGAAAAAGCAATGGCCCTATTAGAGTACTAATGGTTGGCCATAACTCTCAACAATAAATATTAACTGTGTTAACTTCTTCAAGAATATTAAGGCTTAAACAATGCCTTCAAGCCATATAAAAGATATTTATATTCTTCCAATTTTGAATGAATTCTAGGTAACTAATGGCAAGCTCCAAATAGAGAACAATAAAACAATGACTTCGAAACTATTTTGGCTTCTAGGGTTGTCTCTTTCAAAGGCTCTACCGCGTAGAGAGAGGTTGCATTCGTAATTATCAAGTTCCTATTGCCATTGTCATCCTTAAAAGCATGAAAATGAAGGGGCGGAGCTGAATCAATGGCTTGCTTGTGGAGTGGGGGAAGTAGATTTTTTAGATGGAGTGTTTTTTTTTTTATATTGGTGGGAGTTTTTTTTCGACTTTATTTATGGAGAACACAATGTTCCGCAACTATTTGTAAATATGTATATATTAAACTATAATAAATAAATTTCTTTCCTATAAAAAAAAAAGATGTCCAAAAAAAGCCCAAGAACTAAATGATCAAAATGCTTAAGTTGCAATCCAATTTGAGTCAATAGAAAGGGATGAGTAGAGTAGGTCCCAATCCCATGTGAGGCCTCCAATAGATTGTGACTTGTCATTGTTGCAAAAGGGGAGGAAATGTGGTCCATTCCAATTTTGATGCCAAAGTAACACCTAACGTCCCAAATCAATCAATATATGTATATACATCCTTTCATACACTAAAAAGTATTTCTTTTGCCTCTTGAGTTCAATACAATCCTTGAAGAGATCCCTTGTCCTCATCATTCTAACCTTGAAACTCAACTTTTATGATTAGCTAGAATGCACATGGAAATTGATATAATTCATTGGAGCCAGCAACACCAACAACACTAGAACTACATGAATCAATTACGTACATACCTCTTCCATTTCATTCAACTTGATTTAATGCCCTTCATGCCCTGGTTTCAAAATTCGTAAATCCTTTCTAACCAATACATTCAAAGTTATCTTTTAAGTCACTAGAGCTAGCGCATTAGGTTACATAACGACATACCTCTTCTATTCCATTCCGCTTGATTTAATGCCCTTCATGATTAGCTTTCAAAATATGTACATCTTTTTTAATCAATACATTCAAAGTTATCTTTTAAGTCACTAGAGCTAGTGTTAGCTCTTCAATAGCATGACCCGAGTAAGTTGGGTAGGCAGCGAGAAACCTAGCAAATATCCGAGTTTCAATGGACTTGGATGGTTCCATGAGGCTTGGTTGCGAGATAACATGCGGGACGGATGAGGCGGCGCGTAGGCGTTTACGTCGCGCCTAGGCACAATTAGATTGCGCCTTGGCACGAGCAAGGTCGCGCCTTGGCAGGTTCCTTTGGCAAGAGCAAGGCCACGCCTTGGCAGGTTCCTTTGGCATAAACAAGGCAACACCTTGTCAGATTCCTTTGGCACGAGCAAGGCCGCGCTTTGGCACAAGCAAATCATACATTGGCAAGAGTTGACAAAGCTTGACTTAGGCGTTGACCAATTCAAAGTATGATTGGTCTCATTTCTTGATGTTTACTATTGGAGTTCTAGGAACGGCTTAACATATACTATAAGGAGGGGTGTGTCCTCTCTTAGGGGTGGCGTAGGCATGGGCATGGAAGCAAGGGAGACCCTCGAGCATGCCTTGGACAACCATGCTAAGGCAAGACCCACGGACCTATGGTCCGAGCCATCCCGAGCCGGTGGGACTCGACCGAACCCCGGCTAGCACCCAGGGTGCCTAGGCTCAGCTAGGCACCACCGAGCATACCCTGTCTATAAGCGAAGCATGGACCAAGTCACCTTGGTTCAAAATGGTTGGGTAACTACCTTGGTCATGGCCCCTGGCATGACCAAGGCACGTCCGAGAACATCCCGAGCACATTGAGCGTGTGCCTATTGACCAAGCAATTGTGGCGGTTGTAGAACCAAGTGGCAGCAAGGGAACAATGCAATTGGGTAACTGCCTTAACCACAAGGAGTGAAGTTTTACTTAGTCTACGAATCAATGTAATCAGGACATGTGTCCTTGGCAGTTATGTGACTAATTGTTGGTTGATCAATAAAGTCAAGGGCGCCATGCTTGGGGAGGCATATAGTGTCAGTGTTGTATTCCCATTACGAGTTTAGTAAAACGTTTTCTTGGTGTCATTGAGTATTGGTAGTGCTGAGTTATGGTAGCTCTTAGGTACCACGAGTTGAGTTAAGCGAGAAAAATTTCCTTAGGGTAAACCCATCACTTAATAGCCCCATGACAATTGGTATCAGAGCCTCGTTTCGGAGACGATGGCGACCCGAGCAGTAAGTGATCTGAGTGAGGGGGTAGCTCACTTAAAACGTATGATAGCATCGATGAGTGTTCTAGTTGAGGCAATGGAGCCTTTAATGTTGTCGGAGCTCATTGAAAGGCTGGAGATTCTGATGGCTTCATTGGTAGCTAGGACAGAGTCACAAGAAGCTATGATATCCATGTGGGAATCCTGATTCGAGGAATTAGTTGTTGATATTCGTGTAATGGGTGGCCTCACCACCGAGACAGGAGAGAGAATGGTTGTGGAGGTGAGTCTACTCAAGATAGTCATTGGAGGGACCTCGGAGGTTGTTGGAGCGGCAAAATTGAGACCTAAGGTGCCGGAACCAAAGAAATTTTTAGGCAAGCGGAGGGCGAAGGAGCTTGAAAACTTTCTTTGGGACATGGAGCAATACTTTGCTACTGTTTGGACGAAAAGGACCATAAAGTCACCCTGACATCCATGTACTTGGATGGTGATGCAAAACTTTGGTGGCGAACCAGAGTTGATAATGATGCAGCTGTGCTGGTCGACCAAAGATAGTGGAGTGGGAAGTGTTGAAACGGGAATTGAAGGATCAATTCCTACCCACAAACGCGACATGACAAGCATGGGAAACCTTGCGCAATCGAAGCAGAAAAGGACGGTTAGAGAATATGTGAAAGAATTATCTTCCTTGCTACTTGATGTTAAAAATATGTCCGAGGAAGACAAATTGTTAAATTTCACTGCAGGATTGCAAGGATGGATGTAGTCGGAGCTGTGAAGGCAAGGCGTAAGGACTTATCGAATGCAATTGCGGTAGCGGATAGCCTTGTGGATTACAAGACTAGTGGTGTTTCTTTCGAATTGAAAGAAAAGAAGTACAAGGAGAAGGATCATGCTGGTGGATCCAAGAAGGAGGAGGAGCCTTCTTCAAAAATTAATGTTAGTGTCAAAGCATCGATGTTGAAAATGGGTTGTTTCATATGTGACGGTCTTCACCGGGCAAGGGATTGCCCAAAGAAAGAGAAGTTGAATGCAATTGTTGCGGATGAACCAGAGATACAGATGAATCCTTTGCAGTTACTGAACACGGTGCAAGTGCAAAAGGTCGTAGAATCAGTGGGGCTGATGTTTGTGGAGGCTTAGATCAATAACCAAATAGTGAAGGTGTTGATTGATTCGGGAGCCACACATTCGTTTGCTGCGGATAACTTAATCCGGAGGCTTGGTTTGCAGCTTGCAGAGAATGCAAGCATGGTGAAGGCTGTTAATTCAGAACCAAAGAAGGTTATCAGCATATATAGCCTTGGACTTGGGCATTCGAATTGACACGTGGGAGGACAAGGTAAATTTGATTGTTGCTCCGTTGGATGATTTTGAGATCATTACAAGAAATGATTTCTTGATGCTAGGGAAAGTCGTTGTGATTCCATCACTTCATGGCTTGTTGATCATCAATGAGAAGGGATCGTGCTATGTTCTAGCAATGCGAGGCGGCGGCAAAGGCAGTGTAACAAGGTTGGTGGCACTACAAGTATTGGATCATATGGAGAAATGTTGCATTGGTAGGTAGCAGTCTGGTGGACATGCAGAGAAGGGGCGTTCGATGAGGGCATCGAACACTTCGACGAGGGGATGTTTGTTAGCCTCTCAATAGCAGGACCTGAGCAAGCCGGGGCGGGCAACGAAAAATCTAGCAAATATTCGAGTTTTGGTGGATTCAGATGGTTCCATGAGGCTTGGTGTGAGATAACATGCGGGACGGATGAGGCAGCGCACAGGCGTGGACGAGGTCGCCCCAAAGCATAGCGCTTGGGCGCAGACGAGGTTGCACCTTAGCACTAGCAAGGTAGCGCCTTAGCAGGTTCCTTTGGCAAGAGCAAGGTCGCGCCTTGGCACGAGCAAGGCCTCGCCTTGGCAGGTTCCTTTGGCACGAACAAGGCCGCGCCTTGGTGGATTCCATTAGCACGAGCATAGTCGCGCCTTGGCAGGTTCCTTTAGCATGAACAAGGCAACACCTTGGCAGATTCCTTTGGCACGAGCAAGGCCGCGCCTTGGCACACAAGGCATACCTTGGCAAGGGTTGACAGAGCTTGACTTGGGCGTTGACCAAGTCAAAGTACGATTGGTCTCATTTCTTGAAGTTTCCTGTTGGAGTTCTGGGAACGACTTAACATCTACTATAAGGAGGGGTGTGTCATCTCCTAGGGGCTGCATGGGCATGAAAGAAAGGGAGACCCTCGAGCATGCCTTGAACAACCATGCCAAGGCAAGACCCACGAACCTATGGTCCGAGCCACCCCAAATCGGTGGGACTCGACCGAGCCCAAGCTAGCACCCAGGGTTCCTAGGCTTAACTAGGCACCACCGAGCATACCCTGTCCCTAAGCAAAGCATGAACCGAGTCACCTTGAGGCACGGATGAACCAAATCAAGTTGGTTCAAAGCGATTTGGTAACTACCTTGGTCATGGTCCCTGACATTACCAAGGCACATCCAAGAATGTCCCGAACATATTGAGCATGTGCCTATTGACCAAGCAGTTGTGGCGGGTGTGGAACCAAGTGGCGGCAAGGGAACAATGCAGTTGGGTAACTGCCTTAACCACGAGGAGCGAGGTTTTACTTAGTCTACGAATCAATGTAATCAGGACATGTGTCCTTGACGGTTATATAACTAATTGTTGGCTAATCTATAAAGCTAAGGGCGCCATGCTTTGGGAAACATAGAGTGTCAGTGTTGTATTCTCATTGAAAGCTTAGTAAAACGTTTCCTTGGTGTTATTGTTTGCTGTTCATTTACTTTGAGTATTGGTAGTGCTGAACTAAGGTGGTCCTTAGGCACCACGGGTTGGGTTAAGCGAGAAAAATTTCCTTAAGGTAAACCCCTCACTTAATAGCCCTATTACAACTAGCAACATAAGGTGATATAACATATTATAATAATCACCTGGGTGACCCAATGGTTTGATATGAGATTTAGAAGTAAAAGGGCATGGGTTCAAACTTTTGTCGATGAAAAGAGAAATATTGCCTTCAATTTATATATATATATATATATATATAGAACATGTTATATATAGAACATGTTATAATGAGTGCCATCATCTTTGATTCACTGGCTCAAAGCCTCCAAACCGTTGGAAACAATTAGAAATCAAATCCCTTCTTCCTTTGGTCTAGTTTAGGTTTGAAGAATTTAATTCAAGGTATGGTCTCGTCTTTAAAATTGTCACATATGCTAAGTACGTCCTATATTGATCTACTTTATGGTTTAAGAGAAATATTTTTTTTTGGATAAGAAAAAAATTAACTCATCTTGTCCCTTTGAGGACTTGAAACAACCATTTGTCTACATTTTGCTTTCAAATCTCACTAATTAAGGCGCAGGCTATTCGGACTCCGCATTTTGCTCATTTTACTTCATTTTTAAATTTTTTCCAGCCTCCGGTGAAATGACCCAACTATCCCTCCATATAAAAGAGTTTTTACACGCTCATGCCCCAGTCACATCTATTTCAAATCGCATTCTCACTACCAGCCCAAATCCAACAAAATCCAAGCAAAACCACATTGATTCGACGTCGTAGGTTCGTTCCTTATTTCTTTTCGTATTGATTTCGAGGTTTTTTTTTTGGGTTTTTTTTTTACTTTTTGAGTCGGTATTGTTTGTGATTTTGTTGTTGGGTTTAGGGCTTTGATTTGGGGGTTAAATCTTGCATTTTTTGTATAAAGTCTCGATGGAATAAAAAATATCAAGCGATTCCGAGCAAAACCTACTTATTTTTTTAGTCATTAACATATATTTTTTGGGAGTTTTGAAACTTTTTGTTGGTTCTTGTTACCTGCGGGTATCGGTCGCACAACACCTCTGAAGAGGTGTCACAAACACAGTGCATTATCGGTCGGAGTCGGCCGCTACCTCTTTAGAGGTCTTTGCTTGGATCTCTTCGTCACCAATTAAAATTAAGTTTACTTTGCATTATTGGTCGGAGTCGGTCGTTACCTCTTTATAAGTATCGGTTGAGTCGGTCGAACCTCGCAGACAACACTTCTTCACTTCTTGACACAACGCGACCACATCCGACCTTGTTCAACAACAAAAAAGTTCCTACAACACTTGGTGAGCTAGTACAAGTGATTTACAATGACTAAAATCGAGAAATGGAGAGGATCGAGGGGTGTTGAAATGAAGGTAAGAGATGGGTAAACATTCGTTGAGGGGAGGGGTAGTTTTGAAATAATTTACAAAAAATGGAAGCAGTAAAAAAACTTAAAATGGGGTACAGTGAAGTAATGAGGTAAATAGAGCGAAACGTGAGGTTGGAATAGCATTGGCCCTAATTAATTGTGAAACAACCATTTCAATCTTTTTCTTTTTACAAAAAATGTGAACTTAGTTCTGTGATGTACACTGGTAGAAGTCAAGTTGGGTCACAGACATTAAATCTAACCAGAGCCCATGTCTGAGGCCATGTTGATGGATGAGATGGTTTGACCCTGATTGACACAAATTGGAGGCCCAACTAAACTATCCAACATGTCAACTAAAGACGTCCCCACTACTCAGTCATAGACTCATAGCTCGGTATCACCGAGGACTTAGTTATTAAACTACTAATAATTATTAATTAATAAATTAAAAATACGGGTCGTTACAATCTTACTTACGCTAATTGTCTATTCGATGTGCTTTTAGATTCGTGCATGCATCCATCTGAGTGTTATGTAGAAGTTACGCTTGCATTAAAACGTACAATTGGTTGAAACTAATCCTAGCTACTATCAATTAAGTTGAGGTAAACATTGATGACTTATTCTATTTTTTTATCCTTATTTACGTACACATTAAAATAATTACAAATCAATTAACGAAGCCAAAAAACAAAAAAAAAATGAGTTTCAAGTTTAATTATGACTAAAGATGAGACTCAAAGGGAATTCAAGCCCATCCTAAAAAAGACAAATCCAAACTAACTAAAACAACAACAAAAGCCTCAATTTAATGACAAAAGCCTCAATTCCCAATTAATTAGAGTAAACTACATGAATAAAATTCTTTCGTTGAGCTCGATTTTAATGCATAATGATTAAAGATAAATCACAACCGAGTTAGACCAAGTAGACTTGACAATAAGGGAGTGTCGAAGATAAAAAAATAGTTTGCATTTCATCAATATATATATATATATATATATATATATATATATATATATATATTCTATATATATATATATATAATAGTTCACATTTAGTTGTTGAAAAGAAGACAACAATTTATAAGTTCGGAGTTGGAACTCCATCTTGTCTTATTATTTTGAAAAAGTCACTCGCTCTCAAAGCTTGTAGATAGTGATTGATTGGGAGCTTGTTGGGGATGTATGGACCGAAATATTGTTCGACATCGGTTAATTGTGACTTCATAAAGAAGTCTCAAATGTTGATCTTTATCTAAATAGTACTAAGACATTTAAAAGTAAAACCCCATGACAACAATATAACTAGCTTAAGAATATAAAGGAGTGCTCCCTAAACCACAAGGCACTTCAGAGGGCACTTCAGAGATTCCACTCAAACGGGCCTTTTTTTTTTTTTTTTGGATAGAGAACCAACAACCACATTGTCTTTCATCTCAACCAAGTGATTGATGAAGTACTATTCTTTTGTGCTTTTTATCTCCGACAGTTATGTGTATATGTTTCGTGTATAAATTGATGTTAACATGGCACAACTTAATCTTTATTATAGTCCCACATGCATGCATGTGCTCTACATCCATTTATAATTGTTTCCTCCATTTCTTTTAATCTTTAGCTGGCCTTTTTGATAGTTCACTTATCTCTTATCAACTTAACTTTATGAGAACATGAAACTTAGGGACAATGGTTCAACAAGATGGACCCATGCATAGAAGGCCAAAAAAAATAAAAAATAAAAAATAAAAATAAAAAACATGCATGATTGTATTGATTATACAAATATAATTGAAAGAAACCAAAGCTTTCATGCTTTGGCAATACTGTCATGGTGGAATCTATGCCAAGTCCCACATGAAATTAGCATCATAAAATCATTACCATTTCCATTCATCTTGAACTGGAAAGCAAATCAAAAGTTGATAATGAAACAAATCAATCAAATCTCTGTAGAAATGTTTATAATGGAAGGCTTGTTAAGTACTCATGAAGGCAATGGATGAAGATGGTAGGGCACGGTGAGGTCACGCAGCAGAGTAATGGCGGTAGTTCAAAGGTCTGCGACATGATAGTTAGGGATGACCGTGGTGGGGATGGTAGGGTGACAAGCAGTGGTGGTGGTGGTCAATTGCAGAAATTAGGGACATTGGCTTAGACCACAAGAGACTAAAGGTTGCATATATATACAAATAACAATGCATAGAGAAACCCTAATAAATAGAGTTTCTAGACCAACCTTTTGTAGAGCTCACACCGAGGACTAAGATTGTGGCCTCGTTTGATTTGTTTTTGTCAACTTACAGTGTGAGTGGAGATGAGTTAATTAACAGTGTAAGTTCGTATTTCATGTTTAGTTGAGGGAATTTGTAAATTCTTAAAAATAGTAAAAGGTGAGAATTGACATAAATGTCGTCGAAACATATTTTTAAAATAAAAAAAAATGATTTGTGGGGGGTATTTTTGTCCATTAAACTCTTGGGAGATATCCCCCTATTGGTAAGAGGGGTGAGCTCATGTAAGTTGAGAGATATTTCACCATACATACCAAACAAAGATTAAAATTTTCTTTGCTCATAGGCCTCAAACTTGCAAATGATAATTTTTTTTAGAGTTAATTTTTTCGACAATTCTAGACCGACCTTTTGTAAAGCTCATAAAAAAAATGAGGTCTAAGAATGCAGTGTTTTCTTTGCTCGACCTCAAACATGAAATGAGCACCACTTAACCATGCACCATTGTTTTGATTAGAATTATTTTTTTTTTTATGCGATAGAGCTTAATCAAACTCTTACACACCTCAATTTACTGCATTTGATGACGTGCTTTTATAATCCTTCAAATCCTTTCCAATTAATGTATCTCAAATAATCTTTCGTCTACCTTTCTTTGAATCTTCAATTTTTTAGAGGGTCTATTTGTCTAATTTGGATATTTGCATGTCGTTTTGGATGTGTCCAAATCACTACAACCACTCTTCTCAACTCCTACCTTTCTTTGAATCTTTCATGAACTTTAAATAGATTTATTTAGAATCAACTAAAAAAAGCACACACAAACATCCTACCAAAAGAAGCTTGATAATAACCACTAGCTAGCATTCATCAATCAAAGCATCACCCAAGCTCACAAAACCTAGCTATTCATATAATATAATGTTGATCATTCACTCACCTCAACCACCTCCTTAGATCACTAGTTGAAGGGGAGACCTCCCCTCCAAGGCTATCAGTGCAACAAGAAGAATAGTTAGATTGTTGTTCCATCCCCAAATGCCCACCATAAGCACTCTTGAAGCTAGGGCTTCTCAAGCTCATCCCACCACCATACGGGTCCGGAACCGGAAACGAAAGGCGTTTCTTCACCGATCCCGCCCGTTCCCTCTCCGGCGTCGAAGGCCTTTGCCTTGGCGCGCTTTGGGACCTCACTCTAGCCTTAGCCGACTCGGTTGCCGCCATGTAATTAGGCAATGCAGCAGAGCCATTACATTGTCCCCCGCGGTATGCACCATTGTTGTAGTAATAAGAAGCAACACTCGGCGTATTCGCCGTCGTTGGATAGGTTCTCTCTTCTCTTGCAAAACGGGGGCTCGCCGATCGGATTTGTAGAGGGCTCGCCTTCGCGGGCGAGGGGGTTGCAGGGGATTGGTTATGAGGGTAGTAACTGTGGTGGACTCTATGCTGTGGTGAAGGAGCAGAGTATGCAGAGTGTTGTTGCTGTAATTGTTGTTGTTGTTGTTGTTGTTGTTGTTGATGGTTGTGGTGGTGATGGTTGTGGTGATGATAATGCTGTTGCTGCTGTTGATGATAGTGATGATTTGATCTTCTAAAGCTTGTAGCAGAGTATGAGAAAGGCCTAGAAGTGTCTACTTCAACAGTTTTAATGGCCTCTCTCTGATCAGTTGAAGCTCTAGCTCGGCTTCCAATTGCTTCGCCGCCATCCATCGATCCAGCCATTTCGATCCCTCTTCGATCTCTTCTTCGCTCCTCGCTAACGGGCTCTTCCCATTCCTCCACAACTACAATCACACACCCAAAACCCCTCAAAAATATCAGCTTAAGAGCTTCAAAAACCAATCCAATTCACAAACAGGGGAACCAAAACAGAGCAAAACAGAGCACCTGCTGAGAGAAAGCATAAGCCAGAGCTTTTTCCCGCTTCAATGCCGCTTCTTTCTTGCACTGCAACGTCGCTTGAATCTCTTCAAATGTTTGTGGGCGATCGTCCCAATCGTCCATAACGCTACTCCCATCTCTAGACTGCAAAATCAATCAAACTCCATTAAAAACCCTCCAAACAGAGCAAAACAGAGCATTTGTTCATAGTTTAAGATGGAACTAGTTCAAGAAGTTCAATCAATTGTACTCACAAGTGATCTCCTCTCAGCAATGTCCTGCAAGTACCGCGACTCCCATAAGCTATTCGTCTCGCTAATCGTCGATCTTCGGCTCCCGTCGTGCGAAAGTCTCAATCTTTGATCCCTCACTCGAGCTTGAACTCGAACCAGAGCTTGCATACAACGCAGAGTCATGTTTGCTTGTTTTCTCACATTGTGTCCTCTCACCAATGCTTGGAGCTTCACTAGCCCCTTTAGAGCTCTTAAAGCCCTCCTAGCCTTCAAAATCAAAACCCCCATTAAGCAATTGAATCAAATCTTGTCCAAAGACGGCGTACGAGGCGAGGTCCCTTACTTGAAAACTCGACTCAATAAAAATTGAAAAAATTCGATGGTGTACGGTAGATGGAAGCTAACTTGAAACGAATTGATTAGGAAAGATTTGAATAAATTTGAAAAATAATCCATCAATTGCACTAAATTAATCACAATGAAAAAGTTTAATCCATATAATCATCAAGATCAAAACCCCTCACTAAGCAATTGAATCAAATCTCAATGTCTCCTATTAAAAACTCGACCTAATAAAAATCTGAATAAATTTGACGATGCATGAGTAACCAAAAGCTAACTTGAATCTTATTGATTAGGAATTTAGGAGGGATTGTTAAGCACTGCATAAATTGCACTAAATAGAAGGCAATGAAAAAATTTGATCCATTTAGCAACACCAACAAAACTAAAATTGAATGATCAAATACTCTGATTTTGTTCTGTTCATACCAAATATCCTCTGAAAGCAGTTTGCACCACAATTGCTGCATAGTGCTCTCTTGCAGTGATTGAAGACCCTGTGAGCCTGACCACCTCCACCGCCGCCTTAGCCGTCGCTACAGCTGCCTCCGCCGCCGCCGCGGTCGCCACGGCCACTGCAATGGCATGCCTCTCCTCCTCCTCCGCCACAGAGACATGATTCACTGTTGTGGTGGTTGTAATGGTGGTGCTGGTCCTCTGTTCTTGTTCTAGATTTGAACTTTTCCTGAAAATCCATCTCCTCTTCTCTCTCTTCTGCAAAAAAAGATTGGTACCCATGAATCAAAACTAGGATTCACAAACACCCTTTTGAGGAAACCGATCAAATCAATCAAAAACATGATCAAAATCTCACCTTTTCTTCATCATCATGTTCGTTCTGTTCTTCTTTGCTCTTCTTAGTTGGAGATCTGAAAGCCCTTTTCACAGCGGTCAACCAAGACGTTGTTGTTCCTTCTTTTTTCCCCATCAACACAAACAACAACAACAACAACAACAACAACAACAACAACAGTAAATATTAGCTGCATTTACACAACAAACCACACCACCAAGAATTGTTGTTGAATCTCAGTTGAGAGACTACTAATAAGTCACCCAACTTAAAAATGTATGAAATGAAAGGCACAGAGAGGACGAGAGTTGGAATGCCATCTAAAGAGGGTAAGTAATTGGTGATGTGTGAGTGAGATCAATATAAATATTATAAAATGTTAGGTACTTTGCAGAGCAGAGCAGGAGAGAGAGAGAGAGAGAGAGAGAGAGGGGGGGGAGTGGGTTGGTAATGGCGTGTGTGATGAAGGGGATCTAGAGAAGAACAAAAGTGAAAGAGTGAGAGTGGAAAGAAATTGGTTTTAATGGGCACAATGGACTAGAGAGATGAAAAGATTAAAAAAGATAGCTTTTTTTGGTTTTGGTATTGGTTTTGGTATATGCTTTTATTTTATGTTTTTTTTTTTTTTTTTTGTTGTGTTGAAGACAAGTACTGACTCCTCTCATGGCGTCACATGCAGAGGGCAGTGTCAAGGACCAACACTTAGACAGAAATGTGCACAGGGAGAGTTGTAATTGTTATGTGTGTTTTTAAGGGAAGAGGTGTAATAAAGTGGTGTTAATGTTAGTGCCATCACTGCCATGGTGGAGTTTAGTGTGGGAACCTCGAGAAGCTATGTTAATGAAGTCACACATGCAGCTTATGGTGATGGGTCTGTTTGGGTTGACTGGTCAAATTGTTCAGAATCTAGGATTTTGTTTGAATGTGCATGTCTAAGAAATTAAGATCAAACAATCACTATGGATCGATTAAGATTTGAGATTGTAAATTACGTATATAGTATCAAGTTTGATTTCTCAAGTTACTGAGGTATGTTCAATAGTGGGACTTGCTCTTAGATAACAATATATATTCAAAGAAAACCAATAAATGATCTCATGATCATGGAATTGGTCAAGTTCTTTAATGGGGTATCTAAATGGACCCAACTGTGTTGGCAAGGAGTACCTGTTATTTTAATTGAGCTCATTTATCTCGGTAGCTGGTACTATTGGTATCATACATAAAGAATTTAGGCATCGTTTGGTTCGTTTTTGTTAATTTACATTATTAATTGGGAGTTATTTATTTAGAGTTAACTCTTTGAAATTAATTTTTCATGTTTAGTTCAACTTAAAACTTGTAGAGAAGTTTTAAATTTTTAAACAATAGAAAATATAAATTGACATAAATAGCCTTCAAACAAGAGAGAAATGAGCAATAAATGAGTCGTTAATGATGAGTAATTGTATTCACAAATCTTAGAAGATAACTCCCTAAGGGTTGGTGGGGATATATCTTATACCTTAAAGTGTAAGTTGAGAGATAACTTGCAAGCAAGGGGCAACCAAACAAGATTTGCTCTCAACTCTCTATAAGTTTTCTCCCGACAGATTAGTAAAAGCTTGTTGTTGGAATAATTTTTTCCCGAAGAGAAACAAGAAATGAATAAGAACACCAAACAACTTGATAGCTAGTAGCAGATCACCAATTTTGGCAGTTCCTACATAGTATAATTTTGTTTTAGATTAATAATTATTGAGGATTTAGAATACGGAGCTTTTGCCTCGATTAATTTTGAAATTGAAAAGGGAAGTCTTTCAATTTGCAAAGCTTGAAACGAAGATCTTAACATTGATGAAGTAATGAGGGATTCTTCTCATCCCTCCACAACCCTCTTAATTATCGGCGAAAGTATACAAAATTAATGGTTAATATATAACGTGCTTCTTTTATGTAAGTAGAAATGGTAAGTAGGAGAGTGGTAAATTTTTATTTATTTTTTTTTTCACGAAGGAGTGGTAAAATTTGCGTCCAACTTTTTCGACTCCATTTAATATGGTCTAAACTAAAAAGGATGTGGACAATTAAAGTTTTTATTTGAAAATAAATCTTGTATTGAGAAAGAATTCTCTTGCTCAAATAGAAAATTGAATCAAGTCATTTACAAAGCTATATATACAATTATATATATATATATATATATATATATAAATATAAAATTAGAGATGAAAAGGTTGATGTGCAACTTTAGAATGCATGGTATTTTTTCCCATTTTAGAAACTGTAATAATAATTATATGTACATATTACTTCAAAGTAATACTTAAGCAGATACATGGAAATGGTTGTGCTAGAACTGTTTTCCTACATAGACTTAAATGGTCAAAGTACTTCTCACTCACCACATTTCAACTGAAATCATTCAAGGCTTCGACCACCTTAAACTAGCTGTAGTTGGCTAATAAGGGCTCAATATGTTCTTTCTTATGAGTCAACTAAGTTATAAAGGTGATCTTTATTGTATTACATTAATTATATTCAGATCTATTGCAGGTCATAATATATATGTATAGATCATTTGACTCTTAGCTTGGTAGTATATATGTATGTATAGGTTATTTATTAGTCTTCGTATTTTATTAAAAATAGATGTACTTTAGTAATTTAGTTCATATATGAACTTTTCAACCGTTCTTGTATGGAGGAGCACGCACTATATAACCTTTATTAGCATTACAATAATCGGAGATTGGATATTTTTGTTGTTATTTGATTTTTTAAAACCGTTTTTATTTGATTTTAAAGTCATTTTTGAGGAAATTAAACTGTAAATGTATTGATGATTTAATATTTAAATATATAAAAGAACCAAAGTGCAAATTAAAAATATTCTACCCAAAAAGTGCATGTCATGACAAATATTGTAGGCAATTTGTCCTAGTTTTTAAGCATATATAAATTGAAAACCTGAAATGATGTGATATATACATTTTGGTTGATTTTGACAACTATATATAAAAAGTAGTTGATTTTCGAGAAATAAAACTTTATGTGTTTGCACTACAAAACAAAATATAATAATCTTGTCCGATTTATCGCAGATATCGAAATAGTGACAAATGTCAAAAGTAGCGATGGAGTCTCGTCACTAAATTTTGTTGCTATTTTTATGATCAATTGACAAAAAAAAAGTTTTGCTTTTAAAAAACAATACTATTTTTAAAATGAAAACAATAATATTTAAAAAAAAACTTCAAAATAAAATCAAACAAAACAAAATCAGATCCTAAAAAATAAATCCAAAACAACAACAATCCTTAAAAAATAAAACATGTTTATTCAATAACAACAACAACAACAACTACAAAAAAAAAAAAAAAAAACAAAGAAAAATCAAAACCCTAAAAAAATCCAAAACAACAAACCCAAAATTTACAAAAATAAAAATAAAAACCTAACATTTAGCTTCGGTGAAATGAAGACTTCTACTGGCGGTGGTGGATTTCAGCAGTGGAGATGGCACAAATGAAGTGGTGGTAGCGGGAGGTTGAGCCGTTGAGGATCTGGGCAGTGAGCGATGCGGCGATGTGGGTGGTCAAGAGAGAGATTTAGAAGAAGGTTAAGGTGCTCTGGAGAAGGACAACAAGGGGCAGTGACATGCGCCAAATACATCAATAAAATATAATTCATAAACCAATTATTTTGTAGATAGCAGTAAAGGGTAGATCCCACAGGGTTGATATCTTTCTAAGGTCCTAAAAGAAAGAGAAAACGGGGTTTTGAGAGAATGAACAAATTAACTAATTTAAATAACAATAAAATAAATAAAGCAATGAAATTATTTTAAAATCAATTAATGAAAAATATCTAGGTCAAAACATACGAGTTTGGTTAGATAAAAGACTGGATTTGGTCATCAATCTATGTAAAGTACGCAAATCAAAAATATCCTAGTGTAGTTATAAACCCGGTAACGTATGCGGCTCCTCGCACTTTCTATTCTTGATAGTTAAGGTACAACAATGACTATTTTCATAGCCAATCGTATAACCCTATACTCAAGTGCATTGAGTTTAACATGATAACCACAATTGATTTTGTGAATTTCACTACACTTAGACAACCAGATCACTAGTGTGTCTGATTTAACCTAAATCCCTAAAGTATTCAACCAGTTTCAAAAGAAGCGAATTAATTGGTAGGGTCAATTGTCACTAGTGTTGTGGTTTTATTGCATAAAGATGAATGCTTACGACTCATTGGCAAAAGAATAAAGGTTTAAATATAAAATTAATCATAATTATTCAATCAATAAAAAAGAGAATAAAATAACAATAAAAAGTAATAAAATTAAAATAAATAAATTTTACAAATTTATAGATAAGAACGAATCAGACCTCTATCGCAATCTTGCTTGGACCATAAAACTAGTGTCTCATTGTCGAAGAATACAAAACAAAACAAAAGTAGAAAGGAAGAAGCATGCGAGAGAAATAAAAGTCGAGAGCGACTAATCAAAAACTGCCGAGACCGACCGAAAACAACTCTTTGTTTTTATTTTGGTCAATTAAGTTTCTTGATGCTGCACGTACATCGAGACTGATCAGGGGTTAGGAAAAGCCTTTCAAACTCGAAAGCAAAACCGTGTGTCACTGCACTTCTATTTAAACAACTTATCTTTCCATCATGTTGCTCCATCTCTTGTTGACACGTCTATCAAAACGTATCCAAAAGCTTTCATGACATGAGCATCAACCTTAATAGATTTATCTCACACATGATTGTTCTTTTAAAAATAGAAAGCACGACATATGCTATCTTAATTCATGAAAGTATATCGCATTAACCACATGACATCATTATGATGTCATCTTCCACTATGTTACTTCCATGCATCCATGTAAACCATGTATATATCTCTTGCTAGCACCTACGTCTTTATGCACATCACTAATTATGCGTCGAGATACGTGCAACACACTTTTTAATGCAACTCGCTACAGATCTCCAAAATACTTGTTTCACAAACCTTTTGCCCTCGATTTCAATCGGGCACCCCATAAATCCTATAAGTGATAAATAAAGATAATTAAGCTAATTAATATTTTGAAGACTTAACCATAAAAAATATATAAAAATACCTTACATAATACTACATAATTAACGACTTATCAAGCGGCACCAGCGAGAGAGAGGCGAGGCCGATCGAGAGAGGGTGAAGCGGTGAGGTCAGGGACTGATTGAGAGAGGTGAGAGAGGTGGTGATTGGAGATGAGGGCTTGATGGAGAGTGAGAAGAGAGGGGAGGGGGAGGTGACTGGAGATGTGGGTTTGGAAGAGAAATGATTTCGGGAAGTTTATAAGTGGTAGAGATTAGGTTTGGTATTGGGCGTAAGAGAAAGAGAGTGGGCCCCATTGCCACGTGGGTGGGGAAATTCCTCACTAGGCGAAAATTTTTCTGCTCAACAATTAGCGATGAGGTCACCGCAAACCCCGTCCTTAAATGGGTCAACGGGTCAACGAATTGACCCCGTTGCATATCTATTGCTTCGCTATTTGATTCATTTTTTCGTAGTGTTAGATTGATATTTGCACTTCTTTAAAAATTGAGGATTTAAAAATAAGTAAAGTATTATAGCTTTAAGAAATGTTAATCAATCTTTAAAAAAAATGTTAATCAAGTTTATATTAGGATATGTTTATCTCTCTCTCTCTCGAGCCCATAAATGCGTCTTGAAAGAAGTCGATCGAAATTGTCGTTAAAACATCTCTAGTGAGATGGATGAGACATCACTTTTCAAAAGACAAATTTTATAGAGGTCGTGGGTTGACTCAATTGAAGTAAAAAAAATAGCCCATTGAAGTTTTTTATTTTTATTCTTTTGTCAAGGCATAATGTGATTCATTGATAAAATGTGAGAACCATTACAACTTCAATACAACAATGTAGGTCGGTTTCCTTGAGGAATGCAGAGGTAAACAAAGCCTTATCCCAAATCATGTGTGATTTATTGATGTCGTCATTGATGCACTTTATCTTATTGGAGCATCAACATGGTCGATGGGCATTGCTCACTAACCACTCTTCTTTGCACTATGCAAATAGTTCCTCATCTACTCAAAACCTCTCTAATTTGTGCAAAACCAAGAAGGGAAAATAGAGAGGATGAAGAAGGGGAAAGGAGGAGAGAAAAAGAAAAGGAAAGACAAAAGACATTAATATTACTATATCTAAGTATTTATCTATACTTGGTAGACACATATTGCGCAACAGTAATATTATATATCTATATATACATGGTAGTTTTTTTATATCTAGGCTAGAAATATATGAGACTAAATAAAGTATGTTTTCATGTATATAGAGTAGTTCTAAGATCAAAGTAAACACACATTATTACAATCAAATCATTTCTTTCTTCTTTGCTCACATTTTATCAAGGTATCAGAGACCATGGTTCGAACTTCTCATGAGGTGAGAGCAAAGCTCCGAGTCTTCTTTCCATTGAAATTCTCATTAAAATAAGAGTTCCAAGTTGCAATTCTAAAAACTAAACAAGAAAGGAAAATACTAGAATGACAACAACAATGTCACACCACAAGAGCATATTGGCTCACTAGAGCTTTCTATGCGACTTCGACTCTCGTGTTATACATCGAGAGATATATTTATGCTCTTGTGAACTAATATATCTTGCGGCGTGACATGTTATTGTCTTTCAACACTTCTCAACAATAAACAACATATACTATATGCTAGCTAGTTATTTAAATGTTCGTCCATTACTCACATAATTAACTACTTCGATCAGTACACTCACCTCCACAAAATTGGTTCTAGTTCTGTTCATGAGCTAGCCCTACCACGTGCACAAAAAGTAGTCTATCACTAATGTCGTCTTTTCTTGTAAGATTTTATGAGGATGCTTGAGTGACTCGACTTTTGACACACACTTAGTTGGTGTCCTTTAGATATAAATTAATTGTATGGATACAAAGCTCATAGCACAAATCGAGGGACAGCAATAAGTAAGTGTCCAAAGTACGTCTTTCAAGTATTTCCCTTTTATTTTTGTAATATACTGTACATCTTTCTTTCTTTTTTCGGATCAAAAGTACAAGTAATTGGTTCTCCACATGACCTTTTCCTTTCTCATGCCCATCGTACCATGTCCTTCACCTTGGCCAAAAAACAAAAGAAAAAGTGAAAATTTCATACATAGATGATAGAATGTAGTTTGCAAGATTCTTTTTTTTATTATTATATTTGCAAGAATTATTTGAATTATGCATGTAACATATACTTGAGAAGTGATGGCTTTGTATAAAACAACAACAACAACATAGCCTCATATGTGTTTGATTTATTTTATAAAGAGTGACAAAATTTTTACGGTGATTATTCATTTATCGTAACTCTTCTTTATTTTTAATAATAAAAAATGAATTTGAGGCATCTCTACTTTATTTTTCGGGTATGAGATCTTTTTTACTCATTTTTTAATATGGAAAATGAGCGTAATAGTACACTCGAAAATAAAAGAACAGTTAATTTGACGCACTCGAAAAGTCTATAAGATATATTGAACGAACTATGGGAACACTGCAAACCAAAAATGTAATGTAAAGTAGACTTTTAATGGCCGGGCCTTAGCTGGCTCGGGCCAGGTTGAGGCAGGCTTGAGCATGAAAGCCTTATTTGATCAAGTCCATGAGTCAAACCCAAGAACAATCCATACAATCCATGCACCTATTTATTTATAACTAAATAATTAGATTTGTTTGACAAAAAAAAGATTAATTTGTAGACAATATTTATTTTTTATAATAATTAGATTTGCAAGATATATTGGCTCACAATAATCATTCACGCGCTTTGAAATATGGGAACACAAATATCTCAATGCATAACAAGCGGGTCGAGATCGTATGAAAAAGCTCTTTGTGAGTTAGTGTGTTTGTGGTGTGACATTATTGTTGTCATTCTAATATTTTCACAAAGCCAATATATACCAATAGTTTATCTTGACGGCTCAACAAACATTGCCATTTTCCAGAACTTGCACAATTAGTTGATTGTCGTGTCACACACCTCGAGATGTGCTCACATTTAGTGAGATTAGAAGTGTCAATTCATGTCGGTGAGTCGTAAACGTGTCGCGTAATAAACATGTCATGACTCATATAATTTTACATGACATATATATTAATCATTTTAATCGTTTTTGTGCTAAGTGGATTGTGTTAAACATGTCATGTATTCGTGTCACCCATTTATTAAATATTATTTTAAAATTTTATTTTATTTAAAATTTTATAATTTGGTTACTACTTTTTAAAATATATCTAAATGATTAAATTCGAATAAACATACTAAATAACCAATAAAATATAATATAGTTAGATATAGTTGTATATTTGTTAGTTTTACTTTACTTTTTCATTCAAGTCTTTATTACTCTTAATACAACAACAACAACAACATAGTCTCAGTCCCAAATTAATTGGGGTCGGCTACATAGATCAAACTTTTCCATTGTGTTCGATTAAGTGCGCAATTGATGGTGAACTTTGTAAACCATTCAAATCCCTCATAATTAATGCATCCCATGTTAACTTTGGTCTCCCCACCTCGTTGAATTTCTACAGTTTATATTGATTCAAGTTTTCTAGTTGGAGCATTTATAGGCTGTCTTTGTAGGTCTTTATTACTCTTAATAATAAAGCAAAAATGACTCGTAATAATAACATAAACAAAATTATAAGAATCATCTAAAAAGATATTTAAATTTTACTTTGGTGAAAAGTTGTATTTTTCTTAATAAATTATTATTTAATAAAACTTAAAACATAAATAATATATTAAAAGTAAGATGAATATTTCCTCTCAAATATAAAATAAAATATGATAAAAGATGTATATAAATAAAATAAATAAATCATACTATTAACATGCATTCAAATGGGTGAATTTTATACCAATCTATTTATTATATCATATTTATTATTTATACATTATTTTTTAGTCGTATTAAGTGAGTCATAAACGAGTTAAGCAGGTTGATACGTTAATGACTCGTTTATTAACCGTGTTTAAACTTGTTAACATGTTTATGACCCATACCACTTAAGCCAAACTCACGACATATTTATTACGTGTCGTGTCGTGTCATGTCGTATTAATCGTTTCATGACCCAAATAATCAGCGCGTAAAGTGAGTTATTGGAGCTTTTTTTTAATCATTTAATTTGAAAGGCTTATCAAACTACACAAGCAAGTACCGTGAGAAATATTCGATACAACAACGCTGCTCGACTATGAATCCGGCACAATTCAAAGTTTCAAAACCCACTCGCGGTAACACCGTAAGTAAACGCTCCACCTTATTAAATAACTCCACCCCTCATAATTAAAAAAAAAAAAAAAAAAAAAAACACACAATCCAATAAACTCAACCCACGCGGTGTCCCAAAACCATAGACCCAATAAAGTCGACCACGTGTACGCAGCGCTTTAATTACCTCAAATCGGGAGCACTGGATCCACTGTCCGAAGCAATTCAATTTTCAAATTCTTCCGCTCAGTCTCTCCGTCTCACTTAAATAAATCAAAGAAGACGATCGACTCTCTCTCTCTCTCTCTCTCTCAAAAATCATTCACAGTTCACGCAACTCGTCCGAGTCAACTCATCTCTCTCTGTGAGTCTTCACTTGTTGTTCTTCATTAAAGATGGGCTGCGTGTCTTCTGCTCTGCTGGACCAAGCCGACGAGTTGACTCAGTTCGACGGCTCGACCGGGCTCGGCCACCACATCGTCTCTCTCACCTCCACCACGTACGGCCTCCTCACTCTCGACCCACCAACACTTCAGACCGACCGGAAACCCCCAACGCCGCCCCGGTTCAACCGGACCGCTCCCGAACCGGAAATCATCAACTCTTGGGAGCTCATGGCCGGTCTGGACTCCGACAGCTCCCGGTTCACTCCTCCCCCGAAACCCACCTCGACTTCCCCATCCTCTCTCCTCCACACCGTCCAGGAGCTCGATTCACGCATCTCGAGGACGCCGAAATCAGCACTCCCGGTCCGAACCGGCCGGTCTGCAAGGAGAATTTGAATCCGAACCGGCCGGTTCGGACCGGCAGCGAGGTCGCCGGAGAGTGCAAATCCGGCGTTCTCCGATCATTCGGAGACCACCCGGGAAGACCCTCTTTAACGGCGACGACGATCGAGGAGTCTCCGTTTCCGCGGCGGTGCCCGAAAGGCGGCGAAAACAGAGTTGTTCTGTACACTACAACGTTGAGAGGGGTGAGGAAGACGTATGAGGAGTGCAATGCAGTGAGAAGTGTTTTTGAGGGGATTGGAGTTTCAATTAGTGAGAGAGATGTGTCAATGCACAGTGGGTATAGAGAGGAATTGAAGGAGCTACTGAAGAGTAGTAGTAGTAGTAGTAGTACTAGTGCTATCAATGGTGGTTTGGTTCCAAGAGTGTTTGTGAAGGGGAGGTACATTGGGGGAGCAGAGGAGGTGTTGAGAATACACGAGGAGGGTAATTTGGGGAAATTGGTTGAAGGGGTGCCAAGGAAGAAATGTGGGGTGGTTTGTGAAGGGTGTGGGGGGTTGGGTTCTTGCCTTGTTTTGATTGTAATGGGAGTTGTAAAGTTGTTGTTGTTGTTGTTGTGAGTACTGTGAAGGAAATGCAGGGGAGAGATGTTGTGAAGAGGTGCCCTTGTTGTAATGAGAATGGGCTTGTCCTTTGCCCTCTCTGCAGTTGAGCTGCATGCACAGACCATGCACCACCCTTTGTCATTATCTGGTCAGTAATCTTGATCAGCTCCTTTTCTTATTAACATACTGAATAATCTTTGTCAAATTTATTCATTTGGCTTCATTTCTGTACTGTACAATTTAGACCTGTTTAGGCTGACTTGAGTTTTGAAGACCATGCCCAAGATATATGCCCTTGATTTTCTTATATAGTCACCTGCTTGGGCCATAGCATGTATGCAATTGCAGGGGGCCTCTGACGTTGCAGTACTTCGTGTTGGGCTGTGACCAATATTAATTGGGTCCGAATTGTTTCTATGAACTTTTAAGGCATGCACGAAATCCATGGCCTAGGATTACTTGCCCAAGAAAAGGTCAAGCCACATAAGAACCATTACAACTTACATTTTTTTTTTTGTAATCAATAAATCTACTTGAACTCGTGATTAATCTGGATTCATACGGAGTTTTTCAAATTTTTATCAAAATTTAAAGGGTATCAAATTTTTTTTACAAGTAATAGTGTTATGCTATTTTGACTTTATTTGGAGCTGCATGCCAATTTGATGCCCACTATTTAAATTCTCTTAAATGCACATTGAATTTTATACTTGTACACATCAATGCACACACACGCATTAATCAAAGGTCATAGTCAAGACCTTGCAAATACTATAATAATTAGCAACTCAAATGAAATCAAATGCGTTTTTTTTCAAGAACGCTACACCATATATATACAGATAAGAAGCAGTTAATTTGAATTTCAGGGTTATCAATGATGATAGTTAATGATTAAACAACAAAATTAGAGTCATTAATTAGTTTTTTTTTTTTTTTTTTTTTGAAGGAGATATTTGATTTATACGTAATTAATTATCAAAAAATCTGTTTGAACTCTTTGAGTCCGGACTCAAAGATTTTTTTGTTAACGATTTAAGATATCTACCTAAGTAAAAGACCTAATTACCCTCTACTCCAAACAATAATAATGAATTTTAATTAAGAGTCTTTATGTCTTTTTGATTGTTTGAGTCCGAACTTTTTGAGTCCATCTAGCATTACCCATTAATTATATGTGAGTAAATTACTTTTGACAAAATTTGTAAAATTCTCAAAAGACGGCTTTTATTACAGTGATATATTTTTTTGTTGCAAGGTACATAATTAATTAATTGCATCTGAAAAATTCATTAATTTGTATTTAGATAAATCTTGATTTAGTTTTATACTTATAATTACCAAAAAAAAAAAACTATAGAGATTTTTTAGTACATGTACAGTCTAAGTTAAGTAAACTACGTCAATTAATTACAATTGTTGTGGGCTTGCCATTTCTTAAGTTGCACATTCAACATAAAACCCCACTCATCAATACCCACTTCCTCTTGTTTTGCTTAACATGTTGCCAAATAATTGATATTTATCTACTCTTTTCATATACAACAACAAAAACAACAGCATAGCCTCAGTCCCAAATTAACTGGGGTCGGCTACATGAATCAAATTTTTTCATTATGCTCGATTAAGTGCAATTGATGGTGAGCTTTGCAAACCATTCAAATATTCCTAATTAATGCATTACATGTTAACTTTGGTCTGCCTCTACCTCGTCGAATTTCTACAGTTTCTATTGAGTCAAATTTTCTAGTTGGAGCATTTGTAGGCCGTCTTTGCAGGTGACCAATGTGGCGGCCCCAAATCCCGAGGTCGCCACGTGGGGCGCGGTCCCACTGGTCCTGTCAAATCCTTGACCTATCTGGGTCCCATGCGCCACTAACATCCCTTGTTACATCATAACTACTCATTATGCATGTTCAAATTTCATTTCGTAATCAATTTAGTTCGACAGTTTAATCATTACAATTAAATTTATCATCGTAATAAGCATCATTTTAAGAGCAACACCTATTGTGGAAAAACCCTGGAGAAAAGTACCCCGTATATAGACGACGATACTAAGCGATAATATATACAAGTACAGTGTCTATCCAAATTTCCCAATACCCAAAAGTAAAACAAAATATAAAAATCGCACGTACTAGCAGGTCCTCGACCGTGGGCAATCATATAAAGTCGCTCAAAATCCCCTTGCCCTTACTAGCACTAGGATCTGCACTCGACCATCACAAAAAGCAAGATGGAGAGTAGAGTTAGTAAGATTTCAACGAAGTACACCGAACATTTACAAGAAAATAAACAGATACCAATAAACATGTCAAATAATCATGCAGAAACTAAACAGACAACTGTACTAAGATCATCACATGAATAAATAACACGAGAGAAACAAAGTGTGTACTCGTCCCGATCGACGAAAATCAGATTTTTCGGATCCCCAGGATCCTTTCAGTGGGTGCCCCCACTTCCTTTCACCTGGTTCCTCGCGGGCTTAACCGACACGTGCACCCTTACCACTCGGGTAGCAATCCACCGAGTGCCTGATCACACGTGCTACAGCATAGTGTACCATAAATACACAACGAATATTAGGTGGGAGTAACTCGACCACCAACCCAAATGTATCACAGAATAGAGTACAATAACAAGGAATAGAAAATCAACAATGGAAAAGTAAACCCTCAATGACTTTCAGATGAAATCTTACATACCTCAAAACGCACTCTGAAGTCTCACTCACTTCTTGAGGCGCTCGACTCCTGACTATGATCTCCTAAGTTCCTGACGTCCAATTAAACCATTTTAACTAGTTTAAAGTCAAATTAAATGAATTTATAATGTGCGGCCAAATTATTAAAATTTCCATTTTAAAAAGTTTTGGTTTGACACCCTTTTTGAGTTATACCGGGGTGTCAACGCCCGAAAAGTTTTCAAATATCATTTTTCTATCTTTTTCTCATTTTTCTCATATTTTTCCTGATTTTTCTAGATTTTTCCCATAAATTTCCACCTATTTTTCTTATTTTTTTGTAATTTATTTAATTTAAAACCATTTTAAATTAAAATGTAAATTTTTATATTATTATTTTTATATAGGGGTGGGCCCCCACCTGGACCAGGTCAAACCCGGTTCAACCGGGTCGGCCCGACCTGGTTCGGGCCCACCGGATCGGTTCCGATTGGACCGGCCGCCCAACAGCCCGAGTGCACGCACGTACGGTGTGCGTGCCCCCTCCCCCACCCCCCCACCCCATCGGTTTCTTCTTCCTCCGTAGACGCTAGCCTTTGGTTTTTTTTTTTTTTTTTCTTTCTCTCCTTTGTGGTTTGGGTTGGGGTTGCTTTCCACCCCAACCCCGGTGGACTCGATGGCAGGGGAGACGCCCACCCCTTCGAGGCCACTATGGCCGACACCGAAATCACAACCCAAAAGCTATGACTTACCTCCTACCCGCTTCTCTTTAAAATTTGGGCCGTTACAACCAAACCATCGCAATCACCATTCCCTAATCTTTGTATCAATTGGTGCTACTCCTACTTGTCTTTGAAATTTTTATATTTCTTATTCTATCTTTACGAGTTTTACCACACATCCACCTAAGCATCCTCATTTTTGTTACGTTAATTTTATGTCATTTTTGTTGCTTTACCGCCCAACATTCACTTCCATAGAGCATGACTGACATAATTGCGGTCCTATGAAATTTTCCTTTTAACTTAGTAGGAACATTTCGATCACAAATCACCCATGTTGCACTCCGCCATTTTTTCCATCCAGCTTAAATTCTATGTGTGACATCATTCTCAATGTTACCATTATTTTGTATGATCGATCCTAGGTATCTAAAGTGGTTTACCTTAGGAACTTCTATTTCCCCTAATTTTACCACTCCGTCATCTCGATGTTTAATGTTTCTAAACTCACGGTGCATGTATTCGATTTTCGTCCTACTCAACATAAAGCCTTCATATTCTAATCTATTCATCAAGAGTTCTAATTTCCTATTCACTTCATATTTAGTTTCATCCACTAAGACAATATCATTTGCAAATAGCATACAATATGATATATCATCTTGAATATGTTTAGTTAGCTTATCCATAACTAAAGTAAATAGATATGGGCTTAAAGCCGATCCTTGATGTAGTCATATCGTAATGAGAAATTCTTTTGTAGCTCCTCCAAATGTTTTATACTCGTTACTACTTCATCATACATATCCTTAATAGTGTCTATGTATCTATCATGCATTCTTTTTATTTTTAGAACTCACCAAAGAACATCTTTAGGGACCCTATCATATGCTTTTTCTAAATCTACGAATATCATATGAAGATCTTTTTTCTTTTCTCTATATTTTTCTAACAATCGTCTTACAAGAAAAATCGCCTCATAGTTGACCTCCCAAACATGAAACCAAACTGGTTCTCTGATATTGTTGTTTCTCTCCCCTATTGTCAATTATCATCTCCCAAAGTTTCATAGTGTGACTCATAAGTTTAATTCCCCGGTAGTTTGAGAATGTCTCCTTTGTTTTTGAAGATTGACACAAGCGTGCTTCTTCTCCAATCCATTGACATCCGTTTTGAATTTAAAATTTTATTAAAAAGTTTTGTTAACCAATTCAATCCAATTTCTCCTAAGCATTTCCAAACCTCTATGGGTATTTCATCTGGGCTACATGCTTTCCCTATTTTCATTCTTTTCAATGTCTCTTTAACTTATACAATTCTAATATTGCATGTATAGTTTACTTCTCTTTCTTGGTGTGTGTTTTCATCTATTATAGTATCAACTTGGCCGTCATTAAATAAACTATCAAAGTAACTTCTCCATCTCTCCTTAATATCTTCCTCGCGCGTTAAAACATTTTGATTTTCGTCTTTAATACATCTTACATGACTTAAGTCTTGTTTTTTTTATCTTTTAATTTGGCTAGCCTATATTTTTTTTTTCGCCATCCCTATTACCTAACCTTGTATATAGATCTTCCATGAAATTTGTTTTAGCTTAACTAACTACTTTTTTAGCTTGTTTTCTAGCTTCTCTATATTGATTGTATACATCTTCATCTTGACACTTAGGTATTTTCCTATACATCTCTCTTTTAGTTTTAATTGCTCGTTGGACATCCTCGTTCCACCACCATGTTTCCTTTTTAGAGGTCTTAAGCCCTTAGATATACCTAATACGTGTGATCCCACTCTTCTTATGCAACTACTCATTTCTATCCACATTATATTAGCATCTAAGTCAAGATTCCAAACATTTTCCTTTAGTAGTTTTCTCTAAACTTTACTTGTTTACTATGTTTTACGTTCCACCACTTTATTCTAGGGTCGCTAACTCTTTTATTCATATTATGTCGCCGTGTTAGCTTAATATCAAGTATTAGTAACTTATGTTGGGTAGTAAGTGCTTCACCAGGTATTACTTTGCAGTCTCTACATATTTTTCAATCTATTTTTCTTGTTAAAAGAAAATCTATTTGACTCTTGTTATAACCACTACTAAAAGTAATTGTATGCAACCCCATTTTCCTAAAACTAGTATTTGCTATGACAAGATCGTATGCTGAAGCAGATTCTGATATTGATTATCCTTCTTCATTTCTATTACCGTAACCAAAACCTCCATGAACTCTCTCAAACCTATCATTACTTTTCCCGACATGCCCATTTAAATCTCTTCTAATAAAAACATTTTCATCTAATGATATACTTTGCATAAATTCCATCCATATCGTCCCAAAACTTGCGTTTAATATGCTCTCGTTTAATCCTACTTGTGGTGCATTGGCGCTAAGTATGTTAATTTTTTCATCTCCAATAATTAATTTAACTAGAATCAATCTATCTCCTATTCTTTTAACCTCTACGACCTTATCCTTATAATCATTATCCACCACAATTCCTACTTCATTGCATTTTCTATCTATATCAGTGTACCACAATTTAAACCCTGTATTTCCTATTTCTCTACTCTTTTTTCCTACTCATTTTGTCTCTTGGAGGCAAACAATATTGACTCTCCTTCTAATTATGGTGTCTACTAGTTCTATTGACTTTCCCGTAAGTGTTCTTATGTTCCATATTCTTAAAAGAATTTTTTCTCCCTTTTGTATTTGTTTTGCTTTTCTATTTCTATTTTGTCTAAAAGATCTAGTGTCCGTATCGATGATTTTGTTTTTGTTTTCGTGTTTGTTTTGAACTAGCTTTTTTACCCACACTCGTCCTCTGTGTGGGAACCCTTGCTCATTTTTCTTCACATCCAGGCGATGATGTGAGGGGACTAATTTCTTTACCCACATTCCTATGTGTGGGAACCCTTGCTCGTTTTTCTTCACACCCAGGCGGCGATGTGAAACACACCCTTGCTCATTTCTCACTACACTCGGGCTCCGACGCAGCGCGTCGCTAGGTGGGAACACCCCAACGTTTATATATGTTTGATCCATTTCATGATAAATGGTAAAAGTTTTACGTTTGGTTGTCAACCTATCACAACCCTCCATTTTTCAAGAATGGAAAATGAGTTTGGAGCCTCCCTCCTCCACTTTTAAGGTATGAAAAGTGAGATTGAGACCTCCTTTACCCATTTTTCGGTATGAAAAAATGGGCGTCAGAGTCATCCTCTTTATCCGGACTTGGGACCGACTATGTAGCACACATAGTGTACAACATAGGTGGAGTTATGAACATTTCTATATATAAAAAATATATATGAACATATATTTTTAATAGTTCTATTGTATATAATTAGCATTAACGTGTATATATATACAATATAGCCTCGATGTACAAGAAACTTTAAACATTAATTTCCTCGTACATATTAAACCAACAAAAAATCTATTTGGAAAACTAAACTAATCTTTATAAATCCAAGAACCGAACAATTAGTACTTTGTAATTATCAATTAATTAAGTGGTTCAATGATTTGATATGAGATTTGAAAATAAAAAGTATTGAGTTCAAATCTTGATGACGCAAATGTTGTTTATTTCCTATCAAAAAAGAAGTACTTTGTAATTGAACTAGATATGCATGCTTTTTTTTCTTTTTTTTTTTTTTTTTTCTTCTTTTTTGCTGAAGTCATGCATGCATGTATGTTAATTAAATCCGTTCATCAGAAACATCCATCTGCTACTTGTAACTAAATCAATAGTCTCACTGTGTTCATCCAAATAATATATGCACCTAGGCCTGTTTAGTTGGAGTTGCATGTAAGTTATAGGGTTTGACTTATTTTAAGTCATGGCTTAGGGAGCAATAGGTATTTTATTTAAATGTGCTGGTTCAACTATCCATCTCTTGGTGTTATAATTTTTAAAGAATAAAAAGTTAGTGAAAAGTCTTAAATACCTATCTTTATTTTTAAACCACCAAATCACCCACCATATTTTAAGATGGCAATGAGCACACACATTTTTTATTACATTGACCTCATTGTGTTGCCAAACCTTTGTTTTTCATAAATTTTTTACTTCCAAATAAATCTCATTCTCGATGTTTCACGAGATGCCAACTTTTTTTTGAACTTGAGATGGCAATCTGTACAAAGGTATGCCACTTGAAAAATGGTTATCACAATAAAAAACAAATAATAACTAAGATTTTCTCAATTTTACAAGATAAATAAAATACAATTGATGAAAAAATTGAAGATCTTATCAAAGTGTTTGATAAAATAAATAAATTACATTTCATCGGAAGCTTTTCCTTGATTAGTTCATTTAGGAATAATATTTATCAACTCAACACATACACCCACAAAAATATTTTCAAACTAACACATTTTTAGCCACGTCACTGCCACATCACTCGCCACGTCAAGGGTTGGTTTTGGTCATGAAAACGTGACTTGCAGTCACGTTTTCAGCTGAGGTTATTATTATTTCTTAAATGTTGGCAGAGAGCACAAGCTAAAACCATCCATATAGGTCTGCAATTTCTAGCCGAGTTTTTTTTTTTTTTTTTTTTTTTTTTTTTTTTTTAATTTTGTCGATGCTTCAGTGCTAACAAGCGTATCCAAAACAATTTACAAAACATAAAAAATTAGTAAATATGGGAGTGCAAGGTAAATGCAGCTGTTGTTTCGAATAATATCATACACAAAGTTTCAATTTTTGAGCTTCAAAAATCCATAATCATAATTTGACCTATTTCGAAAAGTGAAACTCCAAATTATCTACTGGAAACAACATACACAAATAGCAAATATGGGAGTGTTTGTAAATGCAGCTGCTGTTTTCAATAATATCACACACAAAGTTTCAATTTTTCAGCTTGAAACCTCCATAATCATAAGTTGACTTATCTCATATCATGCATAAACCCCACTCGAAGCATGAATTAAAAATCAGTTTACAAAACATCAACAAAAGATTAGTTAAAACCATTATATCATATACTGCAAAATAATATATTAATTCAACAAATTCATAAAAACGATTTGCTATAAATGAAGAACTTGCAATTTGAATTGCTATAAATGAAGAAATTGTAAGGTGATCAACTACAAAGCAATAATAAGAAGGAAAAAATGTCTTATTATAGTTAAGAAAAAGTCATAGTTTGACCCCAAATAATGACTTCCAGTCCCACAACGTGTTTTCTTTACGACTCGAACATTACGATTTAAAACTAATGACATATTCGAATGTCCCACATCACGCATTCCACCATCATGAGTACTTGTACTCCCAGATAAATTCATCATTATTGGACTTGCATTAAAATGGCGTGAAGATGTAGGTGTCATGTCAAATGAAAAGGCTTCCGTAGCCTCGAATGCCATGTTGGGAGGAACTGATGGAGTATGTGGAGTCTCAAAGTCGTTAAGAGATACCGATGGAGTATACACTGGAGCGTAATGCCTCGAATATGTATCATCATGAGAAGATTGATGAGAAACTTCAAATGAAGCGGGCAAATTATGCATGCGATAATCTGCATGCATTGCAGTCAAAGTCGATGCAGCTATATCTCTAATGCGTGCAATAAACACATCATCACCCAATGTCAACTGATAAATTGATGTCATTTCATGTGCCTACATATAAAATATTAATGAAGTTGTATGCGAAAGTAAAATAAAAACAACTTTTTGAAAATCTTCACGACTGAAAAAAATAAAATTACCAATGCCTCAACAATAGCTCCACGACGAGACATGAATCGTCGTGTAATGTGACGATACCATAACATATACGGGTCATAAAATTCCAATGGCTCCTCCAATATTTCATCAGTTGCAATATTGGAAGCACGTTCGTTCCACAAGCAGACATAAGCACTATGTTCTGCACTCCAATCCTTATCCATTTTCCTTCTCAAGTCAATCTTATGTAGCTCCATGCTTATGCTATGTAAAGGTGGTATCATTTGTTTCAAACCGAATTGTCGTATGGCCCTATCAGGATTATACATTTCAACAACACAGAAGAAAAACAAAGGTGCTCTCATTCGCCAAATAGCACGACCACTGCTACAATTCTCAAGCAGGTCCCTTATCACTGTCTCAGGATACTGTTCCCAAATTACCTATAGTCATAAAAAACAACTTGAAATGAATAAAATTCGCATTTCACTATTGTAGACATGAGCACTATTTGGAAAAAATGATTAAGTATATTTCTTACTTCATCGGGTGCTTGCATGCTAATCATTTCTCTGTATTTTGTCAACACGTGCATTAATGTTCTTGTGGTCTCCATGGCATGTCTCCACGTATACAAATGTAAAAAACAACACTAAGCATGCATGAATGTACATGTAGATAAATATACTCAAATTGACATTATTATGTTAAAAAATACTAATTACCTATGACCAAATGGAGGAGGTGGAAATAATTATTCGTTTGGTATGATGTCGTCTTGAAGAACGTTTCTCATTATTGGTGCAAGAAAATGCAACCTATCACATGCCCATAATTGCAATAATATGACCGGACCTGCAATCTCTGCTCCATCAATGTCGGATGCAAGACACAATTGTCTATATAGGTGAACCAGAGTTGCACTACCCCAACTGTATTGTCCTGCCGCCTCAAAATCCGCCAAAAATTGCTAATACGTTATGTGAACAAGATTGTTAGACTTGTCTGCAAATAAAGTTCCTCCATGAATTTTTAAGATGTACGCTCTAGCATAGCGTTGCACTTCCACATCATCAGCATTATTTGGAAGGTTTGGAAACCATCTTGAAAGTTGGCAAATTTGGATCTGACCTCCATTCCTGTTGTTTTCGGGGAATGGGAAGCTCAGTTGTGTTAAACATAAGACATCATAATCTTGCTCTACATGACCAGTGATTGGTAATCCATCGACACTTAACCCTAAGATGATTTGTACATCTTGTAGGGTAATAGTCATCTCGCCAACTGGAAAATGAAACGTGTGAGTTTCTGGTCTCCACCTCTCCACAAGGGCAGTAATGAAATGTCAATCAATTGATATGAAACATATTCGCATCGTCCCATAAAACCCAGCTTCCTGAAGATGCCCAACTATTCGTTCATCCAGCTGGGACCAATCGATGTAGCGCAGCCGAATTACGCCCGATAGTCAATACACCAGGTTCCTATGGAAATACGAGATTTAAGTCACATTAGTTAAAATGTAGATACGAAGCTATAAAATTATGCAAACAGACGAAAAGAAGTACTACCGGTCCATTCCAAACGCGAGTAGATCTATGAAGAGCTTGCATAGTCAACTCCAAATCATCCATAGGGCCAAGATCCATATCGCGCTTGAATCCCAAATCATTAACAATGTTGTCATTAATTCCATAAACCAATGAAGAAACAATACAAGTAGCGATACATTCCATTCAAGAAACAATCAAGTTAAAACAAAAGTGTGTGAATAATATGAAAACATGGTTTAATTGAAACAAAGTACATGTACCACAAAGTCATAAGAAAAGTGAACAAATACAATGAAAATATAAGTGATGCGAAACATCAGACTTGAAAGAGCCTTTCACTATGAAGCATTAGATAGTTGTTCTTGCTGACGACGAGAGCAATTGCGTCTATTGTGTTTATCTTGCTTACACTTACAATCGAAAAAAGATTTTTACCAATACAAACGAGCCCGGTTGTGAAGGCGAGTAGTGACAGCGGGAGGCAATGCCCGAGCAGCGGGAGGCGAGCAGCGCTGTTGAGAGGCGAGGACTGGCCGGCGGGAAGGTTACCAGCAGCGCCGGCAGTAGGCAATTCGTGCCAGTGGGAGGAGACCACCAACGCAGCCAGGAAGCGAGCAGAAGCGCTGGCAGGAGGCGATTCGCGGCGGCGGCAGCGGCAACAGGCGCAGCGGTTGGCAGCGGCGGCAGCAGTGCACTCAACCACTACGGAGAGGCGTCCTTACGTCAACGTTCGACGACCGTCGGGATACGGACCACGAGAGGCGGCGAACGACCGATCTTACTTGCGCCGGACGGGGAGATAGATGCGGAGGCGGTCGCCGGAGAGAAGAAAACGAAAGGGGAAGTGAAAGAAAAAAGACAGGGGTTTCAAGGGTTTGAGTGTATGTAGCAAAAACGTGACCTCGGGTCACGATTTCCATTGTATGAAAATCCTGACCAAACAATACAACCCCAGGAGTAATGTGGCGGTGAAGCGGCCAAAAATGTGTTAGTTTGGTAAAAAATTTGGGTGTGTTTGGTTGATATTTGCTTATGTGTGCTAATCAAGCAAAAACTCCCACTTCATCGTCTATAAACAATGTATGAAGGTTAGAAAACAGGCGCTGATGAGAATCCTAATTGCTCGGTTTGGGCTAAAATTGTCTCAAATTAACCATCTACACCTATAACCCATATTTTCTTTGTTTAAAACCAAAAATCGAAACCAAAAGTAAAACATCTCTCTCGAATTTCCCAATCTCCATCATCTATGCTTCTCCATTCACCTCTTCCTCCTCCGACGCCAGCGTCGCCGATGCGCGGTCTCCTCCACCAAGTACCCCTTCACCTTTAACCTGTTCACGAACTCCGACCACTCCGGCTACGATTGTGTCCCTCGTGTTGTCGCCTCTCCACTGCCATCTATCGTTGCGATGGCTCAAGAACAGTTGCGACGATGGATAGACTCGGCGATTCAAGAAGGGGAATGAGATTGGAGAGAACCGGATAGACTGAGAGGATTAATTAAGGAGCTTTGTGTAGAGGATTGGAGGGGCGAGAGAAGGTCGATGAGTGCCTGAGTGGTGCGGATGAGTAGAGATGAGTTCGCGAAGAAGGAGACGAGTTCGTGCGTGAATAACAAGGAGATGAAGAAGGAGAGCTGGGTTGTGTATTGGGAAAGGCAACATTTATGAAGGGATGCAATGGACTTTTCACCAAAACGATACATCAGGCTTATCTAATACAAGGTCCCCCTTGTCTTTAGGTAAGCTTGAGTTTGAGGTCTTTGGTAAAAACATGTATTACCTAAAGACTAGTGAGAAGTAGGAGATGTTTCTGATGAAGGGATTCATGCAATTAACATATACATGCATGACTTCAATAAAAAATAAAATAAAAATAAAAATACATGCATGTCTAGTTTAATTACAAACTTATATATAATTGATGGGCAAATTTTAGTTTTTGGATTCATAAATTAAGATCATGTTAGTTTCTTCAATTAGTAATGGAATGGATTTGGTTTAATATGTTGTCTTTTCTGATCTATATAACATTTTTAATTCAATCATAAATTATAAAAGATAAACATACCTCCTTCCATTGCCAATAAGTTTAAGAATGTTTTTCCCCTCTCTGCCTTCATCCGTAATACAGTTGTACTTGATGGCGAGATCTAATGCGGTTTTAAATAAATCATATCCCAATAACTGTTTTACAGTTATTGGGATCCGTTTAATTTGAAGAGAGAGGGGAGGGAATTAAAACCCCCGTACTCAAAACAATTATGCCCTAACTACCATCAAGTTGTGGGCCCCAAACATAAAGTACGTAATAACATAATATGGGTCACATATAATAGAGATTAATTAGGTAAAGATAATCTAACAATCTCCCACTTGACCCATGTTATGACTTGATGATTCAAAATAAAATGTAATTGCGCACTTTTATTGAATCTATCAAATCACTTTTTCACTGAATTAAAATGATTAGATCATGGCGGTCACAAGTCATTTAATCGACACGATTCCTTCCATGTCTCATAATCAACTCAACCAGTATAACTTTAATAAGGATAATTCAACCCTCTAACTATAATGTTATCTCATTGAAATATAATGAAGGTAACAAGTACATAAGCAAAGACGAAGCTTTAATTGAATTCACAAGTGTCATGACAATAATATGAGCAATACAATTATAAATGTATGTATACATACCACAATATTATGTTAACAAGGACTTGTCTATAATGCCCATACGTTCAACATAGCCAATAAACGTTTTGGGCGGTAATCCCTTAGTTAACGGATCCGCTATCATCATATCAGTACTAATATGCTCAATCGACACTCTTTGTTTTTGCACTTCTTATTTGACAGACAAGTACTTCAAATCCATGTGTTTTGCATCTTTTGAATACTTGTCATTCTTCGAAAAGAAAACTGCTGCGGAATTATCACAGTATATCCTTATAGGTTTAGCTATACTATCTATTATAGCAAGTCCTGACATAAAATTCCGCAACCATGATGCATGAATAGTGGCCTCAAAGCATGCCACGAATTCAACCTCCATAGTTGAAGTAGCAATTACAGTCTGCTTCGCACTCTTCCATGAAACTGCTCCTCCAGCCAATAGGAACAAGTAATCGAATGTAGATTTCCTCGAGTCCACACATCCGGTGTAGTCTGAATCAGAATACCCAATCACTTCAAGATGACTTGACCATTTGTAGATCAACATGTAATCTTCTGTGCCTTGTAAGTACCTAAGTACTTTCTTTGCGGCTTTCCAATGATCCATTCCAGGATTACTTTGATATCGACCCAACATTCCAACAAGAAAAACGATATCCCATTCGAGTACAAGTCCGGGCATACATTAAGCTCCCAACTAATGACGCATAAGGAATGCATTGCATTTGCTGACGTTCCAAATCATTATGAGGACATTGCATTAAACTGAACTTGTCCCCTTTCTGAATTGGAACTATTCCTGCAGAGCACTTGTCCATTTGAAATCTCTCTAATACTTTATTGATATATCCTTTCTGAGACAAACCTAACAATCCTTGCGATCTATCACAAAATTTCTCTATTCCTATCACATATGATGCCTCACCCATATCTTTCATTTCAAAGTTTATAGAGAGAAATCTCTTTACATCATGTAACATAGCAACATCATTCGCAGCAAGAAGAAAAATATCATCAACATATAGGACCAATATGATAAACTTGCTCCCACTGATCTTCGTGTATATACACCGATCAACAGTGTTTTCTACAAAACCATATGACATAATGGTATCATTGAACTTAATATACCATTGTCTGGAAGCTTGTTTCAATCCATATATTGACTTCTTCAACTTACACACCAAGTTTTCTTTTCCTGTGGTCAAGAAACCTTCGGGTTGGTTCATGTAAACTTCATCTTCTAAGTCTCCATTCAGAAAGGCGGTTTTCACATCCATTTGGTGAAGCTCGAGATCATAATGAGCTACTAAAGCCATTATAATTCTTAAAGAGTCCTTCTTTGAAACTGGAGAGAAAGTCTCCTTATAGTCAATGACATCTTTTGATTGTAACCTTTGGCGACAAGTCTGGGTTTATGTCTTTCAATATTGCCATCAACTTGCTTTGCGCCTTCAGACAACTTGACTAATTCCCAGACTTTGTTTTCATCCATTGATTTCAACTCGTCTATCATGGCACTAAACCATTTTTCAGAATCATCACATTTCATGGCTTGTTTGAACGAGACTGGATCTTTGTCAATGCTCAAACCACATTCATGTTCAAGTGAATAAACCACATAGTCATTTGAAACTGCTGGTATTCTTGTCCTTACAGACCTTCGTAATAATATTTCTTGTGGCTCTACTTGATCATTTACAACTTGTGCATCACTAACTGGTTCATTAATAATAAGTTCATTTTCCTCATTTGGAACAATGATTTGTTGTCCTGATTTATTGCGTAACCGTGATACAACAAGAGGAACAACAATTTGAGGAGAAATGCTAGATGTAGGAGTTTTCAATTGAATTTCATGAATATCCACATTTCGTGATTCTTCACTCCCACTGTTTTGGCCATTCTCAATGAACCGAGCATTACCAGACTCAACTATTCTCGTACTATGGTTAGGACAATAAAATATGTACCCTTTAGACTTTTCAGGGTAACCAATGAAGTAACCATTAATAGTCCTTGCATCAAGTTTCTTTTCATGTAGATTATATATCCGTACTTCTGCTTGACATCCCCAAACATGAAGATGTCTCAAACTAGGTTTCCTACCAGTCCAAAGTTCATAAGGAGTCTTAGGAGCTGATTTACTAGGAACCCTATTTAGCAGATATGCAGCAGTCTTTAAGGCATCATCACAATGATGAAGGTATAGTGTTACAACTTAACATACTCCTAACCATATCCATAAAGTACGGTTCCGCCTTATAGCTACACCATTTTGTTGAGGTGTACCAGGCATTGTGTATCGTGCACAAATACCTCGACTTTTAAGGAAATTCGCAAATGGACCTGGACATTGTCCACTTTCATCATACTTTCCAAAGTATTCGCCACCTCTATCAGATCTCACCACTTTTACATTTCTATCTAGTTGTCTTTCTACCATATTAATGAACACTTCTAAAATGTCCACTGACTGAGACTTTTCATGCAACAAGTATAGATAACAATATCGTGAGTAATCATCAATAAAGGTGATAAAATAGTTTTGACCACTCCAAGATGGAGCATCAAAAGGACCACAAATATCGGTGCGTATCAATTCAAGAGGCTCACTGCTTCTTGTGGCAGGATGTTTTGATATATGCTTGGTTTGCTTTCCCTTAATGCAATCCACGCATACATCCCAGTCAACAAAATCCAATTGAGGTAAGATATTACTTTTCACTAACCTCTTTACTCTTTCTTTGGATATGTGACCTAATCTTCGATGCCAAAGAAAAGTAGAACACTCATCATGTGCACTACGTTTATTTCCAATAACATGCTCAACATTAAACAAGGATTCAACAAACATACTATCAAGATTGAAACGATATAAGTTGTCAATTAAAATACCAGAACCATAATAGTATTTTTGTTTAAATAAACTAAAACAATTGTTTCCAATCTTTAAATTAAAGCCTACACAATCCAATCTTGATACAGAAACAAGGTTCCTTGAATATTCAGGAACATAAAGACACTTTTCTAAATCCAAAAAGTATATGGTATCCAGGATTAATCTGTAAGTCCTGATCCCTTCTATGCGTGCCTTCATTCTGTTCCCCATAAATAAGAACTTTTCAGCTTCGCTTATGGGTTGGATTGAAAGGAATCCCTGCATAATATGTGAACATGAGTAGTTGCACCAGTATCAAGCCACTAGGTATTATTAGGCACTTCAATTAAGTTTGATTCAAAACATACAGAAATTTAATGTATACCTTTCTTCTCAAACCATGTCTTTCGTTTCGGACAGTCTTTCTTGAAATGTCCACTCTTCCTACAGAAGTGACACCTCAGCTCCTTATGGATTCGACCCTCATGGAATTTCATTGGGGCTTTGTCTTCTTTCTCGTCTTCCTTCCTAGGATAGCTTTCTTCTTGCTAGCTCAGTCATGCATAGTGAGATGAACTGAGTGACCCTTTCGCTTTCCTTAATCTCCTTCCTCCTGTACGAGCATGGCTTTGATTTCTTGCAAGTTCCATTTTTCTTTTATGGTGTTGTAATTCACCTGGAACTGACCAAACTCAGGGGGAAGGGAATTAATAATGAACTGAACCACAAATGATTCACTCACGTCCATACCCATTGCTTTGAGCTTCGCTGCCAAATTAGACATACTAGTCACATGGTCATGGATGGGTTGCGACCACTCAAATTTTTTAGTGGTCAACTCACTCATCAAGCTTCCCACAATGGACTTGTCAGCAATGTCCGATTGTGAGTACTCTTTTAGTTGGATCATGAATTCCTTTGCATCGCTTGTCTTGGGCATAGATGGTTTGACATTTTCTGTAATCGTCATTCGCATCAAATTCAAACTTAGACTATTAGATCGTTCCCAAGCCTCATATAAAGACTTTTCCTCTTCGGAGCTGGCCTCAGTAATGGCCGCGGGCTTTTCGTCTACAATGATTGTCAGATCAAGGTCCATTACACCCAGTTGGAACTGGATCTGTTCAGACCAATCATTGTAGTTAAGCCCATTGAACTTAACCATCATATTACCCAAGACAAACATATTAGAGGACGCTCCAATTATAACAAAATTATTCACATTAATGCTTTGAGAAATCTAATAGATTCAGACATACAATACTTTTATTATGTATTTAAGTTCACTTTGGGTGATACTTTAATACATAATTCATGCTATATCAAATTTTGAATAAGCATACTTTCATAGACAATCAATCATACTTAGGAAAATAAGTAAGATATCTTTGGATACCTATTTTAATTAAGTATGAAGATAAATCTCTTAAGTTTCATTAATTATAAGCAATGGTCCACTACAAAAAAATCGCAAATCGATGCTAATTAGAGACGGAATCGAGACGGAATTAATATTTCCGTCTCGATCCGTTTGTGATTGATAGAAATATTTACGAAAATTAGAGACGGAATAGCAACGGAAAATTTGAATTCCGTTGCTAATCCGTCTCTAATTTTCTGTTTTGTTTAAATATGGCACGGATACATAATCCAATCGATTCTCCAACCTAAAAATCAAAATACAACCCGATATGACATACTCCATCGCCCGCACCCTCCAAGAACTCCTTGAGGGTGCTAACATCCCCCAAAGAAGCCAAATTGCGCATCAATACATCAAAAATATATATCAACAAAAATTCAAAAGAGAAAGAAAAAATGTGAAACTCAAAATTAGCCCAAAAATTTATATATCCACGGAAAGTTGTCATGTATTACAAAAGCTCCAAAATTTGGAAGTATACACAAAAACCACCAATCCTATCGTTCAACAAGCAAAAAAAAAAGAACACTCACAAAAGGTCCAAAATTTGGAAGTATACACAAAAAGGACTTCATCTAATAACTAAAACGCAGCTTTGAAGCATTTCTGAATCTCCAGCTGAGGGCAACAACCAGTGAGTATGCACCTGAAAGAAGTAGGCAAAGGAGAGATTAATTAGTTTGAGGTCCCTGAAGTTAGCGCGCTAATTCCAGTATTAGCGCGCTAATTAGCCACTGCCAGATATTTTTGACTTTTGGAAATCAAGCTTTAAATTTGAATTTTTGATTTCCTGGATTCCTAGAACGGCTATAAACGGTCATATTGGAATTCCTATCACTATAAAACCACCACAAACTTGGTTTTAACATAAGGAAGACGAAACACATTCAAAAATGCAAGATCTACAAAGAGAAGAATGGCATAAGTGCAAGAATGCTAAAAGGGAAAAAGTAAAAGTTAAGCACAAACCTATCATGTAAGTATGATTCTAGAACTCATCCTCTCACCCCATCTAAACTGTTGTGTGCTCCAAAGGCGACAAGCCATGTGTTCCTACTCAAAAAATTAAAAAAAAACAACCAGCTGGGATTCAAGAAAAGCAGATGAAGAAACAGAAAAAAACCATACAATGTTGAATAAGAATGCTTCCAAAAAAAAACATGATCATCAAGCAAATGCAGTCACGGACTGAAGTTGGTGTCAATGTTGCTATTTTCCTACGCATAGGAGATGGCGAACAATGTTTCTATAAGATGGACCTATCATGTAAGTTGAGTTGTAAAACATGTATAACATGTTTTATAAGGGTTGGTTAGGTCCTGGACGAGTTTAAGGGTCGCTAACACAAAGGGATAAATTAATTAGTTTGAGGTCCCTGCAGTTAGCGCGCTAATTCCAGTATTAGCGCACTAATTACCCACTGCCAGGGATTTTTGACTTTTGGAAATAAAGCTTTAAATTTGAATTTTTGATTTCCTGGATTCCTAGAACGGCTATAAACGGTCATATTGGAATTCCTATCACTATAAAACCACCACAAACTTGGTTTTAACATAAGGAAGAAGAAACACATTCCAAAATTCAAGATCTACAAAGAGAAGAAATTTGATTTTTAGAAGGAGCAATAGGAGATCTTTGTGGTCACGCTCTTAAGTTCTCAAATCCAAAGACCTTTGAGGCTTTCAAAGGAATATAAGAGTCTCTCCAAAGCTGATCTCTTTTGTCATCCTCTTGGTTGTAAGGAAATCCTTGATATAAACTCTTTCTTGTGCTTAATCGACATTGTTTTGTGTTTTTGATTTGAAAATCAGTTTTGTAAGGAAATCCTTGATATAAACTCTTCCTGGGTTTTGCACTTAAATTAAAATTTTTAAGACCCTAAGATTGCAAAAAGATACCACCAGTAGCCCGATCTTTAGTTGGGTGGGGAATCGAAGTTGAGGCCGTGCGCCTAACCTATATCGATATCAGAGGCATACAAATACCACATAGTATCAACGCGTCTACTACTTGTTCACTCATACGTCCTTAAGGTTATAGGTTTATTCCATTCTCTAGAAATGTAATGTGAAATAGCAACATTCACTAAAAGAGTAATCCTAGTGTTCCTAACCCTAACTAGTAGTAGAAACGTCTCTAATTATAGGTACTATTCAATCGTAACCAACAACACCTAACTAATCAATCATCCATAGCAAGTGCATGAATATGAAATTACTAACAACTATAACATCAAACGACAAAGTAATTACCTCAGTACATGATTCTAATGTATTATAATGGTTTGATCATGACATGCTTTACCGATAAAATAAACATGGAATAACAACCAAATACGGATGACATGCTTTACCGATAAAATAAACATGGAATAACAACCAAATACGGAATCAATATAAATCTTGAATTGCTCAATTAAAAGGTTGAAATGAAATAGTACATATTAATAAACCTAAAAATAGAACAAGCATAACCTCAAAAACTATGCATGTAAGAGAAGAAAGCGAAACAAAAACTTCTAAACCAAACAAAAGGCACAACATTAACTTAATAGATCAAGTGAAGAACACCAACTAATGCACATGAAAGCCAATCCGGGGAAAATGTGAGCAGATACAATGTGAAGAGAATTCGGGTTTTAAAAGTTTTTTTTGTTACCTTGACGAGCGGAGAGCGGAGCGGTAAGCACAGAGCTGACCGAGAGCGAGAGCAATGAAAGACACGGAGATTCAAGATCGAAATTCAAAAACAATCAGAACGCTGTGCACTCATTCACTGCACAATCAACCAAGGAACAAATCAAATCACTCAAGAACAGTTAAAATAAAACCTCATAAAGTAATAACAATTATAAGAACTGAACTCTTAAAATATGTCACCTGATCAAGAGTTTGTTCCTTCACAGTTCATAAACAATAAGGTAGTACTATAACACGGCCAATTGCCAAGACGAATTTACAAAAATAAAAAGGATTCCATGACCATAATAGCTAAGACCTTTCAAGAAAATAATTTTTTTTAAATCCATTTATTAGACTAGTATAGCCGAGCCGCTAAGAAAACCTAGTATACACAATGATCATTGACCACATTATGTTCATTTCCTATGTTTGAACATCAAGGCATATATATGACTGCCTTGCCTAGCAGATATAGCTTCAGTTCAAGTGAAAATCTATAACATATTTCATTCATGAGCATAATATTTGCAATGCTAACAAGTATTACGACTTTAATATTCCTGGATGCCGCATATAAGGTACGTAGGAACACCGGACACCCCAAATATTTATTGATAGATGGAAATTTATGAAGTCTGCATGCTTAATTTAAATTGGAAAATCTTTCAAGATAAAATAGCTTCTTGCCTTCAACTCCGATCTTTACTAGAAGATCGAACTATCAAATGAACCATAGCGGAAACTTAAAAAATTCTCATGTCACCCTTGGTTTTCCATAAATTTTTAAAATTATATAAACAAGGGGACTAGAATGCCAACCTGACAGACGCGAATTTTTAGCGAATGATGCAACTGCTGCTCAATACTTCCTCAAAACCGTCACAAGGTGAATGATCTCTATGAAAGCTGAAGAGCTCTTGATCATGAGTGTTGCCTGCATTATAAATTAAGAACAATCAAAAACAAATAGATTATATCAGAATGAGTAAGACTCCAAAACTACAAATGCCTTGCTAACCGGATCCGAATCAGAGACCAGAGAGAGCGGGAGATATCGGCGATGACGGCCACCGGCGCGACGAGACGGAGAGACCAGAGAGACGGCGAGACCAGAGACAGCAGAGAGACCAGGTAGCACGACCAGATGGAGATACGGAGACCACCGCGACCGGACGGCCAGAGCAGAGACAGCAGAGAGACCAGCTAGCACGACCAGACGGAGAGACGAGACGATCGAACGGGATGGACGTTTGGGGACGAGACGATCGGCCGGCGCGACGAGACGGAGAGACAGATTTAGGTTTTTGCGGTTGTTTGGTGTGAATGATTTGGGGATTTCGGTTTGTGTTGTTGGGGAGGGGGTGGGGTGCGGTCCACCTTTGGGTGACCTCCTAGCGCTATAATTAATTAGGCTTAATTAAATATTTAACATCTATTCAAGCTAGGCCACTTTGGTGACTAACAAGCTTTTCAATAAATAAACATTTAATTAAACATACTTTAATTTTATTATTATTATTTTAATCAAGATATACATGCCAATCATATGCATACATGCATGACAATAAATTAATCAATTAATAATGTGACATACATTAATATGCATATATTAAATAATATATACGTAAATGACAAATTTCAATTAATATCATGTATATGTATTGTGCATGGATACGTAAGTGTTTTAATTCCAAGTCAAACGTGGCATTTTTTTTTTTTTTTAATCACGTTTACCAACTAAATCAGCCACTTAACATCTCAAACGTGACTAATTACTATAATCAAGAAATAAACAAACTACCACGTTAATTAATACTAATAAATAGGAAAGATTAAGTCATACACCTATTTTGTAGGAAATAATTTGTACCAAAACAAACAAATAGTACACAACGCATGTATATCAATAAAACCCAAATTTTTAGTTCATCCGAGAATCTAACGACATATATATCAATTTATTATAGATCCAAATTCTTTAACGCAAAATATATCGGCATCGGAATAGGAAAATACAATATACTCAAAAACGCAATATACCTAAAACGCAAAGTTAAGTCAGATCAAAGTATTGATCTATAATGCAGAAATTAAACATCGACTTAAACCACTCTGTTGAATGAAAAGTGTTTAACCATGCTCTGATACCAATGTTGTCTTTTCTGATCTATATAACACTTTTAATTCAATCATAAATTATAAAAGATAAACATACCTCCTTCCATTGCCAATAAGTTTAAGAATGTTTTTCCCCTCTCTGCCTTCTTCCGTAATACGGTTGTTCTTGATGGCGAGATCTAATGCGGTTTTAAATAAATTATATCCCAATAACTGTTTTACAGTTATTGGGGTCCGTTTAATTTGAAGAGAGAGGGGAGAGAATTAAAACCTCCGTACTCAAAACAATTATGCCTTAACTACCATCAAGTTGTGAGCCCAATACATAAAGTACGTAATAACATAATCGGGTCACATATAATAGAGATTAATTAGGAAAAGATAATCTAACATAATATGCATGAGGAAATGTTTAGTCCGTATATATAATATTATTACCATTGTATTAATTACATCATGCTCGTCTAATCATGCATTATATGTATAACTCAAAAAGTAGTCTTTTGTCACGACCACAACTCCAATTAATTTGATAAGGATTTCACAAGCATTGCATCACCATGTCGCCGTGCGTCTTTGATCTATCATCAATAACACCGTCAATACATTAATTATGACTTAAAACAGAGAAGTACTTCTAAGTTCAACTTATATATACCAACTTTTGCTTTATCGATATGGTGGAATTGCATTTGAATTAAATGATTAAATTAATGCATCTTAGTGATGATGATATTTTCGCCTCCAAAAGATGTGGTGTGGTGGCAAAGAAAAGGGGCGAACAAAAACTCTAATTGAGACAGAAGTAATTAGTTCAATTCTTGATAGCTATATTACACTCTCTTAGTTTAATTCCCAGTGTTATGAGGTTGGAGCGCCCCGTCTATTATTAACTACATTATACTCTCTTGATTTCCTTGAGTTATAAGCGATTAACTTCTATGAGATTAGTCGAATCAAAGTGATGGGAGGCCGAAAAATGTTTGTACATCCATGTTTATAAAAATAAAAAGATGATTGCATTAATTTTGCATGTGACATATATAATACATGTAATAACTCTTGTTTTTATAAAAAAAAATACATATAATTACTTAATTAACTTTTTTTTCAAGGAATTACTAACTTAGTTTTTCAAATAAGAAATAGATTAATGCGTGATGAGCTTTGGTCGCACTGTAATCAATCGTAACCCTAGAGCTCTCATCACCTTTGAAGAATTTTGGGCTAGCTCCTTGAATTAACGGAATCACTTACTCTCACTTAATTCTCTCTATTGGTTGAGCTTAATAAATTGAGTGACAAGGGCACAATCTACAAATAAAAGTGAAGTGGAGATCCACATAGAGGTACTTAGGGGCAGGTTAGTTAAGTGGTTGCCGTGTCAATTAATTCATGATTAGAGAAAGAACTTCTATGGCAACAAATCATGGTTTTTTAGACGGCAAATGCTCCCCACCCTCTCCGTAACAAATTTTATGATTTTAATAGTGCTAATACCGTTATACGTGTAACGTGGCATATATATGTGACTCTATTTATATTATATGTATTAATATATAGAAATAATGATATTCTTAGAAGACATCATGATATCTCAAGACTACGTTGTGACATTGATCTATCGGATAATTCCTTTATTCCAAAAAAAAAAAAAAAAAAAATAAAAAATCGATCGGAACTATTATTTATTCAATGAATTGCGGATCAATCCCATTCTTTTGGCACATGAATAATTTAGAATTTTAAATACTATATACTTTGGGTAGCGTTTTATACAAAAAAAAAAAAAAAAAATGCCAGATTAATTTTTTCTTTTTAGTATCCTTTTTGGCGAGGCAAATTGCCCTTAAAGAAATATCAACTAATTGAATGGTTCAATGATTTGATATAAAATTTAGAAGTAAAATGTCATAAGCTCAAATCATGGTGGGTGCAAAAAGTTGTTTCTTTCCTATCAAAAAAATAAAAATAAAATAAAATAAAGTTATTTCTATTTCATTGGTGTTTCACGTCGTTTATACACATGTACGTATTCCTAATCAATTAACGTGAAAATAGTGCAATATATAATACAAAGAAATATATATTTTTTATATTTTAATACATAACTTATGCAAATATAATAATAATATAATTATGATATAAATAATAAATAATAAAGTACGAGTACAATATATAGAATGAATTAATTGATATAAGTAATATATATCCAATTAATAGAAATGTGTACTTTTAAGTCATTTTGTATTTATCAACTATTCAATCAATTAAGTAGTTGCACTAAACAATTTTACTCCATCAGTTAAATTATCAAACTTTCAGCTATCAGCTCATGTATAACATATCAGCTAGATTATCAGTTGTCAGCTAGATTATAAGATAATTTTGTCAAACAGAACGACTTATCAGCTATCAACTAAATTATCAAGTGGTGCCAAATTGAATCATATCTCTTTCTTATATATATAAAAAAAAAAGATCAGTCCGGTTTCCTATGTATTTATTTGTCAAATTTTGATGCAAGAACTGAGCCATATATATATAAATTATTATTTTTATATCACTTTCATTTCTTTGAATATATGTATTATTTTTATATTTTATATGAATTGCTTTTTTGCGATGAAGTCAGAAATGGGATTTTGTTTTATATATATATATATATATATATATTGTTTTTATATCACTTTCTTTTCTTTGAATATATGTATTATTTTTATATTTTATACGAATTGCTTTTTTGCGATGAAGTCAGAAATGGGATTTTGTTATATATATATATAAATTATTATTTTTATATCACTTTCTTTTCTTTGAATATATGTATTATTTTTATATTTTATATGAATTGCTTTTTTGCGATGAAGTCAGAAATGGGATTTTGTTAAAAAAGATTTGTAACAAAAGTGTATATATTTGTAATAAAGTGATTCGTAGGGTTGACATTAATATAAGTGAAGGTATGGGCTCCATGCAGATTCTCTAGTGAACAAGAAAATCACAAATTGATATACTTTATATATTTCTAAACTTTGGAGCACACGTTCGAATTTGAATTTTGGAGATAAATATCAACTTCAAAATAGTGATATTTCACAGCCAGCACCAAAGTAATACACTTTATGATGGTTATGCTTCTTTTCTCTTGTAATCGTTTTATTTGAGAAGGACTTTTGATCGATAATCAAAATTGATTGATGCGCTAGGGTTTGAGAGCGAGCCGTCTCTACTCCACCCTTCTCAAGAGAGGCCCTTACAGGTTGATCGACATTGGGGGCTCCGCCTCGGCAAGTCGGCGGTCACGAGCGTGTCGGTGGCCCCCCCTTTCCTTTCTCTCCTCCTTTTTCCATCTCTTCTTCTCCTCGAGTCACGACGGAGGTGTCGTTGTAAGAGGGAGGGAGGGAGGCTGATCGACGGTGACGAGGAGGTCGCGGGTTTGGATGGGAGCACTAGAACAATTTCAGTATTTAATAGATGTTTTAAAACCCTTATTAAATAGGGGTGTTATTAAATATCACTTAATTGATATGAGTTTTAAAAAACCTCTATGTAATACATGTATTAAAAATTAAAACATAACACATTTTCACATGACATTTAATAACACTCTATTTAATACGGGTTTTAAAACCTCTATTAAAGGTCAAAAATGTTCTAGTGGAGTCACAACGACTAAGTTGACGGTGTAGGGTTTCGAGTAGGATCGAGGCGTCAATGCCGACCACTACGAGCTTGTGGTTGGCGATGCCGAAGAAGAGCTCTTGGTTCATTGTTGAGCCGATGAGTCTTCATTCTTCTCTCGGCTCCATGGCAACACTAGAACAATTTCGGTATTTAATAGAGGTTTTTAAACCCCTATTAAAGGGGGTGTTATTAAATAACACCTAATTGATATGAGTTTTTAAAAAACCTCCATGTAATACATGTATTAAAAATTAAAACATAACACATTTTCTCATGACATTTAATAACACTCTATTTAATAGGAGTTTTAAAACCTCTATTAAAAGTCAAAAATGTTCTAGTGCAAGTTTTTGGGTTTAGGGTTCAGTGGGTTTGGGAGCGGCCGACCAAGATTCAGTAAGTTCAAGGGGACTTTCGTTTGTGAGGGTGACGGAGTTGGGGACGTCGATGGAGTTAACTGAGAAGCGGTTGTCAGACTTTGCGGAGGGTTCGACGGGTTTGGTGAGTTCGTGGTAAGTTTCGAGTTTATGATTCAGCGGGGCGTTTCATCACTGCATTCAGATTTGGTGATGTGATCGGATTATTGTGGTATCTCTTTTGATTTGGAATATATGGCTAATGTGTTGGATGCATTTAGTTGTTTAAGCTGTAATTTTTTTTTTTTTTTTGTACATAAATTTTTAAGTTAATAGTAGGGGTGGCAATTCGTATCGGCGAGTCGTAAACGTGTCGTGTCCCATATAATGCAAACCCATTACATGACATGTTTATTAATCGTGTTAATCGTTTTCGTGTCTAAGTGGGTCGTGTGTTAAATATGTCGTGTAATCGTGTCACCCACTTATTAAATATTGTATTTAAAAATTTTATTTTATTTAAACTTTTATAATTTAGTTACTATTTTTTAAAAATATATCTAAATGATTAAATTTGAAAAAACATACTAAATAACCAATAAAATATAATGTGGTTATATATAGTCGTTAGTTTTACTTTACTTTTTCATTCAAGTCTTTATTACTCTTAAAAATAAAGCAAAAATGACTCGTAATAATAACATAAACAAAATTATAAGAATCATCTAAAAAATATCTAAATTTTACTTTGGCGAAAAGTTTTATTTTTTCTTAATAAATAATTATTAATAAAATCTAAAACATAAATAATATATTAAAAGTAAAATGAATATTTCCTCTCAAATATAAAATAAAATATGATAAAAGATGTCTATAAATAAAATAAATAAATCATGCTATTAACATGCATTCAAATAGTTGAATTTTGTATCAATCTATTTATTATATAATATTTATTATTTATACATTATTCTTTAGCCGTGTTAAGCGAGTCATAAACGAGTTGAGCAGGTTGACATGTTAATGACTCGTTTATTAACCGTGTATAAACGTGTTAACATGTTTATGACCCAGACCTACTTAAGCCAAACCCACGACATGTTTATTACGTGTCGTGTCGTGTCGTGTTAATCGTTTCATGACCCAAATTGCCAGCCCTAGTTAATAGAGTATCACCTCCTTTTCATAAAAAAAATAAACAAAACTGATTAATAATTAATTTTATGTATTGTCTGTTTGTTTATTTTAATATATAATAGGCCGAGGATTTTAAAACACAAATTAATCATAAATAATCATATCACTATTATAATTTTCGCTAAAGGCACTCCAGTTATATATACAAGGGCTTTTTTTTTTATAGGAGTGAATCAATTTTTGCAATTACCAAAGTTTCTATCAAAGTTTGAACCATCACTATACCAATTAAATCATTGGATCACCCAATTAGTTGGTATGTCAAATTAATTAATATTGTATATATTTTAATGATTTGTATATGGATCATTTTCTAGCTAGAAACTTAAAAAATTTAAATTATTGATCGAGTTGCTCTTATGTATAGTTCGGGTGTCTTCAACGCATTTAAAAAAAGATACATATATCTTACATTATATATATCATTAGTTGGGGTGCCTTCAGCGGCGTCTTTTTTTTGGGGGTAAAAGTACTACTGCTGCCTATAGAGAGCATGTCCATAGCTCGATAAAGTATACAACAGATCATTCCCACAACTGTGACAATTGTGTACGAGAGAAAAAAAAAATCACCTAGCAACAACTATATAAAGTTGGGGCAATAGCCTTTCCATAGCTTATGCCCTTCTCTCTTCACTTCCTTTTTCATGAAAAGCTCAAGACATTGCAATATTTAAGGAGAATTACTCTTCCATTGATTCTCTATTTTTTTTTTTGGATGATGTCTCTCTTCTTAATTATTATTCAAATCTCAAGACAATTAAGTTAACATATTTTAAATATAATTAATGTACTCGCTATATAGATGCATATTCCCGAATTACCTCTCAACGCTTGAATTTGGTAATGACCCACCAACATCAACAATAATTTCAAAGACCACAAAAATAATGTCGCAGCGGGTGAGATAGTGCAGGTCGGTAGCGACAGACTCAACAAAGAGTCAACGAAAGTGAAAACGACAAGAGAGGGGAAACAAATTATTAGAGTTACGGCAGCAGTGTGCATGGGGGAATTACATGAAGGTGTTAATTTATAAAGATAGCAAATTCAAACTTTTATTAGAAATAGGTGGATGAACTTAATTATAATTCAAACTTTTATTAGAAATAGGTGGGTGAACTTAATTATAATAGGGTTGTTGCAACATAAATATGGTTTAACCTAGGGTTGCAAGTGGGGTGGGGAGTCCCAGTTTTTTGCCCGCCACGGTAGGGCAGTGCATGAGGCAAAATCATGCCCCGCCATGCGGGGCAAGGCAGGGATGGAGATTGTTCTCACTCCGCTGGGATTTCTCGCCTTCTGCCTCATTCTTTGCATAAAATTCTCTAATTTTTATATTTTTCAAAAAAATGTGTATTAAAAAAAAATTTGTAATGTATGGAATGGAAGCCATTCTAAAAATTTTATATATTTAATTAAGTATGATAATTTGTAACTCAATATATGTAACAATAAGACCAATTGGGTAGCCCAATGACAATGATTTGGTTTGAAATTTGGAAGTAAGATATCATGCATGGGTTCAAACCATGGTGAATACAAAAGTTGTTTCTTTCCTATTAAAAAAAATATATGTAACAATATAAAAATCAAAATCAAGTTAATTCTTCGATTTGAAAAAAAAAATAGTTTCCTAAAAATCCTTGAGAAACTAGTTAATTAAGTGGCAAAACGGTCACGAAGTAAAGAGAAAATAGTCATTCTACAAAATTGATGGGGCTCGAGGATTTCCCGCCCCACAATGCGAGACGTGAAGATGAAGCAAAGTTCTTCCCACGAGAAATTTGTGGGAATAAATATTCACCTCGCGCCCCGCGGGACAAAAATGATAATTTCAATCCTTGCTCAGCCTTGCAACACTTGCAACCCAATTTAATCAATTGGGTGGCTCAATGTTTTGGTATAAGATTTAAAGTATATACTATGTCTTGTGTTCAAACCCCCATAGGAGCAAAGACATAAACAATATTTTGTTTTACCTCGAAATATATTGAGAGAGATGTTACCCCCTTTGGTACCGAATTTCCTCATCGAGTTCAAAATTAGTCGTAGTAACATTCCGCATATCCTGACAATTAATAACAAAAGAAAAATATAATATTGAGAGAGAGAGGGAGAGGGGAGAGGGGAAAGGGGAGTCGGAGCGGGCCCCATAGTAGACTATTGTTATAACCATAATGCAAAGATGGAGGGTCCGGGCCTACTCGCCCTTGAAAGCTCATTGCCTCCGACCCCATCGTCTCTATCTTGGCATCTTTGTCGTTGCGGTGGTTGCACAAGTTAAACGAGAGAGAGAGAGAATATTATTAGTCTAGAAATTTTAGAGAGAGAGAGATACTAAATCAAAAGAGAGGTAGAATTAATAGAAATGGAGAGATTGCGGTGGTTTCATAGGCACTTTTCCTTCAGATTTTAAGGTCGGAGGTCATAGTTGAGATGTGGGCGTGTCCCCCGCACTACCACTACCATCACTATTACTACTACCATTCTTTATTGCGTGTGACCACCTTTTTTTTTTTTTTTTTTTTTTAATCTCTAAAAATAGGTGGTGGGTGGGTTCCTCTCTAGGCATACTGAACTAACCCCACTTTTAAGTACACAGCAACAATCACACACACACACACACACACACACACACAAAATAAGCCCATGAGGCTTTTCACGTATTTTTGGACCGGACCCTCTTTACATTCATCGACACCTACCACTTCTTTTTTGGACCCTTTATGATGACCTCCTCATCCCCTATCCTTTCTTATATAAATACCCATCATCATCTCACTCTCTCCTCATGACCTCTACTACTACTACCACTACTTAAATCTCCCTTCACAACAGTTCATTACTACTACTACTACTACCACCACAAACTCACTACAGTACAATATATAGCAAACATGAGTTTGACAGTGGATGGCCAATCCCAAGTTCCGCCGGGGTTCCGGTTTCATCCGACCGAGGAGGAGCTCCTTCACTACTATTTGAAGAAGAAAGTGGCCTATGAGAAGATTGACTTGGATGTTATTCGCGACGTCGATCTTAACAAGCTCGAGCCATGGGATATTCAAGGTAGAGTAGTACTACTATATATCTATATATATGAGTGCTTAATTAATTAGTGTGAATAATGATGACCATCTTCCTTATTGATGTGGTGTTGGTATATACTATTCTTCATTTGTAATGTTGCAGAGAAATGCAAAATAGGATCCACTCCTCAAAACGATTGGTACTTCTTCAGCCACAAAGACAAGAAGTACCCGACCGGAACTCGCACCAACCGCGCCACTGCGGCGGGGTTTTGGAAAGCCACCGGGCGCGACAAGGTCATCTACAGTAGCTTCAAGAGAATTGGGATGAGAAAGACTCTTGTGTTCTATAAAGGTAGAGCTCCTCATGGCCAGAAATCCGATTGGATCATGCATGAGTACAGGCTAGACGACAACACCCCCACCGATGCCGCCAACAATGTAAGCTTGTAATAAACTTTTGCTCCACTATTATTGATATATATATTTTTGATAATTGTATGTAGGCCCCTACCTACTCAGCCTCGATCCACTTAGTCAATCAATGCCCTAATTAATCCCCTTATCTAAGAGAAACCAACGTATTATGAGTTCGATGCAACATTTTTTGCCTTTAATAGAGGTTTTAAAATCATAGTGTGTTATTAAATGTTATGTGAAAATATGTTATGTTTTAATTTTTAATACATGTATTGCATAGAAGTTTTTTAAAAACTTATATCAATTAAGTGTTATTTAATAACACCCCATTTAATAGGGGTTTATAACATCTATTAAGTACCGAAATTGTTCTAGTGTTAGGGTTTAGAGTTGTAAAAATTATTAATTCTTCTCTCAATCCTAGCTATAACTCCATACCATGTTGGTTGATGATCATCGACTTATATATAGGTTGCAAGTTCAATGGGAGAAGCGGCGCAGGAAGACGGGTGGGTGGTGTGCCGCGTATTCAAGAAGAAAAACCACAACAAGTCCTTCGATAATAATTCGGGCAACGTCTCTTCATTCTCATCTAAGACTCAAATGCTCGACTCGAGCGGCGATGGAGCCCTAGACCAGATTCTTCAGTACATGGGGAGAACTTGCAAGAAAGAATCATCATCAGCTCATGATCATCAAAATGCCAACAACAACAACAACAACAACAACATCATCAATGCCGCCGCCGCCGCCACCACCAACAACAACAACAGCTATCTAAGGTTTCTCACAAGCATGAGTGATGGAGTAGTGAATGAGAGGTTCATGCCACTCCCACCACTCGAGAGCCCAACTTTGCCATCTCTCCCAAACGACTTCACCAACTCTACTGATGACCACCAAGACTCGATCAGTGGTGGCAATCACCTGAACCCCGTTTACCACGTGGACCAGACTGGCATGAGTCATGACTGGGCCACACTGGACCGGCTGGTGGCCACCCACCTCAACGGCCAATCAGAGTCGTCCAAGCAAATGGCCTGCTTTAACGATCCAATGGCTAGTAATGTTAATGAGCATTACCTTCAGCTACCACAAGTACTAATGAGATCATCATCGTCATCATCATCATCAGTACTTAATCATAACAATAATAGACTACTCTACAACAACATCATCAATGATGGTCATCTTCACCACCACCACCACCACGATCAGGGGTACAACAACAACAACAACAACAACAACAATAATAGTGAAGTTGATCTATGGAACTTCACTCGATCATCATCTTCATCGTCGGACCCATTGTGCCACGTGTCAAACTCGCCGGTACTATAGCGAAAATTAATATTAAAAAAAAATGTACGTAGTTGTTGTAGCCTTTTATTTTGTCTTGATAATCATGAGTTGGATTATGCGTACATACATATATACACATTAATGTATGTATAATTTGGTACGTACGTACGGACGCGTTATTACTATGTATATGTGACATATATATGATCTATAAATATTTTTTGTGAATTTTTTTTTTTGATTGGAAAGAAACAACTTTGCACTCAACAAGGTTTGAACCATAACCTTTTACTTCCAAATCTCATACTAAACCATTGGACCACTCAATTGGTTAATATTTTTGTGAAATAAAGTTGATGATGATGATGATGATAATGATGATGAGAATTAGAATTGATTCTGGTTAATTAAGCTGGGGTGGGATTTTCAAACTTTATAGCTATTCAATCACTATGTCTTCCATTTCAATGTCGCTTTAAAGCGAATATATAGAGAGGGAGAGGGAGATTTTCGTGGTGTGATGGTCTCTCTATACCTTAATTATATCTTTCACATTAAATTAATTCAGTTTTTAGGCTAAATCATTGATTAATTAGGTATTTAAGGGTTGGCACTAAGGCTTGGCTGAATCTCTATATATCGTGGACTCAAGTGGAATCAGGTAATTAATTAATTAATCAGTATGGGAATTAAGCAACATTTATGTCATAAAGACTTTGGAGCACGGGTTGTTAAATAAGCCCATGATATAAGTGTCTATGTTGTCATCTTTGCCTCCATTAATGCAACAAATTCACCCTCTTAAAATAGACTAAATTGACTAATTATGCTATATATAGATTATATATATATATATATATATTAAATCAATAAATCAACTTGGATTCATGAGTCCGGAGTTATAGGGAGAGTTTTTAATTTTTTACAAATATTTAAGGAGTAACAAAATTTTTTTATAAGTGATTGTGTGTGCTTCATTAATTACTTGAGGATGATTTTGAAATAAAATTTTTTTTTGAGTCCGAACTCATAAGTCCAAATAACACTACCACATATATATATATATATATATATATATATATATATATATATATATATATATAGTTATATATAGTTGTATACTATATATGTACACCAAAGTGCATGGTGGGTGTTGAATAAGCATAATGCCATGGCCAATGACACCAAAGTTGATTGTGAAACTAATTATTCAATAAAAAGAAATTAAGAATGAAATTAGGCAAGACCCCTCAATTAATTATTTTCCCTAACTGATTTTGAGAATTGTGTTTCTACAAATTAAGTTCACTGGATCTTCCACTTCACACTTCAACCACAACTTATGTCAAATCTTGCTTTTTCTCAACTTTAGCTAACATGTCTAACATCAGTTGGTACCATACAGATATAAAAATTCTTAAAAAGAATAGGAAAAACAAAACTAAGGAAAAAAAAAACAAGTGGGTACTCTTTCAATCAAGTTAGCTGTCTTTAAATTCTTCTACTCCGTGTAAAATATGAACGCGATCTTTCCATCCAATCCTCCTTATAATGCATATAAATTAACAAACTATTCGTTAGTATCCTTTTTTTATATATAAAAATATATATATATATTCATTGACATCCTTCAAACTTAACCACATACCGAGAAACTCGAACTTTCAACCTTATTTATAAATGATTACATATCAAATTATCGAGCTACCTCTCTTTTTTTTTCCTCAAATAGTCATATGATTGGGATGTTATTAATCGTAGCACTTTTTCCAATCGATATACACATGGTATTGGTATATACTACATGTCGAAAGGGAGAGGGAGAGGAAGAGGGAAAGTTTATATAATTAACTTATGAAGTTTGATCACCAATCAAGTTCACGACTCACTGATTTAAATGGTACTTAGGTAAAAGTCAACAGTTTGAGCCTCATATTACACAAATTGAGTTTCCATTTTCTTCAAAAAAAATTGAACATTAAAGTTTGTGCGGATCCGTCATAGATGGTACACAACCCGTATATGTTTTTGAGATCAGTATAATCAGCTGAAGCTTGTCTCCATTTCCACACAAAAAAAAAAAAAAAAAAAAAAAAAACACGTTGGATGGCCTTTTTCGGTATTTTGTATAGATTTCACGTATATAGTTAGGGCCATACACGTGTAACACAAGTTATTTATATTAATATTTACGGGAGTATCGCCTCCACTTGATAAATAAAAAAAAAAATGAAATTCCGAGTTACTGGTCCATGCTACCTACCGCGACATCACTATCAGAGATACAAGAATAGTACGTATTATTATTTTTTCAAAAGCCAAAACGACAACATTCAATTTGAAAACATTATTTAAGAGCTTGCATGTCCATGGAAGCATACATAATTATAAGTTTTATATATAAAACTTTGTCTTGGCCTATCCATATAATTAACTAATTTTATTAAAAGTCTAAAGTTAGATCTTTAGCTACATGTGTGAGTATATAAGTATATAATAAGTATATATATGTATGTGTGTGTTTGTTTGATTGTAAACATTTATATAAATCTTACGTAAGCCCAAAACATAATATCTATATATATATATATATATAGAAAATTAAGGAGCCACCTCACGTGCCTCATTGGGCACCCAACAAAGTGCACTAGACGTTGTTTTGATCCTTTTTACAGGAAACGACCCCACAAGGCTTCCTTCCATAAAGGTTGGTGCCCAGTATCAATCAAAGCAACAGTACTGGCTTTATATCTTGGTTAATTATGTTGCAAAGACCTTCCAGCATAACTGCACAAATGGGTGAACCGATTTGTCACCTACTTTTGAATTACTAGTAAATCGATCAAGCACCTAGGCCCTTTTATGATTACAATTAAGATTGATCAACTTCAACAACATATAGCTTTTCCGCCACGGATCGACGGCTGCGATTTAAAGTTGTCATTAAGCATGTATAAGTTGTAATAATAATGTCACAATTAATTAATGTTTTGTCAAAAAAAATAATAATAATAATTTCATAATGACTATAATGTGTTACAGACATTGATGGCAACATTGTCATCAACAGGAACCCTCGATCATCAACATGAACCCATGGCCTAGACATTTGGGCTAAGTGACAGATCTAGCTTAATTGTGTATGTGATCTGATGTATATTGCACTAAAATCTCATGTTAATTAGTCAATGGAGATGACAAATCTTGGATGTATTACTATAAATGAAATGAAGAGCTATAGCAAGTACCTATACATTAAATGCGACACACGGGATCACGGAAAGTAATTCTCCGTTATGATGTCATAATTAGACGTTGTTTGACGTATAATTGATACAGTGGATGTGGATCGATCGGTAACGAAATTTGTGTTTTCCATTTGAAAAACGTGTAACCAAATGGCCTACATGCCTAACTATCTCGCTTACAGTCTAACAAATTAATGAACCTAATATTGCTTGCTATATTCAAAGAACAATTATTAATTTCCGTATAATAATATCTGATAATTAAATAATTAGGAGGAAGCTTTTTTCAATAATCCATTAGATTAAAGCATTGAACATTGTGAGAACTTTAGTTTTTTGCCCTACTACACACAATTAAGGACTTTTTTTCTTACTTTATTGAGGGGAACATATTATTTTTTCCCATACTTTTAATTATTCCTTTAACAATTAATAAATTAAAGTCTCATTCTTATCATATATATATATATATATATATATATATATATATGCTAGAATGACACCTTTAATGACATTTTAAGTAACACCCATATAATATAACGTGGCGGGCGGGTCCCACATAAAAATAAATATGCGTAAAATAGTTCTTGGTGCATAATATGCGTAGTGTGTATCTCGAAGCGCGTACGACGGCTCTCATGAATGTGGGCCAACATGCAACGCTACATTTTTATAAAGGACCCGCCTGACACGTCATAAGGATGTCACTTGGAGTGTCATTAAGGGTGTCATTTTAGCATTTTCTTTTATATATATATATATATATAAACTTATAAAAAAAAGAATATATAATATATTGGAGATCAGCTTCCTTGTACTGCAACTTTTTTTTTTTTTTTGACAAATGCAGAGCAATTATATGTATATCATTTTATTTTTGGTTGTTATATACAACTATTTCTCTCAAGTTTTTGTTTATATAAATTGCAATTGATAGGTACACGCATGCATACAGTGCACACACAAGAAAAGCCTATGTGCAAGACTTAAATGAAAATGTTTAAGGTACCAACTATAATTAGATACCAACTTTAGGCACCACTAGTTGAGTGTCGTTGGATCCACAGCGAATGCATATCTCGATATGCATCGACAACGCACGATTGTTAGGTGTCTAAAGTCTGTGTCTTATAAAGTGGATACCTCCAGCCGCTTCCAAACTTAAGTATAGGGTCGCTATATAAGCACTTCAGGTATACACCATTTTTTAGGGCACCCCGAGAAAAAAGTGCAATTTTTTAATGTACCCATATTTTTTGATTGAATGCCTTAAATTGCCCTTTATGTGAAATAAGACACCCCACTAATTGAAACATCAAAACAAACCCTCTCTGATCGAGCCCTATATATCTTTCTCGTTTGCACGTCAACCATAGATCTAGACCACCACCCCAAAAGTTCATCGTTTTCTGCTCTTTTTCTTTTCGAATAATGACTTTTGGGATTCTCGTGATGGTCGGCCACACATGGCTAAAAACGATGTAAGATTCTTGATGGTTAAGCATCGAGATAACTCACCACAGTTTCAGTTGGACATAAATGAGTCATGTTTCACTGCACTAAACAAATGGGTCAGACCCCTTAATCGAGACCCTAGTTTATGATACAATGGGCATCAAACGAGACATACACAGAGGACTCAGCCCTATAAGGTCGCGCTACTTATAAACCTAGTGTTCACAACTTCGACACCCCATATGCAAGAAAAAAATCACAAAAATGATGAAAAACTAGCCACTTCGATCGTCGTGGTGTGCATATATATACTTCCAGTGATTGTTCTTTTGTCATTTAATCTCAATCTAAAAACATCCTCAAATCATCCAATTAGACAAGAATCCCCGCAAAACAAAAACCTCAAGTCCATACCACACGAGACCTGGGTGCATGGTAGAACACCAATAAGGGAGAGTGGGCCGACCGACGATGGAGGGTGGCGAACTCGCTGTTTGACGAGGCGGTGCACAATTGCAAGATACAAAAGAGGAATTCGATTTTTTTTTTGGATAAATGAAGTTATTTTCTTAAACTAAAAGTATGAAAAAATTGGGCAAAAGTATGTACATCCACTACAAGAATATGGAGGAATAGCATCAAAAAATTGTGACAGACAAAATATGTTGCTAAACAACAACAAATCAGCAACGGTTCTACGTCAGATAGTCTGTTTGTCTCGGTTGACCGAATAACAACAATTCAGTGACAGATTTGTGACAAATTATATTTTGTCACAAATCAGTCGCTGATTTCTTTCGCCATAAATTTCTGCCAGTCTGTGATGTGACAAATTATATTTTCAGTCACAAATTGTGACAGATTTGAGATCGCGATTTCGTCGATTCTTTCGCCAAAGCCATAAATTTCCCGCCTTGACCCCTCTCTGTGCAAACAAGTTTTTTTTCTTTTCCGCCGCCTCTGGACGTTCCCCGCCGCCACCATCGCCGTCGTCGTCCACTGACATCGTCGATGTCGACCACAACTCGCCGGCCCCGTCCTTCCTCCGCAACGCATGCCATTGCTGCTGCGTGGTCTTCTCATCAGGCACCGGTGTTCACCTGTCGTGATCGCGACCTTTTTTCGCCGCCGCGCGTTCCGTCCGATTCCGTCGCTGCCTCCACATTTCCCCCGCCACTGGCCACCACCACGGCTCCGCGACCCCCTGTTCCGCCGCGGCTGCCTCGCCCTCGGCTCCTCTTTGATTGAGATTCGAGTCTCCTCTGCGATGCGACGTTTCCGCGACTCGCACACTGACACGGACGTCGGCCGAGCTTCACCCCGGTGGACAAGCACGAAGGCATAACAATCATGGTTTGCGTTTTCTTACACTTATATTTTGGGATTTTGGTTGAATTTTGTTTCATTACTATTGAAATTAGGAAATCTAAGTTTTCCTTTTATATATCAACGAAATCGTACGTGTGTTATACTTAGTATTCAAACAACCCGCTAAACAGCAACAAACCAACAACTCAACAATCTGTTACTAAACAACAACAAATCAATAACTCAACCATCTGTTGCTAAACAACAACCACTACAAAAAAATGTAAATTAGAAACGAAAATAGCAATGGAATTTAATTCCGTTTCTAATCAGAAATGGTTAGAAACGGAATTGAGACGAAATAGTCAGAGACGGAATAGAGACAAATTACAGACGGAAATAGAGACGGAATTAAAATCCATTTCTAAAATAATAGCGCAAACTTTCCACCAAAAATTCAGTAGTTTATAACAACACTTCACATCTCGAGATTTGTGCATCAATAGATGAAATATTTATTTGTTTCAAACTCTCTCTCTCTCCTCAATCTCTCTCTCCCAACTCTCTCTCCTTGAACGAACTTCTCCCTCTTCCTCGACCGAACTCGACCTCTCTCATCGACTGAACTCGACCTCTCTCGAGCTCACCGGCAGCTCAACAATTGCTCTCTTCACTGGCGGCTCAGCAACTCCTCTCTTCACGGCTCTGCAAACCCTCAACTCTTTGTCTCGTCTCGAACTCTCTCTCTCTCTCTCAAGCCCTAAATCTCTGCGAAATAGTCACCGCGACAGCTTTTGTTTACCGGTGCTCTCCAAATCTGATGTCTTCATCGTCGAGGGCAGTTACGGCTTTATTGGATGGAGATTGGAGAGCTAGTTTGGGAGATTTGGTGTTGTTTGAAGAGATTTGGAAATGGGGGGTTTTGGCGGTGGTGTTCAGAGCTTGAGTTGCTCTCTGTCGGAGCTCGTGCCTTCTGTCGTCACCGTCGCATAAGCCCTCACCGTCGTCTGCTTTGTCTGTCGCCGTCTGTCCCTCGCCTTCGTTGTTTGCTCTGTCCCTCTTCGTCGTTTGCTCTGTCCGTCGTCGTCGTCTCCTCTCTTCACTGTAGCCATTGTTTTAGGGTTTGGGATTCGAAGTCCCGTCTTCGACATTGAGGCAAGTAATCCACGAAGCTCACGGTGTGGTTTCGGCTTGACACCCTCGCCTTTGCGAACCCTAGTTGTTGATGAAGACATGCCCGAACCTCACTCGAAGTCTCTCTGCTTCCTCTCTAGCCTCTTAACCTCTTGACGCCCTGAACTCGCGAAGTTCAGAATTGCCATCAAATTCATTTTTCTTTTGCAGGATGCAACAGATCAGACTTGGAAGGTGGTGGAGATGCGGATGGATTGCTTGAGAGAGAGGGCGAGGAGGGTGGTGAAGAGGAAGGAGCTGAAGGAGTAGACTTGGAAGGTGATGATGTTTTCTGCGAGCCTCAATGGTGGGGTGCAGGCTGGGTTGGAGATCAGGGTGTTGGTGGTGTTTCGGGAGTCGATTGGGTTCCAGGAGAGTCCTATGAACACAGCAAATGCGTACAGAGAGTTCACGCTCACGATGTTGTCCAGTGCGATCACGTAGATTGTGGTTCGCCCATTTCGCTTTTGATTCAAATCTGGAAGTGTGGAGCTGTGTAGCTTTTGGACTGAAAGAGTAAAGAAGATCCGTGGAGTTAAGAAGGTGAACTAATGTCCACATATCTATCTCGCGTTTTTGTTTTTCCATTCCAATATTTGGTGCTTAGCCTTTCTTTTACCCCCTATTTGCAAACTAAGGTCGGAGATGCTGCTAAGGCCGGAAAGAAGAAATGAGGTGATTGAGGATAATTTGGTTATCGTATTTTGTATTAGTTAATTTTGAGTATGGCATTTGCGGGACAATATTTTTGTCGTGTTAAATACAATTTCATTTCCAAATGAACTTAATGTCGAAATACCGATCATGAAAGTTTCTAAAGTTGGAGAAAGACCCCAGGGTTTGAGATCTTCCCTAATTTGCTATTTTTTTTTCTTGACATTCTTTTTTCACTTGTTAGATGATAAAAATGTGTGGTAATTAATGTTTGTTGAGGTGTTTTCTTGGTTTATAAGTTTTAGTTTCAGCATTATGTTGGAATTAGAGTAGAGTTGACAAAGCACACAATCAAACCTTATTCATTTTTGCAATTGATTGCTTTTATTTACTTTCTATTACTTTGTATGGATCGATGTATGTGGCTGATCCACTTCGTCATTTTTTATTTTTGCAGCTTGGAGCCAATGCTATTTTGGCCGTTTCTATTGCAGTTTGCAAAGCAGGAGCAAGCGTGAAGAAGGTTCCCCTTTACAAGGTATATTGTTATCAAATGTGTATTTGATAATATTAATATTTTGCTCGCACCGTTTCTCTCATTCGCGAAGGTTAGAATCGCCTCCTCTCTCATTTGTGCCCTTATCGCCTTTGCCTGATTTCTCATTCTTTTCTAGTTACTCACATGGTCATTGAATAAATAGTTCATTACTTTTATTGGTATGCATTTGGTCTCTAAACTTTTATTGGTATTTTGTTAGGTTTCATGGCGGGCAGTGATCATCCCCCACTTCGAGGGCGCACATTACCTCATTGTAAAGTTGCATCCGACTTGATATATGGTTGTGTTTCCCCTCTTTTGCTATCCCTTTTGAGTTAACTGAGTAGTTATGTACATTATCTATTTACTTATCTATGATGTTGAATTTCATGTAAATGTGTTGTCCTGGCATTGTTGCTATAGATTGTATAATGCATTTTTGTGCATATTTAGAGGATTGAAAGTTTTTTTTTGTGGTTGTTGAACAATAGGATTGGTGGTTTTTGTGCATACTTAGAAATTTGGAACATTTATTAAACTTGACAAGCTTTCGTGGATATATAAATCTTTTTCAATGTCGAATTGTAAATTTTTTTCTCTCATTTGAATATTTGTTGTTGATATATATTGTCAATGTATGTATGTAAAATTGTACTTTTTTGGGGATGTTAGCACCCCCAAGGAGTTGTTGGAGGGGGTGCAGGCGATGGAGTAGGTCCTATGGTTGTATTTTCAGGTTTAGAGGTTATGGAGAACCAATTGGATTAGTCTTAGGTTTGAAAACTAAACAAAGCGAAATTGAGACGGATTAGCAACGAAATTTAGAGATTCCGTTGCTATTTCGTCTCTAATTCTCGAGGAATAGATGCATAAATCAGCAACGGATCAGAGACAGAATTATTGTATTTCGTCTCTGATCCGTTGCTAATCAGAGATGGATCAGAGATGGAATACAATAATTCCGTCTCTGATCCGTTACTAATCAGAGACGGATAAGAGACGGAATCAATAATTCCGTTTCTGATTCGTTACTAATCAGAGACGGATCAGAGACGGAATACAATAATTATGTCTCTGATCCGTTGCTAATCAGAAACGGATCAGAAACGGAATGCAATTACAATTGTACCCTTTAGAAAAATTTCCATTTCTGTTCCGTTTCTAAATTTTGTCTCTAATTCGTCTCTAATCAGAAATGGAAACACATTTCCTTTCCTGATTGAATCAGCGACGACGATTTTAGAGACGGAATAGATTCCGTGTCTGTTATGTTGCATAATTGAATTAGAGACGAAATTTATGCTAATCAGAGACGGAAATTTCCGTTTCTGATCTGCAGGTTTTTTGTGGTGAACAAATCAACGTCTGAACAATCTGTCGCTAAACAACAACAAATCAACAACTGAACAATCTGTCGCTAAACAACAACAAATCAACAAGTAGAACAAATTGAATTTGCATTTAGGTAGTTTAAATTTTCACTTAGCTTGTCATATGACAATTATCATTTACTATTGTTAAATTTAGTTCATATATAATATGTTCATTGAATAATAATACAGTAAATTAATAAATATGTACATTGCTTAAATTATTTTTTGGCAGTGATTTTCCAATGAAACATGATATCTTATTGAGTTATAACTAATATCTATACTATTAAAATAGCAAACCCAAAGCGGTTAACCGTGAAGCCTTTTCGGCTAAAAGTCCCGATAATGCCCCTAAGTACTTTGATCCAAATATTTAAAATTTGGGATAAATTAGTAATTTAATCGATAACTCCAAATTAATAAGCGATTTCGAATTTAAATGTGCAAACCGAAATTGAATTACTTTCTAAAAGTACCCCAATTCCTAACAAAGTGGGATTTGGAGATTTACTTCTCACACACACACACACACATCCACGTTTCTCTCTCTCCCACAGTTCTCTCTCTCCCCTCCACTTCTCTCTCTCTCCACTTTCCACGTTTCTCTCTCTCTCCACGGTTCTCTCTCTCCCTCCACTTCTCTCTCTCTCTCTCTCTCTCTCTCTCTCTCTCTCTTTTTCTTCTCCAACGTTCTTTCCTTTTTCTCCATTCACGTTTTTATTTACATATGGTTTCCTAAAATAAAAAATGATGATTTTAACCATTGTGATGTCGTTTTAATGAGTTCCATTAATCGCTACCATTTTCACATCACCTTCAAGTCTATTATTCTTCACGCCTCCATGAAGACCTCTATGAAAAAAAAATGGCAGAGATACAAATCTTTCGATTGGAGAGTGCGCACTCACTTTCGCCATGTTGCTCTTGAGGATCTTTGTGAAGTATTATATTTTAATTTGCTTCGGAAACTGGGAAGGTACGTAACTTCAATCTTATTGATGCAAAGTGATGTCATGCGGTGCCATTGTATTTTTCATAAATTTTATAGTAACACTTTATGTTATGAAAATATTCTTTTTCTTAATAATTAAAAAAAACTTCAACTTACTTCGTCTTCAAAGTTCAATAATAGAGTTTTCACTTTTTGCAATGCATAATTTGTTGGGTTCCTACTTTGACTACCATGTATAATTTAACTTTCACAAATGTTTATTAATACATTTATTGTTTATGCCTCACGCGCATAACGCGTGCCCATTGACTAGATAGCTATTTAGTAGCACCGTTTTTCTATTTGTACAAAGTTTTGATTTAGATAGCTATTTAATAGATATTAAATTCCATCGATTCAATATGAAAACAATGTTTGTTAGGACTCTATTTCTTTTTTTTTTAGAATCGGATTCTAATTTGATGAAAAGTTATATTTAGGTACTTAATACCACCGGATGCATTTGGAAATAATTTTATTTAGATAGCTATTCAATAGCTATTTAGTACCACAGTTTTCTCTTTGTATATAGTTTTGATTTAGATAGACACCTATTTAATAGATATTTAATTGCAACGGTTCTATTTAATAGCAATATGAAATCAGTCGATTCTTAGGACTTATCTTTTTTTTTTTGTTCTTTTTAGATAATATAAGAAGTTACATTCTATTTATATTTGTGACTTTTTGTCATTAAGATAATATTTTAATATTAACTTTCACAAATGTTTATTAATACATTTATTGTTTATGCCTCACGCGCATAGCGCGTGCCCATTTACTAGTATTCTTATAATGTTTATTAATTGTGATTGTCATTTAGTTGGTACGTATTTATATTTGAAATATCAATATTGTATATATATTAGGAATTGAAGAATATTTAGATTTATTTGTAAAATAAAGAAAAGTATATTAATTTATTATACTTCATTAGTAAGAATTGATAAGAAATGTCGAGAGTATATGGAGATTTTGAAAAAATAACTTGGGCAATTCATGGTGAGGAAAAAAATTATATAATGTTTGTACATAGCATGTTTGTAGGGAAAGCACACCTGAAGAAGCTTAATCGTATTTCCCTTTGAACTTTTAAATTATATATTGTTTATATTAATTGTGATTGTCATTTACTTTATACTTACTAGTTACGTAGCTATATTAAAAATCTCAAGATTATATATAATCCAATTTAATGAATATTAATTTGGATTATTTTCTAAAAATATAGTTATTTTTTTAGGATTTATATTCTTTTTTTAAGAGTTGATAAGATTTATCCATTTATCGGCTGAAAAACTTAGGATCGAGATGTCTACTAATCGAGAATGGATGTATGGTCGTATTGAAAATGGCTTTACTCGACGAGAATTCATAAACGGCGTGAACGAGTTCATCACATACGCAAAGACGCACTGTAGGACATTTGCCACTGAGGGAAAAACTCAGTGTCCATGCAACCATACGAAGTGTCGTAATCGTTCATACTATAATGTTGACACCGTAGAACTTCATATTCTTCGTCGGGGCTTTGTTCCGGGATATCAATGTTGGTTGGGACACAGGGAAGAAGATTATACGTACACTCAAAATGTACCTGACGAACCTAGCAATACGATTGGAAATGATGACCACGAAGGGACACAGGCAGCCAATTATTGTACATCGTATAATGAGATGGTGCGCGACTTGGCTCGTCCGAGTTTCACTTGGTGTCATGCGGAACAACGTCCAAATCCTGAAACGGAAAGTTTGTATGATATGTTAGACGCAGCAAGCCAGCCACTATGGCAAGGGTGCGAGAGCATGATGAAATTGTCGGCAGTCGCGAGACTCCTAAAAATCAAATCAGAACATCATATTTCTAAAAAGGCGTTCGATGAAATTCTCCAATTTTGTAAAGATGCATTTCCGAGTAACAATTATTTAGTCGATAGTTTTTACAACACGAAATGACTATTGCAAGGGATGGGGCCACCAGTTCATCAAATTGATTGTTGCAAGTCCATGTGCATGATTTACGGGGTGAGGATTCAGAGTTGGTGACGTGTAAGTTTTGTGGTGAATCAAGGTATGAACAAACTAGAAGTGAAGGACGGAGTGGCGTGCCGCGGGCTCGGAAAAAAATGTATTACTTCCCCTTAGCACCTCGATTGTAGCGTTTATTCGCATCTAAGCGACCGCGAGGCACATGCGTTGGCATGGGGAACACGCTTCAGATGGCATCGTCATGCAACATTGTTCCGATTCTATTGCATGGAAGCATTTCAATGATGTGAACATCGAATTCAGTGTCGAAATTCGTAATGTTCGTTTAGGTTTATGTACGGATGGTTTCCAACCATTTGGCTAATCCGGAAACAATACTCATCATGGCCTGTAATTCTCACTCCTTACAACTTACCCCCCTCAATGTGCATGAAGAAGGATTTCATGTTCTTAACGATCATCGTACCGGGCCCGACTAATCCTTCAAGTCAGATTGACGTCTTCCTACATCCTTTGATAAAAGAGTTGCAAGATTTGTGGCATGATGGGGTATTTACCTACGCCATTTCCACCAAGACCAACTTCCAACTCCGAGCTTCAATTATGTGGACTGTTAGCGACTACCCTGCTTATGGTATGTTGTCTGGCTGGAGCACACATGGAAAGAGAGCTTGTCCTTATTGTATGGATGACATGGATGCATTCCAGTTAAAACATGGTAGAAAAACTTCTTGGTTTGATTGCCATCGTCTGTTCCTACCGCGTGGCTCCACTTTACGAAGTGATAAGAATGGCTTCCGATGCGATACAACTTGTCGAAAAGGACCACCGAGATTAAAATTGGGGGAACAAATTATTGCTGAAGTTAAGCTTTGGGACTGATGAAAGTAACTGAAATCGAATCCGTTCATGTGAACAAAGAGATTGCCAAGTATTCAGGGTGGAGGAAACGAAGCATATTCTGGGACTTACTATATTGGAAGACGAATCTCATTAGACACAATTTGAATGTCATGCACATTGAAAAAAATGTTTTCAACAACATTTTTAATACAATTATGAGTGTTCCTGGGAAGAGTAAAGACAATGCCAAGTCGAGACTAGATGTAAAAGATATTTGCAACCGACCTTTCCTCGAATATGACCCTGTGTCCAGTTCATATCTCAAAGCGTCTTATACACTCGATAAGCGTAAGAAAGAAGTCTTGTGTGATTGGGTATGACAGTTACGCTATCCTGATGGATATGCTTCAAATTTTTGTCGATGTGTGGACGCAAACAAATTGAGGACGTTTAGGCTGAAAAGTCATGATTGTCATGTGTTCATGCAGAGATTGATTCCTATTGCCTTTCGTGAACTACTAGAGGATAAGTGTGAATTGCAATTAGCGAATTAAGTTTATTTTTTCGAGACTTGACTGCTAGGAACCTTAATATGGCGCAAATCGAGCTGTTGCACTCTAACATTCCCAAAATATTATGCAAGTTGGAGCAAATATTCCCACCGAGTTTTTTTGACTCGATGGAGCATTTTCCCATACACTTAGCATACGAGGCCCATATCGCCGGACCAATACAGTTCCGGTGGATGTATCCATTCGAAAGATAATTTTTGTAATCAATAAACATTTATTGTATGAAATAACTAATATCTTAGGTAATATTGGTTATTCCTACCGAATTTGATGGACATACCGTCCCAATGTTTCCTCTTATTATATAGGTATCTCAAGCATTTGAAGAACAATATTAGAAACAAGGCGAAAGTTGAAGGGTCGATATGTAATGCTTACTTAGTTGAGGAATCATCTTATTTTTGTTCCTTCTACTTCGAGGATCATATTAGTACTGCGCACGAAATCCCAACGAAATGATGCTGGTGGAGTAGGTCCGAGTGTTGCTAACAATGGTGCATTCTTGATTTTCATTCATCCGAGACAACCATTGGTCAAGGGACGTGTCTACGAATTACGGTCACAAGGTTATCATCGCAGCATATTTTTAGGGGAAGCAAGCTCATTTCGAGGACCAACGTATGGACCTCATGAGTTGGAAGAGCTCCAGCGGCACCACCGAAGGTTGCAAGAAACATTGCAGAAGGAGCGAATGGAAAGACAAGAATAAATGCAGAGAGACAAGATGGAACACCAAGAAGAAAATCGAGAGATGTAGGACCGGTTAGCACGTATGGAGGCATTGTTGATGCAACACCTTGGGATTAGGCCCCACGTGCCTTCGACATTGCAGACTCCACCATCACCAGTAACAGAGCGTTCTGGTCCTCAAAGTGACGACCAGCCTGGTCATTTGACGACGGAGATAACACCTTCTCATACTGCGCACCCGGATGACCACCAGCCTGACATTGGAACGATCCACATAGAAGGATGCCTGAGGATCAACATCATCTTTTGGATGATCATGATGAGTTCATGTCACAACTTATGCGCCTCCGCGACCACCGCCGCGACAATAGTGCTTGGATGTCCTATTTTTTCTGGTAAACTGTTAATTACGAGTAATGTATATCTTTGCATTTTTCCCTTCTAATGTAGTCGATGTCATTCTTCATTTGCAGGTATGTGCACCAGTGGCATTTTATATGAGTGTTGCATAGGGAGGCATCTCCAGCGCCAGAGGCAATGATTAGGACACACTAAGTCCTCTATGCCCGTGGAGTTCTCGATGAGGATGCCAAACTTACATCACCAATTGGGTTTCAAGTTTCAGAGATTCCTTTGGTATGGAACCTTCTGCCATCTATTTTATTCACAAAATCTCCATTGAACTCAATCTTGTCTTGATCTTAAACATTTTACCATGTATACTGCAGTGTTTATTATGAACTTTTAAACATTAGGATAGTTGCAATGAGTGGTAGAATGGTCTTATAGCATATGTTACAATACATTATTTTGTCATACTTTGGTATTTTAAATCATTTCATATAATATTTAATACCAGCTTCTTCAGCATTTTCCATTTGTCATTTCATGAAGAAACTTATTTTTTGAACTTGTTCTTTGTTGTGTATGAAGGTAACATACATTTTTCGCTTTGTCGCTATTGGACAATATGATCAAATATGTATTCTATACCCTCCAATAGTTTGCCCTTATATAAAGACGCCCATTTGCTTAGTTTGTTGTTGAAGTCAAGATTACTTGTGTACATTGTTCATTGATAAAACAAGCAATTTCTCCTTAAATGAATGAAACTTGCCTACATTTTGAATTTTTGAACCATTTATTGTTGCACTAGTGAAAGCTGGTAACTTCTTTTATGAGTAGTCTTATCCCCCTCTAATTAATACTTCTATGCAACAAATTGTTCATCTTATTAAAACACTTGAATATTTATATTCGTGATTTTATGTCCTTTGTGTGTCATTTCTTAAGTTGCTTAAAATTTTAAGTTTTGTAAGAAGATTCTCCGAGTGTAGAATGATTTTCTTTTCTTGATAACAGTGTGGGAGGATTTCTTGTTCTACTTATTACTGCATTTTGTGATATATGTTTGATAATTAAAGATTGGGTAACATCCAATATAACGGTTCTCGTTAGGGCAATGGTTTTGTTTCGAATCTTCTCTAGTTATTTTATTAATGAGCCTTAATTAGGCAGCATGGGACATGCATGAAGTTCTTGGAATTTTTGAAAGAATCATCACTTCATTTATATGTACCTCAAAGCAGTTATATTGACATGAATTTTTAAGCTTTTTGTAGCAAAAAGCTTGCACGTGTTCTTATAACCTTTGGTACAATTAAGATGTATGGGTTTATCATTTGTAATGGTTTCTAAGTTCATGGCCTACTGAAACTTGGGGTTGATATATGACATCGCTGTATTGATTATAATATTTTTTAGTGAGGTCTTAGTTTATGTTCTATGCTATTTTTTCCATGCTTTCTTAAGAAAATTTATTTTTCCATGTTAAATAACGTTCGTTGGTTCAATCAATTCAATTTTGTTTGTCAGTTGATTGCTTTTAATTTTTAAGTCAAATGACTTCATAGACCTCTTTTATTTTAGAAAGTCTTTTAATTCAAAGAGTTGGATCTCCTCTTTATAAAGTTGATTGATTTCATTAATGTCTTTGTATTTAAATTTTAGAGTTTACATTTGCGAGTGAATGAAATACATGCATTGTGACTTGTAAGTCAAGTCTAGTACATATAAAGATAATTAGAGTAGTAAAACTAGAATCAATTTTATATATTTAGGATCAATGATACAAATAAGTGGTCACAATGAGAATGACATTACAAATATCTTGGTTGGAATACATGCATTGTGACTTGTTATTTTCATTTGTGTTGTAACATTTTGGTTGCATGTCGAATATTGTTCAAGTTATTCATTTTAATTTTTAGGATTTGGATGGGAAACGCTCCCTACCTAAAGAATTTGTATGTTGCCTATCTTGTATCGTTGAAACAATGTTATAGAGTGTGGGATTGACATTGTATATATATGTAAATTAATTTGTGTAGCCATCTTAATTTGTGTAGTATTTTGTATTTTGTTGAATAATGTTCATCTAGTACTATATAGTATACTACTAGTTAATTATGAAATGTTCATCTCATCCTTTTGTAGACATTGTTTGTCAAATTTGGATAATATACAAACATTTTCCCAATTTTCGTATTATTTTCAGCAGGAACAAATTTATTATTGCAGATTTTATTGCAGGTTTTATTTTACTATTTACTGTGTACTATTTTTTTTTCTCGAAATTACCATTCCAAATTCAGCGACAGACCGAGTCATCGCATTGAACAATAGATCGGCGACAGTACATGGTACTTTGTCTTGTTGGACTACAAATAGCGACAGACTTGTTTCTGTTGATGTTCATCGACAGATGTTTGTCACAAATCTGACGTTGAACAGCAATAGAACACCAAATCTATCGCTGAGTTGAATCAGCAACAAAGAGTTTAGCAACGGCTACTATCAGTCACTGATCCGTTGCAGGGTCCCTTAGCAACAGATTCATACCATTTCAGCATCAGATTAGTTTGTTGTTGTTTAATATTTTTTTTGTAGTGATCACATCCCATTCCCCAATACAAAAAAGTATTTACAAAAGTTAGGCTTATAGAAGGCCCATTTTTTTCAAAAAAAAAAAAAAAACTTCTTCTAGGCCTTTTTTTTCTTTATTAATAAAAATTATGTACACAACTATTTTTGATAATTAATTAATGCATGGCTTCTTATTAATTAATCAAGCTCCCCTCTCATTAATCTAACATATGTATTCCTTTCTCTTTTTTATTCGATAGGGTTTGTATTATGAGAATGAAGTGCTAAAATAACAACAAAGCGTAACGTGCACCACAAGACGTATTAACTCATAAAAACCATTCATGCGTACATCACATTACAAGTATATACGGATCTCCATAACCACATGTTAAAGTCGCATAGAAAGCTTTTGTGAGCCAATGTATCTTATGATAAGATATTGTTGTTGTCATTCTAGTATTTTTCTTTTATTATTAATACATTGGCGGCAGGTAATCAACCTAAAAAAAATAATAAAAAAATAGTGTGACCCCAGAAGAAAAAAGAGAGGAATTCACCCACATAATATATTTGGCACACAAAATTAATCAAAATTGATGAGACTTTGTATATGTAGTTCTATATGTGGCGAGCCCTATCGATGACGTTTTGGGTGGTTTCGCCGACAGGTCCCACCCTTAAAAGAATTTAGACTCGTTGGTTGCGATGTGCTCATTGCACCCTCCTCGATCCAGTTAGTTGGCTACCTCGCTATTTGCTTCCAGTCGAACGCTTGGAAAGATATATGCATAGATGATGTATGCGGTCAATCCATCCATCACGATCGACTTCTATTATTTCCTCAGTTTGTTTATAATTGATTTTTTAATCATTTTAAAATATTTTACAATATATGTCATGCATTAATTAATTAATTTTTATATTTTTTATAAAAAAAAATTATTAATTACATATTAATAATTAGTGTAAGTAGAAGTGTTGTGATTAAGAAAAATAAAAAATAATTTAGTTATGTAACTGTTACTTTCTCTTCATTTAAAATAATTAAATAAAATTTTTAAAAATTATGAATAATTTTAAAATAAAAATAGAAGAGTAAAAATTAATTATCCAAACACAAATATAATTAATGCACACGTACATATTACCCTCTATTATATATTTTTTCAACACCCCTACAGATCGAAAATGGTGAATCATTCGATTAAGTGAGGCCCCTTAGTTGTAGACACCTACGCATTCGTATAGTTTATTTAATTATTAGTATGGGCGGGGTCGAAGAATATATAAATTCTAGAGGAACACATTGACTTGGCTCTTGCAATCGGTATCTAGCTGTTGTCGTTATATGGCTAAGATCCTACCAGAAATATTCTTCGTACTACTTTGATATATATATATTCCTATTTCCTAGATTATGGGTTCCAAATTTCTAGAGGTAAGTTATTTGAAAAAAGTAAACCCTAAACCTTATGTTATTTCTTTCTTATCAAAAAAAAAAAAAAATTAACTTAATTTTTTGTATTGCACATGTATATTTGAAAAAAAGTAAAATATTAGAATGACAACAATGACATATCACATTGTAATATATATTGACTTATAAAAATCGTCTATATGGCATCGGCCTGTGTATTATGCATCGAAATCTATGTATGTCCGCATTACGAGACGTGCATGAACGATTTTTGTGAGCAATGTGTTTTGCGGTATGACATGTTGTTGTCGTCGTTCTAGTACTTCTCAAAAAGCCAAATTTCTTCATTGCACTATATCTACATGTATAAATGGAGTCTAAATATATAGCATTTATTGTACATTTAATGCAAAACACATTAGATGCAAAATATCATCCACCATTGGATTAAAATTCAATTGTAATCCAATGATGAAAATATATAGTTCTCATTACAAAATATATACTTTTTGTTAAAAAAAAAAAAGGCTGATGGGTTTTTAAGTAGATGCAATGCTCCTCATTTTGTATATATTTACTGTGTAGGGGAGAGGGGTGCACTTCATGTCCTCGACCAATTTTTGAGATAGTAAAATTAATAAAGCTTGTTTTTTATCAAAATAAAAAATAAAAAATGCAAAGATACGATATTGTGTCCAATTCTTTAATTGAGTCTGAGTGTATCAATTAAATACCACCTTTCCAAACTAGGAACCTTTATTATACTTCCATTTTGGTACAAAGTACTCAATCTAGCAATTACAAGCGTCCCAACAGGCTTACAAGAAGCTCTACAAACTTTTATTTTCCACATGAAAGAAGACTTCTTTTCTTCAAGAAAATCGAACATATATATATAATTCATGGATAAACATCGATCACACGTATAGTTGATTTCATAAAGTGATACATATAGGACCAGCAGAAACAAAGTTGATGGGAATCTTTATACGGATCAAATTGGAAATTTTTTGCTCAACAATTGGTTTGAACTTTGACGCCTGCATGTCTGCAGATTAAACTTCTTTTCAAGAGGAAAAAGGTGTTAGCCTTTTTGGGATTGGTTGGGAGGAGGAAAGTTGAGTTATGTTTACATGTACAAAATACATGCAAAAATTAATTTATTTCTTTTCATATACAGAAAGGAAAGACTCTTAAGACTTATACAACAACAACAACAACAACAACATAGCATCAATCCTAAATTAACTGAGTCGGTTACATGGATCAAATTTTTTTATTGTGCTCGATTAAATGCAATTGATGCAATTGATTGTGACTTTTAAAACTTATAAAAAAAAAGACTTTTAAGAGGCGCGAAAAAGTTTGTAATTGGAGACATGCATGTGATAGGATGAGACAACTAAAAAAGTGAATGTGGTTGGTAAAGAGGTTGCAAGAGATGGTCCATGCTTTATAAGTATCTTGAAATTAATAGGCCCAGCCGAAAACAAAAATTTGTGTTGTAAATTGAATTGGAACAAAAATTTGTGTTGTAAATTGAATTGGAACTTACTAAAAACTAAAGAAGAAAAATTGAAGACTAAGAACTTCTACTACTACAAACTACTACTACAAAAGAGAAGAGAAGAAATAAGATAGTTGGAATGAGAAATTTTCATTCAACTTGGTGTGTTCTTACAATGAGGTTAGCACCATTTATATATGTCATTTGGTATGATGACAAATGTGCCTTAGCAATGTGCGACAAATAACATATACACCCCATGTCATACAACACTTTACAAGTAATCAATGTGGGACAATTAACACATACACCCCATGTCATACAACACATTACAAGTAATTTGACAATACATGGAAGAGTTGGTGTACATTGGAAATGACAATACAAGTTATATGACTACACAATATGTTGGTGTGCATGCATGGTCATCCACACTTCACAACACTCCCCTTTGGATGACACTTGCTTAGAGATTGTGCTTCGATAAAACTTTTACTAAAAAAAACCCTGTGGGAGAAAATATAGTAAAAGAAAAAGAGTACACTATTCTCATAAATATTAAGACGGGCATAATATTGTTAATATTGCCTCATTAAAAACCTTGCTAGGAAAACTCAATGGGATAAAACCATAGCTAAGGGAAAAATAGTGCAATACACTAATCAATAACTCCCCCTCATGTGAACATGGGTGAAACTTGTTCAGTTTCTTTACTTGCAATATCTTTAAGTTTACGTAAGCCAATACCATATGTAAGCCTTTTAAATGTCGTAGTTGGTAAGGTTATTGTGAATAAATCGGCAAGATTATCACTCGATCGGATTTGCTTGACATCAATTTCACCATTCTTCTGAAGCTCATGCGCATAAAAGAATTTTGGTGAAATATGTTTTGTTCTGTCCTCTTTTATGAATCATTCACTTAATTGTGCAATACATGCTGCGTTATCTTCATATAATATGGTTGGAAAATTTTTTATTCAAGACAATCCACATGATTCTTGAATATGTGCAATCATGTTTCTCAACCATACACATTCACGACTTGCTTCATAAATTGCAAGAACTTCAGAATGGTTGGAAGAAGTAGTAGCAACAATAGTTTGCTTTACTGACTTCCATGATATAGCAGTATTACCACATGTGAATACATATCCCGTTTGAAAACGGGTCTTGTGGGGATCAGATAAAAATCCAGCATCAGCATAACCTTGGAGATTCAATTTTACCCCTCTCGAGTAGAATAAACCCATGTCACTTGTTCCTCGAAGATATCGAAAAACATGTTTAACCCCATTCCAATGTCTTCGAGTTGGTGAAAAGCTATATCTTGCTAGTAGGTTGACAACAAAAGCAATGTCAGGTCTTGCACAGTTTGCAAGATACATAAGTGCACAAATTGCACTTAAATATGGTATTTCCGGACCAAGTAGCTCTTCATCACTTTCATGAGGTCGAAATGGATCCTTATCCACTTCAAGTGATCTGACAACCATTGGAGAGCTCAATGGATGCGCCTTTTCCATATAAAATCTTTTTAATATTTTTCAATATAATTTGATTGATAGACAAATACTCCACTTGAAAAATGTTCAATTTGCAAACCAAGACAAAGTCTTGTTTTTCCTAGTTCTTTCATCTCGAATTCCTTTTTCAAGTATTCGGATGTTCTAACGATGTCGTCGTGGTTTCCCACTATATTTAAATCATTAACATATACAAGAATAATCACAAATCATGTTGATGATCTTTTAATGAAGACACATGGGCAAAGCGGATTATTTACATATCCTTCTTTCAGTAGATCATCACTAAGGCGTTTGTACCACATTCGTCCGGATTGTTTCAATCCGTACAAAGACCTTTGTAGTTTTATAGAATGCATGTTATGAGGTTTTGATTTTATTTCTTCGGATATTTCAAATCCTTCAGGGATTCTCATATATATCTCACTGTCTAGAGATCCGTACAGATACGCTGTAACGACATCCATTAAATGCATATCAAGCCCTTCAGAAACAGCAAGGCTTATTAAGAACCGAAATGTAATTGCATCTATAACATGAGAATATGTTTCCCGATAATCAATGTCAGGTCTTTGTGAGAAGCCTTGAGCTACAAGTCTTGCTTTATACCTTGTAACTTCATTTTTTTCGTTTCTCTTTCGTACAAATACCCATTTATATCCCACGAGTTTTATGCCATTTGTCTTTTGAACGATCGGTCCAAAAACCTCTCGTTTCCTTAACGAGTTTAGCTCTACTTAGATAACCTCTTGCCATTTTTGCCAATCAGGTCTTTTTCGACATTTGTTCACTGATCGTGGTTCTGGATCATCATCATTTTCACATATTTCAAATGACACATTGAAAGCAAATATATCATCATGAACAATTTTATTTCGATCCCAAATCTTACTAGAGTTTAAATAATTTATTAAGATCTCATTATTTTCATCTTTTTCCATTTTTTCTAGAGGTCATTGTCCCTCGTCATGATCAACTAGTTCTGATAAATCCTTATCAAAGGATTCTTGTGCTTTCTAAGGAGTATTTTGATTCGTATTTGTTTTTACTCCCATTTTCCTCTTTCGAGGAATTGTATCCTTTGAACCAACTGGTCTTCCACGCTTTAAGCGTTTCGTTGGTTCTTGTGCATTTTGTTGCACAAAGACATCAATTTTTGCAGGAGCATTTACAGCTGGAATATGCGATTTTGTCACTTGTTTTGCATCTGTTAATGCATTAGGTAATCGATTTGCGATTTGTTGCAAATGAATGATCTTTTGAACTTCAAGTTCACACTGATTTGTGCGTGGATCATAATGTGATAAAGTTAATGCATTCCAAGCAATTTCGCGTCATTCATTTTGAGTTGACTTCTTATCTCCCCCTAACGGTGGGAAAATTGCTTCATCAAAGGGACAATCAGCAAAACGTGCAATAAATAAATCTCCTGTTAAGGGCTCAAGATATCTTATAATGGACGATGAGTTAAATCCAACATAAATCCCAAGTTCTCGTTGTGGACCCATTTTAGTTCTATTGGGAGGTGGTATAGGAACATAGACTGCACAACCAAAAATTCTTAAATGTGAAATATTTGGTTGTTGACCTAAAATGAGTTGCATGGGGGAATGTTCATGGTATGCAGTAGGCCTATAACGAATGATGGGTGCTGCATGAAGGACTGCATGTCCCCAAACTGAAGTTGATAACTTAGTTCTCATAATTAAAGGTCTGGCAATTAGTTGAATGCGTTTGATCAGAGATTCTGCCAAACCATTCTAGGTATGCACGTGTGGAACATAATGTTCAATGGTAATTCCTATAGACGTGCGATAATTTTTAAATACTTGAGATTGAGATTCTCCGGCATTATCAAGACGGATGGTATTGATTGGGTTGTCAGAGAATTGTGCTCTTAACTTAATGATTTGTGCTAAAAGTCTAGCGAATGCAACATTGCGGGTCGAAAACAAACAAACATGTGACCACCTAGTTGATGCATCTATCAAAATCATGAAATATCTAAATGGTACACAGTGAGGTTAAATAGGTCCACATATGTCTCCCTGAATGCTTTTTAAGAAAACTGGGGATTCCACAACAATTTTACTTGAGGATGGTTTAACTATCAATTTACATTGAGAACAATTGGCACAATTATAATCACCAAATGAAAATATTTTGTGACTCCTTAAAGGATGTCCATGCGAATTATTAATTATTCTTCACATCATATGATCCTGGATGACCAAGCCGGTCATGCCATAAAATGATTGTCTTTGGATCATTAATTTTCTTATTTAAGACGACATTCATTTCGACATGCCTTATATGAGTAAAATATAATCCAAAAGATAAAGCTGAGAATTTTTCTAACACTTCTTTTTTTCCCATTTGAAACCAATGTGACATAGAGAAATTCTCTATTATTTTCGTTCATGGTTTCAATGTGATATCCATTTTGTCGAATATCTTTAAAGCTGAGTAAATTTCTTCTGGATTTTTCAGAGTATAAGGCATTGTCAACATGAATTGTTGTTCCCTCATGCAACATAATATTTGCTTTTCCAGAGCCATTAATCAAATTGGAGATGTCGGATATTGTTTGAACATTAGCCTCAGCTAAGTTCAAATTGGAGAAATATTCACTGTTTTTAAGGATTGTGTGCGTTGTAGCACAATCAGCAAGACATATATCGCTCTTATTTGATTTATGATTTGAACTCATGATTTGTTGATCCATCTGGACAAATAATATTTGGCGAATTAGAAAAAGAGTCATATACCATAATACATAAGCAATAAATTCATCGCCTATATTTAGCTCATGATTTGAACACATCTCAATGTGTCCGTTTTATCGAGCCATTTTAATTTTGCCTTTGATTTCGAATGCATTGTAAGGTCCTAAAAATATTCGAGTATATATATGACAATCTTTTGGCAAAATAGCCTTTCATATGTGACGAAAAATATCACAATGATGAGTGCTCATTGTCAATAATTATTTACCCTTTCTAGTTGTGTACCACTTTTATTCCCACTTTTAGTGAAATTGTCAATACGACTTTTACCAGATCTTTTCATCTTTTCCACGTCCATAAATTTGTTATTGTGATCATGATCATAATATGCAACATATGCTTCTTAATTTGAAGCTGAACCAATTGGACGAGAGCGATATTATATTTCATCTCATTATTTTGCTCAGCTACCATGAGACAAGAAACCAATCCTTAATATTTATTGGATTGATGTGCGCACTTGATATTTGTTGCAACAATAAATCAAGGCATGTCACGTGACCCTTTTGTTGTCTAATCACTCATATTTCTGCAAAGCCTCAACATAGAGGCAATTAAAATTGCGGAATTATAATTAATATTTGACTGATTAAATTTTGTAGCATGAGACTTAGCCGCTCATTTTGAGCTTTTGGAGCATTACCCTTTTGGTATGTATATATATAACTTCATAAGGTGAAAAGATATATAAAGTGAAATATTCACTTTTCAAATCTCTAAAGAGAAATTGACGAATAATTGTGTATAACACACGATTTTGCATATATGCTTTATTCACAAATTGTAGAATCTAATTGCCATGACAAGTAATTCTTGTCGGTAATGTAATAAGGCAACAAATTCAACTATGATTGAATAATATTTTGAAAATAAATTTAATATAAAATAGTTTTTTTCCTTTTTTATGTAAAAACATAACATATGATTAAATATATGTTCACAACTTGATTCATTAATAAACAAAATGTACTATTCGTATGAATTGGTGGGACAAACTCCAGGTTGGGTGCTGAGACAAAGTCTACTTAATACCACTACAAAAAAAAAGCAAATCGAAACGCGAATTTTAGTTTCCGATTTCTTTACAAAATTCCGTCTCACGATTGGATTCGAAACTAACGAACGAGACGGAATGCGTTCCGTCTCGAAAAACGTCGTCGTCGTGATTTGGATCAAACGGAAAATGGATTCCGTTTGATTTAGAACGGAATAAATTCCGTCTCTAATTCCGTTTTCGATTAGAGACGGAATAAATCCGTTCGATTATTTTTCCGTCTCGATCCGTTGCTAATCGAGACGGATCGAGACGGAATTTGATCCGTTTCGATTCATATCTAAAAAAAAAAAAAATTTAGAGACGGAAATAGCAACGAATCCAAAGATTCCGTTGCTATTTCCGTCTCTAATTTTCATTTTTGTTTAGTTTTTAAAGTCTTACATATATAGGTCTCAATCCAAGCACATTTAACTGCCAATATATAATAAATTGACATTCATACATCGACAATATATATCAACAAATATCAATTGAGAGAACAAAAATGTAAAAATCAAAAATCGAAAAAGATATATATCCAAAAAAAATTGTATAGTATTACAAATGCTCCAAATTTCTAAGTATTCACAAAACCACCAATCCTATTGTTCAACAACCACAAAAAAAAAAAAAAAACTTACAATCCTATAAATATGCACAAAAAGAATTATCAATCGAAAAGTCTTGAGATGTTCTTCAACACCACACACAACCAAGGACATTTGAAACAACTTAATAATTGAATAGTTGAACTTAAATTTTTCGGGGACATAAGCATCATAGGAGATAGAGCTAAGGTAGAAGAGCAATGACTCACATCGAACTTATAGTGACGATCCCACGCACTCGACCATCAAAGTCTACAAACAAGCAAAAAGATTAACATTAATTCATTTGAGATTTAAGAATCCACAAACGATGATAAACACTTGCATATCTTGATTTAAGTAAATTAAATTCTTACCAATCCAGTGGGAGGAAGATAGCAATGTTTGTCATTTTCACTTTTATCTTCATTTTCTAAAAACATATAAGAAAACAAAAATATGCTACCTCATAGATAGACCAAAAAACTCATAAGACTATTTTCAATCAATCCACTTTCACAAGCTACAAAATTTATCATAAGCTCACTCATCTCATTTCAAACTGAGCTTTTTAACTTTCAAGAACCAAACAATAAACTGTTTAATCCATTTCATAAAGATCGATTTACATTGGCTTTCACCTATTGCAACCCACCCCTTATTTTTCAAGCGTGACGGTGACTCCTTTACCTTTATCTAGAGCACACAATATTCTACATAGGTTGAGTTTGACAATATCAACTTGATGAGGAACTAGGATACCTTTTAAGTTGTGAAGTATGAACTTAATGAGTATCAAACTATTGATCACACCAAAAAAAATGATATGGACTTGTTATTGCCTAAATTTAAAGAAGACATATCCTTATTCAAACAACAATGCAAATTATAGATCATATTCAAGTAAAATTTATGCATTAAACCACTTAATCGAATATTTCAATCAAAAAATGAATGAACCAAAACCAATTTTAAATATGTTTTTCATGGATTCTTAAAGTAGTATTTACTTGAATTTATTTAGACTAACTTAAATCATTTAAGGACTCAAACCTCATTCCTAGTTATCGACTTAAGTCATTCCCGACTTTTAAACCATTCTTTCAAATCAAAATCGACGATTCGAGTAAAACAAGTATGCGGTGAAGCAAAACAAGAAAAATCTCATAAACTTAGTTATCCAATATAAATTGAATGCGATCGACTAATCACAACTAAAAGATTCAAATCAACTCATTAGAGTCAAGTTCGACTTAAAATTCTCAAATCATAGCATTTAGTCGAAAATCCATGATTTAATCGAAGTCTTTTTTCAATGGATAAAACAAAGTCTCTTCCGCATCTCAACTTAGCTTCAAGTCTCACCCAAAATGATGATTACTAACTACATTCAATAAAGTTGGATTGAACATATTTCAAGACTTGGGAAAAAAATGAATGAGCTCTCCTTGAAGCGTTTTAAAAGGATTTTACCCAAATCAATGCAAATTAGCTACAATCCTTTCGAGACATGAAAAATCATACTAATGATTGCTCGATTAAATCATATCATAGAAACAAAGCTCAATAAAGAATCCATGAGACTTTAGAATCATGCTTTTCCATGCACTTCGTTAAAAGAACAAGTTAAGGTCTCTTTTGACAATTTCATCAAACAAAAGAGCACATTATCCACCAATACCTTTTACAAGGCATGATCACTTTTGAATACTAGCCCAAATCATCAATATCATATAAATTTTTTTTCATGGAATGCAACTAACCATAACAACTTAATCAACTTGTCCATAAAACTCATTATATTTGAATCGACCAATAAAAATCCGTTTTTAAAGTTAAAGTAAGGATCATTAAAAAAACTTGATGAGCCAATGGCCCTTATCGACAAGTCCATGTTTTAATAAACTAATTGAGGGAGTTAGATTCTCACCATGCCTTCAATAGAGGGCTTCAACTCCAATTTTTCTTTGAAATAACATGTCTAGCAAAGGATCTCTCTCTTTAGTTGTTATTTTGGGAAGAACAAACTTACCTCGACTTTTAGCATTTCCTTCTCAATCACTTGTCTAAGTCTATCGCTTTCCTACAAAGTTCCAAAAAGAATACATTGTAAGCAAGTAGCAAATTTCTAATAAAATTCTAATAAATTGTTTGGCACATTGAGCTGAAACTATAAAAGATAAAATCCGAATAAATAGTTTCTAATTACTACTCATTAGCTAATTATGTCATAAATCTATGAAGTCCGCCATCGCAAAACCTTGACGATTTTGATTCTTCATTTAGTTGCTAAACTTTTCCAATTGGGGCAAGTTGAAACACTAACAAAAATATAGGCCACGAGAATCAAGGTATTTTCTAACTTGAATGTAACTGAAATAGGAAATTTCAGCGACCTTTTAGTTCCATATTTGCAAACCACATCCATAAACAAAATAAAACAATTGGAAACTATAAAACAACCCGATTTACGCTTATGAATCCACAAACGGCAGAGAAAATTTTAAAATAATTACACAACAACAACAACAACAACATAGCCTCAATTGGATGAAGTAGTAAACACCTTTTTCTCAAGCCCTAAGCGAAGAGAGTGATGACTTACTGACGCGAATGCGAGGGCTCCCAAGGCGTCGCAAGGACAAGGACAGCGCGTTGACGGAGGCGAGAGGGGACAATGCGGCGTTGACGGAGCGAGAGGGCACAGCAGCGCGTTGACGGAGGCAAGAGGGGACGCGAGGTTAGGGCTCGAGACGAAGAGAGCAGAGAGAGAACGCACTAAGAGCGGTGGACCGGAGAGAGAAGGAGAGCGTGACCGACTAAGAGACGGAGAGACCACGAGAGAGAGAGACGGAGAGACGAGACGATCGACGGATCGAAGAGCGAGACGGCACGGACGGACGAGAGAGAGTGCCCATCCTCATCGAACGGGATAACCCGTCTCCCTTTCAATGTTTAGCTTTACCGGGGACAAGGCTTACCCACTATCAACTCAAACTTATAGCATTATTTGTATTATAAAATCAAGAATAGAACAATCACTAGAACATTTTTGGCCTTTAAAAGAGGTTTTAAAACCCCTATTAAATAGAGTGTTATTAAATGTCATGTGAAAATGTGTTATGTTTTAATTTTTAATATATGTATTACATAGAGGTTTTTTAAAACTCCTATCAATTTGGTGTTATTTAATAACACCCCCTTTAATAGGGGTTCAAAAACCTCTATTAAATATCAAAATTGTTCTAGTGAATAACTAGTTGTTTGTAGTTTTAAGAGAAAAAACTATATGTCACACATTGACTTTTGATTTCTGATGTAGAAGATCGTACGAGACGCAACTACTGAGCATACTTTCGCAATCGGTGACGTTATAATGCATAGTATATATAAGTGATGCATGTAATAAAAGGAAGCAACCATGATAATATAGAAATAAATTGAACTTATTTAAATAACAAAAGTTATACCTTCCTAGCTTTGTCTCCTTAACAAGCCTTCTTGAACTTCAAGATCTCCTTAATGCTAGAGCAAGCTCGTGCTGATAACGTGTTGTAAATTGAATTGGAACTTGCTAAGAACTAAAGAAGGAAAATAGAAGACTAAAAACTTCTACTACTACAAACTACTACTACAAAAGAGAATAGAAGAAATAAGATAGTTGGAATGAGAAGTTTTCATTCAACTTGGTGTGTTCTTACAATGAGGTTAGCACCCTTTATATAGGCCATTTGGTATGATGACAAATGTGCCTTAGCAATATGGGACAATTAACATATACACCCCATGTCATACAACACTTTACAAGTAATCAATGTGGGACAATTAACACATACACCTCATGTTATACAACACATTACAAGTAATTTGACAATACATGAAAGAGTTGGTGTACATTGAAAATGACAATACAAGTTACATGACTACACAATATGTTAGTGTGCATGCATGGTCATCCACACTTAACAACAATTTGTTCTGCCTTTCTAATAATAAATGTGAATTTCATAAATTTCAAACTTCAAAATTATTTCTTTAGTTTCATAAAAAAAAAAATTAATTCTTTAAGACTCTCTATATTTGTAGGAAAGTTATTCATTGATGAATTAAACATGATTAATTAATAGTAATTTTAACAAAACCAATAGCATATATAAAATACCATGTTTATTGCAATGGTGAATTAAACATGATTAATAATAATTTTAAAACTTTTTTCTTCCCTTTTGTGTTATTTTCCTTTATTTTTATTTTGTGTTAAATTTCAATAGACTACTCTATCTATAGTTTTGTTCTTTACTCTTAATTAATTTTTTCCAGTTTTTGATAAGAAAGAAACAATTTGTCCCCATTGAAGTTCAAACACATGACCTCTTACTCTCAAACTTTGTACCAAACCATTGGCCACCCAATTGTTTACTTGACTCCGAATTAATTAAATAACTTTATTATATACATGCGTTACATATGTACGGGAGTGATCGAATCCATGACCTTCTTATAACTTGCCTTTTGACATGTGATATGCCTAGTCAGCACCTCACCCCTTCATTTCCAACTTTAATTAATTATCAAAATATAAAACATAAAGAGTTTAAGAGAGGGGATTTAGAATTAACCTACATTTATGGTTGTCTAATTAATTATTAGTATTCTTTAATTGTCTCTTAATATCAGTTATTATGACAAAATCCGTAGTTTGAACGTTTAGACTTATTGCATGCTAGCCATAAAGGGAAAGGTTCACCAAACTACATAATATAATTTTCCATGCCCACTCGTTGGAACAAATGACTTATGTGTTTTCTTCTAGTGTTTTAAAGAGAAAATATTTAGTCCCACATAAAATAGCTACAAAGCATTTTCACACTTTGTAAGTGAAATTACAGCAACCTAATTAATATACTTTGTTTGGAACAAAGGGACAAGATGCACGTGGATATAGAGTGACCCATACAATATTTTGTGTTAAAGATGGGCCTTGGGCTTCATTGGGCTTTAGCTTGGTTATCAAACATAGATTTACTTTTTATTTAAATTCTTATTTTTAGTAATTAATTTTCGAAATATACATTTGGGTGTTTCAACAGTCGTGACTATTGACCCAACGAATTATTTTATTTTCTAAATTAAAGAGTTGTGTTTATCGGGAAACAACTCTTCAACTACTATTTAAGTTTGACTAGAACACAAATTGAGATACTGAATTTTTTGAAATTAATCGTTTTTAAGAAAGAGAAAGAAACACAGTTTGGCTGACTTTCAAATTGGTGATTTCTAAATTTGGAAGGGTCCTCGCTCCGATTGAATCTTGGAGACAAATTTCTTAGAGATTTTATCACCAAATTGAGAAATAATTCTATCTTAGGACATGCTCTCATGCAAGTCTCAAATTAGAATATTATTTGTTTACTTACCATTCAATTCTGTTTTTGTTTGTTTATAATTTCGTTTTATTTATAGTACGTAACATCATTACAAATTGATTGAAATAACTCACTGACCAATCTAAATTAGGAGCAGTACCTTCATGCATGGGAATATGGTTATCGAACCCAGACAAATACGCCCAGCTAGTTTAAGCTAGAAAACAGCTTACTTGGTTCATGAAATGAAACTATAAGCTACTTTTCCAATCAAAATAAAGAATATTGCAGCTATAGCCCCCATGTTTCCTCGACATCACAGGCATGAGACCCCAGAGTTGTCATCACTAAGAAAAATGCATGGTTTCCAAAGATTCGCATGTGCATCCATCCAAAAACAATAAACAAGAATTGAGAATTTTACGATCGTTTATATGTATATATAAATAGGGTAAAATGAATATAAGATTAGAATGATTTTTTAGTTGGTCATGTGGATAGATTCTATTGGTACAATCCCGAGGCACTTAAAATATGAATCATAATTAACCAATTGAGTGGCTCAATAGTTTGATATGAAATTGGGAATTAAAGAAGTTATGGATTCAAACCTTGGTAGGTACAAAAATTGTTTCTTTCCTATAAAAAAAAAAAAAAAAAAAAAAAAAACATATGAATCACAATTTTGTTGGACCTTTCCCAGAAAATAACAATAAGAATTTGTATAAATATCTTTAAACTTTTTTTTAACAGTCTTTATTATTTTACCAATAAGCAAGCGAAAAAAAATCTTATGCGTATGTATCTGTATTATTTTAAATATATATTCTCTTTTTTTTTTTGGATCACAAGAGAAATTATTTTTTTTAACTCCCTATTGGACTCGAATATTGTGTGAAACAAACTAAATTATGATTTTAGAATTCATCGATCCAAAAATCATCATGAACTTTTTTATTAGAAAACTTTGGACATGGACTAACTTGTTAAACAAGTAATACTATGTAAAACGTAAGGAAAATATACATTTCGAAATTCTTCATCAAGTAATTAAGATAGCTATTTCACCAATAATAAAGTAAGATATATAGCTAGGTATAGCTATCACAACATTAGAGAGAGAGAGAGAGAGAGAGAGAGAGAGAGTTATCTTATCTAGTCAAAAATACCATATGCATCTTAGATCATACAATTCACATTTATAATATCACTAAATATTGTGCCTTAATCAAAAAAATATCACTAAATATTCTGTTTATGGTATATTGAAAATGATGGTAACATTGAAAATGATGTCACAGGGGTGATTTGTGATCGACATGTTCCTAAGGTAAACCACTTTAGATACCTAGGATCAATCATACAAAATGATGGTAACATTGAAAATGATGTCACACATAGAATTCAAGCTGGATGGAAGAAATGGCGGAGTGCAACAGGGGTGATTTGTGATCGACATGTTTTTACTAAGTTAAAAGAAAAAGTTTATAGGACCGCAATTAGGTCAGCTATGCTCTATGGAAGTGAATGTTGGGCGGTAAAGCAACAACAATTACATAAAGTGAACGTAGCAGAAATGAGGATGTTTAGGTGGATGTGTGGTAAAACTCGTAAAGATAGAATGAGAAATATAGAAAATCAAAGACAAGTAGAAGTAGCACCAATTGATACAAAGATTCGGGAAGGGCGGTTGCGATGGTTTGGTCACCTGCAAAGACGGCCTACAAATGCCCCAACTAGAAAACTTGACTCAATAGAAACTGTAGAAATTCGACGAGGTAGGGGAAGACCAAAATTAACATGGAATGCATTAATTAAAAGGGATTTGAATGGTTTGCAAAGCTCACCATCAATTGCACTTAATCGAGCACATTGGAAAAGTTTGATCCATGTAGCCGACCCCAGCTAATTTGGGACTGAGGCTATGTTGTTGTTGTTGTTGTATATATATATGTTATAAATTGAATTGGAACTTGCTAAGAACTAGAGAAAGAAATATAAGACTAAGAACTTCTATTACTACAAACTACTACTACAAATGAGAAGAGAAGAAATGAGATAGTTGAAATGAGAAGTTTTCATTCAACTTTGTGTGTTTTTACAATGAGGTTGGCACCCTTTATATAGGCCATTTGGTGATGATGATAAATGTACTTTATACAATGTGTACAAGTAACACATACACCCCATGTCATACAACACATTACAAGTAATTTGACAATACATGGAAGAGTTGGTGTACATTGGAAATGGTTACAAGTAACGTGACAATACATAGACAAGTAGAGATACTATTAAGTGAGAAATACAAGTTACATGACTACATAATATGTTGGGGTCCATGTATGATCATCCATATTCCACAACACTCCCCATTGGATGACACTTGCTCAGAGATTGTGCCTCGTTAAAACTTCTACTGAGAAAAACCTTGTGGGAAAAAATATAGTAAAAGAAAAAGAGTACACTATTCTCATAAATATTAAGATGGGTATAATATTGTTAAGATTGCCTCATTAAAAACCTTGCTAGGAAAACCCAATGGGATAAAACCATAGCTAAGGGAAAAAGAATGCAATACATTAATCAATAACTTCCCCTCATGTGAACATGGGTAAAACTTGTTCAGTTTCTTTACTTGCAATGTCTTTAAGTTTACGCAAGTCAATAGCATATGTAAGCCTTTTAAATGTCGTAATTGGTAAGGCTTTTGTGAATAAATCAGCAAGATTATCATTCGATCGGATTTGCTTGACATCTATTTCACCATTCTTCTAAAGCTCATGCGCATAAAAGAATTTTGGTGAAATATGTTTTGTTTTGTCCCCTTTTATGAATCATTCACTTAATTGTGTAATACATGTTGCATTATCTTCATATAATATGGTTAGAGAATCTTTTATCGAAGGCAACCCACATGATTCTTGAATATTTTCAATCATGTTACTCAACCATACACATTCACGACTTGTTTCATGAATTGCAAGTACTTCAGAATGATTGGAAGAAGTAATAACCATAGTTTGTTTTACTGACTTCCATGATACAGCAGTATTACCACATGTGAATACATATCCCGTTTGAAGACGAGCCTTGTGGGTATCAAATAAAAATCCAGCATCAGAATAACCTTGGATATTCAATTTTACCTCTCTCGAGTAAAATAAACCCATGTTACTTATTCCTCGAAGATATCGAAAAATATGTTTAACATCATTCTAATGTCTTCAAGTTAGTGAAGAGTCGTATCTTACAAGTAGGTTGACAGCAAAAGCAATGTTAGGTCATGTACAATTTGCAAGATACATAAGTGCACCAATTGCACTTAAATATGGTACATCCGGACCAATTAGCTATTCATCACTTTCATGAGGTCGAAATGGATCTTTATTCACTTCAAGTGATCGCACAACCATTGGAGAGCTCAATGGATGTGCCTTATCAATTTGTAAACCAAGGCAAAGTCTTATTTTTCCAAGTTCTTTCATCTCGAATTCCTTTTTCAAGTATTAAGATGTTTTAACGATGTCATCGTGGTTTCCCACTATATTTATATCATCAACATATACACCAATAATCACAAATCTTGTTGATGGTCTTTTAATGAAGACACATGGGCAAAACGGGTTATTTACATATCCTTCTTTCAGTTAATAATCACTAAGACGTTTGTACCACATTCGTCCAGATTGTTTCAATCCGTACAAAGACCTTTGTAATTTTATAGAATGCAAGTTATAAGGTTTTGATTTTATTTCTTCGGATATTACAAATCCTTCAGTGATTTTCATATATATATATCACTGTCGAGGGATCCGTATAGATATGTTGTAACGAGATCCATTAAATGCATATCAAGCCCTTCAGAAACTGCAAGGCTTATCAAGAATCGAAATATAATCGCATCTATAATAGGAGAATATGTTTCCTCATAATCGATGTCAGGTCTTTGTGAGAAACCTTGAGATACAAGTCTTGCTTTGTACCTTGTAACTTTATTTTTTTCGTTTCTCTTTCGTACAAATACCCATTTATATCCAACGGGTTTTACGCCATCTGGCGTTTGGAAAATCGGTCTAAAAACCTATCGTTTCTTTAACGAGTTTAGCTCTGCTTGGGTAGCGTCTTGCCATTTTTGCCAATCAAGTTTTTTCGACATTCATCCACTGATCATGGTTATGGATCATCATCATTTTCACATATTTCAAAGGACATATTGAAAGCAAATATATCATCAGGAACAATTTTATTTCGATCCCAAATCTTACCAGAGTTTAAATAATTCATTGAGATCTCATTATTTTCATCTTTTTCCTTTTTTTCTAGAGGCAGTTGTTCCTCGTCAGAATCAACTTTTTCTGACGAATCCTTATCAAAAAATTATTGTGCTTTCCTAGAAGTATTTTGATTTGTATTTATTTTTACTCATGTTTTCCTCTTTCGAGGAATTGTATCATTTGAACCAACTGGTCTTCCACGCTTTAAGCGTTTTGTTGGTTCTTATGCATAAAGTTGATGCATTCCAAGCAATTTCGTGTCATTCCTTTTGAATTTGTTTCTTATCTCCCCTGATGGTGGGAAAATTGCTTCATCAAACTGACAATCAACAGTAAATAAATCCCCTATTAAGGGCTCAAGGTATCTTATAATGGACGATGAGTTAAATCCAACATAAATCCTAAGTTTTCGTTGTGGATCCATCTTAGTTCTATTGGGAGGTGGTATAGGAACATACACTACACAACCAAAAATTCTCAAGTGTGAAATATTTGGTTGTTGACCTAAAATGAGTTGCATGGGGAATGTTCATGGTATGCAGTAGGCCTATAACGAATGATAGATGCTGCATGAAGGACTGCATGTCCCCAAACTGAAGTTGATAACTTAGTTCTCATTATTAAAGGTCTGACAATTAATTGAATGTGTTTGATCAGAGATTCTGCCAAACCATTCTGGGTATGCACGTGTGGAACATAATGTTCAATGGTAATTCCTATAGACATGCAATAATTTTTAAATGCTTGAGATTGAAATTTCCTGACATTATCAAGACGGATGGTCTTGATCAATTGGGTTGTCAGGGAATTGTGCTCTTAACTTAATGATTTGTGTTAAAAGTCTTGCAAATGCAAAATTACGGGTCGAAAGTAAACAAACATGTGATTACCTAGTTGATGCATCTATTAAAACCATGAAATATATAAATGATCCACATTGAGGATGAATAGGTCCACAAATGTCTCCCTGAATGCGTTCTAAGAAAATTGGGGATTCCACAATTATCTTACTTGGGGATGGTTTAACTATCAATTTACCTTGAGAACAACTAACACAATTATAATCACCAGCTGGAAATATTTTGTGACTCCTTAACGGATGTCCATACGAATTATTAATTATTCTTCGCATCATTGATGATCATGGATGACCTAGCCTGTCATGCCATAAAATAAATGTATTTGGATCATTAATTTTTTTATTTAAGACGACATTCGTTTCGACATGCCTTATATGAGTAAAATATAATCTAGATGATAAAGCTGAAAATTTTTCTAACACTACTTTTTTCCCATTTGAAACCAATGTGACATAGAGAAATTCTCTATTATTTTCGTTCATAGTTTCAATGTGATATCCATTTTGTCGAATATCTTTAAAGCTAAGTAAATTCCTTCTGAGTTTTTTTGAGTATAAGGCATTGTCAACATGAATTATTGTTTCCCTAGGCAACATAATATTTGTTATTCCAGAGCCATTAATTAAATTGGAGATGTCAGATATTGTTTGAACATTAGCCTCAGCTAAGTTCAAATTGGAGAAATATTCTCTGTTTTTTAAGGATTGTGTGCGTTGTAGCACAATCAGTAAGACGTATATCGCTCATATTTGATTCATGATTTGAACACATGATTTGTTGATCCATCTAGACAAATAATATTTGGCAAATTAAAAAAAGAGTCATATTTCATTCATAATAAGGAACTAGTACATATAACTAAGAAGCATAACAAAATTAGTACATAGGATCATTAAAAATATCAAGATTAGTGTTTGGATCATCGCGAAAATTCGGGACATCCATGTAATTGATGTCCGACAAGCCATCTCCGATGGTGAAATTCATCTCAACTGTTTCACATTTCTCCTTTAACGAGGCTTGATAAAGATCAATGAAATGCTTAAGCGTGCAGCATACATGAGCCCAGTGGCTTTTTAGACTACACCCGTGACATGGTTGGTCACGATTACGAACACGCCCATTTTCAGAAGTATTTTTTCCCTTATTCCGAATGGCGTCATTCTTATTACATTTATTTTGGAACTTATTGCCACGAAATTTAAAATAGGGCTTGCCACGATCTTTGTTGATTGATCTTTTCCCATTTCCACGTCCGTGGTTTTTCTTTTCATGACCGTTTTTATGGTCATTATAGGATGTTGCATTTGCTTCATTAATTGAAGTGGATCTAGTTGGGCAGGAGTTGTGGTTCTTCAACAGAAGCTCATTATTTTGTTCAGCCACCATGAGACAAGAAATTAATTATGAGTACTTTTTAAATTGATGCGCTCGATACTGTTGTTGCAACAACAGATTTGAGGCATGAAAAGTACTGAATGTTTTTTCCATCATTGCCTCATCAGATATATTTTCTCCACATAGCCTCAAACGAGAGGTAATATTAAACATGGTGGAGTTATACTCACTGACTATTTTGAAATCTTGTAGCCTAAGATTCAGCCAGTCGTTTTGCGCTTTTGGAAATATTACCGTCTTTTTTTGATCATATCGCTCTTTCAAGCTTAACCACAAGGTGAGATGATCTTTTATAGTGAGATACTCACTTTTCAGACATTCATGGCGATGATGGCGAAGGAATATCAGTGCTTTCGCACGGTCTTGCTTTGATGTTTCATTTCCTTCTATAATAGTTTCTCCTAAATCTTTAGCTTGGAGATGTATCTCGGCATCCAGTTGCCATGACAAATAATTATTTTCAGTGATATCAAGAGCAACAAATTCGAGTTTTTGAAGGTTTGCCATAGTCTGAAAATATGTCAAGAAATTGAGTAAATAGTTTTTCTCTTTTATATAAAATAAATAATATACGATTAAATATATGTTCACAACTTGATTATTAATATGCAAAATGTACTACTTGTATGAGTTGGTGGGACAACCTCCAGGTTAGGCGGCGAGACGAAGTCTACTTTAAAATCATGCCTCCTCGAACGGGATAACCCGTCTCCTTTTCAATGTTTAGCTTCACTGGGGACAAGGCTTACCCACTATCAACCCAAACTCATAACACTATTTGCAATATAAAAAATCAAGAATAGAGCATAATTAATCGTTTGTAGTATAGCGAGAAAACTAGTTATATCACATATTGACTTTTGATTTACGTTATAATGCATAGTATATGATTAAAGTATGCATATAGAAGTGATGCATGTAATAAAAAGAAACAACCATGACAATATAGAAATAAATTGAACTTATTTCAATAACAAAAGTTATACCTTCCTAGCTTTGTCTCCTTAACAAGCCTTCTTGAACTTCAAGATCTCCTTAATGCTAGAGCAAGCTCGTGCTGATAACTTGTTGTAAATTGAATTGGAACTTGCTAAGAACTAGAGAAGGAAATAGAAGACTAAGAACTTCTACTACTACAAAGGAGAAGAGAAGAAATGAGATACTTGGAATCAGAAGTTTTCATTCAACTTGGTGTGTTTTTACAATGAGGTTGGCACCCTTTATATAGGTCATTTGGTGATGATGATAAATGTACTTTATACAATGTGTATAAGTAACACATACACCCCGTGTCATACAATACATTAAAAGTAATTTGACAATACATGGAAGAGTTGGTGTACATTGAAAATGGTTACAAGTAACATGACAATACATAGACAAGTGGAGATACTATTAAGTGAGAAATACAAGTTACATGACTACACAATATGTTGGTGTACATGTATGGTCATCCATATTCCAAAACAATATATATAAGTTTCATACATGTCCTACGCATGCAGGTTTAGGCCCGCTCGCTTCGCTCGCGGGATTTCAACTAATCTAAAAAATTATGTTTTCCCTTAAGTTTAGGTAAAAATTTTAATTATTAAACTTCTCATTAACGTGTAAACATGTTGAGCTTGTGAGAGAGATCGAACAACAAAATTTATCGACAAAATGATATGAGACATGGGGTAAAGAATAAGTTAGGCACAATTATTTTATTTACCATAGAGAAAAAGGGGTCTGTAAATATGTACTTAGTTATAATAGCTATCCAAATTGAAGTGTAGAGGAAGAGTTATAATATGTGACTACATGATATAATCAATCGATTATATATATAATTTAATAACCTTATTTTAAAAAAGTTTTATAGATGTTTGGTTCAAGTGCAACATAAACAATGGCACAATTAAATGTAATACGATTTTGAAATAGGAAAGCTATCCACATTAATGTACCGGTTGAATGAGCATTATATATGCGGACTACATATAATCGATTATATATATATAGGCATAAATCGAAATTAAAAAAAAATCGAAGAAACTAAAATCGCAAATAATGTTATGCGTAGAAAATATAGGTGACCTCCAAAAAAGTAGACATAAATAAGTGATTAAAAGGTATAAATGATAATTTAAGTCATTAAAGAAACTTTTGCTAGCTATTCGTGCTTTTAATATATATAGGTAGATATAGCCATTTATTATCATGTATATTCAAATTCACACAACTACCATCCATGTGCATGACTTGCTAGTTAGGTTTGAGGTTACTTGGATAAGAAGTCGAGAGTTGGAGCCTAATAGTAGGCAAATCTAGTTTCTTTCTTATCAAAAATAAAAAATTAACACGTACAAATTTTAATTTTCAATAAAAATGGGCCAAATCCCAAAGGTATGACTTGTGCTGGAGCCATAGAAGAGACGGAATCACGTGCAGCAGTGTAGGAAAAGTGTGGGCACATCGTTGTCAAACTTTTTGAAACAAATATGTTTCTAGCTAGCTATGTGCACATATATTGTGGACTCATTTGTATATAGAGATTCTCTCCACTTAATTGGAACAGACTAACAGCCATTTAATTAACTCTAAACGCCCAACCATGTGGGGTTAGCGGGCTCAATGATTAGGTGTTTGGTTATGGGTGTAAGTTATTGGGTTCGATTCCTCTTTCTTATCAAAAAAAAAAAAAATCTAAACACCTTGTATGTTAAACTTTGACATTAGAATATTTTTAGCTTTTAATAAAAATTTTAAAACTTTATTAAATAGAGTGTTATTAAATGTCATGTGAAAATGAGTTATGTTTTAATTTTTAATACATTATTACATAGAGATTTTTTAAAACTCATATCAATTAGGTGTTATTTAATAACACCCATTTTAATAAGGGTTTAAAAATCTTTATTAAATACTGAAATTATTCTAGTGTAAATTCCACTCGATTCTTAAAGCCTGTATAATGATATATTCTCATAAAAAAAAGTCTACATAATAATATCATATATATCTTGGATGCATGCGAGATATGCATTTTAATAGTAAATTTCACTCCATTTTCTATATTTGATTGTAGTAAAATAAAATCCCGTTCATATCAAAACAAAATTCTTATCTCGGAAGTAAATCCGGAAAGCAAAGGCTAGCTAGTCTCTCTCAGAAGAAAAATATGAAAGCAATATCTCATACATTAATGTTATATACCTACACAGACATTATTTTTTTTGTCAAATACTTACAGGAGTCATGACATGTGAATGCATGCATGCATGGTATATATATTGGAAGTACGCGAGGCATCAAACACCGAAGTCATTAATTAATTTTTGTGCAGTCAACAATGATTGGTCTTTTTAAATGAAAAACCAAGTATAATCATTAATCAAATAGTACTTATTTTAACAAATTTCAAGGCAAGCAGATCATGAGTTAAGTATGAGTTGATTTATTAATAGGTTACTCAAATCAGTTTCATTATATATATATGTAATGATTCATCAAAAATTATAAATATGTAATGATTAATTTATAACACTACAAGAGTTCATAGTATAATACTCAGCTTTTTAATTTTTTATAAGAATTGTATAATTATTCAGCTAGCTTAATCATGAGCTAGATAATTTACTTTATAAGTTAATTAAATCATGTGTTCAATTATATTTTCCTAATTTGCTTCTTTTCTTCCTTAATTTCTTATTAGAAAAGATATTATCAATTATATATATATATTAATAATAAACCTTTTGTCTGTCTACTTTGATGTGGCTTTTCAAAGGCCGTCAATAAGACGTGTTCTTTGTCCCTAATGGTGGGATTAAAGCAGCTTTAAACCAAAAATGTGATCATCGTTTGGCAATTATTTCCTTGTATAGGTTCACCTACAGAGAGGGAAGAAAAGTAGGCTAGCCATGTGTTGCAAAGTTGCTCATCTTTTGGCAATCAAGTTGCTGTATGATTTGCCCATTGAGAAGTACCTTGAGAGATATATTACGATCGGGGCCACCTCAGTACCTTAGAGAAAAATAAAAAATAAAAAAAATATATGTGAGTGGAGATTGCTTAAATTATGCCTGGTAAGCTAGCTAGCTAGTTCTAACTCACCCTTCAAGATCTTATCTGTTGCGGATGAATCCATGAATAAAATTAAAAATAATTTTTGTGATGTTATACATGAGTTTTTTGTTATTATTAATTGTTTGGTATGTATGTAATTGTCAAGGATTTGGTATATATATAAAAATTGCTGATATATAATACGGGTTCACCATTGCTGATTAATTTAGTAGGATAGAATGCAACTCAAAAGAGCCAAGTACTACTTCTTTTTTCTTTAAAAAATATATGTTATATAATGCATGTACTAAAATATGAAAGCGTATTAGAAATCATCAAGTGGTATACAATCAAGTATGCATCAAGTTGATGGTTCAAGTCTGCGTATGTAAATGTAATATCTGCCAAAGCATTTTTTTTTTTTTAGTGAAAGGCCATAGCATCTTTAGTGAGATGGATGATATGTACGTCGTAGGTTTCTCGTTGAAGGCCTGATAATCTCGTGGTTCTAGTACTATTATGTTGTTATAATATAAAATATAAAAACTTTTAATTATACTCTTAGCTAATTAGCACCGCATATATGTACGGCCTGATAATTAACCTCGTCATTATACTATCGAGAGGGAACTAAATCCCTCTAGATTGGTATATAATTGATAACTTTTTCCTAAAGATTAAGAGCTAATTAATCAGCTTCTCTCCGACATAATCGACCACTGATAAAGCCATCTCACCTTACTAAGATAGCTTTAATAATATTTTCTAGAGAGAGAGAGAGAGAGAGAGAGCTCTTATAAACCATGAGTAACTTAACACACCAATGAATATGAACATGGCCTGAACATATATGATGTCCAATCAAATATGCTTATGTGTTGTTTATAACTCATCTTCATTAGCTTAACATAATGTCACAAAAGTCATGAAAGATCATTAATATATAATCGATCGTCAGTACATGAAAGCTTTCATCAGTCCTTTCGTTTCTTGCTACCTAGCAAACTTTTCATTAAAGAATAGATACCTTACCGGGCTGCTTCCCTTCCAGTCTGTGGGACCACCGTGACATTTGCTTTATATTCCTTTTTCTCTTTCACCGAACCACTTTATATAAACCAAGCAATATTATCCACATCACATTTTAAATATGAACTTGGCATGTAAATCACATGTTGCACTTTTATTATTTAACTAATATTGTTCCATTAATTCAATAGTGACGATTCTAAAATTATTAATTAAGCTTCCTATAAAAAAATATTTAGTTAAGCGGCATATTAAAATGTTAAAAAAACAAGCTCACGGGCACTGTGTACCTCATCTCTTAATTAATTTCAAACACAGAAAGTATCGTGTATACAATTAAAGAGATTACTATATATAGAAACATTTTATTATTATTATTATTATTATTATTATTATTATTATTATAAGAATTATGGGTGTCCAATTAAATATTTTTTTCTACTCCTTCTTTATTAGGTTCGGTTATGTATGTATATATTCCCTCGACAATTAGCCAAGTGCCTCAACTTTAATGATGACTCAAGAGAAACCAATTATATAATTTTAAGTTTGATAGCAAATTCAATCTCATAATCTATTAATCATCAAGCACATCTCAATAATTTTATCGTCTCACCATTGTTATTGATGTAAATGTAATTTTACAACTAAAGAGAAAATTAAACATGATAAAAGTGATCAGATACAATTTGGAAAGGTAGTTGAGCATGTGTCCTTTTGTCAAATATATGTAATTTTTTCCAACTGGAATATTTATGTATTTGAGCCCAACTAAGTTAAACATGGTAAAAAATGAAGTTCAAACATATAAACTACATAGTAAATAGCCATATTGTAAGACACGACTGGTCTTGGGCCTACAATGGAAACCATAGAAATTTGGGAAGTTAAATTTGAAGTGGTCTCAGCCCATCGTAAGTCAAAGTGATCCAAGGGCCCTTCGGACAAAAGATTTTCTCGCAGCGGCCTGTTAAAGTATATAAAACAAAGGGCCCATGGAAGGCCGCCTTTGGATTAATATTGGGTCATAAGCAAGACAAAATCCAAGAAGCAGAACCTTAATTTTTTTTAGGTATAGAAACTTTTTTTTCTCTTTTTTGAAGTAGAAACTAATTCTTTTTGAAGTTTTTTTTTTTTTTTTTTTTTTTAACTTCAATGAGAATTGAACCCACGACTCTCCTAATCCTTGCATTTTGGCAACTAATGTCTCTCTCATCTCACCAGAGATGCGTGTAGAAAAACTAATATATTACTAGAAAAACAAACATATCTTTCTTTATGAAATGTTATAAAATTAAGATATATATTATTTTTTACCATTCCGTTCGCAATAATACGAGAACAAAATAATCGGTTGCTACGCCCTTCAATCGGTTGGGCACAAGAATTAAGAAAATTAATGATTCACTAAAAATTTTCTTAATTGAGACTCTATTACGTTCCTATAAATTACTGCTTCATTAATGACATATAATATTATTAAAAACATTGACTAAAGATAAAATTGATGAAAAAAAAGAACAATTAGTGGTCTTTGTTTTTTATTTTTTATTTTTTTAATTCAAGTGAAAGTCAAAGTAGAGATACAATTGAGGAGGGTAGGGGATGGGGACCCCATCTCCATCCTCATCCCCGCTTAAGAATTCATCCCCCATCCTTATACCCATTTTCGCTCGAGGATGAACTTTCATCCTCATCTCCATCCCCGCCTAATTTTCGCGAGGATAGAGAATCCCCATAGGGAAAAATCTTTCTCCATTCCATTCCCCATTGAAGATCCCCGCAGAGATTCTTAATTGCGGGAATTTTGCGAAGAATCATATTGGGAAAATATTTTTTCCAAATTATTTTTTTCAAAAAGATTTATAATAAGTATAGTACACATATATACGATCACGATTGTTTAGAATTTCAGCCAAATAGAGTATAAGATATAAATATAGTTGCAAACAATTTAAAACAAAACACAAAATTAACCAAACAAGTTAAAATTATAAATCACATTAGAGTTTGTTTATCACTAGTGTTTTGGGTGAAAGTCTTGTAATATTATATAAAATTGATATATACAATATATAGATGTATTTGATATGAACGGGGATCTCTGCGAGGATCCTAACAAGGATACTTGCGGAGATCTCCACGGGTAATCCCCACGGGGATCCCATGAAAATTACAAATGAAGATTCTCCGAGGGATCTCAAAGAATATATTTTTCTCCATCCCTGTACCTATATCCACGTGGATATGAAATTTTATCCTCATCCCCACCTCTATCCCTATTTAAATTCCTCATCCCCATCCCCGTTGCGAAGAATCTCTGTCCTCCGTGGGGATTCCCCACCTTGCTTGCATCCCTAAGTCAAACTCACGACATCTTCAAACATTACCTTTTGACAAGTGGCGTCTCTACTATCTCACCAAAGATGTTTTGGCATCAATTAACGTTGTCTTGATTTCTGAATGTAATGGATAAGTATTTTCTTAGGTCAAATGTTGTGACAAATGTTGTGGGATATAAGGGAGCAGTAATATTGAAGTTGGTTTGCAAAAGAGGAATCCAAAGCAAAAGCATCAATGTATAATTTAATAAATATCAGCCAACTAGGTGACTAATTGATAAGTCATAAAAGTGATTGAACATATATAAAAAACAGGAGTTAATTAAATGTTTCATTGTGAATACATGATTAATACACTAGCTAACTAGCTAGGTGACTAATTGATAAAGAGGGAGGCATGCAAACTAAGAAAGAATCTATAGAAACACATAAAAATGTTGTATGCAGCTCAATTTTCATAAACCCTAGCTAATATACTTATGTAAGTCAAAAGATATGCAATGGCCTAACCATCTCGAGATGTGTGTTGTATTCAACTTTAAGTGTATCGGACGGTTTACACAATAGCTAGCTAGGCCTATACATATATACATATATATGTATCAGGCCAAGTAGTGTTCCGATGAAGCCTTCCAACTGCTAGAGAGACTCCACTGATCGGAATTCGCCGTGGAAGAAGGCGCGGTGCCGCTCCCGCATTTTGCCACCGCCCTCACGCTGTCGATGAGCGCCTCCGTGCTCGCCTCCTTCGACAAAATCTCCGATAGCTGCTCGGGACTTATCACTAACTTCACCTTCCAAATACCACTACCATTACTACTACCACACCTTCGAAACACCTCATGACTACTACTACTACTACTACTACTATAACTACTAGTCATTAGTCCTTGGTTGTCCACCGAAATCCGATAAGGCGCATTGTTCAACGAGGATGAGGAAGAGGAGTAGTCGAGGCAAGTAGGGCGGATGTGGCCGTGTCGTGTAATGCGGGCGCCTCTGCAAGTGTTGAGGGGGAGGAGGTAGTACAATTCTCCTACGCGAAGCTCCTCGTTGTGAGGTAGAGGACGGGAGAAGAGGTCGGCGCTGCGGAAGATACCGTGGCCGGGGAACTCGTTGGTGACGCACTCGGCGGTTATAGGGGCGAAGAGCTCCATGATGCCGCCGTTGGATGTCATTACCTTGATCATCAGTAGCTCGCTCGCTAGTGATCCGGCGCCAAAGCCTCTGAAGGTGCAATTGCCCATGTAAGATCGAGAGAAGCTAGAATTGGGGGAGGAAGAGATATTAATGTAGAGAGAGAGAGAGAGAGAGAGAGAGAGAGAGAGGGGGGGGGGGGGGGCTTGTATGAAAAGAAATGTAGTGGGGGTCGGTGTGGGTGGGGGCCGGCCTTGTGCATACTGGGGCTTTTTCAAAGCTGAATTTTTTATTTTATTTTATTTTTTTTCTCTTTAACAAAAGGAAAACTTTAAAATTCATGGCCAGCTAGATTGTGCATCTAGCTTGTGGTTTTTTTTTTTTTTTTAGCTTGACAATGAGCACCCCGCGTTTTTTATCGGGGCACTTAAATTTTGAGTGTATTCTAAATTTAAATTTCAATTTATGAAGGCAACTCAATATTTTTACCAAAATATCTCAAAATCTTGGTTGAAACATATATTTTAGATTTGACTACATGTGGCTGAGACTTATCTTTTAGGTTATGTGTTGTCCAACCGAATATCTTACGTGAAATTTGATTTATAGATGTCGACCTAAAGGTTGGGGAAGGGTGGTTGTGGTGGTTTGGTCACCTGCAATCGATGACCTACAAATGCCACATTAGAAAATTTGACTCTATAAGAAATTCGACGAAGTAGAGATAAACCAAAGTTAATATGAGACTCATTAATCAAGATGAATTTGAATGGCTTGGAAAGCTCGCCATCAATTGCACTTAATTGAGCATAATGGAAGATTTTGATCCATGTAGCCGACTCCAATTAATTTGGGACTGAGGCTATGTTGTTGTTGATCCGACCTTAAAGTTCGGTGGGTTCCAACTCAGTCTCCAATTAATAGTTCGGTAGGCTTTGACCAACCTTCCAACTAGAGGTTCAATGGGCTCTTACCGACTCTCTAACTAAATATTTGGACATGCAAGGCCGAGCAATTGATGATGCCCTACAAATCACTAGAAGATAGTGTGTGGAGGGATGATGGTGGGGTGCGCAAAACAAAAGAAAAGAGTAGCGGGGTGCACTAATCACAATGAGGGGCATAATGGTCCTTTTGTAGTATAATTGACTTTTTTGCTGGGTTACCATAAGTAAATGATGGGGTGTGTATAGCCGGGCTTTTTTTTTTTTTTTAATAAGAAAAAACTGTACAGTTCCCTTTATCAAGATTTGAGTTCATGACATCTTACTTCCAAAACACCATACTAAACTATTGCGCCAATCAATTAGTTATATCTAGCTTGCGATCTTAAGTTCTTCGAGTTTGAGATAATAAGTCGCATGTTAATGTAAATAACACATAACCAATTGATTGGCGGTGGCGAACCCAAGTATCACTTGCACTGGGTTGTAGCCAAGTACAAGTTTTCTTGGCCCCATATATACATGGGCTTATCACATCAAAAAATTAAATAATGGTTGTATTAGCCCAGATGCTTGTTTTGCCAAAAAATCCAGTACTACTTTTTTTACTTTTACCCCAATAAAAAATAATCTCACCCAAATAAAGTCAACAAAAATGACAACTTTATATCCTAAGTGAAAAGTAGAAGGAATCGGGTGACATTTATTGGGTACATTTATTTGCTACAAAATTGTTATAAAAATGAAGTTAGGCTAAACTTGAAACAAAATTTGAAGTTTTTTGAGAATTTTTCAAGACAATTTAAAGTTGAAGATTCAAAGTTTGAGATTATTACTATCGACCTTTTTTATGTACTTATGACTTTTTCATTTAAAATTGTGTAGTATCTAAGAAAATGTGAATTAAACATTGGTAGCATTTTTTTAATTATTTATAGAAAATGCACTTACTTACGACACTTAGGTTCGACAGGTACTCATCGTGCTTTGTTGATGAGCCTCGAGATGAGTGTGTGAGGCATATCACACAGGCGCACGCCAAGTACGTGTCGGACTTGAGTGTCGAATTTGTGGCACGCTAGTAACTTTCATTACGTAGACATGGTGATTGAAGCATTGTACTTCAGTTAATAAGAAGAAGAAAACAAATATCATGCCCTAGTTTCATAGCTCAGGACAAGGCAAAATCTGGGTCCACTCCTGTTGATTGGTCTAATAGTTTAATATAATGTTTGAGAGTAAGATGTCATGAATTCAAAACATTGATGTGGTAGCAATTGTTTCTTTCTTTATCAAAATAAAAGTAGATAACATAGTGGGATTGATGTTCTTGGTTTGTGATATCCAATATATCAAGGAAAACACTAGAATGACAACTATATGTCATATCGCATGATAAGTTGTCTCACAAAAGTTATCCATGCAGTATTGGCCCGTGTGTTAAACATTAAGATTTGAGTATGCCCACAATTCGAAGCGCACATATATGACTCTTGTGAGCCAATATATGTCTTGTGCACTTCTCATATATTAATTGATTATATTAGTTATATATACATATCAATTGGATGACTTAATGGTTTGGCACCGGATGATTTCTTGTTAACCAAGTGGTAATCTTCATTAAGTTCTTAATCTTAAAAAATCAAAGATCTAAATAATTACTTTCGTCTAATCACATTATGAAGTGGTAAAAATTGTCAAAAGCAAATCAGTGGCTGTGATCTCAACTTAACTCTATATCCAAGTGGAAGATGGCGTCCTCTTTGACCGTTGACTCTACCTTTCGGCGCCACGTACGCAACTGAAGTATAACTTTCTTGGCGTGATCATAGAAGGTGATGATGGTGACGATGACTAGGGACTGTTTGGTAATAATGAAGATATTTGATTTTAAACGGTTTTTTTTCAAATATAGCTATTAGCTATATAGTGTGAACTATGTAGATACGTAGAGATTCCATAATGAGCAAAGTAATCGTAATCGTATCAGTATATTTATTTGCATACATATATAATTAAAGGTGACATTATTCCACCAAAAAAATATGGTGATTTATTACATACGTTATATAAAACTATATTTTCTTAATTATTTAATTTAATTTTTTATATCGGTGGTATTCAAACAAACTTGACTATTTTTATGAGGCCCTGGTGCGATCAATATCAGCATATCCCAATAATCCGGACAATCTTGATGCAGTGGCAATCGAACTTAGGAGCATGGGCCTAATTAACCCACACAATCTCAAGCTCGTCCTTTGCTATTGAGCCGATCGTTCGATTTTTTTTATGAGAAATAATAATCTAACATTTATAAGAGACACACATTCACTATATAATAGTATAAATTTGATTGAGATGTTTGTCACATGAGTTTTCAAAAATTTATACTATTGTGTAGCAAACGAATGTACTAAAAGAATGCAAGTTTCATCAATGACTAATTTTTAGTGTGGGGCCGAGATGTATTTAGCATGAACAACGTGTTTTTTTCTAATTACATCGGTAAGATTTTTTTTTTCAAGTTTGTTTATGAAAAACACGTCGTCTCTTGCCCATTTATATAAACATTATAGGATACATATTGACTATAATAAATAAAGCTTCGGTCCTATAAAAAGAATATACTAAAAGAATTTCAAAATATTATTTTCCTTTTTATTATTTATTTATATTACATTATCATATATATATACACCTGTTTGTACTATCGGAGATCATTGTCTTTGACTACTTTAAGCACATAATCGAGACTTTGGTCTCACGAATGGTTGGCGGCTTCCCCCAAACCAACCTTTTCCACTAAAGGTATAATTACCGTGCGTATAGCTTATCAAAATAAATTTTAAAAAATGATTGATAGGAAATAAACAATAATTTTATTTTCATAAAAAGTTAACCAACTTATTATTAATCCCTAAACCTACACATATCAAATCATGAGCTACTACAATTTTTTTTTAAAAAAAAAAAAAATTTGGTAACCCGCTAAACTTTTTTTGAAATAGCTAAAAAAAAAAATTTAATATCAATTAACTTTCTTTTAGTGATGCTCCAACTCTTGGCATTTACACAAGTGACTATATATTATATCATTAAGCTATCAACTTAATTAATAAGTTGAGCTACGTATTATTAACTCAGAAGTTGAAGGAAAAATAGTGCAGTTCGAAATCTAACCCATCAAGTACAATTTCAAAGCAAATTTTATATAGGCTCTTGTATTCCAAACTAAAGATCTAGCTAATACATCAATCTCAAGGCCAACAAGGGTGTGAGATGAACATGAAGTATATATAGGAGTATTAAAATTTACAGTTGAGAACTCACTCAAATATTATGTCCTCTTAATTAATTATGTTCTAATTTTTATTTTTATTTTTTAAGAAAAGGAGGCGATGCTCACGGGATTCTATTAGTTATGCTCTAATTAATTAACCTAAAACTACTCTGGTATAGTCTCAAGCTTTGGCCTCCAATAATTACCTCTCGAAGACTCGTCATCTACTTCGTCTTCACCTTCCTTGGCATACGATGATCTCCCTTTTTCGAGGCCTAACATCATCACTTGCTCTATCGACACCTTATTCGACAACAGCTCTTCAAGCTGTTTCTTTGTTATCACCACTTTGATTCTAGTGACCTCTCCTTTGCTTTGCTTATTGTCATCATGACCACTTGACGATTACTTGAACTACTAATTCTTGGGATTAAGTAATAAATTCTTCCAATCTTCAACTCGTGATCCGGAGCCAGACGCATCGAATGATCAGCGTCTTGTGTGAGACCGACGAAGAATGATCCACCATAGAAATTCATCAAAAGATCTTTTACTAGAACTGATTCCTTGTATTCATGAACCTTGCCTGTATCAACCCTCACCACCCTCAATACTTGATCATGATCGATATTTTGGGTTTTTCGAGGCGATGAAGATAAGCAATTGCCCATTAATAGTCTCAACAAAAAATTATGTGTCATATGGACCTTTGATCTATGCATGGCTGGTGCTTTATATGTATACAATAATAGATATTAAGAGAGCTAGCTAGAGAGATTGAATAAGAGTTTTACGTTGTTGGAAGGTTTGTGATATGTGAATTAGAGCTTGAGTTGAGGAGAGAAACATTTAAATATATAGAGACAAGAGGGAAGGAAAACTAGAGAGTGAAACTAGGCTTTCTGTTGCATAAAGAAAAAGTGAACATAAACAAACAACCGTAAAATAAAAAGAGAGAGAGAGAGAGAGAGAAAATTTTTCAACACGCATGCAGTATGGGTTGGTTAGTGGAATATGGCGCCTTAGAAATGCTCGTCAACGACGTAATATACAATATTTTCCTCCGCTCGGTGGATGGTTAATTAGTTGAGAAGTGGTGGAGAAGTTGTAGGATGATAGCGACATGTCACACTGTAAGATACATTGGGTATATCATGAGTTATTCATATATGTATAGAGATACGGATATACATAAATCTCTTTGAATAACATGGGAGTAGAGGGCGTATAAATGGCTCCCGCGAGTCAATGTGCCTTGCACTGTGAGGTTGTTGTTATCATTCTAATATTTTCCTAATTAGTTACAAAATATATATTGGTATACACCAGCTAATATAGTAATATATAATCTACACGAGTGGCGCAAATGTTAATTAACAAAATTAAATAAATTAGATCAAGAGAGGACCCAATTGATCAGATATTTTCTCTTTAGCGTATGATCAAATGAGATTTAATTTTTTTGATGGATCATCAAAAAGTGCATGATATTTTGTACATATGTATATAGTGTTTGATAGATCATCAATCGATCTAGGCCGTTGAGATCAATTTTCATGCGTGTTGATGTCAATGCAGCGTAAGTCATAACGTAATGGTTGGTTTGGGTGCGCTTGCTCCTTTTGAGAAAAAAAAAGTGACAAGGAAATAAAAAGGAAAGCAAAAGAGAGTATTATGTCTTGTTTTGTCTCACTGGACATTTATATCCTATCTGGTAATTAATGCAGGACTTTGATTAGGATTCTCTATTTGTTAACAAATACAGATAAATATGTAATCAATAAATTTATTAACAAATACAGTTTTTAAAAAATTTGTAAATATTTAAGGGATATAATAGAAATTTTACAAGTAATGTACCTATTTTTTTGAAATTAAAAAAAGTTTTGAAAATATAATTTTTTTGAAATAAATGTAATATACCTAATTAAGTATACATAAATAATTATTTGAAAAAAAAGTATGCGTAAATAATTTGTTTTTTTTTATCAGAGCGTAAATAATTTGTTCATTATTACCAAAAACAAAATTGTTCAAGTAATTAGCAAAAAAGTATATACGCATATATTAAATAGTAATGAGTGTATTGCATAAGTATAAAATGTGGAAAAAATACGTACGTAAATATTCGATTATATATGTGGTCATCGTGAATCATCTTTGCTTGACGTTCCGGTGAGACGTTAATTAGCTAGTGTGGTGGAAGTTGAGATTTAGTAATGAAAGTTTAGGTCTTGCTTGGTTGATGCAAGTTTCTTATTAATAAGGTTGTTGCATGTTCTATTCATACCATATTTATATTAATTTATTTATTTCATCAAAAAAATTGATACCATATTTATATTAATTAACTACCTAGGTAATTAAGTAGGAAGATGCTACAATTAATGAAACCTATCCAAAGTCACACCAAAAATCAAACCGATGTGACATAGCATAGGGCCCCACGTGAAGATGAGTATGCGTACAGATTTAGTGTTTTTAAATTTAATTTTTGATGCATAATACGCGAGTGTGTATTTTGAGGTACACACAGAACAAGGGCTACACTCTAAGTCACCCGATTAGCTTTGTGGTGTCATTCTAACATTTTCAATTAATTATATCACAAAATAAAAGGTCTTTTAACTTGCAACCCACCCCATAAAAATGTATTTTTATCTCAACACAAGTAATTAAATTTGAAACTACCAGTGGGTAGAAAGGTTTAGTTAATTACTAATTTAACTTGCAAGTTAAATAAGTGGGAACAAGTGGACAATATATTTGATTTAATATTGGCTCAACCCCAATATAAATGTATTTTTATCTTAATTAAAAGTTAAAAAAAGTAATTTCAAAATTTGATGAAGTCCAAGAATCGGCTTGTAAATTTTTGGAAAAATATGATGGAAAATATGACATGATGGAAAAATATGATGGAAAATATGACAGGATGTCATTTTAGTAATTTTCGCAAATGGCGAAGTTTGGGCGTTTGAGTTTTGGCATTCCGGGGGCATGGGTTTATTGGAAACGGCGTGGAGATCACAACACACCGCTATGCTGTGACTACGACGTTTTTCGGCGAAATTTCATCGTTTCGACCTCCGAAACGGCAATTTTGCTATTTTAAGAAACTTTTGTTTTGCTTATAACTTTCATTAGGAATTTCCGTTTTTATTGCCGTTTGCGCGTTTGTTTCTATAGTTTTCGGTTTAGGGCTTTTTGAACTTTTTACTATTTTTGACAAATTTTACTTATATTTAATTAGTGGACCTAACCAGTAATATAAAACACATAAAACTTATATAAATAAATGGATAAAGCATAAGTGACTCAGTGGGCCTTTATGACCTATTATATATATATATATATATATATATATATTATATATATATATAACTATTTTTTTAGGCCCATGTATAACACTATTGGAATCCATGTGGATTCAGATTTATTCTACAAAAAAATTTATATCAACCAACATTTATTATGTATTCCACAAAATTCGAATCTTGTTCGTCTAAGTAGAATGTTGGACATTAACCATTGTTGCTACTATGCGGTGGTTCATTTTAACACGTCGTATTCACTATTAATTTAGTCGAACACAAATACTATTCAAGTCATTCAAACATTAATTTAATTTATGGCGTATATTTAACTCATGTAAAGATTTTCCATGCATATTATTGACAAAATACCCTACCATATATCATAAGAATTAATTAACACAATTCACGAATGAATTGCCATAGCTATGACTCTTTCAACACGTTGTTTTAAACAATATATAGAATATTGTGTAGTGAAAGAGATTGTTCGTGGTTGGAGCCTCCACTATGTAAGTGTTACAGTTATTATACAATGTAATCGAGTGATAATAGCACTACTAACAATTCTTTTGTATAGCCCTCACTATCTTCTGTAACTTTCTGTAAATATATAGATATAAATATATGGAGTTTCGATCGCCTCCTATTCATCAAAAAAAAATAATAGCACTACTAATGCATGCATGGGATTAATTATGTTATTTTGCACGGGCCATAGTTACCTACTGGTGAAAAGAATGGCCGACCAGTGGGTAGAAAGGGTTAGTTAATTACTAATTTAATTGCAAGTTAAATAAGTGGGAACAAGTGGACAATATATTTGACTTAATATTGGTGACTAAATGGTTTAAATGCCAAACAATCAACTTAATAATGCTACTTCAAAAAAATATAATGCAAGAAAAGAAGGATTAAAGAGATTTTAGTATTCTCAAAATATAGTATATATATATACTTACAAAAGATAATAATAAGACACCAATATAATAATGAAAAAAAAAAAATCAATTCCAAGTAGTAAAAAGTGTGGAAATTGTAAACACTTCAAAGTTTAAAGGCCCATGACAATTTTTGAATGCCGAAGCTCATTGGCATTTGAGAACTAAGGTTAAGTCAGTTTTTTGGGCCTTCCTAGTTATTTGGGTTGTTGAAAGCCCGAAACAAATGTAAAAAAGCCCGTATTTACGTTATATAATTTTATAATAGAGCTTAAATATATAATCATGTCATGTGAACTATATATCTCATCATTGAATTACTATGAAATTTTAATTTAATGGTGATTGATGTAGTGTATTTAATGCAAAACACATTAATTGTTGATATTGTTCAGTCTACAAATATAAAAATAACTGTTCAATCAACAATGTACTGAAGAGAAGCACATTGTATATGTTGTGGAATATGGATGACCATACTTGTACACCAACATATTATGTATTGTCATGCTACTTGTAACCTCCAATGTACACCAACTCTTTCATTTATTGTCAAATTACTTGTAATGTGTTGTACGACATGGGGTGTATGTGTTACTTGTACACATTTTATAAAGTACATTTATCATCATCACCAAATGACATATATAAAGGGTGTCAACTTCATTGTAAAAACACACCAAGTTGAATGAAAACTTCTCATTCCAACTATCTCATTTCTTCTCTTCTCCTTTGTAGTAGTAGAAGTTCTTAGTCTTCTATTTCCTTCTTTAGTTCTTAGCAAGTTCCAATTCAATTTACAACATGTTATCAGCACGAAGTTGCTCTACAAGATGAGGTATTGAAGATCAAGAAGCTTTTCAAAGATATAAAGCTAAGAAGGTATAATCTTTATTAATTTAAATAAGTTCAACTTATTTCCATGTTGTCATGGTTAATTTCTTTTTGTTACATGCATATTTAATTATGTAAATGCACTTTATTCATACATTATGCATTGTAACGTCACCGACTACGAAAGTATGCTCTGTAGTTGCGTCTTGTACAATTTTCTACATCAGAAATTAAAAGTCAATGTGTGACATGTAGTTTTTCTCTTAAAACTACAAACGATTAGTTATTATTTTATTCTTGATTTTATAATACAAATAATGCTGTCAGTTTGAGTTGATAGTGGGTAAGCCTTGTCCCCGGTAAAGCTAAACATTAAAAGAGAGATGAGTTATTTCGTTCGAGGAGGTATGATATTAAGTAGACTATGTCTCGCCACCTAACTTGGAAGTTGTCCCACCAACTCATACAAATATCATATTTTGTTTATTAATGAATCAAGTTGTGAACATATATTTAATCATATGTTATGTTTTTACATAAAAAGGGAAAAACTATTTTATATTAAATTTATTTTCAAAATATTATTCAACCATAGTTGAACTTGTTGCCTTATTATATTACCGACAATAATTACTTGTCATGACAATTAGATACTACAATCTGTGAATAAAGCATATATGCAAAACTGTGTATTATACATAATCATTCGACAATTTCTTTTTAGAGATTTGAAAAGTGAATATTTCACTTTATACATCTTTTCACCTTATGGAGTTATATATATACATACCAAAAAGGTAATGCTACAAAAGTTCAAAATGAGCGGTTAAGTCTCATATTATAAAATTTAATCAGTCAAATATTAATTATAATTCTACAATTTTAATTACCTCTATGTTGAGGCTATGTGGAAATATGACTGATGAGACAATAAAAATAAGGTCACATGGCCCGCTTCGATTTATTGCTGCAACAAATATCGAGTGCGCACATCAATCCAATAAATATTAAGGATTGATTTCTTGTATCATGGTAGCTGAGTAAAATAATGAGATATTATAAATATAATATCGCTTCCGTCCAATTAGTTCGGATTCAAATTAAGAAGCATATGTTGCATATAATGATCATGATCGCAATAATAAATTTATGGACGTGAAAAATGTGAAAATATCAGGTAAAGATCGTATTGACAATTTCACAAAAAATTGGAACAAGAGTGGTGCACCACTACAAATGACAAATAATTATTGACAATAAGCACTCATAATTGTGACATTTTGTGGTCATATATGAAAGGCTATTTTGCCTAAATATTGTCATATATATACCCAAATATTTTTGTGACCTTTACCATGCCTTCAAAATCAAAGGCAAAATATTATGAATTTTATCATTGAAAATGGCTCGATAAAACAGGCACATCGAGATGTGTTTAAATCGTGACCTAAATATGGACAATGAGTTTATGTCTTATGTATCGTGCTACATGCATATACAAAAGTAAATATTTCTCGAATTCGAACTTAGCGGAAACTAATGCTTAGGCAATATCTAATATAACAATTTTATTGTTAATGTGTTGTTCAGAAGAAGTCTACTCAGAATAATAAAAAATTTATCTATATGATTTAATCTGAGTATAATATTCCCGGCTTTAACTTCTTGAATATATAAGACACATTAAAACGGATGTCGTCATAAATCAAATGACATTCATAATGTGAAAAAATCTATTTGATTATCCATAATCATCAATAATGCGAAAATATCATAAATTCGCTTGGACATCCTTTATCGAACTGGATTTTTTTTCAGCTCGAGATTATCTCAAGGCAAATCAATAGGAAACGTATATTGATTTACTCTTCATTAATCACATTATAAGATGCCTTGAATCCATAATAGGAAAATTATTTATAGCAAGTTTTGCTAGTTGTCACTTTGATGAAGCAGTTTTCCCACCATTAAGGGGAGATATAAGTCGATTCAAAAGGAATGACGTGAAATTGCTTGAAACACATCAAATTGCATTAAATTTGTTGTATTATGATCCATGTATAAATTAATATAAACTCGAAATTCAAAAGATCATTCAGTAGTAACAAAGTTATGAATCAATTACTTGATGCAAGTACTATATACAAAAGAGTGACAATCATATGCTTCAACATTAAATGGTTCATATAGAAAACGATGTCAAATGTCTCACCCATGTGAACATGAGGGAGAGAATCAAAATGAGTTATTGGTTAGTATATTGCACTCTTTTTCCTTTTGTTATGGTTTTGTCCCACTGAGTTTTCCTTGCAAAAATTTTTAATGAGGCAATTCTAACAATATTAAAACTCTTTATCAAGGTTGATTAGTGTATTGCACTCTTTTTCCCTTAGCTATGATTTTATCCCATTATGTTTTCCTAGCAAGGTTTTTAATGAGGTAATTTTAACAATATTATACTATCTTAATTTTTATGAGAATAGTGTACTCTTTTTCTTTTACTATATTTTTTCCCACAAGGTTTTTCTTAGTAGAAGTTTTAAATCTCTAAGCAAGTGTCATCCAAGGGGGGAGTGTTGTGGAATATGGATTACCATACATGTACACCAACATATTATGTATTGTTATGTAACTTGTAACCATTTCCAATGTACACCAACTCTTCCATGTATTGTCAAATTACTTGTAATATGTTGTATGATATGGGGTGTACGTATTACTTGTACACATTGTATAAAATACATTTATCATCATCACCAAATGGCCTATATAAAGGGTGTCAACCTCATTGTAAAAACACACCAAGTTGAATGAAAATTTCTCATTCCGACTTTCTTATTTATTCTCTTCTCCTTTGTAGTAGTAATTTGTAGTAGTAGAAGTTCTTAGTTTTCTATTTCATTCTCTAGTTTTTAGCAAGTTCCAATTCAATTTGCAACAATATAAACATATTTTTGACCATGGATGTTAGAGCCTTTTTTTTCAACCCCTCTTTACTTTAGTTCAACTAAGTCTACGAAAGTTAGTCAGACGCTCCAACCCCATAACTCGGAAGAAATCAAAGAAATATAATAATGTTGCCAAGAATTTGTTTATGTCTATACATACAACTGTTTTTGTTAATTAAAGAGTTGATCTACAATTGCTTAATTATAAGATAATTAATTATATTTTCTTATAAAAAAAAGGTGATTTATTTTTCTTATTTAATTTATTCTTTGTTTATCTATACTCGAACTCTGTCATGATTTGCCATGTCTAATACGACAGCTCTAAATCGTATCCTAAAGGCTATTGGGTTCGTGATTTTAGCTCGAATTTAGGATTGGACTTAAATCACGTGTTCGGTTCACCTACTAAATAGTTTGCACGACTAACATAGCTCACAAACTTGAGATTAATATGAACCATAGTTTTGATGATATTATTTAGGCAAAACCAATCTTTTGGTCCCTGAACTTTGAAAGTTTTACACTTTTGGTCCCTCAACTTTGAAAACAACACATTTGGTCCCTCAACTTTTCATATAGTGTAAATTAAGTCTTTTTGTTGGTCCAATCATTATTATTGATGACGTGGCGAAATGTAATCGCCACGTGGCGCCACTTGGCGCCACGTGGCAATGAACCACTCGATTCTGAACCCCACCCTTGTTTTCTCTCTCAGCGTTCCTTCTCTCCACGATTTCTCTCCTCTCTCTCTCTTTTTCTGTTGCTCTGCGTTCTCTCCTCCACGCCTCTCTCGCTCTCACTCGCGCCTCGCTCGCGCTCTCGGCCTCGCGCCGCGCGCCTCGTGACCGCCTCTTCCTCGCGACCGCCACCTCCCGCCCGCCGCTGCCTCGCGACCGCCGCCGCCTCGCGACCAACTCTGCCTCGCGCCCGCCGCCTAGTGAAATGAAACAAGAAGACATCAACACTGCTTGCATGTTTTGCAGTCAAGCACATATGAAACACATCCTCTCAAATTTCCACAATCGAGACAAACTCCAAGTACTCTAATCTAGGCTTAATCTCCAAAAATCTCTAGACCATCGAGAACTCGAAATTAATGTGGATTTTGAAACAAATTGTTAAGGACCCAAAAAGAAGGACGGATTAAGATAGTGAAATGAAACTGATTTCTATGATTCATGAAAAAAAAAAATAAATAAATAAATAAAATATACTGATTCCTATGATTTCATACAAATTGGCAACTTGGATTGACAAACTATATTTAGAGTAGACAAGTTCATATAATACAGGTTGAAATATTCACAAATTCAGTTTTTTCACTATATATTGGACAACAATGCATCTTTTTCTATAACCAGACAGAATCTTAATTGATCATCCATGGGAAGCATGAGAACATATTCCTTGTTTTCTCTCTCAGCGTTCCTCTTTCTCTCCACGAATTCAGGAGTGTGAGTTGTATCAATTGTTAATTACATTTACATCTCGAAACGAAGAAACAAAGCCAGGGGAGTTCTGAATTGCTTTCAACTCAGGGAGAAAGCCGGGCACTGAAGCCATTGGCAGCATGGCTATAACTAACAAGATGCAGAGTTGGTCGCGACGCAGAGTTGGTCGCGAGACAGCGGCGTCGCGAGGCAGAGTTGGTCGCGAGGCGGCGGCGCGAGGCGGCGGTTGCGAGGAAGAGGCGGTCGCGAGGCCGAGAGCGCGAGCGAGGCGCGAGGGAGAGCGGGAGAGGTGTGGAGGAGAGAACGCAGAGCAACAGAGAAAGAGAGAGAGGAGAGAAATCGTGGAGAGAAGGAACGCTGAGAGAAAAAATAAGGGTGGGGTTCAGAACCGGGTGGTTCATTGCCACGTGGCGCCAAGTGGCGTCACGTGGGGATTGTATTTCGCCACGTCATCAATAATAATAACAAAAAGACTTAATTTATACTATATGAAAAGTTGAGGGACCAAATGTGTTGTTTTCAAAATTGAGGGACCAAAAATGTAAAATCTTCAAAGTTCAGGGACCAGAAGATTGGTTTTGCCTATTATTTAGTCCTGAGTGTGGCACATATATACCAAATGAATTAATTGCCCTCATAAAATACACACTTCAAAACTTGTCTACAACAAATCTAATCGGTCTCGTCTTTCTCCAAACTTGGACTTCATCTTCATCGTCTGCTCCAACCCTACCCGAGACATCATCGACCCTAATCAAGGTCGTCTTCGAAGGTACGCACTCGTTCTCGTCAACATCAAAGCAAGTAATTTTTTTTTATTTTGTGTTCTTCGATGAGGGTACGTAGCAGATCACATTCTTGCACAATTTTGTATCTTGATTCGATTTGATGAGGGCAGTAGTAGCTCACTTGCATTGATGATTTGTGTTCTTCAGCAATGGGTACTGGTATTTTCGATTTGGAAATGTGACTTAAATAGAGGGGCACTTTAGTCAATTTACCTATTGTAACCACATTTAATCCCACCCTTAATACTCATAACCGAACAAGTTACCCAAAACAGATTAATACCTAAACTCACATGTTAATTCTAGTACAAACTAATCTCATGATCTTGATCGAGTCTCCTAAAAATGTGAACCGAACATGCCATAAATCTCTTTTTTTTTATCCTCTTGTGATACAAGATCTTGAACCAATTAATGTCAATTTTCTCATTCGATCGGCGGTGGTTCCAATCAGTATATCTTTTTGTGTTTTGTTTGTTCAATAAACTATAAATTTTTTCAGATACATGAGATTTATTTTTGTTGCGGTACATCATTCTCAACGATCATTCATGGATCTGTGCGGCTGATGGGTAGATCCCCCTCTTTAGTTTTTGTTTTTAGATAGTTTTTCTTTCAAAGTTTTGATTTTGTTTTCGCTTATTGAAAAGTGTTAGGTTTTTTTCCCTCTTTAAAAGTTTTTTTTTTTTCGTTATGTGGTTCTAATGATGTTTATGTACTGTTATATGTTCTAGATAGTTTTAACGAGCCGTCCTTGATTGTCACATTATTTCAATGTTACAGTCACGTTCACAACCAAATTCATGGCAGTTTTTTTGAACAAATAGAATTAAGCGAGTCGTCAACTATTGAAAAGTACAATTGATTATATATCTAGTTTTGTATCGAGTCCTTGATGAGCAATAAAATTTTTATTTCACTTAAAAAAAAGAAAAGAAAAAAAGAAACAGCAATGAAAGCAATTATAGAGTAATATAGTATGCTAACGATGACCTAGTATTAATTTACATGCCTAACGCATGAATGTACTGTGCATATAACTTTACTGTATACTAGTTATTCACCTACCTTACACACAAACACACATGAAAATGTTAATCGTTCAATATTAATTATTAATCATTTGTTTTAATATATTTAACTAGAATTGGTTAGGTTTTGATAAAAAAAAAAAAAAAGAATTGGTTAGGTGAGAAATGCTGAAGTTATTAGTGCATATTTTTGAAGGGTATAAAGAAAATGTACTCTAGAACATATGTGAAATCATTCTTAATCCAAACAACAAAAAGATTGTTGACAGAAAAATATTGAGACTTTTATTAACCTTGGCATCTCTAATATTTGACAAATTTATATAGAAACCTTAGTACTCATCTGAATACAATCTCAGTATCAACCATTTCACATCTTTAACTTAATTTTCTTTTCTTTTTTTATCTTCATTTGATTTTCAATGGAGGATCAGAAACATATTTCATCGCTTTCTTCGACGTCGCACACGGGGTTGATGTTGTTTCTTTTGATGGTTATGACATGGGTTTTCTTCCACAGATGGAGCCAGAGGAACCTCAAAGGTCCAAAGACATGGCCAATTGTTGGTGCTGCAATTGAGCAACTTCTAAACTATGAGAGAATGCATGACTGGCTTGTTGAGTACTTGTCCAAGTCCAAAACAGTGCAAGTCCCCATGCCCTTTAGAAGTTACACTTACATTGCAGATCCTGTGAATGTTGAACATGTTCTCAAAACCAACTTTGCCAATTATCCCAAGGTTTGTACATACACTAATAACTTGCTACATAATTAGTTGTCACAATTATATATGGTTTAATTAATTTGATTTGTTTAGATGAGATTATATATATATATATATATATATATGTACTGTGTATGTGATGTTGTGCACAAATTAATTAGGGGGAAGTGTACCATTCATATATGGAAGTATTACTTGGAGATGGAATTTTCAACACCGATGGAGAGCTGTGGAGGAAGCAACGAAAGACGGCGAGCTTGGAGTTCGCTTCGAAGAACTTGAGAGATTTCAGCACCATAGTATTTAGAGAGTACTCCTTGAAGCTCTCCAACATACTATGCCAAGCATCCATTAATGACAAAGTGATTGATCTGCAGGTACATTATGTCAATTTCCTATCGGTACTCTAAGCGATCGCCGATAATCAATCAAGTTAATCATGTCAATTTTTCGGTATTTAATAGAGGTTTTTAAACCCCTATTAAAGGGGGTGTTATTAAATAACACATAATTGATAAGAGTTTTAAAAACCTCACTAATCTAATTTTCGCAAGAACTATTTAATAGGGGTTTTAAAACCTCTATTAAATGTCAAAAATGTTTTCGTGAATTGATATGAATTGATTAGCAAAGGTCAAGTGCATGTTAACAAATTATAAAACAAGTGATGAAACATGTCTTGATGTGTGTAACATTTTTTCTCACTTGTTAATTACTTAGGAACTATTGATGAGGATGACCTTGGACTCCATATGTAAAGTAGGATTTGGTGTTGAGATTGGAACTCTAGCTCCAGAGCTTCCAGAGAATCGTTTCGCTCAAGCTTTCGATACTGCAAACACCATCGTTACGCTTCGGTTTATCGATCCCTTGTGGAGTATAAAGAGATTCTTCAATGTTGGGACTGAAGCTTTATTGGATAAGAGCATTAAAGTGATTGATGATTTCACATATTCCATGATACATAAGAGAAAAGCAGAACTACAAGAAGCTAAATCAAACAATAAGAATATAAAGGTGAGTATACATTTCTTTCAAAATTGCAATTATATGTGTAGAGTTGTATATAATGTATACATATTTTGCTAACTAAACATCAGATGAATTAATTGAATCAGATGAAACATGATATCTTGACAAGATTTCTTGAGTTAAGCGAGAACCCGGAGAACAATTTGAACGATAAAAGTCTACGAGATGTGGTGCTAAACTTTGTAATTGCCGGGCGGGATACAACTGGGTCGAGCCTCTCATGGAGCATCTACATGGTCATGACTCATCCTCATATAGCAGAGAAACTCTACAATGGCCTCAAAGCTTTCGAAGAACAGCGCGCCAAAGAAGAGAATGTCACCTTACTTCCATATAAAGATGATGACCCTAAAGCATTCATGGAAAGAGTGACACAGTTTGCAGGGCTGGTAACTTATGAGTCACTAGGAAAATTAGCATACTTACATGCAGTTGTGACTGAGACCCTAAGATTGTACCCTTCAGTGCCACAGGTATATACTAGCCAAAATGACTATACATTGCACATGCAATTGATGTTTCTATAAGAAAAAATCTCTACTTTAAGAAGGGCAATTAAATAGAAGTTTGATGTGAATTAGTTGAGGCAGTTGACTCCGAATACTTTAAATAGAAGTACCTAAAAAAAAAGAAATAATTAGATAGAAAGTTGGAGCCAAAGGGGAGTGACCACCCCCTCTGCCCTCGAACAACCCCCTCTATTACTCTTATAAAATTGTCGTCTTTAATTATAGTTTGCCCTTGTGTTTTTTTAGTTAACTTAATTTTTTGGCTCGGCCACTGCCACGTATAGGTATATTTTTAGTCCAAGTTCACTTAACAAATGTAGGGAATCATGTGTAGGATCCTAAAGGTATTTTGGAGGATGATGTGTTGCCTGATGGAACCAAGGTTAAGGCTGGAGGGATGGTGACCTATGTGCCCTACTCAATGGGCCGAATGGAATACAATTGGGGTCCTGATGCTGCTCATTTCAAGCCTGAGAGATGGCTCAATAAGGATGGTTTCTTTCAAAATGCTTCTCCTTTCAAGTTCACTGCTTTTCAGGTATATATAAGTTGTTACAAAAATTGTTACATGCACACCATGACTTAATTGGAATATCAACCAAGAGTGTTGTCAAATGTACCTCAACCAACGATAACAACAACAACAACAACAACAACAACATAGCCGCAATTCCAAATTAGTTGGAGTCGGCTGTATGGATCAAACTCTTCTATTACGTTCAATTTAGTGCAATTCATGATGTTCTTTCCAAATGTACCTTGAACCACTTGTCTATATATAATTTGAGGTGAATCTGACAGCACACGACCAAAAACGAACGAGCTAGATCATTTATTCATTATTGGCACATAAAATACCACTTCTACATTAAGGATTAGATTTTTAATTTTTTAAGGACAAAATGTAATATATATATATATATGATATATTTGTTGTGTATTTTTGAATTATTATTACAGGCAGGGCCAAGGATATGCCTAGGGAAGGACTCAGCATATCTCCAGATGAAGATGACATTGGCTATACTGTGTAGATTCTTCAACTTCACTTTGCTTCCTAAGCATCCAGTGCAGTACAGAATGATGACAATTCTGTCCATGGCTCAGGGTTTGAAGTTAATTGTTACCAGACGCTCTGCTACTTGATCATTTATGCCCTTCTAGTCAAATATTGTTATAAAAACATGTTGAATCCATTTTATTAATCAATTATGTATTTATATATTATTTAATTGAGGACTTTTTTTTCGATGAACAAAAGGGCCTCGTGCTGAACCAATTCCATGGCCCAATGGTTGGGTATAGGATTTAGAGTAAGAGGTCATGGGCTGAAACCCTAGTGGAGCAAGATGTCTCTTTCTTATAAAAATAAACACTTAGGTCGTGCTCCAAGAGGATCGAAATCCCATGCCGGGGTTGCGTAAGTCCTTAAACTTTTGACTTTTTCTTGTCAAAATGAATTGAGCAACTTTTACTTAGAAGAAGCCTCTTTTTTCAAGATTACTATCAGGGTACGTGATTCGTCAACTAATTGCACTGGGGCCTGAAATAATGAAACACACGGATCCCGAGGCGTTCTGGTGCCCCCTCGTCACACTCTACTAAATAGACTCGGATTGGGGCCTCCGAGGAGATCACTCCGATGCCTAAGTTAGAGAGGGAATTCGAGAGGTGAAGGATTTTTGGGATTTTGAGAGCATACCTTTTGTCCCAAATTAGTCTTGTATTTATAGGCTAGGAAACGTAATAGGTCAAAAAACTTGCCTTCTCTCTCTCCTTTTTTTGGCATTCACAATATTAGGTAAGCATTGGGAGATTTAGGTTCATCAAGAATCTCGTTTCTCCATACTTCCCAAATTGGGGAAATCTTTTCCTTAACCGTTTATGAATTTCGTTTTGATACTTCATTGAGCACAAACAGTGCCATGAAAAATGACACAAAAAGTACCATCAATCGAGGTCACAGACTCATTTTCATAGCACTTTGAGCACTGACAATGCCATGAAAAATGACACTAAAAGTCAAAGACCCATATTCATAGTACTTTAAACTGGCAAAGTGCCATTAACCGTAGTCAAAAACTCATATTCATAGCACTTTAAGATTGACAGTGCCATGAAAAATGACACCAAAAGTGCCATCAACCGTGGTCACAGACTCATCTTCATAGCACTTTGAGCACAGACAGTGCCATAAAAATGACATCAAAAGTGTTATAAACAGTGGTTAAAGACTCATATTCATAGCACTTTAAAACTGACATTGCCATAAAATTATACCAACCGTGGTCATAGATTCATCTTCATAGCACTTTGAGCACGGACAATGCTATGAAAAAATGACACCAAAAGTGCTATCAATCATAGTCAAGGACCCATCTTCATAGTACTTTGAGCACGGACAATGCTATGAAAAAATGACACCAAAAGTGCCATCAACCGTGGTTAAGGACTCATCTTCATAGCACTTTGAGCATAGATGATGTCATGAAAAATGACGTCAAAAGTGTCATCAGTTGTGGTCAATGACCCTTTTACATGACATGCATATTGAACCATCTTCAAGACCTTTTAAGAGCTAAAAGTACAATTAGTACTCTTCCATTAAGTGCTTTATGAAAGAATGGGGGCATATGATATAGTATATATAATACTCTTAATCGAGATCGTTTTATGTGGATCTCGATGACATACAAAGGAAAGATTTCCGGAATTTAGAAACCCCTCGGAAAATGAAATTCATAAATAGTTAAGGAAAGATTTCCCGAAATTGGAAACCCTCGGAAAACGGGATTCATAAAGAGTTAAGGAAAGATCTCCCGAATTTGGTAAGTGTGGAGAAACGAGATTCTTGATGAACCTAAATCTCCCAACACTTACCTAATACTGTGAATCCCAAAAAAGAGAGAGAGAGAGAGAGAGAGAGAGAGAAGGCAAGTTTTTGACCTAGTACATTTCCTAACCTATAAATATAAGACTAATTTGGGACAAAAGGTATGCTCTCAAAATCACCAAAAACCCTTCGCCTCTTGAATTCTCTCTCTAACTTAGGCATCAGAGTGATCTCTCTAGAAACTCCCACTTCGGGTTTGTTTTGTAAAGTGCGATGAATGAATACTAGTGAGCGCCTTGGGACTCGTGTATTTCATTGTTTTAGGCCCTAATGTTGTTAGTTGACTCATCAGTACATATCTGGATCCTTGCCCTTATTTATTTCGGACTCGATGAAGGAAGGACTAGATAGAGGAGTTGCCAAAAGTTTTAAAAGTTTTTCCATTTCTAAGACTAGCTGGAACTCTAAGACCTTTTTAATTAAGGACTATTGTGCCATTGATATTGATATTTGGTTGAACACCAGCTATTTCTTTGGGAATTGTATTTCTTATACTCTATTTGATTGAACACTCTATTATTTTAAAAAAAAAAATTAGATAAGGGTGTACAAAGGTTTGGGTTGATTCGGTTTTGGCCTCAAATACAAACCAAATCGAATAATTCGGGTTTGTATTTTCTTAGAACCAAACTAAATCAATTAGCACTTTAAAATCAAACCAGCCCAACTCCACAAATTTGGGTTGGGTTGGTTTCAACCCTAGGGTTGATTTTATAGACCATAATATTTTTTCTTTCAAAAATGAGGAAGTAAACCTCCAAGCATATACTCCTACAACATATAATTTCAGATTTTAGTTTACTTCAAAATAAAATAACCCAAACAAAATTATGATCAAGAGGCAACAAAAATATAGCATTGTTATCAAATTAATATTGAAGCACAATTATTAAACCACATATGAAGTTCATCGCCTTCGAAAAACAAGATGCAAATTGTAGATTGTTCTTCAAAGTAAAACCAAATTGAAGTCTAAAGATAAAATAAAAGAGTAACCACAAGTCCAAAAAGTTCAACTTGATATAGAACAGAGTGAATTATTTGGTATATCATTGATTGATACAAGTAAGAGAAAATCTCTCAAAAGATATTTGAGATCGATTGAGATTTAATATTTTGTTATGTATATATAAATCAACTATATCTAAAACTTTTACAACTACTCGGTGTAGTCATGGTTGGTTCGAATCTAATTGGGTTTACAAATATATAATCCAAATACTGAAGCAACCCATCGGTTCTCAAATTTGAAGAGTCCAACTCAAATCAATAGCCTTATGAACTCAACCTAAATCCATCGAGATTTGGATCTATCGGATCCATTAGATCTATCGATTTTGTGTACAACCCAAAAGTTAGATATTTTAAAATAATTAGTTATTCTAAACAATGGATAAAATGTCGTTTAATAGAATTTTAATTAAGTTTTTTTTTTCAATCAAACAAGCAAATTCGACTTTTTGTGAATAAATTAAGGAAAATGTTAGGGTGACCGCCCAAAATGGGCACGCGAAGACACGCCGCAATTGTGATATATGTCCATTTAATGGATATAGATTTCCATGCGCATATATATAGTCATGTAGATGCACACACATCGATGTATAAATCAATCGATACACAAGTGCTTGAGTAGTGCTATTTGGACTTATGAGTTCGGACTCAAAAAAATCTTTTATTTCAAAGTCATTCTCAAGTAATTAATGAAGCACACACATCACTTGTAAAATTACTTTGTTACCCCTTAAATATTTAAAAAAATTTGAAAAATCTTCCTATGAGTCCATACTTATGAGTCCAAGTAGATTTATTATTTTTTAAAATAAAAGTAGTCACTTCTTAAACTTCGTCACCCGTGCGAGTTTTTTTTTTAAATAAAAAAGAAACCACAACTCTGTTTGCTATGAGCATCAAACTCTCGACCACTTACTAGTAACTTCATACTAATTAAACTAATGAGCCATGCACCTTGATTACATGAGCTAAAATTAAAAGTCAAACAAGAATTAAAATTTATCCACGCCACGTAATGCACTACCCCCTTCAACTTACGTATCAACCAAACAAAGGCCAAATCACATGCCCTCGGTTGAAGAAGGTGCAACACACATTAGGCAAGGTGCATGCACGTTTCCATCTATTACAATTTTCTAAAGCCGAAGTCACGTAACCTAACCGAAGAAGGTGCATTACACATTGGGCTCTGTTCATGCACATTTTCATCACATGGTTTTCACAACGGCTATGTTACACACACGCAAAACAAGATACATTAATTAACAAGACATTAAGACACATTAATTTACGAGAATCATATATATGCGTGTCGAAATGCATGTATATACAGATCTCAGTGCACAACACGCCAGTCGAAGCCGTATGGATGACTTTTGTAAAATAATGTATTTTGCGATGTGACGTAGAGTGCTAGTACTTTTTCCTTTCACAATTGGATATTACAACTTTCATTTTTAAAGGGTATTACTTAATTTCGACTTCAATTAGTCATTAAAAATGTGAAAGTAATTAATTAAATGAAAAGTTATGCTCATTAATTAAAATGTTACCTAGCTAGCTAGTATGAATCGATCGAGTATTAATTAATGGATCGAGTATAGTACCAGTACAATAAAATTTGTCAACCAAGCATGTGGACCTTGCTAGCTTGCTAGTCTATTACTTCATATAAACTGCTTCACATTTAAACGGGTAGTGCTAGCTAGGCCTAGATCGCAATGGCAACAGTCGTGCAATGCATCTCGAGGTGAATCACATAACGGATAACCGTCCCATCAAAACGTACACATGAATCGCAATGTACGTTTTGATGTGCATATCGCAATGTACGCCCATTAATTAAACAACCGAACCAACTTCCACCATCTATCAAACCTCCATATAGTTGGGAAGTACCTACAAAACACCTTGATATATTGATTGAGTTCTCTTCAAACTCAAAGAAGAAGAAGAAGAAGAAGAAGAAGAAGAGATGGGGAACTGCTGGGCCGCCGCGAACCGCTCGGTTCACCCTTCGGAGGCCCATAGACCGAGCCGCGGTTGGGCTCATGGCATGAACCGGTCGGTCATTACAAGTACAATCGATAGTAAGACTAGTAGGCTGCGCCTGAAGGTCAGGATGACAAATAGGGAATTCGAGGAGCTGAGGTTACGAGCAGGACAGTATCAGTGCGAGAGATCATCCGGACGTGGAGGTGATCATCATGAGATCGGACGGCTGATATTGCAGGAGTGTTTGGATGGGAAGTTCGAAGCCCGTATTGTTCATCATGGCACTCAATTAATGACAACGTTGACAAGGAATTTCGGTACAACAGCTCTGGAGTCCGCATCTGAGTGACAACTGTGTATCCTCGCGATACACACCAAATTAATTAAAGAGTTTGATTTTTGTTATTTTTAATTTGGATGGTATATATACTATTTGTAGTACTGTTGATCAGTTTCATGAAAGTATGATATATGTGTGTGTGTATATTAGATGAATAAAATGTAAAGAAGGATGGATCAATATCTTTACAAATCTTACTAGATCTGTATCCTATTAAATATATAAAATGTAAACAAATGTGATTTGAATCACCGCTGATCAAAACAGATGATCGGCTGTAGTTCGAGATGAAAAATCACAAAAAAGAATCAATAAATAAAAGTTTTAAGGTTCTTGGAAGAAAGAAAGAGGCTTCAATCTAAAGTATATATCTATATACATATTAAAGGAAGACATTGAGGTATTCATGTGGCGATTTTCAGCATTTTCGTAGCGCCTAGTCACATTCCAAAGTCTTCCCTCATTAAAATCTCGATAAATAACGTACCATACAAAAAAAACCATAATTCAACACTTTGAATATATAATAATCTATATATCTATATTAAAGCAGGAAGATCTTCGGTTGCCACATTACTTCTTCTCGAGCTTCCTTCTCGTTATCAATTTGTATGCCACATCATCAACTCCAACTCATAATCTTAATTATTTGTAACCATTAATAACTAAATATATTTCATTAACACTGCAGACCGAGGGCATTTCTTCAACCTTCAATCTGCGTCTTGTGTCGTCAAGAGGAGGAATCACTGAAATATTTGTTCATCGACTGTGAATGTACGGCTAGATCTTGGTGGTGGTTACTGAGGGAACTTCGTCTATGCTGGGGTACACCAAAGGACACAAGCACCTGTTTAGAAGATAACCTAGTTTGCTGCTCGGGACCAAACGAAAAACACTATGGAGGTTGGGGAGACTTTGCATTAGTGTGGGCAATATGGCTTGAAAGAAACAACAGAATTTTCAATAATAAAGAAAGTGGTTGGGAGCAGATTAATGACTCCATTAAACGTAACGTGGAAAGGTGGCTGGAAAACAGTGATGAATTTCAAAATTGGAGATGGAATTTTATATGTATTTAACATATACCTAAACGTTGTGGCTGAGGAAGGAGGAAAGAAGTAGCTGTATGGAGGGGATGTAATTTTAATTTCCACTTTTGTAATTTTGTATTCCCACTTTTGTAAACCCGGTCCTATGATCACGAATCCAACCTAGTTTGTTCGGTGAGAATACGATAGCACGGGGGATTAAGTTTACACTATTGACTTGATTTCATCGTGGGGGAACTTGAGGTCTTTCCAAATGGATGACACGTTTTTCCCCTACTACACCGGTAGGGTTTTTTTTCGATTTTATTTTGAGGGAAAACATTGTTTCCCGCTATATAAATTCTTGCTTCAGCTATATTAAAATAAAGTCTCGTTACTATCAAAAAAATATATATTCATTAACTAAATATATTTCATTTCAATTTAATTTAATTATTTGTTTTTGGTCTCTTGATCTTCCCGTGCAACCACTAATTTGATAAATTATATAACCACTATTTCAAATAATTATGTAACTATTTTTTAAAGGCCAAATAATCAAAAATATCATAACCTTTACAAATTGTATCAATTATATCCTAACTTTTGAAATTTATCAACTATATCCTAACCTTTCCAATTTAGTATCAATTCCATCATCAATTAATTTGGGGCATTTTTTCTTTGAAATCAACTTAAATGTTCTAACTTTCCTTTTAATTATGATCATCCACGTTGATTTATTTACATCGAAATCTTTTAAGTCACATGTTTAAATTAAGATTATGAAGACTCACAAAAATAATAATTTATAAATCAATATATGATAAATTAATACTCTAATTCAAATTTAATTACTCATAGATAGCCAATAGTAAATTAAAAATTATGTGTATATATTCATTCGAAAATGGCATAAATTTATTTATTAGAAAGTTACCATAGTTGTTTAATTTGATAAAATAACTAAGTACCTAAATTATGTATATGATTGAGTAGGCATATATATGTACACACAATTATGTGTATTATATGCATGAAGGCATGTGTGTGTGTGTGTGTGTTTATCAAGAATATTAAACTCTAATGCAAATGTATTAATAAATCCTTAAAGAGTGTTACAATAATTAAAGTTGAGAATAATGTCTACGGGAAAAACAGAGTCAAATTCATTGAGGATATAATTGATACTAAATCGAAAAGTTTAGGATATAATTGATAAATTTCAAAAGTTAAGATATAATTGATACAACTTGTAAAGGTTATGATATTTTTGGCCTTTTTTAAATTATACCTTAATTATTCACTTTTCCAAATAATTGTTTAACCATTGCTTCTTCTCAAGCTTCATTCTCGCCACTTCATCAACTTTTATGTCACATCATCGTCTTTATTTAAAATTAATGTAATATTAATTATTTGTAACCATTAATAACTAAATATATTTCATTTCAATTTAATTTAATTATTTGTTAAGGTCTCTTGATCTTCTCGTGCAACCACTAATTAGATAAATTATATAACCACTACTTCAAATAATTATGTAACCATTTTTTAAATTATAACTTAATTAATCAATTTTTGTCTTTTGATATTCCCTGCGCATGTATGAAATATAATCGTCATTATTCAATAATTCATCTATTAAGCCACTAAGACATATTTATTCATAAATTAATGTAATTTTAAATAATTAAATATGTTTTAATGTAATTTAATTATTTTTTAAACCCCTTCAATCTCCAAATAATTGGATTAATTATACATGTAACCGCTATTTCAAATAGTTATCATGTAGCCATTTTTTAATAATTATACTTTAATTATTCAATTTTTTTTACTTTTGATCTTCCTGCACAAGTGTGTAACATAATCATTATCTTCACTATATAAGTCAATAATTTTTAATCATTCATTCACCTTTCAAACTCTCTTTTAATATCTAATTTTATAAGTATTTGTCATTACTCTGATTATTGGCAAGCTATAGGTGTTTATACTTTGAATCCTTTAACATCAGAGGCTCGGGATCTACCCTTAAAATTTTGGGAGGTAAGAATTAAGGTTAATTTCACCGATGGTCACTCAAGTTTGCAGTTTGTAACACTTTTGTCACTAAACTTTCATTTGTCCCAAATATATCACTAAACTTTACAAAACGTTTCAACAAAGTCACTCCGACCACTCTCCGATCAAAAACCCACCGGCGCTGCTGACGTGGCGCCATGTAGGATTTCATGGGAGGTCACTTAACTTGTTAAGTGATGACATGGCATGCCACATACACACCCACCCACCCCCTCTTAGTTCACCCCGACTCGTGCTCCAACACCCCCGGTCGTCTCTCCCCCAGCTTCCGCCGCCCCCCTCCCCCGGTCGTCTCTCCCCATCGCTTCGCGCCGCCCCCCCCCCCCGGTCGTCTCTCCCCCGCCCCCGCCCCAGGTCGTCTCGCCCCCACCCCACTCCCCATGCGGTCGTCTCTCGCCCACCACCACCCCCGGCTCCCCACTCGCCCCCCAAACCGGTCGAGGCCGATTGGTTGCGCAAGATCGAAGCTCCGCGGGAGAGAGGTGTCGCGACGAGAACGAGCGCGAGGAAGAAGATGACCGGGGGGTGGGGCGAGACGATCGGGGGGAACCAATGCGGGGTGGGGGAGAGACTACCGGGGGAGTGGGGTGGGGCGAGACCCCGGGGAGGGAAGCGTGGGGGAACCGGCGGGGGGGGGAGAGACGATCGGGGGAGGGGGAGAAATGGGGGTGGGGCAGAGACGGGGGAGGTGAGGGGGAACTGCGGGGTGAACTAAGGGTGGGGTGGGGTGGGTGGGTGAGTGGGTGTGTGGCATGCCATGTCATCACTTAACAAGTTAAGTGACCTCCCATGAAATCCCACGTGGCGCCACGTCAGCAGCGCCGGTGGGTTTTTGATCGGAGAGTGGTCGGAGTGACTTTGTTGAAACGTTTTGTAAAGTTTAGTGATATGTTTGGGACAAATGAAAGTTTAGTGACCAAAGTGTTACAAACTGCAAACTTGAGTGACCATCGGTGAAATTAACCCGTAAGAATTATATACATTTATATATATTATGGTTATTTTTCAACTTTTAGTATGTGTTGTATGTTTGAATTATCTTGAAGTATTTTTTAATTATTAGAGTATATATTTATATTTAATAATTTAATAATATTACATCTTTCTTTCTTTTTTGTTTCTAACTTTTTTTTGAAGTTTTTTTAATACTTTTTTTAACTTTAGCCAGCTAATAATACTATTTAATTAAGATAGTAACATTTTTTTACATGATTCCAACGCTTTTTGTCTTTGTATTAAATTACAATTATATCTATTAAAAATAACATTTAAAAAAAAACATATTTATCAACTTACCAACAAAACATATATATAATTAAGTATGCGTGCAACGCTATATATATGTATATGCCTACCTATATATTAAAAAACACAAATCTTAAAATTTTCTTTCATTACTTGAATGTAAAAGTTTGCCCTTATCTAATAATAGTCATTAATTATATTCAATTCCTTTTTTCTAGCAAAATTAGAATCGACCATAATAGATAAAGTCATAATTAAATTTATAATAATTAGAATTAGTAAGTTGTTTATCTCACCGATTGTGAATGATGGATTATATATACGAGATCTCCTATTAATTAGGATAGGATCGAGACATAACTATATATAAATATGACAACGATTCATTTTCTAGCAAAATTAGAATCAATCATAATAGGTAAAGGCATAATTAAATTTATATTAATTAGAATTAGTAAGTTGTTTATCTCAGCGATTGTGATTGATTGATTATTTATAAGAGATCTCCTATTAATTAGGATAGGATCGATATATATACATATAAACTACTATGTATGTACAAGGCATATTATTAGGATTAGTATTGTAGGATTTAGGAGTCTATTTAATATTTAAGGTTTCATAAAAGTAATATAATAAGCACCAATCTTCAATTTTTCCTTCATCACTTAGAGTTAGTATTCTACTATGCATATATAACCTTTCGATGAACACTTAAAATTACTATTCTACCATTGTATTGCCTTCTGATTTTATTGCTTTAATTCTTTTTTTCATCTATCGAGTGGTACATCAATTAAGCCTTCTATTTCTTTCAAAATCTCATCGGACCACGGATGCCACGACATATTTTCTACAATCCTCACTTCATGTTTGTACCCATCATAGTTTCATAATTCATGTGAACTACACGTTGCAATGATGATGATGATTTTGATTGTTATATTCCCTACATCAATTTTTGATTTTGTTTTTATTGATTTTATTCTCTTGTTATTAATTTTAGAGAAGTTTTTGAAAATGTTTGATTGGTCTTGATTGAGACCTTATTAAAGAGTATAAAATAGTATTGATTTATATGTAACTGATATTGAAGTAGTACATTATTAGACTAACATTGTAACCTCGGTTGCAATGATCTTCATATTTAAAAGTGATTAAAATCTATTAGATCATAATATAATTGGAGTAATATATTTAGTTTAGATTGGATACTAACATTTTGGAATTATATTCCCGCGAGCATAGTGAGTGAGTTTATTAGAGCGTAGCACCTCAAGAAATTAGTATATATGTATAGTACTACATCGGATAAATTGTTGTGGACTAACTGAGAAGTAGAGAATTTTGTGAGAACTGAGAAACGAATCTCTATACATAATACGCATACTAGCTTATATTTTGTTGTAATCAATACTCCCTCTTGTTAGTAATATACTCACTCTGCTCCGTAAAATATGCCACATTTTTGAAACATTTTTTTCCCACAAATGCGTCATATTAGGAGATCAATATGAAGCACTAAGTGCTTTATTTTATAAATCCATCATCAGGCGGCTAAAAAACCTTTTTTTTTTCTTTGGTGATCCTTATCGATTTAGCCTTTTGAACCACCGCGAATCTTTTTTCTAATCATCGATAGTTTTTATCTTTTGATGAATCAATGATTAGGTTCATTCCCGTCGCGATTATCAAATTCAATATTGGCAACAATTACTTCTCTACGTCTACATCATTCTGAAAGATTATGTGTGGGTTTGCTTATGGGGTTGGTACTTGTCATTAGGTTTTATTTCATATGTAGTCGTTTGATGTCTTTGTTGGAAAGTTTACAATTGTCTTCTCTCGTTGAAAGTCTTGTGTTTATTTCCCTTGTCAAAAATTTTATTTATTTATTATGCTTCGAATATTTTATATGTGTATTGTTGTGTTCCAATTAAATGTTTATCTAGTGAATAGTCATTGATTATCAAATTGTTTTATTGTTACAATCTCAGTTCTTGAAAATCAATTTTATGGTGAATCATGAATGTTCTTTACAACAGTTAAGATTTAGCAAATCAATTTACTACAATGATTAATTGATTCCATGTTACGTACTCTCCCATTGAATATATTGATGAGATCCATTGATGATTAATGAAATTCTTATATATATTTTTCACAAAAAATTGTTTTATTTTCAATTCTAATCTTATTCTATATAATTAGTTATTGACACTATTAGTAACTTTTTCAGACAATACTTATAATATATGAAATCAATTATAGTAAAGTAATTTAGTAAACAAAAAATCATTATCTTAATTTTTGTGCACAAGCAAAAACATCATATCGTGGAATGGAGGAAGTTAAATACAAATATAATGAGAGCATTAATTATTAATTTAAATTACACCAATTATACTCATGTTTAATAACATACAGTACACAAGTTTGGTTTCTTTCAATCAATACAAATATATGTGAGGAAATTCTATAATGGATTTTTTAAAATCCTCACAATAAGATTAATATTTAATAGTGAATTTGAAAGCCACATTTACAACTCTTAAATTTGTGCATAAATTTCAAGAAAACATATTCATCATTAATTGGATCTACATCTAATGGTCACCATATATTTATGATGATTTTTTTCAATCACCATGATAGAACTACTTATATATATATATATATAAGGTAGTATTATGAGAATTACAAAAATACTCATGTCATAGGAACCACATCTACAACCATCGAATTCTAATCCAACACATTTTGAAGAGTTTTCATGGCATGAATACATATTTGGACTCCATTGTAGAATTTTTTATATTATATTATTTTATATATACATTGGCTGACTGATGGTATAGGGTTACTAGTTTGGCATGGCAATAAGAGATCGAGAGTTCAAATTTGTACATGGGCATGTTGTAATTTCTTTCTTATCAAATACTACTTAATTATATATATAGTCCAATTAAAAAAGTACACATGCTGAACTCAAGTTTCTGGAAGGGAACAACATGATTAAAGCATTGATCAAACTAATTAATGCGCTTAATTAGTTATTTCTTTGATTTTATTTTCACGATCAAAAAATCTATTTGGACTCTTTGAGTCCGAACTTAAAACAACTTTTACTAGTAGTTTAGAATACCTTCCCAAATAAAAAGTCATAATTAACCTCACCTCTAACAACATTACACATGACACATTCATCACCTCCAAACGCGTGCCACCGCCCGCGCCGATTGCCATCATTTCCCATAGTTTTGATAAAATATGTGTGGGCAACTCGTATCTCTCCCTCCCTCATTTCTTCTTCTTCTTCACTCTCTCTCTCTCTCTCTCTCTCTCTCTCTCTCTCTCTCTCTCTCTCTCTCTCTCTCTCTCTCTCTCCCCTCCTCTTTCTTTTAAAGGCTCTCCCTTAACTTTAATGGCCCTCTTTTTCTCTCTCGGCCAGATCTGGCCGAGAGAGAAGGGGCCGGGGAGGCTGACCAGAAGAGTGGGTGGTCGATGGTGATGGATGATGGTGATGACTCTATCGGTGGCCGTTGGTTGGCACCGGCGGGAACGGGTCACATGATGGTGATGGCGGGCACTACAAAAAAACAGCAGATCGAAAACGGAAATTTTCGTCTCTGATCGGCATAAATTTCGTCTCTAATTCAATTATGCAACGGAACAAAGACGGAATCTATTCCGTCTCTAAAATCATCGTAATGTGTTTCCATTTCTGATTAGAGACGGATTAGAGACGTAATTTAGAAACGGAACAGAAATGCAAATTCTTCAAAAGGGTATAATTGTAATTGTATTCCGTCTCTGAACCTTCTCTGATTAGCAACGGATCAGAGACGGAATACAATAATTTCGTCTTTGATCCGTTGCTGATTTATGCATCTATTCCTCGAAAATTAGAGACAGAATAGCAACATAATCTCTGAATTCCGTTGCTAATCCGTCTCAATTTCGCTTTGTTTGGTTTTCAAACTTAAGCTTAATCCAATTGGTTCTTCATAACATCTAAACCTGAAAAATACAACCATAGAACCAGCTGCTCCATCGCCCGCACCCCTTCCAAACAACTCCTTGGGGGTGCTAACATCCCCCAAAAAAGCAGAATTTGACATACATACACAAATCAACAATATATCAACAACAAAGATTCAAATAAGAAAAAACATAAAATTCGATATTAAAAAAGATTTATATATTCACGAAACGTAGTCAAGTATAATAAATGTTTAAAATACCTAAGTATCCATAAAAAAAAACTACAATTCTCATTGTTCTACAATAACCATAAAAATACATAAGTATCATAAAGTTGCCCATCCCTCGTTGTGCTAGCACCAGCGATGTGCTAGCATCGGGATCTACGTATCTTTTCTTCTTTCTCCATAACGACCTGAGACCGTAGACACATCCTTTGGGACAGTCACCCGCCACCTTGTAGTACACCGCCTCATCATCTACCGGCTAGTTCGGTGTAGTCTGGGTCAGCTCCTGACGTCTCCTTTGGAGCTTACCCTGCATGGATCAACAATATTTTGTTAACAATATAATAGTAGCATTAAGTTGAGAAGGCAACAAAACGAAGAGATAAGTAAAAAAAAAAAAAAAAGTTGAGAAGACAAATCTTACATTTATCAATTAAGTTGAATAATTCTGCAATACCCAACTGTAATGGATCTCATATTCAAACACAAAATGATTCGTCAAGATTGGATCTCATGCTTTAAAAAAAATAAAAAATTTCTTAATCTCTAAAACCTGCATACCATACCACAAAATTTTAAACAAAGACTCAATCCCAAATTAGTTGGAGTTGGCTAACCTACACAATATGTATCACAAAATTTTTAACTCCAAACCTAAAAATCCTAAACAATTGCCATAATTCCCAAAAACATTTGATTTAAACTCTTAAAAGTTCTAGAAGTCTAAATCCAAGACATTGAAATCTCAATCCTAAGTAAGTCATGCACCCCTAAAACACTAAAGTTACACTCCATAATACCAAAAAAAAAGTCACACTCCATATCCTAAATTTGCAATTTCAGAAACATCGAAGTCTCTGAAATCCTAAATCCAAAAGTATGAAAAATGAGGCAATATTGGAAGTTAAACTAGAAACAAGAAGTGGCTTTCTCCTTGAACTGCATTAAAACAAATTAGAACGAACTTTCAGATGTTGCTGGACAAAATCAACAGCATCGCTTAGTCCAAATACCTGCATCCACAACATTGTTTTGTATCTCAATAAACCTGAAAAACAATGAATTCAGAGAAATAGTGAGATACACCAACGGATATTTCTAACAAACACATACCATCGAGAATCACCGTAGAAATACAACTAATATAAAAAACTAGGCTACAATTATAATGATAATCATAGTCATCATAGAATATTACAACGTTGATTTACAATAATGGAGTATTTAGAATACTGGAGGATTTGGGCTTGCGGTAAAAATAATGATAACCAAATCATAAACAAATGACAAACCATAATCCATATCTCTTCTCCATTTTCAAGACCTTCAATAGAGTAAATCATATATTTACCAACTCAACAAACTTCTGAAGCTACACCCTAGGTCCCTAGCTTTTGCCTACCATTCTCCTATGTCTTAATGTCTTATCTGACTCATCTAGAACTAAATATTGAAATAGTTGATGTCGCTGTACCTTAGCTTCTATCAATGGTTCAACAAAGTCTTGGACTAGTAATGAACTAAACATTGTAATGTTGAAGGTCGGGCTCCACGAACTCAATCGGTCTTATAATTCTTCTATTTCAATCATTCCACTAAGACAAAAACAAATAGGCAATATGTAATATTTGATGGTTTGACCCCTGACCGGCCAATTTAAGCGATAAATTAAAGTGGGTTCGATTGACGTCTAAATACGTACAACCGAACGAAGAAAAACATTCACCAATCACTCAAGGTTTAAAAAAAAAAAATCCCAACAGTCATGACACATGAAGCAAGAAAAGGTACGAGATGAAAAATGTTAGTTTCATGTTATAGTAGATGAGCACAGATATCAGATCATTTATTTGGAAATAACGTAGTCTACCAAAATAGTCCAACTATTATAGTAAGGCTCATAAGTTTCATAGAATTACCTTGTCAAATATGGGATACTCGACTTTGAATCTAGTGCAAGCAAACTCTACAATCTGCTCGTTTGTTCCTGGCTTCTGCCCACCAAACTGATTGCACGGAAATGCTAGTATTTCCAGACCTAGAACAAGAAGAAAATCTCATCATACCTTCATTGTAAGCAAACAACAAGCAGCTTCTAAATTTCATGGCTCATTCCACTTCGCCACCAAATGGTAACATTTAAGTGATCAAATATCATTAACTTAAGCAAGAAATAAACCTTAATCTATGTACTTCTCATATAACTTGGCCAGCTCTGTATAGTTCGAGTTGGTCACTCCACTGCAACCAACAGAAAAGATAAGTTAACTCATTTTCCCTTCTTAGACAAGAAAATGTATTAATATGGATAAATCAATCATTTGTGTATCAGATATGACTCCAACCTAAGATCTAAGATCAAAAATATGAAACTAATCTAAATACCCCGAAAATCGCAACAAAGGCAATGACTTCCCCAAAAGCAGGAAGCAAGGAAAAATGAAATTACCATTCACTACAAGGAAAATGAAATTCAGAAACGGAATTAGAGACGGAATTAAGTTCCATTTCTAAAAAAAAAAGTTAGCGACGGAATTGAGACGGAAACATTCAGAGACGGAATTGAGACGGATCATAGACGGAATTAGAGACGGAATTAAATTCCGTCTCTAAAAAATGGCGCCGACATTACCACCAAAACTTTATTTTGTTATACCCGTTCATCAAATCTCGAGATTTGTGCAACGAATCTCGAGATTTCCCTTTACCCCCTCCAACACCCCCTCGTCCTCCCCACCACCGAAAGCCCTAACTCCCACCGCGAGAAAACCTCGTCTTCGTCATCTCTCCTCTATACTCTCGTCTCTCCTCTAGACTCGGTCTGTCCGTCTCTCCAGGTCACCCGGCCCCCAAATCTCCAACCCCCAACAAATCTCTCGTCTCTGTTCCGTTGCTCTCAACTCTCTCTCTTTGGTCTCTCCATCTCTTGCTCAACCAGTTAAAGTGGTGTCTCTCTCTGGTCTCTCCGTCTCTTTCCAGTCACCGCCCCCCATATCCCCAACCCCCAACAAGTCGTCCTCTCACTCCATTGCTCCCTGGTAGCGTTGCCCTGCTCTGGTCGTAGCGTCAGTCTTGCACATTTTCAGTCCGCGCCTCTGCTCCTCTCGGCTCTCACATCGTGCTCTCATTCAATCCCCTCTTCGACCTCTCTGCTCTCTCATTGTGCTCTCATTCAGTCCGCGCCTCGCTGTGTTTCATTAGTGAGTTCTCCCTCTTTCCTCTCGAAACATTATTTTTGGTTAATTGGCAGTGACATGTTTTGTTTGCTTTTACAATGATCTGTGATTTTTACTCGGGCGTGAGAATTTATTGTTTCATGTATTTAGTTGTTTTTTTTTTGCAAGTTTATTATACACAAGTTGTTTTGGTGAGTAACAATTCGATTGCAATGTTGGCAAATATTTGGATGAATCTTCACGATGACATGTATTTGTAACATCAACTATGTAATTACTTGTTGTCTATATGTTACTTGTTCCACTTTGTGTACTCTTCTATTTACCTTGTCCACTAAGTGTAGCTTGTAACCTTTGTTCAAAGTACATATGATCATCATGATCAAGGGCATATAAATGGAGTTCATTCTCTTGTAAACAATATAAAAATTCTTGAAATACAATCTCTACATTATCTCTAACTCTCTTCTCTTTTGTTTCCCTTCTCTACTTGCTCTTCTAATTGTTAGTTTAATTAAGCCTTCCATGCTTAAGTCTTTAACAAGGCCCACTTTAGCTTATACATGTTATCAGCACAAATTTGCTATTGCACAAAAGAGATCTTGAAGTTCAAGAAAGCTTGTTAAAGAGACAAAGCTAGAAATGTTTAATTTAAATAAATTTGATTTGGTTGTAACTCTTTACATCTTTGTATTAATTTAAACTTGATTTTAATTTATGAGGTTTACCCATATAATAAAAAAAGGGAAAAAGGAAGAAAGGGAACTGTCCTTGCAAGCCTCTCACTATGTTTCTCTATGGGTGTCCGTTCTTTTGTGTTTCTTGGTCAATAGTTTTGTAATACATGGGTGGTTCATTATATGGATTATATGTTTTTTAATATCATGTTAGCATTAATTTGTTGATATTGCTCCTACGTTTCGTTATTAAGTATTATACGGATTGTTGTCAGTTAGGTGAATCTGAACTTACTGAGCAAGTTGAAGTGTTGACCCTGTGACAAGTGATAACCCAAACCCATATGAAGACCCATGTTTATTACATAAAAACTAAATAGATAAATAGTATTAAAACCTACGCATGGAATAAAGATCTCTTATGTTATAACCATTTATTTATTTATTTTTAGATCAACAACTGAGGTACTTAAGAAGTAGTCATTGTAAAGAAGTTAATCACTTAAGTATTTTCACTTGAGGAAATAAGTCTTAGAAAAAAAACTTTGATCCTAGATATCTCTACAACAAGTCAAGATAATGCGGCAAACGAAGTAAGTGAGGTTTGAACAATTATCAATCCTCCCATGCTAGTTTATATGCTTCGATTCATTTTAGTAGCGATTGAAGTTTAATTTGGGATCCATTATGGTAGTTCTTCACTAAGATTTTTTTAGCAGATCCCTTTTAAACTCCTTATCGTTTAAATGCATGTGGAACTGATATAACGTTGGATAATTTCAATTAGTACCTTGTAAAGTAGGGCCAATGGCCACCAATATGTCTCCCTTGCTGTTTTATGATATCTTGATGTGTATAACTATTCAGATATCATAAGTGATATCTTGATGTCTTTGTTATATGTTCGGTGTCTCTCTTGATGTGTTATGTAGGTGTTCAACTAACATTTATAAAAAGAACAAGTTTCCACTTCCTTTCAGTCTAATGAAATCATGAATTTTCGTTCAGTATTTTTGTTAAAATTTATCATGTTAGGCATTGTTGTTTTTTTTCTTGCTATTTTATTATGTTTGGTTATGCTATTCTGAAATGCCAAAAAAATGATAATAGGTTCGATGATCTGAAATATGAAAATCTAATTCTGAATATACTAGGTATTACTTGGATGATTGATGGTAATTTGGACTAGTGTTTTACTTAGACATTGACATTTGTGCTCACCGCACTTCTCTTTCCAAGTACCTTAGCTGTTGTGATAGGATTGCGAAAGGGAAGGCGTAGAAAACTAATAGGGCCTTCTCATTTGCGTATGAAAATGTTTGTAATTTTATTATGTATTTTCTTATTTAAACATTTATGACACAAGGATTAACTCGGGTAACTAATTGAAATGAAACAAGACTTAGAATTAAATATTAGACAGAAAATATTTATGTGGATAAATACACCTTATTGCATTTGGATGCATAAGTTGTAGAAGAACTTTTGCAGGTATTTTGGGACTTATTTGATAGCTCGAACTACAAATGAAACTCTATCGAAATTTCGTTAGAAGTGTAAAGTTTGAATATTTGAAATAACTAAGTTGACTTAATGGGCCTTCAACTAGTTCCACGGAAAAGTTTAATTGGCGTAGAAAATAGTTAGGCAATGTATATAAATTATTCCAAAGTTTGAGGCTTATTAAGTTGTCGCTTAACTTGTCTCGGTATTTAGAGAGGGTTAAGTGGCGGTTCAGGTCGAGCGAAGTAGTTTTGGAATTAAGGTCGTCACATTACACGTGTCAAACATGTTGAATAAGGTTTCTTTATATCGGTATTATTTATAAATTGTGTTAGTTGGACACACAAGTTGTCATGTACCGTCGGAAATTATGAAACTAGTTGACTAATTTAATTGCACAACACTTCAATAGGAATGTCGTCTACAAGTCGAGACTGGATGTACAACCGGCTCGACAACGGTTAAGTTCGAATTGAATTCGCGGCGAAGGTTAAAGAATTCATATCATTTGCCAAACAACATTGTCCTACATACCAAAGTGAAAGGAAGATTAGATGTCCATGCAATTTTAAGAAATGTCGACTTGTACCGTACCTGGACGTCGAAACGGTTGAGTACCACATATGTAGGTATGGATTTGTTCCGGGATATCACTGTTGGTACGAACATGGTGAGAACGGAGATGAAGGCCCGCAAAACTTTTACCAAATGGATAGCCATATTGATGATGCTAATGTGGGAGGATACGATCCGACAACTTACCGCGAGATGCTACATAACGTGGCAGGTCGAAGTTTCAATTGGAATCACGTGGAAGAATCACCAAACCCCCAAGCACGCCAACTATATGACATGATTTATGCAAGTAGGGAACAATTGTGGTCGGGTTGCGAAACCATGACAACGTTGTCCGCAATGGCAAGATTACTTGCGATCAAGTCTGAACATCATATATTTGAATGAGGGTATAATGAAATCATTAAACTCATGAAGGATTGTTTGCCAAATGACAATTCATTGGTTGAAAATTTTTATGCCATTAAAAGACTAACGCGAGGTCTAGGTCTACCTGTTGAGAAAATAGATTGTTGTGAGGACCAATGTATGATTTATTGGGGAGTGGACTTTGAGTTGACGTCATGTAAATTTTGTGGGAAATCACGCTACATTGCACATCGACGAGGTCGTAGTCGGAACACAAAAAACCGCCCTTGCAAAAAAATGTATTACTTCCCTTTGGGCCCTCGGTTGCAATGATTGTATGCGTCTGAGTCAACGGCAAAACATATGCGATGGCATGGAGATCATTCCTCGCCAGAAGATGTTATGCAACACTGTTATGATTCGATTGCTTGGAGACATTTTAATGACGTCAATAGAGACTTCACCGCCGAGGTTCGGCATGTTCGTTTAGGATTGTGCACTGATGGTTTTCAAGTATTTGGGCTTTCAGGGAAATCGTACTCTTCGTGGCCCGTGATTTTGACTCCTTACAACCTTCCACCGTCGATGTGCATGAAATATGAGTTTATGTTCTTAACGGTTATCGTTCCTGGACCGACCAGCCCAAAACAGAAAATCGACGTGTTCCTTCAGCCGCTTGTGAAAGAGTTGCAAGATTTATGGAACAATGGGGTGATTACATACGACGTTTCCACAAAGACAAATTTTCTCATGCGAGTTGCCCTTTTATGGACTGTTAGTGATTTCCCTGCATATAGCATGTTGTCCGGTTGGAGCACACACGGTAAGTACGCTTGTCCATATTGTATGGAGGATACAAATGCATTTCAATTGCGAAATGGTGGTAAGATATCGTGGTTCGACTGTCACCGTCGTTTCTTGGCGAAGTCATCACCATTAAGGAAAGACAAAAAAAAACTTCATTAGAGGCAAAATGGTCATAAATGATGATCCGCCCGCTTTGCGTTCTGGTGAAGAAATTTTGGCAGAAATTGAATCATTAGGCTTGATGAAGGTGACAGAAATCGGAGCTGATTCTGTGAATGGGCGGATAGCTAAGAATTCGGGATGGAGGAAGAAAAGCATATTCTGGGACTTGCCGTATTGGAAGACAAACTTGATCCGCCACAACTTAGATGTCATGCACATTGAGAAAAATATTTTTGACAACATATTCAACACTATTATGTGTGTACCGGGCAAGAGTAAGGACAATGCGAAAGCGAGACAAGATATTCGTGAATATTGTCACCGACCTTCTCTACACAGTGATTCGGCGACAAATACTTACATCCTTGGATGTTATGCTCTTGATACATCAAAAAAATAAAAATTGTGCGAGTGGGTTGAAAAGTTGCGTTTTCCTGATGGTTACGCTTCGAATCTTGGAAGATGTGTGGATCCAAAGAAACTGCGAATGTTCGGCATGAAGAGCCATGATTGTCATATTTTCATGCAACGGTTGATATCAATTGCATTCAGAGAACTCTTCCCAAACCCGGTTTGGGTTGCAATTAGCGAATTAAGCCTTTTTCTCCGATCCCTAACCGCGAAATGTGTCAGTCTCAAAGATATGGAGGTCTTAGAGTCTGAAATACCAAAAATCATTTGCAAGTTAGAGAAAATATTCCCTCCAAGCTTATTCGACTCTATGGAACACCTACCAATGCACTTGGCCTACGAGGTCCGTCTGGCCGGTCCCGTTCAATTTCGATGGATGTATCCATTTGAGAGGTACTATCTTGAGCCCTTGAAATTATTTTCCCATTCAATAAGTTTTAAATCAACATTTCCTATAACATTCATACAGGTACCTTAAACATTTGAAGAACAATGTGCGGAACAAAGCGAAGGTAGAGGGCTCCATGTGTAATGCTTATTTGGTCGAAGAGGTCACATCCTTTTGTTCTTACTACTTCGATGATCACGTCTTTACGTTGCATGACAAAGTGCAACGTAACGACGATGGCGGTCTCGGGCCCACACCGCATTTTGTCGGCAATTTCTCAATTTTCACTTATCCTGGTCGACCCATGGGCAAGTCGAAGGAGCGGTACTTAATAGAGCAGGAGTATAATGCCGCTCATTCGTACATACTGCTCAATTGTCCAAAGATCGCTCCTTACGTCCAGTATGTCCGTCACTTTCATTCAATAATGCAGTACAGTCATTGTTCATATTTTAGTAAGACAACCTACTTACATGTTCATTTCTTCTAGGATATTCGTCGATGAAATCACTCAAGCAATGGGGGAGTCGGAAGTTGATAGTTGTCTAGAGCACAACTTCCCCATTTGGTTTCAAACATATGTAAGGTCATTACTTTTGTACGTTATAGATTCATAAATTTCTTCCATAAGTTATGTGTCATATTGCATTTCTAATTTTTTTGGAATAGGCTCGGAATTCTATAGTTGACGAGACGCTCGTTGATCTTTCTGTTGGTCCTAGTCGATCATGTACTGTCTACCCTGGTTGCCTTGTTAATGGGTATAAGTTCCACTCCGCAACATATGACGTTAATAGATCGACGCAGAGCAGCGGTGTTTTGGTGAAGGGTTCAAACTACGTCGATGTTTCCCATAACTATTTTGGAGTACTGCAAGAGGTTGTGGAGATTGAGTATACCGGCCTCAAGCGTGTGGTCTTGTTTAAGTGTGAATGGTATGACCCTACACCGAATTATGGTGTGAGGACTCACCCAACACTTCAATTGGTAGAGGTTCATCGAAGTCGACGATATAACAACTACGAGCCATTTGTACTAGCAATGCAAGTCACTCAAGTGTACTACCTTTCGTACCCTTCTATGAGGAACGACCGACAAGAATGGCTAGCAGTTTGTTGCTGTCAACCAAAATTCGCTGACGAGGAAACTAGCAAAGACGATAATGACCAGGGCTCGGCAGAGATTGCATTCCAAGATGGGATGCCCACCACGTGCGTAGTCGACGATGCAATCGCCGATATCAACAATCTGGATGATCCGAATGGGACTCGATTCATTGTTGAAGCGGGTCCAAGTGAAGAAGTATATAATGGGGATGATTCAGAAGAAGAATCATCAACTTCTACTCATGAGAGTGAATTTGAAACGGATGATAGCGAATAATGTATGTATATGTTATGTCAACGTCCAATCATTTAGTTACTTTTATCAGCATGGATCATGTGTTATTAATTCCAATCATTTAGACTTAATTTCTAATTTTTTTATGCCCTCCTTCTCTGAAATTTTATTGCTATTTTGTTAGGTTTCATGACGGGAGGTGGTCATCCCCCACGTCGAGGTTTCCCATTAGGAGGACATCGTCCAGGCGGAAGAGATGCAACACCGACCTCTGGAGGCGAAATACCGACTGGGCCTCATGGTCAGGCCACACGAGGGGTCCATAGAGGTCGTGGCGGTCGAGGTCGTGGGTCGATTCCTGCATTATCGATTCCGACTTCTCGTTCTCTCGAGCACGAGACAGCCGCGGCGTCACCTTCGCCTTCCATACCGTCGGCGTCGTCTGTACCATCATCGTCGTCATCAAGGACTATACCAAATATGCGGTTCCGAGTCACCATCGCCGACATTAAGGACTCCTTTACCCACGAGGCTGCACCCCCGACACAAAGATCACCGGCGATCCCCACAATACGACGTAAGAACAGGGTTGGAGGTGACGAGCCCTCCGCGGCACCTCGAGGACGGGGATGGAGCCCCCTCGCGTGCGGGGATCCCTATCGATCGATTGCCAATGATACGTAAGTTCGTATTTGACTCATATATGTCGTTTTAAATATGGATGTAAATTATTGAAGAAGTAGTTAAGATGTTATGCATGTTCATGAAACACAGGGAGTTGCATCCTTCGCATTTTTGCGCACGGAGGATGACAAAAGTTTTCAAAAGATGGATGATTCCTGAAGGGTATTGTTGGAAGTCGGTACCGCCTCATCATAAAGACCAATACTGGCGCCAATGTAAGGTAAATAGGACTACTAAATGTCTTATGATTTATACTATTTTCTCAATGTCTCGTAACAATCGCAATCGCCAATTTGTTGGTATTTTTTAGATGGGATGACGCGATTCCCGAGGATCTCATTCGAGCGGCGTACGACAGGCTTGCAGGCACATGGTACGCCGCATTTATGCACAAGTTAAAGAAGAATCGTGTGCAGCCAGTGTATGTTACAGATGAGGCATGGAGGAGATACTTGGAGTACTGGGAGAGCGAGGACTTCCTTATCAGGTCTAGGCAAGCGACAGCGAATAGGAACACTGAGGTCGAAGGCCCTGGGACTGGACCCTAGAAGCACAGTGGTGGTTCCGTGTCTTTTGTGACTACCCAATAAAGATTGGTAAGTTTTTTTTAACCTCTTGGTTATTTTTTACATTTATACACTTGTTCACTATGTTTGGTCTGTGTACGCGAATGATTCATCCGAGACGCCACCAATCGTGAATGAATTGTATTTGCATCTCCACACCGTAAATCACGACAGGATGACATTCATCGATACTAGATCAGAGCGGTTCTATGTAAGTATAGAAATGAAATGTAAAATAGTATCGAGTTTACTTTAAACCATATCATGTATTTTGTTTGTTGTTGATATCTGCAGGATAGGCTCCAGAGGAGATGTCAGGAGCTGCTACACCGGACCAATCGGTGGATGATGAGGCGGTGTACCTCAATGTGGCGGGTGAGTGTCCCAAAGGACGTGTCTACGGTCTCGGGTCTTCAGGGAGAAAGAATAGGAGATATGCAGATCCTGGTGCTAGCACGTCCGAGATGTCGGATATGGTGCCGCGTGCAGAGTTCAATGTCGTTGCAGAGCAATTACGAAAGGTTATGGAGTTCATGCAGCAGCATCTCGGGATGAACATGAACGGAGCAGGCCTATCTCAGCAACAACCACCACCACCGCCACCACCACCGCCACCTCATGACCAGCAACAGCTGCCACAAATAGATCTGGTCGATCCACCACAACAAGGGGACAATGTTGAGCGTTAGACGTAAGCGTGGCTTTCGAGAGATGAGCGGCTTGGTGATACATAGGTATTTTACTTGTTGTTTGTGTAAATTCTTAGATTAAACGTTTGCTTTTGTAGATAACTTTAGCAATTCTTCGCATTACTTTATGATTAACACTTCTTTTTGTGCATATTTAGATTGATATTCCATAATCTATCATGGATTTTACATTTTTGACCTTTTCCTCCCCAAGAAAAATTCTTATGTAAAGAAAAATATATTATATCTACAGAATGTTTGCAGAATATTTGGGAGAAGAAAACATGTTGGTTGTTGTGTGCAAGTGTTATGCCGTTGAGAACATGTAGGCTCTTGTTCTTCTAGAATTAGTTGTGTGTTGCAGATCATGTACGCTCTTGTTCGTCTATTATCGCATGTCCTCAACACGGATGACCGAAAAACGACCCTTTATCGATTTCCCAAATTCATTTGCTATGGCATGAAGATGTTGCTCCTTGTCAATTCTACCGTTTTCTTCATCATAGCACTCGAGCTGCAACGTCATAAGATTTGCACACAACAGCCAGCATGTTTTCTTCTCCCAAATATTCTGCAAACATTCTGTAGATATAGTATATTTTTCTTTACATAAGAATTTTTCTTGGGGAGGAAAAGGTCAAAAAAGTAAAATCCATGATAGATTATGTATGAACTGGGATTCCAAGGCAACTAAGATATACAGAGGATAAAGGAAGAAAACATTTACCTGCAATTCATGGTGGGCTCGTTCATCTCAAAGGTATGCATCCAATAATCTGAGCAGCACACTGAGTTTTTTCTACTTCATGTAGAGGCTCTTGCCAGCCTGTCTATTTGTCCTACTGCAAATAATTGTTCTCCATCAATTTGAATGTGTTAACCAGGCTCATCAAATATATGTATGAATCACAAACGGAATCAGAGACGGAAATATAAATTTCGTCTCGATTCCGATTATATCAAACAGTTCGAGAGACGGATTCGAAAGAACGAATTATCCGTCTCTGATTCCGTTGCATATTAGCAACGGAATCAAAAACGGACTGTTTGCATTCCGTCTCTGATTCCGTTTCTGATTAGCAACTGAATCAGAGACGGAATTCATAAATTTATTAATTCCGTCTCTGATTCCGTTTCTGATTAGCAACGGAATCAGAGACGGAATGTAACTGCAAATGTATCATTTCGAAAATAATTCCCTTTCTGTTCCGTCTCTGTTCCGTTTCTAATTTCCGTGTCTAAATCCGTCTCTAATCAGAAATGGAATAATTCCGTCTCTATTCTGTCTCTAATCAGAAACGGAATCAGTTTTCCGTTTCTGATCGAATCAGCGACGACGTTTTTAGAGACGGAATTTATTCCGTCTCTGTTCCATTTCTGACTGCAATTAGAGACGGAATTTTTGCAAATCAGAGACGGAAATTTTCGTTTCTGATTTGCTATTTTTTTGTAGTGATTGTGAGGCGACATTCACAATTAACAGAGCCTTCCCCTTGTAAGTGCTAAGATCAACATCAATGCCCTTGGCATCCTGCAAGCATTATAAATGAAGGAAAATGGTTAATCCTCACAAGTTATCATTCAAAATCAAGATATAATTCAACAACAACAACATAGCATCAGCCCCAAATTAGTTAGGGCAAAGTATCAGGATCCGGTCACATCAAAAACATACAAAATGTATTCCAAAAAAGTACATACAATTATCAATTTCTCACAAACCCCAGAAATCATATCAATCAGACACTTTAACACTAATTCAAACAACCTCAATTGAAATAACCAAACATCAAAACATCCAAAAACCAAAAATTTAGGGTTTGGGAGAGAGATTTCCGAGGCTTAGGGCTTCCGAGGCTCCATTTTACTGGACGGGTTAGGGTGCAGCAAACAGCGGTGACGACTTAGGGCTTCCGAGGCTCTAATCTCCGGCAAACGGTGACGGCAAACTCGACGGCCTCGTCGCAGCCTCAATCGCAGCGACGGCAAAGATTTAGGGTTTGGGAGAGAGATTTCGGTGAGAGAGTTGACGGTGAGTGAGATCCGGTGAGAGAGAGCAGAGAGTTGCGAGAGAGATAAAGAGCAGAGAGAGCGGCGACGGTGAGAAAGAGAGAGAGAGCGGTGACGGCGAAAGAGAGAGCGAGAGAGCGATGACGAAAGTGAGAGAGAGAGAGAGAGAGCGGTGACGGTGAGAGAGAGCGGTGACGATGAGAGAGAGCGGTGAGAGCGGTGACGGTGAGATTTTGTTGAGAGAGAGAGAGAGAACGGTGAGGGAGAGAGGTTTGTTGAGAGAGAGAGAGAGAGCGGAGAGAGATTTTAGGGAAAGAGAGAGTTTTGTGGTTGGTCCCAATTTTTGAGTATCTAGATCGAAGCACGCACGAATCTCGAGACGTAATGGACGGTTGTAAAAAAAAAAAAAAAAAGTTTTAGTAGGAATGTTGGCGCCATTATTTAGAGACGGAATTTAATTCCGTCTCTATTTCCGTCTCTGATCTCTCTCTATTCCGTCTCTGAATTAGTCCGTCTCAATTCCGTCTCTAACCACTTTTTCTTAGCAACGGAACTTAATTCCGTTGCTAATTCAGTTTCTAAATATCATTTTTCTTGTAGTGAAGTGATTGAAGAGGAAAAGGAATTTACATAAAGGGTATTTTAGTCTTTCTACTCGTTTGAGTCCGGACAAATTGATTCCATCTAGCACTACCCTTCCATGATATATTACTTTCCTACTTCGTAGTATGCACTAATACTGATCATGGGCCTCAAAAAATATAACGATATCAATTTTTTTGTCCAGTGTTATTTGAACTTATAAATTTGAACTCAAAACATATTTTTTATTTCAAAGTCATCCTCAAATAATAAATTAATGAAGTAAACACAACCACTTGTAAAAAAATTTTGATACCCCTCAAATATTTGTAGAAAATTTTAAAACTCTCATATGAGTTCGGATTCATTAGTCCAAGTAGATTTATTGAATTTTTTTTACTTGAGATATCAATATTAATTAATCAATGCATATATGTATAGGTTTACAAAAGAAAAAATCAATTCCACTCCTGATGTTTACACATGTATTTTTCATTCTTTTTTTGAGTAATAGGAGGCGATACTCCTTGTATTTGTGTGTGTATATATATATATATGAAAATGTAAAAATGTACAAGTGCTACAAAAAAGGGTGACCTACACTACACAAAAAATAGCCTGAATTATACAAAAACTCCCTGAAGCAAAACATCAGACTTGAGATCACCAATTGTTCACGCACAGAACCTGAGATGCAATTGTACTCCACCATCCTTGTTCACACACAAGGCAACCATACTTTATGCATATTGACCCAATCATCTAGACAAATAAAAATCCTGTTGCATAAAGACCTCTTCCAAATCATCATGTAACTTTTGACATAAAATCGCGCTCCACTTCCTTTTGGTCCTCCAAATCGGTCCGCCATCAAAACCATACACCACCCACTTTGACCACATCAGAGTTCCAAATGTCACATATGACCGAGGTTCATGACTGGTCAGGAAACACGCTCACCAGACACCACGAGTGTGTATCTAGAGAGGGCAACGACCGTAATGGACAAAAGATCGGGCGCACTTTGCCTTGTTGGTACTTCAAACAAAGTAATGCCCAGTTGCCCCCCCCCCCCCGACCTTTTTGCCTCCACAAAACAAACATAAGCCTGTAAAAAAACCAATCCAACAAATCATCAACAAAAATCAGACTAGTTTCTTTGCCACTGTTGTCGTGACCATCCTACGAATTCTTTGTGTCCATGCAAGGCCAACCCTACATTCCTTTTCGTAGATTCTCATATCTCTTGCCAAGTGTTGTCAATCTCTTTAGAAATTCGTTGGTTTCTCTCCCCCTACAGTGCCCAAAGGAGTGCCAAAAGTCTGGCTTTAAACAACAAATTCTTTTTATTGACGCGTGAAATAGCCGCCGCTTGTTCCATCCATGTTCTTAAAGATTGGGGGTTTTGCCACTTAATGCCTATCTCCCTCGACAACTCCTCCCATAACCTACACTAAAATGAACATGCCAAAAAAAGGTGATCAATGGATTCTATATGAGAAAAACACAAACAACATCTTGACGACAAGAGGGTGATATGAAGGAGTCGTCTTTGGAGCACATCTGCCGTATTAATCTTTCCAAGCCACGCCATCCAAGCAAAAACCCTAACCTTCATAGAAGTAATAGATTTCCATATTAGATTATAAACCGGAAAAGCTGCCAACGAATTTTCAAGACAAAGGCCATTGAAAGAAGATTTAACTGAGAAGAGCTGGGAAGGGTCCCACCCCCACCCACGTTTATCCTCCGTGTGTGGGGTGAGGGAAACTTCCTGGAGACGATGCATGAGTGTCGCGAATTCTATAGCTTCCGTTTCTCCTAACCTCCACCGAAAATCATAATGCCAAGAGTGATCCCACTCGCTCCTCCCGACGAAAGAGAGCACCTCCGCGACACTTATCAATGCAACTCCTGATGTCCACGCATGTTTTTCTAATCTCCATTTAGTAGAATCCAAATGTCAGCAATACCAATATTTAATGAAGGATGTGAACAATAAAAGTAATTTTGCCACCACTAAGGGACGTGCTCTGTTAATGGCTCTTCCACGAAGTGGGGAAGGTATTTATTCCACTCAAGAATAGCTTATTTTTCATCTACTATATTGATTAGAGTTTTTTCTTACTATGTTTGGGAGAAATATATCATTTCTCTATAAAATAGTACAATTTTTTATTTTTTTTTTTTTTGCATATTGAGTTATAATAAATAAAATCTTGTTTCAAATAAAAAATAAAAATAATTTTGGCTTCAATAAGAAAAATAATAAATTTGGCATTTTGTGGTACACAGGCTAGGTGCATTTATAGCAGCTGGTTGTTAGACAGCCTAACAATTAAAGCATTTATGTAATCAACCATCTTGCTAGCCAAGTGTGCCTCTGCCCATCCTCCATCCCTCCAAAATAATTATGGAACAGTTATAGTATGTACCACATTATTTCAGCCACTAAATAATTATGTAACAGTTATAGTATGTACCAAAATAGACGCTCGATCAATCTACTATGCACGTATAGAGTTAAAGGCTTATATAATTAGCTTGATTTAATGCAGCTAGATAGACCCTTAATTAGCTTAAATATGACAAAATGGGGCATTACTATATAGAAAAACTAATAAGTTAGTGTTAGAGCTAAGTTTGTACTGTACTCCATCCTGGTCATCTATATAAGTCGTTCTAGCAAAAACTTTTTATTCAAATTACAATTCGTTTTCAAAACTTAAGAGTGTATTTATTACATTTTTACCATTTTACTCTTATACAATTCAAACATTTATGATACTTCAATTCTACAATTTATTTAATGTCAAATGACATATATAAATTACACTCGTAATTAAAGTTGTTTTAATTCTTGTGTTCTTACTTTAAACGACTTATATAAATAACTAAAGGAAGTACTACAAAATTTTAGTGTCAGAAAAGAGTTAATTGTGCAATGGAAGGCGCATTAACAATTGTTTTATTTTTATCGAGTAGTGCTATTTGGACTTACTCATGAGTCCAAATTTAAAAATGTTTTATTTTTCAAAATCTTTTTCAAGCAATAAATGAAGTAAACACAACATCTTGTAAAAATTCATATGATGCTCCTTGAATATTCGTAAAAATTTTGAAAACTCCTACTCCCTCCAGTCAAAAATATAAGTCTTTCTGGCTAAAATTATTTAGTCAAAATTATAAGTCATTTTTGAAATTCAAAAATGTATTTATTATTTTTTTTACTAATTATATTTTTATACATTCAAATATTTAAATTTTTTATTTTTTTATTTTTCAATTCATTTAATATCAAAAAACGTATATATAAATTATATTTGTGATTAAAGTTGTCATAATTTATGTATTCTTGCTTTAAATTATTTATATTTGTGATCGAAAGGAATACATGAGATTGAACTATTATTACAAATAAATTTATTGTTACCAATTTACCATGGTCTACTCAGTACGACTTACATGATTAATCGCATTTATATATGTGCATGGACACAGATCAAAATAAAGTTTTGATATCCCTAGATTTATTGTTTCTTGGTAGACCTTTAATTTTCAACTCATGATGGCCCGCCGGGGCAGTTCTATGCAGCATTTTTGATTAAAACAAATGAATGCAATTAATATATATGTCGTCCAATGCTTTCTCAACTTGGACATATGTCCAAATCTTGTAGGGTTCTCCCATCCTTTCCCAACTTGGCAATGCATGATATGGAAGGAAAAAAAAAAAAGGTCAAAGAAAGTCTCTTTTTTTTGTTTTATTAGGAGGATTAATTATAATTGTCTGATGCATTTGTGGGAAGGAGACTCCCATTAAATCATCTCTAATGAAAGATAGTAGTCCACTTGGGCAAGGAAAAATCTGATCACGAGTCCCAGTCGAGGGTTGTGCTGTGTAGTCAATCATCCCCACTACCACTCGATTACCCTCACGATGTACGTGGACAAGTATAATAATCTAATTTCTTTGGATGAGTTGTCTCATCAGAGACGTTAGGTGCCAATGATAATTATTTGGGCAGCTCTCTGCGTTGAAAATCTTTATCTTTACCACCGCCTTACCATCCATCTACAATATGACTCTCGTGCGATTCTTCTCTCGTGCAGGCCGGAGCCAAGTTTTTTTGAAACTTTGGGTTAAAATTAATATATATTTTTTGTATATACAATTTCAAAATATTGTAGTGCACGGGCTGGATGTGCACTCATCCAGTCACCCTTGATTCTCGGGCGCGCTCGCATTCCTTGATTCTTAAGCATGCACACATCCTAAAAAATGTCGAATGACGGGCGACTTATACACCACAATCATCAACTTAATATTATTTAATGTACTATTTATATAATTAAAAAACACTACAATTATCAACTTAAAAAATGAATAGATAACATTCGATCTTTTCTTTTCACAGCGTTCTCAACTTAATTAAGATAGCACAATTGTTTAAAATTAACAATCTAGAAAAAAAAACTCGAAAAGAACCACTTAATTTAAATGAATAATAATGCCTATAAACTTATTTTTACCTACATGAATAATGTAGCATATAAACTTAAGGTTTTGATCATGACATTTAAAAGAAGAAAAGAGGAAGGATCAAAGAAAAACAACAAGACAAAAACAAATTAAAGGAGAGATATAAAATATAAATTATTTAAAAAAAGATGGAAAAATTAAGAAAAAAAAAATTTACTTAAGCTTGCAAAATAGGTGAATGAGTTTTCAAAAAATAAAATAAAATAAGGTGAATGAAATGTAGAACCACTGACATTTCTTGTTGCTTTTTTTTGCCAAAGGACTACAATTTATCTTTTTCCTTGTTTTATTAGTGTAGCAGTGGCAAATAATAGATTTTAAAGCATGCAAGATAGCGTAAAAATTAAGAGGGTTATGACTTATAGACAAAAAAAAGCATCTTTTTTTTTTTGTTTTGGGTTTGTGCTTGCATTTTTATTGGGTTTTTTTAACGCGTGCGACACTTGGGAGTTGGAATTTTTGTTTGGGCTAACGGTGAGCTAAGCTAAACAAAACAATTAAGTATTTAATTAGGTTAGATTATCACTAAAACGAAAAAAAAAATTGGATAGCTACGCTGAGCTACAGCCCGGCTTATGTGATCAATTTTGAAATATAGGGTCCCAATCCAAGGTAAGGAGAGTGTGGTGACTAATATTATGTATAGGCTACAAGTGTGAAGGGGGTTTCACTCCAAAATGCCAAGGCAAGATGAAGTGTCCACTCCACACTTATAAGCCTTATTTTTATTTTCAAGTAGTCGATGTGGGACTATTATCCCAACATCTCCAACACTCCCCCCTCAAGTCCAACTAGGACTTGACCGCAGAACATCAATCAACCTCTTTTCGTTGGATGTCTACAAGGCCCTTGGACAATGAGAAATTAAGCCAACCATCGGCTCCGATACCATGATCAATTTTGAAATATAGGGTCTCAATCCAAGGTGAGGAGAGTGTGGTGATTAATATTATGTATAGGCTACAAGTGTGAAGGGGGTTTCACTCCAAAATGTCAAGGCAAGATGGAGTGTCCACTCCACACTTATAATTAAGCCTTATTTTTATTTTTAAGTAGTCGATGTGGGACTATTATCCCAACATCTCCAACATTATGAATTTTGTAAGTAAAAAAAAAAGTCAATTTACCAAATGTGCATTGTTAGTATGAACGTAATGTCAACAACATAAAGATAATGTTCATATTAAGTAATTTAAATATATATTGAGTTAAAAAGTGCTCTTTAAGTCAACGTGGATTGCAAATGCAAATTTTATTCTAAATTTTTTCTGTACATTTTTAAGAGACTCAATGTCAATGGCGTAGTTATAGATTGCATGCACACCATCTTTATCTATCACGTCAGCTTCACTGACATTGACTGACCGCTCAAGTTTCATTTCTAAACTTAAGCATAAGAGATTGATTAACGGTTCTGATCAAATCAAGTCAAAGTCAGATGAGGATCAAGTTGTTCAGACCACGTTTGACATGGTCAACGAAATGGCAGCTGTGTCCACTTTTGAGTTGGAGACTTGGAAAGTTGAAATACCATTCTGTACGGAATGTACCATCTGTAATCGGAATTGAGACATCCACAGCAAGACCCAATGATTCCCTACATCTTTGTTTAAAAAAAAAAACTTTATAGTTACCTTACTGTTGTCTTTGTAATTAACCACCTCTCAAGAGTTGGTTGTACCGTGGGAATAATTTAAAAAAAAAATAGTTGTATGATAAGTTGTATGATAAGTATATGTTGTAGTGTAGTGTTACCTTTAATTGGTTGTAACGCTGATGAGTTGATTTTTTTTAAGTAAAGGGCCGAGTTGATTATTCATTGGTGGATTGTGTTATTTGATATATTATATTTATTTTTTTTATTTTTATCTCAAAACAATATGTATAGTTTTATTGAAGTTAAGATCAACATTACAACATACATATTATATATATATATATATGATAATGCTTGAACAAATTCGATCTCGTGCTTCATTCTAATATATTACTCCATCATCACTTCGCGATGATCTTTTCATTCGATGGACACCATCATTCGCTTGTCGTTTCCTCCAATTACTGTGCGAACTCAATTTTAATTTGCAATCCTGTACCCATATCCTCAACCACTCGATGCATTTTCTGATGTATGATATTGGTTAGGGGAAGGTCACTCTTTTTCCACAATAAGGTATTTCGAAAATTCCATGCTGATCACAATCGCGCACATGCCTTGTGGATTTGTTGAAGTGGGTTTGATGGACATATGTTAAAAAATCAATTCTTTTGGAGGGATTAAAAAATCAATTCTAAATCTATAGGCCCTCCAACAATCCTTCTTAAAATACTTCACCCATGCCATGCATGCATATAGATCTGTTCAACTGGCGTTGATATATATATTTAAGACTATTATTTTTGTGAACACGTTAGAATGACCCGACATGTGGGCCATCCGAGATGGACACCCATTAGTGATGACTTGTGCATTGAGATTTGTGCACATACATACATCGTCGGTGCACAAATGGATGGATATCATAGCGGATGTCTCATTATCGGGCCGTTCTAATATTTTTCTTATTTTAAGTATATATGTATTTTTTTTTTCAAAACAAAATTATTTTTACAAAGAAATGATCTTTTATTATAATTAACAATATATAGTTTGATTTACAAAAAAAACAATATATAGTTTTTTCTATAAAGAAAACAAATTACTATAAAAATCAAACACGTATTTAAGAAAATCATATAAGATGAATTTTCTCTCACTTATGTATTTGAAAAAGTTTATATAAGGTGAATTTTCTCTCACATATGTACTTGAAAAAGTTTAGAAAAGCCGGGCCAGCGAACCTCGTTTGCCTTAATTTGAAAATCTATATCTATATTTATGAAAAGGAGGCGGTACTTCCTTAATTTGAAAATCTATATCTATATTTATATATACTATATTTAAGACGTGCTATAAAAGTCGGGGAGAGGGAAAATTTAAAAATTTATTAACAAAATTTAAAATTGTAATTAAAATTCTAAAAATTTTCTCAATACTTATTTTTTTATCAATATTCATTATTTCAAGAGATAATAATTATACATTATGTATACATTTATTAATAATTAATATTGGTTATGAGTTATCAGTTAATGATTGATTTGAGTACAAAAAAAAAAACGTAGTGAATTAAAATCAGAGTTTGATTTGGATAAAAAAGTTGATTTGGAGATAAAAAAAAAAAGTATGGGCAAATAAGTAAATTTCATTACCACTCAAAAATGTGATTTATATATATGATAGATATATAAAAGTGCAAGAGAGAAAGTTTAAAAGTTACATCATCTCACTATTCTATTTTCTCAATTTTCTTATTTATTTATTATTTCAAGAGATATAATTATACATTATGTATACATTTATTAATAATTAATATTTGTTATCTTATCATTAATAAATTGAGTACATTGAACTTGAAATCATTAAATACAAGTTTTAGTGTAGTGCAAATTACATTACCCCCGTCTAAAAGTCGGAGGAGATATTTAAAAGTTACCTTTCTCACCATTCTATTTTTCAATTTTTTTCAATTTTCTTATTTTTTTGTTATTTATTTATTTATTATTTCAATAGATATAAGTATACATTATGTGTACATTTATTAATAATTAATAGTGGTTATTTATCATTAATAGATTTAGTACGTTGAACTTGAAATTATGAGTAAATACAAGGAATTGAATTATTTTTTGTTACTTATTCATTTATTATTTCAAGAGATATAATTATACATTATGTGTACATTTATTAATAATTAATAGCGGTTATCTTATCATTAATAGATTGAGTACGTTGAACTTAAATCATGGGTAAATACAAGGAATTGAATGTAGTGCAAGTTACATTCCCCCTATAAATTTCAACTCTCATCCATTTTTCTTGCAATCGACTTGGTTTTTTTTTTCCTTCACCATTCAAAAAATCACAAAAAAAACCAATTTTATTATAGCTAACCTTAGATCCCTCCAGTTCTCAACAAATTATCACCCAATAAATTCAAGATATGATCGATGAATTTCAACATCGCATGTACATTCAAAAGTTGTTCTACTTACTCATAGCTTCATTCATCCAGTGATATAATAACCATTCACAACGCTTATAAACTAAACCACTTTTGATCGCCCTCATTTAGGTATGTTTGCTCTATGGATCTAATCGTTTGGTACGTTTTCATCCATAAGTTCAAGACTGAAGTGAATCATTATATCTATAACACAAATCAATAATCACGTGACCTTTATGCTACCTTTGTTATGTTGTCTGTTGGTTTAGATTATTCAATTGGAGTGAACGGACGATATGGAAGAATTTATATTTAACGGTTATAGTGGATCAATATACACTACTGCATGAGATTAACATTACTTAAAGATGTTGTTCACTCCATAGAATGCTACAAAAGCTAAAGAAGGCAATATAGTATTTTGCTCTTTTTATTATTATTTTTCTTATATGAACCTTTTGTTTGACTCGATGAGAATAACTATGAATATAGTGTTTTATTATTATTATTATTATTACACATGCGCGGAGCGCATGGAAACGACTAATTTATGTATAAGCAAGAAACACAAAAAAAAAAAAAAAAAAACGAATGCCCCATCCAACACATATTTCCCAAACCAAAAGAGGTACCACAATAATCCAATCACAGCACTTGATCTGAATGCGGTGATGAACGCCCACTAAAACCTAAACCCGCAAACTTGCCACAAACCCACCAAACTCGTTGAACCCTCCGCAAAGTTCGCACCCATTTCCCAGTCAACTCCATCGACGTCCCCAACCCCATGCCGACCTGTCGTGACATTTGCATGAGCCCTACACTAGAACATTTTTGGCTTTTAATAGAGGTTTTAAAACTCTATTAAATAAAATGTTATTAAATATCATGTGAAAATGTGTTATGTTTTAATTTTTAATACATGTATTACATATAGGTTTTTAAAAACTCATATCAATTAGGCGTTATTTAATAACACCCCATTTAATAGGAGTTTAAAAATTTCTATTAAATACCAAAATTATTCTAGTGCTAAACCCTAAAACTGCTTCCAATCACATCTTAGCCACCGGCACGCTTACGACCGCCCATCATTAACAGCCCCCAATTCACCCAAGTCTTGAGCTTTATAAGGCTCCTTACATCATCCGGACAAATCCCACCACTAGTTTTCACAACATCCAATAAATAACAATCCTTATAAATCTTGAAACCATATCTGCAAGAAAGAATATAATTCCCCATCGCAACCCGGGATCGAACAAGATGACCCCCTCGCTCCCGCCATCTATGAATAATTAGTCTCAGATTCAATCACTATATCCATCAAATGCGGCCAACCTCGTTTGATATGAAATTGAAATATAAATAGAAATTGTTTACCAAATAAAATTGTCTTTTCCTTTGAAAAGAAAATATTTGTAATGCGAGGACCAGCCTCAAAATCCCAAAATGAGTATATAATATGTCAATCATAACGTTTGCTATGATTGACATAGCCTCAAAATATTTGTATTTTCTATATATATGTATAGAGAGAAAATATAATTTTTTTAAAATTAAATATAAAATATAGAACGTATTTTATATTCCTAGCTCTTTTTTTTGCGAGTTAGTTCTACCTATTTTTATTGGGGTAGTTCCAAAATTGAGTATTTGATGTAGTACCTACTCCATTTCACTTATTGAAATATTGTAATAAGATGGTTTGCCTTCTTGGATCATAAACGAATAAATCTGCAAGTTGAAGCTTCAAATAAAAAAATTAATATAACGATATAAAAATCTCTCATAAAAATTAAACTGTTTTTTTTAATCTTGACAAAGCACTTTTGGTGAGATCGTCAATGGATGAGGCATCACCAGTAGTTTGGAGAGGTAATGGGTTTTGACTCCGATTTGCAAGGTTAGGGCAATTAAAGACTTCTAAATGCAGTATTATTGCTAAGATATTTTCCGTATCTTGAGAATAAGTGGACGTCAAATAGACACAATCCACCCCTTTACCGTTAAATCCACACTTCGCTGTTTGTTGTACTTGTTTGGACGTGTAATTGACAACAACAAGACGGTTGTGCGTATTTGGTGTTCAGTTGACTGTTAATCAAGCACAACTTGATTGAAAATGAACAACTAATACATGAACCGACTAGTGCCCTCTCTTCTCTATAAATGTATGTGCATGCATCTCCACAAAATAAACGTATTTTAGAACACAAACATCAGAAACACTTGCAGAGATGGGCAGCTTGTTTGATCATGGTCATCAAGAATCCTCTAATGGATTCTTCTTCAATCCAAGCATAACAAAAGGGGAAGTCATCACTTGCAAGGGTAACTAACACTCATAGTCTCATCATTTGTGTCTCAACATTGCAAGTGCTATGAATTATTATTCAATCCAAATTAATAATGTTTGTGTCTCAACATTGCAGCTGCTGTTGTTTGGGCTCCTGGAGAACCCTTTGAAATCGAACAAGTTCGCGTCGATCCGCCGAAGAACATGGAAGTTAGAATCAAAATTCTCTACACTTCAATCTGCCACACAGATCTAAGTGCATGGAAAGGAGAGGTAATGACTTGAATTTGGACCAAACAAGTAAAAAACAACAACAACAACAACAAACAAAGAGGATTGTGGTCGGGTGGCACAGGTCCTCCTCCTCTTGCCAAAGATCTTAATTAATTTCGAGTTTCACTAATGAAAAAAAAAAACTTTAAAACTCTTAATTAGAAGTTATCGTCCTTATGTTCCTTCTCTCCTCGAGCCTCTTCCTTTGACCAGAGGTCTTAATTAATTATTTTCGAGTTCTAAACTTCTAGTAATAAAAAAAAAAAACTTTTAAAACTCCTAATCAGAGGTTGTCGTTTTGTGTTACTTCTCTCATCGAGTATAGGAATTAATAGGCCCAATCAATAATCTAAAAGAACAAAAATAACAAAGAACAATTTCAAGAACCACCCATTTGCCTAATTTGAGTCTTATCTTGCTTTTGGTAACAAATGATCAAATGGACATTGATTTGTTGTTGTTGTTGTTGTTGTTGTTGTAGAATGAAAGCCAGAGAGCATATCCAAGAATACTAGGCCATGAAGCTATCGGGTATGCACAATTGACACTCTTTTAAGAAAAAATTTCTATGTTTTGTTCTGTTTTGAAGTGTAATCGTAGTTTAAATTGATGTGAATTCAATGTAGAATTGTGGAGAGTGTTGGAGAGGGAGTGAGTGACATGGGGGAAGGAGACTATGTGATTCCAATCTTCAATGGAGAGTGTGGACATTGCGCATATTGCGAATCAGAGAAGACTAATTTATGTGAGAAGTTCAGAGTGAATCCAATGAAGAGTGTGATGAGTAGTGATGGAAAAACTAGATTCTCCACCATTGATGGCAAGCCCATCTACCATTTCCTCAACACTTCGACTTTCGCCGAGTACACCGTCGTCGATTCGGCTTGCGCCGTTAAGCTCAGCCCTGATGTTCCCCTCAAGAAGATGAGCCTCCTAAGCTGTGGTGTCTCTACTGGTATCTATTAATTAACTTCACAAATTTAACTTGATAAAAACAGAGTACTCTGTTTTTCTTTTTAGTAACAAATGATCTCTTTTGCTTGATTTTTGTGTAATTTTGAAGGATTAGGAGCTGCATGGAACACTGCAAATGTTAAGCCTGGCTCAACACTAGCAATATTTGGATTGGGAGCAGTTGGACTTGCAGTAAGTTTCCACAATTTTTTATTTTTATTTTTATTTTTATTTTTATATTCGTGAGTATTCATGCGAGCCTAACTACTCCCACAAGACCCTGACGTAATCGGCAATTACGTATCTCAATGACTTGAGTAATTTTACCACACTGGGGAATCGAATCCGTGGTCATGCGCTTAACTCACACAATCTCATATTCGCCCTTACCGTTGTGACAACCTGGCCGAGTTTAAGTTTCTGCAATTAAAGAACAAAATAAATCTCGATTTTTGTCATTTGCTTTGTTTTCTTGTTCTTTAAAGTTTGTTTTTAATGTGAAATTGATTTGTTCATATAAAATTACAGGCTGCGGAGGGGGCAAGATCTAGAGGGGCTTCTCGAATAATTGGAGTCGACATAAATCCAAATAAATTCGTTAAAGGTACAATTGGGTGTCTAAATCTCGACTCGATTATTCTAGAGAGTGTCAGTCAGGCATCCTAACCCTAAAATCTTTAAGTATTTATTCTTTCATTAGTCTTTGATCTCTTGATGTGTGCTTTTTATTTCAATTGATAGTTTATGTACCTCAATGTAGGCAAATCAAAGGGGGTCACTGAATTTATCAATCCTAAGGAGCTAGATACACCTTTGCATGAGGTGAGACATTAGTTGAAGTACATAACTGCGAATATCTCCTTATTTTTATTTTATTTTTTTGATGAGAAAGTTTACTTCCATCAGGTTCAAATGACCTTTTATTTTGAAATCTCATATCAAATTATTAGGTCACCCAATTAGTTAGTGATATCTCGTTAATTGTTTTGCGTGTTTGTGTAGAAAATAAGGGAAATGACACAAGGTGGTGTAGATTACAGCTTTGAGTGTGCAGGGAACTTAGATGTTCTACGTGAAGCCTTCTTATCCACTCATGATGTATGCCTCTTCAAACAAAAACTTACATATAATTCATCATCAATTAATAACATTTTCTAACTAGGGACTGCCTTGACATACAAAAAAATCTAACTTTTGACAATTCACAGGGTTGGGGATTGACAGTGATTTTGGGGATTCATCCTACACCAAGAATGCTTCCTATCCATCCAATGGAGATCTTCGACGGTCGTCGAATCGTCGCATCGGTGTTCGGAGACTTCAAAGGGAAAACCCAGTTGCCTCACTTTGCCAAACAATGCATGGATGGGGTTAGTACATTGCATTACTAAATTCTAGCTACGTTTAGGGATCAAATGCACTTAAGCGTTGTAATTAGGGTTTGAATCCTGGTGTGTATATACTAGTGATCGTTTTTAGAAGGGATACGCGCTATATGTGTTTGATAGTAGCCAGACTCAAGAGTAGTTAGAGTAATTAGAATGGTCACAAGTCAAAAAAAGAAGAAAGAAATCTACCTATGTTTGCTAAATTGATGTTGCCTTAATCCTTTACATTCTTAGTTTGTATTTTAGTTTCAATTTTTCTTATAGTAGTGGATCTGTTTAATTTGTGTTGATGATCAGGTGGTGAACTTGGATGGATTCATAACTCATGAGCTTCCCTTCTCAAAAATAAATGAAGCCTTCAAGTTGCTTGGTAATGGAGAGTCATTGAGATGCCTTCTCACTCTTTAAAACTGTTGTGAAGGATAAAAATTTGCCATGTATGTTACAATCTAATTAATGTTCTTAATTGTATTGTCATAATTATATTGTTATATATGTGCTTGATTATACAAGCAGTTGTATACAATATGAAGGCCCTCGTTTGGTTTATTTTTTGCTAACTTACACTGTAAGTTGGGAGTTATCTCTTTGGGTCTTGTTTGATATGAGGTGGAGATATCTTCTAGAAGATAACTCACAGGGAGTTTAGAATTAATCTTGCTTGGTTGCTCAACTTGTCTGCAAGTTATCTTCCAACTTAAGTTGTGAGATATCTCCCTATCACCCCTTTAAAGAGTTATCTCTCAGGAGTTGTGGACAAAATTACCCCCTTATTAATGACCTTTTTATTACTCATCTCTCTCTCGTTTTAAGACTATTTTGTCAATTCATATTTTTTATTGTTTAAAAACTTAAAATTTTCCTACAAGTTTAAAGTTGAATTAAACATGAAAATATTAATTCCAAAGAGTTATCTCCAAGGAGATAACTCTCAACTAACACTATAAGTTATCAAAAATTAACCAAATGAGACCCACAATTTAAACTTGCAGGGAAGTTTCAAATTTTTAAACAGTAAAAAATATTAATTGACAAAAACAACTTTCAAAGAAGAGAGAGATAAGTAATAAAAGGATTATTAATGATGGGTAAATTGTGTCCACAACTCTTAGGAGATAACTTCCTAGGGGATGGTGGAGAGATATCTCATACCTTAAAGTGTAAGTTGTGATATAACTTACATGCAAGTTGAGCAACCAAACAAGATTAGTTTCCAACCCCCTATGAGTTATCTCCTTGGAGATATCTCCACCTCATACTAAAAAAGGTCGAAAAACATAGTGAATTTATACTATCTATTCCCTCCAGTCATTTATGTAAGTCGTTTAAGGTAAGAACATAATAATTAATACATCCTTAATTATAAATGTAATTTATATATATATATATATATATATATATAATTTGACATTTAATAAATTAAAGAATTGAAGAATCATAAATGTTTGAATTGTACAAAAGTAAAATAAGTAAAAATGTAATAAATACACTTTTGATTTACAAAAAGGCCTTACAATTTTTAACAAAATTTTTTTGTTAAAACAACTTAAATAAATGATTGAAAGGGAGTATGATTTGTCAACAATTTTAAGGAACAATGCGTGGTCCCTTATTTATAACTATTGGGCCTCGGGTTTACTTGTATTTGTAGGCAAATGAATTTTCGTAAATATTGATATTGTACTCAACTTAATGAGCAAGATTTTATCTAAAAAAGGAAAAAAAGAAAAACCATACTAATGGCCGGAAATGACGTCCCACGTGACTTATCATTCTAGCATTTCCCTACTCGAAAAGGCTATGTACGTACCTTATGAAGTAACGTAAGTACCATTACCAATGTGGGGATACATTTGGGTCCATCCCCAACAGTAAACCCAGTTGGCATCGCGTTGAGTGTGGACTGGTTTGAAGGGTTGAAGTGGACAACCAAGACAATACTGTCCTATCATATTAATGTCTTCGGTCTACAAACAGCAATGCCCTTGTCAGTTTTTTTCTTTTCCTAAAAGTAAGGAATCGCACAAGAGATATTATAACAAAAAATTTATTTGAACTTTTTGAGTCCGCACTTAAAACAGTCTTTACTAATAATTTTCGATACCTATCTTAATAAAAAATCTAATTATCCTTACTTTTAATATCAATATACATACAAATATTTACATCTCCCACCACCTCCACTCTCACAACCGCCCTTGACCGCCGACGACACTGCCGCCGAAGACGCACTCGCCACGATCGTCGCCACTAACCGACATCGTCTCCCACTCTCACTTTCCTTCTCTTTCACTATTTTTACTCTCTCATCTTCAGCACACTTTCATGTCCTCTCTCCTTAAGTTAGTACAAACTCCACCCAACTCTCATATATCTCCCTCCCTCGGCCTCCATGGTCTCTCTCTCTCTCTTTGATGAAAATGTAGGCAAAACTCCATTACTTAGTATATATATACAAAAATAAAGATTACATATATAATGTATACAAAAAATGGCCATAATGAGCACTAAAACCACCTAGGACACTAACACCAAAAAAAAAAAAAAAACAACAACAACAATGCACTTCCAAATACAAACTCCCAAACATATATCTCACTCTCGAAACATAAAAGCGAACTTGATACCTCATAGTCTCTCTCTATCTCTTTTTCCCTGCCAGATTTGGCCAAGAGAGAGCGCAAATGAACCTCTCTCGACTAAATCGCCGAGAAAAACGAATCGGACGAGATCGAAGCCTCTCTCGGTCAGATCTGGCCGAAATTGAAGAGAAAGGTAGTCGGCGGTGGTGGACGACGACAAAGACGACGCTGTCGTTAGCTATGGTCATGGTAGTCACGTCAACGACGACGATCACAGCAAGGGCGGCTCTAAGTGGTAGATTGATGAAGATAATGGATTTGCGTAAAGTGTATTTAAGTCTTTTTGTTAGTTTGAGTCCAGACTCATTGAGTTCAGCTAGCATTACTCGACCTATAAAAACTTTTCGTACGACCTCGAAACACGTGTTATACGTCGGAATCTGAGTAAGACCACATTTCGAAGCGTACATGAATGACTCTTGTGAGTCAATATATTTTACGGTGTGTCATGGTACTGTCATTCTAGCACTTCTCGTTTCACATATTGTATTACTTCAATCATACAATGAAGGCTCCGTCTCTACGAGAAAAGTAGAAGCAATGAAGCTTCTCCACATCTATCATGGAATGCCTGTTATAACAACTCACATTATTCAATTTTAATTAATTATTAATTACAGAGTAGGACAAGTAGCTCGGACCCACGTGGACACTGCTGACAAGTCTAGGGCACGCCAACCAAGGTATAAACAATTATTTTGTGCGATGCGTGTTAAATTATTGTATTATTAATTAACTCGAGTCGCATTAGTTGAGATTTTATTAGTTACATTGTGCGCGGGTAGTGACGACAGGATACGACGTCGCGGGGTGCGTGTAACGCGGGTGTGACGTCGAGGGGTGTGCGTAACGCGGGCGTATGGGATAGTCAAGGGTTTAATAGGTCATATCACATGTCACATCAATTCTACCTATCACATCACCCCATACCACCCTCACTTTTCACTCTCTTGTTTTTCTCTCTCATCTCCAAACCAAACCCAAACATTTTTCCCTCTCCCTCCATGACTGATTCTTCTCTCCCTCTCATATCTAGTTCTTCTTCAACACTCCATTTCCGTCTCATTTGATTTGGCACATTCTCACAAGGTCTCCTCACTCCCGCAACACACTCTCGGCATCTTGCTCCAACACCACTTCCCATGTCGGCGACTTCTAAAAATTGAGGTGAGTGGTGATTTTTTGTTGTTGATTTGTTGGAGAGATTTGGAGTTTAATGGTGAGATAGAGATGACAAAATTCTAGTTGTGGAAGTTGTTATTATTGTTGTTGCTAATATTGTTATTGTTTGTTTGTACAAAAAAAAGGCTTCCAATTCGTCTCCGGCCCAAGTTGACCCAAGTCGACTCGGGTCCGGTTGGCACCCCGGTATAATTTGAAAAATTCTAGAAAAAAATAATAAAACTGATTTAAATAAAAATAAATAACAGAAAATAGATAAAAATAGCTAAATAGATAAAAATTATGAAAAACTCCAGAAAAAATAAAAAATAGAAAAAGCTAGGAAAATGAGTTTCATGCTTTTTCGAGCATTTGACACCCTGGCATGATTTGAAAAGTGTGCCAAAAATCAAATTTTTTGGAATAAAAATTACTAATTTTGGTCTCACATTATAAATTCATTTAAGATGACTCTAAAATTATGAAAATTGTATAATTGGACATCAAGGACTTAGGATACCATAGTCGGGTGTCGAGTACGTATCTCGAGGTGCGTGCGGGACGTTTTGAAGAAGATTTTGTGATTGGTTGAGGTAAGTAAACCCACAAAAAAATTAGTTAAAACTCATTTATGGTACTTACTTTATTTCACATTTAAATTATTTCATTGTGTTATTCATTTACTATTCATCCACTCCCACGTATGTATGTGCATTTGTCGACGGGGTCGGGCATGGCACGGACTCACACCCCGAGGCTAGCTACCCCGCACCGTTCGAGTAATTGGCTATGTTAGGGCTATGCGGTGTTTAAGTTTTCGTCATGGGTTCCTCTCAAGAGATGTTTGGATGGGGTTCGTTCATGGGTTCCTCTCATTCGACCGTGAGAGGTTTGGCGAGGTGATCATCATAGGTTTCTCTCGGTTTAGCTAAGAAAATTCTCGGATGTCAACCAGGGTTCTCTGTCACGCTACACTTGTGTCCAAATTCGACTTCTCAACGACTTATTTTCATGCGATTATTTTATTCTTGTTCTTTATTTAAATTGCATGAATTGTAGCCGTTTTATTGGATTTCGTGAATATTAGCTAACGTTCTATGGGACTTACTCACTGAGATTTGTTATTGTTTTTTGTGACAAATCGCAAATCCTACGACGAGCCAAGGCAAGGGGTCTTTGGTGACTACTTCTGAGTTAGGAGAACCCCATCAGCTTTTTGCGTAGGTATTTATATGCATTTATTTACTGCTTTTATGAAATTTTTAGGAGGACTTTTATACCTGATACATGTGTATGCTCATCTTTTGTACTTTTGTCGCTCTTTAATATACATGGTATATAATATCAGCTTTCCACACTATAGGGTTGTTTATAAAATGCAAACTTTTCATTTTTACGATATTTGCATGCTTCAAAGACTTATACTTTGATATTCAACTTATATTAATTTAATAAATCCCGAACAACTTAACTTAGTTAATTTAATGTAAATATTCATAAAAACATCCATCAATACTAAGTTAAGGCAAATAAAATACGTACTAAGTTTTAGGTCTCGGACAGTTAAAAATAAGTGTGCGGTGACATGACATGCTTGGTGACGTGTCTGGCGATGTGGCGGTGCTCGATTTGCCTCGGAGTTTGGGGCCGTCACACCTGTATATTAGGCACGATTAATAGAGAAGAAAGTCCAGAAACAACTCAAAGAAAGCCCTGACAAACAAGCCAATTTGGTGGTCCGGTGGTTTAGTATGAGATTTTGAAAGTAAAAATTTATGGGTTCAAATCTTGATGGATGTAAAAAGAAGTATTGCCTCCAATTTATCAAAAAAAAAAAAAAACCCTCACAAAGGGAAGACAGCTATCCTAAAAGAAGCACTAAAAATAATAACTATAGGTAATAACTATACCTATAGAAAATCAGTGTTACTACCTTAAAGTGGCCATGCAAATTTGGAAATGCTAATATAGCACACGATGTGTATGCGTGATTCATGATTGATGTATGTAAGCATCGATGTGCACGTGCAATAGAGGGATTTTTTTTCCCTTTTCTAACAAATATGTAGGCCTTTTTGGTAGGCCTGAAAAACTTTGAAGTTGTTGTAAATTAAGTTATAAGCCAACTAGAATTTAAATTAGACTTGCTAAAAACTTAAGTATATATATAAAGCATAAACTAAGAACTACTAGAACAAGTAAAGAAGATGAGATAAGAGAGAAGAGAGCTAGAGTTGAGAAATGTAGAGATTTTCATTTCAATATTGGTGTGTGAATTACAATAGAGTTGGCACCCTTTATATAAGTCATTTGGTGATAATGATAATTGTACTTATACAATGTGTACAAGTTATACATACACCACAAGTCATAGAACACATCACAAGCAACATAGACAATACATGGAAGAGTTGGTGTACATTAGAGAGGATTGCAAGTTACATGACAATACACGGATAAGTGATTATACATTAGAGTTGAATACAAGTTATGTAGAGTATACAAGTTACATTCAATGTAGAAGTCATGCTTGATGTTACAATTCAATGTGAGAGTCGTGTTTGACAATGTGATCATACATAAGCTTAGGTAAATGGTCATTCAATTTACAACAGAAATCTATTTTTAAAAAAATTCTATATATTTACTTTAGTTAATGTTTGAGCATGGAGTGTCAAAAATTTAGTGCATCTTACATAAAATTAGTTCTGTCTGTTTTGTTCTCTCGTAAATTCAATTTCGTATTTTATGGGAGACTTGATCAATTCTATGAGTCGTTGCGAAATTCGGAAGAGTTTGTTTTGAGTAGTTGCGCTTTTTTAGGGGCGCTTAGTTAGTATTGCTAGTTTATAAATTGGCTATGTTATGTCTTGTAATTTTCAAGCGCTTTTAAGAAGCAATAAATCTTTCTCCAATTTTTTATCACGCCATTTCGATTCCATATTGCAAAGAAACATCTTTTATCTTTTATTTTTTTTGTTTTATGGTATCGAGCTTGGTTGAAGCTCTTTTGTTGCTCTTTCTTTCTTCTTGTCTATCAAGTTTGTGTCTTGTTGGAGAAGATTGAAATTTGTGTAAAAGATGGAGCTTGCAAATGGGGAAACAACTCAAACTCACACTATGGTGTGGAGAAGCTTGTAGGGACAAACTACAAGTACTTGGAGAATGTGTATGGAGGCATATCTTCAAGGTCAAGATCTATGGGATTTAGTTTCAGGAGGTGATATTGAAATTCCTGCAGACACTTTAGAAAATTCTCGAACCACGCAGAAATGGAAGATCAAGTGTGGCAAAGCTCTCTTTGCTTTAAGAACTTCAATTAGCAAAGAATTCATCGATCATGTTCGTGATATCAGCTCACCAAAAGAAGTGTGGGAGACACTTGAGAGGTTATTTTCCAAAAAGAATACAGCAAGGCTGCAATCCCTTGAAAATGAGTTGGCATCTTCAACACAAGGAGGTATGTCTATTTCTGAATATTTCTTACGAGTTAAAAGCATTTGTGCTGAAATTTCAGAACTAGATGCGGATGAGAAGATCAGTGAAGCCAGGCTGCGACGATTTCTCATTCGAGGGTTGAAGAAGGAGTACACTCCATTCGTAACCTCCATTCACGGATGGGCAAATCAACCTTCAGTTGAAGAATTGGAGAGCTTGCTTTCCAATCAAGAAGCTTTGGCAAAGCAAATGGCTAAGAATTTTGACTTGGAGGCTGCTCTCTTCTCCAAGGGTTCGCACAATAAGAAATACTCACCAAAGAACTACAAAGAAGGGTCAAAAAGTGGAAAAGTCATGTGATGATTCACAAAATCGAACATTATCAAGTGCTACTGAGATGTGGAAAAATTGGGCACATCAAGAAAAAGCTCGTAGAGTGAAACTCTCCAAAGCAAATGTTGCTAGTGAAAAAGAAGATGGGAACAAGTTTGAAATGGGAGCAAGTTGCTTTACTATTGAAGAAATTGTTGGGAGAAACACTGTTGCTATGAATCGACGCAAGTTCAAACATCTCTTGATCAAGAAATCTGCAAAGATGAATGGATCATTGATTCCGGTTGCTCTCATCATGTAACCGGAAATGATTCGCTACTTTCCGAGGTGCGTCAACACAAAGGAGACCGTGTTATTATTACAAACTGACAATTCAAACTTATCCAAAGAGCAAATGAAGGAGTTGTGAAGATTGGCATTCTTGACAACAATGCAAATCCAACTTAATGACGTCTTTCATGTCCCAGTTTGCAACGAAACTTAATTTCGCTTTCTCAAATTACAGATTCTGGAAAATATGTTTTGTTTGGACCTAAAGATGTAAAAGTTCTCGATAACATAAAGACCATATCCGCCGATGTTCTTACCTCTCGGTGAGAGGAAAGGTTCCTTGTTTGTTACGTCGCAGAGAAGCCTATGTGAAGAAAACAAGCCAAACCGAGAGTGCGCGCTTTGGCATGCTCGGTTGGGTCATCTAGGCTATCAACTTTTGCAGCAAATTTCCTCTAAGAAATTGGTGGACGGCATACCAAGTCTACAAAATGTCCGTGAAGATGTAATTTGTCAAGGATGTCAATTTGGCAAATCGCATCGTCTTCCTTTCATGAATTCTTCAAATCGCAGGTCTACCATGTTTGAGTTAGTTCATACAGACTTGATGGGTCCGACAATAACACCAAGTTATAGTGGATATCACTATGTTATGGTGTTGGTAGATGATTTTTCAAGGTACACTTGGGTGAAATTCTTAAAAGAAAAGAGTGAAGCATTGTCAAAGTTTGTTGAATTCAAGGATGCTGTGGAGAAGGAATTCGGGAAGAAAATTAAATGCTTGCGAAGTGACAATGGAGGAGAATACATGTCACATGATTTCTTCCACTACTGCAGCAAAAATGGCATTACACGACAAATGACTTGTCCAAGTACTCCTCAACAAAATGGCGTTTCAGAAAGGAAGTTAGCTCATCTTGTTTCGATAAGTTTATCATGGTTGCATGATAAAGGTCTCCCTCGAGAGCTATGGGCTGAGGCTGTTCAATGTGCATGCTATGTCATAAATCACTTACCTCCCTGGCCAGGTAATGAGAAGTCTCCATTTGAGTTTCTATATGATAAAAAGCCAAATGTAAACTACTTTCGAGTTTTTGGTTCGACTTGTTATGTTCATATTCCAAAATCTAACCGAACTAAGCTTGATCCAAGAGCAAAGAAGTGTATTTTTGTTGGCTATGATACCCGCAGAAAAGGATGGAGGTGTATGGATCCTGAAACAAAGAAGTATGTAACTTCTAGAGATGTGGTGTTCGATGAAGTGTCCTTTTACACTACAAAGTCTACTTCAATTCAAGAAGCTATTCTTGATGAGGATCAAGAACATTTGGAGATGCATTCAGAAAATAGCATGGAGGCATCACAAAATGATGAAGGCTCAACTTCAAACACCTCAAATACAATTGGTGCTTTGAACAATAGAAGCTCTATGGAAGTCTACAAGAGAGAAAATACCACCAAGTTATCTTCAAGATTATGAAGTGCGGTTAATCATTGTACTACTCTGTCGTGCTTCTTTTTATTGGAGCAATTGGTGAAGAGCTCAAGCTATGATGAAGCTAAAGACTATTCAAGATGGGAAGCTGCCATGCAAGAAGAAATTGAGGCTTTGCACAAAAATCGACATGGGAATTGGTTCCAAAACCAAAAAATTGTAAGCCTATTACTTGCAAATGGGTTTACCGATTGAAGAAAAATCGATGGAACTGTTGATAAATGCAAAGCAAGACTTGTTGCTCGCGGTTTTTCTCAAAGCTACGGGTTGGATTATGAGGAGACATTCAAATCCGGTTGCGAAAATGGTAACATTAAGATCTATTTTTTCTCTTGCACTCATAAGAATTGGAAATTGTGGCGACTTGATGTAAAGAATGCATTTCTTTACGGGAGTTGGATCGTGAAGTATTCATGGAGCAACCTCAAGGTTATGTCTCTAAGCAATTTCCTCACCATGTTTGTCACTAAAGAAGGCGTTATACGGACTCAAACAAGCACCACGTGCTTGGTATGGTAAAGTTGCTCAATACTTCATCTTTTGTGGCTTCAAATTATCTCGAGGCGATTCTAGTTTGTTCATCAAACGAAATTCACATATGCATTTGCTAGTTCTTTGTATGTGGATGATATGATAATAACTCGGAGATAATGAAGTTGAGATTTCAATGTTGAAAAATGAACTTTCTATTCGTTTTGAGATGAAAAACATGGGGAAGTTGGTTGTTTTCTTGGACTAGAAGTTGAAAAATCAGATCAAGGATATTTTATTTCTCAAAAACGATATGCAAAGGAGCTTTTGCATCGTTTTGGCATGGGGGAGTCAAAAGAAAAAGCAACTCCAATGGAACCACATCTCAAGTCATGATGAAAGATGAAGGAACGTTATCTCGGGATGCTACAAAATTTCGAACTTGTTGGTAGTTTAATTTATTTAACTATCACACGACCGTAAATTTCTTATTCTCGTTGGTGTAGTCTCACAATTCATGCAATGTCCAAGGAGTACTCACTTAGATGCTTTATAAAAAGAATTCTCGATATGTAAAAGGGTCTCTTGATTATGGTTTATTGTATGAAAAATGTGATAATTTTCTCATTGAAGGGGTTTTACCGATGCAGATTGGCGAGGGATGCAAATGATAGACATTCAACTTCAGTGTTATTGTTTTGACAATCGGTTCAAATTTGTGATATCCTGGTGTAGCAAGAAGCAAAATGTAGTTTCTCTCGTCCAAGATCAAGTTAATATGTGGCAAAGAACTATGGTCGCTCAAGAATGCATTTGGTTGAGAAGTTTGATAGGAGATATATTGTGCAAAGTTGAGTATGCTGTACTGATCAAGTGTGATAATGAAAGTACTGTTAAACTTGCTTCCAATCCTATTTTTCATGCTCGAACGAAGCATATAGAAGTTCGGCATCACTTCATTCGAGAGAAGGTACTGAGTCAAGAACTTGAGCTGCAAGGGATTTCTACAAATAACCAAGTGGCAGACATCTTCACAAAAGCATTGGGAAAGGCTAAGTTTGAAGAATTTAGAGCTGCACTTGGAGTTGTTAATTGTAAGTATGCACTAAGGGGGAGTGTCAAAAATTTAGTGCATCTTACATAAAATTAGTTCTGTCTGTTTTGTTCTCTCAGTAAATTCAATTTCGTATTTTATGGGAGACTTGATCAATTCTATGAGTCGTTGCGAAGAATTCGGGAAGAGTTTGTTTTGAGTAGTTGCGCTTTTTTTAGGGGCGCTTAGTTAGTATTGCTAGTTTATAAATTGGCTATGTTATGCTGTAATTTTCAAGCAGTTTTAAGAAGCAATAAATCTTTCTCCAATTTTTTATCACTGCCATTTCTGATTCCATATTGCAGCAAACATCTTTTATCTTTTATTTTTTTTGTTTTATGGAGGCCTTCTTAATTTTTCAAGAAAGCCTAAAGCAACCGCCCTTTTTGCCTCACCCCATGCACGCTCACATATGTTACTCGATGTGGGACTATATCTAAAATAAGTATTTATTTCAAATAGATGTAATTAAAATATTCTTAAGAAAAACCGGCATTTTTTTTTGGTCATATAGCTAAGTGGCGACTTATTGGGACAAATTCAGTAATTCAGCTGGTCCAGCCTCAATAATGCATCATATTTTGATAAATATATATATATATATATATATATATATATATATATATATTATGTTCTCGTCATCTCGTTTAAATCACACATAAAAATAAATAAATAAATCGAGATAATCCAAACAAAACATTAGTCCAAAGAAAATAAATATGGGTCTTATGTTTTGTTTGATTATATCGATTTTTTTTAATAAATAAAAATTTCATTAATTATTAATGGCTCTCAGTACATTAAATGGAACAAGATGAGATAAAAAATTGATTCGTTAATCTTAATTGTTCAAAAGAACATTCAACCGTCATATAAAGTTGGCTTTCAAAAATTGAGTCTGTAACTATAATTGAATAATTTGACAATAAGTAATTGTTTTCTTGACAAACGTTTGCAACACGACTATACACAGATATGAATTAGAACAGAATATAATCAGTAGAATCCAAAACTGATGAGATGTCACTCAGCAACTTATCTTATCCCGCAATACATGTGCCATCATTACCACATCACTCGAATCACAACGAAAAATAAAACTTTCAACAATAAAAATAAAAAATAAATTAAAACAAAACTTTCAATGAGAAAAGATATAAGTTATGATGCTTTTAGATGCATTAACAAATTTGTGTCCGACCGCCCATCTCTTTCTACACAAAAAGCAAGTTGGTTGACCGATTCATCCGTTAAGTCTGCATTGACGACTCTGCTTAAATTTCCACACTTTCCACATATTGATCTTCATCTGTAACGCGCACAGCACGGCAACTCAAAGCCAGAAGTACTATTACTTCCTATACTATTTTTAGAGATATCATCAGACGATCGATCGATGAGCAATATTAATTACTCTCATCATCAAGAGTCCTCTAGTGATCATGAAACAAGAGGGAAGACCATCACTTGCAAGGGTAGGGTAATTTACATTAATTAATATATATATATATAATCACATATATGTTACATGCATATATATATATATATGATCATGATTAGTATTAATTTGTGTTATGTAATTAATCATAGCTAGATGACTAGTTTTTTTGTTACATGTATATGTTTCTCATCAGCTGCTGTGGTGTGGGGCCCCGGAGAGCCCTTTAGTGTTGAAGAAATTCAAGTTGATCCTCCAAAGCAAATGGAAGTTCGGATCAAGATCCTCTACACTTCAATTTGTCACACCGATCTCAGTGCTTGGAAGGGCGAAGTATGTACTATAGTCTATATTCCATTATTAGTTCACTTGATTGGCAACAAATTAATATTAATAAATGATAATAATATATGTAACACAATATCACCTCTAAAAACTTAATTTGCATTGATTAGTTTCGATCTTAATTTGATGTATAACAGAATGAGAGCCAGCGTGTCTATCCTCGCATACTAGGCCATGAAGCTGTTGGGTACGTACGTATGATATTAATTCGAGCCTTACCACAAATATATTCTGTACGTATTAATTGATTTGAGAAAGTGGTTGAGAACATTAATTTACTAGTTATTAATCCATGTACTATAGTCTGGTGTAATCCATCTAAGGTTTTAATCTTCTAAAGTTTTTTTTGGACGTCTTTTATATATACTACTACATTCAGGCAGGAGTAATCCTAAAAACTACAATATCAAAAAAATTTGTGCCTCAAAATTAAGTTAATTTAAAGTTTCCAATATTTTAAGTTTTAGGTGTATATCTTTCTTTTTTAGGGATTATATATATATATATATATATAATATTGAAAACTATGCATGGAATATCAAAAAAAATTAATGTCACAAATCTAAATCAGCTAATAATTGTCGAGGCATGTCGCATTAGAATTGATTTGACAAGGCTCAGGTTCGTTCCCTAAATGAGTATTTCCCTTTATATTTAATTACTCTATATATACAGTATTTAATTTTTTAGGGAAGTATCAGAGTGCCTAAAAAGGGTCACACGCGGGTTAGAAATGTACGCACTAGTCGTTCGCCCTTGATACACTTAGAAATCGCATGTGCACTCTGAGAATTAAGGGCGCACGACTGATAAGCTATGTTCCCCTCATGCGTGCATGTCCTATGTGAAGCACGACAACATTTTTCTATTTTTAAATAAAAGTGGTTTGATTGTTATGTTAATTAAATAATGTAGAGTGTTTGATTGTTATGTTAATTAAATAATTAAATAATGTAGAGTGTTTGATTATTGTTATGTTAATTAAATAATGTAGAGTGATTGAGAGTGTTGGAGAGGGAGTAGAGGACATGAGAGAAGGAGACTATGTGGTGCCAGTCTTTAATGGAGAGTGTGGACAATGCGTTTATTGCAAATCAGACGAGACCAATCTCTGCGAGAGGTACCGAGTCAACCCGTTGAAATGTGTGATGTTGGCCGATTCCAAGACCAGGTTTTGGACTCAGAACGGCCCACGACCCATCTTCCATTTCCTCAACACCTCCACTTTTACTGAGTTCACCGTTCTCGACTCGGCCTGTGTTGTCAAGATCGACTCGGATTCACCTCTCAAGAAGGTTACCCTTCTAAGCTGTGGCGTTTCAACAGGTAATTAATTACTAACTTGCGCGTAATTCTACTACGGTGATCTTTTAAATCATTATACGTGGTGATTTAATTTTTAGACTATTGGATCTAAATTTAATGGTCAAAAATAAAAAAATCACCATGATAGAATCACCTATATATATAATTCTTTTTAGTAAAGATTTCTTGATTAAAATTATAAGTCGTTTTTAAATTCGAGAGTGTATTTATTATTGTTTTTACTAATTATACTCTTTACAATTCAAATACTTATGATTCTTCAATTCTTTAATTTATTCAATATCAAATGGCGTATATGTAAAGCACACTTGTAATTAAGGTTATTTTAATTCTTGTGCTTTACCTTAAATAATTTATATTTGTGACTAGATGGAGTATGAATTAGTTCCACGAGATTTTTTTTGTATTCCATGTGCTCGAACTTTGTTTATCTCAATGAATAAAATGTTGGACTTTGGCCAATGTAGCTGCTTTGCAACGTTCAAATTGAATATGTTTGAAATTTTGAATATTGTGAAAGGTTTTTGTGAGATTGAGTTGAAGTGCATATTTTAAAAATAAAAGAAATAAAGTTTATATTATAACAAATCTCAAAAAAAAAAATTACTCTCTCCGTTTCTTTTTAAGTCAAGTTTTAAAGTTTTTCATAATTTTTAATAAAGTCATTTAATTATCTTGATTAAAAAAAAAGTAACTGTTAAATAACTAATTCACCATTTATCTTTCTTAACTCCACTACTTCTATATACATTAGTTATTAATGTGTAATTATTAAATTTTTTTACGAAGAATATAAAAGTTAATTAAGTAATTAATGCATGTGTATTTAAATTATCAAATGATAAATATTGTAAAATATCTCAAACGACTAAAAATACACTTAATGTGGATAGAAGGGAGTATAATTTAAATGAGTTGCTATTTTGAGAGGGGAACCAAATCACGTTCTTTCGATACAATTTGAATTATATGATATATCTAATGATAGCTCAAGAGGGCTTTACTTATTATTTGACTCGCTAATTGATGACTACACAGAGAATTGTCAACTTTTATTTTTTTTATTTTTTGAAACAGTCGACTTTTATTGATTATGATTTTTTTTGTTTTTTTTTTTTTTTTTTTTTACAATGGTCAACTTTACAAGTCGCAATCTTCATAGTAATGAATCTAGTGCATTTATTAGGTTGTCCCTTATAGGATTGTTTTCTCCTTTTTTATTTTTTATTTTTTAGGGCTACATATCTCCCTAGTATTTAATTGACATCCTTTAGCATCCACTACATGTGAGTAGACCTTCAATGGTAATTTGGGATGGGCCTTCATTTGCCTCCATTGTTCTCAAGGAAACCGAATTATATTATTGTATTTAAGTTGTAATAGTTTTCATAAATTATTATCAAAAAATTCATTGTACCTCGTCAAATAACAAAAAGATGATATAAGGTGACCCGAAATGAAATACCTAGAGGACACCCGGTGGTATCCATATATTCGTGCATCGAGATTTATGCGTACACGCATCGATGCACGAATGGATAGTGTCCACCTTAAGTGTCCCATCGTCGGGTCATCCTAATATTTTCCTACGTGAAAATAGATTTCATTGTTCTAATAAAATACTTTTTTTAATTAAAAAAAATTTATTTGCTATATTTTTATACAGGTCTTGGAGCAGCGTGGAACACTGCAAATGTGCAACCTGGATCCACAGTTGCAATATTTGGGTTGGGTGCTGTTGGGCTTGCGGTGAGCCCAATTACTTGAACACTTTAATTTAAGTCCATTGGATTTAGATGCATATCTAGATAAGTTTCCACATATTTTGATGTGTATTTTTAACAAACTTGATTTCTTTAATGTAGTATTGATTACGATTTATTTATTTATTTTTGATGGTTTTGAGTATGATACCAATTATGTTTGGATTCTCATAGTAATTTTAAAAAATTTTAAAAATTGAATGCGCAGGTCGCTGAAGGAGCTCGATCGAGAGGTGCATCTCGAATAATAGGGGTTGACATAAACCCTGATAAATTCATCAAAGGTTATTTATCTTCCTTAAATGTGCATATCTCTATAAAATGTATCTGGTTGTCAAAAAATTAATTTATAGTATATATATATATATTTTTTTTTTTTATTTTTTTTTTTTTTTTTTTGGGAGTATAGGGAAGGCAATGGGAATCACAGACTTTATCAATCCAAATGATGTGGATTCTGTTAGCGAGGTAATCATAATTTAGTGCTAATGTTATCACTGTTAATTTGGTCGAGTTTTTGTTTTTGTTTTTGTTTTCGTTTTTGTCTATTGCCGAGTTGTACACATTAAGCAGTTTTTGTACCGTTTCGTTCTATTTTATATTTTTTCAATTGGTATCTGAAACTATAAAATTTATTGCGATTTTCACGAGCATGCATCTCCCTACTTGCTCTCCTTTTTTTTATAATCACTTATTCACTCGCGTCATCAAATCATTAGTAGCTAAAAGCAGAAGCTCAATCAACCATAGAGTTAATTTAATGGTCATAAATTAAAATAAAGTTTTGTGAATTACATTTAAGTTCTTTATTTCTTTTTTTTTGTTTATTTGCGGAAACAGAAAATAATGAAGATGATAAAAGGAGGAGTTCAATACAGCTTTGAGGGGTTAATTTCACCGATGGTCACTCAAGTTTGCAGTTTGTAACATTTTGGTCACTAAACTTTTATTTGTCCCAAATATATCACTCGACTTAACAAAACGTTTCAACAAAGTCACCCCGACCACTCTCCGGTCAAAAACCCACCGGCGCTGCTGACGTGGCGCTACGTGGGATTTCATGGAAGGTCACTTAACTTATTAAGTGATGACGTGGCATGCCACATACACACCCACCCACCCACCCCACCACACCCTTAGTTCACCCCACCACCATTAAACAAACTTCTCGCGGTTCCTCTCCAACCCCCTGTTTTTTTTTTTTTTCTTCTTTGAATCGGCTTGCTCTCTCTCTCGCGAATCTCTCTCTCTCGCGGTTACTCTCTCGCGGTCGTGCTCTCCCCTCCCCCTCCCCCTCCCCTCCCCCAACTGGTTCGTCTTCTTCGCCGTGCTCTCTTGCGGTCGTGCGGTTCCTCTGTCGCGGTCGTGCTCTCCAACCCCCCACTGGTTCATCTTCTTCGTCGTGCTCTCTCCCGCACGGTTCCTCTGTCGCGGTCGTGCGGTGGTCGTGCTCTCCAACCCCCCACTGGTTCGTCTTTTTTCGAGTGGCATTCCTCATCTTTGTAGAATTATTAACAGGAAGCAGAGGCAGACGACTCGGAACCAAACCACCCTTGCAGTGAAATGGGTCCAACAGGGAACTTAATTAGATTTTCAAATAAAAAGAATGAACACGAGGGTTATCGGTATCGTGTGATTAAGTACTACAGACGAAGGAAGGTCAAGCCTGTCAGGGATGCTGCAACTGAAGTAACTGAGATTACAGCCTGAGCACCATTTGAAGGGCATTAGGTGACAGTTTTTGCCAAAGATTCAGCTTTTTGTAGTTCTATTATATAACCGGTACATAGTCGGAGGACGAAAAGAGGGGCACGAGCTAATGCGAAGATTGCAGACGCTATTCTAACCTTTTTATCCCTGTAGATTGAGAAATTATCCATTGAGACTTGGGGTTGGGGTGACGCCGCAATCATGTACAGTTGGGAGGAAAGCCATAGATGAAGTTGTTGGAGGTGTCAATGCTTGGCTCATTTCTGTTTCCTCTTCTTTTGCACTTGTCAATGGAAAAGCCAGATTTTGCCAAGCCTGTACTGGTGATTTTTGGGAGATATTGAATAAAATTATTTCATTTCTTCTTAGCTTTGTCAAATTAGGTCTCTTTCACAGTGATAAATGACGATGTTATGTCTTGCATTGTTCAAAGACTTATTTATTTGCCTACCCATTTAATAATAATTTCAATTGATCCATCACAGAACGGCTTTGTGCAGTAGATGGCATTAGGGGTGCATAAGGATTGCATTAGAGAGAGAGAGATTCGCAAGAGAGAGAGCAAGCCGATTCAAAGAGGAAAAAAAAAAAAAAAAAAAAAAACAGGGGGTTGGAGAGGAACCGCGAGAAGTTTGTTTAATGGTGGTGGGGTGAACTAAGGGTGTGGTGGGGTGGGTGGGTGGGTGTGTATGTGGCATGTCATGTCATCACTTAACAAGTTAAGTGACCTCCCATGAAATCCCACGTGGCGCCACGTCAGCAGCGCCGGTGGGTTTTTGACCCGAGAGTGGTCGGGGTGACTTTGTTGAAACGTTTTGTTAAGTTGAGTGATATATTTGGGACAAATGAAAGTTTAGTGACCAAAGTGTTACAAACTGCAAACTTGAGTGACCATCGGTGAAATTAACCCCAGCTTTGAGTGTGCAGGAAAATTAAGCGTTCTAAGGGAAGCATTTTTGTCAACACATGATGTATGTGGTGGAATAATTTTTAACAAAAACTATACATACTCTCATATTATTGTAGTGCATTCTAATTGATTAAGTTATTTTAATGGTTGGTTACTTGCATGTTTTAGGGATGGGGATTGACAGTTATTCTAGGGATTCATGCAACACCTGAGATGATGCCATTCCATCCAATGGAACTGTTTCAAGGCCGTCGGATCATTGGATCTGTGTTTGGTGATTTCAAGCCCAAGACCCAGTTGCCTCTTCTGGCCCGTCAATGCCTCCAAGGGGTCAGTCCTTTCTATTTCTATTTCTAGCAATCAATTCTTGCATATATAATTGATGATAAAAAAAGGCAAAACATTTTTTTTTGTCTTTGAACTTTTATTAATGTTTGCATATGGTCCCTAAACTTTTATTGTTGATATTTGGTTCCTAAACTTTTGAGTTTTTTATGCTTTTGGTTTATGAACTTTGAGTTTTTTATCTTTTGGAGGAATTTTTTTTTTTTTTTGGAAATTTTGTTGGTCGATATGAGTTGTTCGGTTTAATAATATAAGTTATTTTAATCTTCTTCACTAGTCACGTTGTATTTCTGTTACCCACATCGCCTGAATTTAACACTTTAAATGGCGGAATTACTAAATGTAAATCTTATGAAAGTTTGAGGACCAAATGAGTAGTAATAAAAGTTCAAGGACTAAAAACATAAAAAACACAAAGTTAAGGGACCAAATAATGAGTTTTGCCTAAAAAACAATTTATATATATATATATGTCGATCTATAAGTCTATATCACAAAAAATTAAAGAAAATGTTAGCGTACCCCAGCATAAGCGTAGCCGAGTCAACTGTCGTGGGGCCCACACAAAAAACCTTTTTTTGTTTTTTTGTCGACTTTTTTTTTTTTGTGACTTGTTGAGCCAGTTGCGCGTTCTTGCTGCGTGACTTTGTTGGGCACGCTAACATTCTCTAAAAACTAATGTCTCATTGAAACACCACGGATCCCTCCTCAGTAAATTAGAGATTACGGATTTAAGACTTTAGATCTAGAGCAACTTTAAGACTCTTGAGCAGAAGTCCTTAAGGTCGATCTTAAGACTTTTAACCTTCCTCATCAGTACAAAATTAGTCTAGGCAAAACTTCTAGATATTCAGGTGTTAGCCAGGTCGATATAGAAAACAAAATAAATTCGAAGCATATACTATTTAATTATTTTTAAGTTGTTTGATTTACTTGTTATTTGGTTTCAGGTGGTCAATTTGGATGGATTTATAACTCATGAGCTCCCATTCTCTCAAATCAATGAAGCATTTCAGCTCCTCGTTGATGGAAAGTCTTTGAGATGCCTTTTACAGCTTTGATTGATTTAAAAGCAAAAGCTGCCAACACAAACGGTTGATAAACAATAAAAAACAGTTTCAGTACTGTTCATTGAATCACTATACTTAACGTTCCAATAATTACATAAATAAAGTTTGAGTTACAAATAATTCAGGAAAAATATTTCCGAGCTGTTTTTAACTATATGTAACACATTCATATATATGTGTCCAAGTATGTCACAACATATTTTTCTTACTGTTTCTTGTTAGTTATCATTAATCGAATTTTGCAATCTTTTCCACTGCATTATAAGCGTGGTTGGTAAAAAAAAATAATTAATATAAATCATTCCCAATAAATTAATTGGCGATAATAGATTTTTTGGTTTTCAAACTTCTATTACATGTAGAGCTTAAATATCATGTGAAAATGCGTTATGTTTTAATTTTTAATGCATGTATTATATAGATGTTTTTTAAAACTCCTATCAATTATGTGTTATTTAATAACACCCCCTTTTAATAGGGGTTTTAAAACCTCTATTAAATACCAAAATTTTTTTAGTAATAGTTCACTGGCTTGATATGGCCTTATAACATGTAAGTTGTGGTTTCATTCCTATCGAAAATAAATAAATTATATGAAGTAATGTGACCCTTCTGCCTAGTCTTTTATTGTAGCAGTGCAGTGAAGAACATGCACCAATTGGACAACATAGAAATCATGAACACCAGGATAAACAAAGACAGGAAAAGAGTCAAAGTGGTCAGTCTTTGTGATCACATGAAACAACTAACTTTCCACAGACTTAATTGGGCAAACAGAGCAACTCCACCAAGGCTGCACACTTGTTCTACATGTGCTTGTGTGCAGAACCAATCATAGCAAACCAACATAGCAAAACTCATCCAAAAAAATCAACACAAAAATAAAAATTTAATTAGTACACATTAATTTGGTTATATTTTTTTTTTTTTTTTTTTAATCACAAATTCACAATTACCCTTTTTGCTACTGTACTTGTTTAGTAGTGGGGCACCACTGCACTTTTAATTTATGCATGTTTAGTACTCCTTCAGCACAAGAGAGTTAAACAATTATATCAGTAGTACTGTAAAAAGTTTTATTTCATGAACTAGTTGTTGTTTTTATTCTTCATTTGATTGTTCATCTTGCTCAAGAAAAATTGTATTTTTCAGATGATGAGAGGAAAAGGTGACACAACATATACAAAGATCTTTGTTGGAGGGTTGGCATGGGAGACCAAAAGAGAGAACATGAAGCATTATTTTGAGAGGTTTGGAGCAATTGAGGAAGCAGTGGTCATCACTGAGAAAACCACTGGGAGGTCTAAAGGATATGGCTTTGTAAGTTAATATTTTGCAACCCCTTTTCATATAATATGTTCTTGTTCAATATTTGATTATACATGTACACACAAATTAGTCGGGTTCGGGGTCAGCTACATGAATGAAAATCTTCATTCTGCTCGATTTAATGCAGTTGATAGCGTGTGCTTTCTTTCGTACGTTATGTCGTATAATCCCTATCGACGTTAATTCATCACCCTTTTTTATTTTTGTTTTGAAGGTGACATTTAAGGATCCAAACGCAGCAATGAGGGCTTGTGAGGATCCATGCCCAGTGATTGATGGAAGGAGGACTAATTGCAATCTTGCAAGTCTTGGTGTACAAAGGAGGGCTACCCCTCATAATGGTCTGCTATGTACATATATATGTGATCAAACACTATGCTGTTCTTCTATTTGATCATCACAAACTCAATCAAATGTAAGGTTTGATTTTTATGCAACTTCATCACATTTTGTTTCACCCCTTTTTACAAGGTCACAAGAGGAGTTTCAGACCTCCAATGCCTGCTCAACCAATGAGTTATGAAGGGTCTTCCAATATGGCATACTTCCACCAACTTGCTTACTATGCATTCCCTTCTTATGAGTGAGTTGCACTCTTAATATCAACTAGTATTCAAAGCTTCAAAAATAGATTTTTTGATCTCTTTAGCATTTTTGTGCTTCAGGTGTGGCACTGGATTCCCCATGGTTGGTAAATTGTACTAATGAAATTCTAACTAAATCAACTTCATTCATTTGATGGTAAATGGAAGCTGAACATGACTTGGTTAATTGTTTGATTAGATTTATCCTTCTGGAGAGCAACAGTTTTTGAATTACTATGTCATGGCCGCGACGTCTTCCTTCGTTCCTAGAATGCCATGGAATTCTCAGGTGCATTATGCGCAATTCACTCAAGGTGGCGGTCAGCCGCAGAGTTCCGAAGCTTATAAGCATCCCTCAATGGATCAGTTTTCATATACTCCTCTGTTACTACCACCACCTCTATCTGGTAAAAATTCCATACACCATGTCTACCTCCATAGTTTTATTCAGTTATTGTATATGATCATTTCTCCCTTTGTTTTCAAATTTTTTTAAAAATATTCAAGTTACTCAACTGTAGATGTATGCATAAATTAATTAATTTTGTGCGTGCAACAGGTGCGATGGGTGATCGAGCGTATGTGTCTAGTGTAGCCACACCAGCACAAGGAGATGATTCAATTGAAGAGTAATTTAATTCAGCAGTGCAAGAAAAGAGAGTAGTACTAGTATACAATATGAACCAGACCAAATTAAGTAACTTAGATGTTTAGTGCTTTTAACTTGATGAACATACTGTGTACTATCACACTAGCTCTATAACAATTAAAAAAGGCTTTGAAGAGAAGTATACATTGCCTCAACTTTTTTGTCTACAGTCAGTTAGTTTTCTTTTACTTCTTTTTCACCAACTTTTCTATCTGTTTGTGTAGGTTAGGAAAGCATGTCTGGAATCCTAGGCATTTATATTTCACTAGTCAAACATAAGTATTAAACCAACTAAATTTGATAGAGAGAATCCGAGGTATGCAATGAGACTAGAGAGGTTTGTGGAATGAGTGTGTCAATAGTAGGCATCATTACTATAATCACTCCACATGAACACCAGACTTGGCATCTCTATTGCAAATGTGAGATTGGGTTATGGACAAACATCCAACTAAAGAGAGCGAAGTGCTAGAATGACAACGTAATGTCACACCGCAAGACACATTAGCTCACAAGAGTCATCCATGCATGTCTCAAGATGCGAGCACACACAGATCTCGAGACACTGGGCAATCTTGCATAGAGCCTATTCTAAACGTAATCCTAAATGCAGTCCATCTCCCAAGCCTGATATGACTTGAAACTAGATGGTTCTAGAGGCCCTAGATGGTGTTATTAACATTTTCAAAAAAAAATATTGGCAATGTAGAAGTTGGCTTAATCAAAGTTTTAAACTAACTAGGAACTTTCTTTAACAATAATAATAATATAAAAAAAAAACATTCGTTCTTTGGTTGGTTTCCTGCACAAAGTTCGGCTCCAACTGCATTGATTAATTCATGTTCGAGCACTATCAGACTCCATTCGAGAGCGGCCCTCCCAACCCAATTTTCTACACTCAAAACTCGACACATCACTTGAAAAGAACAAGTTCCTTACCACTCGAACCAACCTCTTCTCTATCAAATACTCAAAACTCGAGTCTCGGATGGTGCTAGCCTGTATAAATATTTTTCAAACCTAAACATGGTCCACATCTAGTAGATCTAGCCATGACTGTATCTACTTCCCTACCAAGTGAAACAAAACATAGATACGGTCTGCTCAACCATCAACTTCAGTTCCACGTCTGCATTGGAAAACATTTTATTTTTGCTTCAATGTCCGTCTATCACTATCAATTGCACTAAATCGAGCACAAGAAAAATTTGATCCTCATAACCGACCTAATTAATTTGGGACTTAGGGCGTTGTTGTTGTTGTTGTTGTAGCCTGTCTAGTGCAATTGATATTGATGTCCTAGCATGCACATATAAAAGACCTCAACATTGATATTGACTAAGATTGACAAAAGCAAAATCATTGACATGACTAGTTTTATCTTGCCTATCTTCTAATATGATTTTCCTTTCCAAACTCCTTTAAGTAGTGACAGCAAGACATCTTAATTTATGCTTGGCCAAGCTTAAATTAAGCTTAAGATTCACTATAGCATAACTGCAATTAAATATCAGTGTTTCACAAAAACATAGAGATTAGAGAGTGCAAGGACCATTGAAAGAACAACTGAATAAGCATCCATAAGTTTTTGAGGTACCAACATTACCTTCATGGATAGCATCATAAAAAGTACTTTCAAGAGTTAGAAGCATTAAATCAGCATTCATATCCGGGACTCTCCCCTATAGTTTTCTTTCCACTGCGGCGACCATAATTTAACTCTTTCAAAGCCTCGAAGTTCCATCCAACTCTACATGCTAGAAAGAACAAATCATATATCCCCCTACATAATGTCGATCGGTCCCCAGACATATATATGTATAAAGAACAGTGTCAGACCAGATTACCATTAAATACTTGTATATGTGCATGTGTAATAGATACATCGATCGGCGAATCAGAGTCTGGGAGGAAGGACAACAAATTTCAGGACATGAGTGCCCTAGTAGCACGCGGACGAACAGGCGTCTTTGATGGGCTGACCCTGTTACAAATGAACAAAAAATGGATAAGCAGGGATCGCCGAGAGGGGGATGGATTCATACAAGGATTTTTTTTTTATGACGTTATAAATAAGTGTACCAAATCAAGAATTTATGAATCCATGAAAAGCACGATCGTATCACTAACCTTATGGGCAAAGTTCCCAGAACAACGCCACTGCAATTGAGAGCAGCAATAGCGCTTTCAGCCTGCAAAGGCAACACCAAGCATGAAACAACAGGATAATTTGAATTGGGCAACCAAGGTGAAATCAGTTTGTTGAATCGCGTAAAACACAGTAAACAAACCGGAAAATTGTAAGAGAAATGTTACTGAGCTGAATTTAATATTCCAGAAAACAGGTAAATCCAGCAAAACTCGAACTCAGTATTCATATATCATGGACAAGCTAAGCAGCAAACCCCAAGTATTAAAAATAAAACTTCAAACTAGTACTAATATGTCTGAGGAAGCCCAACTTCGGACAACATGAACTAAAGACTCGGCATATCATAAATTCATAATCACAAGCGATGAAATTCAAAATCTATACTCCAGATCCTGTTTTACACACAAAAAAGTCACTATATTTCAGCTACTGAGAAAATATCATAGCAACCACCCCCACTATATGATTGAAAGTCTTGAGGCGTAGTTGAGCTTCGATATGTAATTTTGATCTAAACATGAAATCGTACGCAATAAACTCATTGACCATTCTACCTTATTGACAAATCTTATATAATATTAAGGTTAGAAGTGTACATTTGCCAAATACATATGCTACTCAGGAGTATGTACTATAACATCTGTCAATTTCTTTCTTATACAGGCATTTTATTCTCACTGAAGTAATGAGAATCAAACCCTGGTGGCATTATGTGAAATGAGTTTTGCTACACTATGAATGTTTAGAGAGAGCCGAAATCAGGGGAGTTAACTCATCTACAGCAAAGGCACAACTTCCGCTTACAGACTAACAACATTTCTGAAAAAATATAATCCATCCATCTCAATACAAGAATAAAACAAACTAATCTGGTAGATGATTGAAAATAACAGTTTCCATTGTCAACATGCACAATACAAGATAAATAGTAAACAAAAAAAAAATTGCTAGACACAAATTGCAAGAAACAAAGTAGACGAGATAAAGGCCAAGAAAGAGGTAACTTTATCTGCAATCAAAGAGTTCACAACTAATAAGTCCCCATCTGAGTCTCATCTAATCAAAAAAAAGTCCATCTAATTGAACAGCACCGGACATCGTTTATGCCTTCTTCATAGGTTCAAACATAACACATACACTGGATATAATCCTTACTGGCTGTCACACACTCTAAAATCATTAGCAGACAGCAGACAGTATGCACATCACAACAACAACAACAACAACAACAACATAGCCTCAGTCCCAAAATGCACATCACGGAACCAACAAAATAAAAACCTAAGTCTTATACACCAGACTTTCTGCTCAAATGCAATATACAATTACATGATCAAAAAGTTTTAGAATGGCAACAAACAGCATTTGTTTCTGAAGATTCCTAAATTTGTGAAAGAAAAAAGTTCATAGTTCACTCAGTCAATCACTCATACATCCGATAACTCGGACAAGTTTACTTTTTCTGAATTTAGGACAGGAATGCTTTGAAATAGCCGACCCCAGTTAATTTGGGACTGAGGCTATGTTGTTGTTGTATCTTAACCTCTTCCAGCTAAATGTTCAAAGAAATTCATAAGTATCTTTCTTTTCCTGTACCCTTGAGTTGTCATGTACATTCAAACTGTCTTTACACTAGAAATAAAGATTTAAGAGTAAAACCCTTCTAGAGAACTAAACTAGATGACTCCCGCCTAGAAGCCTTGACGGCCTAGCACCTCAAAGAGCAACAAGAGGCTCTATGTTCAATCAACAGTAAGAAATGCATGAATAGGAATGGAACGTTACATGCTAGGAGGCTTCCCATGGCCCCAATGTAACAATTAAGGCTCCCTGATCCAAAGAATAGTTCCCACCCTTCAATTAGGAATTAACAAAATGTAGTAAGAGCGTTATCGATGAAATTAAGAGCATATACCTGATTTTGTATTTGGACTTACTACATCATGTTATTCCTTGAAGGCTAAGTTCATGGCACAGTAAAAAAACCTTTTACAGTACATCCTTTACCATGTCAAGTTAGCAAGATTTTATGTTGAGTTACGAGAACAATTCAATCACTTTCACAAGACTATTTAAACAATGAGATCATATTTATCAGCAATAAAGCAATAAAGAATGGGGGTAGACTACAAATCCTCCCAAAGGTTTAACCTAATATGCACTTTAGTCCCTATGTATTAAAAGATATCCACATTAGACCCTCTAGTATAGTTCTTATAGCCAAAGCACATGTTTTTAACAATCAAAATAGGCCATATACCATTATATTGATGATATTTGTGGTTCATATTGAGGTTGACCCATCCTTTCAATTGTTAAAATGGCATTAGAAGGACCAAAAAGCATATTTTTGAACATGGATGGACTAAAGTGCGTGCTATAGCAAACTTAAATAATGACTTGCCTTTAAGGCATCCTTCCCCCGACATTTCAAGGTTTGACATAACTGAAAAAAAAATTTACAAAAAGACTACTAACATTGGCATGTTGAGGAACCCTAAGAGAAACCAAGAAGCGCAATTTATGGGAGATGGCATTACTTTCTTTCCTACCTCCTCTAAAAAAACAGACTCTATTTCCTACTGTTCCTACCACTATTTACAACATACTTGGTAAACACTTGACGTGAAAGATATTGGGAAGTTACGAAATATACTTAATCGAAACAATTTCTTCCCCATGTTAGCAACTTTTTAATTTTAAGCATCTAATATATTTTCCCTTCAGTGTCGGAACTTGGAAGGCTTCAAGCCTGTAGACCATCCACCTAATCAATTTCCCATATTAGTCAGTTTTTCTTCCTAAAACAAAAATAAAAACATTCAAGTAAAAAAGTTAAAAAAAATAGTCACTTAATATTCTCCATCGTGGGGAAGAAGTAACCAAAAAATCAGTTTTGGGGGGTAGAATCCTATTACCGAGAGTTCAACTAATCTATTAATTTATATAACCTTTTCTATGAAACAGGATGTACCTATATAATTCAAAGAAATTATGAGATGAAAATAACGCATCCTCATTTCCCAATCCCTTTCACAAGAAAAGTGTGCATCCCTTCATAAATCAGGGACAGATGTATCTGTAGCGGCACCTCAAGACAAAAACAACAAATTCTTCCCAATTAGGGGGACTGGCAACCAACCTGGATCAAACATTTCCAAACTACTGAATTTAATGCAGTGGAGGCACCTCAAGAGAATCTATATCATTCAATGTAACTTCCATGATCAACTGAAAGGTATTCTTTTATGAGATACAATCAACAAGAAGCTTCTTATTCTCCTACCCGTAAAAATTGCATAATATATATCACAAAAAAAGCAAGGTCACAAATATCACTACAGTCAAGGAAAGTACATAAGATAAACTGAACCGTAGGCTTTTTTTCATGTGCAAACAATCACTGGAACACCAATCAACCAATCCGTAGCATGCAGTTGCACTACCACTGCACCAAACGATCCTTTAACTTTTTAATATATCTCTTCTTGATCTTAAGAGATTTAGGGTTCATACAACTTTGATTGGTAACTTGAAGAAATAAAATAACAAAACAAACCAAATTTTTATTTTTCTATTAAAAGATATTACAGAAAGTTGAATCAAAACTCACGAGTAGGTCAATCTAGAGAATCTCTTGAGATTTCAAGTTTTAGCTATTTTTTCAGTAAAGAAATGCGGCAAATACAAGAAAATCAACATATAAAGATTTTTGAATAAAAGCCTCTTGAATGACAATTGAAATACTTAAACCAACTTTTAAAAAAGAAACAAACATATGACAAGATCAATTTTTTTGAAGAAATGTAGAAAAGAAAGCACATTTCAAACTATGAATATGCCTATAAAACCATCAAGAATTTAAGAATAGAAGTGATGGATGATTTGCTGTTCATGTAACGAATTCCAGCAGAAAAGAGATGACCAATCATATTTTAAACCATGGTATTTTATATTTAATTAACATACTTAAAATGGATAACATAATTTATGTTTTGCAAGGCAAACACTTTCCCAACAGACTGACACTTGACAGCTGTTATCCAATATCATCCATAGATTCCTTTTCCATAATGTTGAAGCATTACAAACCTGTAGTGCCAAAACATACAGCACATGTTCGAGTTCAAAATCCAATAGCTGCCCAAACCAAGGTTCTGTGGTTGACCACAAAAAGATTAGAGTGCACCTGAATGTATGCCCTACATCTAGTTCTCCAGATTGAACAAGAAATCCCCTTAAAGAAAACATTTTGTTTGTCGAGACAACAAAAGCCACATGAAGACGGGCAATAGATGTACTTTTCCATAGCAAAAACTTGCTTTTAATCTCTCACCCACATGCTATGACCTTTACTAGAACTCAAAACCCCTCAAGCTCTTGGTAAAAAGATAGCAACATCCTTCCCCATCCACTAAATAAACAAGATAAGAAAACTTTTTCAATTACCAAAACCAAGTTGGCAGGTTAAGAGTTGAAAATAATTATATGTAGGCATAAACAGTATATATAATAATATATACAATGGTCTAAGGTAAAGATAAGCATATCTATTTGATTCGAAGAAGAAAATACTCTTCATTTAGCATTCACTCTGTCGAGAAAATTCAAGCACAATGGTCATCATAATGCTACACAAAAGATTTAGGCACTAAAAACACATACTCTATCAAGTTTATCCTTTCAAGATAATGAAAGCCTCTCAAATTTCATTTAACCATGAAACTAACATGCAATATCAATAGAACTCTAACAACAGCGAAAAGAAGCATGCCAGCATTACTCATAAACAATCTAATTCAGGTTCCCATAGTAATAAGTTTATGCATAGAAACAAATGTCAACTCATAAAAATATATGAATGATGTATGTTTGTGTAGATCTTTATTTTTTTATAATCTAAAAAACATAAAAAATATAAATGAAATGCAGCCAAAAAATATCATTAGAGCAGGTGCACCGAGAGCATAAGAACTGGGGGCATCTTAAAGATTAAAAGTTAATGAAAATAACGTTAAGTCATCTGTGCACATGAAACATGCATAGTTTGTAAAGCCATTCATATGTCAATCTGTAGCTTCTTTGACTTTGCTCCATATGAAGACAGCTTCCAGCTGTATTACATAATTTACATGGCAGTTATTAGTTATTACAATCTTCTAGTTTTTCCATTGCCGAAAACTTCTTTGTCGCTATTTGCTACTGGCCCTACAACACGCATTGCTTTGGCTAAAAGTGATAAAAGGAAAAAAATTACTTTGATTGGTACCGAGGAGAAATTAACAGTGTTCTACAGCAACCTACAAATTTATTTTCTCATTCATAATCCCAATTCGACAAATGCAGTGATTAAAAGTTTTTAAATGTCATGTCGTGAGAGAAAAACAAAATTTTTTAGTCACTTAAAATTAAACGAAGCAAAGAATATTAAGAGTTCAGATGTCCTTCTAACAGCTATGAGCTAACCTGCTAAAGTAGAGCAATCAGTTCTTCAGCAGATACTTATATGTTTTTAATGTATCAACTAAAGGGGTTAATACCCATTCAAGGAAAAAATTCTACGGTATCTCATATATGTTCAGGTTAAAACTAATGGAATTATCTTCAGAACAACCCTGAAGTTGACATTTTCACAAAGAAAACACTAAGCCTTTTTGCTTTGGCCAAATAGAATGCAAATAAAAAAGATAACCTCTCCAAAATATCCAATGCATATCTCAAATAAAATCCCAAGATTTAAAGATCAGTGAGGACAATGCCTGTAGAAATGAAGAGAGCACCCCCTAAATACAGCAAAAGATATATATTAGCAGTTACCAAAGAAACCAGCAACTCACACAAACGAAGAGACACTCCAAACTTAATGTTCCAAATGTAAAAGAACAAAGAACACGAGGTATCTAAATTCACAAAGACAAAATAGTTAGGAAAAGGTTAACGCGCCCAATAATCCATACATTGCACAAGAAACACAACCAACAAACACATCAGAACTTTATACATTCACCATGCATCCTGTGACTTTCCTAACCTCCATTTTCGCATCAAGGGAAAATGACAATGGAGAAGAAAGTTACCATTTCAAACTCGACAAAAGCAATACGAGTAGAATGATGATAGTCCCCAAGCAGTCTCAAGCGATAAACCTACACCATTAAAGATGTGCCTCGTTAACTTCTCTACTCTAAAAACCTAAAATCTAACAGTTCAAGAATCAGCAGAGCTTTGTATATAGCAGCTACAAACCCGTCCACAGATTGATTCAAAGAAGAGTTTGACATCTGCTTGAGAAACCTGCAGAAATAAACAGAGACAACAATTCAGAAACAAATTGCAGTATACTCAGAGAAATCACAAGCATTACCTTTTTGTCAATATTTGTACAATATATGGTTCTCGCACACATTTCCCTCTCATCTTCAGACTATGGAGTGATAAAGACAAAAAAATAATAATAATAAGATTACTAGAAAAATCAAAGGATTACCTAAAAAAAAAATCAAAAAATTCAAACAAAACCATTCCCCACCCTTGGTAAAAATGTAGGGTTAACCGGTGCAATTGCAGTTTTCGATGGCAGAACCCTCACTGGGTAGTATCCAAGCATTGTTCCAGCCAAGCTTAGAGCAGCCCTAGCACCCTCTGCATTGAACAACACCAAAAAACAAACAAATAAATAAAATAACTAGTTAAAGTGTGGCAACATTAGAAGTTTTCAAAATTATTAGAGAACAATTAACAAAACAAACAAAGCAAATGCTTAGAGCAATAGTTATAAAAATTACCCTCGTCTGTAAACTCGATAAAGGCAAAACGAAGAACTGAATTAGGGTCGCCACAAATGCGGCAATCGACAACCTTCAAAGCCAAGTAGCATAATTGATCAGACATCAAATAAACTACAAAAACCTTAAGCCAAAATAGAAGATTGTAATGATAAGAAATTTACTTGTCCACAGTGCACGAAAAGGGCAGCTAGATGCTCTTCAGTCACCTATACAATGCCAACCAAAAAATATTTTGGGGTTCACAATTACCAATCCACAAACAAATCAAAATAAAAGGATCCCAAAAAACAAACCAAATCATCCATTCACCTGGTGATCAATATCAGAAACATATACTGTTCTCCTAATAATCTCATCCCTCTGTGCCATACTTGTCCTGCTGTTCATTCTCCTCTTCCCCTGATTAAACCCATTTTTCTTCTAAGCAAACAAACACACACACGCACAGAGAGAGAGTCAAAAAATCAAAACCCATCAATGAAAAGATGTTAACACTGCAAAACAAAAAAGAGGGAAATTTTTTGCTTCAAAAGAGTGAAAAATGGAGTCTTGATCATACCCTTCTACCGGTATTTCCGTTGGCAATGCCGTTGCCATTGCTAAGCATAGTGAAGTTGTTGGCGAAAAACCCAGCTTGCGATCCATGGCTAACCAGCGATGGCGGCACGAATTCCTCCGCCATAGGGTTCAATTTCGAGAGCAACTCCTCCAAATCCCTCATGTCCCTCTCGCTCTTCTCCGAATCCACACCAACATCGTTCGATTGCTTCACTTTCCCATTCAAACCCTGCACTCCACCGTTGCCGTTGCTGTTGATGTTGCCGTTCTTCGATCCTTGCTCAACAACAACAAGGCCGTGCTGGATCAACTCAGTTGCGTTGCTTTTGTTGACGAGTTGATCCCCATTCCGTACCTCGAAATTGTTGCTCTCCTTCGTTTGATTCCGATCGTTCTGACCGTGTTGAATCTGCTGATCCAATCCCCCATTCGACGAACCTCCCCCAACATTCACCCCTAAATCCACTCCAGCATTCTCCACAACCGCCATGATCGATCCAACCCCCAAAACCCTAAAAAAACCCACACAACAACAACAACAACAACACCACACTCACCACCACCACCACCACCACCACCAACAACAACAACAACAACCTCACAAAATCTACAACAACACAACAATCTAGACCTAACGAACACTAATCAAAACTGATCAAAACCACAATCGTCGACGATCGGCAATCCCGATTGAAGTTTCGATTGAACGATTGATCGAATCAGCAGATCGTCATCATCATCATCTTCATCAGCGACTCCATTTCGTTAAACCTAACGAAATCCCTCGCAGAATCAACTGATGAAGACGAGCTTCAATGCGAACGAAATCGAATTCGAAACCCTAAAAAACCAATCTTGATTTGATTTTTATTTATTGTTCAAGATTTCGGTAGGTTTCGTTTGTTCTTCGGATCGATCGTCCGTTCTCTTCTTCTGTTCCTTTTTGGAACTTCTTTCGATGAAGAAAAACCCCATTTGTGCTTCCCATCCTCCCGAACTAACCGTCGTCCTTGACCTCGGGACTCGTGTTCACGCATCACGAGATGTGTCTCGTGGTTGTTGTTTAAGGAGGACGAGTTGGTGGAGTTGGAGTGTGGTCTCAAACACCACCGCGACTACGCAACGTAGACATATACATACATGATACATACATACATACATACATGGGAACATTGTGAAGACAAATGGAGACATCATCATCATGTCATGTGCATGAACGAACGCATGCATACGTGGCGTGTATCTATCAAATCACGGCCACGGGCCATCGGATATGTACGAACAATTATTCACTTGACGACTCGGTAGTGGGCTCGAGTTGGGCTTCGGTTGAAGCCCACGGTGGAAACAGCACGTGCTGCATTGCCACGTGGGGTGCTTTGTAATGACAGACCGACGCGTGTTTAGTTATTGTTGAGTTGAGAAACACCGGGGAGTACGGGATCATTGGTTCGATAACGATGAGAGAGAGAGAGAGAGAGTAATATTACGTGCTTTTGCTCTCCATTCTCCGCATGGGTGACAAACAGTAGAAAGCTGCCACGTGTCCAGAGCATAAGGTTCTGCTACAGCGCACACTACCGGCTCTGTTATGTCCTTATCAGGGGCACATATACGACAAACCAGTACCACTAAATAAATTAATTAAATCACTTAATATCCATTAATACAAATATTTTTTTTTTTTGATTCCTCTCCTACTAATAATATCTAGTAATCTACTAAAATCTTTTTGATAATAACTAGTTATGTTGTAATTGTATAGGAAAGTAATTGAGTTACCTATTTTTGGCACGGATATTTATTGCTCGTATTGTGATTTTTTAATTATTGGCAACAAATACACGCATGTATTTTAAAGTGTTTTAAAATATATTAATAGTTGTGATATTATATATTATGTTAAAACATTTATAGTGAGATGGTAGAGACACAAAGTTTGTCTCTCTATTAAGTAAAAAAAAAACGTGACGCCGTATATTATATTATGTCAAAAGTGATTGCCTCTGCCTTTCTTACTTTAAAAAAAAATATATATATTCAAGAGTTTTAGTATAATAGATTGATTATTTAATTATCAAATCTCTTGAAATTAATGAATTCGTGCAACATCAATATAAGATAGCTATTACGGAGGTGATTGATTTGACAAAAAAATATAGAAAAGGACGCTTCAAATTAGCCGCAACTTTTTTGTTATTATTTTTTTATATTAAAAATGGATTTTTTTATTTTTTTATATATAGATAAAATCGTAAAAGCCCAAAACAGAGTTAACAAAAAAAAAAACATAATGTCCTCGCTACGCTATACAGAGTCTTAATCGGGCAACCCCATGGATGTGGTCAATAACGAGTATTGTTGTCGGTAGGAGTGGGCAAGCCGCAGTTTAATCTATTTACAAACCACCACTAAATCGCATCCAAACTGCGCGATTTGGTCGGTTTGATTTCGATTTTCATGCTGACTCATTTTCAAAAAAGAAAAAAAATAAAATAAAACAAAACAAAACAATCATACATATTACATGTCATAAAGTCCATACATGTTTAATGTTCGGTTGTAGATACCAAATCTTTCACTGTTGACTCAACAGCGCTGAGTGTTTTTTTTTTTTAAGTTTTATGGTTTTGAGTTGTAAATCACGGTTTGGTGAAACCGCGGTTTTTTAGAAAAAACGAAAACCGCAACCAAACCGCGATTATGCGGTTTTTAAGTTTTTTAAACCGCTCACAAACCGCGAGTTCTAAAAATCATATCAAACCATGCGATTTACCAATTTGGGCGGTTTGGACGATTTTTCGGAAATCGTTGCCCACCCCTACTTGTTGGTGATGGAGGAGAATCTATGATGGTCAGTCTTAGTGGAAAGCTCTTAGCATTATTAGTGAGACCATCCGCACATACTTGTGTTTTTATTTTGGTAATCGATATATAAAATTATGTATTTTTGAAAATCTATTCTATAATAAAAATTCCAAATTTGTCGGCGATAAAGCTTTTTTTGGCTCATATCTTTTCAATAATACCCCAACTATCTTTTTTTAATTAGTTAAAATAATATATGTAAAGGTTAAATAGGTAAAAAAAACAAAAAAAACAAAAGCAAAAACTACCCAACCCTTTTTCTAGCAATTAATGGTTTGCTTTCTTAAAAAATAGGCGTGACAATAGTAATTTCAAAAATGTTTTACATTATTACCTTAACTGCCTGCATACGCACATACGTGCTTCCAAAAAAAAAAAATTGCATGCATGCGGAGCATGGACAGTAATGATAATAAGAAATAAACTAACTTTTCTCACTTCTTTTAAGCTTCAACTTTCACCCTCTTACAATAATACCACATCCCAAATCATTTAAAATAATACCACATCCCAAATCATTTGAAATAATACCACATCCCAAATCATTTGACACAAACACTGATTATACAAAATTATATATTTCACGTGTAACATGTGCATTAATCGCGCGTCTTCTCAAAAATATATGTATTTATCAACGTATATGTATATGGCCCATCAAAATAAAGTGATTGACTCTTTTTTTTGTCTACTTCATAATGGTATTTTTACAAGTATATGCTTTTTAAAACCGAAGAAAAAGAAAATCAAATTGACAAAAAATATAACAATTAATTAAAAATTGTCAACCATACTATTATTTAATTTTTTGTGTTTTTGAAGTATAGATATGTATTTAAAAATTCAATCAAGGTTTTTTTTTTATTATTATGTGTGATGTAGGACCAATCACCGACCACTAATCATGATTAGAATTTGTCTTGCTCCCAATTAATATTTTTTTTCTCGTGAGTTGTATAAATTTATACCTAACCCCATGTGTGACCCACTTTACGCAAAGACACCAATCGCTATGTGACAATTCCCACGTTGATAACGTTGTGCAGTAGAAGAGTACTACTCTAATTCTTGACACGTGTACGGCCCGGATTTGCTCTACTATTTTTTACAAACAGATGTGCAGCTTCATGTGTTATTAGCGTGTACAGTGACCCTTCTTACTTCTGAAATGACTATATCAAAACGTGACGACTTAAGCTTAATCAGTAGACATTTTTTTTGGGACTTTACATGATAATATTTGAATTGATACAAATTTTTCAAACACTAATATGAGTTAGGGTAGTGCTAAACGGACTCATTGAGTCCGGACTCAAACATCTAAAAAGACTTCAATGCCTTTACTTCAAATTTATAACATCTTCTTTAATCCACCTCCCATGTTGTTGCGGCCACCTTAGCCAGCGACATGACCATGACATTGCTGCATTGTCACCTCCATTGTTGCGGCCTCCACAACTGATGTCGCCGACGCCGCCGCCGCCGTTGCCTCCGCCGTCGACGCGACCGCCGTCGCAGTCGCCGCTATAATCACCGGCCATCGATAGAGCCGGACCATTCACCACCACCGGCGACTAGGGAGAGAAACGTGAGAGAAAAAAACAAAAGAGAGGAGAGAGAGAGAGATGTATGTTGTAGAGCGGAGAGAGAGGGCAAGGATAGAGAAGAAAGAAACCAGAGAGGCGGAGAGAAAGAGAGAAGAGAGAGAAACGAGAGAGAATATAAAGATGTATATTGTAGAGAGAAGATGGGGCGAGAGAAGGAGATAGAAGAGGGGAGAGAAGAGGGGGCGAGAGAAAGAGAAAACGAGAGAAACGAGAGAGAGATGTATATTGTAGAGAGGGCGAGAGAGAACAAAAAAAAGCAGAGAGGGGGCAAAGAAAGAAAGAGAAGTGAGCGAAACAAGAGAGAGAGAGGTCACCGGTGTTTGGTGAAATGTGACGTTGGTGGCGGTTGGCGGCGGCGAGCAGTTGTGGTGGTGGAAGTGGGTCAATATATTAATATGTGTTGAGGTTGAAGATGAGGGTAATTGTGTCTTTTAATTTAGTAGTGTATTTAAACTCTTAGTAAAAAATATTTTGAGTCCGGACTCTTTGAGGCCAAATAGATTTTTTGTATGAGTTAAGTTTGGAACACCAAAACCCTATAATTCTTTATATATATATAAAAGTACGAATCACAAATTTTTGAGTGATAATAAAATTTAACTATTCGTCCATACTTTTTTTTATCTCCAAATCAACATTTTCTTTTGTATCCAAATCAAACTCTAACTCTTTATCAATCCACTACACGTATTTTTTCTTTATCTCCAAATCAATCATGAACTCATTCTCATCAATCCAATACACTTTTCGTGAGGAAGTAATGTCCTAGCATGATTAGCTTGTTTCACTAGAATATTTTTTGCCTTTAATAGAGGTTTTAAAACTCATATTAAATAGAGTGTTATTAAATGTCACGTGAAAATGTGTTATGTTTTAATTTTTAATACATATATTACACAGAGATTTTTTAAAACTCCTATCAATTAGGTGTTATTCAATAACACCCCCATTTAATAGGGGTTTAAAAACCTATATTAAATACCAAAATTACTCTAGTATTTTTCCATTCACAACTTATCTCAATCACAATAGAGAATGTTGATAATCTAAAAAAGGTACTTGTATTTTTAATTTTTAAATTTTAATTACAATTTTAAAATTTGTTAATAAATTCTTAGAAATTAATTCCCGCGAGCGAAGCGAGCGGGGGAATCGTGCGTAGCATGTCGTAAAACTAGTATATATATATATATATATATATATCTTTAGTACTTTTTGATCTTGAACTACCACGGATCCTCTTTTTTGATTGGTTTTTTTACACTTTATTCATCCCATAAACTGCAGATCTAATCAGATTTGTGAAGAATGGTTGCATCTTTATTGCGGTTTATCTTCTTTGACGGTTGTAAGTGGATTTGTGCAGCAAATGAGTTGATATTTTCTTTATTATTATTTGTTTTCATTTTACAGTTAGTTTGTCTTCCTTAGTTATAAGTTTTTTATTTGTCTTCTCTTGTTGGAAATCTTAGATTTTACTTCCCCTGTTAAAAGTTTTGTTATTTGTTATCTACTTATAGTGGTGTTTGTATATTATCATGTGTTTCAACATTGTAGAGAGCAGTCCGTGATGTCACAGTTTCAATTTCATAATTACATTCACAATCAAATTAAAAGCCATTCTTTTGAACATAGAATTAGCGAATTATTAAGGCAATTGATTCTATGTCTGGGTCCATATCGAGCCGTGAATGATCAATGAAATTTATATTTTTCTTCGCAAAAAGTGCAAAATGTACTCATCTTCAGTATCAATAGTGCAATTGATTTGGATAATAAAACATTTCAAAATATAACTTATTTTTGAGACTAGATCTAAACTCCTTAACAACAATTTCACAACAACCTTTACCTAAGTAGCTTGATAACATTATCGCTCATAATAAGTTATTTCAAAAAGCATGTCATCCATAAGACACAAAATCCTTGTCCTTTAAAGGATTAAACTACAACTAAGGCTGTCACGACCCAAATAATTAATACGAGTTTAATTTGTTAATCATGACAAAATGACCCATAACGTGAGACCCGCAGCGAGATACATGACACTACCGAGGCACGGTGGCCGAGGTATATGTTATATTTGTTGTGTTGTTTGCCTAGTTTACTATACATGTGTAGACTACTAAGTCATTTACGGGTATGCAGATACCGAGACGAGCTGGGACTTATCTCGTGTTGCGTGTCGACGTGGGTCCGAGGTAGCGGCTCGTGAGAACCACACGATATGCCTCGAGATACGTGTGTAGTTTGATATGTGTGGCTCACATTCAAACCAACCCAAATTATATATATATGGGTCAAATAACCCAAAGTCCAACTTATCTCAATTTGATTTCTCTTAAAGTCGGTGAAAAAAAAAACAGCGGAGAAGAAAAAGAAACCGACGAGAGGAAGAAGAAGAAAAAGAAGAAGAAGAAGAGAGAGAGAGAGAGAGAGAGAGAGAGAGAGAGGGAATGCAAGGTGAGTTGATTGATTGTTGTTGTTGTTGTGTGGTTTGTTGTTGTTGAATTCGGTTGTTGTTGTTGTTGTTGTTGGTTGTAGACTACATGGGGGAGTCGTCTCCCGCTCTTAAATTGATCCGGGGTTGGAGCCCAGATTGAATGAATTTTTTTTTAAAAAAAAATAGAGCAATGCGTGCTCTGTTGAGGAAGAATAAGGGTGGGTGAACTGGGCCTGTTCAACTTGGGTGAGCAAAACAAAAAAAAAGAAGAGGAGAAGATCGGTTGGGTGAACCGAGCTGGCTTGAAACTGGTTCGGCCCCATAAAGAAAAAAAAAAAAAAAAAAAAAAGGAGGAAAATTGGGAAAAATTTCAAAAAAAAAAAATTAAAAAAATCCCGAAAAATTATATTTCGATAAAATAAAGAGAAATTGATAAATCTCGAAGAAAAATAAAATATTCGAAATTTCGGACAAGACTTTTACGGGGTTTTTTTACCTCGAAAAACGCGAAATTGGCAAATTGGTATCAAATTCGATTTCGACCAATTTATGAATTTTAAATAAGACATATTGAATCTAAATTGATAAGTTTTCAAATGTTAGGACCGTAAAAGATATATTACGGGGTGTTGGGTGCGTATATCGACGCAACGAGAAGGGGAATAGCTTAGGAATTGTAGTGGACTGTAAGTAAACTGAGTGAGACATTTATTTACATTTCATTCCATTTATTTATTCATTCTCAGTTATTCGAACTGAATTTACCTTTGAAATCTATATGCTATGACTTGTTTATTTCTCATTTTATGACGTTTCTCATAGCATACTCTGTTGTTTATGTACCGTCATTGATTCCAATTCCTATACTTTGTCATGTTGATTATTGTGTTTGTAAGTCAATGATATAGCATGCTATTAGCATAGTTTGTTTATTTTGGCTCTAATCCATTGTGCATTAATATGCAGTTACATCTCTTGGATTATATTACCGAGTTATTATTGAAAGTGAAAGTGGTTCTTGTGGTTAGGGTCATTTGATGATAGAAGTTCAACTTTCATACGGGTCACTAGACTTTTCGAGATTTTAGGGAATTTCTCCACTACCTTGCATGACACACGGGGTAACGTGCCTCGAACGGGGTAACTGGACCTCGGGGTTTGTTGGCGCAAGAATAACTTGGGTGAGCATGAAGAGTTTTAAAACTTGGGTATGTTAGCAAGTATACATTCCGGTAACGACTAATTCACTTGAAATAGAAAAGGCGTAATCGTAAGTACGACCTTTTGAAATTATGATATAGAGCTCAATTTGTAATGAAATGATATAGAGTAGAGCTTAAATTGTAGTGGAAAGGCTGACGTGACGTAGTTCACTGCCGACCGACCCTAATCCATTACTACTTAGCCTCGAGTCAGTTTCATATTTGGTTAACTCAAGTATCTCTTTGCATGATGTTTCTTTCAGCATAGTTGTTATTTAAATTATGTCATTTGATACTTGTTGCCTGTTTGGGAATGTCGATCAATGTCTCTCGGTATTACTTAAATAATTTCATGTACTCACCGTCTAGTTTGTGACGGTGGGTGCGATCACCAGTAGCGACTGACATAAAAGAGAATATTGGTGACTACCTCTGAGCCAGTTGATAAGTCAGTATTTTATAGGAAATTAGTAGTCCATTTTAGTATATTATTTATTGCAAATATTTAAATATTATACTAAATAATATGTTTTTATCATTTTTAGGTGAAACGGAGTGCGCAGTTGAAATCTTGGCGGAAAAATACTCAAAATGGAGTATTTACTTGCAATAATCGGATGTCAGACAGTTTGCCTCGAAATGCGCGTTGAGCGGTGGCTCGAATGGCGGACATAACGTTTCAACCAATCAGAAAATGCCACGTCAGCTTCACGGCAAAGCCACCCAATCACGCGATGACACGTGGAACATCAGTTAAAAAACCAGCCAATCAAGCACCGACACGTGGCATAAGCAATTTTAATAAATATGTGATCGACCGACAGTATTAGGAGTGAATTTTTGGAGTTTTTCAGAGTTCGTTGATAGGCAGTTTTAGGGGGGGGGGGTCATCTCGGCCTCTTTGGCCGAAACTCTCGACCACCCCCCATTTTGTATTTTGCTTTATCACGTGTTTTTTTTATGGGGGACTAAAGTCCCTAGTATGGGCAAGACTGCGAGGGAGGTTCGACTGCACATATCAATGGATTTGTGAGATTTATATATTTTAATTTCAGTCTTTTCATTAATATTTTATTTTCTTGGGTATTGTTTTAACAATCGAGGTTAAACACTAGTTTAAATCTTGATTTACATGCTAGTAGGTCGTACGCACCCGTACTTGTGCTATAAGACCACACTAGTGACATTCGACCATACCGATTGATTAGACCCTTTTGGGACCGGTTGAATATCTTATAAATCTAGGCTAAATCGGACACACGAGTGATCCGGTTGTCTAGGTGTAGTGTCTTCACAAAGCCCATTGCGGTCAACACATTAAACCCGATTCACTTGAATATGTGGTTATGTGTTTGAGTAGAGAAATAGTCACCGTCGTACATTGGTTATCGAGATTAGGAAGTGCGAGGAACCGCGTGCGTCACCGGGTCTATAGCTACACTAAGATATTTCGATTTGCATACTTTACATAAATCGACGACGAAATCTAATCTTTTACCGAACCGAACTTGTATGTCTTAACCTAGGTATTTTTATTAATTATTTTATTTTCAATTTTATCTCCTTTGCTTTAATTATTTTATGATTAGATAATTAAATCATTCTCTCTTAAACCTCGATTTCTCTTTTCGTTATTTTTTTTAAACCTTAGAAAGAATACCAATTCCTGTGGGATCGACCCTTTGCCACTATTCTACAAAATAGTTGGTCTAGGTATTTTTAATTTTATTGACGCGTTCGGCGCGCGTCACCAGTGAAGGACTGCTACGACATATTTTTGTATGTTTTAGATTCTTTTGTATTACATTTTGTAGGTACATGATATTTTTACTTTTGGGTTGAGTGATAGGAACATCTGACCAGACACATGTTGTATATATCAGCATTTTTGTTTATATATGCATGTGATCTCTATTTTCTGATTTTTTCACAATAAGTTATGTCTCCACCAGTAACGAAATAAGACTTCCACTGAATAATTTGTTAGATAGAAAATCTAAATTAACTCTAGATAACTGTAGGTGGTATCATAATTGGTAGGTGTTTAGGTGTTTAAATAAGGCTGACTAATTCCTTATTAGGTCCTATAGGGGAGATTATGGTTTAATTAAGGGATTAGGCCGGGCGGTGCCCTTATTTAGAGAAGGGGTCATAACAAAGGCAATAGTACTCTTTAGATATACGGCCGAACCAAGACAAGAGTTCGGAGGTAACTTAATTGCTTAATACGAGTTTCTTTTCTTTTTTTCTTTTCAAAGCATCAGTTTTTTTTTTTTTTTTTTTTTTTTTTTTTTTTTTGAGTTTTTATACAATCGTTTTACATACCAAAATGCCAAGCAATGATATTAATTAATTATTTGGTTTCATTAGCATTTTGTTACGCGCTTAAACCTAATTTGGCTTTGCTTTTGCTTTTTTCGCACTTTTGGTTGAGAAGTAACTGCAAACATTAATGCCATCTTTTGAATAGAAGAATATGCCAAATTCTTATATTATTTTTTTTGCATTTCAAAACAAAAAAGTAGTGGAATGGAGCAAAAATAGAAACGATTCATTGTGTTGTTCATGCTATCCTAAAAAGAACATACACATGGTATAAAAGACAAAACATTTTAAAAGCCGAATTTAAAATTGACTACAATAAACTCTCAATTCTAAATTAGTTAAAATCGGCTTCATATATAACTCGATTAAATGATACTTAAAAAAAAAAGATTTAGCATTGCTACATTAGAGTTTATGCAATTACAAAATAAAAGAGCCAAGCATCAGCAACTTGAGATGTCTCAATATATAGCTAAAGTAATATATAAAGTTGGAAGCACATTGTTATAAAACAATAAAAATAAATGTTGGCAAAGGTATATATATCATACTATTAAAAAAAAAAGTGTTGCTATACGTTAAATATAACAAGAGAAAGGTAATTGTGATGGTTTCGACTTTCAACTTTATAAAATGTCCCTCTAAAAAAATTCAATGCATTGTACAAAATTGACGAGAAAATTTAAAAGTTCATGTATATAATTAATTATAATGCATTAATTATGATTAATTTTTTTAAAGAATTAATTATAAAATGTTTTAAAAACGCAATTGAACCATATGATCACATTTTGCATTAAAAAAAACTAAATGGTGACATCAAATACGTGTAGCTGACCTCAAATATGTATATAAATAACCAATTAGGTGGTTTAATGGTTTGATATGGGGCATAGGAGTAATAGGTCATGGGTTCGAACCTGGGTGAGGCCAATTGTTTCTTTCTTATAATAAAAATACGTGTATAGGTAAACTTAAGTGTGTTCACAAAAGAAAAGACACAAAATGATTTGTTTCTTTGAGTTTTGGTTATGATAAAAAAAAAAAAAAATTGAAAATCTCGTGAGAGGAGGGGGAATTTTTTAAGTACTACAAGACTTGTCGAACATAGCTACGACTTGGATCATTCTGATAAAAAATCAAAACTTCTCGACCCAAAAAAAAAATAAAAAAAATAATAAAAAATAATAATAATAATAATAATCAAAACTTTAATTGAAGGAATAAAACTTTACATCCAGGCTATTCATGATTGATTACAAAGAGAATCCACAATAGTTATTTATGAGTTTAATTTATGTTTTAGTATCTATTCCAAACTAAAAGTCGAGTAAGTTGCCTTAATTCTAATGAAAACCATGTTAAGACATAAATATATACAATTAAATAAGAAACAAAAAACGCATATAAATTGGAGTACAGTGTATACATTTTATACTGGCATCGTTTATGTTTCATTATGAGTTTTAATTTGGTACACCCTATCACAAATTAATTAAAACGTCACATAATTTCTATTTGAGACTATTGATGCACCTCAGTTATTACTTAAGCGTATCTCAATGTGTATTGCACATACCGCTTTTAGTTAGGTGACCTAGCTTTTAGGTATATTTAGGATTTTATTCAAACATTTCCATTTTGGTAGGTAAGTAGGGCCTAATGTCTCACACGAATATATGATTAAGTGTTTTTTTAAGGTCAATATATTATTAAGTGTTAAGTAATTAATTAAGCCGACTAATCAAGCTTTAATAATTGATGTAGTTTAATCCATGAATTCTAATAAAAAAAAGGACGAATGTGTCAATGTATGTATATACATAAGGTGGACCAAATTAATAATTGATGCTACTTTCAGTATATATGGATGGCGGTGATTAAATCATAAGATAAGTTTGGTGGGTCCTATATATATCAACCACTGCACTCGATGAAGATGATTAAGTAACCAGTCGTAGTTGACCATTAGAGGTTCAATTAAGTTATACATATGTTTGTTATTTTTTAGTACCTTTGATAAATATTATTGATTGTTAATTAGTGTAGCGAGCAGCATTTGATCATGATAAAAGTGACTTCTATAACTTTTTTTTTTTTTTGGTGAACCATAAAATATTTTACAATCTTCAAGCTTTTTGTCAAATTTTAATTCCACTAATAATTTTGTACAAGTTTTTTTCGTTCACAAAGTAACTGTGGTCACCAAAGTCTAATATTTTCATCGAAAAAGACAATAAGGTCAAGTCCCATCGAATATAAAATAAATGTTAGACTTTTAATTAATATTTAATCTAAATTCATCATTGATATTAATATTTAAAATATTTTAGGTTCACTAAACAGGCTCATCAGGTCTAGTCTCTATGAGTTTGTTGGGACTTGTCTAAGTTTACAAAAAAATAAAATTTAATTAATCTACAAATGATTTATATATTAAAAAATGCACAAATGGATATGCGTCATATGCAGCTAATTAGTTTAGATGAAGCTATATATATATATATATATTTTTTTTTTTTGGGACGCTAGGGTCCAACATATAAAGCACCAAAGTTCTTCCCCCGAGAAAGAAAGGGCAAGAAAAAGATTTATAGAAAGGAAAGATGGCTAAATTTTTTTTAAAAAGAGTAAAGCCTCTACCGCCTATAAATATGCATGGAAAATGCTACAATGACATCTCAAATAACACCCTAAGTGATATCTCAGTGACATGACGCGCGAGTTTTACGTAAAAATAAATGTGCGCAAAATAATTTTTAGTGTATAACACGTGCGGTGTGCATCTCGAAGTGCGCATAATAATTCTTATGGATGCGGCCTCTCACGCTACATCGTATGGATGTTACTCGATGTGTCATTTTAGATTATATACAAAAAAAAGTTACATACAAGAAAAAAATGCAAAAGTAACTCACTTTAAATCGAACAAGTCAGATGTCGTGCATTTCGTCTTTAAATGAGGCAAAATGCACACAACACACATCTTCACATATATTGCACGCCATCTGACTGAGTAATTTATTAGCTGCAAAATGGCTAGATACCATTGCTTCACGATGACTATTAGTTCAGGATCGTATGGATGTTACTCGATGTGTCATTTTAGATTATATACAAAAAACAAGTTACATACAAGAAAAAAATGCAAAAGTAACTCACTTTGAATTGAACAAGTCAGATATCGTGCATTTCATCTTTAAATGAGGCAAAATGCGCACAGCGCACATCTTCATATATATTGCACGCCATCTGACCGAGTAATTTATTAGCTGCAAAGTGGCTAGATACCATTGCTTCACGATGACTATTAGTTCAGGATTACCGCCACTTCTTCTTGTACTATATTGGTTGACATGTTTATCTCAAATGGTTAGTAGTATATATCTGACATATTAGCTAATAGTTTTAGGTCTTGTTTGGTATATGAGCGAGATATCTCCCAACTTACAGGAGAGGGGTAAGTTATCTCTCCCCTCCTCCTAGAGAGATATCTCTCATGAGTTAAATGGATAAAAATACCACTCACACACTAGAATAATTTCAGTATTTAATAGAAGTTTTTAAATCCCTATTAAAGGGGGTGTTATTAAATAACACCTAATCGATATGAGTTTTAAAAAACCTCTATGTAACAATGTATTAAAAATTAAAACATAACACATTTTCACATGACATTTAATAACGCTCTATTTAATAGGAGTTTTAAAACCTCTATTAAAGGTCAAAAATGTTCTAGTGACAAATCATCTTTTTCTCAAGTCCATCACAAATCATCTTTTTTATTTTGAAAATACGTTTGAAGGACATTTATACCAATTCCCACATTTGACTATTTTTAAAAAATTGCAACTTCCCTGTAAGTTTAAAGTTCAACCAAATATAAAATATGAAACTTACACTGTGAGTTAACTCCATGGAGTTATCTCCACTCATACCGTAAGTTGGAAAAAACGAATCAAACAAGGCCTTAATTTTTGCTAGTTCATTGAAAAAGACTTTCTATCTATTGGGGATATAAAAATGACATATTTAAAAAGGAAAATGCTTAGGGTACCAATTTTAAAAATCGACTTTGGGCGCTTAAAGATCGTGTGCTGTCCGATACACCTCAAACACATATCTCGAGGTGTATTGACGGCGCATGACCGCTAGATGCCCAAAATCGATGTCTAAAGTAGGTACACGCACTTCCTCTTAAAAATAAAATGTTGGGCATATATACCTACTTATAGGTGGCTGTATATTGAGTCTGATACAAAATTATTAATGAAATTAATATACATTTAACGATGTTATATATGCTATTCCGAATTTGAAACAATATTAATTATTGGATTATGTGCTTGTGTTTATTTTCTATGTTCTGCATATATATGCTATACACTTTTAGAGAGGAAAAAAAAAATATCATAAAAAAGAACAAAGTTTTATATTCTATACATTTGCTTTAGTGCTTATGCTTTACGCTTTAGAAAAAAAATTATCCTATAAAAATGAACAAATTTTTTTTATATTATATATACTAGTCAATGGGCACGCGCTATGCGCGTGATTTTGAAAAAGAAAGTGGTTTTCAATAAAATAAACATATGGAGGAAAAAAACGTGAATATAGGTTTTCAATAAAATAAACATATGGAGGAAGAAAACGTGAATAGAGTGGAGAAAGAGAATTGTGGAGGGGAGAGAGAGAAACGTGGAGGGGAAAGAGAGAGTAAAAAGGTGGAGGAGAGAAAAAAAAATCATCCTAATTGAGTTTTCATCCGCACATTTAAAATCAAAACCACCTATTAATTTGTAGTTATCAATTAAATTACTATTTTATCCCGAATTTAAATATTTTTATCAAAACACTTAGGGGCATTGTTGGAATTTTAGCTAAAAAGCTTCACGGTTAACCGTTTTGGGATTGCTATTATAATAGTATAGATAAGAAAAAAAATATTATTTCAAAATAACTATATGATGGCCAAGGTTTTGCTATTCCCATGGGAGTAGAAGTTTCAAGTATTGCCTCTCTCTCTCTTTTTTTTTTTTTTTTTTTTTTTTTTATAAAAGGGCCTAAGGCCAAATGCTTAGATTGATGCTAAGCTTGTACAATTATTATCAAGTAATAACAGAATGCACCTTGGGTTGCATAAGGCTCTACTATCCCCTGAACTATACTCAAACCCATATTCGCAAGGAAATCAATGTAAATAATAAATAAAAGTTAAAGAAAATGATCGGTTGACTCTATTTGAGCATCAAGATAGCCACACCTACCAGGTGAGCATCCAATGCAAGAGTGAAGTGCATCTCGAGGCAAATATCAAGCGCCCACCAGGTAGATGCAGCTATCTCGATGTCCAAAATAGGTCGACTCGGTACTTTTCAATAGTTAAAGTATATATATATGTGTAAATGACAAATTAATATGTAAAAAAACAAAAACTACCCAATCCTTTTTCTATAAAAGTGGAGATTAATATCACACTTTCTTAAAAAATAACCAACTCTTTTTCTACAAAAGTGGCAATTAATGCCACATTTTCCTAAAAAATAGGTATGACATTAGCAATTTCAAAAACTTTTTGCGTTACACACATATGAGCTTCAAAAAAAAAATTGCACACACATGTGGAGCATGCGTGATACACTAGTATGTATATATATATATATACTAGTTTTTATACGTGCTACGCACATTGGAACTCTCTCGCTATGCTCGCGGGAAGACAATCTATAGTTGTAAATTTTTTAAAAAAATTGTGACAATGGAAGCTTGAATAATGTTTTTTTTATATTTGTGTCATTTGTTGTCGAATAGAGCAAGTGGATCAGTGTATATATATATATATATAGAGAGAGAGAGAGAGAAAAAAAAGAAGAGAGATTAAATCAAAATAAATTAAAATTTGGCATTTATGTGTATGACATAGATGTATTGTTGTGTTGGTTATATAATAATGGTTGGAGAGCTAGAATGACAACAAAATGTTACACCATAAGACACATTGGCTCACAAAACTCATCCATACATGCCTCGAGATGTGGGTATACACATATCTTGATGTATATTACGTTGGTCAAGGTTGCATGGAATGCTCTCGTGAGCTAATGTGTCTTATGACGTGATATTGTTGTTGTCATTTTAGTATTTTAATTTCATAATAATAAAGGTATAGTGTAGATAAAAGTTCATAATTCCTTTTGATTTCTACAAGTCTCTTAAGCTTCATTATTTTTTAAATAAAGAATTAAATTAAAAAAATGAACAATAAGATATATAAGTGATCCAATACAAGAGAGAGAAGTAAACGAATTTTTTTCTTTTTTTTGGTAAGTTGACAGGTCAATGCACCAATTTATTAATTTATTAGGAAAGGAAAATAGAAATAGCAGGAAACAAAATATGAAGATTAATTTAAACAAAAATTATATAAAGGGCGAAATTGAAATTTTAAATAACGAAGAAATCTTTCACCATTGGGTGTTTATTATATTAATTAGATAATTAGATATATGTATATATATTACACTTCAATAAGATTAAAATTACTGAAACAAATGGCACAAATAAAATTAAAACTAAAATTATTTCTTAAAAAAGAAAAAGAAAACAGAACAAACAAAACAAAGTTGAACACTGATTTAGAGTAATAAATGAAAGCTTTTCCTATTGTGATATGTATATAGTGCAGGCCAGAAATCTTTTAATTTCTTGCAGAGAATGGCATCAGGACTCACACCAAAATGGCCATCTTGCCATGCAATGAGTCGGTTGACCTACTTACCATTATTGGACTTCAATTTAATTACTTTCTGTTTTACATTAATACCATATAGCTTATTTTGATTACATAGGCAGGTACTTCTAAAAACTAAAGAGTCTTGCATAAGGCACCCCATTTTTGTGAATTAGCGTCTCTTCCAAATCACATATTTACCCATCTCAAATAATGAAGTGCCCTTATGCAAGGCTAAGGTATTTATAGCGCGACACTACATTTCAGGACTCTTTAGTTTTTAGAAGTACCTGAACTTATGGTCTCGAATGTAGATTGTTATGTCGGTTGATGATAACTGACACGTGCTACGTTTTAGGTCTCAGTGGAAAATGACTAAACTTATGGTCTCGAACACACATATCCGAGACATACGCTAGTTGTTGTGTTGACTGTTGTCAATCGAAACAAACATACATGTCTCGGCACAAGGCTACTGAGACTACTTGTGTCACTCATCGAGGTGTATGTCTGACCACCTTATTTGGGTGTCAGTTGGTATAAATCGATACTTAAATACGGATTTCGACAAGACATGCATGGCTGAGACCACACCTTACAATTCTCCACCCTATATATGTAACTGAACAACTCTAGAATCACAAAAAAAAAATCATCCCATAAATGACTAAATTTCAATAATTAATTAAATAACATCCGAAATGAAAGCAACAAATTAATGAGCAATAAAAATAAACTTAATTAACTGTAAAAATACAACAATTTATTTAGTGTCACATCAGTAATAAACACAAAAACAGCGCAAAAATATAAGGCCTCCATGATATGTATTGGGTCTAAATCATCAACAGTTAATGCCGTTGAGAAACAGATATACCAGACAAAGCTGAACAAACAATTGACAAGGATAATGGAAACAAAAGAACATTTGAGCGAGTAGTAGACACTAATTAAATTCAATTCGCCAGGAACAATTGATGCATGTTTTGACTATTGACCAAGGACCACTTTTATGTTTTGAGGTTGAAACAAATATTCTTCTTCATAATTAAACTAATCCCATTCATAATCCACATTTTTGAAGAGGACAGTTATATGTTAAAACTCAAGACCACTAAAAGATATGCAAAACAAATAAATAGACATTTCTATATCCTTCTAAATCTAGGCACTCACTGAAGCTATGGTCTAACATATAGTATATTGGCAAAGAACAAATTAAATGGAATTTAAAAATATCAAGAATTAAAGTGCAACTATGCATGCAACAATGACACCCTGAAGTAAAAAAAAAAAAAAGAACTTGGTATAATGCCCCAATACAAACACACATAATCGATGCACACGTACTTGTTAGTGTCCCTCTGATATGCATCGCATGAGTGCGTGCATCCTGATGCAAAAATCAATGCACACCATATTGGGGCACATCATTTTCTCAAAAAATATTAGTTTCTTTTGAGTCATAAGGTTGGATGTTTGACTGACTTTTGTAAAAAATTCAGACTACACTAATCTCAAAAAAAAAAAAAAAAACGATTCTTCACATAAAATTGTTAGATTCACCTTGAGTCGCAAGTCATGCCATATTGAGGTGCATAAAACAACTATTTTGTTGTGCGGTTAAGATGCCCCCAACAAATTAAGGCACGTAACTGAGTCATCATTAATAATCAGTCGAACATCAGCTTAATTGTCCTCATTTTTTGTTTTCTATTTTTTTGTAATGTGTTTATTTTGTGTAGTTATCCATATTAACTGACTGACTATCAATACTAAATCAGCTGAGTGTCCATGATGCGTGCCCTTATCGAGTCACGCTAGCATTTTCCGTTTCCAAATACTAATGGCCGCCATCCACCCGGTCAACTTGATCAGTAATTTGGATTTATATGTCAATAAAAATATATGGCTGCATATATACGTCGTGTTCAATAAAATCTTCCTTAAAGTCAACGTTAAACAATGAAATGTATGAAAGCACAAGCACCACTATTTGCGGGCAATGCAAAGCCACCAAGCAACCAAAGCAGCCAACGTTGTGTATGCTAAGTACATATATGTGCATTTGCATATTAATTTGTGTAACAAATTAATAGTAATATATATATATATATATATATATATATATATATATATGCAATTACTAGAACATTTTTAACATTTAATAGAGATTTTAAAATTTTTATTAAATAAAATATTATTAAATGCTATGTAAAAATATGTTATGTTTTAATTTTTAATACATATATTACATGAAGATTTTTTAAAACTCATATTAATTATGTGTTATTTAATAAGAGATTTAATTTTTTTTATTAAATATCGAAATTGTTCTAATGAATATATAATAATGCTCTTAATAAAGCTTGGTTTGAAGGGTCATGATCGGTGGGCTAGCTATATATGACTTTAGTGATAAGGCTGCAAGAGCCAAGAGTTTTCTATTGTCAAGGGTTTAGAGGGAACCGGCTAAGGCCCATAGTTCTTGTTTGGTGTGCCATGCATGCATGCATTCTTAATTTCTTTGGCACAATTCATGATGATCTTCTCATTTACTAGAGCCTTATATTGCACATTCAGGCTCTTTATCCATGTTGTCTGTCCTGTTGTTTATGGTGTTGGGCAATTGTGGGGACGCATGTCAATCAAATGTTCAAACATGCCAACACTTTTTTAATAAAGCTTTAGTAAAAGAAAAAAAAAGAAGGGTTTGAGAGAAACGAACATTACACGCAATGTCTATTATAATCAGTTTAATCATATCACAGGGGTGGCGGAGCGGTAAGAACTTGACATGTGAATTTCTGCTTTAAGAGGAGAAGATCGCGTATTTGAGTCATTGCATCAATAATGAAATTATTTTTTGGTGGACTCTCTTGATCAATGGATTTGATGGGACCGACTTGACCCCATGAAATTAGTCGTACTCAAAGGATGCAGGCACCTATGGTTATAAAAAAAAAAATCAGTTTAATCATGCAGTGGGATGGCACATGTCCTCCTTCAAATTCTTGGCTAAAGGCGCTGCTTTTGCGATCATATATTCCACACGTCCAGGATTAATCAAAGCAAATACCCTCATAATAAGCTTAAAAAAAGTTATGCAACCTTGCACCTGATTGAACTGGTGCGTTTGTTGACATGCACTTGTTATATGACAAATAAGTCGGTTGATTAAATCTTATCATCCAACTCCAAATATATTGATTTCTTCCACCTCATAAAAACGACCACCAGATTGAGTTTTGTGGAATTAATTGATGCTAAGTAGCTTATCCTTAATTTGTTGAAGGTACTACCAAGTTAGTTTGAAAACTTAATTTACGTCTTCAAACTACTTCCATAAGTTTAAGTTTATTTCAAGTTTCAAATTATAGTTGCTTGATCAGCCTTGAGAGTTCCTAACTACATACATACCTAAAATTCATGCCAAAAGACACGCCATTTACAGAAACTTGGGCCTACTCTAGATTATTGGGCCAAAGTAAAAAATGATGTGGGCCGGACCATGACGAAACCCATGATCCGGATCGTCAACATGTTCTAAACTAAAAAAAAAAAAACAGGGGAATTGCTATAATAACGCTCCAAAATGACACTTTAAGTGACACTCTTGTGACGTGGCGTAGGTCTGCATTTATGGAAGCCGTCGTCCACGCTTCGAGATAAAAAATCACGGTGTTATGCACAGAAAATTATTTTGTGCAATTATTTTGTGTGGAGTCCGCGTGCCGCATCAGATATGTGTCACTCATTTGGGGTGTCATTTGATCATTTTTCAAAACACAAATCAAATCAAATCAAAATCAAATAAAAGAGTGGACTCTAAGCGAATTCAGAATTTGATATTCTGGATATCGAGTTGTCTCAAATCAAAAAAAAAAAAAAAAAAAAAAAAATCTCAAACCGCAACCTTATGTTTGTTTGATTTTCTGACCAAAATTTTACAAATTGCTAGTGATTTGGAACCAACTGATTAATTGTTCTTACTCGAACAACAATAAGACAGTTATAGACACATTTTGTTTTAATATGTCCATGAGTGTACAAACTTTTTTAGCCCCTCCTAACTTTGATTTGACTAATTCCATAAGAGTAGTCGAAAACCTCAACCTCGTAACTCAGAGAAACCAAGAGAATATAATGTAGCTGCCAAGAATACGATATCTTCCTCCTCAGTCAAAACTTTAGTACTCTTTGGGGTGTCACAAACCTCACAATTCACAAAGAAGGATTAACACTCAAAATTTGAATCTTATTTTTAGTATTTGCTCTATTGAGTTCAAAAATACACACATAAGAATCCTGAGTGACGTGATAGAGCAAAGGCTCACGCTATTCAAACCCTACTTTTTGTTCAATTTACCTCGTTTTCGATTTTTTACAGCCACTAGTGAAATGACCCAACTACCCTTCCATATAAAAGAGTTTTTACTCACCCATACCTCATTCACCCTACTTACGCATACCCAGTCACCCCCTCTTTCAAAATCGCATTCTCATTACCAATCCAAATTTGATGAAATCCAAACAAAATTACATCGATTCGACGCGATGAGTGCATGCATCATCTTTTTTAGTGCCGATTTCAAAGTTTTTTGGAGTTATTTATTTTATTTTTTGAGTCGGTATTGTTTGTAGCGTTGTTGAATTTAGAGTTTCGATTTGGAGGTTAAATCTTGTATTTTGGGAATAAAGTCTCGATGAAATCGTTAATATCAAGTGATTTCGAGCAAAACCCACTATTTTTTTTTTTTATAGTATCATGTATTTTTTAAGAGTTTTGAAAAAAATTTATTCGTTTTTGATTTTGAGCAAAACTCACTATTTTTTTTGATAGTATCATGTATTTTTTAAGAGTTTTGAAAATTTGTTATTTGTTTTTGTTCCCCGTGGTTGTCAGCCACACATGGCATGGCTGGCACCTCTTTAGAGGTCTCAACTGAATCCCTCCGTGATCAATTAAAATCGAGTTCACTTCGCATTATCAGTCAAAGTCGGTCGATACCTCTTTAAGGGTATGGATCGAAATCAACCGAATCTCGGGGGTGACACTTCTTTTCTTCTTGGACACGACGCAACCACATTCGACCTTGTTCAACGAAAAAAAACATTTCTACAACACTTGGTAACCTAGTACAAGTGCTCTACAATAACGAAAAACGAAAAATGGAAAAAATTGAGGGGTGTTGAGATGAAGGTAAGAGATGGGTAAACAATTGTTAAGGGTGAGAGATAGTTTGAAATTATTTACGAAAAAGGTGAGGTAAAAGCAGTAAAAAAAATTCAAAAATGAAGTATAATAAAGTAATGGGGTAAAAGAAACAAAACATTGGGCTCGAATAGCCGTGCATACTTTGCAGTTCAATTAAAAATGCCCTCTGTGTCCTCATAAGAGAGAGAGAGAGAGAGAGAGAGAGAGAGAGAGAGAGATCTGAAATGTTGGCGGGAAAGCAAAGTTAAATTACCAAAATGCCCTCTATTTCCCTATAAAATAACAAGAATGCCACTGAACTAATGTCCTTCCTTCAAGTGAAAATACCTGCAAAATGGAAAAAAAAAGACCTGGATATTGTAACCCAGCAAGGACACGCAAGAACGCGTGTGATGCACATCAAATGCATGCACGAGCATCTCTATGCAAAAATCAAGGGACGACGATGTTGCATGTCGTATGTACATGCTTGTGTCGAGTTACAAAAACATTTTCCAAAGAAATAAATATATATATATATATATAATACATCGAATTTATTAAATAAATAGAAAAATTAATGTAAAGTTACACAGGTGATGCAGAGAGAAGAAACCGTGGCTGCAATCTTTGTAATAATATTCCACAGAAGGGGCATAGAGGTTTTAAAGGTGCTCGAAAAGCATCGGACTTTTTTAAAGATTTAGGATCTAAATGAGAATTAGGTAATGAGAATAACGTAACCGGTGCGAGTTTCGACGTACGCCTCTTGCAGCATGCGCAAAACCACAGTGTTGTGGTTGGGCATAGTTGCATTGTAATTGCGCATCTCTCTAGTTTATGATGACGGTCGGTCCCGTCGCTGCATGTCTCGCCATTACAGTAGGCAACTTCTGGAGATTCAAAAGGAACGGAAGCTGAACAGAAGGTGCATCGCTCTTCAGCGTCGTATAAATGGGAGAGCCTGCAATACGATGTAATGATAAGATAATGCTTGTAAAGAAAAAAACAATTCGCAAGCAATTGTGCTTAATTATCGAATCATTATCAAGCATTATAACAGGTATACCTATTGTCGAGCACTTTCACTTTCGAGGCTAGGAGTTTAATTTGATCTTGTACGCAATCAGAATTCACTGCGATCCACTGTTCCATTTGTGCCATACCGAGTGGTAGCCAATACCTTCCGGCGGCAGTAGCACTTTTAGAAGAACGCTTTTCGCTTAGAACAGCTGCGAGACTAAAAGCAACAAGTCTCTCTCGCAGTTCTCGTTCACTGCTGATAAGTAGCCCAATCCATAGACTTGATTGTTCGTGTTGGCCACTTTCGCTACTTACCAATTTCTCCCGCCCGTTATCAAGCAAATCGGACTTTATTTCAGATAGTATAACATGTCTGCAGATAATGTTGAGAAGGTGCAATTGGCGGGAATGAATCATGGACAGATAGCGGGGAGCATGAAGCAAGATCTCGTCGATAAATGAACCCAAATAAGAGCTCCTGAACCAACTTGATATCCATTTAACCAAAATTTGCTCAACATAATCCTCAGAAAATTGTTTCAAAGCAAGCAGTGCCGCAATAACATCCCACGCGACCAGCGGCTTATCGATGTTGTCATATGTCTTAAGAGACCACAAAATGTTTGCCTCCCACAATGCTAGTTCTTTTTTGGAGAACCAAGAACAGGCTTCAATATCAAACCCCAGATTTCTGTCCAATGATAACTCAAGTTGTTGCCCACCAATCCAGAAAAATTCAACTGCTGCCTTTTGACTCCTGAGAAGAACCAGAAAATAACTCATTTGTTACAAGTTTAAAACAAATCAAGGGATTACGTCGAACACATCAAACAAATTCGGAAGCATAGGATGCATTACAAAATCAAAGTGGAATAGACAATGTCAAGCTTCAGGCATCATTCAAAAGAAAGTTACAATGTAACAAAATAAGGGAAAAAAATTGCTGCCAGACCTCGCCTGATACATTGGATTCAGAAGTTCCTTATCAAATCCACGAACCTGGACAAATGAAATAAAACATTTATTAGCCTTAAATTATAAAGATGCATTGCTAAAGCATCTCTAGTGAGATGAACGAGACATCACTTGCCAAAGACAAGGTTGGGAGGTTGGGAGGTTGGGAGTTCGACTTATGTTGGAGTTAAAGCAGTTGTTGGTTTCTTATAAAAAAAGTATTATGATGCATTAAGCGTAAGTGACATAATAAGAAACTCCTCTAATGCACATCTAAACTCCCAGCTACTAATAACATGGGGGCTGTCATTCCATCATTTCTTAATCACCAAAAATGAAATCAAAAGGCAGAAGAAAGTAAAGGTCGCTCGCTATACAGAAGAAACACAAATAATCAAGAGTGCCTAGCCTCAATCCCAAATTAGTTGGGGTCTACATGGATCAAACTCTTCTATTACGCTTGATTTAGTGCAATTGATTGAGTGCTTTCCAAATCATTCGACACATCACTAGGTGGGAACGCTCCAACATTTATCTCATTCGTTTGATCCATTCGTAAAGAGCTAAAAAAAGTTTTACGTTGGCTATCAACCTATTGCAACCCTCCCTCATTTTTCAGAAATGGAAAATGGGATTCGAAGTTCTCCTCCTTTATCCGGACTTGGGACCGGCTGTGTAGCCTTATAATGTTGCACATAGGTGGAATTAAACAACAAACAAATGAATTGCAAATAAACTTATTCATTCATATATGTGGTCATAAGACTCGTAATCTGCTAATGCATCTTTGGTGAGATGGATGAGGAATGTTTGGGGAGGTTGTGGGTCAACTTCCGCTGAAGTTAAAAAAAAAAAAAAAAAAAGACTCAGAACCTTTGACATGATAATCAAAAGCCATTGAAAGGTCAGAAATAACCTTTCATAATGCATAGAGATTCTAAAAAACAAAAATTTAGGCAAGTAGATAGCTAATAGCCTAATAGGCTTATGTTTCAGTCTCTGTTATTAACACTTAAAACTTATTTCTTCAAATTCTCATGAACTTATTTCAGTTATTCCTCAACCAAAAAGAATGTATTTCATGGTTTCAACCATTTTCAGCTAACCACCTTCACCTAGCCGATTAAGGATCTTGATGTTATACCTTTTGTCCATATGCTCATCATTAACCATTATTAAGTGCTGCTCACATCCGTCCAATGATAGATAGAGCAAATACCAGGACACAAATTTGACTAAAAATAAAATTATATAAAAGACAGAAATCATACCATAGCAAGAGCTGTGTTTCCAGGGGAAGTTGCCAGTCCAAAGCATGAATCAAATGCATCTGGAAGCTGTACAAAAATGTTTCACGCATTATTTTACCGATAAGAGAAAATAAAATGTTCAGGAAGGGAGTCAAAGAAACATTACATCATACATCACTAGAACTTGAGCACCCGAGAGAGTTAGAAGGGATTGGCATTTCATGGAGCGACTTGTCATGCATAATCCAGCCACGGAATGAATTATCCTGTACCATCAAAGAAAAGTTAACCTAAAAACTATGTCTAAAAGAGAGTGAATTATATCCGTATAGCATATCTAGCAGCAACAGAAAGACAGAAAAATACCTGGCTGCAGCTGTACAAACAACATCCATCAAAAGCCCAAGCTAAACCTGTTACCTGAAATAAATTCACGAAAATCATGTCCATCAATGTGCAACACGAAATAGTTTTAAATTAATGTTAACTTACAGCTTGGCTGTGTACTTCATATGAGCCAGCAGCTTGAAAGTCACAACAAGTTACATCACAAATCCATATTTCCAATGAACCAGATCCTTTACCCACTGCTAAGAGCAGTCTATCCTGAGACTTTGATGGCGTATTCAATGAAAGCACTGAGATCGGCACACATGTAGGTATAATCTGCTTCAAAATTCTAATCAATTATTGAACACTTTTCTCTTGTTGCAATTGACAATTGTTACGAATTTGCCTACCTCGTTCAACAACGAAAACTGAGAATGATGAACTTCTGATGACCGGAGCAAGCCTTCTATCTCAGCTAGCCATATCCTCACACTGACAATAAATAAAGGAAGGAGGAGAGAAAGGGAGACGCAGTAAATATCAACTCGCATTGTATTACATCTTTAATCTGTTCATCAGTATTTAAAAAACATATAGTACACAAAAACTTTGAAACATCAATTGCTTGAGGGATGACATGAAGTTTAGGACACAAAGCTATGTAACAAACCGACAACTTCGAGAAAACAAAATAGGAGGGAAAATGAAGTAACATATTAATGAACCCACGCCAACAGCAAGAAAAAAAATACTGATCCCACTTAGCTAATGAAAAAAGTATTTTGTTTTGTTTTAGGTACTATGATGAGATAGGCCAAAGTGAAAATTATGCATCACAATAAATCATGATGACCTCCCAGAGGCCAGAGGAAAAATTCCTGAAAAGGGGGCTCAAAGAATAGAAACTGAAACTATCAGAACCAGAATACCTAACTAACCTTCCATCAGAACAACCAGTAACCAAAACAGCACTAGGTTTTGCACGACTTTCAATAATTCCCCAGCTGATTGCAGTGATCCATGCATTGTGAGCCTCAAGAAGTCCGACAAGCATTGCGTTAATTGAGGCCATTCCTTGCTCGATTGAGTAGCATTCAGGTCCTAATATTCTCCAAAAAGAGATTTTACCGGACTTCGCTCCAACTGCCAGCACAGAACAGTTACCGGACCAGTTGTTCAAATCACAGGTATTATTTGGTGATAGTTGAAAAATTGGTGACCAAGCAACAACAGTAGATGATAGCATCACGATACGAGAAAAATATTGCTCTGCGGTTATCAGAAGAGGGGAGCCACCATTCCTCCTTTTCTTATTACTTCTCCCAGTGGGTTCAGGAAATGATAAACGTTTGTTTTTCTCTTTCAACAATTTGGAATTAGTGTCGACGGCCTGCAAAAAAGTTATGATCATTATCAAGAACACTAAAAGCACCAGCAAGAATTAGTCAAAGCAGTCAAGCAAGGAAGAAAATGTGGTCCATTTAATCATAGAAGAAACGAGATCCTGACAATGGAAGGGAAGGCACACCTCAAACAACTCCAGATCCTCAGTTTTAATCTTTATAACAGTAACTTGCCATGACTTGAGCTCACCATTCCAAAAAGGAGCCAATCTAACACAAGGAGCATCCAAAGTCACATGACAACCATCACCTGTGATTCCAAGTAAAGAATTACAAGACATAAAAGTAACATAAGTGGATTGGGCAAAATAAATCAAAGAAAGTTGCAAACAGAATATGATAAATCTATTAATACATGCCTTAAATTGAACAATGAGTAACTTAAGCTATGAGATATTTCGGAAAATCAAATATAAGACAAGTACAAAATAGATAGAAAGAGGTGAATATGATCATATATCATATCAAGCAGCAAAACTGCAACATAAGTTAGTTGGTGTCTTTACAATTGGAATATTTAATTAAAATGAATTTTGCTGTGTTTAATATAGACCGGTTTCAGTCAAGCACACAAACAACTAATTGTAGGAGATGGTCCTACACATTTAAGTTACAGCAACAGAAGTACGCTATTAGGGAGGGAATTGTACTAACTGAAAAACTAAACCATCCAGCCTATTTGGTCAAGTTTGGTCTTAGAACAATTGGGTCACATTAAGTTAAGAACCGACAGTTATGAGGAGACATAAAATTGAATTCTCGAAAGCTTTCAGATAATCTATTATCAAAAAGACTAGCTTTAGCATAATACCAGAAAGGCCAACCACCAGTCTTTGTCCTTCACAACCAATAAAAAATCCTTCTATCCATCTGCATGTTAATAAACCATCTTTAAAATAGAAATAATGATCTAATTGCACAGATTACAAAGTCACTAGATTGATGTGCTGCTAACATAAACGTAAAAATAAGAAATGTCCTGAAAAAAAATTCTCAGGGTCCAATAAAAGGTTGAGAAAACATAGACCACAATCGATAAGAACCAAATACAACATAACTAATATGGAGTAACAAGAAAATATCTAGGGGGAAAAGAAAGAATAAAAAAATAAAAATTGGTACTTCCATCCGTATTTGAGACAGCAAAATATTTGAAATATGCAATACGACAATACAAATACAATACAACAATAGAAAGAAAAAAAATTAAATTTTGAACATCAACTTCTTATTAAGAGAATAGCATAAGCAAGCATTAACACAAAGGTCAATAAGGCATTCAGACCAAAGTTTAACATAGATTATATCGCTACTACATCAGATTATATATCCTGAACTCCTATTCTTCACAAACTGTATATATAAACTGTTCATTAATCATTATCCCTAACCCATAAATATAAAAACAACGTAGCCTCAGTCCCAAATTAACTGGGGTTAGCTACATGGATCAAACTCTTCCATTGTGCTCGATTAAGTGCAATTGATGGTGAGCTTTCCAAACCATTCAAAACCCTCCTATCCCAAACCCATAAATATAAAATAAAATTTATACAAATCTAAAATAGTTAAATGATTCCTAAAATAACTTGGCAACTAAAAACCTTCGTGGTACATGAAATAAAATCAATTTAATCAAATTACCAAATGCCAAATTGAACAACTAAATGAACACTTAAATATGATTTCAAATAATTTATAGTAAAAATTAAAAGAAAATTATATCACAAAAAATGGAAGTGAATGTTGGGCGGTAAAGCAACAACAATTACATAAAATTAACGTAGCAGAAATGAGGATGCTTAGGTGGATGTGTGGTAAAATTCGTAAAGATAGAATAAGAAATATAGAAATTCAAAGACAAGTAGGAGTAGCACCAATTGATACAAAGATTAGGGAATGGCGGTTGCGATGGTTTGGTCACCTGCAAAGACGGCCTACAAATGCTCCAACTAGAAAACTTGACTCAATAGAAACTGTAAAAAATTCGACGAGGTAGGGATTGATCAAAGTTAACATGGGATGCATTAATTAGGAGGGATTTGAATGGTTTGCAAAACTCACCATCAATTGCACTTAATAGAGCACAATGGAAAAGTTTGATCCATGTAGCCGACCCCAGTTAATTTGAGACTGAGGCTATGTTGTTGTTGTTGTTATATCACAAAAAATTAAAAGAAAAAAGCAAGAACAGCTTGGCAAAGAGAAATTAATTCAGTTAGAAAACGCTTAAAACCCCCAAAAAAGATCAATCCATAGACATTGTTGCTTGCTAAGCAACTCTACTTATCCTTCACCAGCTTCACCAGCTCTTCGATGAACATCTATTTCAGAAGTCAAAGCTAAAAATAATAAGCTAAGACATTGGCTAATTTTTGTAAGAAGCTACACCTTATTTTCTAATTGAAGGTAGATGGGGCTTATATTAATGCTGAAAAATGGAAGTATTACTAGCCGCTGCCTTCTTTTCCAGGGTTGTAAGAACATCTACAAAACATCAACTAAACAAAAATGAGTTCTTGAGTTTCTCACACTTCTTGGATTCTTCAGTTTCTTTTCTTTTTCCTTTTTTTCCCCGACAGTTTCGTAGTTTTTGAAGGGGAAACAACTTTCCATTACCATTAAATAGTTGCATTTTCTGGCATGGCATAGCAAATAATGTAAATATACTTAAACATGGACATTCTCACTGCGACAGTAAATCAGTAAAATACAGAATGTGACGAAAGGTATAATAACATTGTTTAGTATGCATAAAAGATCAAAATTACGAAAGAAAACGATAAAAGAAATGGTCGAGATAATGTAACTAATTACATGCCTTAGATGCTACCACTATATATATACATTCTCCATTAATCATTGAGATTTGAGATTTGAGATTACCTGTCATGCGTCCAAGCTTCCACAGCTTGGCCGATGCTGAGGATTTCCTTCAAGTCAGAACATTCAGCAAGAAAAAGTTGTTCAGGAAAATGACCAACATCCATAGATAAGCGAATTTCAGGAACAAGACAATCCTGAAGGAGTGTTTCACCATTGATTCCACTTGAGCCATTCACATTGTTGGGATCACTTTTGTACTCAACCCATTGAGCTTGTTTTCCTTAAAGAACATTTAATCATGCAACACTGAGAAATTCCATCACCCTGGAAGTGCATATCAGAAAAATTAATGGATGTGTCATAAGTTTATTACCTGGAAACAGAACATGGACTTTTGGACCATCCACGCGCTTTACCGTGCCACTAATCCAGATGCGTTCTTTTCCATTTTGATTGAGTACCTAGGAATGCCAAGTTTACAGAATGCTTAGAAGCTGTAAAGAAATAAAGAACATGATAGTCTACACATTAAGTCCAGAAATAGTGAAATACAGAGAATGCAACAAACCTCTACAGAAGAACCTTTTTTGAAGAGTGTGCAAGGAAAAGAAACTAATTCTGTATTCATAACAACTTGTTTGGCACATAGCGGAGAAACAACACCACTCGCATCTTGCTCCAACAGACATAATGATGGTTGTCTTCTGAGAGTCCTAAAAAATGTTCCAAAATAATTTTTAGGTTAAAACATCAGCATAGGCAGGAGAGTCGAACTCTCACAATAACATAACAATTAATGCAGAGCATTCAAGACTTATTCCGAAATTCCTACATATGTATGACTAGTTTACATATATGACATTATGAAAACAATTTAATAGAATAAAAAAAGAGAACGACCAAGGACAGGTATCTTCGATAGTAATAACTAATATATGACAAAGCCCTAACCTAGTAATTGCTTGGAAAAAAAAAACAGTTAATGCTTTACATTTTGCCTGAACTGCCTGCTAACCGACCCTTGCATCCCTGGACCCTAGTGGAGGTCATTAAGTCATCTGAATGTTCAGACTCCGGCAGGCCTTCCTAAAAAGAGAAGAACAAAATGTTAAATGCCTGACAATAAAAACTACGTCATTAAGCAATTATCCAATTAAAAGTTCTTTCAAGGAAGTTTTAGAAGAAAAAGGTTTGAAGATACTGGGTCAGATTCTCCAAAATTGATCTGAAGAAGATAATCCAAAAACAGGTCAGTAATATCTGCAACCTGCACCAAATGAGAGCCACTGCATCATGTTGTTGAAAAGAAACACGCATGGAATAATGACGCTCTTATCATGGATAATTTAACATGGAATGTAGAGACCTAAAAACATCTCAATAGATGGGAGAAAATATTCCTTAATGTACTTATTGATATGGGAATGCACACGAATTGTTACGTTGCTTGTTACATTGGAAGCTACCAACACGTTTCTCTGACATCTAGATCCCAAAGGGCATGACATACTATGATTACCAAGGAGAAAGATAGAAAGATGTAATGCTACATATTCCAGAAATGTCCAAAAGCATCAATATCCATATAATTCACAAAAACCTTTACATCAACTATTTCATTGTTTCGTGCATACCTCTATCCACTCAGCACAAAACTCAGAAAATGGTTGACGGTAAAGCTTTACCCGACCTTCTGTTGTGCAAACAGCAAGCAAACACCTGAATTAAGTTCGAAAATAACTTTTCAAAAAAGTTAGATTTGACTAAAGTCCTAGCACTTCTAAAGCTCAACAAATAATGATGTAGTTGACTGTCATGTAGCTGCTATCAGGCAGAGGTGAATGAGGTTTATACCCGGAATTTGGAGCTAATCCAAGGTTAGACCATGAGATAGACCGAATTGAAAGACGAGTATCATGTGATAAACATATAGGCAATAAGCATCCGGACAATAGATCTGCAAATAATCCAATGTAGGAATAGAACTTGTTATTATTAAGGAATTGAAAGAACACTATTGAAGAAGCTAACTTAGCTAAGAAGAACTACCCAAATGGTGGTGATAAATTTGCATGTAAGAAATACCGAATAGCCAAAAATCTTGAAACTTACGCACAGTTATTCTTCTTAAGGAAATAGAAGAACATTAAATCAATCATCAAAAAATTAAAGACAAAAAGGAAAATAAAGCAGAGAGGTGTCTTCAACAGTTACTATTGAAGAGATATTTTAAAACCACGATAAGGTAAGGAAAATGACATAATGATAACGTTTCGTGGTACACTAGAATCATTCACGCGCTTGGAGTTTGCACGACATGTTTGGGATATGTGCGAGCACAACTCAACATGTATAGCACAAACGCCAAGTGGGTGGCGTCTCTTAAATGTGAGAAAAGGTGATGTTTTAGTATTTTCCATTAGATAATCCGTGCCAACTTATGTTTGAACTTAAAACAACTAACAACAATTAACATTCCTACCGCAACTCCAAAAATTCTACAACTCGAAGGTTCGAACTTAAAACAAACAACAACTCAACTTTTTCTCAACATCTTTATGAAATAGTAGTAATTAAACCACACAAGATCCAAACTTTTCCCTAAAATCTTTACAAATGGAGAGACTTCACATAACTGAAAGAACTGCAAACGACGGACAAGGTAAATTGTTCCATGTGTACGAATATAGAAAAATAATGTTGCAGGTCTAATTCCATGCAAGCCCATCATAAACATTGTGGCACAGAGTCTAAATTGGAAAATGAAATTCAAGATTGACCATGAATTAGAAATTAAGTCATCAATGCTTCATAGGGCTGATTATTGTGGATTAAGGGATAAAATGTTGTTTAGCAAATTGTTTATGTACTTTTAAAATTAAATTTTGACTTTCTACTTTGATAAGTAGTTCTTTCAACTTATTCTCTCCATCTTATTAACTTCTGCTTTGCGCATTGTAAGTGCGGTTCCACTTTACTTTTGCTTTTGAAGTTTGATTAACTTTTACTTAATTTGAAATATTTTTGAGAGGTTTTTTAATCATTGTCATGGTATCCGAGGCATAGCCCTGAATAATCTTGAACTCGAGGAATGTAGGACCACAAGGGCGGCGCCTCTAGCCAAGATTTTTAAAGTTTTTCTATTCCCAAGACTCGAACTCGAGACATCTGGCTAAAGGTGGAGGGACTTGAGCCATCCCACCACAACCCTCTTGGTTTTTGAGAGGTTTTGATCATTGTATTGTGCATATCAATTGAGTAAGTTTTTTTTTTTTTTTTTGTGTAATTTGCATCGTCTTACATAGTTAATAAAAGTTAGTTCTTTCACATACTTATAATCGAGGGCCCCGAATTATAACTTCGTCTTGGCCCCCTAAATGCTAAAGACTTGCCCTGAAGCTTCATCACAAGCTTATATAGTCAAGATTTACGCGAAACTCCGTTGATAAATCCAATTCCAATCACTAAGTAGAGTCATCAATGAAATTAACAAGCTTGACGCTTAAAAAAGCACCGATGGCGATACCGCAAAATACCTTCCCGCTCCACCACGCCTATCTCGAACGGCTTACTAGGAGGAAGCGTGATCAGCCCGCGCGGCCCGTCAAGCAATGCCGGATTCTACAAAACATTGATCAATGATCACCAAAAACAAAACAAAAAAAACACAACTTTACATTGATTCAGCTCTCAATTTCTTGAAAACACAATGTGGAGACTCGGATTTACCAGAATTGTGACGATGTGCCCCGCCGCGACAGCGACGAAGTTCTCGTCGGACCACGCCACCGCGTCGGGATATAGAGGAGCCGCAACGAGAGCCGCAGCTTGGAAATGCGATGTTGGCATTGCGTTCGATCGATCGACGCGAAAAACCCTAAAAAAGATTGAATCTTTGCTTCGCAACGAACGGATTCATGCGAAAATTGGCGCGAATTTTGGATATTGGATTTGGGGGGTTTGGAGATTTTGTGGAGACTCTGAAACTAGGGTTCGAGTCCTGCGCAACTCAGAAATCGACTAATATATACGGCAATTTTTGGGTTCTCGCACACTGTTTATGCACCTCGAGATGTGATGTTTAGGCAACGCAAGGTGCATCTAACGGTTTTCAATGGTAGTCGTCGCTAGTTGTAAGTTTTTTTTTTTTTTTGGGAATACATGTGTTTTTGGTCATTGAACTTTGAGTCTTTTATGCTCTTGGTCGTTAAACTTTGGTTAGTGTATATTTGGTCACAGAACTTTCATTGTTGTATATTTGATCCTTGAACTTTTGAGTTTTTTTTTTCCCGGAGCTTTGAGTTTTTTATATTTTTGGGGGAGATTAATTTTTTTTTCGATTTTTACTGGTCGATGTGAGTCGTTCGGTTCAATAATATAAATCACTTTACTTTTTTTTACTAGTAGCGCGCCACTTTTGTTTTTCACGTCGGTGGAATTTAACACTTTAAATAGGTGAATGACTAAATGTAGATCTTTGTGAAAGTTTAAGGATCGAATGTGTAGTAATAAAAGTTTAGGAACCAAAATCATAAAAAACATAAAGTTCAAGGATCAAATGATGAGTTTTGCTTCTTCTTTTTTTGTCGAACCCACGACCTTCCTAAACCTTGCTTATTCACGAGTAATGTCTCGTCATCTTACTAAAGATGATTTGGCCGCTAGTTGTAGGTTATAACTCTAAATTCTCAATTTTTTTTAGGCCAACTCTAAATTCTGATTGAAAGCTCAACGATTGTATTTTTAGGAAAGTTGTTACAATTGTAATAAAAACACCTTCTTAAAATAAAGTTTAAATTATGAACAAATATGTGATTTATGAGTTTGATATTTTCTAATGATGACTGGGAGAGCTTTACCGCTTAGTGGGTCGACCTGGCTCGAGCTCAGAGTAGTCAGTTAATTATGGATACCAATTATTCTGAACAAAATAAAAGCGTTAATGATCAAATATATCCTAACCTTTGTAAGTAGTATCAATTATATCCTAAGGTTTCATAATGATCAATTATATCCTAACCTTTTAAACAAAAATATCAATCCTATCCTCGGGATAGTTTCTCTCTTTGCTTTAGTTGGTGGGAGTTAAAAATAATGACTCACTTGTATCACTCACCTCTTTTTGCTTTATTTTTAGAGTTTTTATCAAAATTTTATAAAAAAAATGCATCCCAAAGGACCCAAACCGATTCAACAGAGAAGATGATACCTAAAAATAAAATGGTTTGTGTCACATTATTTGTTTCAAAGATTATTACTGTGATGATGAACTTGTGATTGGAAGTAGTATGTATGGATTCTATGGTTGAACTTTACTGCATGTTTGTGGTAAGTTTGTTTTAGACGACCAACATATTTAGTGGTCGTTGGTGTCTTTATTTGGCAATATCTTTCTATTTGGCTTGATACTATTACAACAACAACAATATAGCCTCAGTCCCAAATTAATTGGGTCGGCTACATTGATCAAATTTTTTCATTATGCTCGATTAAGTGTAACTAGATGGGAATGCCCCGGCGTTTATATATGTTTGATCCATTTCATGAAAAGTGACAAAAGTTTTACGCTGTCTGTCAACCTATTGCAACCCTCCTTCATTTTTCAAGAATGAAAAATGAGCTTGAGACCTCCCTCCCCCACTTTTCGTGTGCGAAAAGTGAGTTTGAGACATCCCAAAATAGGCGTCAGAGTCTTCCTCCTTTATCCAGACTCGAGACCGGCTATGTACCGCACATAGTGTACAACATAGGTAGAGTTTTTGGCTTGATACTATTACTTGTATTAATTTCTACAGAGCTCTTGCAAATACTGATTTATGGCTTTTTAACTAAGTGGATGATTTTGCTTGAGAATGACATATAAAATTAGTTAAACTAACCGAGATGATGCAGAGGTAACTTGAGACGCACTGCCATTCCAGACATTTTCTTGGGAGCTCAACTAATTAAGGTCCGGAATCTGGAAGAAAATATGGTGCTTGTCAAGACCATAATACACAATCTAAGGAACCAGAATTTTTGATAGGTCCCTTTATTCGCAAAGAACTTTACGTCAAAACTTGTTGGCTTAAGGCCTTGGAGAGAAACTAAATATAACACACTAAACACTGGAGGATATAAAGTTCACTAACTAACTTTTGACGCCCACCAACTGATGCAAAGAGAGAAACTATGCAGGGATATGATTGATACTTTTTTTTAAAAAAAAGTTTAGATATAATTGATCATTTTGAAACCTTAAGATATAATTGATACTACTTACAAAGGTTAGAATATATTTGATCGTTATGCCAAAAAAAAAAAAAAAAAAAACTCTTTCGTTTAAAAAAAGTAGTCAAGTCATGTTGTTCATCCTTGTGCATTATGAAATATTGTTGCTTGATTTTGTTTAATTTTCATGTAGCATAACTTTAGCATGAAGTGAAGTTTTACAACCGAAACCAACAATTGTTGGCCAAGTGGAAGAGACTTTACCAAGTTGGTAAGTCGCTGATTTGGTACGAAGCTACTTGTATGTAAAAGGTTGGAATTTGAATCTCGAATAGGCAAAGTTAATTCCTTTCATACCTCAAAAAAATAATAATTAAGGTTTTCAGCCTTGTGCATATTTAACACAACATTGGAATCACCAAAACATCTATAGCAAGATTGATAAAGCATCGCTTATTAAACGACAAGGTTGGGAGGCGTCGTGAGTTCAACTATGTTCGAGTCAAGTTTTGTATCAAAACACAACATTGGGATTACAAACCCTCTCTATACACAAGGCATGACTGTTATAATGTTTCATACAAATAAGCTGGTGGAAGAACTAGTAGTTTCACATCTCCCAAAATCCTTCTAATTTGTAAAGACCTTGGAAAAACCATATATACATTATACATGGCTACTCTATTTAGGTTTTCATTTGAACTAAAGAAAGGTGCCCTTGCCATGGCCTTATCTAGTAGCATCACTTTTCCATAAAGAAGCCAAAGCTGCTTTTACCTTTTTTTACCTTTCATTATATGTTAATCAATCCACTATCTAAGCACCCGACCGATGTAATGAAGTGGCAACGACGTGAGTACTAAGAGGATGACTGAGGTAGAGGTCTGGGGTGGCAACGACGTGAAGAGGATGACTGAGGTAGAGGTCTGGAGTGGCAACGACGTGAGTGTTAAAAGGATGACTGAGGTAGAGGTCTAGAGTTCGAGTTGTGACATGAATAGCACCATTATTTTATGAGTGTCTCTCAGGCTACGGGGTTGGTAAGCTCGATTAGCATTCATGAAATTAGTCCAATGGAGGTTTGGATACCATGATTCTCAAAAAAAAAAAAAAAGAGGGAAAGTATCAAAAGTGTGCCAATCACTTTTTGTCAATTAGACCTCGAAATGCACAATAGAGGCCAAAGGGCCTACTTGCATCATGTGGCAACATATTTTTAAAGTCCCATGTGAAAAAGGACCACAATTTTTGGATCCTATTGTGAATTAATGTACACCAATAAAACACAAATCAGACAAAACGTTAGGTGCTGAGTTCATGTTGTAGAGCATTCTACTTTACAAGAGAATGTGTTCTTACAATAAATGCATAGATTCTCCAACGGTTCAAAAGAAAGAAGCAAGAGATTGCCTTGTGAGAGCTCTACTCCATTACTAATCAAATGAAAATCCCAAAATCATACTAATGAAGTAATCATTGAGTTCATAAATTCTTTATTTTGCGATTTCTATTCGTTAATATACTTGGGTTTGGACACATCCAAAGATGGCATGCAAAATACCCCAATTCGACACTGTATAAATTGAAGAAATTTGAAGTACGAGAGACCAATCCAAGATGGACTTAAATACATTAAGTAAAAAGTATTTGAAGAATTATGAAAGCCCGTCATCAACTACATTTAATCAAACAAACTGAAAGAGTTTAATCCACGTAGCCGACCTCAACTAATTTAGATACAATCCTTGACGTCCATTAAATACACATTCAAGTTTGCACACATGAAAATGCCATAATTCTTATCTCTATAAAATAGAATGCATCATTAGAGATGAGATCTAATGTGCAGAAACAGATTACTATTTAATAGAATCTCACCAACTACAAGTGAATTCAAGAAATCGCATTACCTGGTGAACCAAGTTTTTCAAAAAGTGAAAGTGCTGTAAAGCGAGCTGCCAACTCTTTTAACCAAGCCTTTACAAGTCATGACTTGAATTTAAAGAAAATTAAGATACTTATAGAAACTTGAATTGTTAAAAATAGCCAACAAAAGAACTTACTTACACATCCATCCCATATCAAATTAAGTGGAAAGCATGTTAGTATGTTATAATGTGAAATGGCACCAATTGTCTTTAATTAAAGTTGAATTTATTATGATCTCTACCAGGTCAGCCTCCTAAAAATCATGACATAGAGTTGAAAATGATAAAAAAATAAGAAGTGCTAACTGACAACACTATGGATGAAAAGAAAAAGAGAAGAGAGAATCAAATCTCAAATGGCTCTGATGGTAAAATAGGACATGAACATGAACTTAGACCCACCACATGAAACCAATGCAATGAAATGACATGGAAATGCAAGAAAGGACCAATGAAATTGCCTAATAGATCACCTTTCCCTAACTCTTGAGCTCTCTGTCATTCTCTTGTCCTCTTCTTCATCCACACTTTTGATCTCAAAAGCTGAATACTGCTTTGGAGGCATACAGTTGGAAATGGAGTTCATATCACTAAAGGACAGCAAAAACCAGCACAGACATGCACAAAGTAGTAGGCCTTGTAGATAGAGCATAGAAGACCAACCACCATAGCTCAACTTCTGAGAAAAAAAAGAGAGAGAGAGAGATAAGGAAATCAAGTTGGAGAAATCTAATTACATTATAGACATTCATAGAGGAAACCACTTGTATTGACACCAACAGCAATGCAGCTAATGATCAATCTGCGAAGTGATGGATCTCAACTAGTACCGATATAAATTACTTGAAAATAGATTGATAGCCATATATGTAAGTGTCGAAGTCCTTAATCAATGTGAGATTGCCAAAAGCATCACTCGGCAAAGACAAGGTTGTTGTTCGACTCATGTTGGAGTTGAGGGTGTTGTAATTAAATTGGTTTCTTATAAAAAGAAATGTGAGATTATATTTTAGTCCTTGTATCTTTAAAAATTTAGAACTAACAAAGAATCTAACTGGTTTATCAACAAGCAAATTAGCTACTGAAAAGGTCAAATAACTAATTAAGCAGAATAAAGACCAGCCTTTGACAAAAAAACAAATCATAAAATTAAACTCAATGGGCATGAGATTCTGGGTCTAATCAAATTTCTAAGCTCTGATAGATACATCAAGTTTAAGAAAAAAAGAAAGAAATCTTTGTCACAACTTCATAATTTTTGTTTGTAGCCCCACATGTAATTAAAAAAATTATAGAACCATCACTAATTCAAAATTCTATATTTCATAACAAACAAAAAATTGATCTTAAGATATTATTAAAAACAAAGAAAAGAAGGGACCGTCCATTGCATCTTTCTTTAGTTTTTTTTTATCAAACAAAAAATTCTCGCTACTAAAGTCTTTGAGTGACAAGGGACTTGATTTTTCTTATTCGAGTTCTCGACTTTGAGTCTAGTGGATAGAGTAAGCTAGGTTGGGAGGGCCGCCCCCTTATGAAGCTAGACGTGGGATGATAACGAAAATCTCCGGTGCTTGCTAGGTTTTCAGGCCATTGTTTTCCCTAACATGCATCACCGCAATACTTAACCCAACCATAAATCCCAATAGCACATTCACTCCTCACCATAGATAAATATTGATACGTGCATAAAACACATCTCAATATAACAATCAAAGGACAAGAGAGAACAAGATAGGGAGCTTACTGATGCAGCAGAGATGGATAAGTACCCAGATGGAGCCCCATCAGACGATGATTGATCATCCGACGATGACGGACCGCCAGAACCCCCACCAGAACTTGTCCCTCCGGTCACATTCCCGGCACTGGACTTTCCCGCAGCTCCAGGAATCTGGTAAGCCGGCGTCCCGTCTGGCTTAAACAGCCCATAGTTCCTCTCTGATGCTGGCCCCGGCTTCAAGTTCTCATTAAACAGAGCAAATATGTACACATTTAAATCCAAATTAGGCCTCAAAGGAGTCCCTTTCTTCTCATTCACCAACTTAATCAAATTCCCATTGTACTTCTTAGCATTCTCAAGCGAAGCACCCAATTCATCCTCATCCCCCTTCGATGGCCACCCAGTTTCAGACACCTGAACACACACTCTCTTGAACCCCAAATTCGCCATTGCAGTATGCATTGCATCAATTTGGGCGAACAACATGTTGTCGTAGCGAAGATTGGTTGATGGGTCTAACACCCCTTGATTTGGTTGGAACAAAACATAGTCTAATCCCACTTGTTTTGGGTTAGCTTTGTAGGCGAAAAACGGGTACGCATTGATCAGCATTGGGGATCCTGTTTTGAGGTGGAAATTCAAGATTGCGATAATGCAGTTCTTCAAATCTCTGCGAAATGCGCCTGATGAAGGTGGGTATGAGGTTTCGAGGATTGCTAGCGAGTGAGCTGTTGTCACTGAGACTTGTTTTTCGAGGCCAAGATTTTGGAGGGCTGTGTAGATGGACTGCATTGTTGGGAGGAGGTTTGATGTGAGAGATGAGTCATTAAAGGTGAGGACTTCATTGCCTATTGTGATGCAAGTGATTTTGGTTTGTGGAAGATAAGCCTTCACATTGGTTTTCACCCATTGTAGTGCATTGTCTGGGTCTCTCATTTTGGAGAGATACTCGTTGCCTAGACCGACGACGAATTCGACCCCGGTATTGGCAAATGCGTGGAGGACTTGTGGGCTGGCGTCGTAGAGCTTCACTTTGGAGACGCCGAGGGATTTGATGAGGGAAATTGCAGCGTCTGGGGATGGGAGATTGTTCGCGATCTGACCGTAGTTGATCCCTAGTGAAGAGGCCATTAATGGAGGAAGATGTAGCAGAAAACACCCTGAAAAAAATATCCAACAAAGAAAAATCAAACACCAACAAAGTAATATATGTGAAGATTCAAGACTACCCATTATGTAGTTTTTGATGAATCACTGAAAAAAAAACACCCATTATGAAATCACACTAAAAATAGTGAAGATGCCATTAATGGTGGAAGGTGAACCACAAACCACCCTGAAAAGTGAAAACCCCAACCCAGAAAGAAAAAATAAAAAATCACCCACAATTTTGAACAGATGTGATTTCAGTCAGAAATGAAGATTCAAGACCACCCATTATGAAATCTAAGTTAAAAAAAAAAAAGTGTACAATTTCATGAAAATTAAACAAAATCAAACAAAATAAAGAAGACACCATTAATGGCTGAAAATGGAGCACTAAACACTCTAAAAATTACCAAAAAATAAATCAAACACCCACAAAGTAATGCAAATGAAGATTCAAGACCACCCATTATGTAATCTAACTAAGAAACTAAAATCAATCGCCCACAAAGTTGATCTCACTCAAAAATGAAGATTCAAAGCCACCCATTATGCAATTTACAGTGAATCTATAAAAGCATTACACCCATTGAGAGATCAATCAAAAGATTCAAAACCCTCCAACAAAAAATAGTGAAAAAATTCATGAAAATTGAAAAAAAAAGACCCTGAAAACCAAATCAACCAAAAAAGTTGATCTCACATAGAAATGCAGATTCAAGACCACCCATTATGAAATCCAGTAAAAAAAAAGTGGACAAATTCATGAAATTGAACAAAATCAATGAAAACCCACCAAGTAAGTGTAAAATCTGTGAGAACAGAAGAGATTAATACCTGAAATGGCGAGGAACAAAAATGGGTAGATGGGAAATGCAGTGAGAGAAGCCATGGATGCAAAGAGAGACGTTCAGTGGGAGTGAAGGAGAGCTGTGATTGTGAAGATGAGGATTTAACGGCGACGGCGCCGTCAAACAAGTGTCGTCGATGTGGCCTCGAACCGCGACGCTTGTCTTTGTCGGTCTAATTGACGGTCTCGGAGAACCGCCGTCCGTTAACTCACGGTGAAAAAACGTTAAAAAAAACCCACTCACTCACTCGCTGGGTTTGCTCTCAAAAACTGAAGAACTACTGAAGAGCTCATAATAAGTCACACGGTGAGGATCCTCTGTGACACGTTTTCGTTTTGGTTCTCTGTACCTGTGCTGTGGAGGAGACACGTGTAGGTTTTTTTTGGGGGAGGAATCTTGAGAGCTTGACGAAGTCGGTGTAGTTTGGACACGTGGGTACTAATGGTGTGTTTTGGATTTGCGTTTTGATGAGCGTTTAGTATCTCGATGCGGTGGGCTGTTTATTGGTTGGCGAGTAGCGACCAGTCTGAGAGGTTGCATTGGCGGCACGAATGCGAAAAAAAGGCCTTGAGAGACGACAAATTGGACTTTCAGTTACATTTGCCTTTGATGTTTGGTTTCTTTTTGAAAGATAGGTTTTTAATTGAGGAAAGACACGCACAAAAAATACGCATTTGTAATGTGTGTTTCCGTCATCTTCGATATTGTTGCTCATTCATATTCTAGTCGCTTAACTCACAACCAACACATATTTTAGTTTGGGTATTGTTATTTGGACTTATGAGGTCGGACTCAAAAAAAATTCATATTTCAAAGTCATCCTCAAGTAAGTAATGAAGCACACACAATCACTTATAAAAATATTTTGCTATCTCTTAAATAGTTGTAAAAATTTAAAAACCCTCCATATGAGTCCGAACTCATGAGTCTAAGTAGATTTATTGTTTTAATTTTACTCTTGTTCAAAATAACCATAACGCCCATAATAAAAATAAGCTTTTGCTCACCCATGCTTATGTCGCTCAACTCACCTCATAATCCACTCATATTCTAGTTTTACCCTTGTGCAAATTGACGTTAAAAATAGATTTTTGCTCACTTATATTCCAGTCACTCAACTCGCAAGTCACAACCCACTCACATTCTAGTTTTACCCTTACCCAAAATGACATTAATGTCATACATATAAAAATGCTTTTGCTCACCCATTCTTCGTACTTCAGTCAATCGACTCACTTAACTTACAACCAATAAACACAAACTCTCGCTCTTGAAGCGCACGGTCACCACCTAACACGCTACGGTGAGGCGACACCACATCAATCCAATATCATTAGTCCATTTCTACATCATTTCGATTCAACTTACGATCTTTTTTTGTTTTTTTTGTTTTTTTGTTTTTTTTTTTTGTTTTTTTGCATTGTTTGTGTCAGTTTGCACTTAATTGAGCACAATGGAAAAGTTTGATTCTTGTAGTCGACCCCAATTAATTTGGGACTGAGGTTATGTTGTTGTTGTTGTTGTTTGGGTCAGTTTTGAGTTGTTGGTGTTAGTGTTTAGGGATTCAATTTAGGGCCCATTCTTTTTGATGGAGTTGCCCAATTGGGTATGTTTTCACATTAAAAGTTGTTGTTTGTTGTTCTTCAAGTGTTTGCATGTGTTTTGGTTGTGTTTTTGTACACTTTGATCAGGCTAATTAAAGTTTATGGTAACCTAGATTTTGGATTGGGGTCCGTTCAAACAAAACAACCCCACAGGATTGAAACTTTTGAAGAAGTCTCGACTGACTCCCTATAAAATCGTTAAAAAAGTCTTGACATAATGAGACTATTGTTAAGAAAATTATAGTAGTTGCTATATTTCGTAGTTTATGTATTTTTCTTTATTTTATGATTTATTCAGCTCTATAAATAAGAGCGCCATATAGTACTCAATTAGCCCACATTAATGCAATATTTTTAGACGCTTCTTTGAAATTTATCATGGTATCAGAGCTTGATTTCTAGTACTAGGTCGGTCGAATTTCGAGTCGACGACCGATTCATGATGTTTGCTTTCATACTTCCGTTCATATTCACTTGCTGTTGCTTCCATTCATGGTATCATGAAAAGTTACCCTAGTATTCTACATGTACTGTTATTGCTCAAAAAAAATTTGATTGTAAAAAATTGGTCTAAAATTTATACCATTTGAAAGCATTTTCTACTACTTCGGTCTCGAGTCATGTCTACCCACTAAGAAGTAAAACTCTTTTAGTGGTGAGTAAAAAGTTCATCCTGTCAATTTGTCAATGTCCGAATGGTTCGAGTAGTAAACCCAAGCCCAAGCCCAAGCCCAAACCAAAAGCCCAAGAAGCCCAAGTGCGCGTTCTAGAGCAACTATTTAAGCTTGCACACTCTCGAAACCCTAATTCGATCTGTACTGAACGTTGAACCCATTCGCCTCTGCTTTCTTCGTCGTCTTCTTCAGTAGAGCAACAATGTCGGTCGCCGAGGTCGCTTGCGCTTACGCCACCATGATCCTCCACGAAGACGGCGTCTCCGTCACTGTACGACGACGACGACTCCAGATCTCATCTCAACGTTTCCATCTTTGCTTTCGATTTCTTCTGATTGATTGATGTTGGTTGTTTGATTGATTGATTAGGCGGACAAGATCGCTGCGTTGTTGAAATCCGCCAACGTCCACTACGACTCCTACTGGCCGAGCCTCTTCGCCAAGTTGGCGGAGAAGAAGAGCATCGACGACCTCATCTTGAACGCTTGCTCCGGCGGCGGAGGCGCCGCCGTGGCCGTCGCTGCTCCCGCAGCCGGCGGCGCCGGTCCTGCTGCAGCCGCAGCACCTGCTGCGGAGGAGAAGAAGGTAAAACCCTAGCCCTAGCCCTAGCCCTAGCCCTAGCCCTAACACTAACCAACAATCAAAACAATGAAATGAAAGACAAGACAGATTCTTTGATTTAGGTATTGATTGATTTAGGTATTGATTGATGTTGTTGTTGTTGTGATGATTCTGGTGGTGCAGGAGGAGCCGAAGGAGGAGAGCGACGACGATATGGGATTCAGCTTGTTCGATTAGGTTATCTTCCAGTTCAATTATGGTTATTTCTTTTGGTTGCTTTGAGGATTCTTGTTATGATCAAGAGAAGTTGCAATTTGAGAATGATAGTAGATTTTTAGTTCTTGTTTTATGGTTGGTAGAGATTTTGTTTGAACATGAATCGATTGGCAGTCAATGTCATGGATTTAAAGTTTTGGATCAATGTGACGTTGTTTCTTCTTGGGATGAAGTTCAGTTTGGTATTGAATTCTCTTAGAAACATAAGAAATTCTACGAAGTAGGGGTAGACCGAAGTTTACTTGGACGTAGTAATTAGGAAGGATTTGAATGGGTTGGAAAGCTCACTTTGATCCATATAGCAGACCTTAATTAATTTGACAATGATGAGGCTACCTTGTTGTATGAATTGAATTCTCTTTATGATTATTATCTTTAGTGGTTAGGTAAGCTTTTGAATGCTTACTTCTTACTTGTTGATTTTGATCAAGTTAGTCAATGAGGCAAGAAATATCACCGTAGAACATTATATGCGCTACATAGCTGGTTCTAAGTCCGGATAGTGGACTCCCGGTTGCAATGGGTTGACAGTCAATGTATAACTTGTCACTCTTTACGAAGAATACAAAACAAATTGGGATTGAGGCTGCTTTGTTGTTGAATGATGCAAGATTGGTTCTTGTGGAATTGCGGAAGACAACTTATTTGCTTTTAGCTGATTCATCTTTAGGTCATTGTGTTGATCATTTCGGGGCTTGTATTTGATGCATCTGTTTGGGTGCACAATGCGAAGTGTGAGGTATATTACTTATGGCACCTTCGTTTCGCTGATACACATGATTTGTAGTTGGATTAAGTGATTAATCTTAGTTTGGCCAATTGCTCGCTTGATTGGATTAACACCTGACTTGACTTAGTTGAATAATTTATTGGCAATTTTCTCACATCCTTACGTGAGCACATCCTGATTAACTAGCGTGCCCAAAAAGGTCACTTATAATAGTTGTTAGTATTGTGTATTAGGAAATTCAAATGATTATCCAATCCTACGAAGTGGAACATCGGATTAACTAACACCATTAAAGAATGACGTAGAGCATTTAGAGTCATCGTCTTCCCAAGTTGTTTCTTCATAGTTGGTTCATGGCAAATGCTAAAAAGGCAGCATTTGCTGTTGGGCCATGTTTTGATCATCCTACATTTGGTAAGCCACCATTTCAACCATTTCCGATTCGAACTCGGTCTCTGATCTAATTTGAGTACTTGTTTGGTATAGCGAAACGTCGAGAAAAATCTGAGGACGTTAAGCAAGTGATAGAGTTGTGTAGGTATAGAATTTCACCGTTGACTACTAGTATTACATTGTCAAATTATGGTGACTTTTCCTTTTTGGGTTACTCTAACTAGTTTCGAGCTCGAGGAGGGTAGGACCACAAGGTGGCTTGTGGCGGTAACCAACGGCCCAGGGATTTAAAGTAACTCCATACTCAAGGCTCGAACACATGACTACTAGTTAATTGTGGAATGACCCATATAATTCATTGTTTTTCAAGTTTCTAGGCATTTGTGGTATGTTCCAATTATATAACAAAAAAAATGATAAAATAATACACTTTGAACGCGCATTTTATTTTTTATTTTTTAGTCATTTATAATGTTTTCTCGGATGTGGAGCCCACATCTTGAGAGGTCGGAAAGAATCATAAATGACTAAAACACACTGTGCAAATGTGTTATTTTATCATTTTCTATACAACAATACCACAATGCAGGATTCTCCTATTTTCACAACCACTTTCGAGGGAATTCAATGGCATCCACCCAATTATTTTTCGACTTCGAGTTCGCGATCCTGCTCCTGCACTTTTATGGTAGAATGCTAAAACAGGAATGGAAAACTTTACCTCACTTTATTGAGAAATGGCAGTTGATTCTGGGGCTAGGACTAGGGATCCGACATCCTAGATTCATACAAAACATGGAGGAGGAGATATTAACCATAAGCTCCTATGTACTATGTTAGTGAGGTATGGAGCATGAACACTGTGGTCGCCGAAGCTCGAATCCCATTTCCACCGAGCAGGCGTCCTAGGCATAAGCTTATTGAAACCCAAGTTCTTCGAACCTTCTGTATTGGTTCTCGCTACAATCACGGGGCGGCGACATTTTCCTTTGCGAGTGGTGCGATTTCCTCGCCATCGATACCAGGTGCACTGCCTTCAACTCCCAAACTCAACAGCACCTTCTCCCACTGTTTTGCAGGTTTCTGTCCCAAAACCAAACCAACATAGTCATATGATAAGACAAAGGAATTTAACAGTTTACAGTAATGTTGTATTTGTATCATCTCTCAAAATCAAAATGAATTTGGTTTTGTCATTGTTTAGTTACCTTCCAGGATAGGTCCTGAGACATGCAGTTTTGTATCATCTCATTCATGGCTGGGGTGCCGTCGATTTTAATCGCTCTCTTGACTGTTTCTGCCACAGCTTCCACATCTGCAGGGTCAACTACGTCGCACTGGATATGTCGAGAGATGCAACAAACCTTAATTAGTTCAAAGGAGAGGACCGATAGGGAAGGACTACTGAAACTGGATTAAACTGATCGAGGTAAATTCTACTTACAACGACGTTGAAGTCACCCATGTGAAACCCTGTGTAGCCTTCTTTCACAGTATCAACTAGTCCTCCAGTTGAGGTGACGATAGGGATCTACAAAATAGTATTAACTATTTCGTCAACAACTCTAACAAATCTTCATCGACGAAAGATAACAACACTCCATATTTGCTAGAAACTGATTTTCTATAGGAGAATACGAAGAGCTAAACTCAATTTACTAACAAATCTTCATGGATGAAAAATAGCAAAACTCACATTGGCCTTAATACCGCAACACTTTCAACAGGACTTGTCTCCATTAATTTGAGCTAAGATATTTCAATGCAAATAATACAACAAATGTAAAGCTTTCACAGTTAGACTACATACCGTTCCGTAAGACATGGCATAGAGCTGATTGAGGCCACATGGTTCGAATCTGCTTGGCATCAGCATAAATGTTGCTCCAGCCATGATCATGTGGGCTAAGGGAACATTGAACTTTATGACCACACGAACTTTGTCCGGATACAACTTCTCCAGTTGCTCTAGCTGTTTCTCTAGGTACTTCTTGCCAGTTCCCTGAAAACACAAAAGTGAAAGATAATCTCCTCACAAGTTATTCAGAATGAGATTTGTGGAACCAAGTTTTTTTGAAAAAACTTCTGATTACTCACCAGGACTATAATCTGCACATTCTCCTTAATGATTTTAGGAATGGCCTCTGCAAGAATATCCGAACCTTTCTGTTCTTCTAGTCTTCCAATAAAGCCGATGACGGGGATATCCCGATCAACAGGCAACCCCACTTCTGCCTGCAGTGCTTCCTTTAAAAGAGGTTTTGCATCCATCACCTGAAATTCAAATATGGTTTTGAGTATGGGTGCAACAAAACAGAATATCGCAAGATAAGAGCTAGAGTATTCTTTCACAGTTTCTTACAGTTGTGGAATCGTAATGGATGTTGATATATTTGTCTGAAGTTGAGTTCCAGTCTTGGGCATCCATTCCATTAATTATACCCCTAATGGGAGGATCGAGGTTGCGGATGTTAGCATCCAATTCCACACCTTTTGCCTCATTTTCGGAAATTTCCTTTGCATAATATGGGCTGACAGTTAGGACTATGTCTGATTCAATTATCCCAGCCTTCATCCAATTGATTTTCCTTCCTTTCACAGGCTTCTCATACCTGATAGGTTCGAAGTTGTTACCCGAATGGCAGAAATGAAAAACTCAAAAAATTCAACTACAGAGGACAATTCTTTGCTGGAAAATGAATCAATTCCTCTAGAAGCAAAAAGAAGGCATACCCATCAATAAAATCAAAGGAACTCTTGAACTGATTAGGGAGGTTCAAAAGTGAAAAGTCTGAAAAAGCAAATCTTCCTTGGTAGGCCATGTTGTGTATGCAGAAAGCAACCTGAAAATAATTTGCTTCAGTCATCCCCAAGAAACTTGCACTTTCTTATGCTTCTAAATTATTTACTCTTTCTTCTATAATCATAGAGTTTCAAATCACTTGAGCCTATCTATAGTGACTAAGCAGGCAGATTACCTTGGCGTTTTTATAGATCCCCTGAGATTGGTAAATGCTTTTGAGGTAGCATGGGAGAAGTGCAGTGTGCCAATCATTTGCAACAAATACAATGTTCTCCCCTGCAATGGGAGGAAAACAAATGTTCAAATAGTTTACAATAGAACCTGAAAATTTTCATTTTCAAAAGCATATTAAAGAAGCCTACCATATGGTCCAGAGAAGTGTTTACTGTTGTTGAGATTCAGAACCCTTGGAGCTTCTAGGGCTGCCTGAATTCCCATATAAATACATTAGCAAATTTTACCAGGTGAAACGGACTGGACTATGAGAAATCACCGGTGCACATTGTACGGAGATGCAAAAGGAACAATAACCAACAGAACTATAGAATTACGAACCAAGCACAGTAAGCTGAAGCGGAGCTGGTTGTCCTCGTAATCTGTCCCGGTATTCGGACCATATACTTTTGATCCAGTTTTTCCCCATACCTACAAGTTCAATGATTAAACATCAAAACTCACCACTAGTGATGAAAACTAGTTTCATATTCTTAGAACTGCAAACTAAATTGCAAGAAAAAGGGAAGAGAGGGAACCTTTTCAAGGAACATAGGATGGTCCACAAAGACACGATCAACTCCTCGCTTGTAGCAATGGAAGTAACGAACTTTTTCAATTCTATCCCCAATTTTCAACTGCATGTAAGTTGATGAGAAATTGAGAATGACACAATCAGCAAATGTAGTTAAGACTCATTTACCACAAAAGAAAGGCTTCCACAGGTGAATACATCACGCCACCTTCGACAAAAAAAGGAAAAAAAAAGTGTACCCAAAAAGCAATTACCTCAACTATAACATTTGTATCCCAAGCATCTTTGTACTGATCGTAACGTGGACATATGGTCATGACACGATTACCATTGGCCTACAGAGCAAATTTGTAGTATATTACATTATTAGATGAAACTAGAAATGATATATGCTTCTGTGATGAACAAAAGAGTTATCCTTACCGCCATGGCTGGCGGCAATCCTCCAAGAACATCACCGAGCCCACCAGTTTTGATCCATTTAGCTGCCTCGGTAGCCACAAAGGCTATATTCGTCCCTACTTGACACATGATTTCTCTAGCTAGCCTTGGAGTGTCAGCATTGGACTTTTTTTTCCTTGCTTCTTGGTTAATCGCTTTCGCATTGGTCTTCAATTGGAGTGAATCAACTCTGTTCAGAGCCCTTAAACCATTGTGAGCCATATATTGGTTCTTTGAACCAAAGAGGGCAAATTTGCTGTCTGACCCAGATCCACCATTCACATTGGCGGTTCTCGACACAAAGTGTGAAGTAGTCACAGTTGCTGCCATTGCTAATGCTCTGCTTCTGGAATAAGAAACAAGCCATTGAGAAACAGTTCTAGATCAATTATAGTGCCAAAATAATAATAAAAAAGACCAGCAATTGTAAAAACAACTTTGATACTTCACACAAGTAGTAGCATCACATTAAATTTTAAAGCTACTACAACCAATTCGATCCACAGCGTTAATACACTGAATAAACATACTCTTTCCTGATTGAAAGCACGTGGAAAAGTAAAAGATACCATAAAAAGCAGGATTCTTGATACAGTAACTCACCAGCTTAATGTTTTGTTGAGTAAAATGTTTCAAGTGCACTACATTGAGAATACCAAAATGTATATATGTACACATGCTTCAACAAAATCTAGGAAGCATTCAAAAGCCCAAAAATTGTGGAAATAAAATGGTTGAATTGGTTCACAGAACAACAAACAAATCCAACGTAATCTTTTTCATAAAATTCAAATTTGACTTTTAAAAAAATTCCGTCTGGGTGGATTGAAGGTGGATGTGTTCCTCGTTAGATTGGATAGACATTGGGATTTAAGAAAAAAAAAAACTCTGCTCTAAGCCAAGGCATGAAAAGAAACAAAAAAGAACCGAATAAGTAGCCGGCACAACTAAAAAAAATAGAAAAAATAGCCGCACAAAATCGATCGGTTTTTATTTGATTTTCTCCTACAATTTTGGTTCTAACAAGTTCATTCACACTGACAATTAGATCAAAACCGTCTTCAAAAAAAAAAAAAAAGATCAAAACCAGATTGATGAAACAAACATTCACAAACATTGAAGAAAACCAAAACCATAACACTTCCAATGAAAAGCTTCGCGAATTGAACAATCAACAAGATGAACACATAATCTCGAAAACACACAAAATCAACATGCACAAATCCACCAAACAATCAAGAAATTAGTACCAAATTCTCAATTATACTGTTCTTCCCTCTACTACATTGGTAGAGTTTTTTATCACTTTGCTTTAGATAAACACATTGTTTCTCATCATGTACGAAATAAAGTCTCTTTCATATAAAAAAAATTATATTGTTCTCAGAACACACCACAAAAACTTCCAATCAAAAGCTCCGGTACTTGAAAACTCGACCGATCACAATCTGCAAAACACACAAAATCAGCAAACACAAATCCGCCAAAGAATCACCAAATCAGTACCAAATTCACAATTAAACAGTAGTTGAATTTCAATCTCCACAACAACACACAAAAATTAGTCACAACCATCAATCGGTTCTCATACCACACGAAAAGTACTTCCATTGAAAAGCTTCACCACTTGAAAACTGAAGTCCAAAACACACAAATCCACAGTACCAAATCCACAATTGAACACTGCTTGAACTTCAATCAACACACTCGAAAGAGTCAAAAGCATCAACCGATTCACAGAACACACCAAATGAACGTCCAATGAAAACCTGAACTCATAATCTCCAAAAACAACACTCAAATTCACCAAAACATCACGAAATCAGTACCAAATTCACAATTAAACACTACTTGAACTTCAATCTCCACCAGCAACACACTCTAAAGAGTCAAGACCATCAATCGATTCTCAGAACACACAAAAAACACTTCCATTGAAAAGCAATCACGAGATCAGTACCAAATTCACAATCAAACACTACTTGAACTTGAATCCCCGCCAACCACACACTCAATCACGAAATCAGTACCAAATTCAAAACTGAGCTCATAATCTCCGAAACACACAAAATCAACACCCAACAATCAAGAAATCAGTACCAAATTCAAAACTGAACTCATACTCTCCAAAACACACAAAATCGACACACATCAATCACGAAATCAGTACCAAACTCACAATTGAACACACTCAAAAAGTCAAAACCATCAATCGATTCACAGAACACACAACATACACTTCCATTGAAAAGCTTCACCACTTGAAAACTCAACACGCACAAATCCACCAAACAATCAAGAAATCAGTACCAAATTCACAGTCAAACACTACTTGAACTTGAATCTCCACCAACAACACACAACAAACCATCAATCCATCCACAGAACACACAGAAACACCTGAAAATCCGAAATCGAAGAACAGATTACCAGTTCAACAAAGCTCGAAATTAGAGTTTCAGAGCTCCAACAACACCGAAAATCTCTCACTCTGAGCTTCTCAGGCCACACTGAAGCGCGCGCGGCGTGACAGTCACGGAGATGAACTGACACTACTACTACTATTATAATAATCATAATAATAATAATAATAATAATAATAATAATATTATTAACAGTACGAGTGGAGTCCACGTGGCGCGTAGTTAGCGGCGGAGAGGGCCATCGCGTAGTGTGCCCCACACGATGCGATGCACGGCTTGGAAAGGGCAAGGTGGTGTGGGCCCGGGGGATTCACGGGAATATACGGAGATCATGAATTGACGATCTCACGTTGCGCCACGTCATCTTACTTTCTATTTTATTTTACAATAAATCTTCTTTTCTGGTTGAAGAGTGAAACGACGAAAGAAAACGTGCAAATGGGTGTCACAAAAATCTAGGACGAGTGGGGTCCGACTTGTAGGAATATTTGTGACATTTGATGGTTTAAGGCAACGGTGTCAATTTTTTGGATCTAAATGGGTTCAGGTCCGGAGTACCCTTGATACTAATAATTATATTTATTGCTCACCATGTTATAACTTCAAATAATTATGTTTTGTCTTTGTGAGTATTGCCTTTGTTTCAATTTTGAGAAAGAGAGCGCAAGAGTCCATTAATAGAGAGGTTGTACCCGAATCTATGATCATTTACTTATGAATTTCATACTAAATTATTGAGTCACCCAATTGATTTATAGTTTGAAGTTAACAATGACATTAATTAAATCAATTAATCTGCTTGAACTCATAAGTCTGGACTCATATGAGTGTTTATAAAATTTTCACAAATATTTAACGGGTATCAAAGAAATTTTACGAGTAATTGTGTTTGCTTCATTAATAACTTTAGGATGACTTTAAAATTAAAAAAAAAAAAACTTTAAGTCTGGACTCATGAGTTCAAATATCACGATCCTAATTAAATTTGTTTAGTAGGTACTTTAGTTCTTGTGGTTAATCCACTGATTTGCGGAACTTAACAAAAATGATATTATGCGCCAAATCATTTCTAGTGAGTTGGATGTGACCTCATTCGTCATAGACAAGGTTACGTACGTTAATGGGCTGAAAAAATTAGGAAATTAGAACCCAACTCAAAATGGGTTCTTACTTCTTTATCAATCTTGCACGTAAAATCACCTCTAATGAGACTTCCAACCAGACAAACAAAGAGCAACAACAAAGACAACCCACAAACTTTCAACATTGAAAGACAACTACTTACTGAAAAAGATAACATAATAAAACTATCAAACCAACAATTATAACAGTAGATCCATGCATGATGATAATTGATAAAGAGAATAATGTTTATTGTGTATTCATCTTGTATACGAGGTAATCTATATATACACGTACAAGGCTTATAATTCAAAAGGAAAGTGCAACCACAAATGGAAACTACTAATTACACGAGATATTAATTTTCTTAACTGCTGAATATAATATTGAGTTTCCATAACTGGTAGTTTCCTTAACATATCAGTTTCCTTAACACCCTCCCTCAAACTCAAGATGGATTCGTAGAAATCAACTTGAGTTTGTCTACTAAGGCATGAAAGCGACTCGGAAGATGAACTTTAGTAAAGATATCATCCGTCTGATTGGAGGAGGAAACGGAAAAAAAACTGAAGAGTGCCCCGAACCAGATGCTGACGGATGAAGTGACAATCATTCTCAATATGTATTTTGCTCTCTCATGAAAAACATCATTGCGTGCAATTTGGATCGCACTTTGATTGTCACAATGCAGGATGGTAGCAGAATCATGTGTAACCCATATATCTTCAAGTAACCATCGAAGCTAAAGTAATTCAGAGGTAGCATCAGCGGAGCCCGATACTCAGATTCGGTGTTAGAGCGAGATGTTACTGTTTGTTTCTTGCTTCTTCAGGATATTAACGAGTTGCCCAAGAAGAAACAGTATCCAGTAGTGGAACGCCGGTCGGTAGGATCACCCGCCCAATCTGCATCAGAGTAACTCGATAATACCAATGGAGAGTTGTCAGATAAGTGGAGGCCATGAAATAGAGTACATTTCATGTATATAAGGATGCGAAGATCATCAATGAAGTGAGCAGTACGGGGGTCTGACATGAACTGGTTGACAACATGAACCGCGTAAGCAATGTCCGGACGATTGACAGTAAGATAAACAAAACTCCCCACAAGCTGATTATATAAGGTAGGATCTGAAAGAAGTGTACCATCTGACGGAGTCAGCTTGACATTCGCGTCTAATGAGGTGGATGCAATATCAGTATCAGTGATGACAGAACGAGAGATCAAATCAGATGCATATTTTGCATGTGAACGATAATATCCATCATAAGTAGAATTGACTTTAAGACCGATAAAGTGGCTCAAATTACCCAACTCTTTCATCTCAAAGTGACTTTTGAGATATTATTGTAAGTTAGAAATCCCAGTTGAGTCATCCCCAGTGATGATCATGTCATCAACATAAAGTAGGAGAAAAACCATGCCTCTGTCAGTTCGTTGGGTAAACATGGCAGAATCATGAGGACTTGACTGAAAGTCAAACTGTGTAATAATGGATCTGAACTTAGCAAACCAGGCACGGGAGCTTGTTTAAGCCCATATAATGCTCGATGAAAAAAGCAAACTTGTTTTGGAGGATGAGAATAGCCAGGAGGTGGACACATATAAATCTCTTCTGCAAGATCACCGTTCAGAAAGACATTTTTAACATCCATTTGAAATAGAGGTCAATGTCGAACAGCTGTTACAGAAAGTAAACTTCGAACAGAGGTCAGGCGAGCTACACGGGCAAAAGTTTCTTCATAATCAATGTCATATTCTTGTGCGTAACCTTTAGCAACCATACGAGCCTTATACCGCTCAATAGAGCCATCAGAGCGAGTTTTTATCTTGCAAATCCATTTGCATCCAATCGGAGTCTTGCTAGAGGGTAGCTCCACTAAGTCCCAAGTACGAGTATTCTCTAGTGCACTCAGTTCTTCTGCCATTGCTTGCTGCCACAAGGGGTCAGAACTAGCCTCTCGATAGGAAGATGGCTCATGTAAAGAAGAAATAGTAGAGAAATAATGATAATCTTTGAGGTAAGGGGGAGGTTCAGATACCCGTTCGGACCAGCGAGGTGGGACAGGTGCTAGAACAAGAGTATCATAGGGCCAGATTCTTCAATGACGGGTGCGAGAACGGTATCACGATCATTGAGCTCATCTACATACCTGCAGCAGGAGATGGGAAAAGCTCGATAGACGGGTTAGTGAAAAATGGTTGAGGACAGGGTAGTGAACTGTCGAATTTGGATAGGGTAGAGAACGTGATATTTTCCCAAAAAGTGCATGTGTGGAGATGCGTAATCTCCTAGAAAGAGGATCCAGCCGTTATGTTCAGTTCCATACCCGAGGAAACAACACAGACGAGCACGCGGTTCAAGTTTGGTATGTTCATGGGGGTTAAGAAGAACGAAACATGCACAACCAAATACTCGAAGATGAGAATATTCTGGTGGTGTACCATATAATCGTTCAAAAAGAGAGATGTTTCTTAACACTGGTGTAGGAAGTCGATTAATGGTAAAGACACAATTTAAAACAGCTTTACCTCAAAACTTTTCAGGACAGGATGCAGAGAGAAGTTGGGCTCGGACAAAATCTAGGATATGTCGATGTTTTCTTTCAGCTCGACCATTTCGTTGAGAGGTATACGGGCAGAAACGTTGAACAATGGTACCTTGCAGTTTAAGAAACTGAAGAAGTATAGAATCACGGTATTCTAAAGCATTGTCAGTACGAAGAATTTTGATTGTAAGTGCAAATTGAGTTTTTATCATATTAGCAAACTCAATATATATTTGAGATATTTTAGATCGATGCTTTAGAAAATATATCCAAGTGAATCTGAAATAGTCAACAATGAACAATACAAAATACCAATAATCATTAACAGTGGAAGTAGGTGCAAGACCCTAAACATCAGAATGAACTAACCCGAACAGAGTATTATTGATGGACTCGTTAAGACTAAAGGAAGAAGCATGTTGTTTTGCTAACTGACAATGCACAAAATTAAAAGACTCAAATCTAGAAATACCCAATGATCCACTGGAAACAATAGTACGAAGTTTACTGGCTGATGTATGACAAAGACGAATGTGCTACTGATAGACTGAGGGGGTGTAAACTGTAGCAAAAATTTGTTTGACGACAGGCATGTGAAGTAACGTGAGCTTAAATAATCATCATACTTTGATCCCCATTTTCAGAATCTGACCCGTCTGAATGTCATGTACCTGACAACCTGTAAGAGAAAATAAAACAGTCAAGTCTTGCTCACATAATTGACCAACGAAAATCAAATTTAGAGTAAGATCAGGAACACGATGGGTGTCAGGGAGAGTTAAACTGGGGTTAGATGCGGTTCCTGAATAGGTAACAGACATGGAGCTACCATTTGCAATTTGAATGCTCGAACAATGAAATGAGGGCTTACTATTAGAAAGAAGAGACAAATTTGGTGTCATTTGATTACAACAGCCAGATTCAAAGAACCAATGGTTGCCAGGGCCTACAGATAGGACAGTGGGTTAGGGAGATATCACATGTTTGATGATTGCTTCTAAGTCATTCATAGAAAATAGTGAAGAAGAATTTGACCCATTAAAGGTAGCAGCAACAGCACAAGGACCAGCTTTAGAGACTTTACTTTTCTCCATCGAAGTGCAAGTGGCAGGATTGTTGTGTCTCGCACAACCAAAAGTCAAACAGATTGTTATTGTGACGGCCCCAATTTTCCACAAATTGGGCCCCGCCCGGCCTAAGCCCACGTGGACCCCGAGCCCGTCTCGCAAGGTCAACGCGGACCTAGTCAGCCTTCCAATCCATCATTTTAAGTAAATTCAACATTTTACAGTTGAGTTATTAATATTTTTTGAGATTTACAATTTTAGCGGAAGCAACTAATAAATTAAATAACTCAACAAAAAGATCAGGGAGTTAGGCAACCTAATTGTGGAACCCAGTAAATATTATCAGAGGAGTGTAAATACAAAATATACAAAATGTCACCTAGCTATGAAGCCTTCTCTCTGCTACGCGTCTGCAGCTCTGCACTCAGTCAAAATAAAAATGACGAGCCTAGGTAAGTAAATCCAGTAGGACATATACACAACATTTCACAATATCCATAACAACAGTTCACGATATCCAAAGCAGTCGAATTCATGCAAATAAAACAAAAGGAATCAAGATCGCATGAATATACAAGACTGTAAACAATCCATCGATGAGTGATGTCAAATAATAAGGAGTCCCGACCAAAAAGTCGTTGAGTCGCGGCAAAAACCCAGCAGACTCGGGTTTAGGGCGAGCCCCATGCCTCCCAACCCTAACCCTTTCGACTATGAGATATCTACGGACTCGGATAAGTGCCCCAAACGTACACTCAATTGGGAGATATCGACAGCGTCCGGATAAGAACTCATATCGCAGATACATAGTAACCATGACTCGCTTGCCAGTGGACCCCCTCAATCGACAACAATTTCGACGATAGCTATCATCACAAAGCAGTGAACAACAATAAAGCTATCTCATAACAGTAAACAACAACAGTTAATGGAGAGAAATGAAATACTGTATAAGTCTCTAACTGGTTTACTTACCTCGAGAAATCGCGAACCTCAAAATGTCTCGCTCGCGTCTCGATTTACGCACCCGACACTCGACTCCTAGTCCCTAGCGTCCATTTAGACTTTTTAAGCCTATTTTACTGAAAATCATTCAGATCAAACTGAAATTAGGTGAATAAACCTCACCTTCTTCGCGTCGTCGCGATTTTGAATTGGAATCCCTGCCAACAACACACTCCATCACGAAATCAGTACCAAATTAAAAGCTGAGCTCATAATCTCCGAAACACACAAAATCGACACCCAACAATCAAGAAATCAGTACCAAATTCAAAACTGAACTCATAATCTCCAAAACACAGACATCAATCACGAAATCAGTACCAAACTCACAATTTAACACACTCAAAAAGTCAAAACCATCAATCGATTCACAGAACACACAACTTACACTTCCATTGAAAAGCTTCACTACTTGAAAACTCAACACACACAAATCCACCAAACAATCAAGAAATCAGTACCAAATTCACAGTCAAACACTACTTGAACTTGAATCTCCACCAACAACACACAACAAACCATCAATCCATCCACAGAACACACAGAAACACCTGAAAATCCGAAATCGAAGAACAGATTACCAGTTCAACAAAGCTCGAAATTAGGGTTTCAGAGCTCCAACAACACCAAAAATCTCACACTCTGAGTTTCTCAGGCCACACTGAAGCGCGCGCGGCGTGACAGTCACGGAGATGAACTGACACTACTACTATTATTATAATAATAATAATAATAACACTTTTAACAGTACGAGTGGAGTCCACGTGGCGCGTAGTTAGCGGCGGAGAGGGCATCGTGTAATGTGCCCCACACGATGCGATGCACGGCTTGGAAAGGGCGAGGTGGTGTGGGCCCGGGGGATTCACGGGAATATACGGAGATCTTGAATTGACGATCTCACGTTGCGCCACGTCATCTTACTTTTTATTTTATTTTACAATAAATCTTCTTTTATGGTTGAAGAGTGAAACGACAAAAGAAAAGGTGCAAATGTGTGCCACAAAAATCTAGGACGAGTGGGGTCCGACTTGTAGGACTATTTGTGAATGGTTTAAGGCAACGGTGTCAATTTGTTGGATCCGAATGGGTCCAGGTCTGGAGTGCCATTGATACTAATTATTATATGTATTGCTCACCTTGTTGTAAATTCAAATAAGTGTGTTTTGTCTTTGTGAGTATTGCCTTTGTTTCAATTTTGAGAAAGAGAGTGCAAGAGTCCATTATTAGAGAGGTTGTACCCGAATCTATGATCACTTACTTTTAAATTTTATACTAAATTATTGAGTCACCTAATTAATTTATAGTTTGAAGTTAACAATGACGTTAATTAAATCAATTAATCTACTTGGACTCATGAGTCTGGACTCATATGTAGGGTTGGCAAAATGTGCCCAGTTCCGTTTGTCCGGTTTTGTCCGGACCCGTTTTAAACGGGACCGGACAATATTTTTGTGAAAAACATACGGATCTGGACAATGTTTTTTGTCCGTTTAAAAATACGGGACCGGAATTTGGACAAAAATTCTTAAAAAGCTAATACCGTTTATTGATTAATTTGATTTTAATGTGATTTTTAATTTGTGAATTGATTTTAATTTATTTATTTTAATTAAAATTAATGTGTAATTATGATGTTTTATATGAAAAATGTGCAATTGTATAATTTTTTGGTGAAACATTAAATTGTTTGAATAAAATTTTATAATAGTTTTTTATGTTGATACGTATTATTTTTTTATATTTCTGAAAAATAAAATGCATGTATGATTGTAATTTAGTTTTTATTGTGATTATTTGTGATGATTGTTTATAATATATTTAATATTTATTTTTTGGTAATTGGTGACTTGTAGACTTGTAAGTTGTAGTTGAGAGGTTTTTTTTTAAATAATTGATAAATAAAATATTTAATCATATTTAAAAATAAAAAGCGGACAAAACGGGAGCCGAATGTTTTACGAACATACTGAACTGGACAAAAAAAAATTGCCCGTTTCAAAAAGGGACCGGGTCTGGGCACCAAATTTAATCATTATAGAAATGAGTGTCCGGTTCCGGATTTTTGCCAGCCCTACTCATATGGGTGTTTATAAAATTTTCATAAATATTTAATGAGTATCAAGTTTTTTTTACAAGTAATTATGTTTGCTTCGTTAATAACTTTATGATAACTTTAAAATTAAAAAAAACTTTTGAGTCTAGACTCATGAGTCCAAATATCACGACCCTAATTAAATTTGTTTAGTAGGTACTTTAGTTCTTGTGGTTAATCCACTAATTTGTGGAACTTAACAAAAATGATATTATGCGCCAAATCATTTCTAGTGAGTTGGATGTGACCTCACTCGTCATAGACAAGGTTACGTACGTTAATGGGCTGAAAAAACAAGGAAATTAGAACCCACCTCAAAATGGGTTCTTATCAATCTTGCACGCCAAATCACCTCTAATGAGACTTGCAACCAGACAAACAAAGAGCAACAACGAAGACAACCCACAAACTTCCGACACTGAAAGACAACTACTTATTGAAAAAGATAACAGAATAAAACTATCAAACCAACAACTGTAACGGTGGATCCATGCATGAGCAATAGAAGCGAAGATGAACTTGAATGAAGGAGCACACGTGCAGAAAGAGCAATTGGTGCTAGCGATGAATATGATATAAATGCTGCAGGATTAAAACTCTCATATATATCTGAATATACATACAGATTTATGTTTTTTATTGAGCTAGAAAATAATGTAGTAAACACTTTTATTGGAACTAAGATCGACGATGGTTCAAACACAGAAATCACAAATAAAATTAAAAGAGAAAAAATAAAAAAATGGATCGAATTAACGCAGGCTCATTATTGGTTGGCCTTCTTGCAATCTTTTCTAATCTGTCCCCGTGTGCTGATCATTACATTTAACGTCCCCATCTTCTCCATAGCACTCGAAAATCTGAGAAGAAGGCCATTTGATCGTTGCTGTATTCGATCATCACTAGTGCATCAGTACAACTCTCATTCCCATTGAAGGCCATTAGGGTTAAGACATGTCTACCAATTTGATTGCCAATTTGGTTGCGACTAACTCATTGTAACAAAAAGATAGTGTTATTTGGACTTGTGAGCCCAAACTCAAAACTTTTTTTTTTAATTTCAAATAAATTCTCGAGCAATTAAGAAATCGATGTAATGTTCGAGTATAAATAAGTTTTCTATAGCTGATAATCTTATTAAGATTGTTAAGAAATTAATGTAGTGTTCGAGTATAAATAAACTTATTTATACTCGAACACTACATTAATTTCTTAATTATAGATAATCTTGTTAGATATTTATTACATATTAAATAAGTTTTAACAACGTCGATTATAAAAATATTTTTAGATGTTATAAAAATATTTTTTATTGTAGTGTTCGAGTGGTATCCTACATATTTTTAATTTTTTTTTTTTACTAATCTATTATTTTTTAAGTTATAGAGAGACTTCTATAGAAATGAAGAATATTTGCAATAACATTGCTTCTCAATTATGGATGATGCGTTATGTATATATACAGTTATCTAAGTCGTTTATTGTATTTTCATGTAATCATTTATGTACACACATAATTTAGTTTTCTAAATAATATAAATTATTTTATGATATTAATTTATATTTTATAAATAAAATACATAGTTATTTATAACAATTAATTATAAGATTATATAATTAATATACTTAATTGTGTCATATGTCTTTTATTGTCATTTTACATTTATCATCTAATCAATCAGCTATCATTCCAAATAATTTTTTGTTGATCAGCTAGATTATAGTTTTTCGCCACCAGCTAGTAGATTATCAGCTCCTAAAAGTAGCGTTTCAATTGGGAGCTTAACAAATAACAGCTTCTCAAAAAAATTAACACGTGTTTGTCGCAAACATGTCTCTAAATGTTGCCATGTGGGAAAATGCTAGAATGACACGCTAATTGACACACCAAGTGATGCGTGGGCTCATCTATGTAAGCCGTCTTAGTGCGGTTCGAGATACATACCACGCATGTTATGCATCAAAAATTATTTTGCGCATATTCATTTTTATGTGAGATCGCGCGCCACGTTATAGAGGTGTAACTTGAACCGACAATTCGGGTGTAGTTCTTTACATTTTCCTAGCAACAGATTCACAATATATAAGCCTCGAGATTATGCCGACGCAAACACGTGTTAATTGAACATGGCCATTTTCAAAGAGTTGCGACCCGTGAACATGTCCACAGTAGCTACTTTTTTATGATAACCACAAGCAAAATCGATCGTCTCCCCCATTATGTCCTGCTTCTGTCCTTGCTCCCACTGTTCTCTCTTGCCATGCATGCAACGCCCCCTCTCCACCACAGCTCTCTCGCCCATCACTTAATTCGTTATGTGTTTCCAAATCAGTTTTTTTTTATAAAACAAAATTATTTTGTTTTTAATTTGTTGATGTTTTATATATATATATATATATATGTTTGATCCATTTCATAAAAAGTGACAAAAGTTTTACACTTGCTATCAACCTATCGCAACCCTCCTCCATTTTTCAAGAATGAAAAATGAGTTTGGGCCTTACCCTCCTTCGCTTTTCGGGTATGAAAAGTGAATTTAAGACCTCCTTTATCCATTTTTCGGTATGAAAAATAGGCGTCAGAGTCCTCCTTCTTTATTCGGACTTCTTGTTGTTTTTTAAAAAAAAATAAAATTCTTGCATTTGTTTTTGTTTTTCGTATTAATTTTGCTACTTTTTATATTTAATTTGATGATTTGTTGAAATTGGATTGTCAAAAATAGATGCAATTTGTTGTATGAACAAAAAAAATATTAATGATTTGCGACAAATATCGTTGTTGCTAATCTGTCGCTAATGGACGGGATTAGTCGTCAGCGAGTAAGCGACAGATATGTGACAACTAATCTATGGCTTTCATTTACCGACAGAGTTTAGCGACATATTAGGTCCTCGTTGCAAATCTCATTAGCAAATAAAAAGCATGGATTTAGAATACATATTTGTCTTTAGTTAAACTCATGTATAATTTTGTAGGGGTAGGAAGTTATTCAATATTTGAAGTATAATTTCCTTGCACATCAATTTCACACTTATAAAACAATAAGGTCAAGTTTGATTAGATGAAAAATTACAAATTTCGTGGGAAAATGACATTTTCATGGGTTTGATAGCCAAGATTTTCTCGTAGAACATATTTTCAGAATTGCCAATTTTTCATATTAAGACTCATATATTTTTTCGCCTATAATGGCGGGCAAATTGAGATTTTTATTGAAAAAATGTGAGTTTTCAGATTAAGACACATTAAATTTATATTTTAAATATAAAAATTATTATATTTAATATATATATATATAGTAAGTTTTCATATTTATTTCAAAACTTGTTGTTGGTGAGTTTTGAGAGAAAATTTTTTTATATGTACAATCAAACACATATATGAAATTTTTTTTGAACATGTACTGAGGAAAACTTTCTTAAGAAAATATTCTTTTCTTATAGAACATTTTCTTTGTAACTCTAAGTTTTATTTGCCATTAAAGTTATTCTTGGAGAAAAGGATCTTGCACTTGCAAAAGTTTGCATCTCTTCCTAATGTTCATTCATTCTATATACTAGCGTTGTGATTGTTGCAAGTAAGTTAGGATCTTTATTTCTATCTAACCGTCTATAACTTGTAATTATGCTGGGTAATTATGAATGTTGGTCAACTATACAAGTTGTCATATTTGTGTACTACGACAGTTGCTATATTTATCTGATTAGTATTTATAATTTTACTATATTCATGCTAGTGTTACTTTCCTTACGCATTGTAAACTCTATAAATAAGATAACTCTATTGTATTCATTTGCCTTGATTAATACAAATTCGTCAATTACATTAACAATGCCACTACTTACATTCCTTTTCTATTGATTGAATTGATTTTGATTAATGCATTGGAAAATGCTAGAATGACACCCCAAGTGACACCCCTGTAAGGCGACGTGCGGGCCCAATGAAAAAATGAATGTGCGCAAAATAGTTTTTGATGCATAACAAGCGTGGTGTGTATCTCGAAACGCACTTAGACTGCTCCCATAAATGAGTCAGCGTGTCATGTCATAGGGGTGTCACTTGATACGTCAATTAGAGTGTCATTCTATCATTTTCCTAATGATGTGGGAATAACAACTTCTGTTTTTCCTAATGACGTGGGAATAACAACTTCTGTTGCTAACTTGTACCAGTTGTATTTGCCGTCTCAATTTTGCAATTGTGCTCGTTCTTTATGAACATTGCAATTTTCTTGTCATTGTAAATTTGACCAATGAGTTTTAATTTGTGAGGACATTCTTTATTAATAAGATTTATTTTAAATTAATGTTTTCTTTACAAATTATAAGCTTCCTACAAATTTGATTATTTTAAAAACGATTTAACTGAGAAGATCATAAGGTGTATGAAGCATCTTATATATGTGAATAATCCATTTTTTTTTCTTGAAAAGGATTAAGCCACAAAACAGTTGTTATTGTTTTTAAAATTTAGTGCAGTTGCAAAGTTTTGAGATTTAGTGATGAACATGTTCAAACTAAAGATAGCTTTCGATAACGAATACATTTGTCATTGAAATTAAGATTTGGATAGGAATTAAAACATTGGTTACTTACTTTAATATTCCTGCGTTTCTTTCCTTCTACTTTTGTTAGGATTCCTTTTCCTTATATTCCAGTTCTCTTTCAATTTTTCCATGTTAAGAGGAGTACTGAAGCAACCAAACAACTATCAAATAGGAATCAATGTTGCCCGTTTATTATTTTCCATGGCAAAATTGCAAGAATTCAACACTATAGGCAGACCTTCTGACCAAAAAAAAAAAAAAAAACTATAGGCCGACCTACACCTACTTGGATGCATTAATTTCTAGTGATTTAAAAAAAAAAAATTATACAAGCACGAAATCAAGTACGCAAATTGAGCAGCATGGAATCAAGGTCTATGTAGATGACAATCCAAACTAATGTGGCATTGAGATTTTAGTTGTGTTGTTTTACTAATCTAGTATTGTTCCCTAAAAAAACACGAAATCAAGAACTCCACTTATGTTGTACACTATGTGCGCTACATAGTCGGTCTAGCCGGTCCCAAGTCGGGATAAAGGAGGAAGACTTTAACGTCCATTTTTTTATATCGAAAAATGGATAAGGGAGGTCTCAAATTCAATTTTCATACCCGAAAAGTGAGGGAGGCCCCAAGCTCATTTTTCATTCTCGAGAAATAGAGGAGGGTTGCGATAGGTTGCAGCTAGCGTAAAACTTTTGTCATTTTTCATGAAATGGATCAATCATATATACGTTGTTGTTGTTGTACTACTATACCAGCAATACTTAGCCGGTAATGCATTAGCTGAAGTAAAATAAAATCTAGAAACAGTGCCAACACATTGCCATGAAATCTAATATCAAATGTACACAATGTCAATGTCCACATTCCCACCACACCAAGAAGACCTTTTGAATAAACTAAAATGCAGAGATAATTTAAAAAAAATAAATGCCATCAAATTTTTTAAAAAAAGTTGTATATTATAAAAGCCGAATACAATTTCAATCCGCAACTCTCTCTCTCTCTCACTCTCACTGTCAAAACCAAACACATTCCCACTCTTAGAAGTACAAAAAATAATCACCAAACACGAACTTCATGTAAAAATGATGATAATCATATAATATAATCCCAATTTGTCTATCTGTGAGCAGTCACCAATGTCTCAATAAATCTCAAACCATCAAATCTCGGCGCAAATTTCCCCTCAACCATTGCCTTCATTGGACCATTAACTCCATCTTTTCTACAACAAGATGATTCCTAACAAGAGAAACACTAATCAGAAAACCAGAACATCGAATTCAAAACCTAAAACGGTGTCGAAGTCTTCGAATTGAACAAAAAGTCGATGAATCTGATAAAAACAAAAAAACAAGATTTCCTCAACGGAACTGAAAATTAGCTGATTAATCACAAGAGAAACTGATTGAAGACAACTGAGATGGCTAATGCAGTCATCAAATCAAACCAAAATGACATTATCAATGCCGAACTTCACACAAACGAAATCTCACGCGAAGAACCCTTGATTCAGACCTAATTTCAAACATAACCGAGAAACCGCAACACGAACATTGACAATCAGTACCAAATCGAAAGCCTAACATAATTTCAGTCCGCGAACTTCACAAAAAACGAAATCTCTGGAACACTTTTCAAGTTTCAGACCTAAATTCACAACACAACCACGAAATCTCAACAAGAACATAGAGACTGTAAGAGAAGTACCTGATTCGCGCAAGAATGAGCCGACACGCCTCTCTCGGCGGAGCAGTTGAGCGCCACCGCAGATGCGGCGACTATGGAGGCCACGAGGCTGCTGGCGACCTTCATTTCGACGAAGAGAAGGACTGAATCCGGCGAAAAGGTTTCTAGAAAGTGCGAAACCCGACGAAGACTCGCCAGATCTCGACCTCTGATTCTCTTCTTCTCTCTCAGAGTTTGTTCTCTGTTTGGGTTTTGTTCTTCGCCGCATTTTATACCAGTGTGAACACTCCGAAGCCGCTCTTCTTGTTGTTGCGTAGGTTCCACACTAAATGGAATTTAAACTTCTTTTCGGGTCCGCGCTCCGAAAGACGATGTCCGTTTGTACCGTCACGGAACTCCAGTCATCGTATATCCAATTAATGTGTCCCACGTGTGTTTTTTTTTTTTTTTTTTTTTTTTTTTAAGAAATGCTAGAATGTGTGGGAGTGGCAACCGCTGCTTTTTTTTTTCTTAAGCCCAAGCAGGCCTATTTGGTTTTTTCATGTTTTTTCATGTGGTTAATTTACGTCAATCATATCGATTAATTCATGTTTCTTTACTATCCAATCTACTCAAGAGGCTGCCCACTACAAAAAATACAAGATTAATTTTGTACCCATAGCAAATTTTGAACGAATCGTTTCTATTTTAATATAGCGACGTGTGTCCGAAATAGCGACGGGTCCCGTCGCTACTGTCCGTCGCTATTTTATGATTGGTTGAAAAAAATTATTTTTCAAAAATAATATTATTTTTAAAATGAAAACAGTAATGTTTCCAAACAACTTAAAAAAAAATCAACAAAATAAGAACGAATCCAAACCAACAACAAACTCTAAATATTAAAACAAATTTATTCAACAACAAAAAAAACAAAAAAAATCAAAATCCTAAATAAAATCCAAAACAATAGATCTGAGATTTACCAAAAAAGGAAAAAAAACCCTACATCCATCAATGATAGCACATTCGAAGTGATGGTAGCACCGGCAAGGAAATCTAACAGTGAGTGAGGCTTGTGGAGATGAGGTGAGCGAGGCGTCTAAAGATGAGGCGAGCGGCGAAAGGGGGTTGTGACTTGTGACGGCCCCAGTGTAACGATCCGAAATCACCAATCATGTTTAATTCCTTAAACAGGATCAACGACCCGTATTGTAGGACTCACACCGTGATATGTTCATTTCCCGAGGCAAAGGCCGAGGTATATTTTATATTTGTTATGATATATGTCTAGTGTATTGTATATGTGTAGATTATTAAGTCAAATTTTATACGGGTGTTTAGGTATCGAGACGAGTGGGGACGTACCTCGAGTCGCGTATCAATGTGACTAGGTAGCGGCTTATGGGGTAAGCTTAATTAATTTGAGTGATATGTGAATTTATGTTGGTGTTATAAATGGCTAATGTGGTCACATTTAATATAAACATTAAAGTGCATACATGAATCATGAGATGTGCATTGAGACACGCACTAACTCATCAAGAGACAAGGTGTCAACTTGTTGAGTCACTCGATGGTGACTTGAGGGACAAATGGGACAAGGTGGTCCATAACACTACAAAAAAACAGCAAATCAGAAACGGAATTAGAAACGGAAATAAGTTTCGTTTCTAAATCAGAAACGGAATTAGAAACGGAATAAGTTCCGTTTCTAAATTAAAAAGTTAGCGACGGAATTGAGACGGAAATATTCAGAGACGGATTTGAGACGGATCAGAGACGGAATTAGAGACGGAATTAGAGACGGAATTAAATTCCGTCTCTAAAAAATTGCGCCAACATTCCCACCAAAACTTTCTTTTTTTCAACCGTTCATTATGTCTCGAGATTCGTGCATGCTTGATCTACACACCCACAACTCGTCCGTCTCTCCCTAAAATCGCTCGGCTCTCTCTCTCTCTCTCTTAAATCTCTCTGTCTCTCAAAACCTCTCTCTCGTCTCGTCTCGGACCTCTCTCTCGTCTCGTCTCTCAAAACCTCTCTCTCTCAAAACCACTCTCTCGTCTCGTCTCTCAAAACCTCTCTCTCTCAAAACCTCTCTCTGTCTCGTCTCTCAAAACCTCTCTCTGTCTCTCAAAACCTCTCTCTCTGTCTCTCTGTCGCTCAAAACCTCTCAAAACCTCTGTCTCAACAAACCTCTCCCTCACCGCTCTCTCTCTCTCAACAAACCTCTCTCCTCACCGCTCTCTCTCTCTCTCTCACCGTCACCGCTCTCTCTCTCTCTCTCTCTCTCACCGTCGCCGCTCTCTGCTCTCTTTCTCACCGTCACCGCACTCTCTCTCTCTCTCTCTCTCTCTCTCTCTCTCTCTCTCTTCTCTCTCTCTCTCACTCTCACCAATAGCCATGTTGTTCGTCGAATCGATTTCGCGTACCAAACCACTAGATTTAGTCCCTCCGATTCCGTCTTGGTTTCTAGGGTTCGTTCTAGGGTTTTTTGATGAGGCGTGGAGTCTAAAATCGAGTTCGTGATCGATAGGGTTTTGAAGGGTCTGCGGAGATTCGGAGAAATGACGGACCGAGAACTGGAGCTCGAGCTCAACGAAGCCGGACGCGCTCGGCGACCCCCGGCTCGGTCGGCGACTTGCTGGGGATTCTCGATGTGAGTTCTGTTTTTGGTTTCTAGGGTTTCGATTTTAGATTTTTTTTTATTGTTTGGTTTCTCGAAGATTGCACGTGAGTTTCTTGGGGTTTTGTGGTGTCTAGGGTTTGTTTTTGTGTTTTCGGTAATGGGGTTTTGGTAGAGTTTTGTTTGGTCTTGAAAGCTTCGATCTTTCGTGTTTGGTTTTGGGTTTTGGTAGATGTATTCAAATAAGAATTAGTTGAACTGGCATTCCATTCTTTAAATCTTACTCGCTACTTAAACTTATATTCAATGTATTAATCTGTATGTATGTCTTATGCACTTACTTAATTGGTTTAAGTTTCCAACATGGTAGTAGTTTCATTTTCACTATATGAAAATATTCCTTAATTCCTCATGTTTACCAATCAAATCCATTTCTTGTCTTGCAATTGTTCTAACTAATTCCATCTTATAGGAATGTGTAATTAGAGCAAGTTTCCCTAGTGATTTTACATCAATAGTATATTCCTTGCGAGTAAACCCAATAGAACATGCCAAGGAAATATTTCTATTTAAAGGGGCACTTTAAGTCTAATTCTTTATGATTTCCACTTCAATCAGTCCATTAAAGTCCTTGATAACTCATATGTGCACTTGTGCATATTTATCTCTTTTGATGGCCATCTTGACTTGCCTTGTTTTATGGTTAGTTATTTCTCATTTCGAACCGAAATGGTCATTAAGGTGCATTCCTTGCTTGTTCTTTGCCTTGCCTTTATCATCTTTGTTCAATTGCATGTTCCTTAGTTTTGTTAAATGTATATTCGAAGGTATTGTTGAATAATTGACTTGCTAATGGCCATGTATGGCTTTAAATTCACTAAACTACGATAGAATCTTGGTTTATTTGTCTTTGCAAAACTTGGGTAATATCTTTAATCTGTTTATTGTGATCACCGATTTTTTTAATGAGTTGTGTAGTTGGACTTTGATAGTGCTTCCACATGTGTGTATGGCTTTAAATTCACTAAACTATGATAGAATCTTGGTTTATTTGTCTTGTTTTTGTTTTTCTTCTTTAATTCACTTCGAATACGAAGTCCGTTAGTATCATTTTTTTACACCTATAGTTTCTAAAAAGCACTCTGAATTAAGTGCCAAAGCGAATCAAATACTTTTTTCCTTTGAAATTTTTAGTTGTAACATCTTTCTCTTACATTTTTCATTTTATTGTATTTTCATTTTCCTAAGTTTGAAAACTTGAATCGAGTTAGAAACGTGTTTTATAGTCTTCTTTGTCCATTTTTATGTTGAACTAAGTTTGAAAACTTGATCAGTTCGAAAAAGAACTTCTGTTTGAACTAAGCACTCTGTTGTTTCATGTTGTAATGCGGGTTCATTTTTTTATGGTGTTTGCTAGTTTCTAAAAAGCACTCTGCTTTGTCCATTTTTATGAGCTCCTACTCATCTTCTTCTCTTGATTGTCTTACTACATTAAGTTGTGTAGTTGGACTTTGATATTTATGCTTAATGTTTTTTGGTAAATGCGGACTCTAATTACGATCTTGTGGTGTATGTTGGTTGTGGACAAAGAGGAAATGAAATGGCGAGGTATGTGATGTCTATGTTTCTTATGGATTTTCCTCAATTGATTACTTGATGTAATGTAACATGTGAAGAACATACGTGTATTTTTCGATTGATAATTCTTTTCCTTGTTTGTGCGGTGGTGTTGAAGAACATTTCAAGACTTTTCGATTGATAATTCTTTTTGTGCATATTTATAGGATTGTAAGTTTTTTTTTTTTTTTTTTTTTTTGGTTGTTGAACAATAGGATTGGTGGTTTTGTGAATACTTAGAAATTTGGAGCATTTGTAATACTATACAATTTTTTTGGATATATATCTTTTTCAATTTTTGATTTTTACATTTTTGTTCTCTCAATTGAATATTTGTTGATATATATTGTCGATGTATGAATGTCAATTTATTATATATTGGCGAGTTAAATGTGCTTGGATTGAGACCTATATATGTAAGACTTTAAAAACTAAACAAAAATGAAAATTAGAGACGGAAATAGCAACGGAATCTTTGGATTTCGTTGCTATTTCCGTCTCTAATTTTTTTTTTTTTAGATATGAATCAGAAACGGATCAAATTCCGTCTCTGATCCGTCTCTGATTAGCAACGGATCAGAGACGGAAATAATCAGAAACGGAATTTATTCCGTCTCTAATCGGAAACGGAATTAGAGACGGAATAAATTCCGTTTCTAATCAGAAACGGAATTTATTCCGTTTCTGATCCGTCTCTAAATCAGAAACGGAATCCATTTTCCGTTTCTGATCCAATCAGCGACGACGTTTTCAGAGACGGAACGCATTCCGTCTCTGTTCCGTTTCTGAATCCAATCAGAGACGGAATTTTTGCAAATCAGAAACGGAAAATTCCGTTTCTGATTTGCTTTTTTTTTGTAGTGTAAGTTGAGCCTCAATATACGTGTGCACGCATGAATCAATGGCCTAATTAGGTTCAAACACATCAATAAATATGGTCAAATGAAGCAATAGTCAACAATTCTCATTTTTTATCTTCATCAAATCAGTAGGAGAGGAGAAGAAAAGGAAGAGAGAGTTTCTGGAGTGATTTGATGAAAAGAAGATAGAATCCATTGAAGCTTCGTGAGGAAGAATGAGTTCATCAAGTGGGGTAACTTCTCCACACCATAAACTTTGTGATTTCATAAAAATTGATGTCGTTGTTGATGTTATGTGTTAGGATGGGTGTTAGGGACCTCTTGAAATGTGTATGAGGGTCCCCTAAGGTGATGGAAAAGCCTATGGGTCGCACAAACCCAAAATTCGAAGTGCAAAGTTCTAGGTTCTACTGCACATAGTGTGCTAGGTCGATAATCTAGCGCACTAATATTAATTAACACGTTAGATACGTGAAGTAGTGCGCTAGAGGTGTAAAATAACGCGCTAATTTGCCTTTGTTAGGACAAAAATCAGCTAAATCCAAACATGGTTTAAACACTATAAATAAGTCTAAACTCACTATAAAACCTATCAAACAACTCCGGGGAACTAAGGGGAGATCTTGGGAGTTTGGAAACGCAAGTCGCAGTGTCGAGAGGTCGGATAGGCTAGGACAAGCGTATGAATTGTAAGTAAAGATGTGAGAATTCTATATTTCATTTCATTCATTCTTATTGATTTATTGGTCTATTTGTAGACATTGCTACTTATAATCTCACATCATGTTCTTGTGTCATTGAATATTGTGACATAATGCCTTATAACATGTTTCATTGATTCCAATTTCTACTCTTAATGTTGTTCTTATTAGATAATTGATGAAAAACATGTTATTGGGATAATTTGGATTTGATTAAACTTGTATTTCATTCCTTTGGGTTTTATAGCCTATCTAGTTTTGGAATCCTAGAGATTTGGAATTATTTGTCTTTGAAACTAAAGTACGGATTATCTAGTGTCCATTGCACGAGAGATGTGCGGTTCGCGGGGACATGGGTTTACCTGGGTTCCAGCACTAACCACAACACTTGCGCGGCACACGAGTTGTAGGACTCGGGGTGGTCGGCAAGAATGAGATTGATGTTGTATAAGCGTAGAGCGCAGTTCCGCTATTTGTGTGAAATATGTTGAGAGCAGCTCCATATAGTAGTGACAAAGGTTAAGTGATAGTTCTCACCACCGACCGGACGTATATCATCTCGACTTAACCTATGTCAGTCTATACATTTTTAACGGTGGTATTTACTTGCATTACTTGTTTAAGCAATTATTTCGCTACTTTATGCTTTTAAATACCATTCTTATATTTAGGAAATGTAGCATAGAATTCTCCGGTTATTACTTAAATATTCTTATACTCACCGTCTAGTTTGTGATGGTGGGTGTGGGTCCATCAAGCAGTAGCAGGCCGGGGAAAGAGAAGATCGACGACTTTCTCTGAGCATTTAGGCGACTCTCCTATCTAATTTTAAATGACACGAATTTTGTTGTATTATTACTGCTTATGTTTTTACTTTACATTTTAGGTTGTACATTGGGTTAAATGTAGAGTTCCCCATTTTTTAGACTTATATACATGCATGCGATGCTGTATTTTTCTGGTTTTCCATACTTAAGATTTTGAATAAATAAAAGCTTACGAATAATCTTTAAAATACATGATAATATGTAATAGCATGAAAATGATAAATAAATTTTAAATAACTCTGGATTTAATAATATATCTGAACATGTGTTTTGATGAATGTAAAGACGAAAAGCTGACTAATACATAATTAAGTTTTATATGGTTAAAATTAAGGCTTGATTACAGGATTAGGCTGAGCGGTGCCATGTTTAATAGTTGGAGCCGTCACACCCAATTTCCTATAAAATTGGGCACCGCCCAGCCTAAACCCACGTAGACTCTCGAGTCGTTCCTTGGAAAGTCCACGCAGGCCTATTCAGCCTCCAATAAGTACTTTCTCATTAAATTTGTATTTTAACATTGAGTTATTATGTTATGTGTTTTACAAAATAGTTTGCAGCAGAATTAAAACTGTGACAAGGTTAAATTACTCATATTTAAATAAAGGTGAAACAACCTACGGAGTGGAACCCTGAATCAACGGATAAACAAGCATATCCAATCGCTCGATCCCAATATGTCTCAGTGTAATCAAAAATAATAATATACAATAATAAAAAAAAGGCAAAAACATACTATCATGCAAAGGAAGGAACTGCTCCAAAAAGTCCTCAAAGGAAATCAGCAATCACCGGTCATTTCCCCTTGTTAGTCTCTGTCTGATCTGCATCCACCGTCACAAAACTAGACGGTGAGTACAGTAAAGTAGAAAGTAATAACCAACATGATATAAACAGTAATTCATGAGTCATTTAAAAACATTCCAAATATCATGCAGGTATTAAAAGACATGTAAAAGATAAAAAGTGCATGATAAACAGACTGACAGATAGCGCAATGAAAATGAGTGCCTAAGAATAAAAAAAGCATAGTAAGTGGTCTTAAATCCACAACAATCCTATACTCGAGACAACTCACGTTTGGTTGGGTAGCTGCACCCCGCAAGTAGTGTTCACGTTTGCCCAACTAGCTATAATCCCAAGAGTATCTTCCCGACACACTTAGGCCATAGACACTCAACCAAGGAAAAAAGAATGGAATTCCAAGAAAAAACATGTATCAATAAAGACAAAAATATTGAATATGAATTAATATGCATTTCCTTAACTAGTTTACTCACTTACTTCGGACCCGCGCTATCCCGCTTTCGCGGCTCGGACATGCTCTCCAAAACGAATACCTAAACTATCGAGACCTCCCTTAGGTTCGTGAGGACTTATAACATATTTTAGATTGAATTATAGTGTTTTGGAGATTTCGAGAAAATTTAAACTTTACGTGCTACTAGTGAAATTAGCGCGCTAATTCTGATATTAGCGTGCTAATTTCAACATTAGCGCGCTAATTTCAACATTAGCGCCATACCTCGTATATCTAGCGTGCTAATCAATATTAGTGCGCTAATTTTTGATATTAGCGCTAATTTAAACATTAGCGCTTAACTCTAATATCTAGCACGCTAATCAATATTAACGCACTAGATTCCCCACCGAGCGCGTTATGTGAGCAAAATCCAGAATTCTGCATTTCAAATTTTGGGTCTCCTCCACACATAGGCCATTTTGATGCCTCGGGGACCCTCATACTTATTACTAGAGGTCCCTAACATCAATCACAACACAAAATAACACCCCACAACATCAAATTCGTGAATTCATTGATTTGACCAAGCCATGTTATTGGAGTTACCAAGCTTCATAACTTGATCTTCTTCACCAACTTCACTGAATTCTTGAGTCTCCCATCCTCTTGATCACTCCAGCAGCCTTTCTTCTTACTCCAAATCAATAAGATGAAAAGTCTAAGTGATAAGTTTGGTTGACTTAAGATATATATATATATATATATATATATATATATATATATATATATATATATGATTGGAGTTAATTACACAATAGCCACACATCTATTTGCACTTACGTATCCGAACGCTTATCTTGTAAACCACATCCACAAACTTGTCCTACAAGTCATGCTTAAGTGACTTAGGCATCCATTTCGATTTCGGTGGAGCGTACAAGGAATCCCAGATACGCGTTATGATACGAAGACTTGGTTCCACTATATAAATTTATTGTAAACCCTAGACTCTGTTGGTGTGCATACAAAAAGTTAGAGAGAAAATGAGAGGGGTCTTGTTTGGGGAAGTGATATGCTTTGAAGCTAAGGAGACCTCCATTGAAGGTAAACATTTTTTTATTGTAGAAAAGAATCACAAGCTTGTGATTTGTTTCAATAATAGTGAAAAACACATTATGTTCTCTTTTTGATTTTAAGTTTGTGAAACTTTAGTGGAGAACCCCCAGAAAGGCGACACTATCGGCAAAGCCGGGGAAGGGAGCAACCTCACCACCGCCGTTGTTGGTCTCGAGCGGTGGACCCGCCGCCGCCGGAGCAGTGGTGGCGGTAGCCCGATGCCACCAATGGGGGCCTCAACTAGGAAGCCCCCCATTGTGAATCGTGCTCACTGCCCAACAGTCATAGGTCATTTTGAATAGAAAAGGTCGCGTACGAACTGGAGTTGCCACCTCGGTTATCTGGGATTCACCATCTATTTCATGTTTCTATGCTTCAACTAGATAGGTAGACCCGATCTCATCTAGAAGGCCATTCATGAAGTAGTGGGCCTAGTTAGCGTCTGTATCAGCTATGCCTCTGGCATAAACCATCAACCGCAAATATCGACCCATATACTGCATCACAGTCTCGTCAGTCGCCGATCGGATGTTTTGAAACTCGGTCCTCTTCATATTCGTGACTGAGGGAGGGAAATACTTCTGATTGAACCTTTCTTTAAATTCAGCTCAATCGTTAGGCTTCCCCTTCGTAGCCACCATGTTATGCCACCACACATCAGCCTCTCCGAACAACGAAGCTGATGAGATGTTCGACCTCATATGATCTGGTGTGACCAAGATATCGTGGATATTCTCATGAATCCGCTTAAATTTCTCCATTGCTCCTAGATTCATACCTCCGTGAAACTTTTCTAGGTGACGTCTCTAAAACTCGCGAGACTATCTCGCCTCAGCCGTCGCCTAAGTGCTCCCATCAGTGGGCGTGTTCGGCGTATCATCCATTGGTGTATCAGGAGTAAATGGTACTCTCTCAGCATGAGCCTGTACTCCCTCAGGTCTAGTCGGCGTTATAGGAGTCGTAACAGCGGCCTGTACTGTCGGGGCACTCCCGCCCTGAGTGACTGGTGCTGCGACTGCAGATGTAGAAGGCGATGTTGTAGCCTATTCTCTCAAAAGTTTGAGAATGTGATGTGACTAGCAGGGACTTCTCCTCTAATCTCTCGTGAACATCACTCGGACCAATATCACTGATCTCAGGCTGATCGGCCATCCCAATCTGCAAAGAATTGGATTACTCGATCATAACATAACTATCGATAGTAATAATATACAACATATCAAATAGCTCATATATTCAAATTTTAATTTCCCCAACTCTCATTACTTCCCAACTAAGACTTAGGTCAGGATCATAGGGTTCCACTCTAAGTTTAACCATTCCTAACTTCCGCTGGTTTGTGTCTTAATGGATTGTGATTTAAATCAAGAGTCATGTATTTAAAATTTCGGCTTTGATACCAACTGTGATAGTTCCACAACCCCAACCAGGTCTCGCCTGGTCTAGACTTACGTGGACCCCGAGTCAATCCTCACGACGTCAACGCAAACCTAGTCCGCCTTATCTATTTTTCATTACAAAGCAACATAATTTAGCATTTATAATGAGTTATTCAAATACGTAAGCTATCAAAGTTTTATGCGGAAGCAATTATCAATTCTACTCAAATCAGTTAGGACAACCTAGAGTTTAGAAACCCCATGTATACTCCATGTAAATATCTCACAAACCCCATATATCCCATGTCAAAATAATGTACATAAATAATACAAAACCTACATAAAAATGTGAGAGGGAAAGCCGCTCCAAAGTCCTCACAATAAATCTCCTAGCACTAGCCATTTTCCCTTACTCAATTGCGGATATGCATTCAGTTAAATACGAGAATAATGAGCTCAGGTTAGTAACGCCAGTAGGATACTAAATAATATTTCAAAGTAAATAAATCAGTCTATATTCATGCCAAATAGAAAGAAAGGTATAAAGAACACATGAATAAATAAAAGACTGTAAATAAATCAAAAGCAATCGATACATGAGTGTCCGGGAATGCAAACAGAGATGCGCAAGTAATCCCGACCAATGGGTCGTTGAGTCTTGGCAAAACATCAAGACTCGGGTTCTAGGACTTGGTACACTCACAAGCCCTAAACCCACGAAATAGAGAGAATATTTTGAACAACCACGCTAATGGAATAATGTGGATTTATTTGGACTTGTCTTCGATTTTCTTTGGGCTTTATAGTGTAACTTCTCTTGGTATCCTAGAATTTTGGGATTATTTGTCTTTGAAATTAAAGTAGGGATTATCTAGTGTTCATTACACGAGAGATGCGCGGTTCACAGGGACCTGGGTCTACCGGGGTTCCGGCACTCACCACCACACTTGCGCGACACACGAGGTATGAGACTCGGGGTGGTCGACAAGCATGAGATTGATGTTGTAAAGCATAGAGCGCAGCTCCGCTATTTATGTGAGATATGTTAAGCGCAACTCCATGTAGTAGTGAGAAAGGGTAGATGATAGGTCTCACCACTGACCGGACGTAGATCATCTCGACTTAGCCTGTGTCTGTCGCTACATCTTTAACTATGGTATTTACTTGTATTTTTTGTTTCAGCAATTGATTTCGCTACTTTATGCTTTTAAATACCATTCGTTTATTTTGAGAATGTGGCATGAGATTCTCCAGTTAGTACTTAAATATCACTATACTCACCGTCTAGTTTGTGACGGTGGGTATAGTTCCGTCGAGGAGCATCAGATCGAGGAAGGAGAAGATCGACGACTTCATCTGAGCAGTTCGGCGACTATCCTCACTTATTTGTATGTCTCGACTTTCGATGTATTATTTTTATGTCATTTTGGGTTGTACATTGGGTTGAGTGAATAGTGTCCTATATATACGTGCTTGTGCTACTGTCTTTTCTTGGTTTTCCACACTCATAAATTTTGAATTATTACGACTTCCGCATAATTTTTAAACTATATTAAAATGAGAATATAGATCAAGACATGAATTTAGAGGAATATAAGAACGAAAGGCTGAATAATGCGTAATTAAGTCTTAAGTGAATTAGATTAAGGCTCGATTACGAGATTAGGCCAGGCGGTGCCCTATTTAGTAGTTAGGCTATCACACCCAAGGCCTCAATTTCTCCGGTAGACATCAATGTGATTTTTTTTTCTTTTCAAAAGAATCTTAGCTAAAAAAAAAAAAGTGGCAAAATCTTACAAACAAAAATAAATAATAAAAAAGCAATATAACCTCAATTCCAAGTGGCAGAATATTAACCAAAAAAAAATAAGTGGCATAAGATAGACTCTCGAGAAAATCATGCAATGAGTGCATGTGATGTGCTGTGATTAAAGCAGAATATGTGAAGCGGCGCACCTCACGTTTCTGCTGAAAAACAACACTCCTAATTAAATCCTAATTTATTCGGTAGTTCTTTAATGTATTTTATGCGATACGATTGCCGCATCCAAAGCTATTTCATTGTCTGATCCAAATGAGTGGTGTATAATTCCTATATTTCTCTTAAATGTATTAATTGATGATCTGCAATAAAATTCTCTTACTTTGAATTAAAAATAATAATAATAAGTCTATTTGAATTCATGAGTTTAGATTTATAGGATTATTTTTAAAATTTGTATAAATATTTAAGGGGTATAATAGAAATTTTACAAATGATTATGGTTGTTTCATTAATTGCTCAAATGTGTATTTAAAATTAAAAAAAAAAAATTTAAGTCCGGACTCACGAATTCAAATAGCATTACCAAAAAAAAAATCGGTAGTTCCTAATATTATTTTATTCGTTTAAATCAATGTGTGGTTGACTGGTGAGTTGAGTTGGTAAATGTGCGCTGTTGCGTTTCTGGTTCCAATTATGAACGCCAACTTGATACTAGAAAATCTTGAATAAAATGTATTTAGGCACGCTAAGCTTTGATGAAAAAATAGCACTTTTTGTCCACTTTTTTCAGTTTTTTTTTGAGAGATAGAAGACACAAGCTCCCGAAAGTTGCATTATTTCAAGAATGTTGTTTACACGAGAGGTGTTGTGTACCTTCCTTTGCGATTATTCATAATATACACGAGATGGGTTTTGTCCACTTTTTTCAGTTACTTGCGTTACAATTAATCGACCTCTCAAAAAAAATAAAATTAATCGACCCACTCAAATTATTGAAGCACATTTATCACGTAAGAATTAGTAAGGCAAAATTAAATATCAAGAGAAACGGTGTGCATTAATCAGATGTGCACGTTAAGGGTTGTGCAACTGTCTTCGCAAAACCACATAAAAAGAACAAACCATTGTTGATCTGGTCTTATTTTTTGAACTTACGATCTAATCCTGATTTTTAAGTTTTGTGATTTAATGGCGGTATGCATGCAAAATTGTCAAAAAGCCAACTCCCAATCTATATATATATAAAAGTTGAAGGAGAGAGAAAGTTTCACATGCTCTTTCCTTCCACCATTTCATTTTTAGTTTTTTCTCAATTTTCTATTTTTTATTTTAAGATATTTATATATTTGTGTTATTTATTATTTTAAGATACATTCATCCCCCATATTTTTGAAAAATAAAAAATAGATATTTATATATTTTTGTTATTTATTGTTTTAAAATATATTCATCCCCCCATATTTTTGAAAAACAAAAAATCCAACTTTGAACAACTAAACGACGGTCTAATTAATGACGCACAACTTTGAACAACTAAACGACGATCTAATTAATGATGTATTCATCAATGCATTAAGTATTTGTTTCGAATCTTACACCATCGATTTGGTTACCATTCGAATTCTTTTTTTTTGTTAATGAATGGTTATTTCAATGATTTACAAGTAAATATTTTTTAAACCCTCTATTGTATAGTTTTTCTAAAAAATATGGGTTGATTATTGTGAATTGTAATTTTAATTGTAAGAAATATTATAATATATTCAAGTAAATTAATTTATTAATTTTATTTTAAAATTTTAATAACTCCTGCGCAAAGCGCAGGAAATCGACTAGTTTAATATTAATTCGAGGGATGTCCACCACAAAATTGCAGGTCGAACAACTATAATACACGTGTATTGATAAGGATATACCTCAATAAAATTTATACTGTTGTTTATTAAATGTATGTAATAAAAGTACGTCCAAAAATTATTTTCTTATTAATAAATCTATATCTTAAGCTATTTGCTACTACAAAAATTAAGCCTAAATCTCAAATTAGTCAAGTTATGCTAAAAAGTTAAAAATTTAATTATATATTCAACACGGTCATGTACGTATTAGAGTGCAAGGATTTTTTGCATCGAGATCCGCATGCATCATCTTCGTTATCGTCGTGCCTATCTCACGAACACTAGTAAGTGTTTATCGACCCATTGTGCGTCCGACACAATAACATGTTTCTATAATTAAAAATAAAGAGTGGTGCACATAATAAAACCCTGCATTCAAAAACACAAAAGATACAAATAACTTATAAAAAATAGAAACAAAAATAAAATTAGTAGTTTGGATCGAGTCGGTGACTTAAAAGGATTAGGTCCAACGGCCAATCAAATTAAAGACACGCCACGTGGAAGCAATTTCCGAGTCAGACCCCAATAGCACTCAAACCTGCCGTGCTACAGTGACGACGTAATCACAGACACCTCTCCCCTACACGTGTCACTCAAAAACAAATCGGTCCCTACACGTGTCACTCAAAAAGATGTTACGCTCTATCACCTCTTGGAGCTACAATAACGAAGCCCAGCAGTACATTGCACTTAAATAATAGAGTCAACGTTCCCAGTCATCAAAGACAGACCATTGACCCAGTCCACGTGGGCTTTCCAGGTCCGTCTAGAACTCGAACGCGTCGAAGCAACTCGCACGCAACATCGCTGAGGCCCGACTATAAATAGCTCCGAAACTCTCTCGACTCCTCACTTCAACGTTCGATTATCACTGATTAATTAGGGTTTTAGAGATCGAGATTCGTTTCGACAACCAATTTGATCGATCGATTATGAATTCGATGTTGTTCAGTTCCTTCGACGCCGTTCTTGGCGAGTACTTTGGTCAGAAGATGATGAATTCGACCTTCAATTTGGGTAACAAACAGGAGAGGAACGTTAACGACGGCGCTAAGGCCGCTAAGGCCGCGGCGGCGCCGCCTGTGAAAGAGAGGGCTCCGGCGAAGAAGGAGGCGGCGCCGAGGTTCGCGGTGGAGTTGGACGGTCTGCACTGTTATGAGACGATCGTGTCTCATTGATACGTTCGTTCGTTGGTTCTAATTCTGTGTTTTTGGGTTTTTTGTGTGCGTGGAGATTATAAGATTCTTTTGTTGGTTTGGTTTGATTGATTTTAGATGAGAACAAGAAAGGAAAAAAAAGTAGTATTCTGTAATTGGTAGACACGTATACTGTAAAGATTGATAGTCAATTCAATGAAGATCTGAATCTGTTTTGGATGATTTTTGTGTTGTTAATTTTGTGATTGATGTTTCTAGCTTGGTTTCTTGATTCAATTTGTGTTCTTGCTCAATAATCCAATTCCAAGTTTGATTACCTGCTACCATTGACGGGGGTTAGGTTGCACCTTTTAACCGTGGGGACTTTTTATAATACTTTTATAGTTGTTGCCTTCTTTAAAAAAGATTTTTTGGTTCCCTTGTTAAGAAGGTTGGATATCCATATATATATATATATACTAGTTTTAAGACGTGATACGTAAGATTTTCTCGCTCGTTATGCTATGATATTACTTCATCAAAAAAAGTGTATTGGATTGATGAGAATAAGTTCATGATTGATTTGGAGATGAAGAAAAAAAAAGCAGGTAGTAAATTGATAAAGAGTTAGAGTTTGATTTGGATATAAAAGAAAAGGTTGATTTGAAGATAAAAAAAAATATAAGCAAATAAGTAAATTTTATTACCACTCAAAAATTTGTTATTCGTGCTTTTATATATATGAATCAAATTGACCATTGGATTTAAATTCATAAAAATTAATATAGATGGTAATTTAAAAAGATCACTATAGTAAAATTTCTTTATATATATACACACAACTATGAACAACTATTATCTACAACCGTTGGTTAGAGCAGTAATCTTTATAACAATTTATTATAGGTTTGGAACTTTTGAAGCAATAAAATTAAATTTGGGTATCTTTGAAGTTTCCAATTCAAAGATAGATCAAGTTTTCAAATTTGACAAGGGATTGGGAATATTTGTTAGGATGTTAAGGTTTTTTATCTATCAAATTTCGTTATATTTTAGAGATGGAATTCTAGATTGATGATTGTTTACATTGATATCTTGGAGCAGAGCATAAGTTTCTAAATCAAATATATCTATCAAATATATACAAGAGCGAATTTTCAATTTATGCATCTTAAGCCAAAAGCTCATTTTACCCTTCTTTCTTGCATTCTCTTCCTCACCGACTTCTCTTCCTCACCGACTTCTCTTCCTCACCGACTTGACAACTCCAATCCTTTTTCCCCAAGGTTTACTATAACAATAAATCTACTTAGACTCATGAGTCCGGACTCATAGGGAGATTTAAAAAAAAATTGTAAATATTTAAGGGGTATCAAAAGAATTTTACAAGTGATTATGGTTGCTCCATTAATTGCTCGATGATGTATTTGAAATTAAAAAAAGTTTTGAGTCCGGACTCATGAGTCCAAATAGCACTACCCTATCTATAATTGTCACTGGATTTGAAGCTTATAAGCTCAATCATAAGAGTTATTTCTTATAGTTCTCTGACGTATATTGATTTTAGATTTTTATTATCTCTCCACAATTCAACAGTCGGGCCTAGTAAGAATCAACCTGGGGAATGATTAAGCGTGTGATTGAGCTCGTAAAAAGGAACATGCCACACGATATGTTAGAAGCAATTTCTTCAAATATTTCAGATTTAGGTAAACGACTTCCTTGAATGTAACCCAATTTACAATTTTGTTCACAACTATCCAACTTAAAAATACAGAATAAGAATGATCACTAATTGCTTGAATAAATGTCAAGCCAATCTAGATTTTGGTTACAAATGTCTAACTTAAAAGCACTGAACAAGAACGACCACCAAGTGTTTGAATAAAAATACTGATTACCTAGGGCGGAGGCTAGACCTTATGTGATTCTTGCTTTACATTAACTATTTAATGATATTGTTGCGACGTCTTTTGCAACAAGTCCTGCAACGTGATAATCTATTCTTGATGGCTCATTCATTTATAATTATTTTTATTTTTATTTTTTTTGGAAACCAAACATAATTTATTTCAAATCATTTATTATTTGTTAATTATATTTTATGTTACTTTTATTGTATTGTTGTGGGGAACATGTCACCTTACAGGCTACATGTATTTGGATATTGTATTGTTCTCTTTTCTGATAGAAGCATTTTCATATGGTATTATTGGTTGAGTTATGGCATAGTTTATAGCATCTTATATTGAGTTGAAATGCCACACATTAAATTGCGGCATGCTTAAAGTGTCATTTAAAGAGAAAGAGGTAACAACTCTGACCATTTTTGATTTGTCGGTTATCATTATTTTTTATTTTTATTTTTATTTCTTGGTAAAATAGATTTATTATTATTATCAACAACTTCAATAGTGTTGCAAGCTCTGATCAAGACCCAAGTCAGAACCAAAACCAACTAAGGAGGAGTTCACGCACAACGAATGTCCCAAGGAAGCATAAGGATTTCGTGCGGATGTAAAGTGGTTATCAATTTTTGTGTAATCAAATAGAGAATCAAATAGTGTAGGTACAATATGATTTGTGCGGGGAAGGTGGCGGACAACTGAAAAAGTAGACCTTGCGATCAGTAAAAGTTACAAAGTGTCTCCTATATATTGAATCAATGAAACAGTGAAAGCATAGACGAAAATTTCTCTCCTTCTCTCTTGCAAATTCTCTCTCAACTGCTGCTCCTATTCTCTTCTGAACCCTCTGTTCTTCCTCAATCTCCTCCCTCATCTCTTAGCTTGCAACATTTTGGTGCTTTCATTGACCATGGCGGAAGGCATGGCAACCCGCTACCGTTCAATGGAAGAATCCATTGCCTTGCTGAAGGAGCAAGTCGATAAACAAGACTTTGTTGCTCAGGAACACACCATCTCCATCAACAAAACCACCTCTGTGTGTGAGAATATCCAAAAGATGATGTCCGAAGTCCTCCAACGCCTGCATCACTTGGAAAAACAACCTGTCCAACCTCCATTACAACCACCACCCTTACTTCCCACTCCCTCATCCATCCAAACCCATCACAACGCCTCTCCTTCCACACCAACCTTCCAACCAAGCCAACCCACTACTCCCATCGACCCACTGACCACACCATTCCGCTCTTGCCGGGCTCTCATCCTGTTAATGTTCGCCCCTACCGTTACCCGCATTTTCAGAAATCTGAGATTGAAAGGCTCGTCCAACAAATGCTTGCGGATGGCCTCATTCGGCCTAGTACTAGTCCATTCTCCTCTCCGGTGCTGTTGGTGAAAAAGAAAGACGGCACATGGCATTTTTGCGTCGACTACCGTGCCCTCAATACCATTACAGTTAAAGATCGCTTTCCGATCCCGACGGTTGACGAGCTTCTTGACGAACTATATGGGGCACGCATCTTCACGAAACTTGACTTGCGCGCCGGTTACCACCAGTTGAGAATTCAGCACAGCGACATCCACAAAACCGCCTTCCGTACTCATGAAGGCCACTACGAATTCGTGGTAATGCCATTTGGCCTCTCTAATGCACCTTCATCCTTTCAAGCAACTATGAACACTCTGTTCAAACACCAATTGAGGAGGTATGTGCTCGTCTTTTTTGACGACATACTCATCTACAGCGACTCATGGGCTTCTCATCTTACTCATCTTTATGATGTTTTTGCTATTCTGCATGCTAACCACTTCTTTCTCAAGTTTTCTAAGTGTGAGTTCGGAGCCTCCTCTCTAACTTATTTGGGTCATATAATCTCCGCCGCTGGTGTCGCTGTCGATCCCGCCAAAATCGATGCTATTCAACTTTGGCCAGAGCCCCGCTCTGTCAAGCACCTCCGTGGCTTCCTCGGCCTCGCCTGCTATTATAGAAAATGTGTGGCCAAATTTGCCTATATTGCAGCTCCCCTCACTCAACTCTTGCGGAAGGATGCTTTTATTTGGAGTTCAGAGGCTTTCGATGCTTTCACAGCCTTAAAAAAAGCACTAATGTCCACACCGGTGTTAGCGCTCCCCAATTTCTCGGAGCCTTTTACTCTCTTCACAGATGCTTCGGGTGTAGCCATTGGTGCTGTCCTCACTCAACATGGGCATCCCATTTCATATTTCAGCAAACTTTTAACTCCTACACTCCAGCGTGCTTCTGCCTATGAAAGAAAATTTTATGCGATCACTGAAGCTATCCAAAAATGGCGCCAATATCTCTTGGGTCGCCGCTTTGAAGTCGTGACTGACCACCAAAGCCTTCGCTCTATCCTACACCAAACAATCAATACACCGGCTCAACAACGTTGGCTCACCAAATTATTGGGGTACGACTTCGACATCATCTACAAACCGGGTAATACCAATATTCCAGCGGATGCTCTCTCTCGCGCTCTCAACCCGTCGTTGGCTGCACTCCAAGGATGCTCTAAACCGATTCCCACCATACTTCAGGCGTTCTGACACTACTACAAATCGAATTCAGCTGACACTCAATTACTCTCAGATATTCAGGCAGCTCCACACTCTTTCCCCAACTAGTCCATCCGTTACGGCTTAGTTCTCTACGCGAACAAAATTTTGGTTCCGGATGACACTGCCTTGAAGTTCCTCATTCTCCATGAATTTCATTCCTCTCCTAGTGGAGGTCACGCTGGCGTTCAACGCACCATGGCTCGTCTTTCAGCCGTTTTTCATTGGCCACAACTCAAGCAATCGGTCTCACAATTTGTCAAGGAATGCCACATTTGGCAACAAATCAAACCTTTTAATCGTGCCCCGCAAGGCCTCCTCCAACCTCTTCCATTGCCGGGCAAGATATGGGAATCAATTTCCATGGATTTCATTACTAATCTTCCACTGTCAAACGGCAAGTGCACAATTCTTGTGGTGGTTGATCGCTTGTCGAAACATGCCCACTTTTGTGCTATATCTTCCAACATCACAGCTCAGAGCCTAGCTTCCACCTTTGTTCAAGAAATTTGTCGATTACACGGCTTACCGACCTCCATCATCTCCGACCGCGATCCCCTATTCATGAGTACATTCTGGAAGGAACTTTTCAAGCTTCAAGGCACAGTTCACTCTATGAGCAGCGCTTACCACCCTCAAACGGACGGACAAACCGAGGTCCTTAACCATTGCCTCGAGGATTATTTGCGATGTTTCTCAATGGATTTCCCCTCCACTTGGGTTCGATACCTCCCTTGGGCTGAGTGGTCATACAATACTGCTTGGCATTCCTCCATCAAGACATCACCCTTTGAAGCTGTTTTTGGGCGATCACCGCCATCCCTTCTTGATTACATCTCTGGCACTTCCCCTATTTCTGCAGTGGACGACCTCCTACAGGATAGAGCTCAGGTTTTAAGATCCCTCAAAAAGCACCTTGCTCGCTCTCAACAACGTATGCGTGACCAAACGAACCCACATCGTACTGATATCGAGTTCAACATTGATGATTGGGTATTTGTGAAGCTACGACCCTATCGCCAGACCTCGATTGCTCATCGCCGCAGTGCCAAACTCAGCAAACGCAAACGCGAATTGGCAATGTCGCCTACAAGCTGGCTCTTCCTCCATCCTCCAAAATCCATGACGTCTTCCACGTCTCTTTTCTCAAGCGTTGTTTTGGTGACCCCGTTCCCCAATCCAATCCCCTGCCTGTGGATTTCATGGGTTCTCATCCCCTCATCCATCCACAAGCTATCATTGGCCATCGTCAAATCTTTCTTAATGGGCGTCTAATTCCCCAAGTATTGATCCAGTGGGAAGGCCAAACCCCTGCTGATGCCTCCTGGGAACCATTCTCGGAATTCCGCACGGACTTCCCTCACTTTGACCTTGAGGACAAGGTCCCTTTAGAAGACCCAGGCAATGTTGCAAGCTCTGATCAAGACCAAAGTCAGAACCAAAACCAACTAAGGAGGAGTTCACGCACAACGAATGTCCCAAGGAAGCATAAGGATTTCGTGCGGATGTAAAGTGGTTATCAATTTTTGTGTAATCAAATAGAGAATCAAATAGTGTAGGTACAATATGATTTGTGCAGGGGAAGGTGGCGAACAACCTGAAAAAGTAGACCTTGCGATCAGTAAAAGTTACAAAGTGTCTCCTATACATTGAATCAATGAAACAGTGAAAGCATAGACGAAAATTTCTCTCTTTCTCTCTTGCACATTCTCTCTCAACTGCTGCTCCTATTCTCTTCTGAACCCTCTGTTCTTCCTCAATCTCCTCCCTCATCTCTTAGCTTGCAACAACTAGCTTCTAATTTCATTACACATTATATAGCTTGAACACAAATTTAATATTTTTATAAGGACTAATCTATCAACGCCAGTCTCTTAATTTTTTTTAACACGAAGGAATGAAGTTCTATGCATAAGACTCATGCTCTTCATCTTTAAGTGCCCATACATAAATTGTTTTATATAATGATCAAAAATTATTATTTTTTCTCTATTAGTAATAACATTCAGTCTAGCTGAGTTGTCATATGGAGGTGCTATTTTACCTCTAAGTCTATAAGGTATAGTGTTCAATAGAATTAATGTCTGTTCATTTAAAAATACTAGAACAACACTCCTAGAGTGCACATCAGAAAGGCACACGCCCCTATTCAATTGTATTATGAGTTTTATAATGCGTAAGCTTGTATCTCGAGGAGAACACGAATGACAAATGTGGCATTGATATGCGTTCTAGTGTGTCTTCGTGGTGTTATTAATCTAGCGCTTTCCTCTTTTTCGAAAAGAAGAATTTTCATCATAAAATTCTTACATGTTCTGATTGCATCTAATTATTTAAGTATTTAACATCGATAAATTTGCTAAATCATATCATTAATCAATCAAATAAGAGTAATGCAGGGAAAGAATTGGAAGCAACGGTCTTGCAAGCCTTTTCCTTTATTTTTCCTTTGAAAAGCCCAAAAAGGTGATTACATGCTTCGTACCCATTACTATTGAGTGCCTGCACAGTTCAACAAGTCTTTAATAACTTTAATTTCTTTAAGTTTTGTTCAATTTAGTCGAATCAAAGAAAGAATTAGCTGAAAAGGTTGGAGCATCCAAAGTTTGTAGTGGTTTTTTCAACTTTGGTTAATTAACTAAAATTAATTCCCGCCATCAAAGCGAGCGGGTCAATCGTGCGTAGCACGTCTTGAAACTAGTATATATAAAGAGAAAGAGAGATAAAGATGAGATATATGCATGACGGAGAGGATATGCATGCAAAATAGAAAGAACAAAGAAAGGAAACAACAGAGAAACGGAAAGGTGAGGAACACACACAAAGAAAAAAGTAAAAGGAAGACCGAGTTCTATTTTTTTCCTCTCTCGGCCAATCTTCTATTCTGCTCTCAGGACCAAACCTCTATCGGACTTGCTGACTCCTCTCTCCCTCTCCTTTTTTCTTTTGAGATTTTTTTTGTATTCTACCATGAGAGGCTAAACCTCTAACCTAGTCAAGACTGCAAGGAAAGTTCGACTGTGTTCATCAATGGATTTGTGAGATTTATCTACTTTAATTGTATTGCTTTTCATATTATATTTTATTTTCTTTGGTATTGTTTGAACAATTAAGGTTAAATTCATGTTCAAACTTTGATTTATTTGTCAGTGAGTCGTAAGCATCCGTACTTGTGCAATAAAATTACACTAGTGGCAATTGACCCTACCAAATGATTGACCTCTTTTGGGACCGGTTGAATACCTTAGAAATCTAAGCTAAATCGGACACACTAGTGATCCGATTATCTAGGTATAGTGCATTCACGAAACACATTATTGTGGTCATCGTGTTAAACCTAATTATAATGCGCTTGAGTATAGAGTTCTACGATTGACTAGAGAAATAGTCACCGCCGTACCTTGGCTATCGAGATTAAGAAGTGCTATGAACCGCGTAAGTAACCGATTCTATAGCTAAACTAAGATATTTCTGAATTGCATATTTTATAAATCGAAGACCAAATTCAATCTTTTATTCGAACAGAACTTGTATGTCTTGACCTAGGTGTTTTTTTATTAATTGTTTTCAAATTTATTTCATTGCTTTATTTATTTTGTTTATATTTAGATTAGTTAATTAATTCATTCTCTCTTAAACCTCGATTTCTCTTTTTGTTCTTTTTTAAACCTTAGAAAGCTAGAATATCAATCCCTGTGAAATCAACAAAACGCAAACCAACAAAACCAACAAAACGCAAAACGCAATGACTAGTTTTTTTCTTTCTTCCTTGTATCTTTTGGCCCTGTGTCATCGTTTTTGTATTTGTAAATAAAAATTGTTTCCTATTAAAAAAAAAAAACCCTCAACACCGACATTTTCATCTCTATATAGCTACTATCAAATAGAGACATAGCACTAGAGTTCTCAATGGAAAGAGATCAATTCAACCTTTTTTTTTTTTTTGGCCTTTCCCACTCAAAATCCGTCTCGTAATAAAATGAGTAAGCACTAAGCATGCACAAAAAAGATAATAAATCAAAATAAAGATGAAGACATAAAGGAGCAGCTAGATCGGAATCTATGGTGAATATGATCACCGGATTAAATCAATCACCTCGTGCCTAAATAATTGTAGTTTATTAAAAATTAGAAAGCAAGAGACGATGAATCCAATCAAAAGATAAGATTGACAATGGTTCAAAAGTTATTAATTTTCAACAATCTTATTATTAACGAGTGAATGAAGAAAATGCATGTTTTAGTGACACATTAAACGCGTCGCAAAAGGTTATTTCTTGCCTTCATACCACGATGTAAGTACCAGATCTGAAATATTGAGATCTTCGTCGCGTAACTGCAAGAACTTCACCAGGCTTCACACATCCAGTTTCCACAGCCTTGATCGAACTTTCTCTAGCATTAGCTTCGTAGCTCTGATACCATGTTGGAGTTCCAGAGAAAATCATAAGCTCAACAAACTCGTTGAAGCTACTTTTGTCATTTCACATTTATATATCACATCAAGAATACATCTGAGCCGTTCTTTTGTTTACATCCTGACCCTTCAATTACAAACACACTTGACATACACACTTACACCACTTACTCCTCACACTATCACAGATAATCCTCGAGTTACACACTAAACACCATCTCAATGATTGACCCTAACATGCCTAAATAATTGTAGTTTATTAAAAATTGGAAAGCAAGAGACAATAAATCCGATCTAAAGAGAAGATTGACAATGGTTCAAAAGTTATTAATTTTCAACAATCTTATTAGCAACGAGTAAATGAAGAAAATGCATGTTTTAGTGACACATTAAACTCGTCGCAAAAGGTTATTTTGACATATAAGCGACACAACTTAATTAATTAATCTGTAACGCTCTTGAGAGTTTCTTCAAACTGAGAAGCAAAGCAATCCATTTCAAGCTTGCTTAGTACCAAGCCTACTTCGACACCACCATTTTCATCATCTCTGCTTTCACTCAATGAAATAGCTCCAGAGTCCTCAATTGACACCACTTCAACCTTCCTCGGACTTCCCCACCCGAAATCCGTCTCATACACCTTGAACTTAGGAGACCCAGCTACCGTTAGCCCTCTCGCTCCTGACCGAATCACTGAACACATATTAGAAATGCATGTCTCTCCTCCTTCCATTTTGCTTTGCTTATTCAATTCCTGTATCTGTCTTCCTATCAACTCTGCAGCAACTACCATCCCATCTTCTCCTATTATGTCCCTCTTGTTGGCTTCTACTGCACAACTTATAACGCAGTTCCCGAAATAAAACTCGGGTAGCGGTGGATCCAATCGGCCCCTGAAGTCCCCTGTGAATCCGAAGAATAGTCTCTCGCCATCTTCATCTCTCTTGGATTTAGTCCAGCAAACCCAAACACAAGCGCACACGACCACAAACGTCGATACATGAAACGCTGTGTCTGATGATGATGATGATGATCTGCTCTTGATCTCACTAGTGACCCATTGTTTCAGTTTTTCAATTTCAACACTGCCCAATACAAATGTGGCTCGAACTTTATCAGTTGGAGCAACTTGGTAGGACTTGATCAACTCCTCGAATTCGCGCGCCTGTTTCAAGTATAGCTTATCGAGCCCCTTCGGATCATCAACAACTGATCTGTCGAAGAATGGAAACACAGAAGATTCAGAGATCAGTGGTGGTGGTACTAGAGGGTTGTGTGTCAATAGTTTACATAGCGAAGCCCAGTACTTGACGAAATGAGTAGTTATCTTTCCATCTGCAACCACATGACTATTAGTAATCCCAACTGTAATACCAGAATTTGGGAATAGAGTGACCTGTAACGCCAACAATTGCGAGCCGAGCTTAGGAACAAGGGGAAAGAAGTCGGTGACATCGCGGGCGTGATGAGCAGACAAGCGTTTGAAATCAAAATCCGTTTCGGCGACTGTGAGTGTGATGGAATCGCCGTCAGAGTAGGCGATTTCAGGGACAGAATCGTGGGGATCAGGAGTGATGAGGTGGCCGGCGAAAGGGTAGAAGAGTTGGAGAGCTTGAGAGAGTGAGTGCTTCATCATGTGGGGAAGGACTGTTTCTATGAAATGTTGGTTTGAGTGGTGAAATTCATAGAAGAAGAGACGCTTCACCGGAGGCATAACGACCCAAATTACGTCCAAGAAAGTGAGCGGGAGAGACGTTGCGGGTGGTGTTGAGTGTTGCGGGGGAGAGATTCGGGACTCCTCGATCACCTTCACCGCCATTACTAATTAATTAATTAGTAATGAATCAGCTGGTGTATTACTGTGGCAAGAAGAGTAAGCTAGCTAAAGCTTGGTAGCTAGCTAGAGATGAAGTAATGAAAGCTCAAGTTGAGAGGGGTGTTGGTAAGTATGGCATTTATTTTTCATCATTAATGGTGCATCTATCCGGATAGACAATATCTAGAGCGATGGGAAGGTGAGGACAGGAACTAGATGGCATACTTGGAGTGCACGTGGAGGAGATACAATGCACCTCGGGTTGCAATGCACGCACATCTCGAAGTGTATCGCATGGCTGTCAAAAATGGCATACAGATGTGCCACGACGTGCAGATGTGCCACGCCTAGCACTCCTCAAAAAGATGATGTCGTTGGACTTATTTTTTTGAGAGTCTTAGTAGAGGATTTCATTTCATGAATTAGAAAGAAAAATAGAACCACAATATCAATAATAATATGAGGCAAAAAAACAATCGAGTGGATGGCAGGTTAGGAGTTCGACCCTCATAATACGAAACAAAACAAAGTAGCATTCAAGTAAGAATCGTAGTATTGAGATGAAACGTTGTTTGGAGTCAATTTGCAATTGGTAGAACACGAGAATCTTCATTTGAGGGAAATCAGTCCAAATAATCTATATCTATATCATTTGAGGGAAAAGTTGGAGCTGAGAGAAAGTTTACATGCATTTTCTATCACCAATCTAATTTTTAAATTTTTTAAATTTTTTAAATTTTTCATTTTAAAGTATTTATTTATGTGTTATTGATTATTTTAAGGAATATATTCATTCTCCCATTTATTGAATTTATTTATACTTTGTATTAGATTGAAATAACAATTAAGTGCATTTAAATTCTTTTCTTGAATAACGAAGGGTTTTTTTCAATGTATTTAATTTACGTTTCAAAACGTACCCCATCTCTTTAGTTACTGAACATCATTTATACAAATCATTCTCTCTCTATATATATAGATCATAAGTTCACAATTATTGCATGTTTTAGCAACATCCAAGTACATTTCATAGAGTTCTTCACACTCGAATGCAATGTTGTGGCGATTGTTGAGCTGCATGACGCTCCAAGACATATCAGAGATCTTGTAGTGCGATCAACAACTTCAAATTAATCTCTATGTTCATTGTTATAAGGATTGTTCAAGATGTTTAATAAGGGCGTGGTTTATAAATAAATATTTTTTACTCTCTATTGTATATTTCGAGTTGATTGTTGTGAACTATAATTTTAATTGTAAAAAATATTACAATATATTCATGTAAATTAGTAGTTTATTAACTTTCTCTTAAAGTTTTAATAACTTACGCGCAGAGCGCAGCAAATCGACTAGTACGTATCAAATAAGGTGAGAGGGAGAGATGCTTTGGGTGGTGTTGAGGTTAGCGGCGGAGCGATTCGGGAATGATCGATCGCCTTCACATTCATCTTTGAATCTGTTTCAGTAATAGAAGAAGAAGCCATGAATTCAGAGAAAACAAAGAGAACACAAAGAAAGTAAGAGCTCTCTAAGAAATTATTTGTTGACACATTTCGTGACACTTCAGCTTGCACAATGACATATAAATAGACACCCTCCACATACTAACTGAAAACGGTACGTTCGGCGGTAGAATCATACATTTGTTACACAATTGATAAAAGAGGGAAGATGTACATGGAGATTCGTATGACTCATGATCCAATTGTTAGAGCAATCTACTAAAACATGCATATATGTAAGTACAAAATCATGCATATAATCGAACTTAAGAACTAAATTCAAACAATACCAGAGGCTTGCACTAAATGGCAATGTCCTTAGACGAAATTTCCTCCAATTCGGTGTATAAATGCTTCAAGAGGTTCGTCTCCAGGATACAACTGGATTAATCTTTGATTACACACCAACCAAAAGATCTTATCTTCTGCAACAGTAAAAATCTCTCTCTCAAAATCAGAAAACTCTCTTGATTTCGAAATTTTTCTATATGTTCTAATGAAGTGACAAAGCATATTTATAGACCAAAAGACACCTCTTTTGAACAATTAGGTCAATAGTGGTGACTCTTCACCACTAATTACACACCTTTTTAAAAACAAAAAATGGTGATTGTTCACCACTAATCACCACCTTCTCGAAAATAAAAAAATGGTGATTGTTCACCACTAATTACCACCTTTCGAAAATAACTAAATTTAATGTAAAATGTAAAAATTTTGTGTTGTGAATTGGCTAAGTTATCTTAACATTAGCCCCAAGGCCCAAAGGCCTTAGTTATTTTGATATTAAATATATATTAATCAATGGAGAATACCCATGGTCTTTGCCTCCAACCCCACATTCACTTAACTAAAACTTTCAAGTGAAAGATTTCTTATAAGAAAAGAAACAAAAAGTTTCTTTTCCGTGTGAGACTAATATTGGATACAATACAAACTCACATATAGTTCAACACCAATGAGATTAACAACTGTGTATCAATTATCAAATGTAGGAAGCAAGCAACATGATTCATTTTCTTCTCAAGTAATTTGCGTCCCTTTTACTGCCTTCCAACGTTTTACCAAACAAGAGGAAGCTCAATTATAATCAAGCACACACTAATGTACCTTTATATGTATTATGTAGATAACATTGTCAAGAAAGAATCATTGATATTTGTCCAACGTAGTTCGAAATTGTAAAGTAATTTATGTTCAATATGAGTAAATTACCCAACCACTCCCCTTTCAATCTTTTATTTTTTTTGTTTTTTTGGTCATACTTCCCTTTCAATTTTTAGTGTAGTAACTACGTACTATATATGTAGATGACATTATTCAAAAGTATGTCAGCTATTTAATTTCGTAAATAATGCGATAAAGTTGACATGGTCCTTATTGCAACTTGTTTGTGGTTGAGTAAGTTGATGGCGACTATAATGATAAGGGTGCAAAAATTTTCTCCCTTTCATACTTTAATTCGACTAATATCATAAGCGTCCGGCTAATAACTCAAGAGAAATAAATATATATATATATATATATATATATATATAGCATACGTGCCAAGAATCGAATCAAAACTTTTGTCTTTACTACTACATCACACCAGCGCACCCTTAAAGAAGAATGCTATTTTTTAATTTTTAAATAGTATTTCAATTGAGCCAAAAAAAAAAAGAATCTCAATAAAAGCAAATTAAAGATTTGTTTTGCTCGTTGTACAAGATTAAAAACAGAAGGATTAATGACAAAGTAAATCTCAATTTTACCTCATCCTATTGAAATCTATCTACATAAATCTACAAAAAAGAATTTCTCCATAAAAGGCAGTTAGTGGTTGCGTTTTGAATTTGTGATCCTACCATATTTGACAATTTAGTTCAAGGTTTCAAGGTCTAATTTATGACAAGATTTTCTAAAACGAAAGTTTTGCCAACCAATCGGATCGTGAGTCGCAACATTATTATCATTAATTACTTTTGTCCTTGCAAGGCATTTTTTTTTGTGACACATGCAAAAGACTATTTGCGACACATAAGAGACTACACCACTGAAACCACACCATTAAAACCCAGATCAAACTAAATCAGCTCTCAAGCTACAACGCTCTTGATAGTGTTTTCAAACACAGAACCAAAGCAATCCATTTGTCGAAGAATGGAACCGAAGATTCAGAGAGTAGTACTAGAGAGTCCTCTGCCTCTAATTTACAAAGTGATCTCACTAGAACATTTTTTATCTTTAATAGAGGTTTTAAAACTCCTATTAAATAAAGTGTTATTAAATGTCACATGAAAATGTGTTATGTTAATAACACCTCTTTAATAGGGGTTTAAAAACCTCTATTAAATACCGAAATTGTTCTTGCGTGAAGCCTGAGTATTCGATGAAATGAGTAGTTATCTTTCCATCTGCAACGACATGGTTATTAGTAATCCCAAATAGTAATACCAGAATTTGAGAATGGAGTGACCTGTAATGATAACAAAGGCGAACGCAACTCGGATTTTGAAACTAAGGCTGGAACAAGAGGATTGAACACGGTGACATCGATCGCGGGCGTGATGACCCGATAAGTGTTTGTAATCAAAATATGTTTTGGCCGCTGTGAGTGTGATGGAATCGCCATCAGTGTAGGCGATATTTCCGGGACAGCGCTTCATGGTGATCAGGAGCGATGAGATTGTGGAATGCGTCAAATATATAATTTAGATGAGATTACCAATGACTACAAGCAGTAGTGGCAAGCACTAGATCGATCTACTAAGACCAAATTTTCAAATTAAGCTAAGAAACTAAAAAGTAATTTGGGATGTTCGCAAGAATATTCTCTAAAATTAATTAAAAACAAGAATAAAAATAGCAAGTGTATAAATCAATTAAGGGGAAACAATCTAAACTATCGGTATCACAAACCTCCATAACTTGACATAATTTTACATATGGTCATTAATCTAATTAAAACATCCAATTCACAGTAATTTAGAGTAGCTATGGATCCGGTAACGTACGTGAGTCCTCGCACTTTCCTATCTCGATGGTTAATGTACGATAATGACCACTTCCCTTGTCGAACGCATAACTCTATACTCAAGCGAATTAGGTTTAATGCGTTAACCGCAATAGGCTTTGTGAAGGCACTATATCTAGACCAATCGAATCACTAGTGTGTCCGATTTAGCATAAATCCATATGGTATTCAACCAGTCTCAAAAGGGGTTAATTAATTAGTAGGGTCAGATGCTACTATCGTGGTATTATTACACAAGTACGAGTACTTACAACTCATGACATATAAATCAAGATTTAAATGTGTATTTAACCTCAATAATTCAAACAATATTAAAGAGAATAAAATACTATAAAAAACAATTTAAATAAATAAATCTCACATATATGTTTAAACAAAAGCTTACGTCTTGATAGTGATAGACTCTATTAAATGTCAATAACAATGAGTTTTGGGAGAATAAAAAAGAGAATAATACCAAAACAAAAAGCTGTCAGGGATCAATTAATTGTGTGTCGATCCTAAAAACTACCAAAAGGCCAATTATGGAGTTTGGTTCGTGACACAATTAATTGCTAGGGTCTCTGCCACGTAGAAGGCGATTGGTGGAGGCTGCTGCATGCGTGACGTGGCGGACGCGGATTGAGACGCGTGGCAGATGGGGGGAGCCCACTACGTGTCGTGCAGCGCGTGGGGGAGAGGCTCGCTCAGAATCGGCGAATTCATAGAGGCATCATCTGCACGAACCCCGAGGCAGATCTCACTGTTGCTGAAGCGAGATGAAGAAGCCGCTGCTGACGCGTGTACCAGCTGCAGTTGCGGGACAAATGGACGAGCGACACGTGGAGAAGGAAAGAGAATGTGTGAGGCGCTAGCCTAATGGCTGTTCGACACGTGGTGGAGGGTAGAATGGGGCAGTTGAGCACGGATATCGAGGAAATCTACACGGTTTCTATTGAAGTGTTTTAAAGCGCGTCACAATGGTGAGTCACTTGACTGTGGTCCAATGTCTCACCCTCTTCGCTGTGCGTAACTCGAGACAAATCCTCTTGTATCTGATCAGCACATAAATAGTCTATTTAACACAAATTTTCGCCTCAAATTCAACAATGCATTCCAAAAAATCTTGAAAATGACAAATAAGGATAATTAAGCCATACTTTCAAGATTCAACAATAAAAATAACTAAATAAATTGTATATAATATGCCTAATTAACGATTGGGTAGTGCTAGATGGACTCAAAAAGTCTAGACTCAAACAACCAAAAAGACATAAAAACCCTTAATTTAAATTCATTATTAGTGTTTGTGGTAGAGGGTAATTAAGTCTTTTACTTAGGTAGATATCTTAAATTGTTAACAAAAAAATCTTTGAGTCCGGACTCAAAGAGTCCAAACAGATTTTTTGTTAACGATTTATCAGCTAGATGCGGATAAGTTGCATGTTTGCATCATAGCCAACGTTTGGCTGTCGTGAGAAATCGAAACGAAGTCATGAGGGGAGGTCGTGTGCCTAACTCACACAACTTCGTATTCTCCCTTACCATTAGACCACACCCGTCTTGGTTATTGCATTCGTTTTGTTAATGCATGTGATAAGGTAAGAAATAGGCGCTCATACCAAAACGTAATAAGAGCATCAATGCCACACAAAAACGCAATGGCTAGTCTATTTAAACATTAATGCAAAATCTATTTAAACATAAACCGAGAATCGAAATGACTAGTCTATCTATATATTATTATATATATAAGATAAACAACGGATTGATCAGGTGGTAAGGAACTCGATTCTCTTTTAAGTAAGGTCTTGATTTGAGTTAGTGTATGTGGGAAACCTAAAAAATCAAAAGAATGAAAGATGATCTTGATCAAGATTAAGACTTTGTTCTAACAAGATTTTTTTTTATAGGACTTAATTTGTTAATAGCCAAAATATGGACACGAGGTATTGTTCTTACAAGATTTAAAATTTGACAACTTTCAATCTTTATAACCTAAACATGCGCTTTTGAGATTGGCCATCTTTAAACCAACAAATCTAAATTAGAGACGTAAAAGATTCTTGTTAGGCGGTTAAAGAGTTCTTATCTATCAATTATCCTTCATTGTCTTCACAAATTAAAGCTTAGAAGGTGCAGGTGGTTCATATTTATGGTTAGATGAACCGAGCGCGGATTGAGTTGCCTCTTTTGTTGCACAACATGCGATAAAGATTCATATTCTCGATTATTGTCATTTGGGGCTAGCAACGATTTTAAGAGATGATGTAATGAGGGTTTCCTTTCCCAGAATGTGTCACATGTAACTAGACCTCATGATCTATTCCATATATATATATATATAAGAGTTTTTATCTATCAATCAAATTCAAGGGGAAAGATTCTTCAAGTTAAAAAAAAATAAAAATAAAAATTCAAGTGATTGATGTATAATTAAACAATTAAATCACCAACTGACAGGGTGACCCAATAGTTTGGTATGAAATTTGCGAATAAAAGGTAATGAGTTCAAAACTTGGTGGGTGCAAAAGTATTATTGTCTCCAATTTATCAAAAAAAAAAAAAGCAATTAGATCTTCCTCAAATTAGGCAATAATACTATTTTTATGTTAGATTGATTCAAATAACAAATCATTGAACATATGAAGAGAGCAAACTGGAAATCGAACCAAAACGACGAAATCAGTAATCATCACTAAAAATTGATGAACAATTTGTTGCTATTGTTTGTGGAAGTTGGAGTATGCAACACTGTTTTGCTTACTAATTAATTGGACTTTCTATTATGGCATCACATGTTTCAAAATTAGGCTAAAACTAAATTAGGCATAAAAATCTGGTTTATAAGTTAATTTATATCTAACTCAGCTTTTATGATAATGACCAAAAGCAAACCTTGTAGGCCAAAGTTTGTTTTTTGGAAAATACAACAACAATGTCACACTACAAGACACATTGACTCACAAGAATCCTCCATGCAATTTCGACCCATATTATGCATTAGAATTTATGTAATGCCGCATCTCAAAACACATATAAATGACTCTTTTAAACTAACGTGTCTTGTGATATGACATCAAGTTGTCATTCTAACACTTATCTTTTTTGTTTTTGATGCATAACTTGTCGGCCAATTTTTTTTTGTTTTTGATTTGTTTGTTTTTTAAGATAGGCCAAATTATATGTATAGAAGTGGGTTTGAAATTAAAATATTTTAGTTGGGTTTTGGACAATTTTATAGCCCACGTACATTAGATATGAGCTGGGCTTGGGCTTGATATTTTGACCCAGGCCTGCTGAAATAAGGCCCAAGCCTGCCTAGTGAAATAAGGGTGTGTTTGATAGCAAAGAAAATGAAAAAAATCATAAAAAATTGTCTACTTTTTTTGTGTAACTGTTTTTTCCATTGTTTGACAGCTTTGTAACTGCTCTGAGAAAAAAAACCACATTCCCCTATTTTCCTTATTTATTTTCTCATCTTTTAGCTTGGAAAATTAAAAATCTCTCAAACTCTCTCACAAACTGATCATTTCTTTCGCGGATATATACTTTTTCTTTCTCTCTTCGTCTCCGGCTTCGTCACCAACATCATTGTGGAGCCGCCCGACATCGATGATAATTTAGATGCACATACGGATTAAACTATAAAAGAAAATTCTTTCTCGTACAATCAAACAACTATGAGAAAATTTTCTTTATAAAATTCTCTCAAAAATATTTGCTAAAAAAAAAGTTTTTTCTCATTGAAAAGTTTTTTTGCTATCAAACACACCCTAAAAAACACGTTTGTTACAACTTACACCAAAGGGCGGATTGGTCTGAGTTGTGCCTCGAGTTGGGTCTGCCTTAACTAGTGTTAGTGATCTCGAGTTTGAGCTCTATGTATAGAGTCGCTTGAAATTTTTTGAGAGAAAATTTGTCGCCACCTAGTGGTCATATTTGGCTTAAAATTGGATTCGTCGTAGCCTATTGAGCTTTGATCTACTTTGAGTAAGGTATTAAAGACTATGCGTTGTTTGGAGTTTCAATAGTGCCTATATATTGTGCATGAATACCACGGAGCATATTAGAACATTAAAAATTATATTTTGACTAATAATTTATAAAAAACCCATGGTACATAATTTGAAAATTTTATTATTATCAAAAGCGTTTTTAGTGAAATAGACGAAATACTAATTATTTACCAAAAACAATGTTGGATGCTCCAACTAGAATAAAGAGAGTTTGTAATTGAGACTTTTTATATATATATTTTTTGTTTGATGTATGCATGTCATCCGGTACCCGAAGCCCTATGAGGCTATGATCCTGGATTAATTTGGGATTTAACATAGTAAAATCACTAGATGACAACAAAACTCCCTCTTAAATTAAGATCTTGAAGGGACTCCATAACCAAGGTTCAAACTCGAGACCATTAATTAAAACTGACGTAACCCGAGTAGACCCAGTCATTGAGCGGGCTTCGGCGGGCTCGGGCCGGGTCTAAGTGAGTTTTTTTTAAAGCCCTATCTAAGCCTACTCAAGTCCGCTTCTAAGTATTGCAAGCTCAAGCTCGTCACGAGGCGAACTAAGAAATCAAAGCGAATCAAAATTGAAACAATCACTTAAGAACCCAACTTTCACAACTTAAAATAACAATATATAACGACAAATTTCTCATGCAGAAACTTCACACTTACCATAATAACAAAAACAACTATTAAAAATATAAGTATAGAACTAGAAAAAAATATAGATGGACAAATGCAACATGTAAAAATACACTTTCATTATTTATTTTAATAAATCAAATATAAAATTGATTGATAATGTATAAATTTTAATTTATTAATTTTCAAAGTATTAAAAAATGTTTTGAAAATTGATCAGTGAACTAAAACATAATATAATAAATATATACATATGTAGTTAAATGACAAGAACATAGGAGTAGCACATTGGTTATGACTTTAATGTAGCATTTGAGAAATTTGGATTCAAACCCTTACTTCCTCACTTTATATATATATATATATATATATATATGTGTGTGTGTGTGTGTGTGCGCGCGCGCGCGTGCCAGGTCGAGCTTGGGTTGATAAGTGCCAACTCAAGCTCGGCCCATGAAATGGTGATCCTTCAGGAACTTGGGTCGGGCCGAACCTTATTGAGATTTTTAAAGCCCAAACTCAGCTCATGTTGATCGGGCCGGGGCCGGGCTGGGCGGGTACTTGCCTAGTGATCAGGTCTAAACCCAAGCCATCATGTAGACCTCTTTCGTAAAAAATGTTTTTATTTTATTTTATTTTTCGATTATTTTTAATGTATATCCGAGGCATAACCCTGAGATTTTGACTAATTTCGGACTCGATGAACGGAAGACTATAAATATTGCACCTCTGATCACGAGTTTTTAAATTTTTTTTGCTCGTAATACTTGAACTCGAGATAATTGATTAATTAAAGGAGTACGCCTCATTTCTCACCAACCCTTTTAGTAATAAATTTTATGTAGATGCCCATTAATTACGTCAAAACTCTAAATTTGTAGAAGTAGAACCTTCGTGACCCAACTAGTTTTCACTCATTTACTACAAACTCTGGATCTTTCTTGAATACTACAAAAAGCACTTCCCAAACACAAACAAACCTTCCGCCACGTGTCATCCCTTTCACGAACCCCCCAACGTTCTCTGGACTCCTCCATTCCCTTCCACCGTCCCCTTATAAATTAGTCCCAACTCCATTAACAAATCAGTAACACACAACACATATACATATTAGTAGCAAGCAAGCATAACATTTGTAGCAAGTAATAAATAAATGATGGCTACTTGCAACGCTGTGAAATCGTCGCTAAAGGTGTTCTCTCGTGGGCAATGTTCAAATGTTAATAATGGTTCATTGTCTAGGCCGTGCTCGGTATTCTTATTCCCTTCAATTGGTTCAAAAGGGGTGCGGGGACTGTCGATTGCAAGGGCCCAAGGTTCATCGGGTGTTCATAATCAACTGAGCAATGAACACTCGGTCGATGTTCAGGTGAACCAAGGAAAGAATAGTGGCACTGGCACGGCTGTTGAGCGCAGGCCACGGAGGTCCTTGTTGGAAATCTCGCCTTTCAGTGAGTCATTGTCTGATTTTTTATTTTTTTATTTTTTATTTTTTTTGTTTGGAAAAATTGTACTATAGTATGATAACTCCAAATCATACCTAAATTCACATCGGGCATAAGAGTCGTTTGCACGTACGTAGCTTCTACGTGTTATGCGATGAGAGTAATTTGGGTAAACACTTTTTTCGAGGCACATTAAATGACTTTTATGCCTGATTTTGACTGTTAATGTGACTTTAGTGTTGTCATTTCAACTAGACATAACTTTATTACAAAGTGACAAAATACTTTTGGTAAATTATCACTGCAAATTTGATACTTTTTCGTTATAGACAAAATTTGTTGTACGTGGAAAGTAATTTTAACAATTTTAAGATCGTCATAGATGTGAAAGTGGTAGAAAATTTATAGTACTATAAGTTTTTATCACTAGCAAAAGATTAAATATTGTTAGTGATAATTAAATCGATAACTTTCTTGTAGTGTGTAAAAATTACTTATATATGTATACTAGGAATTGAATATATAATTAAATACAAAAAAAATCTTCAAGAAGAGATATAATTAAAAATTATGGGAAAATTATGATTAAATTAGAGCAGCTTAATTTAAGTATTAATAATCAGTAGTTAGTTACTTAATTTTTGGCTTTCGGTTGCTAATTAAACAGAGCCTATATATTAAATTTGGCCATGCAGGTTTAATGGACTCGCTATCCCCAGTGAGGACAATGCGCCAAATGCTGGACACAATGGACAGGCTGTTCGAGGACGGGCTATGGTACCCCGGCCGCACCGGGGCCGCCGAGGTGCGTGCGCCGTGGGATATAAGGGACGAGGAGAACGAAGTGAAGATGAGGTTTGACATGCCGGGCCTCTCAAAAGAGGACGTCAAGGTCTTAATTGAGGACGATGTGTTAGTCATTAAGGGGGATAAGAAGATAAGTGAGAGTGGTAGCAGTGAAGACACAGATGGTTGGTCTAGCGAAAGCTTCAGCTCTTTTGATACTAGGCTTAGACTTCCAGATAACATTGAGAAGGACAAGATCAAAGCCGAGCTTAAAAATGGAGTGTTGTTCATTTCGGTGCCTAAGGTTGAGGTTGAACGCAAAGTCATCGATGTTGATATCCAGTGATATAAATGACGAGGAGTGCTAGAATTAATGACAACGGGTGTGGTACACCGCATGCAAGAGATATTGATTCATATGAGTCATTTATGCATGCGCGGGTTGAGGTAGTATAGATAGTTTTTGTAAGGTAATGTATCTTGCAGTGTCAAATAATCACATATGGTTGTCATTCTAGCATTTTTGATAAATGATTGTGTGTTTGGACTTTGTAACGGAAATTGAGGTTCTTTGAGTGCTTTGGTTTGAGTATTTTATTATAGCACTTTATTGTTGTGTGAATTGAGTTTTGAGTGATGATATGTAATAAATAATATAATGTAAAAATTACCATGCAATAATATTATTTATATTTTTGCTATTATATAGTTTTTTTCATTTTTTTATAATTAAGGAAGTAACTTGTTCACACTATATCATCTTATTTTATAACTCAATTTTAATTAAATTTTTTTATTTTTTGTAGGCAACTTTTTTTTTCTTCTTCCGAATAGGCAATTTATTCATACATCTCGAATAGTACTTTGGATAACAACAAAGTATCAAAAAAAGGAAAAGAAAGTTTTTTACAACTACTTCCTCCGTAGATTTCTTAATTGAAGTTGAACTCTAGACCTTATTTAAAGAAAAAATAGTGTCCATTTTTATTTTAAATTTTTAAAAATTAATGAACTTTATCTACCTAGAGAATTAATTTTTATTTTCCACAAAGTAGTTCATATGCACGCTAATTAATTTTAGATTGAGGCTCAACAAAGCTCATCAGCTTATCAAGCCCATTATACTATCTTAGGTCTACGAGTTCATTGTGATATCTTAGGCTCTATGGGTTTATTGTGCCCACTTAAGTTATATGGATCCATTATGACCAATTAAGTCTATCTATTGAAGGTTTGTAAATTTGAAATTACTTTTTGTGAGTTTATAATTGAGCCAAAATTACTTTTCAACGCCGCAAAATTGCTCTACATGAGCTTGTAACAAAAATAATAAAAACACACCATCAACTACTTTAAATTGAATTGCAGGAAGCTTTAATCTATATGGAAAATGATTTGGTATATGTGTACATGCACTTTATACACTGACTTTGAACATCTAACGATCATCATTATTCATCATGCACTATTCGATACATCTCTAACATGTTTCTCGAGATGCATGGAACTCGTACTCCCCAAAGTCGGTATCCCTTGCAACTTCCGTTTAGCATCTGGAACTTTGTTACACAAGTCCACAAACAAACCTACGGCCAAGATTGCACTTACCCTCTCACTCAATAGGGATCGTTGGATTTGCCTTGCTACAAGTACTATGCATGTTTCGAGACGACCCCATTTCAAACGTCGATAAGTTAACCAACTCCCAGGACCACAACGTCGCCAAGAAAACCTAAACAAGACCTCTCTCTCTCTCTCGGCTTTTTAGAGTTTTGGGTTTTGTTGACGACGAAGAACAACAACATCACCACCGAACGAAAACCCTAGCATTTCAAGCATGCCGAAATCGACGCGCGATCGCAAAGGCAAGTCTCAACCAAACCAAACCCTCTCTGTGATGCCCTAATTTGTTGAATTTGTTCTGTTTTCATTGTTTGAGTGTTTGATTTGTTTGCAGTGACGTTGTCGAAGACGAAAAAGCAGGGGAAAGAGCACAAGGAGTCGATCATGAACGGGAGGCCGTGGAGAATTTTAATAAGGACTTGATTTTTATTGATAGCTCTATTTGTTCTCCTATTTTCTCTTATGAGTCGATAAGGGAGGCCGCGAAGGTAGAATTTTTTTTTTTTTTTTCATTTAGTTCCTCTCTTTTGAATTTGTTAGGGTAGGTTTTGATTTTCGGATTAAGGAAGGGTTTTGGGCAAGGACGATGAGTGCTATATTTTTCTGACACCTCTTGTATGAGAAGAGCCCTCAAAAGGCTCTTCCTTGAGCACATTATAGCAAAATTCTGAGCCCCCCTTTTCAACCCACACAGATCTAATTAAACTGCGTCTTTTGTGTTGCTCTTTCTTGATTCGTTTTCTCTCTCTAAACCTATTTTCATACTATGTGGGCTTTCTTCAAAGTATTTGGCTAGTTTCTTTAATGTGTTTATCTTTTTCAATTTTTTAGTTTTTGTTACGTGGGCATGAGTGAAAATCTTGATTTTGTCCATGAGTTTTTAGGTTTTGGCATTTTTTGCATGAAAAAGGGTTGCATGTGTTTCCCGTGACTTGAAAGTTAAAACTACGAAATGCAATAAGGGTAAGGGCGAGTTTGAGATTGTGTTGATTAGTCGTACTGTCTCAAGTTTGATTCCTCATTGAGTGAAGATTTTTGGGGCCACTTCGGCAAACATACTTAGGAAGATAAGCACCAGTGCCTGATAAAAAAAATAAAAACTTGCTTTCGCTCGCGCGTTAAACTGGTCTACTTGTAGCACTCAGACGGTCCGGATATTCGGGTGGCTGAGGTTTAAAAAAAAAAACCCGACTCACATTTCTCCTTGTTCGCTTTACTTTCGTAAACCCTAACAAAGCCCTCACTATAAACACAGGGTGGGAGCCGTACGACTTTATCTCTCACAAAAACCATTCCTCTGTGGTAGTTGCGAAGGTAGTTTTTTTTTTCATTTAGTTCCTTTCTTTTGAATTTGTTAGGGTAGGTTTTGATTTTCGGATTAAGCATGGGTTTTGGGCAAGGACGATGAGTGCTATATTTTTCTGACACCTCTTGTATGAGAAGAGCTCTCAAAAGGCTCTTCCTTGAGCACATTATAGCAAAATTCTGAGCCATCCTTTTCAACCAACATAGATCTAATTAAACTGTATCTTTTGTGTTGCTCTTTCTTGATTCGTTTTCTCTCTCTAAATCTATTTTCATACTATGTGGGGTTTCTTCAAAGTATTTGTCTAGTTTCTTTAATGTGTTTATCTTTTTTAAATTTTTTAGTTTTTGTTACGTGGGCATAAGTGAAAATCTTGATTTTGTCCTTGAGTTTTTAGGTTTTGGTATTTTTTGCATGAAAAAGGGTTGTATGTGTTTCCCGTAACTTGAAAGTTAAAACTACGAAATGCAATAAGTGTAAGGGCAGTTTGATTCCTCATTGAGTGAAGATTTTTGGGGCCATTTCGGCAAACATACTTAGGAAGATAAGCACCAGAGCCTGATAAAAAAAAAAAAAAAAAACTCGCTTCCGCTCGCGCGTTAAACTGGTGTACTTGTAGCACTCAGACAGTCCGGATATTCGGGTGGCTGAGGTTAAAAACAAGACTCACATTTCGCCTTGTTCGCTTTACTTTCGAAAACCCTAACAAAGCCCTCACTATAAACACAGGGTGGGAGCCGCACGGCTTTATCTCTCACAAAAACCATTCCTCTGTGGTAGTTGCGAAGGTAGTCTTTTTTTTCATTTAGTTCATTTCTTTTGAATTTGTTAGGGTAGGTTTTGATTTTCGGATTAAGCATGGGTTTTGGGCAAGGACGATGAGTGCTATGTTTTTCTGACACCTCTTGTATGAGAAGAGCTCTCAAAAGGCTCTTCCTTGAGCACATTATAGCAAAATTCTGAGCCTTCCTTTTCAACCAACATAAATCTAATTAAACCGCATCTTTTGTGTTGCTCTTTCTTGATTCGTTTTCTCTCTCTAAACCTATTTTCATACTATGTGGGGTTTCTTCAAAGTATTTGTCTAGTTTTTTTAATGTGTTTATCTTTTTTAAATTTTTTACTTTTTGTTACGTGGGCATAAGTGAAAATCTTGATTTTGTCCTTGAGTTTTTAGGTTTTGGTATTTTTTGCATGAAAAAGGGTTGTATGTGTTTCCCGTAACTTGAAAGTTAAAACTACGAAATGCAATAAGGGTAAGGGCGAGTTTGAGATTGTGTTGATTAGTCGTATTGTCTCAAGTTTGATTCCTCATTGAGTGAAGATTTTTGGGGCCACTTCGGCAAACATACTTAGGAAGATAAGCACTAATGCCTGATAAAAAAAAAAAAGAAAACCCGCTTCCGCTCGCGTGTTAAACTGGTCTACTTGTAGCACTCAGACAGTCCGGATATTCGGGTGGCTGAGGTTAAAAAAAAAAAAACCGACTCACATTTCTCCTTGTTCGCTTTACTTTCGAAAACCCTAACAAAGCCCTCACTATAAACACAGGGTGGGAGCCGCACGACTTTATCTCTCACAAAAACCATTCCTCTGTGGTAGTTGCGAAGGTAGTCTTTTTTTCATTTAGTTCCTTTCTTTTGAATTTGTTAGGGTAGGTTTTGATTTTCGGATTAAGCATGGGTTTTGGGCAAGGACGATGAGTGCTATGTTTTTCTGACACCTCTTGTATGAGAAGAGCTCTCAAAAGGCTCTTCCTTGAGCACATTATAGCAAAATTCTGAGCCTTCCTTTTCAACCAACATAGATCTAATTAAATTGCGTCTTTTGTGTTGCTCTTTCTCGATTCGTTTTCTCTCTCTAAACCTATTTTCATACTATGTGGGGTTTCTTCAAAGTATTTGTCTAGTTTCTTTAATGTGTTTATCTTTTTTAAATTTTTTACTTTTTGTTACATGGGCATAAGTGAAAATCTTGATTTTGTCCTTGAGTTTTTAGGTTTTGGTATTTTTTGCATGAAAAAGGGTTGTATGTGTTTCCCGTGACTTGAAAGTTAAAACTACGAAATGCAATAAGGGTAAGGGCGAGTTTGAGATTGTGTTGATTAGTCGTATTGTCTCAAGTTTGATTCCTCATTGAGTGAAGATTTTTGGGGCCACTTCGACAAACATACTTAGGAAGATAAGCACCAATGCCTGATAAAAAAAAAAACCCGCTTCCGCTCGCGCGTTAAACTGGTCTACTTGTAGCACTCATACAGTTCGATATTCGGGTGGATGAGGTTAAAAAAAAAACCCGACTCACATTTCGCCTTGTTCGCTTTACTTTCGAAAACCCTAACAAAGCCCTCACTATAAACACAAGGAGGGAGTCGCACGACTTTATCTCTCACAAAAACCATTCCTCTGTGGTAGTTGCGAAGGTATTTTTTTTTTTTTTTTCATTTAGTTCCTCTCTTTTGAATTTGTTAGGGTAGGTTTTGATTTTCGATTAAGCATGGGTTTTGGGCAAGGACGATGAGTGCTATATTTTTCTAACACCTCTTGTATGAGAAGAGCTCTCAAAAGGCTCTTCCTTGAGCACATTATAGCAAAATTCTGAGCCTTCCTTTTCAACCCACATAGATCTAATTAAACCGCATCTTTTGTGTTGCTCTTTCTTGATTCGTTTTCTCTCTCTAAACCTATTTTCATACTATGTGGGGTTTCTTCAAAGTATTTGTCTAGTTTCTTTAATGTGTTTATCTTTTTCAATTTTTTAGTTTTTGTTACGTGGGCATGAGTGAAAATCTTGATTTTGTCCTTGAGTTTTTAGGTTTTGGTATTTTTTGCATGAAAAGGGGTTGTATGTGTTTCCCGTAACTTAAAAGTTAAAACTACGAACCGCAATGAGGGTAAGGTCGAGTTTGAGATTGTGTTGATTAGTCGTACTGTCTCAAGTTTGATTCCTCATTGAGTGAAGATTTTTGGGGCCACTTCGGCAAACATACTTAGGCAGATAAGCACCAGTGCCTGATAAAAAAAAAAAAAAGACTACGAAGTACTAATTGTTGGAACAAGCAATCTATATAAACATAAATTTGAACATGACATTGTTAGAACAAGTATTTAATCATGTTGATTTTAACAACTAAGAAAAGTAATAAATAAATTGCACGAGAGACTTGAATTGCAATTTCTCAAGAAAAAAATTTTCCTCCAACTTTGTTTTTAGATGAAAAATTCAAAGAACCTAAAAATTGCAAAATCTATCCCAATAAACAACAACAACAACTTAGATGAAAGCACAACAATCAAAACAACCTTCAAAAATCGCAAAATCACCCTTCTTTCTCAAACACACAAAACGCTAGGTAATTTTATATATGTTTGATCTATTTCGAAGAACCAGTTACAAAAGTTTTACCTATGTGAATGGACTTCTTCCATTTTTTACGACTTTTTCTCAAAACAGTATAATATCTCATTTGTGGAATGGACTCTTTTCTTAAGAATAGTATAATTGTCTCATTAGTGGACAATTTAATTAGGTTTAATTAATGCATCACTAATTGGCAGTTAATTAACTCCTTGATTTGATAAGAACAATTGTTGGTGCTCATTAATTTTTTTTTTTTTTTTTTTCAAAAGCAAAAAATAAAAATAATAATGAAAAACATATTTAAAATATTTCTAAGTCTTGAATCAACCAAATCCCAAAGGGGCTTGTCAAAGATTATTTAAATAGAGCTTTCTTTAGTGAAATCATAAGGAAATTTGGATTTGATGTAAAAGTATGATTGATCCTTATTGATAGGCATGCTAAAAATCTTGAACAATTTCAAAATGGAAAATACTAGAATAACAATAACAATGTTACACCATGAGACACATTGGCTCACAAGAGCCTTCCATGCGACCTCGACCCGTGTATTATGCAACGAAATTTGTTTATCCCTTTATTCGAGGCATGTATGATGTGACATGCTTTATCATTCTAGCACTTTCTCTTTCAAAATTGAGAGCAACTCACTAAGTCAAGGAAACAAGAACTAAAGACAACTATGTTAATTTAGAGTATAATATCAGTTTAAGCTCAATTCCATCTCAAGAAGGATGAACATTTGGTTGGTCTAGAGATCAGTTTTGAGAGCTTTTTGTTACATAAGTTGAATCTTGAAGTGGAGCCAGTTGGGTCATCTCCCAAAATTCTATTAGCATGCATCTCTAGTTGTGTTGCAAACTCGATTGCCTGCTCTTATCTTTTGATTACATTGTTGAAGCATATGTATCTTCCACTTGCCCTATTTTTCATGGCTTTGTACACTCTGACATGTGCATCTGCCACTCTCGCGACGTCGATAGTTGCTAACAAGCCGCCTGTGAACATCTCTTTGACCCCTAAAATTGTTCATGGACAATTGACATAAGTTTGTAAAGGATCATAACATGCTAATTAATCTATCCAATCTTTAACTAAATTTTGATCTTAGGACTTAAAACTCATTGATATAATCTTAAACTATTATAAACAAACTTAATCAACTTCAGTAGATTGAGGGATCGCAGCTTGGGTGTTGGGAGCGAGTCAGGCTGGAGAGTTTGAGCTCAACTTTTGAGATGGGAAAACCATTGAAAAGCTTCAAATAATTTATGGCATGTTTTATCAATATTAGATTTCATGAGTGACTGCCGGTTGGCGCATATGGGTCTTAACTCTAATTTCGGTTGTGTATATATTGGTTGTGGCTAAAGCACTTGTGCGGGTTGCTTGTTTTAGCACTCATGTTGATATCAATATAATATATCTACGATCGTTGGGAGGGATTTAAGGCGTTCTTTTGACTTGAAATAGCTTCTTAAAAGGGTTCACCTTTAATCGTAATTGATGTTTAGTCACTGTAAGCCTACGAATATATACGTGGTTCATGTCCTATTTTATCAATATACCAGCTAGTTTAGGTTGGGGCTTTCTCGTATTATTCGCTTGTTGATTTACTATTACTTTACTTCCGAGCCTACTTAATTTGTATTTACTATTGTTTTACTTTTGCACAAAGTTTATTATGCTAATTGACTTTTAGTGTGACTTTAGCGTTGTCATTTTAGCTAGACACGACTTTATTTTAAAGAGACAAAATACCCTTGGTAAATTATCACTACAAATTTGTTACTTTCTTGTTATGGACAAAACTTGTACGTGAAAGTAATTTTAACAATTTTAAGATCGTCATTGATGTGACAGTGGTAGAAAATTTATAGTATTAGTTTTTATCACTAGCAAAAGATTAAATATTGTTAGTGATAATTAAATTGATAACTTTCTTGTAGTGTGTAAAAATTACTTATATATGTATACTTGGAATTGAATATATAATTAAATAAAAAGAATTCTTCAAGAAGAGGTATAATTTAAAATTATGGGAAAATTATGATTTAATTAGAGCAGCTTAATATAAGTATTAATAATCAGTTGTTACTTAAGTTTTGGCTTTCGGTTGCTAATTAAACATAGCCTATATATTAAATTTGGCCATGCAGGTTTAATGGACTCGCTATCCCGATGCGCCAAACGCTGGACACAATGGACAGGCTGTCCGAGGACGGGCTATGGTACCTTGGCCGCACCGGGGCCGCCGAGGTGCGTGAGCCGTGGGATATAAGGGACGAGGAGAACGAAGTGAAAATGAAGTTCGACATGCCGGGCCTCTCAAAAGAGGACGTCAAGGTCTCAATTGAGGACGATGTGTTAGTCATTAAGGGGGATAAGAAGATAAGTGAGAGTGGTGGCAATGAAGGCACTGATGGTTGGTCTAGCCAGAGCTTCAGCTCTTATGATACTAGGCGTAGACTTCCTGATAACATTATGAAGGACAAGATCAAAGCCGAGCTTAAAAATGGAGTGTTGTTCATTTCGGTGCCTAAGGTTAAGGTTGAACCCAAAGTCATCGATGTTAATGTGCAGTGATATAAATGATGAGAAGTGCTAGAATTAATGACAACTATATGTTATACCCCATGCAAGAATATTGATTCACAAGAGTCGTTTATGCACATGTGGGTCGAGGCAGTATCTTGCAGTGTCAAATAATAAGATATGGTTGTCATTGTAGTATTTTCGATAAATGATTGTGTGTATGGACTTTGGAGAGGAGATTGAGGTTCTTTGAGTGCTTTTATTTGAGTCTTTTATTGTAGTAATTAATGGTTTTGTGAATTGAGTTTTGAGTGATGATATGTAATAAATAATATATGGTATCTTAAATTAATGTAAATATTACAATGCAATAATATTATTTATATTTTTTTATTATATAGTTTTTTTTTCCATTTTTTTATAATTAAGGAATTAACTTGTTCACACTATATCATCTTAATTTATAACTTGATCTTAATTAATTTTCTTTCTTTTTTGTAGGCAACTTTTTTTTTTTCTTCTTTCGAATAGGCAACTTATTCGTGCATCCCGAATACTTAGTAATCAGGATAACAACAAAGAATCTAAAAAAGGGAATTTTTTTTTTTTTTACAATCACTCACTCGGCAGATTTTTTATTTAATTTGAACTCTAGACCTTATTAAAAAAATTATAGTACGTTTTTATTAAACTTTTTAAAAATTAATGAATTTATGTACCTAGAGGATCAATTTTTATTTTCCACAAAGTAGTTAATATGCACGCTAATTAATTTTAGATTGAGGCTCAACAAAGCTCATTGGCTTATCAAGCCCATTAGACTATCTTATGTCTACGAGTTCATTGTGATATCTTAGGCTTTATGGGTTCATTGTGCCGACTTAAGTTATATGGATCCACTAGCACCAATTAAGTTTATCTCAAGATCCGTAAGTTTGAAATTGCTCTTCGTGAGCTTATAATTGAGCCAAAATTAATTTTTAATGTAGTAAAATTGCTCTACGCAAGCTTGTAACAAAAAATAATAAAAACACACTATCAACTACTTTAAATTGAATTGTAGGAAGCTTTAATTTATATGGAAAATGCTTGGGGTATGTGCTCGTTTTAGACACCGATTTTGAGCATCTAGCGATCATGCACTATTCGATACATCTCTAGCGCGTATACCTTGATGCATAGAACGCGTACTCCCCAAAGTCGGTAACCGGGGTTTTTCCAAAACTAAGGTATGTTTAAAATTTTATTCACAAAATAGTGAGGGTTTTTTTTTATTACAGAAATGGCCAATAACGCCCTTTGGGAAGGCGTTATTGGAAGAAGTTGATTTTGTTGGCGCTGACGTGGCGTCCACGTGGCGTCGATTTGTACAGATAGCGCCTTTTGAAAAGGCGCTATCTGTACATGTGGCAGCCACGCGGACGCCACGTCAGCGCCAACCCACATTTAACTGATAACGCCTTTTGAAAAGGCGTTATCAGTTAAATGTTTATTTTGAGGTGGCGTTGACGCCACGTCCACGTGGCAGACCAACTGAACTTAATTAAATTGGGCTTAACGAAGTGTCCGCCACCGCCACGTCAATGCCACGTCACCGCCACCTCACTTCCATGTCACTGCCTGGACTTAATAAACTGTCTGCCACCGCCGCTAGCCGTCACCGCGAGCTGCTAGACCGCGTCGTCCTCGGCCGCTCCGTCCCTCGCCGCTGGCCGTCGTCGTCATAGTCGAGTGATATCGATAATTACAACCAAATTTAAAAATGCATATGAGGAGTTTATATTTCTATAAAAAAGAAACCAATTTTGAATATTTATATATATACATTGGTTTCAACCTTCAACTCTCTTTTTTAAACTAACTAACAATAACTAACCTAACCAATTAACTTAATAACTAACTAACTAACTAAACTAAACTAAACTAAACTAACAAACCTTAACTAATCAAACCAAACCAAACTAAAGCAAATTACTAACTAACCTTAAGTAACTAAATAACTAAGAAACTAACTTAACTTAACTAACTAACTAACTAACTAACCAAAGTAAACTAAAATAAATAATATTAACTAACCTAACCAAACTAAACTTATTAACAAACTAAACTAACTAACCTTAACTAACCAAACTAAACTAAACTAACTAACCTTGACTAACCTAACCAAACTAAACTAACTAACTAACTAACTAACTAACTAACTAAACTAAACTAAACTAAGTAACCTTAAGTAACCTAACCAAACCAAACTAAACTAAGTAAATAACTAAACTAAACTAAACTAAACTAACTAACCTAACTAAACTAACAAAACCAAACTAAACTAACTAACTAACGTTAACCAAAGTAAACTAAATATCCTTAACTAACTAACTAACTAAACTAACTAACCTTAACTAACCAAACCACCTAACAATACAAACTAAGTAAACTAAAATAACTAACTTAACTAGCTTAATTGCAAACGAAACATACTAAGTAAATGGAACTAACCAAACTAAACTAACTAACATTAACTAACCTAACTAACCTTAATTAACCTTAACTAACCTAACCACCTAAACAATACAAACTCGGTAAAGTAAAATAACTAACTTAACTAACTAAACAAACAACCAAAAAATGATCCACGTTAACCACCAAACGAAACTAAACAAACATAACCTCAACACCTAAACTAAAGTAACTTAACTAACTAACCTAATTAACCTAACCAAACCAAACTAATATAACCTAACCACCGACACCTAACTAACTAAGCTAACCACTTAAGTTAAATAAAACATATAACCTAAACTAACTTAAAAAACTAAACTAACTATTGAAGAGTAATCAAACGACACATTATAATAATATGGAAAACATGACAAATAAGTTTATTCAATGAGAAGGTTGAATACACGTACTTCGTGAACCCAAAATATAATTTATTTACAAATCACCATGACATCAAGTAAACTCATCATGCGAGTCTATTTCGGCGGTTCCGTTGACGTTGTTTGCTTTCTGTGATGCAAACCGGACGTACTCTTTGTCTAGTTGGACGATGTGTTTGTACATCCGGTTGAGGTTGTTGAGGTAGCTGGTCTTGCGATGAATCACGTCGAGTAGATTGATGCGTTTCCTCTGGTTCTTGACTCGACTCGCCTCTGCTACTGATGCTACCAAAAATAGGAGGTGGAACCATACCGAAATACAGACTTCCAGCATGGGGTTGGGGGAATGGAACATGAGGTTGCGGCATGGTCAAAAAGTTCATGAATGAAGGGTCTCCACTATACGCCATGTTGTAATTGTATGGAGTAGGAGTATATGGACTAGGCATGTATGGAGGCAGTGATGGATACGTTTGATGATGAGGCATTCCATGGTCGACATATGAAGACGAAGGCCCAGGTGCGTAAGGATCAAAATGGTAAGAAGGAAGATTCACGCTCGGCGGCCTGGGTACAAACATTTGAGGTTCTGGTTGGGGTGTGGAAGATGCAGGAATGTACCCATGAGAAGAATGACTACTCTCGCCAACATTCTCTGTTCTACTCGCTCTCGAACGAGATGAATGTGTTGGAGGAGAACGTCTGCTACTATCTGCAGCAATCTCAGTCTGAGTAGATGGACGTGGTGGACGAGGACGTCTGGTGCGTTCCCGCACAGTCTCTGGTCGTGTTCGTCTTCTTCTCACCTCTATGTTTGGTTTGCCCTGATCGTCTTCTTCATCTTCTTGTTCATTATCCTCATCTATGTCTTGTTGGACGTCAATTCCGTCATGCGAAATATTAGACTTTTGTCGTTCATCTTCGTCCAAAATTTTAATCCCTTCATCAAGGGCAGCAAGACCTTGCTCGTACCCATCCTCAATAAACACACGCCTAAGTCGATGCACCAAGTTACGCTGAAATATAAAAAATAAGTTCTCAAATCACACAATATATAATATTAAATGTTTGAGGAAAATTAATAGTTAGCAGATTACCGAGTAGTCACGTAACGCCCCGTCGTGTCCTATGAATCTCCTAGTGACCGATCGATACCACGTCATGTAGTCTTGATGGTCATGCCCTTCATTCGATGCATTGTCGCAATGGTGTCCCCACGATTTTCCCACATGTTTATGAAGCTTGCGTGAAAAGTCACCCAATTTTCATGATGATGTCCACGCAATTCGATGCGGTGCGGTTGGGCGTCGTAGGCACGCTTAGGTGGCACTACTTGTACCATGCCGAATTGTCTCATGACCCTTTCGGGTCGATGCCACTCCACAATGTGGAAACAAATAAGGGGACACGTCGAGAGCCAACCGTGACCATTTGTACGACTCGGGAAGGGACCCCATGAGTTCATTATATGGTTGCCAAACCACGTCATCCTCATGCCGTTGCGAGTCGAGTGCATCACGATAAGCCGATACGACGTGCGTCGCACTATGTGAAACGGAAAATGCATCGAGCCATCCATGTGTAGAAGACAATAAGTTATGATCATGAATTTGGACAAGATTTTTATGCTAATTAATGACAAATAGACTTTAATACGTAATGCGAGTGGAACGTCCATAAGCATATTTTGGCCATCCACAGTTCGCTGATGAGTTCTAGATACACGCAGGCGTCGCGGTGCTATGAAAGGAAATCTGTCCCATGCCCAAAGTTGTAAAAGGATTGACGCGCCAGCAACCTCATGTGCCCCTGCGCGAGATCCGCGACACAATTCCCTGTACAAATAGGCCAAACAGGCACTCCCCCAACTATATTGTCCAGGCTAGTTGGAAATCCTCCAAAGAATGGTAGAAACATCAAATGTACAAATCGATTGGACTTGTCGGCGAAAAGACAACCACCGATGAGTTGTAGTATGTATGAGCGAACGTAACGTTGGACCGTCTCCTCATCGCTATCATCATCTATTGCTGGTACGTGCCCCTCTAGCCAATCGACCTTAAGTTTACAACCAACAACGTCATCTCCACCAGGAGTTCGTCCAAGTAGCCTTTCGCAAACATCAGCATAGTCTGCGTGCTCTGTCGTTCCCGTCACAGGCATACCTTCAATAGGTAATCCAATCTGCACCTGCACGTCTTGGAGTGTAATTGTGCACTCCTCACAATGCATGTGAAATGTATGTGTCTCAGGGCGCCATCTCTCTACAAACGCAGTAATCAAAGCCCAATCAAGGCTGAAAAATGCTACCTGGGATATCCCATAGAACCCACTGGAACGAAGATATGGGATTATCCTAGAATGATACTGCATCGTTCGATCAACGACCCCACGTCTTCGACGTACACGCATTGTTTCGTAAACCTTGGAATTGATAATGTATTAATGTATGTTTTTGATACAATATTGTTGTAAATATGATGCATTCATGTAAATTGGCCTTACCTCGCCCCTCCAGGTTCGCGTCGATCTGTGAGTAGATTGGAGTTGCAACAATGATGGATCTGAAGGACCTGGATCCATTGCAGTACAACTATATAGAAGGTTAGAAAAGGAAAATGAGTATTGTACGAAACCTAACGATAAGTATTTACTAAGTTTTCACACAAAAACATAATTAACTAAACTAACTAACTAAACTAAAACAAACTAACTAAACTTAAACTTAACTAATCTAACCACTCTTAATTAACTTACTAAACTAACGTAATCATACTAAACTAACTTAAACAAACTTATGTAACCAACTAAACTAAAACAAACTAAGTAAACTTAAACAAACTTAAACTTACTTACCACGTGGACATAAATACATATACTAAACTAAAGTAAACAAACTAAACTAAACTTAACTAATCTAACCACTCTTAATTAACTTACTAAACTAACGTAATCATACTAAACTAACTTAAACAAACTTATGTAACCAACTAAACTAAAACAAACTTAAGTTAATTAACTACACTCACTTAATCAAACTTAAACAAACTAACTTAAACAAACATAATTAACTAAACTAACTAAAACAAACTCACTAAACTAAACTTAACTAATCTAACCACTCTTAATTAACTTACTAAACTAACGTAATCATACTTAATTAACTTAAACAAACTTAAACTAACTTAAACAAACTTAAACTAACTTAAACAAACTTAAACTAACTTAAACAAACTTAATTAACTACACTCGCTTAACCAAACTTAAAACTAACTTAAACAAACTTATTTAACCAACTAAACTAAAACAAACTAAGTAAACTTAAACTTACTTACCACGTGGACATAAATACATATACTAAACTAAACTAAACTAACTAAACTAACTAAACAATTACATAAACTTAACTAACTAAACTAACTTAAACAAACATACTAATCTAACCACTTAATTTAACCACTTACATATAACCTAAAATAACTTAACAAACAAAACTAACAACCATAAGTTACTAAACTACACTAACCTCCACCGTTCTCCTCATTGCTTGTCCCTTTCACCTTCTCTTCTGCCGCCATGGGACCTCCTTCCTCCTTTCCGCCGTCGGGCCTCCTCCTCTCTCTGCTTGCCTGATCGGCTGCTTGGGTATCAACCTTCACTGCCGCTGCTCACTCCACGTCCCACAGCCCAACCGTTGATCACGTCAGCGCCTACAACCTTCTGCCTCCTCCGTCTCCGGCGCGTCGTGCACCTCTCTCCGGCAATCTCCGCCGCGTCCTTTTTGAGTCCGGTCTCTCTCCACCTTGCTCCTCCTCGTCCCCTCCTTTTATAGCCGCTGCGTCTCCCTCTTTTGGTCACGGGAATGTAATCCCGTGACCCCTACCTCCCCCTACCTAGCTCCCCTACCCCTGTATCCCTACCCCTGCGGCGTTGCAGTCGATCGCGGGATGAAGATAAGGGTTTGCGCTGATAGCGCCTTCTGAGAAGGCGCTATCAGCGCACCCCCCTCGAAAGGGCCACGTGGATCCACGTGGCCCTTGGGGGGATCGGTTCCATAAGGAATAGCGCCTTCGGAGAAGGCGCTATTCTTTATGGTTGTCCACGTGGATCCACGTGGACATTGCTGTATGGAATAGCGCCTTCTCCGAAGGCGCTATTGCCACTGGACGTCCACGTGGAACCACGTGGGCTGTCCGAATTTAGTTTTGTCAACGTGGCATCAATAGCGCCTTCTCCGAAGGCGCTATTGATGCCACGTGCCGAAGGCGCTATTGATGCCACGTGTTACACAGACCCAATAGCGCCTTTTGAGAAGGCGCTATTGGGTCTGGCTGTTGCCACATCAGCAATAACGCCTAATGAATAGGCGTTATTGCCTAGTTTTGAGAAAAAAAAAAAAACCATCCCTATTTACCTCTTTTAAACTAAATAGTATTGTACTTTAGGAAAAAAATCTCGGTAACCAACTTACTTTTAGCAACTGGAGCTTCGTTACCACAAGTCCACAAACAACCTACGGCCAAGATTGCACTTACTCTCTATCTCAATAGGGATCGTTGGATTTGCTTTGCCACAAGTACTTTGCACGTTTCGAGACGACCCCATTTCAAACGTCGATAAGTTAACCAACTCCTGGACCACCGCGTCGCCAAGAAAACCTAAACAAGACCTCTCTCTCTCTCTCTCTCTCGGCTTTTTAGGGTTTTGGGGTTTTGTTGACGACGAAGAACAACAACATCACCACCGAACGAAAACCATAGCAGTTCAAGCATGCCGAAATCGAAGCGCGATCGCAAAGGCAAGTCTCAATCAACCCAAACCCTCTCTTTGATGCCCTAATTTGTCGAATTTGTTCTGTTTTCATTGTTTGAGTGTTTGATTTGTTTGATTTGTTTGCAGTGACGTTGTCGAAGACGAAAAAGAAGGGAAGAGAGCACAAAGAGTCGATCGTGAACTCGATAAGGGAGGCCGTGGAGAAGTACAGCTCCGCCTACGTTTTCTCCTTCGAGAACATGAGGAATCTCAAGTTCAAGGAGTTCAGGGACCAGCTCAAGTCCACTAGCAGGTTTTACGCGTCGTTCGATTCGATCTAGGGTTTAAAAATTCAATCTTGGGGTGGTTAGACCTTGTAATTGGTGTCAATTTTGATTGAATGATTGGGCTTATTGAATTTGCACGTCTCAATTGTGTGTTTTCTAGGGTTTTTGTCATGTTTGGTGTTCAGAGTGAGTGGTTATTGAAAGCGCGCGGTCAAGGGCATTAAATTGAAGTCTCAGCTTGTTGTTTGTGTTAGAGTAAAAAAAAATTCAATCTTGAAGTGCTTAGGTCTTGAATTTGGTGCCAATGTTGGTTGAATGATTATCTCTGAATTTAATTTATTTGTGATTGGTGGATCGTCGCCTTGTTGAGCGCGGGAGCTTATTGAATTTACATTGGTCAGTTGTGTGTGTAAACATGATTTTTATCATGTGCCGTGGTCTGAGTGTATTGATTATTTTTTGCAGATTTTTTCTCGGGTCGAATAAAGTTATGCAGATTGCTATTGGTCGGTCTGTTGCTGATGAAATTCAACCTGGGCTTCATAAAGTATCTAAGGTAGAGATGCTTTTTTATGTTATGAAGAATTCAATGTTGCTTTTCAAGTCTATCATAAACTGAAAAGGTGTATATGTGTTTGGTTTACACGATCGAGAAATTAGTTGATCCAAGTGCTACCCCTAAAAATGACTAGGAACGTGAAATTTAGAGAACAATCTTTATTGTGTGGCGGAAAATTTGGGAAAGCATTTTCATTCGTTTTTAGTCTCTAAAACCAAAAGCTGCTTATTGATTTACTTTTTTGGTTCTCTCCCCCTAATCTTGACCCAAGTTTTTCTCTTTCAGCTTCTCCACGGTGATACTGGACTCTTTTTCACTAATATGCCAAAAGAAGAAGTTACGAGGTGAGTTCTTCTCGGGCACAATTGCATTGTTTCTTGTATAATAATTGATAAAATGTGAAAATTAATGGAATGGTAGTGATTTCTTGGAAGGAAGTGGTTTTGTTGGGGAGCTTATTCATCCTATTCGTAATGGATCAATAGAGCATGTGTTTCTCTTAATATTTAATAAGGACTTGATTTTTATTGATAGCTTTATTTGTTCTCCTATTTTCTCGTATGAGCCTATGCAGACATGGCTCGCTTTATCTCTTTGTGCTATAATGCAGGTTGTTTGAAGAATATGAAGAATACGACTTTGCAAAAACTGGAAGCAAAGCTACAGAAAAGGTATGTAGAGAGTTTATTCCCTGTGTAATTCCTTTATTTTTTGAATAGATTGTGCAATCTGGTTCGATTACTAGTCAGTCTTGTTACTTTTTCTTCAATGCTACACTCTCGATTGGAACTCGGGGAACTTCAACGATTTTTTATTGTTTGTAAGCATATTTAACAAAGATCTAAGGTGATTATCTTTGGGAAACTAAAAGCTTTGGTTGACTGGAAAAGTTAGTATATCATGAAGAAAGGTGTGATCATTCTAACTTGACCTTGAATTGAATCATTTTTGGGTTTTGTTAATTTGATTAGAAACCAAATTGATGGGTTGTGAAATTCAATTGTTTGCGTTTACGACACAGCCATTTGGATATTAAGACACAGGCATTTGTGAAACTGAATTGCGTTTGAAAGGATGCATGCAAAAATGATTTAGTGTAGCCCATATGATTAATTTGAATTATCATTAAAATGTGTGGATTTAAGGCACACAAGGGTTCCCACACATAGGACGTGTGTGGGTAAAGAAGCTAGTCCCTTCACATCGTCGCCCGGATGTGAAGAAAAATGAGCAAGGGTTCCCACACAAAGGACGGGTGTGGGTAAAGAAACTAGTTCAAAACAAAAACAAAAACAAAAACGAAAACATAGATACGAACACTAGATCTCTTAGACAAAATAGAAATAGAAAAGAAAAACAAATACAAAGGGGAGAAAAAATTCGTTTAGGAACATGGAACATGGGAACACTTACGGGGAAGTCAATAGAACTAGTAGATACCATGATTAGAAGGAGAGTCAATATTGCTTGCCTCGTAGAGACAAAATGGATAGGAGAAAAGAGTAGAGAAATAGGAAGCACGGGGTTTAAATTGTGGTACACTGGTATAGATAGAAAATGTAATGGAGTAGGAATTGTGGTGGATAATGATTATAAGGATAAGGTCGTAGAGGTTAAAAGAATGGGGGATAGATTGATTCTAGTTAAATTAATTATTGGAGACGAAAAAATTAACATACTTAGCGCATATGCACCACAAGTAGGATTAAGCGAGAACATCAAACACAAGTTTTGGGATGATATGGATGGATTTATGCGAGTATACCATTAGATGAAAAGGTTTTTATCGGAGGAGATTTAAATGGGCATGTCGGGGTAAGTAACGATGGGTTTGAGAGAGTTCATGGAGGTTTTGGTTACGGTAATAGAAATGAAGAAGGAGAATCAATTTTAGAATTTGCTTCAGCATATGATCTTGTCTTAGCAAATACTAGTTTTAGGAAGAGGGAGTCACATATAATTACTTTTAGTAGTGGTCATAACAAAAGTCAAATAGATTTTCTTTTAACAAGAAAAATAGATAGAAAACTATGTAGAGACTGCAAAGTAATACTTGGTGAAGCACTTACTACCCAACATAAGTTAGTAGTACTTGATATTAAGCTAACACTACGGAAAAATATGAATAAAAGAGTTAGCGACCCTAGAATAAAGTGGCGGAACCTAAAACATAGTAAACAAGTAGAGTTTAGAGAAAAACTACTAAAGGAAAATGTTTGGAATCTTGACTTAGATGCTAATACAATGTGGCTAGAAATGAGTAGTTGCATAAGGAGGGTGGGATCAAACATATTAGGTATATCTAAGGGTTTGGGACCTCCAAAGAAGGAAACATGGTGGTGGAACGAGGATGTCCAACGAGCAATTAAGACTAAAAGAGATATGTATAGGAAAATACCTAAGTGTCAAGATGAAGATGCGTACAATCAATATAGAGAAGCTAGAAAACAAGCTAAAAAAGTAGTTAGTCAAGCTAAAACAAATTTCATGGAAGATTTATATACAAAGTTAGGTAATAGAGATGGCGAAAAATATATATATAGGCTAGCCAAATTAAGAGATAAAAAGAAACAAGACCTAAGTCATGTAAGATGTATTAAGGACGAAAATCAAAATGTTTTAACGCGCGAGGAGGATATTAAGGAGAGATGGAGAAGTTACTTCGATAGTTTATTTAATGATGGCCAAGTTGATGCTATAATAGATGAAAACCCACACCAAGAAAGAAATGTAAACTATACACGCAATATTAGAATTGTAGAAGTTAAGGAGGCATTGAAAAGAATGAAAATAGGGAAAGCATGTGGCCCAGATGAAATACCCATAGAGGTTTGGAAATGCTTAGGAGAAATCGGATTGACTTGGTTGACAAAACTTTTCAATAAAATTTTAAAATCAAAACGGATGCCAATGGATTGGAGAAGAAGCACGCTTGTGCCAATCTTCAAAAACAAAGGAGACATTCAAAGTTGCTCAAACTACCTGGGAATTAAACTCATGAGTCACACTATGAAAGCGTGGGAGAGGATAATTGACAATAGGCTAAGGAGAGAAACAACAATATCGAGAGAACCAATTTGGTTTCATGCCAGGAGGTCAACTATGGAGGCGATTTTCCTTGTAAGACGATTGTTAGAAAAATATAGAGAAAAGAAAAAAGATCTTCATATGGTATTCGTAGATTTAGAAAAAGCATATGATAGGGTCCCTAGAGATGTTCTTTGGTGGGTTCTAGAAAGAAAAAAAGTGCACGCTAGATACATAGACACTATTAAAGATATGTACGATGGAGTAGTAACGAGTATAAAGACTTTTGGAGGAGCTACAAAAGAATTTCCCATTACGATAGGACTACATCAAGGATCGGCTTTAAGCCCATATCTATTCACTTTAGTTATGGATGAATTAACTAGACATATTCAAGAGGATATACCATGGTGTATGCTATTTGCGAGATGATATTGTCTTAGTGGATGAAACTAAAGATGGAGTGAATAGGAAATTAGAACTCGGAGAAATACATTAGAATCTAAAGGCTTTAAGTTGAGTAGGACGAAAACGGAATACATGCACTTTGTGAGTTTGGAAACACTAGACATCGAGATGACGGAGTGGTAAAATTAGGGGAAGTAGAAGTTCCTAGGGTAAACCACTTTAGATACCTAGGTTCAATCATACAAAATGATGGTAACATTGAAAATGATGTCACACATAGAATCCAAGTGGATGGAAGAAATGGCGAGTGCAACGGGGTGATTTGTGATCGACATGTTCCTACTAAGTTAAAAGGAAAATTTTATAGGACCGCAATTAGGCCAGCTATGCTCTATGGAAGTGAATGTTGGGCGGTAAAACAACAACAATTACATAAAGTGAATGTAGCAGAAATGAGGATGCTTAGGTGGATGTGTGGTAAAACTCGTAAAGATAGAATAAGAAATATAGAAATTCAAAGACAAGTAGGAGTAGCACCAATTGATACAAAGATTAGGGAAGGGCGGTTGCGATGGTTTGGTCACCTGCAAAGACAGACCTACAAATGCCCCAACTAGAAAACTTGACTCAATAGAAACTGTAGAAATTCGACGAGGTAGGGGTAGACCAAAGTTAACATGGGATGCATTAATTAAGAGAGATTTGAATGGTTTGCAAAGCTCACCATCAATTGCACTTAATCGAGCACAATGGAAAAGTTTGATCCATGTAGCCGACCCCAGTTAATTTGGGACTGAGGCTATGTTGTTGTTGTTGTTGTTGTTGTTGTTGATTTAAGGCACACAAGCCTGTAAGCATAATCTTGAGACCAAGTTTAGAAATGTGTAAATCGATAATGGCAGAGTAACCCAATATCCTTCCAATAGTTTTTTTAGAAATCTCATCCTATATTTTGATGCAGAAATAATTACATAGCAGGTTCCATTCCACTGATTTGTACGATGCTGGTTGCTTTGATGACTTCTCTACCTGATCAGTTTTATATGTGAAAATCGATGCGTTTTACAAATTTGATCTTGCATACATATGTTCGTAACCCCTAGTTTTCTTTCTTTAATGACTGGATTTTTTGGTTTGCGCATCAGGTAGAGCTCAAGGAAGGGCCTCTAGAACAATTCACACATGAGATGGAGCCATTTTTGCGCAAGCAAGGATTGCCGGTTCGTTTAAACAAAGGTTAGTTCACTAACTTACCATATTCTATCTTTTGCACGTCTTTTTTATCCACACATACTGATTAAACTTATCCTTGCAGGAGTTGTTGAGCTTGTCTCAGATTTTGTTGTGTGTGAAGAAGGGAAACCTTTGTCACCTGAATCAGCTCGCATAGTGGTTTGTTTTCACATCTTTTTGTCCATTTTACTTGTTCTCATGCTCACATAGAACATTCAGAAAAATTCACTTTGACGCTATTCTTATATGATGATGCCATGCTGAAACATATCGAGACATGCACCACTAATGCTTGCTTTTGGTTCATTTGAGCTACACCCTTTAAATTTACGTTAGTTCACTAGTACTTCCCCTTGTGTGGCTTAGCTTTTACTTTATGTGATTTGTGCTGAGGATTTTATTGGGCTGAATGGATGGCAAGCTCACCTATTTGATGCATTTGCAGCGTTTGCTCGGGATCAAGATGGCTACATTTCGACTTCACTTAATCTGCCGGTGGAGTCTTGAAGATTTTGAAATTCTTAAAGAAGGGCTTGACCTCTCCGACGTCGAATCATCATAGGAATCTTTATAGGCATTGACCGGCCTTTCTTTTACTGCGACATGGTGTGAGGTAAATGATTTCGTTACATGTCTGTAGTATCAATTTTGTTATCTACTGGCACTAGGGAAAACAACTTTCAAGCTCTCTTGCTGGACCTTTCTTAATGTATTCTAATCATAATAGAAGTTTGAGAAGAGAAGTATATTTTGATGTGATAATCTTGTTGCTTCATTTGCTCTTCTTGATTTGCATATTTGAGAAGAGGAGTATTTGTCACTTGGTTGCCCAAAGTCACAATCAATTTTGTTTTGCTGCCCCTTGAATCCTAGATGGGCAAATTTGGCTACTTTATGTTTTAAATAGATTGTGCAATTTGGTTTGATTAAATCAGTCTCTCAATTGGAGAAAGTAATTTCCTCAAAAAAAAAAAAAAAAAAAAAAAAAAAACAGGAAAGAAAGAAAGTATTCAAGTGACAAAACCATAGAGTGGAGATCAAAATAGACACTTGTATGAAACTTTATACACCTTTGGAAAATGATTTTGGGCATCGATTAGGCGCACCCACTTGTTGGTGGGTGCTGTTTGATGCGAGCTCGACTTGCATCTCGAGGTACATTGTGCAGTCTTTATTCTGTCGGTGCATTTAGCTAGGTGTCCGAAGTTGGTCTACATAGTAACCTCTTAAAACTTTTACAAAATTTAAAACTTTTACAAAATTTGGCTTGGTAAGGGGGCAAAGTTCTCTTTGCGGATAATTCACGAGGATAAGTTCCTCCTCTTCGGGATTAATAACGACTTCAATCTCATCTGCCTTGCCCCGCTTGCAACCTTAAGTCGAGCTCAAAATTTTAGGTGACCCAGATATTGATTTGCCAAGTTGTCCATGACAATTTATAATTAGATCGACAATCCATATATATATATATATATATATGTATATATATTTATTTATTTATATATATAAGCTACATTTATGATTTTAAATTTTATAATGTTGACTTTTTAAAAGAATAGTGATTTTAAATTTTCGCCATTGAATGTGTGAATGTGAAAGCTAACATTTATGATTCTTAAATGGGTGCATAAGTTCTAACAAGACATATTCACCGTTAGATCTAAATCAATGGACAAAATTTAAAATCACCATTCATTATGATTTTTTCTAATCGTTATGGTAGAACTGCCTATATATATAGACCCAAAATAGATAACATTAATTTGATTATCACATGAGAGATACACAAGTAACCCAAACTTGCAACTTCCTCTGAAGATGAATACATACTAATTATAGTCGAGTAATATTTTATTAGATTACCAAATTTACTTTCATATTTGACGCAGAACATTCAACATCTCTAACCTGGGCTTACATAAGACCTTAAGAGGTATGGCCTTAACCAGAAAGAAATGAACCTCTTCACTCATATCAATATCATCATCACCAATTTTTCCCACTCAAAGCATCGAAGAAGTGATCCCAAAGCCAAGGACATGAGGTGCATGGCCAAACCTTCACCAGGGCACCCTCTACGCCCAATCCCAAATGGAACAAACTTGAACATTATATCTTTGCTCTTATTATTATTATCATCTCGTGGCATGAACCTCTCCGGCATAAACTTATCTGGTTCCGACCACTCCTTGGGGTCTCTGTGGATTGCCCACGCATTCAAAGCTACTATCGTACCACTTGGGACATCATATTGTTCTACTTTACACTCGCGCGCCGCCTCGTGTGGGATGAGAAGCGGCGCCGGCGGGTATAGTCTTAATGTTTCTTGGATGATGGATACAAGGTAGGGGAGGTTTGAGATGTCTGAGTCTTTGAGGAGGCAGTGTGGCTCAATGTTGTTGTCAACTTCGTGGACAGCTTTTTTTAGCTTCTCGGGATGGTTCAAGAGGAGTGACATCGCCCATTCTAGAGTAATTGCTGATGTGTCTTGGCCGGCTCCAAACATGGTCTGCATAACACAATTAGATAAAATAAGTACTCTACATAATTAAGCTATTATGATGATTAGTGGTGGTATGAAGCTAACTATATACATTCACACTCGAAATGATTATAATGCTTAATTTTTTTTTCCTGAATTAATTGTCTAATACGTGTGACAAAACAAAATCCCAAGGCCACAACTTTTGTTATTATATCTTTACTTTTATATTTATTATTATATCCAAACATTTCTAGATTGTTAAATTTATATTCTAAATTAAACATATCTTAACTTTTGACAACTTTTGTTATTATATCCTAAACCAGTATGATGTAGCGCTTAAAATAATGAGTTTAAATTATAATAATAATCATTTCAATAATTACGAGTAATTTTATAAGTGACTTTTTAAATTTATATATCTATTAAAGTTCCACATCATCAAAATTTAATAAGTTAAAAATCGACTTGAGCTCTGGGATACAAATTAAACAATTTAAAGAGGTTAAACTATAATAATAACAAAACGCAAATGTTAAAATATAATAACAAAAGTTATGAATACTAGTTTTTTGCTAAAACAATAATTTGTAATTGAAGTGTATTAAAATTGATTAAATGATGCTTACGAGTAACATCCCTTTGAGGATTTGGTCATTGTATTGCTCAGGATTTTCTAGTTGCAAAGAGAAGAGCACATCAAGCACTGATTTGGATTTCTTCTCCACGTAATACTCTTTGCGAAACCGCTCTATGATCTTCTGGAAATACTCATCACTCTTCCTACCAACCTCAGCCACACTTTTCTCAATCTTCAACACATCAAAGTACCTCAACCACGGAAGATAATCTCCAGGAATCATAAACAAGCTTGCCGGCTGATTGTCTTTAACAAGAACCTCAAAAAACCACTTGTTCTCTTCACTACTGTTGTGGAATCCTTCTCCAACTGCCTCCCCAGTTGACATAGACATCATAGTATTGAAAGTAAGCTCAAGAAACTTCATCTTCAGATTAACTTCCCCTCCATTCATTGCACGTGCAGTAGTAGTAGTAGTAGTAGGTAGTGTTATAGAGGTCTCTAAGGAGGCACCGGACGGCGTCGTGACGGAAGCCGGACGACTCATGGAGACTAGTAGAGCTGAAGAAGTGGGTGGAGATGACGCGGCGGTGGTCACGCCAGAGAGGTCCGTAGTTGACAAAGGCAATGTTGGTGTAGTCGTAGCTGAGGTGGTCGTTGGCAATGGAGCGGGGACGGTTGGCGAAGGCTACGTCGTTCTTGTAGATGCATTCTTGGACGGCGGCAGGGGAGGAGAGGACGAGGACGTTGCGAACGCCGAGTTTAAGGAAAATATAGTTGGTGTATTTGTTGGAATACTTGGTGGAGATGGATTGTAGAGTGAGATGGAGAGGGGTGGAGGAGATGAGTAGGCGGAGATGGCCTATAATTGGGAGAGCACCGGGTGGGCTTGGTGGGAGGTGTTTTTTAGGACTGAATAGTAATGGGAGTTTGTATATGGCGAGTAGGAGAATGAGCAAGGTGACGATGGAGGACAACAAGAGAAGAAGCTCCATTTAATGGAAAATACTAGTATTTGGTATTGTGGTACCGAGTTGAAGAAAATTGTAGTAGGTTGGATTCATATATATACTAGAATGACAACAACATAGACTCAAGTTACATTCGCAATTCATGCGTGTCTCGGGATGCGAAAATATATATAAATTTTGATGCATAACAATCGGGTTGAAGTTACATGGAAGATTTTTATGAGTTAATGTCTCTTTCGGTGTGATATATTATTGTTATTATGATGTTTTCTTATATAATTATAGTACGTATATGAAAAATGAATGGATGACGTGTATTGGATGATATTCGAAAGAGAAATGCTATAATGACAATGAGTATGTCACACTGTAAGACATATCGGCTCACATGAGCCGTACATGCGTGCTTCGAGATGTGAGCATACATAAATCCTGATGCATAACATGCGGATCTAAACTGTACGAATGTCTCTTATGAACTAATATGTCATGCGGTGTGACGTATAAAAGTGTGTTTTTATTCGATGATACTCACTTATTGGTATCCATTAATTATACAATTTTGGGCAGAGGAATAAGGATCTTGGATAGTTATGTGGAGGCCTTCTTGTAGAATTTTTTAATAATACAGACTTTTCGTTTAAGTTAAGATTTTTTAATAATTTAAACTTTGCATTTAGTTTATTTTCTCCCGAAGAATACATCTGTAATTAACTTATAATTAAGAGCTTGCCACTTGCTATCATACATGGACCTTCTGATCAGTTGTGACATGGACACTTGTAGTACATATGTAATTAACTTATAATTAAGAGCTTGCCACTTGCTATCATACATGGACCCTGTGAGTTCTGACATGGACACTTGTAGTACATGAGCACTTGTTTGGGGAACTTGTAGAGCTTTTTTTATTTAACTTATTTGATTAAGGCAATTACGTTATCTTTTGTGACATAGGTGAATTATGTTGGTCAAGGTCAGGGTCACGAGTACGTACAAAGTTATAAATATGTAACGTGTATGTTGTATAAAGAGCACATTTTTCAGGTATATAGTTCTATATGCATTGCTATTTGCATCTAATTAACTTTTATTCTGAGAGTTTACTAAGCTCTTGGAGCTACGGTCTATATTTATTAATTACTGGATGGTTATATAATCAGGAGCACATTTGAGTCACCAAAAAAAATAAAAATAATCAGGAACATATTTGGAAACACTAACGCAATTACTTGCTTATTCTTCAATATCTCAATAACGCCATATAACCCAAAAAAACAAACCATTAATTCAAAACCAAAATAAAGAAAGCCAAACCACACATAACCAAAATAAGGACAACACACAAAAGCAATAGATCTGCACTCGTTCATCTCATTATCCAATATTCTTTAGCACGGAGAGAACGTCGCTCGTCTAACTGAGGCATTGGGAAAGGCATAAAGTATAGAACCACGGCCTTCGGATCTGCAAGCAAAAGCAAAAGAATCACTAGAACATATTTGGCCTTTAATAGAAGTTTTAAAATTCATATTAAATATAGTGTTATTAAATGTAATGTGAAAATGGGTTATGTTTTAATTTTTAATACATATATTACATAGAGATTTTTTAAAACTCATATCGATTAAATATTATTTAATAACACTCCTCTTTAATAGAGATTTAAATTTTTTTATTAAATACCGAAATTGTTCTAGTGAATAATTATATGATAACACTACTTGTGACACTTAGTTTGACAATGCCTACATGTTAGATGATATGACAAAATTGGCTATGTGATGTGACGATGTGAGCCGGAAACAGAGTGTCAAATTGAGTGTCATCGTTTCCTAAAACGTTAAAAGTGTAACACTTTTGACAACTTGATTGACATCATATGTTTGATGAGCATGGTTGATGGGAGTTGATGAAAGTAATTGTCAAAGAGAACAAAAAAATTAAAAGATGATTCTCAAAAAAAAATAAAAAAAAGAAAGATCAAAAATCTCATAAACGCATTTTTGTTTCAAATCTCGTCTACCAAGAAAGTGAGCTCAAAGTTTGAGCAAAGTTAACAAAGGAATCTTACTCGTTGTTGTTATTTTCTCAAAAATTCAATTCCTTCATGAACGATTTCATCAACATCGAGTATGCTAAATATTTGACTATATTGTAATGATTAATTTGAATGTTGTATTAATTTAAATTTTGGCTATTGATAAGTCAGTATTTTATAGGTAATTAGTAGTCAATTTTAATATATTATTTATCGAAAATATTAAAATATTATATTAAATAATATGTTTTTGTCATTTTTAGGTGAAACGAGTCTTGCAGCGGTTGAATTAAATCGTGGCGGAAAAATACTCAAAATGGAGTATTTACTTGTAGTAATCGGACAATCGGACGTTTTCTCGAAATACGCGTTGCGCGGTGTGTCGAATAGCAGACAGGGCGTTCCGGACAATCAGAGGATGACACGTGGCGCGTTTTCATTGAAGCAGACAGGTCGGTCCAATCAGAGGACGACACGTGGACAGTGACGTACACAAAAGCGCCAGCACGACCAATCACATGCCGCCACGTCAGCTGGAGCTTACACGTCACGCAAGCATATCTTCTCCTCGCTTCAGCTGCCCACCGATCGGCATCGAGATGCGCATCGCACGGACTCCCAGTATTTCGCACGAACTCGCGCGACTTTGCGCTGCCAGCTGGACGCCACGTGGCGCGACGCCATTCGCCCAGACGCACCATCAGATCCAGTCGGTCCAATCACAGCGTGACACGTGGCGCTGAGTCACCGCACACGCTGCTCACACGCGCTGTCCCGACCAATGAGAGAGCGCCACGTCAGCGCGGTGACAGAAACGGTCCAATTACAGCGCGACACGTGGCGCACTCAGGAAAAATCAGCAAATCACAACGCGACACGTGGCAGAGTCCGATTTTTGAACCAAAAACACCCGTACGACGCTCCTCGACTCACGAATCACCTCAAAAAGTGGTGTCATGAAGCTCTAAAATAGGCTTCACCTTGTATCAATCGATATATCTCTCCGTCTCTTTCTCCTCGCTCTTTGGTAACTCCTCTCCCCCATTCTATTTTCTATTTGTTCATTGTGTTCCTAAATTATGAAAGGCTAAAATCTCTAGCTTAGGCAAGATCATGAGGGAGGTTCGACCGCGCATATCAATGGATTTGTGAGATTTATATATTTTAATTTCACTCTTTTCATTAATATTTTATTTCCTTTGGTATTATATTAATAATCAAGGTTAAACACTTGTTTAAACTTTGATTTATTTGTCGATGAGTCGTAAGCCTACTTGTGCAATAAGACCACACTAGTGGCAATTGACCATACCAATTGATTAGTCTCTTTTGGGACCTTAAATAACATAGGGATCTAGGCTAAATCGGACACATTAGTGATCCGATTGTCTAGGTGTAGTGCCTTCACGAAGCTCAAAGCGGTCAACATAGTAAACATAATTCACTTGAATATATGGTTGTGTGTTTGACTAGGGAAGTAGTCACCGTCGTCGTACCTTGACTATCGAGATTAGGAAGTGCGAGGAATGCGTGCGTCACGGGTCTATAGCTACACTAAGATATTTTGATTTGCATATATTTTACATAAATCGACGACCAAATCCAATCTTTTACCGAACCGAACTTGTATGTTTTGACCTAGGTATTTTTATTAATTATTTGATTTTCAATTTTATTTCCTTCGCTTTCATTATTTTATGATTTGATAATTAATTCAATTCTCTATCAAACCCCGATTTCCCTTTTTGTTATTTTTAAACCTTAGAAAGAATATCAGTCCCTGTGGAATCGACCCTTTGCCACTATTCAACCAAATAGTTGGTTTAGGTTTATAAATAAATTTTATTGACGCGTTCGGCGCGCGTCAAATTTTGGCGCCGTTGCCGGGGATTGATCTTTTTCTTTCTTTGGTTATTTATTATTATTATATTATATTATATTATATTATTTTATATTATAATATATTATTTTTTTATTTTTTTGGTTCCAGAGAAGAATAGCTGAGAGAGAGAGACGTCCTCTCTATTATTATTATATTATATTTTTATTTTTTATTTTTTATTTTTATTATTATATATTATTTTTATATTATATTATATATTATTATTATATTATTATTATATTATTATTATTATTATTATTATTTTTTATTATTTTTTTTTTTTTTTTTTTTTTTTTTTGGATCTAGTCCCTTGTTCTTGACATGTATGCATGCAACCCCGCGATGGCCTCCTACCCCCACAATTATGGTCAATTCGAAGACTCACATTATTATAATGTGAATGAGGTAGGTATGTTATATAATGAACATCAATTTTCTAACATGCATTCTTTTGTGCAACAGTCGAGGTTTGCGAAATTTGTGAAGATTATTCTCATTCCACATATGATTGTCCTTATTATCCAAAGTATGAGAATTATCGCTATCCTAGCTATGCATCGCCACAACCCGACTTCTTTGGGCTCATGCCAAGTCCACAGATTCCTCAACAAAGCACCTTTTTAGAAGATATGATGAAAAAATTACTTGATGATCAACAGCGATTTCATGAAGAGCTTCAAGAATTTTCGCGTGAGTTTCCAAGCTTGCAAAATTTGGAAACTCAATTTATTCAATTGAATGCCACACTCCAGAATATGCATGACGAGAAAGAGTTGTGTAATACACAACCAACTTCTTACTCAGAGGTGAATGTGGACGTTGATACATTGAGTAATGTTGAGGAGAATGTTGTTACACCGGTGGAGAATTATTGGTGCGAAACAATGCAAGGACTTGAAGTCCTTCAAATTGAGCCGAACATTTCCATTGCACAGAATGACGATGATGAAGCTGCGATAGAAATTGGAGTCATTTCAGACAGGCCAGAGGAGCCGCAGATAGAGAGCAAGGAATACCAACTTCTGGTGTTGGTGAAACCACCCACCCTCCCATGCATATTTGTTAAACCTTATACGGGGTGGAAGTAAGGGAGCATTCGCGGATTTTCTACACTTGCCGACACCTTTGTGTTGGATGACCATGACTCGACAGATTCGTTTGTGTTAGAGGTCCCGAATGAGCTCCAAATTACGAAGGAGGGCGTGCATGCATTGCCCAAATACGTTGATGCGCCATTCGTTGTTGATATCTCGAAAGGAGAGGGCATCACGTGATGAATCTCAATAAGTCTAGCCACAACTTAAAAGAAAGGCGCTCGTTGGGAGGCGGCCCGACTTTATTTTTATTTTTATTATTTTTTATTTTTATTTTTATTTTTTAGTCTTAATTTTTGGAGACTTTTGTTATGCGTGAACTTGTATCATCTTACTATTCTTTGTCTTTTTGTTGCATGAATTCCTTGATTTGTTTTGAACCTTGAGGGCAAGATTCAAAATAAGTTTGGGGGTACATTAGGATTTGTGGACTGAGCTGGATGGGTTTCTATGCGAAAGACCGCAGGTGAGATCGTTTAAATTTTTTCAATTATACGCGGTTGTCGGACGGTATTGGTGGTGTTCTGTATCTTTTATTCATTCATTTCTTCCATTTATTTTCCCTCCATCTCACTTCATTAGGAGTTGATACACTTTCATGCGTGCATTCATAGTTTTTATTATTATATTGTCTAGAGTCACCCGAAACTTTATTTCATGCCCTTGGTTGTGGATGAGTAATTATGGTTGCCTTTTTGACTTGAAACTTAGGAAAAAGTAGGAGAAATACTCAATCGAGTTCGTAGCTCAATATTTTTATGATTTCATGATTAGGGATTTAGTATGATGGTTAAGCCTTGTACTAGACACCAAAATGGGCGAGAAAATTGAAATTATGCAAGTAATAAGACTTTGGGGAATTTGCTAAATTATAGTGAAAGTGAGAAGGGCTAAGATGAGTTTTCTTAATATAGAGAGTCCCACAAGTTTTCATAGGAAATGGAGCGGGAAACTTGTGGTGGGAAAAAGTGAGAAAATCGGTTCACAGAAATGGAGCAGGGGACCGTATCATAAAAAAAAAAAAAAAAATATATGCGAGAAAAACAAAATAAAATAGAGAGTATACAAGTAAAGGCGAAAATGTATGAAAACTCATCAAATAAAAAGATTTAGCTCGAGTGCTTTTAACTGATTAAGTAAAATTGTAAACTTGCATAAAGTTGATGGTATTTTTCTTGACCATATCTTTGTCTTGAAAATGTGATCTTAATTGTGCTTGGGTTGCGGTTCTTGACATATCATAACTCCGAAATTTCTTGAGTGATTGGTTAACTTAGCAACTATGTAAATCAAGGGAACTCAATGAATTTGGGTCGGGTATAGGATTAATTGAGTTGGTATAAGTTTAGTTGAGTCTGTGTTTTCATTTACACCTTTGCTCGGGACGCGCAAAGTCTTAAGTTTGGGGGTATTTGATAAGTCAGTATTTTATAGGTAATTAGTAGTCAATTTTAGTATATTATTTATCGAAAATATTAAAATATTATATTAAATAATATGTTTTTGTCATTTTTAGGTGAAACGGAGTGCGCGGTTGAATTCGTGGCGGAAAAATACTCAAAATGGAGTATTTACTTGTAGTAATCGGACACCTGGACAGTTTGCCTCGAAATGCGCGTTGCGCGGTGTGTCGAATAGCAGACAGGGCGTTCCGGACAATCAGAGGATGACACGTGGCGCGTTTTCATTGAAGCAGACAGGTCGGTCCAATCAGAGGACGACACGTGGACAGTGACGTACACAAAAGCGCCAGCACGACCAATCACATGCCGCCACGTCAGCTGGAGCTTACACGTCACGCAAGCATATCTTCTCCTCGCTTCAGCTGCCCACCGATCGGCATCGAGATGCGCATCGCACGGACTCCCAGTATTTCGCACGAACTCGCGCGACTTTGCGCTGCCAGCTGGACGCCACGTGGCGCGAGCCATTCGCCCAGACGCACCATCAGATCCAGTCGGTCCAATCACAGCGTGACACGTGGCGCTGAGTCACCGCACACGCTGCTCACACGCGCTGTCCCGACCAATGAGAGAGCGCCACGTCAGCGCGGTGACAGAAACGGTCCAATTACAGCGCGACACGTGGCGCACTCATGAAAAATCAGCAAATCACAACGCGACACGTGGCAGAGTCCGATTTTTGAACCAAAAACACCCGTACGACGCTCCTCGACTCACGAATCACCTCAAAAAGTGGTGTCATGAAGCTCTAAAATAGGCTTCACCTTGTATCAATCGAGATATATCTCTCCGTCTCTTTCTCCTCGCTCTTTGGTAGACTCCTCTCCCCCATTCTATTTTCTATTTGTTCATTGTGTTCCTAAATTATGAAAGGCTAAAATCTCTAGCTTAGGCAAGACTGCGAGGAGGTTCGACCGCGCATATCAATGGATTTGTGAGATTTATATATTTTAATTTCGATCTTTTCATTAATATTTTATTTCCTTTGGTATTATATTAATAATCAAGGTTAAACACTTGTTTAAACTTTGATTTATTTGTCGATGAGTCGTAAGCCTACTTGTGCAATAAGACCACACTAGTGGCAATTGACCATACCAATTGATTAGTCTCTTTTGGGACCTAGGTTAAATAACATAGGGATCTAGGAAATCGGACACATTAGTGATCCGATTGTCTAGGTGTAGTGCCTTCACGAAGCTCAAAGCGGTCAACATAGTAAACATAATTCACTTGAATATATGGTTGTGTGTTTGACTAGGGAAGTAGTCACCGTCGTACCTTGACTATCGAGATTAGGAAGTGCGAGAACTGCGTGCGTCACATGGTCTATAGCTACACTAAGATATTTTGATTTGCATATTTTACATAAATCGACGACCAAATCCAATCTTTTACCGAACCGAACTTGTATGTTTTGACCTAGGTATTTTTATTAATTATTTGATTTTCAATTTTATTTCCTTCGCTTTCATTATTTTATGATTTGATAATTAATTCAATTCTCTATCAAACCCCGATTTCCCTTTTTGTTATTTTTAAACCTTAGAAAGAATATCATCCTGTGGAATCGACCCTTTGCCACTATTCAACCAAATAGTTGGTTTAGATTTATAAATAAATTTTATTGACGCGTTCGGCGCGCCAAAATTTTAAGGCGTTTTGGGGATTGATCTTTTTCTTTCTTTGGTTATTTATTATTATTATATTATATTATATTATATTATTTTATATTATAATATATTATTTTTTTATTTTTTTGGTTCCAGAGAAGAATAGCTGAGAGAGAGAGACGTCCTCTCTATTATTATTATATTATATTATTATTTTTTATTTTTTATTTTTATTATTATATTATTTTTATATTATATTATATATTATTATTATATTATTATTATTATTATTATTATTATTTTTTTTTTTTTTTTTTTTTTTTTTTTTTTTTTTTTTTTTTGGATCTAGTCCCTTGTTCTTGACATGTATGCATGCAACCCCGCGATGGCCTCCTACCCCCACAATTATGGTCAATTCGAAGACTCACATTATTATAATGTGAATGAGGTAGGTATGTTATATAATGAACATCAATTTTCTAACATGCATTCTTTTGTGCAACAGTGTCGAGGTTTGCGAAATTTGTGAAGATTATTCTCATTCCACATATGATTGTCCTTATTATCCAAAGTATGAGAATTATCGCTATCCTAGCTATGCATCGCCACAACCCGACTTCTTTGGGCTCATGCCAAGTCCACAGATTCCTCAACAAAGCACCTTTTTAGAAGATATGATGAAAAAATTACTTGATGATCAACAATGATTTCATGAAGAGCTTCAAGAATTTTCGCGTGAGTTTCCAAGCTTGCAAAATTTGGAAACTCAATTTATTCAATTGAATGCCACACTCCGAATATGCATGACGAGAAAGAGTTGTGTAATACACAACCAACTTCTTACTCGAGGTGAATGTGGACGTTGATACATTGAGTAATGTTGAGGAGAATGTTGTTACACCTATGGTGGAGAATTATTGGTGCGAAACAATGCAAGGACTTGAAGTCCTTCAAATTGAGCGGACATTTCCATTGCACGAGAATGACGATGATGAAGGCTGCGATAGAAATTGGAGTCATTTCGAGACAGCCGAGGAGCCGCAGATAGAGAGCAAGGAATACCAACTTCGGTGTTGGTGAAACCACCCACCCTCCCATGCATATTTGTTAAACCTTATACGGGGTGGAAGTAAGGGAGCATTCGCGGATTTTCTACACTCGCCGACACCTTTGTGTTGGATGACCATGACTCGACAGATTCGTTTGTGTTAGAGGTCCCGAATGAGCTCCAAATTACGAAGGAGGGCGTGCATGCCGCATTGCCCAAATACGTTGATGAGCCATTCGTTGTTGATATCTCGAAAGGAGAGGGCATCACGTGATGAATCTCAATAAGTCTAGCCACAACTTAAAAGAAAGGCGCTCGTTGGGAGGCGGCCCGACTTTATTTTTATTTTTATTATTTTTTATTTTTATTTTTATTTTTTAGTCTTAATTTTTGGAGACTTTTGTTATGCGTGAACTTGTATCATCTTACTATTCTTTGTCTTTTTGTTGCATGAATTCCTTGATTTGTTTTGAACCTTGAGGGCAAGATTCAAAATAAGTTTGGGGGTACATTAGGATTTGTGGACCGAGCTTTGGATGGGTTTCTATGCGAAAGACCGCAGTGAGATCGTTTAAATTTTTTCAATTATACGCGGTTGTCGGACGGTATTGGTGGTGTTCGTATCTTTTATTCATTCATTTCTTCCATTTATTTTCCCTCCATCTCACTTCATTAGGAGTTGATACACTTTCATGCGTGCATTCATAGTTTTTATTATTATATTGTCTAGAGTCACCCGAAACTTTATTTCATGCCCTTGGTTGTGGATGAGTAATTATGGTTGCCTTTTTGACTTGAAACTTAGGAAAAAGTAGGAGAAATACTCAATCGAGTTCGTAGCTCAATATTTTTATGATTTCATGATTAGGGATTTAGTATGATGGTTAAGCCTTGTACTAGACACCAAAATGGGCGAGAAAATTGAAATTATGCAAGTAATAAGACTTTGGGGAATTTGCTAAATTATAGTGAAAGTGAGAAGGGCTAAGATGAGTTTTCTTAATATAGAGAGTCCCACAAGTTTTCATAGGAAATGGAGCGGGAAACTTGTGGTGGGAAAAAGCGAGAAAATCGGTTCACAGAAATGGAGCAGGGACCGTATCATAAAAAAAAAAAAAAAAAATATATGCGAAAAAACAAAATAAAATAGAGAGTATACAATAAAAGGCGAAAATGTATGAAAACTCATCAAATAAAAAGATTTAGCTCGAGTGCTTTTAATCGATTAAGTAAAATTGTAAACTTGCATAAAGTTGATGGTATTTTTCTTGACCATATCTTTGTCTTGAAAATGTGATCTTAATTGTGCTTGGGTTGCGGTTCTTGACATATCATAACTCCGAAATTTCTTGAGTGATTGGTTAACTTAGCAACTATGTAAATCAAGGAACTCAATGAATTTGGGTCGGGTATAGGATTAATTGAGTTGGTATAAGTTTAGTTGAGTCTGTGTTTTCATTTACACCTTTGCTCGGGACGCGCAAAGTCTTAAGTTTGGGGGTATTTGATAAGTCAAGTATTTTATAGGTAATTAGTAGTCAATTTTAGTATATTATTTATCGAAAATATTAAAATATTATATTAAATAATATGTTTTTGTCATTTTTAGGTGAAACGGAGTGCGCGGTTGAATTAAGTGGCGGAAAAATACTCAAAATGGAGTATTTACTTGTAGTAATCGGACACCGGACAGTTTGCCTCGAAATACGCGTTGCGCGGTGTGTCGAATAGCAGACAGGGGGCGTTCCGGACAATCAGAGGATGACACGTGGCGCGTTTTCATTGAAGCAGACAGGTCGGTCCAATCAGAGGACGACACGTGGACAGTGACGTACACAAAAGCGCCAGCACGACCAATCACATGCCGCCACGTCAGCTGGAGCTTACACGTCACGCAAGCATATCTTCTCCTCGCTTCAGCTGCCCACCGATCGGCATCGAGATGCGCATCGCACGGACTCCCAGTATTTCGCACGAACTCGCGCGACTTTGCGCTGCCAGCTGGACGCCACGTGGCGCGACGCCATTCGCCCAGACGCACCATCAGATCCAGTCGGTCCAATCACAGCGTGACACGTGGCGCTGAGTCACCGCACACGCTGCTCACACGCGCTGTCCCGACCAATGAGAGAGCGCCACGTCAGCGCGGTGACAGAAACGGTCCAATTACAGCGCGACACGTGGCGCACTCATGAAAAATCAGCAAATCACAACGCGACACGTGGCAGAGTCCGATTTTTGAACCAAAAACACCCGTACGACGCTCCTCGACTCACGAATCACCTCAAAAGTGGTGTCATGAAGCTCTAAAATAGGCTTCACCTTGTATCAATCAGATATATCTCTCCGTCTCTTTCTCCTTGGCTCTTTGGCCGACTCCTCTCCCCCATTCTATTTTCTATTTGTTCATTGTGTTCCTAAATTATGAAAGGCTAAAATCTCTAGCTTAGGCAAGATCTGCGAGGAGGTTCGACCGCGCATATCAATGGATTTGTGAGATTTATATATTTTAATTTCATCTTTTCATTAATATTTTATTTCCTTTGGTATTATATTAATAATCAAGGTTAAACACTTGTTTAAACTTTGATTTATTTGTCGATGAGTCGTAAGCCTACTTGTGCAATAAGACCACACTAGTGGCAATTGACCATACCAATTGATTAGTCTCTTTTGGGACCTAGGTTAAATAACATAGGGATCTAGGCTAAATCGGACACATTAGTGATCCGATTGTCTAGGTGTAGTGCCTTCACGAAGCTCAAAGCGGTCAACATAGTAAACATAATTCACTTGAATATATGGTTGTGTGTTTGACTAGGGAAGTAGTCACCGTCGTACCTTGACTATCGAGATTAGGAAGTGCGAGAATCTGCGTGCGTCACACGGGTCTATAGCTACACTAAGATATTTTGATTTGCATATTTTACATAAATCGACGACCAAATCCAATCTTTTACCGAACCGAACTTGTATGTTTTGACCTAGGTATTTTTATTAATTATTTGATTTTCAATTTTATTTCCTTCGCTTTCATTATTTTATGATTTGATAATTAATTCAATTCTCTATCAAACCCCGATTTCCTTTTTGTTATTTTTAAACCTTAGAAAGAATATCGGTCCTGTGGAATCGACCCTTTGCCACTATTCAACCAAATAGTTGGTTTAGGTTTATAAATAAATTTTATTGACGCGTTCGGCGCGCGTCAAATTTTAGCCGCCGTTTCTTGGGGATTGATCTTTTTCTTTCTTTGGTTATTTATTATTATTATATTATATTATATTATATTATTTTATATTATAATATATTATTTTTTTATTTTTTTGGTTCCAGAGAAGAATAGCTGAGAGAGAGAGACGTCCTCTCTATTATTATTATATTATATTTTTATTTTTTATTTTTTATTTTTATTATTATATTATTTTTATATTATATTATATATTATTATTATATTATTATTATATTATTATTATTATTATTATTATTTTTTATTATTTTTTTTTTTTTTTTTTTTTTTTTGGATCTAGTCCCTTGTTCTTGACATGTATGCATGCAACCCATGATGGCCTCCTACCCCCACAATTATGGTCAATTCGAAGACTCACATTATTATAATGTGAATGAGGTAGGTATGTTATATAATGAACATCAATTTTCTAACATGCATTCTTTTGTGCAACAGTCGAGGTTTGCGAAATTTGTGAAGATTATTCTCATTCCACATATGATTGTCCTTATTATCCAAAGTATGAGAATTATCGCTATCCTAGCTATGCATCGCCACAACCCGACTTCTTTGGGCTCATGCCAAGTCCACAGATTCCTCAACAAAGCACCTTTTTAGAAGATATGATGAAAAAATTACTTGATGATCAACAATGATTTCATGAAGAGCTTCAAGAATTTTCGCGTGAGTTTCCAAGCTTGCAAAATTTGGAAACTCAATTTATTCAATTGAATGCCACACTCCGAATATGCATGACGAGAAAGAGTTGTGTAATACACAACCAACTTCTTACTCGAGAGGTGAATGTGGACGTTGATACATTGAGTAATGTTGAGGAGAATGTTGTTACACCTGGAGAATTATTGGTGCGAAACAATGCAAGGACTTGAAGTCCTTCAAATTGAGCCGAACATTTCCATTGCACGTGATGACGATGATGAAGTGCGATAGAAATTGGAGTCATTTCAGACAGCGAGGAGCCGCAGATAGAGAGCAAGGAATACCAACTTCTGGTGTTGGTGAAACCACCCACCCTCCCATGCATATTTGTTAAACCTTATACGGGGTGGAAGTAAGGGAGCATTCGCGGATTTTCTACACCGCCGACACCTTTGTGTTGGATGACCATGACTCGACGATTCGTTTGTGTTAGAGGTCCCGAATGAGCTCCAAATTACGAAGGAGGGCGTGCATGCCGCATTGCCCAAATACGTTGATGCGCCATTCGTTGTTGATATCTCGAAAGGAGAGGGCATCACGTGATGAATCTCAATAAGTCTAGCCACGAGACTTAAAAGAAAGGCGCTCGTTGGGAGGCGAAATTTCACTTTATTTTTATTTTTATTATTTTTTATTTTTATTTTTATTTTTTAGTCTTAATTTTTGGAGACTTTTGTTATGCGTGAACTTGTATCATCTTACTATTCTTTGTCTTTTTGTTGCATGAATTCCTTGATTTGTTTTGAACCTTGAGGGCAAGATTCAAAATAAGTTTGGGGGTACATTAGGATTTGTGGACCGAAATGGATGGGTTTCTATGCGAAAGACCGCAGTGAGATCGTTTAAATTTTTTCAATTATACGCGGTTGTCGGACGGTATTGGTGGTGTTACGTATCTTTTATTCATTCATTTCTTCCATTTATTTTCCCTCCATCTCACTTCATTAGGAGTTGATACACTTTCATGCGTGCATTCATAGTTTTTATTATTATATTGTCTAGAGTCACCCGAAACTTTATTTCATGCCCTTGGTTGTGGATGAGTAATTATGGTTGCCTTTTTGACTTGAAACTTAGGAAAAAGTAGGAGAAATACTCAATCGAGTTCGTAGTAACTCAATATTTTTATGATTTCATGATTAGGGATTTAGTATGATGGTTAAGCCTTGTACTAGACACCAAAATGGGCAGAAAATTGAAATTATGCAAGTAATAAGACTTTGGGGAATTTGCTAAATTATAGTGAAAGTGAGAAGGGCTAAGATGAGTTTTCTTAATATAGAGAGTCCCACAAGTTTTCATAGGAAATGGAGCAGGGAAACTTGTGGTGGGAAAAAGCGAGAAAATCGGTTCACAGAAATGGAGCAGGGACCGTATCATAAAAAAAATATGCAGAAAAACAAAATAAAATAGAGAGTATACAGTAAAGGCGAAAATGTATGAAAACTCATCAAATAAAAAGATTTAGCTCGAGTGCTTTTAACTCGATTAAGTAAAATTGTAAACTTGCATAAAGTTGATGGTATTTTTCTTGACCATATCTTTGTCTTGAAAATGTGATCTTAATTGTGCTTGGGTTGCGGTTCTTGACATATCATAACTCCGAAATTTCTTGAGTGATTGGTTAACTTAGCAACTATGTAAATCAAGGGAACTCAATGAATTTGGGTCGGGTATAGGATTAATTGAGTTGGTATAAGTTTAGTTGAGTCTCAGTTTTCATTTACACCTTTGCTCGGACGCGCAAAGTCTTAAGTTTGGGGGTATTTGATAAGTCGATATTTTATAGGTAATTAGTAGTCAATTTTAGTATATTATTTATCGAAAATATTAAAATATTATATTAAATAATATGTTTTTGTCATTTTTAGGTGAAACGGAGTGCGCGGTTGAATTCGTGGCGGAAAAATACTCAAAATGGAGTATTTACTTGTAGTAATCGGACACCGACGACAGCTTTGCCTCGAAATACGCGTTGCGCGGTGTGTCGTCGAATAGCAGACAGGGCGTTCCGGACAATCAGAGGATGACACGTGGCGCGTTTTCATTGAAGCAGACAGGTCGGTCCAATCAGAGGACGACACGTGGACAGTGACGTACACAAAAGCGCCAGCACGACCAATCACATGCCGCCACGTCAGCTGGAGCTTACACGTCACGCAAGCATATCTTCTCCTCGCTTCAGCTGCCCACCGATCGGCATCGAGATGCGCATCGCACGGACTCCCAGTATTTCGCACGAACTCGCGCGACTTTGCGCTGCCAGCTGGACGCCACGTGGCGCGACGCCATTCGCCCAGACGCACCATCAGATCCAGTCGGTCCAATCACAGCGTGACACGTGGCGCTGAGTCACCGCACACGCTGCTCACACGCGCTGTCCCGACCAATGAGAGAGCGCCACGTCAGCGCGGTGACAGAAACGGTCCAATTACAGCGCGACACGTGGCGCACTCAGGAAAAATCAGCAAATCACAACGCGACACGTGGCAGAGTCCGATTTTTGAACCAAAAACACCCGTACGACGCTCCTCGACTCACGAATCACCTCAAAAAGTGGTGTCATGAAGCTCTAAAATAGGCTTCACCTTGTATCAATCGAGATATATCTCTCCGTCTCTTTTCTCCTCGGCTCTTTGGCCGACTCCTCTCCCCATTCTATTTTCTATTTGTTCATTGTGTTCCTAAATTATGAAAGGCTAAAATCTCTAGCTTAGGCAAGATCATGCGAGGAGGTTCGACCGCGCATATCAATGGATTTGTGAGATTTATATATTTTAATTTCGATCTTTTCATTAATATTTTATTTCCTTTGGTATTATATTAATAATCAAGGTTAAACACTTGTTTAAACTTTGATTTATTTGTCGTGAGTCGTCGTAAGCCTACTTGTGCAATAAGACCACACTAGTGGCAATTGACCATACCAATTGATTAGTCTCTTTTGGGACCTAGTTAAATAACATAGGGATCTAGGCTAAATCGGACACATTAGTGATCCGATTGTCTAGGTGTAGTGCCTTCACGAAGCTCAAAGCGGTCAACATAGTAAACATAATTCACTTGAATATATGGTTGTGTGTTTGACTAGGGAAGTAGTCACCGTCGTATCTTGACTATCGAGATTAGGAAGTGCGAGGAACTGCGTGCGTCACCGGGTCTATAGCTACACTAAGATATTTTGATTTGCATATTTTACATAAATCGACGACCAAATCCAATCTTTTACCGAACCGAACTTGTATGTTTTGACCTAGGTATTTTTATTAATTATTTGATTTTCAATTTTATTTCCTTCGCTTTCATTATTTTATGATTTGATAATTAATTCAATTCTCTATCAAACCCCGATTTCCCTTTTTGTTATTTTTAAACCTTAGAAAGAATATCAGTCCCTGTGGAATCGACCCTTTGCCACTATTCAACCAAATAGTTGGTTTAGGTTTATAAATAAATTTTATTGACGCGTTCGAGCGCGCATCAAATTTTGGCGCCGTTGTCGGGATTGATCTTTTTCTTTCTTTGGTTATTTATTATTATTATATTATATTATATTATATTATTTTATATTATAATATATTATTTTTTTATTTTTTTGGTTCCAGAGAAGAATAGCTGAGAGAGAGAGACGTCCTCTCTATTATTATTATATTATATTTTTATTTTTTATTTTTTATTTTTATTATTATATTATTTTTATATTATATTATATATTATTATTATATTATTATTATATTATTATTATTATTATTATTATTTTTTATTATTTTTTTTTTTTTTTTTTTTTTTTATTTTTTGGATCTAGTCCCTTGTTCTTGACATGTATGCATGCAACCCCGCGATGGCCTCCTACCCCCACAATTATGGTCAATTCGAAGACTCACATTATTATAATGTGAATGAGGTAGGTATGTTATATAATGAACATCAATTTTCTAACATGCATTCTTTTGTGCAACAGTCGAGGTTTGCGAAATTTGTGAAGATTATTCTCATTCCACATATGATTGTCCTTATTATCCAAAGTATGAGAATTATCGCTATCCTAGCTATGCATCGCCACAACCCGACTTCTTTGGGCTCATGCCAAGTCCACAGATTCCTCAACAAAGCACCTTTTTAGAAGATATGATGAAAAAATTACTTGATGATCAACAATGATTTCATGAAGAGCTTCAAGAATTTTCGCGTGAGTTTCCAAGCTTGCAAAATTTGGAAACTCAATTTATTCAATTGAATGCCACACTCCGAATATGCATGACGAGAAAGAGTTGTGTAATACACAACCAACTTCTTACTCAGAGGTGAATGTGGACGTTGATACATTGAGTAATGTTGAGGAGAATGTTGTTACACCGGTGGAGAATTATTGGTGCGAAACAATGCAAGGACTTGAAGTCCTTCAAATTGAGCCGAACATTTCCATTGCACGAGAATGACGATGATGAAGGCTGCGATAGAAATTGGAGTCATTTCGAGACGAGCCGAGAGGAGCCGCAGATAGAGAGCAAGGAATACCAACTTCTCGGTGTTGGTGAAACCACCCCCCCTCCCATGCATATTTGTTAAACCTTATACGGGGGTGGAAGTAAGGGAGCATTCGCGGATTTTCTACACTCGCCGACACCTTTGTGTTGGATGACCATGACTCGACGTATTCGTTTGTGTTAGAGGTCCCGAATGAGCTCCAAATTACGAAGGAGGGCGTGCATGCTTTGCATTGCCCAAATACGTTGATGCGCCATTCGTTGTTGATATCTCGAAAGGAGAGGGCATCACGTGATGAATCTCAATAAGTCTAGCCACGACTTAAAAGAAAGGCGCTCGTTGGGAGGCGGCCCGGCTTTATTTTTATTTTTATTATTTTTTATTTTTATTTTTATTTTTTAGTCTTAATTTTTGGAGACTTTTGTTATGCGTGAACTTGTATCATCTTACTATTCTTTGTCTTTTTGTTGCATGAATTCCTTGATTTGTTTTGAACCTTGAGGGCAAGATTCAAAATAAGTTTGGGGGTACATTAGGATTTGTGGACCGAAATTTGGATGGGTTTCTATGCGAAAGACCGCAGTGAGATCGTTTAAATTTTTTCAATTATACGCGGTTGTCGGACGGTATTGGTGGTGTTCGTATCTTTTATTCATTCATTTCTTCCATTTATTTTCCCTCCATCTCACTTCATTAGGAGTTGATACACTTTCATGCGTGCATTCATAGTTTTTATTATTATATTGTCTAGAGTCACCCGAAACTTTATTTCATGCCCTTGGTTGTGGATGAGTAATTATGGTTGCCTTTTTGACTTGAAACTTAGGAAAAAGTAGGAGAAATACTCAATCGAGTTCGTAGCTCAATATTTTTATGATTTCATGATTAGGGATTTAGTATGATGGTTAAGCCTTGTACTAGACACCAAAATGGGCGAAAATTGAAATTATGCAAGTAATAAGACTTTGGGGAATTTGCTAAATTATAGTGAAAGTGAGAAGGGCTAAGATGAGTTTTCTTAATATAGAGAGTCCCACAAGTTTTCATAGGAAATGGAGCAGGGAAACTTGTGGTGGGAAAAAGTGAGAAAATCGGTTCACAGGAAATGGAGCAGGGACCGTATCATAAAAAAAAAAAATATATGCAGAAAAACAAAATAAAATAGAGAGTATACAGTAAAGGCGAAAATGTATGAAAACTCATCAAATAAAAAGATTTAGCTCGAGTGCTTTTAACTGATTAAGTAAAATTGTAAACTTGCATAAAGTTGATGGTATTTTTCTTGACCATATCTTTGTCTTGAAAATGTGATCTTAATTGTGCTTGGGTTGCGGTTCTTGACATATCATAACTCCGAAATTTCTTGAGTGATTGTTTAACTTAGCAACTATGTAAATCAAGGGAACTCAATGAATTTGGGTCGGGTATAGGATTAATTGAGTTGGTATAAGTTTAGTTGAGTCTGTGTTTTCATTTACACCTTTGCTCGGACGCGCAAAGTCTTAAGTTTGGGGGTATTTGATAAGTCAGTATTTTATAGGTAATTAGTAGTCAATTTTAGTATATTATTTATCGAAAATATTAAAATATTATATTAAATAATATGTTTTTGTCATTTTTAGGTGAAACGGAGTGCGCGGTTGAATTCGTGGCGGAAAAATACTCAAAATGGAGTATTTACTTGTAGTAATCGGACACCTGGACAGTTTGCCTCGAAATACGCGTTGCGCGGTGTGTCGAATAGCAGACAGGGCGTTCCGGACAATCAGAGGATGACACGTGGCGCGTTTTCATTGAAGCAGACAGGTCGGTCCAATCAGAGGACGACACGTGGACAGTGACGTACACAAAAGCGCCAGCACGACCAATCACATGCCGCCACGTCAGCTGGAGCTTACACGTCACGCAAGCATATCTTCTCCTCGCTTCAGCTGCCCACCGATCGGCATCGAGATGCGCATCGCACGGACTCCCAGTATTTCGCACGAACTCGCGCGACTTTGCGCTGCCAGCTGGACGCCACGTGGCGCGACGCCATTCGCCCAGACGCACCATCAGATCCAGTCGGTCCAATCACAGCGTGACACGTGGCGCTGAGTCACCGCACACGCTGCTCACACGCGCTGTCCCGACCAATGAGAGAGCGCCACGTCAGCGCGGTGACAGAAACGGTCCAATTACAGCGCGACACGTGGCGCACTCAGGAAAAATCAGCAAATCACAACGCGACACGTGGCAGAGTCCGATTTTTGAACCAAAAACACCCGTACGACGCTCCTCGACTCACGAATCACCTCAAAAAGTGGTGTCATGAAGCTCTAAAATAGGCTTCACCTTGTATCAATCGATATATCTCTCCGTCTCTTTCTCCTTGCTCTTTGGTCGACTCCTCTCCCCCATTCTATTTTCTATTTGTTCATTGTGTTCCTAAATTATGAAAGGCTAAAATCTCTAGCTTAGGCAAGACTCATGGGGAGGTTCGACCGCATATCAATGGATTTGTGAGATTTATATATTTTAATTTCAGTCTTTTCATTAATATTTTATTTCCTTTGGTATTATATTAATAATCAAGGTTAAACACTTGTTTAAACTTTGATTTATTTGTCAGTGAGTCGTAAGCCTACTTGTGCAATAAGACCACACTAGTGGCAATTGACCATACCAATTGATTAGTCTCTTTTGGGACCGGTTAAATAACATAGGGATCTAGGCTAAATCGGACACATTAGTGATCCGATTGTCTAGGTGTAGTGCCTTCACGAAGCTCAAAGCGGTCAACATAGTAAACATAATTCACTTGAATATATGGTTGTGTGTTTGACTAGGGAAGTAGTCACCGTCGTACCTTGACTATCGAGATTAGGAAGTGCGAGGAACTGCGTGCGTCACCGGGTCTATAGCTACACTAAGATATTTTGATTTGCATATTTTACATAAATCGACGACCAAATCCAATCTTTTACCGAACCGAACTTGTATGTTTTGACCTAGGTATTTTTATTAATTATTTGATTTTCAATTTTATTTCCTTCGCTTTCATTATTTTATGATTTGATAATTAATTCAATTCTCTATCAAACCCCGATTTCCCTTTTTGTTATTTTTAAACCTTAGAAAGAATATCAGTCCCTGTGGAATCGACCCTTTGCCACTATTCAACCAAATAGTTGGTTTAGGTTTATAAATAAATTTTATTGACGCGTTCGGCGCGCGTCAAATTTTGGCGCCGTTGCCGGGGATTGATCTTTTTCTTTCTTTGGTTATTTATTATTATTATATTATATTATATTATATTATTTTATATTATAATATATTATTTTTTTATTTTTTTGGTTCCAGAGAAGAATAGCTGAGAGAGAGAGACGTCCTCTCTATTATTATTATATTATATTTTTATTTTTTATTTTTTATTTTTATTATTATATTATTTTTATATTATATTATATATTATTATTATATTATTATTATTATTATTATTATTTTTTATTATTTTTTTTTTTTTTTTTTTTTTTTTTGGATCTAGTCCCTTGTTCTTGACATGTATGCATGCAACCCCGCGATGGCCTCCTACCCCCACAATTATGGTCAATTCGAAGACTCACATTATTATAATGTGAATGAGGTAGGTATGTTATATAATGAACATCAATTTTCTAACATGCATTCTTTTGTGCAACAGTCGAGGTTTGCGAAATTTGTGAAGATTATTCTCATTCCACATATGATTGTCCTTATTATCCAAAGTATGAGAATTATCGCTATCCTAGCTATGCATCGCCACAACCCGACTTCTTTGGGCTCATGCCAAGTCCACAGATTCCTCAACAAAGCACCTTTTTAGAAGATATGATGAAAAAATTACTTGATGATCAACAATGATTTCATGAAGAGCTTCAAGAATTTTCGCGTGAGTTTCCAAGCTTGCAAAATTTGGAAACTCAATTTATTCAATTGAATGCCACACTCCGAATATGCATGACGAGAAAGAGTTGTGTAATACACAACCAACTTCTTACTCGAGGTGAATGTGGACGTTGATACATTGAGTAATGTTGAGGAGAATGTTGTTACACCGGTGGAGAATTATTGGTGCGAAACAATGCAAGGACTTGAAGTCCTTCAAATTGAGCGAACATTTCCATTGCACGTAGAATGACGATGATGAAGTCTGCGATAGAAATTGGAGTCATTTCGAGACAGCCGAGGAGCCGCAGAGATAGAGAGCAAGGAATACCAACTTCTGTTTGGTGAAACCACCCACCCTCCCATGCATATTTGTTAAACCTTATACGGGGTGGAAGTAAGGGAGCATTCGCGGATTTTCTACACTGCCGACACCTTTGTGTTGGATGACCATGACTCGACGATTCGTTTGTGTTAGAGGTCCCGAATGAGCTCCAAATTCTGAAGGAGGGCGTGCATGCTGCATTGCCCAAATACGTTGATGCGCCATTCGTTGTTGATATCTCGAAAGGAGAGGGCATCACGTGATGAATCTCAATAAGTCTAGCCACAGACTTAAAAGAAAGGCGCTCGTTGGGAGGCAAATTTCCGGCTTTATTTTTATTTTTATTATTTTTTATTTTTATTTTTATTTTTTAGTCTTAATTTTTGGAGACTTTTGTTATGCGTGAACTTGTATCATCTTACTATTCTTTGTCTTTTTGTTGCATGAATTCCTTGATTTGTTTTGAACCTTGAGGGCAAGATTCAAAATAAGTTTGGGGGTACATTAGGATTTGTGGACTGAGATTGGATGGGTTTCTATGCGAAAGACCGCAGTGAGATCGTTTAAATTTTTTCAATTATACGCGGTTGTCGGACGGTATTGGTGGTGTTCGTATCTTTTATTCATTCATTTCTTCCATTTATTTTCCCTCCATCTCACTTCATTAGGAGTTGATACACTTTCATGCGTGCATTCATAGTTTTTATTATTATATTGTCTAGAGTCACCCGAAACTTTATTTCATGCCCTTGGTTGTGGATGAGTAATTATGGTTGCCTTTTTGACTTGAAACTTAGGAAAAAGTAGGAGAAATACTCAATCGAGTTCGTAGCTCAATATTTTTATGATTTCATGATTAGGGATTTAGTATGATGGTTAAGCCTTGTACTAGACACCAAAATGGGCGAAAATTGAAATTATGCAAGTAATAAGACTTTGGGGAATTTGCTAAATTATAGTGAAAGTGAGAAGGGCTAAGATGAGTTTTCTTAATATAGAGAGTCCCACAAGTTTTCATAGGAAATGGAGCAGGGAAACTTGTGGTGGGAAAAAGTGAGAAAATCGGTTCACAGGAAATGGAGCAGGGACCGTATCATAAAAAAAAAAAAAAAATATATGCAGAAAAACAAAATAAAATAGAGAGTATACAAAAAAAAGGCGAAAATGTATGAAAACTCATCAAATAAAAAGATTTAGCTCGAGTGCTTTTAACTCGATTAAGTAAAATTGTAAACTTGCATAAAGTTGATGGTATTTTTCTTGACCATATCTTTGTCTTGAAAATGTGATCTTAATTGTGCTTGGGTTGCGGTTCTTGACATATCATAACTCCGAAATTCTTGAGTGATTGTTTAACTTAGCAACTATGTAAATCAAGGGAACTCAATGAATTTGGGTCGGGTATAGGATTAATTGAGTTGGTATAAGTTTAGTTGAGTCTGTGTTTTCATTTACACCTTTGCTCGGACGCGCAAAGTCTTAAGTTTGGGGGTATTTGATAAGTCAGTATTTTATAGGTAATTAGTAGTCAATTTTAGTATATTATTTATCGAAAATATTAAAATATTATATTAAATAATATGTTTTTGTCATTTTTAGGTGAAACGGAGTGCGCGGTTGAATTCGTGGCGGAAAAATACTCAAAATGGAGTATTTACTTGTAGTAATCGGACACCGGACAGTTTGCCTCGAAATACGCGTTGCGCGGTGTGTCGAATAGCAGACAGGGCGTTCCGGACAATCAGAGGATGACACGTGGCGCGTTTTCATTGAAGCAGACAGGTCGGTCCAATCAGAGGACGACACGTGGACAGTGACGTACACAAAAGCGCCAGCACGACCAATCACATGCCGCCACGTCAGCTGGAGCTTACACGTCACGCAAGCATATCTTCTCCTCGCTTCAGCTGCCCACCGATCGGCATCGAGATGCGCATCGCACGGACTCCCAGTATTTCGCACGAACTCGCGCGACTTTGCGCTGCCAGCTGGACGCCACGTGGCGCGACGCCATTCGCCCAGACGCACCATCAGATCCAGTCGGTCCAATCACAGCGTGACACGTGGCGCTGAGTCACCGCACACGCTGCTCACACGCGCTGTCCCGACCAATGAGAGAGCGCCACGTCAGCGCGGTGACAGAAACGGTCCAATTACAGCGCGACACGTGGCGCACTCAGGAAAAATCAGCAAATCACAACGCGACACGTGGCAGAGTCCGATTTTTGAACCAAAAACACCCGTACGACGCTCCTCGACTCACGAATCACCTCAAAAAGTGGTGTCATGAAGCTCTAAAATAGGCTTCACTTGTATCAATCGATATATCTCTCCGTCTCTTTCTCCTTGGCTCTTTGACTCCTCTCCCCCATTCTATTTTCTATTTGTTCATTGTGTTCCTAAATTATGAAAGGCTAAAATCTCTAGCTTAGGCAAGACATGGCGAGGAGGTTCGACCGCGCATATCAATGGATTTGTGAGATTTATATATTTTAATTTCAGTCTTTTCATTAATATTTTATTTCCTTTGGTATTATATTAATAATCAAGGTTAAACACTTGTTTAAACTTTGATTTATTTGTCAGTGAGTCGTAAGCCTACTTGTGCAATAAGACCACACTAGTGGCAATTGACCATACCAATTGATTAGTCTCTTTTGGGACCGGTTAAATAACATAGGGATCTAGGCTAAATCGGACACATTAGTGATCCGATTGTCTAGGTGTAGTGCCTTCACGAAGCTCAAAGCGGTCAACATAGTAAACATAATTCACTTGAATATATGGTTGTGTGTTTGACTAGGGAAGTAGTCACCGTCGTACTTGACTATCGAGATTAGGAAGTGCGAGGAACTGCGTGCGTCACCGGGTCTATAGCTACACTAAGATATTTTGATTTGCATATTTTACATAAATCGACGACCAAATCCAATCTTTTACCGAACCGAACTTGTATGTTTTGACCTAGGTATTTTTATTAATTATTTGATTTTCAATTTTATTTCCTTCGCTTTCATTATTTTATGATTTGATAATTAATTCAATTCTCTATCAAACCCCGATTTCCCTTTTTGTTATTTTTAAACCTTAGAAAGAATATCAGTCCCTGTGGAATCGACCCTTTGCCACTATTCAACCAAATAGTTGGTTTAGGTTTATAAATAAATTTTATTGACGCGTTCGGCGCGCGTCAAATTTTGGCGCCGTTGCCGGGGATTGATCTTTTTCTTTCTTTGGTTATTTATTATTATTATATTATATTATATTATATTATTTTATATTATAATATATTATTTTTTTATTTTTTTTGGTTCCAGAGAAGAATAGCTAGCTGAGAGAGAGAGACGTCCTCTCTATTATTATTATATTATATTTTTATTTTTTATTTTTTATTTTTATTATTATATTATTTTTATATTATATTATATATTATTATTATATTATTATTATATTATTATTATTATTATTATTATTTTTTATTATTTTTTTTTTTATTTTTTTTTTATTTTTTGGATCTAGTCCCTTGTTCTTGACATGTATGCATGCAACCCCGCGATGGCCTCCTACCCCCACAATTATGGTCAATTCGAAGACTCACATTATTATAATGTGAATGAGGTAGGTATGTTATATAATGAACATCAATTTTCTAACATGCATTCTTTTGTGCAACAGGTCGAGGTTTGCGAAATTTGTGAAGATTATTCTCATTCCACATATGATTGTCCTTATTATCCAAAGTATGAGAATTATCGCTATCCTAGCTATGCATCGCCACAACCCGACTTCTTTGGGCTCATGCCAAGTCCACAGATTCCTCAACAAAGCACCTTTTTAGAAGATATGATGAAAAAATTACTTGATGATCAACAGCGATTTCATGAAGAGCTTCAAGAATTTTCGCGTGAGTTTCCAAGCTTGCAAAATTTGGAAACTCAATTTATTCAATTGAATGCCACACTCCAGAATATGCATGACGAGAAAGAGTTGTGTAATACACAACCAACTTCTTACTCAGAGGTGAATGTGGACGTTGATACATTGAGTAATGTTGAGGAGAATGTTGTTACACCGGTGGAGAATTATTGGTGCGAAACAATGCAAGGACTTGAAGTCCTTCAAATTGAGCCGAACATTTCCATTGCACAGAATGACGATGATGAAGTCGCGATAGAAATTGGAGTCATTTCGAGACGAGCCGAGAGGAGCCGCAGATAGAGAGCAAGGAATACCAACTTCTGGTGTTGGTGAAACCACCCACCCTCCCATGCATATTTGTTAAACCTTATACGGGGGTGGAAGTAAGGGAGCATTCGCGGATTTTCTACACTGCCGACACCTTTGTGTTGGATGACCATGACTCGACAGATTCGTTTGTGTTAGAGGTCCCGAATGAGCTCCAAATTCTGAAGGAGGGCGTGCATGCTGCATTGCCCAAATACGTTGATGCGCCATTCGTTGTTGATATCTCGAAAGGAGAGGGCATCACGTGATGAATCTCAATAAGTCTAGCCACAGACTTAAAAGAAAGGCGCTCGTTGGGAGGCCCGGCTTTATTTTTTTTTATTTTTATTATTTTTTATTTTTATTTTTATTTTTTAGTCTTAATTTTTGGAGACTTTTGTTATGCGTGAACTTGTATCATCTTACTATTCTTTGTCTTTTTGTTGCATGAATTCCTTGATTTGTTTTGAACCTTGAGGGCAAGATTCAAAATAAGTTTGGGGGTACATTAGGATTTGTGGACTGAAATGGATGGGTTTCTATGCGAAAGACCGCAGTGAGATCGTTTAAATTTTTTCAATTATACGCGGTTGTCGGACGGTATTGGTGGTGTTCTGTATCTTTTATTCATTCATTTCTTCCATTTATTTTCCCTCCATCTCACTTCATTAGGAGTTGATACACTTTCATGCGTGCATTCATAGTTTTTATTATTATATTGTCTAGAGTCACCCGAAACTTTATTTCATGCCCTTGGTTGTGGATGAGTAATTATGGTTGCCTTTTTGACTTGAAACTTAGGAAAAAGTAGGAGAAATACTCAATCGAGTTCGTAGCTCAATATTTTTATGATTTCATGATTAGGGATTTAGTATGATGGTTAAGCCTTGTACTAGACACCAAAATGGGCAGAAAATTGAAATTATGCAAGTAATAAGACTTTGGGGAATTTGCTAAATTATAGTGAAAGTGAGAAGGGCTAAGATGAGTTTTCTTAATATAGAGAGTCCCACAAGTTTTCATAGGAAATGGAGCAGGGAAACTTGTGGTGGGAAAAAGTGAGAAAATCGGTTCACAGGAAATGGAGCAGGGACCGTATCATAAAAAAAAAAAATATATGCAGAAAAACAAAATAAAATAGAGAGTATACAGTAAAGGCGAAAATGTATGAAAACTCATCAAATAAAAAGATTTAGCTCGAGTGCTTTTAACTGATTAAGTAAAATTGTAAACTTGCATAAAGTTGATGGTATTTTTCTTGACCATATCTTTGTCTTGAAAATGTGATCTTAATTGTGCTTGGGTTGCGGTTCTTGACATATCATAACTCCGAAATTTCTTGAGTGATTGTTTAACTTAGCAACTATGTAAATCAAGGAACTCAATGAATTTGGGTCGGGTATAGGATTAATTGAGTTGGTATAAGTTTAGTTGAGTCTGTGTTTTCATTTACACCTTTGCTCGGACGCGCAAAGTCTTAAGTTTGGGGGTATTTGATAAGTCAAGATTTTATAGGTAATTAGTAGTCAATTTTAGTATATTATTTATCGAAAATATTAAAATATTATATTAAATAATATGTTTTTGTCATTTTTAGGTGAAACGGAGTGCGCGCATGGTTGAATTCGTGGCGGAAAAATACTCAAAATGGAGTATTTACTTGTAGTAATCGGACACCGGACAGTTTGCCTCGAAATACGCGTTGCGCGGTGTGTCGAATAGCAGACAGGGCGTTCCGGACAATCAGAGGATGACACGTGGCGCGTTTTCATTGAAGCAGACAGGTCGGTCCAATCAGAGGACGACACGTGGACAGTGACGTACACAAAAGCGCCAGCACGACCAATCACATGCCGCCACGTCAGCTGGAGCTTACACGTCACGCAAGCATATCTTCTCCTCGCTTCAGCTGCCCACCGATCGGCATCGAGATGCGCATCGCACGGACTCCCAGTATTTCGCACGAACTCGCGCGACTTTGCGCTGCCAGCTGGACGCCACGTGGCGCGACGCCATTCGCCCAGACGCACCATCAGATCCAGTCGGTCCAATCACAGCGTGACACGTGGCGCTGAGTCACCGCACACGCTGCTCACACGCGCTGTCCCGACCAATGAGAGAGCGCCACGTCAGCGCGGTGACAGAAACGGTCCAATTACAGCGCGACACGTGGCGCACTCAGGAAAAATCAGCAAATCACAACGCGACACGTGGCAGAGTCCGATTTTTGAACCAAAAACACCCGTACGACGCTCCTCGACTCACGAATCACCTCAAAAAGTGGTGTCATGAAGCTCTAAAATAGGCTTCACCTTGTATCAATCGAGATATATCTCTCCGTCTCTTTCTCCTCGCTCTTTGTGACTCCTCTCCCCCATTCTATTTTCTATTTGTTCATTGTGTTCCTAAATTATGAAAGGCTAAAATCTCTAGCTTAGGCAAGATCTGAGGAGGTTCGACCGCGCATATCAATGGATTTGTGAGATTTATATATTTTAATTTCGATCTTTTCATTAATATTTTATTTCCTTTGGTATTATATTAATAATCAAGGTTAAACACTTGTTTAAACTTTGATTTATTTGTCGATGAGTCGTAAGCCTACTTGTGCAATAAGACCACACTAGTGGCAATTGACCATACCAATTGATTAGTCTCTTTTGGGACCTAGGTTAAATAACATAGGGATCTAGGCTAAATCGGACACATTAGTGATCCGATTGTCTAGGTGTAGTGCCTTCACGAAGCTCAAAGCGGTCAACATAGTAAACATAATTCACTTGAATATATGGTTGTGTGTTTGACTAGGGAAGTAGTCACCGTCGTACCTTGACTATCGAGATTAGGAAGTGCGAGGAACTCACGTGCGTCACGGTCTATAGCTACACTAAGATATTTTGATTTGCATATTTTACATAAATCGACGACCAAATCCAATCTTTTACCGAACCGAACTTGTATGTTTTGACCTAGGTATTTTTATTAATTATTTGATTTTCAATTTTATTTCCTTCGCTTTCATTATTTTATGATTTGATAATTAATTCAATTCTCTATCAAACCCCGATTTCCCTTTTTGTTATTTTTAAACCTTAGAAAGAATATCAGTCCCTGTGGAATCGACCCTTTGCCACTATTCAACCAAATAGTTGGTTTAGGTTTATAAATAAATTTTATTGACGCGTTCGCGCGCAATTTTATGCGCATTGTTGGGATTGATCTTTTTCTTTCTTTGGTTATTTATTATTATTATATTATATTATATTATATTATTTTATATTATAATATATTATTTTTTTATTTTTTTGGTTCCAGAGAAGAATAGCTGAGAGAGAGAGACGTCCTCTCTATTATTATTATATTATATTTTTATTTTTTATTTTTTATTTTTATTATTATATTATTTTTATATTATATTATATATTATTATTATATTATTATTATATTATTATTATTATTATTATTATTTTTTATTATTTTTTTTTTTATTTTTTTTTTTATTTTTTGGATCTAGTCCCTTGTTCTTGACATGTATGCATGCAACCCCGCGATGGCCTCCTACCCCCACAATTATGGTCAATTCGAAGACTCACATTATTATAATGTGAATGAGGTAGGTATGTTATATAATGAACATCAATTTTCTAACATGCATTCTTTTGTGCAACAGTCGAGGTTTGCGAAATTTGTGAAGATTATTCTCATTCCACATATGATTGTCCTTATTATCCAAAGTATGAGAATTATCGCTATCCTAGCTATGCATCGCCACAACCCGACTTCTTTGGGCTCATGCCAAGTCCACAGATTCCTCAACAAAGCACCTTTTTAGAAGATATGATGAAAAAATTACTTGATGATCAACAGCGATTTCATGAAGAGCTTCAAGAATTTTCGCGTGAGTTTCCAAGCTTGCAAAATTTGGAAACTCAATTTATTCAATTGAATGCCACACTCCGAATATGCATGACGAGAAAGAGTTGTGTAATACACAACCAACTTCTTACTCGAGGTGAATGTGGACGTTGATACATTGAGTAATGTTGAGGAGAATGTTGTTACACCTATGGTGGAGAATTATTGGTGCGAAACAATGCAAGGACTTGAAGTCCTTCAAATTGAGCCGAACATTTCCATTGCACGAAATGACGATGATGAAGTCTGCGATAGAAATTGGAGTCATTTCGAGACAGGCCGGAGAGGAGCCGCAGATAGAGAGCAAGGAATACCAACTTCACGGTGTTGGTGAAACCACCCACCCTCCCATGCATATTTGTTAAACCTTATACGGGGTGGAAGTAAGGGAGCATTCGCGGATTTTCTACACCGCCGACACCTTTGTGTTGGATGACCATGACTCGACAGATTCGTTTGTGTTAGAGGTCCCGAATGAGCTCCAAATTCGAAGGAGGGCGTGCATGCTTTGCATTGCCCAAATACGTTGATGCGCCATTCGTTGTTGATATCTCGAAAGGAGAGGGCATCACGTGATGAATCTCAATAAGTCTAGCCACGACTTAAAAGAAAGGCGCTCGTTGGGAGGCGGCCCGGCTTTATTTTTATTTTTATTATTTTTTATTTTTATTTTTATTTTTTAGTCTTAATTTTTGGAGACTTTTGTTATGCGTGAACTTGTATCATCTTACTATTCTTTGTCTTTTTGTTGCATGAATTCCTTGATTTGTTTTGAACCTTGAGGGCAAGATTCAAAATAAGTTTGGGGGTACATTAGGATTTGTGGACTGAAATTTGGATGGGTTTCTATGCGAAAGACCGCAGTGAGATCGTTTAAATTTTTTCAATTATACGCGGTTGTCGGACGGTATTGGTGGTGTTCTGTATCTTTTATTCATTCATTTCTTCCATTTATTTTCCCTCCATCTCACTTCATTAGGAGTTGATACACTTTCATGCGTGCATTCATAGTTTTTATTATTATATTGTCTAGAGTCACCCGAAACTTTATTTCATGCCCTTGGTTGTGGATGAGTAATTATGGTTGCCTTTTTGACTTGAAACTTAGGAAAAAGTAGGAGAAATACTCAATCGAGTTCGTAGCTCAATATTTTTATGATTTCATGATTAGGGATTTAGTATGATGGTTAAGCCTTGTACTAGACACCAAAATGGGCAGAAAATTGAAATTATGCAAGTAATAAGACTTTGGGGAATTTGCTAAATTATAGTGAAAGTGAGAAGGGCTAAGATGAGTTTTCTTAATATAGAGAGTCCCACAAGTTTTCATAGGAAATGGAGCGGGAAACTTGTGGTGGGAAAAAGTGAGAAAATCGGTTCACAGGAAATGGAGCAGGGACCGTATCATAAAAAAAAAAAATATATGCAGAAAAACAAAATAAAATAGAGAGTATACAGTAAAGGCGAAAATGTATGAAAACTCCTCAAATAAAAAGATTTAGCTCGAGTGCTTTTAACTGATTAAGTAAAATTGTAAACTTGCATAAAGTTGATGGTATTTTTCTTGACCATATCTTTGTCTTGAAAATGTGATCTTAATTGTGCTTGGGTTGCGGTTCTTGACATATCATAACTCCGAAATTTCTTGAGTGATTGGTTAACTTAGCAACTATGTAAATCAAGGGAACTCAATGAATTGGGTCGGGTATAGGATTAATTGAGTTGGTATAAGTTTAGTTGAGTCTGTGTTTTCATTTACACCTTTGCTCGGGACGCGCAAAGTCTTAAGTTTGGGGGTATTTGATAAGTCAGTATTTTATAGGTAATTAGTAGTCAATTTTAGTATATTATTTATCGAAAATATTAAAATATTATATTAAATAATATGTTTTTGTCATTTTTAGGTGAAACGGAGTGCGCGGTTGAATTCGTGGCGGAAAAATACTCAAAATGGAGTATTTACTTGTAGTAATCGGACACCGGACAGTTTGCCTCGAAATACGCGTTGCGCGGTGTGTCGAATAGCAGACAGGGCGTTCCGGACAATCAGAGGATGACACGTGGCGCGTTTTCATTGAAGCAGACAGGTCGGTCCAATCAGAGGACGGCACGTGGACAGTGACGTACACAAAAGCGCCAGCACGACCAATCACATGCCGCCACGTCAGCTGGAGCTTACACGTCACGCAAGCATATCTTCTCCTCGCTTCAGCTGCCCACCGATCGGCATCGAGATGCGCATCGCACGGACTCCCAGTATTTCGCACGAACTCGCGCGACTTTGCGCTGCCAGCTGGACGCCACGTGGCGCGACGCCATTCGCCCAGACGCACCATCAGATCCAGTCGGTCCAATCACAGCGTGACACGTGGCGCTGAGTCACCGCACACGCTGCTCACACGCGCTGTCCCGACCAATGAGAGAGCGCCACGTCAGCGCGGTGACAGAAACGGTCCAATTACAGCGCGACACGTGGCGCACTCATGAAAAATCAGCAAATCACAACGCGACACGTGGCAGAGTCCGATTTTTGAACCAAAAACACCCGTACGACGCTCCTCGACTCACGAATCACCTCAAAAGTGGTGTCATGAAGCTCTAAAATAGGCTTCACCTTGTATCAATCGATATATCTCTCCGTCTCTTTCTCCTCGCTCTTTGGCCGACTCCTCTCCCCCATTCTATTTTCTATTTGTTCATTGTGTTCCTAAATTATGAAAGGCTAAAATCTCTAGCTTAGGCAAGATCATGCGAGGAGGTTCGACCGCGCATATCAATGGATTTGTGAGATTTATATATTTTAATTTCGTCTTTTCATTAATATTTTATTTCCTTTGGTATTATATTAATAATCAAGGTTAAACACTTGTTTAAACTTTGATTTATTTGTCGATGAGTCGTAAGCCTACTTGTGCAATAAGACCACACTAGTGGCAATTGACCATACCAATTGATTAGTCTCTTTTGGGACCTAGGTTAAATAACATAGGGATCTAGGCTAAATCGGACACATTAGTGATCCGATTGTCTAGGTGTAGTGCCTTCACGAAGCTCAAAGCGGTCAACATAGTAAACATAATTCACTTGAATATATGGTTGTGTGTTTGACTAGGGAAGTAGTCACCGTCGTACCTTGACTATCGAGATTAGGAAGTGCGAGGAATCTGCGTGCGTCCACACGGTCTATAGCTACACTAAGATATTTTGATTTGCATATTTTACATAAATCGACGACCAAATCCAATCTTTTACCGAACCGAACTTGTATGTTTTGACCTAGGTATTTTTATTAATTATTTGATTTTCAATTTTATTTCCTTCGCTTTCATTATTTTATGATTTGATAATTAATTCAATTCTCTATCAAACCCCGATTTCCCTTTTGTTATTTTTAAACCTTAGAAAGAATATCACCTCGTGGAATCGACCCTTTGCCACTATTCAACCAAATAGTTGGTTTAGGTTTATAAATAAATTTTATTGACGCGTTCGGCGCGCGTCAAATTTTGGCGCGTTCTTGGGGATTGATCTTTTTCTTTCTTTGGTTATTTATTATTATTATATTATATTATATTATATTATTTTATATTATAATATATTATTTTTTTATTTTTTTGGTTCCAGAGAAGAATAGCTGAGAGAGAGAGACGTCCTCTCTATTATTATTATATTATATTTTTATTTTTTATTTTTTATTTTATTATTATTATATTATTTTTATATTATATTATATATTATTATTATATTATTATTATTATTTTATTTTTTTTTTTTTTTTTTTTTTTTTTTTTTTTGGATCTAGTCCCTTGTTCTTGACATGTATGCATGCAACCCCGCGATGGCCTCCTACCCCCACAATTATGGTCAATTCGAAGACTCACATTATTATAATGTGAATGAGGTAGGTATGTTATATAATGAACATCAATTTTCTAACATGCATTCTTTTGTGCAACAGTCGAGGTTTGCGAAATTTGTGAAGATTATTCTCATTCCACATATGATTGTCCTTATTATCCAAAGTATGAGAATTATCGCTATCCTAGCTATGCATCGCCACAACCCGACTTCTTTGGGCTCATGCCAAGTCCACAGATTCCTCAACAAAGCACCTTTTTAGAAGATATGATGAAAAAATTACTTGATGATCAACAATGATTTCATGAAGAGCTTCAAGAATTTTCGCGTGAGTTTCCAAGCTTGCAAAATTTGGAAACTCAATTTATTCAATTGAATGCCACACTCCAGAATATGCATGACGAGAAAGAGTTGTGTAATACACAACCAACTTCTTACTCAGAGGTGAATGTGGACGTTGATACATTGAGTAATGTTGAGGAGAATGTTGTTACACCTATGTGGAGAATTATTGGTGCGAAACAATGCAAGGACTTGAAGTCCTTCAAATTGAGCCGAACATTTCCATTGCACAGAATGACGATGATGAAGCTGCGATAGAAATTGGAGTCATTTCAGACAGGCCAGAGGAGCCGCAGATAGAGAGCAAGGAATACCAACTTCTGGTGTTGGTGAAACCACCCACCCTCCCATGCATATTTGTTAAACCTTATACGGGGTGGAAGTAAGGGAGCATTCGCGGATTTTCTACACTGACACCTTTGTGTTGGATGACCATGACTCGACGATTCGTTTGTGTTAGAGGTCCCGAATGAGCTCCAAATTCGAAGGAGGCGTGCATGCCGCATTGCCCAAATACGTTGATGCGCCATTCGTTGTTGATATCTCGAAAGGAGAGGGCATCACGTGATGAATCTCAATAAGTCTAGCCACGACTTAAAAGAAAGGCGCTCGTTGGGAGGCGGCCAGCTTTATTTTTATTTTTATTATTTTTTATTTTTATTTTTATTTTTTAGTCTTAATTTTTGGAGACTTTTGTTATGCGTGAACTTGTATCATCTTACTATTCTTTGTCTTTTTGTTGCATGAATTCCTTGATTTGTTTTGAACCTTGAGGGCAAGATTCAAAATAAGTTTGGGGGTACATTAGGATTTGTGGACTGAAATGGATGGGTTTCTATGCGAAAGACCGCAGTGAGATCGTTTAAATTTTTTCAATTATACGCGGTTGTCGGACGGTATTGGTGGTGTTCTATCTTTTATTCATTCATTTCTTCCATTTATTTTCCCTCCATCTCACTTCATTAGGAGTTGATACACTTTCATGCGTGCATTCATAGTTTTTATTATTATATTGTCTAGAGTCACCCGAAACTTTATTTCATGCCCTTGGTTGTGGATGAGTAATTATGGTTGCCTTTTTGACTTGAAACTTAGGAAAAAGTAGGAGAAATACTCAATCGAGTTCGTAGCTCAATATTTTTATGATTTCATGATTAGGGATTTAGTATGATGGTTAAGCCTTGTACTAGACACCAAAATGGGCGAAAATTGAAATTATGCAAGTAATAAGACTTTGGGGAATTTGCTAAATTATAGTGAAAGTGAGAAGGGCTAAGATGAGTTTTCTTAATATAGAGAGTCCCACAAGTTTTCATAGGAAATGGAGCAGGAAACTTGTGGTGGGAAAAAGTGAGAAAATCGGTTCACAGAAATGGAGCAGGACCGTATCATAAAAAAAAAAAATATATGCGAGAAAAACAAAATAAAATAGAGAGTATACAAAGAAAGGCGAAAATGTATGAAAACTCCTCAAATAAAAAGATTTAGCTCGAGTGCTTTTAACTGATTAAGTAAAATTGTAAACTTGCATAAAGTTGATGGTATTTTTCTTGACCATATCTTTGTCTTGAAAATGTGATCTTAATTGTGCTTGGGTTGCGGTTCTTGACATATCATAACTCCGAAATTTCTTGAGTGATTGGTTAACTTAGCAACTATGTAAATCAAGGGAACTCAATGAATTTGGGTCGGGTATAGGATTAATTGAGTTGGTATAAGTTTAGTTGAGTCTCAGTTTTCATTTACACCTTTGCTCGGGACGCGCAAAGTCTTAAGTTTGGGGGTATTTGATAAGTCGTATTTTATAGGTAATTAGTAGTCAATTTTAGTATATTATTTATCGAAAATATTAAAATATTATATTAAATAATATGTTTTTGTCATTTTTAGGTGAAACGGAGTGCGCGGTTGAATTCGTGGCGGAAAAATACTCAAAATGGAGTATTTACTTGTAGTAATCGGACACCTGGACAGTTTGCCTCGAAATACGCGTTGCGCGGTGTGTCGAATAGCAGACAGGGCGTTCCGGACAATCAGAGGATGACACGTGGCGCGTTTTCATTGAAGCAGACAGGTCGGTCCAATCAGAGGACGACACGTGGACAGTGACGTACACAAAAGCGCCAGCACGACCAATCACATGCCGCCACGTCAGCTGGAGCTTACACGTCACGCAAGCATATCTTCTCCTCGCTTCAGCTGCCCACCGATCGGCATCGAGATGCGCATCGCACGGACTCCCAGTATTTCGCACGAACTCGCGCGACTTTGCGCTGCCAGCTGGACGCCACGTGGCGCGACGCCATTCGCCCAGACGCACCATCAGATCCAGTCGGTCCAATCACAGCGTGACACGTGGCGCTGAGTCACCGCACACGCTGCTCACACGCGCTGTCCCGACCAATGAGAGAGCGCCACGTCAGCGCGGTGACAGAAACGGTCCAATTACAGCGCGACACGTGGCGCACTCAGGAAAAATCAGCAAATCACAACGCGACACGTGGCAGAGTCCGATTTTTGAACCAAAAACACCCGTACGACGCTCCTCGACTCACGAATCACCTCAAAAAGTGGTGTCATGAAGCTCTAAAATAGGCTTCACCTTGTATCAATCAGATATATCTCTCCGTCTCTTTCTCCTTGGCTCTTTGGCCGACTCCTCTCCCCCATTCTATTTTCTATTTGTTCATTGTGTTCCTAAATTATGAAAGGCTAAAATCTCTAGCTTAGGCAAGATCATGAGAGGAGGTTCGACCGCGCATATCAATGGATTTGTGAGATTTATATATTTTAATTTCAGTCTTTTCATTAATATTTTATTTCCTTTGGTATTATATTAATAATCAAGGTTAAACACTTGTTTAAACTTTGATTTATTTGTCAGTGAGTCGTAAGCCTACTTGTGCAATAAGACCACACTAGTGGCAATTGACCATACCAATTGATTAGTCTCTTTTGGGACCTAAGTTAAATAACATAGGGATCTAGGCTAAATCGGACACATTAGTGATCCGATTGTCTAGGTGTAGTGCCTTCACGAAGCTCAAAGCGGTCAACATAGTAAACATAATTCACTTGAATATATGGTTGTGTGTTTGACTAGGGAAGTAGTCACCGTCGTACTTGACTATCGAGATTAGGAAGTGCGAGGAACTGCGTGCGTCCACGGGTCTATAGCTACACTAAGATATTTTGATTTGCATATTTTACATAAATCGACGACCAAATCCAATCTTTTACCGAACCGAACTTGTATGTTTTGACCTAGGTATTTTTATTAATTATTTGATTTTCAATTTTATTTCCTTCGCTTTCATTATTTTATGATTTGATAATTAATTCAATTCTCTATCAAACCCCGATTTCCTTTTTGTTATTTTTAAACCTTAGAAAGAATATCATCCTGTGGAATCGACCCTTTGCCACTATTCAACCAAATAGTTGGTTTAGGTTTATAAATAAATTTTATTGACGCGTTCGGCGCGCGTCAAATTTTGGCGCTTCTTAGGGGATTGATCTTTTTCTTTCTTTGGTTATTTATTATTATTATATTATATTATTATTATATTATTTTATATTATAATATATTATTTTTTTATTTTTTTGGTTCCAGAGAAGAATAGCTGAGAGAGAGAGACGTCCTCTCTATTATTATTATATTATATTTTTATTTTTTATTTTTTATTTTTATTATTATATTATTTTTATATTATATTATATATTATTATTATATTATTATTATTATTATTATTATTATTATTTTTTTTTTTTTTTTTTTTTTTTTTTTTTTTTTGGATCTAGTCCCTTGTTCTTGACATGTATGCATGCAACCCCGCGATGGCCTCCTACCCCCACAATTATGGTCAATTCGAAGACTCACATTATTATAATGTGAATGAGGTAGGTATGTTATATAATGAACATCAATTTTCTAACATGCATTCTTTTGTGCAACAGGTCGAGGTTTGCGAAATTTGTGAAGATTATTCTCATTCCACATATGATTGTCCTTATTATCCAAAGTATGAGAATTATCGCTATCCTAGCTATGCATCGCCACAACCCGACTTCTTTGGGCTCATGCCAAGTCCACAGATTCCTCAACAAAGCACCTTTTTAGAAGATATGATGAAAAAATTACTTGATGATCAACAGCGATTTCATGAAGAGCTTCAAGAATTTTCGCGTGAGTTTCCAAGCTTGCAAAATTTGGAAACTCAATTTATTCAATTGAATGCCACACTCCAGAATATGCATGACGAGAAAGAGTTGTGTAATACACAACCAACTTCTTACTCAGAGGTGAATGTGGACGTTGATACATTGAGTAATGTTGAGGAGAATGTTGTTACACCGGTGGAGAATTATTGGTGCGAAACAATGCAAGGACTTGAAGTCCTTCAAATTGAGCCGGACATTTCCATTGCACAGAATGACGATGATGAAGCTGCGATAGAAATTGGAGTCATTTCGAGACGCCGTAGGAGGAGCCGCAGATAGAGAGCAAGGAATACCAACTTCTGGTGTTGGTGAAACCACCCACCCTCCCATGCATATTTGTTAAACCTTATACGGGGGTGGAAGTAAGGGAGCATTCGCGGATTTTCTACACTGCCGACACCTTTGTGTTGGATGACCATGACTCGACAGATTCGTTTGTGTTAGAGGTCCCGAATGAGCTCCAAATTCTGAAGGAGGGCGTGCATGCTGCATTGCCCAAATACGTTGATGCGCCATTCGTTGTTGATATCTCGAAAGGAGAGGGCATCACGTGATGAATCTCAATAAGTCTAGCCACAGACTTAAAAGAAAGGCGCTCGTTGGGAGGCAAACACTTTATTTTTATTTGTATTATTTTTTATTTTTATTTTTATTTTTTAGTCTTAATTTTTGGAGACTTTTGTTATGCGTGAACTTGTATCATCTTACTATTCTTTGTCTTTTTGTTGCATGAATTCCTTGATTTGTTTTGAACCTTGAGGGCAAGATTCAAAATAAGTTTGGGGGTACATTAGGATTTGTGGACTGAAATGGATGGGTTTCTATGCGAAAGACCGCAGTGAGATCGTTTAAATTTTTTCAATTATACGCGGTTGTCGGACGGTATTGGTGGTGTTCGTATCTTTTATTCATTCATTTCTTCCATTTATTTTCCCTCCATCTCACTTCATTAGGAGTTGATACACTTTCATGCGTGCATTCATAGTTTTTATTATTATATTGTCTAGAGTCACCCGAAACTTTATTTCATGCCCTTGGTTGTGGATGAGTAATTATGGTTGCCTTTTTGACTTGAAACTTAGGAAAAAGTAGGAGAAATACTCAATCGAGTTCGTAGCTCAATATTTTTATGATTTCATGATTAGGGATTTAGTATGATGGTTAAGCCTTGTACTAGACACCAAAATGGGCGAGAAAATTGAAATTATGCAAGTAATAAGACTTTGGGGAATTTGCTAAATTATAGTGAAAGTGAGAAGGGCTAAGATGAGTTTTCTTAATATAGAGAGTCCCACAAGTTTTCATAGGAAATGGAGCAGGGAAACTTGTGGTGGGAAAAAGTGAGAAAATCGGTTCACAGGAAATGGAGCAGGGACCGTATCATAAAAAAAAAAAAAATATATGCGTAAAAACAAAATAAAATAGAGAGTATACAGTAAAGGCGAAAATGTATGAAAACTCCTCAAATAAAAAGATTTAGCTCGAGTGCTTTTAACTGATTAAGTAAAATTGTAAACTTGCATAAAGTTGATGGTATTTTTCTTGACCATATCTTTGTCTTGAAAATGTGATCTTAATTGTGCTTGGGTTGCGGTTCTTGACATATCATAACTCCGAAATTTCTTGAGTGATTGGTTAACTTAGCAACTATGTAAATCAAGGGAACTCAATGAATTTGGGTCGGGTATAGGATTAATTGAGTTGGTATAAGTTTAGTTGAGTCTGTGTTTTCATTTACACCTTTGCTCGGGACGCGCAAAGTCTTAAGTTTGGGGGTATTTGATAAGTCAGTATTTTATAGATAATTAGTAGTCAATTTTAGTATATTATTTATCGAAAATATTAAAATATTATATTAAATAATATGTTTTTGTCATTTTTAGGTGAAACGGAGTGCGCGGTTGAATTCGTGGCGGAAAAATACTCAAAATGGAGTATTTACTTGTAGTAATCGGACACCGGACAGTTTGCCTCGAAATACGCGTTGCGCGGTGTGTCGAATAGCAGACAGGGCGTTCCGGACAATCAGAGGATGACACGTGGCGCGTTTTCATTGAAGCAGACAGGTCGGTCCAATCAGAGGACGACACGTGGACAGTGACGTACACAAAAGCGCCAGCACGACCAATCACATGCCGCCACGTCAGCTGGAGCTTACACGTCACGCAAGCATATCTTCTCCTCGCTTCAGCTGCCCACCGATCGGCATCGAGATGCGCATCGCACGGACTCCCAGTATTTCGCACGAACTCGCGCGACTTTGCGCTGCCAGCTGGACGCCACGTGGCGCGACGCCATTCGCCCAGACGCACCATCAGATCCAGTCGGTCCAATCACAGCGTGACACGTGGCGCTGAGTCACCGCACACGCTGCTCACACGCGCTGTCCCGACCAATGAGAGAGCGCCACGTCAGCGCGGTGACAGAAACGGTCCAATTACAGCGCGACACGTGGCGCACTCATGAAAAATCAGCAAATCACAACGCGACACGTGGCAGAGTCCGATTTTTGAACCAAAAACACCCGTACGACGCTCCTCGACTCACGAATCACCTCAAAAAGTGGTGTCATGAAGCTCTAAAATAGGCTTCACCTTGTATCAATCAGATATATCTCTCCGTCTCTTTCTCCTTGGCTCTTTGGCCGACTCCTCTCCCCCATTCTATTTTCTATTTGTTCATTGTGTTCCTAAATTATGAAAGGCTAAAATCTCTAGCTTAGGCAAGACTGCGAGGGAGGTTCGACCGCGCATATCAATGGATTTGTGAGATTTATATATTTTAATTTCAGTCTTTTCATTAATATTTTATTTCCTTTGGTATTATATTAATAATCAAGGTTAAACACTTGTTTAAACTTTGATTTATTTGTCAGTGAGTCGTAAGCCTACTTGTGCAATAAGACCACACTAGTGGCAATTGACCATACCAATTGATTAGTCTCTTTTGGGACCGGTTAAATAACATAGGGATCTAGGCTAAATCGGACACATTAGTGATCCGATTGTCTAGGTGTAGTGCCTTCACGAAGCTCAAAGCGGTCAACATAGTAAACATAATTCACTTGAATATATGGTTGTGTGTTTGACTAGGGAAGTAGTCACCGTCGTACCTTGACTATCGAGATTAGGAAGTGCGAGGAATCGTGCGTCACACGGGTCTATAGCTACACTAAGATATTTTGATTTGCATATTTTACATAAATCGACGACCAAATCCAATCTTTTACCGAACCGAACTTGTATGTTTTGACCTAGGTATTTTTATTAATTATTTGATTTTCAATTTTATTTCCTTCGCTTTCATTATTTTATGATTTGATAATTAATTCAATTCTCTATCAAACCCCGATTTCCCTTTTTGTTATTTTTAAACCTTAGAAAGAATATCAGTCCCTGTGGAATCGACCCTTTGCCACTATTCAACCAAATAGTTGGTTTAGGTTTATAAATAAATTTTATTGACGCGTTCGGCGCACAAATTTTGGCGCCGTTGCCGGGGATTGATCTTTTTCTTTCTTTGGTTATTTATTATTATTATATTATATTATATTATATTATTTTATATTATAATATATTATTTTTTTATTTTTTTGGTTCCAGAGAAGAATAGCTGAGAGAGAGAGACGTCCTCTCTATTATTATTATATTATATTTTTATTTTTTATTTTTTATTTTTATTATTATATTATTTTTATATTATATTATATATTATTATTATATTATTATTATATTATTATTATTATTATTATTATTTTTTATTATTTTTTTTTTTTATTTTTTTTTTATTTTTTGGATCTAGTCCCTTGTTCTTGACATGTATGCATGCAACCCCGCGATGGCCTCCTACCCCCACAATTATGGTCAATTCGAAGACTCACATTATTATAATGTGAATGAGGTAGGTATGTTATATAATGAACATCAATTTTCTAACATGCATTCTTTTTGTGCAACAGTCGAGGTTTGCGAAATTTGTGAAGATTATTCTCATTCCACATATGATTGTCCTTATTATCCAAAGTATGAGAATTATCGCTATCCTAGCTATGCATCGCCACAACCCGACTTCTTTGGGCTCATGCCAAGTCCACAGATTCCTCAACAAAGCACCTTTTTAGAAGATATGATGAAAAAATTACTTGATGATCAACAGCGATTTCATGAAGAGCTTCAAGAATTTTCGCGTGAGTTTCCAAGCTTGCAAAATTTGGAAACTCAATTTATTCAATTGAATGCCACACTCCGAATATGCATGACGAGAAAGAGTTGTGTAATACACAACCAACTTCTTACTCGAGAGGTGAATGTGGACGTTGATACATTGAGTAATGTTGAGGAGAATGTTGTTACACCTGGAGAATTATTGGTGCGAAACAATGCAAGGACTTGAAGTCCTTCAAATTGAGCCGAACATTTCCATTGCACGAAATGACGATGATGAAGTCTGCGATAGAAATTGGAGTCATTTCGAGACAGAGCCGAGGAGGAGCCGCAGATAGAGAGCAAGGAATACCAACTTCTGGTGTTGGTGAAACCACCCACCCTCCCATGCATATTTGTTAAACCTTATACGGGGTGGAAGTAAGGGAGCATTCGCGGATTTTCTACACCGCCGACACCTTTGTGTTGGATGACCATGACTCGACATTCGTTTGTGTTAGAGGTCCCGAATGAGCTCCAAATTCGAAGGAGGGCGTGCATGCTTTGCATTGCCCAAATACGTTGATGCGCCATTCGTTGTTGATATCTCGAAAGGAGAGGGCATCACGTGATGAATCTCAATAAGTCTAGCCACAGACTTAAAAGAAAGGCGCTCGTTGGGAGGCAGCCCAGCTTTATTTTTATTTTTATTATTTTTTATTTTTATTTTTATTTTTTAGTCTTAATTTTTGGAGACTTTTGTTATGCGTGAACTTGTATCATCTTACTATTCTTTGTCTTTTTGTTGCATGAATTCCTTGATTTGTTTTGAACCTTGAGGGCAAGATTCAAAATAAGTTTGGGGGTACATTAGGATTTGTGGACTGAGCTGGATGGGTTTCTATGCGAAAGACCGCAGGTGAGATCGTTTAAATTTTTTCAATTATACGCGGTTGTCGGACGGTATTGGTGGTGTTCGTATCTTTTATTCATTCATTTCTTCCATTTATTTTCCTCTCATCTCACTTCATTAGGAGTTGATACACTTTCATGCGTGCATTCATAGTTTTTATTATTATATTGTCTAGAGTCACCCGAAACTTTATTTCATGCCCTTGGTTGTGGATGAGTAATTATGGTTGCCTTTTTGACTTGAAACTTAGGAAAAAGTAGGAGAAATACTCAATCGAGTTCGTAGCTCAATATTTTTATGATTTCATGATTAGGGATTTAGTATGATGGTTAAGCCTTGTACTAGACACCAAAATGGGCAGAAAATTGAAATTATGCAAGTAATAAGACTTTGGGGAATTTGCTAAATTATAGTGAAAGTGAGAAGGGCTAAGATGAGTTTTCTTAATATAGAGAGTCCCACAAGTTTTCATAGGAAATGGAGCAGGGAAACTTGTGGTGGGAAAAAGTGAAAAAATCGGTTCACAGGAAATGGAGCAGGGACCGTATCATAAAAAAAAAAAATATATGCAGAAAAACAAAATAAAATAGAGAGTATACAGTAAAGGCGAAAATGTATGAAAACTCCTCAAATAAAAAGATTTAGCTCGAGTGCTTTTAACTGATTAAGTAAAATTGTAAACTTGCATAAAGTTGATGGTATTTTTCTTGACCATATCTTTGTCTTGAAAATGTGATCTTAATTGTGCTTGGGTTGCGGTTCTTGACATATCATAACTCCGAAATTTCTTGAGTGATTGGTTAACTTAGCAACTATGTAAATCAAGGGAACTCAATGAATTTGGGTCGGGTATAGGATTAATTGAGTTGGTATAAGTTTAGTTGAGTCTGTGTTTTCATTTACACCTTTGCTCGGGACGCGCAAAGTCTTAAGTTTGGGGGTATTTGATAAGTCAGTATTTTATAGGTAATTAGTAGTCAATTTTAGTATATTATTTATCGAAAATATTAAAATATTATATTAAATAATATGTTTTTGTCATTTTTAGGTGAAACGAGTGCGCATGGTTGAATTCGTGGCGGAAAAATACTCAAAATGGAGTATTTACTTGTAGTAATCGGACACCGGACAGTTTGCCTCGAAATACGCGTTGCGCGGTGTGTCGAATAGCAGACAGGGCGTTCCGGACAATCAGAGGATGACACGTGGCGCGTTTTCATTGAAGCAGACAGGTCGGTCCAATCAGAGGACGACACGTGGACAGTGACGTACACAAAAGCGCCAGCACGACCAATCACATGCCGCCACGTCAGCTGGAGCTTACACGTCACGCAAGCATATCTTCTCCTCGCTTCAGCTGCCCACCGATCGGCATCGAGATGCGCATCGCACGGACTCCCAGTATTTCGCACGAACTCGCGCGACTTTGCGCTGCCAGCTGGACGCCACGTGGCGCGACGCCATTCGCCCAGACGCACCATCAGATCCAGTCGGTCCAATCACAGCGTGACACGTGGCGCTGAGTCACCGCACACGCTGCTCACACGCGCTGTCCCGACCAATGAGAGAGCGCCACGTCAGCGCGGTGACAGAAACGGTCCAATTACAGCGCGACACGTGGCGCACTCATGAAAAATCAGCAAATCACAACGCGACACGTGGCAGAGTCCGATTTTTGAACCAAAAACACCCGTACGACGCTCCTCGACTCACGAATCACCTCAAAAAGTGGTGTCATGAAGCTCTAAAATAGGCTTCACCTTGTATCAATCAGATATATCTCTCCGTCTCTTTCTCCTCGCTCTTTGGCCGACTCCTCTCCCCATTCTATTTTCTATTTGTTCATTGTGTTCCTAAATTATGAAAGGCTAAAATCTCTAGCTTAGGCAAGATCATGAGGGAGGTTCGACCGCGCATATCAATGGATTTGTGAGATTTATATATTTTAATTTCACTCTTTTCATTAATATTTTATTTCCTTTGGTATTATATTAATAATCAAGGTTAAACACTTGTTTAAACTTTGATTTATTTGTCAGTGAGTCGTAAGCCTACTTGTGCAATAAGACCACACTAGTGGCAATTGACCATACCAATTGATTAGTCTCTTTTGGGACCGGTTAAATAACATAGGGATCTAGGCTAAATCGGACACATTAGTGATCCGATTGTCTAGGTGTAGTGCCTTCACGAAGCTCAAAGCGGTCAACATAGTAAACATAATTCACTTGAATATATGGTTGTGTGTTTGACTAGGGAAGTAGTCACCGTCGTACCTTGACTATCGAGATTAGGAAGTGCGAGGAACTGCGTGCGTCACCGGGTCTATAGCTACACTAAGATATTTTGATTTGCATATTTTACATAAATCGACGACCAAATCCAATCTTTTACCGAACCGAACTTGTATGTTTTGACCTAGGTATTTTTATTAATTATTTGATTTTCAATTTTATTTCCTTCGCTTTCATTATTTTATGATTTGATAATTAATTCAATTCTCTATCAAACCCCGATTTCCTTTTTGTTATTTTTAAACCTTAGAAAGAATATCATCCTGTGGAATCGACCCTTTGCCACTATTCAACCAAATAGTTGGTTTAGGTTTATAAATAAATTTTATTGACGCGTTCGTGCGCAAGCGTCAAATTTTAAGCGCCATTGCTTGGGGATTGATCTTTTTCTTTCTTTGGTTATTTATTATTATTATATTATATTATATTATATTATTTTATATTATAATATATTATTTTTTTATTTTTTTGGTTCCAGAGAAGAATAGCTGAGAGAGAGAGACGTCCTCTCTATTATTATTATATTATATTTTTATTTTTTATTTTTTATTTTTATTATTATATTATTTTTATATTATATTATATATTATTATTATATTATTATTATTTTTTTTTTTTTTTTTTTTTTTTTTTTTTGGATCTAGTCCCTTGTTCTTGACATGTATGCATGCAACCCCGCGATGGCCTCCTACCCCCACAATTATGGTCAATTCGAAGACTCACATTATTATAATGTGAATGAGGTAGGTATGTTATATAATGAACATCAATTTTCTAACATGCATTCTTTTGTGCAACAGTCGAGGTTTGCGAAATTTGTGAAGATTATTCTCATTCCACATATGATTGTCCTTATTATCCAAAGTATGAGAATTATCGCTATCCTAGCTATGCATCGCCACAACCCGACTTCTTTGGGCTCATGCCAAGTCCACAGATTCCTCAACAAAGCACCTTTTTAGAAGATATGATGAAAAAATTACTTGATGATCAACAGCGATTTCATGAAGAGCTTCAAGAATTTTCGCGTGAGTTTCCAAGCTTGCAAAATTTGGAAACTCAATTTATTCAATTGAATGCCACACTCCAGAATATGCATGACGAGAAAGAGTTGTGTAATACACAACCAACTTCTTACTCGAGGTGAATGTGGACGTTGATACATTGAGTAATGTTGAGGAGAATGTTGTTACACCTGGAGAATTATTGGTGCGAAACAATGCAAGGACTTGAAGTCCTTCAAATTGAGCCGAACATTTCCATTGCACTTAATGACGATGATGAAGTCTGCGATAGAAATTGGAGTCATTTCGAGACAGCCGAGGAGCCGCAGATAGAGAGCAAGGAATACCAACTTCGGTGTTGGTGAAACCACCCACCCTCCCATGCATATTTGTTAAACCTTATACGGGGGTGGAAGTAAGGGAGCATTCGCGGATTTTCTACACTCGCCGACACCTTTGTGTTGGATGACCATGACTCGACGATTCGTTTGTGTTAGAGGTCCCGAATGAGCTCCAAATTCTGAAGGAGGGCGTGCATGCTGCATTGCCCAAATACGTTGATGCGCCATTCGTTGTTGATATCTCGAAAGGAGAGGGCATCACGTGATGAATCTCAATAAGTCTAGCCACAGACTTAAAAGAAAGGCGCTCGTTGGGAGGCAGCCCAGCTTTATTTTTATTTTTATTATTTTTTATTTTTATTTTTATTTTTTAGTCTTAATTTTTGGAGACTTTTGTTATGCGTGAACTTGTATCATCTTACTATTCTTTGTCTTTTTGTTGCATGAATTCCTTGATTTGTTTTGAACCTTGAGGCAAGATTCAAAATAAGTTTGGGGGTACATTAGGATTTGTGGACTGAAAATTTGGATGGGTTTCTATGCGAAAGACCGCAGTGAGATCGTTTAAATTTTTTCAATTATACGCGGTTGTCGGACGGTATTGGTGGTGTTCTCGTATCTTTTATTCATTCATTTCTTCCATTTATTTTCCCTCCATCTCACTTCATTAGGAGTTGATACACTTTCATGCGTGCATTCATAGTTTTTATTATTATATTGTCTAGAGTCACCCGAAACTTTATTTCATGCCCTTGGTTGTGGATGAGTAATTATGGTTGCCTTTTTGACTTGAAACTTAGGAAAAAGTAGGAGAAATACTCAATCGAGTTCGTAGCTCAATATTTTTATGATTTCATGATTAGGGATTTAGTATGATGGTTAAGCCTTGTACTAGACACCAAAATGGGCGAGAAAATTGAAATTATGCAAGTAATAAGACTTTGGGGAATTTGCTAAATTATAGTGAAAGTGAGAAGGGCTAAGATGAGTTTTCTTAATATAGAGAGTCCCACAAGTTTTCATAGGAAATGGAGCAGGGAAACTTGTGGTGGGAAAAAGTGAGAAAATCGGTTCACAGGAAATGGAGCAGGGGACCGTATCATAAAAAAAAAAAAAATATATGCGAAAAACAAAATAAAATAGAGAGTATACAAGATAAAGGCGAAAATGTATGAAAACTCCTCAAATAAAAAGATTTAGCTCGAGTGCTTTTAATGATTAAGTAAAATTGTAAACTTGCATAAAGTTGATGGTATTTTTCTTGACCATATCTTTGTCTTGAAAATGTGATCTTAATTGTGCTTGGGTTGCGGTTCTTGACATATCATAACTCCGAAATTTCTTGAGTGATTGGTTAACTTAGCAACTATGTAAATCAAGGAACTCAATGAATTTGGGTCGGGTATAGGATTAATTGAGTTGGTATAAGTTTAGTTGAGTCTGTGTTTTCATTTACACCTTTGCTCGGACGCGCAAAGTCTTAAGTTTGGGGGTATTTGATAAGTCAGTATTTTATAGGTAATTAGTAGTCAATTTTAGTATATTATTTATCGAAAATATTAAAATATTATATTAAATAATATGTTTTTGTCATTTTTAGGTGAAACGGAGTGCGCGGTTGAATTCGTGGCGGAAAAATACTCAAAATGGAGTATTTACTTGTAGTAATCGGACACCTGGACAGTTTGCCTCGAAATACGCGTTGCGCGGTGTGTCGAATAGCAGACAGGGCGTTCCGGACAATCAGAGGATGACACGTGGCGCGTTTTCATTGAAGCAGACAGGTCGGTCCAATCAGAGGACGACACGTGGACAGTGACGTACACAAAAGCGCCAGCACGACCAATCACATGCCGCCACGTCAGCTGGAGCTTACACGTCACGCAAGCATATCTTCTCCTCGCTTCAGCTGCCCACCGATCGGCATCGAGATGCGCATCGCACGGACTCCCAGTATTTCGCACGAACTCGCGCGACTTTGCGCTGCCAGCTGGACGCCACGTGGCGCGACGCCATTCGCCCAGACGCACCATCAGATCCAGTCGGTCCAATCACAGCGTGACACGTGGCGCTGAGTCACCGCACACGCTGCTCACACGCGCTGTCCCGACCAATGAGAGAGCGCCACGTCAGCGCGGTGACAGAAACGGTCCAATTACAGCGCGACACGTGGCGCACTCAGGAAAAATCAGCAAATCACAACGCGACACGTGGCAGAGTCCGATTTTTGAACCAAAAACACCCGTACGACGCTCCTCGACTCACGAATCACCTCAAAAAGTGGTGTCATGAAGCTCTAAAATAGGCTTCACCTTGTATCAATCAGATATATCTCTCCGTCTCTTTCTCCTTGGCTCTTTGGCCGACTCCTCTCCCCCATTCTATTTTCTATTTGTTCATTGTGTTCCTAAATTATGAAAGGCTAAAATCTCTAGCTTAGGCAAAGATCATGCGAGGGAGGTTCGACCGCGCATATCAATGGATTTGTGAGATTTATATATTTTAATTTCAGTCTTTTCATTAATATTTTATTTCCTTTGGTATTATATTAATAATCAAGGTTAAACACTTGTTTAAACTTTGATTTATTTGTCAGTGAGTCGTAAGCCTACTTGTGCAATAAGACCACACTAGTGGCAATTGACCATACCAATTGATTAGTCTCTTTTGGGACCGGTTAAATAACATAGGGATCTAGGCTAAATCGGACACATTAGTGATCCGATTGTCTAGGTGTAGTGCCTTCACGAAGCTCAAAGCGGTCAACATAGTAAACATAATTCACTTGAATATATGGTTGTGTGTTTGACTAGGGAAGTAGTCACCGTCGTACCTTGACTATCGAGATTAGGAAGTGCGAGGAACTGCGTGCGTCACCGGGTCTATAGCTACACTAAGATATTTTGATTTGCATATTTTACATAAATCGACGACCAAATCCAATCTTTTACCGAACCGAACTTGTATGTTTTGACCTAGGTATTTTTATTAATTATTTGATTTTCAATTTTATTTCCTTCGCTTTCATTATTTTATGATTTGATAATTAATTCAATTCTCTATCAAACCCCGATTTCCCTTTTTGTTATTTTTAAACCTTAGAAAGAATATCAGTCCCTGTGGAATCGACCCTTTGCCACTATTCAACCAAATAGTTGGTTTAGGTTTATAAATAAATTTTATTGACGCGTTTTGCCACATCAAATTTTTGGCGCCGTTGTTGGGATTGATCTTTTTCTTTCTTTGGTTATTTATTATTATTATATTATATTATTATTATATTATTTTATATTATAATATATTATTTTTTTATTTTTTTGGTTCCAGAGAAGAATAGCTGAGAGAGAGAGACGTCCTCTCTATTATTATTATATTATATTTTTATTTTTTATTTTTTATTTTTATTATTATATTATTTTTATATTATATTATATATTATTATTATATTATTATTATTATTATTATTATTATTATTATTTTTTTTTTTTTTTTTTTTTTTTTCTAGTCCCTTGTTCTTGACATGTATGCATGCAACCCCGCGATGGCCTCCTACCCCCACAATTATGGTCAATTCGAAGACTCACATTATTATAATGTGAATGAGGTAGGTATGTTATATAATGAACATCAATTTTCTAACATGCATTCTTTTGTGCAACAGTCGAGGTTTGCGAAATTTGTGAAGATTATTCTCATTCCACATATGATTGTCCTTATTATCCAAAGTATGAGAATTATCGCTATCCTAGCTATGCATCGCCACAACCCGACTTCTTTGGGCTCATGCCAAGTCCACAGATTCCTCAACAAAGCACCTTTTTAGAAGATATGATGAAAAAATTACTTGATGATCAACAGCGATTTCATGAAGAGCTTCAAGAATTTTCGCGTGAGTTTCCAAGCTTGCAAAATTTGGAAACTCAATTTATTCAATTGAATGCCACACTCCGAATATGCATGACGAGAAAGAGTTGTGTAATACACAACCAACTTCTTACTCGAGAGGTGAATGTGGACGTTGATACATTGAGTAATGTTGAGGAGAATGTTGTTACACCTGGAGAATTATTGGTGCGAAACAATGCAAGGACTTGAAGTCCTTCAAATTGAGCGGACATTTCCATTGCACGAAATGACGATGATGAAGGCTGCGATAGAAATTGGAGTCATTTCGACAGCGAGAGGAGCCGCAGATAGAGAGCAAGGAATACCAACTTCTGGTGTTGGTGAAACCACCCACCCTCCCATGCATATTTGTTAAACCTTATACGGGGTGGAAGTAAGGGAGCATTCGCGGATTTTCTACACTCGCCGACACCTTTGTGTTGGATGACCATGACTCGACAGATTCGTTTGTGTTAGAGGTCCCGAATGAGCTCCAAATTACGAAGGAGGGCGTGCATGCCGCATTGCCCAAATACGTTGATGCGCCATTCGTTGTTGATATCTCGAAAGGAGAGGGCATCACGTGATGAATCTCAATAAGTCTAGCCACGAGACTTAAAAGAAAGGCGCTCGTTGGGAGGCACCCGACTTTATTTTTATTTGTATTATTTTTTATTTTTATTTTTATTTTTTAGTCTTAATTTTTGGAGACTTTTGTTATGCGTGAACTTGTATCATCTTACTATTCTTTGTCTTTTTGTTGCATGAATTCCTTGATTTGTTTTGAACCTTGAGGGCAAGATTCAAAATAAGTTTGGGGTACATTAGGATTTGTGGACCGAGCCGATTTGGATGTTTCTATGCGAAAGACCGCAGGTGAGATCGTTTAAATTTTTTCAATTATACGCGGTTGTCGGACGGTATTGGTGGTGTTCTGTATCTTTTATTCATTCATTTCTTCCATTTATTTTCCCTCCATCTCACTTCATTAGGAGTTGATACACTTTCATGCGTGCATTCATAGTTTTTATTATTATATTGTCTAGAGTCACCCGAAACTTTATTTCATGCCCTTGGTTGTGGATGAGTAATTATGGTTGCCTTTTTGACTTGAAACTTAGGAAAAAGTAGGAGAAATACTCAATCGAGTTCGTAGCTCAATATTTTTATGATTTCATGATTAGGGATTTAGTATGATGGTTAAGCCTTGTACTAGACACCAAAATGGGCGTAAAAATTGAAATTATGCAAGTAATAAGACTTTGGGGAATTTGCTAAATTATAGTGAAAGTGAGAAGGGCTAAGATGAGTTTTCTTAATATAGAGAGTCCCACAAGTTTTCATAGGAAATGGAGCAGGGAAACTTGTGGTGGGAAAAAGTGAGAAAATCGGTTCACAGAAATGGAGCAGGGACCGTATCATAAAAAAAAAAAAAAAAAAATATATGCAGAAAAACAAAATAAAATAGAGAGTATACGTATAAAGAAAGGCGAAAATGTATGAAAACTCCTCAAATAAAAAGATTTAGCTCGAGTGCTTTTAACGATTAAGTAAAATTGTAAACTTGCATAAAGTTGATGGTATTTTTCTTGACCATATCTTTGTCTTGAAAATGTGATCTTAATTGTGCTTGGGTTGCGGTTCTTGACATATCATAACTCCGAAATTTCTTGAGTGATTGGTTAACTTAGCAACTATGTAAATCAAGGGAACTCAATGAATTTGGGTCGGGTATAGGATTAATTGAGTTGGTATAAGTTTAGTTGAGTCTGTGTTTTCATTTACACCTTTGCTCGGACGCGCAAAGTCTTAAGTTTGGGGGTATTTGATAAGTCGGATTTTATAGATAATTAGTAGTCAATTTTAGTATATTATTTATCGAAAATATTAAAATATTATATTAAATAATATGTTTTTGTCATTTTTAGGTGAAACGGAGTGCGCGGTTGAATTCGTGGCGGAAAAATACTCAAAATGGAGTATTTACTTGTAGTAATCGGACACCTGGACAGTTTGCCTCGAAATACGCGTTGCGCGGTGTGTCGAATAGCAGACAGGGCGTTCCGGACAATCAGAGGATGACACGTGGCGCGTTTTCATTGAAGCAGACAGGTCGGTCCAATCAGAGGACGACACGTGGACAGTGACGTACACAAAAGCGCCAGCACGACCAATCACATGCCGCCACGTCAGCTGGAGCTTACACGTCACGCAAGCATATCTTCTCCTCGCTTCAGCTGCCCACCGATCGGCATCGAGATGCGCATCGCACGGACTCCCAGTATTTCGCACGAACTCGCGCGACTTTGCGCTGCCAGCTGGACGCCACGTGGCGCGACGCCATTCGCCCAGACGCACCATCAGATCCAGTCGGTCCAATCACAGCGTGACACGTGGCGCTGAGTCACCGCACACGCTGCTCACACGCGCTGTCCCGACCAATGAGAGAGCGCCACGTCAGCGCGGTGACAGAAACGGTCCAATTACAGCGCGACACGTGGCGCACTCATGAAAAATCAGCAAATCACAACGCGACACGTGGCAGAGTCCGATTTTTGAACCAAAAACACCCGTACGACGCTCCTCGACTCACGAATCACCTCAAAAAGTGGTGTCATGAAGCTCTAAAATAGGCTTCACCTTGTATCAATCGATATATCTCTCCGTCTCTTTCTCCTCGCTCTTTGGCCGACTCCTCTCCCCCATTCTATTTTCTATTTGTTCATTGTGTTCCTAAATTATGAAAGGCTAAAATCTCTAGCTTAGGCAAGACTCATGAGGAGGTTCGATCCAAGCATATCAATGGATTTGTGAGATTTATATATTTTAATTTCAGTCTTTTCATTAATATTTTATTTCCTTTGGTATTATATTAATAATCAAGGTTAAACACTTGTTTAAACTTTGATTTATTTGTCAGTGAGTCGTAAGCCTACTTGTGCAATAAGACCACACTATTGGCAATTGACCATACCAATTGATTAGTCTCTTTTGGGACCGGTTAAATAACATAGGGATCTAGGCTAAATCAGACACATTAGTGATCCGATTGTCTAGGTGTAGTGCCTTCACGAAGCTCAAAGCGGTCAACATAGTAAACATAATTCACTTGAATATATGGTTGTGTGTTTGACTAGGGAAGTAGTCACCGTCGTACTTTGACTATCGAGATTAGGAAGTGCGAGGAATCTGCGTGCGTCACTAGGTCTATAGCTACACTAAGATATTTTGATTTGCATATTTTACATAAATCGACGACCAAATCCAATCTTTTACCGAACCGAACTTGTATGTTTTGACCTAGGTATTTTTATTAATTATTTGATTTTCAATTTTATTTCCTTCGCTTTCATTATTTTATGATTTGATAATTAATTCAATTCTCTATCAAACCCCGATTTCCCTTTTTGTTATTTTTAAACCTTAGAAAGAATATCGATCCTCATGGAATCGACCCTTTGCCACTATTCAACCAAATAGTTGGTTTAGGTTTATAAATAAATTTTATTGACGCGTTCGTACGCCACGTCAAATTTTAGCGCTGTTCTTGGGATTGATCTTTTTCTTTCTTTGGTTATTTATTATTATTATATTATATTATATTATATTATTTTATATTATAATATATTATTTTTTTATTTTTTTGGTTCCAGAGAAGAATAGCTGAGAGAGAGAGAGACGTCCTCTCTATTATTATTATATTATATTATTATTTTTTATTTTTTATTTTTATTATTATATTATTTTTATATTATATTATATATTATTATTATATTATTATTATTATTATTATTATTATTATTATTTTTTTATTATTTATTTTTATTTTTTTGGATCTAGTCCCTTGTTCTTGACGTGTATGCATGCAACCCCGCGATGGCCTCCTACCCCCACAATTATGGTCAATTCGAAGACTCACATTATTATAATGTGAATGAGGTAGGTATGTTATATAATGAACATCAATTTTCTAACATGCATTCTTTTGTGCAACAGTCGAGGTTTGCGAAATTTGTGAAGATTATTCTCATTCCACATATGATTGTCCTTATTATCCAAAGTATGAGAATTATCGCTATCCTAGCTATGCATCGCCACAACCCGACTTCTTTGGGCTCATGCCAAGTCCACAGATTCCTCAACAAAGCACCTTTTTAGAAGATATGATGAAAAAATTACTTGATGATCAACAGCGATTTCATGAAGAGCTTCAAGAATTTTCGCGTGAGTTTCCAAGCTTGCAAAATTTGGAAACTCAATTTATTCAATTGAATGCCACACTCCAGAATATGCATGACGAGAAAGAGTTGTGTAATACACAACCAACTTCTTACTCAGAGGTGAATGTGGACGTTGATACATTGAGTAATGTTGAGGAGAATGTTGTTACACCGGTGGAGAATTATTGGTGCGAAACAATGCAAGGACTTGAAGTCCTTCAAATTGAGCCGGACATTTCCATTGCACAGAATGACGATGATGAAGCTGCGATAGAAATTGGAGTCATTTCAGACAGGCCAGAGGAGCCGCAGATAGAGAGCAAGGAATACCAACTTCTGGTGTTGGTGAAACCACCCACCCTCCCATGCATATTTGTTAAACCTTATACGGGGGTGGAAGTAAGGGAGCATTCGCGGATTTTCTACACTGCCGACACCTTTGTGTTGGATGACCATGACTCGACAGATTCGTTTGTGTTAGAGGTCCCGAATGAGCTCCAAATTCTGAAGGAGGGCGTGCATGCTGCATTGCCCAAATACGTTGATGCGCCATTCGTTGTTGATATCTCGAAAGGAGAGGGCATCACGTGATGAATCTCAATAAGTCTAGCCACAAACTTAAAAGAAAGGCGCTCGTTGGGAGGCAGCCCAGCTTTATTTTTATTTTTATTATTTTTTATTTTTATTTTTATTTTTTAGTCTTAATTTTTGGAGACTTTTGTTATGCGTGAACTTGTATCATCTTACTATTCTTTGTCTTTTTGTTGCATGAATTCCTTGATTTGTTTTGAACCTTGAGGGCAAGATTCAAAATAAGTTTGGGGGTACATTAGGATTTGTGGACCGAAATGGATGGGTTTCTATGCGAAAGACCGCAGGTGAGATCGTTTAAATTTTTTCAATTATACGCGGTTGTCGGACGGTATTGGTGGTGTTCTGTATCTTTTATTCATTCATTTCTTCCATTTATTTTCCCTCCATCTCACTTCATTAGGAGTTGATACACTTTCATGCGTGCATTCATAGTTTTTATTATTATATTGTCTAGAGTCACCCGAAACTTTATTTCATGCCCTTGGGTGTGGATGAGTAATTATGGTTGCCTTTTTGACTTGAAACTTAGGAAAAAGTAGGAGAAATACTCAATCGAGTTCGTAGCTCAATATTTTTATGATTTCATGATTAGGGATTTAGTATGATGGTTAAGCCTTGTACTAGACACCAAAATGGGCGTAAAAATTGAAATTATGCAAGTAATAAGACTTTGGGGAATTTGCTAAATTATAGTGAAAGTGAGAAGGGCTAAGATGAGTTTTCTTAATATAGAGAGTCCCACAAGTTTTCATAGGAAATGGAGCAGGAAACTTGTGGTGGGAAAAAGTGAGAAAATCGGATCACAGAAATGGAGCAGGGGACCGTATCATAAAAAAAAAAAAAAAAAAATATATGCAGAAAAACAAAATAAAATAGAGATATACGATAAAAGGCGAAAATGTATGAAAACTCCTCAAATAAAAAGATTTAGCTCGAGTGCTTTTAACTCGATTAAGTAAAATTGTAAACTTGCATAAAGTTGATGGTATTTTTCTTGACCATATCTTTGTCTTGAAAATGTGATCTTAATTGTGCTTGGGTTGCGGTTCTTGACATATCATAACTCCGAAATTTCTTGAGTGATTGGTTAACTTAGCAACTATGTAAATCAAGGGAACTCAATGAATTTGGGTCGGGTATAGGATTAATTGAGTTGGTATAAGTTTAGTTGAGTCTGTGTTTTCATTTACACCTTTGCTCGGACGCGCAAAGTCTTAAGTTTGGGGGTATTTGATAAGTCAAGATTTTATAGGTAATTAGTAGTCAATTTTAGTATATTATTTATCGAAAATATTAAAATATTATATTAAATAATATGTTTTTGTCATTTTTAGGTGAAACGAGTGCGCGGTTGAATTCGTGGCGGAAAAATACTCAAAATGGAGTATTTACTTGTAGTAATCGGACACCTCGGACGTTTGCCTCGAAATACGCGTTGCGCGCGTGTGTCGAATAGCAGACAGGGCGTTCCGGACAATCAGAGGATGACACGTGGCGCGTTTTCATTGAAGCAGACAGGTCGGTCCAATCAGAGGACGACACGTGGACAGTGACGTACACAAAAGCGCCAGCACGACCAATCACATGCCGCCACGTCAGCTGGAGCTTACACGTCACGCAAGCATATCTTCTCCTCGCTTCAGCTGCCCACCGATCGGCATCGAGATGCGCATCGCACGGACTCCCAGTATTTCGCACGAACTCGCGCGACTTTGCGCTGCCAGCTGGACGCCACGTGGCGCGACGCCATTCGCCCAGACGCACCATCAGATCCAGTCGGTCCAATCACAGCGTGACACGTGGCGCTGAGTCACCGCACACGCTGCTCACACGCGCTGTCCCGACCAATGAGAGAGCGCCACGTCAGCGCGGTGACAGAAACGGTCCAATTACAGCGCGACACGTGGCGCACTCATGAAAAATCAGCAAATCACAACGCGACACGTGGCAGAGTCCGATTTTTGAACCAAAAACACCCGTACGACGCTCCTCGACTCACGAATCACCTCAAAAAGTGGTGTCATGAAGCTCTAAAATAGGCTTCACCTTGTATCAATCGATATATCTCTCCGTCTCTTTCTCCTCGCTCTTTTGGCGACTCCTCTCCCCCATTCTATTTTCTATTTGTTCATTGTGTTCCTAAATTATGAAAGGCTAAAATCTCTAGCTTAGGCAAGATCATGCGAGGAGGTTCGACCGCGCATATCAATGGATTTGTGAGATTTATATATTTTAATTTCATCTTTTCATTAATATTTTATTTCCTTTGGTATTATATTAATAATCAAGGTTAAACACTTGTTTAAACTTTGATTTATTTGTCAGTGAGTCGTAAGCCTACTTGTGCAATAAGACCACACTATTGGCAATTGACCATACCAATTGATTAGTCTCTTTTGGGACCGGTTAAATAACATAGGGATCTAGGCTAAATCAGACACATTAGTGATCCGATTGTCTAGGTGTAGTGCCTTCACGAAGCTCAAAGCGGTCAACATAGTAAACATAATTCACTTGAATATATGGTTGTGTGTTTGACTAGGGAAGTAGTCACCGTCGTACCTTGACTATCGAGATTAGGAAGTGCGAGGAACTGCGTGCGTCACCGGGTCTATAGCTACACTAAGATATTTTGATTTGCATATTTTACATAAATCGACGACCAAATCCAATCTTTTACCGAACCGAACTTGTATGTTTTGACCTAGGTATTTTTATTAATTATTTGATTTTCAATTTTATTTCCTTCGCTTTCATTATTTTATGATTTGATAATTAATTCAATTCTCTATCAAACCCCGATTTCCTTTTTGTTATTTTTAAACCTTAGAAAGAATATCATCCCTCGTGGAATCGACCCTTTGCCACTATTCAACCAAATAGTTGGTTTAGATTTATAAATAAATTTTATTGACGCGTTCGGCGCGCGTCAAATTTTGGCGCCATTGTTGCGGGATTGATCTTTTTCTTTCTTTGGTTATTTATTATTATTATATTATATTATATTATATTATTTTATATTATAATATATTATTTTTTTATTTTTTTGGTTCCAGAGAAGAATAGCTGAGAGAGAGAGACGTCCTCTCTATTATTATTATATTATATTATTATTTTTTATTTTTTATTTTTATTATTATATTATTTTTATATTATATTATATATTATTATTATATTATTATTATTATTATTATTATTATTATTTTTTTTTTTTTTTTTTTTTTTTTTATTTTTTTTTTTTTTTGGATCTAGTCCCTTGTTCTTGACATGTATGCATGCAACCCCGCGATGGCCTCCTACCCCCACAATTATGGTCAATTCGAAGACTCACATTATTATAATGTGAATGAGGTAGGTATGTTATATAATGAACATCAATTTTCTAACATGCATTCTTTTGTGCAACAGTCGAGGTTTGCGAAATTTGTGAAGATTATTCTCATTCCACATATGATTGTCCTTATTATCCAAAGTATGAGAATTATCGCTATCCTAGCTATGCATCGCCACAACCCGACTTCTTTGGGCTCATGCCAAGTCCACAGATTCCTCAACAAAGCACCTTTTTAGAAGATATGATGAAAAAATTACTTGATGATCAACAATGATTTCATGAAGAGCTTCAAGAATTTTCGCGTGAGTTTCCAAGCTTGCAAAATTTGGAAACTCAATTTATTCAATTGAATGCCACACTCCGAATATGCATGACGAGAAAGAGTTGTGTAATACACAACCAACTTCTTACTCGAGGTGAATGTGGACGTTGATACATTGAGTAATGTTGAGGAGAATGTTGTTACACCGGTGGAGAATTATTGGTGCGAAACAATGCAAGGACTTGAAGTCCTTCAAATTGAGCCTGGACATTTCCATTGCACGTAATGACGATGATGAAGTCTGCGATAGAAATTGGAGTCATTTCGAGACAGCCGAGGGAGCCGCAGATAGAGAGCAAGGAATACCAACTTCGGTGTTGGTGAAACCACCCACCCTCCCATGCATATTTGTTAAACCTTATACGGGGTGGAAGTAAGGGAGCATTCGCGGATTTTCTACACCGCCGACACCTTTGTGTTGGATGACCATGACTCGACGATTCGTTTGTGTTAGAGGTCCCGAATGAGCTCCAAATTCGAAGGAGGGCGTGCATGCTTTGCATTGCCCAAATACGTTGATGCGCCATTCGTTGTTGATATCTCGAAAGGAGAGGGCATCACGTGATGAATCTCAATAAGTCTAGCCACGAGACTTAAAAGAAAGGCGCTCGTTGGGAGGCAAATTTAAATTTATTTTTATTTTTATTATTTTTTATTTTTATTTTTATTTTTTAGTCTTAATTTTTGGAGACTTTTGTTATGCGTGAACTTGTATCATCTTACTATTCTTTGTCTTTTTGTTGCATGAATTCCTTGATTTGTTTTGAACCTTGAGGGCAAGATTCAAAATAAGTTTGGGGGTACATTAGGATTTGTGGACTGAAATGGATGGGTTTCTATGCGAAAGACCGCAGTGAGATCGTTTAAATTTTTTCAATTATACGCGGTTGTCGGACGGTATCGGTTGTGTTCGTATCTTTTATTCATTCATTTCTTCCATTTATTTTCCTCCATCTCACTTCATTAGGAGTTGATACACTTTCATGCGTGCATTCATAGTTTTTATTATTATATTGTCTAGAGTCACCCGAAACTTTATTTCATGCCCTTGGTTGTGGATGAGTAATTATGGTTGCCTTTTTGACTTGAAACTTAGGAAAAAGTAGGAGAAATACTCAATCGAGTTCGTAGCTCAATATTTTTATGATTTCATGATTAGGGATTTAGTATGATGGTTAAGCCTTGTACTAGACACCAAAATGGGCGTAAAATTGAAATTATGCAAGTAATAAGACTTTGGGGAATTTGCTAAATTATAGTGAAAGTGAGAAGGGCTAAGAGGAGTTTTCTTAATATAGAGAGTCCCACAAGTTTTCATAGGAAATGGAGCAGGGAAACTTGTGGTGGGAAAAAGTGAGAAAATCGGTTCACAGGAAATGGAGCAGGGACCGTATCATAAAAAAAAAAAATATATGCAGAAAAACAAAATAAAATAGAGAGTATACAGTAAAGGCGAAAATGTATGAAAACTCCTCAAATAAAAAGATTTAGCTCGAGTGCTTTTAACTGATTAAGTAAAATTGTAAACTTGCATAAAGTTGATGGTATTTTTCTTGACCATATCTTTGTCTTGAAAATGTGATCTTAATTGTGCTTGGGTTGCGGTTCTTGACATATCATAACTCCGAAATTTCTTGAGTGATTGGTTAACTTAGCAACTATGTAAATCAAGGGAACTCCATGAATTTGGGTCGGGTATAGGATTAATTGAGTTGGTATAAGTTTAGTTGAGTCGTGTGTTTTCATTTACACCTTTGCTCGGACGCGCAAAGTCTTAAGTTTGGGGGTATTTGATAAGTCATTTTTATAGGTAATTAGTAGTCAATTTTAGTATATTATTTATCGAAAATATTAAAATATTATATTAAATAATATGTTTTTGTCATTTTTAGGTGAAACGGAGTGCGCGGTTGAATTCGTGGCGGAAAAATACTCAAAATGGAGTATTTACTTGTAGTAATCGGACACCTGACAGTTTGCCTCGAAATACGCGTTGCGCGGTGTGTCGAATAGCAGACAGGGCGTTCCGGACAATCAGAGGATGACACGTGGCGCGTTTTCATTGAAGCAGACAGGTCGGTCCAATCAGAGGACGACACGTGGACAGTGACGTACACAAAAGCGCCAGCACGACCAATCACATGCCGCCACGTCAGCTGGAGCTTACACGTCACGCAAGCATATCTTCTCCTCGCTTCAGCTGCCCACCGATCGGCATCGAGATGCGCATCGCACGGACTCCCAGTATTTCGCACGAACTCGCGCGACTTTGCGCTGCCAGCTGGTCGCCACGTGGCGCGACGCCATTCGCCCAGACGCACCATCAGATCCAGTCGGTCCAATCACAGCGTGACACGTGGCGCTGAGTCACCGCACACGCTGCTCACACGCGCTGTCCCGACCAATGAGAGAGCGCCACGTCAGCGCGGTGACAGAAACGGTCCAATTACAGCGCGACACGTGGCGCACTCAGGAAAAATCAGCAAATCACAACGCGACACGTGGCAGAGTCCGATTTTTGAACCAAAAACACCCGTACGACGCTCCTCGACTCACGAATCACCTCAAAAAGTGGTGTCATGAAGCTCTAAAATAGGCTTCACCTTGTATCAATCAGATATATCTCTCCGTCTCTTTCTCCTTGGCTCTTTGGCCGACTCCTCTCCCCCATTCTATTTTCTATTTGTTCATTGTGTTCCTAAATTATGAAAGGCTAAAATCTCTAGCTTAGGCAAGACTGCGAGGGAGGTTCGACCGCGCATATCAATGGATTTGTGAGATTTATATATTTTAATTTCACTTTTTCATTAATATTTTATTTCCTTTGGTATTATATTAATAATCAAGGTTAAACACTTGTTTAAACTTTGATTTATTTGTCAGTGAGTCGTAAGCCTACTTGTGCAATAAGACCACACTAGTGGCAATTGACCATACCAATTGATTAGTCTCTTTTGGGACCTAAGTTAAATAACATAGGGATCTAGGCTAAATCGGACACATTAGTGATCCGATTGTCTAGGTGTAGTGCCTTCACGAAGCTCAAAGCGGTCAACATAGTAAACATAATTCACTTGAATATATGGTTGTGTGTTTGACTAGGGAAGTAGTCACCGTCGTACCTTGACTATCGAGATTAGGAAGTGCGAGGAATCTGCGTGCGTCACGGTCTATAGCTACACTAAGATATTTTGATTTGCATATTTTACATAAATCGACGACCAAATCCAATCTTTTACCGAACCGAACTTGTATGTTTTGACCTAGGTATTTTTATTAATTATTTGATTTTCAATTTTATTTCCTTCGCTTTCATTATTTTATGATTTGATAATTAATTCAATTCTCTATCAAACCCCGATTTCCTTTTTGTTATTTTTAAACCTTAGAAAGAATATCAGTCCCTGTGGAATCGACCCTTTGCCACTATTCAACCAAATAGTTGGTTTAGATTTATAAATAAATTTTATTGACGCGTTCGGCGCGCGTCAAATTTTGGCGCCGTTGCCGGGGATTGATCTTTTTCTTTCTTTGGTTATTTATTATTATTATATTATATTATATTATATTATTTTATATTATAATATATTATTTTTTTATTTTTTTGGTTCCAGAGAAGAATAGCTGAGAGAGAGAGACGTCCTCTCTATTATTATTATATTATATTTTTATTTTTTATTTTTTATTTTTATTATTATATTATTTTTATATTATATTATATATTATTATTATATTATTATTATTATTATTATTATTATTTTTTTTTTTTTTTTTTTTTTTTTTTTTTTTTGGATCTAGTCCCTTGTTCTTGACATGTATGCATGCAACCCCGCGATGGCCTCCTACCCCCACAATTATGGTCAATTCGAAGACTCACATTATTAGAATGTGAATGAGGTAGGTATGTTATATAATGAACATCAATTTTCTAACATGCATTCTTTTGTGCAACAGTCGAGGTTTGCGAAATTTGTGAAGATTATTCTCATTCCACATATGATTGTCCTTATTATCCAAAGTATGAGAATTATCGCTATCCTAGCTATGCATCGCCACAACCCGACTTCTTTGGGCTCATGCCAAGTCCACAGATTCCTCAACAAAGCACCTTTTTAGAAGATATGATGAAAAAATTACTTGATGATCAACAATGATTTCATGAAGAGCTTCAAGAATTTTCGCGTGAGTTTCCAAGCTTGCAAAATTTGGAAACTCAATTTATTCAATTGAATGCCACACTCCGAATATGCATGACGAGAAAGAGTTGTGTAATACACAACCAACTTCTTACTCGAGGGTGAATGTGGACGTTGATACATTGAGTAATGTTGAGGAGAATGTTGTTACACCTATGGAGAATTATTGGTGCGAAACAATGCAAGGACTTGAAGTCCTTCAAATTGAGCCTGACATTTCCATTGCACGAATGACGATGATGAAGCTGCGATAGAAATTGGAGTCATTTCGTGACAGCGCCGAGGAGCCGCAGATAGAGAGCAAGGAATACCAACTTCGGTGTTGGTGAAACCACCCACCCTCCCATGCATATTTGTTAAACCTTATACGGGGGTGGAAGTAAGGGAGCATTCGCGGATTTTCTACACTGCCGACACCTTTGTGTTGGATGACCATGACTCGACAGATTCGTTTGTGTTAGAGGTCCCGAATGAGCTCCAAATTCTGAAGGAGGGCGTGCATGCTGCATTGCCCAAATACGTTGATGCGCCATTCGTTGTTGATATCTCGAAAGGAGAGGGCATCACGTGATGAATCTCAATAAGTCTAGCCACAGACTTAAAAGAAAGGCGCTCGTTGGGAGGCAGCCCAGCTTTATTTTTATTTTTATTATTTTTTATTTTTATTTTTATTTTTTAGTCTTAATTTTTGGAGACTTTTGTTATGCGTGAACTTGTATCATCTTACTATTCTTTGTCTTTTTGTTGCATGAATTCCTTGATTTGTTTTGAACCTTGAGGGCAAGATTCAAAATAAGTTTGGGGGTACATTAGGATTTGTGGACTGAAATTTGGATGGGTTTCTATGCGAAAGACCGCAGTGAGATCGTTTAAATTTTTTCAATTATACGCGGTTGTCGGACGGTATCGGTTGTGTTCTGTATCTTTTATTCATTCATTTCTTCCATTTATTTTCCCTCCATCTCACTTCATTAGGAGTTGATACACTTTCATGCGTGCATTCATAGTTTTTATTATTATATTGTCTAGAGTCACCCGAAACTTTATTTCATGCCCTTGGTTGTGGATGAGTAATTATGGTTGCCTTTTTGACTTGAAACTTAGGAAAAAGTAGGAGAAATACTCAATCGAGTTCGTAGCTCAATATTTTTATGATTTCATTATTAGGGATTTAGTATGATGGTTAAGCCTTGTACTAGACACCAAAATGGGCAGAAAATTGAAATTATGCAAGTAATAAGACTTTGGGGAATTTGCTAAATTATAGTGAAAGTGAGAAGGGCTAAGAGGAGTTTTCTTAATATAGAGAGTCCCACAAGTTTTCATAGGAAATGGAGCAGGGAAACTTGTGGTGGGAAAAAGTGAGAAAATCGGTTCACAGAAATGGAGCAGGGACCGTATCATAAAAAAAAAAAAATATGCAGAAAAACAAAATAAAATAGAGAGTATACAAGAAAGGCGAAAATGTATGAAAACTCCTCAAATAAAAAGATTTAGCTCGAGTGCTTTTAACCGATTAAGTAAAATTGTAAACTTGCATAAAGTTGATGGTATTTTTCTTGACCATATCTTTGTCTTGAAAATGTGATCTTAATTGTGCTTGGGTTGCGGTTCTTGACATATCATAACTCAAAATTTCTTGAGTGATTGGTTAACTTAGCAACTATGTAAATCAAGGGAACTCCATGAATTTGGGTCGGGTATAGGATTAATTGAGTTGGTATAAGTTTAGTTGAGTCTGTGTTTTCATTTACACCTTTGCTCGGGACGCGCAAAGTCTTAAGTTTGGGGGTATTTGATAAGTCAGTATTTTATAGGTAATTAGTAGTCAATTTTAATATATTATTTATCGAAAATATTAAAATATTATATTAAATAATATGTTTTTGTCATTTTTAGGTGAAACGGAGTGCGCGGTTGAATTCGTGGCGGAAAAATACTCAAAATGGAGTATTTACTTGTAGTAATCGGACACCGGACAGCTTGCCTCGAAATACGCGTTGCGCGGTGTGTCGAATAGCAGACAGGGCGTTCCGGACAATCAGAGGATGACACGTGGCGCGTTTTCATTGAAGCAGACAGGTCGGTCCAATCAGAGGACGACACGTGGACAGTGACGTACACAAAAGCGCCAGCACGACCAATCACATGCCGCCACGTCAGCTGGAGCTTACACGTCACGCAAGCATATCTTCTCCTCGCTTCAGCTGCCCACCGATCGGCATCGAGATGCGCATCGCACGGACTCCCAGTATTTCGCACGAACTCGCGCGACTTTGCGCTGCCAGCTGGACGCCACGTGGCGCGACGCCATTCGCCCAGACGCACCATCAGATCCAGTCGGTCCAATCACAGCGTGACACGTGGCGCTGAGTCACCGCACACGCTGCTCACACGCGCTGTCCCGACCAATGAGAGAGCGCCACGTCAGCGCGGTGACAGAAACGGTCCAATTACAGCGCGACACGTGGCGCACTCATGAAAAATCAGCAAATCACAACGCGACACGTGGCAGAGTCCGATTTTTGAACCAAAAACACCCGTACGACGCTCCTCGACTCACGAATCACCTCAAAAAGTGGTGTCATGAAGCTCTAAAATAGGCTTCACCTTGTATCAATCAGATATATCTCTCCGTCTCTTTCTCCTCGCTCTTTTTGTCCGACTCCTCTCCCCCATTCTATTTTCTATTTGTTCATTGTGTTCCTAAATTATGAAAGGCTAAAATCTCTAGCTTAGGCAAGACTGCGAGGGAGGTTCGACCGCGCATATCAATGGATTTGTGAGATTTATATATTTTAATTTCGACTTTTTCATTAATATTTTATTTCCTTTGGTATTATATTAATAATCAAGGTTAAACACTTGTTTAAACTTTGATTTATTTGTCAAGATGAGTCGTAAGCCTACTTGTGCAATAAGACCACACTAGTGGCAATTGACCATACCAATTGATTAGTCTCTTTTGGGACCTAAGGTTAAATAACATAGGGATCTAGGCTAAATCGGACACATTAGTGATCCGATTGTCTGGTGTAGTGCCTTCACGAAGCTCAAAGCGGTCAACATAGTAAACATAATTCACTTGAATATATGGTTGTGTGTTTGACTAGGGAAGTAGTCACCGTCGTACCTTGACTATCGAGATTAGGAAGTGCGAGGAATGCGTGCGTCACCGGTCTATAGCTACACTAAGATATTTTGATTTGCATATTTTACATAAATCGACGACCAAATCCAATCTTTTACCGAACCGAACTTGTATGTTTTGACCTAGGTATTTTTATTAATTATTTGATTTTCAATTTTATTTCCTTCGCTTTCATTATTTTATGATTTGATAATTAATTCAATTCTCTATCAAACCCCGATTTCCCTTTTTGTTATTTTTAAACCTTAGAAAGAATATCGGTCCTCGTGGAATCGACCCTTTGCCACTATTCAACCAAATAGTTGGTTTAGGTTTATAAATAAATTTTATTGACGCGTTTCGCGCGTCAAATTTTATGCCGTTGTTGGGATTGATCTTTTTCTTTCTTTGGTTATTTATTATTATTATATTATATTATATTATATTATTTTATATTATAATATATTATTTTTTTATTTTTTTGGTTCCAGAGAAGAATAGCTGAGAGAGAGAGACGTCCTCTCTATTATTATTATATTATATTTTTATTTTTTATTTTTTATTTTTATTATTATATTATTTTTATATTATATTATATATTATTATTATATTATTATTATTATTATTATTATTATTATTATTTTTTTTTTTTTTTTTTTTTTTTTTTTTTTTTGGATCTAGTCCCTTGTTCTTGACATGTATGCATGCAACCCCGCGATGGCCTCCTACCCCCACAATTATGGTCAATTCGAAGACTCACATTATTATAATGTGAATGAGGTAGGTATGTTATATAATGAACATCAATTTTCTAACATGCATTCTTTTGTGCAACAGTCGAGGTTTGCGAAATTTGTGAAGATTATTCTCATTCCACATATGATTGTCCTTATTATCCAAAGTATGAGAATTATCGCTATCCTAGCTATGCATCGCCACAACCCGACTTCTTTGGGCTCATGCCAAGTCCACAGATTCCTCAACAAAGCACCTTTTTAGAAGATATGATGAAAAAATTACTTGATGATCAACAATGATTTCATGAAGAGCTTCAAGAATTTTCGCGTGAGTTTCCAAGCTTGCAAAATTTGGAAACTCAATTTATTCAATTGAATGCCACACTCCGAATATGCATGACGAGAAAGAGTTGTGTAATACACAACCAACTTCTTACTCGAGAGGTGAATGTGGACGTTGATACATTGAGTAATGTTGAGGAGAATGTTGTTACACCTATGGAGAATTATTGGTGCGAAACAATGCAAGGACTTGAAGTCCTTCAAATTGAGCCTGACATTTCCATTGCACGTAATGACGATGATGAAGCTGCGATAGAAATTGGAGTCATTTCGCATGTGCCGAGGAGCCGCAGATAGAGAGCAAGGAATACCAACTTCGATGTCAGTGAAACCACCCACCCTCCCATGCATATTTGTTAAACCTTATACGGGGGTGGAAGTAAGGGAGCATTCGCGGATTTTCTACACCGCTATTGACACCTTTGTGTTGGATGACCATGACTCGACAGATTCGTTTGTGTTAGAGGTCCCGAATGAGCTCCAAATTCTCGAAGGAGGGCGTGCATGCTGCATTGCCCAAATACGTTGATGCGCCATTCGTTGTTGATATCTCGAAAGGAGAGGGCATCACGTGATGAATCTCAATAAGTCTAGCCACAGACTTAAAAGAAAGGCGCTCGTTGGGAGGCAGCCCAGCTTTATTTTTATTTTTATTATTTTTTATTTTTATTTTTATTTTTTAGTCTTAATTTTTGGAGACTTTTGTTATGCGTGAACTTGTATCATCTTACTATTCTTTGTCTTTTTGTTGCATGAATTCCTTGATTTGTTTTGAACCTTGAGGGCAAGATTCAAAATAAGTTTGGGGGTACATTAGGATTTGTGGACTGAGCTGGATGGGTTTCTATGCGAAAGACCGCAGGTGAGATCGTTTAAATTTTTTCAATTATACGCGGTTGTCGGACGGTATTGGTTGTGTTCTGTATCTTTTATTCATTCATTTCTTCCATTTATTTTCCCTCCATCTCACTTCATTAGGAGTTGATACACTTTCATGCGTGCATTCATAGTTTTTATTATTATATTGTCTAGAGTCACCCGAAACTTTATTTCATGCCCTTGGTTGTGGATGAGTAATTATGGTTGCCTTTTTGACTTGAAACTTAGGAAAAAGTAGGAGAAATACTCAATCGAGTTCGTAGCTCAATATTTTTATGATTTCATGATTAGGGATTTAGTATGATGGTTAAGCCTTGTACTAGACACCAAAATGGGCGAAAATTGAAATTATGCAAGTAATAAGACTTTGGGGAATTTGCTAAATTATAGTGAAAGTGAGAAGGGCTAAGAGGAGTTTTCTTAATATAGAGAGTCCCACAAGTTTTCATAGGAAATGGAGCAGGGAAACTTGTGGTGGGAAAAAGTGAGAAAATCGGTTCACAGAAATGGAGCAGGGACCGTATCATAAAAAAAAAAATATATGCGAAAAACAAAATAAAATAGAGAGTATACAAGAAAGGCGAAAATGTATGAAAACTCCTCAAATAAAAAGATTTAGCTCGAGTGCTTTTAACTCGATTAAGTAAAATTGTAAACTTGCATAAAGTTGATGGTATTTTTCTTGACCATATCTTTGTCTTGAAAATGTGATCTTAATTGTGCTTGGGTTGCGGTTCTTGACATATCATAACTCCGAAATTTCTTGAGTGATTGGTTAACTTAGCAACTATGTAAATCAAGGGAACTCCATGAATTTGGGTCGGGTATAGGATTAATTGAGTTGGTATAAGTTTAGTTGAGTCTGTGTTTTCATTTACACCTTTGCTCGGACGCGCAAAGTCTTAAGTTTGGGGGTATTTGATAAGTCAGTATTTTATAGGTAATTAGTAGTCAATTTTAATATATTATTTATCGAAAATATTAAAATATTATATTAAATAATATGTTTTTGTCATTTTTAGGTGAAACGGAGTGCGCGGTTGAATTCGTGGCGGAAAAATACTCAAAATGGAGTATTTACTTGTAGTAATCGGACACCGGACAGCTTTTCTCGAAATACGCGTTGCGCGGTGTGTCGAATAGCAGACAGGGCGTTCCGGACAATCAGAGGATGACACGTGGCGCGTTTTCATTGAAGCAGACAGGTCGGTCCAATCAGAGGACGACACGTGGACAGTGACGTACACAAAAGCGCCAGCACGACCAATCACATGCCGCCACGTCAGCTGGAGCTTACACGTCACGCAAGCATATCTTCTCCTCGCTTCAGCTGCCCACCGATCGTCATCGAGATGCGCATCGCACGGACTCCCAGTATTTCGCACGAACTCGCGCGACTTTGCGCTGCCAGCTGGACGCCACGTGGCGCGAGCCATTCGCCCAGACGCACCATCAGATCCAGTCGGTCCAATCACAGCGTGACACGTGGCGCTGAGTCACCGCACACGCTGCTCACACGCGCTGTCCCGACCAATGAGAGAGCGCCACGTCAGCGCGGTGACAGAAACGGTCCAATTACAGCGCGACACGTGGCGCACTCATGAAAAATCAGCAAATCACAACGCGACACGTGGCAGAGTCCGATTTTTGAACCAAAAACACCCGTACGACGCTCCTCGACTCACGAATCACCTCAAAAAGTGGTGTCATGAAGCTCTAAAATAGGCTTCACCTTGTATCAATCAGATATATCTCTCCGTCTCTTTCTCCTTGGCTCTTTGGCCGACTCCTCTCCCCCATTCTATTTTCTATTTGTTCATTGTGTTCCTAAATTATGAAAGGCTAAAATCTCTAGCTTAGGCAAGACTGCGAGGGAGGTTCGACCGCGCATATCAATGGATTTGTGAGATTTATATATTTTAATTTCAGTCTTTTCATTAATATTTTATTTCCTTTGGTATTATATTAATAATCAAGGTTAAACACTTGTTTAAACTTTGATTTATTTGTCAGTGAGTCGTAAGCCTACTTGTGCAATAAGACCACACTAGTGGCAATTGACCATACCAATTGATTAGTCTCTTTTGGGACCGGTTAAATAACATAGGGATCTAGGCTAAATCGGACACATTAGTGATCCGATTGTCTAGGTGTAGTGCCTTCACGAAGCTCAAAGCGGTCAACATAGTAAACATAATTCACTTGAATATATGGTTGTGTGTTTGACTAGGGAAGTAGTCACCGTCGTACCTTGACTATCGAGATTAGGAAGTGCGAGGAACTGCGTGCGTCACCGGGTCTATAGCTACACTAAGATATTTTGATTTGCATATTTTACATAAATCGACGACCAAATCCAATCTTTTACCGAACCGAACTTGTATGTTTTGACCTAGGTATTTTTATTAATTATTTGATTTTCAATTTTATTTCCTTCGCTTTCATTATTTTATGATTTGATAATTAATTCAATTCTCTATCAAACCCCGATTTCCCTTTTTGTTATTTTTAAACCTTAGAAAGAATATCACTCCCTGTGGAATCGACCCTTTGCCACTATTCAACCAAATAGTTGGTTTAGATTTATAAATAAATTTTATTGACGCGTTCGCGCTACAACGTCAAATTTTGGCGCCGTTGCGGGGATTGATCTTTTTCTTTCTTTGGTTATTTATTATTATTATATTATATTATATTATATTATTTTATATTATAATATATTATTTTTTTATTTTTTTGGTTCCAGAGAAGAATAGCTGAGAGAGAGAGACGTCCTCTCTATTATTATTATATTATATTTTTATTTTTTATTTTTTATTTTTATTATTATATTATTTTTATATTATATTATATATTATTATTATATTATTATTATTATTATTATTATTATTATTATTTTTTTTTTTTTTTTTTTTTGATCTAGTCCCTTGTTCTTGACATGTATGCATGCAACCCCGCGATGGCCTCCTACCCCCACAATTATGGTCAATTCGAAGACTCACATTATTATAATGTGAATGAGGTAGGTATGTTATATAATGAACATCAATTTTCTAACATGCATTCTTTTGTGCAACAGTCGAGGTTTGCGAAATTTGTGAAGATTATTCTCATTCCACATATGATTGTCCTTATTATCCAAAGTATGAGAATTATCGCTATCCTAGCTATGCATCGCCACAACCCGACTTCTTTGGGCTCATGCCAAGTCCACAGATTCCTCAACAAAGCACCTTTTTAGAAGATATGATGAAAAAATTACTTGATGATCAACAATGATTTCATGAAGAGCTTCAAGAATTTTCGCGTGAGTTTCCAAGCTTGCAAAATTTGGAAACTCAATTTATTCAATTGAATGCCACACTCCGTAATATGCATGACGAGAAAGAGTTGTGTAATACACAACCAACTTCTTACTCGAGGTGAATGTGGACGTTGATACATTGAGTAATGTTGAGGAGAATGTTGTTACACCGGTGGAGAATTATTGGTGCGAAACAATGCAAGGACTTGAAGTCCTTCAAATTGAGCCTGACATTTCCATTGCACGAATGACGATGATGAAGTCAAGATAGAAATTGGAGTCATTTCGCATGACAGCCGAGGAGCCGCAGATAGAGAGCAAGGAATACCAACTTCGATGTTGGTGAAACCACCCACCCTCCCATGCATATTTGTTAAACCTTATACGGGGTGGAAGTAAGGGAGCATTCGCGGATTTTCTACACTCGCCGACACCTTTGTGTTGGATGACCATGACTCGACAGATTCGTTTGTGTTAGAGGTCCCGAATGAGCTCCAAATTTCGAAGGAGGGCGTGCATGCCGCATTGCATTGCCCAAATACGTTGATGCGCCATTCGTTGTTGATATCTCGAAAGGAGAGGGCATCACGTGATGAATCTCAATAAGTCTAGCCACGACTTAAAAGAAAGGCGCTCGTTGGGAGGCGTTGACTTTATTTTTATTTTTATTATTTTTTATTTTTATTTTTATTTTTTAGTCTTAATTTTTGGAGACTTTTGTTATGCGTGAACTTGTATCATCTTACTATTCTTTGTCTTTTTGTTGCATGAATTCCTTGATTTGTTTTGAACCTTGAGGGCAAGATTCAAAATAAGTTTGGGGGTACATTAGGATTTGTGGACTCGAAATTTGGATGGGTTTCTATGCGAAAGACCGCAGTGAGATCGTTTAAATTTTTTCAATTATACGCGGTTGTCGGACGGTATCGGTTGTGTTCTGTATCTTTTATTCATTCATTTCTTCCATTTATTTTCCCTCCATCTCACTTCATTAGGAGTTGATACACTTTCATGCGTGCATTCATAGTTTTTATTATTATATTGTCTAGAGTCACCCGAAACTTTATTTCATGCCCTTGGTTGTGGATGAGTAATTATGGTTGCCTTTTTGACTTGAAACTTAGGAAAAAGTAGGAGAAATACTCAATCGAGTTCGTAGCTCAATATTTTTATGATTTCATGATTAGGGATTTAGTATGATGGTTAAGCCTTGTACTAGACACCAAAATGGGCGTAAAAATTGAAATTATGCAAGTAATAAGACTTTGGGGAATTTGCTAAATTATAGTGAAAGTGAGAAGGGCTAAGAGGAGTTTTCTTAATATAGAGAGTCCCACAAGTTTTCATAGGAAATGGAGCAGGAAACTTGTGGTGGGAAAAAGTGAGAAAATCGGTTCACAGAAATGGAGCAGGACCGTATCATAAAAAAAAAAATATATGCGTAAAAAACAAAATAAAATAGAGAGTATACAAGAGAAAGGCGAAAATGTATGAAAACTCCTCAAATAAAAAGATTTAGCTCGAGTGCTTTTAACTCGATTAAGTAAAATTGTAAACTTGCATAAAGTTGATGGTATTTTTCTTGACCATATCTTTGTCTTGAAAATGTGATCTTAATTGTGCTTGGGTTGCGGTTCTTGACATATCATAACTCAAAATTTCTTGAGTGATTGGTTAACTTAGCAACTATGTAAATCAAGGGAACTCCATGAATTTGGGTCGGGTATAGGATTAATTGAGTTGGTATAAGTTTAGTTGAGTCTGTGTTTTCATTTACACCTTTGCTCGGGACGCGCAAAGTCTTAAGTTTGGGGGTATTTGATAAGTCGAGATTTTATAGGTAATTAGTAGTCAATTTTAATATATTATTTATCGAAAATATTAAAATATTATATTAAATAATATGTTTTTGTCATTTTTAGGTGAAACGAGTGCGCGGTTGAATTGTGGCGGAAAAATACTCAAAATGGAGTATTTACTTGTAGTAATCGGACACCGGACAGTTTGCCTCGAAATACGCGTTGCGCGGTGTGTCGAATAGCAGACAGGGCGTTCCGGACAATCAGAGGATGACACGTGGCGCGTTTTCATTGAAGCAGACAGGTCGGTCCAATCAGAGGACGACACGTGGACAGTGACGTACACAAAAGCGCCAGCACGACCAATCACATGCCGCCACGTCAGCTGGAGCTTACACGTCACGCAAGCATATCTTCTCCTCGCTTCAGCTGCCCACCGATCGGCATCGAGATGCGCATCGCACGGACTCCCAGTATTTCGCACGAACTCGCGCGACTTTGCGCTGCCAGCTGGACGCCACGTGGCGCGAGCCATTCGCCCAGACGCACCATCAGATCCAGTCGGTCCAATCACAGAGTGACACGTGGCGCTGATGTCCCGACCAATGAGAGAGCGCCACGTCAGCGCGGTGACAGAAACGGTCCAATTACAGCGCGACACGTGGCGCACTCAGGAAAAATCAGCAAATCACAACGCGACACGTGGCAGAGTCCGATTTTTGAACCAAAAACACCCGTACGACGCTCCTCGACTCACGAATCACCTCAAAAAGTGGTGTCATGAAGCTCTATAAATAGGCTTCACCTTGTATCAATCAGATATATCTCTCCATCTCTTTCTCCTTGGCTCTTTGGCCGACTCCTCTCCCCCATTCTATTTTCTATTTGTTCATTGTGTTCCTAAATTATGCAAGGCTAAAATCTCTAGCTTAGGCAAGACTACGAGGGAGGTTCGACTGCGCATATCAATGGATTTGTGAGATTTATATATTTTAATTTCACTTTTTTCATTAATATTTTATTTTCTTTGGTATTATATTAATAATCAAGGTTAAACACTTGTTTAAACTTTGATTTATTTGTCGATGAGTCGTAAGCCTACTTGTGCAATAAGACCACACTAGTGGCAATTGACCATACCAATTGATTAGTCTCTTTTGGGACCGGTTAAATAACATAGGGATCTAGGCTAAATCGGACACACTAGTGATCCGATTGTCTAGGTGTAGTGCCTTCACGAAGCTCAAAGCGGTCAACATAGTAAACATAATTCACTTGAATATATGGTTGTGTGTTTGACTAGGGAAGTAGTCACCGTCGTACCTTGACTATCGAGATTAGGAAGTGCGAGGAACCGCGTGCGTCACCGGGTCTATAGCTACACTAAGATATTTTGATTTGCATATTTTACATAAATCGACGACCAAATCCAATCTTTTACCGAACCGAACTTGTATGTCTTGACCTATGTATTTTTATTAATTATTTGATTTCCAATTTTATTTCCTTTGCTTTCATTATTTTATGATTTGATAATTAATTCAATTCTCTATCAAACCCCGATTTCCCTTTTTGTTATTTTTAAACCTTAGAAAGAATACCAGTCCCTGTGGGATCGACCCTTTGCCACTATTCTACAAGATAGTTGGTTTAGGTTTATAAATAAATTTTATTGACGCGTTCGGCGCACGTCACTATATATGTTGATTTGCACCTTAGGCTTTGAGTAGATCGATTAATTTTATTTTTATTTTTTCTATAAATCTATAATTCTAATGTTATATCATTTTTTTTAACAAATCTCTAATTTTAATGTTGTATTAATTTAGGGGATGCGCCTCGGGCTGCGTGCCGACGTGTGACCGAAATAGTGGCTCTATGTGGTTTAAAATATACGTGGGATATATCTCGTGATGCGTGTAGCGTGAGTATTGAGATTTTGAAACGAGGCAGGTTGGTGTCTCGAGATGCGCACTGCATGGTTGTTGAGTTGTATCGAGATTCGTGTTGCACGAATATCGATGACACTTTTGATTTGAAATGGGCGGAGCCCAATTTGTGGAAATTGGGGCCGTCGCAGTTTTCCTTGGGCTTCGTGATATCGTTTCACTTGAAGTTTGACCCTTAATATAATTGAGTATGCGAGAACCTGGAGGGGCGAGGGAACATGTTTTTCCTCGATATGTCATATTTACACCAACAGTGTATCAAAAACATACTTTAATACATTTTCAATTACAAGGTGTACGAAACAATGCGCGTACGTCGAAGACGTGGGGTCGTTAATCGGGCGATGCAGTATCATTCTAGGATGATCCCATATCTTCGTTCCAGTGGGAACTGGAACGAAGATAAATATATATATATATATATATTCAAAATTGGTTAGTTAAGGTTAGTTAAGGTTAGTTAGTTTACTTTACTTTGGTTACTTAGCTAGTTAGTTAGGTAGTTATTTAGTTTAGTTTGGTTTGGGTGGATTAGTAAAGGTTTGTTACTTTAGTTTAGTTTAGTTAGTTAGTTAGTTAGTTAATGTTAGTTAGTTTAGAAAAGAGAGTTGAAGGTTGAAACCAATATATATATTCAAAATTGGTTTTTTTTTTTTTATACAAATATAAACTCCTCGTATGCATATTCAAATTTGATTGTAATTGTCGAGATCGCTCGACGACGACGACGACGGCCGGCGGCGAGGGACGGAGCGGCCGAGAATGTCGTGGACCAGCGGCAGCGGAGGACAGATCGGTGAGTCCGGTTGGTGATGGGCGGTGACATGGCGCTGACGTAGCATACATTCGTACAGATAGCGCCTTTTCAAAAGGCGCTATCTGTACATGTGTCCTCCATGTCAGCGCCACCTCATAAACGCAAGTTTGGCTCAATAACGCCTTCTCAAAAGACGTTATTGAATGAGGTTATGTGGCGCTGACGTGGCGCGGACGTGGCGACCCCATGTACAGATAGCGCCTTTTGAAAAGGCGTTATCTGTACAAACCCTGCCACGTATCGACGCCACGTCACCAAAAACGAAAAAACTTCCCACTCAATAACGCCTTTTGAGAAGGCGTTATTGCCTACTTCCGGATTAAAAAAAAAAAAAAAATCTCTATTTTGTGAAAAAATTTGTATAACAGCCCTAGTGTTGAAAAAACCCCGGTTTGAAAGGTTGAAGTGGACAACCAAGACAATACTGTCCTATCATATTAATGTTGGAATGTGTAAAATATATCATCATGGTCCAATTGAATGAGTTATCAAAAGATTAATTGCCTTTAGTGAGAAAGGGCCATCACACAATCAAATAAGTTAAATAAAAAAAGTTCTACAAGTGCCCCAAATGAGTGCTCATGTACTACTAGCGTCCATGCATGTCACAAGACTCACAACTCACAATGTCCATGTCCATATGTATGATAGCAAGTGGCAAGCTCTTACTTATAAGTTACTTTCATATGTACTGCAAGTGGCCATGTGACAACTCACAAGGTCCATGTATGATAGCAAGTGGCAAGCTCTTAGTTATACGTTATTTACATATGTATCCTTCGGCTCTTAATTCTACAATGAGCCCCCCTCCACATATCTATCCAAGATCCTTATTCCACTCCCCTAGTTGTATAATTAATAGACACCAACAAGTGAGTATCCGTTTCGAATAGAAAAATGCTAGAGTGATGACTTTATGTCACTCCGCATGACACATTGACTTGCATGACATATTAGTTCACAAGAGTCGTTCATGAAGTCTCGACCCGCATGTTATGCATTAAAATTTGTGTCTGTATGCCCACATTTTGAGGCACACATGTATGGCTCAAGTGAGTCAATGTGTCTTGCGGTGTAACATACCCGTTGTCATTGTAGCATTTATCTTTCGGATATTATCCAATACACGTCATCTATTCGTTTCCAATATATGTACTATAATTATATAAGAAATTAAACACTATAATGACAACAAGAATGTCACACCATAAGCGTCATTGACTCACGAAAGCCTTCTATACAGCCTCTACCCGCATGTTATGCATCAAAATATGTGTCTGTCCGCATCTTCAGGCACGTACGAAAGACTCGTGTGAGCTCATCACTACAAGAAAAAAAGCAAACAACAACAAACTAATCTGTTGTTGAATTGGTACGAATTTGTTGCTAAGGGACTCGCATGAATCAGATCAAGAACAGATTAGAGGTGTTGCTAAACTCTTTGTTGCAGATAGAAGTTAGCAACAAATTTTGGTTCGATGTCGTTCAACAACAAAATTGTGACAAAAATCATTCTTTAACAAAGAATGTAAATAAATCATGCTGCATTGAAAAAGGAGTTTCGTTGCTAATCTGTTGCAAATCAAGAATGATCATGTGTCTGTTGTCTTGATTTGCCCAATCAAAAAAAAGTTGTCTCATTGTTGATCTGTTGCAAATCAATGACAGATCAAGAACATATCTCTTTTTGTTGATCAGTAAATCAAGAACAAACACAATCTGTTGTTGATTTGATCAAAATAAAGAAATCGTTGTCTGTTGCTTGATCTGTTGCAAAAAAAAATGACAGATCAAGAATGATAGCTTTTTGGTTGATCAAGGGCAAAAACAAAGAACATACTTGGTCTGTTCTTGATTTGGAATGAAATTTTTTTTTAAATAAATTACAGTTCACTATAAATAATAAATCCCGCAAAGAAAGAAATAGTAAATCCCGCAAAGTAAAAAAATTTGAAAAAAAAAAAAATTCCTGCTGCAATTAAAACTAAAATCGAAAAATTATTTGTATATTATCAAAATTTGACAAAAAATATGTACAAAATGTGGAGATTAACATTTCATAATCAACTAGTAGTATATTATATACTACTAGATGAACAATATCCAATAAAATACAAAATAATACACAAATTAAGATAGCAACACAAATTAATTTACATATATATCTATGTAAATCTCACACCCTTACCCAATTGTGCACCGATACAAAATATGCACTATACAATGTATGGGGGTAGGAGTGCTTGTCCCATCAAAATCCTGAAATGAAAAGAAATAATTTGAACAATATTCGAAATGAAATCAAAATATTCAAATACAAATGAAAAAAATTATATGTAATAAAGCAAAGAATTAAGAAATTATTTTATTTTGATAATAATATCCAAGCGTTTAATAGAAATAAAAAAAGAATAAATATATCAAATAACAACAAGAACAACAACAAGAAGCCTTAACTAAAATCAAGCAAATGATATACTTTAATAGAAATAAAAAAAGGACAAACAATATAATTTTAATATTAGAAAGTTACAATGATTTTAAGTAAGGGAATGAAAAACACTAGGCAAAGAATAAATATATCAATAACATCACAGTATGTGAATATAATTTCAATATGAATGGCTTTTGACTTTACTTGCAATGGTCAAAGGTCTATGATAAATTTAAATAATGGAACTAATTGCGAACAATTTCGATCGAAGTGTTGATTAATCTACAAACAATTTCGATCGAAGTGTTGAGGAAAGGAAATAAGGGAGATAAGGATGAAGACGATACAAAGTTGTTGGCATTTACTTTTTTATTTGAAGAATGGGAGTTAAAGGGAGTTGATGAGTGAAAAAACTATGAACAAAAACTCACAATGTGTGTGATCAATTTGTTATTACAAGAAAAGTCACCTGTACATTGTGTATTCATACATTATATATAGGAAGGAAAATTACTATCCCTTATCACATACAAACACCTACTAACCAGCTCCCTATTAACACGTATGTGACACATTTACAATAAACAGTAAACCTCAATACAAGGTACACTCACTATATAACAACAATAACATATACTCTCTATCCCCATTGAAGATGGAACGTTATGCCAGTCATATAACCATGAAAAATAGGAAGAAGAATTAAAAAAAAAAAAAACTCTGCAAGAAGAGAATCTGCAATAAAGCCCTTTTGGATTCTCATCAAAATTCAGCACACACAAAACATAAAAAAAGAATAATTCGATTTTCTATTTTTCAACTTAATCAACATATATAATATACATCTAAACAAAAACATATTTAAAGAAATCTTATAATAATTAGAACTTCTACTTCTAATCCAATACAAACATTAAAAATAGTGACTAGCTACCTAAAATATAATACTAGATAATTTTGTGTGCATATAACAAACACGAATTTTGAAATTCTGGAATGGCACATTGACAAAAAAAATAAAAAAAAAATAAAACGAAAATAAAAAATTAGTAAACATTTTCTCATACTTATCATGATTTGGGAGTTGTAGGCCCTTTTCTAATTAGCGGTTTGGAGTCAATGCACATTTCTTTAACCTATGTATGTCATGCACATTTCTTTAAGGTACGTACAATAGTTTATGGAAAACATAACAAACTAATCTTACAATATTAAACAATAATGCAAATATTAAACTATGTATGTAATGCACATACCAAAGGATTCTCTGAAACTTGCAACCCAAATGGTGAGGTAAGTTTGCCTCCTTATGCAACACACATATCAAACGTGACCGTTGCACATACCTGCAAAATAAAGTAATCACATCGCCTACATTAGAAGGGAAAAAATGTTTAGATATACATTACTCAATAATAACAGTTTACCATTGAACAAGATAGGACATACAATCATTTAGAAATTAATTTTTAAATGGTTTGATGCTAGTTTGTTGCTGTTCAGCAACAGATCTAAATCTGTTGCTGATTAGCCTACGTGGACAAATTTACGTGGCATTTGTTGATGTTTTGTTGTTGTTCAAAGAACAGATCAAAATCTGTTGCTTGATCAAATTACGTGGACCCGACAATCTGTTCATGATTTGTTGCTATTCAACACTGTGTTTACACTATTAACTTTTTATCATTTTTTTATTCAATTCGATTTGCAATCTCAAAATAATAAAATTAGAAAGATAATTTAAAAAAAATTACCAAAACAAAAAATAATAAAAATTAATTAATAATAATATGATATGTGAATAGTGTCACACCAAAATGATGTGACACTATTCATTCAACTTCATGAGATTTTGGCAATACATTACTGTAGTTCCACCACCTTGGCGCTTTAATTATCGAAATCGAAAAAAATAAAAAAAAAACTTAATCTATCCAAACTTCTAATATTAATAGAAAATTTAAATTAAATCTATATGTATATATGTTTTCAATTTAATTACAACATCTCATGAAAAAAATTAAATTTCAACTAAAAATTTTAATTTCAACTACATTGCCTAGCTAATTAAGGCGACCATGCGTTTACGATCATTCCGGAGTCCAAGGAAAAGAAAAGACAAAGCATATATATATTTTGATGTAACTACATATAAGGGCTTCCGAATTTGTTTTTAGCCATTTTTTTTAATTTGGCTCATCCAATCTAATGGAAGTCGATCGGCTATCCCAACTCCATGGTTCGAAAGAAACCAAGAAAATATAGTTGTAAGAATTAAACTTGATGTCTCCGCCTCAATAATTAGATTATGGATGGTCATTTTTTTGCCACTATGCACGCTATACCCCTTAAGGACCGTGAAGATTAAATATAAATAAACACATGTGGGTTGTTTTGATGATGTTGATATTTCGAAATGTATAGTTTGACAATTCAATTAATTTCATTATATATGTTTGGTGGTACAAATTTCGACAATGCCCTTAATTATGTCTCTGTTTGGGCTTAATCAAAGTAACTATATACAAAACTAATCTTAATAAGATTAATCGATTAGCTAATTAATTTAAGTTTTCATGTACAATCGAGATATATCTTTTAATTAAAAATGGGGTTTTCCTAAAGTAGCTTCAAAGCAATTTTTTTTTGTTGCTCTAGCCTAGCTATGACAAAATCGAAAGTAGGGGCACATTAGGAAATTAAGCAATTTGGCCATTAATATTGAATAGATAGATAGATATATAGATATAGTATACATATAGATATAGATCTTGAAAAAAATAATTTTTGGGTTCCAAAATTTTTAAAACGTGGTTTTTATTTTATTTATGTAAAGGTGTTCTTTTCAAGTAAAAATAGAAGCCATGATTTTAGGAAACCGCCTATTTAATTATCAATGGTTCTGCACTTAATTAATGGAAACTGTTAATTAATCAATTCGCAAGTTTTTGTTCTAAGTGCAATTTGCAACATAAAACACCAATATAAAAGGGATTTTTGTTAACTTACTACATTACCTTAAAATTAAACAATATATTGGATTTTTTTATCCAAAAAGGAGAGCCCCTGATTTGAAAAAACCATTTAAAATTTAGTGACATATCAGCAAAATGAGTAGTCTCGTTGCTGATTTGTTTGTTGCTAATTTGTCGCTAATTAGCGACAGATCAGAGACATATTTTTTTGTTGCTGACAATCTGTTGCTGATTTGTCGCTAATCAGCAACATAATTGAATCTGTTGCTGATTAGCGACAGATCAACAACAGATTAAATATGTCGCTGATCTCAGAAGTGATCTGTCACGCATTTAGCTACTGAGATCGCTGACAAACTAGGTTCTAGAGCTGATCTCTTGCAGATCTGTCACAAAATGGGCGGGAAAATATTGGCGGGAGAAATCAGCAACAGATCAATGACAAAAAATTTTTTGTCACAATTGTTGTCACAAATCAGTCACTGATTTGTTGCTTTTTGGTCAACCGAGTCAAACTCTCTATCTGATGCAAAATTGTTGTTGATTTGTTGTTGTTTAGCAACAGATTCAATCTGTTGCAATGTTTTGATGCTATTCCACATTTTTCTTGTAGTGACATGTATGTATGTGTCTTGAGGTGTCATTCTTTCACTTCTCTAATTATATATATATGAATCACCTTGTTCATTCTCCTACTCGCCATATACAAATACTAGTATTTTCCATTAAACGGAGCTTCTTCTCTCGTTGTCCTCCATCATCACCTTGTTCATTCTCCTACTTGGATGGATTCATAACTCATGAGCTTCGCTTCTCAAAAATAAATGAAGCTTTCAAGTTGCTTGGCAATGGTGAGTCATTGAGATGCCTTCTAACTCTTTGAAACTATTGTGAAGGCTAAAAATTTGCCATGTATGTTACAATCTAAATAATGTTCTTAATTGTATTGTCGTAATTATATTGTTATACATGTGCTTGATTATACAAGCAGTTGTATACAATATGAAGGTCCTCGTTTGATTTGTTTTTTACTAACTTACAGTGTAAGTTTGGAGTTATCTCTTTGGGTCTTATTTGGTATGAGGTGGAGATATCTTCAAGGAGATAACTCACAGGGAGTTTAGAATTAATCTTGTTTGGTTGCTCAACTTGTCTGCAAGTTATCTTCCAACTTAAGGTGTGAAATATCTCCTTATCACCCCTTAAGAGAGTTATCTCTCAGAAGTTGTTGACAAAATTACCTCATTATTAATGACCTTTTTATTACTCATCTCTCTCTCGTTCGAAAACTATTTTGTCAATTCATATTTTTTATCGTATAAAAACTTGAAACTTCCCTGCAAGTTTAAAGTTGAATCAAACATGAAAATATTAATAGGAGATAACTTTCGACTAACACTATAAGTTATCAAAAATAAACCAAATGAGACTCGCAATTTAAACTTGCATTGAAGTTTCAAATTTTTAAACAATAAAAAATATGAATTGACAAAAATAACTTTCAAACAAAAGAGAGATATATAACAAAATGGTTATTAATTAACGAAGGGTAAATTGTGTCCACAACTCTTGAGAGATAACTCCCTAGGGGGTAGTGGAGAGATATCTCACATCTTAGGGCGTATACATGCAAGTTGAACAACCAAATAAAATTAGTTTCCAACTCCTTATGAGTTATGAGTTATCTCCTTAGATATATCTCCACCTCATACCAAAAAAGGTTGAAAAACATAATGGATTTATGCTATCTATTCCCTCCGATTATTTATATAAGTCGTTTAAGGTAATGACATAAAAATTAAGACATTTAATTATTAATGTAATTTACGTATATGTCATTTGATATTAAATGAATTGAAGAATTGAAGAATCATAAATGTTTAAATTGTATGAAGGTAAAATAAGTAAAAATGTAATAAATACACTCTTAATTTACGAAAAGGTCTTACAATTTTTAATAAAAAGTTTTTGTTAAAATGACTTAAATAAATGACTGAAAGGGAGTATGATTTGTCAACAATTTGAAAGAACAATGCGTGATCCCTTATTTATAACTATTGGGCCTCGGGTTTACTTGTATTTGTGGGCACATGAATTTTCATAAATATTGATATTGTTTCTAACGTGATGAGCAGGATTTTATCCAAAAAAAAAGGAAAAAAAGAAAAACCATTCTAATGGCCGGACATGACGTCCCACGTGACTTCTCATTCTAGCGTTTCCCTACTCGAAAAGGCAATGTACGTACCTTAGGAAGTAACGTGTGGGGATACATTTGGGTCCATCCCCAACAGTAAACCCAGTTGGCATCGCGTTGAGTGTGGACTGGTTTGAAGGGTTGAAGTGGACAACCAAGACAATACTGTCCTATCATATTAATGTCTTCGGTCTACAAACAGCAATGCCCTTGTCAGTTTTTATCTTTTCCTAAAAATAAGGAACCGCACAAGAGATATTATAACAAAAAAATTTATTTGAACTGTTTGAGTCGGCACTTAAAACAGTCTTTACTGATAATTTTCGATACCTACATTAATAAAAGACCTAATTATCATTACTTTTAATATCAATACACATACAAATATTTACATCACCCACCACTTTCACTGTCACAACCGCCCTTGACCGCCGACGACAGTTGCCGCCGTCGAAGACCGCCACTGCCGAAAATCGTCGCCACCGACTTACATCGTCTCCCACTCTCATCACTTTCTCTTTCACGATTTTTACTCTCTCATCTTCAGCACACTTTCATGTCCTCTCTCCTTAAGTTAGTACAAACTCCACCCAACTCTCATATATCTCCCTCCCTCGGCCTCCATGGTCTCTCTCTCTCCCTTTGATGAAAATGTAGGCAAAACTCCATTACTTAGTATATCTATATATATATAAAATAAAGATTACATATATAATGTATACAAAAAATGGCCACAATGAGCACTAAAACCACCCAGGACACTTTTGATTTGAAATGGGCGAAGCCCGATTTGTGGAAATTGGGGCCGTCACAGTTTTTCCTTGGGCTTCGTGATATCGTTTCACTTGAAGTTTGACCCTTAATATAATTGAGTATGCGAGAAAGCCATTTGGAACCATTTTCAAGGTGATCCGACTCTCTGGGAACCTCTAAAATTAAGCTTGAAATTAGTTGTTTATAAGGTTAAGTAAATCTCATATTAACCTTTACATTGTATGATTACATTTTGTATAAACCGCATTGATCCTTGAATTGCATTTTTGTTGTACATGCATACATGGTTTGAGAGGGTAAGGCGTTACGAGTCTCCTTGTAGTGTCTATATCAGGGTTATTGAACATTATATTATGCTTGAGGGGCTAGTGTCATTGATACTTTAAATCACGTGGTTATCATGAGATCACGTTAAATCAGATCATACTCTCATAGTCTAGATGAACGAGACTCGTTTGGTTATTCTCCCTGCGCCTGAGTCCTTATTACTGTTTAATTACCACTTTCGGAGACCGTTCGTCTAATTGTGGTCGGATAACAGAAACGAGATGAATTCACGGTTGTATTTAAATTCCTTGGATTATATTGCTCATTTAAATTCCTTGGATTATTATGCATTTGATTACTACAGGTGTTCTGGATAGTGTGTGATTTACTTATATGACATTATCGAATTTTTATAATTGGATAATGACAGGTTTTAACGGCGACAAAGGAAATGAAAAGCTTTCCGATTATCGGTGACTTGCTAAATTTCTTTCTCTATGTTTTAATTACTTTTGAATATAAAATATTGTATAAAGGAGTTTTTGGGTTCTTGTGAGGTTATGATATCTTTGAAAGTGTTGAAATGATTTTGAGAAGAATTGGAATTGTTTTAATGGTTTTAGGATGGATCGGAATGTCGAGAAGTTAAGGTATTAATGATTTAATAATGTTGAAAGTCTGAGATAAGTCAGAATGAATAAATAATCATTATTAAGGTGTTATATTTTTGTTATGGGGCAGATTGTGAGTCATTTGACATTTCCATCAAGTTGAGCAGGTTTGTTGAAGATTTATGAAGGTCGAGATTTTCGGTGTAGGCTTAAAAATAGAGGAGATGTTGTCAAAAAAATTTACAGAATCTTAAGGATAACGTAATCAATCCAACTGAACTTTGAAGGTACAAGATTCCTTTTAGAATCCATTTATGGTTGATAAAGAATCATATTTGATAATTACTCTGATCGGTTTTTAATTATTTATTGAAGGAGGTGTTAAAATGCTAGATTATCAGAGGAACTAAGGTATCTAGGCCGGTCAAATGCCCTAATTAGGTGGGGTCTGACATTCATAGTTCTCTGCCATCAAAGCTAAGAAATTACCCATGTCATCTCTAACAATAGCCCGATAGGTACTCAATCGCCTCTGAGAGAAAACAGTCATGTCGACATTACATGTTATAGTACTATTTCTCGATCGTCTCCATTGTGTGGGTGCCTCGCTTGATGTTTCAATCGATACCACTTCATTCCTCTGTCTAGCGGCCTTGCATGTGGGACACAGCTGGATCAAGTAGGCCAGATTGTGGGCTCGAATTGGCCCCCGTGGCGGTTCGTTCGGAAAACGGGCCATTACATTTTGGGATCAGAGCAAGGTTAGCGAACCTAGAGGAATTGGAAATTAACTCTGAATGATTACATTTGTGGTATAATTCGAGGATAAATCTGATGAATGAACTATAGATGTGGAAACTCAAAGGAATTGTTGTCAGATGAGAGTTCTTACAGTGTCTCTAGAGCGGGTTGTTAAGGTGCAGAGAGCTGATGACCAAGGGCCTGAGAGCGCAGATCAAGGTACTAATGCGGCTAGGAGACATTTTCTTTTTGAGAAAGTGACTGTATTAATACATAAATGTATAATTAATGTTACAAAAATAAATAAAATGGTAATCAAAATCTCCTCATATTGCATGTTGGCATCCACACAATGCCTCAAGCCCTTATAACCTCTTTCGTATTTGAAATTTGCAAGCCAAAGCAATGGTGAACCAATCAATCAACAATAGAGATGGGCAAACAACAATTTGGTTGTGAAAACCCTCAAACCACCATCAAACAGGAGGTTCACGGTTTGACAATTTTGCAAACCACCACCAAACCGCGAACCATTAAAATCGCAATCAAACTTACCGCGATTTTCACGGTTTGATCGGTTTGATTTTACGATTTTTCTGCAATATATTTTCAATAAAAAAAATTGTCATATATTTCATATAAGTCCATACATGTTCATCTACAAAAAATATAACAAAACACATGTCTAAATATGATTATCCACCAAAACACAATTATTTTGAGAATATCATGGTCCCAATCTTGATGTGGAATATATCATGGTCATGGTCACAATCTGAAATCATGCACATGCAATATCTTCAAAGAGATATCATGGTCCCAATCTTGATGTGGAATGTGTGAATGGAATGAGTTATCAAAAGATTACGTAATTGCCTTCAGTGAGAAAGGGCCATCACACAATCAAATAAGTTAAATAGAAAAAGTTCTACAAGTGCCCCAAATGAGTGCTCATGTACTACTAGCGTCCATGCATGTCACAACTCACAATGTCCATGTCCATATGTATGATAGCAAGTGGCAAGCTCTTACTTGTAAGTTACTTTCATATGTACTGCAAGTGGCAATGTGACAACTCACAAGGTCCATGTACGATAGCAAGTAGCCAAGGTCCATGTACGATAGCAAGTGGCCATGTGACAACTCACAAGGTCCGTACCATGTGACAACTCACAAGGTCCATGTACGATAGCAAGTGGCAAGCTCTTAGTTATACGTTATTTACATATGCATCCTTCGGCTCTTAATTCTACAATGAGCCCCCCTCCACATATCTATCCAAGATCCTTATTCAACTCCCCAAAGTTGTATAATTAATAGATACCAACAAGTGAGTATCTATTTCGAATAGAAAAATATTAGAGTGATGACTTTATGTCACACTGCATGACGCATTGGCTTACATGACATATTAGTTCACAAGAGTCGTTCATGAAGTCTCGACCCGCGTGTTATGCATTAAAATTTGTGTCTGTATGCCCACATTTTGAGGCACACATGTATGACTCAAGTGAGTCAATGTGTCTTGCGGTATAACATACCCGTTGTCATTATAGCATTTCTCTTTCGGATATTATCCAATACACGTCATCTATTCATTTCCAATGTATGTACTATAATTATATAAGTGTTGTAAACTAAGTTGGAACTTGCTAAGAACTAGAGAAGGAAATAGAAGACTAAGAATTTATACTACTACAAACTACTACTACAAAGGAGAAGAGAAGAAATGAGATAGTTGGAATGAGAAGTTTACATTCAACTTGGTGTGCTCTTACAATGAAGTTAGTATCCTTTATATAGGCCATTTGGTATGACAACAAATGTGCCTTAGCAATGCGGGACTAAAACATACACCCCATGTACATTGAAATGGTTACAAAGAACATGACAATACAAAGACCAATGGAAGTACATAACTACACAATATGTTGGTGTACATGCATGGTCATCCACGCTTCACAACACTCCCCTTCGGATGACACTTGCTTAGAGATTGTGCCTCGTTAAAACTTTTACTAAGAAAAATTCTGTGGGAAAAAATATAGTAAAAGAAAAAGAGTACACTATTCTCATAAATATTAAGACGGGTATAATATTGTTAAGATTGCCTCATTAAAAACCTTACTAGGAAAACTCAATGGGATAAAATCATAGCTAAGGGAAAAAGAGTGCAATACACTAATCAATAACTCCCCCTCATGTGAACATAGGTGAAACTTGTTCAGTTTCTTTACTTGTAATGTCTTTAAGTTTACGCAAGCCAATACAATATTTAAGCCTTTTAAATGTCGTAGTTGGTAAAGCTTTTGTGAATAGATCAGCAAGATTATCACTCGATCGGATTTGCTTGACATCAATTTCACCATTCTTCTGAAGCTCATGCGCATAAAAGAACTTTGGTGAAATATGTTTTGTTCTGTCCCCTTTTATGAATCCTTCACTTAATCGTGCAATACATGCTGCGTTATCTTCATATAATATGGTTGGAGAATCTTTTATTGAAGGCAATCCACATGATTCTTGAATATGTTCAATCATATTTCTTAACCATACACATTTACGACTTACTTCATGAATTGCAAGTACTTCAGAATGATTGGAAGAAGTAGCAACCATAGTTTGCTTTACTGACTTCCATGATACAGCAGTATTACCACGTGCGAATACATATCCCGTTTGAGAACGGGCCTTGTGGGGATCAGATAAAAATTCAGCATCAGCATAACCTTGGAGATTCAATTTTACCCCTCTTGAGTAGAATAAACACATGTCACTTGTTCCTCGAAGATATCGGAAAATATGTTTAACACCATTCCAATGTCTTCGAGTTGGCGATGAGCTGTATCTTGCAAGTAGGTTGACAACAAAAGCAATGTCAGGTCTTATACAATTTGCAAGATACATAAGTGCACCAATTGCACTTAAATATGGTACCTCTGGACCAAGTAGCTCTTCATCACTTTCGTGAGGTCGAAATAGATCCTTATCCACTTCAAGTGATCTGACAACCATTGGAGAGCTCAATGGATGCGCCTTGTCCATATAGAATCTTTTTAATATTTTTTCAATATAATTTGATTGATGGACAAATACTCCACTTCAAACCAAGACAAAGTCTTGTTTTTCCAAGTTTTTTCATCTCGAATTCCTTTTTCAAGTATTCAGATGTTCTAACGATGTCGTCGTAGTTTCCCACTATATTTAAATCATCAACATATACACCAATAATCACAAATCCTGTTGATGATCTTTTAATGAAGACACATGGGCAAAACAGATTATTTACATATCCTTCTTTCAGTAAATAATCACTGAGGCGTTTGTACCACATTCGTCCGGATTGTTTCAATCCGTACAAAGACCTTTGTAATTTTATAGAATGAATGTTATGAGGTTTTGATTTCATTTCATCGGATATTATAAATCCATCATGGATTTTCATATAAATTTCACTGTTTAGGGATCCGTACAGATATGCTGTAACGACATCCATTAAATGCATGTCAAGCCCTTCAGAGACTGAAAGGCTTATCAAGAACCAAAATGTGATTACATCTATAACAGGAGAATATGTTTCCTAATAATCGATGTCAAGTCTTTGTGAGAAACTTTGAGCTACAAGTCTTGCATTGTACCTTGTAACTTCATTTTTTTCCGTTTCTCTTTCGTACAAATACCCATTTATATCCAACAGGTTTTACGCCATCTGGCGTTTGGACAATCGGTCCGAAAACCTCTCGTTTCCTTAACGAGTTTAGCTCTGCTTGGATAGCCTCTTGCCATTTTTGCCAATTAGGTCTTTTTCGACATTCGTCCACTGATCGTTGTTCTGGATCATCATCATTTTCACATATTTTAAATGACACATTGAAAGCAAATATATCATCAGGAACAATTTCATTTCGATCCCAAATTTTACCAGAGTTTAAATAATTTATTGAGATCTCATTATTTTCATCTTTTTCCTCTTTTTCTAGAGGAAGTTCTTCCTCATCAGAATCAACTTGTTCTGACAAACCCTAATCAAAGGATTCTTGTGCTTTCTAAGGAGTATTTTGATTTGTATTTATTTTTACTCCCGTTTTCCTCTTTCGAGGAATTGTATCCTTTTTGTGATCATATCGCTCTTTCAAGCTTAACCACAAGGTGAGAGGATCTTTTATAGTGAGATACTCACTTTTCAGGCCTTCACGGAGATGATGGCGAAGAAATATCAGCGCTTTCGCACGGTCTTGCATTGATGTTTCATTTCCTTCTATAATAGTTTCTCCTAAGTCTTTAGCTTGGAGATGTATCTCGGCATTCAGTTGCCATGACAAATAATTATTTCTAGTGATATCAAGAGCAACAAATTCAAGTTTTTGGAGGTTTGCCATAGTCTGAAAATATGTCAAGAAAATGAGTAAATAGTTTTTCTCTTTTATAAAAATAAATAATATACGATTAAATATATATTCGCAACTTGATTATTAATATGCAAAATGTACTACTTGTATGAGTTGGTGGGACAACCTCCGGGTTGGGTGGTGAGACGAAGTCTACTTAAAACCATGCCTCCTCGAACGGGATAACCCGTCTCCCTTTCAATGTTTAGCTTTACAAGGGACAAGGCTTACCCACTATCAACCCAAACTCATAATACTATTTGCAATATAAAAAAATCAAGAATAGAGCATAATTAATCGTTTGTAGTATAGCGAGAAAACTAGTTATGTCACATATCGACTTTTGATTTCTGATGTAGAAGATCGTACAAGACGCAATTACAGAGCATACTTTCGCAATCGGTGACGCTATAATACATAATATATGAATAAAATATGCATAGATAAAATGAAGCAACCATGATAATATAGAAGTAAATTGAACTTATTTAAACAACAAAAGTAATACCTTCCTAGCCTTCTCTCCTTAACAAGCCTTCTTGAACTTCAAGATCTCCTTGATGCTAGAGCAAGCTCGTGTTGATAACGTGTTGTAAACTAAGTTGGAACTTGCTAAGAACTAGAGAAGGAAATAGAAGACTAAGAACTTCAACTTCTACAAACTACTACTACAAAGGAGAAGAGAAGAAATGAGATAGTTGGAATGAGAAGTTTTCATTCAACTTGATGTGCTCTTACAATGAAGTTAGTATCCTTTATATAGGCCATTTGGTATGACAACAAATGTGTCTTAGCAATGTGAGACTAAAACATATACCCTATGTACATTGAAATGGTTACAAAGAACATGACAATACAAAGACCAATGAAAGTACATAACTACACAATATGTTAGTGTACATGCATGATCATCCACACTTCACAACAATAAGAAATTAAACACTATAATGACAACAAGAATGTCACACCATAGCGTCATTGGCTCCCGAAAGCCTTCTATACAGCCTCTACCCGCATGTTATGCATCAAAATCTGTGTCTGTCCGCATCTTCAGGCACGTACGAATGACTCTTGTGAGCTCATGTATGTATGTGTCTTGAGGTGTCATTCCTTCACTTCTCTAATTATACATATATGAATCACCTTGTTCATTCTCCTACTCGCCATATACAAATACTAGGATTTTCCATTAAATGGAGCTTCTTCTCTCGTTGTCCTCCATCATCACCTTGTTCATTCTCCTACTCGCCATATGCAAACTCCCATTACTATTCAGTCCTAAAAAACAACTCCCACCAAGCCCACCAGGTGCCCTCCCAATTATAGGCCATCTCCGCCTACTCATCACCTCCACCCCTCTCCATCTCACTCTACAATCCATCTCCACCAAGTATTCCAACAAATGCACCAACTATATTTTCCTTAAACTCGGCGTTCGCAACGTCCTCGTCCTCTCCTCCCCTGCTGCCGTCCAAGAATGCATCTACAAGAACGACGTAGCCTTTGCCAATCGCCCCCGCTGCATTGCCAACGACTACCTCAGCTACGACTACACCAATGTTGCCTTTGCCAACTACGGACCTCTCTGGCGTGACCACCGCCGCGTCACCACCGCCCACCTCTTCAACTCTACTAGTCTCCATGAGTCGTCCGGCGTCCGTCACGACGCCGTCCGGTGCCTCCTTAGAGACCTCTATAACACTACCACTACTTCTACTACTACTACGACATGTGCAATGAATGGAGGGGAAGTTGATCTGAAGATGAAGTTTCTTGAGCTTACTTTCAATGCTATGATGTCTATGTCAACTGGGGAGGCGGTTGGAGAAGGATTACACAACAGTAGTGAAGAGAACAAGTGGTTTTTTGAGCTTCTTAGAAGCAATCAGACGCCAAGCATGTTTATGATTCTTGGAGATTATCTTCCGTGGTTGAGGTACTTTGATGTGTTGAGGATTGAGAAAAGTGTGGCTGAGATTAGTAGGATGAGCGATGAGTATTTCGAGAAGATCATAGAGCGGTTTCGCAAAGAGTATTATGCGGAGAAGAAATCCAAATCGGTACTTGATGTGTTTTTTTCTTTGCAAAGAGAAAATCCTGAGCAATACAATGACCAGATCACCAAGGGGATTATACTCGTAAGCATCATTTAATCAACTTTAATGCACTTCAATTATAAATTGATTAAGCAAAAATTTATCATGGCTGTTAAAATAATGCTCCCTCCGTTTCGGTCATTTTAAGGTTGGTCACAGTTTTTTTTTAAATTATTTAATTACTTTAAATAGAGAGAAAGTAGATGACTAAATCATCTCACTAGAACATATTTTACATTTAATTGAGGTTTTAAAATCCCTATTAAATAGAGTGTTATTAAATGTCATTTGAAAATGCGTTATGTTTTAATTTTTAATAGATATATTACATAGAGGTTTTTAAAAACTCATATCAATTAAGTATTATTTAATAACTCCCTTTAATAGGAGTTTAAAAACCTTTATTAAATACCGAAATTGTTCTAGTGTTTTTTACTTCTCCTAACCTCATCAATTCTACATACACTAGTTATTGATGTGTAATTAATAGATTTTTTTTTCTATGAAGGGTATAAAAATTAATTAAGTAATTAATGTATATTGAAACTATCAAATGATGAAATACTTCAAAATATTTAAAAAGTCACTTATCAAGTACCAAAGGGAGTTAGTAATTAGAGGCTGTCAACATATATGATTTGGCTTAATTGGGTAAAATATTTTAACCCTTTCCTACTTTTATTATTATATGTTATTATATCCTAAGTCCCAACCTTTTAAAATGATTACTTTCTATCTCAAATTGATTTTTAATTTAAAATTTGATAATGTGACACCTCAGTGAATTTAAAAAGTCACTTAATTATTTATAGGTATAATTAAAATGATTATTAATTGTATGATGTAAACTTATTATTTTAAGTGCTACATCATCAAATTTAAAATTTAAAAGAGTTTTATGATCCAAATTTAATAATCTGATATAATAATAAATTTCAAAAAATAAAGATTAGATATAATAACAAAAGTTGCCAAAGTTTAAGATATTTTAAGCCATATAATTTTGTTTTGTTACACGTATTAGATAATAAGTTTTTTTAAAAAATTAAGCATCATCATTATTCCCCAAGAGTGAGCATGGATATAGTTAGCTTCATACCACCACTAATCATAATTGCTTAATATATATAAATATTGTGTTAGCAGACCATGTTTGCAGCCGGCCAAGACACATCAGCAATTACTCTAGAATGGGCGATGTCACTCCTCTTGAACCATCCCGAGAAGCTAAAAAAAGCTGTCCACGAAGTTGACGACAACGTTGAGCCACACCGCCTCCTCAAAGACTCAGACATCTCAAACCTCCCCTACCTTAAATCCATCATCCAAGAAACATTAAGACTATACCCTCCTGCGCCACTCCTCCTCCCACACGAGGCGGCGCACGAGTGTAAAGTAGAACAATATGATGTCCCAAGTGGTACGATAGTGGTGGTGAATGCGTGGGCGATCCACAGAGACCCCGAGGCGTGGCCGGAACCTAATAAGTTTATGCCGGAGAGGTTTATGCGACAAGATGATGATAATAAGAGCAAAGATATAATGTTCAAGTTTATTCCATTTGGGATTGGGCGTAGAAGGTGCCTAGGTGAAGGTTTGGCTATGCACGTCATAATCTTGGCTTTGGGATCACTTCTTCAATGCTTTGAGTGGGACAAAATTGGTGATGATGATATTGATATGAGTGAAAAGGCTCATTTCTTTCTGGGTAAGGCCAAACCTCTTAAGGCCTTATGTAAGCCCAAGTTAGAGATGTTGAATGTTCTGCGTCAAGTATGAAAGTAAAATTTGGTAATCTAATAAATGTTAATTTACTTGCTCATTAATTAGTATGTATTCATCTCCAGAGGAAGTTGCAAGTTTGGGTTACTTATGTATTTGTTGTGCAGGGCTGGCAAAAAAAAAAAAAGGGAACAGACACCTCCCCTTATAATGATTAAAATTAGTGTTCGGATCAAGATATTTTTTTTTGTTCGGACCGTATTTTTGTAAAATATACGGCTCTCGTTTTGTCTGATTTTTATTTTTAAATATGATTATATATTTTATTTATCAGTTATTTAAAAAAAAAAACCTCGATTACATGTCACCTAACATTCTATTGTTAAAAAATAAATACATAACTGATGAAGTCCGAGAATTAGCTTGTAAATTTTTGAAAAAATATGATGGAAAGATATTAGAGGTTGTAAATTTTTGAAAAAATATGATGGAAAGATATTAGAGGATGACATTTTAGTAATTTCCGCAAATGGCGAAGTTTGGGCGTTTGAGTTTTGGCGTTCCGGAGGCATGGGTTGATTGGAAACGGCGTGGAGATCAAAACTCACGGCTATGCCGTGTTTACGACGTTTTTCGGCGAAATTCCATCGTTTTGCCATCCGAAACGACAATTTTGCTATTTTAGGAAACTTTTGTTTCGCTTATAACTTTCATTAGGAATTTTCGTTTTTATAGCCGTTTGCGGCGTTTATTTCTATTTCTCGTCTAGTTCTCAGTTTAGAGCTTTTTGACTTTTTACTATTTTTGGCAAATTTTAGGGTTTCGCTATTTAAGCGATCTATTGGGTGTAATTTGTAGTTTTTTGCTGAAATAAAAGAATTTTTGAACTTTGGCTTAAGTTTTGACGTAGATCGAGTTGTTCGTGGATTCGTTCAACTGATTTAGAAGATCTCCGCTGTGTCAGTTGGTATCAGAGCCTGCTTCAGTGTGATTGGAGAAAAAATGCCGCCGAAGAGGAACAAGCAGCGTATCGAGGAGGTGTATGACCGTGACAATCTGAATCGACAAATTGGCCAATTGATTGACCAACGCATTGACGATGTGGTAGAACGATTAACTGCCAGAATCGATCAGTTGTTGGGTCAAAATATTGATCGTGTTCGTAACCATCGAAGGGAACCTGTTGGTGATGAACCAGTAGGAGATTCTTCTACCGAAGGGGAGGATGAGTATGTTGAGGCACTGAGGAGGCGCTTCAGGCCGCGTGCAGTTGAGGATGATCGCAGGCGGTGGGAGTCTGGGTTGAAGACGGATGTCCCATAATTTCACGGCACCCTTCAACCTGAAGAATTCTTGGATTGGATGGCGTCAGTTGAAGAAGTCGTAGAATTCAAAGGTGTGCCCGAAGACAAGTGTGTGCAACTTGTTGCGACCAGATTCCGCAACAGGGCCACGGCTTGGTGGCAACAACAGAAGTTGATGCGGAATAGGAATGGAAAGGCGAAGATCACCTCGTGGGAGAAGATGAAAAAACACATACGGGCTGAGTTCTTGCCTTACAATTTCCAACGCCTTATGTATCAGAGGTTGCAGAATCTAAGATAAGGGGCAAAGTCAGTTGATGATTACACTACTGAGTTTTATCAGTTAGTCGCTAGAAACGAACTGCGGGAGACTAACGACCAATTAGTAGCGCGATATATTGGTGGACTGAGGGTGAAGATCCAATATGTCATCAACATGTTTGATCCGGCTTCCTTATCTGCAGCGCACCAGTGAACATTGTTGGTAGAGAAACAACAACGTCGGGGTGTGAGTAAAGCTTCCAGTAATGTTAGTATTGGGACAATCAATACTGGAGGTAATATCGCTGCAATTAACCCTGCTAGTCGCACAAACAGACCTAGCACTAGTGGGATTAAATGCTTCGGTTGTGGCGAAGTTGGTCACATGAAGTCAGAATGTAAAGAGAAGAAGGCTCTCTTTATTGAGAACGAAGAGAAAGACGAAGGGGAAGAGGCCAACATCACCGCAGAACCAGCGTTTGATACTTCTGACAACACGGAAGAGGAGGTCGTGACTGGAGACGTGGGTACTGCCTTAGTTGTAAGACGTTCTTGTATGACTCCTAGAGCAGTCGCTGATGATGAGTGGCTGCAGAATAACATCTTTCGGTCCAAGTGTACCATCTTAGGCAAGGCGTGCAAGTTCATTATTGATGCGGGCAGTTGCGAGAATATCGTCTCAGTTGAAGCGGTTCAGAAGTTGGGCCTTGCAACTGAACAACACCCCAAGCCCTACAAGCTAGCTTGGCTGAAGAAGGGTGGTGAGGTGAAGGTGTCGAAGCGCGCATAGGTGACTTTTTCTATTGGTGATAACTATAAGGATTCAATATGGTGTGATGTTGTGGCTATGGATGCTTGCCACTTGTTACTGGGACGTCCTTGGCAGTTTGATAGGGGAGTTGCGCATGATGGCAGAACCAATAAATACACCCTTATGTTCGAGGGAGTGAAAATTATGCTAGTACCCGCCAAGGACCCGGAGGAAGTTAAGCCTACTAAAGAATCTAGCAGTTTGCTGTCTTTGGCAAGATTTGAAGATAAATTAGAGGATTCTGAGGTCGTTTACATCTTGATGGGAAAGGAGGTAGATAGAGATGTTGATGTTCCTGAAGCCGCAATTCCTATTGTGAAGGAGTTTTGTGATGTTTTCCCTGATGAGATGCCAGAAGGACTGCCACCATTGCGTGATATTCAACATCAGATTGACCTTGAACCTGGTGCGTCACTACCTAATAGACCACACTACCGAATGAGTCCCAGTGAGCATTAGGAGTTGCGCAGACAGGTTGAATAGTTATTGGCGAAGGGATTCATCCGTGAAAGTCTGATTCCGTGTGCAGTACTAGCCCTCCTTACACCAAAGAAAGATGGCTCCCGACGGATCTGTGTGGACAGTAGAGCAATCGACAAGATTACTGTCAGGTATCGCTTTCCTATCCCTCGCTTGGATGATTTACTCGACCAATTGAGTGGAGCAAGTTTTTTTACAAAACTGGATTTGAAGAGTGGGTACCACCAGATTCGCATTAGAGTTGGGGATAAGTGGAAGACTGCTTTTAAAACCAGGGAGGGACTGTATGAGTGGTTAGTCGTGCCGTATGGGTTGTCAAACGCGCCTAGCACCTTCATGAGAGTCATGAACAAGAGCTTGAGACCTTTAATAGGCAAGTGCGTTGTGGTATATTTCGATGATATATTGATATGCGGTACTAACGAGGAGGAACACTTCCAACACGTGCGAGATGTTCTGACTATCTTGCGCAGGGAGAAGTTCTATGCTGCGATGAAGATGTGCTTATTTTTTACACCGAATGTCCTTTTCTTAGGCTATGTCATTTTTGGAGAAGGGTTGCGGGTTGATGAGTATAAAGTAGAAGCCATCCGCACTTGGCCTAGACCTACCACCGTCACGGAGGTTCGCAACTTTCATGGGTTGGCTTCCTTCTACAGGCGGTTCATTCCACACTTCAGCAGTATCATGACCCCAATTACGGACTGTATGAAGGGCGTGAAGTTTAGGTGGAACAACGAGGCAGATGAAGCATTCCAACTGATCAAGGTGCGGTTAACCACTGCACCCATTCTGGTGTTGCCAGATTTTCACCTACCTTTTGAGTTGTATAGTGATGCATCCAAGGTAGGCATCGGAGCTGTCTTGAGTCAGAATAATAGACCTGTTGCCTATTTCAGTGAGAAGCTGTCTGGGGCGAAGTTTAGGTATAGCAAATACAATGTGTAGTTCTATGCAGTGGTACAAGCCGTGAAGCATTGACGATATTATCTTTTTCGCAGAAAGTTCGTGCTGTTTGCAGACTACGAGGCTTCGCGACACTTACATGGGTAGAACAAGGTCTCGGCCAGACATGCTTCTTGGGTGGCCTATTTAGACCGCTTTACTTTTGTGGTGAAACACAAATCTGGTTTGACCAACGGAGTTGCTGATGCCCTGAGTAGACGAAAAAGTTTGTTGAGCCGCATGACCATTGAGGTACCTGGGTTTTCCTCATTCTCTGTTTTGTTTACTACTGATCCTTTCTTTGCTACTATTGTGGAGAAGGTGCAGAGTGGGGAGCGTACTGATTACACACTCCAAGAGGGTTCCTTATTTCGAGGCAACCAGCTTTGCATTCCTAATTGCAGCCTGAGATTGCTGATTATTTGAGAGTTGCATGAAGAGAGACATGTTGGGCGTGATCGCACTTTGCAGCCGGTGCATGCCTCTTACTTTTGGCCTACCATTCGCAAGGAAGTGGACAGATATGTGCAGCGGTGCCGGACTTGCTAGCTTTCGAAAGGTACCGCAACTAATGCCTGTCTATATATGCCTTTGCCCATTTCAGAACAACCATGGGTTGATATTAGCATGGATTTCGTGTTGGGGTTGCCTAGAACAGAGCGGGGAAATGACTCTATTTTTGTGATGGTTGACCGTTTTTTCAAGATGGTCCACTTCATCTCATGCGAGAAGACCACAGATGCTGTAAATGTGGCTCAGTTGTTCTTTCGGGAGGTGTATAGATTGCATGACCTTCCTACCTCGATTGTTTCAGATCGGGGCACCAGATTCCTCAGCCATTTTTGGTGCAGTTTGTGGGCTATGGTGAACACGCAGCTGAAATTTAGCAATGCTTACCATCAGCAAACAAATGGGCAGACTGAAGTTGTCAACCGTTCGTTAGGCAACCTTTTGAGGAGCTTGGTGGGTGAGAATGTTAGGAGTTGGGACTTCAAGTTGAGCCAGACAGAATTTGCACACAACCATGCTGTTAATCGAAGCACCGGGTTTAGTCCTTTTCAAGTTGTGTATTCAGTACTATCTCGAGGTCCTCTTGATCCGTTACCAGTGCCAAGTAAGACTAGATGACATGGCAAGACAGAAGACTTTGTTAGTGGGCTGCAAGAGATTCATCAATCAGTCAAAGATAACTTGCAGAAGGCTGCTGACAAGTACGAACAATATGCAGATTGGAAGAAGCGTCACGTGGAGTTTGAAGTGGGTGACTTTGTGTGGACAGTTCTCACTAAAGACCGGTTCTCTGTGGGTGATTACAACAAATTGTCAGTTCGGAAGATTGGTCATATGGAGGTTCTTGAGAAAATTAATCCTAATGCTTACAGATTGAAGTTGCCAAGTCACATTTGCACGGCAGATGTATTTAATGTCAAGCATCTTGTTCCCTATTATGAGGATACGTCTAATGATGACAATTCGATGGTGAATTCTGTCCACCATGGGGAGAATGATGAAGTCCAAAAATTAGCTTGTAAATTCTTGAAAAAACATGATGGAAAGATATGAGAGGATGACATTTTAGTAATTTCCGCAAATGGCGAAGTTTGGGCGTTTGAGTTTTGGCCTTTCGGGGGCATGAGTTTATTGGAAACGGCGTGGAGATCACAACTCACAGCTATGCCTTAAGTACGACGTTTTTCGACAAAATTCCATCGTTTCGCCCTCCGAAACGACAATTTTGCTATTTTAGAAAACTTTTGTTTCGCTTATTACTTTCATTAGAAATTTCCTTTTTTATTGCAGTTTACGGCGTTTGTTTCTATTTCTCGTCTAGTTTTCAGTTTAGGGCTTTTTAGACTTTTTACTATTTTTGACAAATTTTAGGATTTCGTTATTTAAGCGATTTGTTGGGCGTAATTCGTAGTTTTTTTTCTGAAATAAAAGAATTTTCGAACTTTGGCTTAAGTTCTGACCTAGATCGAGTTGTTCGTGGATTCGTTCGACTGGTTTAGAAGATCTCCGCTGCGTCAATAACATTACAATTTTCTAATTTTCAATATAAACATCATAGATTAAAAAAAAAAATCTTCAAGGAATGCAAGTGTAACGGCCCCAATTCCCGAGGTCGCCACGTGGGGAGGCGCTGCCCCAGCGGTCCCGTCCGATCCTTGACCCACTGGGTCGCACGCGCCACTGACGCCATTTTCTACAACACGACTCATCGATATGCGTGTTCACGCGACTCCTCGATATGCGTGTTAACTCCATTCGTTAAGCATTATAAACATTCTTAAACATTAAACAACAGCGGAAGCCTTAATTTCAAAAGAAGTAAAACAATTAAATTTACTTTAAATAAGAGCAACCCCTATTGTGGAAAACCCGGGGAAAGTACTCCGTATATATGCGACAATATTAAACCATAATATATACAAGTACACGTCTATTCAATCACCCATTTCCCAAAAGTAAAGCAAAACATCAAATAGCACGTACTGGTATATCCTTGACCGCGGGCAGTCCAATAAGTCGCCCAAAATATCCAGGGTCTGCACTCGCCAATCATAAAAAGGAAGATGGGGAGTACAGTTAGTAAGATTCCAACAAAGTACACCGAGCATTTATAAGAAATGTAGACGATATCAATAAACATGTCAATTAATCATGCGAACTAAACAGACAACTGTGCTAAGATCATCACATGAATAAATAACATGAGCGACAAACCGTGTACTCCTCCCGGTCACACTAAACTGTACGACAAACCCCCAGGATCCTTTCAGTGAGTGCCCCACTTCCTTTCACCTGGTACGACCCAGCCCGCCGACAGGTACCCGCAGGCCCCGAAACCTACGGACTGGCACCGCACAGATCCTTTCAGTTGAAACACTCACTTCCTTTCACCTGGTTACCCGCGTACAGCCTAGTGTGCCATAAGTACAACAAGACTAGCAAGAAGTCTCGTTCCCCAACCCAAATACGTCACGAAAATCAATAACAAGGAATATGAGGAATAGCATCCAACAAGCACAAATAGGCAATCAATGATAGAAAAGTAAACCCTCGATGACTTTCAGAAGGAATCTTACATACCTCAAAACGCACTCGCACGCATCTCGATATGCGCACCCGACACCTGGCTATAGCATCATATGCCCCTGGTGTCCATTCGTATCATTTCAGCTAGTAATTCATGCAAATCATAATTAAAATCACAATTCAAAATTTAGGTGAAATACACATCACCTCCATCGCGTCGTCAACTTTCGTTGATTTACGCCTCCAATCGGTTCGACAACGCCATCGCGTCGTTCACCGAGTCGTTGCCGCTGCCAAGCCGACGTCGCTGTCGCCACCGCGCCGCTGGCGGCGTCGCCGTCGCGCCATCGCCGGGCTCGCCGGCGCCGGCCACCGCTGCCGGCCGCCTGCTCCGCCATCTCCTGGCCGCGCCGATCGTCGCTGGCTCGTTGTTCCGCCGCGCCGCCGCGAAATCCAGCCGCGCGCCTGCGCGCTCCCAGCCGGTCCGCCCATGTCGCTGGCCGCCGCCGTCGCTGCTCGCGCCCGCCGCGCCGCTGCGTCACCACCGCGCCTCCTCGCCAAGCCGGAGTCGCCGCCCTCGCTCGGCCGCTCACGCCACCGTCGCTGCTCGCGCCGTCTCGCCGGCGTCGCTGCCTTGCGCCGCCGCCACCGCGCTTCCTCGCTGCCGACGTTACCTCGCTTCGCCGTCCGCCTCCGCGCCGCGGGCCGCGGCTCCCGCGAGCCGCTCCTCTCGTCCGCCATTTTTCTTTCCTTCTCTTCTGTTTCGCTTCTTCTTCCTTGTTTTCTCCCCTCTCAAACCACTCTCTCTCTCTCTCTCTCTTCGTTTAATATTCATTCTCTCTCTCTCTCCCCCATCTCAAACCATTCTCTCTCTCTTCATTTAATATTCCTCCACTCTCTCTTTCTTCATTTATTTCTCACTCTCTCTCTCTCTCACCTCAAACCACTCTCTCTCTCTCTTCATTTATTTAATTATTTTTCTCTTCATATATATCTTTATCTTTACTTTTTGATTTTTAAATTAACAACGTCCTCGAGATTCGTGCATCACGAATGTCGATGCAACCTCAATAATTTCACATCTTGGTCCACTGTCTTTATGCTTGACCAAAATTTATCCGAGCAACGCGCATCTCGAGGCACCAACAACCCGCCTCATAATTTCAATACTCGTGCTACACGTATCACGAGACGTATCCAATGTATACATTAAAATCACACAACGCGACTATCTCGGTCTCACGTTGACACGCGACTCGAGACGTTTCCCCGTTCGTGTTTCGACTCTTCGAATTCTTCGCGTATACGCATACGTATTTCGGCAAGTGGTCCCACATACGGCCCTAAAATGACACGTGGCACGAGTAAAATTTTCGGGCCGTTGCACAAGGCAAAGCATCATATCACTATTGTCTAAGTTTTAAAATTATATGTTGTTGAGTTGTTAATTGTGTAATATTATATATAAGTTCTTTATATATTTTTATTGTTAAATCTCCAAAATACTAGCCTAATTGCGTTTATTTATTATTTTTAAAGATTTGGAGTGCGCGATCGAAATCGAAGGCGAAAAGAGTGTGACGGGTGGCGAGTTGCATCAAAAAGCGAATTGCTCGTATTTCGAGACATCACTGGTTGCATTGATAACGTGCTTAATTGGACGTTCATTATTCCATCCAGCATAAATGAATTAGAAATTGATGACATCAGCATGATGTCATAATAAATAAAAACCTATTGGCAGTTGCAAGGGACTTTTTGCTTGATTAATATAATTAAGGAAAATAATTAACAAAAAAACATATCTTTTGAAATAATTCCCAATATAACACATTTAGCGCCATGTCAGCGCCAAGGTGTCCAGCAAACACGAGTCGCGACCCAGGGTCACGACTTCCTTTTTGGTTTAAAACCTTGAGGCCTCGTCCCAGTTTGCTTTTCTTCCCCATTTGGTCGCCTCTGCCTCGCCGAGATCTGTGATCCCACCGTCCCTGCCGGCGTCCCTGCGTCCCTGCTGCCGTCCCTGCCTAGGTAGCCTCCACCTCCACCGTCCCTCGCAGGTCTCGTTGATCGCCCGTCCTCGCTGCAACGTCCCCGCATGCGTTCCCGCCTCCCTGCGCCGGCGTTCTCTCGCCTCCCCAGGGCGTCCCTCCTCGACGTCCTTGCCGCGTCCCCCTCCCTCTCGCCGCCGTCGTCCTCGCCTCCCCATCGCCGTCCCTCGCTTCCCTATCGCCTCCCTGCGCGCCGCTTCTCCCTCCCTCCGCCGCCCCTGCCTCCACCGTCCCTGCCACCGTCGTCCGTCGCGGAGGCCTCGCAGGTCCCTCGCCGACCACTACTCAATTTCCCGCCGATAAATTTTTTTTTAGTTTCATTTTTTTTTATAGTTATTGCTTATGTATGATAGTTGATTTTCTGCCCTTTGCATATGACGGCACCCTATCTAGATCCGTTTTCAATCTCATTAACTCAATCTACATACCATTACCATAAAATCTCCAAAAGGTGTTTTATTTTGTTTCATGAACTGTTGTGGGACTCCACAATGAGTTTGACACTCCACATACTCCATCCGTTCCTCCCTACATGGCATTCGAGCCTACGGAAGTCGTTCCATCTTCGCGCCATTTTAATACAACTCCAATAATGATGAATTTCTCTTAGAGTACAAGTACGCATGAAGGTGGAATGCGTGATATCGATGATATTCGGAGAGAAGATGCTCAAAATCCTAGTGATATGGGGCAGTCGAATGTCCCATTAGCGTTAAATCGTAATGTCCGAGTTGTAAAGAGAACACGTTGTGGGACTGGAAGTCATTATTTGGGGTCGGAGTAGCACTTGTTTTTAACAATAACAAGACTTCTTTTATTATTGCTTTGTACTCAATCACCTTGCAATTTTATGTATGTATCTATGTATGTACTCGTGCTTACAAACGTCATTTACAATTAGCAGTCAAACAAGGCACTTGAAAAACTAAGGCATTTTGCCTATGCCAAAACTAAGGCATTTTGCCTATGCCAAAACAAGTACTCATGCTTATAAATTCTTGAAATTATTATGGGAAAAATAATCTTTGTTGAGGTTATGTGTATCCTCTATGGTTCAGTGTAGTTTGTACTTCTATTTTTATTTTTTAATGTTTTTTTACATAAGATGCAATGCTTGTTTTAGTTAAATAATTTTTACTATTTAAAAAATGATATCCTTTGTCTCATTCTTGACCTCATTTTCACATTATACAATTCATAAGATTTTTTTTTTTTTATAGATTGTATCTAAGAAGAGCCAACATTTGTATATTGACTAAACCAATGACTAAGATATGATCTTGGTCATGGAAATTGATGGCATGTAATCAATAAGTCCGTAACAGTAGTCATTAAAAGAAATAAGTTTTCATGAGTTGCTTCAATAAAAAATTATCCAATGTAACAATAATCTCATATAACGTTAGATTAGTTGATCGCCTTTTGAGCATTGATCTTCTTGAAAGCCATTTGATGAATGGTTTTTTTTTTCTTTGTTGCATTGTTTGAAATAATTTTTTTTTTTTCAGTTTAAACACTCCAAACTGATTTTTTCTAGATACATTTCATTAAATGTTTAGTAATTAACTTGGCCTTTGATTTTGATAATGTTAAGTGATTTTACATAGCCATTTTCAATCATAAAAGGTTATGTCCAAGTGTATTTAAACTAATTGTTGTAATTGTTGCTCTTTTTACATTTGCTGCTGTTTTCTGGGCCACCGTTTTTTTTTCCCTGGGAAGAGAAGTCGTGACTTGCAGTCACGACTTCCTTTGAAGGGAAGTCGTGACCGCAAGTCACGACTTCCACTATATGCAAATCGTGAGTGGAAATCACGACTTGCACAAAACGTGATTTCCACTCACGTTTTCCACCATCCCAGTCACTTGCTCGCGTGTGATGTGGCAGCCTACGTGGCACTAAGTGTGTTATATTGAGAATTATTTCCGAAGATATATTTTTTTTTTAATTTTTTCTCTTGTTCATATTAATCAAGCAAAAAGTGATACATATGAGCTACATAAGAACAAAGCCTTTGATCTTCATTGATCCATGTGCTACACAAAGAAATCATGCTAACGGGTTGCCTAAAACAGAGGAACAAAAATAGAAACGGAGAGATACGTTAGGAAAGGGGGGATCGAAAACAGTTTTTAAGGGAGGACTTTTCGCCTTGGACGGTTTCCCACAAGGCGGCCAGAGAGCCGAACTTCTCTTCCCCAATATTCTATTTTCCATTTTTTCTTTGTGTTCTTTGATGCGAGACTAAAACCTCTAGCCTACGCAAGACTGCGCATATCAATGGATTTGTAAGATTTATATATTTTAATTTTAGTCTTTTCATTATTATTTTATTTTCTTTGGTATTATTTGAACAATCAAAATTAAACACTTGTTTAAACTTTAATTTATTTGTCAGTAGGTCGTACGCACCCGTACTTGTGCAATAAGACCACGCTAGTGGCATTCGACCATGCCGATTGATTAGACCCTTTTGGGACCGGTTGAATACCATAGGGATCTAGGCTAAATCGGACACACTAGTGATCCGGTTGTCTAGGTGTAGTGCCTTCAGGAAGCTCAATGTGGTCAACGCATTAAACCCAATTCACTTGAATTGTGGTTATGTGTTTGATTAGGGAAGTAGTCACCGTCGTACCTTGGCTATCGAGATTAGGAAGTGCGAGGAACTGCGTGCGTCACCGGGTCTGTAGCTACACTAGGATATTTTGATTTGCATACTTGACATAAATCGACGACCAAATCTAATCTTTTACCAAACCAAACTTGTATGTCTTGACCTAGGTATTTTTATTAATTATTTTATTTTCAATTTTATATCCTTTGCTTTAATTATTTTATGATCTCAATAGTCCAAATTAATCGCTAAACGGGTACTCCTTTTTTTGAAATTGTTGTTCGAACTCGGTCTCGTATTTTTAAATGGACATGAAAAATTGTCAAGACCCGAATGTTTTTTACAAAAATATTGCCCGAACCCGTTTATAGCGGGTCCGGACAAAATCAGGCAAACGGGTCTGGACAACTTTTGTCAACCATATTGTTATGTAATAAATTAATGTTATATATTTTTGGGTCTACTTATATATATACATGAAAAATACTACAATGACAACAACAATGTCACACCACAATTAAACACATTGGCTCACAAGAGCCTTCTATGTGACTTCGACCCGCGTGTTATGTATAAAGATTTGTGTATGCCCGCAACTCGTGGCTCACATGTGGACGACTCTTGTGACACAATAAAAAAAGAGCCGATCAGAAACGGAAATTTTCGTTGCTGATTAACATAAATTCCGTCTCTAATTCAATTCTGCAACGGAACAGCGACGAAATCTATTCCGTCTCTAAAATCGTCATCGCCGATTTAGTCAGCATCGGAAATGTGTTTCCATTGCTGATTAGAGACGGATTAGAGACGGATTAGAGACGGAATTTAGAAACGGAACAGAGACGGTACAGAAATGCACATTCTTCCAAAGTAAATGGTTTTACTTGTGTGAAGACCCCAATTTTCCACAAATTGGGCCCCGCCCGGCCTAAGCCTACGTGGACCCCCGAGCCAGTCTCGCAAGGTCAACGAAGGCCTAGTCAGCCTTCCAATCCATCATATTCAGTCAATTCACAATTTTAAGTTGAGTTATTAATATTTTATTCAAGAATTACAAATTTAGCGGAAGCAACTAATACATAACTCAACAAAAACATCAGGGAGTTACGCAACCTAATTGTGGAACCCAGTAAATATCATCAGAGGAGAGTAATTACAAAATATACAAAAGTTTCACCTAGCCATGAAGCATTTCCTCTGCTACTTGTCTGCGGCTTTGCACTCGGTCAAAATAAAAATGACGAGCTCAGGTAAGTAAATCCAATAGGACATATACACAACATTTCACAATATCCAAAGCAATAGTTCACGATATCCAAAGCAGTCGAATTCATGCAAATAGAATGAAAGAAATCAAGAAACGCATGAATATAAAAGACTGTAAACAACTCATCGATGAGTGATGCCAAATAACAAGGAGTCACAACCAAAACTTTTATATGGATGTATATGCCTCCCCAATTACTCTGAAAGACATATACATCTTCTATGTATATGGATGTATATGCCTCCCCAATTACTCAGAAAGACATATACATCTTCTATGCTTCCCCATATATGAAGTTCAGCACAAGCGCCAGGGGTACAAGCCCACCTCGAAACGCAGAGACATACCATATATATGAGCATAGTTTTGCAGTGATGGATGTATATGCCTCCCAAATTACTCTGAAAGGCATATACATCTTCTATGCTTCCCCTATATATGAAGTTCAGCAAAAGCGCAAGTGGTACAAGCCCACCTCGAAACGCAGGGACATGCCACATATATGGGCATACATATATGAAGTTCAGCACAAGCGCCAGGGGTACCAGCCCACCTCGAAACGCAGGGACATACCACATATATGGGCATAGTTTTGCAGCGATTAACAATAAGCTATCACAAAACAGTAAATAACAATAATCAATGGATAAACATGAAATACTGTATAGGTCCCTAGCTGGTTTACTTACCTCGAGAAACGCGAACCTCAAAATGTCTCGCTCGCGTCTCGATTTGCGCACCGACACCCAACTCCTAGTCCCTGGTGTCAATTTAAACATTTGATGGCTTATTTTATTTTGAAATTATTCACATCAAATTGAAATTTGGTGAAATAAATCTCACCTCCACCGCGTCGTCGCGATTTTGTCGAAATCGCGCATCCGACCGGTCGATAACGCTCCACTCGCCGTTCACACGCGCTCCGCCGCTGCCTCGCCAAGCGCAGCAGCCGCGGTCTCTCCGCTCGCGCGGCATCGCTGCCATCCATCCTCGTCGCGCAGCTCACGCCACGCCGCTGCTCTCCACCGCGCGCCACGGCGCCGCTGCCGCACCGCGGAGCCGACATCGTTCTTGTCGTTTGTTGTCGTCGCCGGAATCGCCGCCGCCGACATCGTCACTGGTCTCGTCCAGTGCTGCGGAGCCTCTCGCCACCGCATCGCTGCCTCGCCGCCGCTCGCCGTCTCTCAGCGCTGGCATTGTCCGCACGCACGACGTCGTCACTCGCCAGCCGAGCCACGCACCACCCTGGTGGCCGTCGCCGATCACTGTGAGGACCCCAATTTTCCACTCTATTTTCCAACCGAGTCCTAACTCTATTTTTAATTTGTGTCTTATATTGGTTGTGGATTAGTCAAGAGCTATAAGTGAAAACTAAGGCTCTGATACCAACTGTGACGGCCCCAATTTTTCACAAACTGGGCCCCGCCTAGCCTAAGCTCACGTGGACCCCCCGAGCCAGTCTCGCAAGGTCAACGTAGACGTAGTCAGCCTTCAAATCCCTCATTATAAGTAAATTCAAATTCTAAGTTGAGTTATTAATATTTTACAAGTTTTAAAAATTTAGCGGAAGCAATTTCTACATTAAATAACTTAACAATATTATTAAAAGTGTTGGACAACCTAGTTGTGGAACCCTGTAAATATGTACCTTCATGTATATATAGTGTCAAGTGTTATAAACAAGCGAAAATGATATACCAGTTGTGTGTATCTCTCAACCCAAATAAGTATCCCAAAATGTGATAACAACATATATATATATATATATATATAAAAATACAAAAAATTCAAAAACCTACAAAAGTGTGCAGAGGAGGGCTGCTCCGATATCCTCAGAGTAGATCGCCAAGTGTCGGCGTCTTGCCCTTGCTCGGCTGCGGATCTGCACTCGGTCAAACACAAGAATGCCGAGTCCGGGTAAGTAAAAGCTAGTAGGATCTAAACAGTAATTCAAGATAAAATAAAGCAGTCTAAAAGTCATGCGGATAAAAGAAAGCTGTATGGAATGCATGATAATAAGACTGTAAAAAAAAAGAATGAAAGTACTACGAGAAATGAGTGTCAAATGAAACAATATAGAGAGGTACCCAAGTAGCTCAAGACCACCGAATGCGGTTGCCACAGGGTCGGGGTCACAGAGTCGCGGCAACGCCAAGCAGACTCGATCATAGGATGCGGCATCGCCGTACCTAAAATGTCGCGAATGAGGGATATCAACGGTGCCCCGGATAAAACACATCTCATTCCGACCACTCAAGTGACTCGAGGTCATGGCCCCGGTTGCAAGCCGCCAACCACTCCAATCAGAGACACGAGTATCGCTCACTTGGCCCTCGAACACTCATAAGTGGGTAGGGATTCCAATGAAAGGACACAATACAACATCAATAAATATAAGCTCAAATGAAAATACTTTGCATTTCCTAACTGGTTTACTTACCTCGCGAAATCGCAAATCATCCTCCAATGCCTCGCTCACGCCTCGATACGCGCACCCAACACCCGACTATAGCCTCCTAAGTCTCTGGTGTCAATTTATATCATTTTAACTATTTTAGAGTCTCATTACACCATGACATCATAGATTTGTAATTTTATTTTAAAGAAAAATCGATTTTAGCACCCTTTTTGGATTATACCGGGGGTGTCGAATGCTCGAAAAGGCCTCGAACTCATCTTTTTAGCTTCCTAAATTTTTTTTCATATTTTTCGAGAATTTTCCGCATTTTTCCATAATTTTTTTATATATTTAAATCTATTTTCTGTAATTTATTTTGATATAAATCAGTTTAATTCAATTTAATTTTAATTATTATTTTATTAATAGGAGTGGGTCCGGGTCGACCCGACCGGTCCAATCGGACCCGGTCGTTTCGACCCGGTCAACCGGTCAACTCGACCCGGTTCACCTATTCATCATCTTCTTTGTTGAACGAACAGAGAGCTTGCTCTCTGTTCGTTCAAACCATTTTTTTTTTTTTTTTTTTTTTTACAACAACACAACAATACAACATCAACAAGAACAACAACGGAAACATCATCAACATCAACATCAACATCAACCCAACGACAACATCAAAACTTCAATTTCTTTAAGAATCTAAAACATAAACCACCAAAACCACCAAGACCATCGACAGATCTGATCAAATCCAACTCAACCAACTCATCCGCACGTAACAACAACAGATTCAACACAAACCAAAAACTCACCTAGATCATCAAGTAGGTCGCCGACGAAGGAGGTACCATTGGACGCGCGACACTGAGATCTTGAGGCCGTGGAGGAGAGGTGAGTGAGGGCGAGGCGAGAATGAAGAACGTGAGATGGAGAAATGGTGATCGGGTAAAGGAAGAGTGGAGAAGTATGTTAGATTTGGGAGGAGATAGAAGAGATATGTGATGTGATTTGGGAGTGGTGATATGATTGATTGGTGATGTGACAAGACATATGATGCGACGACTAAATATCAAACTACCCCATACACTCGCGTTACGCGTACACTGCAACGTCGCACTCTCTCGTCACTACGCGCGCAAATTACTACCACCAAAAATATTAATTGGTGCGATGTAAATTAACAATAATACAACTAATTTAACACACGTCACATAAAAAAAATAAATGTTTTTACCTCGTTAGGCGTGCCCTAGACTTATCAGTGGTGTCCCCGTAAGTTCGAGCTACTGTCATAATCTCGATGTTGACTCTCGAGGGTTGACCGAATGTATAGCATCACAACGAGTTCGGGTCACGGTCCTGAGATGCCACGTGGCACGTATTAAATTTTGAGGGTCGTTACAATTTATGAATTTCGTTGCTAATCCGTTGTTAATTAGAGACGGATTAGCAACATAAATTCCGTTGTTAATCCGTCTCTATTCAGTTTCTAAATTTTGTTTACCCAATTTTTTCATTCTATTTCTCCACAAATTAGAGACGAATTAGCAACAATGGTGTTTTATGAATGAAGACCCAAGGCCATACTCGCCCAAGGCCATACCCCCATCTTACTCTGTAGGGTTGGGCTCCTCCGCGACTAGCTGGGCTCCTCCGTGACGAGCTGGGCTCCTCCGCAACCTCCAAGCAAAGAATGCACCATATGTCCCTCCAATCAATATATGTCAGGGCAACCCTCGCAACATATATTGGAATACAAATGAACATTTTAATTTCACGATCCACCGTCACTAACGTACGTATGTCCGCTGTATGCCCGCGAGAATGTAAATCGGTCTCTTTCATCGAGTGAATTTCAACCCAACTCGTACCATATATCAGGTTGTCGGACCTGGCGTGACAATAGCACGAATCTGTTCATGGCTGTCCACATGCCCATACAAGTACGTCGAAATCTCAATCCAAATGGAACATGTCAATGCCCTTGTCCCTATGCATGACTAGATCGCTGTCCTTGTCAGTGCACTCGACTGGATCTTTGACTTTGTCTCTGGCCACTATCTCTGCCACCAACCCTCTGATGGTACATATGCTATGGATCTGACGGTGCTGGCTACTGTAGTTCACTAGCGTAACTCTACGCTGGACCAACTAACACTAGCGCAATATACGTCGCATATGGTGGAAACGTAATAGATCCTACGTTCAAAGCTCGATCTCTTAGCCACGACCGTCTCACTATCTTTTTCCTTCGATCATCTCCAAACCCTTGTACTGAATGTGACGATACCGATGATGCGACCAATACTCCGACGCGTGTGCTCCCACGCTCTCACTCACCATAACACCGACTGCACTCAAGAGCGTCCACATCGATGCCACCGTAGTGCACAACCAAACATCGACCTCGCCGAACAACGAAACTGATACGATGCTCGACCTCATATGATCTGGTGTGGCCAAAACGTCATGAATCGCTGCTCCGAGATTCGTACCACCGTGAAACTTTTCCGACTGATACCGCTAAAACTCGTGAAACTACCTCGCCTGAGTCGTCACTCTAATTCCCGTATCAGTAGGCGCACTCAGCATCTCCTCATGTAAGCACGAGTTCAACACGTTTACTCCAACGCGTTCACTTTTTGACTTTCAAAGTAAATGCGTCCTCGAGATTCGTGCGATACGAATCTCGATGCACCACCTCTATGTGTGACCACAATTGTATCGAATCTCGCAAATTACGTATTTCGAGACACCTCCCAAGTTTTGAACTCGCATTACCTAATCCAAATCTAATGTGTCCTCGAGATTCGTGCGGCGCGAAACTCGAGACACATTAAAACATAATTATTTCCATTTAAATCTTTTTTTTTTTATTGATTTGTCAAGTGAGTTACTCTTTTCTTAGTATTGCACGAAAACTCCTTTCAGTACGTTTACTAACGCATCTGAGCAAATTTTTAGAATGCGAGAATTCTTGAGATATACCATCTCGTAGGATTTATCCTTAGGTGGCCTCTACTTTTAAAACGATTCGCGGACTCTACCTCAGCTCGTAACACTTAATCCATTTATAAGTCCCTAAAGGTGGTGGTCGACTTCACCAACCCTGAGACTATAAATGTAACGGCCCGAAAATTCGACTCGTGCCACGTGTCATTTTAGGGCCATTTGTGGGACCCACTTATCGAAATACGTAGGTCCAAATCTTGGGTGAAGACTCCGAGGAATTTTGTAATATCCAATTTGAGATTATAATGCAAATGTTGAGATGTTTTTACGAGTTGGTTAACGCGATAAATTCGGGGAGCCGAAACACGAACGGAGACGCATCTCGAGTCGCGTGCCAACGTGGGACCGAGATAGTCGCATTATGTGGTTTTAGTGTGTACATTGAATACGCCACGTGATGCGAGTGGCGCGAGTATCTAGATTTGGGAAATGAGGCGGGTTGGTGCCTCGAGATGCGCACTGCTCGGTTCTCAAAGACACTTTTGATTTTGAAAGAAAAAGAAAATGTATATATATAAGAGATAAGATAAGATCAAAAGGAGGAGAGAGAAAAGAAAGAAAAAGTAAGAGAGAGAGAGAGAAAAACCAGTGAGGAAGAGAGGGAAAAAAGAGAGATCGTGAGGAGCGGAGAGAAGGAGAGCCGGCGAGGGCGACGAAGAGAGGTGGCGGACCGGCGACCGGATTCGAAATGACGCCAGCACCAGCGGCTCGCGGAGGCGGCGTACGGCCAACGACGGCTCGAGCTCCAGCAGCGGCTCGCGGAGACGACGATGCTCGCGTGGTGGACCGGCGAGGAGAGCGGACGACCCAACAACATCAGCAGTGGCGACGCGCGACGGAGCCACGACAGCAGCGGCGGAGGAGCCACGACGGCAGCGGCAGCAGTGGACGGTCAGCGCACGGCAGCATGCGCGGCGGGGCTGCTAGACAGCGCGACTGCGCGGTGGAGGAGACGGTAGCGCGGCCAGCGGCGAGGCAGCGCTGGCGGATCTGGAGGTGGCCGGCGAGGGCGGAGATGGCGGCGCTGGCGAGGGCAGCGGTGGCTCGACGGTGGCGCTGGCAGCGGCGCAGTGACGACGTCGGCGTCGGCGAGGCAGCGATGCGGTAGCGACGGCGACGCGGTGAAAGGCGCGGTGGCGCGTTATCATCCGATCGGATGCGCGAATCGACGAATGTCGACGACGCGCTTGAGGTGAGGTATATTCACCTAATTTTATTTTGTGTTTTGCCAGATTTAGTAACTGAAATGGTACAAATGGACACCAGGGACATAGGATGCTATAGTCGGGTGTCGGATGCGCATATCGAGATGCGTGTGAGTGCGTGGGAAATGAGAGACCGAATAGATCTTTGTATGTACTCGTATATATTATTGTTTAATATTGTCGCATATATATACGGAGTATTTTCCCCGGGTTTTCCACAATAGGAGTTGCTCTTATTTAAAATAATGTTTACAAAAATAAATTTAATTGTTTTACTTCTTTTTAGACTTCCGCTGTTGTTTATAATGTTTAACGAAGAAAGTTAACACGCATATCGAGGAGTCGTGTTAACACGCATATCGAGGAGACGTGTTGTGGAAAATGGCGTCAGTGGCGCGTGCGACCCAGTGGGTCAGGTACTTGACGGGACCGCTGGGCCAGCGCCTCCCCACGTGGCGGCATCGGGTTTTGGGGCCGTTACAATAAATGTGTAATGTCACTAAAGCGGAGTTACTTGGGCTTCTGATCCAATAGTACTACTCCAAAGCTTTCGTCAAAGCTAAAGGAATCCGTACATAATGTAATCGTTAGCTCTCAAGTCATCTCAACATTTTGCTTATTTAGAGTCTACTCTTCGTTTCTTTGTTTTTAACTTTACGTTCTCGAATGTTCCTTACATTCGAATGTTCCTTACTCGAATGTTGCTTACATTCGAATGTTCCATCCGTTTTATATTATCCGACAACATCAATTTCCTTTATCATCAATTCAACACCATTTAGAGATTCAACTTCCATCTCAAGTCTCACTACTTATAGGAAATCCTCAATTTATCAATTGAACTATCCGCGAAGCTGAATTGTATTTACACAACTCCCGCATTTTCCATTGGCTTCACCAAACCAACCAAGCTATTTACCTCATATCAGATGGAAATATAACCAAAGAATTCCATCAATATTTCCGACTATAAACAAAAAAATCATTTGGTCGTTCGTAATTGATCCCCACCAGGCCCAAACGAAAATAAGGACTATACCAAATTTAACTCCAACTCGGCTCAAATTTAACTCCAAACCATTTAAATATAGTTTAAGCGTCCCTGCAGTACTATACCAAATTTACATGACATCCTCTCACCTTTACCACGGATTTGATTCCCGTATCACATTCCAATTTCATTAATTATTTCGAGCGGATCCTCTAGAAATACGTGCAGAGTGTTTTCCTCAATAAGAAATCAAATGTGTCGTCGAGATACTTGCAACACGAATCTCGAGGCAACCCCGATACTTTCACCCATTTGTCCATAATGTTGTAATTACTAAAAATGAAATCACGTATGCAAATGGAACATCAATCACCGAACTAATTCCATTTACTTTCTATCCAATTAATCATTTACATAGCCATGATTCCTCAAATCAGTGCATCTATGGTCCACATATACGCCAAGGGTACCAGCCCACCTCGAAACGTATATGAGACAAAAACATTTTCCATTTGCCATTTTCCAACTCTCCTCACTTCCCAACGAAGACTCTAGTCAGGATCATAGGGGTTTCACTCTAAGTTCAACCATTCCTAACTTCCGCTTGTTTTGTGTCTTATTTCGCCCATTAAACTTTACCCTAGGTTCGCTTGAACCTAGGCTTCGATACCAACTGTGACGACCCCAATTTTCCACAAATTGAGCCCCGCCCGGCCTAAGCCTACGTGGACCCCCGAGCCGGTCTCGCAAGGTCAGCCCAGGCCTAGTCAACCTTCCAATCCATGATATTCAGTCAATTCACAATTTTAAGTTGAGTTATTAATATTTTAATAAAGATTTACAAATTTAGCGGAAGCAACTAATACATAACTTAACAAAAACATCAGGGAGTTACGCAACCTAATTGTGGAACCCAGTAAATATCATCAAAGGAGAGTAATTATAAAATATACAAAAGTTTCACCTAGCCATGAAGCATTTCCTCTGCTACTTGTCTGCGGCTTTGCACTCGGTCAAAATAAAAATGACGAGCCCAGGTAAGTAAATCTAGTAGGACATATACACAACATTTCACAATATCCAAAGCAACAGTTCACGATATCCAAAGCAGTCGAATTCATGCAAATAGAATGAAAGAAATCAAGAAACGCATGGATATAAAAGAGTGTAAACAACTCATCGATGAGTGATGCCAAATAACAAGGAGTCACAACCAAAACTTTTTTATGGATGTATATGCCTCCCCGATTACTCTGAAAGACATATACATCTTCTATGTATATGGATGTATATGCCTCCCCAATTACTCTGAAAGACATATACATCTTCTATGCTTCCCCCATATATGAAGTTCGGCACAAGCGCCAGGGGTACAAGCCCACATCGAAACGCAGGGACATACCACATATATGGGCATAGTTTTGCAGCGATTAACAATAAGCTATCATAAAACAGTAAATAACAATAATCAATGGATAAACATGAAATACTGTATAGGTCCCTAGATGGTTTACTTACCTCGAGAAACGCGAACCTCAAAATGTCTCGCTCGCGTCTCGATTTGCGCACCGACACCCGACTCCTAGTCCTTGGTGTCCATTTAAACATTTGATGGCTTATTTTATTTCAAATTATTCACATCAAATTGAAATTTGTTGAAATAAATCTCACCTCCACCGCGTCGTCGTGATTTTGTCGAAATCGCGCATCCGACTGGTCGATAACGCGCCACCGCGCCGTTCACAACGTCGCGCCGCCGCGGTCTTCGGTCTTCGCCTCGCCGCCGCGTCCATCGCGCCATCCTCCGTGCCGCGCAGCTCGCGCCACTGTCGCTGTTTCCACCGCGCCCACGCCATCGCCGCATCGCGGAGCCGACATTGCTTGTCGTTTGCTGCCGCTGCCGTCGGAATCGCGCCGCCGCCGATCATCGCTGGTCCTCGTCCAGTGCCGCGGAGTTTCGCCACCGCGTCGTCGGCCTCGCCGCGCCATCGTTTCCACGGCGCGGCTGCGATCAGCCGCGAACCACGACATCGTCCGCTCGTCGCCGAGCCACGCAACCACCATGGCGTGGCCCGCCAATCATCGCCGCCTTGCCACTCCACCGCGGCCGTGCCGCGCCGAGCCGCGACACCGCTGAGCTCAAATGCTCGCCCCTCTTCCCCGCTTGATCTCTCCCTCTCCGCCATGTTTTCTTCCCCGTCACCTTTTCTTCTTTCTCTCTCCTCTCTTTTAAAATCAATCTCATCCTTATCTCATATTTTATATAATATATATATATATATATATATATATATATATATATATATATATATATATATATTATTTCTTTTCTCCTTGTCCTTATCTCTTTTATTTTCAAATCAAAAGTGTCCTCGAGATTCGTGCAACGCGTATCTCGAGGCACCAACCCGCTTCATTTCAAAATCTCAAAAATCGCGCTACACGCATAACGAGACATATCCAATGTACATTTTACACCCTCTATAGCCACTATTTCGGTCTCACGTCGGCACGCGACTCGAGGCGCGTCCTTGTTCGTGTTTCGACTCACCGAAATTCCTCGCATAATTAGCATTTTCATCTCAAATTAGATTCGGACATACGTATTTCGACGAATGGGTCCCACATACGACCTTGACTTGACACATGGCACGAATTTATAAATTTCGTTGCTAATCCGTCTCTATTCCGTTTCTATGCCCAGTCTTTTTAAAAAATATTCACAAGAATCAAATTGGTTTTCTAAAACTTCTAAAACTAAAAATAACAACAAGACCTGCTCCATCGCCTACACCCCCTCCAACAACTCATTGGGGGATCTAACATCCCCAAAAGAATAAAATTTCACATACATACACAAATCAACAATATATATCAACAACAAAGATTCAAATGCGAAAAAACATACAATTCGATATTAAAAAAGATTTATATATTCACAAAATGTAGTCAAGTATAATAAATGTCTAAGATACCTAAGTATCCACAAAAAACTACAATTCTCATTGTTCTACAACAACCATAAAAATACGTAAGTATCATAAAGTTGTCAATCTCTCGTTGTGCTAGCACCTGGGATGTGCTAGCATTAGGATCTACGTATCTTCTCTTCTTTCTCCCTAACGACCTGAGACTGTAAACACGTCCTTTGGGACACTCACCCGCCACCTTCATGTACACCGCCTCATCATCCACCGGCTGGTCCGGTGTAGTCTAGGTCAGCTCCTGACGTCTCCTTTGGAGCTTAGCCAGCATGGATCAACAATATTTTTTTAACATTATAATATTATCATTAAATTTGTTTTCTTAAGTAGTCTGGGTCAGCTCCTGACGTCTCCTTTGATATACGTCTTCCTGCATAGAAAGAACAAAGGTATAAGTAATTACTTACAAAAAAAAGCATAAATGCACAAGGAAAAAGAAATAAAGATTTAAAAAATTCAATATCTCATAAATCAACGACATTAAAGGAATTCAATCATAGAACGAAGTCAAGACAACGACAATCTTTTACACGATTATTTTAGCCAAAGAAATCATAGATAGTAATACACAATGCATGACATTACCAATATAAGATCGGTAGTAAAACAATTCAAATGATTTAATGTCAACTCAGAAATGGAAATGAAATTAATAAAGAGAATTCCCTCGAAGGATTTAGTTACCTTAAATGCACGCAATTGTACTCTATACCGGCTCTCGGCACTCCGAACTTGCGTTCCACACCTTGTAAGTCCTCTCAAGCTCCAACAATGTCCTAACAAATTTAATTTTAACTTTTTCTTTAGGTTGGTCAAGTGGTTTTCAATACCAAATCTTAGCTTTAAAGCTCATGATTTTCTAACCAAAGTAAGCATGAGCTAAAGCGAAAGCAATGAATTGCCTCTCATCCTCTTTGTCTTTAAAACGTTTTCTACATTTCAAACACAATCCCAGGATATTATTCCAAGAAGAGAGAGACAAATTGGAAAGTAAAATAAATTAAACCTTACAATGCAACCTTATAGTTGTCTAAAAAATGCTAGCATCGTAGTTCTTGTTAAAATCCAACGATGTTGCCACCCATCTGTCACAAGGAAAGGGTAGAAATCAATGTTAAAAGAGCAAGTGACACATAACTCTTCTAAGGCTCACTGAAATTCACAAACTTGCATAGAACATCAAGAAACTATAGTAAGGGACATATATCATGTCACCGGTTAGCAAACGACCCAAACCATGTAAGATATTTTGTCGATTGTGCTAATTAAATGAAGAAAATAAGGAATACATGGTCGGAAAACAATGAAAAATGAGGAAGGATATATTGGGAATGATAACTGGAACGCCGCAAACCGCAGCGGCCAGCGCATCCCCAGGCTTAGGGCTAGGTCTAACCCCCTCAAAAAGCGAATTCAATCGACGAGAAGAACTCGAACTCCGCCCTAACGAAAAATCCCCATAAACACTACCAGACTTTCTCCTACCAATCAAATCAGACTTCAATCCCTCAATTCTACCATTCGATTGAGCCGAATTTAGGGTTTTGGATTCATCGTCATCGTCAGTTCTAGAAATTCGATTAATCGAAGAGTTCTTAGTTTCGCGAGTACTAACCGAAGAATCGCCGATTGAGGTCTTCGGAGAGAGCTCCGAGAAGTCTCTGATGCAATTGTGTGGTGTTGGTGGTTGTTAGAGATCACAGAGATCACAGTACTACAGGTTCCTCAGCTCAAGTTCACAGTGGCACAGCTCATGTTCATGTTGTTGGTGTAAAAGCTACAATGTTTAGACAGTTTAAGAACGAGACAGGGCAGTTTGATCAGTTGTAACAGATGTTTGTTAAGTTCAGTAAGTCTGTTAATTAGTTAGGACGGTTAGGAAGTTATGACAGTTGTGAAGTTGTTGTAAAGCTGTTGTAAATTAGTTAGGACAGTTAGGAGGTTGTTGTAAAGTTGTTATATCAGTTAGTTTGTTTGTAAGAATTTGTATATATATGACATTCATTGTAACCATTTTATTCATTCAATACGATTTCGTTTTTCCTCTCCTTTGGTTGCTGTTCTTGTTGTTCTTCTTTGTGTGATTAGTGTATTCACTCTTTAGTGAACACTTTACATGGTATCAGAGCAGGATCGACCTACAATGGCGGAAGGAAGCTCATATGAAGGAGACTCTGGCAGTCTAAGCGCTTTTGCTGATGTTACTACTATAGCCAAATCTCTCAATTTCAACTTACCGACGAAGCTTGATGAAGGTAACTATATATATTGGAAAGTGCAAGTTAAAGCTGCCATTAGAGCTCTAGGATTGGAGTTTTTCATTGAAAATAAAAGAGCTTCAGTTACAACAGACTCATCTATAACAAATGAAGTTCTAAGTAGGTGTGACAATCTGCTTATGGTTTGGTTGTTTTCAAACATTAGCAAAGATGTTATTGGCCATGTCACAGAATGTGAGTCCTCTTTTGAGATTTGGAAAACATTGGAAAGTTTGTTCGCTCAGTCATCTATGGCACGAGTTCTTCAACTCAAAAAGAAGATGAACAATATCAAGAAAGGTTCATCTTCAATTTCGAGTTTGTTCTTAAAGTTAAAACAATAGTCTTTGAATCGAGGTCAATAAATCAAGTGATTACCGAATCGATATGATTCAATCAATATTAAGTGGTCTTGGTCATGAATTTGATCCTGTTGTTGTGTTAGTTGCTTCTCAAAAAGCAAATATGTCATTGCAAGATGCACAATACATGTTGATGATGCATGAGCGAGAGAATAGAAGACTTAAATCAAGGTTCACAAACCGATATGAACAATTTCTCAAAGAAATTTTGTTGACGAGTAGTGACAAGAAGTCACAAGGTATGAAAGGCAGTTCTATACATTTTCAAAACAGATCTAACAATGGTTTTCGAGGTGGTTTCAAGAATCGTGGAGGAAGGACTGGAAATAGAGGAAAAGTTTTATGTCAGTTGTGCTATAAACATGGACATATGGCTCTTCAATGTTATCACAAATTTGATCAATCCTTTTTTGGTCCTCAAGGCCAGAATTCTGCTCAAACTAGACGTCCTGTTGCACAGCCTCACTATCAAATGCCTCAGAATGCTCAAGCAATGATCAACCAACAAATGATCAATCAACAACCAGCACCTCAAGCAATGATCAATCATTTTCAAGGCATGATGGTGACTCCTGAGAATGTCGTTGATCCAAACTGGTACATGGACAGTGGAGCTTCTAGTCACATGACATCTGATGGATTAGCTCTACACAATAAAACTGAATTCAAAGGTAATCAGTTAGTTACCGTTGGTAATGGTGAGTTGTTAAATATCTCTCATACTGGTAATACTGTGATTCATTCAAATTCAGTTGCTTCTCTTCCTTCTCTTCAACTAAATGATGTTCTTCTTGTTCCAAAAATAGCCAAGAATCTTATAAGTGTTTCAAGCTTACTCGTGATAATAATGTCATTACCGAATTTACTCCTTCTTCTTTCTCTTGTTAAGGACAAGAATTTGAAGACAACATTGCTTCAAGGAGTGCTTCATAATGGCTTATATTGTCTTCCAAAGGCTGGTTCTTTTCCATCCAGTTCTATTTCTTCTGTTTCACTTGTTTGTTCATCTGATTCTTGTACTACTTCACTTGTGAGTTCTGTTACTACTGATGTATGGCATGCTAGACTTGGACATCCATTTAGTTCAGTGTTACACAAAGTTTTATCTTCATTAGACAATACTATAAATAAATCTTGCATATTCTTTTGTAACTCTTGTAAAGTAGCAAAGATGCACAAACTTCCTTTTCAGTCTTGCAATATAACTGCTACTAAACCACTAGAGTTGGTTTACTCTGATCTTTGGGGTCCTTCTCCATTGCTGTCCTCTCAAGGTTCAAGGTATTACATAGTTTCTGTTGATGCCTTTAGTCGTTTTACATGGTTCTATCCTCTCAAATTAAAATCAGATGCATATGTTGCTTTTCTACATTTTATCAAACAGGCTGAATTACAACTTAACTCCAAGTTAAAAAATTTTCAATTTGATATGGGCCTTGAATATAAACCAATTGAGAAATTTCGTAATGCATCTGGTATTATTCATCGTTACTCTTGTCCATACACACATCAACAAAATGGTGTTCCTGAAAGAAAACATAGATCTATTGTTGAGATGGGACTTACTCTTCTTGCTCATTCAAAACTGCCTTTTTCATTCTGGGAAAAGGCATTCATCACTGCAGTTTTTCTTATTAATAGCTTACCATCTGTTGTTCTTGGTTTTAAGTCTCCATATGAGGTATGTTTTTGTAAACTACCTGATTATTCTTACTTCAAATCTTTTGGTTGTGCTTGCTATCCAAACCTTACAGCCTACTCTCATCATAAGTTCAATTTTCGATCTTCTAAATGTGTCTTTATTGGTTACAGTCCTAGGCATCATGGTTACAAGTGCTTACATTTTAATGGCAAGACTTATATCTCACGAGATGTTATATTCAATGAAGAAGACTTTCCTTACTCTAGCATTTTTTTGCCTAATCATAATTCATCCTCTTCTTATTCTAGTCTTCCTTTATCTGTTATGCAATATTTTCCTGTTCCTTCATCTTCACAACATTCTGTTTCAAATTCTTCTTCATTAGACACTTCTAATTCTCCTCTTTCTAGTTTACCACCAGCCTCTACTCATGTTGTTTCCTCAGCTCCTACCGATCCTCCTTTATCTTCTGTTCCTACTGAATTACCTACTGATCCACAGCCTTCTATTACTAGAACTAATATTAACACTCACTCTATGCTAACTAGAAGTAAAATTGGTGTTTCTAAATCAAAAGCACTGGTTGTTACTTCTCCATATGCCTTGATACATTCTCTAAATGAACCTACATCTGTTAAAGTTGCTCTTCTTGATCCAAAATGGTATTCACTATGATGATGAATTAAAAGCATTGGACAATAACAATACTTGGACATTGGTTCCTCCATCATCTGATATGAGTATTGTTGGTTGTAAGTGGTTTTCGAGTTAAAACTACACCTACCGGTGCTATTCAGAGATATAAAGCAAGACTGGTTGCTAAGGGGTTTCGTCAGATACCTGGACTAGATTTTGGAGATATTTTTCTCCTGTCATTAAACCTTCTTCTCTTCGTATTATGTTTACTCTTGTTGTTACTTATCAGTGGCATATCAAGCAGATTGATGTGAATAATGCTTTTCTTAATGGTGATCTTGATGAAGAGGTATTCATGAGTCAACCTTGAAGGCTTTGTTACCAAACAATATCCACATTATGTTTGTAAACTAAACAAAGCTTTATATGGTCTCAAGCGAGCTCCTCGAGCATGGTTTTCTAAGTTCTGAAAACAAACTTTGCTCGATTGGGATTTACTAATAGCTCAAATGATGTTAGCTTCTTTTTCAAAGGATCAATCTTCTGTTCTCATGCTTCTAGTATATGTTGATGATATTCTCATTACTGGTTCCAATCCATTACTAATCCAGCAACTTATTACATGGTTGAATTCCAAATTTTCTCTCAAATCATTGGGTGATGTGGATTTCTTTCTTGGTTTTGAAGTTCATAGAGACTCTACTGGATTATATTTGTCTCAATATAAGTACATTCTTCATCTTCTTAAGAGGACTAACTTGTTGGATTCTAAACCAATGTCTTCACCTTATTCTGTTGGAGTTAAACTCAGTGCTACTGAAGGCATTCCTTTCTCCGATCCTACATTGTATAAGAGTACATTGGGTGCTCCGCAGTACCTTACCTACACTCGTCCTGATCTAAGTTTCATTGTTAATAAACTTAGTCAATTTCAACAACAACCTACTGATCTTCATTGGGTTGCCGTCAAACGAGTTCTTAGATTTTTGAAATCTTCTCTTGGAACTGGCATTGTTTTTCGTCCTGCATCTTCTTTATCAATTGAAGCTTTTACTGATTCTGATTGGGCTGGTGATGTTGATGATCGACGTTCTACAAGTGGAGTTTGTGTTCTTCTTGGTGGCAATCTTATTACTTGGTATTCTAAGAAGCAATCCATTGTAGCACGATCTAGTACTGAGGCTGAATATCGTGCATTGGCTTTGGGTGTTACTGATATTTTATGGACATCATCTCTACTTAGTGAACTTGGTTTTCATTGTTCTACCAAGCCTAACCTTTGGTGCGACAATACTAATGCTCGGGCATTGGCTTTGAATCCTGTTTTTCATGCTAGAACTAAACACATTGAGGTTGATGTTTATTTCTTAAGGGAATAACTTGCTGCTGGTCTTGTTGAGCTTCGTTATTTACCAACCGATCATCAATCCGCTGATTCGTTCACCAAGGTTTTGTCTACTCCTCGTTTTCATTTTCTTTCATCCAAACTGAATCTAGTTTGTTCACCAAGGTTCAGTTTGAGGGGGCATGTTAGAGATCACAGTACTACAGGTTCCTTAGCTCGAGTTCACAGTGGCACAGCTCACTCAGCTCATGTTCATGTTGTTGGTGTAAAAGCTACAATGTTTAGACAGCTTTAAGAACGAGACAGTAGCGGTTTGATCGGTTGTAACGAGATGTTTGTTAAGTTCAAGAAGTCTGTTAATTAGTTAGGACGCTTAGGAAGTTATGATCATGTTGTGAAGTTGTTGTAAAGTCGTTGTAAATTAGTTAGGACAGCTAGGAGGTTGTTGTAAAGTTGTTATATCAGTTAGTTTGTTTGTAAGAATGTCTATATATATGACATTCATTGTAACCATTTTATTCATTCAATACAATTTCATTTTTTCTCTCCTTTGGTTGTTGTTCTTGCTGTTCTTCTTTGCGTGATTAGTGTATTCACTCTTTAGTGAACACTTTACAGTGGTGGTGATGAGGATGACGATGAAGAGTCGGAGGAATCGTCGTTGAGGATGATTTCGTCGAGTGTGAGATAAGGGACGCCACTAATGAAGGGCTTGAATTGTCCTTCCTCTTCTTCATCGTCGGTGTTGTGTAGTTCGAGGAACGAATCGAGATCGAGCTCCATTAGAGGTCTGTCGTCGAGCTTTTCGCCATCGCTGAAGCTCAGACCTCTGTTTCACAACGAAAGAAAGTGCTAGAATGACAACTAGAGGTCCCACCCCATACACACATAGCCCCCCTCGAGATACGGACAAATATAGATCTCGGTGAGTAACACATAGGTTGAGGCCGTGTGGATGCTCTTGTTGGCGGTGTTGAGGCGTCGGCAACAACTCTAGAGATCACAAAGAAAATGCCGTGGCAGAGGGAAAAAGATGGTACTTGTAGCAACAAACTCAACGTAGAGATAGCGATAGTTAAGACGGTAGAAGAGGAAATAAAATTATTAGAACTAGACGATGTGAATTAGATTAAGGGAGACAAAGAGGGTGGGATAATATTTTTTTAGAAAAACCGAATTCAAACGTTTTTGAAAAATTAGATGAGCAAACTAATAATTATGGGTCATTATAATATGGATAGGGTTTTGTTTGGCTGAAACTTTTTTCTTTTTACCAATGTTGTTGTATGAATTTCTATTTTACTTCCAAACAAATATATTAAATGATTTTTCGTTTATATCTCTCACATGGTACCAGCGCAACCGCAATGATTAATTCATGCTCCAAGCAATGTTGTGTCCCAAAATATAGGCATTGGCCCTCCCGACCTAGTGTGCTCCATCTACAAGACTTGAAACTGAGATGTTGTTTAAGCAAAACTAAATCCCTCGCCACTCGAACCAACCGATTATTAGTTGCTAATGACTTTGTGCTAGTAAGATTATTTGTTTGGTTCAAGATTGAATATTTTAGAAATAGATTTGATTTCTCCAATGTTCAAACACTTTTTTTTCTTTTCTTTTTTTTTTTCTTTTTTCATTCATCAAGAAGCACGCGACTAAAATCTTGAGACATCACATTAGTTGGAATCGACATAAATCAACCTCTTTCACTTCCAATCGATTTAACATAATTGATTGCGAACTTTCCTAATTCTTTCAATTCTTCATAAACACACACACACATATAAATATAAATATATCTATCATATATATAAAAGCACGAATCACAAATTTTTGAGTGGTAATGAAATTTACCTATTTGCCCATACTTATTTTTTATTTTTTTATCTCCAAATCAACATTTTCTTTTGTATCCAAATCAAACTCTAACTCATTATCAATCCAATATACGTTTTTTTTTCTTTATCTCCAAATCAATCATGAACTCATTCTCAACAATCCAATACACTTTTTTTGATGAAGTAATGTCTTAGCATGACTAGCTTGTTTTTTCATTCACATCTTATCTCAATTACATTAGAGAATATCTATAAGTTAAAAAATGTACTTGTATTTCTAATTTTTAAATTTTAATTACAATTTTAAATTTTGTTAATAAATTCTTAAAAATTAATTTCCGCGAGCGTAGCGAGCGGGAAATCGTGCGCTTGCGGGGAAATCGTGCGTAGCACGTCTTGAAACTACTATATATATATATTACTATAGAAATGTATTAATTTTCTTAAGTACATATAGATGGCAATGATACAAATGTTTAAATAAAGAATTTCTGAATAATTCTCATCTTTAATTGGAAGTAAATTAATTAACTATATATTAATTAACTAAAAAAACAAATATATATCAGGGAGAGAGCACAATAGTCTCAAAACAATGCAACCCATCAAAGGCTGGTGCAATCTTGGGCACTCGCCCAACCTTCATTTGCTTCTCCTATGCCTTAGCTCCTAAACAGCTATATGCTCTATGAAAGCCTTAAAATCAAAACAACAAAAATTAGTCACAAAGGCAAAGTCATGCATAAGTGTTCCAAGGATATTGATTTACATAAATAGATGGAGACCTCTGGAGTTTTGTGTTCTTTGTGACTGAAGAAGCAGGCTCCAATTGCAGCTGCAACAAAAATACTAGACTCTTTTTTTTTTGGGTTTTTCGTGTGCTGTCCGACGCCAACTACACCTAAGGGTGTTCATGAAATCTGCAAATCAACGGATCCAGTTCGATCCAATCCATTTAGTTTTTATTGGTTCATAATTTGGATTTGTTATTAATTAATTGGATTGGATTGCAAAAGTTACAATTCCCACGAATTCGACTAGATCGCGGATTGGGCACCTCTTACTCTACGGATCCAATCCACAATCTGCTGCAATTAACATTTATATACATTACATATACACATACACATATAGTTTTAAAATCCGAAACTAAATTTAAATGGGATTAACATTTTTACACCACTAATTCATCTATGGAAGATGATTGGGGTACCCACTTTGGGCACTAAATTTGGCTATATGCATTCGAGGTGTTTTGAATCACACTCTTTGATAGTACGCCGAATTGGATGCCCAATGTAGGTACGTTTAGCATCTTCATTCATCTATTATTTATTCAACACGTACGTTTAGTTAAGTTAATTTTTTTTCATATTCAAGTATAGGTTTTAAAGCTATCTAATCAAATAAAGGAAGAAAATGTTAAAAGTAATATATTTGAATTAAAAGTTATATTCAACATGTTTTTTAATAATCACAACTTTTTTATTACTCATTGGGATTATCTATGTTTTAATTTAAAATATTAATTTTATAGTTTTAAAATTGTCAATCAGAATAACTTGCTCGAGTTTGTCCATATTTAATGAATTGGATCAAGTCGGAATAATGAAATAAATGGACTAGACTGATTTGCGATTTTTCAATTCGCAATAATTGGATTGGATCCAATTCGTGTCACCCCTAACTACATCGACTAATTAATCCACATGCACTCAGGCACTGTGGGGCCTATATGGGAGGCAACCCTCTCAACTCAGTTTTTTCCATTCACGAGACTCGTACCATCTCATGACACATCGTACATTTCTCTTATATGTATGTGTGTACATGTGTGTGTTCTCAAAATTTCACCTTTGTGTCAAAATAATCATAACTAGTAATTGTGTATAAATAATTTTAAACTTTGTATTTTTTGTGTCAATTTTGGCCCAAGGACTAATCAATTTTTTTGTCAAAGTTTTTCTTTACGCTGATTGATGCGTGAGATGTGAAATTGATAAATTAAATTGCTAGCTAAATGAATTGATTTAAATTTTGATATCAAAATAATCTCAAACATTGAGATCAAATAACTAGCTAGCTAGATGATAAAAAAAAAAAAAAAAACTAGCTAGCTAGCTATAGATATCGATGGAGGGACTAAGCTGCAAGACTAGCTGCCGTGCCGGAGTCTTTACGACCGCGTTGGTGGTGGTGGTGGTGATCATGGGTGTTGGACAGACCAATACATGCGATGCGGAATTGAACCTGGTTGATTTGGTGAAGGGTTATGCATGTACTCACTGACTGCATGGCCACCAATTTGTTCTTGGGGTCTCAGGAACAATGCAAAGCGTGCGCTGATGGCTGCAACACGCGCTTCCAGCCAACAGGCCCTGCTATCAACAATCGGGTGTCCTAAAATGAAGAAACATATATATATATATATATATATTGAGGTGGAAATGAATGGACATGACCAACAATCGGGTGTCCTAAAATGAATCATTATATATGACATTTTATATATGTACGTAACAAGTTAGCAAACTTTCGAAACTTTCAAATGACTAACTCTCCCATGAACTACGGACACAACCAAGGACGAATCTACATATATAGGAGGTACAGGAAGAGGTCTTCAACTAATAAATCAAGAGAATTGTTATAATGATAACAACATGTCACATTTAATTCTTTATTTCATCTAATAATTAATAATAACAATAATAATATTGTTTGTTCTTAATTTGCTTGCAGATGGCTCTAGACTTTCTTGAGGGATGCCTTTCTCAATGCCTTAGTTAGACCCCGATCCAATGTCGGGGATGGAGCGACATTCTCGCCGTGCTACTGAATATTGGATAATGAGATGAACGAGTGCATTATCTAGATCTATTGCTTTTGTGTGTTGTGCTTATTTTGGTTATGTGTGGTTTGGCTTTCTTTTGAATGGTTTGTTTTTTTGGGTTATGTGTGTTTTTGAGATATTGAAGAATAAGCAAGTAATTGCGTTTGAGCGAGTGTTTCCAAATATGTTCCTGATTTTTTTTTGGTCAATCTAATATGCTCCGATCTTGGTTATATAAACATATTTCCACACTAGAACAATTTCGGTATTTAATAGAGGTTTTTAAACCCCTATTAAAGGGGGTGTTACTAAATAATATCTAATTGATATGAGTTTTAAAAAACATCTATGTAATACATGTATTACAAATTAAAACATAACATATTTTCACATGACATTTAATAACACTCTATTTAATAGGGGTTTTAAAACCTCTATTAAAGGCAAAAAATGTTCTAGTGTCATTAATTAATTAATTAATATAGACCGTAGCACCTCTCCAAGAGCTTAGTATACTCTCGGAATAAAAGTTAATTGGATGCAATTCTATAGCAATGTATAGAACTATATATACACCTAAAAATGTGCTCTTTACACAACACACATTACATATAACTTTGCACGTACTCATGACCCTGACCTTTACCAATATAATTAACCTATGTCGCTAATTAATGATTGAAAAATACTAGAATAATAACAACGATTAGTGTCACACCCTAGGACAACTCACAATCAATAGTCTTTCGTGTGTCGACACACGCGTTATGTGGCAGAATCTGTGTTACTCGTACTCGCATCCCGAGACACACATGAATAGTTTGTGAGCAAATGTGTCTTGCGTTGTGACATGCTGTTATCTATTAATTCTAGCACTACACCATAAGACATATTAGCTCACACTACAAAAAAAATGAATATTTAGAAACAGAATTAGCAACGGAATTTAGTTTCGTTGCTAAGAAAAAATGGTTTGAGACGGAATTGAGACGGAATAATTCAGAGACGGAATAGAGAGAGATCAGAGACGAAAATAGAGGCGGAATTGAGACGAAATTAAATTCCGTCTCAAAAAAATGGCACCAACATTCCCACCAAAACTTTAATTTTTTACAACCGTCTATTACGTCTCGAGATTCATGCGTGCTTCGATCTACCCCAAAAATGGGGACCAACCACAATACAACTCTCTCTCTCTCTCTCTCTCTCTCTCTCTCTCTCTCTCTCTCTCTCTCTCTCTCTCTCTCTCTATCTCTCTTTCTCTTTCACCACTCCCTTTCTCTCACCGCTCTCTGCTCTCTCTCACTCCCACCGCTCACCGCCACCGGTTTCTGCTCTCTCTCTCTATCACCGCTCTCTGCTCTCTCTCCCACCGCTCACCGTCACCGGCCTCTGCTCTCTCTCTCACGGCTCTCTGCTCTCTCTCTCTCTCTCTCTCACCGCTCTCTTCTCTCTCTCCCACCGCTCACCGTCACCGCTCTCTCTCACTAGAATCTCACTCACTGTCAACTCCCTCTCTCTCACCGAAACCTCTCTCCCAAACCCTAAATCTCTATCGTCGGTGCGATTGAGGCTGCGACGAGGTCGTCGGGTCTGCCGTCGCCGTCTGCCGGAGATTGGAGCCTCCGAAGCCGTAAGCCGTCGCTGCTGTTCGTCGCACCCTAAGCCGTCGTCGTTGTTCGCCGCTGTACCTCACCATGCTCGCCATCTCCGAAGCGAGAACCATTTAATTTTGGTATTACTCATCCGTCATATTTTTGTTTAGGTTTTGATTGTTTTCCTGTTTTCTTGGTTGTGAACATATGTTATTGAAAGTCTAAATTCTTTTGAAGAAATGATTGATTTTGCATGCATTTCTGTTCTATAACGTGTGCTAATTTGATTTGTTTGAAGAGCCGATTTTTTATTAAAATGTATTTGTTAGAAGTTTAGTTTGAAAATGCTTAATTTGTCTTGGTTTATTTGATGGGTTTTTATTCTTTTTTATTTACATTTTGTCCTTGTGGCCTGGCTTTGAAATTGACATTGTTTTGGTGGCATTGAATTGTTTTGGGGCTTCCGTTGTTTCTTTTGTGCAGCTGATCTGGTGATAAGGGTACATACTTTTGTGGGTCTCAGTCCTTTACTTTTCTTTTCATTTGAATCCAAATACAATCTGATCATTTTTTTCCCTTAAATTTCATCCTAATACAGTTTTATAGACTATAGTTTCACCGATTATGAGGTTTATATCATCAAAGATATTGGCTTCTAAGCAAGTTTTGTATCTTCATTTACTTGCGCGATTTTCTCGAATTTGACCTTTGTCGTTGTCGTTGTTATATATATATTTTATATGTCATGGGTCTGATTGAAATATTTGGTATTGGCATCAGTGATGGATTGGAGATGGAAGAGCTGGCAAGTTTTTTAGGATTGTAGAGTGTTGAAGGGAATGTAGGAGCACCGACGATTAGAAGGAATAAATTGATGGATTTAATGATCTGTAAACATTTCGAATTCTTTGGGCCGTATATGAATTTCGTGGCTTGCAGATGCCTATGTCCAATGCTTATTGTTCTTCTCTTGAGAGTTGTTTGTGTTCCAAGTTTTCCGAAGTTGGGAGAATTTCAATCGCGAAACTTAAATTCGGTCTTCGCCTCTCCATCATCTCCACAAATTAAAAACATTTCAAGTTTTTTAGGATTGTAGAGTGTTGAGAGTTGTTTGCCTTATCCCAGCTACATTTGTGGTTACATGAATCCCCTTCCTCTATTCTGTTTTATCACAGAGTCACGGACTAGTGTTGACTATTATATGTTTTTCTTGTGATATTAACTATTAAGCGCATGAGAAAAAATGTATTGTATCTATTACTTTTTTTGTGTCAAAAGTGTTTATCTTATACTTAAGCTTGACTAGGATTTGTTTATTTTCTTTTCTAATATGATTTATGTAGCCAAACTTGGTGTGCTACACCAAGGACCAACTCATCATGAATTCTTCTCAACTTATATCATATCTGTTGCTCAACTAAACTGTTTGAGTTTTTTTTTTCATCGGCCACAGTCAAAGGACGGTGTTAATAGTTTTGGTGGTCTTGGAGCAACCCCGATAGATTCTCTTGATACATTATTTATTATGGGTCTTGATGAGCAATTCCAAAAGGCTAAAGAGTAAGTTTAATTTCTGTTTCCAGTTATCATTCCCAATATATCCTTCCTCATTTTCATTGTTTTCCGACCATCTATTCCTTATTTTCTTCATTTAATTAGCACAATCGACAAAATATCTTACATGGTTTGGGTCGTTTGCTAACCGGTGACATGATATATGTCCCTTACTATAGTTTCTTGATGTTCTATGCAAGTTTGTGAATTTAAGTGAGCCTTAGAAGAGTTATGTGTCACTTGCCCTTTTAACATTGATTTCTACCCTTTCCTTGTGACAGATGGGTGGCAACATCGTTGGATTTTAACAAGAACTACGATGCTAGCATTTTTTAGACAACTATAAGGTTGCATTGTAAGGTTTAATTTATTTTACTTTCCAATTTGTCTCTCTTTTCTTGGAATAATATCCTGGGATTGTGTTTGAAATGTAGAAAACGTTTTAAAGACAAAGAGGAAGAGAGGCAATTCATTGTTTTCGCTTTAGCTCATGCTTACTTTGATTAGAAAATCATGAGCTTTAAAGCTAAGATTTGGTATTGAAAACCACTGGAAACATTACTCACACCTTGACGTTGTTGTTTCTCCAGCAACAATGCTCGCTGGTGCGCTGCAGATAAGGAAGCCGGATCAAACATGTTGACGGCATCTTGGATCTGCACTCTTAGTCCACTAATATACCGTGCCACTAATTGGTCGTTAGTCTCCTGCAGCTTATTTCTAGCGACTAACTGATAAAACTCAGTGGTGTAATCATCTACTGACTTTGCCCCTTGTCTCAGATTCTGCAACCTCTGATACATAAGGCGTTGGAAATTGTAAGACAAGAACTCAGCCCGTAAGCGCTTTTTCATCTTCTCCCACAAGGTGATCTTCGCCATTCCATTCCTATTTCGCATCAACTTCTGTTGTTGCCACCAAGCCATGGCCCTGTTGCGGAATCTGGTCGCAACCAGTTGCACACGCTTGTTTTCGGGAACACCTTTGAATTCTAAGACTTCTTCAACTGACGCCGGCCAGTCTAAGAATTCTTCCGGTTGAAGGGTGACATGGAATTCTGGGACCTCCGTCTTCATCCCAGACTCCCACCGCCTGCGATCATCCTCAACTGCACGCGGCCTGTAGCGCCTCCTCGCTGCCTCAACATACTCATCCTCGCCTTCGGTAGAAGAACCTCCTACTGGTTCATCACCAACAGGTTCCCTTCGATGGTTACGGACACGATCATTATTTTGACCCAACAACTGATCGATTCTGGCAGTTAATCGTTCTACCACTGCGTCCATGCGTTGGTCGATCAATTGGCCAATTTGTCGATTCAGATTGTCACGGTCATACACCTCCTCGATACGCTTCTGGTTCCTCTTCGGCGGCATAATTTCTCTAATCGCGCTGAAGCAGGCTCTGATACCAACCGACGCAGCGGAGATCTTCTAAACCAGTTGAACGAATCCACGAACAACTCGATCTAGGTCAGAACTTAAGCCTAAGTTCAAAAATTCTTTTATTTCAATCAAAACTACGAATTACACCCAATAGATCGCTTAAATAGCGAAACCCTAAAATTTGCCAAAAATAGTAAAAAGTCTAAAAAGCCCTAAACTGAAAAATAGACGAGAAATAGAAACGAACGCCGCAAACGGCAATAAAAACGGAAATTCCTAATGAAAGTTATAAGCGAAACGAAAGTTTCCTAAAATAGCAAAATTGCCGTTTCGGAGGGCGAAACGATGAAATTTCGCCGAAAAACATCGTAGTCACGGCATAGCGGTGAGTTGTGATCTCCACGCCGTTTCCAATAAACCCATGCCCCCGGAACACCAAAACTCAAACGCCCAAACTTCGCCATTTGCGAAAATTACCAAAATGCCATCCTCTCATATCTTTCCATCATATTTTTCCAAGAATTTACAAGCTAATTTTTGGACTTCATCATTCTCCCCATGGTAGACATAATTCGCCCTCGAATTGTCATCATCAGACGTATCCCCATAATAGGGAACAAGATGCTTGACATTAAATACATCAGCCGTGCGAATGTGACATGGCGACTTCAATATGTAAGAATTAGGATTAATTTTCTCGAGAACCTCCACATGACCAATCTTCCGAACTGACAATGTGTTGTAATTACCCACAGAGAACCGATCTTTAGTGAGAACTGCCCACATAAAGTCACCCACTTCAAACTCCACGTGACGCTTCTTCCGATCTGCATATTGTTTGTACTTGTCTTCGACCTGTCTGCGCAACTCCTCATGCTCACTGAGACTCATTCGGTAGTGTGGTCTAGTATGTAGTGACGCACCAGGTTCAAGGTCAATCCGATGTTGAATATCAAGCGATTGTGGTAGTTCTTCTGGCATCTCATCAGGGAAAACATCACAAAACTCATTCACAATAGGAATTGCAGCTTCAGGAACATCGACATCTCTATCTACCTCATTTCCCATCAAGATGTAAACTACCTTAGAATCCCGTAATGCATCTTCAAACCTTGCCAAAGACAGCAAACTGGTAGATTCTTTAGTAGGCTTAACTTCCTCCGGGTCCTTGGCGGGTACTAGCACAATCTTCACTCCCTTGAATATAAGGGTGTATTTATTGGTTCTGCCATCATGCACAACTCCCCTATCAAACTGACAAGGACGTCCCAGTAACAAGTGGCAAGCATCCATAGCCACAACATCACACCGGACTGAATCCTTGTAGTTAGCACCAATAGAAAACGTCACCAAGGCGCGCTTCGACACCTGCACCTCACCACCCTTCTTCAGCCAAGCTAGCTTGTAGGGCCTGGGGTGTTGTTCAGTTGCAAGGCCCAACTTCCGAACCGCTTCAACTGAGACGATATTCTCGCAACTGCCTGCATCAATCATGAATCTCCACGCCTTGCCTAAAGTGGTACACTTGGACCGAAAGATGGTATTCCGCAGCCACTCATCATCAGCAATAGTTCTAGGAGTCATACAAGAACGCCTCACAACCAAGGCAGTATCCACATCTCCAGTCACGATCTCCTCTTCTGTGTTGTCAGAAGTATCAAAGGTTGGTTCCGCAGTGATGTTGGTCTCTTCCCCTGAGTTTTCCTCTTCGTTCTCAATAAAGAGAGTCTTCTTCCCTTTACATTCTGACTTCCTGTGACCAACTTCGCCACAACCGAAACATCTAATCCCAATAGAGCTAGGTCTGTTCGTGCTACTAGCAGGGTTAATTGCAGCGGTATTACCTCCAGTATTAGTTGTCCCAACACTAACATTACTGGAAACATTACTCACACCCCGACGCTGTAATTTCTCCACCAACAATGCTCGCTGGTGCGCTGTAGATAAGGAAGTCGGATCAAACATGTTGACGACATCTTGGATCTGCACCCTCAGTCCACCAATATACCGCGCCACTAATTAGTCGTTAGTCTCCTGCAGCATGTTTCTAGCGACTAACTGATAAAACTTAGTGGTGTAATCATCTACTGACTTTGCCCCTTGTCTCAGATTCTGCAACCTCTGATACATAAGGCGTTGGAAATTGTAAGGCAAGAACTCGGCCCGTAAGTGCTTTTTCATCTTCTCCCACGAGGTGATCTTCGCCTTTCCATTCCTATTTCGCATCAACTTCTGTTGTTGCCACCAAGCCATGGCCCTGTTGCGGAATCTGGTCGCAACCAGTTGCACACGTTTGTCTTCGGGAACACCTTTGAATTCTAGGACTTCTCCAACTGACGCCGGCCAGTCTAAGAATTCTTCTGGTTGAAGGGTGCCATGGAATTCTGGGACCTCCGTCTTCATCCCAGACTCCCACCGCCTGCGATCATCCTCAACTGCACGCGGCCTGTAGCGCCTCCTCGGTGCCTCAACATACTCATCCTCGCATTCGGTAGAAGAATCTCCTACTGGTTCGTCACCAACAGGTTCCCTTCTATGGTTACGAACACGATCATTATTTTGACCCAACAACTGATCGATTCTGGCAGTTAATCGTTCTACCACCGCGTCCATGCGTTGGTCAATCAATTGGCCAATTTGTCGATTCGATTGTCACGGTCATACACCTCCTCGATACGTCGCTTGGTTCCTCTTCTACGGCATGATTTCTCCGATCGCGCAAGCGAGTTCGATACCAACCGACGCAAAGAGAGATCTTCTAAACCAGTTGAACGAATCCACGAACAACTCGATCTAGGTCAGAACTTAAGCCTAAGTTCAAAAATTATTTTATTTCAACCAAAACTACGAATTACGCCCAATAGATCGCTTAAATAGCGAAACCCTAAAATTTGCCAAAAATAGTAAAAAGTCTAAAAAACCATAAATTGAAAACTAGACGAGAAATAGAAACGAACGCCGCAAACGACAATAAAAACGAAAATTCCTAATGAAAGTTATTTGCGAAACAAAAGTTTCCTAAAATAGCAAAATTGCCGTTTCGGAGGGCGAAACGATGAAATTTCGCCGAAAAACGTCGTAATCACAGCATAGCTGTGAGTTGTGATCTCCACGCCATTTCCAATAAACCCATGCCCCCGGAACGCCAAAACTCAAACGCCCAAACTTCGCCATTTGCGAAAATTACTAAAATGCCATCCTCTCATATCTTTCCATCATATTTTTCCAAGAATTTACAAGCTAATTTTTGGACTTCATCATTCTCCCCATGGTGGACAGAATTTGCCCTCGAATTGTCATCATCAGACGTATCACCATAATATGGAACAAGATGCTTGACATTAAATACATCGGCCGTGCGAATGTGACATGGCAACTTCAATCTGTAAGCATTAGGATTAATTTTCTCAAGAACCTCCACATGACCAATCTTCCGAACTGACAATGTGTTGTAATCACCCACAGAGAACCGGTCTTTAGTGAGAACTGCCCACGTAAAGTCACCCACTTCAAACTCCACGTGACACTTCTTCCGATCTGCATATTGTTTGTACTTGTCTTCAACCTGTCCGCGCAACTCCTCATGCTCACTGAGACTCATTCGGTAGTGTGGTCTAGTATGTAGTGACGCACCAGGTTCAAGGTCAATCCGATGTTGAATATCAAGCAATTGTGGTAGTCCTTCTGGCATCTCATCAGGGAAAACATCACAAAACTCCTTCACAATAGGAATTGCAGCTTCAGGAACATCGACATCTCTATCTACCTCATTTCCCATCAAGATGTAAACTACCTCAGAATCCTGTAATGCATCTTCAAACCATTCCAAAGACAGCAAACCAGTAGATTCTTTAGTAGGCTTAACTTCCTCCGGGTCCTTGGCGGGTACTAGCACAATCTTCACTCCCTTGAACATAAGGGTGTATTTATTGGTTCTGCCATCATGCACAACTCCCCTATCAAAGTGACAAGTACGTCCCAGTAACAAGTGGCAAGCATCCATAGCCACAACATCACACCAGACTGAATCCTTGTAGTTAGCACCAATAGAAAACGTCACCAAGGCGCGCTTCGACACCTGCACCTCACCACCCTTCTTCGGCCAAGCTAGCTTGTAGGGCCTGGGGTGTTGTTCAGTTGCAAGGCCCAACTTCTGAACCGCTTCAACTGAGACGATATTCTCGCAACTGCCTGCATCAATCATGAATCTCCACGCCGTTTCCAATAAACCCATGCCCCCGGAACGCCAAAACTCAAACGCCCAAACTTCGCCATTTGCAGAAATTACTAAAATGCCATCCTCTCATATCTTTCCATCGTATTTTTCCAAGAATTTACAAGCTAATTCTTGGACTTCATCAAATATCATGGAAGCCCATGCCCCTTGAATGCCAGTTGTTAAGCATAAATTACGATATCCCTATCATATCTTATGACTTAACGTCTTCGTTTTGGCAAGTCTAGAGCAATGTTTTGAGATCTCAGAACTGAATATATTAACATTAAAATTCATTCATTGAGTCACAAGGAAAGCTCTAAATTTGACATCAATGTCCCAATGTTTGGAAATCCTCCCCTCGCATATCAGAAATAGTGTTGGAAGCCTTGAGGTTTGAGATTTAAAGGCAATCAGGATCTAAAAAGCACAAATTGGGGATTGCCCTTAACTAATTAGAATGAGAATGATGCAATTCCTTGTGTATTATTAAAATGCATAACATCTTAAAAACTTATTTAATAGTTTACTTGGATAATTAGAAATACATTAATTAATCAAATACAAACTTATTTAGTAGTTTACACGGTCAACGGGGATTACTGTTACTTTTTGTACTCGTTATCTTTTTTATGACGATGAGTGTAGAGCCGTTGACGAGCACGTCAGGCAAAGAGAAGATTGACGACTACCTCTGAGCCAGCGGCATACTTCTGCATCGATATTTCGTAGGTTTTGATATTTGGTGTATTATATAGTTATGTTTTTTATACATTTTGGGGTTGTATATTGGGATGAACGTTTATTTTCCCCAACTTATGATGGTCGTCACACTGTTTGTATTCACCATGTTATTATATATGCATGTAATCGTTGTTTCGTTGTTTCCTGGTTTCCACACACTTAGGATTTTGAATAATTGTTTACGCATAATTTGTCAAGACTTTCACTAAATTTTATAACTCTTAAAAGTTTTTAATTAACTCTGAAATTCAATTGTAAAGTGACATGTGTTTTATTTATCCTAAACATTAGTATGGAGTAGATTTAGATAGAAAGACTGACTAATACGTAGTTAAATCCTGCAGGGTTAGGATTTGTGCTTAATTATGGAAGTAGGCCGAACGATGCATTAGATTAGAGAAGGGGTCGTAACATGAACATAAAACTTTGATGCAAATAATAGTCATCAATGCGCTCCTTTTGAATACATTTTGCCTAAATTTCACTGAAATCTTCATCGAGCTTATATAACTCATGTAAAGAGTCAAACCCAATCACATGAGTTTGCATAACTGTCAATAAATGAGTACACCTACTTAAAACATCAACAACGTTATTTTCTTTGATAACCAAACCAATTTATTTAACCAAAATATTTTCCAATTACACTTACAAGAAACGAAGGTACTACTGACCACTCGAATCGACCAGACATAGAACTGGCTTCCCATGCCACAGTGTAGGCCGTTAAATTCGCTGATCTACGAATAAAAAATTTATAGGACCTTGCATCCATTAACAAATCATGACAGTCTTCAATAATCACTCCAATATACGGGTAGAAAATGGGTGTCTGAAGTCAAAACACGTCAAAATAGAGATTTCTAAAAACAATAAATAAAAAGAAATTAAGCCGCTGAAAAGCAACTAAGGGTTTATATATAAATAGAAAAGAAAATAAAAAATGAACTAATCAAATTCGTTTCAACATAACGTTAGGTTTCTAAACCTCACCAATCCTACTTTCTCTCCGTGAGCCCCCGACGTCTGATTTTTGCTCGGTTTCTTTCCACAAAACAGTAGAGCATCGCGAGATGATCAATTCGAGCTAAGTTCTATTGCGGAAACGAGGTATTCGACCGACAATTTGGTAAATTCTTAATGTCAGACATGTTTCCTCGATTCAATTTGAATTCTCACGATTTTTCGATTTCTTTTGCAGGGTTTTGATAAAAATTGGTTGGAACTATTGTTAATTGGTATATTGGATTGATTTGCGTCAATTCTGGATAAATTCCATCGACATGGGTTAGGGTTTTGATGATGTGAACTAATGCAATTCAGTTGATAACTATTTTGGAGATGTTTTAATAGTTGATATTGATTATTGGTTTTAATCCAATTTTACTCCACGGGCTGTGAAGATATTTCGGTATTGGTATCGGGTGGTTTCGAGGCGTTTATTGTTGAGTTTTGAGGATTTAATTGCAAAAATATTAATTTGGAGAAGTTTTTTTTTTTAGTTCAAAATATATAAAGTTGCCAAGTCGACATGCCACATGGAAAAATTCATAACATCTTTGTCGGTGATCCAATTTGGGTGTTTTTAGAGTTTATGAAAAGTATGACATGAGTACTACAAGTTCCTTTAATGTCATCATGACAAATATTGAGGTTTTCAAGGTTAAAAAGTTACCCTAAGTTGGCTAAGTGAAAGCTAGTTGAAATAGTTATATAAATTAATATTTTTGGAAACAATTCTCAAACGTACTTTGATCGTGGTTTTTGTAACGACCCAAAAATTTGACTTGTGCTACATGTCAAGTCAAGGTCGTATGTGGGACCCAATCGTTGAAATACGTATATCTGAATCCAATTTGGGATGATAATGCTAACAATGCGAGGAATTCGGTGAGCCGAAACATGAACGGGGACGCGCATCGGGTTGCGTGTCGACGTGTGACCGAAATAGTGGCTCTATGTGGTTTAAAATGTACGTGGGATATATCTCGTGATGCATGTAGCGCGAGTATTGAGATTTTGAAATGAGGCAGGTTGGTGCCTCGAGATGCGCGCTGCGTGGTTGTTGAGTTGCCTCGAAATTCGTGTCGCACGAATATCGATGACACTTTTGATTTGAAATCAAAAGTAAAATAAAAAGAAAATGTATATATATATAATATTATATATATATATATACTAGTTTCATGTCGTGGCACACACGATTGAACCGCTCGCTTCGCTCGCGGGAATTAATTTCTAAGAATTTATTAATAAAATTTAAAATTGTAATTAAAAAAGTAGAAGAAAAAATGAGACGAGTTTATGATTTAATTTGGGGTTAGGTATAGAAAGTGAAAATTAAGTACAAGAGGAGAAAGTGAGTGTAGTGAGTGGAATAGATACTTGTCAAAATCGTGAATTGGTAATGAATCGTTGAGGGCTCGAGTGAATCAAATCGGGATTACGAAAAAACTACCTTTACATTTAACTTTTCCAATAATATAAAATATAATAAATATGAACTTGCCATACATATTATAATCCCATTCAGTATTCATTATAGTTTAAAAAGTGATGTACAAATAAAAATCATTCTAATGAGAAATTTGAGTCATCTCAAAAACAAAGATATCATATGTGTTGGAGTAGTGTATAGCTATATATAGTGGGTATCCAAAGTCTAATAATTCAGACCGAATTATAATATGTGTTTAAATAATAGCAAGGGCCTGATTGTCCAAATTGAGATCCCTGGAGGGTCCAAAGTCCTGACCAAGAGGGTCCTATCCAAAACTTAACTCAAACCCTATTTAATCAAGGCTGAACAAAAATGGGCCAATAAGTCCAGACAATTTTTTTGCCACACCAAGGTTAGAGTTAGTTACCTTCAATTAGTAGTCTATAGTCATTATTGAATGTATAATAACATTTTACGTAAACTAAATTTAAATATATTCGACAAATGTTTAGTATGATCATGGTTGGTTCAAGTCTACAATGATATAACCTAAACACTGAACCAACCCGTCGGTTCTCAAATTTGAAGAGCCCGAACAAAATCAATAGCCTTTTAACTCAACTCAAATCACTTGAGTTGTTTTGGATCAATCGGATTTATTGGATCAATCGATTTTTTGTACACCCCTACCAATAACCATTGAATATCCAAAAGCAATTATACAAGTATGAGCTTGAAGTATTGCAACAACAGAGAACTGTGATCTAACCTATAGTAGGAGACATGACATCCAAGTTGCCATCACCGGGTGTCACTGGTTGTCCACCAGTTGTGTTTGGTAGATAAGATGCGAGAACTTGGCGTCATTGGTCGGCCAGAATTGACGGCAAATAGGGCTTGGAGCCCTAGTTTGTATAAAATGAATTTACCAAATCAAGAACAATTGACAATTTACCAGCTAAAAGATGGAGTAAGCTAAAATAACTTGTTATGTTACCATATGCTCCGCTGCTTTCCCTAGGCGTTCCAGCTTCGTGGAAACTACCACAAGATGTGATGGCCCAAGTAGAACCAAGAGTAGGTGCTTCACATGGCATCCTCACAGGAGAAGTTCCTGGTTGCTGGAATTTTCATAATAACATTGAATCAAGAATTCCCAAAATTTACAATACCAAAGCATGATGAATTTAATCCTATAGAGGGCAAGCCGTAGGGCTGCTATTTTCCCAACTATCCCTAACGTTTTTGGAAAAAAATCAATTAACTTGGAAAAACACAACCGATAATTCAAGACAGTGACTGGGACTGTGAGACAAGCAACAGGGGAAATGCAGGGCCGCCATCTTTGTACATTGCTTTATTCTATTCCTCAGTTCTTAATTTGTAATTACTACATCAACACAATTAAACCTAAGACTCCAACCACAATAATAAGGAAACTAAATATACTTCTACTTGTCGGCTAAAGCTTAACACTTATATCTCAAAAAAACTAAACACTTAAATGAAATTCTTTACTGGGAAAAAAAATCCAAAAGACAAAAGGAGTAATTAAGAACTCGTTTATTTGGAATCCTAAAATCTGCTAGCAAAGAACCTAATACAAAAGTCTGTCATCTAATTAAAAATTAGAAAAGAAGACAAACCTACGACACATCGAAACACAAGGATTCCAAGCCCGGTCTCGAATAGGAGTTCTCATTTCATCATGAACTGGGGTCGCTGCAGAAAGCATTTGATTGAGAACGCCAAAAAAAAAAATATATATAGACACGAATCCTAGCAAAACAGAAACAAGATTTAGTAGGAATATAATAGACACCTCCGAGGTCTATCTTTGGAGTCATAATTGGATGTAATGGAGTTCTTGAGGGATGCATAGGCGTCTCACTTCCTAAGACGTAACGTGATGTATCACTGGAAGCAAGGAAAAAGTTAGGAAATGGTCAATACTTTTTTTCGAAGCCGGAAACGGTAAATGCTTAATCCAACTTGAAACAAATAAAATGAAAATCATAATAGATAAATACCAGAATGGAGTTGAATTAGCATTATCAGAAACCTGGTCGCGGTTCACTACATTTGTATCTTAAGTCAATGACCATCCGTTTGACAAAAAAAAAAAAAAACAATCCAAATTAAGATATCTGAAATATAAAAAATAAACAATAACGAAATCATAGAAAAACAAGGCTTGCCTGTAACGTTCTTCATTTGGGACTCCAACTCGACTCTGACAGATTGACCCTTAACTTTTGTAACCCTTCCGCGGTATCCCTTGTATGGGCCTAGGCGAATTATTACAAATTTCGCCAACCAAAAAAATCATGTGCTTTGACATCCCCGCGCCTTCCACCAAATTTCAAAAAAAAATTCCTCAAAAATGTGATATTCAGAATATAGTTGGCTTTGAAATTAAATATCAAAAATGTGATCATCAGAATAAAGTTAGCTTTGAAGTTAAATATAATCTGCGATAAATCTTTAAATCTATGGCAATGAACACATGACTAATCTTTAACCATCAAATCACAAAAAATTCTCAATACATCATCACAACAAACTCAAACTTGAATGCAAAATAATCAAATTTAGCAAAGTATTATACGGTCAGGAATTTACAAGTTATTGGAGGCCCTCCTCTTGGAGACCTTCTGGGGGACGGGGGAACATGAAAAGGTGAAGCCCTAGCTGGTGGGAATCTTGAAGATGGTGAACCGCCCTGCAGAATTTATTGTCCACAAATGGGCTTAAAATGGACCAATAACATTGTCATATCTGCAACTCTTTGTTTTCTGAATGTTGCAAACCAAAAGAAAAAAAGGAAAATGCTGAAGAAGCCTAATCTATTTCTAGTAAAATATTGGCAAACAGCATCTCTCAGATAAATACATTGATGAGTGATGAATGCGTATATGTATGTTTTATGCAGTTCATCATTATTCGTACGTGATACAATAATATTAGTAACGTTAGGTGATAAAAAAAGGCCACCAGTGATGATTCTAACTTATTTCCAGCGAATCCGAGAAAATGGTAAGCAAAAGAGTTTAAAGACACAATTACCAGAAACAAAGAAAGTAATTGGTGCAAGGCCCCTACTGAATAATGATTAATAAATCGGCAAATATATTATAGGTTTTCATACATGCAAACTGTGCAAAACCCAAACAAATTATGATCATTAGGTTTTTGGCTGTAGATAAAGATTGACATGGATGGGAGTATGTCGAAGAGAATGTTATTTCTAAATAATGCGCACATCGTGCACCTTGATAAACTTGCTGTCTTAAACTGTGTAGAAGTTAATGAAATGAAGCACAAGATTTTCTCAGCCTTCTATCGAATCATATCTATCGCTATATTTTGCCTCTTTAATTTTCCGACTACAGTGACAAACAATTTTCGCCAAGCACTATCAACATTCATAATACAACAACGATAGAGATAACTAAACAATATAAAACTACTTTTAACTTATCTATAGATTTATCCTAAGAGAAATGGAGAAAACAGATTCACATATCTAACTATATGATTGAGGTCGTGCATCAACCTAGAACGATTCCTTAATCAATATTAAATATAGAAAAAAAAAATCTCCCTCTTATGTAAATAGTAGGGCTAACTGAGATTTTCTGACTGTTTTCAATCAACATATCATATATTGTTTTGTTTGATATTAGAATACCAAGTAGAACATACAAAAGTATAGGGCCAGTCCCACCGAAATTCATGATAACCAACTATCTCACCCAGATGACTTGGGTTTACATGGCAGCGTTCTTGAGTTTTGAGGGTGTATTGCCACTAGGATTTTGTTTGCCAAATTTCCGGATTATGGGTTATGAGGTTAAATCGTAAGAAAAGTCACTTTCTGATTTTGATAATCCTTGCTCTTTGGAAATATGAAACAAATTTCATAATTGGGAATTAGTTGGGACTTGCCGACCTGATGTTCGAAGGGTACTGGGAAATAGGGAATTCATAAACTTATGTCTAGTGAAAGTATTCCATATATTTTTCTTCTCTACTTGCTATCCTACATAGATTAAAAAGAAAAGTAAACTGCTAAGCTAAATGAATGCTCATGGTCTTTTTGGTCAAGTTAAAGCGTCACATCAATATTAGAGGTGGCGATATCAAAGAATTGGTACTTTAAAAGTATCATTTGGCATTATATACCAAGTCAATGATCTTTAATATTAGGATCAAAAATTAGCTCGAACACCTGTAATTTCCTTATCCTTTTTTTATTATATTTTATGTCACCCCTCATAACATGTTGAGGGTTGGTTTTCCATAGAAAGTAATGCCCATATGATCTAAAATAACTGCGGTTTCATTTCACCACCCAATAGTTATGATATCGATGCAAAATCAAAAGAACATTAACAAAAGATGACTAAAAAAAAGGAATGGATCAAATGATTATACTGACATTAGTGAACAACCCCTCTGTGGCTTTTTCTTTTTTTCTTTTTGCTTTTGTGGTGGCTTGATAACTATCTTGATTGCAGCATCAAAAACTGCTTTCACATTCTCGCCACAAAAGAAGAACAATCGATCGAGACACGGCATCAAGCAAAGTGTAATTATTTACATTACGTGGAACATATCAAATAGGAACACCCATTAAACCAAATACTTATTAGTTGTTAGCGTTGAACTCCAAAAAAAAAAAAAAAAAAAAACTTAATAGCGTAACTCTTCACGTGTACCGTAAGCATGAGGTTAACTCGTCACTTGAAGAACCTGTATTATTGGTCTGACCAACCATATTGGATGATTTAACTATCCCATCGATTACATTCTTCTTGGCAAAAGAGATTATAAGAAGTCAGAAAAGAGAAAAATAAAAGTAAAATCGTCACATTATCCCAGATGTTCAAAGTAATTAATCCACAATATACCATCCCCAGTTTCATATAACTACCCTCCTCACATCACTTCCTAACTAAAGTTCTGAGGCACTAACTTCGGGTTTTCCACATGTAAGTTCATTGATTAAGTTTTCTTGTTTTAGGTTTGGTCTCTGATACCAATTGTGGCGACCCTCGCCGCCCCGGGGTGACGTGTCTCCGTGTACTCCTCGCCAACTGGCCTAATTACACGTGTACGACACCTGCCCGTCCTTACTCTATCTCGAGATTCGCATCCACTTGTGTGTGTACGATGTATAATTGACAAATGCTGCGGAAAGTGTACGTAAATACAAGAAACATTAATGAAGTTAACAAACCCTACTGTGGAAACACCCTGAACAATTCAAAGTAAACAAATGTACCATATAAAACTAAGCGGACACAAGGTCAAGTCACTCCCCGGTTCCCAAAAGAATCAAAATATCAAAATAATCACACGTACAAGTAGTCCTCAGAGGTAGACAGTCAGAAATAGTCGCCTAAGATCCCCTTGCCTTTACTTGTACCAGGATCTGCACTCAATCATCACAGAAGAAATTGGATGACGAGTCCAATCAGTAAAATCCCAAGGAGCTCCTCCGAGCATTCATAGAAATAAATGGAATTCAATAAATACTGTTAATTAAACATGCGGAATGTAAACAGACAACTGTAAGTAGGGCATCGCATGCGTAAATAACAATAAAGAACAAATGTGTGTGTCTGTTCCAGTCAGACTAAACCATATTTCGGGATTTCCTTCCAGGATCCCACTAGTGGGCGCATCCAACTAGCTATCACCTGATCCCTCTCGATGGCCGGCGTAGACCTACGACGCACCGACACATGTAGCAGTTCCCTCGGGTCGTTATCCACCGAGCACTCCTGATACACATGCTATGGTCTAGAATGCATAGACACATAACGAAAAATCCGGTGGGAGTAACGAACCAACCGTGCAAACAACGACGAGATATAAATATAGGAAAAATCACAAGGAATAATGGAAAGGAATGGAAAAACGAAAGCAAAATAAATACTCGAGAGTTTTTTCATTGGGTTTTACAAACCTCACTACGCGCTTTCCTACCCCGTAATCAATCCCCGAGTCCAAGTCCACTGGGTCCTTGGTCGCCAATTGATCACCCGTGTAAGCCTATGTCAATTTATCAATAATTTAATTTACCATGACAATTTTCAACAAATTTCTAACATTTTTAGGCCAAATTGCCTATTTTGCGCTTTTCAAGGCAAAACCCCGCAAAAAGCCGTGTCCGAAATATCCGACTATTTTATTTTTCATGGAAATTCATAAATTTCTATTTATTTTATGGAGATATATATTTTCGAAATTTTCTCAATTTTTTCCGAAATTTTCCAAAAATTTCCCAAATTTTTTTCTACGATTTTTGTTTTTTTTTTTTTTTTTTTTTTTTTTTTTTACTATTTGGGTCGGGTCGGGTCGACCCAACCGGGTCGGACCCGACCCGGTCCTGGACAATAAGGGGATGCACGCGCGCACGCGCGTGCATCTTCATCCTTCGATCGAACCGCCACGGTTCGATCGGAATTTTTTTTTTTTTTTTTTTTTTTTTTTTTTCTGGTTTGGGGTTAGGGTGCTCTCCACCCCAACCCCCGGTGGACTCGATGGCAGGGGAAACACACCTGCTATCACCACCGAGACTCGGTTCGGCCTCCATGGCCGAACCTTTGTCTCGCCACCACCGCCAACTCGAAATCCACAACAAAAACCACTAAAACGCACCTCGATCGTGGCGTTTCCTCCCTCTTCTCTCCTTCCCGGCACGTCCTGGCTTCTCCTCCTCCTCTCCTCCTCTTCATCCTCGCTCACGGGCTCCGGTTGTGTGTACGAAAGAGAGAGAGGTGTAGGTGAGGTGAAAGAAAAAGTGATGAAGTGTAGATAAGGATTGTTGACTTTCTTCTTTTTTTTCTTGACAACAAAATGTGACACCGCTGGGACACTCGCTCATTTTTCGGGCGTTTCGACGCTCGATTTCGTGTCCGAACCGCGATATACGCGTACCGCAGCGTCACTAGCCGCCTAATACCCATTCCATATTAGTAATTTGGCCATTTTTATTTAATTTGTATTTTAGTTTCCCCGACCTAATATTCGATCCGCGTCACTAGCCGCCTAATATCCGCTATAAAATTGTAAAACTTGAAAAATATTAATAACTCAACTGTAACATGTTTGAATGTACTGAAAATGAAGGATTTAAAAGATGACTAGGCTCTCGTTGACCTTGCGAGATTGGCTCGGGGGTCCACGTGAGTTTAGGCCGGGCGGAGCCCAATTTGCGGAAATTGGGGTCGTCACAGTTGGTATCAGAGCCTAGGTTCGGGCGAACCTAGGGGAAAGTTTAATGGGCGAAATAAGACACAAAATCAGCGGAAGTTAGGAACGGTTGAACTTAGAGTGGAACCATATGATCCTGGCTTAAGTCTTCGTTGGGAAGTGAGGAGAGTTGGAAAAATTAAAGTTTGGACTATATGATACAAAGAATTGTATATACAGAGGTTTATACAAATGAGCTTTTGATATTCTTTCATGAAAGGCTCATTCGGAGAGTTTGAACCACTTGGTTCTGTTCCAAATGGAATCAGTTCAGTGATTGATGTTCCATTTGCATACGTGATTTCATTTTTGGGTAAATCAACTATTTTTTCAGTTGTTTACAACATTGTGGACAAATTGATGAAATTATTGGGGTTGCCTCGAGATTCGTGTTGCACATATCTCGAGGACATATTTGATTTCTTTAAAAAAAATAAATATTGGCAAAGAGTTGTGAGACTAGTGGAATTACGCAGACTCTAAGAGAGCAGAGTGTTGAGATGACTTGAGAGCTAACGATTACATCATGTACGGACTCCTTTAGCTTTGATGAAAGCATTGGAGTAGTACCGTTGGATCAGAAGCCAAAGTAACTCCACTTTGGTGACACTATGCATTTATAGTCTTAGGGTTGGTGAAGTCGACCACCACCTTTAGGGACTTGTAAATGAGTTACGTGTCGAAGTAGAGTCTGCGACTCATTCTAAAAGTTAGAAAGGATCCTCGCATGCTAAAATTTGTTTAGATGCGTTAGTAAACGCACTAAACTCACGTGGACCCCCGAGCCAATCTCGCAAGGTCAACGAGAGCCTAGTCAGCCTTCAAATCCATCATTTTCAGTACATTCAAACATATTACAGTTGAGTTATTAATATTTTTCAAGTTTTACAATTTTATAGCGGAAGCAACTAATACATTAAATAACTCAACAAAAAGATCAGGGAGTTAGACAACATAATTGTGGAACCCAGTAAATATCATCAGAGGAGAGTAAAAATACAAAATATACAAAAGTTCATTTAACTATGAAGCATTCCCTCTCGCTACTCGTCATGGCGCGCACTCGGTCAAACATAAGCATGACGAGCCCAGTAAGTAAATCCAAAGAGGACATATACACGACATTTCACAATATTCAAAACAACAGTTCACGATATCCAAAGCAGTCGAATTCATACAAATAGAACGAAATGAATAAAGAAACGCATGAATATAAATCGTGCAAGTAATGCATGTTGTAAAAAAAAATGTATTCGATATTGTATATTTGTTGTGTACATATATGCGATATCAAGGATTCGAGGCTTTGGAAAGCGCGACGACGTTTCAGAAAAATGATCGTGAGGTGCAGGTTTACGGTTTGCAAGTGTTGATGATCGCACGACCTCGAGATGCGCAATTTGCGAGATTCGAGAAAGGCGGTGCCTCGAGATTCATGTCGTTCGAATCTCGAGGACATATTTACTTTGAACGTCAAAAAAGTGAACGTGTACGAGTGAACGTGTTGAACTCGTACTTACATGAGGAGATGCTGAGTGCGCCAACCGATACGGGAAGTAGAGTGACGATTCAAGCGAAGCAGTCTCGCGAGTTTTAGCGGCATCACCTCGGGGCAGCAAATATTCGTGGCGTTTTGGCCACACACCAGATCGAGGTCGAGCATCGTATAAGTTTCGTTGTTCGGCGAGGCCGATGTCTGGTTGGGCACTACAGTGGCGTCGATATGGACGTTCTAGGGTGCAGTCGGTGTTATGGTGAGTGAGAGCGTGGGAGCACACGCGTCAGAGTACCGGTCGCATTCTCGGCATCGTCATAGTCAGTGCGAGGGTCAGGAGACGATGGACATGTTCTAGTTGGAACGGGATTTCAATGTACCTGTATGGGCGTGTGGACAGCCATAAACAAATTCATGCTACTGCCACGTCATGTCCGACTACTATCCATCGTAACCTGATAGAGGGTACGAGTTGGGTTGAAACTCACTCGATGAGAAACCGATTTACATTTCTCGCGGGCATACAACAGATATACGTATGTTAGTGACAGTGGATCGAGATTAAAATTAAAATATTCATTTGTAGTCCAATATATGTTGCGAGGATGTTGCCCTGACATATATTGATGGGGGGAGACAGATGGTGCGTTCTTTGCTTAGAGGTCGCGGAGGAGCCCAGCTCGTCGCGGAGGAGTTCAGCTCGTCGCGGAGGAGCCCATCCCTACAGAGTAAGATGGGGGTATGGCCTTTGGCGGGTATGGCCTTGAGTCTTCATTAAAACACCATCGTCCTGTGAGATTTGCTTCAATTTCGAGGATGAAATTCTAATTCGTTGGGAAGCCTGTAACGACCCAAAAATTTGACTCGTGTTACATGTCAAGTCAAGGTCGTATGTGGGACCCACTCGTTGAAATACGTATATTTGAATCCAATTTGGGATGATAATGCTAACTATGCGAGGAATTCGGTGAGCCGAAACACGAACGGGGACGCGCCTTGGGTTGCGTGTCGACGTGTGACCGAAATAATAGCTCTATGTGGTTTAAAATGTATGTGGGATATATCTCGTGATGCACGTAGCGCGAGTATTGAGATTTTGAAATGAGGCAGGTTGGTGCCTCGAGATGCGCGCTGCATGGTTGTTGAGTTGCATCGAGATTCGTGTTGCATGAATATCGATGACACTTTTGATTTGAAATGGGCGGAGCCTAATTTGTAGAAATCGGGGCCGTCACAGTTTTCCTTGGGCTTCGTGATATCGTTTCACTTGAAGTTTGACACTTAATATAATTGAGTATACGAGAAAGCCATTTGGAACCATTTTCAAGGTGATCCGGCGCTCCGGGAACCTCTAAAATTAAGCTTGAAATTAGTTGTTTATAAGGTTAAGTAAATCTCATATTAACATTTACATTGTATGATTACATTTTGTATAAACTGCATTGATCCTTGAATTGCATTTTTGTTGTACATGCATACATGGTTTGGGAGGGTAAGGCGTTACGAGTCTCCTTGTAGTGTCTATATCAGGGTTATTGAACATTATATTATGCTTGAGGGGCTAGTGCCATTGATACTTTGCATCACATGGTTATCATGAGATCACGTTAAATCAGATCATACTCTCATAGTCTAGATGAACGAGACTCGTTTGGTTATTCTCCCTGCGCCTGAGTCTTTATTACTGTTTAATTACCACTTTTGGAGACCGTTCGTCTAATTGTGGTCGGATAACAGAAACGGGATGAATTCACGGTTGTATTTAAATTTCTTGGATTATGTTTCTCATTTAAATTCTTTGGATTATTATGCATTTGATTACTACAGGTGTACTGGATAGTGTGTGATTTACTTATCTGACATTATCGAATTTTTATAATTGGATAATGACAGGTTTTAGCGGCGACAAAGGAAATGAAAAGCTTTCCGATTATCGGTGACTTGCTAAATTTCTTTCTCTATGTTTATATTACTTTCGCCGAGTACACCGTTGTCGATTCGGCTTGCGCCGTTAAGCTCAGCCCTGATGTTCCCTTCAAGAAGATGAGCCTCCTAAGCTGTGGTGTCTCTACTGGTATCTATTAATTAACTTCACAAATTTAACTTAATAAAAACAGAGTACTCTTGTTTTACTTTTTTAGTAACAAATGATCTCTTTTGCTTGATTTTTGTGTAATTTTGAAGGACTAGGAGCTGCATGGAACACTGCAAATGTTAAGCCTGGCTCAACACTAGCAATAATTGGATTGGGAGCAGTTGGACTTGCAGTAAGTTTCCACAATTTTTTATTTTTATTTTTATTTTTATATTCGTGAGTATTCATGCGAGACTGACTACCCTGACGTAATCGGCAATTGCGTATCTCAATGACCTGAGTAATTTTACCACACTGGGGAATCGAATACGTGGTCTTGCGCTTAACTCACACAATCTCACATTCGCCCTTACCGTTGTGACAACCCGTCCGAATTTAAGTTTTTGCAATTAAAGAAAAAAAATAAATCTCAATTTTTGTCATTTGCTTTGTTTTCTTGTTCTTTAAAGTTTTTTTTTTTAATGTGAAATTGATTTGTTCATATAAAATTACAGGCTGCAGAGGGGGCAAGATCTAGAGGGGCTTCTCGAATAATTGGAGTCGACATAAACCCAAATAAATTCGTTAAAGGTAAAATTAGGTGTCTGAATATAGGCTCGATTATTCTAGAGAGTGTTAGTCGGGCATCCTAACCTTAAAATCTTTAAGTATTTATTCTTTCATTAGTCTATGATCTCTTGATGTGTGCTTTTTTATTTCAGTTGATAGTTTATGTATCCCAATGTAGGCAAGGGGTCACTGAATTCATCAATCCTAAGGAGCTAGATACACCTTTGCATGAGGTGAGACATTAGTTGAAGTACATAAGTGCGGATACCTCCTTATTTTTATTTTATTTTTTGATAAGAAGGAAACAACTTTGCCTCTGTCAGGTTCCAACCCATGACCTCTTACTTTGAAATCTCATACCAAATCATTGCGTCACCCAATTAATTGGTGATATCTTGTTAATTGTTTTGCATGTTTGTGCAGAAAATAAGGGAAATGACACAAGGTGGTGTAGATTACAGTCCAGTCCTTGCCGGTGTTGTTGGAGAGCGGAGAGAAGCGAAGAAAGTTCGCGAAGGGGCTGGGTTCCTCGACCGTTCATTAATTAATTAGTTAGTATCAGGAATCTGTATATGTGCCGAAAAAGAAGAAGAAGAAGAAAAACCTAACCAACCAATTGCCTCGAATAATTAAACAACAAGTGTAGGCGATAAATCGATCGATGGAGAGCAGCAGTGGTGAGGCGGAGGCGGAGGCGGAGGCGGAGGTGAAGGGTCCATCCGTTTACGTCGTTTTAAGGTTTGTCACGGTTTTTTAAGAAAGTCATTTAATTACTTTAAATTGGTCACAATTTTTTAAGAAAGTCATTTAATTACTTTAAATGGAGAGAAAGTGGCATTTAAATGACTAAATCGTTTTTTACTTCTCTTAACCTCATCAATTCTACATACACTAGTTATTAATGTGTAATTAATAAATTTTCTTTTTAAGAGTATAAAAGTCAATTAAGTAATTAAAGTATATTGAAACTATCAAATGACATATATATTGTGAAATACTTCAAAATAGTTAAAAAGTCACTTATCAAGTAACATAAAAGAAAAAGTCACTTATCAAGAAACAGATGGAGTAGTAATTAGAGACTGTCAACATATATGATTTGGCTTAATTGGTTAAAATATTTTAACCCTTCATGACCTGTATTATTATATATTATTATATCCTAAGTCCCAACCTTTAAATGTTTACTTTGTATCTCAAATTGATTTTGAACTTAAATTTTGATGATGCGATATTTCAATATGAATTTAAAAAGTCACTTAATTATTTATAGTTATAGTTAAAATGATTATTAATTGTATGATTTAAATTTATTATTTTAAGTGCTACCTCATCAAATTTAAAGTTTAAAAGTGATTTATGATGCAAATCTAATAATCTCGAAAGGTTGTGATATAATAATGAATTTCAAAAAATAATGATACATATGATAACAAAAGTCGTTAAAGTTTAAAATATTTTAATCAATTTGACCATATAATTTTGTTTTGTTACACGTATTAGATAATATTTTTTTTAAAAAAATTAAGCATCATCATTACTCCAGCATGTATATAGTTAGCTTCATACCACCACTAATCATAATTGCTTAATATATATAAATATTGTGTTAGCAGACCATGTTTGCAGCGGGCCTAGACACATCAGCAATTACTCTAGAATGGGCGATGTCACTCCTCTTGAACCATCCCGAGAAGCTAAAAAAAGTTGTTTACGAAGTTGACAATTACAATATTGAGCCACACTGCCTCCTCAAAGACTCAGATATCTCAAACCTCCCCTACCTTAAATCCATCGTCCAAGAAACATTAAGACTATACCCTCCCGCACCGCTCCTCCTCCCACACGAGGCGGCGCACGAGTGTAAAGTAAACAATATGATGTCCCAAGTGGTACAATGGTAGTGGCGAATGCGTGGGCGATCCACAGAGACCCCAAGGCGTGGCCAGAACCTAATAAGTTTATGCCGGAGAGGTTCATGCGACGAGATGATGATAATAAGATCAAAGATATAATGTTCAAGTTTATTCCGTTTGGGATTGGGCGTAGAAGGTGCCTAGGTGAAGGTTTGGCTATGCACATCATAATCTTGGCTTTGGGATCACTTCTTCGATGCTTTGAGTGGGACAAAATTGGTGGTGATGATATTGATATGAGTGAAGAGGCTCATTTCTTTCTGGTTAAGGCCAAACCTCGATCTTAAGGCCTTATGTAAACCCAAGTTAGAGATGTTGAATGTTCTGCGTCAAGTATGAAAGTAAAATTTGGTAATCTAATAAATATTAATTTACTTGCTCATTAATTAGTATGTATTCATCTCCAGAGGAAGTTGCAAGTTTGGTTACTTATGTATTTGTTGTTTAGGGCTGGCCAAAAAACGGAACAAACATAAACGGGACCCGACACCTCTCCTTATAATGATTAAAATTAGTGTTCAGATCTGGACATTTTTTTTTTGTCCAGAACCGTATTTTTGTAAAACATACGGCTCCCGTTTTGTCCGATTTTTATTTTTAAATACGATTAAATATTTATTGATCAATTATTTAAAAAAAAAAAACCTCAACTATTTGTCACATAATATTCAATTGCTAAAAAATAAATACATAACATCACGATATTTTAATTTTCAATATAAACATCATAGATATATTCAAGGAATGTAAGGCAAAGCATCACATCACTATTGTCTAAGTTTTAAAATTATATGTCCACATCACAAAAGTTTCAAAAAAAGAGAGATCATCTCAATAGTCCAAATTAATCGCTAAACGGGTACTCTTTTTTTTTTGAAATTGTTGTCACCTGGTCTCGTATTTTTAAATGGACACAAAAAATTGTCAATACCCATATATTTTTTTCAAAAATATTGCCCGAACCCGTTTATAGCGAGTCTGAACAAAATCAGACAAATGAGTTTGGACAACTTTTGTCAGCCCTATTGTTATGTAATAAATTAATGTTATATATTTTTGGGTCTACTTAATTATATATATCCATGGAAAATACTAGAATGACAACAACAATGTCACACCACAATTAAGACAGATTGGCTCACAAGAGTTGACTTCGACCCACGTGTTATGTATAAAGATTTGTGTATGCCCGCAACTCGAGGCTCACATGGATGACTCTTGCGAGCTAATATGTCTTGTAGTGTAGTGCTAGAATTAATAGACAACAACATGTCACAACGCAAGACACATTTGCTCACAAAACTATTCATGTGTGCCTCGGGATGCGAGTATGTGTATACACAGATTCCGACGCATAACACGTGCCTCGACACACGAAAGGCTATTGATTGTGAGCTGTCTTATGGTGTGACATTAATTGTTGTTGTTATTCTAGTATTTTTCAGTGATTAATTAGTGACATAGGTTAATTATATTGGTAAAGGTCAGGGTCATGAGTACGTGCAAAGTTATATGTAATGTGTGCTGTGTAAAGAGCACATTTTTAGGTGTATATATAGTTCTATACATTGCTCTAGAATTGCATCCAATTAACTTTTATTCCGAGAGTATACTAAGCTCTTGGAGAGAGGTGCTAAGGTCTATATTAATTAATTAATTAATGGATGTATGTTTATACAATCAGGATCGGAGCATATTTGATTGACCAAACAAAAAAAAAAATCAGGAACATATTTGGAAACACTCGCTCAAACGCAATTACTTGCTTATTCTTCAATATCTCAAAAACACACATAACCCAAAAAAACAAACCATTCAAAAGAAAGCCAAACCACGCATAACCAAAATAAGCACAACACACAAAAGCAATAGATCTAGATAATGCACTCGTTCATCTCATTATCCAATATTCAGTAGCACGGCGAGAATGTCGCTCCATCCCCGACATTGGATCGGGGTCTAACTAAGGCATTGAGAAAGGCATCCCTCAAGAAAGTCTAGAGCCATCTGCAAGCAAATTAAGAACAAACAATATTATTATTGTTATTATTAATTATTAGATGAAATAAAGAATTAAATGTGACATGTTGTTATCATTATAACAATTCTCTTGATTTATTAGTTGAAGACCTCTTCCTGTACCTCCTATATATGTAGATTCGTCCTTGGTTGTATCCGTAGTTCATGGGAGAGTTAGTCATTTGAAAGTTTTGAAAGTTTGCTAACTTGTTACGTACGTATATAAAATGCCATATATAATGATTCATTTTAGGACACCCGATTGTTGGTCATGTCCATTCATTTTCACCTCAATATATATATATGTTTTTTCATTTTAGGACACCCGATTGTTGATAGCAGGGCCTGTTGGCTGGAAGCGCGTGCTGCAGCCATCAGCGCACGCTTTGCATTGTTCCTGAGACCCCAAGAACAAATTGGTGGCCATGCAGTCAGTGAGTACATGCATAACCCTTCACCAAATCAACCAGGTTCAATTCCGCATCGCATGTATTGGTCTGTCCAACACCCATGATCACCACCACCACCACCAATGCGGTCGTAAAGACTCCGGCACGACAGCTAGTCTTGCAGCTTAGTCCCTCCATCGATATCTCTAGCTAGCTAGCTAGTTTTTTTTTTTTTTTTTTTTTTTATTTTATCATCTAGCTAGCTAGTTATTTGATCTCAATGTTTGAGATTATTTTGATATCAAAATTTAAATCAATTCATTTATATAGCAATTTAATTTATCAATTTCACATCTCACACATCAATCAGCCTAAAGAAAAACTTTGACAAAAAAAATTGATTAGTCCTTGGGCCAAAATTGACACAAAAAATACAAAGTTTAAAATTATTTATACACAATTACTAGTTATGATTATTTTGACACAAAGGTGAAATTTTGAGAACACACACACATGTACACACACACATGTAAGAGAAATGTACGATGTGTCATGAGATGGTACGAGTCTCGTGAATGAAAAAAATTGAGTTGAGAGGGTTGCCTCCCATATAGGCCCCTACAGTGCCTAAGTGCATGTGGATTAATTAGTTGATGTAGTTAGGGGTGACACGAATTGGATCCAATTCAATTATGGTCAATCCGTAATCCAATCCAATTATTGCGGATTGAAAAATCGTAATTTAGTCTAGTCCATTTATTTCGTTATTCCGACTTGATACAATTCATTAAATATGGACCAGACTGGATCAAGTTATTCCGATTGACAATTTTAATACTATAAAATTAATATTTTAAATTAAAACATAGATAATCCCAATGAGTAATAAAAAAGTTGTGATTATTAAAAAACATGTCGAATATAATTAACTTTTAATTCAAATATATTAGTTTTAACATTTTCTTCCTTTATTTGATTAGATAGCTTTAAAACGTATACTCGAATATGAAAAAAATTAACTTAACTAAATGTGTTGAATAAATAATAGATGAATGAAGATGCTAAACGTACCTACATTGGGCATCTAATTCGTCATACTATCAAAGAGTGTCATTCAAAACACCTCGAATGCATATAGCCAAATTTAGTGCCCAAAGTGGGTACCTCAATCATCTTCCATAGATGAATTAGTGGTGTAAAAATGTTAATCCCATTTAAATTTAGTTTCGGATTTTAAAAGTATATGTGCATGTGTATATGTAATGTATATAAATGTTAATTGGAGCAGATTGTGGATTGGATCCGTAGAGTAAGAGGTGCCCAATCCGCGATCCAGTCGAATTCATGGGAATTGTAACTTTTGCAATCCAATCCGATTAATTAATAACAAATCCAAATTATGAACCTCTAAATTAGGTGGTTTTGAAGGGTTGGAAGAGGTTTCTATTGATGAGGTTAGGGCTTCTTGTGAGCAAGGAATTTCTACAGAAGTAGGAGAAACATTTGAAGTAAATGCATCGGCGTTGCATTCAGAAGAACATGTAAATTCAATGACTTCTTCGGGATGTATCGAGTCAAATTCTAATGTGGATGATGAATTTAATGAAGAAGCACACTCTTTTGATGCGGGTGAAAATCTCAAGTTGGATGAGGACTCAATGTCAATGAGAATTTCCTAATACACGAGTGCAATATCATGGAAGCTCATGCCCATTGAATGCCAGTTGTTAAGCATAAATTACGGTATCCCTATCATATCCTATCACTTAACATCTTCGTTTTGGCAAGTCTAGAGCAATGTTTTGAGATCTCAGAACTGAATATATTAACATTAAAATTCATTCATTGAGTCACAAGGAAAGCTCTAAATTTGACATCAATGTCCCAATGTTTGGAAATCCTCCCCTCGCATATCAGAAACAGTGTTGGAAGCCTTGAGGTTTGAGATTTAAAGGCAATCAGGATCTAAAAAGCACGAATTGGGGATTGCCCTTAACTAATTAGAATGAGAATGATGCAATTCCTTGTGTATCATTAAAATGCATAACATCTTAAAAACTTATTTAATAGTTTACATGGATAATTAGAAATACATTAATTAATCAAATACAAACTTATTTAATAGTTTACATGGTCAACGGGGATTACTGTTACTTTTTATACTCGTTATCTTTTTTATGACGATGAGTGTAGTGCCGTTGACGAGCACGTCAGGCAAGGAGAAGATTGACGACTACCTCTGAGCCAGCGGCATACTTCTGCATCGATATTTCGTAGGTTTTGATATTTGGTGTATTTTATAGTTATGTTTTTTTATACATTTTGGGGTTGTATATTGGGATGAATGTTTATTTTCCCCAACTTATGATGGTCGTCACACTGTTTGTATTCGCCATGTTATTATATATGCATGTAATCGTTGTTTCGTTGTTTCCAGGTTTCCACACACTTAGGATTTTGAATAATTGTTTACGCATAATTTGTTAAGACTTTCGCTAAATTTTATAACTCTTAAAAGTTTTTAATTAACTCTGAAATTCAATCGTAAAGTGACATGTGTTTTATTTATCCTAAACATTAGTATGGAGTAGATTTAGATAGAAAGACTGACTAATACGTAGTTAAATCCTGCAGGGTTAGGATTTGTGCTTAATTATTGAAGTAGGCCAAACGATGCATTAGATTAGAGAAGGGGTCGTAACATGAACATAAAACTTTGATGCAAATAATAGTCATCAATGCGCTCCTTTTGAATACATTTTGTCTAAATTTCACTGAAATCTTCATCGAGCTTATATAACTCATGTAAAGAGTCAAACCCAATCACATGAGTTTGCATAACTGTCAATAAATGAGTACACCTACTTAAAACGTCAACGACGTTATTTTCTTTAATAACCAAACCAATTTATTTAACCAAAATCTGTTCCAATTACACTTACAAGAAACGAAGGTACTACTGACCACTCGAATCGACAAGACATAGAACTGGCTTCCCATGCCACAGTATAGGCCGTTAAATTCGTTGATCTACGAATAAAAAAATTTATAGGACCTTGAATCCATTAACAAATCATGACAGTCTTCAATAATCACTCCAAAATACAAGTTATCAACTCCTTTGCTACGCAATGCATTCACCAAATTGCACATTATTCTCACCTCGACACTTGAGCCATGCCAACGCCTCACGCGCGAACTCCAATTGCCTCTTCCATTCGTATATCAATAGCCCCTTCATTGTCAAATTCTGAAAAATCTAAATCGGTAATTATAGTTAATCCAATATTAAGGAAGCTTAATTATGGTTTTGGCCGCGAGTCGGGAATTAAACACCTGTGAATTTGATATTTATAATTAGTTTTATTAATCTGTGATATTTGCCTGGTGTTGTGTATTTTATTTTGTGAAATTCGAGTGGTTGATTATATTTGAGATTCGAGGGGTTTGTCTCGAGATACATGTCGAGACGGGTGCCGAGATAGTCAAAATATTGAAATAAATATTAGTTTCGAATTTCACGACGAATAACTGAATTTAAATTAAAAATTAAAAATCTGGCTTGTAAATGAACTTAACGAGCTTACATGGAGATTTGCATCGGTTTGTGTGTAAGTCGGGATTGGAGGTAGTGTGAAATGAGACGAAGTTGTGTAAGTTCTTGTTTCAAGTTTAGTGTCGGTTGACAGTAGTTGAGGTTGAGATTTGGTCCAAACCGGAGCAAATTTGGATAAGTATGGCAAGAGGCGTGGTCCGCAAGGATTCCGTATGTCATAGACAAAGTTAAGATTTTTGAGGTTTTGGTGTGACCAAAATCAGTGTTATAGATATTTCATGAAGATAGATTGTTTTGTCGAGAGTTTTGTTCAATTTGGTGAAAAGTCGAGTAGAAAATGGGTGTCGGAAGTCAAAACACGTCAAAATAGAGATTTCTGAAAATAATAAATAAAAAGAAATTAAGCCGCTGACAAGCAACTAAGGGTTTATATATAAATAGAAAAGAAAATAAAAAATGAACTAATCAAATTCGTTTCAACATAACGTTAGGTTTCTAAACCTCACCAATCCTACTTTCGCTCTGCGAGCCCCCGACGTCTGATTTTTGCTCGGTTTCTTTCCACAAAACAGAAGAGCATCGCGAGATGATCAATTCGAGCTAAGTTCTATGACAGAAACGAGGTATTCGACCGACAATTTGGTAAATTCTTAATGTCAGACATGTTTCCTCAATTCAATTTGAATTCTCGCCATTTTTCGATTTCTTTTGCAGGGTTTTGATAAAAATTGGTTGGAACTATTGTTAATTGGCATATTGGATTGATTTGCGTCAATTCTGGATAAATTCCATCGACATGGGTTAGGGTTTTGATGATGTGAACTAATGCGATTCAGTTGCTAACTATTTTGGAGATGTTTTAATAGTTGATATTGATTATTGGTTTTAATCCAATTTTACTCCACGGGCTGCGAAGATATTTCGGTATTGGTATCGGGTGGTTTCGAGGCATTTATTGTTGAGTTTTGAGGATTTAATTGCAAAAATATTAATTTGGAGAAGTTTTTTTTTTAGTTCAAAATATATAAAGTTGCCAAGTCGACATGCCATATGGAAAAATTCATAACATCTTTGTCGGTGATCCAATTTGGGTGTTTTTAGAGTTTATGAAAAGTATGACATGAGTACTACAAGTGTAACGGCCCATTTTATAAATTTCTCTTCACTTGGCATACGTGGACGCCAGCTCAGATCCACAGGGACATTGCAATAGGCTAGGACGCACGGGACTAGGGTATGCTAGGTAATTGTGTGTTGGATGCTTATTTGCGGTGAAATTACATCGCATGTGTGTATGTTGCATCAAAATACGTGCGAGATTGTGTGAACTGTATTCGCCTCGATATGCGTGTCGACGCTGGTACCGGGTAGTTGACGGGATCGAATATTAGGTCGGGGAAACTAAAACACAAATTAAATAAAAATGGCCAAATTACTAATATGGAATGAGTATTAGGCGGCTAGTGACACGGCGGTACGCGTATATCGTGGTTTGGACACGAAATCGGACATCGAAACTCCCGAAAAATGGACGAGTGTCCCAATTGTGTCAACTTTAGTATCAAGGACACAAAGTCAAAATTTCGTATCTTTATCTAAACCACTCCACCACCTTTCCTCTCACCTCACTCACACACAAACTCCCGCACACACAAATCGGGAGGCCGAGAGAGAAGGCACGCGGAGAGGAAGAAGAAGAGGAGAGGAGGAGGAGAAGCCAGGACGCGTCGGGAAGGAGAGAAGAGGGAAGAAACGCCACGATCGAGGTGCGTTTTAGTGGTTTTTGTTGTGGATTTCGAGTTGGCGGTGGTGGCGAGATAAAGGTTCGGCCATGGAGGCCGAACCGAGTCTCGGTGGTGATGGCAGGGGTGTTTCCCCTGCCATCGAGTCCACCGGGGGTTGGGGTGGAGAGCAACCCCAACCCCAAACCAGAGAAAAAAAAAAAAAAAAAAAAAATTTTCCGATCGAACCAGTGAAAACTGGTTCGATCAGAGGATGAAGATGCACACGCGCGCGCGTGCATCCCCTCATGGGCCGGGCCAATAATGGGCCAGGCTCGGCCCGTGGGCCGAGCCTGGACCATTCTGGTCCAGGGCGGGGTCGGGTCCGACCCGGGTGGGTCGACCCGACCCAAACCAGACCCCGAATGGGCACGGGTCGGGTCCAACCCGACCCGACCCAAACAGTATAAAAAAAAGAGGAGAAATGGAAGAAAAAAATTTGGGAAATTTTTGGAAAATTCCGGAAAAATTGGGAAAATTCTGAAAAATATATATCTCCATAAAATAAATAGAAATATATGAATTTCCATGAAAAATAAAATATTCGAATATTTCGGACACGACTTTTTGCGGGGTTTTGCCTCGAAAAGCGCGAAATAGGCAAGTTGGCCTAAAAATGTTAGAAATTTGTTGTAAATTTTCATGCTAAAAGAAATTATTGATAAATGGACATAGGTTTACACGGGTGATCAATTGGCGACCAAGGACCCAGTGGACTTGGACTCGGGGATTGATTACGGGGTAGGAGAGCGCGTTGTGAGGTTTGTAAAACCCAAAGGGAAAACTCTCGAGTATTTATTTTGCTTCGTAATTCTATTCATTTTCAGTATTTCATTGTGCTTTTTCCTATATCTATATCTTGTCGTTGTTTGCACGGTTGGTTCATTACTTCCACTGGATTTTCCGTTGTGTGTCTATGCATTCTAGACCATAGCATGTGTATCAGGAGTGCTCGGTGGATAATGACCAGAAGGAACTGCTACATGTGTCGGTGCGTCGTAGGTCTACGCCGGCCACCGAGAGGGATCAGGTGATGGCTAGTTGGGTGCGCCCACTAGTGGGATCCTGGAAGGAAATCCCGAAGTATGGTTTAGTCTGACTGGAACAGACACACACATTTGCACTTTTGTGTTATTTACGCATGCGATGCCCTACTTACAGTTGCCTGTTTACATTCCGCATGTTTATTTAACAATATTCATTGAATTCCATTTATTTATTGAATGCTCGGAGGAGTTCCTTGGGATTTTACTGACTGGACTCGTCATCCAATTTCTTCTGTGATGATTGAGTGCAGATCCTAGTACAAGTAAGGGCAAGGGGATCTTAGTCGACTATTTCTGACTGCCTACCTCTGAGGACTACTTGTACGTGTGATTATTTCGTTGTTTTGATTCTTTTGGGAACTGGGGAGTGACTTGACCTTGTGCCTGCTTAGTTTTATATGGTACATTTGTTTACTTTGAAATGTTCAGGGTGTTTCCACAGTAGGGTTTGTTAACTTCATTAATATTTCTTGTATTTACGTACACCTTCCGCTGCATTTGTCATTTATACATCGTATACACACAAGTGGATACGAATCTCGAGACAGAGTAAGGACGGGCAGGTGTCGTACACGTGTAATTGGGCCAGTTGGCGAGAAGTACACAGAGACACGTCACCCCGGGGCGGCGAGGGCCGCCACAACAAGTTCCTTTAATGTCATCATGACAAATATTGAGGTTTTCAAGGTTAAAAAGTTACCCTAAGTTGGCTAAGTGAAAGCTAGTTGAAATAGTTATATAAATTAATATTTTTGGAAACAATTCTCAAACGTACTTTGATCGTGGTTTTTGTAACAACCCAAAAATTTGACTTGTGCTACATGTCAAGTCAAGGTCGTATGTGGGACCCACTCGTCGAAATACGTATATCCGAATCCAATTTGGGATGATAATGCTAACTATGCGAGGAATTCGGTGAGCCGAAACACGAACGGGGACGCGCATCGGGTTGCGTGCCGACGTGTGACCGAAATAGCGGCTCTATGTGGTTTAAAATGTACGTGGGATATATCTCGTGATACGTGGAGCGCGAGTATTGAAATTTTGAAATGAGGCAGGTTGGCGCCTCGAGATCCGCGCTGTGTGGTTGTTGAGTTGCCTCGAAATTCGTGTTACAAGAATATCGATGACACTTTTGATTTGAAATCAAAAGTAAAATAAAAAGAAAATGTATATATATATATATAAAATATTATATACATACATATATATATATATATATATATATACACACTAGTTTCATCTCGTGCTACGCACGATTGAACCACTCGCTTCGCTCGCGGGAATTAATTTCTAAAAATTTATTAATAAAATTTAAAATTGTAATTAAAAAAGTAGAAGAAAAAATGAGATGAGTTATGATTTAATTTGGGGTTAGGTATAGATAGTGAAAATTAAGTACAAGAGGAGAAAGTGAGTGTAGCGAGTGGGATAGATACTTGTCAAAATCGTGAATTGGTAATGAATCGTTGAGGGCTCGAGTGAATCAAATCGGGATTACTAAAAAACTACTTTTACATTTAACTTTTCCAATAATATAAAATATAATAAATATGAACTTGCCATACATATTATAATCCCATTCAGTACTCATTATAGTTTAAAAAGTGATGTACAAATAAAAATCATTCTAATGAGAAATTTGAGTCATCTCGAAAACAAAGATATCATATGTGTTGGAGTAGTGTATAGCTATATTTAGTGGGTATCCATAGTCTAATAATTCAGACCAAATTATAATATGTGTTTAAATAATAGCAAGGGCCTGATTGTCCAAATTGAGATCCCTGGAGGGTCCAAAGTCCAGACCAAGAGGGTCCTATCCAAAACTTAACTCAAACCCTATTTAATCAAGGCTGAACAAAAATGGGCCAATAAGTCCAGACAATTTTTTTGCCACACCAAGGTTAGAGTTAGTTACCTTCAATTAGTAGTCTATAGTCGTTATTGAATGTATAATAACATTCTACGTAAGCTACATTTAAATATATTTGACAAATGTTTAGTATGATCATGGTTGGTTCAAGTCTACAATGATATAACCTAAACACTGAGCCAACCCATCGGTTCTCAAATTTGAAGAGCCCAAACAAAATCAATAGCCTTTTAACTCAACTTAAATCACTAGAGTTGTTTTGGATCAATCAGATTTATTGGATCAATCAATTTTTTGTACACCCTTACCAATAACCATTGAATATCCGAAAGCAATTATACAAGTATGAGCTTGAAGTAACGAAAATTAGGTGTTGCAACTACAGAGAACTGTGATCTAACCTATAGTAGGAGACATGACATCCAAGTTGCCATCACTTAGGGTGTCACTTGGTTGTCCACCAGATTGTGTTTGGTAGATAAGATGCGAACTTGGCGTCATTGGGTGCGCCAGAATTGACGGCAAATAGGGCTTGGAGCCTTAGGCGTATAAAATGAATTTACCAAATCAAGAACAATTGACAATTTACCGACTAAAAAGATGGAGTAAGCTAAAATAACTTGTTATGTTACCTTATGGTCCGTTTGCTTTCCCTAGGCGTTCCAGCTTCGTGGAAACTACCACAAGATGTGATGGCCCTAGTAGAACCAGGAGTAGGTGCTTCACATGGCCTCCTCACAGGAGAGGAGTTCCCGGTTGCTTAGGAATTTTCATAATAACATTGAATCGGGAATTCCCAAGATTTACAATACCAAAGCATGATGAATTTAATCCTATAGAGGGCAAGCCGCGAGGCTGCTATTTTCCCAACCGTCCCTAACGTTTTTGGAAAAAAAATCAATTAACTTGGAAAAACACAACCGATAATTCAAGATCTGTGACTGGGGACTTGTGAGACAAGCAACGGGGAAATGCGGGCCGCCATCTTTGTACATTGCTTTATTCTATTCCTCGCTCTTAATTTGTAATTATTACATCAACACAATTAAACCTAAGACTCCAACCACAATAATAAGGAAACTAAATATACTTCTACTTGCGGGCTAAAGCTTAACACTTATATCTCAAAAAAACTAAACACTTAAATGAAATTCTTTACTGGGAAAAAAAATCCAAAAGACAAAATGAGTAATTAAGAACTCATTTATTTGGAATCCTAAAATCTGCTAGCAAAGAACCTAATACAAAAGTCTGTCATCTAATTAAAACTGCTTTTAACGTATCTATAGATTTATCCTAAGAGAGATGGAGAAAGCAGATTCACATATCTAACTATATGATTGAGGCAGTGCATCAACCTAGAACGATTCCTTAATCAATATTAAATATAGAAAAAAAAAATCTCCCTCTTACGTAAATAGTAGGGCTGACTGAGATTTTCAGACTGTTTTCAATCAACATATCATATACTGTTTTGTTTGATATTAGAATACCAAGTAGAACATACAAAAGTATAGGGCCAGTCCCACCGAAATTCATGATAACCAACTATCTCACCCAGATTACTTGGGTTTACATGGCAGCATTCTTGAGTTTTGAGGGTGTATTGCCACTAGGATTTTGTTTGCCAAATTTCCGGCTTATGGGTTATGAGGTTAAATCATAAGAAAAGTCACTTTCTGAATTTGATAATCCTTGCTCTTTGGAAATATGAAACAAATTTCATAATTGGGAATCGGTTGGGACTTGTCGACCTGATGTTCGAAGGGTACTGGGAAATAAGGAATTCATAAACTTATGTCTTGTGAAAGTATTCCATATATTTTTCTTCTCTACTTGCTATCCTACATAGATTAAAAAGAAAAGTAAACTGCTAAGCTAATTGAATGCTCAGGGTCTTTTTGGTCAAGTTAAAGCGTCACATCAATATTAGAGGTGGCGATATCAAAGAATTGGTACTTTAAAAGTATCATTTGGCATTATATACCAAGTCAATGATCTTTAATATTAGGATAAAAAATTAGCTCAAACACTTGTAATTTCCTTATCCTTTTTTTATTATATTTTATGTCACCCCTCATAACATGTTGAGGGTTGGTTTTCCATAGAAAGTAATGCCCATATGATCTAAAATAACTGCAGTTTCATTTCACCACCCAATAGTTATGATATCGATGCAAAATCAAAAGAACATTAACAAAAGATGACTAAAAAAAAGGAATGGATCAAATGATTATACTGACATTAGTGAACAACCCCTCTGTGGCTTTTTCTTCTTTTGTTTTTGCTTTTGTGGTGGCTTGATAACTATCTTGATTAAACATCAAAAACCTGCTTTCACATTCTCCACAAAGAAGAACAATCAATCGACAAAGATCAAGAAGACGGTGTAATTATTTACATTAGGTGGAACATATCAAATAAGAACACCCATTAAACCAAATACTTATTAGTTGTTAGCGTTGAACTCCAAAAAAAAAAAAAAAAAAAACTTAATAGCGTAACTTTTCACGTGTCCCGTAAGCATGGGTTTAACTCGTCACTTGAAGAACCTGTATTATTGGTCTGACCAACCATATTGGATGATTTAACTATCCCATCGATTACATTCTTCTTGGCAAAAGAGATTATGAGAAGTCAGAAAAGAGAAAAATAAAAGTAAAATCGTCACATTATCCCAGATGTTCAAAGTAATTAATCCACAATATACCATCCCCAGTTCCATATAAGTATTGCATGTTCCTTCCAACAGAAATATGAGAGAAAATGTGTGGTAGATGAACCAAAACCAAATCAAATCATGTCAAACCTTAATCCAAAAAAAAAACTCCCCCAAAACAACAATCTCAACAAACGAACACCAACACCCAACAAGCCCCATCAAATTCTTCAACAACAAGAACAAATCCAACAGAAATCGAAGCGCAAAATCAAACCTTTTCCCATTAATTTGCACGGCACGAACAACGCCCTCGTCGGTCTTTGCCGTCGAGGTGCTCCTTCACGGACCTCTTGCCCACCTCCGCGATCCGATCAGAGTACATTGCAAAATCAAGATCCGTCGAGATCGATCGGACGATGAGAATCGATGAATTTCAAACTGTCTATGTTGGTGGTGCAGAAACCCTAACTCCGTTGACGATCTATTGAGTTGAAGATCGTTCGATAGAAAGAGAGACGCGAGAGAAGAGGAAGAATGAGTAAAAATCAGTGTTATGTGAGAGAGAGACGTGAGAGAAAAGAAAGGACGCACAAGAAAAAATTGGGTGGGAGAGGGACAACGCACGAAAAAAAATTGTGTGGGAGATGGACAAAAAAGTAAATTTGATTACGACTCAAGAATTTACGATATTCGTGCTTTTATATATATGATAGATATATATATAAAGAAAACAAAATTGATTTGGTTAAGAATGAGAAAGAGAGAAAAAAAAAAAAAAAAAAAAGAAAATGAGACAGAGGAAAAAAATGGCGGAGAGGGAGAAATCGAGTGATCGGGAGGAGGATATCGACAAAGGGACGGCGACGGTGTGGCGGCCCTCGCCGCCCCGGGGTGACGTGTCTCCGTGTACTCCTCGCCAACTGGCCCACTTACACGTGTACGGCACCTGCCCGTCCTTACTCTGTCTCGAGATTCGCATCCACTTGTGTGTGTACGATGTATAATTGACAAATGCAGCGGAAAATGTACGTAAATACAAGAAACATTAATGAAGTTAGCAAACCCTACTGTGGAAACACCCTGAACAATTCAAAGTAAATAAATGTACCATATAAAACTAAGCAGGCACAAGGTCAAGTCACTCCCCAGTTCCCAAAAGAATCAAAATATCAAAATAATCACACGTACAAGTAGTCCTCAGAGGTAGGCAGTCAGAAATAGTCGCCTAAGATCCCCTCGCCTTTACTTGTACTAGGATCTGCACTCAATCATCACAGAAGAAATTGGATGACGAGTCCGGTCAGTAAAATCCCAAGCAACTCCTCCGAGCATTCATAGAAATAAATGGAATTCAATAAATATTGTTAATTAAACATGCGGAATGTAAACAGGCAACTGTAAGTAGGGCATCGCATGCGTAAATAACAATAAAGAGCAAATGTGCGTGTCTGCTCCAATCAGACTAAACCATACTTCGGGATTTCCTTCCAAGATCCCACTAGTGGGCGCACCCAACTAGCTATCACCTGATCCCTCTCGGTGGCCGGCGTAGACCTACGACGCACCGACACATGTAGCAGTTCCCTCGGGTCGCTATCCACCGAGCACTCCTGATACACATGCTATGGTCTAGAATGCATAGACACACAACGAAAAATCCGGTGGGAGTAACGAACCAACCGTGCGACAAGATATAAATATAGGAAAAATCACAAGGAATAATGGAAAGGAATGGAAATACGAAAGCAAAATAAATACTCGAGAGTTTTTCCATTGGGTTTTACAAACCTCACTACGCGCTCTCCTACCCCGTAATCAATCCCGAGTCCAAGTCCACTGGGTCCTTGGTCGCCAATTGATCACCCGTGTAAACCTATGTCAATTTATCAATAATTTAATTTATCATGACAATTTTCAACAAATTTCTAACATTTTTAGGCCAAATTGCCTATTTTGCGCTTTTCGAGGCAAAACCCCGCAAAAAGCCGCGTCCGAAATATCCAACTATTTTATTTTTCATGGAAATTCATAAATTTCTATTTATTTTATGGAGATATATATTTTTCAGAATTTTCCCAATTTTTTTCGAGATTTTCCAAAAATTTCCCAAATTTTTTTTCTTCCATTTTTCTTCTCTTTTTTTTTTTACTGTTTGGGTCGGGTCGGGTCGGCCCAACTGGTCGGACCCGACCCGCGCACAGTCCGAGTCTTGTATGGGTCGGGTCGGACCCGACCCGACCCGGCCCACGGGCCGAGCCTGGCCCATTCTGGGCTCGACCCATAAGGGGATGCACACGCGCGCACGCGTGTGCATCTTCATCCTCTGATCGATCAGGATTTTTTTTTTTATTTTTTTTATTTTTTTTTTCTTTTTCTGGTTTGGGGTTGGGGTTGCTCTCCACCCCAACCCCCGGTGGACTCGATGGCAGGGGAAACACCCCTGCCATCACCGCCGAGACTCGGTTCGGCCTCCATGGCCGAACCTTTGTCTCGCCACCACCGCCAACTCGAAATCCACAACAAAAACCACTAAAATGCACCTCGATCGTGGCGCTTCCTCCCTCTTTTCTCCTTCCCGGCGTGTCCTGGCTTCTCCTCCTCCTCTCCTCCTCTTCTTCCTACCTCACGGCCTCCAGTTGTGTGTACGAAAGAGAGAGAGGTGTAGGTGAGGTGAGAGAAAAGGTGATGGAGTGTAGATAAGGATTGTTGACTTTCTTCTTTTTTTTTTTTGACAACAAAATGTGACACCGCTGGGACACTCGCTCATTTTTTGGGCGTTTCGACGCTCGATTTCGTGTCCGAACCGCGATATACGCGTACCGCCGCGTCACTAGCCGCCTAATACCCATTCCATATTAGTAATTTGGCCATTTTTATTTAATTTGTGTTTTAGTTTCCCCGACCTAATATTCGGTCACGTCAACTACCCTTTACCTTAGTCGACACGCATATCGAGGCGAATACAGTTCACACAATCTCGCACGTATTTTGATGCAACACACACACATGCGATGTATTTCAATAAATTTCACCGCAAATAAGCATCCAACACACAATTACCTAACATACCCTAGTCCACGTGGGTCCTAGCCTATTGCGATGTCCCTGTAGATCTGAGCTGGCGTCCACGTATGCCAAGAGTGAAGAGAAATTTATAAAATGGGCCGTTACAGACGGCGCTCCCGACGCGGCAACGGCGAGGAGAAAGGCAGCTGCGTCACATCAGCTCCGGCAAGATCGGCGTGGTCGCGGCAAGATCGGAGGCCGCTAGCTAGCGCGGCTGGCCGGACAGCTGGACGGCGGCCAGCGCGGAGGCGGCAGCAGCCCGGTGAGCAAAGGCATGGACGGCGGCGGCCGGATGACCAGGCGGGAATGAGCAGTGGGCGAGCAGTGGCTCGCGGGAGCTGCGGCCAGCAGCGCGGAGGTGGACGGCGGCGCGGGTCCATGGATGGTTCATAGTCGTCCGTCGATACTATCCGGGTCTATGAATGTCTCATAGCCGCATGGGTTAGGACTGGGAGGCTGGGGTCTCGTCCTAAACCCAAGTCTGCCGGGCTTGTACCGCGACTCAACGACTTTTGGTCGGGACTCCTTGTTATTGGGCATCACTCATCGATGGATTGGTTACAGTCTTTTATATTCATGTGTTTCTTTATTCATTTCGTTCTATTTGTATGAATTCGACTGCTTTGGATATCGTGAACTGTTGTTTTGGATATTGTGAAATGTCGTGTATATGTCCTACTGGATTTACTTACCTGGGCTCGTCATGCTTATGTTTAACTGAGTGCAGCGCCGCGGACGAGTAGCAGAGGGAATGCTTCATAGTTAGGCGAACTTTTGTATATTTTGTATTTTTACTCTCCTCTGATGATATTTACTGGGTTCCACAATTATGTTGCCTAACTCCCTGATCCTTTTGTTGAGTTATTTAATGTATTAGTTGCTTCCGCTATAAAATTGTAAAACTTGAAAAATATTAATAACTCAACTGTAACATGTTTGAATGTACTGAAAATGATGGATTTAAAGGCTGACTAGGCTCTCGTTGACCTTGCGAGATTGGCTCGGGGGTCCACGTGAGTTTAGGCCGGGCGGAGCCCAATTTGCGAAAATTGGGGTCGTCGCAGATATCGAGTCTAGGTTCGGGCGAACCTAGGGGAAAGTTTAATGGGCGAAATAAGACACAAAATCAGCGGAAGTTAGGAACGGTTGAACTTAGAGTGGAACCCTATGATCCTGGCTTAAGTCTTCGTTGGGAAGTGAGGAGAGTTGGAAAAATTAAACTTTGGACTATATGATACAAAGAATTGTATATACAAAGGTTTATACAAATGAGCTTTCGATATTCTTTCATGAAAGGCTCATTCGGAGAGTTTGAACCACTTGGTTCTGTTCCAAATGGAATCAGTTCAGTGATTGATGTTCCATTTGCATACGTGATTTCATTTTTGGGTAAATCAACTGTTTTTTCAGTTGTTTACAACATTGTGGACAAATTGATGAAATTATTGGGGTTGCCTCGAGATTCGGGTTGCATATATCTCGAGGACATATTTGATTTCTTTAAAAAAAAAAACAAATATTGGCAAAGAGTTGTGAGACTAGTGGAATTACGCAGACTCTAAGAGAGCAGAGTGTTGAGATGACTTGAGAGCTAACGATTACATCGTGTACGGACTCCTTTAGCTTTGACGAAAGCATTGGAGTAGTACCGTTGACGCGCGCCGAACGCGTCAATAATATTTAAAAATACCTAAACCAACTATTTGCAGAATAGTGGCAAAGGGTCGATCCCACAGGGACTGGTATTCTTTCTTAGGTCGAAAATAACAAAAAGGGAAATCGGGGTTTTAGAGAGATTGAATTAATTAACTAATCTAAAAATAAACAAAATAACTAAAGCAATGGAAATAAATTTGAAAACAATTAATAAAAATACCTAGGTCAAGACATACAAGTTCGGTTCGGTAAAAGATTGGATTTGGTCGTCGATTTATGTAAAATGTGCAAATCAAAATATCTTAGTGTAGCTATAGAACCGGTAACGTACGCGGTTCCTCGCACTTCCTAATCTCGATAGCCAAGGTACGACAATGACTACTTCCCTAATCAAACACATAACCACAATTCAAGTGAATTGGGTTTAGTGCGTTGACCGCAATGGGCTTTGTGAAGGCACTACACCTAGACAACTGGATCACTAGTGTGTCCAATTTAGCCTAGATCTCATCAATTCAAGTGAATTGGGTTTACTTGCATGTCCGTCCTTCCATCCCCATCAATACCTCTCTGCCATCTCTCTATATTTTATACTTTCTATATATGTATCTATATGTAATATATTTCCTATTAAAACCAAGACAATAGATGTTTCCTAACTTATGTCCTTGAATCATGCAAGCACCAATGGACTCATGTATGCCTAGCTGTCCCCATATCATCTCTTTCGTGTCTCACGTGTGGGCCCCACCAAATTTGCCTCGAGATACGTGCTAGCATGACTTTCGGTGTAAAACGTATACAGACATATGAATACTCGATTTCGCCCCGGATTTAACCGCGCACTCCAATAACCCTGAAAATAATAAATAAATGCAATTAGGCTAGTATTTTGGAGACTTTACAATAAAATTATATAGATAACCTATATATAATATTACATAATTAACGACTCAACAATCGTTGGATCAGAAGCCAAAGTAACTCCACTTTGGTGACACTATGCATTTATAGTCTTAGGGTTGGCGAAGTCGACCACCACCTTTAGGGACTTGTAAATGAGTTACGTGTCGAAGTAGAGTCTGCGACTCATTCTAAAAGTTAGAAAGGATCCTCACATGCTAAAATTTGTTTAGATGCGTTAGTAAACGCACTAAACTCACGCGGACCCCCGAGCCAATCTCGCAAGGTCAACGAGAGCCTAGTCAGCCTTCAAATCCATCATTTTCAGTACATTCAAACATGTTACAATTGAGTTATTAATATTTTTCAAGTTTAACAATTTTATAGCGGAAGCAACTAATACATTAAGTAACTCAACAAAAAGATCAGGGAGTTAGACAACATAATTGTGGAACCCAGTAAATATCATCGGAGGAGAGTAAAAACACAAAATATACAAAAGTTTATCTAACTATGAAGCATTCCCTCTGCTACTCGTCCTCGGCGCTGCACTCGGTCAAACATAAGCATGACGAGCCCAGGTAAGTAAATCCAGTAGGATATATACACGACATTTCACAATATCCAAAACAACAGTTCACGATATCCAAAGCAGTCGAATTCATACAAATAGAACGAAATGAATAAAGAAACGCATGAATATAAATCGTGCAAGTAATGCATGTTGTAAAAAAAAATGTATTCGATATTGTATATTTGTTGCGTACATATATGCGATATCAAGGATTCGAGGCTTTGGAAAGCGCGACGACGTTTCAGAAAAATGATCGTGAGGCTGCAGGTTTGCGGTTTACTAGTGTTGATGATCGTACGACCTCGAGATGCGCAATTTGTGAGATTCGAGAAAGGCGGTGCCTCGAGATTCATGTCGTTCGAATCTCGAGGACATATTTACTTTGAACGTCAAAAAAGTGAACGTGTACGAGTGAACGTGTTGAACTCGTACGTACATGAGGAGATGCTGAGTGCGCCAACCGATACGGGAAGTATAGAACGATTCAAGCGAAGCAGTCTCGCGAGTTTTAGCGGCATCACCTCGGGCCAGCGAATATTCGTGACGTTTTGGCCACACACCAGATCGAGGTCGAGAATCGTATAAGTTTCGTTGTTCGGTGAGGCCGATGTCTGGTTGGGCACTACGGTGGCGTCGATATGGACGTTCTAGGGTGCAGTCGGTGTTATGGTGAGTGAGAGCGTGGGAGCACACGCGTCAGAGTACCAGTCGCATTCTCGGCATCGTCATAGTCAGTGCGAGGGTCAGGAGATGATGGACATGTTCTAGTTGGAACGGGATTTCAATGTACCTGTATGGGCGCGTGGACAGCCAGAAACAAATTCATGCTACTGCCACGCCATGTCCGACTACTATCCATCGTAACCTGATAGAGGGTACGAGTTGGGTTGAAACTCACTCGATGAGAAACCGATTTACATTTCTCGCGGGCATACAACAGATATACGTATGTTAGTGACAGTGGATCGAGATTAAAATTAAAATATTCATTTGTAGTCCAATATATGTTGCGAGGATGTTGCCCTGACATATATCGATGGGGGGAGACAGATGGTGCGTTCTTTGCTTAGAGGTCGCGGAGGAGCCCAGCTCGTCGCGGAGGAGCCCATCCCTACATAGTAAGATGGGGGTATGGCCTTTGGCGGGTATGGCCTTGAGTCTTCATTAAAACACCGTCGTCCTGTGAGATTTGCTTCAATTTCGAGGACGAAATTCTAATTCGTTGGGAAGCCTGTAACGACCCAAAAATTTGACTTGTGCCACATGTCAAGTCAAGGTCGTATGTGGGACCCACTCGTTGAAATACGTATATCTGAATCCAATTTGGGATGATAATGCTAACTATGCGAGGAATTCGGTGAGCCGAAACACGAACGGGGACGCGCCTCGGGTTGCGTGCCGACGTGCGACCGAAATAGTAGCTCTATGTGGTTTTAAATGTACGTGGGATATATCTCGTGATGCGTGTAGCGCGAGTATTGAGATTTTGAAATGAGGCAGGGTGGTGCCTCGAGATGCGCGCCGCATGGTTGTTGAGTTGCATCGAGATTCGTGTTGCACGAATATCGATGACACTTTTGATTTGAAATGGGCGGAGCCCAATTTGTGGAAATCGGGGCCGTCACAGTTTTCCTTGGGCTTCGTGATATCGTTTCACTTGAAGTTTGACCCTTAATATAATTGAGTATGCGAGAAAGCCATTTGGAACCATTTTCAAGGTGATCCGACGCTCCGGGAACCTCTAAAATTAAGCTTGAAATTAGTTGTTTATAAGGTTAAGTAAATCTCATATTAATCTTTACATTGTATGATTACATTTTGTATAAACTGCATTGATCCTTGAATTGCATTTTTGTTGTACATGCATACATGGTTTGGGAGGGTAAGGCGTTACGAGTCTCCTTGTAGTGTCTATATCAGGGTTATTGAACATTATATTATGCTTGAGGGGTTAGTTCCATTGATACTTTGCATCACGTGGTTATCGTGAGATCACGTTAAATCAGATCATACTCTCATAGTCTAGATGAACGAGACTCGTTTGGTTATTCTCCCTGCGTCAGAGTCTTTATTACTGTTTAATTACCACTTTTGGAGACCGTTCGTCTAATTGTGGTCGGATAACAGAAACGGGATGAATTCACGGTTGTATTTAAATTTCTTGGATTATATTGCTCATTTAAATTCTTTGGATTATTATGCATTTGATTACTATATGTGTACTGGATAGTGTGTGATTTACTTATCTGACATTATCGAATTTTTATAATTGGATAATGACAGGTTTTAGCGGCGACAAAGGAAATGAAAAGCTTTCCGATTATCGGTGACTTGCTAAATTTCTTTTTCTATGTTTATATTACTTTCGCCGAGTACACCGTTGTCGATTCGGCTTGCGCCGTTAAGCTCAGCCCTGATGTTCCCCTCGAGAAGATGAGCCTCCTAAGCTGTGGTGTCTCTACTGGTATCTATTAATTAACTTCACAAATTTAACTTAATAAAAACAGAGTACTCTGTTTTTCTTTTTTAGTAACAAATGATCTCTTTTGCTTGATTTTTGTGTAATTTTGAAGGACTAGGAGCTGCATGGAACACTGCAAATGTTAAGCCTGGCTCAACACTAGCAATATTTGGATTGGGAGCAGTTGGACTTGCAGTAAGTTTCCACAATTTTTTATTTTTATTTTTATTTTTATTTTTATATTCGTGAGTATTCATGCGAGCCTGACTACCCTGACGTAATCGGCAATTGCGTATCTCAATGACCTGAGTAATTTTACCACACTGGGGAATCGAATACGTGGTCTTGCGCTTAACTCACACAATCTCACATTCGCCCTTACCGTTGTGACAACCCGGACGAGTTTAAGTTTCTGCAATTAAAGAACAAAATAAATCTCAATTTTTGTCATTTGCTTTGTTTTCTTGTTCTTTAAAATTTTTTTTTTAATGCGAAATTTATTTGTTCATATAAAATTACAGGCTGCAGAGGGGGCAAGATCTAGAGGGGCTTCTCGAATAATTGGAGTCGACATAAACCCAAATAAATTCGTTAAAGGTAAAATTAGGTGTCTGAATATAGGCTCGATTATTCTAGAGAGTGTTAGTCGGGCATCCTAACCTTAAAATCTTTAAGTATTTATTCTTTCATTAGTCTATGATCTCTTGATGTGTGCTTTTTTATTTCAGTTGATAGTTTATGTATCCCAATGTAGGCAAGGGGTCACTGAATTCATCAATCCTAAGGAGCTAGATACACCTTTGCATGAGGTGAGACATTAGTTGAAGTACATAAGTGCGGATACCTCCTTATTTTTATTTTATTTTTTTGATAAGAAGGAAACAACTTTGCCTCTGTCAGGTTCCAACCCATGACCTCTTACTTTGAAATCTCATACCAAATCATTGCGTCACCCAATTAATTGGTGATATCTTGTTAATTGTTTTGCATGTTTGTGCAGAAAATAAGGGAAATGACACAAGGTGGTGTAGATTACAGCTTTGAGTGTGCAGGGAACTTAGATGTTCTACGTGAAGCCTTCTTATCCACTCATGATGTAAGCCTCTTCAAACAAAAACTTACATATAATTCATCATCAATTAATAACTCTTTCTAACTAGGGACTGCCTTGACATACAAAAAAATCTAACTTTTGACAATTCACAGGGTTGGTGATTGACAGTGATTTTGGGGATTCATCCTACACCAAGAATGCTTCCTATCCATCCAATGGAGATCTTCGACGATCGTCGAATCGTCGCATCGGTGTTCGGAGACTTCAAAGGGAAAACCCAGTTGCCTCACTTTGCCAAACAATGCATGGATGGGGTTAGTACATTGCATTACTAAATTCTAGCTATGTTTAGGGATCAAATGCACTTAAGCGTTGTAATTAGGGTTTGGATCCCGGTGTGTGTATACTAGTGATCATTTTTAGAAGGGATACCCGCTATATGTGTTTGATAGTAGCCAAACTCAAGAGTAGTCAGAGTAATTAAAATGGTCACAAGTCCAAAATAAAAAATAAAAAAGAAAAATCTACCTATGTTTGCTAAATTGATGTCGCCTTAATCCTTTACATTCTTAGTTTGTATTTTAGTTTCAATTTTTCTAATAGTAGTGGATCTGTTTAATTTGTGTTGATGATCAGGTGGTGAACTTGGATGGATTCATAACTCATGAGCTTCCCTTCTCAAAAATAAATGAAGCCTTCAAGTTGCTTGGCAATGGAGAGTCAATGAGATGCCTTCTAACTCTTTAAAACTGTTGTGAAGGCTAAAAATTTGCCATGTATGTTACAATCTAAATAATGTTCTTAATTGTGTTGTCATAATTATATTGTTATATATGTGCTTGATTATACAAGCAGTTGTATACAATATGAAGGCCCTCGTTTGGTTTGTTTTGTTTTTTACTAACTTACACTGTAAGTTGAGAGTTATCTCTTTGGGCCTTGTTTGGTACGATGTGGAGATATCTTCTAGAAGATAACTCTCAGGGAGTTTAGAATTAATCTTGTTTAGTTGCTCAACTTGTCTGCGAGTTATCTTCCAACTTAAGATGTAAGATATCTCCTTATTACCCTTTTAGAGAGTTATCTCTCAGGAGTTGTGGACAAAATTATCTTCTTATTAATGACTTTTTTATTACTCATCTCTCTCTCGTTTGAAGACTATTTTGTCAATTGATATTTTTATCGTATAAAAACTTGAAACTTCCCTGCAAGTTTAAAGTTGAATCAAACATGAAAATATTAATAGAAGATAACTCTCAACTAACACTATAAGTTATCAAAAATAAACCAAACTCGCAATTTAAACTTGCAGGAAAGTTTCAAATTTTTAAACAATAAAAAATATGAATTGACAAAAATAACTTTCAAACAAAAGAGAGATGTATAACAAAATGGTTATTAATTAATGAAGGGTAAATTGTATCCACAACTCTTGAAAGATAACTCCATGGGGGGTAGTCGAGAGATATCTCACATCTTATGGTGTAAGTTATGAAATAACTTACATGCAAGTTGAACAACCAAACAAAATTAGTTTCAACTCCTTGTGAGTTATGAGTTATCTCCTTAGAGATATCTCCACCTTATACCAAAAAAAGTTGAAAAACGTAATGGATTTATGCTATCTATTGCCTCCGATTATTTATATAAGTTGTTTAAGGTAATGACATAAAAATTAAAACATTTAATTACTAATGTAATTTACATATATGTCATTTGATATTAAATGAATTGAAGAATCGAAGAATCATAAATGTTTGAATTGTACGAAGGTAAAATAAGTAAAAATGCACAAAATACACTCTTGATTTACTAAAAGGTCTTACAATTTTTAACAAAAAGTTTTTATTAACTTATATAAATGACTGAAAGGGAGTATGATTTGTCAACAATTTTAAGGAACAATGCTTGGTCCCTTATTTATAACTATTGGGCCTCGGGTTTACTTGTATTTGTGGGCACATGAATTTTCGTAAATATTGATATTGTTTCTAACGTAATGAGCAGGATTTTATCCAAAAAAGGAAAAAAAGAAAAACCATACTAATGGCCGGAAATGACGTCCCACGTGACTTCCCATTCTAGCATTTCCCTACTCGAAATGGCTATGTACGTACCTTATGAAGTAACGTAAGTACCATTACCAATGTGGGCATACATTTGGGTCCATCCCCAACAGTAAACCCAGTTGGACAACCAAGATAATACTGTCCTATCATATTAATGTCTTCGGTCTAGAAACAGCAATGCCCTTTTCCTAAAAGTAAGGAATCGCACAAGAGATATTATAACAAAAAAATTTATTTGAACTGTTTGAGTCCGCACTCAAAACAGTCTTTACTAGTAAATTTTGATACCTACCTTAACAAAAGACCTAATTATCCTTACTTTTAATATCAAAACACATACAAATATTTACATCTCCCACCACCTCCACGGTCACAACCGCCCTTGACCGTCGACGACAGCTGCCGCCGCCTAAGACCGCCATTGCCGACAACCGTCACCACCGACCGACATCGTCTCCCACTCTCATCACTTTCTCTTTCACGATTTTTACTCTCTCATCTTCAGCACACTTTCATGTCCTCTCTCCTTAAGTTAGTACAAACTCCACCCAACTCTCATATATCTCCCTCCCTCGGCCTCCACGGTCTCTCTCTCTCTCTCTTTGATGAAAATGTAGGCAAAACTCCATTACTTAGTATATATATATATATATATACAAAAATAAAGATTATATATATAATGTATACAAAAAACGGCCACAATGAGCACTAAAACCACTCAGGACACTTTTGATTTGAAATGGGCGGAGCCCAATTTGTGGAAATTGGGGTCGTCACAGTTTTCCTTGGGCTTCGTGATATCGTTTCACTTGAAGTTTGACCCTTAATATAATTGAGTATGCGAGAAAGCCATTTGGAACCATTTTCAAGGTGATCCGACGCTCCGGGAACCTCTAAAATTAAGCTTGAAATTAGTTGTTTATAAGGTTAAGTAAATCTCATATTAACCTTTACATTGTATGATTACATTTTGTATAAACTGCATTGATCCTTGAATTGCATTTTTGTTGTACATGCATACATGGTTTGGGAGGGTAAGGCGTTACGAGTCTCCTTGTAGTGTCTATATCAGGGTTATTGAACACTATATTATGCTTGAGGGGCTAGTGCCACTGATACTTTGCATCACGTGGTTATCACGAGATCATGTTAAATCAGATCATACTCTCATAGTCTAGATGAACGAGACTCGTTTGGTTATTCTCCCCGCGTCTGAGTCCTTATTACTGTTTAATTACCACTTTCGGAGACCGTTCGTCTGATTGTGGTCGGATAACAGAAACGGGATGAATTCACGGTTGTATTTAAATTCCTTGGATTATATTGCTCATTTAAATTCCTTGGATTATTATGCATTTGATTACTACAGGTGTACTGGATAGTGTGTGATTTACTTATCTGACATTATTAAATTTTTATAATTGGATAATGACAGGTTTTAGCGGCGACAAAGGAAAGGAAAAGCTTTCCGATTATTGGTGACTTGCTCAATTTCTTTCTCTCTATGTTTGTATTACTTTTGAATATAAAATATTGTATAAAGGAGTTTTTGGGTTCTTGTGAGGTTATGATATCTTTCGAAAGTGTTGAAATGATTTTGAGAAGAACTGGAATTGTTTTAATGGTTTTAGGATGGATTGGAATGCCGAGAAGTTAAAGTATTAATGATTTAATAATGTTGAAAGTCTGAGATAGGTTAGAATGAATAAATAATCATTATTAATGTGATATATTTTTGTTATGGGGCAGATTGTGAGTCATTTGACATTTCCATCAAGTTGAGCAGGTTTGTTGAAGATTTATGAAGGCCGAGATTTTCAATGTAGGCTTAGAAATAGAGGAAATGCTGTCAAAAAAATTTACAGAATCTTAAGGATAATGTAATCAATCCAACTGAACTTTGAAGGTACAAGATTCATTTTAGAATCCATTTATGGTTGATAAAGAATCATATTTGATAATTACTCTGATCGGTTTTTAATTATTTATTGAATGAGATGTTAAAATGCTAGATTATCAGAGGAATTAAGGTAATATAGGCCGGTCAAATGCCCTAATTAGGTGGGGTCTGACATTCATAGTTCTCTGCCATCACAGCTAAGAAATTACCCATGTCATCTCTAACAATAGCCCGATAGGTACTCAACCCCCTCTGAGAGAAAACAGTCACGTCAACATTACATGTTATAGTACTTTTTCTCGATCATCTCATTGTGTGGGTGCCTCACTTGATGTTTCAGTCGATACCACTCCATTCCTCTGTCTAGCGGCCTTGCATGTGGGACACAGTTGGATTTAGTAGGCCAGATTGTGGGCTCGAATTGGCCCCCATGGTGGTTCGTTCGGAAAACGGGCCGTTACATTTTAGGATCAGAGCAAGGTTAGTGAACCTAGAGGAATTGGAAATTAACTCTGATATAATTACATTTGTGGTATAATTTGAGGATAAATCTGGTGAATGAACTATAGATGTGGAAACTCAAAGGAATTGCTGTCAGATGAGAGTTCTTACAGTGTCTCTAGAGCGGGTTGCTAAGGTGCAGAGAGCTGATGACCAAGGGCCTGAGAGCGCAGATCAAGGTACTAATACGGCTAGGAGACATTTTCTTTTTGAGAAAGTGACTGTATTAATACATAAATATATAATTAATGTTACAAAAATAAATAAAATGGTAATCAAAATCTCCTCATATTGCATGTTGGCATCCACACAATGCCTCAATCCCTTATAACCTCTTTCTTATTTGAAATTTGCAAGCCAAAGCAATGGTGAACCCTCAACAATAGAGATGGGCAAATAGCGGTTTGGTTGTGAAAACCCTCAAACCACCATCAAATAGGAGGTTCACAGTTTGATAATTTTGCAAACCACCACCAAACCGTGAACCATTAAAATCGCAATCAAACTTACCGCGATTTTCACGGTTTGGTCGGTTTGGTTTTATGGTTTTCCTGCAATATATTTTCAATAAGAAAGAATTGTCATATATTTCATATAAGTCCATACATGTCCATCTACAAAAAAATACAACAAAACGTACATGTCTAAATATGACTATCCACCAAAAACATAATTAAACACAAGCTTAATCATAAATACGAGTCTATAAATTCATTTCAAAAGTTAAAATATCATGGAAATATTTCAACTCAATTCCATTCCAAGTTCTAATTTTATTGGAGAGTTGATGTAACGACCCATTTTATAAATTTCTCTTCACTTGGCATACGTGGACGCCAGCTCAGATCCACAGGGACGTCGCGATAGGCTAGGACGCACGGGGACTTAGGTATGCTAGGTATTGTGTGTTGGATGCTTATTTGCGGTGAAATTTATTAAAATACATCGCATGTGTGTATGTTGCATCAAAATACGTGCGAGATTGTGAGAACTGTATTCTCTTCGATATGCGTGTCGACGCGGGTACCGGGTAGTTGACGGGACCGAATATTAGATCGGGGAGATTAAAATACACAAATTATATAAAAAATTGACAAAGTAACTAATATGGAATGATATTAGGTGGCTAGTGACGCGGCGGTACGTGTATATCGCGGTTCGGATGCGAAATCGGGAGTCAAAACGCCCGAAAAATGGGCGAGTGTCCCAGCTGTGTCAAAATTTGGTGTCAAGACACAAAGTCAACAAAATCACTAATCCTTATCTACACACTCCATCACCTTTTCTCTTACATCTCACACACACACATATACATCACCCGTACACACCACACACCCACCGATCGGGAGGTCGAGAGAGGGAAGGAGAAACGCGGTGAGGAGGAAGAGAAGCCGAGAAGGAGAGGAGAACGTGGAAGCGTCACGATCGAGGTGCGTTTTTGTGGTTTTTGTTGAGTTTCGGTGGTTTGCCGTGGTGGCGAGACGGGGGTTCGACCATGGAGGCCGAGTCGGGTCGCAGTGGTGATGGCAGGGGTGCCTCCCCTGCCATCGAGTCCACCGGGGATTGGGGTAGAGAGCAACCCCAACCCCAAACCCCAAATCTCGAAAAAGAAAATCACCGCAAATAAGCATCCAACACACCATACCTAGCATACCTAAGTCCCCGTGCATCCTAGCCTATCGCGACGTCCCTGTGGATCTGAGCTGGCGTCCACGTATGCCAAGTGAAGAGAAATGTATAAAATGGGCCGTTACAATTCTTCCCAACTAAATAAAATTTCGTCCCGAAATGTCACTGTAACTAAAGTCCCATACCAGAGAATAGTTGAGGGTATCGTGTCCTCATCGTCGACTTGAGCTCCCGGGTGAGTCCGTCGACTCGAGCTCCCAGGTGAGTCCCTCCGTCCTATGATACATGCTTAGTTTGGGGAGTGACATGACTTGTACATGCTTAGTTTTATATGGTACAGTTGTTAACACAATATTTTTAAGGTTTTTTCCACACTATGTTTTGTTTAATTGATTAATATTTCTGCATTTACGTACAACTTCCGCTGCATATGTCTTTTATACACTGTACACACACAAGTGGATACATTTCGAGATAGAGAAAAGACGGGCAGGTGCCGTACACATGTAGTTGGGCCAGCTGGCAAGGAGTACACGGAGACACGTCACCCCGGGGCGGCGAGGGCCGCCACAGTTGAAAAATTATGAAAATTTTTAAAATACCTTTCAGTTTGGTGAACCGCGATTTTTTAGAAATGAAAACCATCACTAAACTGTAAAATCACAGTTTTTAAGTTTTCTATATCACAACCAAATCGCGAAAAATCATATCAAAACAAGCTGTTTGGATAGTTTTACGGAAATCGCTGCCCATGCCACCTGGCTTAATCGGCAATCATGCACATGCAATATCTTCAAAGAGCCGTTTATTCCATTCTAACCATACCGTCCACATGTGGCCAATGTCACTATTTTGAGAATATCATGGTCCCAATCTTGATGTGGAATGTGTGAATGGATTGAGTTATCAAAAGATTACGTAATTGCCTTTAGTGAGAAAGGGCCATCACACAATCAAATAAGTTAAATAGAAAAAGTTCTACAAGTGCCCCAAATGAGTGCTCATGTACTACTAGCGTCCATGCATGTCACAACTCACAATGTCCATGTCCATATGTATGATAGCAAGTGGCAAGCTCTTACTTATAAGTTACTTTCATATGTACTGCAAGTGTCCATGTCACAACTCACAAGGTCCATGTATGATAGCAAGTGGCAAGCTCTTAGTTATACGTTTACATATGTATCCTTCGGCTCTTAATTCTACAATGAGCCCCCCTCCACATATCTATCCAAGATCCTTATTCCACTCCCCAAAGTTGTATAATTAATAGACACCAACAAGTGAGTATCCGTTTCGAATAAAAAAATGCTAGAGTGATGACTTTATGTCACACCACATGACACATTGACTTGCATGACATATTAGTTCACAAGAGTCGTTCATGAAGTCTCGACCCGCATGTTATGCATTAAAATTTGTGTCTGTATGCCCACATTTTGAGGCACACATGTATGGCTCAAGTGAGTTAATGTGTCTTGCGGTGTAACATACCCGTTGTCATTGTAGCATTTCTCTTTCGGATATTATCCAATACACGTCATCTATTCATTTCCAATATACGTACCATAATTATATAAGAAATTAAACACTATAATGACAACAAGAATGTCACACCATAAGCGTTATTAGCTCACGAAAGCCTTCTATACAGCCTTCACCCGCATGTTATGCATCGAGAATTTGTGTCTGCCCATATCTCCAAGCACGTATGAATGACTTTTGTGAGCCCATGCATGTATGTGTCGTGAGTTGTCATTCTTGCACTTCTCTAATTATATATATAGGAATCCAACCCTATACAAATACTAGTATTTTCCATTAAATGGAGCTTCTTCTCTCGTTGTCCTCCATCATCACCTTCTTCATTCTCCTACTCGCCATATGCAAACTCCCATTACTATTCAGTCCTAAAAAACAACTCCCACCAAGCCCACCAGGTGCCCTCCCAATTATAGGCCATCTCCGCCTACTCATCACCTCCACCCCTCTCCATCTCACTCTACAATCCATCTCCACCAAGTATTCCAACAAATGCACCAACTATATTTTCCTTAAACTCGGCGTTCGCAACGTCCTCGTCCTCTCCTCCCCTGCTGCCGTCCAAGAATGCATCAGCAAGAACGACGTAGCCTTTGCCAATCGCCCTCACTGCATTGCCAACGACTACGTCAGCTACGACTACACCAACGTTGCCTTTGCCAACTACGGACCTCTCTGGCGTGACCACCGCCGCGTCACCACTGCCCACCTCTTCAACTCTACTAGTCTCCATGAGTCGTCCGGCGTCCGTCACGACGCCGTCCGGTGCCTCCTTAGAGACCTCTATAACACTACCACTACTACTACTACGACATGTGCAATGAATGGAGGGGAAGTTGATCTGAGGATGAAGTTTCTTGAGCTTACTTTCAATGCTATGATGTCTATGTCAACTGGGGAGGCGGTTGGAGAAGGATTACACAACAGTAGTGAAGAGAACAAGTGGTTTTTTGAGCTTCTTAGAAGCAATCAGACGCCAAGCATGTTTATGATTCCTGGAGATTATCTTCCGTGGTTGAGGTACTTTGATGTGTTGAGGATTGAGAAAAGTGTGGCTGAGATTAGTAGGATGAGTGATGAGTATTTCGAGAAGATCATAGAGCGGTTTCGCAAAGAGTATTATGCGGAGAAGAAATCCAAAACGGTACTTGATGTGTTCTTTTCTTTGCAAAGAGAAAATCCTGAGCAATACAATGACCAGATCATCAAGGGGATTATACTCGTAAGCATCATTTAATCGACTTTAATGCAATTCAATTATAAATTGTTTAAGCAAAAATTTAACAGTGCCGTTAAAATAATGCTCCATCCGTTTATGTCGTTTTAAGGTCGGTCACGGTTTTTTAAAAAAGTCATTTAATTACTTTAAATTGGTCACAGTTTTTAAGAAAGTCATTTAATTACTTTAAATGGAGAGAAAGTGGCATTTAAATGACTAAATCATTTTTTACTTCTCTTAACCTCATCAATTCTACATACACTAGTTATTAATGTGTAATTAATAAATTTTATTTTTTTATGAAGAGTATAAAAGTCAATTAAGTAATTAAAGTATATTGAAACTATCAAATGACATATATTGTGAAATACTTCAAAATAGTTAAAAAGTCACTTATCAAGTAACATAAGAGAAAAAGTCACTTATCAAGAAACAGAGGGAGTAGTAATTAGAGACTGTCAACATATATGATTTGGCTTAATTGGTTAAAATATTTTAACCCTTCATGACCTGTATTATTATATATTATTATATCCTAAGTCCCAACCTTTAAATGTTTACTTTGTATCTCAAATTGATTTTGAACTTAAATTTTGATGATGTGATATTTCAATATGAATTTAAAAAGTCACTTAATTATTTATAGTTATAGTTAAAATGATTATTAATTGTATGATTTAAATTTATTATTTTTAGTGCTACCTCATCAAATTTAAAGTTTAAAAGTGGTTTATGATGCAAATCTAATAATCTCGAAAGGTTGCGATATAATAATGAATTTTAAAAAATAATGATACATATAATAATAAAAGTTGTCAAAGTTTAAAATATTTTAATCAATTTGATCATATAATTTTGTTTTGTTACACGTATTAGATAATATTTTTTTAAAAAAAAAATTAAGCATCATCATTATTCCCCAAGAGTGAGCATGGATATAGTTAGCTTCATACCACCACTAATCATAATTGCTTAATATATATAAATATTGTGTTAGCAGACCATGTTTGCAGCCGGCCTAGACACATCAGCAATTACTCTAGAATGGGCGATGTCACTCCTCTTGAACCATCCCGAGAAGCTAAAAAAAGTTGTTTACGAAGTTGACAATTACAATATTGAGCCACACTGCCTCCTCAAAGACTCAGATATCTCAAACCTCCCCTACCTTAAATCCATCGTCCAAGAAACATTAAGACTATACCCTCCTGCGCCGCTCCTCCTCCCACACGAGGCGGCGCACGAGTGTAAAGTAGAACAATATGATGTCCCAAGTGGTACAATGGTAGTGGCGAATGCGTGGGCGATCCACAGAGACCCCAAGGCGTGGCCAGAACCTAATAAGTTTATGCCGGAGAGGTTCATGCGACGAGATGATGATAATAAGAGCAAAGATATAATGTTCAAGTTTATTCCATTTGGGATTGGGCGTAGAAGGTGCCTAGGTGAAGGTTTGGCTATGCACATCATAATCTTGGCTTTGGGATCACTTCTTCGATGCTTTGAGTGGGACAAAATTGGTGGTGATGATATTGATATGAGTGAAGAGGCTCATTTCTTTCTGGTTAAGGCCAAACCTCTTAAGGCCTTATGTAAGCCCAAGTTAGAGATGAATGTTCTGCGTCAAGTATGAAAGTAAAATTTGGTAATCTAATAAATATTAATTTACTTGCTCATTAATTAGTATGTATTCATCTCCAGAGGAAGTTGCAAGTTTGGTTACTTATGTATTTGTTGTGTAGGGTTGGCCAAAAAACGGAACAGACATAAACGGGACCGGACACCTCTCCTTATAATGATTAAAATTAGTGTTCAGACTTGAACATTTTTTTTTTGTCCAGAACAGTATTTTTGTAAAACATACTGCTCCCGTTTTGTCCGATTTTTATTTTTAAATATGATTAAATATTTATTGATCAATTATTTAAAAAAAAAAACCTCAACTATATGTCACATAATATTCAATTGCTAAAAAAATAAATACATAACATCACGATTTTTTAATTTTCAATATAAACATCATAGATATATTCAAGGAATGTAAGGCAAACCATCACATCACTATTGTCTAAGTTTTAAAATTATATGTCCACATCACAAAAGTTTCAAAAAAAGAGAGATCATCTAAATAGTCCAAATTAATCGCTAAACGGGTACTCTTTTTTTTTTTGAAATTGTTGTCCGCACCTGGTCTCGTATTTTTAAATGGACACAAAAAATTGTCAAGACCCATATATTTTTTTCAAAAATATTGCCCGAACCCGTTTATAGCGAGTCTGAACAAAATTAGACAAATGGGTCTGGACAACTTTTGTCAGCCCTATCATTATGTAATAAATTAATGTTATATATTTTTGGGTCTACTTATATATATCCATGGAAAATACTAGAATGACAACAACAATTGTCAAACCACAATTAAGACATACATTGGCTCACAAGAGTTGACTTCGACCCACGTGTTATGTATAAAGATTTGTGTATGCCCGCAACTCGAGGCTCACATGGATGACTCTTGTGAGCTAATATGTCTTGTAGTGTAGTGCTAGAATTAATAGACAACAACATGTCACAACGCAAGACACATTTGCTTACAAAAACTATTCATGTGTGCCTCGGGATGCGAGTATGAGTATACACAGATTCCGACGCATAACACGTGCCTCGACACACGAAAGGCTATTGATTGTGAGCTATCTTATGGTGTGACATTAATTGTTGTTGTTATTCTAGTATTTTTCAGTGATTAATTAGTGACATAGGTTAATTATATTGGTAAAGATCAGGGTCATGAGTACGTGCAAAGTTATATGTAATGTGTGCTGTGTAAAGAGCACATTTTTAGGTGTATATATAGTTCTATACATTGCTCTAGAATTGCATCCAATTAACTTTTATTCCGAGAGTATACTAAGCTCTTGGAGAGAGGTGCTAAGGTCTATATTAATTAATTAATTAATGGATGTATGTTTATATAATCAGGATCGGAGCATATTTGATTGACCAAACAAAAAAAAAAATCAGGAACATATTTGGAAACACTCGCTCAAACGCAATTACTTGCTTATTCTTCAATATCTCAAAAACACACATAACCCAAAAAAACAAACCATTCAAAAGAAAGCCAAACCACACATAACCAAAATAAGCACAACACACAAAAGCAATAGATCTAGATAATGCACTCGTTCATCTCATTATCCAATATTCAGTAGCACGGCGAGAATGTCGCTCCATCCCCGACATTGGATCGGGGTCTAACTAAGGCATTGAGAAAGGCATCCCTCAAGAAAGTCTAGAGCCATCTGCAAGCAAATTAAGAACAAACAATATTATTATTGTTATTATTAATTATTAGATGAAATAAAGAATTAAATGCGACATGTTGTTATCATTATAACAATTCTCTTGATTTATTAGTTGAAGACCTCTTCCTGTACTTCCTATATATGTAGATTCGTCCTTGGTTGTGTTCGTAGTCCATGGGAGAGTTAGTCATTTGAAAGTTTGCTAACTTGTTACATATATAAAATGCCATATATAATGATTTCATTTTAGGACACCCGATTGTTGGTTATGTCCATTCATTTTCACCTCAATATATATATATATATATATATATATATATTCATTTTAGGACCCTCGATTGTTGATAGCAGGGCCTGTTGGCTGGAAGCGCGTGTTGCAGCCATCAGCGCACGCTTCGCATTGTTCCTGAGACCCCAAGAAGAAATTGGTGGCCATGCAGTCAGTGAGTACATGCATAACCCTTCACCAAATCAACCAGGTTCAATTCCGCATCGCATGTATTGGTCTGTCCAACACCCATGATCACCACCACCACCACCAACGCGGTCGTAAAGACTCCGGCACGGCAGCTAGTCTTGCAGCTTAGTCCCTCCATCGATATCTCTAGCTAGCTAGCTAGTTTTTTTTTTTTTTTTTTTTTTTTTTTTTTTTAATCATCTAGCTAGCTAGTTATTTGATCTCAATGTTTGAGCTTATTTTGATATCGAAATTTAAATCAATTCATTTAACTAGCAATTTAATTTATCAATTTCACATCTCACGCATCAATCAGCGTAAAGAAAAACTTTGACAAAAAAAATTGATTAGTCCTTGGGCCAAAATTGACACAAAAAATACAAAGTTTAAAATTATTTATACACAATTACTAGTTACGATTATTTTGACACAAAGGTGAAATTTTGAGAACACACACATGTACACACACAGATATAAGAGAAATGTACGATGTGTCATGAGATGGTACGAGTCTCGTGAATGGAAAAAACTGAGTTGAGAGGGTTGCCTCCCATATAGGCCCCACAGTGCCTGAGTGCATGTGGATTAATTAGTCGATGTAGTTAGGGGTGACACGAATTGGATCCAATTCAATTAGGGTCAATCCATAATCCAATCCAATTATTGCGAATTGAAAAATCGCAATTCAGTCTAGTCCATTTATTTCGTTATTCCGACTTGATCCAATTCATTAAATATGGACAAACTCGAGCAAGTTATTCTGATTGACAATTTTAAAACTATAAAATTAATATTTTAAATTAAAACATAGATAATCCCAATGAGTAATAAAAAAGTTGTGATTATTAAAAAACATGTTGAATATAACTTTTAATTCAAATATATTAGTTTTAACATTTTCTTCCTTTATTTAATTAGATAGCTTTAAAACCTATACTTGAATATGAAAAAAAAATTAACTCAACTAAATGTGTTGAATAAATAATAGATGAATGAAGATGCTAAACGTACCTACACTGGGCATCCAATTCGGCGTACTATCAAAGAGTGTCATTCAAAACACCTCGAATGCATATAGCCAAATTTAGTGCCCAAAGTGGGTACCAATCATCTTCCATAGATGAATTAGTGGTGTAAAAATGTTAATCCCATTTAAATTTAGTTCCGAATTTTAAAAGTATATGTGCATGTGTATATGTAATGTATATAAATGTTAATTGGAGCAGATTGTGGATTGGATCCGTAGAGTAAGAGGTGCCAAATCCGCGATCCAGTCGAATTCATGGGAATTGTAACTTTTGCAATCCAATCCGATTAATTAATAACAAATCCAAATTATGAACCAATAAAAACTAAATGGACTGGATCGAACTGGATCCGTTGATTTGCGGATTTCATGAACACCCTTAGGTGTAGTTGGCGTCGGACATCACACGAAAAACCAAAAAAAAAAAAAAGTCTAGTATTCTTTTCCTTTTTTTTGTTATCTTTTTTTTTTTTTTTTTTTTTTTTTTCTATTTTTAGATTCTTTACTTCTCTTCACATCTAAGAAACCCCTTTAGTTTCTCACCCATGTTGTTCCTTGCTTCATTTCTTCTTCTACACCTCTTTTTATCTCTTGCTCATACACAATTCCAATTGTACAATATCTCATTATCTAATGCCATTGCTGCAGCTGCAATTGGAGCCTGCTTCTTCAGTCACAAAGAACACAAAACTCCAGAGGTCTCCATCTATTTATGTAAATGAATATCCTTGGAACACTTATGCATGACTTTGCCTTTGTGACTAATTTTTGTTGTTTTGGTTTTAAGGCTTTCATAGAGCATAACTGTTTAGGAGCTAAGGCAAAGGAGAAGCAAATGAAAGTTGGGCAAGTGCCCAAGATTGCACCAGCCTTTGATGGGTTGCATTGTTTTGAGACTATTGTGCTCTCTCCCTGATATATATTTGTTCTTTTAGTTAATTAATTTACTTCCGATTAAAGATGAGAATTATTCAGAAATTCTTTATTTAAACATTTGTATCATTGCCATCTATATGTACTAAAGAAAATTAATACACTTCTATAGTAATATATATATATATATATATATATATATATATATATATATTACTATTTATATTTATATTTATATGTGTGTGTGTTTATGAAGAATTGAAAGAATTAGGAAAGTTCGCAATCAATTATGTTAAATCGATTGGAAGCGAAAGAGGTTGATTTATGTCGATTCCAACTAATCTGATGTATCGAGATTTTAGTTGCGTGTTTCTTGATGAATGAAAAAAAGAAAAAAAAGAAAAGAAAAAAAAAGTGTTTGAACATTGGAGAAATCAAACCTATTTCTAAAATTTTCAATCTTGAACCAAACAAATAATCTTACTAGCACAAAGTCATTAGCGACTGATAATCGGTTGGTTCGAGTGGCGAGGGATTTAGTTTTGCTTAAACAACATCTCAGTTTCAAGTCTTGTAGATGGAGCACACTAGGTCGGGAGGGCCAATACTCATATTTTGGGACACAACATTGCTTGCAGCATGAATTAATCAGTGCAGTCGGCGCTGATACCACGTGAGAGATATAAAAAAAAATCATTTAATAGATTTTTTTTGGAAGTAAAATAGAAACTCATACAACATTGGTAATAAGAAAAAAGTTTGAGCCAAACAAAACCCTATCCTTATTATAATAACCCATAATTACAAGTTTGCTCATCTATTTTTTCAAAAACATTTGAATTCAATTTTTCTAAAAAATATTATCCCACCCTCTCTGTCTCCCTCAATCTAATTCACATCGTCTAGCTCTAATAATTTTATTTCATCTTCTACTATTTTAACTATCGTTGTCTCTACGTTGAGTTTGTTGCTACAAGTACCATCTTGTTCCCTCCGCCACGACATTTTCTTTGTGGTCTCTAGATTTGTTGCCGATGTTGCAGGGCTATTCCAAATCCAAGAATAGATGTAATTTGAAAAGATTGCATTAATTTTTTCAAATAAGTGGATGAACTTATGAGAGGTTGTTAGTAGATTTTAGTTAATCAACTATCGAAAAATGAAAAATACTAAAATGATGATGAATACGCCTCAACACTGGCCAAAAGAGCAATCCACACGGCTTCAACCCGAGCGTTAAGGTCTATATCTATCCATATCTCGAGGCGTATACAGACGGCTTTTGTTAGGCCATGTGTGTATGGGGTGGGACCTCTAGTTGTCATTCTGACACTTTCTTTCGTTGTGAAACATAGAAGGTCTGAGCTTCAGCGATGGCGAAAAGCTCGACGACAGACCTCTAATGGAGCTCGATCTCGATTCGTTCCTCGAACTACACAACGCCGACGATGAAGAAGAGGAAGGACAATCCAAGCCCTTCATCAATGGCGTCCCTCATCTCACACTCGACGAAATCATCCTCAACAACGACTCCTCCGACTCTTCATCGTCATCCTCATCACCACCACCAACATCACACAATCGCATCAAAGACTTCTCGGAGCTCTCTCCGAAGACCTCAATCGGCGATTCTTCGGTTAGTACTCGCGAAACTAACAACTCTTCGATTAATCGAATTTCTAGAACTGACGATGACGATGAATCCAAAACCCTAAATTCGGCTCAATCGAACGGTAGAATTGAAGGATTGAAGTCCGATTTGATTGGTAGGAGAAAGTCTGGTAGTGTTTATGGGGATTTTTCGTTAGGGCGGAGTTCGAGTTCTTCTCGTCGATTGAATTCGCTTTTTGAGGGGGTTAGACCTAGCCCTAAGCCTGGGGATGCGCTGGCCGCTGCGGCAGCGGCATCGAGGCCGGTGAATTCACGCGCCGCCGCGATTAAGTGGCGGAGAGCGAGTAGTGGTGGTGGATTGGAGAGAGTTTTGAGCAGTAGTGATGTGGTGAGTGATTTGGGAGTGAATGAGAGTCATGTTGAAGGTTTGGATTCTACCGGGGATGTATCAAGTGGTGTTGAATTTGGAATTCTTCAATTATATAGGAATGGTAGTGATGGGAATGAAAAAGTTGAGATTTTTCCATCTAATTCTATGGAAGAACATGTAAATGTAGGTGGTTTTGAAGGGTTGGAAGAGGTTTCTATTGATGAGGTTAGGGCTTCTTGTGAGCAAGGAATTTCTACAGAAGTAGGAGAAACATTTGAAGTAAATGCATCGGCGTTGCATTCAGAAGAACATGTAAATTCAATGACTTCTTCGGGATGTATCGAGTCAAATTCTAATGTGGATGATGAATTTAATGAAGAAGCACACTCTTTCGATGCGGGTGAAAATCTCAAGTTGGATGAGGAGTCAATGTCAATGAGATTGGGAAGTCAAGATTTAGAGAAGAGCATGCGGCATGATACAACAGATGGAGAAATGATTGTTGAGGTAGATGATGGCATCTCAAGAAGTGACACGAACGAGAATCTTTTTGATGAGAATCTAGTTCAGTTAGATGGTAAGAGGAGAGATAAAAGGGTGGGGAAAAAGTCACGTTCGAAGTCTTGAGGAATTGGAGAAGAAACATGCTTCTTCTGACAATGAGGCTTGAGGGCATTCGAAGGGGACCCCCAGCAGTTGGTTACTTGGAGATAGACACTGACAATGCACTTACAAGAATGCTATCATCTCAAGCTTTTAGGCGTGAACATGGCTCTGCTCAAGTTTTAGCTGTTCACGCCAACTTTCATTGCTGTGGGGATGTCGAAAGGGGACCCGGACCCCAGCAGTTGGTTACTTGGAGATACACCCGTGAGTCCGTGACGACTACCTCTGAGCCAGCGGCATACTTCTACATCGATATTTTGTAGGTTTTGATATTTGGTGTATTATATAGTTATGTTTTTTATACATTTTGGGGTTGTATATTGGGATGAATGTTTATTTTCCCCAACTTATGATGGTCGTCACACTGTTTGTATTCGCCATGTTATTATATATGCATGTAATCGTTGTTTCGTTGTTTCCTGGTTTCCACACACTTAGGATTTTGAATAATTGTTTACGCATAATTTGTTAAGACTTTCACTAAATTTTATAACTCTTAAAAGTTTTTAATTAACTCTGAAATTCAATTGTAAAGTGACATGTGTTTTATTTATCTTAAACATTAGTATGGAGTAGATTTAGATAGAAAGACTGACTAATACGTAGTTAAATCCCGCGGGGTTAGGATTTGTGCTTAATTATGGAAGTAGGCCGAACGATGCATTAGATTAGAGAAGGGGTCGTAACATGAACATAAAACTTTGAAGCAAATAATAGTCATCAATGCGCTCCTTTTGAATACATTTTGCCTAAATTTCACTGAAATCTTCATCGAGCTTATATAACTCATGTAAAGAGTCAAACCCAATCACATAAGTTTGCATAACTGTCAATAAATGAGTACACCTACTTAAAACATCAACGACGTTATTTTCTTTGATAACCAAACCAATTTATTTAACCAAAATCTTTTCCAATTACACTTACAAAAAACGAAGGTACTACTAACCACTGGAATCGACCGGACATAGAACTGGCTTCCCGTGCTACAGTGTAGGCCGTTAAATTCGCTGATCTACGAATAAAAAAATTTATAGGACCTTGCATCCATTAACAAATCATGACAGTCTTCAATAATCACTCCAAAATACGAGTTATCAACTCCTTTGCTACACAATGCATTCACCAAATTGCACATTATTCTCACCACGACACTTGAGCCATGCCAACGCCTCACGCGCGAACTCCAATTGCCTCTTCCATTCGTATATCAATAGGCCCTTCATTGTCAAATTCTGAAAAATCTAATTCGGTAATTATGGTTAATCCAAGATTAAGGAAGCTTAATTATGGTTTTGGCCGCGAGTCGGGAATTAAACACCTGTGATTTGATATTTATAATTAGTTTTATTAATCTGTGATGTTTGCCTGGTGTTGTGTATTTTATTTTGTGAAATTCGAGTGGTTGATTAAATTTGAGATTCGAGGGGTTTTGTCTCGAGATACATGTCGAGACGGGTGCCGAGATAGTCAAAATATTGACATAAATATTAGTTTCAAATTTCACGACGAATAACTGAATTTAAATTAAAAATTAAAAATCTGGATCTTAAATGAACTTAACGAGCTTACACGGAGATTTGCATCAGTTAGTGTGTAAGTCGGGATTGGAGTAGTGTGAAATAAGACGACGTTGTGTAAGTTCTTGTTTCAAGTTTAGTGTCGGTTGACAGTAGTTGAGGTTGAGATTTGGTCCAAACTGGAGCAAGTTTGGATAAGTATGGCAAGAGGATTGGTCCACAACGGTTCCGTATGTCATAGACAAAGTTAAGATTTTTGAGGTTTTGGTGTGACCAAAATCAGTGTTATAGATATTTCATGAAGATAGACTGTTTTGTCGAGAGTTTTGTTCAATTTGGTGAAAAGTCGGGTAGAAAATGGGTGTCGGAAGTCAAAACACGTCAAAATAGAGATTTCTGAAAACAATAAATAAAAAGAAATTAAGCCGCTGACAAGCAACTAAGGGTTTATATATAAATAGAAAAGAAACTAAAAAATGAACTAATCAAATTCGTTTCAACATAACGTTAGGTTTCTAAACCTCACCAATCCTACTTTCGCTCCGTGAGCCCCCGACGTCTGATTTTTGCTCGGTTTATTTCCACAAAACAGTAGAGCATCGCGAGATGATCAATTCGAGCTATAAGTTCTATGGCAGAAATGAGGTATTCGATCGACTATTTGGTAAATTCTTAATGTCAGACATGTTTCCTCGATTCAATTTGAATTCTCACGATTTTTCGATTTCTTTTGCATGGTTTTGATAAAAATTGGTTGGAACTATTGTTAATTGGTATATTGGATTGATTTGCGTCAATTCTGGATAAATTCCATCGACATGGGTTAGGGTTTTGATGATGTGAACTAATGCAATTCAGTTGATAACTATTTTGGAGATGTTTTAATAGTTGATATTGATTATTGGTTTTAATCCAATTTTACTCCACGGGCTGTGAAGATATTTCGGTATTGGTATCGGGTGGTTTCGAGGCGTTTATTGTTGAGTTTCGAGGATTTAATTGCAAAAATATTAATTTGGAGAAGTTTTTTTTTTAGTTCAAAATATATAAAGTTGCCAAGTCGACATGCCATATGGAAAAATTCATAACATCTTTGTCGGTGATCCAATTTGAGTGTTTTTAGAGTTTATGAAAAGTATGACATGAGTACTACAAGTTCCTTTAATGTCATCATGACAAATATTGAAGTTTTCAATGTTAAAAAGTTACCCTAAGTTGGCTAAGTGAAAGCTAGTTGAAATAGTTATATAAATTAATATTTTTGGAAACAATTCTCAAACATACTTTGATCGTGGTTTTTGTAACGACCCAAAAATTTGACTTGTGCTACATGTCAAGTCAAGGTCGTATGTGGGACCCACTCGTCGAAATACGTATATCCGAATCCAATTTGGGATGATAATGCTAACTATGTGAGGAATTCGGTGAGCCGAAACACGAACGGGGACGTGCGTCGGGTTGCGTGTCGACGTGTGACCGAAATAGTGGCTCTATGTGGTTTAAAATATACGTGGGATATATCTCGTGATGCGTGTAGCGCGAGTATTGAGATTTTGAAATGAGGCAGGTTGGTGCCTCGAGATGCGCGATGCGTGGTTGTTGAGTTGCCTCGAAATTCATGTTGCACGAATATCGATGACACTTTTGATTTGAAATCAAAAGTAAAATAAAAAGAAAATGTATATATATATATATTATTATATATATATACTAGTTTCATGTCGTGCTACGCACGATCGAACCGCTCACTTCTCTCGCGGGAATTAATTTCTAAGAATTTATTAATAAAATTTAAAATTGTAATTAAAAAAGTAGAAGAAAAAATGAAATGAGTTTATAATTTAATTTGGGGTTAGGTATAGAAAGTGAAAATTAAGTACAAGAGGAGAAAATGAGTGTAGTGAGTGGAATAGATACTTGTCAAAATCGTGAATTGGTAATGAATCGTTGAGGGCTCGAGTGAATCAAATTGGGATTACTAAAAAACTACTTTTACATTTAACTTTTCCAATAATATAAAATATAATAAATATGAACTTGCCATACATATTATAATCCCATTCAATACTCATTATAGTTTAAAAAGTAATGTACAAATAAAAATCATTCTAATGAGAAATTTGAGTCATCTCAAAAATAAAGATATCATATGTGTTGGAGTAGTGTATAGCTATATATAGTGGGTATCCATAGTCTAATAATTCAGACCAAATTATAATATGTGTTTAAATAATAGCAAGGGCCTGATTGTCCAAATTGAGATCCCTGGAGGGTCCAAAGTCCAGACCAAGAGGGTCATATCCAAAACTTAACTCAAACCCTATTTAATCAAGGCTGAAAAAAAATGGGCCAATAAGTCCAGACAATTTTTTTGCCACACCAAGGTTAGAGTTAGTTACCTTCAATTAGTAATCTATAGTCATTATTAAATGTATAATAACATTTTACGTAAGCTAAATTTAAATATATTTGACAAATGTTTAGTATGATCATGGTTGGTTCAAGTCTACAATGATATAACCTAAACACTGAACCAACCCGTCGGTTCTCAAATTTGAAGAGCCCAAACAAAATCAATAGCCTTTTAACTCAACTCAAATCACTTGAGTTGTTTTGGATCAATCGGATTTATTGGATCAATCGGTTTTTTGTACACCCCTACCAATAACCATTGAATATCCAAAAACAATTATACAAGTATGAGCTTGAAGTATTGCAACAATAGAGAACTGTGATCTAACCTATAGTAGGTGACATGACATCCAAGTTGCCATCACCGGGTGTCACTGGTTGTCCACCAGTTGTGTTTGGTAGATAAGATGCGAACTTGGCGTCATTGGTCGGCCAGAATTGACGGCAAATAGGGCTTGGAGCCCTAGTCATAAAATGAATTTACCAAATCAAGAACAATTGACAATTTACCACTAAAAAGATGGAGTAAGCTAAAATAACTTGTTATGTTACCATATGCTCCGCTGCTTTCCCTAGGCGTTCCAGCCGTGGAAACTACCACAAGATGTGATGGCCCAAGTAGAACCAGGAGTAGGTGCTTCACATGGCCTCCTCACAGGAGGAGTTCCTGGTTGTTGGAATTTTCATAATAACATTGAATCGGGAATTCCCAAAATTTACAATACCAAAGCATGATGAATTTAATCCTATAGAGGGCAAGCATGCAGGGTCGCTATTTTCCCAACTGTCCCTAACGTTTTTGGAAAAAAATCAATTAACTTGGAAAAACACAACCGATTATTCAAGACGGTGGATGAGACTGTGAGAGAAGCAACAGGGGAATGCGGGGCCGCCATCTTTGTACATTGCTTTATTCTATTCCTCGCTTCTTAATTTGTAATTATTACATCAACACAATTAAACCTAAGACTCCAACCACAATAATAAGGAAACTAAATATACTTCTACTTGTTGGCTAAAGCTTAACACTTATATCTCGAAAAAACTAAACGCTTAAATGAAATTCTTTACTGGGAAAAAAAAATCCAAAAGACAAAAGGAGTAATTAAGAACTCATTTATTTGGAATCCTAAAATCTGCTAGCAAAAAACCTAATACAAAAGTCTGTCATCTAATTAAAAATTAGAAAAGAAGACAAACCTACGACACATCGAAACACAAGGATTCCAAGCCCGGTCTCGAATAGGAGTTCTCATTTCATCATGAACTGGGGTCGCTGCAGAAAGCATTTGATTGAGAACGCCAAAAAAAAATACCATCCCCAGCTCCATATAAGTACTGCATGTTCCTTCCAACAAAAATATGAGAGAAAATGTGTGGTAGATGAACCAAAACCAAATCAAATCATGCCAAACCCTAATCCCAAAAAAAAAAACTCCCCCAAAACAACAATCTCAACAAACGAACACGAACACCCAACAAGCCCCATCAAATTCTTCAACAACAAGAACAAATCCAACAGAAATTGAAGCACAAAATCAAACCTTTTCCCGTTAATTTGCCTGGGACGAACAACGCCCTCGTCGGTCTTTGCCGTCGAGGTGCTCCTTCACGGACCTCTTGCCCACCTTCGCGATCCGATCAGAGTACATTGCAGAATCAAGAGCCGTCGAGATCGATCGGACGATGAGAATCGATGAATTTCAAACTGTCTATGTTGGTGGTGCAGAAACCCTAACTCGGTGGACGATCTATTGAGTTGAAGATCGTTCGATAGAGAGAGAGACGCGAGAGAAGAGGAAGAAAGAGTAAAAATCAGTGTTATGTGAGAGAGAGACGTGAGAGAAAAGAAAGGACGCACGAGAAAAAATTGGGTGGGAGAGGGACAAAAAAGTAAATTTAATTACGACTCAAAAATTTGTGATATTCGTGCTTTTATATATATGATAGACATATATATAAAGAAAACAAAATTGATTTGGATAAGAATGAGAAAGAGAGAGAAAAGAAAAAAAAAAAAGAAAAGAAAAAAAAAAAAGATAGAGAAAATGAGACAGAGGAAAAAAAATGGCGGAGAGGGAGAAATCGAGTGATCGGGAGGGGGATATCGACAAAGGGACGGTGACGGTGTGGCGGCCCTCGCCGTCCCGGGGTGACGTGTCTCCGTGTACTCCTCGCCAATTGGCCCAATTACACGTGTACGGCACCTGCCCGTCCTTACTCTGTCTCGAGATTCGCATCCACTTGTGTGTGTACGATGTATAATTGACAAATGCAGCGGAAAGTGTACGTAAATACAAGAAACATTAATGAAGTTAACAAACCCTACTGTGGAAACACCCTGAACAATTCAAAGTAAACAAATGTACCATATAAAACTAAGCAGGCACAAGGTCAAGTCACTCCCCAGTTCCCGAAAGAATCAAAATATCAAAATAATCACACGTACAAGTAGTCCTCAGAGGTAGGCAGTCAGAAATAGTCGCCTAAGATCCCCTTACCTTTACTTGCACTAGGATATGCACTCAATCATCACAAAAGAAATTGGATGACGAGTCCAGTCAGTAAAATCCCAAGGAACTCCTCCGAGCATTCATAGAAATAAATGGAATTCAATAAATACTGTTAATTAAACATGCGGAATGTAAACAGGCAACTGTAAGTAGGGCATCGCATGCGTAAATAACAATAAAGAGCAAATGTGTGTGTCTGTTCCAGTCAGACTAAACCATACTTCGGGATTTCCTTCCAGGATCCCACTAGTGGGCGCACCCAACTAGCTATCACCTGATCCCTCTCGGTGGCCGGCGTAGACCTACGACGCACCGACACATGTAGCAGTTCCCTCGGGTCGTTATCCACCGAGCACTCCTGATACACATGCTATGGTCTAGAATGCATAGACACACAACGAAAAATCCGGTGGGAGTAACGAACCAACAGTGCAAACAACGACAAGATATAAATATAGAAAAAATCACAAGGAATAATGGAAAGGAATGGAAATACGAAAGCAAAATAAATACTCGAGAGTTTTTTCATTGGGTTTTACAAACCTCACTACGCGCTATCTTACCCCGTAATCAATCCCCGAGTCCAAGTCCACTGGGTCCTTGGTCGCCAATTGATCACCCGTGTAAACCTATGTCAATTTATCAATAATTTAATTTATCATGACAATTTTCAACAAATTTCTAACATTTTTAGGCCAAATTGCCTATTTTGCGCTTTTCGATGCAAAACCCCGCAAAAAACCGCGTCCGAAATATCCAACTATTTTATTTTTCATGGAAATTCATAAATTTCTATTTATTTTATGGAGATATATATTTATCAGAATTTTCCCAATTTTTTCGAAATTTTCCAAAAATTTCCCAAATTTTTTTCTTCCAATTTTTCTTCTTTTTTTTTTTTTTTTTTTTTTTTTTTTTTTTTTTCGGGTCTGCCTGGGTCGGGTCGGGTCGGCCCAACAGTCGGACCCGACCCGCGCACAGTCCGGGTCTGGTTTGGGTCGGGTCGACCCAACCCGGCCCTGACCCATTCTGGGCCCGGCCCATAAGGGGATGCACACGCGCACACGCGTGTGTATCTTCATCCTCTTATCGAACCAGTTTTCACTGGTTCGATCAGAATTTTTTTTTTCTTTTTCTGTTTTGGGGTTGGGGTTGCTCTCCACCCCAACCCCCGGTGGACTCGATGGCAGGGGAAACACCCCTGCCATCACCACCGAGACTCGGTTCGGCCTCCATGGCCGAACCTTTGTCTCGCCACCACCGCCAACTCGAAATCCACAACAAAAACCACTAAAACGCACCTCGATCGTGGCGTTTCCTCCCTCTTCTCTTCTTCCCGGCGCGTCCTGGCTTCTCCTCCTCCTCTCCTCCTCTTCTTCCTCGCTCACGGCCTCCAGTTGTGTGTACGAAAGAGAGAGAGGTGTAGGTGAGGTGAGAGAAAAGGTGATGGAGTGTAGATAAGGATTGTTGACTTTCTTTCTTTTTTTCTTGACAACAAAATGTGACACCGCTGGGACACTCGCTCATTTTTCGGGCATTTCGACGCTCGATTTCGTGTTCGAACCCGATATACGCGTACCGCCGCGTCACTAGCCGCCTAATACCCATTCCATATTAGTAATTTGGCCATTTTTATTTAATTTGTGTTTTAGTTTCCCCGACCTAATATTCGGTCCCGTCAACTACCCTGTACCCGAGTCGACACGCATATCGAGGCGAATACAGTTCACACAATCTCGCACGTATTTTGATGCAACATACACACATGCGATGTATTTCAATAAATTTCACTGCAAATAAGCATCCAACACACAATTACCTAGCATACCCTAGTCCCCGTGCGTCCTAGCCTATTGCGATGTCCCTGTAGATCTGAGCTGGCGTCCACGTATGCCAAGTGAAGAGAAATTTATAAAATGGGTCGTTACAGACGGCGCTCCCGACACGGCAACGGCGAGGAGAAAGGCAGCTGCGTCACATCAGCTCCGGCAAGTCGCAGCAAGATCGGAGGCCGCGGGAGGTGAGCAAGGGCGGCCAGATCTGGCGCGAGCTAGCGCGGCTGGCCGGACAACGGGACGGCGGCGAGCGCGGAGGCGGCAAGCAACGCCGGTGAGCAAAGGCATGGATGGCGGCGGCCGGATGACCGACGGGAATGAGCGATGGGCGAGCGATGGCTCGCGGAGGCTGCGCGCCAACAACGCGAGGTGGACGGCGGCGCGGCGGCGCTCGACAACGTCGCGATGACGCCGGCGAGACGCACAACGACTCCGGCACGGCAGGCGGGTCGGATCGGGCTGCGATGGCACGCGAGCGCGGCGAGCGACGCAACGCGGTGAGACGATTTGAAGGTTAGCGGCGCGCGGCGCGAGGACGGCGGAGGCACGGCGGCGAAGGCGGCGGCGACGACGACAACACAAACGACGCGGTGGCGCGTTGTAGACCGTTCGGATGTGCGATTTCGATGAAATCGCGACGACGCGATGGAGGTGAGGTTTATTCACCTTATTTGGCTGTGATTTGTATGATTTGAAGTAAATTAGGCCTAAAATGTCTAAATGGACACCAGGGGCTTAGGAGTCGGGTGTCGAGTGCGCAAATCGAGACTCGAGTGACGTTTTGAGGTTCACGATTTCTCGAGGTATGTAAACCAGCTAAGGGATTTATACAGTATTTCATGTCTCCATTGGCTGTTGTTTTAGTTTTGTGATAGCTTTATTGTCGTTCACTGCTTTGTGATGATAGCTATCGTTGAAATTGTTGTCGATTGAGTGAGTCCATTGGCAAGCGAGTCATGGTTACTGTTTATCTGCGATATGAAAGGGTTAGGACGGGAGGCAGGGGTCTCATCCTAAACCCGAGGTCTTTCATGGTCGTCCGTCGATACTATCCGGGTCCATGGATGGTTCATAGTCGTCCGTCGATACTATCCGGGTCTATGAATGTCTCATAGTCGCATGGGTTAGGACTGGGAGGCTGGGGTCTCGTCCTAAACCCTAGTCTGTTGGGCTTGTACCGCGACTCAACGACTTTTGGTCGGGACTCCTTGTTATTGGGCATCACTCATCGATGGATTGGTTACGGTCTTTTATATTCACGCGTTTCTTTATTCATTTCGTTCAATTTGTATGAATTCGACTGCTTTGGATAACGTGAACTGTTGTTTTGGATATTGCGAAATGTTGTGTATATGTCCTACTGGATTTACTTACCTGGGCTCGTCATGCTTATGTTTAACTGAGTGCAGCGCCGCGGACGAGTAGCATAGGGAATGCTTCATAATTATGTGAACTTTTGTATATTTTGTATTTTTACTCTCCTCTGATGATATTTACTGGGTTCCACAATTATGTTGCCTAACTCCCTGATCTTTTTGTTGAGTTATTTAATGTATTAGTTGCTTCCGCTATAAAATTGTAAAACTTGAAAAATATTAATAACTCAACTGTAACATGTTTGAATGTACTGAAAATGATGGATTTAAAGGCTGACTAGGCTCTCGTTGACCTTGCGAGATTGGCTCGGGGGTCCACGTGAGTTTAGGCCGGGCGGAGCCCAATTTGCGGAAATTGGGGTCGTCGCAGTTGGTATCGGAGCCTAGGTTCGGGCGAACCTAGGGGAAAGTTTAATGGGCGAAATAAGACACAAAATCAGCGGAAGTTAGGAACGGTTGAACTTAGAGTGGAACCCTATGATCCTGGCTTAAGTCTTCATTGGGAAGTGAGGAGAGTTGGAAAAATTAAACTTTGGACTATATGATACAAAGAATTGTATATACAAAGGTTTATACAAATGAGCTTTTGATATTCTTTCATGAAGGCTCATTCGGAGAGTTTGAACCACTTGGTTCTGTTCCAAATGGAATCAGTTCAGTGATTGATGTTCCATTTGCATACGTGATTTCATTTTTGGGTAAATCAACTGTTTTTTCAGTTGTTTACAACATTGTGGACAAATCGATGAAATTATTGGGGTTGCCTCGAGATATGTGCAACAGATTCGTGTTGCACATATCTCGAGGACATATTTGATTTCTTAAAAAAAAACAAATATTGGCAAAGAGTTGTGAGACTAGTGGAATTACGCAGACTCTAATAGAGCAGAGTGTTGAGATGACTTGAGAGCTAACGATTACATCATATACGGACTCCTTTAGCTTTGACGAAAGCATTGGAGTAGTACCGTTGGATAAGAAGCCAAAGTAACTCCACTTTAGTGACACTATGCATTTATAGTCTTAGGGTTGGTGAAGTCGACCACCACCTTTAGGGACTTGTAAATGAGTTACGTGTCGAAGTAGAGTCTGCGACTCATTCTAAAAGTTAGAAAGGATCCTCACATGCTAAAATTTGTTTAGATGCGTTAGTAAACGCACTAAACTCACGTGGACCCCCGAGCCAATCTCGCAAGGTCAACGAGAGCCTAGTCAGCCTTTAAATCCATCATTTTCAGTACATTCAAACATGTTACAGTTGAGTTATTAATATTTTTCAAGTTTTACAATTTTATAGCGGAAGCAACTAATACATTAAATAACTCAACAAAAAGATCAGGGAGTTAGACAACGTAATTGTGGAACCCAGTAAATATCATCAGAGGAGAGTAAAAATACAAAATATACAAAAGTTCATCTAACTATGAAGCATTCCCTCTGCTACTCGTCCTCGGCGCTGCACTCGGTCAAACATAAGCATGACGAGCCCAGGTAAGTAAATCCAGTAGGACATATACACAACATTTCACAATATCCAAAACAACAGTTCACGATATCCAAAGCAGTCGAATTCATACAAATAGAATGAAATGAATAAAGAAACGCATGAATATAAATCGTGCAAGTAATGCATGTTGTAAAAAAAAATGTATTCGATATTGTATATTCGTTGTGTACATATATGCGATATCAAGGATTCGAGGCATTGGAAAGCGCGACGATGTTTCAGAAAAATGATCGTGAGGCTGCAGGTTTGCGATTTGCAAGTGTTGATGATCGCACGACCTCGAGATGCGCAATTTGCGAGATTCGAGAAAGGCGGTGCCTCAAGATTCATGTCGTTCGAATCTCGAGACATATTTACTTTGAACGTCAAAAAAGTGAACGTGTACGAGTGAACGTGTTGAACTCGTACTTACATGAGGAGATGCTGAGCGCACCAACCGATACGGGAAGTAGAGTGACGATTCAAGCGAAGCAGTCTCGCGAGTTGACTCGCGCCGAACGCGTCAATAAAATTAAAAAAACACCTAAACCAACTATTTTGTAGAATAGTGGCAAAGGGTCGATCCCACAGGGATTGGTATTCTTTCTAAGGTTTAAAAAATAACGAAAAGGAAAATCGGGTTTTGAGAGAGACTGAATTAATTAACTAATCTAAAAATAAACAAAGTAAATAAAACAATGGAAATAAATTGAAAACAATTAATTAAAACACCTAGGTCAAGACATACAAGTTTAGTTCGATAAAAGATTGGATTTGGTCGTCGATTTATGTAAAATATGCAAATCAAAATATCCTAGTGTAGCTATAGACCCGGTAACGTACGCGGTTACTCGCACTTCCTAATCTCGATAGCCAAGGTACGACGGTGACTACTTCCCTAATCAAACACATAACCACAATTCAAGTGAATTGGGTTTAATGCGTTGACCGCATTGAGCTTTGTGAAGGCACTACATCTAGACAACCGGATCACTAGTGCGTCCGATTTAGCCTAGATCCCTATGGTATTCAACCGGTCCCAAAAGGGTCGAATCAATTGGTATGGTCAATCGCCACTAGTGTGGTCTTATTGCACAAGCACGGGTGCGTACGACCTACTGGCACGTAAATCAAGATTTAAACTAGTGTTTAACCTCGATTGTTAAAACAATACCAAAGAAAATAAAATAATAATGAAAAGACTGAAATTAAAATATATAAATCTCATAAATCCATTAATACGCACAGTCGAACATCCCTCGTAGTCTTGCCTAGGCTAGAGGTTTCCTAACTTATGTCCTTGAATCATGCAAGGACCAATGGACTCATGTATGCCTAGTTGTCCGCCACATCATCTCTTTCGTGTCTCACGTGTGAGCCCCACCAAATTTGCCTCGAGATACGTGCTAGCGTGACTTTCGGTGTAAAACGTATACAGACATATGAATACTCAATTTTGCGTAGTTTTTCGCCCTGGATTTAACCGCGCACTCCAATAACCCCGAAAATAATAAATAAATGCAATTAGGCTAATATTTTGGAGACTTTACAATAAAAATATATAGATAACCTATATATAATATTACATAATTAACGACTCAACAAATACCCCCAAACTTAGGATTTTGCACGTCCCGAGCAAAGGTGTAAATGACAAACACACAAATAAACTAGACTCATAATATAGATATGTACAAACTCAACTAATCCTATACCCGATTCAGAATTCATGAAGTTCCTTTGGTTTACATAGTTGCCAAGTTAACAAGCCACTCACGAAATTTCGAAGTTAAGATATGTCAAGAACCGCAACCCAAACATAATTAAGATTACATTTTCAAGACAAAGATATGGTCAAGACAAATGCCATCAACTACTCACGGGTTTTCTTGGTCTATACGTTCAGGCATGCAGATTTACAATTTTACTTAATCTAGCTATAAGCACTCGAGCTAAATCTTTTTATTTGAAGAGTTTCCATACACTTCCGCCTTTATTCATTTTATATGTAAACTCTCTATTTTTTTCTTCTCCAAATTTTTTTTTTCAAATAATACGGTCCCTGCTCCATTTCCTATGGACCGATTTTCTCACTTTTTCCCACCACAAGTTTCCCTGCTCCATTTCCCGTGGAAACTTGTGGGACTCTCTATATTAAGAAAACTCCTGTTAGCCCTTCTCACTTTCACTATAATTAAGCAAATTCCCCAATGTGGGTTAAAGTCTCATCACTTGCACAATTTAAACCGTCTACCCATTTTGGTATCTAGCACAAGGCTTAACCATCATACTAAGTCCCTAATCATGAAATCAAAAAAATGTTGAGCTACATACTCGAGTGAGTATTTTCTCCTACTTTTTCCTAAGTTTCAAGTCAAAAAGGCAAGCATAATGTACTCATCCACAACCAAAGGCATGAAATAAAGTTTCGGGTGACTCTAAACAATATAATAATAAATACATGCATGAAAGTGTATCAACTCCTAATGAGAAATATGAGTATGGAGGGGAGAGAAATGGAAGAAATGAGTGAATAAGAGATATCAAACACCACCAACATCATCCGTCAACCACATGTAACCGCATATAATTGAAAAAAATTTAAACGATCTCACCTGCGGTCTTTCGCAAATAAGTCCATCCAACTCAATCCACAAATCTTAAAGTACCCCCAAACTTATTCCGAACCTTGTCCTCAAGGTTCAAAACAAGTCAAGGAATCCATGCAACAAAAAGACAAAAAATAGTGGTGAAAAAGAATATGAATAAAATAAGAAGATGATACAAGTGCATGCATAACAAAAGTCTCCAAAAACTAGTGAATGCTCAAATCTCGCATGTCTAGGTGACTAAAGAAACTATGAAATAAAATTATCATAAAAAGAGCACGAACTAATAAGCATAGGAGTTAATTCAAATGATTCCTATCAAATCTTGCGAGCCCGAGTCTTTCAACTACGGGTGAAGTCAACAAGATGATGGAATGAGGTTTAGGGTTTTGGATCTACTTAAAGACCCGCCACTAATGTGGCGACTTAAGTTGGATATGTCCCAACCAAGTCTCAAAACACATAAAACTCTAATAATATGTTAATTCCTAAAAAAGAATATGCTCAAATTACTCCAAAAACAATGTAATCCATAGTCAAACCTATCAAAACTCGGGGGGTGGTCTAGTGCCATTAGCGCTCATCAAACATTCAGTACACCTGCAAAAATCCAAGAGACCAAGTTAGGGCTTTATTAAACATAAAAAAAAAACTAAAACTAAATTAAAATTGAAATAAATGCAATAAAAATAAAAACAAAGCTGGGCCGCCTCCCAACGAGCGCCTTTTTTTAAGTCTTTGGCTAGACTTATTGTGATTCTTCACGTGATGCCCTCTCCTTTCGAGATGTCAACAACGAATGGCGCATCAACATATTTGGGCAATGCAACATGCATGCCCTCTTTCAGAGTTCGGAGCTCATTCGGGACCTCTAACACAAATGAATCTGTCACATCATGGTCCTCCAACACAAAGGTGTTAGCAGTGTAGAAAATCTGCGAACGCTCCTTTACTTCTACCCCCGTATAGGGTTTATCAAATATGCATGGGAGGGTGGGTGGTTTCACCAACACCAGAGGTTGGTCTTCCTCGTTCTCTTTCTGAGGCTCCTCCGACCTTTCTGAAATGACTTCAATTTCTTTCTCACTTCATCATCGTCATATTATGCAATAGTAATGTCTGGCTCATGTGAAGAAACATCTAGTGTTTCCTCTGGTTCGCTCAAATGCTCGTCCACAATTGAGAACTCATCAAACTCAACACTTTTAGATGTATCAGCATTCACAGTCTCATCTGAGTCAAAAACTGGTTGCGGAGGCAACTCTTCCTCGTCCATCAAATGCTCAAGTATAGCGGTAACTTGAGTTTCTGAATTTTGCAACTTTGATTTCATATGCTGAATATCCTCCTGCAAGGGCTGCTGAGTGGTGCTTTGAGAAAGCCAATCGGAGATCATATTTCTCTCAATGTCTGCAATGGTTCTCCGTTCATGTTGATGACTTTGTTGAAAAATTGGTTCTCTGAAGATCAAGTCATTCATCATGTCTCGTATAGACCTCTTTTCATGTTGAGGGATATGTGGACTTTGCTTAGACATATAGAAGTTGGGTTGTGGTGATGCATAAGTGGAACCATGATGATTCTTATACTTCGAATAAGGACAAGCATACGTGGGATGAAAATACTCCCCACGATTTCCACTAACCCTGACCTGTTGCACAAAAGATTGCGAGTTAGAAAATTGATGTCCATTATGTGACATACCTACCCCATTCACAGCATGATAGTATGAGTCTTCGAATCGACCATAATTATGGGTGTAGGAGGCCATTATGGAATTACCGCAAAAATGTTAGAAACAAGGAACTAGATACAAAATAATAAAAAAAAACCAAAGAAAAATAAAAAAATAAAAATACCAAAAAATAAAAACCAAAGAAAGAAAAAAAACCAATCCCCGGCAACGGCGCCAAAAATTGACGCGCGCCGAACGCGTCAATAAAATAAATTTATACCTAAACCAACTATTTTGTAGAATAGTGGCAAAGGGTCGATCCCACAGGGATTGGTATTCTTTCTAAGGTTTAAAAAACAACGAAAAGGAAAATCGGGTTTTGAGAGAGACTGAATTAATTAACTAATCTAAAAATAAACAAAGTAAAGAAAACAATGGAAATAAATTGAAAACAATTAATAAAAACACCTAGGTCAAGACATACAAGTTTAGTTCGATAAAAGATTGGATTTGGTCGTCGATTTATGTAAAATATGCAAATCAAAATATCCTAGTGTAGCTATAGACCCGGTAACGTACGCGGTTCCTCGCGCTTCCTAATCTCGATAGCCAAGGTACGACGGTGACTACTTCCCTAATCAAACACATAACCACAATTCAAGTGAATTGGGTTTAATGCGTTGACCGCATTGAGCTTCGTGAAGGCACTACACCTAGACAACCGGATCACTAGTGTGTCCGATTTAGCCTAGATCCCTATGGTATTCAACCGGTCCCAAAAGGGTCGAATCAATTGGTATGGTCAATCGCCACTAGTGTGGTCTTATTGCACAAGCACGGTGTGCGTACGACCTACTGGCACGTAAATCAAGATTTAAACTAGTGTTTAACCTCGATTGTTAAAACAATACCAAAGAAAATAAAATAATAATGAAAAGACCGAAATTAAAATATATAAATCTCACAAATCCATTAATACGCGCAGTCGAACATCCTCGTAGTCTTGCCTAGGCTAGAGGTTTTTAGCCTCGCATCAAAGAACACCAAGAGAAAAAGGAAAAATAGAAAAGAATGAGGAATGGGGGAGATGAGTTCGGCCCGAAGCCGAGAAGAGAGAAGAATCGCCCCTAGAGAGAGAGAAGGAATTGCTAGCCGTCCCACACGAGATAGATGATGTCGATCCTTCCTTTTTTCTCTCCCCACGTCCACGTATGCACAAATGTCCACTTTCTATTTCTCTCTTCTTTCTTTACTTGCATGTCCGTCCTTCCATCCCCATCAATACCTCTCTGCCATCTCTCTATATTTTATACTTTCTATATATGTATCTATATGTAATATATTTCCTATTAAAACCAAGACAATAGATGTTTCCTAACTTATGTCCTTGAATCATGCAAGGACCAATGGACTCATGTATGCCTAGTTGTCCGCCACATCATCTCTTTCGTGTCTCACGTGTGAGCCCCACCAAATTTGCCTCGAGATACGTGCTAGCGTGACTTTCGGTGTAAAACGTATACAGACATATGAATACTCAATTTTGCGTAGTTTTTCGCCCTGGATTTAACCGCGCACTCCAATAACCATGAAAATAATAAATAAATGCAATTAGGCTAATATTTTGGAGACTTTACAATAAAAATATATAGATAACCTATATATAATATTACATAATTAACGACTCAACACGAGTTTTAGTGGCATCACCTCGGGGCAGCAAATATTCGTGACGTTTTGGCCACACACCAGATCGAGGTCGAGCATCGTATAAGTTTCGTTGTTCGGCGAGGCCGATGTCTGGTTGGGCACTACAGTGGCGTCGATATGGACGTTCTAGGGTGCAGTCGGTGTTATGGTGAGTGAGAGCGTGGGAGCACACGCGTCATAGTACAAGTCGCATTCTCGGCATCGTCATAGTCAGTGCGAGGGTCAGGAGATGATGGACATGTTCTAGTTGGAACGGGATTTCAATGTACTTGTATGGGCGTGTGGACAGCCAGAAACAAATTCATGCTACTGCCACGTCATGTCCGACTACTATCCATCGTAACCTGATAGAGGGTACGAGTTGGGTTGAAACTCACTCGATGAGAAACCGATTTACATTTCTCGCGGGCATACAACAGATATACGTATGTTAGTGACAGTGGATCGAGATTAAAATTAAAATATTCATTTGTAGTCCAATATATGTTGCGAGGATGTTTCCCTGACATATATTGATGGGGGGAGACAGATGGTGCGTTCTTTGCTTAGAGGTCGCGGAGGAGCCCAGCTCGTCGCGGAGGAGCCCATCCCTACAGAGTAAGATGGGGGTATGGCCTCTCGGGTATGGCCTTGAGTCTTCATTAAAACACCATCGTCCTGTGAGATTTGCTTCAATTTCGAGAACGAAATTCTAATTCGTTGGGAGCTGTAACGACCCAAAAATTTGACTTGTGCCACATGTCAAGTCGAGGTCGTACGTGGGACCCACTCGTTGAAATACGTATATCTGAATCCAATTTGGGATGATAATGCTAACTATGCGAGGAATTCGGTGAGCCGAAACACGAACGGGGACGCGCCTCGGGTTGCGTGCCGACGTGTGACCGAAATAGTAGCTCTATGTGGTTTAAAATGTACGTGGGATATATCTCGTGATGCGTGTAGTGCGAGTATTGAGATTTTGAAATGAGGCAGGTTGGTGCCTCGAGATGCGCGCTGCATGGTTGTTGAGTTGCATCGAGATTCGTGTTGCACGAATATCGATGACACTTTTGATTTGAAATGGGCGGAGCCCAATTTGTGGAAATCGGGGCCATCACAGTTTTCCTTGGGCTTCGTGATATCGTTTCACTTGAAGTTTGACCCTTAATATAATTGAGTATGCGAGAAAGCCATTTGGAACCATTTTCAAGGTGATCCGACGCTCCGGGAACCTCTAAAATTAAGCTTGAAATTAGTTGTTTATAAGGTTAAGTAAATCTCATATTAACCTTTACATTGTATGATTACATTTTGTATAAACTGCATTGATCCTTGAATTGCATTTTTGTTGTACATGCATACATGGTTTGGGAGGGTAAGGCGTTACGAGTCTCCTTGTAGTGTCTATATCAGGGTTATTGAACATTATATTATGCTTGAGGGGCTAGTGCCATTGATACTTTGCATCACGTGGTTATCATGAGATCACGTTAAATCAGATCATACTCTCATAGTCTAGATGAACGAGACTCGTTTGGTTATTCTCCCTGCGCCTGAGTCTTTATTACTGTTTAATTGCCACTTTTGGAGACCGTTCGTCTAATTGTGGTCGGATAACAGAAACGAGATGAATTCACGGTTGTATTTAAATTTCTTGGATTATATTGCTCATTTAAATTCTTTGGATTATTATGCATTTGATTACTACATGTGTACTGGATAGTGTGATTTACTTATCTGACATTATCGAATTTTTATAATTGGATAATGACAGGTTTTAGCGGCGACAAAGGAAATGAAAAGCTTTCCGATTATCGGTGACTTGCTAAATTTCTTTCTCTATGTTTATATTACTTTCGCCGAGTACACCGTTGTCGATTCGGCTTGCGCCGTTAAGCTCAGCCCTGATGTTCCCCTCAAGAAGATGAGCCTCCTAAGCTGTGGTGTCTCTACTGGTATCTATTAATTAACTTCACAAATTTAACTTAATAAAAACAGAGTACTCTGTTTTTCTTTTTTAGTAACAAATGATCTCTTTTGCTTGATTTTTGCGTAATTTTGAAGGACTAGGAGCTGCATGGAACACGGCAAATGTTAAGCCTGGCTCAACACTAGCAATATTTGGATTGGGAGCAGTTGGACTTGCAGTAAGTTTCCACAATTTTTTATTTTTATTTTTATTTTTATTTTTATATTCGTGAGTATTCATGCGAGCCTGACTACTCCCACACAAGACCCTGACGTAATCGGCAATTGCGTATCTCAATGACCTGAGTAATTTTACCACACTGGGGAATCGAATCCGTGGTCTTGCGCTTAACTCACACAATCTCACATTCGCCCTTACCGTTGTGACAACCCGGCCGAGTTTAAGTTTCTGCAATTAAAGAACAAAATAAATCTCAATTTTTGTCATTTGCTTTGTTTTCTTGTTCTTTAAAGTTTTTTTTTTAATGTGAAATTGATTTGTTCATATAAAATTACAGGCTGCAGAGGGGGCAAGATCTAGAGGGGCTTCTCGAATAATTGGAGTCGACATAAACCCAAATAAATTCGTTAAAGGTAAAATTGGGTGTCTGAATCTAGGCTCGATTATTCTAGAGAGTGTTAGTCGGGCATCCTAACCTTAAAATCTTTAAGTATTTATTCTTTCATTAGTCTATGATCTCTTGATGTGTGCTTTTTTATTTCAGTTGATAGTTTATGTATCTCAATGTAGGCAAATCAATGGGGGTCACTGAATTCATCAATCCTACGGAGCTAGATACACCTTTGCATGAGGTGAGACATTAGTTGAAGTACATAAGTGCGGATACCTCCTTATTTTTATTTTTTTTTTTTTTTTTTTTGATAAGAAGGAAACAACTTTGCCTCTGTCAGGTTCCAACCCATGACCTCTTACTTTGAAATCTCATACCAAATCATTGCGTCACCCAATTAATTGGTGATATCTTGTTAATTGTTTTGCATGTTTGTGCAGAAAATAAGGGAAATGACACAAGGTGGTGTAGATTACAGCTTTGAGTGTGCAGGGAACTTAGATGTTCTACGTGAAGCCTTCTTATCCACTCATGATGTATGCCTCTTCAAACAAAAACTTACATATAATTCATCATCAATTAATAACATTTTCTAACTAGGGACCGCCTTGACATACAAAAAAATCTAACTTTTGACAATTCACAGGGTTGGGGATTGACAGTGATTTTGGGGATTCATCCTACACCAAGAATGCTTCCTATCCATCCAATGGAGATCTTCGACGGTCGTCGAATCGTCGCATCGGTGTTCGGAGACTTCAAAGGGAAAACCCAGTTGCCTCACTTTGCCAAACAATGCATGGATGGGGTTAGTACATTGCATTACTAAATTCTAGCTACGTTTAGGGATCAAATGCACTTAAGCGTTGTAATTAGGGTTTGAATCCCGGTGTGTGTATACTAGAGATCATTTTTAGAAGGGATACCCGCTATATGTGTTTGATAGTAGCCAGACTCAAGAGTAGTCAGAGTAATTAAAATGGTCACAAGTCCAAAATAAAAAATAAAAATAAAAAAAAATCTACCTATGTTTGCTAAATTGATGTCGCCTTAATCCTTTACATTCTTAGTTTCAATTTTTCTAATAGTAGTGGATCTGTTTAATTTGTGTTGATGATCAGGTGGTGAACTTGGATGGATTCATAACTCATGAGTTTCGCTTCTCAAAAATAAATGAAGCCTTCAAGTTGCTTGGCAATGGAGAGTCATTGAGATGCCTTCTAACTCTTTAAAACTGTTGTGAAGGCTAAAAATTTGCCATGTATGTTACAATCTAAATAATGTTCTTAATTGTATTGTCATAATTATATTGTTATATATGTGCTTGATTATACAAGCAGTTGTATACAATATGAAGGCCTCGTTTGATTTGTTTTTTACTAACTTACAGTGTAAGTTTGGAGTTATCTCTTTGGGTCTTATTTGGTATGAGGTGGAGATATCTTCAAGGAGATAACTCACAGGGAGTTTAGAATTAATCTTGTTTGGTTGCTCAACTTGTCTGCAAGTTATCTTCCAACTTAAGGTGTGAAATATCTCCTTATCACCCCTTAAGAGAGTTATCTCTCAGGAGTTGTGGACAAAATTGCCTCATTATTAATGACCTTTTTATTACTCATCTCTCTCACGTTTGAAAACTATTTTGTCAATTCATATTTTTTATCGTATAAAAACTTGAAACTTCCCTACAAGTTTAAAGTTGAATCAAACATGAAAATATTAATAGGACATAACTTTCAACTAACACTATAAGCTATCAAAAATAAACCAAATGAGACTCACAATTTAAACTTGCATTGAAGTTTTAAATTTTTAAACAATAAAAAATATGAATTGACAAAAATAACTTTCAAACAAAAGAGAGATATATAACAAAATGGTTATTAATTAACGAAGGGTAAATTGTGTCCACAACTCTTGACAGAACTCCCTAGGGGGTAGTGGAGAGATATCTCACATCTTAGGGCGTATACATGCAAGTTGAACAACCAAACAAAATTAGTTTCCAACTCCTTATGAGTTATGAGTTATCTCCTTAGATATATCTCCACCTCATACCAAAAAAGGTTGAAAAACATAATGGATTTATGCTAGACATTTAATTATTAATGTAATTTACGTATATGTCATTTGATATTAAATGAATTGAAGAATTGAAGAATCATAAATGTTTGAATTGTACGAATGTAAAATAAGTAAAAATGCAATAAATACACACTTAATTTAAGAAAAGGTCTTACAATTTTTAACAAAAAGTTTTTGTTAAAACGACTTATATAAATGACTGAAAGGGAGTATGATTTGTCAACAATTTGAAGGAACAATGCGTGGTCCCTTATTTATAACTATTGGGCCTCGGGTTTACTTGTATTTTTGGGCACATGAATTTTCATAAATATTGATATTGTTTCTAACGTAATGAGCATGATTTTATCCAAAAAAAAAAAAAAAAAACAAAAAACCATACTAATGGCCGGAAATCATGCACATGCAATATCTTCAAAGAGATATCATTGTCGCAATCTTCACACGCAATATCTCGAAAGAGATATCATGGTCCAATGGAATGAGTTATCAAAAGATTACTTGCCTTTAGTGAGAAAGGGCCATCACACAATCAAATAATTAACTTAAATAGAAAAAGTTCTACAGGTGCCCCAATGAGTGCTCATGTACTACTAGCGTCCATGCATGTCACAACTCACAATGTCCATGTCTATATATATAATAGCAAGTGGCAAGCTCTTACTGATAAGTTACTTTTATATGTACTGCAAGTGGCCATGTCACAACTCACAAGGTCCATGTATGATAGCAACTGGCAAGCTCTTAGTTATACGTTATTTACATATCTATCCTTCGGCTCTTAATTCTACAATGAGCCCCCCTCCACATATCTATCCAAGATCCTTATTCCACTCCCTAAAGTTGTATAATTAATAGACACCAACAAGTGAGTATCCATTTCTAATAGAAAAATACTAGAGTGATGACTTTATGTCACACCGCATGACACATTGGCTTGTATGACATATTAGTTCACAAGAGTCGTTCATGAAGTCTCGACCCGCATGTTATGCATTAAAATTTGTGTCAGTATGCCCATATTTTGAGGCACACATGTATGGCTCAAGTGAGTCAATGTGTCTTGCGGTGTAACATACCCGTTGTCATTATAACATTTCTCTTTCGGATATTATCCAATATATACACGTCATCTATTCATTTCCAATATATGTACTATAATTATATAAGAAATTAAACACTATAATGACAACAAGAATGTCACACCGTAAGCGTCATTGGCTCACGAAAGCCTTCTATACAACTTCTACCCGCATGTTATGCATCGAAATTTGTGTCTGTCCGTATCTTCAGGCACGTTTGAATGACTCTTGTGAGCTCATGTATGTATGTGTCTAGAGGTGTCATTCTTTCACTTCTCTAATTATATATATATGAATCACCTTGTTCATTCTCCTACTCGCCATATACAAATACTAGTATTTTCCATTAAATGGAGCTTCTTCTCTCGTTGTCCTCCATCATCACCTTCTTCATTCTCCTACTCGCCATATGCAAACTCCCATTACTATTCAGTCCTAAAAAACAACTCCCACCAAGCCCACCAGGTGCCCTCCCAATTATAGGCCATCTCCGCCTACTCATCACCTCCACCCCTCTCCATCTCACTCTACAATCCATCTCCACCAAGTATTCCAACAAATGCACCAACTATATTTTCCTTAAACTCGGCGTTCGCAACGTCCTCGTCCTCTCCTCCCCTGCTGCCGTCCAAGAATGCATCTACAAGAACGACGTAGCCTTCGCCAATCGCCCCCGCTGCATTGCCAACGACTACCTCAGCTACGACTACACCAACGTTGCCTTTGCCAACTACGGACCTCTCTGGCGTGACCACCGCCGCGTCACCACCGCCCACCTCTTCAACTCTACTAGTCTCCATGAGTCGTCCGGCGTCCGTCACGACGCCGTCCGGTGCCTCCTTAGAGACCTCTATAACACTACCACTACTACTACTACGACATGTGCAATGAATGGAGGGGAAGTTGATCTGAGGATGAAGTTTCTTGAGCTTACTTTCAATGCTATGATGTCTATGTCAACTGGGGAGGCGGTTGGAGAAGGATTACACAACAGTAGTGAAGAGAACAAGTGGTTTTTTGAGCTTCTTAGAAGCAATCAGACGCCAAGCATGTTTATGATTCCTGGAGATTATCTTCCGTGGTTGAGGTACTTTGATGTGTTGAGGATTGAGAAAAGTGTGGCTGAGATTAGTAGGATGAGTGATGAGTATTTCGAGAAGATCATAGAGCGGTTTCGCAAAGAGTATTATGCGGAGAAGAAATCCAAAACGGTACTTGATGTGTTCTTTTCTTTGCAAAGAGAAAATCCTGAGCAATACAATGACCAGATCATCAAGGGGATTATACTCGTAAGCATCATTTAATCGACTTTAATGCAATTCAATTATAAATTGTTTAATATATATAAATATTGTGTTAGCAGACCATGTTTGCAGCCGGCCTAGACACATCAGCAATTACTCTAGAATGGGCGATGTCACTCCTCTTGAACCATCCCGAGAAGCTAAAAAAAGCTGTTTACGAAGTTGACAATTACAATATTGAGCCACACTGCCTCCTCAAAGACTCAGATATCTCAAACCTCCCCCGATGTCACCTTAAATCCATCGTCCAAGAAACATTAAGACTATACCCTCCTCAAAGCTCGCTCAAACCTCCTCCTCCCACACGAGGCGGCGCACGAGTGTAAAGTAGAACAATATGATGTCCCAAGTGGTACAATGGTAGTGGCGAATGCGTGGGCGATCCACAGAGACCCCAAGGCGTGGCCAGAACCTAATAAGTTTATGCCGGAGAGGTTCATGCGACGAGATGATGATAATAAGAGCAAAGATATAATGTTCAAGTTTATTCCATTTGGGGTTGGGCGTAGAAGGTGCCTAGGTGAAGGTTTGGCTATGAACGTCATAATCTTGGCTTTGGGATCACTTCTTCAATGCTTTGAGTGGGACAAAATTGGTGATGATGATATTGATATGAGTGAAGAGGTTCATTTCTTTCTGGTTAAGGCCAAACCTCTTAAGGCCTTATGCAAGCCCAAGTTAGAGATGTTGAATGTTCTGCGTCAAGTATGAAAGTAAAATTTGGTAATCTAATAAATATTAATTTACTTGCTCATTAATTAGTATGTATTTTTCCCCAGAGGAAGTTGCAAGTTTGGGTTACTTATGTATTTGTTGTGTAGGGCTGGCAAAAAAAAGAAAGGAACGGACGCCTTCCCTTATAATGATTAAAATTAATGTTCGGATCCAGACATTTTTTTTGTCCAGACCCGTATTTTTGTAAAATATATGGCTCTCGTTTTGTTCGATTTTTATTTTTAAATATGATTATATATTTTATTTATCAGTTATTTAAAAAAAAATCTAACTACATGTCACCTAACATTCTATTGCTAAAAAATAAATACATAACATTACAATTTTTTAATTTTCGGTATAAACATCATAGATAAAAAAAAAATCTTCAAGGAATGTAAGGCAAAGCATCACATCACTATTGTCTAAGTTTTAAAATTATATGTCCACATCACAAAAGTTTCAAAAAAAAAAGAGATCATCTCGATAGTCCAAATTAATTGCTAAACGGGTACTCCTTTTTTTGAAATTGTTGTTCGGACCCGGTCCCGTATTTTTAAATGGAAACAAAAAATTGTCAAGACCCGTATATTTTTTACAAAAATATTGCCCGAACCCGTTTATAGCGGGTCCGGACAAAACCGGACAAATGGGTCTGGACAACTTTTGTCAGCCCTATTGTTATGTAATAAATTAATGTTATATATTTTTGGGTCTACTTATATGTATACATGGAAAATACTAGAATGACAACAACAATTTCACACCACAATTAAACACATTGGCTCACAAGAGCCTTCTATGTGACTTCGAGCCGCGTGTTATATATAAAGATTTGTGTATGCCTGCAACTCGAGGCTCACACGGATGACTCTTTGAGCTAATATGTCTTGTGGTGTAGTGCTAGAATTAATAGACAACAGCATGTCACAACGCAAGACACATTTGCTCACAAAACTATTCATGTGTGTCTCGGGATGTGAGTACGAGTATACACAGATTCCGCCGCATAACGCGTGCGTCGACACACGAAAGACTATTGATTGTGAGCTGTCCTAGGGTGTGACATTAATCGTTGTTATTATTCTAATATTTTTCAATCATTAATTAGTGACATAGGTTAATTATATTGGTAAAGGTCAGGGTCAAGAGTACGTGCAAAGTTATATGTAATGTGTGTTGTGTAAAGAGCACATTTTTAGGCGTATATATAGTTCTATACATTGCTATAGAATTGCATCCAATTAACTTTTATTCCGAGAGTATACTAAGCTCTTGGAGAGGTGCTACGGTCTATATTAATTAATTAATTAATGGCACTAGAACATTTTTGGCCTTTAATAGAGGTTTTAAAACCCCTATTAAATAGAGTGTTATTAAATGTCATGTGAAAATATGTTATGTTTTAATTTGTAATACATGTATTACATAGAGGTTTTTTAAAACTCATATCAATTAAGTGTTATTTAATAACACCCCCTTTTAATAGGGGTTTAAAAACCTCTATTAAATATCGAAATTGTTCTAGTGTGGAAATAACACCCCCTTTTAATAGGGGTTTAAAAACCTCTATTAAATACCGAAATTGTTCATATGTTTATATAACCAGGATTCGGAGCATATTTGATTGACCAAAAAAAAATTCAGGAACATATTTGGAAACACTCGCTCAAACGCAATTACTTGCTTATTCTTCAATATCTCAAAAACACACATAAACCAAAAAAAACAAACCATTCAAAAGAAAGCCAAACCACACATAACCAAAATAAGCACAACACACAAAAGCAATAGATCTAGATAATGCACTCGTTCATCTCATTATCCAATATTCAGTAGCACGGCGAGAATGTCGCTCCATCCCCGACATTGGATCGGGGTCTAACTAAGGCATTGAGAAAGGCATCCCTCAAGAAAGTCTAGAGCCATCTGCAAGCAAATTAAGAACAAACAATATTATTATTGTTATTAATAATAGTTAGATGAAATAAAGAATTAAATGTGACATGTTGTTATCATTATAACAATTCTCTTGATTTATTAGTTGAAGACCTCTTCCTGTACTTCCTATATATGTAGATTCGTCCTTGGTTGTGTTCGTAGTCCATGGTAGAGTTAGTCATTTGAAAGTTTGATGACTTGTTATATATAAAAATGCCATAATGATCCATTTTAGGACATCCGATTGTTGGTCATGTCCATTCATTTCCACCTCAAATATATATATATATATATATATATATATATATATATATATATATATATATATTATATTTATATTTATATTTATATATTGTTTGTATATATATATATATTTTTATATTTATATTTATATTTATATATTGTTTGGTTTGTTATTGTCAACTTACAGTGCATGTAAGCAGAGTTAACTCATGTTTGCTTTAACTTTAAATTGCAGAGAAGTTATAAGTTTTTAAATAATAAAAAACACGAATTGACATAAATATAATTGAAACAAAAAAATAGATGTGGGTAATAAAAGGTAATTATTGATGGGTAATTGTATCCGCAAACTCTTGAGAGATAAATCACCTAATGGGGAGTGGGGGATATATCTCTCACTCTTGTGAGTTGGGATATAACTCAAAGAAACGATGAACAACTAAACAAGATTAGTTTTAACTCCCGTTATCTCCCGATGGATAATTAACTCCACCTCTAAACAAAGATATAGACACATGTGAGTAGCAAATCGCCAGGGACAGGGGTAACCACTTTTTGGCAGAAGTCACGGAGCATCGAAGCAGACAGTCGGTAGCAGGGCCTGTTGGCTGGAAGCGCGTGCTGCAGCCATCAGGGCACGCTTTGCATTGTTCCTGAGACCCCAAGAACAAATTGGTGTGAGTACACACTAAACCCTTCACCAAATCAACCAGGTTCAATTCCGCATCGCAAGTCTTGGTCAGTCCAACACCCATGAACACCACCACCACCACCACCAACCACCAACGCGATCGTATAGACTCGGCACGGCCGCTAGTCTTGCAGCTTAGTCCCTCTATCGATATCTCTAGCTAGCTAGCTAGTTATTTGATCTCAAAGTTTGAGATTATTTTAATATCAAAATTTAAATCACTTCACGTAGCTAGCAACTTAATTTATCAATTTCACATCTCAAACATCAATCAGCCTAAAGAAAAATTTTGACAAAAAAAACTGATTAAAAAAAGTCATTAGGCCAAAATTGACACAAAAAATACAAAGGTTAGAATGATTTATACACAATTACTAGTTATGATTATTTTGACACAAAGGTGAAAGTTTGAGAGAACACACACACACATATATACATATATAGGCTCCACAGTGCCTAAGTGCATGTGGATTAATTAGTCAATGTAGTTAGGGGTGACACGAATTGGATCCAATTCAATTAGGGTCAATCAGTAATCCAATCCAATTATTGCGGATTAAAAAATCGCAATTTAGTCTAGTCCATTTATTTCGTTATTCCGACTTGATCCAATTCATTAAATATGGACCGAACTAGATCAAGTTATGATGATTGACAATTATAAAACTATAAAATTAATATTTTAAATTAAAACATAGATAATCCCAATGAGTAATAAAAAAGTTATGATTATTAAGAAACATGTTGAATATAACTTTTAATTCAAATATATTAGTTTTAATATTTTGTTCATTTATTTGATTAGCTAGATATTTTTAAAACGTATACTTGTATATGAAAAGAATTAACTTAACTAAATTGGTTGAATAAATAATAGATGAATGAAGATGCTAAACGTACCTACATTGGGCATCCAATTCGGCGTACTATCAAAGAGTGTCATTCAAAACACCTCGAATGCATATAACTAAATTTAGTGCCCAAAGCGGGTGCCCCCAATCATCTTCCATAGATGAATTAGTGGTGTAAAAATGTTAATCCCATTTAAATTTAGTTCCGGATTTTAAAAGTATATGTGTATGTGTATATGTAATGTATATAAATCTTAATTGGAGCAAATTGTGGATTGGATCCGTAGAGTAAGAGGTGCCCAATCCGTGATCCAGTCGAATTCGTGGGAATTGTAACTTTTGCAATCCAATCCAATTAATTACTAACAAATTGAAATTATGAACCAATAAAAATTAAATGGACCGGATCGAATTAGATCAGTTGATTTGCGGATTTCATGAATACCCTTAGGTGTAGTTGGGGTCGGACATCACATGGAAAACCCAAAAAAAAAAGTCTAAGTATTCTTTTCCTTTTTTTTTTTCGATATCTTTTTTTTTTTTTTTCTATTTTTAGATTCTTTACTTCTCTTCGCATCTAAGAAACCCCTTTAGTTTCTCACCCATGTTGTTCCTTGCTTCATTTCTTCTTCTACACCTATTTTTATCTCTTGCTCATACACAATTCCAATTGTACAATGGCTCCTGCTGGAACCTTTTATATCTCATTATCTAATGCCATTGCTGCAGCTGCAATTGGAGCCTGCTTCTTCAGTCACAAAGAACACAAAACTCCAGAGGTCTCCATCTATTTATGTAAATGAATATCCTTGGAACACTTATGCATGACTTTGCCTTTGTGACTAATTTTTGTTGTTTTGGTTTTAAGGCTTTCATAGAGCATAGCTGTTTAGAAGCTAAGACAAAGGAGAAGCAAATGAAGGTTGGGCGAGTGCCCAAGATTGCACCAGCCTTTGATGGGTTGCATTGTTTTGAGACTATTGTGCTCTCTCCCTGATATATATTTGTTTTTTTAGTTAATTAATATATAGTTAATTAATTTACTTCCAATTAAAGATGAGAATTATTCAGAAATTCTTTATTTAAACATTTGTATCATTGCCCTCTATATGTACTTGAGAAAATTAATACATTTCTATAGTAATATATATATATATATATATACTAGTTTCAAGACGTGCTACGCACGATTTCCCGCTCGCTACGCTCGCGGAAATTAATTTTTAAGAATTTATTAACAAAATTTAAAAATTAGAAATACAAGTACATTTTTTACCGTATCAATATTCTCTAATATAATTGAGATAAGATGTGAATGAAAAAACAAGCTAGTCATGCTAAGACACTACTTCATCAAAAAAAGTATATTGGATTGTTGAGAATGAGTTCATGATTGATTTGGAGATAAAGAAAAAAAAAACGTATATTGGATTGATAAGGAGTTAGAGTTTGATTTGGATACAAAAGAAAATGTTGATTTGGAGATAAAAAAATAAAAAATAAGTATGGGCAAATAGGTAAATTTCATTACCACTCAAAAATTTGTGATTCGTGCTTTTATATATACTAGTTTCAGGACGTGCTACGCACGATTGACCCGCTCGCTTCGCTCGCGGGATATTAATTTCTAAAAATTTATTAATACAATCACCTTTTTTAACTCATCAATATTCTTTAATGTAATTGAGATAAAATGTGAATGAATAAATCAATAAAAAAATACAAGTGGAGTTTTCATGCTTAACAGAGTTGTCAATCTTGTGAATATATATGGAACAAGCATCAATAAATTGTCGTTTTTCATAGAAATAACCAATGCTAGAATTCTTGGTTGCGATCTAAAAAGATTAGAATTATGCCAAACAAAATCCTAATCATGATCTAGAAGAACATTGAACTTAATAATTGCAGGCAAATCAAGTTTTCCTTCCATGCATTATAGTTAAAACATTGTAAATTTAATAAGCAACTGAATGTATAATAAAAATTAAAATAATATTTATGAGTTTGAACAAACTATGTAATATAAATATTAAATATTAAATTTAATATACAATGCTAAATAAATTGAAAATATGATAATGAAAATATAAAATGCCTACTGCTAAAAATTAAATATAAAAACTCTTTTGTATTTTGTAGCATGTTCATGATGATGTTGACTATACTTCATCTTCGTCATCACTGCATAAGAACTACATTATATTAGTTTATTTATAAATACGTAAGTAACTAATTAATAATATGTAACTTCAAATAACTTACTCAACATAACAATATTTTTTTTGGACGTTTATTTATTCCAAATTCATTATCGATACTTTTTCTCTTCGTGTTGACTTATTTGTTGTTGTCGACTTCGTATTTATGTGTTGAAATATCATTTGACAACTTCCCCTATTATTTTCAAAAATAAGACAATATGTAAAATTAAATTATATAATGTGATCTTGTAAGTTATTGTAAAATAAAATAAATACCTCATTATGATGAAAATTATCTCCATATTCTTCATGACATATACTCGAAACGGTGAAATTTTCATTTCCACTGGCTAAATCGTAATTAGTAAGTTTTAGTTTAAAAGTAAAACTTCTTCCTACAATCTCGCGGAGTTCTATTGGGACTGCAATCTTTTCGTTTGTCTGACAATATAAGCAAAAAATAAATTACAACATGAAAAACCATTGCAGTAAACAAAATTGAGACTATTATTTGAAATATAAGCTATGTACAATTGCACTGTTCCCTCATTCACAACCTCAACAATAAGGAACCAATGCTTGTGATTTTACAACGGTGGCTCACTTACTTCACATCAAACCAAACCATTGATTTAAAAAGTTGTAAATCGCATCTCTGTTGAACTACTTTGTACATGTTCTCCTGGTCCTCCAAATTATTGAACACTTTTCACATACTTTCTGCTTGGCGGTCGGTTTGAGCCTCCAACCAATGTTGTTCAAATCTGGATGTTGTAAAGAGCATCTTCCAACTTTGCTATATGCTCCAACAAGGGGATTCACGTGCTCGCGAACATATAGAAACAAACAAAAGTGAAGCTCGTTACATTGACTCTTAGTCGCTAGAAAGAGAACATGACAAGAAAAGGTTCCTACCATCTTTTGCATGTTGGTTTTGGTGTGTGAAATGGTTCACTTGTACATCAAATTCTACAAATCTCATGATGAGAAGACTTGTTAGTGAAGCGAGAACTTATGAAAACCTTTGTTGTGAGCCACAAACTCAAACTTGTCACTCGTTTTATCACGAGCATCATAAATCTGTTCACCATGTGATCACTTAACCTGATAATACCGAAACGGTTAAAAGAATTAATCTATAGATTATAAGCAATAAAAAAACAACCTGACTCGACCACAAACACTATAAATGGTTCCAAGTTCACATAAATACAATACATTTGAGCTATGATAATCAAAAGAAACTCAGAGAAATAAAAAATTCAAATTAAACAGATTTGATAGAGGTGAATGAATCGATAGTCGTGTCAATTGTCAAGCAATACAAGATTTGGTTCTTCTCTGGCTAGGTTGTAGAAATAAACATTGGAAGAGGATTAATAATTAAATCTTAATAAATTATTTATGAAAGATTCATTTTGTAAGTTCTCAAGTATTTCAAAACAATGTCCTTAGTCTTCTAACATAACTGAATAAGAGCCCATTGCTTACAAAGGCACATTTAGGAACCTCAACTTATCCGAATTTTGGAGAAATCTAGGATGAACACTCACATATTACTACATTGAAGGCTCCAAGGAACTTTTAGTAGATAATGTATGACCCTGAAGTTCTCTATAGCTTCATAAAATTTGTTTTCAACGACTGATCTTAATATGTGTATGGATAAAGTATTTCAAAAAATAATTATAAAAAAGGAAGTAGAACATAAAACCTTTTTTGTGTACGACCCTGCATGGAAGAAATTATTTACCGGTGTCTTCTGATCAGGTCTAAATGGATTCATTCTAGGGGCTTCACGATATAGTGACTGCCCGATTTTGACGACAGAGGACCAAATCTAACACTAACAAATTTAACACTAACAAATTTAATCAACAACAACAACAACCTAACATTGAGATTAACGACAAATCCAAGTCAATGCACAAAAATCCAAACAAAATTCATAAAAAAAAAGGCAAAACGCATCAGATCCATGAATCGAGCACGAAATCAACAGTAGAATCGGAGTAATTGAGATTCTAACATCGAAACCACAACATAGAAGCAAAACTCTGATTCGTAGCCTAAAAAAACAAAAAAAATAAAAATCAAATTGAAGAGAAATCACAATCAATTCCCCACCTCTGCAAAGCGATTTGAATTGAAATCCTAGCTTCAAAACATGTGTGTTAGGGCTCCAACGAGTAGCAAACGTACAACGAGCATAAAGTGAGAGACACGTTGAAGAAAAGGCAGAGTAGGAACAAAGAGTAGCTGGAGTATTTTTATGAGAAAGAAGAAATTCAAAGGAACCTTAGAAACTCGTGCTCTTGTAAAACTCCATGAAAACTCCATGAGAATGATCATTTTTACCCTTTTGAAAGATCATGTGCCAGTTCTCGCAATTTTTTTTTCCATACTTGGGTGAGTTTGAGATTAATTTTAACATTCATATGTAATTTTAATTTCCTACTACTTGTGCTGTCATAGAAAGCAAAGAGAAGAAACAACAGAAGGCAATAAGTAACCTCAAGGAACCAAGATCAGGTTTTTGTGTGATGAATGGAGACATATAAGGATTCATGGAAATTCATCTACTATTTTCTTTGCTTCTTCTCAAAATGGTGTTATAGAAAGAAACGAGTCGTGGAGAATCAGAGCGTACGCTAGGAAGGTAGACATTGCCGCTATGAAGTCTCTAACAGAATTCTTGGTGAAATCTTTGGCTACTCATAGCGAAGCACCTAATTGCACTAAAAATTACAATGTTATTGCTATTGTTTTCTCGGCCGCGGTATTCTTATAATCACTTCCATTCTTTTGGAGATTCATTACCTCCTATCGCTTCAAGGAGAAGTTTGGTTCCTTGTTACTAATTCAAACTTTAATTGGACATCAAAGTATCAAGAAATACTACGAAAGCTTTCTAGATATGAGATCATTAACATGGACAAGAGTGATGACAGATCCACCGCTTTCCAAGCATGATTGTTGGTCTCAAGCAACACGAAGAATTTCGAATTGACCCTTCAAAATCTCCTTATGGATATTCAATGAAAGACTTCAGAGATTTCTTAAGGAGTACCTACTCACTGAAGAGAGCAAAGGCAATAAGAACTCAAGATCACCAACATAAGAAACCAAGACTTCTTTTAGGGAATAATGGCACATAATTAGTGACCATATATCTAATATATGAATGATAAATTGAGTAGGCAACATTGTCAAACATAACTACAAAATCAACACTTGAAACGTCAAATGCATAAAATTAGGTCACAAAACAGTACGACAAAGAATCCCTAAAACCCCAAATCAACTTCTCGACATTGTCAAAAACCATAACAACAAAATCAACACTTGAAACATCAAATCCATGAAAATCAGGTCATAAAACAGTAAGACAAAGAAGTAGTGAGAATGAAGAGAGCGTACGATGGAGGCGCAGATGAATCTCCGAATCATGAAAGAAAAGTGTAGTTGCTGAATTGGAGTTGCAAACGAAGAAGAGAAGTGTGCGAACAAAGTGAAAAGTGTAGTTGCTTTGAATTGGAGTTGCAAAGGAAGAAGGAGAAGTGTGCGAACAAAAATAGGGAAAAAATTGAGAGTTGGAGACGATGATAGGTTGAAGATCGAAAATGGAAAACGCAATAATACGAAGGGCAAAACTGTAACTTTCCTTACGACTCATCAAAATCATATTCGCTCTTTTATATATATGATAGATATATATATAATAGATATATTTATATTTATATGTGTGTGTGTGTTTATGAAGAATTGAAAGATTTAGGAAAGTTCGCAATCAATTATGTTAAATCGATCGGAAGTGAAAGAGGTTGATTTATGTCGATTCCAACTAATTTGATGTCTCAAGATTTTAGTCGCGTGCTTCTTGATGAATGAAAAAAGAAAAAAAAAAGAAAAGAAAAAAAAGTGTTTGAACATTGGAGAAATCAAATGAGGGCCGCTAAGGGCACCCCACCAATTAATGAAGGCACCCACTTAATGTGGGCACAAACCGATTTACCTTGGGCACCCAAAAATTAGACCCGAAATACCTAAACTACCCCTCGTGGAAATCCATCTGCACCCCACCACCCCCAGCACCATCTTCACCGCCTGGACTCCAAGAACACGTTTTGTGTGAACCGTGCAGTGGGGGGAATCTCCGAGAACGTGTCTCCCGTGTTTGGCCTTGTGTTTCTCCTCCATTTGACGGTTTTTTTGGAGTTCGTAGTGTCGTGGTGTGAGCCGATTTCGTCTCGAAGTTAGGGTTCCGCTGAACATCTTCGAACACACAGTATTTGCGCGAAATCGGTCGATTGAAGGTACGTTTTTAGTGTAATTAAGTTACATTTGGTAGAGTAGTTGTGATTTACAGTGGTGGTTTGTTCATTAGTGTAAGAACTGGAATTCGCGGTTCTCGGCCACACAGCAAGAGAATGTCCTTATGCTCTCTGGACAAGGATGACCAGAGAGAGTAGCCAAATTTTGGGGAAATCGAACTCTGGCTACAAAGGCCGACAAAGATCACACGCTCGACTACTCAAGGCCGAGATGACTCTAGGTCTCTCGGTCGAGATGTCACGAGAGATGGAATTATCGCTAGGTAATGTGGTGGCGGTGGTGTACAACCGAGAATTTGGGCATAATCTTGGTTGTACCATGCGTGAGTGTAAAATTAGGCTCGGTCGTGAGTGGCCGAGAGCTTGTAGAATTGGAATGGTCAATACATCTCGGTGGCGCAAAACCGAGACCGTTTCATTAGGCTCGGTTGTTCAATGTCGATATATTGGAGGAATTGTCGGCCATGGGTGACCACAATATGTGTCGTTTCACAAACCTGCTTGACCGAGACATAAGGAATGGATGATTTGGACATTTTTTTTTTGTAAATTTAATTTGGGATCTGTTCCATGCGCTTATATGTTGTAATTTATGCAGGTATGGCACGTCCGGCTACCGGTGACTAGGGAAGAGGTTTGGAGCCGAGGTCCCGAGGCCGAACCGGGCGAGGTGGCCGGAGACCCCAGACAAAGATCGTGACTTAGGAAAGAGAAAGAGAAGGAGAATGAGGATGGTAAGGGCAAGGCGAAGGTAGATGGCAACCGTGGAAGGTTACAATTGCACGATGAGGGTTCGACCCTCAATGCCGGGCTACCTGAGGATCTTGTTGTTGCCGAGGAGAAGAAGAGGGGCATGCATCGGAGTCAAGTAGCGTGACTCTTCGATGCAAAGTGGCTACCATGATAGAAACAGATCGTAATGTGGGGGGAGCGGAAGAGGTGGAGTGGCCATGATGAAGGAGAGCCGAAGTTGCTTTTGATGCGCGTGCTCCATTCCCCGGTGGTCCCAGACGGGCGTTGTTTGAAGAGCTTCAAGGATCATGTGGCTTTATCGATATGGAGGAATGAGGTAATTTCAATTTCATTGAAATTATTAACTTATCACTCATGGTCTTCACATAATGACGAAATGTTTTTACATTTGCGGAGCGGCCCGTCTTAAGTGTATCAATCACGAGCTCAAATAGCGGAATGGGATTTACAATCGTGTCACCCGGACACGGCGGGACTTCGAGAGGATTATTCAGCGTTCGGGTTGAATGTGCTTGATAGATCGCTCATACCGGAAGGCCAACAAGGAGTTGATCTCTCAGCATTTGTGGAGCGGTGGCGGCGGAGACGAACACATTTCACCTACCTTTTGGTGAAATGTCTATCTCATTAGAGGATGTCAGCTTCCTCCTGAAGATCCCTGTGACGGGCAAAGTTGTTGAGGTGGACAACTTTGCTAGGTACACGGAGGAATCTCGCTCGGACGCGATCAAGATGGTTTCCAACCTACTTGGGGTTAGCGCCGAGGAGGCGAGGAGGAGGTGAATATCACCAAGGGGCTCACAAGTGCGCAAACATTGGTTGAAGAGTCGATGGTGCCCCAAAGCGGCTCGATACCCGTAAATTATCCTCCCGTGGAATGCACCGCCCGAGCGTACTGTTGTACTTGTTGTCGTGCACTCTTTTTGCCGATAAGAGTGGGTCTCGGGTGTCGATCGCGGCTTGAAGCTACTTGAGGACTTGGACGACGTAGGGAACTACGCATGGGGAGCGGCTGCGTTGGCCTACTTGTATCGACACTTGGGGTCCGCCACGAGAGTCCTAGTGTCCCAGATTGCTGGCTATCTCACATTGCTTGAGGTTTGTTTTAAAATAGACTGAATAGGCATTCTGGTTGTTCGATTGGCCCAAATTGCAATTGTGGACTAACATTGTAACATTATATGCGGGGATGGGTGTATGACCATTTCAAACTTGGTCTGGCCACGCCCAATGCGAAGTACGTGGACTACGTGCACCCTCGTGTCTCCAGATGGATTCAAAAGCACGAGACGGTTGCGAATGTTGACAAGATCGGGGCCATTAGGAGAACCTTGGATAGGTTGCGACCAAGTGAGGTGAGCTGCCTATCCATGACCTCTGATGTCCTCTGATGACTGATTTCAAATTTGGTCATTTAGTTTACACCCACTTCTTGTTGAATTATTTGTAGGTCACTTGGGACCCATATGTGAATTTAAGGGAAAATGGCGTTGTGCAAGCGATGGCCTTTTACAGTGGGAAGATCAAGTACATGGATGTGGTGGAGCCCTACCACCCGGAGAGGATTCTAAGACAGCTTTGGCCATGTGCGGTCGATACCGATCCTCCGTACCGTCCACCGGAAGCACACAGAGACCCATTTGCGAACAAGTACTCCGTCAAGTATGGGTTCGAACATGACAATTGGGAGCGATGGAGGAACCATGTGTTGGTGGCGAAGTTCGGGCGAGAAGGCGGATTTGAGTTTCGGCTACACCGGACTACCTCCCTTGGTTCGTCAAAGTGTCTCATCCTGTTATCACGAATCCGATCTTTGAGCACCGTGTAATGGTCGCCTCAACCATAGCAGACAACGAGATACTTGAGGTATTGGAATGGTTATACGTATTATGGCATTTATAATTATTTCCGCAATGTTGAGTATTGCACAGTAACCCGATAATTTTCACCAGCGTAATAGGCGAGCCTTGGACGCGGCGTTGAGATGGATGGACCTCCCCCCAGAGATGTCTAATTTTGACTCGGCGAGGACCACTCTGACTGACATGGTCAACCTCCTTTCGGGAAGGACTTTAAGTCCCACCCCCACGAGTACATTTTCCGCGACCGCAACCGCAGACAACCGCGACAACCGCCCTACCGAACCAGGCCCGAGGCACTCCCATCATGGTAGCACTTCCACACCCTCAACCCAGGCCACATCTCAGCCTGCCGCGGCCGACGGTGGCCCCTAGAAGAGAATGCATGGGAAGGAGTATCGAAGGAAGAACGTGAAAAAACCCAAGCAATGATCAACCCAATCATGGAGGGATAGACATTTGTATTACATTTTAATTACATTGTTAAATGGTTTATGTGTTTCCTTTGCACGTTGAGTACATTATCATGACAGCTTTATAATGTTTCATTGTCCATTTTTCTGGTTGGAATTTGAGTTGGCTTCGTTCTGTTGTGTCGGTCACCCAGCACCGAATGCCAGGTGCAACTTTCGGTACAGATCAGCCGAGACTATTATGGCGGTTTCGGTCTTGCATGGCGGAGCTTATGCGTTAAGTAACGGTGGCGAACGACCGTGACTGGAACATTCGTTTCGGTCATGCATGACCGAAACGAATGTTCCAGTAACCATTTCCAACAACAAATGCAACTAACTTTCAATCATTCTATATCCTAACTTTGAAAATTACAAAATGTACAACCAAACTAATTGCATTGTTCCAGCTTGTAACACTACTACGTGTACCCAAATCTACAACGGATATGGTGGCATCAAGTAGAGTTGCAATGGGCGCGATGTCTCGAATACGAATCTATCTCGCCATCCTTTCGCACTATCCTCGAACATACCGTACCCACGACGGGTATATGGATGGCAATGGTGCATTCGTGCTCAAGAACACTGTCAATTTCAACAAGACACCATTACCATATTGTCGGAAACAACATAACAATTAAACCAAATTCGCATCACATACCCTAAGCCAATGTATATTCCTGTCATTAATCATGGCAATGACAGATCTGTTGTGCCGGTGGATGGTGGAGCACTGCGTAGAGGTAGAAATGTGGAGGCACTCCCACGCGATAGGTCGACGAGAACCACATTGATCGCTAGCGGTGGCTACCAACAATCCCATGTCCGGAAGTGTGAACCATTCTTGGAAAGTTGCACCAACTTGATTCTCTACGCAATGCACCGCAATCTTCACACTCGTAACCCGAACCTAGCACTTCGCGCCAATGGTTTTCATGCCCGATAAGCTCATCGTACATCTTTCTACGGACGATCCTCCACCCGTCGTCATCTCTGCTAGTCCAAGCCCATGCGCAACACACCTATATCCACAATTCCCATCGGCTAGCACATCGATGATGCCCTCAACATGTAGCAACCAATCCGGTTCTACGCAATGACCGTAAGCCATGTTAGTTGCACTTTGCTTGTGTCGACTACCACGACGCATTTTAGGAACAACTTTACTTTTCTTCTGCCTAGAACTTGAGGCCTCCTGAGTCGATAGCACGTACTCAAACTCACTCGGCAACCGTCTCGTAGAAGAATCGGGACAGTCGTGTTTTCTCTTCAAAGACCCCGGTGTCCACCCTTTTGTCTTAATTTTTGCCGGCGGCACAACACCTGGAGTAGACGACGGTCGACTAATCTCCCTGAGCTGCTGAATAATCTTGAGTCGATCGTCCTCATTACTGCATGCATTAAACTTTTCCAACACCCTTTCAATCTCATCGTGCACGTTGTACCCAGACGAGTCCACCGGACTCTCGGGTATCATACTCAACTTTCGCCAAGATACATGAATGTCCCGGAGAGGGATGGGCGTCCCAAGAAATATATGATGGTTCACTCATGTGCACAGGGAGGCCATGTGTTGTGCGTATCGCGCAACCACAACGAGTGGAATCGTGACCAACATCCTCTCCCCGGCCAATTCATCTCTAATTAGCCTAAGCGCCCATTGAGAGACATAATCGCGCAATCGTCGATACAACTCATCAACGTACTCATGTTGGACGACATTCAAACTTACCTCAAACGATGCCTTGATATTGTTGTGTTGGATTCTAAGGAGTCCATCAACCACATGCCATAGAGTCTCAAAATTGGCCTCGACTGTTCCCAAGGTGTACCTTCGTAGTAGAATGCGCAGACTCCACCCTCTCGTTGTCGTTTCCCCAAAGTGCATAAGTCTATTTGTCCAAGCCGAGACAAATTTCTCCTTGTAGTTCTTTAACCATGTGTTGTCCAAGTACTCCGTAAGACACTTTACATGCCCAAACTCACAACGGAGGTCATTCACCCTAACTTCGAATAACGCCTCCGAGTTGGCATACATCACGCTCGTCCAACTACCCATAAAACGCGCAAAACCATCGTTCTCCCCAAACATCTTCTTAGTCTTAGACAAAACTACTTTGTTGATGTGCCAAGAGCAAAGGAGGTGAGACGAGGCCGAAAAAACTTCTTCTATTGCACTAATAAGGGCTAAGTCCCTATCGGTAACAAGCACGTCAGGCTTAGGCCACCCATCCAATATGGATCTCAACTTCTCAAGTGTCCAAACATAATGCCCATGACTCTCTGATGATAAGAATGCGAACCCAACGGAGAACGTCAAGTGCGTAGAAGTGATGCCAACAATCTCCAACAAAGACATTCGGTACCTATTTGTCTTGTACGTGCAATCCATCAAAATAACCGATGGAAAACACCTGACCAACTTTATTGAGTCGGGATGTGACCAAAATAACTCCGTGACAACATTCGTATCGGGATCCTTCCTATGCCATGACAACCACTTATTCTTCTCCAAAATGTGCAAGAGTTGTTGCATTTGAGTCCTCCCACCCGCATCCTCCTTTCGGGCTTTTTGTCTTGCATTATATATAGTCCTCATTGTCGATACGTTAGTAACGTCTCTTTGCTTCAACGTATTTAGGATGTCTCTTGGCTTCACATTCCCTTTGTCATTTGCACCACAACTTCCTGCTCGCCTTATCCAATCTCCCGGCAAAAGAATGGTCGTCCAAGTGTTTTGCGGGCTCGTGATTGTGCCTCCCACATATAACAAGATGATATACCACATCGAGTCAGCATTTTCCTTTACGTTGATAAGGAAAGGGCATCCACATTTCTTCGTACCAGTTTGAGTCCTCCCCGTTTCGTCTTCTTCTTCATTTCTTAGTTTCGAAGCAATTTTTTCCTCTTTACCCTTACCAACTCTTTGTAACATTCCCCTATAAGTCCCCGATCTCTCACAGGCAATTTTCACCCTACCCCTGCGCTTAATGCCCCCGGCGTCAAAGTGCTTTGTCACTAGCACGAACATGTTCTCACGGCCTATCATTTGAAGCCATGAAACTGTTGCTTCTCTACTTGGAAATGGCATACAAGGTGTAAACGTGTCCGTGTAGTCTGGAAATAAGGCAGAAACCGGCATTACCTGCAATACAAACAGTGTAACATTATAATCAACCGAAATGTAGAGCACAATCACAATAACATCCAAAAAAACATGTTATCGGTAGTACAGGTCCGCAACTAGCTTAATGGTCTCGCTCACGTACGACCGAGAGTTAATGAATACTCTCGATTTAACCGTTCCGTCAGAGACGCGAACCGTTCGGTCCTCTACGACCGAGACATTACATTACATCTCGGTCCTGCGAGGCCGAAACAATCGCGCACCACCCGATTTAAACTTCGCTAACCGCAACGAATACACAAAACATTTTCAAAATTACCTCAAGTACGACCTCCTCTGGCACCGAAGCAGTACAATCCTCCATTATATAGTGCAGTCAAGTTCGGATTTGAATAAATTACCAAACCCTACGTTGACAAACAAATCATCATTTTCACGCTATACACAACTCAACATTTCTAAAAAACACGAATATGGTTGTCAAACATTGTTACCTCGCTGTCGAATGATGACAATCCGCAATAATCGATCAACGTCGACAAACGCAGTGTGGATTTGTGGTTCAACCTTGTGGTGGGGTGCCTTTTTTTCTTTGTCAAAATGATTTGTGAGGTTTGAATCACTATATATACAAGGGCAAAATAGTCTTTTCCACTTTTGCTGAAATTTTTACAAAAACTTTGGGTGCCTTCATTAATTGGTGGGGTGCCCTTAGCGGCCCTCAATCAAATCTATTTCTAAAATATTCAATCTTGAACCAAACAAATAATCTTACTAGCACAAAGTCATTAGCAACTAATAATCGGTTGGTTCGAGTGGCGAGGGATTTAGTTTTGCTTAAACAACATCTCACTTTCAAGTCTTGTAGATGGAGCACACTAGATCGGGAGGGCCAATGCCTATATTTTGGGACACAACATTGCTTGGAGCATGAATTAATCATTGCGGTCGGCGCTGATACCATGTGAGAGATATAAACGAAAAATCATTTAATATATTTGTTTGGAAGTAAAATAGAAATTCATACAACAACATTGGTAATAAGAAAAAAGTTTCAGCCAAACAAAACCCTATCCATATTATAATAACCCATAATTATTAGTTTGCTCATCTAATTTTTCAAAAACGTTTGAATTCAGTTTTTCTAAAAAAATATTATCCCACCCTCTTTGTCTCCCTCAATCTAAGTCTCCCTCAATCTAATTCACATCGTCTAGCTCTAATAATTTTATTTCCTCTTCTACCGTCTTAACTATCGCTATCTCTACGTTGAGTTTGTTGCTACAAGTACCATCTTGTTCCCTCTGCCACGACATTTTCTTTGTGATCTCTAGAGTTGTTGCCGACGCCTCAACACCGCCAACAAGAGCATCCACACGGCCTCAACCTATGTGTTACTCACCGAGATCTATATTTGTCCGTATCTCGAGGGGGGCTATGTGTGTATGGGGTGGGACCTCTAGTTGTCATTCTAGCACTTTCTTTCGTTGTGAAACAGAGGTCTGAGCTTCAGCGATGGCGAAAAGCTCGACGACAGACCTCTAATGGAGCTCGATCTCGATTCGTTCCTCGAACTACACAACACCGACGATGAAGAAGAGGAAGGACAATCCAAGCCCTTCATCAATGGCGTCCCTCATCTCACACTCGACGAAATCATCCTCAACAACGACTCCTCCGACTCTTCATCGTCATCCTCATCACCACCACCAACACCACACAATCGCATCAGAGACTTCTCGGAGCTCTCTCCGAAGACCTCAATCGGCGATTCTTCGGTTAGTACTCGCGAAACTAACAACTCTTCGATTAATCGAATTTCTAGAACTGACGATGATGATGAATCCAAAACCCTAAATTCGGCTCAATCGAACGGTAGAATTGAGGGATTGAAGTCTGATTTGATTGGTAGGAGAAAGTCTGGTAGTGTTTATGGGGATTTCTCGTTAGGGCGGAGTTCGAGTTCTTCTCGTCGATTGAATTCGCTTTTTGAGGGGGTTAGACCTAGCCCTAAGCCTGGGGATGCGCTGGCCGCTGCGGCAGCGGCATCGAGGCCGGTGAATTCACGCGCCGCCGCGATTAAGTGGCGGAGAGCGAGTAGTGGTGGTGGATTGGAGAGAGTTTTGAGCAGTAGTGATGTGGTGAGTGATTTGGGAGTGAATGAGAGTCATGTTGAAGGTTTGGATTCTACTGGGGATGTATCAAGTGGTGTTGAATTTGGAATTCTTCAATTATATAGGAATGGTAGTGATGGGAATGAAAAAGTTGAGATTTTTCCATCTAATTCTATGGAAGAACATGTAAATGTAGGTGGTTTTGAAGGGTTGGAAGAGGTTTCTATTGATGAGGTTAGGGCTTCTTGTGAGCAAGGAATTTCTACAGAAGTAGGAGAAACATTTGAAGTAAATGCATCGGCGTTGCATTCAGAAGAACATGTAAATTCAATGACTTCTTCGGGATGTATCGAGTCAAATTCTAATGTGGATGATGAATTTAATGAAGAAGCACACTCTTTCGATGCGGGTGAAAATCTCAAGTTGGATGAGGACTCGTCGTTTTCAAATAGTGCTTCTGTTGAGAAGGAAAATCTTCCTTCAACAACTGCCTATGAAGAGATCGAAAAGGTTGAGGAGAATTCAATGTCAATGAGATTGGGAACTCAAGATTTAGAGAAGAGCATGCGGCATGATACAACAGATGGAGAAATGATTGTTGAGGTAGATGATGGCATCTCAAGAAGTGACACGAACGAGAATCTTTTTGATGAGAATCTAGTTCAGTTAGATGGTAAGAGGAGAGATAAAAGGCTGGGGAAAAAGTCACGTTCGTTTATGAAGCCGCTGGAATTAGCTGAGGAATTGGAGAAGAAACATGCTTCTTCTGGTTTGCACTGGGAGGAGGGGGCAGCCGCACAACCAATGAGGCTTGAGGGCATTCGAAGGGGACCCCCAGCAGTTGGTTACTTGGAGATAGACACTGACAATGCACTTACAAGAATGCTATCATCTCAAGCTTTTAGGCGTGAACATGGCTCTGCTCAAGTTTTAGCTGTTCACGCCAACTTCATTGCTGTGGGGATGTCGAAAGGGCTTGTTGCTGTTGTGCCGAGTAAATACGACGCTCATAATGCTGACTATATGGATGCTAAGGTTTGTTTTCTATCTCCTCAATGATGCATCAATTAATTATATTTATTTCAATTGTCACTTGAGAATTTCCTAATACACGAGCGCAATATCATGGAAGCTCATGCCCCTTGAATGCCAGTTGTTAAGCATAAATTACGCTATCCCTATCATATCCTATGACTTAACATCTTCGTTTTGGCAAGTCTAGAGCAATGTTTTGAGATCTCAGAACTGAATATATTAACATTAAAATTCATTCATTGAGTCACAAGGAAAGCTCTAAATTTGACATCAATGTCCCAATGTTTGGAAATCCTCCCCTCGCATATCAGAAACAGTGTTGGAAGCCTTGAGGTTTGAGATTTAAAGGCAATCAGGATCTAAAAAGCACGAATTGGGGATTGCCCTTAACTAATTAGACCATATGGTTGTTTTCCTCTAACCATGGATATTTTATTGAGCAGATGCTTATGCTTGTTCCTCAAGGTGATACTCCTCACTCGCCCGTAGCCTCCATGTGCTTTAATCAGCGAGGGGATCTGCTATTAGTAGGATACGGCAATGGTCACTTGATAGTTTGGGATGTGCCAAGGGCAACAGTGGCAAAAGTAATTGCTGGAGAGCATAAAGCTCCGGTAGTGCATATTCTCTTTCTGGGGCAAGATTCCCAAGTTACACGTCAGTTTAAAGTTGTCACCGGTGACAATAAAGGTTTCGTCCTGTTGCACACTTTCTCCGTGAGGCCCTTGATTCGCTTCAACATAAAAACTGAGGTTTGGAAATTTATCCTTGAAAATTACTTATATTATAAATTCCCTGATTTCCTATTTATATTCTGAGTCAAGTTGCTTTGTCTGTTGTCCTTCGAGTAGTTGCTTCTTGATGCGCAGAGTGGGAATGTGCTATCTGCTTCTTCTCTTTTGATTGATGACTTTGGGAGTGGATCATTGCCTATTCAAGGAAATTCTGCTTCTTCTCCAGGTGGTATTGGTAGCATGATGGGTGGTGTTGTTGGAGGCGTACTCTTCAGTGAGGGGCCTTCCTTGGTTGAAGAAGGTGTGGTTGTTTTTGTTACCTATAAACATGCTTTGGTGGTATGGATCTTCACCTTTTTCCAAGTCTAAATTTTTGTTTTCCTGTTTATGCGTTTTATGCTACAATATGGTCAAGTATCCGTAACTTATCGAAATCAAATCACTTTGTTGCAGTTTAGGCTGAGTCCTAAATTAGAAAAATATGCACAACTCTCAAAGCCAGATGGGGTGCGTGAGGGTTCTATGCCTTATACTGCATGGAAATATATGACGCATCCACGGGGGTTCTCTACTGGTAAGATGTAAGAATTTGGACAGAATATTTATTTCTTATTGACATATATGTTTTTTCTAAAATGGTGTTCTTGTCCTTGGCCAGAAACTATGCCCAGCGAGGCATTTGAAAAGGTTTCATTACTTGCAATAGCGTGGGATCGTAAAATTCAAGTAGCAAAATTGGTTAAATCAGAGTTGATTAAGCCTGTGCTGAAAGTATATAAGGAATGGAGCCTTGATAGCCCGGCGATTGGAGTGGCATGGTTGGATGATCAGGTATTATGCTGGATATAATCTTTTTCCCTTTTTTTTTTTTTTAAAAAAAGAAAACTTTTCATTCTTTTTTACTCCATCCATAAATGTTTTGGTTGTTTCTCTATTTTAGAATAACTAGTCGGCACCCCGCGCTTCACGTGCAGGCAATATCAAATATTTTAATTATTTAGCCATATATATTTTTCAATTATTTTTTATGAAAACATCATGCACAAAATTTAACTAGGTTACAATTAAAAGCGAATACAATGCAGCCACTTTGTGCAAATAAATCACCTTTTTATGTAAATTTTGAATAAACGATGTAGAATCGAAAAAAGCTGGCTAATCATATTTCATATTCTATTTTCTAATTAAAACTCTAAGATAATAGCTAATTCTAATCAAATCGTTTGTGGAAAAGTGGAAAAAACAGTTAGTCCTAAATAATCATCTAATAAAAAGGGGACCCAAATCCTAATATGCCACATGCCACCTCCTAATTAATTCCATTCCTTATATATAGATAGTATTATATATTAGATAAAAATGAATTTAAAAAGGAAAAGAAAAGTGAAAAGTGAAAAGTGAAAATTGAAAAGAAAAGATAACAATCCTAATTGTACTGCCGAAAAAAATGATAAAAAAAACATATTCTTATTTACGCTAAAACGTACCTAAAATCATTGTATTTCATGATGTATTTATAATTCAAGTTGTCGTTAAATCCCTAAAAAACAGTTAAAAATAGCTATAATCTTATTAACTTATTATTTAAGAGACTGAAAAATATTAAAAATTAGAGACCGAAAATAACTTAACAAAATCCTAAAGTGATCGTAAAAGAAATTCCTAAATATTTATCTAAAAAGTATTGAAAAAAACACCTAAAACCAAAATACCTAAAAAATAGGCAGAAAACAAAAACCAAAAAACTTAAAAATAACTCAAAAATCCCCTAAAACAAAAATACCTACAAAATAACGCAACGTGTCACTTCCTTATTAACTTTCACAAAAGATCTTCTTATATATATATATATAGAGGCTTTGTTTTGTAAGCACAAACTAGCTTATCATCTAGCTTATAAGCTAGTTTATAAGGTACTTTTAAAAATAAGTTGTGTTTGATTAGTAGATGATTTTCAAAATCATCTAGATGATAAGCTGAATGGGGAAACGCTACTAGAGGTAGCGTTTTAGCTCTCCAAACGTCAGATTAAGTTTTTTCCTAAATTTGCACCATACTTATTCATGTAAATGACACATTATACCCTCCTAATGAAAATAATATGAACTTGCGTGCAAATCGTCTATCAAAAATTTTATAGTCTCGTGCAAACTTGGAACACCAACTTTATCCAGTTATATATTAAATAAATATAAAAGGCAAAACCCATCTTTTGGTCCCCGAATTTTCAACCTTTTACACTTTTGGTCCATCAACTTTCAATGTACACATTTGGTCCCTCAGATTTTCAAGTAGTGCACATTTGGTCCTTATGTTAGTTGGATCATTAAAATTGATGATGTGGCAAACTCGACTCGCCACGTGGCACCACGTGGTCGGTTGTTATATGAACCGACTGTTCAAGTGAACCAAACCGGTTCTTAAAAAAACCAAAGAAATTGACCCCTCCCTATCTCTGTTGGTCATCTCCTTCTTTGAAACCCCCTCCCCCTCTTCTCTGTTCGTCATCTCCCCCATCCTCTTCGTGGTCATCTCTGTTGCTCACGCCGCTCACGCTCGCGGTCATCGCTCTCGCTCTCGCTGGCGATCTCTATTGCAAATAACTCAACTGAGACTGATTAGTGCAGTACTCATATAGTCGCTCTCCTATAAATATTCACGCATCACATGTTCATATTGCAAATAACTCAATTGGCATAACTCATGAGGAATTGTACCACTGACATCATTTCCTTCAAAATTGACAAGATCACCAATCCAACTAGGAACAAAACAGAGCAAATTGTTGTCACTTAGAATCATTAATATCAGGAATGTACTATTAAGAAAACCATCAAGAATTGAACCAGTCAATGAGTTTTTCTCAAATCTAGAAATTCTAGTTTGGTATTATTTTCAACCAACCAAATGGGGAAGTCTCCTTGCAACCCAACATAAGAGAGAATTAGTGTCCTTAGCTTATATTGGTTGTTGAGAAACTTGAGCACAACAGACCTTAATCGAATCATTTGCTATTGAAGGTGCCGGGGGGCATATCCAAAAATAACGCTCCTAATTTGATGATCGCGAGCAAGAGTGAGAGAGATGACCGCGAGTGTGAGGAGCGCGAGCGAGAGAGATGACCACGAAGAGGATGGGGGAGATGACCAAACAGAGAGGAGGGGAGGGGGTTTCAATGAAGGAGATAACCAACAAAGATGGGGAGGAGTCAGTTTCTTTGGTTTTTCTAAGAATCGGTTTGGTTCGCTCGAACCGTCGGTTCATATAACAATCGGCCACGTGGAGCCACATGGCGGTCGAGTTTGCCCATCATCAATTTTAACGGTCCACTAAAGCAATACCGGTGTGATTTCTAAATGCAATGATCATTTTTTTTTTTTTTTTTTTTTTTTGTAATATTTCTGCTGGTGGCCAATGTATAAGGAGGTTTGCACATATAATTCTTTTCTTCTATTGACTCGCATGTAACTTCACTCATTCATCATGAACGATGCGTACATAAATTCTTTTTTTATAGTTGTCCAAAAAATTAAGAATAAAATTAAATATAATTACTTAATGGCAGGAGTAACAAAAGTTCAGTATTTTTTTTTTAACATAAACATAATTCAAGTCGAGGTGTTTCAAAGTAAAATAAACGACAACATGAAATTCATCATCAACGATATGTAAATTATATATCGTGTCCTTTAATGTCATTTATATTTTTCAGCTACTCAATTAGGCGTTTTTTCCAAACGGCTATAATTGATCAGGTAGGTTATCAGTTATCAGGTATCAGCTATCATTTACTAGATGATCACCAGCTAGATTATCAGCTAGTGTTGCCAAACAGAGTCGAAGACTCTTGACTATTTAGGATAGGTTTTAAAAATTGACAATCGATCGGCTAATGGTCGAAACGAAATGCCCACAAAACGAAAAAAAAATAAAAAATGCACGAATTCGTAAAAAATCGAGAAAACTTGATGAAATTCGTGAGAAGTAGTCAGATTTTATCGTAATAAGAGAAAAGTACTCGAAGTTTCAGAAGTCCAGCGAAGTTTTCACAATAGCAACAACAACAAAGAGGAGATTTGGAAGAGCGCGATGCATATTAGGTTGAAATTTGTGTGATCTTGCGGCAGTTAGAGAGGACGACAAATTGAAGCTCAGAGAAGACAATGCGAAGGCGAGGAACTTCGACAATCAGATCTAGATCATGCATGACTCGCTCTCTTCTTGAGATAACAACTCTTTCTCTCTCTTACTCTCTATTACTCACTCTTACCCACTCTCTCTCTTATCTACCACACGTGTCTGAAGTCTAATAAATAAGTTTCAAAATTAGCTTTTCTTGTGAAATAATTTTCAATTATGTTAACTTTAGACATTTTTTTATATCACTCTACCTTGACATTTTTTAACTTCAATAATTGGATATACACTTGTGTCACAAACATGTATAAATACAACTAAAAATTAATTAATGCAGGCAGATTTGTCACAAAATAAGGGATGGAATCATTTGCTTTGCCGTTTGTGCGCCACATTAAGGACGAAAAGAATCCACAAAAAGAAATTAAAAAAAAAAAAAACTAATGGCCCATCATTGATGGAAGTAGGATTTGTAAAATTTCAAGTCTCAGGTGGCACAGGTGTGGCACCCCAGGTGATTGTCTTCTAGCGTTGCAAATTGAGTAAAAACACACCAAAAACACATAGGTAAATACCTTAGGATACAAATTGATGCAAAACCCAAAGAATCTATTCAATGGTTAAAGTCGGAAAGTTGGGATTAATTTATGAAACTTGATGGCTTTGAGACTATCAAGAAAAAAACTAAAATATGGGTACAATAGCTTACGAATTTGATATTCTATGCTCATTTAGATGTTGGTGGTCCTCACTGTAAAAGGACAACTTTGTCTATTTTCAAAAGAAGGGAATGAGCTTCATCAGACAAGTTTCTCCAATGATGGTTCTGGGGTTGATCATCTCTTTGCCTATCATACTCACTTCCTTAATATTTTTGAGAATCCTGAGAAGGCTTATCACAATTGTGTCGCTGTAAGAGGAGCTACGGTATATATACTTGGTCCTATGCATCTTGTGGTTTCTCGTCTTCTTCCATGGAAGGAACGAATACAGGTTTTGCGAAGGGCAGGGGATTGGATGGGTGCATTGGACATGGCTATGAGGCTTTATGATGGGAATGCTCATGGAGTCATCGATCTTCCAAGGACTATAGGTGCTATACAGGAGGTAATAATGCCATATCTGGTAGAGTTGATTTTATCGTATGTGGATGAAGTATTTTCCTACATATCAGTGGCATTTGCTAACCAACTTGGAAGGGGAGAGGAAGTCCATGAGCAACATAGTAAGAGCAGTACCCATCACTCAGAGATGGAAGATCAATTTGCACGTGTTGGTGGCGTTGCTGTTGAATTTTGTGTTCATATTAAAAGAATTGACATTCTTTTTGATGAAATCTTCTCAAAATTTGTGACTGTTCAGCATGGAGGTATGTTTTATTTCCAAGTGTCTTCACGAGTCTCTTTTCTAAGATTTTATTTTATTTTATTTTTTTGAGTTTTTGATCTCTCCCATGTATAACGGAAGCTGTATGGGACTCGACCATCTTTATATCGGTTATTGTTTTGAGTTCCACCTGCAATTTTTTTTTATCAGAAATGTATTACTGGTTTATTCATTCCAATTGCTGTGCTTTGTTTTGATTTCACTAAAAAAACCATCCTGTTGTACATGATGGATTGGGTATATACATATTAGTGTCATGTTTATAAATTTTATTTGCAATTATGAATTATGCAACTGGCTTTAATTGAGACATTGAATGTATTGTTGCATTAGCAAGTTGAATGAATTGGCCATCCATTCAACCAGGAAAATCTATTTGCCAAAATCATCAGTTAAGCTCCTGCAATTTTCAATCGCTCAGACTTGTGCAACAGCGTTGATAATCTATTTTCCAAAGTTTGCTTCTCCCCGTAATTTTTTATTTATTTATCAGATTCTCCCATAATGAATTAATTTCTCTTAAATTCTTATTGATATCCTTCCAGGACTGCGTTTTATTATTTATAAAGTCTTTTGAGTGCCCAAGTAAAATCTTGGGGAAGAACTGGCTAATAGCATCTTCTTTCACGTTCCTTTAGAGACTAATTGCATGCTCTGAGACTACAAGGCCCACATTGCTTAGAATTGAAAATAAACTTAATTTTTGCAATTTGTGTGTGGGTAAATTATAAAACAAAAGCTGCAACTGATGCAAGTCAATTACTTAAAGTGGGGGATGGGAAGGCAATTATCGGATCCGACGAGGTCCTCTCAATGTATCATAATTTATCAAACGTAATATGGCATAACCAATGCTGAATTATTGAATCCGGTCATGCGAGTTGATGGTTATTCTCTCATATGGCTGAGGAGTCTGGGATAACTTTAATGGTGTTGATGACATTCTTTTGTGGTATTTGGATGTTCTCTTAGGCTCTTAGCTTACTTTTACCTATGACTTTTACTCTTTATTTTGTAAATTATTGCCCTTTATCTCGTTTTTTAATTTCAATATGTTAATACACTGAAAGGTTCATGAAACTGTATTTGTTTTCTAGTCTTTGAAACAATCAGGATACTCTTGGCATGGTATCCCTAGATTGTGTTAAACATGCTGTTATTTTCTGGATATAGTTGTGCCTTCAGTTGAAGAGCTAACTGAAATACCTTGCATGTGATTCATATCCATTTCGTTTTCTATTATCGCAGGTACCTTTCTTGAACTTCTTGAGCCGTACATATTGAAGGACATGCTTGGATGTTTACCTCCTGAGGTTTGTTGAAGGGCTTCATTGTTTTTATTATTTGCTATCTTGATAGAAAGTGGAATGCGGATAAGCCTCAATTATGTTCTCTTTCATAGATAATGCAAGCACTAGTTGAACATTACAGCAAGAAAGGGTGGTTGCAACGAGTTGAACAGTGTGTTCTTCACATGGATATTTCTTCTTTGGATTTCAATCAGGTAATTTCATTTATGACTTAAGATGTAGTTAGGTCCTCAATGTACTCAATAAATTGATGTCAAATGAATCTAATTGTTGGATTTCATGTAATTAATTGTACGTTTTCTTTATTATGTTGGCCTATAATATGCTAGTAATTGGAGACTTAATTTTAATCATCATATAGGTAGTTAGGTTATGCCGGGAGCACGGATTGTATGGTGCTTTGATATATCTTTTCAATAAAGGTTTAGATGATTTCAAGACACCCCTAGAAGAGCTTTTGCTGTTATTGCACAACGGCCAAAGGGAAAATGCTGCTGCCATTGGGTATGCTTCCTTTGTATGTGTGTGTTATTCCACTAATTCTCTTTTACTGCTTCGGTTCTGTTTCTTTTTTTTTTTTCCCTTTGTTTGGAATGAACTGCACTTGCAATGCATGTTTGTGTCTAAAAACCGATACCATAAAGTATGAATAATTTCGTTGGAATATGACATCTTTTGAGTAACACAAGAAGCATTTTCTGAACCATGGACATAAGAGTTGTTTGATTATTGTCAAAGCCTTTTCCAATAGCACCTGCCGTGGTCCATGAGGAGACAAGGTTAACAATGGATAATCTCTAGTCAATTTTAACTTAAAGCAAAGAGTTGCTACAAGGCTTCAATTCAAATTCAAGTCAGAAGTCCCACGCAGAAGTGGCATCTCAAGAGATGTGGCCACGATGATTTGGTTCTCTAAATAAGTAGCAAACTCCCAAAAAGTTTAGATTCTATCTTCCGTCAAGTCATATGGTTTTGGCTGAATCATAAGCTTCGGTTCAATTCAACTCTGGCTTCATCATCTTGATCATCTGAATTTCTAGTCTAGCTTCCATGTTGTGTAATTGTAATATTTTTCACTATTTGAAGGAAGCACCGTGTTTTATTCGAACATGGCTAATCAATTGCATATACTCATGTTCGTATGTTGATATGTTCTATTGTTTGGATTTCAAACTTTAGGTTATGTCTTTTAAATGTCTTCTTTAGGTTCGTTGATGTACCCATGTATGCATAGACTTCTGTATATTGGACCATTGGTTAATTTGTGCTAAGTATAACTAGGTTTTTGAATTTCAGTAAACTTCAATGTTGTCAGAACCCGCTCATTAATATAAACCCATTTGTTGACTAATGTTAACTAATCTCACCATCCATGCATCTTGATGTCTAAATGTTTATTTGCATTTTCCCTCATTGCTTCTTAATTCTCAGGCATATTCTTTTCCGTGACTTAATAGTTTTGATTCATCAACTTATTCATCTTTTTATGAATTCAGACGTGATCATGCATATTCTGGTTTTTGTTGCTTTGACTTTCTTCTCTTTGATTGTACTACTATAATCTTATGATAATTGAAGTACTGCGAAATCTTTTATCTTGTTACTGATGAATTTTGGTTTTTCTGTTGCTACCTTTTATGTTCATTTCTGAAACAGGTATAAGTCGCTTGTGTATCTGAAGTATAGCTTTTCAGGTCTTGCATTTCCTCCAGGTATCCACTCGTTATTGTCATAAAAGCGTGGTGACCATTAGTCTAATTTAGGGATGCGGTCATAGGACAATGATGGGCCATCTTCTTTATTCTCCGCTTTGCTTAGATGCCAACAAAAGGAACTTTGATTGTTTATTTACATAGAATAATTTGAAAAGGATAAAACTAAGAATTTCTCTCCAAATCTCATTGATCTCTCATCTCTAACAGAATGACCATCTAAAAAAAGAGTTTACAAAGCCTCTATATGACAAACCCTAAACTTAACCAAACTGATTCAGATGACCCAAAAAACTGATAATCGATATCTGTAACTTAGCATAATAGCAAAGACACACTAAGAAAATTGGTAAAGTGATTGTCCTCAAATAGCATAAATAAATTTACTATTAAATTCCTACTTTAAGACTCCTAAAGTATAAAAACTTATGAAAATTAAAAAACTCCTGAAATAACGAAATACCTTTATAACGAATTTTCTAAAAATAAAAGTCCTATTCCTATATAGATCTCAGTCATTCTCTGTCAGGCTCCAACTCCATAGGCATAACATCTTAATCTAATTGAGAATTTATGAATTATGTACTGTAATTTATATTTGATTATAGAATTTGAGCTGTAGTAGGATTCGATTGTTTTACGATAAGGATTAGTGATTTAATTGGTGTGGTGGAAGGGTGATTGGAGGTATCTCTGTCATTCTTGCAAGTATCAAATGACAACTTAAGAACTAAAGCTATGATTACGCAAGCATGTATCTTGATGAAGCGGGTATGCCCCCTTGATTTTTATCACAGCTTTTGCTCAAGGTTGTAACAAGCCATGCAATTACACCTTCTTAAATTTATTTCATTTGGGATATTAGAGTGAAGATTATTGGGCAGATGCATATGCATTAAATATTTGTATGAGGTGGATTATCTTTTTGGATCAGATGTTCGGTTGGCTGGTCAACCATGCACGATTAGTAAGTTGGATGAGAAGAGAGTGTTTTCTTGTAGTTTTGCAATTTCACACTTGCTAATTGGATGGTTGGTTTTATTTGAGTGATAGCCATCAATTGATTGATTTACAGATTTTCGGCCAAGGTGGATATTCTTTAGGATTTTGCTCGACCAGTATATAATATCCTGATCTAATTAGATTCTGGTATTGTTACTTATGTTTAATTATTGAACTTGAATTGTAATAGGATTTCAATGGTCGTAAGATAAGGATTAGTAGCATTTATATGAGTACGATAAAGATTGTTAGTCATTTAGATATGAGGTAGGATTTTGATTTTATCAAATGAACTCTTTAGTTAGATTTTTAGTGTGTTCGTTCTTTGAGTGTGCTCCATGTTGGGGTTGTAGTCGGGAATTAAAGATTGATATATTTAATAAAAAGGGTAATTGGGTCTCCACGCCCAACACTTCATGGTTAGAGAAATTTTGTCCTTTAATTTTAAATTATTACTAACTCCACCATATATGAAATTATATTCATAATGCAATGGGTTTTGTTGTTTGATTTCATTTGAGATATAAACGAGATCAATAGGACCTAGTGTTGCATACCTTTTAGCAATTAGGAAGATACAACCAAACCTCTTATTGATTTTTTTTTTTAAACCAATTTGATCGTTTTCTTCAGTTTCTATGTAATGCTGTGGCAATAATGCTAACAAGTATAAAGTTTATTTATTTATTTATTTTTATTTTTTTTGGAGAAAGAACAAGCATAAAGTTTTGGACCTTACCAACAACAATATAGCCTCAATCCCAAGTAAAGGTTTGGATCTATGAGGTGAAAAATATTGACGCAACTTGCTGGACATTTAGCAAAAATTTCATTCCGTATATACTATGATTTAGGCCCTTGGATATGAAAATGGTTTTACTATTGTCTACATCATTAATGTAGAAATACTCTGGCCTGTCATTTCCCCTTCATTCTTGAGCTAAATGTTGTGTGTTTATCAACAATGCTTTCAAGAAATCTCCTTTTGATGGGATTTCGAATGGTTATATTTGAGTCGAATATAATGAGATTTCTAGTAATAAATCTTATTTATATATTTTTTTGGCAGGACAAGGTGTTCTTCCATCAAGTCGCTTGCCATCTCTTAGGAAAGAGCTGATGTTGTTTCTGCTAGAAAGTTCAAATGCCACGAATTCTCAATTGGCAGAGAGCTTCAAACCACCTATTTCAAGTTGCCCGAACCTGTATCATCTCTTGTGGTTGGATACAGAAGCAACTTTAGAAGTTTTAAGATATGCTTTTGTAGATGACGAAGTTTTGAAACCTAACCATGGTTTGCTTGATGTAAATGTGGAAGGTGGCAAGGATAATAATATTGACAATACTGAAAGTCTGGATGTGATAGTGCAGAATACAGTTAACACTTTAATTTGCATTGTTGATGTTGCTATTTCTGGAGGAGATGACTTTTCTAGCACTGATGATACTGGGTCTACATGGCCTTCGAGAAAGGACATTGGTCATTTACTTGAGTTCATTGCTAATTTCGTAGCATGCAGAAGAGCAATTATATCTCAGGCTATTTTGAGTCATATTTTGAAGTTCTTGACTTCAGAGAATGATGTATCACACTCCATTCAGAAACTCGGAATGGAAAAATTAGTACTCAAGAAAAGGGAGAAACAAGTGCTTGAGCTGTTGAAAGTGGTGCCAGAAATGGATTGGGATCCATCTTATGTTTTACATCTATGTGAGAGGGTTCAATTTTACCAGGTATCCTATGCTATGATTTATTTCTTTATCTTCGTATTGAGAAGTATGCGGGATTTTTCCAAAAGGACCCAGGATTAATTCGTTTTTTGTTTTGTTTTTTTGTTTTCAATTCTGTTTTATAATGTATGAGGAACCAGATTAGCATCCACATTGCCTAAACGCTTATTACTATGTTATTAATTCACAGGTTTGTGGGTATATATACACAACTATGCATCAATATGTTGCTGCTTTGGATAGCTACATGAAAGATCTTGATGAGCCTATCCATGCCTTTTCTTTTATCAATGATATTTTGCTGCATTTGAGAGATGTTGAATCTGTTACTTTTCAGTCAGCTGTTATTGATCGGATGTCTGAGCTGGTTGGCTTAAGCAGGTGGTAGTCTTGATAGGCTTTGGAATTCATCGATTTATAGGGAGGGGATTTTTTCCTTCTCCTTACAATGTCTTGATTTTATATTTTTCTCTTGCAGAGAGGGAACGTTTCTTTTGGTCATTAATCATTTCAATAAGGACAGTGAACTTATCATGTCCCAACTTCAATCTCAACCGAAAAGTCTCTTTCTTTATTTAAAGACAATTATTGAAGTTCATTTGTCTGGCAAACTCGATTTCTCTTGTTTGGAAAAGGTTACTGTTATGGATGCGAGAAATAAATCTAAGCCGAAGGATCTATCGGATGAACTCAAGGCCTTTATGGAAAGGATATCTGACTTCCCAAAGCTGATTCGTGAGAATCCAGTACTCATAAATGATGACATGGTGGAACTTTATCTGAAGGTGAGATTTTTTAGAGTACAAATACTCATTTACATAAATGATTTCTGCAATCATTTTTTTTTTAATTGAAATTTCCCTGATCAATTTGGTATGTGATTCTTCTGTCTGCTTTTAGATTTCAGTCTTCTATAATCCTGCTCTCCCTGGTTTGCTATTTATTTGAAGTGTTTGTTTTGTCTATTCTTGATTCTAAGCGCTTTGTGTGGCTATCTCAAGTTGCATTTGAGTTCATAAGTAGTTGTTTGTACATGGAATCATGGATCAAAATGTTCTTTTCCATTTCATAATATTTTGTCATTATTGCATTGCATGGAACATTGTTACTTTTCCATTGCTAAATAACTAAGTAATTTGGCTCTTTTTGTGATTTTTAAACTCCAATGTGGCTTCGTTTCCTTACCCCTGTTAAGATTTACTTACCGTCATTATTAGTTTCTAAATCTTCGATGATTTTACAGTAAATAGATGTTCCTTAGTGATCTCTTTTTTTGCAATGAAGCTAGGTATTTACAGCAGCGGAACATATGTATTAGCCTCAGTCCCAAATTAATTGGATGTATTAAAAGTGGAGTATCCGTTTAATAAAAACAAAAAAAACTAAGTGGAGTATCCAGAATTTTTCTGTCTAATGTCGATAGGGAACTTTGCCATGTGCCTCTTGGCAAGCACTAATTTTCCTTTGGCGTCTTGGACATGCCAATGCATTCTTCTCTAGAAACTACCACCAAAGAAAGGCACCTAGATAATTATCCTAAGAAATTTCTTCAAACAAAATTGTGTTTAGGGGAAAGAATTCTCACCTTTAAAAATCGTGGAACCATTCAAATTGTATTTGGTATTTGAAATTTTTTTTTTTCATATTTTGGCAGAAAAATGGAGCAATCCTATGTTGAGATTAAATTTTGTATAATGCTTGAAGGTTTTCCCCAATTAAAATGCAGTCTCGCGAGGCTGAATGTTTCTTTTTTTTTTTTTGAAGTAAAATAGAAATTTCATTAATCATCAATGGATCAATACAGGACCACACGTAGAATCAATTGCCAAGTACATTGATTCGCTAATCACGTTTGTTCGAAAGAATTGCCATCCATTTGGCCGTAAACGCGATTGTTATATTGTAATAGTGTGACAATCAATGACCGCTCTCTAGAAACATTTGGAACACATGGCAGTACACAAACACCACTAGAATCACATAATGAAAAACAAAACTTCCAACAAGGGAAGACAAACTAACTATCAAATAGAAAAACTAAAGAAAAGACCAACCCAACAGCCGTACAAATCCGCAAACGATCGTTGATAAAGATGTACTGCAACAAGAATGGAACCAATCTTCTCAGATCTGTAGTTTATTGAATAAATAAAACACAAAAGAATGTGATTAGAACCACCGCCAATCAAAAGAGAAGTTCGACAGTGGTTCAAGATCTTGAATCACAAGAGAGAATCAAAGAAGAAATTTTAGGGTTTAGAGCCGCCGCTAGGCATACGCATGGTTTTTGTATGTTGGCTAATGCATTTCTTAATGCTTACTGCAATGACTTTTTTGGAGCCGAGGCTATGTTGTTGTTGCTTACTGCAGTGACTTTTGTATTATTATTAATGTTTCTGTTCTTTTTGTAATTTTCTGTTCCAGAATATTCCTTGTGAGCATACCTCTCACAGTCCTTCATGATGTTCCAGATTAATTTCTAAATGCTGGATTTCTTTGTCATATCTATTTTTAATAAAGAAAAGCTCTCCAGCTTACTCAAAGGGTATCAATTTCTTCATATTTTTGCTTCTTTCTTGTGCAGTTATTGTGTCAATATGAGCGTGATTCAGTTCTTAAGTTCCTGGAGACATTTGAAAACTATAGACTAGAGCAGTGCCTGCGCTTGTGCCAAGAATATGGTGTCACAGATGCAGCTGCTTTTTTGTTAGAAAGAGTTGGGGATGTTGGCAATGCTCTATCACATACCCTTTCTGATCTCAATGAAAGATTAAGCATGCTTGATTGGTCTGTGGAAAGTATTGTTTCTGATCCATCTTTCAATCGACTTACCGACGTGGAACAACTCAATCGCACTTTGAGGATACCAGAGGTTTGTATATATGTGGTATTATTTTAAAAGTGGTTTTTTTTACTCCAAGTGTCAATATTGAACCCTTTATTTGTCAAATGCAAATCTCATATAGGTCAATGGAGTGTTTCGTATTTTGCATGCATCAATTGGCTTATGTCAGAGGAATACACAGCGTTTAGATCCTGATGAGTCTGAGTTCTTGTGGTTCCACTTACTTGATTCGTGAGTACTTAACATGCTTTACTGTGCATTCTCTAATCAACATTACGTTTCATTTAAACTCTTGCCTGCATTTTGTGGACATGGTGCTGCAACTTTTGTTCAGTGTCACTTCAGTTCAAATTTCTGTTTTCAAACAACCTTACGAGTCTTAGGCGTATGTGATGAAAAAATCTTCATCTTCTGTACAGATTTTGTGAGCCTCTCAGAGGTGCAAGTGATGTAAAAATGGAAACTGATTTGAAAGGACAAGGTACTGGAATGCTTGCTGCAAGATTAGGAATCCAGGGTAAAACAGCATCTGCTTGTAAATGGAGAATCTCCAAGTCACGGAAAGGGGCTTCGCTTTTACGCAGAATATTCTCCCAGTTCATCAGGGAAATTGTCGAAGGAATGATTGGATATGTACGCCTTCCTACTGTAATGGCTAAGCTACTCACTGACAATGGCGATCAGGAATTTGGTGATTTCAAGCTCACCATATTGAACATGCTGGGAACGTATAATTTCGAGAGAAGTATTCTGGTATTGATTCTTGATGCACTTAATCTGGTTTTTATCCATTAACCTTGAAAGTTCTTGTTAAGCATCCTGAATTTCGTTTGTTACGCTTATTCAGTTTTGTGACTCAATGGGTACCTTTTTTACTTTAGATTTTTTAGTCAGCTATTAGGTGCATTTACCAGTTTTTATGTTATATAATTTATTTTAGAGAATGTTGATTAATCTTATAGTGACTGCATCTTTATATTGTTTAGGATACTGCAAAATCTTTAATCGAAGATGATACTTATTATACCATGAGCTTACTAAAGAAAGGGGCTTCTCATGGGTATGCTCCTCAGAATCTTGTGTGTTGTATATGCGGCAGTTTTCTTATCAAGACATACTCAAGTATTCGATTGTTCAATTGTGGGCATGCAACTCATCTTCAATGTGAATTCCAAGAAAGCGAAGTGTCAAACGGAGAGTCAGTTGGATGCCCCGTTTGCACGCCGAAGAAGAAGGCCCAGCGATCAAGAAACAAATCTGTCCTTTCAGGGAATGGGTTGGTGAAGAATTCTTTCGTCAGACGTCAACAAACACAAGGAACTAGTGCCATTCAACATATTTATGAATCAGATCTCTCAGAGAAATCGTATGGAGTTCAACACATTTCACGGGTAATTTAACTGTTACTGCGAGCTTCTCGATTCAAAATTTTGATGATTTTAACTGCCATGTTTTCGCTTCAAAGCTTTGATTGCGACCATTAATTGATAATTTCTCTTAATTTGGGTTCTTCAGTTTGAGATGTTGAATAATCTTCAGAAGTCGAAGAGATCTTTCCAAATAGAAAATATTCCCCAGTTGAGGCTTGCACCTCCAGCTGTTTATCATGAGAAGCTAAAGAAAAGAACTGACATTATATCTGGTGAGAGTAGCAGCTCCGTGAAAAACGAAAAACCGAGTAAAAATAGGCAACTAAGGGAGCTGAGAACAAAAGGATCATCGATTCGGTTTCCATTAAAATCATCTATATTCGGTGAGTCTTCTTCACTTACTCATTAATTTTTATAATTCTCCCTTCTTACTCATTTCGTGATGTTATTTGTAGGCAATGAGAAGACAAGAAACAGATAACACAGATATCATGTACAAACTACAAAATAAGCCCTAATATCTATACAGCTACCATGTACAAAGTAAGCCCATTTAACTATAGCTAATTTACTGATTTTGGGGTGGTTAAATCTTTGGTTGCGGAGTAATCATCCTAGCTGAGTCTTTTGTTTCTTATTATTATGTATGTCTTAGTAACACTTTACAATAAGTTTGTGATGGTAGTGTTTACGCGGAAATAGAGATAAAAAACAATTTTCTTTTGAGACCAAAATCAACCGGATAATTCTGATTATTTTTGCAATTGCTTCTTACAATAATACAATGAGACCAAAATCAACCGGATAAAAATGTTGATAATTTCTTGATTGTAGTATTTATGTTGATTAGCAGTCAGCTTTGTAAACCAATTTTAGTGCAAAGCTGTTGGACAGTTGAACTGTTTTTTATTAATTATTGTATAATCAATCCAATATACATGAACTTGGATGAGAACTGAATACTCTCTCTCTTTGAGGGTTTCATTTTTTTTTTTTTTTTTTTTTTTTTGGTGTCAAATTTCTTTGATGAGTTGAAATGATAAAAGATGAAGCCCTGCTGACCACAAAATCCAATCTTTTAAATGGAGCTTTGTGCTTATGTGTCCAAGAAGACATTTTCAAGTCTGCTTGGATTTGGATAAGAGCTGAGTATGAGCAGACGACTCAAAGGGGGACCTGTTTTTATTTTTAGTTTTCTTTTCTTGGAAAACTTTACATTGATATTATCACATCTTAAGATGTTACCCTCTCTTGAAGGCTGTGACAGACAGATTCATTACAGCAGAATTCTTCTTTCCTTCAGCACTCAGCAGTATAGTTATTGAGCAAACTTTGTATCATGTCTCACTCACTTTGCAGATGAGCTTTCTTTTTTTTTTTTTTTTTTTTTTTTTTTTTTTTTTTTTTTTTTTTTTTTGAAACATCCCGGATGGGCAATTTTAAGTGAGGATGTAGTTGATCATATCAGTACTGATGCACCGGATCTGGTTAGTAGTTGAGTGTAACTTATGTGACAATAGTATTAGGATGGGGGACATGAACATCCTTGACGGTTGTCGTGTTGCATTCCTTTTTTCAAATTCATGTTCCCTCCAATTTGAATCAACACGTTCGATGTAAATTTCAGCTTGGAAAAGGAAAAGAACCTGTGAATTGTTCGATCCACATTTTTTACATCAAAAAAGGAAAAGGAATTTATTAACCTGTGAATTTTTCGATCCACATGTTTTGTCATCAGTTACAATCTTCACGTTTTATTTGTGCAAGAATGACTCTTGTTATGATCGAACAAAGTAAGGAAAATTCGTGATAAACATTGCCAAAGCATCTCCGGTGGGATGATAATGTATTACTTGCTAAAAGACAAGATGTAAGGATGACGTGGGTTGATTCCAGTCGAGGTAAAAAAAAAAAATTGTCAAAAAAGTCAAAAAGACTAAAATTTGTTAGATGTCTCAATTTGGGATTAGTCGAGGCAAAGTTACACCCTTTAAGAGGTTGTTATTCTCCTTGTGGGATTGTTCCCCTCTTCATGAGGTTGTTATTTGGAGCTTAAGTGGATTGTAATATTTACTATCCTTGTTGTAATAGATTGTTGTACCTTTTTTATTGGGTGTCAGGAACATTAATACAACAAATTTGATAAAAAAATAAAAAAATAGTCATCATGCAAAAAGGGTGTGCTAATTGAAGTATAACAAGAAAAAAAAAATTGTATTGATTGAACCTTAAGCCTACCTCGACTCTTCGATGCCTCTTAAATTGAAACCTATACTTAAAAAATGCAAAGTTTTGAAAATCAGCTTTTCATTATTTCCTAGAGAAAAATGTTAAATCACTTTGGGCATGCCTTTGATCGTGAGTTGTGACCCTTATAATATATGTTGCATTGATGTGTGTTGTGACTTGTGTATGAAACTCAACGTCCATCAAAGGACTCTCAATGAGTGTATGCGAAATTGAGGTGTCAAAAGTGAGTCAAAATAACACAACTCTTTCTCAAAACTTACTACTAAATTTATTTTCTATGTAAAAATTAAATAAAAAATTATTTTTGTTAAAAAGAATCTCAATATAATACTTCATCCCATCAATAATATAAGTCGCTTGACAAAAATTTCTCGTCGAAAAAAAAGAAGCCAAAATTGGGTAAAAATACACAAAATTCTCAATGTTGTCACTTAGAGAGAGAGGGAGAGAGTGCCAATTGTCCCCCAAATTCTCAAAACCCACAACAATCAACATTCACACAACTACCTTGAAATAGCTGATTGTTTGTTCATAATTGTTTTGTGTGTGTGTGTGTGTGTGTGTGTGTGGTGGCATCCTCTCCAATCTCCAATTTTAAAGAAAGAAACCCAATTTTCTTAGGCGGAACCTCCCAAGCTACTCTCCTTGGTTTTCTCCGCCTCTCTCTCTTCCCTTCTTTATAGTCTCTCCTCATTTGCTTCACCTCTCACTCTCCAATCCCTCTCTGTTTCCTCTGTTTCCCTGTTTTCGTTCTTCTATCATTTCAACAGCTACAACAACAAAGACCCACCAAAATGGCTACGACTTTCTCGACAATCAGATTAACGACTCAACCTCTAGCCTTCAAATCCAACTCCCCCAGATCTCCCGAACACCCCCTTTTCGTCACATCTTCGTTTCTGGGCTCTACCCACAAAATCCGCTCTAATTTCCTGATTTCCCAACCCACCCATCAACGCAGATCCACCATTTCTGCTGTTTCTGACGTCGTTAAGGAGAAAAAGCTCAAATCCGTGGCTAATTCCTCCATTTCGGTAAGACCCAGAAAAAAATGATCCAAAATTTCGTTCAGATCTTTGATTTTATTTTTTTCTAACAAAAGAGCATCAAATTTGAATACCCTTTAAGCCGATTTGGCTAATTTTGTACATTTCTTGTGCAGTTGATCACTAAAGATGAAGGTTTGGTGTTGTATGAGGACATGATTTTGGGGAGATCATTTGAGGACATGTGTGCCCAGATGTACTACAGAGGAAAAATGTTTGGATTTGTGCATCTCTACAATGGACAAGAAGCTGTGTCAACTGGGTTCATTAAGCTTTTGAAGAATGAAGACTCTGTGGTGAGTACTTATAGAGATCATGTTCATGCTTTAAGCAAAGGAGTCCCTGCTAAAGCTGTAATGGCTGAGCTTTTTGGGAAGAAAACTGGGTGTTGTAGAGGCCAAGGTGGGTCTATGCACATGTTCTCTAAAGAGCACAATGTGCTTGGTGGGTTTGCTTTCATTGGTGAAGGGATTCCAGTGGCAACTGGTGCTGCATTCACATCTAAGTATAAGAGAGAGGTCTTGAAAGAGGAGGGTAGTGATGCTGTGACTTTGGCTTTCTTTGGTGATGGGACTTGTAATAATGGGCAGTTCTTTGAGTGCTTGAACATGGCTGCACTTTGGAAACTGCCCATTGTGTTTGTTGTGGAGAATAATTTGTGGGCAATTGGGATGTCCCATTTGAGGGCTACTTCTGATCCTGAGATTTGGAAGAAAGGGCCGGCGTTCGGGATGCCGGGAGTTCATGTTGATGGAATGGATGTTTTGAAGGTGAGAGAGGTTGCATTGGAAGCTATTGGGAGGGCAAGGAGAGGGGAAGGACCTACATTGGTGGAATGTGAGACTTACAGGTTTAGGGGGCACTCATTAGCTGATCCCGACGAGCTCCGTGATCCCGGTAAATATCGGAGGTTTTATCTATTCTGTGTTATCCTTATATGCTCCATTGCTGTGGGAATTCATGTGATTGTGTCTTTGGTGCCAAAAACAAATAGATGCTTGTTCTTTTTCTTCTTAATTCTGTCTGTGTATATTGCCCCCTTTTTCCTTTTGAAACCTGCTAGAGCATAATAAAATCCTTTTCGAGTTGCGAGTTTGGTTATGGCTTGTGAATATCTTGTCAATTGTTAAGTTACAGAAATTTAAAGCTTAATTTTGGATAGAAATGTTATATTTGAACTTCTTGGCTTTGCAGAATGTGATTCCTTTTACTCCATAGTTCATTTACCTTTTACATGGAGTTCACAAGAAATAAGTTTAGTTGAAAATTGACGAATCTCGGTGAAAGTTGTTGAGTACATCATTTTTAGTTGTTGATTTGTATATGGTAATTACTTGAAAAAGTTCATTTAAGTCTATAACTCTCCAATTGTTTGGTTTCATGAATTAATGTTGATTTACCAAAGCAAAAAATAAAAATAAAAATAAAAATGTGACGTCTCTTCTGTGGTTCTTAAACTGATCATGTGATTGTAGAATCCTGCTATCTTATGATCATGCAATTCCTTCTAATGACAGTCTCAGGTAGAATCGTTTTGAAGCAATAAGTAGTGGTAGAACGCCATTCCCAGCTATGTGATCTTGTAAAATCCTATGATCTTGCAATCTTAGTACCCTTTTAGTTTTTCCCTTTACATATTTGTTTGTTCGTTTATCTATTTACTTTATGCGTTTGGTATAAGTCTCGACAGCTAAGAATTTATCTATTATCTGATACTGTAAAATTTACAATGCTAGCAAGGTGTTGACAATTTTTTTTGCTATACAATTTTTATTGATATACTTTGTAAATCATTGACTTGACAGTTGATGAATTCTTTCCAAATATAAGAACCTATAAGTCCTATTGTTTGCTTTTACATTTTGGTATGTTTTGTGCTAGAATTAATTTTATGTTATTTATATTTAGATGTATTGGGAAAAAACATGTTAACTCATAACCTTCTCACAACTTTTGAACATCCTACAACCTTTTGATTCTACTTGGGTGTCGTACCTATTATATGCATATTCCTGATTCTGATGACCACCTCATGTTTTATCAGTTTATGCAAAAATGTTAACATAGCAAAAATAATGACATCAAAAGGCATTCAATTAATTATTTCAGTGCCCTTTAAGCTTGATACATTCATGTGTGATTGATAGCACTTCTCAGTTCTCACCTAACTAGCGCCTTTGTTTGCCCATTCTTGTAAGATAATTGGTTTGCAGTTCCTTCTAGTTGAAGCTATAATTGTGGACTAGAAAACATAGGGAAAATCGTTAGGAAGAACCCAGAAATAAAAATGTTTATTTGGATTTTAATTATTTGAGATCCTATTTCAATTAGGGGAAATATAAGTTCCTAAGGTAAACCACTTTAGATACCTAGGATCAATTTTACAAAATGATGGTAACATTGAGAATGATGTCACACATAGAATTCAAGCTGGATGGAAAAAATGGCGGAGTGCAAGAGGGGTGATTTGTGATCGAAATGTTCCTACTAAGTTAAAAGGAAAATTTTATAGGATCGCAATTAGGCCAGCTACGCTCTATAGAAGTGAATGTTGGGCGGTAAAACAACAACAATTACATAAAATTAACGTAGCAGAAATGAAGATGCTTAGGTGGATGTGTAGTAAAACTCGTAAAGATAGAATAAGAAATATAGAAATTCAAAGACAAGTAGGAGTAGCACCAATTGATACAAAGATTAGGGAAGGGCGGTTGCGATGGTTTGGTCACCTGCAAAGACGGCCTACAAATGCTCAAACTAGAAAACTTGACTCAATAGAAACTGTAGAAATTCGACGAGGTAGGGGCATACCAAAATTAACATGGGATGCATTAATTTGGAGGGATTTGAATGGTTTGCAAAGCTCACCATCAATTGCACTTAATCGAGCACAATGGAAAAGTTTGATACATGTAGCCGACCCCAGTTAATTTGGGACTGAGGCTATGTTGTTGTTGTTGTTGTTGTTGTTGTTGTTGTTGTTGTTGTTGAGATCCTATTTCAATAATCATAATAGATTTCCTGCAAATACTGATGAAGTGCGAATGTAGTCTGCTCTGAAATTATCAATGTTCCATAAATGGTGACCAAATCAGTCATTATTCACAAGAAATAGGTTTAGTTGAGAATTGACGAATCTTGGTGAAAGTTGTTGAGGACATCATATTTAGTTGTTGATTTGTATGTGGTAATTACTTGAAAAAGTTGATTCCTTGGAGCCTTGGAATCCCAATCTTTGATTTAAGTCTATAGCTCTCCAATTGTTTGGTTTAATGAATTAATGTTGATTTACCAAAGCAAAAAAAAAATAAAAATAAAAAATGTGATGACTCTTCTGTGGTTTTTAAACTGATCATGTGATTGTAGAATCCTGCTATCTTATGATCATGCAATTCCTTTTTAATGACAATCTCAGGTAGAATTGTTTTGAAGTAATAAGTAGTGGTGGAACGCCATTCCCATCTATGTGATCTTGTAAAATCCTATGATCGTGCAATCTTAGTACCCTTTTAGTTTTTCCTTTACTTATTTGTTTGTTTGTTTATCTATTTATTTTATGTGTTTAGTACAAGTCTTGACAGATAAGGATTTACCTATTATCTGATACTGTAAAATTTGCGAAGCTAGCAAGGTGTTGACAATATTTTTGCTATATAGTTTTTATTGTTATACTTTGTAAATCATTGACATGACAGTTGATGAATTCTTTCAAATATAAGAACTATAAGTCTTATTGTTTGCTTTTACATCTTGGTATGTTTTGTGCTAGAGTTAGTTTTATGTTATTTATATTTAGATGTATTAGAAAAACCATATTAACTGATAACCTTCTCACAAAGTTTGAACATCCTACCTTTTGATGCTCTTTGAGTGCCGTACCTATTATATGCATGTTCCTGATTCTGACGACCTTCTTCTCATCTTTTATCAGTTTATGCAAAAATGTTGCATCAACAACATAGCCTCAGTCCCAAATTAATTGGGGTAAACTACATGGATCAAACTCTTCCATTGAGCTCGATTAAGTGCAATTGATGGCGAGCTTTCCAAACCATCTATATTCCTCCTAATTAATGCGTCCCATGTTAACTTTGGTCTACCCTACATCGTCGAATTTCTCCAGTTTCTATTGAGTCAAGCTTTCTAGTGGAAGCATTTGTAGGCCGTCTTCCTTCTCTAATCTTTGTGTCAATTTTGTGGTATACCTACTTGTCTCTGAATTTCTATATTTCTTATTCTATCTTTACGAGTTTTACCACACATCCACCTAAGCATCCTCATTTTTGCTACGTTCATTTTATGCAAAAATGTTAATATAGCAAAAATAATAACATCAAGAGGCATTCAATAAATTATTTCAGTGGCCATTAAGCTTGTTCCTTTCATGGGTGATTGATAGCGCTTCTCAGTTCTCACCGCCTTCATTTGCCCATACCTGTAAGATAATTGGTTTGCAGGTTCTTCTAGTTGAAGCTATAATCGTGGACTAGATAATATAGGAAATTGCTGCAAATATTGGTGAAGGAAATTGCTGCGTATGTGCTCTGCTCTGAAATTATCAACGTTTCATAAATGATGACCAATCCATCATTCAAGCTGCATTCAATATTCTGCAAGTGGAGCTTAAACGGAAAAAATTTACCCATCTTTTTCTAGTCAAGTTCATGATAGTAATGAAGGAACTATGGAACAGGTTTGATTGATGAGATAGATTTCACTCCCTCGTCTTGTCCTAGTTCTTTGTAGATTATGAGTGTTGGCTTAAACTCCGCCTAACCAACCTATTTTATGGGATACTTGCAAGTTACCTAGCAGTTTTAGTTCAAAAAGGATTGGATGGATTTCCTGATGGTGAGGTCTTTCAAATCAAGAACATTTTGTTTCTCTAGTTGCATAAGTTTCTTGTTGGGGTATGTGGTCACAACATCTTTGCGCTATTTTAGTGGCAATTTTAGATTTATTTTGGTCCTTAAATTAGCATTAGAGTTTGAATTAATGGAATGTAATTAAATAGAGAAGATTTTTGATTTCTGCAAAACATGTTGGAGAATAACTACTAGCATTTCCCTCGGATCACTAGAAAAGTCGGGGAAACATTGATGCTCAATGTAATCATATATACTCGATTCAGGTAGGTATTGGTATAGGTATGCACCCATCATAGTTGGTATCTGCCTAGCCTATGTATGGTTCTTGGTATACTTAGGTTGATAGCTAGCGGTGTTAGAATTTCAACAAATTCAACTAGCATAACTTTTATTCGGAGTTCTTACACATGGTGTGATAGAAAGTGACTTTGTTCTAAACTGAACTAACTTTATAGTCAACCACTGTAGTAAGTCAGACTCCTCTATCATCATCCAAATGTAGCCAACCACTAATATGAATAAGAAACGGATGAATTTGATTTGATGTTCTCCATTTCAACCCGCTCAACTGTGTGACGGCTGCCATTCTCTAACTGTCTTTAGCAAAGGGCACATTGTTGACCAACTTGAATTTTGCCTAAAAGAGGAGTTCCCTTAACTGATGAAAAAATTCTATGTTTTGATTTTCTTAATTAGAAATATTGTTCCTGATTTCTTTTGAGCTTATTTAAGGATTTCTTTCCCTCTTGAGGACTTTCTCTAAAGATTATAATGATGGCGATGCAAACAGACTTTTGTTTTGGGGATTTGAGAATCTGGGCTCCTCGCGTTAGTCTTGCCTTGGGAATCTAAGGCTTCAACTATTCTGATGATTTCCTTTTCATGCTTGCTCATTTACTTATGACTTGTATGCTTCCTCAAAATAATTTCATTTTCATGGTTTGCGTTGAAGCATTCTAAGATTCAATCTATGATGGCTTAATTTGGTTTTTCCTTTCCTACTTGCAAGTCTTCCTAACTTGGGACTGATTTGATTCTCTTTCCCAGCTGAAAAGGATCATTTCAGCAAGAGAGACCCAATTGTGGCTTTAAAGAAATACATGATCGAGAACAACCTTGCGGATGAAGCCGAATTAAAGGCCATAGAGAAGAAGATCGACGAGGTGGTTGAAGAGGCCGTTGAATTTGCCGATGCAAGTCCAGTTCCAGCCCGCAGCCAGCTATTGGAGAACGTCTTTGCGGATCCCAAAGGCTTCGGAATTGGTCCGGATGGGAAATACAGATGTGAGGATCCCAAGTTTACAGAAGGCACTGCTCATGTCTAAGCTCCAGAGGTCAGCAAATTCCCTCACAGTTATTTAATATGATGATTAGTTTGTTGCTGAGGTTATTTAGTGACAGATTAAAAGCTCCCTTTCCTTCTCTACATAGTTTTTTATTTATTTATCCAGGTATGTTTTGTCATGTCATTCATTTCTTCTCTTTCATGATTCCTTTTTTTGTATCCCATAAAGAGATTTACTTAGTCCTAGTTAATCAAGTTCTTCACTGGTTTGCTTCAGTAAAAACTATATAATCCCACATTTCCAAAGGGAATTATTTTGCTTAAATTGTACGTGTCTTTGACTGAGCCTATTTTTTGTTTTGGTTTGCATGTTTCAACCAATTCCTCGACTAATTTGGGATTGCGGCTTTGTTGTGTGTTTAAACCAATTACTCAACTTTGTGGCAGAGGTCAGCTTTAGGTGAACAAAGTAAAAGAAAAAAGAAAAAAGAAAACCTCCATGTTCAACTTAGAAATCAATTGAAAGAATCACACTTGATAGTTGTCATTTTGGTCGATTATTATTATTATTACAACAATAGCAACGCCACAGGCTTGATTGATGTAGGAGATGATGTCTTCTTAAATACCCGTATCGATTTAATAATGACCGGATCCACTTTGAATTTGATAAATGCATTGTTTATGACGTGTGTGTTTGTGGTTGATTAGATTAGGAATTGAAAACGATTGCTTAATTACAATATTAATTCATCGGTATACTTTGTGGTACGTCTTTTTTCTCATTTCATTAGGTTACTAGGCCATGGTAGTAACTCAAAATCCCAAGTCCTAACTACGATTTAGTGGAAGTCATTGTTTGCTATGGATTGAAAATGCATTCACATTAATTTTCAACCAATTCATGGTCCATTTACATCTCTATTTTTTTTTTCTTATTATCTTACGAGGTTGACAAACAATAAAATGTCTATTAGTCCATGCAATTAATCCCAAATGACAACATAATTACCAAAAACCCAAACATGATATATTTTTGTGAACAAAAGAAATGGAGAGTATTAATTAAACAAACCAAATAGATCGATCGTAAATATAATCACCACCACCACCACCATATGCAATTGCAATATATATGGAGGTCCTTATTCGCAATAATTAACACACAAAATCAAACAAACACAACAACAGGCGAGCAAGCAACAGTCGACCAAAAGGGACAACGTGCCTACTGAGGCAGGAACAGAATATCACCGTCCGTTATCAGTGGTGTTGAGATTTATCGCTACGACGGCATCCTTGCAATCTTTTCCAGCATGAACCATGGCACCGGTGCTATTGTCGCTGTCAAGCTCAACGTTCAGGCACGAACCGCATGGAAGGGGTCCGACACCGGTGCTATTGTCGCAACTATTGTCGTCTTCAAACACGGTCACCGTGGCTGCCTCCACATTCACTAATGCCATAGCTAACACAAATAGAGCTGTGCACATGATCATCATAACAATCATATCCCCGCGAGCCATCGTTATATATGGATGGGGGGATTGATATGATAGAGTAGCTAGATGTGATGAGAAGCTGAAATATGGTAATTGCTATGATCGAGCTGCGTGGTTTATATTTATAGCTAAGCCTATACAAATGAATTACAAGAATGCGGTTGATGGGTGCGCGCCACGATTAATTGTAATGGTATCATGTAGTATAATATATATGTTATGGATGATTATGATATCGATCATGTAACTAAATATATGCAAATTAATTATTTTAACAGGCTTAATTATAGTACGTAGTGGCTTTTGTGTAGTGCTTTTATTAATAATTATAGGGACATAGGCAAATTCATTCTTTGAAAAGAATCCTATATAATTGATTTACTTAAGAAAGACGTGGGGGCCTTACACGAAAAACAAACCTTAATTACACACTCATATTCCTTCTCTTTAATCACGTTTAACTACTTTTACTTAAAAATCATGTTTATTTAAGTACTTGAATGTCATTATCCTCTACATTTATTTGATTTGGGAAGTGATTTAAATCGCATAACTTAACTTACCTAATAAATCTATTTAACTTAACGAATCAAATAAATTGGTTAAAGTATTGGAGAACGTGTAAGATACATGTTGCAATCCACTAAAGCTTGAAATAATTGCCTAACAAGAATGGCAACAACCCTACAAAAGGGATAACAACTTCCCGAATGAGGGCAACAACCCACAGAGAGGGACAACATTCCTACGGAGGGGACAAAACCCTAAATCTCAAGTATAAATGAAATAAAAAACATTGAGATTGCCATAACCATGCTTTGACGATGACTCCCGCCACTAAAATACTACTTGCTACCACAAATGGTCAGTCATCGACAATCACCTCCGCTGACAAGAGGACTAGCATCTTGCATCGTTGTTTTCTCCCCATTCGCTCTAGATCTAGGCCAAAAAAGGGGTTGTCAGTGACAACCGCGTGCACCGAACATCCAAAATAAAAGAAACAAAGAAAAGGGGAAAAAGATGATAAGAGGGATGTTAGGGGAAGTCGAGACTGCTCCGAAGGGAAGGCGGGAAGATATAAAGGAAAGAAGGGAAGGAGATGGAGGTCATGTGTTGTGGGGGTGGGAAAGAAGGGTTAGAAGAGGGGAGAAGGAGAATGGGGTCACCGGGGACGTACCGCTGAAGCAGGCCGCACGGACGACAGCAACTCAAGAGGCGGTGGATCCGAATGACTTTAAAAGAATGTGACGACGCTCTAAGGTTTCTCTCAAAGAGACGAGAGAGAATCTGTGACCACCAGTCACCAAATTAGACTGGACTCAACCTGATTCGACCGGATTAGAGGCCCCGGATTCGATTCGACCAGGTGGGGCGGTCGTGCTCAACGTAGTAGACGGTAAAATTTAATTATTTCTTATATATATATATATATTTTGGTGCGTGTATTATTTAAATAATAAAATAATATAATATAATACACGTGGCCAGACTCTAGATGTGCAATGACTACGTGGGTAGCATGGTTAGGACCAACACAGAGCTAAATACTACGCTAGGCGAGACCAGATTTATTTTTTGGTTTCCAATGATTTTATATTGCAAAAACACATAACTCAAATAAAAGAAATATATAAAAAAGCTAATAATCTAACTTGCATTAATTATATGCCTTGATCATCATCTTGAAGTATTATACGGTATTTCGTGGCGATGTCTGTGTGTTGATGTGCATCCTCAATTTGTCATAATCGGGGTTGTAAGTGTGTGTTTGAAGGGCATAAGTGCAATTATTGGTTGCTTGAAAACTAGCGAAAAATGTTAAGTATCATGTGAGGATTTTGCCTTGATCGTGCAAGTCGGGATTTGTGGTAATGTAAAATGAGAAAGAAGTTGGTACAAGACTTTGCCTTGAGTTGCGTGTTGGTTAGTGGTTGTTGAGGTTAAGATTGAGTCGAGATTGGTGCAAGTTTGGCTAAGTATAGCAAGAAACTGGTCCAAAGTGTTTGGTGTGTCATGGACAAAGTTAAGATTCTTAGAGTTCTTGTTTATGGAGTTGGACTGTTTGATTGAGAGATTGACTCAATTTGGTGAAAAATCGAATTCAAAACGAACGTCAAAACACGTCAAAATAGAAATTTAAAAAATTAATAAATAAATAAAAATTAAATTGTTGATAAGCAGCTGAGGGTTTATATATAAATATAAAAAATATATAAAATCAAATGAAGATTCATTTGAAACCTCAATAGAACGTTTTAAGGGTTTTGTTTTTAAACCTCTCCGCAGGTATTTTCACTCGCAGAGCTCTATAGGTTTTATTTTCATCCAATTTCTTTTCGTAAAACAATAGACCGTCACAAGACGGTCAGTTCGAGCTAAGCTACCACGATGGAAACGAGGTATTCGGCTCGCAATTTGGTAAATTCTCAATTAAGAGTATTTTTCACAATTCAATTTGAATTGTCGCGATTTTTGATTTATTTCGTGGGGTTTTAATAGGAATTTGTAGGGATTGTTGAGAATTGATGTATAGGGTGGATGTGCGCCTATTTGGAACAAATGCCACCAACATGGGTTAAGGTTTTGATGTAGTGAATTGATGCAATTAGTTAATAATTGTTTTGAAGATGTTTTTCTAGTTAAAATTGATTTATATTTGGATTATGGACAAATTGGATTATTGGCTTTCGTCCAAATTGCTTCAACGGGATGTGAAAATATTTTGAATATGGTATTGAATGAAATCCTGGTGTTATAATTGCGAAAATATTGATTTGGAGAAGTTTTGTTAGTTCTAAATTGTTAAATTTTGTCTAATCAATAGACTATATTGAAAAACTCATAATTTCTCCGTTTGTGATCAGATTTAAGTGTTCTTAAAGTCTATGGAAAGTATGAAGTGGGCTCTACAAGTTCTTTTTTGGTCAATATAAAGAATATCGAGGTTTTCAAGGTTAAAAAGCCACCCCACGTTAGCTAGTTGAAAGCCAATTAAAGTTGTTATAAAAAATCGTGTTAGGAGTTGATGACGCGGAGCTCGACTAGAGGTTGGGGCATTCGACGCGGAACACACTGTAAGTGAACAGTAGGAATTTATAAACTTTCAATACTCATGTATATTTTTGCATTACTGCATTGCATTCATGACTGCTCATTGGCCATGCATATAGCCATTGGACCTTTAGGGGTCGACTCTGACTTTCAGACGGGCTCGTTGGAGTAACCAACTATAGTTACTACCTTGATCATACTTGTAACGACCCGAAAATTTGACTTATGCCACGTGTCAAGTCAAGGTCGTATGTGGGATCCACTCGTCGAAATACGTATATCCGAATCCAATTTTAGATGATAATGCTAACTATGCGCGGAGAATTCGGGGAGCCGAAACATGAACGGGAACGCTCTTCGAGTCGCGCGCCCACGCGGGATACGCCTCGTGATGCGCATAAACAACAACAGCCAATGGAGAGAAATGAAATACTGTATAAGTCATACTGTGAACTGTTGTTTTGGATATTGTGAAATGTTGTGTATATGTCCTACTGGATTTACTTATCTGGGCTCGTCATTCTTATGTTTGACTGAGTGCGAACCCGACGACGAGTAGCAGAGGGAAGGCTTCATAGCTAGGTGACTTTTTTGTATATTTTGTATTTACTCTCCTCTGATGATATTTACTGGGTTCCACAATTAGGTTGCCTAACTCCCTGATCTTTTTGTTGAGTTATTTCATGTGTTGGTCGCTTCCGCTAAATTTTTAAATCTTGCAAAACATTAATAACTCAACTGTAAAATGTTGAATGTACTGATAATGATGGATTTGAAGGCTGACTAGGCTCTCGTTGACCTTGCGAGACTGGCTCGGGGATCTACGTGGGCTTAGGCCGGGCGGAGCCCAATTTGTGGAAAATTGGCATTGTTTGGGGCCCCCGAGCTGGGTCCTCATATCCACGTGAAGGGATATTTCCTGATCATTGGTAGGGGTTGCTGTTATGCCGGTGATATACGAGCTGGGTCCTCGCACCTTGGGGATTCATGGGAATCACCCTGAACATATGAGATTAGGCTTGTAGCATATTTACTTTATTTTTTGTTATTATATTTCTTTCAATTGTTTATTATGCGCTGCAATTTTATAAAACCTATATGTTTACCTTAACCATATGAAATTTAGAGTGTCATGATAAAAGATTTGTTTGGAGCATGAGGGAGATTTAGGGGTTTAGGGTTTCCTTTGTATTGTTGTATAGGGGGATGTTTAGTAGAGCATGCGGTTAAGTTAATGAAGGGAGCATTTATTGCTTAGAGGACTCCGTTTTTAAATTTTAGTGCAGTTCCAAAATTGCCCTTATAAGAAATGATTTTTTTACACTTCGTATAAAAGGGTTTTTTCTTCCCCAAACCCCACCCTCACTTCTCCTTCATCACTGTACTCTTCGAAACCCTCTCACCGCCGTCACACTCTCGACACCATTTAGGAGGAAAAATGCATGATTTCACCCGTAATCGGCACAACAAGTTCGTTCTCTCCTCGTTTATGCTTGTTTTGTGGATGATTTCGAGTTTGTTATACCTAATTTGAATGAATGTTGTTGGTTTCCCTTTTTGATTATTAGGGCTTTTGAGTTCTTGTTAATTTCAACTTTGTTGGATTGGAATGTCGAAGGATTCCTCAAAACGAAGCCATCTCGAAAATGAAGAGGTATTTTTTTTTATTGAGTTTTGTGCTCGGTCAACTACGGATCCTCTGCGATTCGAGTAGAATACAACCTCTCACGATCTCACTAACCGTTGCAGATGATGAATACGTGGTTATTTCTGGGTTTTGAGAAGATTTGATTTGGAATATGCAAGTGAGAAATGAATTGGGGAGTGGTTTTTTTCGGGTTGAAGATATGGGTATTTTTAGGATTTCGAAAAAATAGAGTGGGGTCCGTTTAGTAAAAAAAATTCAAAATCCGTATGATGAAGTAATGGGGTCCTTTAAGCAATAAATGGAGTCCTTTTAGCCGCTTCCTTAATTAATTTGCGTTGCTACAATTTTGTTTATCAATTTCTTAATATTCAGTAGAGTAGAGTTTTTTTTTTTTCTTATTTCATTAGGTTACTAGGCCATGGAAGTCATTGTTTGCTATGGATTGAAAATGCATTCACATTAATTTTCAACCAATTCATGGTCCATTTACATCTCTATTTTTTATTTTTTATTCTTATTATCGACGAGGTAGGGGCAGACCAAAGTTAACATGGAATGCATTAATTAGGAGAGATTTGAATGGTTTGCAAAGCTCACCATCAATTGCACTTAATCGAGCACAATGGAAAAGTTTGATCCATGTAAATGCCGACTTCGATTAATTTGGGAATTTGAGGCTATGTTGTTGTTGTTGTTGTTGTTGATTATCTTACGAGGTTGACAAACAATATAATGTCTATTAATTAGTCCAGGCGATTAATCCCAAATGACAAAATAATTGCCAAAACCCAAACATGATAATTTTTTTTGTAAACAAAAGAATAAATGGATAGTATTAATTGCAATATATATGGAAATCCTTATTCGCAATAATTAACACACAAAATCAAACAAACACAACACCAAGCGAGCGAGCAATCAAGCGAGCAAGGTTTAATTGCAGTCGACCAAAAGGGACAACGTGCCTACTGAGGCCGGAACAGAATAGCACTCTCCGTCATCAGTGGAGTTGAGCTTTATGGCTCGGACGGCGTCCTTGCAATCTTTTCCAGCATGAAGCATGGCACCGGTGCTATCGTCGCTGTTGAACACAAAGGACTTGCCAAGCTCAACGTTCTGGCACGAACCGCATGGAAGGGGTTCGACATCGTCCAGTACTGGTATGGCGTTGCAACTATTGTCGTCTTCAAACACAGTCACCGTGGCTGCCTCCACATTCACTAATGCCATAGCTAACACAAATAGAGCTGTGCACATGATCATAACAATCATATCGCCGCGAGCCATCGATATCGATAATTAGTAATATATGGATGGGGGGATTGATATGATAGAGGTAGATGTGATGAGAAGCTGAAATATGGTAATTGCTATGATCGATCGAGCTGCGTGGTTTATATTTATAGCTAAGCCTATACAAATGAATTACAATAACGTGCTTGATGGGTGCGCCGCACGATTAATTGTGATGGTATCATGTAGTAATATATATGTTATGGAAGATTATGAGATCGATCATGTAATTACATATATGCAAATTAATTATTTCAACAGGCTTATAGTACGTAGTGGCTTTTGTGTAGTGCTTTTATTAATAATTATAGGGACATAAGCAAATTCATTCTTTGAAAAGAATCCTATGTAATTGATTTATTTAAGAAAGACGTGGGAACCTTACAGAAAAAATCAAACCTTAATTGCACACTTATATTCCTTCTCTTTAATCACGTTTAACTACTTTTACTTAAAAAATCATGTTTATTTAAGTATTGAGATTGCCATAACCATGCTTCGACGATGACACATGCCACTAAAATACTACTCGCTACCACAAATGGTGAGTCATCGACAATCGCCTCCGCTGACATGAGGACTAGCATCTTGCATCGTTGTTTTCTCCCCATTTGCTCTAGATCTAGGCCAAAAAAGGGGTTGTTAGTGACAACCGCGTGCACCGAACATCCAAAAAAAAAGAAACAAAGAAGAGGGGGAAAAAGATGATTAAGGCGAGAGAGCTCTCAAGGGAAGGCGGGAAGATATGAAGGAAAGAAGGGAAGGAGATGGAGGTCACGGGTTGTGGTGGTCATTGTTGGTGGGTGGGGGTGGGGGTGGGGGTGGAAAAGAAGGGTTAGAAGAGGGGAGAAGGAGAATGGGGTCACTGGGGATGTACCGCTGAAGCAGGTCGCACGAACAGTGGCAACTCAAGAGGCGGTGGATCTGAATAACTCTAAAAGAATGTGACGACGCTCTAAGGTTTCTCTCAAAGAGACGAAAGAGAACCTATGACGACCCGTCACCAAATTAGACTGAACTCGACATGATTCGACCGAATTGGAGGCCCCAGACTCAGTTCGACCGGGTGGCGCGGCCGTGCTTGACATAGTAGACCGTAAAATTTAATTATTTCTTATATATATATATATATTTTGGAGCCAATGTATTCAATTCAGTCAATTAAGACAAGTACGGCTAGTGAGGGACTAAATGAGGTATCAAGTGACGTTGTACCCTCAAGAGCAAGTGACGGGCCGAGTGAGGGACATAAGGGCCCAAGTGAGGGGCCGAGTGAGGGGCATGAGGGGCCAAGTGAGGGACCTCCTTCAACACATGGACAAGGAAATGGTCGAGGAAAGGGAAGGGCAATCCCATACGTCACACCTAGGCGTCCTAAGACCCGAAATCAGGCTGACGGGGGTTAAGTTGATGAGATACCTCAAATGTGGAGCACGTATCGTATTAACACTGTGGATGTTAATCCCGATGGAAATTGTGGGTTTCGAGAAATAACCAATGCTATTGGCTATGAAGGAGGTGATGAGGGATGGAATAGGGTGGGACGCGAAATGTTTGAAGAGATGGTAAGCAAAGAGGCCTTGTACAAAACCGTGTTTCAAGACACTGAGTATGAATGAAACAAATATGTCATTAATGTGTACGAGAGCCCCGCCCCGGGAATTTCTTGGCTTATATTACCAAATATGGGTTTGGTCGTTGCGACTCGTTTTTAGATAAGTTTTGCGGTGTTGGCTAAGAGAGGCTTCGGTTTTTGGCTACCCATTAAAAATCTGACCCCACCTTTATCTGAGAGGAAATTAATATGGCTATGCTTCGTCAATGAAAATAATTTTGTTAGAGTGAGTTACTTCACATTGCGTTGAAGTTCTTTTTAAGTTTTATAATGATTATAATTATCCACTTCTAACTCATATTTCGTTTTCCTTACCAGCTTCTAATGAGAGATGACGCTATTTACCACCAACTACGAGACAATATGGGAGGTGTTTACTGAGCCACAAAGTAAAAAATGGGAAGTCAAACTTAACATTCTACCGCGACCACAATCAAGCGGTCTCGCGGACGTCGTTTCACTTTATTAGGATGCAACAAACACCCATTTTTTAGAGTGTATGTGTAACATAATTTGTTCATATATACATTATACACGGTGTACATGGAGTAAATGGGATTGGTGAACTTACTTTAATCATGATTGGTTACCTTATTAAAACTGATATTACATTGGTACTATTTTTTGGGTCATGATTTTGGATGAGGCACAAATTTTGTCTAACATAAATTGAAATTTGTTGCTCTCCCATGATTGTATATCAATTGTGGATTATGTTATCTTGGTCATGATTTTGGAGTCTGCAGTAGTCCCTAGTTTATTGTTGGTGATGGGCCTATAAAATCGAGAGCAACACATCTGTCCCAGACTTATATAACCGAAAAAAAATGCTCTATCTCGGACATGTTGTGTCATTATACTGTTCATACCCCATTCAAACACCATATGTACCCCACACAAACCAATGGAAAATAGGTTCGGTTACGTTAATCCGATAATTGGGACACTTTATATTAACTTCATTAATTGTATAAGATATCATACCCCACCTTTTAACTGCTCTTACCCTATGATAATATGACTTGGAGTATACTAAACTGTATCAAGGTATTGAAACTGTAAATAGTCTGTAACTTTCGTTTTACAAGAACAGAAATATGTCTGACACTATCGATTTGTTTGATCTGCGATTCGTGCCATACCCCATTTATGTACTTCTCGTATCCCATCTGAAAACTACTTGTTCGTGTACGAAATGTATCAGTGTAATAAAACTGAAATATGTCTGATACTTTTAATTTACTTGAACCGTTATATGTTTGTGACTTTTGATCAGAACAATCAGTAATTCCTATTGTACCCCACATTTCGACTACGCATTCCCTACTCGTATTCCACCCTTTAACGTATGATTTTGAATTTTGAAAAATGTAAGACCAACTTTTCCGAAATTTGTCTGATACTTTCAACTAGAATGAATCGTGAGAACATTGTTGCTCTCGAATCTTCATATCCGTCAGTCGCAAATGAAACACCAAAAGTAAGATAATGTTGACATCAATTTGAGGCGAATACAAACATAGCATTATCTTATGCACGACTGCATTTTTTTCCAAAAAAAGGAATGTAATCCAAAGTTAACCAACCGCACAACAATTGTACATGAAAAACATTGTTTTGAAAATGCACAAAGGCATTATGTACACACATGCATATTGTTTCAAGTTCAAATAACTTCGTTTCTGTCATTGAAAAGACTTAAGGCTTCACTATTGGCTGCTTGCCCTTTCGGCCATATTAACGAATAGCCCCGGTAGATGTTATTCCTCCTTCGCTTTAAGTGGCAGTCCCTGTGGTTTCATATGTGTCATCAGCTCTCGAAAGGCAGGCGATGAAACGATCAGCCATGTCAAACGCATCGGAAACTATAACGCTGTCCCTATCCATGCACCATAACTGCAATGTTGTATCAAGCGCTCAGCGATTGCATTGTATGCATATAAGCTTAAAAATAGTTAATATACTTTTAAAAATATCATGAATAGATATGATAGGGGATATGAGAGACAAAAATAATCAAACTACATAGAAAATCTTACCAAAGAGTTCTCATCTTCATGGACGACCCTGAAACATGTCCAGGATGCACCGCAAATGGATTGCTGATTTTGTGAAACCATTCCATACAGTTGGGTGCTGACTGATAAGGATAGTCCACCTTCTCTTCGCTTCACTGAACAAATTCAATATGCTCCTTTCAATCCTCCTGAAATTGGGTCTCGTATGAGTACTTGACGTTGTACAAATTAGCAACGCTTCTCCTATCAATGTCAATTGGTCGATTAGGTTTTCTCAGGATCCATTGAATGTATCCCATTTACTGCATCACCCTTATAAGATTGTCTGGTTCTAGGATATTTATAAACCATATGGAGACAAAATAGAAGGCAATATCATAGACAGGCGGTGCACCCTTGAAATTATTATTCCAAATCACCTACAACAAATAATATTAGTTGTCAAAAAACATAAGGGCATATAGCTGAATAAGCCAATTTGGCATTCACATTATAGGATCTCAGCTAGTCAAGGCGGTGCCTAAAAGATACAAGATGACCCAATGCTTACCTATCGTCCTTCTTGTAGTGCCTAGACTCCTTCTTGTAGTTCCACTTTATAACTCGGGGCTTATCGGAGGAGTAGTTATGCAATGTGTTCTCAATAAATAGAAGGCGATCGTACATCCACCCCCGCACAAAATAATAGTAGGGATGACATATATAAACCAAATTAAATGCAGCAGTAATGTAATAAATTTAAAACAGTATTATACCTCTAGCTTCATATGACCACCAATTTGAGTAACTTTGGCACGACTGGCAATGCTAAGTTGTCGGTACTTGTATGCAAGTGTTGCGGCTCCCCACGCTTAAGAACCAATCTTTTCAACATGTTCCATAAGCTGGAGGAGGGAAAGGGAGACTCTTATACAAGACTTGTTTGCAAAATGTGTCCCTTTAAGCAGGAAGTACAAGAGGTAGGCTCGGACCAAGGCCTCGAGACTAGGATATACATCGAAAGCTCTTTTGCCGTCATGTCCTTCTCATTTCTTCAGTTGGAGAACTGATCCTTCAACCATGAAAAACCAACAATCAGCCGAAGTGTGGTCCTAATCTTCTCGCTAGCATCACTCACTCACACCCCCAAAAACCTATTAACCATCGACGTCACCACTTTACAGTCCTTGTAAGGTGCAAACACGGTCTTACCGGTGATCAGAATATCGAGAAGGACTCGCAAATCTTCAAGTGTGATCGTCATCTCTCCAAAGGGAAGGTGGAATGTGTTGGTTTCGGGCAGTCATCTCTCTACAATGCCTGAAACATATACTCTATTACCTTCGTCATATGAGATGTAGCACAGTGCTGCTAAACCTGAGTAGTTAATAAGCTTTTCAACCTTTTCCTTCTCAAGATGTTGAATGGTTGTCTTCCAAACAGATATCTGATAGCAATGAATTATGCACCCTATAATCTTCGAGCCTACAAAATATATAGTACATATTCAAAACTCTATAATAAGATGATCAAATCAATATTTCCAAATTTAACTTACTTTGTTCCTCCAAATATCCAAGAGCACATGGTGCCTGAATGAGAGTATGAGACTTAAATATGAAGGGCCACCAGGAAATGAAGTGGCATCTAAGTCAGCCAGATCAATCGACGTATCAAGACAATCATCCCCCTCACGACTTTCAGCAGAATCACTACCTGATGGTGTACGACTCGCTTCGGTGCCTCCTATAGACCCACTCCCATCGGTTCCTCTAACTATGGTATCCCTCTCACTTACAGAGGTGCTACTGATGGCCTTAACATCAGCATTTCCTAAATTCGGCACACTCAGCTTTGATTTCTTATCTGGACGCTATTTGGCATCAAATTTCGTTTGCTTCCAATAAGTGGAAGTTGGACGCTTCCTCTCAGGCACATCTTCCACTACTTGGGATCCCGCGGTACTAGTATCGATATGGGGAGGTCTCCGCGCTCTTATTTTCGGTCTCGCCATACCTTAAGACAAAGTAAATGTTGGTATAGTCGGTACACAGTTCAAATAATGAGAATAATAATTCAATTATACAAGTGTTGGTTCAACATGACCGATACCTATCACATGGTATCAATTCTGAGTGACCGTCCACTAGGAGATACCCAGAACCGTAACCAACAAACCTTAACCTCACTACACCAAGTCTACGGCCACAAAACTAGATCAAAACAACGCGTAAGATCATGAGGAATAAAACCAACAAGCTTAGAGTGTTGAAAACTTACCAATCGGTAAGCCAAAAATGCACCAATAGTCCTTCGTTCTTTCGTGCTCGACCAACGACCGATCCTCTCCGATTCGAGTAGAATACAACCTCTCACGACCTCACTGACTGTTGTAGATGATGAATATGTGGTTATTTTTGGGTTTTGAGAAGATTTGATTTGGGGTATGCAAGTGAGAAATGAATTGGGGGGATGATTTTTTCAGGTTGAAGATAGGGGTATACTTAGGATTTCGAAATAAATGAGGTCCATTTCGTTAAAAAAAATCGAAATCGGGGTATGATGAAGTAATGGAGTCCTCTAACCAATAAATGGGGTCCTTTTAGCCGCTTCCTTAATTAATTGGCGTTGCTACAATTTTGTTTATCAATTTCTTAATATTCAGTAAAGGAGTAGAGTTTTTTTTTTTCTTATTTCATTAGGTTACTAGGCCATGGAAGTCATTGTTTGCTATGGATTGAAAATGCATTCACATTAATTTTCAACCAATTCATGGTCCATTTACATCTCTATTTTTTATTTTTTATTCTTATTATCGACGAGGTAGGGGCAGACCAAAGTTAACATGGAATGCATTAATTAGGAGAGATTTGAATGGTTTGCAAAGCTCACCATCAATTGCACTTAATCGAGCACAATGGAAAAGTTTGATCCATGTAGCCGACTTCAGTTAATTTGGGACTGAGGCTATGTTGTTGTTGTTGTTGTTGTTGATTATCTTACGAGGTTGACAAACAATATAATGTCTATTAATTAGTCCAGGCGATTAATCCCAAATGACAAAATAATTGCCAAAAACCCAAACATGATAATTTTTTTTGTAAACAAAAGAATAAATGGATAGTATTAATTGCAATATATATGGAAATCCTTATTCGCAATAATTAACACACAAAATCAAACAAACACAACACCAAGCGAGCGAGCAATCAAGCGAGCAAGGTTTAATTGCAGTCGACCAAAAGGGACAACGTGCCTACTGAGGCCGGAACAGAATAGCACTCTCCGTCATCAGTGGAGTTGAGCTTTATGGCTCGGACGGCGTCCTTGCAATCTTTTCCAGCATGAAGCATGGCACCGGTGCTATCGTCGCTGTTGAACACAAAGGACTTGCCAAGCTCAACGTTCTGGCACGAACCGCATGGAAGGGGTTCGACATCGTCCAATACTGGTATGGCGTTGCAACTATTGTCGTCTTCAAACACGGTCACCGTGGCTGCCTCCACATTCACTAATGCCATAGCTAACACAAATAGAGCTGTGCACATGATCATAACAATCATATCGCCGCGAGCCATCGTTATATATGGATGGGGGGATTGATATGATAGAGGTAGATGTGATGAGAAGCTGAAATATGGTAATTGCTATGATCGATCGAGCTGCGTGGTTTATATTTATAGCTAAGCCTATACAAATGAATTACAATAACGTGCTTGATGGGTGCGCCGCACGATTAATTGTGATGGTATCATGTAGTAATATATATGTTATGGAAGATTATGAGATCGATCATGTAATTACATATATGCAAATTAATTATTTCAACAGGCTTATAGTACGTAGTGGCTTTTGTGTAGTGCTTTTATTAATAATTATAGGGACATAAGCAAATTCATTCTTTGAAAAGAATCCTATGTAATTGATTTATTTAAGAAAGACGTGGGAACCTTACAGAAAAAATCAAACCTTAATTGCACACTTATATTCCATCTCTTTAATCACGTTTAACTACTTTTACTTAAAAAATCATGTTTATTTAAGTACTTGAATGTCATTATCCTCTACATTTATTTGATTTGGGAAGTGATTCAAATCGCGTAACTTAACTAACCTAATAAATCTATTTAACTTAACTAATCAAATAAATTGTTTAAGGTATTGGAGAATGTGTAAGAAACGTGGTGCAATCCACTTAAGCTTGGAACAATATTCTCACAAGGATGGTAACAACCCCACACAAATGGGACAACAACTTCCCGAAGGAGGACAACAACCCCACAGAGAGGGATAACATTCCTACGGAGGGGACGAAAACCCTAAATCTCAAGTATAAATGAAAGAAAAAAGCATTGAGATTGCCATAACCATGCTTCGACGATGACACATGCCACTAAAATATTACTCGCTACCACAAATGGTCGGTCATCGACAATCGCCTCCGCTGACATGAGGACTAGCATCTTGCATCGTTGTTTTCTCCCCATTTGCTCTAGATCTAGGCCAAAAAAGGGGTTCTTAGTGACAACCGCGTGCACCGAACATCCAAAAAAAAAAGAAACAAAGAAGAGGGAAAAAGATGATTAAGGCGAGAGAGCTCTCAAGGGAAGGCGGGAAGATATGAAGGAAAGAAGGGAAGGGGATGGAGGTCACGGGTTGTGTGGCATTTGTTGGTGGGTGGGGGTGGTGGTGGGAAAGAAGGGTTAGAAGAGGGGAGAAGGAGAATGGGGTCACCGGGGATGTACCGCTGAAGCAGGTCGCACGGACAGTGGCAACTCAAGAGGCGGTGGATCCGAATGACTCTAAAAGAATGTGACGACGCACTAAGGTTTCTCTCAAAGAGACGAAAGAGAACCTGTGACGACCCGTCACCAAATTAGACGGAACTCAACCTGATTCGACCGAATTAGAGGACCCGGACTCACTTCGACCGGGTGGTGCGGCCGTGCTCGACATAGTAGACAGTAAAATTTAATTATTTCTTATATATATATATATATATATATATATATATATATATATTTGGAGCCAATGTATTCAATTCAGTCAATTAAGCCAAGTATGGCTAGTGATGGACTAAATGAGGTATCAATGAGGTTGTACCCTCAGGAGCAAGTGAGGGGCCGAGTGAGGGACATAAGGGCCCAAATGAGGGGCCGAGTGAGGGACATAAGGGGCCAAGTGAGGGACCTCCTTCAACACATGGACAAGGAAATGGTCAAGGAAAGGGAAGGGCAATCCCATACGTCACACCTAGGCGTCCTAAGACCCGAAATCAGGCTGACGGGGGTTAAGTTGATGAGATACCTCAAATGTGGAGCACGTATCGTATTAACACTGTGGATGTTAATCCCGATGGAAATTGTGGGTTTCGAGAAATAACCAATGCTATTCGCTATGAAGGAGGTGATGAAGGATGGAATAGGGTGGGAGGAGAAATGTTTGAAGAGATGGTAAGCAACGAGGCCTTGTACAAAACTGTGTTTCAAGACACTGAGTATGAATGAAACAGAGATGCCATTAATGTGTACGAAAGCCCCGCCCTGGGAATTTCTTGGCTTATATTACCAGATATGGGTTTGGTCGTTGTGACTCGTTTTTAGATAAGTTTGGCGGTGTTGGCTAAGAGTGGCTTCGATTTTTGGCTACCCATAAAAAAATTGACCCCACCTTTATCTGAGAGGAAATTAATATGGCTATGCTTCGTCAATGAAAATCATTTTGTTAGAGTGAGTTACTTCAAATTGCGCTGAAGTTCTTTTTAAGTTTTATAATGATTATAATTATCCACTACTAGCTCATATTTCGTTTTCCTTACTAGCTTCTAATGAGAGATGGCGCTATTGACCACCAACTACGAGACAATATGGGAGGTGTTTACTGAGCCACAAAGTAAAAAATGGGAGGTCAAACTCAACATTCTACCGCGACCACAATCAAGCGGTCTCGCGGACGTCATTTCACTTTATTAGGATGCAACAAACACCCATTTTTTAGAGTGTATGTGTAACATAATTTGTTCATATATACATTATACACAGTGTACATGGAGTAAATGGGATCGGTGAACTTACTTTAATCATGATTGGTTACCTTATTAAAACTGATATTACATTGGTACTATTTTTTGGGTCATGATTTTGGATGAGGCACAACTTTTGTCTAACAGAAATTGAAATTTGTTGCTCTCCCATGATTGTATATCAATTGTGGATTATGTTATCTTGGTCATGATTTTGGAGCATCTTTATGTAACTTTGCTTGGAAGTTCATTGTGAGAATAGTATGTAACTGTCGATTGGTTCTGCAGTAGTCCCTAGTTTATTGTTGGCGATGGGCCTATAAAATCGAGAGCAACACATCTGTCCCGGACTTATATAACTGAAACAAAATGCTCTATCTCGGACATGTTGTGTCGTTATACTGTTCATACCCCATTCAAACACCATATGTACCCTACATAAACTAATGGAAAATAGGTTCGGTTACGCTAATCCGATAATTGGGACACTTTATCGGATTAACTTCATTAATTGTATAAGAGAAGAGATCATACCCCACCTTTTAACCGCTCTTACCCCATGATAATATGACTTGGAGTATACTAAACTGTATCAAGGTATTGAAACTGTGAATAGTCTGTAACTTTCGTTTTACAAGAACCGAAATATGTCTGACACTATCGATTTGTATGATCTGCAATTCATGTCATACCCCATTTATGTACTTCTCGTATCCCATCTGAAAACTGCTTGTTCGTGTACGAAATGTATCGGTGTAATAAAACCGAAATATGTATGATACTTTTAGTTTATTTGAACTGTTATATGTTTGTAACTTTCGATCAGGACAATCAGTAATTCCTATTGTACCCCACATTTCGACTACGCATTCCCTACTCGTATTCCGCCCTTTAACGTATTATTTTGAATTTTGAAAAATGTAAGACCAACTTTTCCGAAATTTGTCTGATACTTTCAACTAGAATGAATCATGAGAACATTGTTGCTCTCGAATCTTCTTATCCATCAGGCGCAGATGAAACACCAAAAGTAAGATAATGTAGACATCAATTTGAGGCGAATACAAACATAGCATTATCTTATGCACGACTACATTTTTTTCCAAAAAAAAGGAATGTAATCCAAAGTTAACCAACCACACAACAATTGTACATGAAAAACATTGTTTTGAAAATGCACAAAGGCATTATGTACACACAGGCATATTGTTTCAAGTTAAAATAACTTTGTTTCTTTCATTGAAAAGACTTAAGGCTTCACTATTGGCTGCTTGCCCTTTCGGCCATATTAACGAGTAGCCCCGGTAGATGTTATTCCTCTTTCGCTTTGAGTGGCAGTCCCTGTGGTTTCATATGTATCATCAGCTCTTGAAAGGCAGGCGATGAAACGATCAGCCATGTCAAACGCATTGGAAACTGTAACGCTTCCCTATCCATGCACCAGAACTGCAATGTTGTATCAAGCGCTCAGTGATTGCATTGTATACATATAAGTTTAAAAATAGTTAATATACTTTCAAAAATATCATGAATAGATATGATAGGGGATATGAGAGACAAAAATAATCAAACTACATAGAAAATCTTACCAAAGAGTTCTCATCTTCATGGACGACCCTGAAACATGTCCAGGATGCACCGCAAATGGATTGTTGATTTTGTGAAACCATTCCATATAGTTGGGTGCTGACTGATAAGGATAGTCCACCTTCTCTCCGCGTCACTGAACAAATTCAAGATGCTCCTTTCAATCCTCCCGAAATTGGGCCTCGTACAAGTACTTGACGTTGTACAAATTAGCAACGCTTCTCCTATCAACGTCAATTGGTTGGTAAGGTTCTCTCGGGATCCATTGAATGTATCCCATTTTCTGCACCACCCTTATATGATTGTTTGGTTCCATGATATCTATAAACCATATGGAGCAAAAATAGAAGGCAATATCATATACAAGGGGTGCACCCTTGAAATTATTATTCCAAATCACCTACAACAAATAATATTAGTTGTCAATAAACATAAGGGCATATAGCTGAATAAGTCAATTTGGCTCTCACATTATAGGATCTCAGCTGGTCGAGGCGGTGCCTAAAAGATACAAGATGACCCAATGCTTGCATGTCGTCCTCCTTGTAGTGCCTGGACTCCTTCTTGTAGTTCCACTTTATAACTCGAGGCTTATCGGAGGAGTAGTTATGCAATGTGTTCTCAATAAATAGAAGGCGATCGTACATCCACCCCCGCACAAAATAATAGTAGGGATGACATATAGAAACCAAATTAAATGCAGCAGTAATGTAATAAATTTAAAACAGTATTATACCTCTAGCTTCGTATAACCACCAATTTGAGTAACTTTGGCACGACTGGCAATGCCAAGTTGTCGGTACTTGTATGCAAGTGTTGCGGCTCCCCATGCTTAAGAACCAATCTTTTCTACGTGTTCCATAAGCCGGAGGAGGGAAAGGGAGACTCTTATACAAGACTTGTTTGCAAAATGTGTCCCTTTAAGGAAGTACAAGAGGTAGGCTCGAACCAAGGCCTTGAGACTAGGATATACATCGAAAGCTCTTTTGTCGTCATGTCCTTCTCATTTCTTCAGTTGGAGAACTGATCCTTCAACCATGAAAAACCAACGGTCAGCCCAATCATGGTCCTAATCTCCTCGTTAGCATAACTCATTCACACCCCCAAAAACCTATTAACCATCGACGTCGCCACTTTACAGTCCTTGTAAGGTGCAAACACGGTCTTACCGGTGATCAGAATATCGAGAAGGACTCGCAAATCTTCAAGTGTAATCGTCATCTCGCCAAAGGGAAGGTGGAACGTGTTGGTTTCGGGCTGTCATCTCTCTACAATGCCTGAAACATAGACTCTATTACCTTCGTCATATGAGATGTAGCACAGTGCTGCTAAACCTGAGTAGTTAATAAGCTTTTCAACCTTTTCCTTCTCAGGATGTTGAATGATTGTCTTCCAAATAGATATATGATAGCAATGATTTATGCACCCTATAATCTTCGGGCTTACAAAATATATAGTACATATTCGAAACTCTATATAACCAATAAGATGATCGAATCAATATTTCCAAATTTAACTTACTTTGCTCCTCCAAATATCCAAGAGCACATGGTGCCTGAATGAGAGTATGAGACTTAAATATGAGGGGCCACCAGGAAATGAAGTGGCATCTAAGTTGGCCAGATCGGTCGACGTATCAAAACAATCATCCCCCTCCCAAGTTTCAGCAGAATCACTTCTTGATGGTGTACGACTCGCTTCGGCGCCTCCTGTAGACCCACTCCCATCTGTTCCTCTAACTATGGTATCCATCTCACCTACAGAGGTGGTACTGATGGCCTTAACATCAGCCTTTCCTAAATCCGGCTGACTTAGGTTTGATTTCTTAACTGGACGCTATTTGGCGTCAAGGAATTCTTTTGCTTCCAATAAGTGGAAGTTGGACGCTTCCTCTTAGACACATCTTCCACTAATTGGGATCTCGCGATACTAGTACCGACCTTATGGGGAGGTCTCCGCCCTCTTATTTTCGGCCTCGCCATACCTTAAGAAAAAGTGAAAGGTTGGTATAGCCGGTACATAGTTCAAATAATGAGAATAATAATTCAATTATACAAGTGTCGGTTCAACATGACTAACACCTATCACATGGTATCAGTTCTGAGTGACCGTCCACTACGAGATACCCATAACCGTGACCCATAAACCTTAACCTCACTACATGATGCAGCAGAGATCTTCTAAACCTGTTGAACGAATCCACAAACAACTCGATCTAGGCCGGAACTTAAGCCAAAGTTCAAAAATTCTTTTATTCCAGCCAAAAAAACCTCGAATTACATCCAATAGGTCGCTTAAATAGTGAAATCCTAAAATTTGCCAAAAATAGTAAAAAGTACAAAAAGCCCTAAAAGCCCTAAACTGGAAACTAGACGAAAAATATCATAAAATGCCGCAAACGGCAATAAAAAAGGAAATTCCTAATGAAAGTTATAAGCTAAACAAAACTTTCCTAAAATAGCATGGCTGTGACCCGTGATCTCCACGCCCTTTCCAATCAACCCATGCCCCCGGAACGCCGAAACTCAAACGCCCGAACTTCACCAAAATTACCAAAATGTCATCCTGCCATAGCTTTCCATCATATTTTTCCAAGAATTTGCAAGCTAATTCTTGGACTTCATCATTCTCCCCAGGGTGGACAGAATTCGCCCTCGAATTGTCATCATCAGAAGTATCCCCATAATAGGGAACAAGATGCTTGACATTAAATACAGCTGCCGTGCGAATGTGACTTGGCAACTTCAATCTGTAAGCATTAGGATTCATTTTCTCAAGAACCTCCACAGGACCAATCTTCCGAACTGACAATTTGTTGTAATCACCCACAAAGAACCGGTCTTTAGTGAGAACTGCCCACACAAAGTCACCCACTTCAAACTCCACGTGAAGCTTCGTCCGATCTGCATATTGTTTGTACATGTAAGCAACATTCTGCAAGTTATCTTTGACAGATTGATGAATCTCTTGCAGCCCACTAACAAAGTCTTCTGCCTTGCCATGCCATATAGTCTTACTTGGCAATGGTAACAGATCAAGAGGACCTCGAGGTAGTACTGAATACACAACCTGAAAAGGACTAAACCCGAAACTTCGATTAACAACATGGTTGTGTGCAAATTCTGCCTGGCTCAACTCGACGTCCCAACTCCTGACATTCTCACCCACGAAGCTCCTCAAAAGATCGCCTAACGAACGGTTGACAACTTCAGTCTTCCCATCTGTTTGCGGATGATAAGCACTGCTAAATTTCAGCTCCGTGTTCACCATAGCCCACAAACTGCGCCAAAAATGGCTAACGAATATGGTGTCTCGATCTGAAACAATCGAGGTAGGAAGGCCATGCAATCTATACACCTCCCTAAAGAACAGCTGAGCCACCTTTACAACATCTGTGGTCTTCTTGCATGGGATGAAGTGAACCATCTTGGAAAAACGGTCAACCACCACAAAAATAGAGTCATTTCTCCGCTGTGTTTTAGGCAACCCCAGCACGAAATCCATGCTAATATCATCCCATGGTTGTTCGGGAATGGGCAAAGGCATATAGACCGTCATTAGTTGCGGTACCCTTCGAAAGCTAGCAAGTCCGGCACCGCTGCACATATCTATCCACTTCCTTGCGAATGGTAGGCCAAAAGTAAGAGGCCTGCACCAGCTGCAAAGTGCGATCACGCCCAACATGTCCCTCTCCATGCAACTCTCTAATAATCAGCAATCTCAGGCTGCAATTAGGAATGCAAAGCTGGTTGCCCCGAAATAAGAAACCCTCATGGAGTGTGTAATCAGTACACCCCCCACTCCACACCTTCTCCACAATAGTAGCAAAGAAAGGATCAGTAGTAAACAAATCAGAGAAGGAGGAAAACCCAGGTACCTCAATGGTCATGCGGCTCAACAAACTTTTTCATCTACTCAGGGCATCAGCAACTCTGTTGGTCACGCCAGACTTGTGTTTCACCACAAAAGTAAAGTGCTCCAAATAAGCCACCCAGGAAGCATGTCTGGCCGAGACCTTGTTCTGCCAATGTAAGTGTCGCAATGCCTCATGGTCTGTAAACAGCACGAACTCTCTGTGGAAGAGATAATGTCGCCAATGCTTCACGGCTTGTACCACTTCATATAACTCCACATCGTATGTGCTATACCTCAACTTCACCCCAGACAGCTTCTCACTGAAATAGGCAACAAGCCTATTGTTATGACTCAATACAACTCCAATGCCTACCTTGGATGCATCACTATGCAACTCAAAAGGTAGGTTAAAATCTGGCAACACTAGAATGGGTGCAGTATTAACCGCACCATTGATCAGTTGGAATGCTTCATCTGCCTCGTTGCTCCACCCAAACTTCTCGCCCTTCATACAGTCTGTAATTTGGGCCATGATACTGCTGAAGTGTGGAATGAACCGCCTGTAGAAGGAAGCAAGCCCATGAAAGTTGCGAACCTCCGAGACAGTTGTGGGTTTAGGCCAAGAGCGATGGCTTCTACTTTGGACTCATCAACCTGCAACCCTTATCCAGAAATGACATAGCCTAAGAAAAGGACATTCGGTGTCAAAAATGAGCACTTCTTCATCGCAGCATAGAACTTCTCCCTGCGCAAGATAGTCATAACATCTCGCACGTGCTGCAGATGTTCCTCCTCGTTAGTACTGTATATCAATATATCATCAAAATATACCATAACACACTTGCCTATCAAAGGTCTCAAGCTCTGGTTCATGACTCTCATGAAGGTGCTAAGTGCGTTTGACAGCCCAAACGGCATGACTAACCACTCATACAGCCCCTCCCTGGTTTTAACCTGGTTTTAAAAGCAGTCTTCCACTTATCCCCAACTATAATGCGAATATGGTGGTACCCACTCTTCAAATCAAGTTTTGTAAAAAATTTTGCTCCACTCAATTGGTCAAGTAAATCATCCAAGCGAGGGATAGGAAAGCGATACCTGATAGTAATCTTGTTGATTGCTCTACCTATCCACACACATCCGCCAGGAGCCATTTTTTGTGTAAGGAGGGTTGGTACTACACACGGACTTAGACTTTCACGGATGAATCCCTTCGCCAATAACTCTTCAACCTGGCTGCGCAACTCCTCATGCTCACTGGGACTCATTCGGTAGTGTGGTCTATTAGGTAGTGACGCACCTGGCTCAAAGTCAATCTGATGCTGAATATCACGTAATGGTGGCAGTTCTTCTGGCATCTCATCAGGGAAAACATCACAAAACTCCTTCATAGTAGAAATTGCAGCATCCAGAACGTCAACATCTCTATCTACCTCCTTTCCCATCAAGATGTAAACTATATCAAAATCTTGTAATTCATCTTCAAATCTTGTCAAAGACAACAAGCTGCTAGATTCTTTAGTAGGCTTAACTTCCTCCGGATCCTTGGCGGGTACTAGCACAATCTTCACTCCCTTAAACATAAGGGTGTATTTATTGGTTCTGCCATCATGCACAATTTCCCTATCACTACAAAAAAATAGCAAATCAGAAACGGAATTTTTCGTTTCTGATTTGCAAAAATTCCGTCTCTGATTGCAATCAGAAACGGAACAGAGACGAAATGCGTTCCGTCTCTGAAAACGTCGTCGCTGATACGATCAAAAACGGAAAATGGATTCCGTTTCTGATTAGAGACGGAATAGAGACGGAAAATATCCGTTTCTGATTAGAGACGGATTTAGAGACGAAAATTAGAAACGAACAGAGACGGAACAGAAATGGAATTTATTTCGAAATGGTACATTTGTAAGTGCATTCCGTCTCTGATTCCGTTGCTAATTAGCAACGGAATCAGAGACGGAATTAATAAATTTATGAATTCCGTCTCTGATTCCGTTTCTAATCAAGCAACGGAATCAGAGACGGAATGCAAATAAATAGTCTCGATTCCGTCTCTAATTAGAAACGGAATCGAGACGGATTATTCCGTTTCTGATTCCGTCTCTGTATCCATGTCTAATTAGCGACGGAATCAGAGACATAATTCTTATTTCTGTCTCTGATCCGTTTGTGATTGATACAAATATTTCTGGAAAATTAGGGACGGAATAGCAACGGAATATTTGAATTTCGTTGCTAATCCGTCTCTAATTTTCTGTTTTGTTTAATTATGACACAGAAACATAATCCAATTGGTTCTCCAACCTAAAAATTCAAATTACAACCCGATATGACCTACTCCATCGCCTTGCACCCCCTCCAACAACTCCTTGGGGGTGCTAACATCCCACAAAAAAGCCAAATTGCACATCCATACATCGACAATATATATCAACAAAAATTCAAAAGAGAAAGAAAAAATGTGAAACTCAAAATTAGCCAAAAAATTTATATATCCACGGAAAATTGTCATGTATTACAAAAGCTCCAAAATTTGGAAGTATACACAAAAACCACCAATCCTATCGTTCAACAACCAAAAAAAGAACACTCACAAAAGCTCCAAAATTTGGAAGTATACACAAAAAGGACTTCATATAATAACTATAACGCAGCTTTTGAAGAATTTCGATTCTCCATCTGAGGGCAACAACCAGTGAGTATGCACCTGAAAGAAGTAGGCAAAGGAGAGATTATTGAACTAAGGATGTACATTGGAAGCGAATGAGAAAAATGGTGGATTTGAAGAAACATAGAAATTAATAATAATCATACATAAAAAGTCGGGTTCGAACCTATTTTTTAATTTCTTTACGATTGAGTTTGCTTTGGTCTTTTGTCAATTCAACACATATGTAGGTAGAGAGGAGTACTAGAGCTAATAAGGAACATGAAAGAGGATAATGGTGAAGTGCAAGAATGCTAAAAGGAAAAAACTAAAAGTTAAGCACAAACTCCCATCAATGCAACATTCACATGCATCAAATTTGATCCTAAACTCGATTTCATCCCATCTAAAAATGCTTTGTGTGCTCCAAAACAAACCACCATGTGTTCCTACTAAAAAAAAAAAAATCCAGCTGACATTCAAGAAATGCAGTGAAGAAAAGAAATAAACCATACAATGAGGAATAAGAAAGCTTCCAAAAAATACATGAACATCAAGCAAATGCAGTCAAGGACTGAAATTTTGTTGTTGTTGTGAGTTTGGGGGTCAATGTTGCTATTTTCCTACGCATAGGAGATGGCGAACAATGTATCTATAAGATGGACCTATCATGTAAGTTGAGTTGGATTATTTATCAAGCTTTGAAAGGCTTGCATTTCAACATGCATATGATAAGTAATGGTGAAGTGCAAGAATGCTAAAAGGAAAAAACTAAAAGTTAAGCACAAACCTATCATGTAATATGATCATAAACTCATCCTCTCATCCCATCTAAAACTCGCCATTTGTGCTCCAAAGGTGACCACCATGTGTTCCTACTCAAAAAAAAAAAAAAAAAAACCAGCTGGGATTCAAGAAAAGCAATGAAGAAAAGAAAAAAACCATACAATGTTGAATAAGAAAGCTTCCAAAAAAAACATGAACATCAAGCAAATGCAGTGGACTGAAGTTTGGTGTCAATGTTGCTATTTTCCTACGCATAGGAGATGGCGAACAATGTATCTATAAGATGGACCTATCATGTAAGTTGAGTTGGATTATTTATCAAGCTTTGAAATGCTTGCATTTCAACGTGTATATGATAATGGTGAAGTGCAAGAATGCTAAGAATTTAGAAACTGAAAGTTAAGCACAAACCTATCATGTAAGTATGATCCTAAACTCATCCTCTCATCCCTTCTAAAACTGCTATGTGCTCCAAAGGTGACCAGCCATGTGTTCCTACTCAAAAAAAAAAAAAAAAAGCAGCTTGGGATTCAAGAAATGCAGAGAAGAAAAGAAAAAAAGAGAACAATGTATCTATAAGAAGTCATCATCTCATCCACCAACCTCTCTATTTTCCCAAATTCTCTCTATTTTCCCATCAATCTTGATAGGAAGTCATCATCTCATCCACCAACACTGCTTTGTGTGCTCCAAAACAAATCACCATGTGTTCCTACTCCCCAAAATAAAAAAAAAAAAAACCAGGTGATGTCCTCTCTTGCAAGAAAAAAAGAAAAAAACTCACAAATAGAATAAGAAAGCTTAAAAAAAAAAGCTCACCAGCAGCAAGCAGAACTGAGATAGGAATGAAGTTTTGTTGTTGTTGTGACTTTGTGGTGTTACCGTAGGAACTGCTGTGATACTGCTGTGATACTTGGAACTGTTGTAGAGAACCGCTTGCTTTGCTTGTTCATTGGTTAAAGGAAGAGGAAGGCTGCGATACACGATCCTCTTCGCCATTAAGTTCGATTGAAGTCGTTGATTGTCTATAATTTAAACACAAAAGAAAACCAGATTAGATTTCCTTCTCTTCATGGATGACAAGTTTGATTAATTAGCTTACTAAATCACTTTACCTACCATTGCAAAAGATTAACATGTCAACAAGCATTTGATATATAGAGTTCTTAAGTAGACAAACTACTCAAAAAGAATCACAAGAGATTTCAAGTTAGACTAAACATTTTGGACAAAACCTCACAATCATTTAGCCTCATTAAAGCACATCCGAAAGAAACATTTCATCACCAAAGAACACCAAAAGCTCACCAGATCACTTCCACCATCCAACCATTTCACCAAAGAACACCAAAAGCAAATAAGAGTGTTAAAATTAGTGCTTTAGCCATGTGTTCCTACTCAAAAAAAAAACGAAAAAACCAGCTGGGTTTGCTGGTAATGTCACTTAAAATTAGTGTTTTAGCCATTCTATATATATATGAAATGACAAGAGAAGAATCACTCACTATCTGTAGGAATTGCTGTGATACTTGGAAAGACATGTAACAACTTGAACCGGTTTGTTTGACACATCTGAGGCCAACTGTCCTATTTCTTCTCTGAACCGACTCTATGTATAGCCTATAATGACAACAGTAGCCACCAAATTCGAAACCGCAAACAAGAGCTTAATTTCATAAACCAAAGATTTGATAGCATGACAATCTAAAGGACCAATTGGCCAAGAATTGAATTCAAACACTCCATACCAAATGAGTTCTTGTAAACAAATACTCAACCAACTAATTGATTTCAACATGGATTTAAGTGACAAACACATACATCAGTACAAAAAAAAGAACATTCAAAACAATATCAATATATGAGAATTTGAAGCAAAAGTTCGAACAAGCAGCTTAATTAGAACTACCAAAATTAATTGTAACTTAAAAGAGCAATTTCAAGATTCAAAAGTAAGAGCAAAACAAACCAATTTTGGAAACTAAGTGACATTACCAGCAAACCCAAATAAAACCTCCCACCAAGTACAAAAGAAAACCAAGACAATGAAATGCAAAGATGATTCTTGATGAGTTCAGAATCAGATTTACAAAACCCAAGAATAACCTAGATTGATCAAATCACACAAAGGGACAAAACCCATTTTCTCATTTTTATAACTACTTTCTATTCCCTATTGTTTTGGAGCCCAAGAACCTCATTAGGCAACTACATATATATTAGGAAAAAATAATGCATTGTGTGTGATTTGTGACATGCATACTTTTGATTAATATTTTGAATTTTAGTACATCAATGGGATATAAAGTGATTAAAATTCCATAAAAGACCCACGTTGAATACTTACACACGTATCTCTCCTATGTGTAGAATACAAGTCAATTGTAATTTCTATCTTTCATTGGCTTTAAAACCAAGAATAATTACCAACTTCAAGTTTGACTTTGAGTTTCAAATTATATTTTTGAACATATCCATTAGATTTTATCACTCAACATCCTCGCTTTAAAGTTAATAGACTTTAATGGAAAAAAGTCGAGAATGTTGTAAACTTCTATGATTGTTATTACGCGATTCAAGTTTCACAAAAACCTCTATATTTAAGAAATTAATTTCCATAAGGGATTGTCTTACTAGGCCTTGCCTTAAACTAAATTGAAATGACTTCCAATGGACTTTCATTATTCAACAATGTTCAATACCTAATGTTGGTTTGAGTCAAAGATGAAAGGTCCATCTTAGCGTTGTCATCGGTCCCAGAAGGCGATGAAGTGCTTGATTGTCTTTCAAAAGATCAATGCCATCGTCTCTCTTGCTTGTCTCAGTGAGCTCCCAGCAAGGCAATCTCCAAACTCTCTGTTACAACAAGTGTATAAGTACTTCAACAACTAACAAATAGCAACATGTTGAAAACTCGCAAAAAACGAAATAAGGAACTTCATCATCGCATACCCTCCACTACATCAGCTTCAACAAACCACCATGAATTGCAAGTACATTCATTGTCCATTTATCCTCTGTATATCTTAGTTGCCTTGGACGGCCAGTTCATATCATGGATTTTATTTTTTATACATTATCCTCCCCAAAATATATTTTTTAACCTCAGTTTAAGTAAAATATACTATAAGTACAGATTGTTTGCGGAATTAATCCATGGGAGAAGAAAACATGCTGGCTGTTGTGTGCAAATCTTATGCCGTTGCAGGTTCTCTCGAGTGCTATGATGAAGAAAGTGGTAGAATTGACAGGGAGCAACATCTTCATGCCATAGCAAATGAATTTGGGAAATCGATAAAGGGTCATTTTCCGGTCATCTGTGTTGAGAACATGTAGGCTATTCTTCTTCTAGGGACATGCGATAATAGAAGAACAAGAGCCTACATGTGCTCAACACAGATGAACGAAAAACGAGCCTTTATCGACTTCCCAAATTCATTTGCTATTGCATGAAGATGTTGCTCCCTGTCAATTCTACCACTTTCTTCATCATAGCACTCGAGATAACCCACACCCATAAGACTTGCACACAACACCCAACATGTTTTCTTCTCCCATGGATTATGCAAACATTCTGTACTTATAGTACATTTTACTTAAAAACAAAAAAAAAATTGGGGGAGTAAAAGGTAAAAAAATTAAAATCCACGATAAAATATGGAACATCGACCTAAAAATGCACAAAAAGAAGTGTGAATCATAAAGTAATTCGAAGAATTGCTAAAGTTGTCTACACTATAAAACGTTTAATCTAAGAATTTACACAAACAACAAGTGAAATACCTATGTATCACCAACCTGCTCATCTCTCGAGAGCCACGCTTACGTCTCACGCTCAACATTGTCCCCTTATTGTGGTGGATCGACCGGATCTATTTGCGGCGGCTGTTGCTGGTCATGAGGTGGCGGTGGTGGTGGCGGTGGTGGTGGTTATTGCTGAGCAAGGCCTACTTCGTCCATGTTCATCCCGAGATGTTGCTGCATGAACTCCATAACCTTTCGTAATTGCTCCGCAACGACATTGAACTCTGCCCGCGGCACCACATCCGGCGTCTCCGACGTGCTAGCACCAGGAGCTCCGTATCTCCTCTTCTTTCTCCCTACGGAGCCGAGTCCGTAGACACGTCCTTTGGAAGACTCACCCGCCACATTGAGGTACACCGCCTCATCATCCACCGATTGCTCCGGTGTAGCCCTGGGTCGCCTCCTGACGTCGCTCTGGAGCCTATCCTGCATATATGCACAACAAACAAAATACATGATATGGGTTAAAGTATACTTAATAATATTTTACATATCATTTCTATACTTACATAGAACCGCTCTGATCTAGTATCGATGAATGTCATCCTGTCGTGATTAACGGTGTGGAGATGCAAATACAAGTCATTCACGGTCGGTGGCGTCTCTGATGAATCGGCTGCGTGCGGACCAAACATAGTGAACAAGTGTATAAATGTACAAAATATCCAAGATGTTACATAAAACTTACCAATCTTTCTTGGGTAGTCACAAAACACGGACACGGAACCACCACCGTGCTTCGAGGGTCCAGTCCCGGGCCTTCGACCTCGGTGTTCCTATTATCCGTCGCTTGCCTAGACCTGGCCTGGAAGTCCTCGCTCTCCCGATCGCAAGTATCTCCTCCATGCCTCATCTCAACAAAAAAGCTGGCCGCACACGATTCTTCTTCAACTTGTGCATCAACGCGGTGTACCTTGTGCTCGCAAGCCTTTGTCGTACGCCGCTCGAACGAGATCCTCGGGAATCGCATCATCCCATCTAAAAAATACCTACAAATTGGCGATTGCTATTGTTACCTCGCATTGAGAAAATAGTATAAATCATAAGGCATATGGTAGTCTTGTTTACCTTCCATTGGCGCCGATATTGTCTTTATGATGAGGCGATGCGACTTCCAACAATACCCTTCAGAATCATCCATCGTTTGAAAACTTTTGTCATCCTCCGTGCACAAAAATGCGAAGGATGCAACTCCCTGTGTTTCATGAACATGCATATCACCTTAACTACTTCTTCAATAATTGACATCCATATTGAAAATGACATATAAAAGTCAAACACAAACTTACGTATCATTGGCAATCAGTGTGATAGGGATCCCCTGCACGCGAGGGGGCTCCATCCCCGTCCTTTGAGGTGGCGCGGAGGGCCTGTCACCTCCAACCCTGCTCTTACGTCTTCTTGTGGGGATGCTGCCGGTGATGCTGTGGCTGGGGGTGCAGGCCTCGTGGGTAAAGGAGTCCTTGATGTCGGAGATGGTGTGGGGAAGTGTATATTAGGCATAGTCCTTGATGACGACGATGATGGTACAGACGACCCCGACGGTATGGAAGGGGAAGGTGACGCTGCGGCTGTATCGTGCTCGAGAGCCCGAGAAGTCGAATCGATAATGCGGTATCGAACCACGACCTCGACCGCCACGACCTCTATGGACCCCTCGTGTGGCCTGACCACGAGGGCCGCTTGGTATTTCGCCGCCGGATGTCGGTGCCGCACCTATTCCGCCCGACGATGGCCTCCTAATGGCAAACCTCGACATCCCCTATGACCACCTCCGGCCATGATACCTAACAAAATAGCAATAAAACATCGAGAGAAGGAGGGCATACAAAAATTAGAAATTAAGCTAAATTATTGGACTTAATAACACAGATCCATGCTAATAAAAGTAACTACATTATTGGTCGTTGACATATCATATACATACATTATTCGCTATCATCCGTTTCAAATTCACTCTCATGAGTAGAAGGTGAGGATTCTTCTTCTGAATCATCTCCACTATAAACTTCTTCACTTGGACCCGCTTCAACAATGAATCGAGTCCCAGTCGAAACATCCAGATTGTTGATATCGGCGATTGCATCATCGACTACACACGTGGTGGGCATCCCATCTTGGAAAGCAATGTCTGCCGAGCCCTGGTCATTATCGTCTTTGCTAGTTTCCTCGTCGAATTTTGGTGACAAAGAACAAACGCTAGCCATTCTTATCGATCGTTCCTCATAGAAGGGTACGAAAGGTAGTAGACTTGAGTGGCTTGCATTGCTAGTACAAATGGCTCGTAGTTGTTATATCGTCGACTTCGATGAACCTCTACCAATTGAAGTGTTGGGTGAGTCCTCACACCATGATTCGGTGTAGGGTCATACCATTCGCACTTAAACAAGACCACACGTTTGAGGCCGGTATACTCAATCTCCACAACCTCTTGCGACTCCATAATAGTTATGGGAAACATCGGCGTAGTTTGAACCCTTCACCAAAACACCGCCGCTCTCTGCGTCGATCTATTAACGTCATATGTTGCGAAGTGGAACTTATACCCATTAACAAGGTAACCTGGGTAGACAGTACATGATCGACTAGGACCAACAGAAAGATCAACGAGCGTCTCGTCAACTATAGAATTTCGAGCCTATTCGTCAAAATTAGAGATGCAATATGACACATTACTTATGGAAGAAACATTTGAATCTATAACGTACAAAAGTAATGACCTTACATATGTTTGAAACCAAATGGGGAAGTTGTGCTCTAGACTACTATCAACTTCCGACTCCCCCATTGCTTGAGTGATTTCATCGACGAATATCCTAGAAGAAACGAACATGTAAGTCGGTTGTCTTACTAAAATATGAACAATGAATGTACTGCATTATTGAAAGAAAGTGACGGACATACTGAACGTAAGGAGCGATCTCTGGACAATTGAGCAATATGTACGAATGAGCGGCATTATACTCCTGCTCTGTTAAGTACCGCTCCTTCGACTTGCCCATGGGTCGACCAGGATAAGTGAAAATTGAGAAATTGCCGACGAAGTTCGGTGTGGGCCCGAGATCGCCATCGTCGTTACATGACACTTTTTCATGCAACGTAAAGACATGATCTTCGAAGTAGTAAGAACAAAAGGATGTGACCTCTTCGACCAAATAAGCATTACACATGGAGCCCTCAACCTTCGCTTTGTTTCGCACATTGTTCTTCAAATGTTTAAGGTACCTATATGAATGTTATAGGAAATGTTGATATAAAACCTATTGAATGGGAAAATAATATCAAGGGCTCAAGATAGTACCTCTCAAATGGATACATCCATCGAAATTGAACGGACCGCCGGACGGGCCTCGTAGGCCAAGTGGATTGGTCGGTGTTCCATAGAGTCAAATAAGCTTGGAGGAAAAAATTTTCCAACTTGCAAATGATTTTTGGTATTTCGAGACTCTAAGACCTCCATATCTTGAATACTTGACACATTTCGCAGATTAGGGACCTAAAAAAGGCTTAATTCGCTAATTGCAACCCAAACCGGGTTTGGGAGAAGTTCTCTGAATGCAATTGGTATCAACCGTTGCATGAATATATGACAATCATGGCTCTTCATGCCGAACATTCGCAGCTTTCTTTGGATCTACACATCGACCAAGATTCGATGCGTAACCATCAGAAAACGCAACTTTTCAACCCACTCGCACAATTTTTGTCTTTTTGATGTATCAAGAGCATAGCACCCAAGGACGTAAGTATTTGTCGCCGAATCAATGTGTAGAGAAGGTCGGTGACAATATTCACGAATATCTTGCCTCGATTTTGCATTGTCCTTACTCTTGCCCTAAGTACACACATAATAGTGTTGAATATGTTGTCAAAAATATTTTTTTCGATGTGCATGACATCTAAGTTGTGGCGGATCAAGTTTGTCTTCCAATACGGCAAGTCCCGAGAATATGCTTTTCTTCCTCCATCCCGAATTCTTAGCTATCCGCCCATTCACGATTCACTCCGATTTCTGTCACCTTCGTCAAGCCAAACGATTCAATTTCGCCAAAATTTCTTCACCGAACGCAAAGCGGGCGGATCATCATTTATGACCATTTTGCCTCTAATGAAATTTTTTTTGTCTTTCCTTAATGGTGATGACTTCTCCAAGAAACGACGATGACAGTCGAACCACGATGTCTTACCACCATTTCGCAATTGAAATGCATTTGTATCCTCCATACAATATGGACAAGCGTACTTACCGTGTGTGCTCCAACCGGACAACATGCTATATGCAGGGAAATCACTAACAGTCTATAAAATGGCAACTCGCATGAGAAAATTTGTCTTGGTGGAAACGTCATATGTAATCACCCAATTGTTCCATAAATCTTGCAACTCTTTCACAAGCGGCTGAAGGAACACGTCAATTTTCTGCTTTGGGCTGGTCGATCCAGGAACGATAACCGTTAAGAACATAAACTCAGATTTCATGCACATCGACGGTGGAAGGTTGTAAGGAGTCAAAATCACGGGCCACGAAGAGTACGATTTCCCGGAAAGCCCAAATACTTGAAAACCATCAGTGCACAATCCTAAACGAACATTCCGAACCTTGGCGGCGAAGTCTCTATTGACGTCATTAAAATGTCTCCAAGCAATCGAATCAGAACAGTGTTGCATAACATCTTCAGGCGATGAATGATCTCCATGCCATCGCATATGTTTTGCGGTTGACTCAGACGCATACAATCGTTGCAACCGAGGGCCCAAAGGGAAGTAGTACATTCTTTTGCAAGGGCTGTTTTTTGTGTTCCGACCACGACCTCGTCGATGTGCAACGTATCGTGATTTCCCACAAAATTTACATGACGTCAACTCAGAGTCCACTCCCCAATAAATCATACATTGGTCCTCACAACAATCTATTTTCTCAACAGTAGACCTAGACCTCGCATTAGTCTTTTAGTGGCATAAAAATTCTCAACCATTGAGTTGTCATTTGGCAAACAATCCTTCATTAGTTTAATGATTTCATTATACCCTCGTTCGAGATATATGATGTTCGAGACTTGATCGCAAGTAATCTTGCCATTGCGGACAACGTTGTCATGGTTTCGCAACCAGGCCACAATTGTTCCCTACTTGCATCAATCATGTCATATAGTTGGCGTGCTTGGGGGTTTGGTGATTCTTCCACGGCATTCCAATTGAAACTTGGACCCGCCACGTTGTGTAGCATCTCGCGGTAAGGTGTCGGATCGTATCCTCCCACATCAAGCATCATCAATATGGCTATCCATTTCGTGAAAATTTTGCGGGCCTTCATCTCCGTTCTCACCATGTTCGTACCAACTGTGATATCCCGGGACAAATCCATACCTACATATGTGGTGCTTAACCGTTTCGACGTCCAGGTACGGTACAAGTCGACATTTCTTAAAATTGCACGGACATCTAATCTTCCTTTCACTTCGGTATGTAGGACAATGTTGTTTTGCAAATGATATGAATTCTTTAACCTTCGCCGCGAATTCAATTCGAACGTAACCGTTGTCGAGCCGGTTGTACATCCAGTCTCTACTTGTAGACGACATTCCTATTCGAACGTAACCCTTGTCGAGCCGGTTGTCTATTCAAGTAATGAAATAATAATGATTAAGATGATAAGAAATCTCACTAATTGGAGAATATTGTAAATCGGAATAGCGATCAAGACCATTTAGAAGAAATTGATAGCTAAGTGAAAGAACGAGGTTCGCACATTAAACTCATGAATAGAGAATAAATTGACAAAGTTAGGAAGTCATTAATTTTCTAACTAGTCAGCGTTACACGATGTCTCAGGTTTCATTTATGATCGTATTGTAATGTAATATCTCTTTTCATATGATGATAGATGTAATTTGGAGGGGGTAAAGAGAAATCTCGAGATTTGTTGTCACAAATCTCGAGATTTGATGAACGGGTATAACAAAATAAAGTTTTGGCGGGAATGGTGGCCCCGTTTTTCAGAGACGGAATTTAATTCCGTCTCTAATTCCATCTCTAATTCCGTCTCTGATCCGTCTCAAATCCGTCTCTGAATATTTTTGTCTCAATTCCGTCGCTAACTTTTAAATGTAGAAACGAAAATTATTCCGTTTCTAATTCCGTTTCTGATTTAGAAACGGAACTTATTTCCGTCTCTAATTCCGTTTCTAATTTGCTATTTTTTTGTAGTGATAAGAGGCATACAAATACCACATAGTATCAACGCGTCTACTACTTGTTCACTCATACCTCCTTAAGGTTATAGGTTTATTCCATTCTCTAGAAATTTTATGTGAAATAGCAACATTAACTAAAAGAGTAATCCTAGTGTTTCTAATCCTAACTAGTAGTAGAAATTATATAATTATAGGTACTATTCAATCGTAACCAACAACACCTAACTAATCAATCATCCATAGCAAGCGCATGAATATGAAATTACTAACAACTATAACATCAAACGACAAAGTAATTACCTCAAGACATGATTCTAATGTATTATAATGTTGATCATGACATGCTTTACCGATAAAATAAACATGGAATAACAACCAAATACGGAATCAATATAAATCTTGAATTGCTCAATTAAAAGGTTGAAATGAAATATTACATATTAATAAACCTAAAAATAGAACAAGCATAACCACAAAACACTATGCATGTAAGAGAAGAAGCGAGAACAAAAACTTCTAAACCAAACAAAAGACACAACATTAACTTAATAGATCAAGTGAAGAACACCAACTAATGCACATGAAAGCCAATCCGGGGAAAATGTGAGCAATACAATGTGAAGAGAATTCGGGTGTTAAAAAAAAAAAAAAAAATTTGTTACCTTGACGAGCGAGAGCGGTAGCGGTAAGCACAGAGCGACCAGAGAGAGCGAGAGCAATGAAAGAGACGGAGATTCAAGATCGAAAATAAAAAAAATCGAACGATGTGCACTCATTCACCGCACAATCAACCACGTAACAAATCAAATCACTCAAGAACAGCTTAAAATAAAACCTCAAAAAGTAATAACAATTAAAAGAACTGAACTCTTTAAATATGTCACCTGATCGAGAGTTTGTTCCTTCACAGTTCATAGACAATAAGGTAGTACTATAACACCGCCCATTGCCAAGACGAATTTAAAAAAAAAAAAAAAAAAAAAAGGATTCCATGAGCAGAATAGCTAAGACCTTTCAAGAAAATAATTTCTTTTTTTATCCATTTAGTAGACTAGTATAGTTGAGCCGCTAAGAAAACCTAGTATACACAATGGTCAGCCACATTATGTTCATTTCCTATGTTTGAACATCAAGGCATATATATGACTGCCTTGCCTAGCAAAAATAGCTTCAGTTCAAGTGAAAAACTATAACATATTTCATTCATGAGCATAATATTTGCAATGCTAACAAGTATTACGACTTTAATATTTCTGGATGCCGCAGATAAGGTACGTAGGAACACCGGACACCCCGAATATTTATTGATAGATGGAAATTTATGAAGTCTTGCACGCTTAATTTAAATTGGAAAATCTTTCAAGATAAAAAAAGCTTCTTGCCTTCAACTCCAATCTTTACTAGAAGATCGAACTATCAAATGAACCATAGCGGAAACTTAAATAATTCTCATGTCACCCTTGGTTTTCCATAATTTTTTTAAAATAGATAAACAAGGGGACTAGAATGCCAACCTGACAGACGCAAAATTTGAGCAATTTGTTTGTAGCAGTTCAGTACTTCCTCAAAACCGTCACAAGGTGAATGATCTCTATGAAAGCTGAAGACCACTTGATCATGAGTGTTGGCTGCATTATAAAGAACAATCAAAAACAAAGAGATTATATCAGAATGTAGTAAGACTCCAAAACTACAAATGCCAATAGAAACGGAATCAGAGACCAGAGAGAGCGAGAGTTGAGGGCCGATGACGGAGACCGGCGCGACTAGACGGAGAGACCAGAGAGACGGCGAGACCAGAGACAGCATAGAGACTAGGTAGCACGACCAGACGGAGAGACGGAGACCAGCGCGACGAGACGGAGAGACCAGAGACAGCAGAGAGACCAGCTAGCACGACCAGACGGAGAGACGAGACGATCGAACGGGATGGACGTTTGGGGACGAGACGATCGAATGATTTTGGACGAGACGGAGAGACAGATTTAGGTATTTGGGGTTTTTCGTGAGAATGATTTAGGGATTTCGGGTGTTTTGTTGGGGGGGTGGAGGAAAGAGGAGGGGGCGCCATGATCCAAGCACATACAAATCTCAAGGAATGATGAACGGTCATAAGAAATGAAAAATTTGGCGGGAATGGTGGCGCCATTTTTCAGAGACGGAATTTAATTCCGTCTCTAATTCCGTCTCTGATCTGTCTCAAATCCGTCTCTGAATGTTTCCGTCTCAATTCCGTCGCTAACTTTTAAATTTAGAAACGGAACTTATTCCGTTTCTAATTCCGTTTCTGATTTAGAAACGGAACTTATTTCCGTTTCTAATTCCGTTTCTGATTTGCTATTTTTTTGTAGTGTATCAAACTGCCAAGGCCGTCCCAGTAACAAGTGGCAAGCATCCATAGCCACAACATCACACCAAACTGAATCCTTATAGTTAGCACCAATAGAAAAAGTTACAAAGACGCGCTTCGACACCTTCACCTCACCACCCTTCTTCAGCCAAGCTAGCTTATAGGGCCTAGGGTGTTGTTCAGTTGCAAGGCCCAACTTCTGAACCGATTCATCTGAGACAATATTCTCGCAACTGCCTGCATCAATCATGAACCTACACACCTTGCCTAAGATGGTACACTTGGACTGAAAGATGTTATTCCGCAGCCACTCATCATCGGCGTCATCACTAAAAGTCATATAAGAACGCCTCACAACCAAGGCAATACCCACATCTCCAGTCACGATCTCCCCTTTCTGTTGTCAGAAGTATCAAAGCTGGTTCTGCAGTGATGTTGGCCTCTTCCCCTTCGTCTTCCTCTTCATTCTCAATAAAGAGAGCCTTCTTCCCTTTACATTCTGACTTCTTGTGACCAACTTCGCCACAACCGAAACATTTAATCCAACTAGTGCTAGGTCTGTTCGTATGACTAGCAGGGTTAATTGCAGAGGTATTACCTCCAGTATTGGCTGTCCCAACACTAACCTTACTGGAAGCATTACTCACACCCCGATGCTGTCATTTCTCCACCAACAATGCTCGCTGGTGCGCTGCAGATAAGGAAGTCGGATCAAACATGTTGACGACATCTTGGATCTGCACCCTCAGTCTACTAATATACCGCGCCACTAATTGGTCGTTAGTCTCCTGAAGTTCGTTTCTAGCGACTAACTGATAAAACTCAGTAGTGTAATCATCTACTGACTTTGCCCCTTGTCTTAGATTCTGCAACCTCTGATACATAAGGCGTTGGAAGTTGTAAGGCAAGAACTCAGCCCGTAAGTGCGTTTTCATCTTCTTCCACGAGGTGATCTTCGCCTTTCCATTCCTATTCCGCATCAAATTTTGCTGTTGCCACCTAGCCCTAGCCCTGTTGCGGAATCTGGTCACAACCAGTTGCACACGCTTGTCTTCGGGCACACCTTTGAATTCTAGGACTTCTTCAACTGACGTCAGCCAGTCCAAGAATTCTTTCGGTTGAAGGGTGCCATGAAATTTTGGGACCTCCGTCTTCATCCCAGACTCCCACCGCCTGCGATCATCCTCAACTACACGCGGCCTGTAGCGCCTCCTCGATGCCTCAACATACTCATCCTCCCCTTCGATAGAAGAATCTCCTACTGGTTTATTGCCAACAGGTTCCCTTCGATGGTTACGGACACAATCCATATTCTCCAACAACTGATCGATTCTGGCAGTTAATTGTTCTACCACCACGCCCACGCGTTGGTCAATTATTTGGCTAATTTGTCGATTCGGATTGTCATGGTCATATACCTCCTCGATACGCTGCTGGTTCCTCTTCGGCGGCATGATTTCTCCAATCACGCTGAAACAGGCTTTGATACCAACTGACGCAGCTGAGATCTTCTAAACTAGGTGAATGAATCCACGAACAACTCGATCTAGGTCAGAACTTAAGCCAAAGTTCAAAAATTCTTTTATTCCAGCCAAAACTGCGAATTACATCCGATAGGTCGCTTAAATAGCGAAACCCTAAAATTTGCGAAAAATAGTAAAAAGTCCAAAAAGCCCTAAACTGGAACCTAGACGAAAAATAGAAACAAATGCCGCAAATGGCAATAAAAACGGAAATTCCTAATGAAAGTTATAAGCTAAACAAACATTTCCTAAAATAGCAAAATTGCCGTTTCGGAGGGCGAATCGATGGAATTTCGCCGAAAAACGTTGTAATCACAGCATAGCTGTATGCCGTGATCTCCACGCCGTTTCCAATCAACCCATGCCCTCGGAACGCCGAAACTCAAACGTCCGAACTTCCCCGAAATTACCAAAATGCCATCATGTCATATCTTTCCATCATATTTTTCCAAGAATTTGCAAGCTAATTCTTGGACTTCATCACTACACCCAGTCTACGACCACAAAACTAGATCCAAACAACGCGTAAGATCATGAGGAACAAACCCACAAGCTTAGAGTGTTGAAAACTTACCAAATCAGTCTCGGTAAGCCAAAAAATGCACCAATAGTCTTTCGTTCTTCGTGCTCGATCAACGACGGATCCTCTGCGATTCGAGTAGAATACAACCTCTCACTACCTCACTGACCGTTGCAGATGATGAATATGTGGTTATTTTTAGGTTTTGAGAAGATTTGATTTGGGGTATGCAAGTGAGAAATGACTCGGGGAGATGATTTTTTCGGGTTGAAGATGGGGGTCGTTTCCTAAAAAAAATTCAAAGTCGGAGTATGATGAAGTAATGGAGTCCTCTAAGCAATAAATCAGTTCCTTTTAGCCGCTCCCTTCATTAATTGGCGTTGCTACAATTTTGTTTATCAATTTCTTAATATCCAGTAGAGGAGTGGAGTTTCTTTTTTTTCATTTCATTAGGTTACTAGGCCATGGAAGTAACTCAAAATCCCCAAGTCCTAACTATGATTTAGTGTAAGTCCTAGTTTGTTTTGGATTGAAAATGCATTCACATTAATTTTCAACCAATTCATGGTGTATATACATCTCTATTTTTTATTTTTTATATTATTTTACGAGCTAGATTGACAAACAATATAATGTCTAGTAGTCCATGTAATTAATCCCAAATGACAACATAATTACCAAAAACCCAAACATGATATATTTTTTGTGAACAAAAGAAATGGATAGTATTAATTAAACAAACCAAATAGATTGATCATAAACGTAATCACCACCACCACCACCATATGCAATTGCAATATATATGGAGGTGTTTATTCGCAATAATCAACACACAAAATCAAACAAACACAAAACCAAGCGAGCAAGCAAGCAAGCAAGGTTTAATACTTTAATTGCAGTCGACCAAAAGGGACAACGTGCCTACTGAGGCCGGAACGGAATAGCACTCTCCGTCATCAGTGGAGTTGAGCTTTATCGCTCGGACGGCGTCCTTGCAATCTTTTCCAGCATGAAGCATGGCACCGGTGCTATCGTCGCTGTTGAACACAAAGGACTTGCCAAGCTCAACGTTCTGGCACGAACCGCATGGAAGGGGTTCGACATCGTCCAATACTGGTATGGCGTTGCAACTATTGTCGTCTTCAAACACAGTCACCGTGGCTGCCTCCACATTCATTAATGCCATAGCTAACACAAATAGAGCTGTGCACATTATCATAACAATCATATCGCCGCGAGCCATCGATATCGATAATTAGTAATATATGGATGGGGGGATTGATATGATAGAGCTAGATGTGATGAGAAGCTGAAATATGGTAATTGCTATGATCGAGCTGCGTGGTTTAATTATATTTATAGCTAAGCCTATGTAAATGAATTACAATAACGTGCTTGATGGGTGCGCCGCACGATTAATTGTGACGGTATCATGTAGTAATATATATGTTATGGAAGATTATGAGATCGATCATGTAATTACATATATGCAAATTAATTATTTTAACAGGCTAGTACGTAGTGGCTTTTGTGTAGTGCTTTTATTAATAATTATAGGGACATAAGCAAATTCATTCTTTGAAAAGAACCCTACCCTATATATATAATTGTTTTATTTGAGAAATGTTAGAGATCACGGTTCTTCAGTTTCTACTAGTAATGAGACAGTTCAAGATCACAGCAGGGGAGTTCTTGATCTAATGTAACAGTTGCTGTTTAAACTAAGTAGCTCGGTAGGTCGATTAGTTAGGTTGTTATGGCGCTTGTAAAGTTGTTATAAGTTTGTTATTTCAGTTAGGATGTTTGTAAGAATGTCTATAAATAAGACATTCCTTGTAATCATTCATTCATTCAATACAATTTCGTTTTCTCTCTTTTTGATTTCTGTTCTTGCTGTTCTTACTGTTCTTCTTTGTTTGATCAAGTGTATTCACTCATTAGTGAATACTTTACATGGTATCGTAGCCGGATCGACCTACAATGGCGGAAGGAAGCTCATCTCGATGGAGACTCGCGCGATCCTAAGCACCTTTCTTGATGTTACAAACCATAGCCAAATCTCTCAATTTCAATTTACCAACGAAGCTTGAAGAAGGTAACTATGTATATTGGAAAGTGCAAGTTAAAGCTGCCATTAGAGCTCTAGGATTGGAGTTTTTCATTGAAAACAAAAGAGATTCAGTTACAACAGACTCATCTATGACAGATGAAGTCCTAAATAGATGTGATAATCTCGCTTATGGTTTGGTTGTTTTCAAACATTAGCAAGGATGTTATAGGACATGTCACGAAATGTGAGTCCTCATTTGAGATTTGGAAAACATTGGAAAGTTTATTTGCTCAATCATCTATGGCACGAGTTCTTCAACTCAAAAGAAGATGAATAATGTCAAGAAAGGTTCATCTTCAATTTCGAGTTTGTTCTTCTTGTTAAAACAATAGTTTGCTAAATTGAGATCAATAAATCAAGTGATCACCGAATCTGATTTGATTCAATCAATATTAAGTGGTCTTGGACATGAATTTGATCCTGTTGTTGTGTTAATTGCTTCTCAAAAAGCAAATATGTCATTACAAGATGCACAATACATGTTGATGCATGAGCGAGAGATAGAAGACTTAAACCAAGGTTCACAAACAGATTTGAACAATTTCTCAAAGAAATTTTGTTGACAAATAGTGACAAGAAGTCACAAGGTATGAAAGGCAATTCTATACATTTTCAAAATAGATATAACTATGGTTTTAGAGGTGGTTTCAAGAATCGTGGAGGAAGGACTGGAAATAGAGGAAAGGTTTTTTGTCAGTTGTGCTATAAACATGGACATATGGCTCTTCAGTGTTATCACAGATTTGATCAATCATTTCTTGGTCCTCAAGGCCAGAATTCTGCTCAATACAGACGTCCTGTTACACAGTCTCACTATCCAATGCCTCAGAATGCTCAAGCAATGATTCATCAACAACCAAAGACACCTCAAGCAATGATCAATCATTTTCAAGGCATGATGGTGACTCCTGAAAATGTTGTTGATCCAAACTGGTACATGGACAGTGGAGCTTCTAGTCACATGACATCTGATGGATCAGTTCTACAAAATAAAACTGAATACAAAGGTAATCAGTTAGTTACTGTTGGTAATGGTGAGTTGTTGAAAATCTCTCATACTGGTAATGCTGTGATTAATTCAAATTCAGTTCCTTCTCTTCCTTCTCTTCAACTAAATGATGTTCTTCTTGTTCCAAAAATAGCCAAGAATCTTATAAGTGTTTCAAAGCTTACTTGTGATAATAATGTCATTACTGAATTCACTCCTTCTTCTTTCTCTGTTAAGGACAAGAATTTGAAGACAACATTGCTTCAAGGAGTGCTTCATAATGGATTATATTGTCTTCCAAAGGCCGGTTCTTTTCCATCTACTTCTTTTCTTCTTCGTTTCATCTCGCTTATCCACCTAAATCTTGTAATACTTCACTTGTGAGTTCTGTTACTACGATGTTTGGCATGCCAGACTAGGACATCCATCTAGTTCAGTATGACAAAAAGTTTTATCTTCATTAGACAATACTATAAATAAATCTTGCATATCCTTTTGTAACTCTTGTAAAATAGCAAAGATGCACAAACTTCCTTTTCAGTCCTGCAATATAACTGCTACTAAACCACTTGAGTTGGTTTACTCTGATCTTTGGGGTCCTTCTCCATTGTTGTCTTCTCAAGGTTCAAGGTATTATATAGTTTTTGTTGATGCCTTTAGTCGTTTTACTTGGTTCTATCCTCTCAAGTTAAAATCAGATGCATATGCTGTTTTTCTACATTTTATCAAACAGGCTGAATTACAACTTAACTCTAAGTTAAAAAAATTTCAATCTGATATGGGCCTTGAATATAAACCAATTGAGAAATTTTGCAATGCATCTGGTATTATTCATCGTTACTCTTGTCCACATACACATCAGCAAAATGGAGTTCCTGAAAGAAAACATAGGTCTATTGTTGAAATGGGACTTACTCTTCTTGCTCATTCAAAACGCCTTTTCATTCTCGGGAAGAGGCATTCATAATCTTTTGTTTTTCTTATAAACAGCTTTACCATCTCGTTGTTCTTGGTTTTAAGTCTCCATATGAGGTATGTTTTTGTAAACTCCCGATTATTCTTACTTTAAATCTTTTGGTTGTGCTTGTTATCCAAATCTTACTGCCTACTCTCATCATAAGTTCAATTTTCGATCTTCTCAATGTGTTTTTATTGGTTACAGTCCTTGGCATCATGGTTACAAGTGCTTACATTCAAATGGCAAGATTTATATCTCACGAGATGTTATATTCAATGAAGAAGACTTTCCTTACTCTACCATTTTTTCGTCTAATCAAACTACATCCTCTTCTTATTCTAGTCTTCCTTTATCTGTTATGCAATATTGTCTTGTTTCCTCATCTTCACAACATTCTGTTTCAAATTCTTCTTCTTCAAATACTTCAAATTCTTCTATTTCTAGTCTACCACCAGCCTCTACTCCCGTTGTTTCCTCTGCTTTTCTTTTATCTTTTGTTCCTACTGAATTACCTACTGCTCCACAGCCTTCTATTACCAGAACTAATACTAATACTCACCATATGCTAACTAGAAGTAAAACTGGTGTTTCTAAATCAAAGGCACTAGTTGTTACTTCTCCATATGCCTTGATACATTCTCTAAATGAACCTACATCTCATTAAAATAGCTCTTACTGATCCAAAGTGGTGTTCAGCTATGACTGATGAATTAAAAGCATTGACAATAATAATACTTGGACATTGGTTCCTCCATCATCTCGACATGAGTATTGTTGGTTGTAAGTGGGTTTTTCGAGTTAAGACCACTCCTACTTGGTGCCATTCGAGAGATATAAGGCAAGACTTGTTGCTAAGGGGTTTCATCGATACCTGGACTAGACTTTGGAGATACTTTTTCTCCTGTCATTAAACCTTCCTCTCTTCGTATTATGTTTACTCTTGCTGTTACTTATCAGTGGCCTATCAAGCAGATTGATGTGAATAATGCTTTTCTTAATGGTGATCTTGCTGAAGATGTATTTATGAGTCAACCTGAAGGCTTTGTTAGTAAGCAATATCCACATTATGTTTGCAAACTAAACAAAGCCTTATATGGTCTCAAGCAAGCTCCTCGAGCATGGTTTTCTAAGCTAAAAACAGCTTTGCTTGATTGGGGATTTAAAAATAGTTCAGCTGATGTTAGCTTCTTTTTTCAAAGGACCGATTCTTCTGTTATTATGCTTCTAGTATATGTTGATGATATTCTCATTACTGGTTCCAATCCATTACTTATCCAGCAACTTATTACATGGTTGAATTCCAAATTTTCTCTCAAATCTTTGGGAGATGTGGATTTCTTTCTTGGTTTTGAAGTTCACAGAGACTCTACTAGATTATATTTGTCTCGACATAAGTACATTCTTGATCTTCTCAAGAGGACAAACTTATTGGATTCTAAACCAATGTCTTCACCTTATTCTGTTGGAGTGAAACTCAATGCTACTGATGGCATTCCTTTCTCTGATCCTACATTGTATAGGAGTACATTGGGTGCTCTGCAGTATCTTACTTACACTCGTCCTGATCTAAGTTTCATAGTTAATAAACTTAGTCAATTTCAACAAAATCCAACTGATCTTCATTGGGCTGCTGTCAAAAGAGTTCTCAGATTTTTGAAATCCTCTCTTGCAACTGGCATTGTTTTTCGTCCTGCTTCTTCTTTGTCAATTGAAGTCTTTACTGATTCTGATTGGGCTGGTGATGTTGATGGTAGACGTTCTACAAGTGGAGTTTGTGTTCTTCTTGGTGGCAATCTTATTACTTGGTATTCTAAGAAGCAATCAGTTGTTGCAAGATCGAGTACTGAGGCTGAATATCGTGCTTTGGCTCTAGGTGTTACTTGATATATTATGGACATCTTCTCTACTTCGTGAGCTTGATTTTCATTGTTCTATCAAGCCAGTTCTTTGGTGTGACAATACTAGTGCTCAAGCATTGGCTTTGAATCCTGTTTTTCATGCTAGAACTAAACACATTGAGATTGATGTTCATTTCTTAAGAGAAAAACTTGCAGCTGGTCTTGTTGAGCTTCGGTATATACCAACTGATCATCAATCTGCTGATTTGTTCACCAAGGTTTTGTCTACTCCTCGATTTCATTTTCTTTCATCCAAACTGAATCTAGTTTCTTCTCCTAGGTTCAGTTTGAGGGGGCATGTTAGAGATCACAGTTCTTCAGTTTCTACTAGTAATGAGACAGTTCAAGATCACAGGGGGGAGTTCTTGATCTAATGTAACAGTTGCTGTTTAAACTAAGTAGCTCGGTAGGTCGATTAGTTAGGTTGTTATGGCGGTTGTAAAGTTGTTATAAGTTTGTTATTTCAGTTAGGATGTTTGTAAGAATGTCTATAAATAAGACATTCCTTGTAATCATTCATTCATTCAATACAATTTCGTTTTCTCTCTTTTTGATTTCTGTTCTTGCTGTTCTTACTGTTCTTCTTTGTTTGATCAAGTGTATTCACTCATTAGTGAATACTTTACAAGAAAGACGTGGGAACCTTACAGAAAAAATCAAACCTTAATTGCACACTTATATTCCTTCTCTTTAATCACGTTTAACTACTTTTACTTAAAAAATCATGTTTATTTAAGTACTTGAATTTCATTGTCCTCTATATTTATTTGATTTGGGAAGTGATTTAAATCGCATAACTTAACTTACCTAACAAATCTATTTAATTTAACTAATCAAATAAATTGGTTAAGGTATATTGGAGAACGTGTAAGATACGTGTTGCAATCCACTGAAGCTCGGAACAATATTCTCACAAGGATGGTAACAACCCCACACAAATGGGACAACAACTTCCCGAATGAGGGCAACAACCCCACATAAGGGGATAACATTCTCACATAGGGGACGAAAACCCCAAATCTCTAATATAAATGAAAGAAAAAACATTGAGATTTCTAGAATCATGATTCGACGATGACTCTCGCCACTAAAATACTGCTCGCTACCACAAATGGTCAGTCGCCGACGTTCGCCTCCGCTGACATGAGGACTAGCATCTTGCATCACTCTTTTCTCCCTATTCGCTCTAGATCTAGGCCAAAAAAGGGGTTGTCAGTGACAACCGCATGCACCGAACATCCAAAAAAAAAGAAACAAAGAAGAGGGGGAAAAAGATGACAAGAGGGATGTTAGGGGAAAGCGAGAGAGCTCCTAAAGGAAGGCGGGAAAATATGAAGGAAATACGGGAAGGAGATGGAGGTCACGGGTTGTCGTGGCTGTTGTTGGTGGATGGGGGTGGGAAAGAAGGGTTAGAAGAGCTGAAAATGAAATTGGGGTCACCGGGGACGTACCGCTGAAGCAGGTCGCATGGACGGCGGCAACCCAAGAGGCGGTGGATCCGAAGATGACTCTCAAATGATGTGACAACACTTTAAGGTTTCTCTCAAAGAGACGAGAGAGAACATGTGATGACCCGTCACCAAATTAGACTAGACTTAACCTGATTCGACCGAATTGGAGGCCCTGGACTCGGTTTGACTGGGTGGCGCGGGCGTGCTCGACGTTGTAGACCGTAAGATTTAATTATTTCTTTTATATATATTTTTTGGAGCGTGTATTATTTAAATAATAATATAATATAATATAATCCAAGTGCTTGACGTAGTCCTTGTAAGGTGCAAACACGGTCTTATTGGTGATCAGAATACCGAAAATGACTCACAAGTCTTCAAGTGTGATCGTCATCTCACCAAAGAGAAGGTGGAACGTGTTGGTTTCGAGCTGTCATCTCTCTACAATGCCTGAAACATATGCTATATTACCTTCGTCATTTGAGATGTAGCCCAGCGCTGCTAAGCCTGAGTATTTAATAAGCTTTTCAACCTTTTCCACTACTTGGGATCTCGCGATACTAGTACCGACCTTAAGACAAAGTGAAAGGTTGGTATAGTCGGTACATAGTTCAAATAATGAGAATAATAATTCAATTATACAACAACATGACTGACACCTATCACATGGTATCAGTTCTGAGTGACTGTCCACTACGAGATACCCATAACCGTGACCCATAAACCTTAACCTCACTACATGATGCAGCAGAGATCTTCTAAACCAGTTGAACGAATCCACAAACAACTCGATCTAGGCCAGAACTTAAGCCAAAGTTCAAAAATTCTTTTATTCCAGCCAAAAAACCTCGAATTACATCCAATAGGTCGCTTAAATAGTGAAATCCTAAAATTTGTCAAAAATAGTAAAAAGTCTAAAAAGCCCTAAACTGGAAACTAGACGAAAAATAGCATCAAATGCCGCAAACGACAATAAAAAGGAAATTCCTAATGAAAGTTATAAGCTAAACAAAACTTTCCTAAAATAGCATGGCTGTGACTCGCGATCTCCACGTCGTTTCCAATCAACCCATGCCTCCGGAACGCCGAAACTCAAACGCCCGAACTTCACCGAAATTACCAAAATGTCATCCTATCATAGCTTTCCATCATATTTTTTCAAGAATTTGCAAGCTAATTCTTGGACTTCATCATTCTCCCCAGGGTGGACAGAATTTGCCCTCGAATTGTCATCATCAGACGTATCCCCATAATAGGGAACAAGATGATTGACATTAAATACATCAGCCGTGCGAATGTGACTTAGCAACTTCAATCTGTAAGCATTAAGATTAATTTTCTCAAGAACCTCCACAGGACCAATCTTCCGAACTGACAACTTGTTGTAATCACCCACAAAGAACCGGTCTTTAGTGAGAACTGCCCACACAAAGTCACCCACTTCAAACTCCACGTGACGCTTTTTCCGATCTGCATATTGTTTGTACTTATAAGCAGCATTCTGCAAGTTATCTTTGACAGATTGATGAATCTCTTGCAGCCCACTAACAAAGTCTTCTGTCTTGCCATGCCATCTAGTCTTACTTGGCACTGGTAACAGATCAAGAGGACCTCGAGGCGATCGAATACACAACCTGAAAAGGAATAAACTCGGCACTTCGATTAACAGCATGGTTGTGTGCAAATTCTGCCTGGCTCAACTTGACGTCCCAACTCCTGACATTCTCACCCACCAAGCTCCTCAAAAGATTGCCTAACGAACGGTTGACAACTTCAGTCTGCCCATCTGTTTGCAGATGATAAGCACTGCTAAATTTCAGCTGCGTGTTCACCATAGCCCACAAACTGCACCAAAAAGGGCTAAGGAATATGGTGTCCCGATCTGAAACAATCGAGGTAGGAAGGCCATGCAATCTATACACCTCCCTAAAGAACAACTGAGCCACATTTACAACATCTGTGGTCTTCTTGCGTGGGATGAAGTGAACCATCTTTGAAAAAATATCAAACCACCACAAAAATAGAGTCATTTCCCTGCTGTGTTTTAGGCAACCCCAGCACGAAATCCATGCTAATATCAACCCATGGTTGTTCGAGAATGGGCAAAGGCATATATAGACCGGCATTAGTTGTGGTACCCTTCGAAAGCTGGCAAGTCCGGCACCGCAGCACATATCTATCCACTTCCTTGAGAATGGTAGGCCTAAAGTAAGAGGCATGCACCAGCTGCAAATGGCGATCACGCCCAACATGTCCCTCTCCATGCAACTCTCTAATAATCAGCAATCTCAGGCTGCAATTAGGAATGCAAAGTTGGTTGCCCCGAAAAAAGAAACCCTCCTGGAGTGTAACGCTCCCCACTCCGCACCTTCTCCACGATAGTAGCAAAGAAAGGATCAGTAGTAAACATATCAGAGAAGGAGGAAAATCCAGGTACCTCAATGGTCATGCGGCTCAACAAACTTTTTCATCTACTCAGGGCATCAACAACTCTGTTGGTCACACCAGATTTGTGTTTCACCACAAAAGTAAAACGCTCTAAATAGGCCACCCAGGAAGCATGTCTGGCCGAGAGCTTGTTCTGCCAATATAAGTGTTGCAATGCCTCATAGTTTGTAAACAGCACGAACTCTATGTGGAAGAGATAATGTCGCCAATGCTTCACGGCTTGTACCACTGCATAGAACACCACATCGTATGTGTTATACCTCAACTTCACCCCAGATAGCTTCTCACTGAAATAGGCAACAAGCCTATTGTTCTGACTCAAGGCAACTCCAATGCCTACCTTGGATGCATCACTATGCAACTCAAAAGGTAGGTTAAAATCTGGCAACACTAGAATGGGTGCAGTGGTTAACCGCACCTTGATCAGTTGGAATGCTTCATCTGCCTCGTTGCTCCACCCAAACTTCACGCTCTTCATACAGTCTGTAATTGGGGCCATGATACTGCTGAAGTGTGGAATGAACCGCTTGTAGAAGGAAACCAACCCATGAAAGCTGCAAACCTCCGTGACGGTTGTGGGTCTAGGCCAAGTGCGAATGGCTTCTACTTTAGACTCATCAACCTGCAACCCTTCTCCAGAAATGACATAGCCTAAGAAAAGGACCTTCGATGTCAAAAATGAGCACTTCTTCATCGTAGCATAGAACTTCTCCCTGCGCAAGATAGTCATAACATCTCGCACGTGCTGCAGGTGTTCCTCCTCGTTAGTATTGTATATCAATATATCATTAAAATATACCACAACACACTTGCCTATCAAGGGTCTCAAGCTCTGGTTCATGACTCTCGTGAAGGTGCTAAGTGCGTTTAACAGCCCAAACGGCATGACTAACCACTCATACAGCCCTTCCCTGGTTTTAAAAGCAGTCTTCCACGCATCCCCAACTCTAATGCAAATCTGGTGGTACCCACTCTTCAAATCCAGTTTTGTAAAAAAATTTACTCCACTCAATTGGTCAAGTAAATCCACCAAACGAGGGATAGGAAAGCGATACCTGATAGTAATCTTGTTGATTGCTCTACTGTCCACACACATCCGCCATGAGCCATCTTTTTTTGGTGTAAGGAGGGCTGGTACTACACACGGACTCAGACTTTCATGGATGAATCCCTTTGCTAATAACTTTTCAACCCGGCTGCGCAACTCCTCATGCTCACTGGGTCTCATTCGGTAGTGTGGTCTATTAGGTAGTGACGCACCAGGTTCAAGGTCAATCTGATGCTGAATATCACGCGATGGTGGCAGTCCTTCTGGCATCTCATCAGGGAAAACATCACAAAACTCCTTCACAGTAGGAATTGCAAAGATCGTGGAACATCAACATCTCTATCTACCTCCTTTCCCATCAAGATGTAAACTATATCAGAATCCTGTAATTCATCTTCAAATCTTGCCAAAGACAGCAAGCTGATAGATTCTTTAGTAGGCTTAACTTCCTCCGGATCCTTGGTGGGTACTAGCACGATCTTCACTCCCTTGAACATAATGGTGTATTTATTGGTTCTGCCATCATGCACAACTCCCCTATCAAACTGCCAAGGTCGTCCCAGTACCAAGTGGCAAGCATCCATAGCCACAACATCACACCGGACTGAATCCTTATAGTTAGCACTAATAGAAAAAGTCACCAAGACGCGCTTCGACACCTTCACCTCACCACCCTTCTTCAGCCAAGCTAGCTTGTAGGGCCTGGGGTGTTCTTCAGTTGCAAGGCCCAACTTCTGAACCGATTCAACTGAGACGATATTCTCGCAACTGCCTGCATCAATCATGAACCTACACACCTTACCTAAGATGGTACGCTTGGACTGAAAGATGTTATTCCACATCCACTCATCATCAACGACATCACTAGAAGTCATACAAGAACGCCTCACAACCAATGTGACGGCCCCAATTTTCCACGAATTGGGCTCCGCCCGGCCTAAGCCCACGTGGACCCTCGAGCCAGTCTCGCAGGGTCAACGAGAGCCTAGTCAGCCTTCAAATCCATCATTATCAGTATATTTAACGTTTTACAGTTGAGTTATTAATATTTTTCGAGATTTACAATTTTAGCGGAAGCAACTAACACATTCAATAACTCAACAAACAAATCAGGGAGTTAGGCAACCTAATTGTGGAACCCAGTCAATATCATCAGAGGAGAGTAAAAATACAAATTATACAAAAAAATCACCTAGCTATGAAGCCTTCCCTTCGCTACTCGTATGCGGCGTACACACTCGATCAAACATAAGAATGACGAGCCCAGTAAGTAAATCCAAGGAGGACATATATACGACATTTCACAATATCCAAAGCAACAGTTCATGATATCCAAAGCAACAGTTCATGATATCCAAAGCAGTCAAATTCATGCAAAACGAAAGAAATAAACACGCATGAATATACAAGACTGTAAACAATCCATCAATGAGTGATACTCCCAAGGTAGGTGTATATGTCTCCCCAATTACTCTGAAAGACATATACATCTTCTATGTTTCCCCCATATGTGCGTGCGAGCGAGTTTACCCCAGTGAACTACACATATGGGCATAGTATTTTCACTCCCAATGTAGATGTATATGCCTCCCCAATTACTCTGAAAGACATATGGGGGAAACATCGATGCCATAGTAGTGCACCACCAGTCATCTACCTCGCCGAACAACGAAACTGATACGATGCTCGACCTCATATGATTTGGTGTGGCCCAGACGTCATGAATGTTTGTTGCTCCGAGATTCGTACCACCTTGAAACTTTTCCGAATGATGCCGCTAAAACTAACGCAACTACCTCGCCTGAGTCGTTACTCTTATTCTCGTATCGGTTGGCGCGCTCAGCATCTCGTCATGTAAGCACGAGTTCAACACGTTTACGCCAACGCATTCACTTTTTGACTTTCAAAGTAAATGTGTCCTCGAGATTCGTGCGACACAAATCTCGAGGCATCACCTCTATGCGTGACCAAAATTATATCGAATCTCACAAATCACGTATTTCGCGATACCTCCCAAGTTTCAAACTCGCGTTACCTAATCCAAACCTAATGTGTCCTCGAGATTCGTGCGGCGCGAAACTCGAGACACATTAAAACATACTTATTTCCATTTAAAATGCACTTGTTTACTCTTTTCTTAATGATTTGTCAAGTGAGTAAATGCACTTGTTTACTTGTACGAAAATTCCTGTCAGTACGTTTACTAACGCATCTGAGTAAAATTTAGAATGCGAGAATTCTTGAGATATACCATCTCATAGGATTTATCCTTAGGTGGCCTCTAACTTTTAAAACGATTCGCGGACTCTACCTCAGCTCGTAACACTTAATTCATTTATAAGTCCCTAATGGTGGTGGTCGACTTCACCAACCCTAAGACTATAAATGTATAGTGTCACTAAAGTGGAGTTACTTGGGCTTCTGATCCAACAGTACTACGCCAAAGCTTTCGTCAAAGCTAAAGGAGTCCGTACATAATGTAATCGTTAGCTCTCAAGTAATTCATTTCACGAATGAGCTTTTCTCGAATGTTCCTTACCTTAACTTTTTCCATTCGTTTTATATTATCCAACATCCATTTAGAGATTCGAGCTTTCGTTTCAAGTCTCACTACGTATAGGAAATTCTCCATTTCAGTACTAATTGAACAACTTATGAATTTAATGAACTCTTTTAAGTTCTAAATGAGCTCAAAATTCTTCTAAATAGCTTGAAAATCAAATCACGAGTTAGTTTGAGTCCTACATGGCATGTTAAGTTTCAATTTTTTTGTTGAAACCATACCATTTGTAATACCAAAAGTCTCATTTTACGCAAAATGAATTGTTTCATTTTCCATCGGCTTCACCAAAACAACCAAGCTGTTTACCTCTATGAATTAATTCTTAAACCACTATCCGCGAAGCTGAATTGAATTTAAACAACTCCCGCATTTCCAAGGCAACAAGTACTTATCCATGCACTTCCACTATTCTCAAATACGCCACAATCACCGACATTGCCACATCCGATCCGTGCATGAAAGCAATGCAATACGACCTCATATCAGATGGAAATATAACTCCTAAACCTTTCCCTTATTTGTTGTTTGCACCATCTCAAAGGCCCAAGCAAAGACAAGATCATCATCGCAACCTCGTTTAAATGAAACAGGTTGTCATTCTACCATTTTTCACTTTTTCCAAAATGTTCCAACCATGAAATCCTCTAACCTTTACTACGGATTTGATTCCCGTATCACATTCCAATTTCATTAATTATTTCGAGCGGATCCTCTAGAAATACATGCAGGGTATTTTCCTCAATAAGAAATCAAATGTGTCCTCGAGATACGTGCAACACGAATCTCGAGGCAACCCCAATATTTTCACCCATTTATCTCCAATGTAGTAAACAACTGGAAAAACTGTTGATTTACTAAAAATGAAATCACGTATGCCAATGAAACATTGATCACTAACTGATTCCATTTAATTTATATCCAATTAATCATTTCCATAGTCACGATTCCTCGAATCAATCCATCTATGGTCCACATATACGCCAGGGGTACCAGCCCACCTCGAAACGTATATGAGACAAAAACATTTTCCATTTGCCATTTTCCATTTTCCAACTCTCCTCACTTCCCAACGAAGACTCAAGTCGAATCATAGGGTTCCACTCTAAGTTCAACCATTCCTAACTTCCGCTTGTTTTGTGTCTTATTTCGCCCATTAAACTTTCTCCTAGGTTCGCCTGAACCTAGGCTCTGATACCAACTGTGACGGCCCCAATTTTCCACAAATTGGGCTCCGCCCGGCCTAAGCCCACGTGGACCCTCGAGCCAGTCTCACAGGGTCAACGAGAGCCTAGTCAGCCTTCAAATCCATCATTATCAGTATATTTAACGTTTTACAGTTGAGTTATTAATATTTTTCGAGATTTACAATTTTAGCGAAAGCAACTAACACATTCAATAACTCAACAAACAAATCAGGGAGTTAGGCAACCTAATTGTGGAACCCAGTCAATATCATCAGAGGAGAGTAAAAATAGAAATTATACAAAAAAATCACCTAGCTATGAAGCCTTCCCTTCGCTACTCGTCCTCGGCGCTGCACTCAGTCAAACATAAGAATGACGAGCCCAGGTAAGTAAATCCAGTAGGACATATATACGACATTTCACAATATCCAAAGCAACAGTTCATGATATCCAAAGCAACAGTTCATGATATCCAAACAGTCAAATTCGCAAAACGAAAGAAATAAACACGCATGAATATACAAGACTGTAAACAATCCATCAATGAGTGATACTCCCAAGGTAGATGTATATGTCTCCCCAATTACTCTGAAAGACATATACATCTTCTATGTTTCCCCCATATGTGCGTGCGAGCGAGTTAACCCCAGCGAACTACACATATGGGCATAGTATTTTCACTCCCAATGTAGATGTATATGCCTCCCCAATTACTCTGAAAGACATATACATCTTCTATGTTTTCCCCATATGTGTGTGCGAGCGAGTTAACCCCAGCGAACTACACATATGGGCATAGTATTTTCGCTTCCAATGTAGATGTATATGTCTCCCCAATTACTCTGGTTCATTTTTTATTTTCTTTTCGTGAGGAGTTTGGGTTGGCTCCCAACTCCGACCCTAATAGGTTTTGATGGCAAGGGAGATCCCCTTGCCATCTTTCCCGCTCCTCTCTCGGTCGGCCATGGAGGCGGATCCTCCATGGCCATGACCACCAAAATCAACAACAACAACAACAGCAACGACAATAAAATCAACAACTCACCTTGGAGCTCGATCTCTCTATCCTTTCTTTATTTCTTCTTCTCTTCCTGATCGTCACACCTTCTTTGCTGCGTTTCCTCCTTCTCTCTCTCTCTGCTGTTGTTTTTCTCTCTCCCTTTTCATCTTATCTTTTTTTTTTATTTCTCACTTCAAACTTATCCTCTTTTCACTTTATATATATATATATATATATTTTTTGTCCTGATCCTTATCCTTTTCACTTGCAAATCAAAGTGTTCTCGATATTCGTGCAATGCGCATCTCGAGGCACCAATCCGCCTCATGTCAAAATCTCGATACTCGCGCTACACGCATCACGACGCGTATCCCACGTCGGCACGCGACTCGAGGCGCGTCCCCGTTCGTGTTTTGACTCACCGAAATCCTCGCATAACTAGCATTTTCATCTCAAATTGGATTCAAAAATATGTATTTCGACGAGTGGGGCCCACATACGACCTTGAATTGACACGTGGCACAAGTCAAATTTTCGGGTCGTTACAACCAAGGTAGTACACACATCTCCAGTCATGATCTCCTCTTTTATGTTGTCAGTAGTATCAAAGCTGGTTCTGCAGTGATGTTGGCCTCTTCCCCTTCGTCTTCCTCTTCATTCTCAATAAAGAGAGCCTTCTTCCCTTTACATTCTGACTTCCTGTGACCAACTTCGTCACAACCGAAGCATTTAATCCCACTAGTGCTAGGTCTGTTCGTGTGACTAGCATAGTTAATTGCAGCGGTATTACCCCGGTATTGGCTGTCCCAACACTAACATTACTGGAAGCATTACTCACACCCCGACGCTGTTGTTTCTCCACCAACAATGATGGCTGGTGCGCTGCAGATAAGGAAGCCTGATCAAACATGTTGACGACATCTTAGATCTGCACCCTCAGTCCACCAATATACCGCGCCACTAATTGCTCGTTAGTCTCCTGCAGTTCATTTCTAGCGACTAATTGATAAAACTCAGTAGTGTAATCATCTACTAACTTTGCCCCTTGTCTCAGATTATGCAACCTCTGATACATAAGGCGTTGGAGTTGTAAGGCAAGAACTCAGCCCGTAAGTGCTTTTTCATCTTCTCCCATGAGGTGATCTTCGCATTTCCATTCCTATTCTGCATCAACTTCTGTTGTTGCCACCAAGTCGTGGCCCTGTTGCGGAATCTGGTCGCAACCAGTTGCACACGCTTGTCTTCGGGCACACCTTTGAATTCTATGACTTCTTCAACTCACGCCAGCCACTCCAAGAATTATTTCGGTTGAAGGGTGCCATGGAGTTCTGAGACCTCCGTCTTCATCCCAGACTCCCACCGCCTGCGATCATCCTCAACTGCACGCGGCCTGTAGCGCCTCCTCGGTGCCTCAACATACTCATCATCCCCTTCGGTAGAAGAATCTCCTACTGGTTCATTGCCAACAGGTTCCCTCCGATGGTTACGGACACGATCCATATTCTGACCCGACAACTGATCGATTCTGGCAATTAATTGTTCTACCACCGCGCCCATGCGTTGGTCAATTATTTGGCCAATTTGTCGATTCAGATTGTCACGGTCATACACCTCCTCGATACGCTGCTGGTTCCTCTTCAGCGGCATGATTTCTCCAATCACGCCGAAGCAGGCTTTGATACCAACTGACGCAGCTGAGATCTTCTAAACTAGTTGAATGAATCCATGAACAACTCGATCTGTGTCAGAACTTAAGCCAAAGTTCGAAAATTCTTTTATTCCAGCCAAAACTGCGAATGACATCCAATAGGTCGCTTAAATAGCGAAACCTTAAAATTTGCCAAAAATAGTAAAAAGTCCAAAAAGCCCTAAACTGGAAACTAGACGAAAAATAGAAACAAATGCCGCAAACGGCAATAAAAACGGAAATTCCTAATGGAAGTTATAAGTTAAACAAATCTTTCCTAAAATAGCAAAATTGCCGTTTCGGAGGGCGAAACGATGGAATTTCGCCGAAAAACGTTGTAATCATGGCATAGCTGTGTCCCGTGATCTCCACACCGTTTCCAATCAACCCATGCCCTCGGAACGCCGAAACTCAAATGTCCGAACTTCACCGAAATTACCAAAATGTCATCATGTCATATCTTTCCATCATACTTTTCCAAGAATTTGCAAGCTAATTCTTGGACTTCATTACTACACCCAGTCTACGACCAAAAAACTAGATCCAAACAACACGTAAGATCATGAGGAACAAACCCACAAGCTTAGAGTGTTGAAAACTTACCAAATCAGTCTCTGTAAGCCAAAAAAACGCACCAATAGTCCTTCGTCCTTCGTGCTCGATCAACGACGGATCCTCTGCGATTCGAGTAGAATACAACCTCTCACTACCTCACTGACCATTGCAGATGATGAATATGTGGTTATTTTTAGGTTTTGAGAAGATTTGATTTGGGGTATGCAAGTGAGAAATGAATCGGGGAGATGATTTTTTCAGGTTGAAGATGGGGGCCGTTTCGTAAAAAAAAATTAAAGTCGGGGTATGATGAAGTAATGGAGTCCTCTAAGCAATAAATCAGTTCCTTTTAGCCGCTCCTTTAATTAATTGGAGTTGCTACAATTTTGTTTATCAATTTCTTAATATCCAGTAGAGGAGTTGAGTTTCTTTTTTTCTCTTTTCATTAGTGACGCAGCGGAGATCTTCTAAACCAGTTGAACGAATCCACGAACAACTCGATCTAGGTCAGAACTTAAGCCAAAGTTCAAAAATTCTTTTATTTCAGCCAAAACTACGAATTACACCCAATAGATCGCTTAAATAGCGAAACCCTAAAATTTGCCAAAAATAGTAAAAAGTCTAAAAAGCCCTAAACTGAAAACTAGACGAAAAATAGAAACAAACGCCGCAAACGGCAATAAAAACGGAAATTCCTAATGAAAGTTATAAGCGAAACAAAAGTTTCCTAAAATAGCAAAATTGCCGTTTCGGAGGGCGAAACGATGGAATTTCGCCGAAAAACGTCGTAGTCACAGCCAAGCTGCGTGTCGTGATCTCCACGTCGTTTCCAATAAACCCATACCCCCGGATCGCTGCGAGTCATATCTTTTCCTATTTTTCCAAGAATTTGCAACTAATTCTTGGACTTCATCATTATCCTATCAAGAATTTGCAAACTAATTATTGGGCTTCATTACCCTATCAAGAATTTGCAAGCTAATTCTTGGACTTCATCGTTCTCCCCAGGGTGGACAGAATTCGCCCTCGAATTGTCATCATCAGACGTATCCCCATAATAGGGAACAAGATGCTTGACATTAATTTTCACACCTGACTGAATCCTTGTACTTGTCAGCAGCCTTCTGCAAGTTAACTTTGATAAATTGGTGAATCTCTTGCAGCCCACGAACAAAGTCTTCTGCCTTGCCATATGTTTATCGGATTCCTTCTTGTTACCATGCCTTGATTCAGTTTGAATTGCAGCAAGCAAAATCTCCTTTGAATTTGTAATGGCAGCATACGCTTGCCCAATGATCGCTCTAGCAGTGTCAACCTCACTGCGAGCCACTTCTCTTTGGCACCCCTCACCAAAGAACCTCACTATGGATTGTAAGAGAGCGCTTTGCCAAGCAAAATATCAAGAGACTCTCTAGTTCCGTGACCCTTCTCAAGCCGTGGCGCATCCCCAATAAAGCCTTCGTTGTCACCGCCAGTCGGTCCACCGGATCCACTCCAAGTATCATCTATGAAGTTATCGTCATCCATAGTCCTAACACCTTTTTGGTCATCCTCAGAATCCGCCCCGGCAACCGTATCCCAGAGCTCCTTCATCTCGCGATCGCGGCCAGGACAAATCGCCGACAAGCTCCCACCCTTTGAGCTCATCTTCCCTCCCTTATCAAACTTCTTATCCCCCTTCAATTTCTTCTCTTTCTTTCTAAACCCATCTTCCTTCGACCCCTTCCGCTTCTGCGACGATGGCGGCTCGCTCGCAAACTCATTTCTTATGAACGCTGGTTCTTCATCTTCGATCCCAAAATCAGGCGTCCTCTCTCTGTCCCCACTCTTCTTCACCAATCTCTTCCTTGGCATCGCCTTCGAACCCGAATCATCGAACTCGTGAACTGGCGTCTGAACAGTCACATCATGTTGGCGTCCTTGCTCCGAACCGTGCCCTCCTCTCCGCCTCTCGGGTGAAAGACCCTTTGGTTGCACGCCCGCCACGGGCATAATACTTCCCGTCGCCTCCCCGTAACGCGGAGGGCCTAAAACCGCTCTCCTCTTCTGCGCTCCTCTTCCCAGCACGAGACGGCGCAAGCCCCCGACTGGACTCCTCCGAAGATAACTGGTAACCGCCCTGCTTACTATGACTGAAGGTCTCGCGCAAGTCCTCCGAACCCCAACGCACGAACTCTCTCGATCCGTGATGGGAGTCCCTCCATCTCCCCGCGAACCTACGAATCCGTCCTCTCGAAGGGAAGGATACAATCCATATGCCGATCCAACAATCGATCGATCGCAAGCAATTGTTCTACCACCGCGACCATGCGTTGGTCAATTAACGGCCAATTTGTCGATGCAGATTGTTACGATCATACACCTCCTCGATACGCTCGCTTGGTTCCTCTTCTACGCGGCATGATTTCTCCAATCACGCCGAAGCGAGGCTTTGATACCAATTGACGCAATGCGAGATCTTCTAAACCAGTTGAACGAATCCACGAACAACTCGATCTAGGTCGAACTTAAGCCAAAGTTCAAAAATTCTTTTATTTCAGCCAAAACTAGGAATTACACCCAATAGATCGCTTAAATAGCGAAACCCTAAAATTTGCCAAAAATAGTAAAAAGTCTAAAAAGCCCTAAACTGAAAACTAGACGAAAAATAGAAACAAATGCCGCAAACGGCAATAAAAACGGAAATTCCTAATGAAAGTTATAAGCGAAACAAAAGTTTCCTAAAATAGCAAAATTGCCGCTTTTGAGGGCGAAACGATGGAATTTCACCGAAAAACGTCGTAGTCACAAAGAAAGTTGTGTCGTGATCTCCACGTCGTTTCCAATAAACCCATACCCCGATCGCTGCGAGTCATATCTTTTCCTATTTTTCCAAGAATTTGCAACTAATTCTTGGACTTCATCATTATCCTATCAAGAATTTGCAAACTAATTATTGGGCTTCATTACCCTATCAAGAATTTGCAAGCTAATTCTTGGACTTCATCAATTAGGTTACTAGGATTAACTATGATTTGGAAGTCATTGTTTGCTATGGATTGAAAATGCAATCACATTAATTTTCAACCAATTCATGGTTTATCTACATCTCTATTTTTTATTTTTTATATTATTTTACGAGGTTGACAAACAATATAATGTCTATTAATTAGTCCATGCAATTAATCCCAAATGACAACATAATTACCAAAAAGCCAAACATGATATATTTTTTGTGAACAAAAGAATAAATGGATTTAGTATTAATTAAACAAACCAAATACATCGATCGTAAATGTAATCACCACCACCACCACCATATGCAATTGCAATATATATGGAGGTACTTATTCGCAATAATTAACACACAAAATCAAACAAACACAACAAGCAAGCAAGGAAGGTTTAATTGCAGTCGACCAAAAGGGACAACGTGCCTAGTGAGGCCGGAACAGAATAGCACTCTCCGTCATCAGTGGAGTTGAGCTTTGTCGCTCGGACGGCGTCCTTGCAATCTTTTCCAGCATGAAGCATGGCACCGGTGCTATCGTCGCTGTTGAACACAAAGGACTTGCCAAGCTCAACGTTCTGGCACGAACCGCATGGAAGGGGTTCGACATCGTCCAGTACTGGTATGGCGTTGCAACTATTGTCGTCTTCAAACACAGTCACCGTGGCTGCCTCCACATTCACTAATGCCATAGCTAACACAAATAGAGCTGTGCACATGATGATCATAACAATCATATCCCCGCGAGCCATCGTTATCGATAATTAGTTATATATGGATGGGGGGATTGATATGATAGAGCTAGATGTGATGAGAAGCTGAAATATGGTAATTGCTATGATCGAGCTGCGTGGTTTAATTATATTTATAGCAAAGCCTATGTAAATGAATTACAATAACGTGCTTGATGGGTGCGCCGCACGATTAATTGTGATGGCATCATGTAGTAATATATATGTTATGGAAGATTATGATATCGATCATGTAACTAAATATATGCAAATTAATTATTTTAACAGGCTTATAGTACGTAGTGGCTTTTGTGTAGTACTTTTATTAATAATTATAGGGACATAAGCAAATTCATTCTTTGAAAAGAATCCTATATAATTGATTTATTTAAGAAAGACGTGGGAACCTTACAGAAAAAATCAAACCTTAATTGCACAGTTTAACTACTTTTACTTAAAAAATCATGTTTATTTAAGTACTTGAATGTCATTATCCTCTACATTTATTTGATTTGGGAAGTGATTTAAATCGCATAACTTAACTTACCTAACAAATCTATTTAACTTAACTAATCAAATAAATTGGTTAAGGTATTGGAGAACGTGTAAGATACGTGTTGCGGGTTAATTTCACAGATGGTCACTGAAGTTTGATCATAGATTGCACTTACAAGACAAACCGGTTCAAGTACCCGCTACTTGAGATTGTTGGGGTCACCTCAACGCACTTGACCTTCCTAATGGCACATGCATTTTTAGCTAAGGAGACTAGGTTCTAATTTTTGGGTCATGATTTTGGATGAGGCACAACTTTTGTCTAATGGAAATTGAGATTCGTTGCTCTCCCATAATTGTATATCATTTGTGGATTATGTTATCTTGGTCATGATTTTGGAGCATCTTTATGTAACTTTGCTTGGAAGTTCATTGTGAGAATAATATGTAACTGTTGATTGGTTCTGCAGTAGTCCTTTGTTTGTTGTTTGTGGCGGGCCTATAAAACCGATAGCAAGACATCTGTCTTGGACTTATATAACCGAGACAAAATGCTTTATCTCGGACATGTTGTGCCGTTATACTGTCCATACCCCATTCAAACACCATATGTACCCTACGTAAACCGAAGGAAAATAGGTTTGATTACGTTAGTCCAATAATTGGGACACTTTATCGGATTAACTTCGTTATATAAGGGACCATACCCCACCTTTTAACTGCTCTTACCCCATGATAATACGTCTTGGTGTATACGAAACTGTATTAGAGTATTGAAACTGTGAATAGTCTTTAACTTTTGATTTACAAGAACCGAAATATGTCTGACACTATCAGTTTGTATGATTTGCAATTCGTGCCATATCCCATTTATGTACTTCTCGTACCCCATCTGAAAAACTACTTGTTCGTGTATGAATTGTATCAGTGTAATAAAATCGAAGTATGTCTGATACTTTCAGTTTACATGAACCGTTATATGTTTGTAACTTTTGGTCATAACAAAATGTAATTCCTGTTGTACCCCACATTTCGACTACGCATTCCCACTCGAGTCCCACCCTTTAACGTATGATTTTGAGTTTTGAAAAATGTCGGACCAACTATTCTTAAATATGACTGATACTCTCGACTAGAATGAACCGTGAGAACATTGTTGCTCCCGAATCTTCATGTCCATCAGGCACAGATGAAGCACCAAAAGTAAGATAATATAGACATCAATTTGAGGCGAATACGAACATAGCATTATCTTATGCACGACTCCATTTTTTTTCAAAATAAAAAATAAAGAAAGTAATCCGAAGTTGACCAACCACACAACGATTGTACATGAAAAACATTGTTTTGAAAATGCACAAAAGCATTTTGTGCAAACATGTATATTGTTTCAAGTTCGAATAACTTTGTCTCTGTCAGTGAAAAGACCTAAGGCTTCACTATTAGCTGCTTGCACTTTTGGCCATATTGACGAGCAACCCCAATGGATGTTGTTCCTCTTTTGCTTTGAGTGGTAGTCCCGGTGGTTTCGTATGTGTCATCAGCTCTCGAAAGGAAGGTGATGACATGAACAGCCATGTCAAACGCATCGCCAACTGTAACGTTCACTACAAAAAAACAGCAGATCAGAAACGGAAATTTCCGTCTCTGATTTGCATAAATTCCGTCTCTAATTGAAATCTGCAACGGAACAGAGACGGAATAAATTCCGTCTTCAAAATCGTCGACGATGATTCAATTAGCAACGGAAATGTGATTCCGTTTCTGATTAGAGACGGATTAGAGATGGAATTTAGAAACGGAACAGAGACGGAACAGAAATGGAAGTTTTTCTAAATGGTACAATTGTAATTGCATTCTGTCTCTGATCCGTTGTTGATTCATGCATATATTCCTCGAAAATTAGAGACTGAATAGCAACGGAATCTCTGAATTTCATTACTAATTCGTCTCAATTCCAATTTGTTTATTTTTTAAACCTAAACTCAATCCAATTGGTTCTCCAACCTCTAACCTGAAAATACAACCATAGGACCTACTCCATCGCCTGCACCCCCTCCAACAACTCCTTGAGGGTGCTAACATCCCCCCAAAAAGCAAAATTTGACATTCATACATCGACAATATATATCAACAAATATTCAAATGAGAGAAAAAAAATGTAAAATTCAAAATTTGAAAAAGATTTATACATCCACGAAAAATTGTCAAGTATAATAAATGCTCCAAATTTCTAAGTATTCACAAAAACCACCAATCCTATTGTTCAACAACCACAAAAAAAACTTACGATCCTCTAAATATGCACAAAAAGAATTATCAATCTAAAAGTCGTGTAAACAACTATAAAAGTTACATGATATGCTTTAAATTTAGTATTTAAACTTTTATAATTAAGTTACTATTTTTAAAAAATATATCTAAATGATTAAATTCGAAAAAACATACTAAATAACCAATAAAATATAATGTGGTTGTATATAGTCGTTAGTTTTACTTTATTTTTTCATTCAAGTCTTTATTACTCTTAAAAATAAAGCAAAAATGACTCGTAATAATAACATAAACAAAATTATAAGAATCATCTAAAAAAATATCTAAATTTTACTTTGGCGAAAAGTTTTGTTTTTTCTTAATAAATAATTATTAATAAAATCTAAAACATAAATAATATATTAAAAGTAAAATGAATATTTCCTCTCAAATATAAAATAAAATATGATAAAAGATGTCTATAAATAAAATAAATAAATCATGCTATTAACATGCATTCAAATAGGTGAATTTTATATCAATCTATTTATTATACAATATTTATTATTTATACATTATTCTTTAGCGGTGTTAAGCGAGTCATAAACGAGTTGAGCAGGTTGACATGTTAATGACTCGTTTATTAACCGTGTATAAACGTGTTAACATGTTTATGACTCAGACCCACTTAAGCCAAACCCACGACATGTTTATTACGTGTCGTGTCGTGTCGTGTTAATCATTTCATGACCCAAATTGCCAGCCCTATTTAAATTCCTCATCTCTCACTTGAAAATCAGATTATGGTAGGTATTGTCACAGGGATATGGGCAATCAATGGCACTAACTCCCACTCGATCGAAGAACCAGTCACCTACTGATAGGGCCACGCTCTGCGAATATTGCAAAATAGATCAAACTCATGACAAACAAAACGAAACTGCAAAAAAACTATCTCCATTTACAGTGCAAAAGAAAATAATATATTTTACTATAATTTTCGACGGTACATGGCTACTTGTGTGTCCAACTAACACAATTTATTAGAAGGGGGAATCTGAGAACCTACCTAACTACATGAACAAAAAGCTTTGTTAAAGCACAATTACGAAAACGTTTTAAGTGCTAAAGCACGACAACATGCCAGCAAAAGGAAAATTCGAATCATTTCATTAAAAATGTCTAATGATCACAAAACTACATAAGGTGAAAACAAATGGAATACAAAAAGTACAAAGATCCACAATATTGAGCAAAAATTAGAAGAGAACATAATACGTTGAGAATTTACAGTATTATAGAGCAAATAATGAAAACAAAGCACTTGTGTCTGTAGGTCTAGCAAAAATTAGAAGAGAACACAATAAGTCGAATAAGGCCACAACAGAAGAATAAAGAACATGCACTTACAGAGGAAAGTAATAGAGCGTAAACATCAAAAAAAGTGAATTGGAAACTTTGTGTAAAAATTAACAAAATATTGTTTACTTACTATTAAACCAACTCAAAGTTGGTTGTGAAGACTCACATGAAGTTCCTCAAACTTTCACATACTACCATAAATCCTATTACATAAATAATTCACTATTTTAGAATTACGACTCCATTTCAACACTTCAAAACCATTTCTAAGTTACAATGGAATTAAAATCTATTTTCAAGTCATGATGGAGCTCAAATCTCTTATAAAATCTGAAAAACCTTGTAAATCCTACAAACATCCTTCACACCTTATTTTCATGTTTTTGAACTCTCATTAGGTGTTAAATTACTCATTGGACTCCAAATAGGTTCTTAACCATTGACAATTCACCAATTGGGATTTTCACCCATTTGACAAGTTTAAGCTATCTCATTTCTCATACTTTGATTAGGAACCTCAATGAGATATCATTTGACTTACTTCAATAAGATACAATGCCATTGAACTCAATCGAATCACCAAACCATTGGTTGTTGCCGAGTTACTCAAACAAGCTTCCATATCATTCATATCACCAATAACCATGTAATTCATTAACTAAACATGTAATCCATCAACCATGTCATTCAAGTTCATTTTCTTCAACAAATCACAAATTTCATTAACTAACTAGTTCAATTCAATGGTTCATTAGATCAATCAAACTCAAATCGTCTACTCATTTGAACAAACTTATGATTGACTTGATTCTCAATAATGAACTCAATTCATAGGTTATTGGCTAAATTCTCATGTTTAGTTCGAAATTCTTTCCCTGAATGCAATGGCATTGGCCGAGCCGAAGCTCGACCTCGCCATTTCATTGGGTATTGTGCCCCCAAGAACCCCATAAATTGGCCTGAGACATTACCCAGGCCTTCCCTGGGTTTGGCAGTTTCATGCCCTGCACTGCAAGGCATGCCCTGTCATGCTTAGGCATGGCTGGCATAAGAGAGACCCCTACCCTAACGTACAACACAACAACACCAACACATCACAACACTGCCACATGCCCCTCCCTTTATCGTTCTCAATCTCCCTTCCAAAACAAAACATAAACGACGACGACAACAACAAACTGCTAGTAGTATTGTTCTCTACTTCATCGTCATTCACTCATCTCCTTAATTCCCAAATCCACACAAACAACAACAACACCCTACAGCAGCTCTGCGTATTGTCATCTCCAACTACTCACCTTTCATTTGCCTAATCGATACCACAACCACAATACACAGATATGAAGTTCATTGTCATCAATCTCTCCTCTACTCCTCTCAACCAACATAACCAAATCTATTATTCTCACACATAACCAACAACCAAAACCAAGGAATTGACTTATATAACCATCACTTAACACCATACTACCCATGTTATTAATTTTCAAGTTTTTTTTCTTTTATTTCATATTTATCTCTTTAATTTAAACCTGAATTAAAATCCAACAATTACCTCAATTTCACTAAAAACTGGAGAAAATACCAACACACTCCGAAACACGCGAATACTACATAAAGAACATGCACTTACAGAGGAAAGTAATAGAGCTGAAACATCAAAAAAGTGAATTGGAAGCTTTGTGTAAAAATTAACAAAATATAAATAAGGATTTGTAAGGACACGAAGAAGCTAAGCTTAGTCGTAATGGCAAGGTAGATTATCGTAAATATCATTAAGAATATAGCTACATTGATAGAGAAACTAAACTCCTAACATGTAAATAACTTTCAAAAGGAGCTTATGATGTTGAGATCTACACCACAAAGGCACAAAGCAATTAGAGAAATAAGTGTTAAATCATAAAATACGGAAGAACAACAACTCACTCGGTCAAGAGGAAGAATAAATGTAGAAGCACTTGATGACTTGCTCCCAGCATTCAAGACCACAGCTTGCCCTTGCCAATCAATGACAGGGGAACCACTAGAACCTCCTTTTGTTCCAGATGCAGCCTATCAAACCACAAGTCAAAAAAATGGGCAACTAAGAAAGTAGTGGAAGAAGAAAAAAAATAAAAAATTTAAATAATTCAATTGATCATCATAGACCAATCAATGGTATCAACTCATCAATCTATAAAAGACTGCACTCAAAAATTCACAAACCTAAAGCACCAATTAGCCACAGCACAATGGCTAAATATTTGCTACATTGCTACATACAGTTTTTGGTAAATGCTAGTGATTCACCGATTGAAAACTGAAAATATACAACAAAAGAGAATAAAAGTATTTCAAAGAAGAATGTAAACAGTAAACTATAGATTATCCAGTTGACTGGTCTGCAATTGTAGCAAGGATGCTGTCAAAAAGTTTGAATGAATATAAACATTGGGAAAAAAAAGTACAGCATGCCATTTTGATGATATGAAGACACTATAAAATGCTACATTATCAGTTCGATTGCTTACTTGCATATAGAATGTATTGAAGTCATTATAGCCATCCCTATAAAGAAGAATAGGAACAAATTATTTCAATCCCACATGTATAAGAAGTCAAATTACAAAAAGATTCAACACCTAAAATAAGTTAATGAACTACATACACATAACATGAATATGCATCCACAAACTTTCACTTCTTCAGAACAATGGATGGAGCTTGGTTACCTTCACCAAACAATCCATGCACTGTAAATTATTTCAAGAAAAAAAAATAGAAAGATACATAAAGCCTGCTTCAAGATGCAAACAACAAGGGCCTTTGGTTCAGGTATTTTGTGGCAGGCCATAAAGTAAATGATGAGATAATATGTCTCACACTTTGTTCGTCACTATTTTATTCCAATTAATTTTACATTTTTCTATTAATGCAGAACTCTATTTATTCTTTTTTTTTATAAGAAGAACTGTATTTATTCTTGATAGGAAAGAAACATAATTTATCGGTGAACTGTTTATATTTCAATCAATTATGAAAACAAGAGTACAGTAGTACAATTACTACATACTTCTTGTAATGAGGAGCATCTCTATCCAAGCGAGCAAGGGTCCCAGCCAAGATTGAAACCTACAAAATCATAACACTTGATCAAAGAGAAACGCGAATGGAAGAACCAATCCATATATTTGATAAGCAGCTTCCCCATCATTGTTAATCTATATATTTGATAAGCAGCGAGGAGCTTTTAAATTGTGAGTAACTATTTGACTTTGACCATAGCCTCAGTCCCAAATAATAAGCTCCAAACCATAAGCAAGGAAATCAACAAAACTAGCAAAGACAATATATTGGTCACTCCACTACAACCAACAGAAAGCATAAGAAAACCAAGACCAGCAGTGAAAATATCAGTTTCTAACCATGTAACCTGCATGAGTAGCAAAAGCAACTAGATTATCAAAATCTACAAGTAAGACTTCAATTTGTCATAGAAGTGGAAGTGAGAAGGTTTGATGAAGTGAATCGAGTGAATTAAAAAATGAATTAATTTAGAAACTTAAGTACAAAATATGATACTGATCTAACCTCCTTTGAGATAGGAGGTTTTGCGATTGCATAGTAGTAAAAAAAGATTTGCAGGTTTGAAGGATTCTCCAGAACTGGCCTCCAAGCATACGGTACCTACACATGACTGAATAGCGTGAACATTTCCAAGAGAAATCAAGTGAAAATTACTGCGTTCAGATGTTATCATAAATTTATTAACAATAAATAAGTTAAAGCAATGTGAATATGCGATAGATAGAAATGCACTATCATTTAAAAAAATACCTGTACAACGAACCTTCAGCAGGACAGTTTTTAAACATACATGATAATCTATTTCAAGTAGAGAAGCAACCAAGCCCTGATAGTGATCAAAATTGTTCGCTACTAGCCTCTATCATGTCATATAGTTGGCGTGCTTGGCGGTTTAGTGATTCTTCCACATGATTCCAATTAAAACTTGGACCTGCCAAGTTGTGTAGCATCTCGCGGTAAGTTGTCGGATCGTCTCCTCCCACATCAGCATCATCAATATGGTTATCCATTTGGTAAAAGTTTTGCGGGCCTTTATCTCCGTTCTCACCATGTTCGTACCAACGGTGATATCCCGAAACAAATCCATACCTGCATATGTGGTACTCAACCGTTTCGACGTCCAGGTACGGTACAAGTCGACATTTCTTATAATTGCACGGACATCTAATCTTCCTTTCACTTTGGTATGTAAGACAATGTTGCTTAGCAAATGATATGAATTCTTTAACCTTCGCCGTGAATTCAATTCGAACGAAGCCGTTGTCGAGACGGTTGTACATCCAGTCTCGACTTGTAGACGACATTCCTATTGTAATTGTGCAATTAAATTAGTCAACTAGTTTCATAATTTTCGACGGTACATGGCTACTTGTGTGTCCAACTAACACAATTTATTAGAAGGGGGAATCTAAGGACCTACCTAACTACATGAACAAAAAGCTTTGCTTCTAGCCATTGAATAAAGGTGGTTGGAAACAACTTTCTTAATACCTAGCTCGGTACATGACTGATACCAAACAGAGTATGATAATTGGTCGTAAAAATAAAAGCAACAAGGAGTTCAAAAAAATAAATAAATCATAAGTTATAAGAGGCATTCAAATACCACATAGTATCAAAACTCCTACTACTTGTTCACTCGTACCTCCTTAAGGATATAGGTTTATTCAATTCTCTTGAAATTTTATGTGAAATAGCAACATTTACTTTAAATTTGTGCACAGTTGATTTGCATAATCAGAGACGGAATAAATTTGTTACTTTCTTTCTTATATTGGTATAGAGCAATGAAATGAGTTATATATTATGATATAATGTGTGAATGTTGCAGGTGTTGGAGCTGGGTATTGTTGTTCATTCAGTAGTGATTGGACTTTCATTAGGAGCATCAAATAATACTTGTACAATTAAGCCATTAGTAGCAGCTTTGTGCTTCCATCAAATGTTTGAAGGGATGGGACTTGGTGGTTGTATTCTTCAGGTGACCATATATAATTAATTAGTGAACAATTAACATGCTTAATTGAATAACTAATTAACTAATATCTTTTAATGCTTGTACATGTAGAGTACAAGTTCTTTAAGAAAGCAGTGATGGTGTTCTTCTTCTCAGTTACAACTCCATTTGGGATTGCTTTTGGCATTGCATTATCTAGTGTTTATAAAGAAAATAGCCCAAGCTCACTAATTACGGTTGGATTATTAAACGTGTCGTCGGCTGGGTTGCTAATCTACATGGCTCTGGTGGACCTTCTATCTGCAGATTTCATGGGGCCTAAGTTGCAAGGTAGCATTAAGCTCCAGATCAAGGCCTACATTGTTGTTCTACTTGGTGCTGGAGGGATGTCACTCATGGCAAAATGGGCTTGATATATCAACTTATTTTAATTAAGGCTGTTGTAATCATGCATTATTGCTTCTTTATAATTGTCTTGTTTTTTAAAAAAAAAATTGAAGGTTGATCATCAACTTAAGTCTCTATCAAATAAATAAGAAATCCAAAATGTAATGTATTTTTTTTTCCTCCAAAAGAAAATCCAAACTTGTGATTAACTATTTTAATTTGGAATATGCAGTACTAACTAATTTAATGGCCCAATGGGTTCGTATATATATACTAATACTTAATAAGCACTAATAAAACAACTTACTTTGAATTACAATTTTACACTTCAATTTTCGATTTCGCAAATCTCTCGCTAATATCTCAATTAGATATCATTTATCTTCTAATATTACTTATGTCATTAAAATTTATTGCATAATACTTTTATCTAATCTTTTTTGGCAACCTATTATGCTAGTTTTCTCTTACTCTCTAAAATTAAATTTAAATTCTTATAATTAACTTCTTGCGAGCATAGCATGACATCAAATAAAACCAGTGAATTAGGGAAAATTGTGTCACTCACAAGTAGCATTGCAACAACTAAAACATGGCAAAATGAGCATAAATACAAAACTCAGATCACAATAGAGAAATGCAGTTCACATTTTATTGTTACTCAGTAGAATAAGCATAACCACAAAACACTAAGCATGCAAGAGAATAGCAAAACAAAAACTTCTAAACCAAACAAAATACACAACATTAACTTTATAGATCAAGTGAAGAACACCAACAAATGCACATAAAAGCCAAACCGGAGGAAAATGTGAGCAGATACAATTTCAAGAGAATTAGGGTGTTACAATTTTTTTTGATTGTTACCTTTACGAGCAGAGAGCGGAGCGGTAAGCACAGAGCGACCAGAGAACAGAGAGCAATGAAAGAGAGAGAGCCGTGAGCGAAGATGACCGATGAGAGATCGGTCACCGGTGAGAGCAGAGAGCGGTGAGCGGCGAGCGGTGACTAGGAGAGAGAACGGAGAGCCGTGACCGAGCAAGAGACGGAGAGACCAGAGAGAGAGAGTTGAGAGCCGATGACGGAGACGATCGACTTGTTGGGGATTGGGGATTTCGGGGGCGATGACCGGAGAGAGACGGAGAGACCAGAGATACCAGCGTGACGAGACGGAGAGACGAGAGTTGAGAGCAGAGATCGAGACCGAGACCGAGACGAGACGATCGAACTTGTGGGATTTGGGGATTTTGGGCAGTGACCGGAGAGAGAAAGAGAAACCAGCGCGACTGGTTGAGCAAGAGACGGAGAGACCAGAGTTGATAGCAGAGCCCGAGACCGAGACGAGACGATCGAACTTATGGGATTTGGGGATTTTGGACGAGACGATCGAACGGGATTTGGGGATTTTGGACGAGACGATCGAACGGGATTTGGGGATATTTGGGGGGGGTGGGGTGGAGGGGCCTTGATCCAAGCACGCACAGATCTCGAGATTTGATGAACGGTTATAAGAAAAGACATTTTTGGTGGGAATGTTGGCGCCATTTTTTAGAGACGGAATTTAATTCCATCTCTATTTCCGTCTCTGATACGTCTCAATTCCATCTCTGAATTAGTCCGTGTGACGGCCCCAATTTTTCCACAAATTGGGCCCCGCCCGGCCTAAGCCTACGTAGACCCCCGAGCCAGTCTCGCAAGGTCAACGCGGACCTAGTCAGTCTTCCAATCCATCATTTTTCACAAATTCAACATTTTACAGTTGAGTTATTAATATTTTTCGAGATTTACAATTTTAGCGGAAGCAATTACTACAAATAAAATAACTCAACCATAATTTCAAGGAGTTAGGCAACCTAAATGTGGAACCCAGCATAAATATTATCAGAGGAGAGTAAATACAAAATATACAAAATTTTCACCTAGCCATGAAGCATTTCCTCTGCTACTTGTCTGCGCGCTCTGCACTCGTCAAAATAAAATGACGAGCCTGTAAGTAAATCCAAAGATGACATATACACAACATTTCACAATATCCAAAACAATAGTTCACGATCTTCAAAGCAGTCGAATTCATGCAAATAGAATGAAAGGAATCAAGAAACGCGTGAATATAAAAGACTGTAAACAATCCATCGATGAGTAATGCCTCGGTACCTCCAAGGTAGATGTATATGAGCACCACACAGGACATCTCATATACATCTTCTATGTTCCCCCCCCCCCCCCATACGCCAGAGGAATGGGCACTCATATATGCACGTGGCGCCGTACGCCAGGAGGAATGGGCACTCCTCGAAACGCAGGGTACATCTTTTACATATATGGGCTTAGTTTTGCAGTGAACAACAATAAGTTATCACAAAACAGTAAATAACAACAGTCAATGGATAAACATGAAATACTGTATAGGTCCCTAGCTGGTTTATTTACCTCGAGAAACGCGAACCTCAAAATGTCTCGCTCGCGTCTCGATTTGCGCACCCGACACCCGACTCCTAAGTCCCTGGTGTCCATTTAAACATTTGAGGCATATTTTACGTAAAATCATGCAAATCACAACTCAGTTTGGTGAATTAACATCACCTCCATCGTGTCGTCGCGATTTCGTCGAAACCGCGCATCCGACCGGTCAACAACGCTCCACCGCGCCGTTGTCGATGCTGCAGTCGCGTAGCCGTCGCATCGCCGCTGGTTCGTCGCTGCCGCGCCGGAGTCGCTGCTGGCGTCGCTTGCCGGCTGCCGCACCGCCGCCCTCATCCGCGAGCAGCTACACCGCTGACCGCCGCCACACTGCCGAGCTTCACTTCACTGTCGCGCAGCTGCTGGGACGCCACTGCTGCCCGCGCTGCTGTGCTCTCGCCACCACTCGCCGAGCCCTGCCAGCAGCCTCCGCGCCGCCGTCCTGCGCTGCCGGCCAGGTCCACCGCTGGTCGCCATCATTTTCCCGCCGTCGCGCCACTTCTTGGTCGTGGGAACCGCCTCCTGGTCCGCCCGCACGTCGTCTCCGACCGACAAACGCGTCACAGTCCCCTCAGTCGGGCCACCTCATCCGCAGCCTTCACGTCGCCGCAAGCCGCAAGCCGCAGTCCGCGGAGCGCGACTGGGGTCGCGCTTCTCGCCTCGGCCAACGCCGTGACTACTTGCCTGGCCGATCCCCTGGTTCGCTGCGGCTGATCGTCCAAGCCTCCGCCGCCGCGCTCCTCGCCGGAGATCCCTCTCTCCGTTTCTCTCTGTCTCTCTTCCCCTCTCTCCCTGGCTTTCTCTCTCTTTCTCTCCTTATCTGATCCCCTTTTTATTTTATTTTTCTTTTCCTTCAATCTTATCTCTTCTTTATATATATATATATTTCTCTCTTTTAATTTCAAATCAAAGTTTCCTCGAGATTCGTGCAACGCGAATCTCGATGCAACCTCTACAACCGAGCAACGCATCTCGAGGCACCAATTCGCTTCATTTCAAAATCTCGAAAATCGCGCTACACGCATAACGAGGCATATCCAATGTACATTTTAACACAACATAAAGCCACTATTTCGGTCTCACGTCGGCACGCGACTCGAGGCGCGTCATTGTTCGTGTTTCGACTCAACGAATTCCTCGCATAGTTAGCATATCATCTTAAATTGAATTCGGATATACGTATTTCGACGAGTGGGTCCCACATACGACTTTGACTTGACACGTGTCACAAGTCAAATTTTCGGGCCGTTACAGTCTGTCTCAATTCCGTCACTAACTACTTTTTTTAGCAACGGAACTTAATTCCGTTGCTAATTCCGTTTCTAAATTTCATTTTCCTTGTAGTGGTTGTCCCTATCCATGCACCGGAACCGCAATGCCGTATCAAGCGTTCGACGGTTGTGATTTATATATATAAGTAAAAAAAAAGTGTTAATATACTTTCAAAAATATCATGAATATTACATGATAGGGGATATGAGAGACAAAAATAATCAAAGTATATAGAAATTCTTACCAAAGAGTTCTCATTTTCATGGACCACCCCCCAAAACATGTTCGGGATTCACCGCAAATTGATGGCTGATTTTGTGAAACCATTCCATATAGTCAGGTGCTGCCTAATAAGGATAGTTCGCCTTCTCTCCACATCACTGAACAAATTCAAGATGCTCCTCTCTATCCTCCTAAAATTGGGCCTCGTACGAGTACTTGATGTTGCACAAATTAGTCACACTCCTCCTATCAGCGTCAATTGGTCGGTAAGGTTATCTTAGAATCCGTTAAATGTATCTCATTTGTCGCATCACCCTTATGGGATTGTGTGGTTCCACGATATCCATAAACCATATAGAGCCAAAGTAGAAGGCAATATCATAGACAGAAGGTGCACCCTTGAAAGTATTATTCCAAATCACCTACCACAAATAATCTTAGTTGTCAATAAACATAAAGGCATATAGTTGAATAAGCCAATTTGGCTATCACATCATGGGATCTCAACTGGTTGAGGTGACGCCTAAAAGATACAAGATGATCTAATGCTTGCATGTCGTCCCTCTTGTAAAGCCTGGACTCCTTCTTATGGTGCCACTTCATAACCTGGGGCTTATCGGAGGAGTAGTCGCTTAGCAAAGTGAGCTAAAAAAATGGAAGGGTCCGCCCCTGCAAAAACAATAGCATGGATGACATATAGAAATCAAATTAATTGCGGTAGTAATGTAATAAATTTAAATACATTATTATACCTCAAGCAATGTCATATAACCGCCAATTTGAGTAACTTTGGCATGACTAGCAATGCCAAGTTGATGGTACATGTAGGCAAGTGCTGCGGCTCCCCATGCGTAATAACCAATATTTTCAATGTGTTCCAAAAGCTAGATGAGGGAAAGGGAGACTCTTGTACCAGACTTGTTTACAAAAAGAGTCCATCTACGGAGGTACAAGAAGTAGGCTCAGACCAAGACCTCCGGACGAGGATATATATTTCAACCTTTTTTGTCGTCAAGTCCTTCTCCTTTCTTCAGTTCAGAGAATCGATCCTTTAACCACGACAAACCAACGGTCAGCCCAGGCCTGGTCCTAATCTCCTCATTAGCATCACTCATTGACACCCCTAAAAACGTATTAACCACCGATGTCACTACTTTACGATCCTTGTAAGGCGCAAACACGGTCTTACCGGTGATCGAAATACTGAGAAAGACTCGTACGTTTTCAAGTATGATCATCATCTCGCCAAAGGGAAGGTAGAACGTGTTGGTTTTGGGCTGCCATCTCTCCCTAATGCCTAAAACATATACCTTATTACCTCTGTCATATGAGATGTAGGCCAGTGGTGTTAAACCTGAGTCGTTACTCAGCTTTTCAACTTTTTCTTTCGCGGGATGTTGACTGATTGACTTCGAAACAGATATCTGATAGCTATGATTTATGCACCTGAATAATCCTTGGGCCTACAAAATGTATAGTACATATTTAAAACAATATATAACCAATAAGATGATTAAATCAATCTTTCCAAATTTAACTTACCTTGTTCCTCCAAATATCTAAGTGCACATGGTGCCAGAACAAGGGTAGTTGGCTTAAATATGAGGGGCAACAAGGAAATGAAGTAGCAACTAAGTCGGCTAGATCGATCGAAGTATCAAAACAATCGTCTCCCTCCCTATTTTCTAAAGAATCAGAACCTGATGGTGTACGACTCGCTTTAGTGCCTCCTATAGACCCACTCTCATCGGTTCCTCTAATTATGGTATCCCTATCAGTATAACCTATAAAGGTGGTACTAATGGCCTTAACATCAGCCTTTCCTAAGTTCCGCTGACTCAACTTTGATTTCTTAACTAGACGCTCTTTGGCGTCAAGGTTCTTTTGCTTCCAAAGTGGAAGTTGGACGCTTCCTCTCAGGCACACCTTCCACTACTTTAGATATTGTGATACTAGTACCAACCTTATAGGGAGGTCTTCGCGCTCTTATTTTTGGTCTCGCCATACCTGAAGACAAAGTAAAATGTTGGTATAGTCGGTACACAATTCAACTAATGAGAATAATAATTCAATTATACGGTGTCGTTCAACAAGACCGACACCTATCACATGGTATCAGTTCTGAGTGATCATCCACTACTAGATACCCAGAACCGTAACTCAAAAACCTTAACCTCACTACACCCAGTCTATGGCCACAAAACTAGATCCAAACGACGCGTCAGATCATGAGGAACAAAACCCACAAGCTTATAATGTTGAAAACTTACCAAATCAATCGCTGTAATCCAAAAAAGGCACCGGTGGTCCTTCGTTCTTCGTGCTCATTCAATGCGGATCCTTTGCGATTGACGGAGCAAGATCTTCTAAACCAGTTGAACGAATCCACGAACAACTCGATCTAGGTCAAAACTTAAGCCAAAGTTCAAAAATTCTTTTATTCCAGCCAATAACTGCGAATTACATCCAATAGGTCGCTTAAATGGCGAAACCCTAAAATTTCCTAAAAATAGTAAAAAGTCCAAAAAGTCCCAAAAGCCATAAACTGGAAACTAGACGAAAATAGCAACAAATGCCCAAACGGCAACAAAAACGAAAATTCCTAATGAAAGTTATAAGCTAAACAAAACTTTCCTAAAATAGCAAAATTGTCGTTTCCAATCAACTCATGCCCCCGGAACGCCAAAACTCAAACGCCCGAACTTCACCGAAATTACCAAAATGTCATCTTGTCATATCTTTCCATCATATTTTTCGAAGAATTTGTAGGCTAATTCTTGGACTTCATCATTTTTCCCAGGGTGGACAGAATACGCCCTCGAATTGTCATCATCAGACGTATCCCCATAATAGGGAACAAGATGTTTGACATTAAATACATCAGTCGTGCGAATGTGACTTGGCAACTTCAATCTGTAAGCATTAGGATTAATTTTCTTAAGAACCTCCACAGGACCAATCTTCCGAACTGACAATTTGTTGTAATCACCCACAGAGAACCGGTCTTTAGTAAGAACTGCCCACACAAAGTCACGCACTTCAAACTCCACGTGACGCTTCTTCCGACCTGCATATTGTTCGTACTTGTTAGCAGCCTTTTACAAGTTATCTTTGATAGATTGATGAATTTCTTGCAGCCCACCAACAAAGTCTTCTGCCTTTCCATGCCATCTAGTCTTACTTGGCACTGGTAACAGATCAAGAGGACCTCGAGGTAGTACTGAATACACAACCTGAAAAGTACTAAACCCGGTACTTCGGTTAACGGCATGGTTGTGTGCAAATTCTATCTGGCTCAACTTGACGCCCCAACTCCTGACGTTCTCACCCACCAAGCTCCTCAAAAGATTGCCTAACGAACGATTGAAAACTTCATTCTGCCCATCTGTTTGCGGATGATAAGCACTGCTAAATTTCATTGCGTGTTCACCATAGCCCACAAACTACGCCAAAAATGGCTGAGGAATCTAGTGTCCCGATCTGAAACAATCGAGGTAGGAAGGTCATGTAATCTATACACCTCCCGAAAGAACAGTCGAGCCACCTTTATAGCATCTGTGGTCTTCTTGCATGAGATGAAGTAAACCATCTTGGAAAAACGGTCAACCACCACAAAAAAGAGTCATTTCCCCTCTGCGTTATAGGCAACCCCAACAAGAAATCCATGCTAAAATCAATCCATGGCTGTTCTGGAATGGGCAAAGGCATATATAGACCGGCATTAGTTGCGGCACCCTTCGAAAGCTGGCAAGTCCGGCACCACTGCACATATTTGTCCACTTCCTTACGAATGGTAGGCCAAAAGTAAGAGGCCTACACAAGCTGCAAAATACGATCACGCCCAACATGTCCCTCTCCATGCAACTCTCTAATAATCAGCAATCTCATACTGCAATTAGGAATGCAAAGCTGGTTGCCCCGAAATAAGAAACCCTCCTGGAGTGTGTAATCAGTACGCTCCCACTCCGCACCTTCTCCACAATAGTAGCAAAGAAAGGATCAGTAGTAAACAAATCAGAGAAGGAGGAAAACCCAGGTACCTCAATGGTCATGCGGCTCAACAAACTTTTTCGTCTGCTCAGGGCATCAGCAACTTTGTTGGTCACACCAGACTTGTGTTTCACCACAAAAGTAAAGCGCTCCAAATAGGCCACCCAGAAAGCATGTCTGGCCGAGACCTTGTTCTGCCCATGTAAGTGTTGTAATGCCTCATGATCCGTAAATAGCCCGAACTCTCTGTGGAAAAGATAATGCCACCAATACTTCACGGCTTGTACCACTGCATAGAACTCCACATCGTATGTGCTATACCTCAACTTCGCCCCAGACAGCTTCTCATTGAAATATGCAACATGCCTATTATTTTAACTCAAGACAGCTCAAATGCTTATCTTGGATGAATCACTGTGCAACTCAAAAGGTAGGTGAAAATCTGGCAAACACCATAATGGGCAGGGCTAGCAATTTGGGTCATGAAACGTTTAACACGACACGACACGACACGACACGTGATAAACATGTCGTGGGTTTGGCAAAAGTGTATGTGGGTCATAAACGGGTTAACTTGTTTATACACGGTTAATAAATGAGTCGTTAACATGTTAACCCGTGTGACTCGTTTATGACTCGCATAATTATTTACATATAAATTATATAATTAATCAGTAATCACTATTCACTAATCACTCATATAAATACAAATTTTTTATTTCCCTTCAACTCTTATCAAACCCTAAAAAGTATCAAAAGTTCAAAACCAAAAAAAAAGTTATGTCTTCACCACTTCGTCGGCTCTTCTTCCACCTTGGGTGACGACGACGATGATGACGACGCAGAAGAGCAAGAGCGCCGCTGTGAGTCAACAAGGAAAAAGGAGATTGCCTCAGCTTCAACCTCAGGTAACAAAATCTCTCTCACCCCCTCTCTCTCTCTCTGTCTCGACAGTCGACAGTTCTCCACATCTACCCATCTCCGCCTCCACCCATCTCCACCTCCTCGTCCCCCCCACCACCCACTATCGCCCCCATCACCACTGACCCCTCCAACAGCGCCGTCTTAATCCCCACCTCCCCCAGATCCAGACCGGGGGAGACGCCTCTGGTGGCGTTGGCCACGTGCTCGAAGGCGAAGGCGAGCAAGACGAAGCGGTTGAACGGGGTGGGGCTGGCGACAAGAATCCAGTCGCCGATTCCGTCGCCTCAAGATGCTCGATTGGTGAGACCTAGGCGAGATAAAGCTGATGGGATTTGGGAGATGAAGGCGTCGAGGAAATTGTAGGCGCTGCAGATGGAGAGAGGAGGAGGAGGTCTTGAGAGGTTGAGTCTTCTTCTTCTTCGGCAGAGGCGTTGTTGTGGTTTGCGAAGAAAACGAGGGTCGGATGGGATGGAGAGCGAGTGAGGTGGTGGTGGTTGGGAGAGAAAATCATATGTTTAATAAACATGTTAAACAGGTTCACAAACGAGTCGAGTAAAACAGGTTAAACATGATCTGTTTAATAAACGTGTTAAACGTGTCATAAACAGGTTACCTGTTTATTAAACGTGTCGTGTGTCGTGTTTACAAATAGTGACTCGTTTAATAAACGTGTCGTTTGCGGGTTTAGGATAATTATGATACGACACGTTTACGACACGACGCGTTTACGACTCGCTGACACTAATTGCCAGCCCTTATAATGGGTGCAGTGGTTAACCGCACCTTGATCAGTTGGAATGTTTCATATGCCTCGTTGCTCCACCCAAAATTCACGCCCTTCATACAGTCTGTAATTGGGGCCATGATACTACTGAAGTGTGGAATGAACCGCCTGTAGAAGGAAGCCAACCCATGAAAGCTGCGAACCTCCGTGACGGTGGTGGGTCTAGGCCAAATGCGGACTACTTTAGACTCATCAACCTGAAACCCTTCTCCAGAAATGACATAGCCTAAGAAAAGGACCTTCGGTGTCAAAAATGAGCACTTCTTCATCGCAGCATAGAACTTCTCCCAGCGCAAGATAGTCAGAACATCTCGCACGTGCTGGAGGTGTTCCTCCTCGTTACTATTGAATATCAATATATCATCAAAATATACCACGACACACTTGCCTATCAAAGGTCTCAAGCTCTGGTTCATGACTCCAATGAATGTGCTAGGCGCGTTTGACAACCCAAACGGCATGACTAACCACTCATACAGCCCCTCCCTGGTTTTAAAAGCAGTCTTCCACTCATCCTCAACTCTAATGCGAATCTAGTGGTACCCACTCTTCAAATCCAGTTTTGTAAAAAATTTTGCTCCACTCAATTGGTCAAGTAAGTCATCCAAGCGAGGGATAGGAAAGCGATACCTGACAGTAATCTTGTTGAATTCTCTACTATCCACACACATCCGGTATGAGCATCTTTCTTTGGTGTAAGGAGGGCTAGTACTGCAAACGGACTCAGACTTTCACGGATGAATCCCTTTGCCAATAACTCTTCAACCTGTCTGCGCAACTCCTCATGCTCACTGGGACTCATTCGGTAGTGTGGTCTATTAGGTAGCGATGCACCAGGTTCAAGGTCAATCTGATTTTGAATATCACACAATGGTGGCAGTCCTTCTGGCATCTCATCAGGGAAAACATCACAAAACTCATTAACAATAGGAATTGCAGCTTCAGGAACATCAACATCTCTATCTACTCCTTTACCATCAAGATGTAAACTATCTCAGAATCCCGTAATTCATTTTCAAATCTTGCCAATGACAGCAAGCTGCTAGATTCTTTAGTAGGCTTAACTTCCTCCGGATCCTTGGCGGGTACTAGCACAATCTTCACTCCCTTGAACATAAGGATCACTACAAAAAAACAGCAGACCAGAAACGGAAATTTCCGTCTCTGATTTGCATAAATTCAGTCTCTAATTGAAATCTGCAACGGAATTAAAACCGTCGTCCTGATTCAATCAGAAACGGAAATGTGATTCCGTTTCTGATTTAGAGACGGATCAGAGACGGAATAAATTTCGTTTCTGTCTAATTCCGTTTCTGATTAGAGACGGAATTTATTCCGTTTCTGATTATTTCCGTCTCTGATCCGTTGCTAATCAGAGACGGATCTGAGACGAATTTGATCTGTTTCTGATTCATGTGTCTATTCCTCGAAAATTAGAGACGAAAATAGCAACGGAATCTCTGGATTCCGTTGCTATTTCCGTCTCTAATTTTCATTTTTGTTTAGTTTTTAAAGTCTCTAATTAGCGACGGATCATATATATATATATATAGGTCTCAATCCAAGCACATTTAACCTGCCAATATATAATAAAAATCATAGCTAAATAATATATTGATATTGCATAATTTATATAAACTTAACATATCCTTAACATTATCTTTTCTCAATGTACTGTACACGAAACAACAAAAACAATCTAAAAAGCTTCTATATCGTATCTTTCTACAAAAGTAAAAGCAAAAATTGTTGTAAATGAAAAAAAAATGAAGTGTTTCGAGATTATATAAAGTTGATTGTGCTTCAAATAATACTTGACTTCGTACAAAACACCTGAAAAAAGATCAAAAAGAAAAAATCACTAAATTATACAAACAATAATAGGAATATAAACAATATTATGGGAGAACTACGTATCATCGCAAGCACAAGTGTATGAGCCAAACACAACATAAATAAAGTAATAAAGAAAAAGAAATTCATCATTATGGGAGAACTACGTATCATCGCAAGCACAAGTGCTTGAGTGGTATTGAACCATTGGAACCATGCTTCAAGACGAATAAATGCTCTATCCAAGAATTATAAGATTTCACTACTTTCACTAGCTGAAAACTCATTCTGTTTGGTTCTACGTACAAGATCTAAGAATATAGGTAGATAAACGCAATTCTTTGGTCTAAGTCAAAAAAGAGAATGAAGGAACTCAATACAAAGAAAAACTTTACCATGTAAAATTAGAAACAAAGTTGGTGGGTTTCCATTTGAGGGGTGCTTTGAGGAACAAATTCTAACTAAAACAAAGAAAATTGGTGTTTGTTATCAAAAATTTGAGAACCTACAAAATAGGAATGACTTTCATTAACCTATTTTAAACACACAGATATGCACACAACAAAAATATGTTCTTCAACTTTTTTAAGTTTGAAAACTTTACATTGCAGGCTGTGAAAAAAAGCTTAGAAGGTCCGATTTGGTTCCTTCTCATATCAAACAACTAGAATCATCACACAAAACCTAGGAAAATAATATCTCTATTAGAGTCCAAATTTAATAATTAAAATCTTCCTAGTATCTTACTCTATCAATGAACATGATTCCGCATCATTATTCCCAATTCAAATAACTTGATTTCAAGAGTTAAATCTTGATTCCTAAAATGAATGTATGAAATGAATATGATGGGTCAGATATTGATAGGCATGCCCATGTTATGAAACCTTGGAACAGCCAAGCAGGAATTGAAAAATATAAACAAGCTTTAAGAAGAAGGTGCAGCCTAATCGCTTGTAGAAGACTTGACTTACATAAGGTATACAAGTTTGGACTGAGAACTAACGTTTCAACAGAAATATTTTTTTCTCTTACTATTTTTGTTCAGTAAATGAGATTGGCATTGGGCAATAAGAGAGGAAACTGAGACTCAATTTAATAAAGAAATATAGCTAGTTGAGGCTCGGCGAATGTGAGCTCCTGAGAGGATGAATGAGTTTATTTCAAGTCTCCAAAAGCACATATATATTTTGAGCTTAAATTCATTTTCGTCGATGAAAAGTCGCAACAAGAACAAAGATTATCAAGAGAGAATTTCAAAAATGCCACTGGAGCACATATAACAATTTCCGCCATCCCGTGTTATTCAAAGTGCTCCCCGGTCACGGCACAAAGATAAAAAACTCTCTAACACACTATACTATCATTCCGCATTTTGTGAGAAGTGCAATCATATAGATGCTATTAGAAAGTTAATTTCTAGCAGTGAGTCATCCATGCAAACTAAAGGGTGAAACCGAAATTAATAAAACCATAAAAATGCAAGTAGAAGGAAACAAACAGAAAGAATCAGTGTTAAACTTACTCAATGATGGTACCCAATCATTACTATGTTTGGGAATGGTTCAATGTATCGAGTCTTGTTCCACTGTTGAGAGGCTGCTTCTAGATATGAACGCATACCTACAAGCCATGAACCTGGATCCCAACAACCGCAAAAAGAATGAGAAGGAAAAACAATGAGAAAAGTGCAGTAAATAGAACCATTTTCCAAGTCCCTAAAATTTCTTAAGATTCCGCGCAAAAGGGTACTTGGAAAGTTGAAGCTCAGTTCAACAAGTCCTTTCAAAATCCTTCAAGTATCCAAAAATCAGGATTGTACTTGAAGAAGTACAATAGGATAGCTAAGGCCAGGCTTTGGCTTTGGATGCCATTGTTTTTGGAGATAGTCGCATGCTAGCCTCCTCTTCAGAAAGGTTTCCTCTTCTAATACTTGGATGATCTATTCGGCAGCAACAACAATGTTAGACTCAAATTATACATCTGGGGTCAGCTACGTGGATTGGGTGTTTCCCTTCACCTTGATTAATGCAGTTGATGTAATCCATTCATATAACAGCTACTGTGTGCCTAATGAGGAATCTCAAAATTTCAAAATGAACAACTAGCTGGGAATCAAGTCAAGTTTTATTACAGAAAAGGTGTTTTTATTTAACTACCGGGTTATTAAAGAAAAGGTGTTTTTATTTAACTAAAGAAAGATGCCATAGATTAAAAAACAAATAAAATAAAATCCTAGGTATCATTAATTTCAAAGCCACCATCAGTACGAACTTGATCAGAGTTAAATGGCTCACAAATTCACAATGGGAATGTTTGACATAGGAGAAAGAAACAAATCATCACATGGCAAGTAGGGTACAAAAATAAATTGCTTCACGGATAGACATCGACCAAAGAATACATATGAGGCAAAGCCTAAAAACATTTTCATGATTCACAACCCGGACTGACATTACTGGAAAAAGAAAAACTAGAATCTTAACCAAGGGCTAACATCCAATAGGTCCCTGCAAGAGATCTATGAAGAAATTATAATTGCATTATGCAGCTTCAAAAGCTAAGTACTAGAACAAGAAAGGAAAGAAATAAACCTTCGAATCCACAAGAAAGAACTTTCGCATGACCATCAACTGCATAGTTTGAGGCCATTGGGCTCCCAGGCAGAACTTACTCGTACAAATTAACATGGCTCAACTGAAATAAGAAACTCAATTTCCAGGCAAAGAAAAAGATATGAATTTCGTATAAAAAGTATTACATTACATGAATTGCTTCAGAAATTGGCACAAGCTCCGTCCTTTAGTCTTCACTTTTTCTTTGAAATGGCTAATTAGTTTCCTTACTAAATTGATAAATGAAACAATCATTAAATACCATACAGTGACAATAACTCCTCAATAAAACCTTAATATACCCATCAACAAACTTGAGCCATTTCCGGACACAGAAATTAACAGTGACAAACAAAAAAATTATTAAGTTGGCAAAATTTTGAAGTTAACAATAGGAGGTGGAGGTCAAATGTATACCTAGAGATAGTGATTAATTTTCAGATGTATGTTAGGCAATTACTTGATTGTAGGATTTATACAAAAAAATTAGTGGCGTGCTTATGTGATTTTAGCTTAGCATCGGCAGTTGCAATTCTTTAGCAAAGCTTAAGATCAACTTCATTAGCATGTGCATGATTGTGATTGCAATTCTCAAGGGGTTATTATTCCAAGAGTTTCTACGCCCTTTCTAAGAAAAAGTAAAAAGTAAAAAACGGTCGGTTAGGAAAAAAATTGTTACCAATTGAAACACAGTTATGATCATGGAAAAAACGATTTGGAATCATTTCAAATATAGCAAAGGAAGGATTAACTTATAAAGTAAATGCAGAGGAAAGAATTCCAAACTGAACTCAAGATCAAATGTCCTAAAAGAAGAAAAGCTCGGTGCGTCATGGGAGAAGATACAGATAAACTGAAAAATATTGAGCTTGTAACAGTTAAAAAGAAGGTCAAAAATAACAAAATCTGGTAGTCGAAGATGCACAAGCTAGGGGGATCTAGCAGTGTATATTTTAGGTATTTCTACAGTTAAAGGCTATTATAGCCCATAAATTGTGTACACGGCACAACGAAACACTCAGCAAACAACACGCACAGGGAAAAAGTCCTACGACCAACAGGGAGTTTAGAAGCATCTAAGAATGAGCTAGTTCATCTAGATGGATGAGAAAAAGTTACATCTTCTGCACAGGTCTTAAATTTTGAGGACTAGGGAAAGCATTTTCCTGGTGCATTCCATTTGCCTTGAAAAAAGACAAATTCTCAAAGTATTTTGAACAACAAATTAAACTGCTTTTGCCCATCAACTTTCAAAAAAAAAGATGAAAATTAAGAAAAACAATCTTATATATGTCAGCTTATACTAGAATGTGTCAAAATGCATGCAAAACAAGTCATTGACGCTAATACATGAAAAAAGTAGTAATAGTTGCAATCTCTTTCATTATTTCAAGTCTAAATTATCCATATTGTGAAGGATGCTAGATTCTACCACCACCATAATTTGTCTGGCAATATTATAAGGCTTCTCCAAGGATCCTAACTTTAAGTGAGTTTCTATCTCTTATTTTGGTATGAATAGTTAAATACATATTAAACCACATAAAATTTTACTACACTTTATGGGTACTTATCATACTAAATTGAGTGAACAATGTCTAAGGCATAGAGAAGATCTAATCATTTATGAAACAAACACCTGAGCAAAAGCTTCAAGTAACAAAATGCACAAACATAGAAAAATAAATCAGTCAACAACTAAGGTTTACCGGGATCCTCAGCTCATTAATAGGATGCGGAAACATCTTGTGAACTTCTAATATATCCCGCGGAGGTTTTTCTCGTATGAATTGAGCTTGTCGACAAAGAAAGTAAGGCTGCGGGGTGCGAGTTGACTTTAAAACTAATGAATGTGACACTCGCAATTCTAATTTACTATAATTTTAGTCTTAACATCCATGTCGATAGCACTCGATAAGGTGAATATTAAAATCGAAAGGTTGAAGAACAAGTAGGAGTACTGAAGTGCCTTTATCCTTTCTTCTTCGAAGTTGGTCATTTAAAGACAATGGATCGCCATCTTTTCGTGTAAAAACTTCCCGCATACAAGCAATTATGGAATGTTTTTCAGTTGGTACTAAGGGACAGAATTTGAGGGAAAACCCTTAAGATATAGGAAAACAAATCACGGATCAAACAATATCACTAATTTTTATTTTCGTCGAAACTTACCATCATCTAATGGTTTTAACTTAAACTCACTACTATATCTTATTGGGCACAATACCATTCGCAGGTCACTCTGCTTCCCATGTTTCACTGATTTGGGCATTGGCCAAATATTCAACCCTACCAAGAACTGGGAAGCTTCGGTGAGCGCTGAGAGAGGTCAGAGAGAGAGAGAGAGAACGAACAGAGATCGGCCTATGCACGCGAGAGAGCAGAGGGCGGTTGTAACGGCCCAGGACCTCTTGGACGAAGCCGAGGAAACCCCGGTACCGCCCTCATAGGCAGTGTGGACCTCTTTGAGGAAACCCCACACCATCCACAGTCCCCGTGGTCTTTCACCCCCCCCCCAGGTTTCTCAATTGGTACCAGGACACCGAAATAAAGCCCCTTGTTTAGGTTTCGAGTCCTGGGGAGGGTGAAAGACCGCGGGTGCTGCGGATGGTGTGGAGGATTCCTCTAAGAGGTCCACACTGCCTATGAGGACGCGGTCTCTTCGGAATAAGCCCGGGCCGTTACAGCGGTGATGGGAGCGGTGAGCAACACATCGAGCAGAGGGCAGAGAGCGGTGGATCGGTCGATGAGCGGAGAGATAGCAGAGAGCGGGGATCAGAGAGAGAGCGGAGAGGGAACGAGATCGATGAGCGGTGAGCGGGGTGAGCGGTGACCGGGCAGGAGAGAAGCCAGAGAGCGTTGCGTTTAGGGTTGAGCGAGATAGAGCGTTTAGGGTTGAGAGAGAGAGAGAGAGAGAGAGAGAGAGAGAGAGAGAGAGAGAGAGATATTTCGTGAGAGTCTTGGTCCCTATTTTTGAATCATCGAGATCGAAGCCGCACGAATCTCGAGACTAATGGACGGTTGTAAAAAATAAAAATTTTGGTGGGAATGTTGGCGCCATTTTTTAGAGACGGAATTTAATTCCATCTCTATTTCCGTCTCTGATTCGTCTCAATTCCGTCTCTGAATTAGTCCGTCTCAATTCCGTCTCTAACTAATTTTTTTAGCAACGGAACTTATTTCCGTTGCTAATTCCGTTTCTAAATTTCATTTTTTTTGTAGTGGATGTATTTATTGGTTCTGCCATCATGCACAACTCCCCTATCAAACTGCCAAGGACGTCCCAGTAACAAGTGGCAAGCATTCGTGCCACAACATCACACCAGACTGAATCCTTGTAGTTAGCACAAATAGAAAAAGTCACCAAGGCGCGTTTTGACACCTTCACCTCACCACCCTTTTTCAGCCAAGCTAGCTTGTAGGGCCTGGGGTGTGGTTAAGTTGCGTGGCCCAACTTCTGAACTGCTTCAAAAGAGACGATATTCTCTCAACTGCCTGCATCAATCATGAACCTATAGACCTTGCCTAAGATGGTACACTTGGACTGAAAGATGTTATTCCGTAGCCACTCGTCATCAGCGACAGCTCTAGGAGTCATACGAGAACGCCTCACAACCAAGGCAGTACCCACATCTCCAATCACGATCTCCTCTTCTGTGTTGTCAGAAGTATCAAAGGCTGGTTCTGCAGTGATGTTGGCCTTTTCCCCTTCGTCTTCCTCTTCGTTCTCAATAAAGAGAGTCTTCTTCCCTTTACATTCTGACTTCATGTGACCAACTTCGCCACAACCGAAGCATTTAATCCCACTAGTGTTAGGTCTGTTCATGCGACTAGCATGGTTAATTGCAGTGGCATTACCTCCAGTATTGGTTTTCCCAACACTAGCACTACTGGAAGCATTACTCACACCCCGACACTGTTGTTTAATTCTCCACCAACAATGTTCGCTGGTGCGCTGCAGATAAGGAAGCCATATCAAACATGTTGACGACATCTTGGATCTGCACCCTCAGTCCACCAATATACCGTGCCACTAATTGATCGTTAGTCTCCTGCAGTTCGTTTCGAGCGACTAACTGATAAAACTCAGTAGTGTAATCATTTACTGACTTTGCCCCTTGTCTCAGATTCTGCAACCTCTTATACATAAGGCGTTGGAAGTTGTAAGGCAAGAACTCAGCCTGTAAGTGCCTTTTCATCTTCTCCCACGAGGTGATTTTCGCCCTTCCATTCCTATTCCGCATCAACTTCTGTTGTTGCCACCAAGCCGTAGCCCTGTTGCGAAATCAGGTCGCAACCAGTTGCACACGCTTCTCTTCGGGCACACCTTTGAATTCTAGGACTTCTTCAACTTACGCCAGCCAGTCCAAGAATTCTTCCAGTTGAAGGGTGTCATGGGATTCTGGCACCTCCGTCTTCATCCCAGACTTCCACCGCTTGTGATCATCCTCAACTGCACGCGACCTGTAGCGCCTCCTCGGTGCGTCAACATACTCATCCTCCCCTTCAGTAGAAGAATCTCCTACTGGTTCATCACCAACAGGTTCCCTTCGATGCTTACAGACACGATCCATATTCTGACCAAACAACTGATCGATTCTGGCAGTTAATTGTTCTACCACCGCGCCCATGCGTTGATCAATTATTTGGCCAATTTGTTGATTCAGATTGTCACGGTCATACACCTCCTCGATACACTTCTGGTTCCTCTCCGGCGGCATGATTTCTTCAATCACGCTGAACCTGACTCTGATACCAACTAACGCAGCGGAGATCTTCTAAACCAGTTGAACGAATCCACGAACAACTCGATCTAGGTCAAAACTTAAGCCAAAGTTTGAAAATTCTTTTATTCCAATAAAAACTGTGAATTACATCCAATAGGTCGCTTAAATAGTGAAACCATAAAATTTGCCAAAAATAGTAAAAAGTTCAAAAAGCCCTAAACTGAAAACTAGACGACAAATAGCAACAAATGCCGCAAACGGCAACAAAAACGGAAATTCCTAATGAAAGTTATAAGCGAAACAAAACTTTCCTAAAATAGCGAAATTGTCGTTTCGGAGGGCGAAACGATGGAATTTCGCCGAAAAACGTTTCCAATCAACCCATGCCCCGGAAAGCCAAAACTCAAACGCCCGAACTTCACTGAAATTACCAAAATGTCATCCTGTCATATCTTTCCATCATATTTTTCCAAGAATATGCAAGCTAATTCTTGGACTTCATCAGCGATTCAAGTAGAATACAACCTCTCACGACCTCACTGACCGTTGCAGATGATGAATACGTGGTTATTTTTGGGTTTTGAGAAGATTTGATTTAGGGTATGCAAGTGAGAAATGAAGTGGGGAGATGATTTTTTCGGGTTGAAGATATGGGTATTTTTGGGATTTCAAAAAAAATTTGGGTCCACTATGAGATACCCAGAACCATAACCCAAAAACCTTAACCTCACTACTCCTAGTCAATGGCCATAAAACTAGTTCCAAACGACGCATAAGATCATGAGGAACAAAACTCATAAGCTTAGAGTGTTGAAAACTTACCAAATCAGTCGCGGTAAGCCAAAAAATGCACTGATGGTCCTTCGTTCTTTGTGCCCGGTCAACGACGGATCCTCTGCGATTCGAGTAGAATACAACCTCTCACGATCTCACTGACCGTTGCAGATGATGAATACGCGGTTATTTCTGGGTTTTGAGAAGATTTGATTTGGAATATGCAAGTGAGAAATGAATTGGGGAGTGGTTTTTTTCGGGTTGAAGATAGGGGTATTTTTAGGATTTCGAAAAAATAGAGTGGGGTTCATTTAGTAAAAAAAATTTAAAATTTGTCTGATGAAGTAATGGGATCCTCTAAGCAATAAATGGGGTCATTTTAGCTGCTTCCTTAATTAATTGGCGTCGGTACAATTTTGTTTATCAATTTCTTAATATTCAGTAGAGGAGTAGAGTTTCTTTTTTTCTTATTTCATTAGGTTACTAGGCCATGGAAGTCATTGTTTGCTATGGATTGAAAATGCATTCACATTAATTTTCAACCAATTCATGGTCCATTTACATCTCAATTTTTTATTTTTTTTTCTTATTATCTTACGAGGTTGACAAACAATATAATGTCTATTAATTAATCCCAAATGACAACATAATTATCAAAAACCCAAACATGATAATTTTTTTTGTGAACAAAAGAATAAATGGATAGTATTAATTAAACAAACCAAATAGATGGTCGATCATAAATGTAATCACCACCACCACCACTATATGCAATTGCAATATATATGGAGGTCCTTATTCGCAATAATTAACACACAAAATCAAACAAACACAAAACCAAGCGAGCAAGGTTTAATTGCAGTCGACCAAAAGGGACAACGTGCCTACTGAGGCCGGAACAGAATAGCACTCTCCGTCATCAGTGGAGTTGAGCTTTATCGCTCGGACGGCGTCCTTGCAATCTTTTCCAGCATGAAGCATGGCACCGGTGCTATCATCGCTGTTGAACACAAAGGACTTGCCAAGCTCAACGTTCTGGCACGAACCGCATGGAAGGGGTTCGACATCGTCCAGTACTGGTATGGCGTTGCAACTATTGTCGTCTTCAAACACAGTCACCGTGGCTGCCTCCACATTCACTAATGCCATAGCTAACACAAATAGAGCTGTGCACATGATCATCATAACAATCATATCCCCGCGAGCCATCGATATCGATAATTACTTATATATGGATTAATGGATGGGGGGATTGATATGATAGAGCTAGATGTGATGAGAAGCTGAAATAGTAATCAAGTTGGTGTAAGTGTGATTGCTATGATCGAGCTGCGTGGTTTATATTTATAGCTAAGCCTGTATAAATGAATTACAAGAACGTGCTTGATGGGTGCGCCGCACGATTAATTGTGATGGTATCATGTAGTAATATATATGTTATGGAAGATCATGAGATCGATCATGTAACTAAATATATGCAAATTAATTATTTTAACAGGCTTATAGTACTTAGTGGCTTTGTGTAGTGCTTTTATTAATAATTATAGGGACATAAGCAAATTCATTCTTTAAAAAGAATCCTATATAATTGATTTATTTAAGAAAGACGTGGGAACCTTACAGAAAAAATCAAACCTTAATTGCACACTTATATTCCTTCTCTTTAATCACGTTTAATTACTTTTACTTAAAAAATCATGTTTATTTAAGTGCTTGAATGTCATTATCCTCTACATTTATTTGATTTGGGAGGTGATTTAAATCGCATAACTTAACTTACCTAATAAGTCTATTTAACTTAACTAATCAAATAAATTGGTTAAGGTATTGGAGAACGTGTAAAAGATACGTGTTGCAATCCATTGAAGCTTGGAACAATTGCCTCACAAGGATGGTAACAACCCCACACAAAGGAATAACAACTTCCCGAATGAGGGCAAACGAAAACCCTAAATCTCTAGTATAAATGAAAGAAAAAAACATTGAGATTGCCATAACCATGCTTCGACGATGACTCCCGCCACTAAAATATTGCTCGCTACCACAAATGGTCAGTCGTCGACGTTCGTCTCCGCTGACATGAGGACTAGCATCTTGCATCGCTCTTTTCTCCCCATTCGCTCTAGATCTAGGCCAAAAAAAGGGGTTGTCAGTGACAACCGCGTGGACCAAACATCCAAAAAAAAAAGAAACAAAGAAGAGGGGGAAAAAGATGACAAGAGGGATGTTGGGGGAAGGCGAGAGAGCTCCTAAAGGAAGGCGGGAAGATATGAAGGAAAGAAGGGAAGGAAATGGAGGTCACGGGTTGTGGTGGTGCATTTGTTGGTGGGTGGGGGTGGGAAAGAAGGGTTAGAAGAGCTGAGAAGGAGAATGGGGTCACCGGGGACGTACCGCTGAAGCAAGTCGCACGGACGGAGGCAACTCAAGAGGCGGTGGATCCAAAGATGACTCTCAAAGGATGTGAAAACGCTTTAAGGTTTCTCTCTAAGTGACGAGAGAGAACCTGTGATGACCCGTCATCAAATTAGACTAGACTCAACCCGATTCGACCGGATTGGAGGCCCTGGCCTCGGTTTGACCTGGTGGCGCAGTCGTGCTCGACGTAGTAGACCGTAAAACTTAATTATTTATTTTATATATATTTTGGAGCGTGTATTATTTAAATAATAATATAATATAATATAATACAAACGGTCAAACCCGAGATGTGCAATGACTACGTGGGTAGCATGGTTAGGACCAGCACGTAGCTAAATACTATACTAGGCGAGACCGAATTTATTTTTTGGTTTCCATTGATTTTATATTGCAAAAGTACATAACTCAAATAAAAGAAATATATAAAGAAGTTAATAATCTAACTTGGATTAATTATATGCCTTGATCAACATCTTGCACTACAAAAAAACAACAAATCAGCAACGGAATTAGAAACGGAACTTATTTCCGTTTCTAAATCAGAAACGGAATTAGAAACGGAATAAGTTCCGTTTCTAAATGTAACGATTAGCGACAGGAACCGACAGGGAAATATTCGAGACGGATTTGAGACGGATCGAGAGACGAATTAGAGACGGAATTAGAGACGGAATTAAATTCCGTCTCGAAAATTGGCGCCACCATTCCCGCCAAATTCTTCATTTCTTATGGCCGTTCATCATTCCTCGAGATTTGTATTTTGTCCGATCCCGGTAGCGTCTTCTCCTTCCCGCACCCCACCCCCCCCCCCCCCCCCCGCAACAAAAAACACCAAATCCCCAAATCATTCCCACGAAAAAACCCCAAAACCTAAATCCGTCTCTCCGTCTCGTCGCGCCGGCCGATCGTCTCGTCCCCTGCACGTCCATCCCGTTCGATCGTCTCGTCTCTCCGTCCGGCCGTGCGAGCTGGTCGCTCCGGTGCTCTGCTCTCGGACGTCTGTTCCGGTGGTGTTCGTTTCGCCGTCCGGTCTCTGGTGCTCTCCTGTCTCTCGGTCTTGCCGTCTCTCGGTCTCTCCGTCTCGTCGCGCCGGTCTCCGTCATCGCCGAGATCTCTCGCTCTCTCTCGGTCTCGATTCGGATCGGGTTAGCAAGGAATTTTTTGTTTTGGAGTCTTACTACAATCTTCATTTCTTATTTGTTTTTTAATGTTCATTATAATGCGAGCAACACTCATGATCAAGAGCTCTTGAGCTTTCATAGAGATCATTCACCTTTTGTAGGTTTTGAGGAAGTCTTGAATCGCTTGGTCGTTATATTGCGAAAAATTTGCGTCACAAGTCGAGTTGGCGTTCTAGTCCCCTTGTTTATCTAATTCTGCAAATTTATGGAATAATCCGTCGGGTGACATGAGAATTATTTAAGTTTCCGCTATGGTTCATTTGATGGATGATTTTCTAGTAAACATCGGAGTTGAAGGCAAGAAGCTATTTTATCTTGAAAGACTTTCCAATTTAAATTAACCATGCAGACTTAGATATAATTTCCATCTATCAATACATATTTGGGGTGTTAGGTGTTCCTACGTACATTATATGCGGCATCCAGGAATATTAAAGTCGTAATACTTGTTAGCATTGCAAAGTTGAGGTGGTTTTATCATGATAGGATTTATCATGATAGGATTTCCTATTGCTCCTTCTAAAAAATCAAATTTCTTCTCTTTGTAGATCTTGAATTTTGAAATGTGTTTCTTCTCCCTTATGTTACAACCAAGTTTGTGGTGGTTTTATCATGATAGGATTTCCAATATGGCCGTTTATAGCCGTGTTAGGAATCCAGGAAATCAAAAATTCAAATGTGAAGATTGATTTCCAAAAGTCAAAAATATCGCGAGAGGGTAATTAGCGCGCTAATATCGAATTAGCGCTAACTGCAGGGGAACTCAAAAAAGTTTTTTCTCCTTTGTGTTAGCGACCCTTAAACTCGTCCAGGGCCTAACCAACCCTTATAAAACATGTTATACATGTTTATTAGGAGTCATTTACAACAATCCTTTTGATAATGCCCAAGCTTCTTACATAAAGAACATAACTCAATCAATTCCTTCTCTTTAGATTGTGATGACTCATTAATGACTTCCTAACTTTGGCAATTTATTCTCTATTTATGAGTTTAATGTGGGAACCTCGTTCTTTCACTATGGTTCAAATTTGTTATCTTTAGATGGTGTAGACTCTTATATTCCTTTGAAAGCCTCAAAGGTCTTTGGATTCGACGACTTAACAACGTGACCACAAAGATCTCCTATTGGTCCTTCTAAAAAATCAAATTTCTTCTCTTTGTAGATCTTGGATTTAGAAATGTGTTTCTTCTCCCTTATGTTACAACCAAGTTTGTGGTGGTTTTCTCATGGTAGGATTTCCAATATGACCGTTTATAGCCGTGTTAGGAATCCAGGAACTCAAAAATTCAAATGTGAAGATTGATTTCCAAAAGTCAAAAATATCTCGGCGAGTGTAATTAGCGCGCTAATATTTGAATTAGCGCGCTAACCTAGGGAACTCAAAAAAGTTTTTTCTCCCTTTGTGTTAGCGACCCTTAAACTCGTCCAGGGCCTAACCAACCCTTATAAAACATGTTATACATGTTTATTATGAGTCATTTACAACAATCCTTTTGATAATGCCCAAGCTTCTTACATAAAGAACATAACTCAATCAATTCCTTCTCTTTAGATTGTGATGACTCATTAATGACTTCCTAACTTTGGCAATTTATTCTCTATTCATGAGTTTAATGTGGGAACCTCGTTCTTTCACTTAGCTATCAATTTGTTCTCTTTAGATGGTGTAGACTCTTATATTCCTTTGAAAGCCTCAAAGGTCTTTGGATTTGAGGACTTAACAACAGCCACAAAGATCTCCTATTGCTCGTTCTAAAAAATCAAATTTCTTCTCTTTGTAGATCTTGAATTTTGAAATGTGTTTCTTCTCCCTTATGTTACAACCAAGTTTGTGGTGGTTTTCTCATGATAGGATTTCCAATATGACCGTTTATAGCCGTGTTAGGAATCCAGGATTTCAAAAATTCCAATGTGAAGCTTGATTTCCAAAAGTCAAAAATATACGCGAGGGTAATTAGCGCGCTAATTCTGGAATTAGCGCGCTAACTACGAGAACTCAAAAAAGTTTTTTCTCCCTTTGTGTTAGCGACCCTTAAACTCGTCCAGGGCCTAACCAACCCTTATAAAACATGTTATACATGTTTATTATGAGTCATTTACAACAATCCTTTTGATAATGCCCAAGCTTCTTACATAAAGAACATAACTCAATCAATTCCTTCTCTTTAGATTGTGATGACTCATTAATGTGCGAACCTCGTTCTTTCATTTAGCTATCAATTTGTTCTCTTTAGATGGTGTAGATCGCATTTCCGATTTACAATATTCTCCATTTTGGAGGCTTTTTATCATCTTAATCATTATTATTTCATTACTTGAATAGACAACCGGCTCGACAAGGGTTACGTTCGACTAGGAATGTCGTCTACAAACAGAGATCGGATGTACAACCGGCTCGACAACGGTTATGTTCGAATTGAATTCGCGGCGAAGGTTAAAGAATTTATATCATTTGCAAAACAACATTGTCCTACATACCAAAGTGAACGGAAGATTAGATGTCCGTGCAATTTTAAGAAATGTCGACTTGTTCCACTGACGTCGAAACGGTTGAGCACCACCTATGTAGGTATGGATTTGTCCGGGGATATCACAGCTTTGGTACGAACATGGTGAGAACGGAGATGAAGGGCCGCAAAATTTTCACGCAATGGATTGCCATATTGATGATCTTGATATTCGAGGCTACGATCCGACACCTTACCGCGAGATGCTAGACAACGTGGCAGTCCAAGTTTCAATTGGAATGTCGTGGAAGAATCACCAAACCCCCAAGCACGCCAACTATATGACATGATTGATGCAAGTAGGGAACAATTGTGGCCTGGTTGCGAAACCATGACAACGTTGTCCGCAATGGCAAGATTACTTGCGATCAAGTCTGAACATCATATATCTGAACGAGGGTATAATGAAATCATTAAACTCATGAAGGATTGTTTGCCAAATGACAACTCAATGGTTGAGAATTTTTATGCCACTAAAAGACTAATGCGAGGTCTAGGTCTACCTGTTGAGAAAATAGATTGTTGTGAGGACCAATGTATGATTTATTGGGGAGTGTACTCTGAGTTGACGTCATGTAAAATATGTGGGAAATCACGATACGTTGCACATCGACGAGGTCGTGGTCGGAACACAAAAAACCGCCCTTGCAAAAGAATGTACTACTTCCCTTTGGGCCCTCGGTTGCAACGATTGTATGCGTCTGAGTCAACCGCAAAACATATGCGATGGCATGGAGATCATTCATCGCCTGAAGATGTTATGCAACACTGTTCTGATTCGATTGCTTGGAGACATTTTAATGACGTCAATAAAGACTTTGCCGCCGAGGTTCGGAATGTTCGTTTAGGATTGTGCACTGATGGTTTTCAAGTATTTGGGATTTCCGGGAAATCGTACTCTTCGTGGCCCGTGATTTTGACTCCTTACAACCTTCCACCGTCGATGTGCATGAAATCGAGTTTATGTTCTTAACGGTTATCGTTCCTGGACCGACCAGCCCAAAGCAGAAAATCGACGTGTTCCTTCAGCCGCTTGTGAAAGAGTTGCAAGATTTATGGAACATTGGGGTGGTTACATACGACGTTTCCACCAAGACAAATTTTGTCATGCGAGTTGCCCTTTTATGGATCGTTAGTGATTTCCCGCATATAGCATGTTGTCCGGTTGGAGCACACACGGTAAGTACGCTTGTCCATATTGTATGGAGGATACAAATGCATTTCAATTGCGAAATGGAGGTAAGACATCGTGGTTTGATTGTCATCGTCGTTTCTTGGAGAAGTCATCACCATTAAGGAAAGACAAAAAAATTTCATTAGAGGCAAAATGGTCATAATCGATGATCCGCTTCGCTTTGCGGTCCTGGTGAAGAAATTTTGGCGTAAATTGAATCGTTTGGCTTGATGAAGGTGACGAAAATCGGCGCTGAATCGTGAATGGGCGGATAGCTAAGAATTCGGGATGGAGGAAGAAAAGCATATTCTGGGACTTGCCGTATTGGAAGACAAACTTGATCCGCCACAACTTAGATGTCATGCACATCGAGAAAAATGTTTTTGACAACATTTTCAACACTATTATGTGTGTACCGGGGCAAGAGTAAGGACAATGCAAAATCGAGGCAAGATATTCGTGAATATTGTCACCGACCTTCTCAACACATTGATTCGGCGACAAATACTTACGTCCTTGGGTGCTATGCTCTTGATACATCAAGAAGACAAAAATTGTGCGAGTGGTTGAAAAGTTGCGTTTTCTGATGGTTACGCATCGAATCTTGGTCGATGTGTAGATCCAAAGAAATCTGCGAATGTTCGGCATGAAGAGCCATGATTGTCATATATTCATGCAACGGTTGATACCAATTGCATTCGAGAACTTCTCCCAAACCCGGTTTGGGTTGCAATTAGCGAATTAAGCCTATTTTTCCGGTCCCTTATCGCGAAATGTGTAAGTATCCAAGATATGGAGGTCTTAGAGTCTCGAAATTCCAAAAATCATTTGCAAGTTGGAAAAAATTTTCCTCCAAGCCTATTTGACTCTATGGAACACCTACCAATCCACTTGGCCTACGAGGCCCGTCCGCCGGTCCCGTTCAATTTCGATGGATGTATCCATTTGAGAGGTACTATCTTGAGCCCTTGATATTATTTTCCCATTCAATAGGTTTTATATAAACATTTCCTATAACATTCATATAGGTACCTTAAACATTTGAAGAACAATGTGCGAAACAAGCGAAGGTTGAGGGCTCCATGTGTAATGCTTATTTGGTCGAAGAGGTCACATCCTTTTGTTCTTACTACTTCGAAGATCACGTCTCTACGTTGCATGACAAAGTGCCACGTAACGACGATGGCGGTATCGGGCCCACACCGAACTTCGTTGGCAATTTCTCAATTTTCACTTATCCCGGTCGACCCATGGGCAAGTCGAAGGAGCGGTACTTAACGAGCAGCAGAGTATAATGCCGCTCATTCGTACATCTTGCTCAATTGTCCGAGATCGCTCCTTACGTTCGCATGTCCATCAATTTCTTTCATTAATGCAAGACATTCATTGTTCATACATTATTAATACATCCGACTTACACGTTCGTTTCTTCTAGGATATTCGTCGATGAAATCACTCAAGCAATGGGGGAGTCGCAAGTTGATAGTAGTCTAGAGCACAACTTCCCCATTTGGTTTCAAACATATGTAAGGGCATTACTTTTGTACGTTATAGATTCAAATGTTTCTCCCATAACTAATGTGTCATATTGCATCTCTAATTTTGTCGAATAGGCTCGGAATTCTATAGTTGACGAGACGCTCGTTGATCTTTCTGTTGGTCCTAGTCGATCATGTACTGTCTACCCCGGGTTACCTTGTTAATGGGTATAAGTTCCACTCCGCAACATATGACGTTAATAGATCGACGCAGAAGCGGCGGTGTTTTGGTGAAGGGTTCAAACTACGCTGATGTTTCCCATAACTATTATGGAGTACTCGCAAGAGGTAGTGGAGATTGAGTATACCGGCCTCAAACGTGTGGTCTTGTTTAAGTGCGAATGGTATGACCCTACACCGAATCATGGTGTGAGGACTCACCCAACACTTCAATTGGTAGAGGTTCAACGAAGTCGACGATATAACAACTACGAGCCATTTGTATCGGCAATGCAAGCCACTCAAGTCTACTACCTTTCGTACCTTCTATGCGGAACGATCGACAAGAATGGCTAGCGTTGTTGTTCTTGTCACCAAAATTGGCCGACGAGGAAACTAGCAAAGACGATAATGACCAGGGCTCGGCAGAGATTGCTTTCCAAGATGGGATGCCCACCACGTGCGTAGTCGATGATGCAGACGCCGATATCAACAATCTGGATGTTCCGACTGGGACTCGATTTATTGTTGAAGCGGGTCCAAGCGATGAAGTTTATAGTGGAGCTGAATCAGAAGAAGAATCATCACCTTCTACTCATGAGAGTGAATTTGAAACGGATGATAGCGAATAAAGTTTGTATATGATATGTCAACGACCAATAATGTAGTTACTTTTATTTGCATGGATTTTGTTCTTATTAAGTCCAATAATATAGACTGAATTTCTTCTTTTTTTCATTATGCCGCCATTTTATGATGTTTTACTCGTGAATATTGTTAATTAGGTATCATGGCCGGACGTGGTCGTAGGGGAGGTCGAGGTTTGCCATTAGGAGGCCATCGTGGCGGTGGAGGTCGTGGTTCGATACCTCCATCATCGATTCCGACTTCTCGGTCTCTCGAGCACGATACGGCCGCGGCGTCACCTTCCCCTTCCATACCGTCGGGGTCGTCTCCGTACCATCTTCTTCGTCATCAAGGACTATGCCTACTACACACTTCCCCACACCTTCTCCGACATCAATGACTCCTTTACCCACGAGGCTCGCACCCCCCACCACAAGATCACCGGCATCCCGAGAGGAAGACGTAAGAGCGGGTTGGAGGTGACAGCCCTCCGCAGCCACCTCGGAGGCCGGGGATGGAGGCCCTCGCGTGCGGGGATCCCTATCACTCGATTGCCAATGATACGTAAGTTTGCGTTTAACTTTTATATGTCAATTTCAATATGGATGTCAAATATTGAATAAGTAGTTAAGGTGATATGCATGTTCATGAAACACAGGAGTTGCATCCTTCGCACTTTGTGCACGGAGGATGACAAAAGTTTTTAAACGATGGATGATTCCCGAAGGGTATTGTTGGAAGTCGGCACCGCCTCATCAAAAAGACCAATACGCGACAATGGAAGGTAAACAAGACTACCATGTGCCTTATGATTTATACTATTTTCTCAAATAAGTGCTAACAATAGCAATCGCCATTTTGTAGATATTTTTTAGATGGGATGATGCGCTTCCCGAGGATCTCGTGCGAGCGGCGTACGACAAAGCTTGCGGGGACAAGGTACACCGCGTTGATGCACAAGTTGAAGAAGAATCGGGCGCGACGGTTTATGTTACGAGATGAGGCATGGAGGAGATACTTGCGATCGGGAGAGCGAGGACTTCCGAGCTAGGTCTAGCAAGCGACGGAGAATAGGAACACCGAGGTCGAAGGCCCTGGGACCGGACCCTCGAAGCACGGTGGTGGTTCCGTGTCATTTGCGACTACCCAAGAAAGATTGGTTAGTTTTTTTTAACATTTAGGATATTTTGTACATTTATACTCTTGTTCACTATGCTTGGTCCTGCACGCAGGCTGATTCATCCGAGACGCCACCGTCGGTGAATGATTTGTACTTGCATCTCCACACCGTTAATCACGACAGACGACATTTATCGATACTAGATCAGAGCGGTTCTATGTAAGTATAGAAATGAAATGGAAAATAGATTATTAAGTCTATCACTTACCCCATATCATGTACTTTGTTTGTTGTGCATATATGCAGGATAGGCTCCAGAGCAGACGTCGGGGAGGCGACCCGAGCTACACCGAGCAATCGGTGGATGATGAGGCGGTGTACCTCAATGTGGCGGGTGAGTCCTCCAAAGGACGTGTCTACGGACTCGGGTCCGTAGGGAGAAAGAAGAGGAGATACGGAACTCCTGGTGCTAGCACGTCGCAGAGACGCCGGATGTGGTGCCGCGGGCGAGTTCGATGTCGTTGCGGAGCAACTACGAAAGGTTATGCACTTCATGCAACGGCGTCTTGGGATGGACATGGACGAAATAGACCTATCTCAAAGCACCAACCACCACCACCGCCACCACCACCGCCACCTCATGACCAACAATGGCCGCGCCAAATAGATCCGGTCGATCCACCCCAACAAGGGGACAATGTTGGGCGTGAGACGTAAGCGTGGCTCTCGAGAGATGAGCGGGTTGGTGATACATAGGTACTTCACTTGTTGTTTGTTTCAAATGCTTAGATTAAAAGTTTTATAGTGTAGACAACTTTAGAAATTCATCGAATTACTTTATGATTCACACTTCTTTTTGTGCATTTTTAGGTCGATGTTCCATATTTTATCGTGGATTTTATTTTTTTTCGCTTTTGCTCCCCCAATTCTTTTTTTGTTTTGAAGTAAAATATACTATAAGTAGCGAATGTTAGCGAGAATTAATCCATGGGAGAAGAAAACATCTTTGTTTGTTGTGTGTGCAAATCTTAAGCCGTTGCGGGTTCTCTCGAGTGCTATGATGAAGAAAATGGTAGAATCGACAGGGAGCGACATCTTCATGCAATAGCAAATGAATTTGGGAAGTCGATAAAGGGTCGTTTTTCGGTCATCAGTGTGCGGCACATGTAGGCTCTTCTTCTTCTATAATGGCATGTCCGTAGAAGAAGAATAGCCTACATGTTCTCAACACGATGACCGGAAAGGACCCTTTATCGATTTCCCAAATTCATTTGCTATGGCATGAAGATGTTGCTCCCTGTCGATTCTACCACTTTCTTCATCATAGCACTCGAGAGAACCCGCAACGATAAGATTTGCACACAACAAATGCCAAAGATGTTTTCTTCTCCCATGGATTAATTCTCGCTAACATTCGCTACTTATAGTATATTTTACTTAAATGAGGTAAAAAAATTTATTTTGGGGAGGATAATGTATTAAAAATAAAATCCATGATAACTTATGCATCAACTGGGCGTCGAAGCCAACTAAGATATACAGAAAATAAATGGACAATGAATTTACCTGCGGACGATGGTGGTTTGTTGAAGCCTGATGGAGTAGAAGGTTCTGATGATGAAGTTCCTTTACTTTTATTTTTCCTGTTTTCGGAAAGGCGGGTTTTAGTTTTTCCTATCGTTCTCGAGGGAATGGGTTCATTGCTTTTGACGATGAGCATGTTGTAGACGATTTGTTTCATTTGCATGTTAAACTCATTCTTTTTTTGGTGGTGGTGATTTTGGTCCTTATAGGACTCCAGGTGTCGGAGGTAGGCGTGGTGGGTATAGTGGAGCGGTGAGCTTGGTGGGGGTTATGGAGGCTTTGGGGGCGTGGCTTAGGTGCTTATCGAGGTGAATCTTCTCTTGGCTATTCTATTTTAATTAGCGATCGAATCACTTCCTTTCAATAGTTTGTCGTGTAGACTTTTTAAGTTACTTGAATGAGTTTATTGTTGGTGGTTTACTTTGTTTCAAACACTAGTATATTATTGTTAAAACCAAGTTTTTGGTGATTTTATAGTGATCTCCTATTGCTCCTTCTAAAAAATCAAATTTCTTCTTTTTGTAGATCTTGAATTTTGGAATGTGTTTCTTCTTCCTTATGTTAAAACCAAGGTATTGGTGGTTTTATAGTGATAGGAATTCCAATATGACCGGTTATAGCCGTTCTAGGAAATAACTCAATCAAATATTCAAATTGAAAGCTTGATTTCCAAAAGTCAAAAATCCCTGGCAGTGGCTAATTAGCGCGCTAATACTTGAATTAGCGCGCTAACTGCAGGGACCTCAAACTAATTAATTTATCCCTTTGTGTTAGCGACCCTTAAACTCGGCCAGGACGTAACCATCCCTTATAAAACATGTTATACATGTTTTACAACTCAACTTACATGATAGGTCCATCTTATAGAAACATTATTCGCCATCTCCTATGCGTAGGAAAATAGCAACATTGACACCAACTTCATCCAGTGATCGCATTTGCTTGATGATCATGTTTATTTTTGAGAGGAATTCTTATTCAACATTGTATGGTTTTTTTATGTTCTTCAATGCTTTTCTTGAATCGCAGTGGTTTTTTTTATTTTATTTTTTGAGTAGGAACACATGGCTTGTCGCCTTTGGAGCACACAAGAGTTTAGATTGGGTGAGAGGATGAGTTCTAGAATCATACTTACATGATAGGTTTGTGCTTAACTTTCCTCTTTTCCCTTTTAGCATTCTTGCACTTATGCCATTCTTCTCTTTGTAGATCTTGCGCTTTTGAATGTGTGTTGTCTTCCTTATGTTAAAACCAAGTTTGTGGTGGTTATATCATGATAGGAAATTCCCATATGACCGTTTATAGCCGTGTTAGGAAGCCAGAAATCAAAAATTACAAATTTAAAGCTTGATTTCCAAAAGTGAAAAATATCTGGCAGTGGCTAATTAGCGCGCTAATACTGGAATTAGCGCGCTAACTGCAGGGACCTCAAACTAATTAATCTCTCCTTTGCCTACTTCTTTCAGTGCATACTCACTTTGGTTGTTGCCCTCGATGGAGATTCGAAATGCTTCAAAGCTGCGTTTGACTTATTAAATGAAGTCCTTTTTGTGTATACTTCCAAATTTTGGACCTTTTGTGAGTGTTCTTTTTTTTTGCTTGTTGAACGATAGGTGTGGTTGGTTTTTGTGTATACTTCCAAATTTATGGAGCTTTTGTAATACATTACAACTTTCAGTCGATATATAAATTTTTGGGCTAATTTTGAGTTTCACATTTTTTCCTTCTCTTTTGAATTTTTGTTGATATATATTTTTGATGTATGGATGCGCAATTTGGCTTCTTTGGGGATGTTAGCACCCTCAAGGAGTTGTTGGAGGGGGTGCGAAGCGATGGAGTATGTCATATCGGGTTGTATTTTGATTTTTTAGGTTGGAGAATCGATTGGCTTATGTATCCGTGCCATATTTAAACAAAACAAAAATTAGAGACGGATTAGCAACGAATTCAAATTTTCCGTTGCTATTCCGTCTCTAATTTTCCGTAAATATTTCTATCAATCACAAACGGATCGAGACGGAAATATTAATTCTCTCGATTCCGTCTCTAATTAGCAACGGAATCGAGACGGAATCGAAACGGAATAATCCGTCTCGATTCCGTTTCTAATTAGAGACGGAATCGAGACGACTCTTTGCATTCCGTCTCTCGATTCCGTCTCGATTCCGTTGTTGATTAGAAACGAATCGACACGAATTCATAAATTTATTAATTCCGTCTCTCGATTCCGTTGCTAATCGCAACGAATCGAGACGAATGCAATTACAAATGTACCATTTCGAAATAAAATCCATTTCTCGTTCGTCTCTGTTCGTTTCTAATTTCCGTCTCTAAATCCGTCTCTAATCGAAACGGATATTTTCCGTCTCTATTCCGTCTTCTAATCGAAACGGAATCCATTTTCCGTTTCGATCGTATCGGCGACGACGACGTTTCGAGAGACGAACGCGTTCGTCTCTGTTCGCTTTCGATTTAATTCGAGAGCGAATTTTAGAAATCGAAACGGAAAATTCCGTTTCTGATTTGCGATTTTTTTGTAGTGTTGAAGTATTATACGGTATCTCGTGGCGATGTTTGTGTGTTGATGTGTATCCTCAATTTGTCATAATCAGGGTTGTAAGTGTGTGTCTGAAGGGCATAAGTGCAATTATTGGTTGCTCAAAAACTAGTAAAAAAGTGTTAAGTATCATGTGAGGATTTTGCCTCGATCGTGCAAGTCGGGATTGGTGGTAATGTAAAATGAGAAAGAAGTTGGTACAAGACTTTGCCTTGAGTTGCGTGTTGGTTGGTGGTTGTTGAGGTTGAGATTGAGTCCAAATTGGTGCAAGTTTGGCTAAGTATAGCAAGAAAATTGATCTTGAGTGTTTGGTGTGTCGTGGACAAAGTTAAGATTTTTAGAGTTTTTGGTGACCAAAATTGGTGTTTATGGAGTTGGACTATTTGATTGAGAGATTGGCTCAATTTGGTGAAAGATCGGATTCAAAACGAGCGTCGAAATTCAAAACACGTCAAAATAGGAATTTTGAAAATTAATAAATAAAAAGAAATTAAATTGTTGATTAGTAGTTGAGGGTTTATATATAAATATAAAAAAAAATCAAACGAAGATTCATTTGAAACCTTCAACAAAACGTTTTAAGGGTTTTGTTTTTAAACCTCTCCACAAGTATTTTCAGTTGCAGAGCTCCATTTTCATCCAATTTCTTTCCGTAAAACAGTAGACCGTCACGAGACGGTCAGTTCGAGCTAAGTTACCGCGGTGGAAACGAGGTATTCGGCACGCTCGAATAGCTCACCCAATGTCGTGGCACCTGAACTGACAACGTAAAAGCCAATATCATGCCTCAGCCCATCTCCAAAATGATACACATCATCTATAGCCTCTCGCACCAGATCGCCGACAAACTGTCTCAAATAGTCCTATCGATCTCTGTAGCTCATCACCGACTCATCGGCTCCCTGTCGCGGATTCATGAATTCCTTCCTCAACCTCTTCATCACCGCAGGTGGGAAGTACTGCTGATAGAATTTAGTCTTGAAGGCATCCCAAGACTCGAACTCTCCCTCAGCAGCTATCGTCGCACGCCACTACACATCGGCGTCTCGCTGTAAGGTGTACAACGAAATCTCAGCTCTAAGTCTATCCTCAATCCGCAAGGCTCCGTGCAATTTCTCCTAGGACAGGACCCACTTCTCAATCTTCTCAAAATCTCGCTGACCGTCTAAGTATATAGGCTTCAGTCTGATGAAGTCCTTCACCAACTGAACCACTGCTTTCGAACTAGATGATGGAGTTGTGGAAGATGGTGTAAACACTGTCTCTACTGCTGGAGCTGCTATCAATGGTGTCGCAGGTAAGACGGGCACTACGGTCGAGATTGTGGAAGTAGTAGTCACAGTAGGACCTGATGTCTGAGTTGGCTGTGCTGGTGGAGCAAATCAAGAAGTCATAAATGCAATGAACTCCGCCAACTGCTGACCTTGAGCAGCTACACGATAAAAAAAGCCTCTGAAAGTCCTCCGCTGACAGTATAGAAGGCTGACTGTCGCTCGTTCCGGCATCACCGATATCGCGTGAATCTGTCATCTCTGACTGCAAAGGGATAACGAACGCGGATCACCTACTACATTGATAACGCATATATATACATATAACAAAATTAACATGCATATAGATATATCAAATCTCCAACTCACTTTCACTCACTTCCCAACTAATAGTTTCTAGGCAAGGATCATCTGGTTTTCCACCACTAATTAAGATTATCTAGCTTTTACATTTCGTAAGTCTTTTAGTTCTTGCTGTTATTGTGGTATCATATTGTAGAATCACCATATTCTACAATCGTAAGCTTAGCAAGCTTCGGTAGTAAGCCATGAATTCTCAAAACCATGGCTCTAATACCAACTGTGACGACCCATTCTCCAAAAAAGGCACCGCCAGACCTAATCCCTAATTAAGCCTTAATCTCACATATAGGACCTAACAAGGAACTAGTCAGCCTTATTTAAACACCTAAAAACTTATCAATTATTCATTATTAAAAAAAAACACAATACCACCTATGGTCAACTAAATAGTTCAAATACCTAACAAATCAGAGTTAATTTCAATTTTTCAAACTAACAAGTTATTCAGCGGAAGTCTTCTTAAGTTACTGGTGGAAATTATAACATAAGGCCTAACCTATTGTGGAACAACCAGGAAATAGAAATCACATGTATATATAAAACAAAAATGACGATATATACAACATGTGTATAGTCAAGGTTCCTATCACTCAACCCAAAAGTAAAGTATCAGTACATAGAAAATGTAATACAAAAGAATGCAAAACCTACAAAAATATGTCGTAGCAGTTCTCCACCGGCTCATAAGTAGTCATCTATCTTCTCCTTACCCGGTTTGCTACTCAACTAATCTGCACCCACCGTCACAAACTAGACGGTGGGTACCTGAAATTGTTTAAGTAATACTGAGAGACATTTATCCACATTCTCAAACATGCAACAAGTATCAAGTGGCATAATCAATATAGCAACTATGCTGAAGAAAACATCATGCAAAAAGATACTTGAGGTAAACAAATGTGAAATTGACTCAAGGTTAAGTAGTAATGATTTAAGGTCGGTCGGACGTGATCTTCATCACATCAGCCTTTCCACTACAGATGGAGTTATGCTCTAGATCATAATTTAAAAAGGTCGTACTTAGGATTACGCCTTTCTATTCCAAGTGAATTAGTCATCACCGGAATGTATACTTGCCAGCACCCTCGAGTTTTAAAACTCATCATTATGCTCACCCAAGTTATTCTTGTGCCAACAAACCCCGAGGTTCAGTTACCCCGTTCGAAACATGTTACCCCGTGTGTCATGCAAAGTAGTGGAGAAATCCCCTGACATCCCGAAAAGTCTAGTGACCACCGTATGAAAGCTGAATTCCTATTATCATCATTAAATGACCCTAAACGCAAGAACCACTTTCTTTTCCAAAGATAACGCAGTATTGGAATCCAAACAATACGATTGCATACTAATGCACAAATATCAAGATTTACAACAACCAATCAACAAACTAACTTAATAGCATGCTATGTCATGGACTACCAGACAACAACAATCAAAATGACAAAGGACATGATTTGGAGTAAATGATAATGTAATGACCAACAAAGTATGCCATGAGCAACCTCATAAACTGACAAATAGAACAAGTCATAGCATATAGATTTCAAAGGCAATTCAGTCCAAATAACTGAAAACGAAACAACTAAATGGAATGAAATGTAAAGCAATGTCTCGCTCAGTTTACTTGCAATTCACACGTTTGTCCTAGCCTAGTCGATCTTTTGACACTCGGAAACACGTGCCCAAATTCCTGCGTTCTCCTTTTGAGTTCCCTAACATTTGGCAAGTTATCAATTTAGATTCAATATTAATTATGTAAAATCTCTAAATTGGTCGAAATTGAAGTCAAAACCAATTTGTCAATTTCGCACTTTTCGAGGTAAAAACACTGTAAAAGTCTCGTTCGAAATTTCAAATGTTTTATTTTTCTTAGAAATTTATCAATTTCTATTTATTTTGTCGAAATCTAATTTTCCGAAATTTTTCCTAATTTTTTTTGGAATTTTCCCAATTTTTCCAGCATTTCTTTTCTATTTTCTCTCCTTTTTTTGAGAGAGAAAATGAGATAGAGATTGACTGGAGGTTTATTTGACTTTATATATGGTTTAGGATGGTTTGCATGTGAACCACTCATCGCAAACCATACACGTGTCTTGAGACACATCTTGTGGTTCTCCCTACACCACTGGTCCCATGAGTCACCCACATGTGACTCCAAAGTTGACATTCATGTGTTGAGATGGTATGCATGCATATCTCCATGTTCATCTAGCGTTGCACATTTAATTTAACAAACATAAGGCCCGTGTAATATATAGGTATATGTGACCACATCAAAGTCACCAATATCTCATGTTTAGTGCACAATTTAAGTCAATTTATTAAACTTTACCCCACGACCTGTTACCTCGGGCTCACGTCGACACGCGACTAGAGGCGCGTCTCCGCTCGTCTCGGTATCTGCATACCTGTTGAATTGACTTAGTAGTCTACACATATACAGTACACTAAGCATACAACATCCAAATATAACATTTACCTCGACCACTGTGTCTCGGTAGTGACACGTATCTCACTGCGGGTCCTACGTCACGGGTCATTAGGTCATGATCAACGAATTAAATAATATTTGGGCAGTGATAGTCCCTAACCACCAAATATGCATTCCTTATCCATTAGTTACCCAATTTTACATTTTGTGTGTTTTAGTTCCCCCGACCTAGTGTTAAGTCGGTTAAACTACTCGGTACCCACGTCAACACGCATATCGAGGCAACTACTTAACACACGGTCTCACACGTCAAATGTAATATACTAACACACATTGCGATGTCATGTACACTATTTCAATATAAACATCGCAAATTAACAATTCGGCACACAAAAATTACTATCTACCTAGCTCCAGACGCACACAAGCCTAACTGCGGGTCCCACGAGAGTTTGAGCTGTCACCCACGTCTGCAACCACGTCATAAATAATGGCAAATTATATTAAGGCCGTTACAGTTCGCAAGGTTCACATCTACATTCGAAGAGAAGTAAATTTGCGATTTGTTAGCGGTGACTTTATGGCCCGAGTATGTGTAAAACATCTCCAACACTTCCTTCACCACCGAGGCTTGTTTCTCTGATGCTTCAGCAAATAAAATCAAATCATCAACTAAAAAAAGGATGTGATATGGCATTCTCAGTACCTCCAAATCTTGGAGCAATCCAAGATCCATCCTTCATTTTCATATAAATGAGTTGGGACAACCTCTCCATGCATAAAACAAACACATATGAAGACATATGAAGAGACTAGATCCCCTTATCTAACCCCTCTGGATGGTTTAAAAGCCTCTCAAGTATCTCCATTCCAAGAACATATGATCGATAGTCACATTCTCCATATGGCACAATGAACGCCAATCAAGAAACAATGAAATGTGAGGCAACCTTCTTTAGAGGCTACCACAAGGTCCACAACTGCTAATCTAATAAAATACTCAAGCTACACAAACACTCTAACCTTGTGTTGAATTGGAACTGGGCTCTTCCATAGACTTGATTAGTGATGACCACTTTTATCTAGTAGCCAATTTCATTTATCCCGTATACATAGAAAATTACGAAGAACTCTAACCGGGTCCAAAAGAAGCTGCAGATTAGAGACCTCGTTGGCTTCACGATCAATGAGAAACCTAGTAATATGAAGATTCTGACAAGTGGGACTCACATCCTCAACATAGTTAGAAATTGTGGCTTGGTGATGAAATATTGATAAATAAATTTTAGTCTCACGAAGCAACACATCTACTTAGTAAGATAGAAATCCACCTAATTCAATTGCAAATAAATTTAAATGTTTTAGTGAAACCACTCTTCTAGATACCTCTACCATACTAAACTCTACGGACTCCAAAATCATGGTGATGGGTAGCAAATTACATTTTTAAAATCAAAACTCTATCTTCCCAAACTTTATGAATCTTGTATGAAACACATAAGTAATGGAATAACACATAAATTCCACGAATATTTAATTTTCATATATATATACATATGTGTGTGTGTGTGTGATGATGATGTCATTATGTGATAAACCAATGGGAAGGTACTCTATGATTGGAAATGTTATAAGGTTCTTAGACTTCGTATTGATATACAACTCGAACCAAGTTATCTAATACTTTAAATAAAGTACTATAACCAATAGAAATATAGAATACACATTAATAACAAAAATAGTACATAGGTTTCATGTAACCACTAATGACCTATTCGCTTCATGGTATTAAATCGGATTAGCCATGCTGGATTGACTAATCCGGTATTCGCTTAGCGGATTAACTAGCCCACGGGACTATCTAATACTCAATACTCAATATAGGTGGCTAAAGTAAACCATCATTTTTGGTGGTACTAAATAGTCTCAATGCTTGAGCTTCAAACATTACCATGCTACCCCTCCCTTCCTCTTCAACCAAATCGTGAGAGACGAATTGTGAGAGACAGTCGATTTCGATGGTGTGCGGAGACTAACACTAAACAGAGCTTTCTCAATCAAATCATTTTTTTTTTCAGTTTGGCCTTTCTCCTCATCTCTCTCTATATCTCACCTCTCTCAACTTGAATTCAAAAGCAAAAGTCCCAATTGTCTCTTTTAATCACACACACAGCACATACAATCACTTATACACCACAGTTCCTAAACCAAAATTTGGAGTTTCCACTATTAAATGATCTCATAAGCATATACAATTTCGTATATGTTTTAAGACAACTCTAGATTCCCATGTTATAATATGATCTCATAAGCATATACAATTTCGTATATGTTTTGTTCAAATGATTATAATTAACTACAACAAGCAAGCAATATAAATACTATACATATATTTGTTTGTGCATCAATCTTCTGTAATCATGATTCACTTGTCACATTTATCATGTCACACACTTAAGCAATATATATTTGCATCTAATTCACTAAAATTGCCAAATTAATATTTTTGAGACTGGTATTCAAAAATCAAGACACACGACTCTCATCTTTTCAATTACACGGATGCATCATCTATTGACAATTTATTTGCCACCGCTACTTCTAGATGCTCTTATAATTATTATTGTTGTTATTATAACAATATAGTCATGTGTAATCCATATTTAGCCTAGCCTTGATTTACAAAATCACAGTCAACAAATGGCTTGACTCCATGTAATAATAATACAAATGCCATCTATATTGTCATGCAAACACAAAAGAGCATACGTAAAGGGCATAAAAATATACATATCTTGGTCAAAGTAGATATACTCGTCAATTCATGAGAATTCAATAATATATCTCCAATCACTTGTAATCATTATACACATCCATGATAATCATTAATCATTGCGATCATGAACATATGCATAAATTAATAGTGAACACATACCAAAATTTCATGATAGATTGCTACATCCAAAATTGAGAGCAATTGATCAAAAAGAATCTCATCCGAAGAAGACATGGAGAATAAATCTTGTCTAAAACTTGTTGGAACAAATCTTTCGGACAGAGAATGCAAGATGAGAATGGAGGAACCAAACAAAGACTTGAGACGCGTAAAGATTTCTTCCTACCGATCGAAACCGCGTATGCACAATGAGAAAATTGAAACTTGCCTTCATGATACAATCAAGTGTCTAATGGTTGTTGGATGATGTGTGTGTAACACAACTCTAACCAAGAACACTCTTTGAAGAACTTTTGAGAGAATGATGTTATGAACACAATAACACACTTTAATTCAAAAGTCTTTTGTGTTTCAATATTTTTCAATGTCTCAATGTGTTTAGTACGTACTAGCTATCTTTGCTTTATAGAAAATTTAGAGACTTGACGTATATCCACAAAGATGTGAGTTTTGGTGCGAATAGGCACCAAAAATGGGCTAAATAACACCTAAAACTCACACCTCTTCGTTATGAGCGCTGAAGCGTTGTGGCGCCGACCCGGTGCTTCAACGCCAAAAACAATGAGAGCTTCTGGTCTTGGCGCTGCTAGCACCAGAACTTTTTTTTTTTTAATTATTTTTTACACATCACTCTCTCATACATAGCATCTCACTTTTTGTTGCTGCCAAGGCTCGAATCAGTACCTAGATTGTTCTAGTGCGCAGTTACAGAATCAGCACTCAAGATCACTGATCCAAACGAAGAGTTTTCAGCAGTAAAATATAATAGAACACCGAACACAAGTTTATTTGTCAGATAATAATACCATGTAGCGAGCCATCTCAAGTTTATTTGTCAGGACAATTTTGGGCATGATCAAATGCTGGAAATTGTGACTTAACTGAAATTAGGTCATTTAGTCATTCTAAAAGAAAATGAAATTAAAAATAAAATTTAAAAGTATAAATTGTTATTACATGGCCTCAACGTAGATGTATCGTTCCAACGCAACTGCAAAAATCTAAAGGTCATCTACCATTACCTCTACTTGTTACGTTTCACCGCACGTCTTCCTTGGCCCTTCTTGGGTGGTCCCTTCCCACGACGCTTCAGCATTTCAAGCTTTGATAAGCGCCTGTCAAATGCAAAATACAACTTAATGAGGGCATTGGAATATTTCGAGCTACCCAAACATACACTGGAGAAATCTATCAAAAGGCAACTTTGAGACCATAATACTATTCTAGAAATACAGCTCAAGAACTCCTTTTAATCCTATTCATAGGATCAAAAAGGATGTCTTATGCTGGATTTGTAGAATAGAACTATAGCTCAATGTTACCTTCTAACATGGCAGCAGTAGAGAGGAATAATCCACCAGTTCATTCTATACCAGAATGTTCCAAAAAATAAAAAAAAAAAAAAGGAGACACAATGTTCCACAACTAGTAAAACTAGCTAGCATAACTGACAAGATACCAGAAAGAAACGCATGGTGTGACATTACTACTTGTAAATTTCTAATTGGAACTGCAATGCTCGGATGAGCAGTAAGCTGAGACATGTAAACAGTAGCACACACTGGTACGCTGGATTTGCTTTGAAGTGACTTCTAAAAGAATACATTTATATAAGAAAAACTGAGAATTTGTAGGTTTTAGCTGCATTTCTTAAGAAGCAATCTTATTGGCCAATGCTTGAACTGAAACAACAACAACAACAACAACAACAACATAGCCTCAGTCCCAAATTAACTGGGGTCGGCTACATGGATCAAACTTTTCCATTGTGCTCGATTAAGTGCAATTGATGGCGAGCTTTGCAAACCATTCAAATCTCTCTTAATTAATGCATCCCATGTTAACTTTGGTCTACCCCTACCTCGTCGAATTTCTACGGTTTCTATTGAGTCAAGTTTTTTAGTTGGGGCATTTGTAGGCCGTCTTTGCAGGTAACCAAACCATCGCAACCGCCCTTCCCTAATCTTTGTATCAATTGGTGCTACTCCTACTTGTCTTTGAATTTCTATATTTCATCATAAGAATTCAGGAGATTCACCACAAACATGTGCAAGAGAGGGAATCAATTCATCCAAGATGTAAATAAATAGATGAACAAAAAACTACGATGACACTGGTACTTGCTAGCCTTCAAATTTCAACAACACGATAAACGTTTCACCTTCTTTCTCAATGGCCTAATCTTCTCTTAACGGCCACAAACTATTGAGCATCACATGCAGAATCTAAGAAGATAGATAACAACAACAACAACAACAACAACAACATAGCCTCAATCCCAAATTAACCGGGGTCGGCTACATGGATCAAACTTTTTCATTGTGCTCGATTAAATGCAATTGATGGTGAGCTTTGCAAACCATTCAAATCTCTCTTAATTAATGCATCCCATGTTAACTTTGGTCTACCCCTACCTCGTCGAATTTCTATTGAGTCAAGTTTTCTATTGAGTCAAGTTTTTTAGTTGGGGCATTTGTAGGCCGTCTTTGCGGGTGACCAAACCATCGCAACATCTTTGTATCAATTGGTGCTACTCTTACTTGTCTTTGAATTTCTATATTTCTTATTCTATCTTTACGAGTTTTACCACACATCCACCTAAGCATTAAAAATAAAATACAACACAATAAAAAAAATTAAAACTCTAAATAAGATGTATATACCAAGAGATGTAAGAAACACTTCAAAGCTATACAAATATGAAGAGGAAAGAATTTATTACTCTTGCTCTTGACGAGCCATTACAAGAGGATCATCCTTCTTGATATCATGTGGGTACCACTGTGAAACCTTTTCACCAATGAGCTTTTTCCTCAAAATCTTGTGAGGAGATCTCTGCCCTGTAGGATTTAGAACATGACCAAATATCCTTGCTCGAGCCTCAGTAACGCCTTTAGTAGCTGCAGAAATTAGCATGCTCCTTAGGGAACTCATATTTCTTTCCTCTGCCTTTACTGCAAGAAAAAGTACAAAAAAAGACCAACCATAAGGGAAAGATATAGGGGAATACGTGAAACAATTTAATGAAACATATTTTGTTATGCTACGTATTGCAGTAACTAGGTTACGGTATATCAAATGTGACGACAATACACAAGGACCAGCAGAAAAATGAATTTGTTGTTCCGTGAACAAACAGAGACATTGCTAAAGGCTAGGGGCACCAAGGATAAGAGGTGACCAAATCGAGGGTCTACGGTTTTGTGATTTTTTAAATCACCACCAAATCGCGAATCACCAAAATCGCAACCAAATCGAACCGCAGTCAGCGCGGTTTGGTCGCGATTTTGGTGCGACCCATTTTCAAAAAAAAAAAAGATGAGGTACCGCAATCCCGACAATGGCGACGACGATAGGTGATAGGTGGTGCTCGGAGGCGACGGGTGTTGGTCGCCCCCAAACGGCGACGGCGAGTCGGCGACAATGGAGGCGGGACTGATGGGAGGAGGCGGTGCACGCAACAGTGGCGATTTGGCGACAGTGGAGGCGGCGAAGGAGGGCCGGAGAACGATGCGTCGCACCGCGGCGGTGCGAGGCGGCGAGTGAGCAGAAGAGAGATGGAGCGGCGAGTGAGCAGAGGCGGCGACTGGCGACGGCGAGTGAGCAGAGGCAGAGGCGGCGGCGAGTGAGCAGAGGCAGCGACTGGCGATCGAGTGAGCGCGAGTGAGCGGCAAGAGCCGTAGAGAGAGGAGACGGGAGTGACGAGTGAGAGAAGAGAGATGGAGCGGCGAGTGAGGAGATGAAAGTGACGGCTGATGAGTGATGAGTGATGAGTGAGAGACGAACTGATGAGTGAGAGAAAGAGATTAGTTTTTTTTTTTTTTTTTTTTTTTAGGGTTTTGAACTTGTATTTATCAAAATGACCTCAGTTTGGTTAAAAATCAGACCAAACCGCGTGATTTGATCGGTTTGGACGATTTGGGCGGTTTTTCGAAAATCGCTACCCACCCCTACTCGTTGGCTTCACGATCAATGTGAAGCAAGTGGGACTCACATCCTCAACATAGTTAGAAATTGCGGCTTGGTGATGAAATATTGATAAATAAATTTTAGTCTCACAAAGCAACACATCTACTTAGTAAGATAGAAATCCACCTAATTCAATTGCAAATAAATTTAAATGTTTTGGTGAAAGCACTCTTCTAGATATACCTCTACCGTACTAAACTCTACGGACTCCAAAATCATGCATGGTGCACCACATTCATAATCTAACTAGTAGTTTATCGTACATAAGCTGTTGGGACGGAATTGGCCAAAGCTTTCTGGTTTATCCAGTTTGGGGATAAGGGTAATTAGCGATCTGTTTGAGGCTTGTAAAGGCATCTTCAACAATTCGCACCAGGGAAGGGAAGGGCTCACTGTCTCCCAATGTTTCTAGTAGAAGAAGGCAGTGGTGCCATCCACACTGGGTGCAACCCCCACTAATTCGTATTAGTATTTGTATGTTGTGTAGGGAAGTAATTAAGGGACAATTCCAAACCATGATTGGTGTCATCATTATGGAAACTATGTCCAAAGGATTAGGGAGACCCGTAGTCCGAAGGGAATCAGACGGAGTGGGGGCATACTGCCTCCTCACTCTCCATTTGATCCACAAACTCATAATCATCGAATCCCAGTTGCTCTTCTATTACAGCACTAAAAGAGCTTCGCTTTCATTTTTTAGAGGTGGATTGCCTTGGAAGTGGTTAAAAGGACCCCGATTTTTACTATAAGGACCCCAGTTTTGTAAAAGTACCCATATAAAAAGGTTTTTACTCACCCATATCCTACTCACCCCATTCACTCATACTCCAGTCACACCATTATTTCTCCCACTCTCGAATCGCACTCACATTCGGCCCTAATCCGACGAAATTCAAACAGAACCACATCGATTCGATGTCATGAGTGTGATTATCCATCTCTTTTGTGTCGATTTGGGGGTTTTCTTATGATTTTTTTGTCGTTTTTAAGTCGATTGGGTGTTGTCGTGTTGGGTTTAGGGCTTCGATTTTGCGGCTTGAATCTTGCATTTTGGGCACAAAATGTTTATGGAATCGAGAATATCAAGCAATTTTGAGCAAAATCGATAAACTTTTTGTTGTTTTCATGTATTTTTAGGAGTTTTGGAAAAAAAATTCATTCTTGTCGCCCGTAGGTTGTAGACACACAGGTCGAGACTTCTTGAGAGGCCTCGGCCGGTTCTCACCGAGACCTATAAAGAGATCTCGGTGGGAGTCAGTCGAGACCCAATTGCCTTCAACCAAGACCGAGACCTCTTCAAAGTCTCTGTGGAATTTAGATGAAGTCGGTCGAAACCTCTCAAGAGGTCTCAGTGGAAGTCGTCTAATACCTCTTTAAAGGTCTCGACCTTGTATGATCAAACCCATAGGCCGATGAGACAAGGGTATGTTTGATTAATGGGATATATTTAGAAAAAAAAAATGGGTACATTTAGTAAAAGTATTTTGGTGATTTTTTAAGATTTTTTTTTAAAAGTGAGGTATGTTTAGCAATAATTGGGTATGGTGAGTAAATGGGGTAGTAAAAAATTGGGAATCCGTTTAGCAGCGGCCATTGCCTTTGATTTATCGGGCAGTCTTCCACCACTTCTTCCTCTAGTATGGTTAGTTACATGAGTTGTACAAGTTGTTGGGCTAACGGCTTGGGGTCTATTGGGGTTTTAGTTTTCTTTTTAGGCTGGTGTTGGATGGTTTATATTACATTTTTGTTAATTAATGTTTTGTAGCTAACCCCTTTTTTAACTCTACCCATAATATGTTAATCAGTCTCACGTCATACAACAACAACATAACCTGAGTTTTAAATTAATTAGAGCAGACTTCGTGAATCAAACTATTACATTGTGTTCGATTGGTGAGCTTTTCAAATCATTCAAATCCCTTTTAAATAATGTGTCTCATCTTAACTTTGGTTTATCCCTACCTCTTCGAATTTCTTCAATTTTTATTGAGTCAAATTTTCTAGTAGAAGCATTAATTTGTAGGCCATCTTCACATTTGTAGTCCCAAGTCAATAAAAAAGAAGACTTTTATCAAAAAAATGGAGGGAGAAAGTTTAAAAATATATTAATTGGTAATTTTTTAAGTTTATAGTCACGTTAAATATAATCTATGTTCATGTCTTACAACTCTTATTATAAGTTCACCCATTTATTTTTAAACAAAAGTTTGAAAGTGGAAATATTTACCTTATCCTCTCTCGTCCTCCTCCTCTATGTAACCTATGTTGGAACAATCGACTAAAACATGCATATATGTAAGTACAAAATCATGCATATAATCAAACTTAAGAACTAAATTAAAACAATACCAGAGGCTTGCACTAAATGGCAATGTCTTTAGACGAAATTTTCTTCAATTCGGTGTATGAATGCTTCAAGAGGTTCGTCTCCGGGATACAACTGGATTGATCTTTGATTACACACCAACCAAAAGATCCTATCTTCTGCAACAGCCAAAATCTCTCTCTCAAACTAGAAAACTCTTGAATTTTGAATTTTTTCTCTATCCATTCTAATGAGGTTACAACACCTATTTATAGACCAAAAGACACCGCTTTTGAACAATTACAACTGTTCGAAAATGGGGTCATTAGTGGTGACTCTTCACCACTAATTAGACACCTTTTCTAAATGAAAAATGGTGACTGCTCACCACTAATAACAATTTCGAAAATAACTAATTTTAATGTAAAAAATAAAATTTTGTGTTGTGAATTAGCTAAGTTATTTTAACATTAGCCCCAAGGCCCAAGGCCTAATCAAAGACATTTGATATTTAATATATATTAATCAATGGGAAATACTCATGGTCTTTGCCTCCAACCCCACATTCACTTAACTAAGACTTTCAAGTGAAAACTCTCTTATAAGGAAAAGAAACTTATGTGGGACTAATAGTGGATACAATACAAACTCAATATATTTCAACAACCTACATCATCAAGTAGCTGTAATAATTTGCCTCATTATATCATCGTCTCTTTCATTGCCTCTACATCTATCACTACCACCATCACCTTGCTCTCTTTGCTAGAATAATTGTCTTTGTGTATGTGGTCTATAGAGTAGTCGTTAATGTTACAGGTTCATTACAAACCTAGGTGTGTGTGAGGTAATTTGTTATAAGGTGAGTGTGAAGGTAATTTAATTAGGAACATTGCATCATTTTTTAAGATGAATATATATATATATATATATCAGTTTTTTTAAGGTCGAACTTATCAATTAGGTTGTTACAACATGGAGATAGTTTTGATTAAAGAGACTCAAAAGTTTAATTCATGTTACAAAAATTAACTCAATCTTTAATTGATTATAAAATTTTAAAATAATTTATTTTTGTATAGAAGGCTCATCTTGTAACTTTCACCCCAGGCCTCCAAAATGACACGACCGGCCCTGATGTGGATTGGGAGCGAATGTGAGCCACGTTGGATTAAAAATACGTCTTGGATGAGGTTGTGGATTTGCTCTGGGCGGATGACATGGCGGAGACACTGTTTACTACACTTCTTTACTTCGAGGGTGGAATAAATACTGTCTACGATGCCACATCATCTAAAAAAGAATCAAAAACAAAAAAAAAAAAAAAAAAGCCACATTGTTCTAAAAAACTAAATAAAAAATGAAAGATGGCTAGAAGAAAAGGAAATAAATTGAAAAACCTCTATAAAGTAGGAAACAAAATTAAAAAAAAAGCCTAAAAATAAGGAAAAAATGGGGGTTTCTTGAACGTAGTCCAAGTTACCTATTGGAGATGATATTTGGTGTTGAATTGTGAATTTATACCACAATCTCTCTACAATCCCTCCACAGTGATGATGTGGCAGTAATTCACGGCTCAAATCCACATTTACCATTAGAGATGCTCTTAGGAGTCATTGAAAAAATCTTTCACATCAATGTCGCGTGTTTATTATTATTATTATTATTATTATTATTATTATTATTATTATTATTATTATACTTAGAATAACTGAATTTGAGTAAGGAGGGATGGAAAAAAAAATCCGAACACATTATAAAAATAAATAAATAAATAGAATGAAAGAATTCTATAAGGGCCAATGATCGGTCTTGCTAAGAATTGAGACTTCAGAGTTTTTTTTTTTTTTTTTTTTTTTTTTGAAAAGAATTGAGACTTCAGAGTTGAGAGTAGAAAGTTTTCATGAGTAGTGTGTTTCCAACCAAACAAAGGTCAAATCAATAAACACTAGCTTGGTGGTTCCATTAAAAGAAAAAGTAAAATAAGTTTAGGTTAGGTCATGAAGTCTTCTAATAACAAATCAACACATTGTAATTGTGAAACCATGGCCAAAAGTTGAGCTGCAAACACGTTCACATCAATTAATGTCCCCACATTTGACTTGTTTTTTTTTTTTTTTTGTTTTTTGTCAAATCCCACATTTGACTTGTTACCTCAACAAGTGGTAATTAAATTCCCACGCGAACCTTTTGGATGCATGTATTAATTTGAGATTTAGTTAGATTGTCACACAACTGATGAACAAAAAGTATATCATAATTTCCACATTCCATAAGTCTAGTTAGATCATAAGAAATCTCCCAAAAAAAAAAAAAAAAAAAAAAAAAAAAAAAAAACTAAGAGATATTTTAAAAGGCCAATTTAGAACAATATAACCTAACTATGAAGTGAAAATATAAATAAATCTTTCTTCCAAAAAATATATTAAATAAATCTCATAATTAAAACTACTATACATTATTATTACAGATAATCTTGATCTTTAAGATCCGATCTTGTTTTCGGAAAGAAAAGAACCAACTTGACTCCATTGATACTCGAACCTCAGCCTCTTACATGAGTGACCTCATACTAAATCAGTGAAAAACCCACTTAGCTGGTCATTCACTAGTTCAAATCCCGATTTAATCAATTCATCTCAAATTCAAAACTTTTAATTGTCTGTGTTATATATTAGGTGATCAAAAAATTTGTTCTGAGTCCGAACTCAAAATTTTTTATTAATAATCTAAGATATCTATTTAAGAAAAATAGTTGGTTTTATTTTCCTTTTTTGAATCCATCTAACACTACCAGTATTCAAAAGCTAAGCGCCAAAAGTAAGAAAAATACTTGGTTTTACTTTCCTCTTTTTGATGGGTGCTTCGGCTTTTTTGCTGACAACGAAGTTTCAGAAGTACTGAAATTGACAAAGCACTGATTCCACCATAATGTAGAGAGGAATAATGATATGTTAAGATTACAAATTTGTGCAAACCTAACATAGATTACAAAGAAGTATATTTGAATGAGAACAAGTTCAACAAAAGAGTATAATGAGAGATGAGGAGGAAAAAGAGCACCTTTATCCACCAGAATCAGCACTGGCATAGGGTGCTTAAATCATATTTCTCTATATATATCCATGAATACAACAGATTCTACTCGCTTTTACATTCCGCATGGGCTTCAAAACTCGATAAAGGAACGCAATCTCTCCTTTCTCCATGCCGAAATTTATTGTCAATTTGACGGCACATGTTCGACGAGATGAAGCCAAGGAAGAAATTTCATTGCACCATGTTGCAGCCTGTGTGACTCTAAATCATAAGCCTCTCGATCACAATTACTGTAATCCTCTCCCTATCTTTGCGAATCTTCTAGCAACTCCAAATATAACCGCCTTTGTTAGGAGCCCCCGATCAAGGGTAAAAGCAAGAGCAACAGCCCCGCCTATAACCACGAATTTGGGTATGCCCCTCCCCGATGGCTTTTCAAGAGAACTATCTGCTTCTGCCTCGGACGATTCACTAGTGTTTTCCAGCGACCTGAGGTAATCTGCATTAATCTTAGTGTTGATCTGTGCCATATGTGCACTACGAGAGAGAGGTGCATCTGAAGCCCTCTCCTTCTTGTAGGCACGCACGCCAGCCTCAACTTTCTTGACAGTTCCCCACATTCCCTGTCGAACACCAAGCTTGGCGATTTCCCAAGGAATACCCATATCTTCGTGATGGAAGAGAATCACCTCACATGCAGTCAATCGACCATCTCTCTTTGATTCAGCTGGCACATGGAAGAAGGAACAACGTTAGGCCTCAGTTGCTGGTTATCGCCCAAGTACTAAAATACAACGAAGTAATAAAATGGAGTTGTCCTATATCTGTTGATTATTCTTCTTTTTTAAGAGATAAACAAGAAGTTATGTGGGTGTCATTTTCTGTCAACGAAAAAAAAAAAAAAGAACTAACAAGTTTCACTTACCAGCTCGAATGAACCAACTTGAATAGTAAAGATCTACACGCCTTGGTTTGTCACGCCTTGGTACTGTGGAACATGGTATTCCCTGCAACATGGAGAAACATCATTTCACTAAAGAACATCAATATAACGAACCTTGAAGAAAAAAAGAAGCCTCTATCACAACTAAGATAATGTCACTATGAATGAACAACGACCAAAACAATTAAGCTTACTTGCATGGAAAATTATAAGTGTTTAACTAGAGCAAAAGGTCCAATTTCAATTACCACCTAAGACTTTCATTTCAATAACCCCCGACTTTTTCATCAACTCTTTATGGATGACCATGAGAAAGGAATATCTGTTTTACTTTGTATAAATTTTCAAACCATACTCATTTTGAACGGTTTCAAAGTTCGAAAACATAGTCAGAATTATCCTGGTAGGCAAGTAGTAGTACTAATACCAATGACCCGAGCTACCTTTGAAAATGCCAATCTTGATGACCGACTTGCAAATATAGTATGAATTCAATATGAGATAAACATAGGGATCAAAAGAAATCCCAAGTACCTACCAACCCAAGACAACCAAAAATAAAGATAATTCATAAAGCCTATGATAGCTATGGCTAAGCCATAGTTCCTTTCACTAAGTTGAACCGTAACAAAATTAATCAAGAACAAATTAGCAAGTTTAATTTTGTACCTTGGTCACACAATAGTAAGATCTTTCGGATTCCCAAATCCGGCGACCAATTATGTATTCTCTGTCGCTACAGAAGAAGGGAAACTGCATCCACAAATAATAAAAGAACCTAAGATGATGTACTCAAACTAAGGCACCCATCAAATCAAGAGGATGTGTTTCCCTCTACCTTGCGCGTCCAATGGACTACCATTGTTCCTGTGGTTGGGCACTCTTCCAATGTATTGGCATGAATAAGCATGTCATCCCACTTTGCGCGGAACTCGTCATCCCAAAAGAAGTCCCTTAACAACTCCGGTGTAGCATCCTCATAGACGGTTCGACTTCTATACTGAGGGGGACCAGTCTAGCATTTCAATCAAAGCAAGAAATCAAATTAGGACAATTCATTCCAAACATAATCCCCAGCGTGTTGGCACCCAAAATCGGAATTATAGTTAATAAACTCAAACACTTGGGCCTCAATAATCCTACCTCGGGATCTCTTCTCCAAGCTTGATAGCTCATATTCGGCGTAGAACGTTCCATCATCTTAATCCATGCAGGACCTCCATCTTTCTCTTCAACTACCTTGCATAAATGCTCAAGATCCTCCCCAGTCACAGCAAGTGATTTCTCCCTTTCAAGATGCGCGCCACTAATGGTGGGAACAAATTGAGCATTAGAAATCATTCCACAAGCATCTCAAAGCTCCATTTCGACTATTAAACACAATCTCAACTCAATATCAGGTATAATCTAGTTAACCCACATTTACACTTACAAAATTCAGTCCACACACATCCCAAGTTTCCATTTTTATTATAGGAATCACTTCAAACAAACAAAAAATAGAGAAGATTTTCGTGTCAATCAAAACTAATACCTGTAATTCCATTTCAAGGGCGTCGACGGCCCGGGAATCATCTCCTCTCCAGCTCCGCCAAATGCATCCTTACAAACCCCATTGTCAGAAATCCAAGAAATGCAGCTTGGCAACTGCATCTTCAATTGATTCAAACTAGGAACTGATGAACACAAACTCGAAAACCCAAACGAAGACTCCTCTTTCAACATCAAAGAACTCAACTTTTCTCTCCCCAAATTCACCCATTTCGGCTTCCAAGCCCACCCAACCACCACACCAACAACCACAGCCACCCAAATAGGACCCAAAAACAACATCAACTCCATAAACACATCCCAAATACTCGGCCCCCTCAAAATCTTCAACAACACCGACAACAACGCCATTGACAACCAAATCGACACAAAAAAACAAAATTTCAAAAAAAAGTCACACCTTTATGAATCAGCGGAGAATCTGATGAATACCCTCGATTCCACCGACCCTAAATCCCCCGAAAAACACCAAATCGAACACGAGTTCCAGAAAACGAAACCCTAACTCAAAAACCCTAAATGCCACCAAAACACAAAATTGAACAAGAATTCGAAACGAAACGAAAAAAGAAGAAAAGGGGGGAAGGGGAGGGGGAGAGAAACGAAAACCCTAAATTGAAAACCCTAATCAATCTATGACTCGATGATATTGGGGATAAGATTTGAGAGGCGAATTGGGGAAGAACAGGGGAGCAATAGATTTAGATTTGGGAGCAGATACGAGGACAAAGAGAGGGTGTGTTTGGATAAGGATCGGCGAAACTAGCGGTGGAGATTCGTCAGAGATAGATTTCGGTTTTGTTCGAATTAGTGGAGGAATTGAAAAATCATACAATTGGTTCACAATCGCCGAACCAAACAAACCCTACGAACCCCAACTTTACGAATGGTTTGAGTTGGTTTTTGGTCCGTCATTGCTCCACTTTTTTATATGGTTGATCCGGTGTCACGCGTTCTCGTTTATCACGTTTTTTCAGCTTAAACTCTTACACTTCTTTTCTTACTTCATTTACATGTGTTATTGATGAATTTTTTTTTTTTGACAAAACATATTTTTTAGTCATTAAACTTTGAGGCTTCTATGCTTTTAGTCTTTGAACTTTTGTTAGTGTTAATTTAGTCCCTAAACTTTCATTTTCGTACATTTAATCCCCGAACTTTTGATTCTTTTATGTTTTTGGTCCTTGAACTTTAAGGTTTTTACATTTAAATGGTGGAATAACTAAACGTAGATCTTTGTGAAAGTTCAAGGACCAAATGTGTAGTAATAAAAGTTTAGGGACCAAAAGCATAAAAAACACAAAGTTCAGGGACCAAATGATGAATTTTGCCTTTTTTTTTTAATAATAAATAAACTACAAGGCTTAAACTTCCTACCCCTTACGAAAGTAACTCCGTGGCAAAGTATAACTCATTCACTTGATTGGGTGTGTCATTGATGGAACTTGGAATGACTTTTTTTGTAGTAGTACTTCATAAACACTATTGTAAATTTGTAATCAACACCAATATGTTTTGTTTTTTTTTTTTTTTTTCACGAAACACTAATATGTTATTCTTATCGAGAAAAACAACAATTAATACGTTGAACTTGAAGGCCCTAGGCCTACTTGCACAAGCCTATGGATCTCCGATAATATCGATACTGTCCCCCAGTTTAATTTAATTGGTGTAACAATATCAGTATGAATTATACCTCAAAAATGACCAATTATAACTGAGGTGAATCTTGAACAATAAAAAAGTTGTTTTCATACAATTGAACAAATCAGTGAACTTTTAATTAGTTGCTATTACTTTCTATTGCTACTTAATCTAATACAAGTATGACTTATTATATTTTTTTTTAACACGAGTTAAGCTATTAATAAATTTATAGGGTACAATAGTATAATAATCTCAACAGTCTACCATCTTTTAGCGTTTTTCTAGCTTGATGTGAGCCTTGTTTGGTTTAGACTCTATTATTAAAATAATTGTGTTAAAAGATGGATTTGTTTGTTTAAAGGGTAGACTTGAGAACCCAATGAGCATGAAACTTAATTGCTACTTACTCTTTTCTTTTACAAATTGAGAGAAATTAAGTCATTTTCGCTAACTCTTAAGCTGCCTTATTTATTTCTATCATTGTATATTGTTTTTTTACTTTTCAAAGGTTAAGGCTTATCAATTAAGAAGTAATCATAGAATTTACAATTGTCATAATGAGTCTTGATAAAAAATAAAAATCATAGAATTTTTTTGTTACAATAGTCATAATGAGTCTTGATATAAAACACTTAATGAATAATTAAAGGTTTTTATGTCTTTTTGATTGTTTGAACTTTTGAGTCCATCTAATTACCCATAAAAATTTAACAATAAATTTACTTTGACTTATGAGTCCAGACTCATAAGAAGATTTTTCAAATTTTTACAAATGAATTTTACAAGTGATTATGTGTGCTTCATTAATTACTTGAGGATGACTTTGAAATAAAAAAATTTTTTGAGTCCGGACTTATGAGTCCAAATAACACTACCCAAAATTTAATTGGTGATAATCTCGATGGGAACTTGACTTGATTCTGGCGCCGCCCAGCCCGCCTTGCCTTGCTCCGCCCACGCCTCCCTAGCCACAAGCACTCGTTCGTTTGCTTGCAATGTAGTAGGTATGTAATTACGAGATCATAGCACGGAGCACTACATTGTATTGACCACTGAACGCGTGCATGGTACAAATTGACGCGCACTCGATGGAAACCAAGTGAAAAGAAAAACCCATGTGAAAAATGTTCACATAAGTACACCTAAGAAAAGAAAATAAAATCACATATACAATTATTGTGACTTTTAAAATTTTGCATTGAGATGTACTTAATTTTTTTTGAAAGTGACGTATAATGTATGTATTTCGAAATCAATACATGTAATTATGTAGGTAATCTTGTTTTGAATCGACTCAAAACTTTTTTTAATTTCAAATACATCTTTGATCACAATTAATGAAAACAATTATTAATCACTTAAAATTCATATTATATCTCTTAAATATTTACAAAAAATTTAAAAACTTAATTATATTGAAAGTGACGTATCGAAATGTAGACTTATTGAATTATGTGAAGGACCTTTAACAATTGTGTGCACCACTCCCAAAAAAAAAAAAGGAAAAACGTTATATATAAATCAACAAAAAGAAATTCAACTCAAAATCCATATATATTGTTTGTGTGAGTATCATTATCGCACATGTTTATTACACAAAGTCTCCATACCGCACTAAAATTGGCACCAGCTAGTTGATAAGTACACCGGCCACTTTTGTTCCTTTTAGTGTATCAAATATTTTTGATGTTTTTTTTTTTTGATAGGAAAGAAACAGCTTTTGCAATCACCAAGATTTGAATCATGACCTTTTACTTTTAAATTTCATATCAAACTATTGGGAGCCACTCAATTAATCGATAAAATATTTTTGATATTAAACATGCGTATATAGCAATATCGACCTCTAAGTACAAAAAACTAAGTGATCAAAAGTGAATGAAATAAAATGTTCGTGGTAAAATTGTCACGTTTGATTTGCGTCCCATGTACTCTTTAATTAGGAACTATAGACGAGTAGTAATTAATATGTAGTACAAAATTTATGCATATATAGCAATATCCAATTGATTAGCATTACATTTCGACTAATCCCGAACAAGAGGGATGTAGGACCAATAAGGTGGCGCTTCTAACCAATTAATAAGAGTTTTAACGTGTGACTTTAATTATGTCATTTTAATATAATTTTCCCTATACTACTCATGGGTCAATGGTTTATCATGACTTCATATATGAGTGATGATAGCTACAAAATGTCATCACAACTACTTTATTTTTTTATGTACGTACGTACTAATAGCGCGTCACGTACAAGTGCATACCTTACAAAATTTCTTCTTCGCAATCAACAAATTGGTTGATGTAACAGTTGCTCTATGTATATAATTAACAAACGGCTGGCTATATATCTGATTCAGATTTCTAAAATTGAATGTCAACTTGTTGAATTGTAGAATGCAGGAGTAAGTAGACAAGTTTTTCAAAGTAAACAGACCAATAAAAAGCAATAATATAATCTTAGATCTATTATACAATTTAACTCGTTTGTAGCATGGAGGAGTTTCAAATTATGAAGATGTTATTCATCAATGTAAACTGACCAAAAATCCACCTTTGGGTTTGTTAATAACTAAGCAGGTTTGTTAATAACTAAGCAGCAGCAGCAGTAGCAGCGCAAGAAAACCAAGGTCTGTTAGGTTTAGAGACACTGCAATGACACGCTTTATTAATCTCTAATAAACTCATTAATTACAATGTGGGGTTTAACTCTAATTTATAGACTCACAGAAACATACTATCATAATCCAACTAGGAGACCCTAAATAGACTCGTATTCTAACTCGAAGTCCTAATCAAACTTAAACACTAATAACTCATAATCATAATCAAACTCAAACACTAATGTAATTTAGATTACAACTCTAACAATGTCATCTCCATCTCATCTTCTCTTTTCATCTTCTTCATTCTCTTCTCCCCTCTTCCTTCCGAGCGTCTTCTCTTCTGCTCCCTCCCCTAAATCCCTTTCTTTTTGTTGTCCCGCTTGTGGGGTTATTGTGCCCTCATTACGAGGATGTTGTTCCAAGCTTTAGTGGATTGTAAAATCTATTCTCATTGATGTAATAGATTGTTGTATTCGTATCGGGTACATCAATGCAACAATTTGACCAAAAAAAAAGACCAAAAATCCACATAAATATATGTGGACGCTTGTCATGCACGTTTTATTTATTTATTTTTATGAACAAATCATGCATATATACGTACGCTATATATATAGCTTTATTATTAATTGGATAATCGAATAAAAAAGACCTTGATGTTTGATCTGACTTTTCAGATAAATAAAAATAATATATAATTATTGTATATATACTAGTATTATAATTGATTTCGTGATTCAATTAATTATAACACCAACTCATCATCAATGACTATGTGGTATATAGCTTATCAATGGTGTGATATTTGGTCCCTATGAATGAGGTTTAGGGTTCCAATTAATCTCCCCCCGTTGTGCAAGTTTGAGGGAAAATTAATTAGATGATTTCATATCCAAAAAAGAAAATACTTATTAACTATAAACCAATTCTACCTACCAAGTTTTTTGGTAAGGATTTTTTCGACTTTGTTTATGGAAAACACACTATTTCCCGCCTATGTATATAAACACTATAGTGTACATATAGGCTATAATAAATAAAGTATAGTTGGTATCCAAAAAAAGTGCGGTGCACGTCCTACGCACCCTATGTACATAAATTAAATTAAAATAATAATATATATTTATTAAATCAAACAATGTTATAAATATAAGATACAATATAAATACATTATAAATGAAAAAATAGAATGATAAACAGATTAGAAGTGACGATGAATATATTAAATATAAATATAAAGGTGTCACACCTATGTAATGAGGTATATCATGTTGAAATGAAAGTTGTCTTATTTCTCTCCTCTATTCTCTCATTCTCCTATCTATTTACTTGTTTACTTTACCTAGCTTAGTCCTAGTTATTTACAACATTGGGCAATTACTTGTTTTTTTTTTATTTCGACTATATGCACCACACCTTTTACTTAGGGCTCTCCAGCGGAAAAGTCAAACTAAAAAATGTCCATTCTTCTGCAAAATGACACTTATGTCATTCACTGTGAAAATTATAAGATAAGTCTCAGCCACATGTCGCCCAACTTAAAATAGATGTCTTGACCGAGGTTTTGGAGTTTGGTGCTTCAATTAGGATGAAAGGGTATATATAGAGGAGCTTTTTTTTTTAATTAACACAGTACAAAAAATAATGTTTAGTTCTATAGTTTTTTTTCAGCATATATACTATATTATTAGTTGTTTTTTTATTAGATCATAGTTATTAATTGTTTTTTTTTCAAGTATAGTTATTAGTTGTTGTTGTTGTTGTTGTTGTTGTTGTTGTTGTTGTATAGTTATTAGTTGTTGTGTTTAAGTTTAAGTGGAACACTTAAATCTTGTATACTCGTATGTTTATCACGATTTTAAGATAGGAATGTATGGGCTCAACTTATTATCCCTATCCAATTATAATGTCCACAATTAAATAATCGGGCTAACAAAAAAAATCGATAAAAAAAGATAAAAATAAAACTTAAACTGTAACGAAAGACACAAATCGAAAAATTCAAGCCAAAAATAGAAAACAAAGGTTTAAATCGTACTTTCCTCACTGTCCGTGCTTTTAATATAGTAATAAATACGTATGATAAAATCATCACTACCCTTGGTCCCTAATTGTGAAGAGCTATAATTAATAAACCAAGTATATTTATTTTATATATTAGTTTGAAGACGCACGATTCCTCCGCTCGCTTCGCTCGCGAGAATTAATCTCTAAGAATTTATTAATAAAATTTAAAATTACAATTACAATTTAAAAATTAGAAATACAATTACATTTTTTAGCTTATCAATATTCTCCACTGTGATTAAGATAAGATGTAAATGGAAAAACAAGTTAGTCATGTTAGGTCATTACTTCCTCAAAAAAAGTGTATTGGACTTATGAGAATAGTTCATAATTGATTTGGAAATAAAGAAAAAAAAAACGCGTAGTGGATTGATAAAGAGTTAGAGTTTGATTTGGATACAAAAGAAAATGTTGATTTGGAGATAAAAAAAAAAAAGTATGTGCAAATAAGTAAATTTCATTACCACTCCAAAATTTGTGATTCGTGCTTTTATATATAAATAAGTAAATTTCATTACTACTCAAAAATTCGTGATTCGTGCTTTTATATATATGATAGATATATATATAGAGAGAGACAGAGAGAGAGAGATATTTTTTCGATCTTAATTGAACAGTTATCTCATCTCGTTCATAATAATTAAGATATCTCATCACCATGCGCTCCTTAGCAATGGCAGCATCGGCAATAGCAGTAGCACTGCTCCTTGTGGCGCAGCTGTTCGTAGCAAACGCCGGAACGCTAACTTTTTACTGGAGATCAACGTTGGGTGCCTACTCCGATCAGTGATCGAGACCACGCCCGTCGTCGATCCATCGATCTCCTTGGATCAACTTGGGTTGCATATATTATATGTGTGCTGCGTGTACTTGCACGTTTCTTAATTTATTTTTATTTTTCATTTTTTTTGGAGTAACTGTGGGTATTCAGACAATTTGTCTGACTATTTCCACTTGGCTATCGGGGGAATCGAATCAAAAGTCATGCGCCTAACCTACACAACCTTATCCTCACCCTTACTACTGGGCCGCACCGGTCCGGGTTGTTTCTTAATTTATGTTAGGGTAGTGCTATTTGGACTCGTGAATCTGAACTCAAAACTTTTTTTAATTTCAAATACATCCTCGAGCAATTAATGAAACAATCATAATCATTTGTAAAATTCTTATTATACCCCTTAAATATTTAAACGAATTTTAAAAACTTCTCTATGAGTCCAAATAGATTTATTATTTATTTTAACCGCGTTGGTTGTGATCAGTTGTGGAGTACTACTTGGTTTGGTTACATATAAATGTGCGAGTGCGTGTGCTGATCATTAATTTCGGTGAAGGGAATGTACTGGCATGTGTTGATAATTTCGATCTTCTTTTAATGCAATAAATAATATCCAAAAGGGGAGCTTAATTAATTAGAGGCACAAACCAATGAATCTCCTCGAGTAACGATATTATTTTCGACTTCACGATGAAATATAAAAGTGTGGATGACTCTTTAAATAGTACCGAGGTCTTTTAAATAATATCAAAATTGGGGGAAGGAAGCTGGCAAAGAAGTATCGCACAATCTTTGCCCTTTAATTAAGAGATTCATTTTCTCTAACGGAAAATGATTGGTTGACCCACTTTGGACACTTACTTATATAAGTCGGTGCGTCCACCTTAGAAAGTCGCTCGATCGATCAATGTGAGCGTGATTCGTATCTCGAGGTGTATTTAACTAATGCCTAAAGTGGGCCAACATAGCAAGTTTTTTTTCTCCAAATTAAAAAATGAACCAATTACGTATGGCCAAAAGGTGATAATAGACCCAAGAGCCTAAGTGGGTATCATTGAACTCATTGAGCCCACCAACAGACTATAAAATTAATGGACCTGCCCAGGCCCATTTCTATATGCAGCCCATAAGCTCGATATGCTGTTGAGCCCAGACAAGCCTATATATGTGTATTGACTCATTAACTTTATTTTGAATACAATTAATGGTTCCTAACTCAACTAGAACAATTTCGGTATTTAATAAAAATTTTTAAATCCCTATTAAAAGAGGGTGTTATTAAATAACACTTAATTAATAGGAGTTTTAAAAAACCTCTATGTAATACATGCATTAAAAATTAAAACATAACACATTTTCACATGACATTTAATAACACTCTATTTAATAGGGGTTTTAAAACCTCTATTAAAGGCAAAAAATGTTATGGTGCTCATAACTCCTAACTAATTAGCTTACCAGATGCAATGAGTTACACATGAATAGGGTTGCAAGTGGGGCGAAAAATCTCCGTTCTCCGCAGGGCCCCGTTCCAGTGGAGCAAAGATTCCTTGCTGCTTGCTCCCCGCGGAGTGAGGCACGAGGCAAAATTTTGTCAGGGATTGTTCATGGCCCGCGGGAATTCTTCGTCCTGCTTCCCTTGCATAAAATTCTTCATTTTTTATGTTTTTAATTAAAAAATTATATAACTTTTTTTACTTAAAACATATGTAATATATGGAAAGGAAACTCAAGATCTCCGATAATAAAATCTATTTTTACCATTAAATTAATTCTATAGTATATATAACATAAAGATATATAAAATTATATTTAGAACATCATTGAAATATATTTGTCATACTAATTTTAGAAATCTTATATATTTAATTAAGTATATATGATGACTCGTAACTCGATCAACAACTAAAATAATATCAAAAACAAAATAACATTAATCCTTCAATTTGAGAAAAAAAAGTTTCTTAAAAAAATTGAGAAAGTAGTACTTAAGTGCCAAAATGAGCGAAATAGATATTTTTTACAAAATTTATTGAGTACGGAGATTCTTCATACCACACAAGGATCCCCGTGGAGTGAAGTGTGGGGCGGCAAAGTTTGCCACTTGGAGAATTTGTGGAAATAAACTTACGCCCGCGCCCCACGGGGGACAAAAATGGTAATTTCAATCTCCACCCCGCCCTGCCCACGTGCAACCCTACACAAGAATCGGGTTAGGATTGACAAACGCATGCAAATTCAAGCCCACCCATCAAATATTATGGCTTGATCAAACTTTGATTGAGCCAGCATTAAAATTTTTAAAGCGAATAAATAGGTATAGATAAGGCATCACTTGCTAAAAGATTACGAGATTTTAATTAAATTCGACTCCCGTTGAAATCACTTCTCGAAAACACAAAGACACGTGAATGCATAACCAAACCTTGGTACTTTCAAACTTTTTTTGATAATATATTTTACAAGTATATAATTTAAAAAAAATATGAATGAAATTAAAAACATTTTCAAATGCTAGGACAAGTAATTAATGAAAAAGAAAAATGAATCAATGGATCTCCTATCATTTATATATTGCAGAGATCAATTCAGATACAATGCCATATTACCCGAACCTATAACGCACAAAAATGGGCAGAGGCACCGATCATTTAAATAGAGTTATGCTAAGAAGACATTAATATGTTACAAGAAACAGTATGAACAATAAATTAACCAGAAAAGAAACTTTAAAAATTGGAGTGCCAGACTGCTCCATCGCCTTCCCCGCAATGCTGATGAACCTCATCCATTCTTTCGACCGATTTACAAATGCCGCTGCAGCTCCAGTCAAATGATGCGGCGCATGGGTTCCCTGCTTGAGCTTTCCACTCGCAATCTGATTGAAGAAATAGATAGAAATTATAATAAGAGGCGCAATAGATACAAATGGAGAGCTCAAGAAGTAAAGACACTCAACAATTGAGCTTAATTGAAATAGTCAATATAATGATTGTATTAAATTAGGTTCTTACTTAATATAAAAGTGTGCTCTTACTTATAGAGCTTTACGAATTAGAAGGCATAAATAAGGGAAGTAATCAGGTGATAATATCGTAATACCGTAAATACTGCAATCACACAATTATAATAACTTTATATTGTAAATACATCAATCACACAAATATAGTAACTTTATATAGTTGCCTAACATAAACATCGGAACCCTAGTAGCCGAGCGCAAACTGATTTTGAGCTGAGGCTTTGTTGTCTCCTTCAATTCAAGGAAATGCAATTCACACAACATAAGAGATTATTCTATATAAAATTATATATATTATCAAGAGTGATGAATTTTGGCAAAGGAACAATTAGAAACATGTGACAGAAACTAACTAATTTCCATTTGACAAAGCATAATTTATCAAGCATATCTACCTGGAGGAGTGCCACAACATAGAGTCCGATCATCGACGTGCTCAACATCTAAACCTATGAACCATGAACCCAGAGAAACATCTTCGTTTGCATACCTGTGAAGTATGTGCCTGCAAGAGAGAAATTAAACCATGCATCAATGAGGAATTAAGCACTTCAAAAACATGATTAGAACAGGACACTCTAGCTAGTAGATGAACTAACTGATTCACGGAAATGTATGTAGCCAGATCTTTGGAGATTGCATATAACTGTCCCGTGGCGTGCCGAAAATATTTATTGCCCTCTTCACCAAATTTCCAATACTCAGGCTCATGGTACTTGACTCCTCTGCAAAGAAAAATTGAAGTTGACACAGATATTAAAGGTGCAAGATCATAATACAAAAGCAAAAAACATGAATTAATGGATGAAGCATTTGAAAGACTACAATTTCAGGCTTACTTTTGAGTCAGGACAGGACCGGATTTCATGCAACCCATATAGATGCGTGATTTGGACCTATGGCGCGCCAAAGTGGAACCTAACATACCTGTTTGATTGATATTGAAAACACATCAGTTAATTTGCTAGTTCAACATAAATCACTAAGAGAGATCAGGAAATGTTGCTGAAAAGCTAACCAGGATTGACATGCACATCATCATCGACTTTGATATAGAAATCAGCATCCCATAGTGAAACAGCTGTCGAAAAGTACACTTGAGTTTTCGTTGACAATTCATGATAACCTTCGACATGGTCCTGCACAAAGCTAATTAGAAAGCTTCATTCGTGAATTGAACAAAAGAATTCAGATTCAATTTTTTCCATTGAATATATATATATATATATATATATATATATATATATATATATATGTAAGAGTTGTGACCAACCAGCCTCAAGAAGTCATTATGCTGTTTCTCTTCTGCGTCAATAGCGCGATCCAAAACACCACCTGGGGTTGCACTAGAGATGTCCCCACCCATGAAAAGAAAGAAGAGAACGAAAAAAAATACGTATTTGCCAAAGCAACAGCAAATGAAACTTATAAAACGGGTAGTAGCTTTAACTTCGATAAAACACAAACCTACCTGTGACCAATGACAAACCTCATTACAATTCCTTTTTCTTTCTCCAACTTTCTAAGTTCTTCACCTGACAATTAAGAAGTGACCCAGAAGATATTAGAAAATGTGAAGGAAGAGACTTATTTTAAGAATGGAAGGCTTGCTGGAATAAATGGAAGTTTATGAGCTGGACCTCGAGGCATCCACGTTTCCCTGATTGAGTCTCGGCGTTTTCTGCTGCTAAAGGCGGTTATGATTCCCATGACAAAGAAAGCCTTCTGTCTCTCCTTGAATGGCCCAGCATTTGGCTTTGAAACCATCGGAGATTCTTCCTGATTGTGCGATTTCGCTGCTCTTGCTGCAGCAAGCTGCATCTCCAATGACGAAATTGTTCTATCTAAAGTCCTGAAAGTTAAGCGGCAAACATGAGCCATGCACGCTATCCAGATATAAAGTCCAAATCACAAATTAGACCTTGAAGTTGGGAATGTTGGAAAGGCGAACAAATCAACCAAAGATAAGGGAGAAAAAAAATGGTCCGAAGAATCATAACCAAAAGCACTAAGTACAACTTGAGGAACATTGGAAGTACATGATCACATCGTGTGTTTGTGAAACTTGATCAAGTATATCTCCAGCATGTATGGAAGTATCCTGAAATTAATCAAGAAAAATTAGCCCCACTGATCTAATCTATCAAGTCTCAAAAAAATGCACATTGCAAATAAATCACTTCTATAACTTGCCTTCTTTTCACAATTAGCTGCAGGTAAGAGCTCTCTGTGGTGATGTCTCGCGGATGCATCCTCATCTAGCTCCATAGGATCAGGCACATCCCATAATCTATGAACAAGTCATGAGCACTTTAGTAACATCAGTTGCAGCGGAGCAACATATATAGGCAATGGAGTAACATAAGAAATTCAACGGCGACCATCAACTACAACAACAACAACATAGCCTCAGTCCCAAATTAATTGGGGCCGGCAAATAACTGTAGAACAAAATCATTTCTTCTTCAGGGATCCTACTATTGCCAGGTCCAATTTGTGAAACTTGTGAACACCATCCGACTCACTCCAAATCGCTTTCATCTCACATTATAAGGATTGAGGATTCATGCTATCAGCAAGTTCACTTTAGAAATAGAAGTAGAATGCCTATGAAAAATAGAGATAGTTGCTTAATCAATTTCCTTCTTTTTCATATAATTTGCCCTCTCGCTCTAACATAGTTGGAGATGTGAGAATAGTCCCACATTGACTAGTTAAGTAGAAAGACAATGGTTTAGAATTTGCCCTCTCACCCGCGCTCAGACTTAAACCTACACAATTAACTAGTCTCTACAATTTAAACTTTGTCCAAACCCCCTCTAGCAAAAACAATAACAGTTTGGCAGTGGGAACACCATTATGAGTTTCTTTTTAGTTCTTGCAATGTCACCACACTCTTGTAAGCGCTCCTCGCCACCAACCTCCCGAAAACACATTAAACACATTACAAAGCAATGAAAGTTATTGAAACAAACAAAGCAAACAAAAACACTAGCCCCACATAGAACTGTCAATTTAATTGAATGTCTTAATTAGGGCGAATTGAATACAATGTGATGCTCTTATTTACAGAGCCTAACAATGCATAAAGAAATTAACTACGACAAGAATATAGTAATACCTAAATACCGAAATTACATAAATATAACAACTTTATTTAGTTGCCTAACAAGAACGATGTTCGCGACAGGGTGCCAGATTCTTCATTCCCAAATGCTCAAAATAGATTGTTTAAACCATGTAAATTACATCATAGCAAAAGGGATTGCCCTCAATCAATCTAATTATAGTCTCAAATCAAAATGCACATCAATTCCAACCTTGTTAATCACCCTTTCCACTAATAAGTTCAATGGGGAGGTCACTAGGAAATTAATGACAGTTAAAAAGACATGAATCGTACTTAATCGAGCACAATGAAAAAGTTTGATCCATGTAGCCAACCCCAGTTAATTGTTAATTTGGGACTGAGGCAATGTTGTTGTTGTTGTTGTTGTTGTAAAAAGACATGAATCATGTATAATGTAAACAAAACAAAATCTGGGTAAACCCCAGATCAGAAAAACACCCAAATCCCAAGCACGCCAATATTTGAAAGTTAATCAATACCCACAAAGCTAAACAAGCAAAACCCATAAAAATTTCATAAGCAAGAACCTGTTAACAATGAAAACTCCCAAACAGAAGCTTGAAATGCAAAAGAGAGAAACCCATCTCACTGAAACCCCTCCACCTCCACCCTTTTGGTGTTTGCTACCAATCACACCACCCATCAATGGCTGATGATGATCTGATGATGATGATGAATATCAAACCAACCACTACTACACTTCTACTACTACTACTACTACTACTCCATTGTTGTTGTTGGTGTCCCTGCAAAGAAAGCCAGCTTAACAGTAGAGTAATTTTGAGCTGAAAAGACAAACCGAATCTATATCACTTGGAGAATGGGCAAAACCGGTAGTAAATAATTATATTCTGTTTTAGTTCGCTCACGAGAGTGCTCAGAGGCGTGGAACACTGAAAGGACAACATTTGCATTGCCTGAAATACCCTGCCTCTTTTTGTTCATTACCACCGTCGTCCTCGGCCACAATTTATTTATATTTTTTTAAGGAAATATCAAATATAGAATAATTCTAGATCCATTTTGATAGAATAATTCAAGATTCACAATTTATTTATATTTTTTAATACAATAAAGGTCGTTCTTCTAATAAAAAAAAAATAATTAATTGATTTAATAAATTACTCCACTTAGAACATATATTATATAAAAAAAAATCAATGCTATATTATTAACTAAGTGGATTAAAGTTTTATATATATATATATATATATATATATACAAGAGTTATTAGTATATTTTTCTTTTATTTTCTAATGTAATAATACATTTTGAAACAAAAAAAAATCTTAAATTGTGACCGATATTATGGAGAGGGGATACGCATACGTACATTTAAAAGATAGATTAACTACAAATGTTGCAATTAGAAAGCTCGGCGTATTATAACAATCGCAATCAATTTTATATATTGCTTGCGAAAATGGCGGGCGAAAAGTGGGTCACAAAAGCATTTCTCAATAAATTTAACAAATTCAAAGATGTTGGTGATATTCCTTTATACATACAGACATGTCAAAAAGGTTTCTTTTCCTTGAGAACAACCTTAAATCAACTATCCATAATGACATATATATAATTATAAGGCATGACAGCAACTTGTTTTTATAGTTGCAAGGATATGTAGCAAGTTACCATACTTGAAGCACAAGCATTCATTTTGATTGGTACATCCAAAACATTGTCCTTCAATATGTAGATGTTTGGAAAAGTTTCTTTAAACTATATCAAACACATATTGAAGGGCTCAAGGAAACAATTAATTAAACAATTTATAACTTCGTTTCCTACCATGCATACAATTAACAAATTAAGAATGAATACTTGTGTCTTAATTAACTTACGGGTAATGCTATTTGAATTCAAGAGTCCGGGCTCAAAAATTTTTTTTATTACAAAGTCATCCTCAAGTAATTAATGAAGTACACACAATCACTTGTAAAATTTATTTGTTACCCCTTAAATATTTGTAAAAATTTATAAACCTCCTTATGAGTCCTGGACTAATGAGTCCAAATAGATTTATTGAACTTATTATATTAGTAATATTGATCAAATTAATGGTGAACTTGGTCGATCATCCAGTCAAGTGAATTTATCGATGACATTGACATTCATGACAGCTCATTGATAATACAATTGGAGTAATGTGATTCTTGTGTTTTTTTTTTTTTTTATTAAAAGTAATAATGTGATTCTTGTTCATTACAATAAACTACTTAATTCAGCTAATGTTGTTTTAATTATTTGTTTTTGTTGTAAGAAAAGTTTTTTTTTTCAGAGGTTTACATACCTACCTTTCATAAAGGCTATAGTTTCTTAGCCAAAAAAGAAGGTTCAAGTTTGCTAATTATATATTTCATTAATTTAGAAAAGTCCAACTGTTCAAGTATTTGCTATCATTTGATAGATTAAATAAATTAAATTAACAGTACCAAAAAAAAAGTAATTAACCAAAGTCTATGATTGATGCAATGAGACCTCCTCACTTTTTTTTTTTTTTTATAAAGATCTCATCATTTAATTTTGTTGTTGATATCCTAATGAGACAAATATTTTGAAACAAAAAAATATCAGTCGTAACGGACGTTGCGAAACATAAAAAATATATGAAAATAATTGATTGACTTATTTTAACATCTATATTTGATACTTAATTAGTTATTGTGGTCTTTTCAGTTTTACATTAAGAGTGTGCTTACGTGTTTCAAAGTATATTTCAAAAGTGAGCTACTATAACATTTTTTATTTTTTAATTTGATTTAGATTATACAATATAGTATTTTTTTTTAGAGGAAAAACATCAAAAAGGGTGTTTTGGTCATTTAATGGTTATGCATGCCTAGTGAAAAGCAAAAGTGAGACTTTCGCGTTGTACCGTCTTTTTCAACTTATTTTCCAGCTTTTAGATGAGTGGGGACTGGAGCAGGAGCTTTTTCAAGTTCAAAATTCAATTTTGTTTGCCTTTCTTGTTTATTTTATTGCATTTAATCGAGTACATAAAAAATTTTGATTTCATGTAATCGACCCCAATTAATTTGAGATTGAAGTTATATTGTTGTTGTTGTTGTTGTTGTTTCTTGTTTATTTTAAAGATTAATAATCCGCAACCTCATCCATCTCACTAGACACCTTGTTGTGCCTACAGACAACCTACACACATGTATTGATGTTCATTGATTTTCACATCAAGATGCGTGTCTATATATATATGACAATGTATTATCATACCGACACCTACAAGTGAATGCCTAAATGGTACATCTTTATGTAATAACCTTAAAATGCATCTACGTTGTGTGCATGCATGAACCAACATTCTTATGCCCCCAAATTGTTGTTACTGATGACTGTTGATGATATATTGAGATACGAAAATATATTTTGATGAATGTCCAAGATTTACTACAACAAAATATAAACTTAAGCATGCTATGCATTTAATTGGCGACGTTAATTAGCTTTACGACATATTTAATGACACTTTTAAAAACGTTCCCACGTTGTTAAACGAGCCGCATCGAGCAATTTGACGACCCCGCCAAGATGTAACGTCGGTAAATAGAGGAATTATGATAGAGAAGTACTAGAACGAAACAACATGTCACACTATAATACACATTGGCTTACAAAAGCTGTCCATATACGCCTTGAGATGCGGTCATACATAAATCTCAATACATAATAAGCTAAACGAGGCTACATGTACGGCTTCAGTGAGCTAATGAGTTTTGCGACACGCGGTGTGAAATTGCTATTGTTTATAGTATTTTTCATTAAGATTTATGTTGCAAGTGCATGGGCTGATCTGATGGGCTCAGCACATGCAAGAGACAACCAAGATGGGTTTAATTAAGATGCTCATCTAATGAGATGTGGAAAAGCCTGGTTGACTGGTTAGTGATTGTATTATTTGTATCCATGCATTAAGCGAGAGTGATTCAGTCCTGTAATGTTTATTAATTTTCTCGTCCCCATCAATTATGCTTGAGAGTGAGACGCCTCCTGATGGTGGCTGTGATGACTAATTAATGAAGCTTCACCTTGCCTCTAGTATCCTCGTAGAGACCAATCGTCAATATTGTATTCTCGTAGGATCTAGCGCGCTAATATTCATCTAATGTTCGCCTGGACTAAAAATATCTAACGAGCTGGGTATTTAGCGCGCTAATGCCCAGATCTAACGCGCGCTAATGCACCCCCGTTTTGACATAAGTTGTGTGACTTGACTTAAAAACATGCAAATGACTCAATATCAATGATATATGGTATTAGGTCATTATGGGCTATACTTTGGGATATTCGGGACTAGGCAAAGCTGGACCGGGGGTTTGTGATGGTACACGGAGTGTGGTGTGAGACGTGTAGTATCCCAACTGAAATTTCTTAAGCAATATTTACTTTTGCATTTTGAATTGTTTAGTATTCTATTCATGGTATGTTATAAAGGACTGAAATTTCTATTTAATAAAGGTTTTTAAACTTTTATTAAAGGTGTTATTAATTAAACAATAATTAATATGTCTTTAAAAAACTCTTTGTATACATGTATTAAAAATTAAAACATAACATATTTTCATGACATTTATGTTATTTAATAAGGGTTTTAAAACCTTTATTAAATGCCAAAAATGTTCTAGTGGTTGAGGCTTTCCCTCCATGTCATTTCTATGTGTATGTCCACTAGGCCATATCACGTGTGTCATCTTGGTAAATATGGCTACCCGAGAAAGTGATGGGCACGTGTGGGTGCGTTGTAGGTTCCATGCCAACCACCTAGCGAATCCAGATACCGGCATTGCTTGAGTGCTACTCGACGGCAGTAGTATGTGGAAGAGTCCGAAGTATGGCGCTTGTCTGACCCTAGGGGCTGGAACACACACTTTGAGCTTTCACTATTACATTTGCATGCGATGAGCACAGTTGCCTGTATTTTATTTTATTTCCGCATGTTTATTTAATAGTTTTGTTTAAATTTCAGTGTTTACTTTCCATATTGCTCACTTAATTTCCTTGGGAATACTCATCCTTGACTCGTCATCTGTCTTTTTGTGATGGCTTGAATGTAGATTCTAGTACAAGCCGAAGCAAGGGCAAGCCGTTGGAATACATAGACGTGTAACCAAGCTTGTACGTTTGTATATATATATATATATATATATATATATATATTTATATATATATATATATATATTGGGATTTGGGATTATGTAATACAATAGGACTCTATATTGTTGATACATTGAGGTACAATTGTGTTCTATGATGATATATAAGTTTTTCACACTAGGTATCGATTATATATATATATATATGATTTATTTGAGTTTAAAATGATCTTAACAAATGACATGAGTTCAAAGAACTTTTAAACGTTGTGATTTTGTTTTTAGTTTAATAATGATAAATGGTGGATTTAGTTGGCATGTGGGACACAAATTTCGTTTTCGTAGGTAAAGTTGTTGGCCTACTTGAAGGTAATAATGATAAATGTCCATTTGGAAAGTAGTTCGTTACAGGTAATCAGCATCTTCACCTTCTACTCTATCAAATGAACCTATTTTTGTATGTTTTGGTGTAATTCGAGTTTGATGAATGAGTGACTGATATTTGATGATAACTTGATGAATTGCATGTGTATAGATCATTCTCATAGAGAATTCATAACTGATTTACATGAAATTAGAGTTTTGATTGAAATTTGAAAAAATTAGTGAATTTCATGGAATTTCTTGAAAAAAAAAATGTAGAAGTTTTCAGTGAATACACTCACCTATGTAAAATTGTGGTACACACTAACGACTTTATTATGCACTTTGAGACGTCGTATAAGCTCGCATCTCAAGCATGTGTCATATATATAAATACAATAAATCTACTTGGACTCATGAGTTCGGACTCTTAGGGAGGTGTTTAGAATTTTTGTAAATATTTAAGGGGTATCAAAGGAATTTTACAAATGATTATGGTTGCTTCATTAATTGTTGGAGGATGTATTTAAAATTTAAAAACGTTTTGAGTCTGGACTCACGAGTCCAAATAGCACTACCCATATAAATAATTGCGGTTAGTTAGGTGCATAATGTATTCACCAAGTACGTGTATAGCTGGCATTTCCTTTTCTTAGATTTATATATTGTTCAAATGTTTATAGCTTTGCCTCAATTAATCTCGATCTCGAGAAAGGAATTATGATACCATAAGGCAGCAGCTGCGGACCAAAAGTTTTAAAATCTTTTCTTTCTCTTAATGGTGGTGTGTCACCTAATGGTATATTATATATCCTATCAAAAAATGAGATATTATATAAATATAAATTAATAACGTCACCAATCGAGAAATCAACGAGTTATCAAATGCTTGAATCAAAAAAAAAAAAAAAAAAAAAAAAACTCACACCCCAAAGTCGCATTTGCCTTAGGAGTCGTTCTTGTATAGTGAAAAAGGACATGCTCCTATATGTAAGGTCGGTGAAGATCTAATCTTAATTAAAAAAATAACTAATGAAATATTTGCTATATCTATTACATTATAATTAAAAAAATAATAAATCTATTTAGATTCACGAGTTCAGACTCATAATCAGGTTTTTAAGATTTTTGTAAATATTTAAAGAGTATTAAAAGAGTTTTACAAATGATTATGATTGTTTTATTAATTATTAAATGATGTATTTAAAATTAAAAAATATTTTGAGTGCCTAATACCCAGAGAAACATTTGCTTTAGAAAACATATAGAGCGAAATATATATATTATATATAATCAATGAATCACTGTTTCAATCATTCATTAAATTATTGAACTCAAAAAAATAATTCATTAAATTATTCCCCGCGTGTCAGCTACATGTTATATACATAAAAGCCTATTGTTAGAGAAATGGTTTACTATGTAACCCCAAAGGGGACCTTTGCCGTAAAGTCCTCGTCTCTAAAAAAAAAAAAAATAGTAATATAATACTAATGAATAATTAAGGGCCTATAGAAAGAGTTATCTCTTCAGAGGAAGTTCTCTGTGAGAGTGGAAATTGATGAAATTAGCCTTTATAAATTTTTTCATTGTGTTAATTCCCTTCTTTGAAAGTATTTATGTTAATTCATATATTTTATTATTTTAAAATTTATAACTTACTTATAAATATAAAGTTGAGTCAAACGTAAAAATACAAACTTACTTTGAAATCTGAATCAATTGCTAAAATCTCTATAAATTGACAAAAATGAACCAAATCACAAGGCTTAAAAGCACAACAAGTTGGAACAAAAATTCCTTTAGTTTGTCCCTATTTTGGGGTTGTGTTGTGCCACGCGCAAAACAAGTTCCACGCTTCACTATGCAATAACATCTATTCCATTCCAATCATGGAAATGTTGTAATAGTTGCACTCAAGTGGTGTGATATAGTAGTAGCAACTCAAGCTTTTACCTTACTTGGATGAGTCAATAGTCTTGATTTCAAGTTGCAAGCAACTATATTATATTTTTTCACATACTTTTGCGGTATTAAGAAATGTGCTCTCGATCATCCCCATAGCACTAGTCATACTTTAATCAAAAAAAGCCACGACAGTGTGGACGCCTATATATATGGGCATAAAAAAAAGTCAGCACTCAATAGTTTGGTTTACTCATAGTATTATGTACCTATTTAGTCTTTCAAAAAAAAAAACAAACAAAACTTGTTTCGCGCCTTTTTCTTGTTGGAGCAAACTGTAAAAAGCCTCATGGGGCCCAAACCACGGCGGCCTACGGCACCTTCCTCTTCGTTAGAAGATGCCTCACCGCCACCGCTGTCTGCGATTTTGTTATCCCCATTGCAAGCTCTCCACTCAAGCTGACCTTGTTTCCCGGCCCTAACATGACTCTCTGCCCATTACGGACCTTCGTTTTCCCAGTGACTCCCGCCATTAGGCTGACTTCGATTCTTCCTGCCAGTTGACACCTGCACTCATCCGCCCGAACGCTCGCCTTGCATCTCCTATCTCTCGCCCAATCTAACCTCAACTCCCCTCCTTACCACCTCAACCGTCGGCCTCTATCCCCGGCGCCGGACCATCTACATTCACTGCTCGGCCGCCGTACTTCTTCGGTGGGACCGCCAACCCTGTTCCATTGCCCCCGCAACCGTCCCTACCTCTATCCCTTAAACCTCCGCGAGTACACCTCAACCCATTTGACGGTTCCAATCCTCTTGAATGGATATTCCAGGACGAACACTATTTCCAACTGCATCAAATTCCTCCGGATCAGCGCCTCGCGTTGGCCGCCTTCTTCATGCAGGGGGACGCCTTGAGTTGGTTCCAATGGATGTTTAACAACAACCAACTCCTGAGTTGGGACGCTTTCACTCGCGCTCTCGAGCTCCGCTTCGGGCCGTCATCCTTCGAGAATCACCAGATCGCCTTGTTCAAGCTCCGCCAAACGGGGTCCCTGGTCGACTACATCACCGATTTCGAACGGCTAAGCAATCGCGTAGTGGGGCTACCTGTGGAGTTCCGTCTCTCTTGCTTCATCTCGGGCCTCAAGCAAGAATTCCAGAGGGAGTTGGCCATTCTCAAACCCCTCACGCTCTCGGACGCCATTGGTTTTGCCAAGCTGTTGAACGACAAATTCCACGATGGCCGGCCGTCGGGTTCCCTGGCCAGAGGGTCCTCTTACCCGAAAACCCCACTCCTTCTCCCACCTGCTCCCGCCTCCCCCAACCTTCCTGTGCGCAAGCTCACTCAGTCTGAAATGCACGACCGCCGATCTAAGGGTCTCTGCTTCAACTGCGACGACAAATTCACCCCTGGTCATCGCTGCAAATCTCGCCACCTCTTATTGTTGCTGCCGGACGATGGAGAGCCGCCCTCCTCTGTTGCTTCCCTCATGCCAGTCCAACCGGTTGATGGCGTCACAGAAACCCCGTTGCCTAACCCTCCGCCCTCACCGCCCAGTCCCACTACCCCACTCCATTTTCACCTCTCCCCTTCGGCCCTACATGGCTCCACCAACCCGGAAACCTTGCGTCTCCGCGGCACGCTTATTGGTACCCCCGTCTCCATCTTGGTTGATTCGGGTAGCTCTCACAATATCCTCCAACCGCGGCTAGCCGCCCACTTAAACCTTCCAATCACTCCCATCAAACCTTTCTCTGTTTTCGTGGGCAATGGCGCTACCATCCCTTGTGCGGGGTTTTGCCCCAACGTCCCTCTCGCCATTCATTCTCATACATTTGATGTCCCCTGTCATTTATTCCCAATCCATGGCGCGGATATTGTTTTAGGTGTTAAGTGGATGCAGTCTATTGGACCCTTTCTATCTGATTACAATATTCCCCATATCCAGTTCTATCACAATGGTTCCCTAATCACCCTCCATGGCGACCACAACCTACCTATTCCGTCGTCCTTCTCCCAATTACGTCGCCTTCAACACACCGACTCCATTGCATCGTTTCATGCCTTCACCATCGTTCCCACAGGCCCCACCCCGTCTGACCCACCCCCATATGGTCCGCCTGCCCACCCCAACAAAACCATTCCCGGCGACCTACACTCTGTGTTAACCACATATGCTACTGTTTTTACCCTCCCCTCCGGCCTCCCACCACATCGCACTCATGACCACCATATCCACCTGCTCCCCCAATCCGCCCCCGTAAACATTAAACCGTATCGTTACCCTCATTCCCAAAAAGATGCCATGGCCTCTATCATTGCTGATATGTTACGCGATCGGGCGATTAAGCCTAGCACTAGCCCATTTTCCTCACCGGTGCTTCTTGTTAAAAAGAAAGATGGCTCGTGGCGTTTTTGTGTCGACTATCGTGCCCTCAATGTCGTGACCGTTCGAGATCGTTTCCCTATCCCTACTGTTGATGAATTGTTGGATGAGTTGCATGGCGCGACCTATTTTTCGAAGTTGGATTTACGTTCCGGCTATTTCCAGATATGCCTAGCTCCTACTGATACTTTTAAGACAGCGTTCCGGACGGTTGACGGACATTACGAATTCCTTGTCATGCCCTTTGGCTTGACTAATGCACCATCCACATTCCAGGCTGCCATGAACGACCTATTTCGGCCTTATTTGCGACAGTTCGTCTTAGTTTTCTTCGACGACATATTGGTATATAGTGCCTCTTGGGACTCCCACCTACACCACTTACTACGGCAAGTCCTCCAACTTTTATTGGATAACCGCTTTTTTGCTAAATTCTCTCTACAACTGTTTTCAACTGCTCTTCATATGTCTGTCGACGTAAAAAGTAGGCTTCTTCTCCAACGCTATTATTTTTCACCGACCAACGGAGCTTAAAAAACCTTCACACCCAAATAATTCAAACACCGAGCAACAAAAATGGCTTACCAAACTCTTAGGATTCGTACGGCGAGCAATGGCGGAACCTCACCACTTGGTTCGATTACCTTTCACCTCGCGGAATATTGGTAACTAAAAACTGTTACAAAAAAAAATTATTTAGGGGCGAGCTTGACCTTCCAACTTTAATTTTAAGTTTGGATATCACTCAATACATGCGCCAAATGTCGCGGATCCGACTTAAATTGTAAAAAAGAAAAGATGATATAGACCGGATCCTACTTAATAACATTACATAAAGTGCAATAATTTGATGGGCAGACTACCTAGATTAATTTGCATTTGCAATTCGGGGGTAGCGCTTTCATGAAATTATTATTTTTACTTAAGAAGTGCATCAACCGTAGGGGGCGGGAGAGGAGTCAAGAGAGAGAGAGGTGTCGAATTCGACTGCAAGTACCTCATTTGATCTGTTCATATAGACACCGGTTTGGCATCTCTCCCAAAACTAAAAGTTACAACATTTTGATGCTAGTTTCATCATGATTTTTTTGTTTGGCATCTCTCCCAAAACTAAAAGTTACAACATTTTGATGCTAGTTTCATCATGATTTTTTTTTTATTGGGGAATTGAGTGTTGCCTGCTCATTGTTTGACGAAATGTTCAAGTGAAAGTCGACGGTGTGTCGATTCTTTCAGATTTAATTAAGATGAGAGGCTTATGTGATCACTTGTTGTTGAAGGGTTCTCATCGATCGATGTAGTTTTTTTTTTTTTTTTTCCTCCAAAGCTTCGATTTTCTAATGCGAGATTTGAAGAAGACTGACGGAACTGTTTTTTTTTTGTTACCGTAGCTCCTGATTAAGGCCCGACTAATTTCATAGGGGTCAGGACAACGACTCCACCACCAACCAACCAATTGTTGCTAATCGAACCCATCATCTCTGCCTTGATCAGAGTACTAAGACTCTCTTCAAAACTACTACACCACACCCCTTAGGGGCATCAAACACTTGTTCATAAATCTGCTTATACTTTTGAATTTGAGCGTTTTGCTAAATGGGCGAGTTAGAGTAAATGATTTTAAAAGATCGCGGAAGCATATTATCAATTGCATCAAATCGAGCTGAGTGGAAGTGTTTTGATCTCGCCCGAATCAATTAATAATATCAAGGTGGTTGTTGTTGTTGTTGTTGTTGTTGTAGTATTGCATCATATGAGGTCCCCTTTAATGGAGAACTACTATTCTACTTCTCTTAAACAGATTTTACACTGTTGAATACTATGTATATTTCAAATGTCTGCATATGATTCAAATAGGATAGATTTTACAGCAATGGGAATCCTGACAAAATGCTCGCCATCGCTCCAAGCTAGGCTTCCAAATGTATAATCTCCATGCAGCTTCCAAATAGAAGAGAATGTAACAGTGAAAGAGAGAACTCCAGTAGTTGAATTGAATATTAAGGTCTGGGGTTGGACTGCCATGTTAACACCATAGGGAGGCTGCACTAGAGCTTTGTACACCGAATTAGTCGGGCCGACATTCGTTAATGTTCTTGAGATTGTGACGGTCGTTATAAGGTTCGGTATAGAGATGGAGGGAAGATTTAAGTCCATTCCAAAATGTAGTTTCTTAATGCATGAGGTCGTGCTCATGGTTAGATTGGTTATTGCTGAAATGCTGTAGCCTAAGGAGCACAGAAACTGAACATAGTCGTTGGTGCTAATATTGTAGATGAGTCCGGGGTTTGCTGCTCTTCGGGGATTAACTTGTCCGCCGCCAATATCAAAAGCGTCAGCCGGCTTTCGAGTGGATCCTTCGGCGATTATATTCTGCCCGTCTGTTGCAACTTGGGAGGCTGCAATGTTGCACATTGAATTGTGGTTGGTTTTCTATTCTATGTGATTGTTGAGCTGTTTATATAGTTGAATGAATTGCGATCGACTTACCGGTAGTTACAAGTGCTGATTTGATAGCTGCAGGGGACCAATCTGGATGCAAGGATTTGATGAGCGCGGCTACTCCTGTCACATGAGGACAAGCCATCGACGTTCCTGATTCGAGGTAAAAATCTCTGCTACTGTCTGGATTGTTTGATGGTGGAAATGCTGCTAAGATGCTAACTCCCGGTGCTGCTATATCTGGCTGTGACGAATTACACAATAAAATGTTTGAAATACCAACCAGACTTCGGTTACTTTTCGTGTACAGTTAATCGGTTTTCAGATGGTATAAAATAAAGAAATGCAGTTCATAATTGTTTGAAGGCGAAAACTAAGGTAATTCTAGACACTTACAGAAAGTCATGTTAATTTATGGTGTTTTCCTTCAGTTTTCAAGAATTTTGTAAACCATGAAAGACATTTTGCAACTCCAGATTTACAAGTTCTCAGATTTCTTCGAGCGCGTGGTTGGAGCAGTAACTCGATCTATAGACTAGTATGAGGAATGCAAAAGTGAGGTACACATTTTTCTCCTTAAGAAGAAATTAATTTCTTTTTCTATGAGGTTTTGTGTTCTACTACACGCTCTAATGGATTACATGGAATTAGTCGATGCTATCTTCGACGCTATCACAGAAATTGGAATTGTTTGTGCAAGTTAGGAATAGTCATCTTTGAAATTTTAACAACCAATAGTTGGCTTATGAAGTACATTCATGTTATGGTATGAGTGCCTTATTTATGAGTTGAATTCGATAGGAGATAAGAGCATACCTTAAGTACAGCGGGTGACAAGGAACTAGGTCCTCTGGATGAGAAATATGCAAGTTTTGGGGATACCCATTTCCCAACAACAGTACTGGGATGGCCTAGCTTCACAACTGGAGTCCTTTAGTAAGATAAAAGAGAATTAATTTAGTTCATGCATTCATCTAAGAACAATTAGTATTTATAGCTCTATGCATGTATATAAATGCTTGCCTTGCTTTTCTGATATAGGAGAGTATATCTGTTCCCACTCCATAATCTACTTTAATGCAAGGGATGAATGGGCATGAACTTAGTAGGTTATCGCGAAACTGAGCATAAATTAGTCCGACCCCTCCGGCTTGCTGTACTGCAAAAGCCGCGTTAACAATATCCGGTTCGTCCGTCACTGAAAAGCAAAGGACAACTTTTCCTGCTGCTAATTTTTCATCGAGGCTTCCAGGTTTACATGCCTTGCTGCAAATTAAGTAGTTTCAAATAAGAGACCTGTGTCACTGAAAAATCACATTTCAAATAACAATGAAAAGAATGTCGTGGAACCATACCTTGAATCATCTGTTGGGTTTATGGCTATTCGTTCCGAGTATACAAGACCGATGAATCCTACATGGTTTGTAGTATCCATGGATTGGCCCTGCAAAATGTATGGTATGATAAGGGTGCTTGGCTATTTAATCTTTTACACAAAAAAATTATTAAGCATTAGAGTTTTCTTAAGATTCCTAATAGGCCTAAAAGCCATAGTTATAAAGTAGGCACACTAGGATGAAACAACCTAGTGTAAAAACAAGTCTGTCTAATTAGTTTCAGTACTTTACCAAAAGGGTGTGGTTGTTTCCAAGTGTAATTGTGGTAGGGAAGGCCCTGTCTATGGTTGTCGCGGCGACTGTAATGAGCCATGGTGCTGTATTTACAATTGTTTGAGAGAAAGGTCCATCATTTCCAGCTGAACAAACTACTGTTATTCCCTTTGCTGTTGCATGGAAAGCACCAATAGCTATTGCATCATGTTGATTGACATAGGAGAATAAAGGAACTTCAATTCCTATTGATACAGAAAGAATGTCTACTCCATCATATATGGCCTTATCAAATGCTTTCAGAAGATCAGCATCAGAGCATCCTTCGTTGCCTATAGCCCAACAAGCCTTGTACATGGCTATGCGGGCAAGTGGCGCACCACCTCTAGCAACCCCGAAAGCTAATCCATTATAGCTTGCTTTCTCCACGTAACGTCCTGCAGCTGTTGAAGCTGTGTGTGTGCCATGGCCTATTCCATCTCTTGGAGACAAATATTCTCCGGACTTGGTTGTATTGATGTTTTTCTTTGTTTCGTCTTCCATTCCTTTCACAAACCATCGGGCACCGATTAGTTTCCTATTGCAGTTGGTGGAATCGAATTGCTCTCCGTGTTGGCAAATTCCTTTCCAGCGAGATGGAATCGGACCCATATTTCTATCGTTGAAACTTTCCAACTCCGGCCAAATACCTGCACTATTCCAAGACCAGGTAATTCATTTGAAGTATCCAACTTAATTACTTGATTGTAATAGATTGTGCTAGCTACTTCCTATTATTGATTACCTGAATCAATGACACCTATTATTGTATCTTCACCCAGGTTTCTTGCCGATAAGAGATCGCTTGCTGGTTGAGGATTAAGTCCAAGAAAGTCCCAGCTTCTAGTGGTATGGAGCTTGTGTACGCGATTCGCAATCACTTGGACAACACCCGGCATTTCTGATATCATAAAATTATATCTGATCAAAGTGTTCTTGAATGTGCTAGGGATCTTGTTGATGGACAAAGAGTTCAGTGTAATAGTTACCTTCAATTTGCTGAGCCTGAGATTTGGTTAACCTTGCTGCAAATCCAGAGAAGCCATGCCTATAGCTGTAGAGCAACGAACTCCTGGCGGCCTCTTTGCTTCGATTTCAAATTCAGGGAAAACATTTAATTTAGTGCATCTATTTAGCATCATCAATAAACTTAATGTTTAGCATATACCTTCCCAACAAGTTCAATAACATTTCATGGTGAGACTTCCGAGTAGTTGTCGGATTCTGGTGCTGCCTCTCTCCCAAGTACACTATATATACCTGGAACAAAATTTTTGAATTTCAGAATACATCTCCATTCAATAATTATATAAAAAAAAAAGGCGAAGAGACTCACGGCGGTTGTGGCTTCAATGATTGAAGCTGATATCTGAAGTGGTGTATGGAGGAGGAGAAGAGCTAGAAAAAATAACTGCTGGTTTCTGCTCTCTTTTTTCAATTTTCTTGAACAGTTGGCCATTTGGCTGATATGAATTGGAGTTGCTATAGTTTATTAAAAACTTATTACAAGGCGGTCGAGCTAACTATCCAAGTTAATGTACTTGCTCTACCTTCAATTTTAGGAAAGTTCTCAAGGCCTACAATGACCTTTATAGTAAAGATTTCAAGGTGGAGCATCTCCTTGGAGGACTTGTTATTCCTTTTCAATCATGCTTTATTAATTTGATCCTGGACAAGGTGGTAACCTCAGCATTGCCAATGGTAAAAGCATAATTCAAGTAGCATCATTGCTTTAGAATCCTCAGGTACGCGCGCCACGTGCACTAATGAATTTGATTAAATATCTAATCATGTTTCAGTGGAAAAAAAAATGGTGGATTTTGGGAAAAAGCATGCCAATATATTTGAAAGTTTTGGTGCACTAATTCGCAAGATTACTGCTGTAAACTTCTGCATTGTTCTTGCTGTAGATGATCAAAATGTTATCTTCTCTGACCGAACGCTGAACATTATTAATAAATCTCTAGTATTTAGAGTGCATTATATATAATTTTGTGATTGAGGAAATAAAAGTTTGAAGTCACATGGTACCCAGCATTCCAAAAATGATTTTTAGGAGAAAAGGTGAAAGGCTCTATTACTTTTGCACAACATTATGCTCATGCTTTTTCTTATGTGGGCACAAAATAGGAGTGCTAGGAAGAAGTTGTACTGAATTAGAACCAGTGATAGACAAACCAATGCTTTGAGCTTTTATGTAGTCTTTCCTGACATTATGATAGGGAGCACCTAAGGAGATATTGGGTGTCTTTTATTGCTATTTAACCGTTGACGCATTGATCCTCACATACCACTCAACATGCATCAGTGAAGTTGATCCATTATTAGGTGATCAGAAATTAGGACGTCCTTGACGATCCATTATTTGAATTTTTTTAGTATAATCCTGTCGGTGAGTGCAATGATTTTAAGTTCTTATTCTATGATTCCAAGTGATTATGTGGAGTTTCGCAGTCATATTCCTGTTTCTCGCACTGTGCATCAATTAAAGGCTTGGACTTGTAAATCTATTGTCTCTCCTCCAACCGATGAACCAACAGTCTGCTTCGACAGAAAATGCTACACATTAGGCATAGGCCTAAGCATTTTTCATGGGCTTGAATACAAGTTTAACCTTACCTACCTAAAGTTTATGAAGTTGGTTAATAAAGGAGGATAAAAATAAAATGGACAATTATTTGTTTAAATGTACTAGTAAAAACTTGATTTTGTTTTGCAGGTCTATGGCTATGGCGGCGCCGCAGTGAAAAAATCGTATCACATGGACAAAAGAGTTTTAAGCTTGTTAAATCTGTGTAATCCTGTAAGTGTTCTAAATTTACTTTTCTTCTAGCAATCTGCTTTTGAATTTTTAGGAATTGTTTCTCTCTTTTTTTGGATGGTGGGGTTGCAGTCACTTCACAGGGCGCGCTATTTCTCGGTTTCAAGCTCACCAGGGAATTGGATACTGATAAGATATGGTAATATTTAGTTTAAAAAAGTTACAACATATATAATTTTTGAAGTGACATAATTAAGAACTTCTAGGTTCCTCCATGATCTGTTGAAATATAGCATATCTAACTTCCATGTTCTTCTGTTGTTCAAATGTCATTATCAAACTAGAATTGTTACAGCCCTTAACCATGACTAGTCTATCTAACTTTCATAATTGGTATAGTTCAACAACAATGGGAGCCATGGCACAGAAATTTGGGACCATACAAGGAGAACTAAAGGTCAATTATTGAGAATCTTAACACTACTTTTGCTCAGCTAGGCATGTGTGATCTGCAAAAAGGTTTAGAGATTTTGAATGAGCATTTGTTCCTCGGGTTCGGTTTTCTAGTTTTTTTAAAAAAATTGGGACCTTTGCGAAAGATCCTTTAATCGTAACCGTTATACAGGCTGAGCTCTCGCTTTTTTTTTTTTTTTTTTTTTTTTCACCAATCTGCAGATTAAGGGGACAAGAGGGCACATTTGTTAACTTCTTGGAATTGTCTCTCACGCTCTAGGCCAGCTTTTTTTTTTTTTGTTTCATTGATGTTGCTTTTCAAGTCCTAACAAACAATCAGTTGAGTAATCTGTTTTTTAATTGGACTTTTTGATATAGGTTCTTCTTTTTTAATTGAGCTTCATCATGTTCTTGTTATTTTTTTTTTTTTTTTTATGACCCTAGAGGGTATCCGAGCTTCCCCGACTAATCTCCCAAGGGGGTGTTGTAGCCTCCACCCAAGGTAGTTTGGCCAGTGGCCCGTCGAAGCTTGACACAAGAAGGGAATGAACATTTTGTTTGGCCAAGAATATCATGTTCCTGTTATTTGCGAACATGATATTCTTTTGCGAGCTTTCATCGGAAACTCCAGTGTTTTGTTTGAAATTGCATGGATTAACCTGTCCTTATCAAATGTGAACTAAGTTCTCTGAGCTGAAATTCATCGTAAATTAGTCGAAACAGTCACGAATATAATAAATCATCAACAAAATATATTTTTCTGATGTGTTTGCTTTATGTTCATTTTCAACTAAAAACTATACTACTTATGGATCTGAAGTGTGAGCACTAGCTAGAGCATTAGCAATTGTTATGATGAAAAGTACATATAGAGTGTGTTGGGGAGAAAAGAAAGTTGATGAATGTATTAATTTTTTTTTTAAATGCACGCTTTTGAGTGCATTAAATCGTGCGGCGTGGAAGAATTTGATCCTATATTGACGAACTTTACTGATTGATTCGGGATTGAGGGTTTATTGCTGTCTTAAACCAATTCATTGATAATTGTTATGCAATGCTCCTCTCATGGGGACAGTTTTGCTTTTCTACCAAGTGGATCACCTTGTGTAGATGCCATTCAAATATTTCTTTTTCTTTTTTCCTTTTCATTACTTTATATGTATCTTTCTCATTTGACTTTGCAAAATAGGAAATATATAATTTCTTAATAAAATTATAATGTTATTAATAATTGCAATATAAATTTTTATATTTTCTAATAACTTTACATTGCGATGTGCATGCGCATTGTATCGCAGGGACGTTGACAAGTGTGCGATGCTGTTGTCTTACAATAGGAAGCTAAAAAATGCATTTGCTTAAAATATCTATCTAGTAAGGACACTCAAGGGACTAGTGAAGTCTACTATTAATTCTGAAGCTACCCTCATATCTATTATCAGCTCGGAAGCCACTATCGGCTATAAAAAAAAAAAAGACATGTTAAAGTAACTTACTTTGGCCACCAAGTATGCATGCACATCTCGAGTCCTTGCATTGTCATTGAAACCATTTTTTAGTGGTTTCTCTCAGTCAATGAGTTTAGTTGGACCGAGTTGACTCTATGACATTAGTTGTCAAATCTATCTAAATCTATCTACTAAGGACACTCAAGAGACTAATTGGATCTACTATCAGTCCGAGAGCCACTCTTATCCTTGTCTATCAAAAGAAACTGCTAAAGTAACCTATTTTAAACACCGACTTATCTGCATGTCGTGCAATACAACTGAGATATCTTCGTACGCATCTCGAAGCGAAATGTGCCCCTCTAGGAAGGAACTTAGACAGCCACTCAAACATGCCCATATTTTGGCGTCAACGTCTTGTAAACGTGTCAAAGGATAATTGAAATTATCCAGATTGAGATATTGACACACTTTCCGACACTCTTCATCCCCAAAAAAACCCCCACAAATCTCTTCTTCTTCATCATCAATGACACCCTTTTGAGGTTCCAAAATCTCCATTAATGGCTGCTTCACTCACCTATTCAATCACTCAAACATGCACTCTTCACGCCCACCACCGCCACTCCCTCTCCAATCACAGAATAAGTCCTCATCACCTCTGCTCAACATCAATGTCGTCACTTCACTCAATCACACTCTCCAATCGCTTCTGCTTCTCTCCCAAATTCAAGGAGGGTAGCAGAGGAAGGTCTCTTGTGGTTCGGATGTCGTGGGACGGCCCGCTGTCGTCGGTGAAATTGATCCTGCAAGGGAAAAACCTCGATGTGAGTGTTTGGGAGATTGAATTGGGGGTTTGATTTTGATTGTTGAACTGTGAATTCAAATGGGTGTTGATGGTTTTGTTTGATTTTTTTTAACCAATGAGCTGTGGATTCAAATGGGTATTGATGGTTTTGTGGGATTTTTTTTTTTTAATCAATGAGTTGTGGATTCAAATGGGTATTGATGTTTTGGTGTGATTTTTTTTAGTCAATGAGATGTGGATTCAAATGGGAATTGATGTTTTGTTGTGATAACATGTGTGATATAAAATTGGTAAAGATAAAATAAGAAATATAAAAATTTAAAGAAAAGTAAGAGCAACACCAATTGACACGAAAGTTAGGTAATGGTGGTTGCAGTGGTTTAGATGCCTCCAAAGATGGCCTACAAATGCCTACGCTAAAAAACTTGAAACAATAGAAACTGAACGATGTAGGGATAGACCGAAGTTAACTTGGAATACAACAATTATGAGGGATTTAAAGGATTTGGAAAGTGAGCCATCAATTACACTATATTGAGCTCAATAGAAGAGTTCGAGCTGTAGATTCAAATGAGTATATTGATGTTCTGGTGTGGTTGTTTTTAATCAATGAGCTGTAGATTCAAATTGGTATTGATGAGTTTGTGTGATTGTGCAGATGACTGATGGTGTGAAGAAGTATGTGGAGGAGAAAGTGGGGAAAGCGGTTCAGAAGCACAGCCATCTTGTTAGGGAGGTGGATGTTCGGCTCTCCTTGCGCGGAGGAGAGATTGGTAGGGGGCCGAAGCTTCGGCGGTGCGAGGTGATTGATGGGGATTTGAATTTTTTGATTTCGATTAATGGGTGTTAAAACAGAATTTGAATATGAGATTGTTTTGTAGGTCACATTGTTTACAAAGAGGCATGGCGTGGTGAGAGCGGAAGAGGATGCGGAGTCTCTTTATGGAAGTATCGATTTGGTTTCATCGATTATACAGAGGAAGTTGAGGAAGATCAAGGAAAAGGAAGCTGATCATGGAAGGCACATGAAAGGGTTCAATAGGTTGAAGGTTAGGGAGCCAGAGGTCCCAGTGGTGGGAGATGATGCGGAAGAAACTCGGCAAGATGAGGAAGTGAATTTCATTGATGAGGTACTTGTTTTTTCTCATATTATTGGAAATGATTTGCTGAATTTATTGTGTGGTTGGTTTGGTTTTCCCCGTTTGATAATTTCTGATTAAATGTTTGTAATGTGTTGCTGTTTAAAGTGTGATCCTTTTTGAATGCCCGTAATGCACCTTTGCTTGAAATGATATTTCGAAAGCCAAGTGAATGATTTACTCAGCGCCATATCGAGATATGCATGTTTCCTTTGAGATTAAGGTCCAATATATTTGATGTGTATGGGTTGCCCTTTGTTGCGATTCTTGTGAACATGAATGCATATGGAATATGTTATCAAGGTCTGTTTGCTTCCTGTCAATATTTATTTTAACAGGTTAATATTTTTAGTTTTCAGATTCACTACACATGTTTTCATTGTTGTAGCTGCCTTTGTTTTTATTCAAATGATCGGAGGTCTGAATTAATGGTAATGTTCAGTTGTTTCAAAATATGTGAGTTAATGTCTCGTCGTGGACAGTGAGACTTGTTTCATCTCATAGGTCTTACTCAAGCTCAAAAAATGCACCTCAGACATGTTACGTACTGATTAATGATTCATGTGCATTTCCTCTCGATACTGTTATTATATGAGTTTTTCTTGAGCATTTCATTTACCCGGGTTTGTGTTTCAGCTTGTTCGTACAAAATCCTTTGAGATGCCTCCACTGACTGTTTCTGAAGCTTTGGAGCAGTTGGAGCTTGTCGACCATGATTTCTACGCTTTCCGTAATGAGGAAAGTGGTAAGGATTTTTTCCCATTTATCTTCCTACACAATTCAGCTAGCAAATAATTTTTTTGTACTTATTTTTTTTTTGGTCCTCAGGAGACATAAATGTAGTGTACAAAAGAAAAGATGGCGGATACGGGCTTATTATTCCTAAAGGTGATGGAAAAGTTGAGAAACTTGAGCCAGTTATGGCAGAAACAGCAAGAGAGTCTGCAACTGAGTAAAAAAGATGAAAAATACGCGACAATCATGTCACAAGGTATGCTTAGAAATTAGAATTCCACCCTCAAGTTTTTTAGTGAAATATGTGAAATCGCGATGCCTTCTTGAATTTGCTTGTTTTGTATTGTCGTTTGGATCTTTGAGCACTAGTCGTGAATTATGAGAGTTTGTTGAAATTGTTCATTTCAACCCCTGGAAACATTACTTTGTTGGTGATAATTCTGAAAGTTTTTCACTTCTCTCATTGAAACTTTTTTTATTTCAAAAAAAAATTCTTGTTGCAGTTTTTGCTCTACTCTCGTGAGGATCTGATGCTGCTAAAGAAGACTATGGTACTTGCTTTCACGGCTTGGCGCACCCGAACTCCATAATATTGAGAAGCCAGGTTTCACTTTTCTTTAATTTTTTTTTTCCCTCATATCCAAAGCTAACGAAAAAACAGAATTGAAACGCATGTAGTACGTCTAACAGTGTTGTCTACTTTACAATCTATATAACAAATACTTGGAATGACCCTAAATTTCATTGTTGTTCTTTTCAGTTCAAGAGTTGTCAAACATGCTCTCTATGAAATGGTAAAACATTGCTAGAAGAACATCAAATTAGAGCCTTATTTCCTTAACTAGAAACTTATAACAAAGTCTCTTTTATTCCATTAATTAAACAACATATAAGTCCCGCCATTTCACCCGTAACATATGAACACAAATGATGAACTGGGTGTACATGAATTTTAAGCATCATCAAAGTAAGATTTTATGATCTCAGTTCTAACTGATATTGGGCTTCTCACTTTATGCTCTCCATCACTCCAAGTTAGGCTTCCAAATAGGTATCCTGTATTCACCTTGTGTGTTGTAGAGAAGGTGACATTGTAAGAGATCTCCTTCACTGCTGAGCTGAACACAAGGTCACCTGGTCGGACCGATACAATGATGCCAAGTGGCGCCTCGATCACTACTTTATAAATAGAGTTGGTTGGTCCTACATTGGTTACTCTTCTGGTCAAAGTGACAGAATCTGTTAGGCTTGGAACTGTTATTGAAGGAACATTTACATCCAAAATCGACGGTGCAGGATTAGGGCATGAGGTGGGTTGTTGTAGTACTTGTGATATGATAGAATTGTTGTAGCCCATGGAGCATAGGTAATGAACATAGTCAGGTTGATCCATGTCATATAGCAGACCCGGATCTGCTGCTTTATTTGGGTTCACAATACCAGATCCATAATCAAATGGATCCGCAAGCTTCCTTGGGCCTCCTTCAGCGAAAACAGGTTCGCCAGATGGGTCCGTAGTCCATGCTGCCAATAGGTCCAAAATAATTCAGCTCATATGTCAGTAACCATAATATTTATATTGGAGACACATTAGGAATTATGAAGTTGAGAGAGATATAGATATAAAGAGGGCAATATAAGCGGGCTAGATAATGGCGATGGTCGTATAGCTTCATGACTACTAGATTAAATCGAGTTGAATGAAAATGTTGGATCCACGTAGCTAATCCAAACTAATTTGGGATCAAAACCTTTGTTGTTTGTTTTTTTATGTGACTTCATGTTTAGTACATTGTTTTTTCGAGAGATTATGTGGTACCTGTGGTGGTGATCGCTGATCTGAGAGCGGCTGGTGACCAACTAGGGTGAACTGACTTGAGTAGGGCGACGATTCCGGCAACATGAGGTGTTGCCATTGAAGTTCCAGAGTTGAATGCATATCCATTGAAGGACAATGGACCAGTTGGTGTAGTTGCTGCTAGTATATTATTTCCAGGTGCAGCTATATCAGGCTGTACCACATTTATAAAGACAGTTCATGGCTCATAAGTACTACATATAGAATGATGAAGCTATGTTACTGAGAAATTTAATTTTACCTTCAAAATGGCTGGTGCCATAGAGTTAGGCCCTTTAGATGAGAAATAAGCTATCTTCGTTGGTACCGGCTTTCCGATTAGAATCCTTGAGAATCCTAACTTCACCTTTGGTGAGCTGCAATCCGAAAACAGTCCCTAAATTTAGTCTTTTGCCTACTAAAACTTATGGAGTCTTATTCTTAAATCTAAGTTACCTGTTAGAACGAATGTAGTATAGTATCTTAGTCCCAAGCTCATAATCTACTTCTATGCAAGGGAAGTCACTGCCGTAGCATGGAAATAAATTGTTACTCGGGTTTGTTGCAATGATGACTCCGACGCCACCTGCAGTCTTGACGGCGGTGGAAGAGCGGGTTACAGCAGATAGTTTAGTTGTTGTTGCAAAGCAAAGCACAACGTTCCCAGCCACCGGAGTATTATTTAGGTTGAGATTTTCGCATTCGCTGGTAATAAAAGGTTCAATTCAATTATTATTGGTTAGATGATTAGAACATATGAACACTATCAATAAGATAAGAAAAGTAATGGAAGTTCATATTTACCCCAAGAAACCAGGATCAAAAGCTGTATTCATTGGGAAAACCAAGTTGGTGAATCTAATCTCATCGCCGGTGTACATTGCTTGTCCCTACAAAATTTATTTATAAAACAGGATTACTAAATTCCAAACTTTGGCTGAAAATATATGCTCTTTAACTAGAGGTCTCAAGTTACACTGTAGTTAAAGACCCAATGGAAGGTCATCTAAGACTAGTTGAGGAAATTGGCCTCAATTGTTCCAGGCTAATTGAGGCTATTGACCACGGATATTACTGGTAGTCAATACCTAAAAAGGAAGAAATGTTTTCGTATGGGTATTGGTGCAGCGATAAAGTAACTGAGATGTATTTAGCGGCCAAAAGATCACGATCGAATAAAAAACTGTCATTCTAACTCCAAATATCGCTCGGATCATGGGGTTGGCATGTTCAATTGACTCTCATGGAATTAGTAGAACCTAAGATAGAGGGGCCTAAAAAAAGTTTAGACACCAACGATTATCAAAAAGGAGAAATAAAATTAATTAAGAGAAGATGAAGGCGCACCACAATGGTTTGGTTATTCCCGAGCGTGATAGGCGTCGGGAATGATCGATCAATTGTGCTTGCAGCCACAGTGACGATCCACGGAGCTGTGTTGACTACAGACTGCGCAAACGGTCCATCGTTCCCAGCAGCGCAAACGACACTAATCCCCTTCGCCACAGCATGGAAGGACCCAATGTTGATACCATCCCTCTCATCAACATCAGAGTAGAGAGGAAAAGCACCGCCAATTGAGAGAGAAAGCACATCAACTCCATCATGAATTGCTTCATCAAAAGCCTTCAATATATCAGCAGAAGAACAATGTCCTCCTTCCTCCACAAGCCAACACACCTTGTACATGGCCAGCCTCGCCTTTGGAGCGCCCCCTCGGACTGAGCCAAAGTTGATATCTTTGAAGGTGACATTGTGGACGAAGGACCCTCCGGCAATGCTTGAGACATGCGTGCCATGGCCGAAGGCGTCCCTCGGAGACAAGTACTCCATGTTGTTTGTAGTGTTTATGGGCTTGCCATATTCTGCTAGGAGTCCCTTGTTGAACCAACGTGCTCCTATTAGTTTGTTGTTGCAATTTGTTGAGTTGAAGAGTTGCCCTGGTTGGCATATGCCTTTCCAACGTGATGGAATTGGTCCTAGGCCTTTGTCATCGAAAACTTTTGATTCAGGCCATATTCCTGCTTGCAAGTGCACAATATGTTAGTTATACATATATAGTTGAGTCGAGTTGCTAAATCGAAGAAAAATGTTTTAATCAACGACTATGGGTTTACTATTAAGGAACTAGATGCCCTTTAAGCACACGATTAGAGTTCTAATCACGACATGTGCATTGAGAGGCTACCATTGGGAGGCCCTCCCACTATATGTATCTAGCATCACTTCGACTCAAAGTAGTCACAATACGTTTCAATGCGTCTTTCATTGACGCACATTCAGTGGCAGAGCCAAAGTGGGATGTTGGACACCCTTTAAGACCTACCTCCGTGTGGTTAAAAATTTGTTCCCTGACTTCTTTTTTTTTTGATACTAGTGTTTCGTTTGTTTTTGCCCCAACTAGAAAACTTGACTCAATAGAAACTTAGAAATTCGACGAGGTAGGGTTAACATGGGATGCATTGATTAGGAATTTGAATGGTTTGCAAATCAATCAATTGCAAAATAGTTGAACCAAGAGAGACATTTGTGTTGTTGTTGTTGTTGTTGTTGTTGTTGTTGTTGTTGTTGTTGTAGGAGTGTTTTGTTTGATGTACCTTGAACCAATAGACATTGGGTTTACTCTTGAGGAATTGGACCTTGTAAAGGCATGATCAGGGTTGTAATCATGGCGTGTGCATTGAGAGACGTCTATCATTGGGAGGCCCTCACACTATATGTATCTCACGCCACTTCGACTCAAAGTAGTCACAATATGTTTCAATGCATCTTTCATAGACGCACGCATTCAATTGCAAAGCCAAAAGGGGATCCTAGACACCTTTTAAGACACCTCCTTAAGTCTCTATAGTTAAAAGTTTGCTCTCTGACTTTTTTTTTTTTTTTTCCTTCGCTTCGCCAGACATTGATATTGGCGTTTCATTTGATGTAAATGTAAATCAAGCATTTCTTTTTTCCTACTAGTGATTTTTCACACTCAATGAGAGAGAGATACCTGTGTCTAGGACACCAATGATGATTCCATCGCCCATGTTTGATTGATTAAGGAGATTGTTGGGAGAGTGAGGAGAGAGGCCCAAGTAATCCCAGCTACGTGTTGTTTGTATGCGATGAAGGCGATTAGGTACCACATGGATCACACCAGGTAATTCTACAAATTCCAAGTATTAGTGTAAAAATGTAATAGAATGTGACAGCATAATATATAAATTAAGTCAATAAAGAATAATATTGTTGATCAATTGTATTTGAGAATATAATCTATAAGTACCTGAAAGTTGTTGAGCTTGAGCTAGTGTTAGCTTGGCAGCAAAGCCAGAGAATCCATGTTTGTAGCTATACATCATGCAGTTGACTGCTTCTTCTTTGCTGCAATATATACTATAATAGTTAACATATATGTGTGAAGATTTGACAAATTCACCAAAATTAGGTGCAGCTATGCTGGTTTGGCATGCGTTCACATGAGTCGCCTCTACATGAGGTTAAGGGCTATGATTTGTCGATTAGCCATGTATGCTCTATTTTATTTTTATTTATTTTTTGAGGATTCGATCATCCAACCTCACATAAGTGGAAACATGCCTTTTTTCACTGTGCTACCGGTGTGGTTGGCACTTATATGTTCTTTTTTAAACATTTGAAAAAGCTGTACTCTTGATACAAATATATATTATGGAGGCTATTAATGCCAACAACTCAATCTCTAATGCAATTGTATGGAACATAACTGTGCCAATCTATACTGTCTTTTTTTAAAGAAAAAAGAATTTGCAGCAGCTTTAGTTGGAGTGCCAATTTTTAGCTAGTGAATTATTTTGATCAACATCTTTGACTAAAAAAGGGAAATATTATTTAATTGGACCTTCCAAGAACTTGAGCAAGCAAGCCATGATGTGAATCCTTGATGACCTTGGGATCATGATGTTGCTTCTCTCCCAAATAAACAATATGTACCTATGCACAAATACAAGTATACAGACATTTATATATGAAATAAATAAATAAATAAATAAATTATTAATTTCAAAATAAAGTTTTAATTAATTGAGGCAATGGTTGTGAGTTCAATTTGTGGTACGCAGTCACATATATTCACAAGAGTAATCGGATTTGAGAGAAAATAGGTTTCAATACATCGAAAACCTTTTTTTTTTAATCTATGGTATACAGGCAAGCTTGATTATTCTCTACGAGTCCTTGGTTTAATCGGTCTAAGCGTATCCTAATGGCTCGGACAATCTTGATGCTGTGAGGAATCAAACTTGAGATCGTCTAATCTACACAATCTCGAGTTCGCCTTTAACGTTGGGTTTATCGGTCTGGGTTACATCGTTACACTATTAAATGAGCAATATCATAAAATTGATTACTTACACTGGTTCTTTCAGCAGCAACTACTGCTGTCAACAAGTAATGGTTGTAGAGAAGGGCAAGAAGAGAAACAAAACAATACATTGCTATGTTGCTTCTCCATATTAGATCAAGGAAGCCCATATTCTGTGGTGCAGGAGAGAAGGCAGAGATGGAGATGATGAGTTCCTTGCTAATTGGTATGTTTTCTACTAGGGGAATAGAGGACAAACTTATTTATATATAGGAGTCTAAAACAACTCTTAATTAAACTATTTCTGTTGGAAGAGTCAACTAATTGTAAAATATACTATATTAATTAGAGATGAGAAGATAATGAAATCTCAAATATAAATTGCCTCAAATTTTTCCATTCAGAACTTACTGTATGTGCTAAAGAATAGTCCCACATATATGGTATCAGAGTAAAAAAAAAAATGTGGATGCTCAAGGTTTAATTCCAAGTTATCCATACCAAGAAGGTTTTCTTGGTCTTAAGTTGGCCAATGTCCCGTTGGATTTGTGTAGTTACGGTTGGCTGGTTGCCCTAATTAATTCAAGTTTCAACTTGGTAATCGTCCGTAGGAATTGAGGGGAGTGATAAGAGTAGGCTCACATCGGGTATTTAAGTAAATAAATAAAAGCATTTTAAGTTTGGATTGAAGACGTCATCTTGTCTTGACATTTCGGTGAAGCCTCATCTCAAACCTTAAGCCTTCATTCAATACAGGGGCGGATTTTGAGCGTAGCATTGTCAAAAAAAATAAAATTGTTATGCTTAGTTTTTCATATTAATATATATTTTTTTGTTTGAAAAAAAAAATTAAAGTTAAAGTTTGTCTTCCTTGCAAGATTTTTTGGTTCTGCCACTGATTCAATACACTCTATCCTTCTTATACAAACTTGGAGTCGGAAAATCTATGCTACAAATTCTAATAGTATAAAATCCAAATCCACCAAGCATTGAGATGGTTACTATATATGTTAATTCATTCTATTTCTTTTCTATGTTTGCTAATTGATCATATTAGTATTGCAATCATTTATCTACTAAAAATTAATATTTATGTCATATATATATATATATATTAAACGTATACCTAAGAATATCTTCCTTTAGAATTCTTTCAAAATGATGCACATATGCATGCTAAATGAGAAAAAAATTATGAACAAGGATATGATCACTTAATTAGCCTTTTTTATATGAAAAACATATGGAAATTAAAAAGAGTACTTAATTATTGGGGCCTATCTTTAATTAGAAGAAATTGCAACGTAACTCAAAAGCATGAGACTTCCGTTGCATGACGTTTAATATTGTATAGTCAAATGACAATATGCTTGTATATAATCAGTTTCTTGTGTTGGGTGCTAAGGTAGCTTCTTCTACATATATATAATAATTTCCCAACCTTAATTAAGTTTGATACTTGAAAGGTCAATACGGTGTGTTAAATTATTTTCAGAAAATGTTTGTGAACTTAACTATAAAGTCTAAATTTGATTTATATATGATTGACTAGTTCAAGTATTCCTTTGTTATGTTTAATATCATAAGCAGATTGTGATGAAAGCCAAAGCGAAATTAAGGAATTAATTTATAAGAACAAGTTCCAACCCTAGATAACTGTCCTGATAACTATATTATATAGTATAGTAGCCAACAATTTCTTTAGTTAGAAGTTTGTTAGCTCCCTAATTTGATTTTCTGGTCCATATGATTTTTTATTTAAAAATTTGCCTCCTAATTTAATTTTTTGGCTCACACATTGATTATATAAATAATTTAAATTTAACAAAAAAGCCTTAATTATAATCTTCTAAAAATTTTTTTGTGAATTTATATCTTTTTTTTTTGGCTTTAGTAGGAGACAAACATACGCGACTTTTCTAAACTTTGTGTTTTAACAAGTGATACTAATACTCCCATCTCATTAAATATATTTTTGGCATGACTATTGTTATTATAATGATGATTTTGTTGAGTTTGCAATTTGATACTTGAAAATTAAATTCTGCAAAAGTAGGTAGCTCTTAAAATTACAAAAAGTTTAATTTTAATTTGATCTTATTACTATTATTTGGCTATGGAAACAACAATTAAATATATAGTAGAAGGAACCATGTTGCTGCTCATTGACATGGAATGTCATTTCCATTTGAGAGTCCATGTCTTATGTGCTACAAATGTCTATTCAAGGTAATAGATTAACTCAGCACTTCGATTAGCAACAAAATATCATTGTAATTCGTGACACATGAAAAAAAGAAAAGAAATATTAGGATGATCCAGAATGGGACAATCGAGATAAATACCCAAGTAAAAGATTCATCCATTTACACATATATTGAAAATTTATATTAGAACGACAATAACAATGTCACCCCACAAAACACATAGCCTCACAAGAGTCTTTCGTGTGACCTTGACCCAAGTGTTATACATCGAGATTCGTGTATCCTCACATCCTTAGATGCACATGCTTGACTCTTGTGAGCCAATGTGTTGTGGCGTGAGTTGCTATTGTCATTCTAACACTTCTCTTACGCATCGGATATGTGTGCACACACATCAATGCACGATGGATGGACACCATCACTTGGTGTCTATCTCTGGTGTTTCATTCAGGCTCATTCTAATATTTTTTTTTAAAAAAAAGGTAATATAAAAGAGTGGGAACATTAGGGTTGACAATTTGGGTCATGAAACGATTAACATGACACGACACGACACGTAATAAACGTGTCGTGGGTTTGGCTTAAGTGGGTTTGGTCATAAACATGTTAACATGTTTATACACGGTTAATAAACGATTCATTAACATATCAACTTGCTTTTAACTCGTTTATGATTCGCTTAACACGACTAAGGAATAATGTATAAATAATAAATATGGTATAATAAATAGATTTGTACAAAATTCACCCATTTGAATGCATGTTAATAGCATGATTTATTTATTTTATTTATAGACATCTTTTATCATATTTTATTTATATTTGAGAGGAAATATTCATTTTACTTTTAATATATTATTTATGTTTTAGATTTTATTAATAATTATTTATTAAGAAAAAATAAAACTTTTCACTAAAGTAAAATTTAGATATTTTTTAAATGATTCTTATAATTTTATTTATGTTATTATTACAAGTCATTTTTACTTTATTATTATGAGTAATAAAGACTTGAATGAAAAAGTAAAGTAAAATTAAAGACTATATATAACTACATTATATTTTATTGGCTATTTTAATATGTTTGTTCGAATTTAATCATTTAGATATATTTTAAAAAGTAGTAACCAAATTATAAAAGTTTAAATAAAATAAAAATTTTAAATATAATATTTAATAAATGGGTACACAATAATACACGACACGCTTTAACATGACTCACTTAGACACTAAAACGATTAACATAATTAATAAATATGTCGTAATGAGTTTAATGGGTTATACGCGTCACGGCATATGTTTATACACGATGAGACTTGTTTACACACCCCTCGGGAACATTGTATTTTTGACAAACAGTAGAAGCCGTAGAGCACGTGATATTTAAGTGACCGAGATTGCTATTCCTGGTTGGGTCCAGTATCCAAGCTAGGATTTCCAACCAATCAGAAACAAGATTTCACCTCACGCGGATCGACTTCTCCACCGTCGATAACCTCTCCATCCAACGCCCCACACGACCCCAAATCGCGCGCCAAATCCCCCGTACCCCCCAAAATTCAAATTCAACCCCAAAACCCGCCTATTTAAACCCTCCATCACACACTCACAAATTCACCAAACACAGAACTCAAATTCTCATCTTCTCATTCAAAACCTAGAAATCCTCATACACCATGTCCGGGAGAGGCAAGGGCGGCAAGGGCTTGGGCAAGGGAGGCGCGAAGAGGCATCGAAAGGTTTTGCGAGACAACATCCAGGGCATCACCAAGCCGGCGATCCGAAGACTCGCTCGCAGGGGAGGCGTGAAGAGGATCAGCGGATTGATCTACGAAGAGACCAGAGGAGTGCTCAAGATCTTCTTGGAGAATGTCATTCGTGATGCGGTGACTTACACTGAGCATGCGAGGAGGAAGACTGTGACGGCCATGGATGTGGTTTATGCTCTGAAGAGGCAGGGCCGCACCCTCTATGGCTTCGGCGGTTGATTTCAGTACTCTTGTTTTTGTTTCGGGTGGTGGTGGTTGTGGGCTGTTGGATCTGATCTGATCATGTTTGATGTTTTGGAGGTTGGATTTGGTTGGTGTGGTTTGGACTATTGTATCACTCGTACAAGTGTTAAGTTTGTCTCTCTCAAATTAATACAATTGTTACTTTGGAAGTTTATTATTATTATTATTATTATTTTTGTCATAATAGAAATGGTTGTTTAGCCTATGAACTTTTTTTTTTTTAGTAGGGTAGTGTTATTTGGATTTGTAAGTTTGAATTCAAAACTTTTTTTAGTTTTAAATATATTTTTGAGCAATTAATGAAACAATTATAATTTTATGTAAAAAAATTTTAATACTTCTTTTAAATATTTATAAAAATTTTAATAACTTTTTTATAAGTTTGAACTTATGAGTCTGAATAGATTTATTGTTTTTAGTAATTATGAGTATTCAAATATTTTGTTTAATTAGTTTCAGCTTTGGGATTGTAAAATGTGATTATTAATAGTTTGATGTTTGATTGTTGCGAGGAATTGAAATTGAAGTTTTGTATTTAATTTGCAAAAGCTTGTCTTTGCTTTTACTATTAGATCACAATTGTTTGAGTTTACTTTTGCAATAATGTTTGTGTGGTCACATGAATTTTGCATTGTAATGTTTGTGTATTGGTTCTCATGTATGTTTAAGGGATTTTAACCAAATAGAGAACTTTGTAGGAACTGAGACAACTCTTAAAATAACGTATTAGTAAAATTAAAGGAACTAGAAATTTGTAAAGTGAGTCATTTTAAATATTTTTGATCGATTTCACAAAGTGATGGTCATGTTGAGGATGTTGTGCAAACTCCAAACATTATGAAAGGTGCAGGAGAATATAACATGTGTAGTGTATGATCAAGTTGTTGTTGAAGTCGTTAATTATGTAATATTATATATATATGTTATTTATATATTTTTATTGTCATATCTCCAAAATACTAGTATAATTGCGTTTATTTATTATTTTTAAGGTTATTAGAGTGCGTGATTGAATCCGGGGCGAAAAATTACGTAAAATCGAGTATTTATATGATTGATCATTTTATATCGAAAGTCATGTTAGCATGTATCTCGAGTAAATTTGGTGGGGCCTACATGTGAGACACAAAAGAGATGATGTGGCAGATAGTTAGGCATACATGTGTCTAGTGATGCTTGCGTGATTAAGGATATAAGTTAAAGGAATGTTTTGGTTTTAATAGAAATATTTTATATATATTATAATATTATAATATAATATATCAATGAGATATATGAAAGAAAAGAAATATATGGAAACAGAGAGAGAGCGAAAAAACCTCCCTATGTCGATCCTTCTTCTTTTTCTTTTATGTCCGTCTCTGTTTCCATGTATTTCCTTTCTTTCCTATATCTCCTTGATATATTATATTATATCATCAATAACATCCGAGAAACCCCCATTTCGCGATCGATCTCCCCTATGGTGTTCTCTCTACAATAAACCAAATTTGCCTCGAAATACATGCTAGCGTGATTTTTGGTGTAAAATGGATCCAGACATATAAATACTCGATTTTGCGTAATTTTTCACCCCGATTCAACCACGCACTCTAATAACCCTGAAAATAATAAATAGACGCAATTAGACTAATATTTTGAAGACTTGACAATAAAAATATATAAATAACTTATATATAATATTACATAATTAACGACTCAACATAAAGGAAAATGGTACAATTATATGGTTCGGTTACACAGTTACGATCATGAGTGTGAGAATATAATTTTCGATCATGAAATGGTAGTACAGTTAAGCCTTTAGCCTATTTTAGCTTAGAGGGTAGGATGACACTTTGCCAGTCAATTCCTTCACCATGTTATACTGTATAATCAACCTGTCTTCCTAGAAATTAATTAATCACAAAGATTACTAGTGAACCTAACATGAAGATATATGCCAACATAAAAATAGGGCTTGCGCGCCAACGCCTAATAAAGGACTTCAAATTAATGGATCCTTACTAGTGGAAAATGTTCTTTTCACTAGAACATATTTGTCTTTTAATAGAGGCTTTAAAATCTCTATTAAATAGAGTGTTATTAAATATCATGTGTGAAAATGTGTTATGTTTTAATTTTTAATACATGTATTATATAGAAGTTTTTTAAAACTTATATCAATTAGGTATTTAGGTGTTATTTAATAACACCCCCCTTTAATAAGGGTTTAAAAACTCTATTAAATACCGAAATTGTTCTAGCGCTTTTTGGAAAGATGTTTGAACTGATTTAGGGGTTCTCTAAGATCCTTAGCACCCAAAGAAATTCCTAACCATCTTTCCAAATGAAATTAGCCTAGTTTGTTGAATTTGAAAAAAAAAAAAAATTGAATTGAAGGAAAGTCTCATCTAACCACACCAAAGCAACTTAATTTGTTTAGCACTCACCCAACATTTCACCCACATTTCGACTTCATCTATAACATCCGAGAAACCCCATTTCGCGATCGATCTCCCCTCTCGTGTTCTCTCTACAACAAACCAACAAAATCACTAGTCCTAACAAAAGAATCCACCAAGAAACCCTACTGAAAGTTGGGTCAAATAACCACATAGTAAAGACTAAAGAGAGACTTAGTACGCTTAAATCCCACATCGAATAGTCCAACATTTAATAACACTAAATATACCACACAAGTGTAACCACAGCTCGCCGAGCTCAGTTGCACGAGCTTGTGACTCAAGTGGGGGCACCAAAGTGGTTGAACATGAGTTTGGACTGGATGGGTGGGGTTTGGTCGACAGTTTCCTGGCTTGCCCGATCCAAGTTGGGAGTCGAACAATGTGGCTCGGGCGAAGGCCTGGACTGCTTGGTTCCTAGATAGGAGGGCACCGAGTTAGGCTGGCTTCACAGAGCAGCGAACACCTCCCTCTCTTGACAGTGGAAGGTCAACAAGCCGGTGTTGCCCCAGCCCTATGTACCCCTCCAGCCGACTTTCCTTGAACAACCACTTTTTTTAATTTCTTAATTTTTATTTATGGTAAATAATTAAATACATATATTTTAATGAAATCCAAATTAATATTTATAGCTATTTTTGAACAAAAAATATAACCACTTTTTTTAATTTCTTAATTTTTATTTATGGTAAATAATGAAATACATGTATTTTAATGAAATCCAAATTAATATTTATAGCTATTTTTGAAAAAAAAATATAAAGCACAATAGCGGTCCCCTCCCTCCAATAAAATCCAAATTAATATTTATAGTTACTTTTTTTTAGCAAAAAATATAAAGAAAAATAGTATACAACTTTCTTTAACCATAGTTATTTGTCTATTTTCTCTTTATAACTTTCTCTTTTTCTTTTATAACTTTAAATAATATAAAGGTTTTTCAATGTGTGTTAGATAGTTTTTCACGCGCTTTTGTTCTAACTATCTGAATCAAGTGCTATTAATTGTTATTTTCGTGTTTTGTTGGGTTTTGGAGGGATTAAAGTATTTTAGCAGTTTTTGGTTGTCTTTATTTTTTATAGAGAAATTAAAAGATAATATTTTGAATTTGAGTTCATTGTCAATTACTCCCTCCAATATCTAATACCTATCACAATTTTGCCTTTTTACAAAAATTAACAAAACGATTTTGCCTTTTTACAAAATTTTTTTATAGAGAAATTAAAAGAAAGGAAGAAGGATCGACATAAGGAGGTTTTTTTGGTCTCTCTCTGTTTTTTTTCTCTCTCGCCATCTCTCCCCTATTCTATTTTTTTATTTTTCTTTGTTCTTTGTGTTTTTGGATGGAGGCTAAAACTCATAGCCTAAGTAAGACTACGAGGGAGGTTCGACAACGTATATCAAGGGATTTGTGAGATTTATATATTTTAATTTCAATCTTTTCATTATTATTTTATTTTCTTTGGTATTATTTGAACAATTGAAGTTAAACACTTGTTTAAACCTTGATTTATTTGTCAGTGAGTCGTAAGCATCCGTACTTGTGCAATAAGACCACACTAGTGACAATTGACCCTACCAATTGATTAGTCTCTTAATTTTGAGACCGGTTGAATACCTTAGAAATCTATGCTAAATCGGACACACGAGTGATCCGGTTGTCTAGGTGTAGTGCCTTCACAAAGTCCATTGCGGTCAACACATTAAACCTAATTCACTTGAATATGTGGTTATGTGTTTGATTAGGGAAGTTGTCATTGTCGTACCTTGACTATCGAGATTAGGAAGTGCGAGGAACCGCATACATTACCGGTTCTATAGCTACACTAGGATATTTTGATTTGCATATTTTACATGAATCGACGACCAAATCCAATCTTTTCTCGAACTGAACTTGTATGTCTTGACCTAGGTGTTGTTTTTATTAATTGTTTTCAAGTTTGTTTCCATTGTTTTAGTTACTTTATTTATTTTTAGATTAGTTAATTAATTCAATCTCTCTAAAAACCCCCGATTTTCCTTTTTGTTATATTTAAACCTTAGAAAGATTATCAATCCCTGTGGGGATCGACCCTTTGCCACTAGTCTACAAAATAATTGGTTTATGTGTTTTTTTAATTTTATTGACGTGTTCGGCTCGCGTCAAGTGTTCAAAGTATGTTATCAAAACTTTTTTCTTGTTTCAACTCTAAAACTAATGCATTGACAAAAAAGAAAGGGAAATGTTAGAATGACGTATTTGTGATGTGGCGTGAGTCTCACATAAAAATGAGTGCGGATAAAATAGATTTTGGTGCATAATACGTGTTGAATGTATATATCTTGAAGTGCACAAGACGTTTCTTATGGATGCGAATCTTCATGTCACGTCATGGGGATGTTATTTTAAAGTGTCATTTTATCATTTTTCAAAAAGAAAATGTGATATCTACACCTTCCGAACAAATCTTTGTTTTTCTATATCAAAAGATATGAGGGCCGCTAAGGGCACCCCACCATTTAATGAGGGAACCCAGTTAATGTGGGCACAAACTGATTTACCTGGGGCACCCAAAAATTAGACCCGAAATACCAAAACTACCCCTCGTGGAAATCCCTGAGCACCTCACCACCCCCACCACCACCTTCACCGAACTCCTTGTGGAAGAATCCATTTGTTTTGAACCGACCAGTGAGTGGAATCCCCGAAATCGTGTTCTCCGTCCCTCGCCGTGTGTTTCTCCTTCGTTGTTCATTTGTAGGGTCAGGGGTGTGAGCCGATTTCGTCTCCAAATTAGGGTTCGGTTGAAGATCGTCGAGTTAAGTTACATTTGGTAGAGTAGTTGTAATGTGTGTGTGGCGGTTTGTTCAAATGTAAAAAAATTGAGAAATCGTGGTTCTCGGCCACACAGGCCGAGACAGAAGCTAATATTTTTGGGAACTAGCAGTCTCGGCCACGAAGACCGGAAGAGTTAACATCGTCTCGGTTACGCATGGCCGAGAATACTTCAGTTATCTCGGCCGCGACATGACGAGAGCTACAATTAGTGATAGGTAATGTGGCGTCGGTGGTGTACAACCGAGAATTTTCTCCTATTCTCGGTTGTACATTTCCGAGAGGGTCGCAGTAGGCTCGGTCGTCAGAGGACGAGAGTAAGGCGAATTGAAATGGTCAATCCATCTCGGTGGTGTACAACCGAGAACTTGCTATTGGACTCGGTTGTACACTGCCGATATGTTGGACTACTTGTCGGTCATGGGTGACCGAAAATATGGGTTGTTTCACGAACCTGCTTGACCGAGACATCAGAAATGGATGAATTTGAACATTACTTTTTGTAAATTTTTTTTGTGGTATGTCAAACTAACTATACAAGATTGAAAATCCAGCACGACAATTTGCACCGAAACTTAATTAATTATAAATCTCTGTAACATTCAAACTGACTCTACAAGTGTCCATCCATAAGTAAACAACAATCAAAATACACCACAACATTTGTATATCCATAGAACATTCGGAGTAACTGGGAAAATTTCTAAATGTTTAGCCATCAAGGTTTCTAGGTACAAGCTTTACACTACGGTGTATCTAAATCTACAACAGGCATGGTGGCTTCATCAGCAGTTGCAATGGGCGCGATGTCTCGAAATACGAATCCATCTCGCCAACCTTTGGCGCAGTCCTCAACGTACCGATCCCACGATGGATATAAGGATGGCAATGATGCATTCACACGCAACTTCACCTATCAAAGTGAACAGTAAAACATAGAAGATATTGTCACAAAGCCGATTAAGGGGGAAACAAAATAATTCACAAAAAATCATAGAACTTACCCTAACCCAATGGATATTCCTTTCATTTTTCATTGCAATGATAAGTCTGTTGTGCAACGACGACGGTGGAGCACTACGTAGAGGTAGGAATGTGGAGGCACTCCCATGCGAGAGGTTGACGAGAATGACATTGAATGCGGTGGATACTAACAATCTCATGTCTGGAAGTGTCAACCATTCTTTGAAAGATGCCCCGCTTGCTTCTCTTGGGCAATGCACCGCATTCTTGACAGTCTCGAAACTCGAGCCAAGCACTTCCCGCCAAAGGTCTTCATACCCGATAATCTCATCGTACATCCTTCTACGCACAATCCTCCACCTGTCTACATCGGCAAGTCCAAGCCCAGAGGCTATACACCGATATCCACAATTTCCATCGGAAACCACATCGATAATGCCCTCAACATGTGACAACCAATCCGATTCTAAGCAATGACCATAAGCCATGTTAGATCCACTTTGCGTGCGTCGACTGACACGACGCATTTGTGGAACAACCTTGCCTTTTTTCTGCCTAGAAGTGGAGGCCTCTTTTGTGGAGTGGGAGGACTCAACCTGTTGACTTTTCGACACTGTCTTGCCTCCGATTGGAGACCACGGTGTCCTCCCACCCGCATCCTCAACTTCCTGCTCGCACTCTACAAAAGACGAAGGTGGACTAATCTCCCTGCTCTGCTGAATTTCAATCCTCCCACCCGCATCCTCAACTTCCTGCTCCCCCTTATCCAATCTTCCTGCGGTGTCGTGATTGTGCCTCCCACATATAACAGTGACGTACCATAAGGAGTAAGCATTTTCCTTTACGTTAATAAAGAAAGGGCATCCACATTTCTTTGTACCAGTTAGAGTCCTCGCCTTTTCATCATTTCTTGATTTCTTTAACATTTTGGTCGCTTTCCCCTTCCCTACTCTCTGAGCCAGTCCCCTATATGTCACAGACCTCTCAAAGGCAAGTTTCACCCTTCCCCTGCGCTTAATGCCCCTGGCATCCGAGCGCTTCATTACTAACACAAACTTGTTCTCACCACTAATCATTTGAAGCCATGAAATGGCCGCTTCTCGAGAGGGGAATGGCTTACAAGGTGTAAAAGTGTCCTTGTAGTCTGGAAAATTACTAGATACCGGCATTACCTGCAATACAAACAGTGTAACATTATAATCAACCAAAATGTACAGCACAATCACAAAAAAACCTCAAAAAACAGGTTCTCGGTTGTACACGTCCGATACTTTCTTCCGCGTCTCGCTCACGTACGACCGAGAGTTACTCAAGACTTCGGTGTTACTCGACTTCGGGCGTACCATACCGTGACTGCGTGAAACCTCTCGGTCTCTCATGACCGAGACATTACCATACATCTCGGTCTGCCGCGAGGCCGAAATAATTGCGCACCCGCACGAAACTTCGGATAACCGCAATCGATCAACGCTCGCCAAACGCAATGTGGCTTTGTGGTTCAAGCTTGGTGGTGGGGTGCCCTAACTCTTTGTCAAAATAGTTTGTGGGGTTTGAACCATTATATATACAGGGGCAAAATAGTCTTTTTCATTTTTGTTGAAATTTTTACAAATAAGTTGGGTGCCTTCATGAAAAGGTGGGGTGCCCTTAGCGGCCCTCAAAGATATCTTAAAACCTTTTGTCCAAAATGTTTGCATTTGCTTTAATAGAGATGTATTCAATTAAAATTTTAATAGAGTTATGGTTACTTTTATAAGTAGATGACTTTAAAATTTGTAGATTTTCGTAGGCCTTTAAAGACTTAGATAAACTTTTATTTAAGTTTCAGTTTAATGATTTTTATTAACATTTAAAATTTTTAGTGACTTTTGTAAACTTTTTAAATATAATTTTAATTGATACTAGTAAAATTTTTGTGATTTTTATATTGAAATAAATATTTTGCACGTTATTATAAAAAATAGATGAATATTTATATTTTTTTTCTTAAGAATTATTACTAATTTTTTTAAAAGTATTTTTGTATGTTAATAAAAAAATTATTTATACATATTAATAAATTACTATCAAGATAGTAACATAACAAATAAGTAAATAAATATCAACAAAATAAATAGGTAAATGAATCATCTTTTAGTGAAAAAAAAATCAAGTAAGATCATTGTGTAAAAAATTTGTACTTTTTTTTACTTAAAAAAAACTTATATTTTTCCTTAAAAATGATAGTTTAAATTTCTTAAAATGCATTTCTTGCATTTGAAAAAAATATACTATTATTTTCTTCAAAAATAATAATATTACACTTTTTGATATTATAATTATACACTTATAAACAAAACTTTTTGTAAAAAAATCCTATGAAAAATGTAAAATGATGCAAGAATATGATATTATTAATAACATCATTTTCATTTTCATCTACATCGACATTAAATATAATAAGTGAGTAATGAAATCCATGAGTTGTGAAGTGATTGGAGAAGTTGATAAAAACAATTAATTGATAAGAAAATGCATTGTGAACAATGATGTCCTTATGGAATAAAAGAACCAACAAAAATTAGAAGTCTCTAAAAGTCTCTGCGTTGAGGTGATGAAAAGTGGGAGATTTCTTTATGTATATTTTTATACAAAAAGTCTATAAAAGTCAAGATTTGTAACCAAACCACAAAAGTCACCAAAAAATTAAATACACATAACTTTTATAAACTCTCTAAAAATTTAAATTGAATGCCTCAAAATTTTTATAGACTTTTAAAAAATCTATAAAAATTCACATTGAATACACCTTACTTTTATAAACTCTCTAAAAGTTTTAATTGAATACACCTAAACTTTTTTGATAATTAAAAATAACCAAAAGTTCACTAAAATATCAATTGAATACACCCCGTGTATCTAGACAAAAACTAAAATTTAAGTCCAAAGTCTCTTGACCATGTGCAAATTGTAGTCCTTTTTCTTCAAAAATGCCTTGAAATAAATTTCAAAGTTATTTTATCTCAAAAAAAATTTAAAAATATCAGGTTTTTTTTCCTTTTTAATGAACATAATATCAGATTTTTAAGGGCAACGAAATAAACAATTTCTTAATTGAAAAATATTTTTTTAATAATCTTTACATTTTCTAAGTGAATAAATTTTTACTTTTTTATTATTATCATAATATCTATAGTGTTGCTTCGATTTATTATCATAATTCGGGCACGGCACTCCAATGGTTCCATTGGTTGTATAACACCAACCAACTCACTACATGGGCCGACTTCACTGCGCAGCCCTCAACAATCGCTTTGGTCCTTCTAATTTCCTCAACTATGAAGCTTCTTTTTCAAGTTGAAACAATCTTCATCGTTGGAACAATACATCGAGGACTTTGAGGCCCTATCCACCCGCACTACCGGCCTTTCCCGGTTAAATCTCATCAATTGTTTCATCTCGCGTGATCTATCCCGGCCATGGTGCAATCGCACTCGTCAATTCCTTTGCCTTCCCTGTTATCGACGACGACCACATTCACCATGATTTACTCACCCTCGAAGGCCCGCCAACACATGAACCACCACCGTTGGAGACTCCAATGCAGACCCCTCGCTCCCGACCTTATTCCAAAGAATATCCTTACATGCCTTTGCTGGTCACGAGGCACCTACCGCGGCTTGAAGGGTCCATCGCCGACAACAAAGTCATTGTCCTTGTGGATGGTGGCTCAACACACAATTTCATCCAAGCTCGCATAGCTCGTTTCCTCAACTTACCTATCCAACCGCTCCCTCAATGACTGTCACGCTTGAAATGGCGATTCCCTCCACCGCGCCGGCTTTTGTAAGGATGTTTCACTCTCATCGGGCTCTTTTTTGATTGCACGCTCGATCTCCATGTCCTATCTCTCGTATTGTTCCCGGGTGTTCGGTGGCTCAAATCCCTGGTCGAACAACTTTTGATTATAATGACTTATACTTGGAGTTCTTTCGTGGCTCGGATTGTTATCGCCTCGGGGCTTGCGCCTCTCTTCTTGTATGCAACTCTCTTTTGCTCAACTACAAAAGATTACAAAATCCAATGGTGTCGCTGGATTTTTTCACCTCTCTATCTCGAGAACTCCCAACCTCCTACCACCGTCACCCCCACTATCCCACCCGAATTGGCACCACCGCTCAAGGAGTTCTCTCGCCATTTTCGCTCCGCTGCTTCGATTTATCTCAAAATCGATGAGGAAATATAACCACAAAAATAACAAACTCTAATCAAGAATTTGACAATTTCTTTATTTTTAAAGCTCAAACTTGAGGTTTTAATTAAGGGATAAGAGACTCGTGTCGTCCACGGCAAGGTCCACAACCCTATTAGTTTAATAATCTAGGAATGCAAATGGGTAGGGTAGGGATATGGACCTCATTCCCATACTCATACCCACTAAAAAATATTTATGACTTATACCTATATTCATACTCATCTGGGATGAATTATCATACTCATCAAATCTCGGTGGGTATGAAGAATCTACATGGGTAAAATGTTTTACTTATTTCATTCCCCATTAGGGATCCTCATGGGATTTTAATGATGATTTTTGCGGGGATGAAGAATCCTCGTGGAGAAATTTTTTTTCTCCATTTAATTCTTCATTGGAAATCTCCGTGTGGATTCTAAAAAAAAGAATTGTAACAAATAAGATGTCAAATATATAGATATATAACAACACAATTGTTGAAATTCCAACAAAAATAAAAATTTAACGTATCATGTTATAAAAATTATAACCACAAGTGCTAACAATATTACTTAAGTTTCCACAAAATCATTGGTCTATACAAAACAAAAAGTTCAAATTCAAAATATTTATTAAAATCACTATTTCTTAAAACCACCAAATCATCAACTTTTTTCACTATTTTGATCTTAAAATTTTAAAATATAAATATAGTTGCACACAATTGAAAACAAAACATACAGTGTATTAATTAACCAAATAAATTAAAATTATAAATCTCATTAATTTTTTTTTTGCTATATATATAATATATAAGTGTTTCGAAGTGAAAACTATATAATATTATGTAATATTTATATATAAATATCATATGATATATATATATAATACCATATGGTATATAAATTGCTATTTGAGGATCTTCATAGGTAGATGTATATCTTTGTGGGGATTACCCACAGGTGTCTCTGAGGATAATTTTTTATCCGTATTCGTACTCATTTCCGTGTCGATATAAAATTTTATACTTATCCCTATACCAATTCTCATTTAAAATCTCTATATCCGTACTCATTAGGATAAATCTCTATCACCCACAATTTGCATTCCTAGTTTAATCTTTACTTTGATTAGAAGTTATATCCACCAAAATCACTTAAGCAGAAGATTATTGGTAGAAAATTAAGTGGTTTTCGCGCCACACGAGTTGACACTCTCCCAAACACGCGTCTCACCCACATCCACACGATCACTGACGTGACGTGGAACATCTGACATAAAAGAATAAAAAAATCCTCTCCATATCATTTCTACGGTCGAGGTTTCTCCTCCACGAGTGTTTGAAAAAAAGTGGATGACGTTCACATTCCCCAAATCGAACAAAATATCCAGATCTGCCGCTCACATTTCGCCACGTCACCACTAGCCAACCCAAAACGCTCGACGAACGATTGGTCCACATTTCGACTCTCTTTCAAAACCTCGAGATGCTAAACTTGTAAATCAACTCCAGATCACAACCGTCGGATCAGATATTATCCGATACAGAGTTCAGGTTACCAGCTAACGGACTCCCGGGAGTACCGTATCTAGGTATAGTAAAATAGTTGACTAGACAGATATTTTTGGGGAGTTAGCGGTTTCGAGCGATGAACTGATCAATCTGGGCGAGCTTCAACTGTTGAAGAGCGAAAAAGTTGCGATTTTTGAACTGTTTTTGAAATCCGAGTGTCTATTTGTTGTGATTTGATGAAATTGGTGGTGGGTTTGGAGTGATTTGAGGTGGAGATGAAGAGATTGGTTGGAAATTTGGTTGAATTGATTGGAATTGGTGGGGAAGATCTGGATTTAGGGAATTAGGGTTTTGGGGGATTAGGATTTTGGGGAATTAGGGTTTTGTAGGGATTTGTTGTTCAATTTGTTGAGTTGGTGATGTTTTTGGAGTGATTTGAGGTGTAGATGAAGAGATTGATTGAAAATTTGGTTTGATTGATTGGAATTGGTGGGAAGATCTAGATTTGGGGAATTAGGGTTTTGGGAATGGGGGAAGTTGGTGGAGAGAGGGGTTTGGTGATGGGGGTGGAGGAGGAGGAGGAGGAGGTGGAGAGGAGTTGCAATGGGGGGATAAGGTGGGAGAGTGTTCTTCATCGGATGGTTGTTAGGGTTATGTTGGTTGAAGCGGACGATTCGACGCGGCAGATCATCGCTGCGCTTCTTCGGAAATGCGGGTACAGAGGTGAGTGAGTGAATTTGTTTGTTTGATTGGTTTGATTAGTTTAGCTATATGTAACATACATATAACTACTTAGTAGTATAGAGAATCTCTCTAGGGATTTATCATTGCAATTGCCATATTGAGATTGAATGTCTTGTTTGATGTTTTTTTATTAACCATGGTTATTTAGACACTTGCTCGACTAGTCCCATGGGCCTTGGGATTGCGGAAAGAGACCACTAGTGGCCCGACGCGTGGCTCTAATAGGGAATCAAACTTGAGACCGGTCGTTTGACCCACACAGTCCCGCTTTCGCCCTTACAACTAGGCCAACTCGTCCGGGTTGAATGTCTTGTTTGATGATTGAATTTAGACTTGAAACTAGGAGATGCCCTCAAGTTTTCTACCCTAATAGGGGAGACCTTGCCTAGAGTTTGTTCACAAAGATCTCGGTTTTTCGCAATGTTGAAGTCTTATTAGTCTTATTGTGTTTATCGGTCCATTGTTGTTCTCGCCGATAGGCTGTGTTTTGTTAGGAATTATATGTATCCTATATGAAATAGTTGACTCAATGGGGCTTGTCCTTTTATACTTATGATCTACATTACTGTGGAAATGAGTTCATCAAAGTAAATTGAGAGTGACTTCGTAGGTAATTCTTGTTTCACCAGGTTTTTTTTTTTTTTATAGCTGATGCTTTATAGTAACACAATATGCTCTTTAAACGAAAAATTGAGTATATCTTGCGTAACTGCATTCGAGTACCCATTCTTCAACTTAGACACTATCTCAAATTGAACAAATCTATTAACACAAGTAGTTCATCAGAAAATAATTTGTTTATTTATCCATAGTCATAGTAAAGTGGTGGCTTCATTCACATCATACGGTTTTATACTTTAAGTTGTCCTAAGGCATCATGGGGCATCATAGAACCAATATCAAAGCGTTCTCTGGAATGGTTGTTTAGCTTATTATCGCTTAAAGATGAGACTGCATTCTAAATGGGCATGCCATTCTAAGTTTTACAAGGTTGAGGTTGATATAATTTGATTTGTATTAGATGTCTAAATCAAATCACTTTTAAAGCTGTTAGGCTCGCAGCAGCGCCAACAATTTTTTGAAAGTTCAACTTATCATGATAATTGTAAAATGGTGACATGATGTTGTTTTCCTTTTATTTCTTTTGAGCAGTTTCTGCAGTTCCTGATGGCTTGAAGGCATGGGAGGCCCTCAAAGGAAGACCCCATAATGTGGACCTCGTCTTGACAGAGGTGGAACTACCATCAGTTTCTGGGTTTGACCTTCTTACCATGATAATGGAGCACGATGTCTGCAGAAATATTCCTGTTATAAGTATGATATTATCAATATTCCACATTATATTGCTTTGTCATGATAATTAATTGAATGCCACAATTTTGTATTGAGCATTTTCTTTACCTACCAAATCATGCAGTGATGTCCTCACATGACACAATGAGCATGATTTTCAATTGCATGTTAAGAGGTGCTGCGGACTTTCTTGTCAAGCCCATTCGAAAGAACGAACTAATAAATTTGTGGCAACATATTTGGAGAAGGCAATCAGTATGTTATATCCTCTACACTTATTCTGCTCCACTTTTTATGAAAAACTTTCAATGTGTTCCTTATTTCTCTGGCTTCTTGACCTTCTAATTAACTAGTTTGTTTTGATTTCTAATTAGTCAACTGGGAATAGTCATGGGCCCCAAGAAGGGAGCTCCGGGAGACAGAGACTTGAAGCTGCTTCAGAAAACAGAGCTGCAAGTAATCAATCAAAAGGTTGCACTGGTAATGGACAAAAGAATAAGGACTGTAGTGAGAAAGAAAGTGATACACATGTAAGTAGTGTTTATGATCTATTAAATCATGTCTGGAAATGAAACCTCACTTATGCTTAAGCTATTGTAATGGTGGTTGTGGCGTGCTATGCTGGTCTTTCTGTCGGTGGTAAATTTATACAGCATCACTTATGACCATCTTTATTCTATAACTGGTCACAACTTAGAGAGGTATCACTGTTTGGTAATATCTCAATTTTGGTAACAAGTCTTTCTCTTGTCTAAAAGACGGCTTGCTCATGCTGTAGTTAGAAGACTTGGCACGATAGATATTGGAGAAATTCGACGGTATATAGATAGACCTAAGATGAATTGAATGCATTGATTAAGAAGGATTTTGAAAGCATCCCATCAATTGCATTAAGTCGGTCGAAGTCGAAGAGTTTAATCCATGTATCCAACCCCAACAACTTTAGGATTGAGGCTTTGTTGTTATTGTTATTGAGTGAATGGTTGGTAAAATGCTTGTAGGCGACCTATGACCCATTGTCATTCTGCTGTAATTCGATTGAGTAGGCTTTATTCTTTGATACAGATGGAAGAAGAAAGCAAAAACAGATAAACTATGGATGTGTTGTGGTAATGTTCCATCAGTTGCACTAAATGGAGCTTAATGGAAGAGTTTGATCCATGTAGCCGACACCAACTAATTTGGGATTGAGGCTATGTTGTTGTTGTAGTAGTAGCAGTAATGTTACTTATTCTTTTCTCCGGTTTGCCTATCTTTGTTTTGCATGGAAACTTCATGATTTTCTCTTTTGCAGAGCACTTGCACAAAACCCAACGTTAAAGCTGAGTCTGCATCCATACACAATACGCAAGATTTGTCGCTGCCAGCAGCCACCCTTGCGAGTGACATGAAACCGCACCATCATGTAGAGAATAACAATTTGGATTCGGAAATTCCCTTGCATGAAAGTAATGAAGGTAGGATAATTACCCTTCTTTTCCCCTTTGAGATGGAACCCTTCTTTTCCTTTTCCAAAATCCTTTCCCCTAGTCTTTTCCTCTACGAATGCTTTAGTTATGAGGGCCATATTTTGCAGTTAAATCAATTAAGTTTGAGTGCATGAGGACAACTTGCAATGAAGATGCAAATTCAGCAGAACTAGTTGAACAAGATCTCGCCAATACAATGATTCAGGGCAAGCAAGTGGCTGAAAGCAGTAATGGGGGGAACGATAGTATGTGCGGTGGCACTGAGGACAAAAATTCTGAACGAGTAGAAGTTTCCGGCGAGGCCATTGATTTGATTGGAAATTTCGATAACATCGCTCACGTGTCGAGATCTGTTTTCCAGAAAGACTCTTGTGATATTGCAAAATCCTATCTGGATTCGACTGATATCTCAAGCAAGTTGAATTCCAATCTACTATTGGAGCTTTCACTGAGAGGGTCCCATCCTGGTGAACAAGGGAATCAACAAAGGAATACATGGAACCATTCATATGCCTCTGCCTTTTCACGGTGAGCTGATCTTTCATGTTAAATTTCTTTTTATTTCTTTCCAAATAATGTGTGCAGGAGTTGGATGAAATTTAGGTATAAGCATAATCTTGTTAGACGACGTTAAACTTATATCTCCAGGCTCTAATAGGAGCCTGGAAGCTGTTCTGCTAATTGACAATGTGGTGCCGCTTTATGAAAACTGTTTTTGAAAGAGATATTTTCTTTTGCGAGTAACAAAAGATATCAAGGAAAATAGAACGGTGGACATAATTTTAAAAAAATTATTTCATGAGCCATCCTGTTAAAGCCAGTACTTTACAGGCAATTTGCTAGGCCTCTATGAAGGGATAAAGATCAATTCTCAATTTAATTATAAAATGATATTTGTGTGAATATGTGAGAACCCTCGACATTTCATTCAGTTCCTTTTTTTTTTTTTAATAAAATTTACTGTTATTAATGGATTGCTTGGCCAATGAGTGAGTCTTTTGCTGTTGTGGGGTTTAAGGGTTAAAATGCATGCAATATATTTAATAGCAACGTCCTCAGCAACTTTCTCAAAAAAAAAAAAAAAAAAAAAATGTATGGAATATTGCAATCTAAGCCTTACTTTATGGATAGATTGTTTCTGGATTTGAATCTGTGATCCAAAGGTTGTGATGAAGCAATTTTACCCTTCTTAGTTCTTATACTTAATCGTTGACTAAGTTTTGAGCTCCCTTGTGTAGGTACACTAACAGATCAATACGGCTCGACAGTTCTCACACTGAATCGACAGAATGCATGGATAACTCGCCTAACAATATTTCGAATCAATATTCTGTGGATCCTAATGATGCATCACAATGCGATGGTGCCACACTGAAAAAGGATCACGATCAAGAAAGTCCTGTCGTTTGTGTTGCTAGACAAGTTAAAGCATCAAGGCCATTTGCTCGACTTGGGGCGTTTCTCTTCCTACTGGAAGCATGGGCTGTTCACTACCAGGCCATGGAGCGGCATCACCACCTATGTTCTGTACACAATCTGGCACGGCACCACAAACTTGTAGCCCCAACTCAGCCAGCCAGCAGGGATCCAACATCAATGTGAATTCATCAAGGCATTATGATCCTGAACCTCAAACCATCGACCAAGGTCATCCCTTACATGACAAAAGTGCCAGTGCTTCAACCGAACGCCTTGAGAAGCTTCATCAGAGCTTGGAATCTGGGGAAAATGTGGTACTTATTTCGCCTGGCACTGGCCAGAGTGGCACTACTAGTTTACATGATGGTGCAGGAATTTATGGTAACAGTAGTGGTTGTGGAAGTATTAACAATGGACGAAATGAGAATGTTGCTGCCACCGCTGCTTCGAGGGCTGTCTTGGAGAACGGAAAAAGTGAAGGCCTCTTAATTCATGAGGGAACTAGAGGGATCAATCCTCATCGTTCCTCCCAAAGAGAAGCGGCTTTGAACAAATTTAGATTGAAGCGGAAAGATAGATGCTACGAAAAGAAGGTAAAAAGCTCATACTGCATTATTGAAAAAATCCACATTTCAGTTTCTTACGACATGAACTGTTGAAATTCGAGTATAACATGGCTTTTATTCTCGGCAAGCACAAACACAATCACAATCACAAGCACATAGGCTGATCTCTTATTTGTATGTTAAGAGTTCAACTTTTGGAAGATTCTGCATTATGTCTAAATCATCTGTAATGCCTTAATCCTAAATTATTTCTGTGCAGGTTCGATACGAAAGCAGGCAAAAACTTGCAGAGCAACGCCCGCGTGTAAAAGGGCAGTTTGTTCGTCAAGTACCAGCTAACCCTCCACCACAGTAATCTATTCAGTAGTCAACCGAACTAATTTGCCTCCGATCAAGATGAACTGACCGACCCTCAATGAAGGTTTGAGATATTAGATGGTAAGTGCTAGATTAATGAAATGCAGCTATGAGTAGCTACTGTTTAATTTTCCTACTCACTCATGCACCCTTATGTGTGTGTGTGTATGGTGTGGCGCATTTTTTTATTCAACACATAACAGCATGTATATATTTATGCATACACATTTTGCTTGGCTTGATATCGCAGGCATTGTTTTGCTAGCTAGCATGGTTCAATCAGTGGAGATTGTTAGTATGTGTACAAGTTTATTCAGATTTTTTATTCTTACCCTTTTGTTCCTTCTTGGCTAAGCCTTTTGTGAACACATAATGTGAACTTTCGGCACTCTTCAATGCTACTTTCAGAGAGTACCAAGAAAAGCAGATCATGCATGGTCTCCAACTTTTCTTTATAGAAAAGAAGAAGAGCAACAAAAATGTGCATTGGCCACACCTTATGTAGACCCTACGTGGCTTCCACGAAGGAGAGGGCCCACCACTTGTAAAGCAGAGTCAGAAAGTGTGTGGCCAATTAAGTCATTTGTGGACAAATCGGTTGGTTGACATAATTAGAAGCGGATTGTTGTTTTTTAATTAGTGACTTATATAAGTTCGAGTCTTAAGAATAGAAATATCAATGTTGGGAGGCTCTCCTATTTTTACGGTGATCGACTTAGGTCGAGCGAATTCAAAGTAGTTGGATAGTTTGGATGTCAAGTAGCCATACAAAAAAAAAAATAAAAAACAAAAAATTCCGGTTTGTGCAGTATTTGATGGTCCAAAAGGTTGTGTTATCCAAATGTCGGCAACACGATCTTTTGCCTCTTTTGGGGGAAAGAGAGGAGACTTAGTTTGAAGGGTTAATTTTTTTTGGGGATCTACAATGAGTGATTGTGAACTAAAGTTTTAGCTTTTTGAGAGATTGGTACTATATATTGGGCATTTTATACATGTTCATTTATATTGTATTGTGTCATCTTGAATAATGTATTCATTTGTATAAATTGAGCTAGGGACCGATCAACGTTGCTGGCTAGTAATTACATATATATGTTGTTTTCTATATACCTCTGGCCAGTTGATTGCAAAAGATAAAAGGAAAAGTTATTCCTTGTTGTCATTTATGAGTAGATCAGGTGCAAGATTATTTCAGTGTGATTGATGAAACTGCATGGAAGTGTTTGATGGAAGTGTTTGATTCGCGTAGCTAATTTTAATTAATTTAAAATTTATATATTGATGTAGTATAATAAAATTAAAGACCCCCCTATTCTTCATGGCGGCGAACCAAAAGAAGACAACTCATTAATTCCTCGCCCAGCCCTGCTCCACTCGCGCGCATTATATTAGTCTTTGAATTATTGTTCCTCCCAATTAGAATTACCTTATGACAAGTTATATAAATCTACATGCCTAATTTGTGCGCTTCTTGTTAAATGCTCATACATGTACAATAGCACTATTGCAGCAAGTTGCTTGACTAGGGTATCTTACATCAGTTATAAAATTGAGCACTAAATTGGTGACGTGCCTACCTAATTGTGCTGCAATTTTATAGGCTTTAAGCCTTTCATTAATTATGTTATTTATATTGTAAACTACCTTTAACAAATTTTAAAAAAAAAAAAGTTATACACTTGTATGTGTGTGAATATATGTAATCTCATATAATATCTTATATATATATATATATACTATGTATATTGAGTATATATGGATACAACAACAACAACAAATCATCAGTCCCAAATTAACCGGGGTCGGCTATATGGATCAAACTTTTCTATTGTGCTCGATTAAATGCAATTGATGGTGAGCTTTTCAAATCTTTCAAATCTCTCATAATTAATGCATCCCATCATGTTAATTGAGTATATATTGATACACTTATTAATTAATTTTGTGTATACAAATATCAAAAGTCCTTACTTTTTTCAAGTATGGGTAACATAAAAGCTTTTTCTTATATATGCCCTTTTTTTGTTTTTTTTACACATGCCCTTTTGAAATTGAAAAACATAAAGGAGAAAAAACACAAAGAAAAAAAGAGAATCCATTCAAATAAGGTACAAATTAAAGTAAACCACTTTTAATGGAAGACAAATAACACATTATTAATCTATGATCCTTCGTATCACTTTCACCAAAAATTTGTTCCAACTGTACTCTCACATTCTCTTTCACTCATTTTGGAATTCATTCCTCACTAGTCACTACTCTCCTCTCTTTTCCTGTTCAACCCTACTTTTGTTCTTCTCTCTCTAACTATAAAGCTCAAACCAGCTTTCATGGCTGATGATCATGATCATGAGCCCACACAAGAGGCTCAAACCCACACAACGATGACCGAAGAACACCGGCGAAAGAAAACATCGTCGGAAATGACTCGATACGCTCCGACCGATCTACGCCGCTTCTGCTGCACCTTCATAGTTATCTTCCTCCTCTTAGCTGGTGTAACAACTCTTATAGTATGGCTCATATACCGTCCACACAGGCCACACTTCACAGTCGTCGGCGCGGCAGTCTACGACCTAAACACGACTTCTCCGCCTGTCATTTCCACCACCATGCAGTTCACAGTGGTCACAAGAAACCCTAACAAGCGGGTGTCCATATACTATGATCACTTATCAGCTTATGTCTCTTATAGGAACCAACAAATCACGCCGCCGGCGGTGCTTCCACCGTTATTCCATGAGAGGAAGACGACGGTAGCACTGTCGCCGATCATTGGAGGCGCGATGGTGCCGGTGTCGTTGGAGGTGGCAAATGGGCTTGTCATGGATGAGGCTTATGGAGTAGTAGGGTTGAGGTTGGTGTTGACAGGGAGGTTGAGATGGAAAGCTGGGGCTATAAGGACTGGACACTATGGAGTGTATGTGAAATGTGATATGTTGGTTGGATTGAAGAAGGGTTTTGTAGGGGAGGTTCCTTTACTTGGATCACCAGAATGTAGTGTTGATATATGATCATCTCATCATGATTAGTAAATGTTATAGTAAGTTTTTTTTTTTTTTTAAATGTTCTCTATATATTTTGCTGAAAATTAACTAAGTTGCAAACTGATTAGCTAGCTAGCTAGGGTAATTAGTTCCTTATATGTTAATTAGTTCATGAAAATGCTTTGGTGCAAAAAAAAAAAAAAAAAAAAAGTTCATGAAAATGCTTGTAATCTCCTTGTTTTTATTTTTTTGGTTTACAATCTTCTTGTTTTTATATTCTACCTTTAAAAGTACTCATCATCGTATAGATAGATAGATCAATTAAATTATATAAAAGCTTCATTTAATTAATTAATTAATTAATACTGATGATCACAACTCTCTCAGTTAGCTATTTTATTGATAAGGTTCTCAATTAGCAGTAGTTGATGTGATTTAAGTGCTCACTTAATTAATTAATTGCATGCACTAGTATGTAAAGTTATCTTAAATGTATATACATGGTAGTGCTAATTAATTAGTTTATTGGCAGAGAAGGAAACAAAAGTAATGGTCTTTGGGGACAGTCTTTTCTATCTTTTCAAATGCATGCATGCATGGACTATATGCATGTACATGTATGCTTGTCTTTTTTCTTATTTTTGGTTCTTCTTGAAAATTTTGAATCCATGATCCATGTTTATCAAAGTACTCTTAGGCCAACACATGGCAATTGCATGCAATACTGTACAAAAAGAAAGCACTTATTCTAACATATATGTACAAGGAAAAAAAAAATGTTCTGTAATTATCTTTCTCTAATTTATAGTTGTTTCGTGCAACTCATTCTCATGGAATTAGTCAAGCTAAAATAAAGAGTTAGAGTTAATTATTTAGCTATTAATTTGATCATTATTGATGGGGTCAAAAGTTAGAGTTGATTATCTAGCTAGAGAATGTGTTCCACTTAGAGAAATGGGCATCGAATCCTTAAAGGGGAACCGGTCGAATCAAATGAAAGTAGATAACTTAGTGGATCATGAGGTATCTAATTCATCTTCTCATTTTTATTTTTATTTTTGGTTTGATTTTCCAAGTGTTGTCCGCCAAATACACCGATTAATCTACGCTCGGGCAGTACTGTCGAACCTCATGTAAAATGGTGACCATCTGAACTTTAATTTTTTCATTCACAAGACTTAAATTCGAAACTTTGGATCAAATCCCTTAATACACACAGCCTTCTCTTTTTTTATATATATATAGAGAGAAATTGATTGTTTGGGCCTACACATTGCTTACGTTCTTCGTCCTTTCTCAATTAACTTTACTTCGATTCACTGCGAGAAAAAAGGGTCTTAGCTACAACTTTGTTTGTGGCTAGATTTCAACTTTTCATCACCAAATGCTTTTAGCTGCATGGAAGAAATTTGTAGCACACAAGTAGCTTAATTGAGGCCCAATACACTGAATGTACAATCCAACGAATTTCATTTTTGGTACAATAAATCTTAAAATAAAATAAACTACGGTAAATGGTGACAATAGTAGAGATTCAGGAGTGTCAAGTAGAATGTAATTTTTTTTTTTATTTTTTTGTCCAAACTACCAAATATCACTATATAACGGTAAATCTCCCTCAAAGATTTTTAGGAAACTTCATCATACTCTCATACCCAAAGCTCAACTCGAAGTACTTGGTTAAGACTAATGCAACCCTTGTCAGCGCGCCAAATTCTTGTCGAGTATAATAAGTAGAAAGTAGCATTCACTCTTGGGTATTACTCCCTCCGGTCATTTATATAAGTCGTTTTAGCAAAATTTCTTTGTTCAAAATGGTAAGTCGTATTCGAAATTTAATAATTTATTTATTACATTTTTATCCATTTTACCTTTATACAATTCAAACATTTATGATTTTTCAATTTTTCAATTCATTTAATGCATGTCAAATGATATATAAATTACACTCATAATTAAGGTTTTCTTAATTCTTGTGTTTTTACTTTAAACGACTTATATAAATGACCGGAGGGAATATCATTTATCAACTTTATGTATCGATGCGGGCCAAAGCCCATTAAGTTGATCAAGAGCCCATGGGCCTGCACTAGAAACGTCCCTAATCTCTGTCAACATTGTCCAACATGTTCTTCAGATCTACTGCCCACTGGCCCTTGTCCGTATAATATGGCGAGGCACCAAAAAACTAGAACTGTTAGTAGAATGGATTGAACAAGGAAGAAGATAATTACATATCCGTGATAAATAAAATATTAATTTTTGCCGCAATTTGTGATGAATATCAACGTTGAAAGCTCCTCCACCTATGTAGTGCGTGACACGAGACGAACTTAAAGTAGTCCAATAGTTTAGATACTGACTGGTTTAGGCAAAAATAAATAAATTAATATTTTTTTACGTGTAAATTTTGTAGTTAGTATGTCAAAATTGTTTCTAAAAAATTAGTAGTACTTGGGCTAGCTGGGCCAACCCGGGCTTGGGTTTCATTAACTTACATAAGCTTGACCCAAGCTCACACAAATTAATCGTGACAACAACCCAATTTGAACAAGAATTACCAATCAAGTTATAATAACTCAGTTTGTGTAGATTCAACACTTTTCTCAAGCTAGATTTGGAGAATTTTGTGTTTTGGTTGAATTGGAGGTTGTAAACTGGCTGATTTTGTTGTGGTTTTGTTGAGGTACCAAGGTACTGATTGAGGGGAGATTCACACTTTTTTTTTTTTTTTTTTTTTTTGAGAAAAGGGAGATTCACATTTTTATATATCTACTAATATAATAAAAGAGTGAATGTGGATCATGATGAAATATCAAATCTGCCCTTGCCCTAACTGCGTTTAACTCCCACTTCAATTCAACCTAAATGCGTTTAACTCAATCCTGAGTTCTTCATCTTCGGTTTAGAGACCAGACCAAGGAACAACCCTATGTGAGGAACAAAGAATTTCTTCTTTAATTTCTTAACTATGTGAGGATGACCAATAGAGTGGAAACTACAAGTTCAACTATAATTAAAAAGTATTTTTGAGGTGAACAAAGAAGATAGTTGAGTTTTGATAAAGAAGAACAAATGAAAGTTCATTCGTTGAGTTCTAATAAAAAAAATTATAGTGAAATAAAAATAAACTCGGTTACAAGTTACAACTTCCAAAAGTTATACTAAAATTTTTAGAAAATTAGTAATTTTTTATATTTCTATAATTTACATTTTAAATTATAAATTTATGTGGTGTGTGCTTCGATTTTTTTACATTCTAGAATCATTTACAAAATATAAAGAAGATAGATTTTTTATTTCAACTTTAAGTATATACTTTTGTTTTTTCGCATTTGGACATGTCCATTGTCATCTCTCAAATTTATTTATTATTATGTTTTTTTTTATATTTAAGGATTATTTATACTTAATTTTTATATTTATATTGTTTGTTCAATCTTATAAGTATCTTCTTATTGCAATCTGAGTTTAATTTATATAATGCGCGATGCGGAGCACGTATTGATAACTAGTATATATATATATATATTATGAAGTTATATTTAACCAACATGAAATTAAACCTTTCAATCCATACATCTCCAACACTCTACCTAATTGGATAGAGACCCATCCAAAGCGTGTCCTCTAACGTCACAACCAAACCGTTAGCTCTGATATAGTTACGTAATGGGACGACATTGCAATATCTCCACATTAATTGATGAAAACTCAAATTTGAACAAGTACACAATTGATGAAAATATGATCGTCTTACTCTTATCCCATTGAATCCTGCCAGCCCACAATGTGTAACTTCAAGACAAAGCCTATTAAAAGGCTACCAAGTACACTTGCAAAATTTCTGCCATTCATTCCCAAAAGAAGAGGCTATCAAGAGATGAACGTGAAGCTGAATATACAATTCATGCATCCCTATTGGCTTGCAAAAGGTCCTTCTTTTACAGATTCTCATCCCTTTTTTTTTTTTTTTTCTTCATCTTCCCATTAAACAATTAATCAAAACTACCTAACCTAATTAATTGTATTGATAGTATTGCCACAAAGCATGCTGAAAAGTTTGCTTTAAGGCCCAATATTGATGGCTCTTGAAGATATGTGTTTTCTTTGTAATTACTAATTTTTTAAAAGTATAAAACACACTTAAGCAGTTTATTATTAAAAATACATAAACAAGGTAACAAATGTGCGATACGGTTGCTTTGGTTGGCACAACTGAAAGTGAGTTGTTTAACTAACCAGTGACTCGAGTTCTACTTATAGTAATGAAAATACCAAAGTTTTGTTCGAGTTCGAGTTCGAGTTCAAGTTCTTGTGTCTGTTAACTAGTGACTCGAAACAAATCTAAAAAATCAGATAGTTCGAATAGCGGGCGATTTATATAGACAAAAAAAAAAAAGGTGTGGATTATAAAGTGTATTAATTTGGATAGCTAAGTTTTGTCTTCAACTCATCTATAACTGGTAAGAGTGAATGATTGATATGATCACTTACCATTAGATTAATTCAAAAGCCACCTGATAAAGATTTTGGCACTTGCACAAAGGTGACTCCAAATTAATCCATCTCAATCATGGTAGAAAAAGCAAAAATTAAAGCTCTCAAAGCTTGTATATATGTGCTCTCTTTAGGTTCTCAAAGGGCCTGATAGGATAATTTGAGAAAACACAATAGATGGGCATCTTTTAGTCATCTCTCACTAACATCAACATGGATGAACAAAGTGATCATCAGAGAGACTACATATTTGGATGAAAATTAAGGTATCCCCTAAACAATATTGTAGATCAATAAAACAGTACTGTCATAATCTACAGTGATTATTTTAAATGTTCAATTAGGAAACTTTAGTGGTTAGTGCAACTTTTAAGTAATTGTTCTTCACTATGAAGTTTTTCAGTCCTTGTTCGGGCCAGATCGCGTTGATGATCTCCACTAATACCAATAATGTCCCCAACCTAACAACCACCTCACTTGCAAAGTGTGCGGTTTTACTCAAAAAGGCCTCATAACTATATATATTGCGGAGAGATCCGCACTTAAATATTCTTCATTTTAAAGTCGGTCTTAAATAATCAATGTAGTAGCATATTTCAGTCTAAACATCCCGACAGTTCTTTCATTATTTAGGATATCTTTAATTTAGCAAGAGATCAGCTCGCGCGGGTGTGTATTTAAAATTGAAAGGAGAAAACATGTACTAATGCTTTAAGATTTTATATAATCAAATTGGTTATCAACAACATAGCAAGTTGTAAAATATACTCAGACTATAACAAAATGCCTGATTATATATACTGTTAAGCATATTTAAACTGTCTAGTCATTTATTTCATTTCAGACCACACTAGTAACAAAATTTGATGGAAAGCACCAGTTATAATCGTTCTTCCATTTCTTTCTTTTCCTCAAAAGTAACAGCCACAAATATCCAAACATGCGACGCACAAAGATGGCATGAAAGATAATCCCCAAATGTAAATTTGCATATTCACCTCAATTTGTTTCTTTCATTATTTCTAGCAGAGCACCATAAACAAATTAGTCAAAAGCATTGAAAATATATAGTTAACAAGACATGAAAAAGTATGGTCTCACCATTATTTCGGTACTGTCAGTTCATTTTATTCTTAATTTGCTTCATCAAGCCAATATGCAACAGCAGTACTGTAGACAATAAGAGAAGTCAGAATTTGTTTTACTAAAATGTATCTTTCATTTCAAAATCTTACAAACAAAGGCTATTTCAAATAGCTTTTATCTTGAATGACTCAAAGCTTCACTTTCTCCCTTCAATTATTCTTAAAGCAAGACCAACCTAATTGATTCTGTTTCTCAAAAAGATATCCCAAGTCCCATCTCAATCATTATATATAAAATATTAGGTTCTCGATAACCTTTTGTATGTTCTCGAGATACCGATCTTCCATAGAGATAGAAAAATCATATAATGCATATTCAAGATGGATATCCTAGATTAGACTCCTAATATACATTGCCGTATGAGACATGAAAAAGATTTGCCCTCAAAGAAGCCATTTTAGTGCTATAGCAGTCAATGTTAGTCATGTTAAGATATCGATTTATATATATTTAATAAGACGCAACTGATCAAAGAAGGCATTTGTGTGCATTTTAGATTTGTTCAAAAAGAGGAGGGAGAGGGACAACAAAGAAAGATTACTTTAGAGAATCAGATGGTGCTCATTATGCGATAAAAGATTAGGAAGCTTGATTGCAAAATAGAGTTGAAGTGTACAAGAGCTAGCTTGATTTCTTAGAGCAATAGTTCTCTAGAAGGAGCTCCACTTGAAAAAGCAAAACAAGCGAAATAATTGCAGCTTTATACATATGAGTCCTTTATTTAAACCCCTCGACGCAGTAGACTGAGCCTTGTAATTAGTTTGGCTTCTTTGTTCATCTCCTCCGAGTCTTTGCCCTTGCAAATGTCTCAACATGATCTCGAAAAATCTCCTAGACACTGCGCAAGTCACCACCACCACCACGGCGGTTTCAAACTTAGCAAGTTTTACAAGCGTCTCTTCTACGGTCTCTCTACTATTTGCATCTCGGTTCTCACTCTAGTCTTCCTCATTTGGCTCATCCTACGCCCGTCCAAGCCTCACTTTTATCTTAAACAAGCTGACCTCTACCAACTGAATGTCACAACACCTCACCTCCTCAACTCCTCCATGCAAATCACTCTGGTTTCCAAGAATCCTAATGAAAGAGTTGGCGTTTATTACGACGAGCTTGGTGTTTATGCGTCCTACAAAGGCCAACAGATCACTGTTGGCACGTTCATTCCACCTTTCTACCAAGGCCATAAAGATACTAATCTCTTGACAGCTTCACTGATAGGGAGTGGCCTTCCTGTTGCTCCATCACTGGGTTATGATGTCGGCCGAGACCAGACTGCCGGCAGATTAGAGCTAAGTCTCAGGGTGGACGGTCGGCTTCGTTGGAAGGTTGGAACATGGGTGTCAAGTCGGTATCGTTTCACTGTCGAATGCATAACTATTATGGGATTCAGCCAGAATATCAGTTCAGTTCCTCTAAATTCAATAGAAGGGGCTCAGTGTTCTACTACTGTTTGATGAAACAGAATACAAAGCTTCCAATAAGATTTTCTCGGCTTTGGTGATTATCAATGTCTAGGCAAGATCTATCTAGCTAGCGACGACAAGTTTTTGTAAATTAGTTGTGATGAAAGAAAGGGTTATTGACATCTACTAAGCTAATTAAGATTTGAGTGCAAACTAAAGGTTGGTTCAATTGCTGTTCAATCTTTTTTGTGTTTTCTTACTAGTCATGTTGGCTTCCTTCATGATCATATATAGAGAGACAATGTTATTGTTATTTACATTAAAGAGTGCTACTGAAGTGTATTGCTTTTCTCCAAGGGATTTATAGTTCATCACTTACAAAGATTAAGAGTTTATGTAAATACATCGGTTGATCGAGTTTGGATCAATTGAAGCACCCGCAAACACCTCATTCGCTCGGATTAACCAAAGGGAGGCAGAGAAGATATTGAAGTATATGCTGAATATGCATTTTTAGCTTTTGCAAACTTTACTCATTCAAACCAATCAAAAACAAGGGTATTAGTGATTGAAAGTCGGTTTTGTCGAAAAAATCGTTTCCTTAAGGGATAGGGAAGGGGTCAAGTCACCTTTCAAAGCTTTAGTGTATTTTTTGAAAAGGGAGAGGGGTTCATGGAGGATTAATAATGAGATTCGAAGTCTAAAGAAGAGAAAGTAGAAGATCATGCAGTTCACTTCCTTTACTTAGGAATCTTGAATTTCAAGGCCAATTTCTTAACTTTAATTTTGAGGGGCTAATGGAACTGCAACATATATATCTTTTGTAGCCACAACAATATAAAGGGCCCTTAGTGTTTTTGGCTTTTCTACTTTTCTTTCTTTTGATTCATTGATTGCAAAGTCAAATAATCACTAAGCAAGAGCTAATCTATCTACAGTACTTCTATATAAACTTAAAATTTCTAATTAAGCAAACTAATGTAAATGTAGATAAACTGTACCAATGGAAATGGCGGAAGCAAGCAATTATGAAGAACTAAAAGGCTAATTTAAAAGAAACATACAAACTTAAGATCCTAATACACAAAAAGAATGAATCATTAACGATGGAAGGAAGGTTTATTTTCTCATGAGCAGAATTTATTGAACATGTACATAAGCCGAAATGCGTGGGAAGAATCATTAAAAGAGAGGTTTTAAAATATCATTAAAAGTTAACAATTTTGGCTAGATTATTCTCTAATTGATCTTCCTAGCTACTTAAAATTTTCTCTTAATCATGTTATATTGTCATCTGATCAGTGAAAAATAGATAGGCTTTATAGAGACCACATAGTTTTTAAGTGCAATAAACCAAAATAATGCATAACAATATAGCTCTGTCACCTGAGCATGCATGTTTATGTTAGCGGATTTACTTTTCACTACTTTTAAGGGCCCTTTCACTTGGGAGGAAACTAGAAGACCACAACTCTCTCTTTCTTTTTTTTTTACTTTTTAACTGCATGTGATAGATACAACTTGAAAGCAATGACAATGGTTATTGATTTAGCTACAGAACATGGAACTTTAAAGCTCTTTGATGATTGATACAGTTTGAGGATTACATTTGGAACATTTTTTACCAAGAGATTTTTTTTTTTTTTTTATTATGTCCGTTGGTATCCAAACCGCTTCGGCCCCTTCCAATAAAAGTCTGACTAATCCCACGAGGATGAATTTTACCGAGAGATATTACAGGCATTGTTCCATTACATTTGAGACATAAACACTAAAACAAATAATCCTAACTGAAAACACAATCTAATAATCCAACTGAAAACAAATAATCTGGTTGAAGTGACAGATAAGTAATCAGAATGTTTCTTTTTTTAGTCAAAGCATCTAGAAATGATTTTTGTACTTGACAAACACAATCCTAATTACTTGAACAACATTATTTGGCATCATTCCAAGTGGTATCCCGACACTTGTCTAACTAGTCCCAAGACCCTAAGAATGCGGAAAGAGACCACCAATAACCCGACATTTGACTGTCGTGAAAAATCGAACTCGATACCGCGCACCTAACCCATACAATCTTGCCTCGTCCTTACCACTAGTTAAACAAGTCTCCAACCTTTCCCATCAAAGGTTGAATAGTAGTAGATTTGTAGATCGTCACTTGGATCCTTTAATTTGTGGTTCAATTTCGAGTCCTACGAATAGAGACATTAGCCGATGGTAGCTTTTACCTAATTGTGAGCCAATTCAAAGCAAGCCCAGAAAAGACTAGTAATTCCTTTTTGAAAATACTAGAATGACAACAACAATGTCACACTACAAACACATTGGCTCACAAGAGTTTTCTATGTGACATTCCACTCGACCTGCGTGTTATGCATCGAAATCTATGTATGCCTGTATTTCAAGGCATGCGCTTGTGATCCAATGTGTTTTGTGGTGTGATATGTTATAGTCATTCTAGCATTTCTTTCATTTTTATTTTTTATCGGTCAAGAACGCTCGATGGACTAGATCGACTACTCCAAATCAACCCACAACTGAAATAAAGAGTTCTCAAAAGCTTACGTCTCCATTCGTAGAACTCAAACTCAAGTCACTACTCATCCTACCGCCGTTGTTAAGACTAGTAGTTCACCATGGCATCAAAACATGAAGTACTCTTAATCATCACTCACCAACAATGCCTCCTCTCCACCACCACCACCACCACCTCCGCCGCCTCTCCACCGCCACCACCACCACCACCACAAAACCACCAAAGTCCTCCTCCTCTCGAACCAAGAAGGCCAGAACACTCATCGGAATCATCAACAACCACCACCACCACCCACAATGGTCTCCCACTCTCGAATCCTCACTCGCCCCCTTCACCACCCACCTCTCCGAGACCACATTCCTCCAAACCCTCCGCCTGATCAGATCCCCTGCCAAAGCCCAGCATTTCTTCAACTGGGCTCACTCCAACTCCCCCCTCGCCCACTCCCACCGCACCTTCCTCGCACTCCTCCAACTCCTCGCCCGCACTCGCAACCTCAACGCCGCCCGCAACCTCCTCTTCTCAATCGAGTCCAAATCCAACGGCCTCGTCAAGCTCCACGACCAGTTCTTCAACACATTGATCAGAAGCTACGGCGATGCCGGACTCATTCACGAGTCTATCAAGCTCTTCTCCACCATGGACGAGATGGGCATCGCCCCTTCTGTCGTTACATTCAATAGTTTGCTTTCAGTCCTGCTTCGGAGGGGGCGGACTCACATGGCGAAGAAGGTGTTTGATGAAATGCCTCAGAGAGGCGTTTCGCCGGATGTTGTTACTTTCAATGTATTGATTCGCGGGTGCTGTTTAAATTCGATGATTGATGATGGGTTTTGGTATTTTAGGGAGATGGACAAGTTTCAGGTCTGCCCGGATGTTGTCACTTACAATACGCTTGTTGATGGGCTTTGCAGAGTTGGGAAGGTGAGGACTGCGCGTAATCTGGTGAAGGGTATGATGAAGAGTCCAAAAAAAGGGGTTGATTTGAGTCCTAATGTGGTTACTTGGACTACATTGCTTAGAGGGTATTGTGAGAAGCAATGGATTGATGAGGCATTGGAGGTGTTTGAGGAGATTGTGAAGAGTGGGGTGAAGCCGAATGGGATCACTTACAATACATTGATTCAGGGGCTATGCGCGGCGAAGAGGTTCGACAAGATTAGGGAGGTGATGGAGGGGATGATCGGCGAGGGAGGGAGGGTGGATTTGCGCCAGATACTTGCACGTTTAATACGTTGATGAACGCGCATTGCGGCAAGGGGAGGTTGGGGAGGCAATGGAGGTGTTTGAGAAGATGAATGAGTTGCGGGTGCCGCCGGATTCGGCTTCGTATAGTATTTTGATTAGGAGGTTGTGTGAGGATGGGGAGTTTGGGAGAGCAGAAGAGATGGTTGATGAGTTATTGAAGAAGGGTGTGTTGTTATGTGATGATGGATGCACTCCTCTTGTTGCAGCTTATAATCCTATTTTTGAGTACTTGTGTTCAAATGGGAAAACAAAGAAGGCTGAGAGGGTGTTCAGGCAGCTATTCAAGAGAGGAACACAAGACCCTCCAGCATTCAAAGTTTTGATCTTGGGACATTGCAAGGAGGCACGCCGCAACCCGGGTTCGATCTCTTGGTGTTGATGTTGAGGAGGGATTTCGTGCCCGACGCAGAGACCTACGACTCCTTGATTCAGTGTTTCCTGCAGAAGAATGAACCAACTTTTGCTTACAAGACTATAGAGAAGATGTTGAAGAGCTCCCATCACCCAAGGACATCTACTTTTCATACTATCCTCACTGCACTAATAAAAGAAGGGTGCGCCGCAGATGCTGCGTCGCTTCTTATCACCATGGTGAATAAAAAGATCCGACAAAACATCAACCTTTCGACTGCGACAGTGATTGCCCTCTTCAAATCTAGGATCAAAGATACTGCATTTCATATCGTCGGCTTAATTTATGATAATGGTTTTTGCATAAGAATGGAGGAAGTAATATGCTTCCTGTGTAAGAACAGAAGGTTTGTTGAGGCAAAGGAACTTCTGATATTCAGTTTAGAGAAGCATCAAATGGAAGATAATGACATTTACAGCACAGTTATCACTGGCCTATGCAAGAGTAAGAGAGCTGCAGAAGCATTCAGTCTTTACTATGAAATGACTGAGAAAGGAAAGCAGACAAAATTGAACTGCCTGAGTGACTTGAAACTTGCTCTAGAGTCTGCATCACTTTCAAATGAAGCTGCTTTTGTATCGAAAAGAATGGCGCGGCAGATTGAAGTTATATCTAATTAAATGAAACTTTGTAAAAAAAAAAAGTCAAGTTTTGTATTTGCAACTGTAAATTATCTAGATAAATTAATAGCTTAATTTATTTAATTGCGTTGTTCCTTTTGCAATAAATCGATTCAGGTTGAAGCGTTTGATCAATGTTGTTGACCCCGACTAATTTGGAATTGAGGCTTTATTATTGTTGAATGTTATCTTGAACAAGTTCTGCAGTTCAAATTTGGGCCAAAAGAAGTTCAAGAGAAAACATACTTTTACAGACCAACAATCATGCCAAACAAAAGAAACAAAAGAAACTAACCACAATGTTGACATGATTTTTTGCTTTCTCTTAAAACAACTCCACTTAGCAGGTTCCAAGCAACTTCTCTGCACACTTTAATTCAGCTTTTCTGAAGCAATAGGTTTGCTAGTGGAACCAAGTATAAAATTTTCAGATAAGTTTCCAAACAATAATAAATAAAATGTACTATAAATCCTGTTTGTTTAGACAACAAATATTGTAGATTGAAGAAAGTAAGGTTTCAGATATATAATCAGAAGCCTGTAGATGTCACGACCGACGAAAAATGCCTTTATTTTCATTCTAAAAGAGATAGAAATATATATACAAAACCTCAATGCCAAATTATTTGAGGTTGGCTACATGGATGAAACTCTTCCATTATGCTCGATTTAGGACTTGAAGTCCTTCCTAATCAATGCGCCCCGAGTTAGCTTCGGCCTACCCCTACATCGTTGTATTTCTTCAATTTCTATTTAGAGAGATGAAATATATATACTGTTGGAAAATGGAGATGAAGATAATTGAATTTGATGCCTCAAGTTGTAATGTTGTGATACTTAGAGGACAGCAAGACAGCAGACAGTCAATGGTACAGATGAGAGATTGAGCAAAAGGATTGAAATAGATTGTGTCTACAGGATGATTCAACTTTTGCATTTGACATACCAGGCTGAGTTCATTCATAGAAAATAATTTCTAAGATTTAGAACAAAAGAGTAACAGGAGGAGTTCTGCTAATGCTGAAAGCACAGTCCATAACATACTATTGATGTAAACTTGCTAAGGAGAAGATTTAAGCCTATTGGATGTCACCAGGTGCCCGGAAAGAAAAACTTTGAGTGAAACAGATATATTGCAAATACTTGGAAATCAGGTTCCATAAACAAACAGTATCACCCATAGAGTATGATAGGGACTGAAGTTCGATATTTGGTAGCCATTACAGCCTTGTTTTATTAAGAAGATGAATAAACAGGAGAAATGCTAAGGAATGTTTTAACATTTGACAACAGTTAAGATGATGAATTCAAGACTAGAACAATTCAAGAAGGAAAGTCCTTTTTTATCGAGATTTAAACACTTGATACCTTCAGGCCTCAATGGAATAAATGTTGTTCCATAATTCCATTGACGGCATCCTGAAAAAGAATCTCAATGGAATACTGGTTTGCAAAGATATAAACTATAAAGAAAGAGAAAATTAAATGTTAATGTTAGTTAAGAATTCTGCGACGGATACCTACGGCACCAGTTCAAGTGAATCTAATGCATTAGAGGATATTTTGTGAGATTAATGAGACTCTACAAGGCACCGCAGATTTTCAACAACGACAAAGCCACAATCCCAAATTAGTTAAGAGTTGGCTACATGAATTAGACACTTCTCTCAACTCGATTTAATGCCGTTGGGCACTGCTGAATCTCATCAGTAAGAATACTGAAACTCTAACAACAACATAGCCTCACTCCCAAATTAATTGGGGTCGGCTGCATTGATCAAACTCTTCCATTGTGCTCGATTTAGTGCAATAATAACACAAAAACTCTAATGCAACGAATTAAAGCAAACTAAAACTAATACGTTGTCTACTCACACAACCTTAAGAGAAAAATCGCAATTTCAAGTGTATCATTACAAGAGAATCTAAACATGAATACCAATATACCATACCACCAATATCATCATTACACAGATAAAACCACATTCAATTATTCAACTCTTCTCTTACTAGTTCAACAATTAGCAGGAGTTCTACTTCTACAACCCTGAAATTCATGTATGTTAGCTCATCTACCAATCCCCTAATGAGTGAACAACAAACATGTTGATGAGAATTAATTCATAGCCTCAGTCCCAAATTAACTGGAATCGGCTACATAGATCAAACTTTTCCATTGTGTGCGATTAAGTGCAATTGATGGTGAGCTTTGCAAACCATTCAAATCAATTCATTCATATCATATAACCAAAAAAAAAGAAAAAAATGTTGCATAGTAATGAAGAAGCTAAAACTCACCACATTCATAAAAATCCATCAATGGGGAGCATGATCATCAGCAGCAATCCACCTCCAATAATGCTTCTTAACAAAGACAGCCTCGTCGGCGACCCTCGCGGCCTCGTCGCAACCCCTACACTCCTCACCCTCCTCCTCAGTCCAAAACTCCTCCTCATGAGGCAACCCCTCAACCCAAGCATCCACAGAATGCAGCACATAAGAAGCCGGCAAGCCAGGGTAGGAGGCAGAGGTCCCTCTGCTCCACCCTCTTCATATATGATCCAGGCACAATCCTAACACCATTGACACCATCAATTCCCTCCAATCCAAGCTCCTCCCTAACCGCCCTCATAACCGCATTTTCGACAGTCTCGCCGGGCTTCATCTTCTCCGATAAAGGGCGACCGCGGTCGCGAAAGGAGCCGTCGGAGAGCTCTTGACGGGTTTCGATCAAATGGAGGCCGTCGGGGGAGATAATTGTGACTGTGACTACATTGACAGTGCGAATTGGAGGGGTTGAGTCGATCAAGGTGGTCTCTCCTTGGGAGAGCTCGAGCCAGAGGTTGTGGACGTTCTTGGTGCCTGGTTGGGCGCCCCAGGCGGCGAGGGAGGTGGAGGGGAGGCGGGATTTGAGCCAATTTGAGAGGGATTGAGGGGTTGGGAAGGAATTGGAGGTGGGGTTTTGATTTGGGTGCATTGCGGGGGTTTGATGAAGAGATTGGCAAGTGGGGTTTGTGAGATTTTGAGATTGATTTGGTTTTTTTGGATCAATAGGAGAGATGAGAGTGTGGAGAAGAGGTGGGTGAGGGACGTGTGTTTGCGGAGGCGAAGACGTTGTTGTTGTTGTTGTTGTTGTTGTTGTTGTTGTTGTTGTTGTTGTGTTGTGGTGGTGGTGGTGGTGTTTGTTGGGGGTTTGTTTGAAAACATAACAAGGAACAGAGCAGTGGCGGTGGTGATGGTGGTGGTGTTCTGTTTCTGGGATCCCCTGTTTCTCTAATAGTGTTTGTTGGTTCACTTCATTAGATGGAATAAGAGGTGGAGAGGGAAAGATAAGTTTTTTTTTTTTTTTTTGAAATGGTTTGGACTCGATTGTTAGTGTCCATTGACATGTATTGACGCTAACTGCATCGATTAATCCATTTTATTGAGTGTATCATACTCGAGAGTGAGACATTGTTTGAGAAAAATCAAGTCCCCTTGCTACTTCGACCAATCCAGACTAACTCATTTTTGAACATTGTTCATTATGCTCTATGTGCATCGAACTCGAAATCGAGACTTTATTTAAGAAAAATCGAGTCCCTTTGGTACTCCGACTAATCCAAACCAACTTATGCAGGCATTGTTCATTTTGCTCTACGCACCAAACTGAAGATTGAGACATTGTTTGAGAAAAATCAAGTCCCTTACTAAAAGGAATCGGTTGTTGGTACGAACTTCCTCAAACTTTATCTTTTGACAAGTGATATTTCTATCGTCTCACCAAATATGCTTTCACAATAAAAAAATGTTGATACAACATAAATATTGATTAAAAAAAAGAAATTGATAGAATTTAAGGCAAAATTGAACCTTATCTTTCTTTTCAAATATCTAGTATAAATCATGCTTGAATAAAAAACTTTCTAATTCTTGTGAAAAAATCCTACTTTAATCTATTTCTAAATTATCTCCCAAAACAAAATTGACAGAATTTAAGGCAAAAATGACAATGACTTTCTAACCCATCAAACCCTTACATGTAGAAGTCAATTTTGATTGCCATTGCTTTTGAATCTTCCATGCATGTTCACTAGTTCCTATTTCTTTACAAGGGTCCTTGTTATCCCTATGGCCTACCATGACAAGGAAAGAAAATCAGTATAATATCTCTTGTTTCCTTTTCAAAGCATTAGAAACTTGGATAAGTTATTTCAGGTCTCCAACAATCCTTTCCTTACAATCCCATCAAGAATTACTATTGATTAGTAAAACAGTTCAAAGACAACATTTCATTGGCAACAAAATCTACTATACAAGCTAATACACAAGCGAAATGATATAACACCGCCCTAAAGTCACACACGAAATCATGTGATACGCATCAGTACATGCATCCATGTGTATCACATGGTTTCATAGTAGGCTCATGAAAGAATCCATACATTAGTGAACTAAGCAAAACAGAAACTAAAGGTTTTTTTTTCTTCTCATTGTGTTTTGGCAGCGTTTGACGATGAGATTCAACAACTTCACCAGCAGTGTTTCTGCAAATATAAGAGATCATTAGTAAACATAAGTAAAATCAAATTGACATTTACATTCAACATTGAAGCATTTCTCTAGATGTTTTTTTTTTTGCTCTAGTAAACATGGAGCTTTCAAAAAGAAGACAAAAGCTGAGAGAAGAAAAGCTCAGCAGTTTACATTTGCAATTTGCAATTTGTAGATAACAAGGCTGACATCCTGATTTCCAGTAAATTCTTAAGGCCCTAAAAGAGAGAGCTTCATCATGCTGTTGCAGCTTACTCCCAGCCCAGTGCCGAACTTTTATGATGTTTACCAGCAAAAGCCAAATTAATTTTTATGCAGCAATTTGAAGTTTTCGGCATTATTTTTTAGCTAACTGGTTAAGAGGGAAAGAATGTTTCATTTGCAAATTTGACAAGAGAAATGCTAAAACACATACAGTTGTACTCATGGGACTTCCCGTCGAAGAAAAATGAGGCATTAAGGCCTAAGTCAAATGTTTTACCTTTTATGTTCGCGACTCTTGTAATTATAAAGAACTTACAGGAACATTAAAGCCATTAACACTACTGCAGTCACCAATCCGTATATATGACTAAAATATGACTGAACAACAAGAATCAAAAGCAAGCACAATGCACATCATAGTATCATAATAATCAGTTTGTAGGGATATTATTCATCTACTTATACAACTAATAAGAATCAAGCTCAAGCTTCAACAAGGCCACTAATCCATCATATAAAACCAAACAAAGACAAAGCCTTTGTTACAAATTAGTTGGGATCGGCTACATGGTTCAACATTTTCCACTTAGCTTGATTTAATGTAGCTAGTTTTCGATTTGATTTAATGATTTTTTAAATCCTTCATAAATAGTACTAATGTATCACAAGTTACCTTACACCTACGGCTTACTCCTACATTGTTGAATCTTTCAATTTCTACAGTATCGAGTTCTCTAACTAGGGCATTTGCAAGCCTCGCTCTTTGGATGTGTTTGAACCAACACAACCGCTCTTCCCTAATTTTTGCATTAACCGGTGCTACTCCTAGTTTCTTTGAATCTCCGCGTCTCTTATTCTATGTTTAGGAGTTTAACCATACATCCTCCTAACCATCTACATCTCGACTACACTCATTTTATGTTTGGTGTTATTTCTTTACCGCCTAACATTCTCTTCTCCGATTAAGCATAGCTAGAATAATCGATAAAATCCCAAATGTAATAATAAAGAACTATTCAAGCATTATTAAAGTACTAATCTTTTAGCACAAACAAACCTCAGACTTTAAGGTGCTACTCCAAGTTTCTTTGAATCTCCGCGTCTCTTATTCTATGTTTAAGAGTTTAACCATCTCCTAACCATCTACGACTACACTCATTTTATGTTTGGTGTTATTTCTTTACCGCCCAACATTCTCCTCTCCGATTAAGCATAGCTAGCCTAATCATCAATAATAATCCAAATGTAACAATGAACTATTTAAGCATTATTAAAGTACTGATCTTTTAGCACAAACAAACCTCAGACTTTAAGGAGCTGCAACTTGGAAGCAAAAGCAATGGCAATCCAATCCGGCTGTAGCGGCGACCACTGCATCTGGTTGATCTCCGACTCGGCGGTGTAAGCCAACACAGGATCAACCCCACTAGGCCCAGCAACGGCGGGCAACTCCCAAATAAGCGCCTGCGAATCATCCCCGGCGGAGCAGATATGGCGACTACTCTGCGGCGCCCAAGCAATTGCATTGACACTACCCCTATGCCTACTCAACTCCATCACAGGCATCACAGGGAACCTTATATCCAGCACCACAATTCTACTACTATCCATCAATGTCGCCGCAATGTACCTCAAATCCTGCTTGTTCCACGCCAATCTCAACAGCGGCGTCGACTGCGACAGCGACGAGTCTCCACTCTCATATATAATAGTAGAATGCTCCTTATCCCTCAAATCAAAAATCCTCACAGACCCATCAGCGGAAGCCGATGCGAAAACCGAAGACTCCCCCCAAGCAATGTCATGAACCTCCTTATCATGAGCAATCAATTGCATCTCCACAATACCCCTCTCAACATCCCACACAGTGCAAGTAGTGTCAATGCTGGAAGTCCCGATTCGCCGCGGCTCCATAGGGTTCCAATCGAAGGACGTCAATGGGGAGCACAATTCACTGCACTTACTGTTATCCAACACAGATTTCTGGGTAATTGAAGAGCACCCATTACTGCTATTGCTGTTGTGCTGAATCTCCCAAATCCGAATGTAGTCCCCTGAAGAGGCCAAAAACAGGGGATCTGTAGCAGAGGCGTTGTTGTTGTGGTGGGTGGGATTGAACATGAGCTTGGTGGGTGGGTAGGGGTGGTCGAAGGACAGACTGGGGTGGGCTTTGAAGGATTGGGTGTCTTGATTGAAGGTGAGTATCTCGACTTTGTTGTTGTAGTCTTCGAGGAAGCTACCGACGGCCGCGATGAGGGATTGGTTGGAGGAAGAGAGGGCTGTGGCGAAGATCGGGTGGGGGAGTTGTAGGTGAAGAAGGTGTCGGTTGTGAGTGTGGAGTCTTGTTGTTGTTGTTGTTGTTGTTGTTGTTGTTGTTGTTGTTGTTGGGCTGATGATGATGAATTCTCCATTGCTAGCTTGGTAGGGTTTTGGTTGGGATTCAATTGTGAATGTTGTTGTTGGGGTTGTGGAAAGGAGAGGAAGAAAACTTGATGGGTTGGTGGAGCTGTTGTTCAAAGTTGAATGGGAAGAGAAGTGAAGACAAGACAACTGAAAATTCTGTTGGTGAAGAGTCTACCATCAATTCCAAGTTAATTTCTTTCTTCTAAAAACCCTAAAATCACTTAATCGAGCGCAATGGAAAAGTTTGATCCATGTCGCCGATCCCAATTAATTTGGGATTGAGACTATGTTGTTATTGTAAAAACCCTAAAATTATTTCTTGATTTTTATCTTGAACCACCGCTGGTCCATCCTCAATTTCGATAGTCGGTGTGGTTCGAATAGCGTCTTTTAATATTTTCCCCGACGTTAATGTTTTATTTTTGCGCGAGGATTGAGATGGCATTTTTTTTTAGTTTTTCCATTTCATAGTTAGTTTGTCTTCTATAGTTGAGAGTTTTTTATTTATCTTCTCCTCTTTGAAAAGTTATAGGTTTTACTTTCCTTATTCTGGAAGTTTTGTTGTGTGAGTGTGTGGTTTTAGTAGTGTTTGTATATTGTTATAGATTCTGGATGTTGTAGAGAGCAGTCCATGCATATATGTCAAACTGTTTTAATTTCTCAATTGCATTCCATCCAAATTAATACTAGTTTTTTGAATAAATAAAATTAACAAATCAATATACTTTTCCATTATATGTTTAGTCTATTAAAGTCATTAATTATTAATGAAACTTTTATTAAAATAAAAAAATAAAAAACTCTATCAAAGTGTTGGGCTGGTGGGGAACTCAACAGCCAACTGGTGATTAATGTTGTCATGGTCTTTTTTTCATTACTTTTAGGCCCAATTCCAAGTCCACGGGTCTACTTTTATGTAAGAATTGTAGTATTTCAGAGCCTTCAATTCCTACCAACGGCGGGTGGAGTGGTTCGAGACTCCAGTAGCTTGAGAGGATGTCTCTAGTTTTAGATTCTAAGAATGCAAAATCCACTTTGAGAGCTTTATCTTTTAATAAGTTGAGTCGGCTTGAACTTGGAGTAGTTGGTTTAAACGTCCAATGATGCCAAAAAGCAAAAGAAGCTCTCCATGCCTATTAACAATTAACTTTTTTTCGTTTTTAATCGAAAGCATTTTCGGTTAGAGTACAACTATTGCGGTTTTAATTTTCGCTGGGATGCGGTTTAGTCCTAAGTTCCTTCATAGATCTTAAAAGAATAATTCAGGTCTACATTGATCCAACTAGAATAATTATTCAAGTCCACATAAATAATCGTGGCAGTTAAGTTATAAGAGCTTGTCAGGGCTACTAAACTCACCGAGGTTCTATAAATTCGTTGTGATCCACTTAGATTTTGTGAATTCAATATAATCGATTAGCTTTGTGCATTAAACCCAAGTAAACTTGATATTGGTTATCGTGAACTTGTAATTAATATTTGAAACAAAGATTGTCTCATAACATGATAAGATATGAAATTGCATATTTCTGGCTTCAAAAAAGAAACAAAATTAAATGTATGTGTGGGAATTTTAAAATGACATGAAAAACTTAATTAGTTAAGATTTTCAAAGGTTTGCCATAAATCAATAAGTTTTGATTGACTTTTTTAATTAATTCACACAATTAAAGAAATAAACAAGACCAAAAAAAAAGTAAAAGCCACCTCACACAACCTCGTAGCGCATCCACAATGGTTACACACTTTATGTGTATAATAGATTGTCACATCACTAATTTACTAACCTCTTTTTTACTACATTTATCTTTATTATAACTACATACTTTTTTGGAACTCACGATCGCATCATACTTTTTATTTTTAACACAAATTTATTACAATGATTATTTTGTATTAATTATATATATAATCTCAATTTTCTAAATTATACTTTTGTTTTTTAAAAACTTAAAACATATAAAAAAATTTAAACTATTTTGAGGGCTCATGTGCAAAAAAAGTTGTAAATGGCCTCGACGAACGCATAGTGCATTCTCTCTACAGAGAATATGTGTAGTGGACACCACACACAGTCACACACATATATATTATTAAATCTGATTCAGGGATAATCAGCCTAATGATTTGATATTGAATTTGAAAGTAAAAAGACATGAGTGAACCTAAGATTTTAAATCCCATTGTGCTTGATTAGGACCAAGACAAGACATGAGTCATGGTACATATATGATTAAGTCCCCTTTGCTTGATTAGATGTCAGTTCAATTGGAGTTATCTTTACATTTTTTAAGTTAATTATGCTTTTACACAGTTGTGTTCCTTCAAATCACGTGATTATATGTACTAGCACATTTTAATCGAAAACATTAGCATATCTATTAGCAAAAGTATATTATATATCTAGCATTTTTATTTTAGAAAAATAAAGCTAAAGCAAATATATATATATGCTTATTGAAACAAACATATAAAAAAAATTATCAAATTTATTTAGGATATAAAAACTTGAAATTTTATATGAAATTTTATATGATCCTGAGTTTTAATATAGCTATTAATTACAGTTAGTAATACTTTATTTATTTAAAACCACAAAGGAAAAAAAATACAACAATAAAAAAATATCAAGATAAGAATCACACTGGTCAACATTAAGATTAAAAAGAAAACTAGGTAGAAACTAAAGTTCTAAGTTATATCAACTTGAAATAGAAACACGTTTACATTTGACACTTATTTATTGTAGCCCTTTAAATACAATTTAGAGCATGTGCCTACATATTTAAATGTTAAAAATCAAATGAGCTAAATAATTATTCCCTCTAATTAATTATATAAATCGTTTAGTAAAAAAATTTATTGTTCAAAATTAAAAGTCATTTTCAAAATTTAATAATATATTTATTATATTTTTATCAATTTTACCCTTATATAATTTAAACATTTATAATTTTTTAATTTTCAATTCTTTTAATTTTAAATGACATTTATATAAATTACACTCATAATTAAAATTGTCTTAATTTTTGTGTTCATACCTTAAACAATTTATATAATTGATGCGTCATATATATATGTCAAAAGCAAGTTCACTTACATTATTTAGAGCTAGATGTAGGCTACATCATTGGGCATAGGTGGGCCAATCAGGACATTTGTTCATTTTTTTTGTTTTTTTGAGTAGTGCTGTAATGACAACAACAAAAGTTATACTACAAGACATATTAACTTACAAGAATCATTTATGTGCAACTATCGAGGTGCGAACATATACAAATCTCGATGCATAACACGTGCGGTCGAGATCGCATGAATGACTCTTGTAAATTAATGTATCTTGTAATTCTAATTTTTCTTGCTTTTATATATAGATCTTAAATTGATTTTTTATAGATGAACAATAGGAATAAAAGGGTATCCGACATGTTACCTCGAGCTATTTTGTGGGTGTAAAATGAGTATTGTCTCTAATTTATTAAAAATAAAAATAAAAGTGGGACTAAATATTGTCATCAGACCCCTCACCCTGGCAGTTGAGATTATTAATTTTTATAGCTACTTATTTAGTCCCACTTGTACAGGCATATATTTCTGACCCACGGGTAATCATGTAAATAATCAATTTAAGATCTATACATTTGCTGCGTCTAACAACTGGGGATCATCAGATTTACTTCGAGATGCGTTTACACGAGGTGGGATCCCCTGTGACCCATAAAAGGTCGAGTACTCTGAGGGTAGACAATTAATCTCTCCAATTTATATAAATCACACAATCTTCTCACGCTCACACATTTTTCTTGCCAATCGATCATAATAATAATAATCATGGAAACCCACAATCGCCATGATCATCATGAGATCACGAACCACACAGATGACGAGGAAAACTACTTCTTCGCCATGCAAATGGCCGGCTCCGTGGCGCTTCCTTGGTCGATCAAGGCCGCCGTGGATCTCGAGGTGTTCGACATCTTATCAAAAGCCGGTCCTGAGGAGTACCTATCCGCGTCAGCTATCGCGAGTCACTTCCCTACTAAGAACCCCGGCGCGGCACAACCGCTCGATAGGATTTTGTGCCTTTTGGCGAGTCACTCGCTGCTCACGTGCAAGCCGGTGACGCTGGAGAGTGGGCACGTGGAGAGGCGGTATGGGATGGCCGAGAGGTCCAAGTTCTTGGCCAAGGCAGAAGATGGAGTTTCACTTTCTTGGTTCACGTTGTTAGGCCTGCACCAAGAGTTCTTGTCAGCCTGGTTAGTATATATCTTTGAAAAATTCTAGGCGTTCTAAGCACACATCGCCATGCAATAGATGTGTGATGCACCTCGAGATGCAATGCTCACTCATCCCGATGTGTATTATATGGCTGTCAAAACGTGATGTTTATCAAAAAAAAAAAAAAAAAAACTTTAGTCCTAAACATCTATATATCTTTTTTTAAAAAATTGCTGGAATGATAATATCATGTCACACCATAAAATATATTGGCTTACGAGAGTCGTTCATATGCGTCTCGAAATGTAACATACATAAATCTTGATGCTTAACATGTGGATCGAAGTTAATGTGTGTTATGCGTGATGTTGTTGTTATTTTAGTGTGGTTTCTTTTTTTAATATTAAAAAATGTTAAGAAACCAACTTATATACCACCCTTTAAATTTGTACTTTAAGGATACTAATCAATTAAACTTGTTTATGGTCGGCCGTCTCAAGTGTCCCTCGGCCTTAAAAGCCTTGGCCTAAACTCATCTCATGGAGACCATCTAGCTCTATTTTAAATTAGCAAAATAAATAGTTTTTTTATTTTCTTATTTATAAAATACATACTTTTTAATTAGTTTTTGCATATTACATATGAAAACTAAGTATTATTAGAACTGAAAAAAAATTAAAGTTAATATACGACTTGGCCAGGCTGACCTTAATTGGGCTCCATTAGCTAGGCGACAACTCAAGTCAGGCTCATGTTAGTATCTATGCATGTCTATAAATATGGCATGTTATGCCGTTATGGCATGTTGACTAATATAGTACTTGATATGAGACTTATAAGCCGTCTTGAGTTTCTCTATATAAGTAAAAGGAGAAATAAAATTGGTTTCATATAAAAAAAAATTCCCACAAGTGATTCAAAAAATATATTAACCGTACATCACATATTAAACTATTGGATTATATATCATCAAATTAATAGGTTCATCCTATCAAAAAAAAAAAAAAAGGGTTCATATATACCTCAAAGTACGTATGTATGTGGGTATATATGTTAATGTTACTACTAACGTGTGTAGCATTTGACCTTATTTTCTTATTCAAATGTAATTAAGAAGCATTTTAATAGAATTAATTCCAAATATTGGTTCGATGACATTTGCATTTGAATTTATTAAGATTTTATAATACCGGTTTTTGTTCAATTGTATTTTTGATTATGCAGGTCGCACTTGAAAGATGCGGTGCTTGAAGGTGGGGATGTTCCAGTATTTGACAAGGTGAATGGGTACTCAGTGTTTGATTACTATAGGAGGAACGCTAACGTCGGAAGAACGTTCAATTCATCATTATACAGCATGACATCAATAATTATGGAAAAAATGGTAGAGATTTACAAGGGCTTTGAAGGATTAAAATCACTAGTGGACATTGGAGGTGGGACTGGAACGGCCATTAGTTATATTAAAAGGAAATACCCTTCTATTAAAGCAATCAATTTTGACTTGCCTTCTGTGGTCGAGCATGCCACGCAAATTCCTGGTATGATATTTAATTAATTGTTGTCTTTCTAGAAACATATAAAATTAATTGTGACAATGATGTGATGATTTAATTGATGCGTATTTGTAATATATTATTTGTTCTTAAAAACTTTTTTAATTTTCAAATACATCATCAGCATCATAATCAATTGTAAAATTTCTTTGATACCTCTTAAATATTTATAAAAATCTTAAAAACATAATTCCTGATTTTTTGAGGAATATATTAGTTCTTAATTATTAGCATGTACTAGTACATAATTGAATTTTTTTTTGAGGAAAAGAAGATGATGTTCCTGGTATGATATTTAATTAATGACAACTGCTAGAATGACACTTTCATGACACCTTAATTGACACTCATATAGCGTGGTAGATGAGTTTTATATAAAAATGTGACGTGGCAGGTTGACTCATTTTCATGGGAGCTCGTCGTGCGCATTTCGAGATACATATCACGCGTCTTATGCATTAAAAATTATTTTACGCACATTTTTTTTAATTGAGACACGCCTACCACGTCATAGGGGTGTCAAGTTGACATAAAGGGTATCATTCTAACATTTTCTTCAATTAATTGTTGATTTTCTTGAAACATATAAAATTAATTGTCATAATGATGTGATGATTTAATTGATGCATATTTGTAATATATTAGTTCTTACTAGTATGGACTAGTGCATAATAGATTTTTTTTTTAAGGAAAAGAAGATGATGTTCCAGTATTTTATTAATATTTACATAATTGAAATTTTACATTTTCATTAATTAGTTAGCTGTTTATAATATTAGCTTAATTTGATTTTTTTGAGGATAAAGAGCATAATTAAATTATTGATTGTACTGTAGGTGTGGAACATCTTGGAGGAGATATGTTTGCAAGTATTCCCAAAGCGGAAGCGGTTTTCATGAAAGTAAGCTCTCACATATAATTAATTTATTTTTTTTAAATGAAAATATTAGTTAAGTGACATGATATATATATATATATATATATATCAAATTAAAAAGACATAATTTACGAACTAAGTGGTAGCTTTCAATGTGGTTTATATATATATGTGGTTAATTAAGTCTCCTCTTTTTATAATAAAAACTAAATTGATAAAATATCAATAATTTATGGTATACATATGTACAATTGATGATAAATACAAACAACTTCTTCTGTAGAGTGTAATTCACAATTGGAGCGATGAGCACTGCGTGAAGTTACTGAAGAACTGCTATGAAGCCTTGCCTGATCACGGAAAGGTGATCATCATGGACTTGGTATCACCACAAGTTCCTAAACCCAACTCTTCAATGAGAAACTTCTACCAAAGCGATGTTTTCATGTTGGCTCTAATGCGGGGAGGAAAGGAAAGAGACGAAGAGAATCTTAATGTGTTGGCCAAAGAGGCTGGGTTTGCCTTAGTGAAGGTAGTGTGTTACGCTTACGGTCACTGGGTTGTAGAACTCCACAAAAGTGCATAGCCGCATATATATGTCACCTAGTTTGTTGGGTAATTATCAATCAAGTGGTAGTCCATTGATTTGATATGAGTTCACTCAATAAAGTTGATAACTTTTTAAATAAAAAGAAGTTTGTTTAGCACTTAAATTGAACTTGTCAACAAGTTTTTTGGGAAGAAAAAATTGGACCTTTTCTCGATTTGTGTGCTTCTCATCCATGTGCAAGTATTTGTTTTTTTTTTTTTGAAAGTGATAGAATGACAGACACATTGACTCACAAGAGTCGATCATATACGCCTTGCGATACGGACATACATAGATCTTATTGCATTATACATGGGTCGATGTTATATAGATAGCTCTTGTGAGCCAATATGTCTTGTGGTCTGACATTAATGTTGTTGTCATTATAGTATTTTCCTTTTTTTTTTTTGATACAAGTGGAAGAATTATATAACATTTCAATTTTTTGTAATAGAAGGGCCGATCTGAGGTGAGAAGTGAGAAGAGTATTAGTGATTAACTTATGTATGGGCTTTAGTGTGAAAATGAGGTTCACTCTAAAATGCCAAGGTACGTAAGAATATTGATGGAGTGTCCACTCGATCCACATGCACATATATATAAGCCTTAAGGCCTGTTTGGTTGGAGTGTTAGTTTAGCTAAGTCGCTATAATATTTTTTGTCTTTAATAGAGGTTTTAAAACCCATATTACAATGATTGTTATTAAATGTTACGTGAGAATGCGTTATGTTTTAATGTTTAATGCATATATTACATAGAAGTTTTTTAAAATCTTTATCAATTAAGTGTTATTTAATAATATCCATCTTTAACAAAAGTTTTAAAACCTCTATTAGAACCAAAATTGTTCTAGTGTCGCGCCCAAGCTTATATCATCTCCAATGGGACATGGATTGGGGTGAAAATTGATCCACCTAGGATACAATCCATATCCAACCCAAAAAATGATCTCAAATTAATGAGATCGTGAATTGATATATAATGTCCATCCTATGTGGCGTAAAATCAAAGCGGAGCGTGTCTACTACAATATTTACTTCTACACATATACGGTAGACTCACTACAAAAAAACAGCAAATCAGAAACGGAATTAGAAACGGAAATAAGTTCCGTTTCTAAATCAGAAACGGAATTAGAAACGGAATAATTTCCGTTTCTAAATTAAAAAGTTAGCGACGGAATTGAGACGGAAACATTCAGAGACGGATTAGAGACAGATCAGAGACGGAATTAGAGACGGAATTAAATTCCGTCTCTCGAAAATTGGCGCCACCATTCCCGCCAAAACTTTATTTTGTTATACCCGTTTATCAAATCTCGAGATTTGTGCATCTTTCGATCTCGATGATTCAAAAATAAAACTCCCTCTCTCTCTCCCGATTCTCTCCCCAAAACCCTTCGACCTCTCTCTCCCCGATTCTCTCTCTCTCCCCAAAACCCCTCTCTCTCTCGACGGCAGATCTCTCTCTCTCTCTCTCTCTCCAAGAATCGCAGATCTCTCTCTCTCTCTCTCCCAGGCGAGATCTCTCTCTCTCTCTCTCGACTCACAGATCTCTCTCTCTCTCTCGTCTCTCACCGCTCTCTCTCCCGATTCTCTCGACTCTCTCCCCAAAAACCCCTCTCTCTCGACGGCGAGATCTCTCTCTCTCTCTCGACGCAACGGCGGATCTCTCTCTCTCTCTCTCGACGAATCAACGGATCTCTCTCTCTCTCTCTCGACGGCAGATCTCTCTCTCTCGTCTCTCTCACCGCTCTCTCTCCCGATTCTCTGTCTCTCCGAAAACCCTATCTACGGCGAGATCTCTCTCTCTCTCTCTCCGCTCTCTCTGTCACCGCTCTCTCTCACGGACCGTCGACCGCTCTCTCCCTCTCAAACCCTCCCCCTCTTCAAACCTCACTCCAAAACCCTAAAACTAAGGGCGCTTCGTCCGACAAGCCCGTCGCCGCCGCCACCGCCGCCACCGCCACCACCGCAAACAAATTCCACCATCGTGCTTCACCAAGTCCGACGACGACGGGTTTCTTCGCTGCGAGGGCGATGCTTTGGCGCTCTGTTTACTTGGCGCCCGTGCTTGAATACTTGGCCGCCGAGGTATTTCCGATTTTTGGTTGTCTATTGAATTTCAATCTCTACCTTTTTAGCTCTTTTTTTTTCGTTTTTTTTGTGATTCTATTTGTCTTGGAAATTTGAATGTCTAGGGCAAGTTTGGGATTTTGTTATGGTTAGTTGCATTCCATGAAAAAAAATTTATATGATATTGATGATTTGGGCTAGTATTCAAAAGTGATCATGCCTTGTAAAAGGTATTGGTGGATAATGTGCTCTTTTGTTTGATGAAATTGTCAAAAGAGACCTTAACTTGTTCTTTTAACGAAGCGCATGGAAAAGCATGATTCTAAAGTCTCATGGATTCTTTATTGAGCTTTGTTTCTATGATATGATTTAATCGAGCAATCATTAGTATGATTTTTCATGTCTCGAAAGGATTGTAGCTAATTTGCATTGATTTGGGTAAAATCCTTTTAAAACGCTTCAAGGAGAGCTCATTCATTTTTTTCCCAAGTCTTGAAATATGTTCAATCCAACTTTATTGAATGTAGTTAGTAATCATCATTTTGGGTGAGACTTGAAGCTAAGTTGAGATGCGGAAGAGACTTTGTTTTATCCATTGAAAAAAAGACTTCGATTAAATCATGGATTTTCGACTAAATGCTATGATTTGAGAATTTTAAGTCGAACTTGACTCTAATGAGTTGATTTGAATCTTTTTAGTTGTGATTAGTCGATCGCATTCAATTTATATTGGATAACTAAGTTTATGAGATTTTTCTTGTTTTGCTTCACCGCATACTTGTTTTACTCGAATCGTCGATTTTGATTTGAAAGAATGGTTTAAAAGTCGAAATGACTTAAGTCGATAACTAGGAATGAGGTTTGAGTCCTTAAATGATTTAAGTTAGTCTAAATAAATTCAGTAAATACTACTTTAAGAATCCATGAAAAACATATTTAAAATTGGTTTTGGTTCATTCATTTTTTGATTGAAATATTCGATTAAGTGGTTTAATGCATAAATTTTACTTGAATATGATCTATAATTTGCATTGTTGTTTGAATAAGGATATGTCTTCTTTAAATTTAGGCAATAACAAGTCCATATCATTTTTTTTGGTGTGATCAATAGTTTGATACTCATTAAGTTCGATCTTTATGAAATGGATTAAACAGGTTTATTGTTTGGTTCTTGAAAGTTAAAAAAGCTCAGTTTGAAATGAGATGAGTGAGCTTATGATAAATTTTGTAGCTTGTGAAAGTGGATTGATTGAAAATAGTCTTATGAGTTTTTTGGTCTATCTATGAGGTAGCATATTTTTGTTTTCTTATATGTTTTTAGAAAATGAAGATAAAAGTGAAAATGACAAACATTGCTATCTTCCTCCTACTTTGGATTGGTAAGAATTTAATTTACTTAAATCAAGATATGCAAGTGTTTATCATCGTTTGTGGATTCTTAAATCTCAAATGAATTAATGTTAATCTTTTTGCTTGTTTGTAGACTTTGATGGTCGAGTGCGGGGATCGTCACTATAAGTTCGATGTGAGTCATTGCTCTTCTACCTTAGCTCTATCTCCTATGATGCTTATGTCCCTGAAAAATTTAAGTTCAACTATTCAATTATTAAGTTGTTTCAAATGTCCCTTGGGTCGTGCGAGTGGTGTTGAAGAACATCTCAAGACTTTTCGATTGATAATTCTTTTTGTGCATATTTATAGGATTGTAAGTTTTTTTTTTTTTTTTTTTTTTTTTTTTTTGTGGTTGTTGAACAATAGGATTGGTGGTTTTGTGAATACTTAGAAATTTGGAGCATTTGTAATACTATACAATTTTTTTTGGATATATATCTTTTTCAATTTTTGATTTTTACATTTTTGTTCTCTCAATTGAATATTTGTTGATATATATTGTCGATGTATGAATGTCAATTTATTATATATTGGCAGGTTAAATGTGCTTGGATTGAGACCTATATATGTAAGACTTTAAAAACTAAACAAAAATGAAAATTAGAGACGGAAATAGCAACGGAATCTTTGGATTCCGTTGCTATTTCCGTCTCTAATTTTTTTTTTTTTAGATATGAATCAGAAACGGATCAAATTCCGTCTCTGATCCGTCTCTGATTAGCAACGGATCAGAGACGGAAATAATCGGAAACGGAATATATTCCGTCTCTAATCAGAAACGGAATTAGAGACGGAATAAATTCCGTTTCTGATCAGAAACGGAATTTATTCCGTTTCTGATCCGTCTCTAAATCAGAAACGGAATCGCATTTCCGTTTCTGATCCAATCAGCGACGACGTTTTCAGAGACGGAATTAATTCCGTCTCTGTTCGTTTCAATCAATCGAGAAATCGAAACGGAAAATTCCGTTTCTGATTTGCTTTTTTTTTGTAGTGACTGCCACGTCAGACAAATGAAAATTTTTTTATATTTTTTTCAAGTTTTTATTAATATTATGAAAATTAAAAATAAAAGGTGTCAATTCATCAATTCATGGTCTAAATCCATTTTCCATTTGAGATTATTTTGAGAGGTGAATGTCTATCTAGTGCCATATAGGATAAACATATTCTCCACATCCATGATGTGACATCAATCCATGGTCTAAATCCACATTACCATTGGAGATGCTCTTAGCTGTAAGATTGGTATTTGGTTAGAGTGCCAGTTAAGACTCGGTCTTAGCAAACCCTTACATTCATGCTTACCAAATGATAGGGAACTCTATCATTAGATAAACCTAACTCAAATAAACAACAATTACATTTTTACCCTCATCTTCAACACTACCTTAAAATTGCTCTTCTCTGGGTTTCGATTCATCAAACGGCGGCCAATTTTTGGCCTTCATCACACTAGTAAGACTTACCCATTCAAAAGCCGCCTGCAACCTCCTCTTCTCAATTGATTCACTTTTTTTAATTAATTCACACAATTAACAACAACAACATAGCCTCAATCTGAAATTAATTGAGGTTGGCTAATTCACACAATTAACATAAATTAATTAAAAAGACCACAAAAAAAAGAGTACAAGCCACCCCACACAAACTCTTAGAATGAAAACAAACAAAGAAATAATACACACATACAAATTAAGTAACACAAACAATCATATAATATGAATCACAAGAGCAAGTGCTATATATATATAGCTGCATGCATGCTTCAAAATAACCCAAAGATATTCTTGGGCCTTGAGGCATTACCTAGCCTACTACTGCCACCAAATGCCATGACCGCCTGCCTTGCACCATTCACAACTTGGCCACCAACATTTTGGAAGAAATCTTTAGCCCCGCTTCCAACATTTTGGAAGAATTCCTTAGCCTTGCCCGCCACTGTTGCTCCAGTTTGGTTGATGAAATCTCCTACAGGGTCGCCGAAATGGTTGTCATTCTTTAATTTTCCAAGCACTTGTTCCGCCGCCTTATTGATTGCATCTGTTAAAAAGTTTAATCTTCTATCGCGCCCAATTCCAAGGTGATCTCTTCTACTGTGCCCGGCAATCGCATTATCGACATCTGATCATGATGAATCAAATATATGTAAAATGAAGTCATTATTATTACATATATAAGCTCGATATTGAATATGTCCTATATGATCGATGGACAAAATGTTTCATGCATTATGATCTATATATAGCAATAAATTAATTTACAAAGCATTAATTGATGATTATTGGATTAAAACTCAATATATAGTCATATATAGATGATGTTCGTATGTCATGTGTATTTGTTTTGGTTACTATTGTAGAACTATATAATTAACCACCGCAACCGGAATATATAGATGAAAGAAGATAGAAAATAAGGAAGAGAAAAGTTCCGAAAAAGAAAAAGGATTGATCGAAAGAGAAAAGTAAAGATCTGATAATGAAAAATATACATAATAACCGGCCAAGTATTCATTAGGTTGGCATGGAGTTATTTGAGTGTAGGTTGGTGTTAACCTCAACCGGGGCAGATTGTAGTTTCCTTCTTATTGATCAGAAAAAAAGCTACGTAATATGATAATTATAAGTCACATGTTTTTTAAAAATAAAATTAGAACCGTTCTTCTCAAATTAAATATATTAAAGTAACTTGAAAATTACTGTATTCAAGAATTGAATAATAAATAAGTCAGATAACGAAATTACCAATTTTTATTTCCCACATGGATTCTGTGCATTAGTGATAGCTGGCATGACCGCACCCAATTAATTAAATTACAAATTTTACTTAATGACTACATTAAAAAAAAACATTTTTTGGATAAATTGGAAATTAAGTTCCTACAATCTTTGGGGTATATATAAATAAATTAATTATTGAAGGTATGGACACATGGTTAGAAATACTCACTCTCAATTGCTCGTTCTTGTTTTGAGTAGGCCTTGATAATTCGACCTTCCGCATAATTATTGACTAGAAGAAATACCGTTATCACAAGAATCTGAAATGGTGCCTTTATGCTGGCCATGAATATATTGTCTCTATTTGATGAACAAGATATTCGAAAGAGAGAATGGCGAGAAACACAAAAAGCCTTGTGCTCTATTTATGGTGGAAGAGATGTGACATGGCGTGGGTGCTAATGAAATTTAGAAATCCATATATATTCCTAGCTAATCCAATAATGAGACTTAATGGGGTGCATGATTATATATGGTCTTAATCAATATGAAAGTTGAATCATATTTTTAAATTTCATTTTTTTTGTATTTATATCACCTCGCCACTTTGTAATTTGTATTCTAGTTTTTTTTTTCCCTATGTATGGAGAGAAGTTTAAAAAAAAAAAAAATCTTATGGGAAATGATAGAAATAACATATCCTAACAACACATCTCCCGCATCATTTGTCCGTGTTCACCTCGAGATGCGGGCTTATGTATCACAGATTCAAACAGTAAAATGTAGAGTGAGTTCGCTAGGGTGCGAGGGACGTTATTCTAAATTTTTTCTTTGCTACATGCTTACATGTATAATATTCCATCCTTTTCTTTTGTCATAGATTTTGGCTCCACTTTCATTATTTAAGACTCACAACCATTTATACCATTTTTTTTTTTTTTAGTAATATGATTTACGAACATTTAATGTAATAATTTAATATATTTTGACTTTATTTGACCAAGTTTTGTTTTTTTACTCTATATCCATATCCTTTCGCATCTCCTTTTCAAATTGTAATGCCAACTTACTCGCCTCCACATCTTTTAATTGTACTATTAATAAATACTGTTGCAGGTCTCACTTGAAGGATTCAGTGCTTGAAGGTGGAGATGTTCCAATATTTGACAAGGTGAATGGATTCTCAGTGTTGGATTATTACCAATGGGACCCCATTGCTGGAAAAGCTTTTTATTCATCACAACACAGCATGACAGCAATTGTTATGGACAAAATGGTGGAGGTTTACAAGGGTTTTGAGGGCTTACACTCACTAGTGGACGTGGGAGGTGGGAGGTGGTGATATTTGTTTTTTAGAAGTGCTAAATTACATACGCATTTGCGCACAAGAGTCGATCATACACGCATTGAGATACGGGCATATATAGATCTCATTACATAATATGTGGGTCGAGTTTGTATAGACGACTCTTGTGAGCCAATATGTCTTGTATTGTGATATTAATGTTGTTGTCGTTATAATATTTTTTTCATTTTTTTAGATACAATTAGAAGAATTATATAACTGTTCAATTTTTTGTAATAGAGGGGCCGATCCGAGGTGAGAAGTGAGAAGAGTAGTGATTAGCTTGTGTATGGGCTTTGGTGTGAAAATGAGGTTCACTCGAAAATGCCAAGGTACGTAAGAATATCGATGGAGTGTCCACTCGATCCACATGCACATATATAAGTCTTAGGGTCTGTTTGGTTGGAGTGTTAGCTTAGCTAAGCCGCTAGAACATTTTTTGTCTTTAATAGAGGTTTATTACAATGATTGTTATTAAATGTCACGTGAGAATGTGTTATGTTTTAATGTTTAATACATGTATTACATAGATGTTTTTTAAAACCCTTATCAATTAACCGTTATTTAATAATACCCATCTTTAACTAGAGTTTTAAAACCTCTATTAGTAGTGTCGCGCCCAAGCTTAGAGCATCTCCAATGGGATCATGGATTGGGGTGAAAATGGATCCACCTAGGATACAATCCATATCCAACCCCAAAAATGCTCTCCAATAAGATCATGAATTGATAATGTTCATCCTATGTGGCATGAAATCAAAGTGGATGGTGTTTACCATAATGTCTACTTCTAGACATTACGGTAGACTGCCATGTCATACGAATGGACATTTTTTTTATTTTTTTCATGCATTTATTAATATTATGAAAATCGAAAATAAAAAATGTCAATTCATCAATTCATGGTCTAAATCCATTTTCCATTTGAGACTATTTTGAGAGGTGAATGTCTATCATATAGAATAGAAATATTCACCACATCCATGATGCGATACCAATCCGTGATCTAAATCCACATTACCATTGAAGATGCTCTTAGCTGTAAGATTGGTATTTGGTTGGAGTGCCATTTAAGATTCGGTCTTACCAAATCCTTACATTCATGCTTACCAAATGACAGGGACTCTGTCATTAGATAAACCCAACTCAAATAAACAACAATTACAATTTCATCCTTATCTTCAACACCACCTTAAAATTGCTCTTCTCCGGGTTTCGATTCATCAAATGGCGGTCAATTTCTGGTCTTCATCACGCTAGTAAGACTTCATTCAAACGCCACTTGCAACCTCCTCTTCTCAATCGATTCGCTTTTTAAATTAATTCACAAAATTAACATAAATGAATTAAAAAGACCAAAAAAAAAAAGTACAAGCCACCCACAAAGAAATAATACACACATATAAAGTAATACAAATAATCGTATAATTAAGGCAAAAGCTTTTTGGTCCTTGAACTTTGAACATTTTACACTTTGGGCCCCTCAACTTTGAAAACAACACATTTGGTCCATCGACTTTAAATGTAATATAAATTTAGTACTACCGTTAGCTTAGCCGTTTACATTGATGGTGTGACAAATGTTAATCGCCAAACTCCCATGAATGAATGAGACCCCTACTTCATATTAATACGACATTATAAATTGCAAGTGGTCCTATAAGTTAAACTCCCCATATTAAAACTTGTACCTTATATATTAATAATAGAAGTCGATATTTCTTGTTCTCATTGTTCTCTAATGTTGAAATGTAGTGTGGGATAACGGCTTAAGACTTATGCTTATTTTTTCTTAATTTGCATAAATATGTTAATTTTTATTTATAAGCGTACCGATAATTTTTATTTATAAGCGTATCGACAACTCTAGTTGCCCTCTGAAAAAAACAGTGACAACAACGCCTATAATAATTGCTATGTTTAGCAAATCATAGGTTTTTTAACATATTGTGACAATTGTATTTTTTATAACTTTTAACGAATGATTCTGTTTTACTTTTTTTGGTGATTGCAATGTGGACAGGGTTAAACAAACGGCTGAGACGTTGAGGTTTTTCATATCTTATGGGGTCAGTTTAGAGGCGATCAATATATTAATCGGAAGAGAAAACTCATTAGTTCCCATTTTGATATTGACCTTTTGTCATATCCAAATGTCATGTCTTACATGAAAAACTTCGGCTACACTACCATTAACGCCTTGTACTATTTTAATTGTGGTAAGAAAGACTTTGTTATAGTGAAAGACGATGTTGATGTTTTGAATGTTTTTGAAGGGAAAAAAAATGGAGATTTGCTAGAATTTCTCATTGAACATGTGAGGGACGCAAAATCAACCTTTTGTTAAAGTTGTAGGCAAAAGAAAGAAAATTGTTACAACACAAGAGGACCTATATGAGGAGACATGTGTTGATGCAAGCAATACTTTTTTGCTTGAGGATTACGAATGTGAGGACACTACTTTTGACGACATGCTATTTGACGTGCCCGTCTTCACAGATGATAACGATGACGGAGAGTTGCGAGAAGCTAGAAAAAAATTTAAGTAGTCAAGGAAAAAAAATGAGAAGATAAAGAGAGCGAAAATGATAATAGACAAGATTGACAAGGTATACTAGGGGATTGAGAAGAGCTACAGGACAAAATGAGAGAATTTCGAGTTGAAGGGAGAGAGTTGCAGGTTTATGGGAGAGAATTACTAATAAAAGAGATTGATGGGTGTGAAAGGGATGAGGGGATGAAGATAGCGAAGAAACGACAAATGATTACTTGGTTGGAGAATGGGTAAGTGATGATGAAGTTGTAGGAGCAATGAGTGATTATTCGATTGGAGAATATAGTGATGGTAATGAAAGTGAGTACTTTGAAAGTGATGATATGAGGTCATATTGCAGTGAGATTGGTTCTAAAGATGAGAATAAGTTTGTAAGGAGGAAGAACCCTAGGTTGCGATTCAACACTAATTCTGATATTCCAGTTTTCAGTTTGGGAATGATTTTCACCTCTATGGGTGAGGCATGACAAGCTGTGAAGAAATATGCCATAAAGAAAATGCTTGGCATTAAATTGGTGAAGAATGATAAAAGAAGGTTGAGAGCAAAGAGCAAGGAAGGGTGCCAATGGAAAATTTTGATCTCTATGGAAAACAACGATGAAACTCTCACCGTGAAGACCTATGTTCACATACACAAGTGTCAAATAATGGAGAAGGTGAAGTTTGCCAACTATAAGTATGTGGCTGTCCAACTGAAGGATCATGTGTATAATCAACCTAGCATTACATTGAAAACGTTGACAACCATATGTCAAAAAGAGATGAAGTTACATCTCAAAGTGATTGGGTATTCAGATTCAGACTATGCCAGATGTGTGGACTCTAGAAAATCTACATTCGGTTACTTGTTCTTATCGGCTGGAGGAGCAGTTTCATGGAAGAGTGCGAAGGGGACTGTAATTGCTACTTCCACTATGGAGGCTGAATTCATGGCATGCTTTGAGGCCGCTATTCATGCATTATGGTTGCGGAATTTCGTGTCAAGAGTTGCTATTATTGATAGTATAACTAGACCTATAAGGCTATACTATGATAATACCGTAGCAGTTTTCTTTTCGAAGAATGACGAATGTTCAAAGGGTGCAAAACACATGGATTTGAAGTACTTGTCCGTCAAAGAAGAAGTGCAAAAACAAAGAGTGTCGATTGAGCATATTGGTACTGATATGATGATAGCGGATTCGTTAACTAAGGGATTACCACCCAAAACGTTTAAAGGCCATGTTGAACATATGGGCATTACAGACAAGTCCTTATTAACATAATATTGTGGTATGTATACATATATTTATAATTGTATTGCTCATATATATTGTCATGACACTTGTGAATTTAATTAAAGCTTTGTCTTTGCTTATGTACTTGTTATCTTTATTATATTTCAGTGAGATAACATTATGGTTAGAGGGTTGAATTATCCTTATCAAAGTTATACTAGTAGAGTTGATTGTGATACATAGAAGGAATCGCGTCGATTAAATTACTTGTGACCGCCATGATTTGATCATTTTAATTCCGTGAAAAAGTGATTTGATAGATTCAATAAAAGTACACAATTATATTTTATTTTGAATCATCAAGTCATAACATGGGCTAAGCGGGAGATTGTTAGATTATCTTTTCCTAATTACAACAACAACAACAACAACAACAACAACAACAACAATAACAACAACGACAACATTGCCTCAGTCCCATATTATTATCTTTTCCTAATTAATCTCTATTATATGTGACCTATATTATATTGTTACGTACTCCATGTTTTGGGCCTACAACTTGATGGTAGTTTGGACATAAGTGTTTTGAGTACGAGAGTTTTAATTCCGTCTCGTCTCCCTTCAAAATAAATTTGTTTAAAACTAAAGAAATCTCACCATCAAGATATTTTGTCTAATGGAAGAAGGCAGAGAGGGAAAAATAATCTCAAACTTAATAGCAATGGAACCATGCATGTTGTTGGGCTAATTTTTTATAATTAAACTTCGTTCAGTCCGCCCAGTCTTGCTCAAGAAACAGGCCCAGTCAAGTTTGATAAAGACTGGGCCTTAGAAGACCTAAATGATGATTTCTTAATTTTCTTACCATGTATATGAAATATACACATATACATTTGAAACATTAAGTAATATGTCTATCTAATTAATGTCCAACACACACACACACACACATATATATACACATACCTCATTTCCATAAAAAAATATACATATCCCTCATGTGTTTTATTTTTCTGTTACCTAATTAATTACGTATACATTTTAGTTTTAGAAATTCTTAATTAAGAGATGATTTTGTCAAATAAGCACATGCACCAGACAGGTGTAGCGCAGTGGCATCAACGCGAGCATTAAGACACATTATATATAATAAAGCATAGATTTAGGTTCGAATTGATCGATCCTGGCAGTTGCAAAACTCCTTGAGACCAACTTAGACTCTAAAGAATGCATGGCAGTGTGCTTTGTTCATCTTCGTGGGGCATATCGTATAGATATATAAAAAAAAAAAGAGAAAAATATTAAAATGACAACAACAATGTCACCTCATAAAACACAAGGGCTCACAAGAGCCTTTCATGTGACCTCGACCCGTATGTTATGAATCGAGATTTGTATATGTCCGCATCTTAAAGTACACATGAATTATTCTTGTAAACCAAATGCGTCTTGCAGTGTGATATGTCGTTGTCATTCTAGCACTTCAAAAAAAAAAAAAAAAAAAAAAAAAAAAAACAATTCCTTGAGAGTTGGAAAGTTATAGAAAGTAGGCCTGACATAGGCCCAAATTTTCGCCCACTCGGCTTTAGGCTTAATTAAGCCAAAAATTAGTCCAGATCACTGTGGATTGTGTTGTGTGTTATCAATCATGCCTTTGGACGCCCACTAAATTAAGAGTGAGAAAGTTACGTACTTAATTAGCATATGGGGTTTGTCTAGCCTAATATGTATTAATAGGGCATATATAAATCTTTTGAGCTATACCACACTTTGGTAGCTAGTCTTACCTCGATCGGCATATTGGGTTTCATAAATTAGTCGAGCCCATGACCTAGGTCCAATTAGTGCCACCAACAAATTGAATTGTTTTTGACACCTGATTAATTAACAAAAGAATCAAATCCAAGGATAAGGATATAGAGGTATTTGATGGGTCATATATATGTAATATGTTGATCATCTCGCACGTACGGTTCATGCATCTTTCTCTATACCTATCAATTTACACATACAACACATGAAAACCCCTATACATATCTGTGTTGTCAGACATGCATCAAATTATGCAAAATACATTGTTTTTACGTGCATATAACAACAAATAAAAGGTAGTAAGCCTTGGTCTTTTCAGTAGGAAGACGGCCACCAAATCCCAATAGTTAATTAATTTTTGACCAAGTTATATACAAATGGTTTGACACATGCACATCTATACACATATAGATCAAACGGCCCAAGATCATGATTAATCACCACCAGCCCCTATTTTGGACTGCCTTCATGAATATATATATCACGAACGTTTCTCCATTTATTGAAATTCATACCTACGTGGGCTTGCAAATCTTTGAACAATGTTGCCACATGTATGGTACGTACGTAACTCTTGTAAGTAGTACTTGTCTATAAATACCAAGTACTTTGAGCCCAAGAAACTCATAACCAAAGCTACTAAGTCTCAGAATTATTAACTCTCATAGTGTATATCATCATCAGTCATGGCCTTGATCAAGTCCTCTAAAGCCATAATCGCTATGGTGCTCACGGTGGCACTGGTCATGACCGACGTTGCGAATGCGAGCTCTCTGATCGCGTGGAGCGGCCCGGGATGTAACAACCGAGCGGTTCAGTACCGCAATTGCGGGTGCTCTAACATTAACGAGCACGGAGGCTACACATTCACGTACAATGGGCAGACTGCAGCCATGTACAACCAACCTAACTGCAACGGCGTTGCGCACACGCGGTTCAACTCGGGAGCTAGGTCATGTGGTGCTTTTGGATGGAAGAGCATGTTCATTCAATGCTAAAATAATCAATATATAGTGTTGTAGGTATACATATATACGTGCATGGTATATATCTACCTATATATATATATATATATATATATATATATATATATATAGTGAACAAGGAATATAAGGTGCGCGCATGAACGGTGCTTCTACAATGGAACCAATTACATAGCATTATTACGCATTTAATGTGTTTTGCATTAAATGCACTACATCAATCACCATTAAATTAAAATCTCATGGTAATCTTAATGGTGAGATATGTAGTACCCATGACATGAGTATATATTTGAACTCCATTGTAGAAACACCCTCTATATATATATATGCGCGCGCGGAGTGCACGTGCTTGGGAATAAATTGTTTCTCATCACTGTGTTGGTGATGCACTAGTGTAATATTTCTGGTTTGTACTAGCTGCTTGTCGAGTGTTCTTGTATGACTACTACTGCAATAAACACTTTCTTTTGCATCAAGATTTTGGTTTTTGTCAAAGAAAATCATGTGCCCCAGCGGTGTCCACTGATTTTTTCTTCGAGATACGAACAAGAATCTTTTTGATATGTCCACGGACAAATGACAAAAGTGTGTGTGGGTTATGTCGAGTGTCCGCGTTGGGGGCACAATAGCAGGTTTCTTTTGTCAATAGTGGCATCAAGCTAGCTATTCTACCTAGTTCAAAATGTGTTATATTAGATTCATCTCAAGTTACGTATCGTTCGAATCTCGAAGTTTATAATAAGGCTGGTTGTATTTTTTTCTTGATAAAAACAGAAACTAACTTATTTTTTTTTATTATGCCCCATTTTAATTTTTTCCCAAGGAATCAATGGCGTTATGGTTATATTTTTTCTTGATAAAAACAGAAACTAACTTATTTTTGCCCCTTGCCCTCTCAATTAATTATGAGCCTATACATCATCTGATCACTTGTTAGGAGAAAATAATTAATATATAATAAACTTGATCATATTTTCTATATCCAAGGGTATCTAAGCGACCATAACTATTCAAATGAGGCCTTGGTACAATCGGCATGAGCGTACAATTAATAGCCTCATAAATAATCTTGACTCAGTGGGTAATAGAACTTAATTGGAACCGTGCGCCTAACTCAAACAATCCCAAGCTCACACTTACTATTGGGCCAACATCTAAGTTAGTAGAATTGATCATATCAAACGTCATACTGTTGTAAAGAGGGTGGGTGAGGGGAAAAAAAAAATAAAAAAAAGTATTTTATTTGATAAAGGAGGTATATAGGTGCAAATGAAGAAAGAAAAGGAAATTAATTTCACACCAAAAACCAACTAGTGGATGACCCATTGCTTTTTGTATGAAGTTACTTGGTAAAAGGTATCAAGAGTTTGATCCCTTCATAGAGGCAGACAAAGTTGTGGTCGTTTCTTTCTTATCAATTTTTTTTTTCATTCGACAATTGAAACTTGGGAATAGTTTATATATAGCATTATCAACTAAGTGCGTAGCTTGCTAAAGCTAGCATCTTAATGAAACGGATGAGGTGTCACTTATTAAAAGACAAAGTTTAGAAATGTCATGGGTTTGTCTCTTACTGTAATAAAAAAAAAAAAAATCTAAATGCGTAATTAACCAATTGGGTGGCTCAATAGTTTGCTATGATGTTTGGGAGTACAAAATTATGGGTTCAAAACTTGGTGGAAGCAATTGTTTCTTTTATATCAAAAAAATAAAAATAAAAATCAAAGGCGTAGCTTAATGATTTGGTTTGTCACTTAAATTATATATAAAAGGTAGAGTGTAATTATATATAAAAGGTAGAGTGTAATTCATCCTCACCTTTACAAGTTTAAAAGGTAAATAAAAAATCAATTTCTCGTGAAAAAAACAAATTTTCTTTTGGATATACCTTCATTGGGAATGAACCTTCAGTCCCTTTCACTTTTATATATATCCACGTACCAAACTATTGAGTATCTTTAAACCCTAAAAATACTACTCAATAATTGAGCATTAGGAACATTTTGTAGGTAAATTTATACATCATAATCTCTCACGCCGTTAAACCACGTAACAAAATTAAAATGCCTAGTATATATGTTTGTGCATTTTTACTGTGTACTTAACTAGAGTGTCATTGTAGTATTCACAAAAACAAGAGACGTGAAGATTGGGAAAACAGGGGGAGTGCATGTACACTAGAATCTAGAAAGAACGAGATAATGTTGTCAACAGAAGATCTTCGGTGGTAGCACACAAATCACTTTGACAAAACTCGAAGAATGCAAACAAAAATTGGCAACTTAAGACTTGGATACAACATAAAGAGATAAGGACGAGGATTTGGTGGGCCTCGCATTTAGAAAATATGTACGATACAGTGCATTTTTAACGTACATTTATTCCCGAGTAATTCTTAATTTTTTTTTTTTTTATGGCAGCCGATTGGTATTTCTTGTACCTTTTATATATGAACCATTGAACCATAATTAAAATAACATAGCTAGTTAGGTAGCTGCATGCTTTCAAAAATAAAAGTAACATATATAGCCATATAGGTATAAAGTAGCTTAATCGTTAAGGTGGCTGTTGATTCAATCCCACTAACCAAACCAACGATTGAGTCATTGCATGTTATAATTACGAATGTTATATAATAATGTGCAAAAATTTATTCTCTTAGAATAATATAAAACTTTACGTACGGACTTGTAACTCAAGAAATTAAAGTCACTTGTGCGTAAACTTTCTTCGATGAGTATGGCGATGCATGCACCCGCACATTGTTGCGAAAATCAAAGGATGCTTTGCACGCGCAGGTGTTTCTTTTACATTTTATTACGGATTAGAGTATTTTCAATGGAAATGCTTGGCACGTGCATTCTCAATTCTGTTTATTTCTATTACGTATTTGCTCAAATTTACATTGAATTTTAAAATAGATGTGAATTTGTGGTTCAATTGATGATGTTACATTTTTTTTTTTGTAATTTTATAAATTAAAATGTGAAAATAAAAGTGTAAATAAAATAAGTAAATATTTTTAAAAAATTTTATTATCCAACATTGATATCAATTTGAATATCAAGAAGTGACATTCAAAATAAACAATGTCTATTCACGTTATTTGACATTTAAAATACATATTTCATTAAAGAGGTTTTTTTCACTTCAATATTTATTTAATCATAAATAGCACATATTGTTATCCAATCCACATTTTCATTGGAGATGATCTTAACCCAGCCCCTAAGTCAGCACATCATTTTTGTATTCTTATTTTAAGGATCGAGAAGCCTCAATATAATAATTAGTAGGTTGATATAGTCTTGTTCTTAATCAATAAAAAAATGACAGTCATAAACAGCAATTGACTAATAATTTAGACAGATAGATGACTTGTTCATTGTCATTTTCTTTTTTTGGCTTTTTTCAATTTTTATTAGTCAATTTTATTAGTCGGTTCTAATTTCATTGTTATACATTTCTTTTTGAGTTTTTTATGCTTTTGATCCCTAAACTATAAATCACTTTATTTTTGAGTCGTTTGATTCAATAATATAAACCACTTTATTATTCTTGATCAGTTATACGACACTTTTGTTACTCACATTGGTGAAATTTAACACTTTAAATAGTGGAATGACTAAATGTAGAATCATTGTAAAAATTCAAAGACCAAATGTATAGTAATAAAAATTTAGGGACTAAAATTATAAAAAACACAAAGTTCAAGAATCAAATCATTAGTTTTGCCTCATTTTTGTCAAATAACTTGTTAATATATAGTTACGACTATACCACCACTAATTGAATGACTCAATAATTTAATATGAGATGTGAAAGTAAAAGGTGATGAGTTTCAAATCTTAATCGGTGAAAAAGACCCATTGAATTTAATTCATCAATCTTTACGGTGTGTGTGTATATATATATAGATTAATCATACCAAAAACATAAGTCCATAGCCTATATTTTTGACCGCCACGTGGCCAAGTTAAGGTCTATAAATACCCTCCCATATCAACCACAACAAACCCATCCATCACCCATATATACCATACATACATACACACAAAGTCTCCTCATCTCTCTTTCTCCAACATTTTACGCTTAGCCATGGCCTTCACCAAGTCCTCCACAGCCACACTGGCTATGGTGCTCATTGCAGCACTGATCATGACCGACGTCGCGAACGCTAGCTCTTTCATTGCGTGGAGCGGCCCGGGCTGCAACGGCCGCGCCGTGCAGTACAGGCGTTGCGGGTGCTCTAACATCAACGAGCGCGGTGGCTATCAATTCGAGTACAATGGTCAGACAGCAGCCATGTACAACCAGCCTAACTGTAATGGCGTTGCACACACGAGGTTCAACTCTGGAGCTAGGTCATGCAGTGCATTTGGGTGGAGGAGCATGTTCATTCAGTGTAAATAAATTAATAAAGGGCCATGTATGGTGGCATGCATGCACGCATCAATAAGTTGTGTGGGTTGGAATAAATAGTTGTGTATCATTATTATGGTGATGCATAACAAATAAGTTATATTAATTATGATTTTAAGAAATAAACCTATGTGCCCGTGAGGGCATATATAGTGTGTGACAGTGTGAGGCATATATATATATATATGTAGCATACGTTGAGTGTGCTAGCTGACCATATATTGCGTATGTTAATTAATTTGTGTTCAATATATATAATAATTCATATATACATAATTAGTTTGCAGTTGAAGATATGTATTTTTTTTTAGGAATGAGACTTTATTTATTAAAGCGAATAAGTACAATAAGAAGAAAACAATGTATTTTTCGTAAATAAAGTCGAAAAAATTTTACTAATATAGTAGGAGAAAAAACGCGTCGTTCGAATAAAAAAACTACGTCCCCCACAACAAGATCATGTCATTAATAAACAACGATCTTATGTAGCGCCACATTTCTATTGAATCAACTAGGTTGAATTCGTAGTCTGGGGGGAAAGCAAAAGTACCATCGAGCTAGCTAGCTACACCTCGCTTCACTAGCTCTCTCCCATACCTCCAATGTGTCGTAGTCACGATCCTCAAACATTCTCTATTGGTATTTTGTGATTTCGTTTCACCCCACCCCCACTACACCTCATCTTGTTCCTTCCCTCTCCACTGCAACTCAAACGCCCCTCATTCTTTCTCGAAACACGCCTCTGGGATCCTCTTTCTCAAGTTCTTGGCCAACAAAGAGTCGAAACTTGTAGCGACAAGGCCCGCCGATCAGCGACCACCATTGCATTAAGCACTCGGCTTTGTTCTTCTCAATCTCAAGTAAACTTATAAGAGATGCCACATTAAAATCATTAACTTATACAATGAATTTCTTTAGAAGCTGTAAAATCTCAGTGCGCATCAAAAGTAAACTATAACTGCATTAAAAAATGATTGTGACGACACGTAAAAAAATGTCTTCCAAAATTTTTGATAGCAATCATTTTGCGCGTCCTTGACTAATACAATGACACTTTATAGATGTCGTAAAATCTTAAAGTACAACAAAAGAAGAAATACAACAATATTAAAAAATTATTGTGACAACATGCAAAAAAATGTTATTAAAACTATAATACTTTTGACAACATCTAAATAAATGACTTATTGCTTCGTGTTGTCTTACATCTAATATGCCAAACATTGCATGTTGCCGTAGAGTTAAATTTTTGTAGTTGTTGCTCCCCTGATCACCCAACTGTGACACTCTCCTCCGAGAAAAATATTATTTAAAAGCTTAACTTGTGATAATATTATGATATTAAGCAACATAGAAAAATATTTCCTTTTTGAGAAAAAAGCAAGAATTGAAAATTTTTGTTCCAATTCAGATCATAAAGCTAGCACTCCTTTAGATCACGAAAAGTAATATGATTCATAGTTGACGTGATTGTCGCAATAGTTGAATTTGACAAATTCATCTCTCACGAGGTTGATATCAATTTTATTTTAACTAGTTTGTATCTCGCGCTATGCGAGCGAGCAATAATCACTACAAGGAAAACGAAATTTAGAAACGGAATTAGCAACGAAATTAAGTTCCGTTGCTAAAAAAAGTAGTTAGAGACGGAATTGGGACGGACGAATTCAGAGACGGAATTGAGACGGATCAGAGACGGAATTAAATTCTGTCTCTAAAAAATGGCGCTAACATTCCCACCAAAACTTTGTTTTCTTATAACAGTTCATCAAATCTCGAGATTTGTGCGTGCCCCCTCCACCCCCTCCCCTCCCCTCCCCTCCCCTCCCAAAATCCCCAAATCCCACAAGTTCGTCGTCTCGTCACGGTCTCGGTCTCTGCTCTCAACTCTCGTCTCTCCGATCGTCTCGTCTCGGTCTCTGCTCTCAACTCTCGTCTCTCCGTCTCTTGCTCAACCCGTCCCTCTCGGTCTCTCCGTCTCTCTCCTCGGTCACCGCCCCCAAATCCCCAACCCCCAACAAGTCTCTCGTCTCGGTCTCTTGCTCTCAACTCTTTCTCTTTGGTCTCTCCGTCTCTTGCTCAACCAGTCACTCCGGTCTCTCTGGTCTCTTCGTCTCTCTTCGGTCACCGCCCCCCAAATCCCCAACCCCCAACAAGTCGATCGTCTCCGTCATCGGCTCTCAACTCTCTCTCTGGTCTCTCCGTCTCTTGCTCGGTCACGACTCTCCGTTCTCTCTCCGGTCACCGGTCACCGCTCTCTGCTCTCACTGGTGACAGATCTCTCATCGGTCATCTTCGCTCACCGCTCTCTCTCTTTTTCATTGCTCTCTGCTCTCTGGTCGCTCTGTGCTTACCGCTCCGCTCTCTGCTCGTCAAGGTAACAATAAAAAAAATATTGTAACACCCTAATTCTCTTGAAATTGTATCTGCTCACATTTTCATGCTGGTTTGGCTATCATGCGCATTTGTTGGTGTTCTTCACTTGATCTATTAAGTTACTGTTATGTATTTTATTTGGTTTGGAAGTTTTTGTTCTGCTCTTCTCTTGCATGCTTAGTTGTTTTGTGGTTATGCTTGTTCTACCGAGTAACAATGAAATGTGAACTGCATTTCTCTGTTGTGATATGGGTTTTGTAGTTATGTTCATTTTGCCATGTTTTAGTTGTTGCAATGCTACTTGTGAGTGACACAATTTTCCCTAATTGGACTTGTACAAGTTTTTACTTGTTTATATATATGGTTTAGGGTTTTAGGTTTTAGGGTTTGAGTTCTTATGGTGGTTATTGTTGGTCTTGTTTGTGTGCTTACTGGCACTTCCACTGTTAAATTCACCTTCCTTACCAATTTCTATCTATTACAAGACCTTGAGAGTAATTTAGAACTTGTTGTTGGGAGAGTCATAGCTGGCTTGTACATCATTGATTTACTTTCCTTTACTTTAGAGCTTCCTCGGTCATTTACGGTAAGTAATCATAATTGTTCATGGCATCATAGACTTGGTCATCCTTCAGCTGTTGTAACTAAAAAGTTAATTCCATTGATTCTAGGTCATGTTCCTATTAGTTCAGATTTTGATACTATGTAGGAATAGGATTGATTGAAGAAACAAAAAACCATTTTTGGTGCATTGGGTTTCTATGCGATTACCTTGTTTTCTTATTTTTTTGAAGATTGGTCTTACATTATTAAGTTGGTTTGATTTGATTTGAAACGTAGATCGTTTAGCTGTGTTTGTTTCCGACTGTGCACAAATTTAGATGTCATGCTTGAGATAGGTGCTGCAAATTGTTTAGGGAGCTTTGGTTGCCATTAAGCAACAAGCATTCACTGGTTTTATTTGATGTCATGCTATGCTCGCAAGAAGTTAATTATAAGAATTTAAATTTAATTTTAGAGAGTAAGAGAAAAGTAGCATAATAGGTTGCCAAAAAAGATTAGATAAAAGTATTATGCAAAAAATATTAATGACATAAGTAATATTAGAAGATTAATAATATCTAATTGAGATATTAGCGAGAGATTTGCGAAATCGAAAATTGAAGTGTAAAATTGTAATTCAAAGTAAGTTGTTTTATTAGTGCTTATTAAGTATTAGTATATATATACGAACCCATTGGGCCATTAAATTAGTTAGTACTGCATATTCCAAATTAAAATAGTTAATCACAAGTTCGGATTTTCTTTTGGAGGAAAAAAAAATACATTACATTTTGGATTTCTTATTTATTTGATAGAGACTTAAGTTGATGATCAACCTTCAATTTTTTTTTTTAAAAAACAAGATAATTATAAAGAAGCAATAATGCATGATTACAACAGCCTTAATTAAATTAAGTTGATATATCAAGCCCATTTCGCCATGAGTGACATCCTCCAAGGACCAAGTAGAACATCAATGTAGGCCTTGATCTGGAGCTTAATGCTACCTTGCAACTTAGGCCCCATGAAATCTGCAGATAGAAGGTCCACCAGAGCCATGTAGATTAGCAACCCAGCCGACGACACGTTTAATAATCCAACCGTAATTAGTGAGCTTGGGCTATTTTCTTTATAAACACTAGATAATGCAATGCCAAGAGCAATCCCAAATGGAGTTGTAACTGAGAAGAAGAACACCATCACTGCTTTCTTAAAGAACTTGTACTCTGCTTGTACAAGCATTAAAAGATATTAGTTAATTAGTTATTCAATTAAGCATGTTAATTCGAAATCTAATTGTTCACTAATTAATTATATATGGTCACCTGAAGAATACAACCACCAAGTCCCATCCCTTCAAACATTTGATGGAAGCACAAAGCCGCTACTAATGGCTTAATTGTACAAGTATTATTTGATGCTCCTAATGAAAGTCCAATCACTACTGAATGAACAACAATACCCAACTCCAACACCTGCAACATTCACACATTATATCATAATATATAACTCATTTAATTGCTCTATACCAATTTAAGAAAGAAAGTAACAAATTTATTCCGTCTCTGATTATGCAAATCAATTGTGCACAAATTTAAAGAAAATGTTGCTATTTCACATAAAATTTCAAGAGAATTGAATAAACATATAACCTTAAGGAGGTACGAGTGAATAAGTAGTAGGAGCTTTGATACTATGTGGTATTTGAATGCCTCTTATAACTTATGATTTATTTATTTTTTTGAATTCCTTGTTGCTTTTATTTTTACTACCAATTATCATACTCTGTTTGGTATCAGTCATGTACCGAGCTAGGTATTATGAAAGTTGTTTCCATCCCCCTTTATTCAATGGCTAGAAGCAAAGCTTTTTGGTCATGTAGTTAGGTAGGTCCTCTGATTCCCCCTTCTAATAAATTGTGTTAGTTGGACACACAAGTAACCATGTACCGTCGAAAATTATGAAACTAGTTGACTAATTTAATTGCACAATTACAATAGGAATGTTGTCTACAAGTCGAGACTGGATGTACAACCATCTCGACAACGGCTTCGTTCGAATTGAATTCGCGGCGAAGGTTAAAGAATTCATATCATTTGCTAAGCAACATTGTCCTACATACCAAAGTGAAAGGATGATTAGATGTCCGTGCAATTATAAGAAATATCGACTTGTACCGTACCTGGACGTCGAAACGGTTGAGTACCACATATGTAGGTATGGATTTGTTTCGGGATATCACTGTTGGTACGAACATGGTGAGAACGGAGATGAAGGCCCGCAAAACTTTGACCAAATGGATAACCATATTGATGATGCTGATGTGGGAGGAGACGATCCGACAACTTACCGCGAGATGCTACACAACGTGGCATGTCCAAGTTTCAATTGGAATCACGTGGAAGAATCACCAAACCCCCAAGCACGCCAACTATATGACATGATGGAGGCTAGTACCGAACAATTGTGGTCGGGTTGCGAAACCTTGACAACGTTGTCCACAATGGCAAGATTACTTGCGATCAAGTCAGAACATCATATATCTGAACGAGGGTATAATGAAATCATAAAATTCATGAAGGATTGTTTGCCAAATGACAATTCTTTGGTTGAAAATTTTTATGCCACTAAAAGACTAATGCGAGGTCTAGGTCTACCTGTTGAGAAAATAGATTGTTGCGATGACCAATGTATGATTTATTGGGGAGTGGACTCTGAGTTGACATCATGTAAATTGTGTGGGAAATCACGCTACATTGCACAACGACGAGGTCGTGGCCGGAACACCAAAAAATGCCCTTGCAAAAAAAATGTACTACTTCCCTTTGGGCCCTCGGTTGCAACGATTGTATGAGTCTGAGTCAACGGCAAAACATATGCGATGGCATGGAGAGCATTCCTCGCCAGAAGATGTTATGCAACTGTTCTGATTCGATAGCTTGGAGACATTTTAATGATGTCAATAGAGACTTCGCCGCCGAGGTTCAGAATGTTCGTTTAGGATTGTGCGCTGATGGTTTTCAAGTATTTGGGATTTAAGGAAAATCGTACTCTTCACGGCCCGTAATATTGACTCCTTACAACCTTCCACCGTCGGTGTGCATGAAATCTGAGTTTATGTTCTTAACGGTTATCGTTCCTGGACCGACCAACCCAAAACAGAAAATCGACGTGTTCCTTCAGCCGCTTGTGAAAGAGTTGCAAGATTTATGGAACAATGGGGTGATTACATACGACGTGTCCACAAAGACGAATTTTCTCATGCTAGTGGCCCTTTTATGGACTGTTAGTGATTTCCTTGCGTATAGCATGTTGTCCGGTTGGAGCATACACGGTAAGATGGCTTGTCCATATTGTATAGAGGATACAAATGCATTTCAATTGCGAAATGGTGGAAAGACATCGTGGTTCAACTGTCATCGTCGTTTCTTGGCGAAGGCATCATCATTCAGGAAAAAATTTTTTTTCCTTAGAGGCAAAATGGTCTTAAATGACGATCCACCCGCTTTGCGTTCTTGTGATGAAATTTTGGCAGAAATTGAATCGTTAGGCTTGATGAAGGTGACAGAAATTGGAGTTGATTCTGTGAATGGGCGGATAGCTAAGAATTCGGGATGGAGAAAAAAAAAACATTTTCTGGGACTTGCCGTATTGGAAGACAAACTTGATCCGCCACAACTTAGATGTCATGCACATCGAGAAAAATGTTTTTGACAACATATTCAACACTATTATGTGTGTACCGGGCAAGAGTAAGGACAATGCGAAAGCGAGACAAGATATTTGTGAATATTGTCACCGACCTTCTCTACACATTGATTCGGCGACAAATACTTACATCCTTGGATGCTATGCTCTTGATACATCAAAAAAATAAAAATTGTGCGAGTGGGTTGAAAAGTTGTGTTTTCCTTATGGTTATGCTTCGAATCTTGGTCGATATGTGGATCCAAAGAAATTGCGAATGTTCAACATGAAGAGTCATGATTGTCATATTTTCATGCAACGGTTGATACCAATTGCATTCAGAGAACTCCTCCCAAACCCGGTTTGGGTTGGAATTAGCGAACTAAGCCTTTTTTTTCGATCCCTAACTGCGAAAAGTGTCAGTTTCAAATATATGGAGGTCTTAGAGTCTGAAATACCAAAAATCATTTGCAAGTTGAAAAAAATATTCCCTCGAAGCTTCTTCGACTCTATGGAACACCTACCAATCCACTTGGCCTACGAGGCCCGTCTGGCCGGTCCCGTTTAATTTCGATGGATGTATCAATTTGAGAGGTAATATCTTGAGCCCTTGAAATTATTTTCCCATTCAAGAAGTTTTAAATCAACATTTCCTATACTCCGACAGGTACCTTAAACATTTGAAAAACAATGTTCTGAACAAAACGAAGGTAGAGGGCTCCGTGTGTAATGCTTATTTGGTCGAAGAAGTCACATTTCCTTGCTGATTGAATCAGCGTCGACGATTTTATAGACGGAATAAATTTCGTCTCTGTTCAGTTGCAGATTTGGATTAGTGACGGAATTTATGCAAATCAGAGACGAAAATCTCCGTTTCTGATCTACTGTTTTTTTCTCATTAATGAGTATAAATATATTGGATAAAAATAATTTTGATGAGAAAAAAAAAAAAAACTCGCTACATTTACCCTTCATTTTCTGAGAACTTTTATGCTCCAATAAATGAGTGACATTAAGAAATAAAAAAACAAGTTGTTTTATTTACAATTATAACCTCATTCTACATAGTTATCGACAACATTAATCACATTCTTTTCACAATACTCATAATAAATGAAGTCATTTATGCAAGAGTAAATTATTTTTATCATGAGATTTTAGTTTTAATGGTCAAACAATCATTTTCTTAATTTTTGTAAAAAGGTAAAATTGTGATAGATATTCGATATTGGAGGGAGTAATTGACAATGAACTCAAATCCAAAATATTTTCTTTTAATTTCTCTATAAAAATAAAGACAACTCAAAACTGTTAAAGTATTTTAATCCCTCCAAAACCCAACAAAACACGAAAATAACAATTAATAGCACTCAATTCAGATAATTAGAACAAAAGAGCGTGAAAAACTATCTAACACACATTGAAAAACCTTTATATTATTTGAAGTTATAAAGGAAAAGAGAAAGTTATAGAGAGAAAATAGACAAATAACTATGGTTAGAGAAAGATAGTTGTATACAATTGTTCTTTATATTTTTTGTTAAAAAAAAGTAACTATATATATTAATTTGGATTTTATTGGAGGGAGGGGACCGCTATTGTGCTTTATATTTTTTGTTAAAAAATAGCTATAAATATTAATTTGGATTTCATTAAAATATATGTATTTAATTATTTACCATAAATAATTTTTTTTTTAAAAGTGGTTGTTTAGGAAGGTTGGCTGGAGGAGCACGTGGTTAATCCCTCCAAAACCCAACAAAACACGAAAATAACAATTAATAGCACTCAATTCAGATAGTTTGGACAAAAGCGCACATTGAAAAACCTTTATATTATTTGAAGTTATAAAGGAAAAATAAAAAGTTATAGAAAGAAAATAGACAAATAACTATGGTTAGAGAAAGATAGTCGTATACTATTGTTCTTTATATTTTTTGTTAAAAAAAGTAACTATAAATATTAATTTGGATTTTATTGGAGGGAGGGGACCGCTATTGTGCTTTATATTTTTTGTTAAAAAATAGCTATAAATATTAATTTGGATTTCATTAAAATATATGTATTTAATTATTTACCATAAATAATTTTTTTAAAAAGTGGTTGTTTAAGAAGGTTGGCTGGAGGGGCACGTAGTTAATCCCTCCAAAACCCAACAAAACACGAAAATAGCAATTAATAGCACTCGATTCAGATAGTTATGACAAAAGCGCACATTGAAAAATCTTTATATTATTTGAAGTTATAAAGGAAAAATAAAAAGTTATAGAAAGAAAACAGACAAAAAACTATGGTTAGAGAAAGATACTTGTATACTATTGTTCTTTATATTTTATGTTAAAAAAAAGTAACTATAAATGTTAATTTGGATTTTATTATTAGAGGGAGGGGACCGCTATTTTGCCTTATATTTTTTGTTAAAAAAAGCTATAAATATTAATTTGGATTTCATTAAAATATATGTATTTAATTATTTACCAAAATTTTTTTTTTTTTTAAAGTGGTTGTTCAGGAAGGTTGGCTGGAGGGGCACGTAGTTAATCCATCCAAAACCCAACAAAACACGAAAATAACAATTAATAGCACTCAATTCAGATAGACCAAAAGCGCACATTGAAAAACTTTTATATTATTTGAAGTTACAAAAGAAAAAGAGAAAGTTATAGACATAAAATAGACAAATAACTATGGCTAGAGAAAGTTGTATACTATTTTTCTTTATATTTTTTGCTAAAAAAAGTAACTATAAATATTAATTTGGATTTTAGCGGAGGGAGGGGACCCCTGTTGTGCTTTATATTTTTTGTTAAAAAATAGCTATAAATATTAATTTGGATTTCATTAAAATATATGTATTTAATTATTTACCATAAATAAAATTCTTTTAAAAAGTGGTTGTTTAGGAAGGTTGGTTGGAGGGGCATGTAGTTAATCCCTCCAAAACCTAACAAAACATGAAAATAACAATTAATAGCACTCAATTCAGATAATTAGACCAAAAGCGCGCATTCAAAAACCTTTATATTATTTGAAGTTATAAAGGAAAAAGAGAGTTATAGAGAGAAAATAGACAAATAACTATGGTTAGAGAAAGATAGTTGTATACTATTGTTCTTTATATTTTTTGTAAAAAAAAAAGTAACTATAAATATTAATTTGGATTTTATTAGGGGAGGGGACCACTATTTTGCTTTATATTTTTTGTTAAAAAATAGCTATAAATTTTAATTTGGGTTTCATTAAAATATATGTATTTAATTATTTACCATAAATAATTTTTTTTTAAAAGCGGTTGTTTAGGAAGGTTGGCTAGAGGGACACGTAGTTAATCCCTCCAAAACCCAACAAAACACAAAAATAACAATTAATAGCACTCAATTCAGATAGTTAGGACAAAAGCGCACATTGAAAAACCTATATATTATTTGAAGTTATAAAGGAAAAATAAAAAGTTATAGAAAGAAAATAGACAAATAACTATGGTTAGACAAAGTAACTATAAATATTAATTTGGATTTTATTGGAGGGAGGGGACCCCTGTTGTGCTTTATATTTTTTTTTACAAAAATAGCTATAAATATTAATTTGGGTTTCATTAAAATATATGTATTTAATTATTTACCATAAATAATTTTTTTTAAAAAGTGGTTGTTTAGGAAAGTTGGCTAGAGGGGCACGTAATTAATCCCTCCAAAACTCAACAAAACACGAAAATAACAATTAATAGCACTCAATTCAGATAGTTAGGACAAAAGCGCACGTTGAAAAACTTTTATATTATTTGAAGTTATAAAGAAAAAATAAAGAGTTATAGAAAGAAAATAGACAAATACCTATGGTCAGACAAAGTAACTATAAATATTAATTTGGATTTTATTGGAGGGAGGGGACCCCTGTTGTGCTTTATATTTTTTGTTAAAAAATAGCTATAAATATTAATTTGGGTTTCATTAAAATATATGTATTTAATTTTTTACCATAAACCATTTTTTTTTTTGAAAATGGTTGTTAATGAAGGTTGGCTGGAGGGATATGTAGAGCTGGGGCAACACCGGCTCGTCGTCCTTCCACTGTCAAGAGAGGGAAGTGTACGCTGCTCTGTGAAGCCAGCCTAACGCGGTGTCCTCCTCCTCTTTAGGAACGAAGCAGCCCGGGCCTTCGCCCGAGTCACATTGTTCAACTCCCAACTTGGAACGGGCGAGCCAGAAATTGTTGACCGAACCCAACCCATCCAGTGCAAGCTCATGTTCAACCACCTTGGTGCCCTCACTTGAGTCACAAACTCACGCAACTAAGCTCGGCGAGCAATGGTGACACTTGTGTCGTATATTTAGTGTTATTAAATGTTGGACTATTCGATGTGGGATTTAAGCCTACTAGTCTCTCTTTAGTCTTTACTATGTGGTTATTTGACCCAACTTTCAGTAGGGTTTCTCGGTGGATTCTTTTGTTAGGACTGGTGATTTTGTTGGTTTGTTGTAGAGAGAACACGAGAGGGGAGATCGATCGCGAAATGGGGGTTTCTCGGATGTTATAGATGAAGTCGAAATGTGGGTGAAATGTTGGGTGAGTGCTAAACAAATTATGTTGCTTTGGTGTGGTTAGATGAGACTTTCCTTCAATTCAATTTTTTTTTTTTTTTTTTTTTTTTTTTTTTAAATTTCAAATTCAACAAACTAGGCTAATTTCATTTGGAAAGATGGTAACGAATTTCTTTGGGTGCTAGGGATCTTAGAGGAACCCCTAAATCTGTTCAAACATCTTTATAAAAACATGTGTAAACCGAACCATGTAATTGTAACATTCCCCTATTTCATTTTCCTTTTTTACATTATGTCTAATTTAAATCATCAAGGCACAGATAACATCAAAAGACAAAAATTACCTTGTTCACAGCCTAAATACATACTTCTAACACAAAATAAGAATTCTTTGAGACAAGAAGACTTGATTGGGAAAAATGCGTCTCTCACTAAGTTGTAATATTGAGAAAAATGAGTCTCTCACTAAGTTGCAATATATATATAATATCACATCACTAACACAAGCTATAGATCTTCACAAGGAAAACATGATTGACAATAAGTGTGGAGTTAATTAGAAGAGTTCCTTAGCAATTCTAATCACAGATTTGCATTAACTTGCATAAGTGTTAGTAAACATGCCACTCTTTATTCTCATCGTATCATCTAATTCGTTTGGCAAGCAGTGCTAAATAAGATGAGCAACATTGTTGTTGCTGTAAATTCTTTGCAATTGACAGAGAAGTCCACGAAAGTGAGCATTTAATTTCATCAGCTAATGACCAAAACAAAAAGAAAAAAGTTCAGTCCTTTCTAACAAATGGTACTAAATGATTCGGACCCCCTAACCATGATTCGCTCTCTAACAAATGGTACTAAATGATTCGGACCCCCTAACCATGATTCGCTCTAATCGTCATGCAGTTGTTTCATTGTACAACCATCATATGGTTATCAAATATTGTTACATCGCTGTCGGATGATGTCAATCTGCAAGAATCGATAAACGGTCGGCAAACGCAATGTCGTTTTAGGTTCAAGCTTGGTGGTGGGGTGCCCCATTTTTTCTGTCAAAATTGTTTGTAGGATTTGAATCAATATATATACAGGGGCAAAATGGTCTTTTTCATTTTCGCTGAAATTTTTACAAAAAAATTGGGTGCCTTCATGAAACGGTGGGGTGCCTTTAGCGGTGCTCTTTTTTTTGTTTTTAAGGTTTTTGATTTGTATTTACTAAAATGTCCTTTAAACAGCGATTTTCTAAAAGTGAAAACCGCGACCGATCATTTTTCAAACCGCGACCAAACCGCGATTCTGCGGTTTGATCGATCTTTACTTGATCGTCCACGGGATTGTTATGCTGGGGCCATTGTCATGGCGTAGAAGAAGTCCTCCTCTTCCTCGGACAGTTTGATGTTCTGATTGTGATTCTTGGTTGCCATGATAGACGGACCAGATTGAATGATGAGCTGAAAATTTGGTGTTTTCGAAGTGGTAAGGAGTGAACGGTGGACCGGTGGAGTGGGCTATATTGTGTCGAGAGCGAGGGCGTGAATGTGATGACAGGTGGGCAAAACGTGCGTTACCACGTGCCCTCCGTGTTGACGAGCGAGACGTGACAAGACCGGGACCATGTAAGTGTGGGAAGTGGGAAGCATGATTGTACATAAAAAAGTTCAAGAAAGAATATTTCGGTGGAAAGTTACGTGGTGCGAAAAGAAATTGAAATATAACTAGGGACGGGCGAGGAATCCTATTACTCATGGAAAGCGGCACTTCCTCGTCAATCAACCTCTATGAAGTCGGGGCCGAGGGTAATTTCATTCTCACCACTAAAGGCAAAGTGAGGGCGGTATTATCCTTTCTCACCATTGAGAATCCTCATGATTATTTACAGTCTTTTATATTCAAAATAATCAAAGCAGTTGAATTCACGCAATTTGAAAGAAATAAACAGGTAACGCATGAATATAAAAGACCGTAAATAATCAATCGATGAGTGAGGCCAAATAACAAGAAGTCCCGACCAAAGGTCGTCGCGATACAAGCCCAACAGAGACTTCGGGTTTAGGATGAGACCCCAGCCTCCCAGCCCTAACCCTTGCGACTACGAGACATTCACAGACCCGGATCTAGGACGAGACCCATGCATCCCAGCCCTAGCCCGTACGACTATGAACCATCCATGGACCCGGATAAGAGCTCCCAACGTACACTCAATTGAGAGATATCAACAGACGACCAGGAAAGATCTCGGGTTTAGGACGAGACCCCTGCCTCCCAGCCCTAACCTTCTCATATCGCAGATAAACAGTAACCATGACTCACTTGTCAATGGACCACTCAACCGACGACAATTTCAAAGATAGATGTCACAAAGAAGTAATCAACAATAGTGAAAGGAAGCTATCTCAAAGCAATGAACAATAACCAATGAACCACTCCACGCAATAGCACTTTCAAGGACAATATCCAAGCAATGAATAACAATATCAAAGCAATGAACAACAATATCAAGACAATGAAATTATTTTACAGTTCCTCACCGATTTTCTTACCTCAAGAATGTCCCGCTCACGCCTCAATTTGCGCACCCGACACCCTACTCTCACGTCCCTGGTGTCCCTTTATACCAATTAAGATTTTAGGGTCACATTACGTGCAGTTATAGTATGTGATTATAGATTTGCCATTTTTACACAAAAATAATCGCATTCGTCCAGCTCTCTGCCGCTACGAAGTGTGACAACATTAACATTCGCATTAGGATAAGGATGCGGTTGAGATGACAACTTGCCTTTCTCATCCGTGCACCCAACATGAAGGGCCAGTTGCCCTAATTGAACCTCGAGACTTTTAATGCTAGAAACATGGCTCGCGATTGTTTCATTTTTTAGTTGGGCCAAATCTTTAGAGAATCTGTCTTGATTAGCAATGGGTGTCATCATCATTTCTTCTAAGATCCCGAATTCTGATCGGGTTGGGACTGTTGATGAAGAGGTTGTCCCTTTGGAACATACTAGAGGAAGTTCTGGTTCTGGGGGACCATAACTAAGATAAGGGCTTTTTTTACGGCATGAGTATAATTGTTACTGAAGTTGTTGTCGTATTGATTCCTTGGTGGTCCTTTGAATCCGCCACCTAGAGCGTTCGCCTGCTCGTTCTCGAATAAGATATGACAAGAGTCAGTGGAATGGTCCTTGGCTGTGCAGAAGCCGCGACCTTTAACTTGAGCCTTTCCTGAGGTGAGGAATCGCTCCACGAGATCGGTGAGTTTATCAAGCTTGCTATTGGCAGCATTGGACCCTACTCTGTCATAATGACTTCGTGGAGGTCCCTCGTCCTCGTCACCAATGTAATGGCACGATTGACTTGCTATAGAGTCATACAGTTCAAACATCTCCTCGGTGGTCTTACATCTATAGTCGCCTCCACAAGCATTGTCAATCATCCGTTTCTTGAGGGGCGTAAGTCTCATATAGAAGAAACGAACAATCAAGAGGTTGCTTTGGCCATGTTGGGGGCATTGCGCAAGTAAGCACTTGTAACGACTCCAATAATTGCCAAAAGATTCACCATGTTTCATTTTGAAACTGCATATCTCTCTAGTAAGTTTGAAAGCTCTAGATTCAGGGAAGAACTCTTTGAGGATTGCATAAATCATGTCGTTCCAATTTATGATGGAACGAGGAGGAAGATAGAAGAGCCAGTCTTGAGCTTTATCCATAAGGCGGAAAGGGAAAGTTGAGAGTTTGACTCCGTCTTCATCGACTCGAGGGGAAATCATGGTCCTACACTTAGAATGAAAGTCCTTGATGAAGGTGACTGGATCCTCACGATCTAATCCATGGAAGACGGGGAGTAGGTTAATGAAACCTGATCTGAGCTTAAAATTGCCCCTGTAGGCTGGGAATGCGATGCAGTGTGGCTGATGAGCCAGGAGATCTGGTATCCCATCATTCGGCATCCCAATGGTAATGCGACGGTCGGCCTGAGGTTGTGCCCAAGGGCTAGCTTGTGGCCTTTGTGGAGGGGGATCAACCATTCGTTGATCGAATGGTTGATGCCGGTGTACTACAGGCCTCTACTGTTCCACTGGTGCATGTGGTCCAGCTGGTGTGACGGCCCTCGCCGCCCTGGGGTGACGTGTCTCCATGTACTCCTTGACAGTTGGCCCTACGACATGTGTACGTCACATGCCCGTCCTTTTCCTATCTCGAATTTCGTATCCACGTGTGGGTACAATATACATATATGACATATGCAGCGGAAGTTGTACGTAAATGTAGAAAAATATTAATTAATTCATAAAATCCTATTATGGACAAACCCTGAAAAGTACTGAGTATAACTGTAGCGGCCCCAAAACCCGAGGTCGCCACGTGGGGAGGCGCTGGCCCAGTGGTCCCGTCCGATCCTTGACCCACTGGGTCCCACGCGCCACTGACGCCATTTTCCACAACACGACTCCTCGATATGCGTGTTCATTAAACTTTCAACAGCGGAAGTCTTAATTTAAAACCAAATAAACAATTAAATTTATTTTCATATAAACATCATTTAATAGAGCAATTCCTATTGTGGAAAACCCGGAGAAAATATATTAAACAATAATATATACGAGTACAGTATCTATTCAGTCTTCCATTTCCCAAAAGCAAGCAAAATATCAAAATAGCACGTACTAGTAGGTCCTCGACCGCAGGCAGTCGAATAAAGTCGTCCAAAATGTCCTTGCCCCTACTAGCAGGGTCTGCACTCGCCCATCACAAAAAGGAAGATGGGAAGTACAGTTAGTAAGATTCCAACAAAGTACACCGAGCATTTATGAGAAATATAGACGATATCAATAAACATGTCAATTAATCATGCGAACTAAACAGTCAACTGTGCTAAGATCATCACATGAGTAAATAACATGAGAAACAAACCGTGTACTCCTCCCGGTCACTCTAAACTGTACGACAAACCCCAAGGATCCTTTCAGTGAGTGCCCCACTTCCTTTCACCTGGTACGGCCCAGCCCGCCGACAGGTACCCGCAGGCCCCGAAACCTACAGACTGGCACCGCACAGGATCCTTTCAGTTGAAACACCCACTTCCTTTCACCTGGTTACCCGCGTATAGCCTAGTGTGCCATAAGTACAACACGAATAGCAAAAGTCTCGATCCCCACCCCAAATGTGTCACGGAAATCAATAACAGCACGAATAGGGGCATAACATCAAATAATCACGAATATGAACTCAATGATAGAAAAGTAAACCCTCGATGACTTTAGAAGGAATCTTACATACCTCAAAACGCACTCGTACACATCTCGATATGCGCACCCGACACCTGGCTATAGCATCATATGCCCCCGGTGTCCATTTGTATCATTTCAGCTAGTAATTCATGCAAATCATAATTAAAATCACAATTCAAAATTTAGGCGAAATACACATCACCTCCATCGCGTCGTCGACTTTCGTCGATTTACGCCTCCGATCGGTTCGACAACGCCATCGTGTCGTTGACCGCGTCGTTGTCGCTGCCAAGCCGACGTCGCTGTCGCCACCGCGCCGCTGCCGATGTCACAGCCACGCCATCTGCCGGCTCGCCGGCGCTGCAGAATCGGCCACCGCCGTCGGCCGCTTGTTCGCCATCTCTCGCCGCGCTGATCGCCGCTGTTCGCTTGTTCCACCGCGCCGCGCAAAAATCCAGGCCACGGCTGCTGCGCTCCCTCAATGGCCGATCGCCCATGCCGCGCTTGCGCCGCGCTGTCCAGCCAGCTTCGTCGCCGCCGCTGCTCGCTCCCCTCTCGGCCGCCACCGCCGCCATCCCGCGCAGCCGCCTCCACCGCGCCTCGCTGCCGACCTCCACCACGCAGCCGTGCCCACCGCAGCCGCGCTCGCACGCGCGCCGCGATCGATTGCCGCCACAGTGCAGCCCGCCACCTCTCCTCGTCGCCCTCACGATCTCTCTTTTTCCTTCTCTCCCCGATCTCTCACTCTCTCGATTTTTCTTTTCTCTATCTCTTCACCTCAAACTAGGTCGGCAAAATGTGCCCTGGTCCCGTTTGTCCGTTTCGTCCGGACCGTTTTAAACGGACCGGCGAAATTTTTGTGAAAAACATACGGACCGGGACAAAATTTTTTGTCCGTTTAAAAATACGGACCGGTTCCGACGAAATTTCAAAAAAACGGGTACCGTTTGTGATTAATTTGAAGGGCATATAAGTAATTTCACAATGTATTTAAAGTTTTTTTTAATTTTTGTGTTCTGTCATCTACTCATAACTCATCTCCCTCAAGACTACCCGATCCCGTTCTCCTCTCACTCAACAAACAAAGTAACAAACGTGCTCGTCCCGATCTCCTCCCTCAACTCTCATCTCCCTCCGTCCGCCTCTCACGCACAAAAGACTGCTCGCCCCGTCCTGCATTTGTCCGCCTCGCACGGCATTTGTACGCTCGCCCCCGTCCCAGATTTGTACATAAGCATTAGATCCATCTCTCCAACGCCTCTCTCTCTCTCTCTCTCTTTTCTTTCTTGCTCGAGAGATCCAAAGGGGTTTTTCTTCGATTCCTCTTCGCAAACCCCCATTTTTAGGGTTCTCCAGATCTCTCTCTACCTCTCTTTGATGCCCTAATCCGATCGAAATTTGGTTTTTCTGGGTTGTTCGGCGAATCGATGTTGTAGGAGTTGGGTTCCGAGGGTTTGAGATCCGGAGATGTCGAATTTCACGTCGGAGGGGTTGTTCGATCTATGATCTTCGTTGGTGAATCGGAAACTCGCGTTCGTGGTGGGGATTATTGGGAAGCGAAGTTGGAGGACGAGGGGTGCATGAGGGATCTGGTTCGATTTCTATGTTTCGTGAAGAATTTGGGGCGACTGAGGCGAGATTGCGGGCTTGTGATTCGGAGCAGGGGTAGGTGGGGCAATTGCGACTGATTTGCTCCTCGATTCGTGCTTGAGTGAGAATCGGACAACTTTCGTTGAATCGTGTAGCGGCTTTTCAATTCGGAAAGTAGTTTGGGTGATTAGGGTTTTGGTTTGTGGTCGAGATTGGTGGAGAAGAAATGCAAAGAAGTTTGTTTCGAGATCTTGTGATCTTTTAGTTGATTGGTTATTTGAGAATGAATGTTAGATTCAATTATGGATGTTGTTTGGTATTTGATTAGGTTAAATTGTGATTTTTAAAAACTTTTGTGATGTTTATATTAGAAATTAAAAAATTGTGATATTATGTATTTATTTTTTGGTAATTGGTGACTTGTAGTTTGTAGACTTGTAGTTGTAGTTGAGGGGTTTTTTTTTTAGATAATTGATAAATAAAATATTGAATCATATTTAAAAAAAAAACGGGCAAAACCAGTCCCGTATGTTTTACAAACATACGGGACTGGACAAAAATCGAGCCCGTTTTTAAAACGGGACCGGGACCGGACATCAAATTTAAACATTTTTGAAATGGGTGTCCAATCCCGTTTTTGTCCGTTCCCGTATTTTTGCCAGCCCTACCTCAAACCACTCTCTCTCTCTCTCTCTCTCTCTTCATTTATTTCTCCACTCTCTCTCTCTTTCCACCTCAAACCACTCTCTCTTACTTTTTTCTTTCTTTTCTCTCTCTTCCTTTTATATATATATATATATATATATATATATATAAATATATATTTACATTTTCTACTTTTGATTTTCAAATCAAAAGTGTTCTCGAGATTCGTGTTGCACGAATATCGATGCAACCTCAATACTTTCACCTCTTGGTCCACCGCCTCTATGCTTGACCAAAATTTGTCCGAGCAACGCGCATCTCGAGGCACCAACCCGCCTCATAATTTCAATACTCGCGCTACCTGTATCACGAGGCGTATCCAATGTACACATTAAACCACATAACGCGACTACTCGTCCCATGTGGGCACGCGACTCGAGACGCGTCTCCGCTCGTGTTTCGACTCCCCGAATTTAATTTATCGCGTTAACCAACTCGTAAAACAACTCAACATTTTATGCATTATAATCTCAAATTGGATATTATAAAATTCCTCGGAGTCTCCAACCAAGATTTGGACATACGTATTCGTCAAGTGGGTCCCACGTACGGCCTTAAAATGACACGTGGCACGAGTTAAATTTTCAGGCCGTTACAATAACGGTAGATGATTGTACCATGTAAAGTAACTATACAATGTCATGTCACTCCCGAGTTCCCAAAAGAATCAAAATATCAAAATAAAAGCACACGTACAAGTAATTCTCAACGGTAGGCAATCAGAGGTGGTCACGTAAGATCCTCTTGCCCTTACTTGTACTAGGATCTGCACTCAAGCATCACAGAAGAAAATGGATGACGAGTACAGTCCGTAAAATCCCAAGGAACTCCTCCGAGCATTCAATAAGCAAATGGAATTCAGTAAATACTGTTAAATAAACATGCGGAATGTAAACATGCAACTGTAAGTAGGGCATCGCATGCGTAAATAACAATAAAGTGCAACTGTGTGTGTCTGTTCCAGTCAGACTAAACCATACTCCGGGATTTTCTTCCAGGAATAAAATGGGCCGTTATAGCTGGTGTTACAAAATAACTACTTTTGTCCACCAAAACCTTACCAAACAATCAAAAAGCTTCAATAGAACCTCCAATGCAATCCAACCAGAAGAAACCCTTTCAAATCCTTTAAGAACACCCCACAAACATGATCCAACTAAACCTCTTAAAATAATGATCCAACCAAACCCAATCATGATCCAACTAAAGCCTCAAAACCCAATCATGATCGTGCACCTCTGAGGATTACTCAAAACCCAACAATGATCCAACACCACCACCTCATCAACGCCATTACCAAACTTGCCAGAGCCCCCCACCATCGATCTTCTGCCTGCGGGAGCTCTCTGGAGGTGGTGAGAGGTAGAGACGACACTAAGATTTCCCAAAAAAATTCTGATAGATGAATTATTGGAACCATCAACATACAACAATTACAACTTCATTGTTATTTATATATGTATTTCTTGATGTAAGAAACCAAATTGATGAGCAAACCAAGTCACGCCCAACCAGGGGCGAATCCCGAATTTTTGATAGCCCTAGGCTATAAATATTTTTTAAATTATTATTTTTATATATTATTATGTATACTTTAAATAAATTATACCACAATATATATATTGCATCCATGACAAACATAACATTAGCATGGCTATCACATTAATTAAGCCACAAACTATTAAGCAAAGAAAGAAAAAAAAATATTTGAACACAAACAATTGTAATGGATCAAACCGAAACCAAAGCAATAGATAATGAGTTCAATTGAAGTACCTTAAATGAAAAATTGTTGTCTACTTGTCATAAACATGACGCAATCAATGAAAAGTGTATCAGCAGCAAACACAAACAATATAGAATCAAATATAAATTATATTGTTAGGTAAAGAATAAAAATAATACTTAAATAATAAATTATATAAAAACTAGAATATGAAGAAAAATAACCTATTTAAGTTGTGCACTCCTTTGCTTTAAAGAATCGAATTCATCAATTACTTCATCTATATTAATATTTTCAGCGAATTCTCGTTCAATATGAATGATCATAGTATCTATCAAGAATTCTTCTTCTATTCTATTTCGTAAATTAGTCTTAATACGCTTCATAGCTGAAAATGCTCGCTCTGTTGATGTCGTAGATACGGGGAGAGTCAAAATAAGACGAATCAATATCTCAACCAAGTTGTAGTGATGCGACTTATTTGTTCGAATTAATATCTTCAATACTCAGAAGTTGATGACAAACAAACAAAAAAAAATATATGAACTAACATACCTCTTTGCTCGAACTTTGTAAGAGAACCGTTAATCTATCCTTATTGTAATATAGTGCAATCTAATGAAAAAAAATAAATGTGGAGCAATAAAATGAATCCTAAAGAGATGGATTGGTTTCTTCAAACACAAAAAGAATAGAGGTAGAAGACATAAGACAATAGAATTTGAAAAGATATTGTTCCAAAAAACTTCAAAAAATGTAAAGAACTTACATTCGGTGAGTGTGAGAATGGCGCGAATGTGCCGAGAGTTTTTTTTTTTGGTCGTGTGTTCGTTTTGGCTATATGTGCGTTGCTAATTTTTTGGTTCTTAACGTAGGGTTTGAGAGATTTTTGGGGTGGGCTCAAATGTGTTTTTGGGATTAAACAAAAATAAAAAATAAAAAATAAAAAATTTGGGCCTTGCCCTGGGCTACGCCCAATGGCCCAAGTCAGTCACATCAGGCAAAGAGAGTCGTTCATAGGGGGCATGATGCACGAGCTTGTGTTTGCCCCCATTTCGAAGCGAGTACGAATGAGTTGCATGACTTGATGAGAATTAGAACATGACTTCATCATTTCATTCTCGCAAGTTCTTTTTAAAGCTATAGATGAACCATTATTATTACTATTATTATTTTTGCCAAATGAGTCATGCAACAATTACTTTTGGAAAATACTAAAATGACAACAAAAATATCACATCACAAGTCACATTGAGAATGTCTCGTAGTCACATCACGCATCGAGATATATATCACGCGTGTTATTCATTAAGAACTGTTTTACATACTTATTTTTTAGTTGTACGGGTTAGGGCTGGGAGGCAGAGGTCTCGTCCTAGATCCGGGTCTGTGAATGTCTCGTAGTCGCGAGGTTTAGGGCTGAGAAACTGGGGTCTCGTCCTAAACCCGAGTCTGCTGGGCTTGTATCGCGACTCAACGACCTTTGGTCGGGACTTCTTGTTATTTGGCCTCACTCATCGATTGATTATTTACGGTTTTTTATATTCATGCGTTGCTTGTTTATTTCTTTCAAATTGCATGAATTCAACTGCTTTGATTATTTTGAATATAAAAGATTGTAAATAATCATGAGGATTTTCAATGATGAGAAGGGATAATACCGCCCTCACTTTGCCTTTAGTGGCGAGAATGAAATTACCTCGGCCCGACTTCATAAAGGTTGATTGACGAGGAAGTGCCGCTTTCCATGAGTAATAGGATTCCTCGCCCGTCCCTAGTTATATTTCAATTTCTTTTCGCACCACGTAACTTTCCACCGAAATATTCTTTCTTGAACTTTTTTTTTTTTTTTTTCTTAAAGTTCTTATTGAACTTTAGTTGAAAAAGTTCTACAATGACAAACCCCACAATTACAAAATGCACGAGATGGCTTATGAGAACCGTTGGATTCACCTCGATCTGTAAGTCATACTATGTACAATCATGCTTCCCACTTCCCAAAATCCCACACTTACATGGTCCTGGTCTTGTCACGTCTCGCTCGTCAACACGGAGGGCACGTGGTAACGCACGTTTTGCCCACCTGTCATCACATTCACACCCTCGCTCTCGACACAATATAACCCACTCCACCGGTCCACCGTTCACTCCTTTATCACTTCGAAAACACAAATTTCAGCTCATCATTCAATCTGGTCCGTCTATCATGGCAACCAAGAATCACAATCAGAACATCAAACTGTCCGAGGAAGAGGAGGACTTCTTCTACGCCATGACAATGGCCTCCAGCATAGCAATCCCGTGGACGATCAAGGCTGCCGTGGATCTCGAGGTATTCGACATAATATCCAAGGCTGGTCCGGACGCGTACCTATCTGCGTCGGAAATCGTGAGTCATCACAAGACGGAGAACCCCAACGCGGCGAACATGCTGGAGAGGATATTGGGTTTCTTGGTGAGCCACTCGCTGCTCACGTGCAAGGCGGTTACGCTGGAGAGTGGGCACGTGCAGAGGCGCTATGGGTTGACCAGGGCGTCCAAGCATTTCCCCATTAGACAGGATGGAGTCTCGCTCTCTTGGTTTCCAATGATGTCAGCTACAAAGGAGTACCTCGCAGCATGGTATGTTAATTAATTTGGTTATTTTATATAACAATCCACACTCCATTATAGCTATTTTTTCATAAAAAACTTCAAGACATACTAGAAAAATCATGAAAATCACACTTGGTTATGCAGGCCTTATGAATATGTGCACTTCAAGACAAGTGAGGTGTATCCTCAGGGCCCGCACGAACAACTCTAAAGATGTTGGAACTTTGGATTTTATTGTAGAATTAATTCTGCTATTTTAATTTTACTTTTTCAATTTTTTTGAAAACCCATTTTCTTGCTTACATTTGGCGTTTCAAAATCACACTAACGATGACGTGATACGCAGGCCTCATATTTTTGATATAAAAGGAGGCGATACTCCATGTATGTATTTATAGTTAAATAAAGTTATGCACCCTAAATACTCTAACTCGAAAAATAAACACAAATTACAAATATAATAAGGACAAAAGAATATTGGCACTCGATTACCTTCGTCATCAACGACGTTATCATGGGTGATCTTACAATCCTGAAGTCGAGCTGGTTGTCTCACACTTCTTTGTGCTCTGCAACTGGTACGCTGGGGTCTAGCGCCAATACCAACTGAAGTGGAAGTTTCATCCTCACATCTAATCGTTGATGGTTGAGCAATACTCCATGCTAACAATGATCAGTATTGGTAACTGGATTGTACTCTAACCCACTCCATATCACACACCTTTTGTGGAGAGACCTTTGGCTTTCAACATACTATGAGTCATGTCTATAATCGTCTTATTCTTTCCCATTGTCGTAGTGACATGATCTCATGTTTAATCCCATGACGATCACAAAACTTTGAAAATGTCGAGGACGTGTACTCACCACCACCACCACCTGTCCTCAAAGTCTTGATGTAGCGTCCACTCTGTTTCTCCATGTTGCCTCGCAACTAAAGGCATCGATTTATTCTTTAAAGTATATACCCAAATCATCCTGTCTTTGTCATCATTCCTCCTAGTGAAGCACATGAGGACCATAAACATCGGAGAATTCCTTAAAAAGAATCAAACAATCAAATGAGACTTAAGAATGATCGAGCAAACACAGTGAGATAACTATCTTTGAAATTCACTTTGTAATCAACAAAATTGCCCCCAAAAATATAACTGTGTACCATTCTCCAACGGATCCAATTCTTCCCCCCTTAAAATGTATGTCAAACTCCCATGGAACTACTCGCCTGAATGAAATATATATTGCCTCCACCACAAACGCCGTAGCATTGGAAGCCTCCAAACCCAACAAAATCACCAACTCAAAAGTAGAGAGTCATCCATCTCGATCAACTTTCCGTCTCTAAAGTGTCCCACGCTTCCTTTGATGTCTCCACTTTCTCAAACGCAGGGTCCACTATACTCCCAACCCATCTTCAACGAACTTCCCATCAAATACTGGATCACATAGAGAGGGCTGTAAAGGACAAATGGGACTGATCTCACTAGCGGTTTAGAGACACCACTACCTTGTTGACTCACATACTTCAACACAAGACAAAAGTCTTGATGTAGCGTCCACTCTGTTTCTCCACAGTTGCAAAGGACATGGTCGGGCGCACTAATCACCATTCTCCAACTGGATCGAATTCTTCCTTTTCCCTTAACTTGCAAACTTGACCTCCGTCAATATTGACTCATCCAACTCATCAAAAAATTCTCTATTGCCACACTTGTTGAGCATTCTCCTGGACCGATGAAACCATCATTAGTGTACTTCACTTTTATTTCAAACATAGAGAGGGCTGTATTGGTGTTGCATTGATCTCTATTATAAATGTGGCAGGCCATACTTGAAGGATGCTGTGCTTGATAGTGGGGACGCACCAATATTTGACAAGGTGAATGGATTCTCAATGTTCGAGTACTTGACAAAGAACCCTGATAATGGGAAAATATTCAATTCAGCGAATTTCAGCTTAACAACAGTAATTATGGAGAAAATGATGAAGGTTTACAAAGGTTTTGATGGTTTAAAAACACTGGTAGACGTGGGTGGTGGAGTCGGAACTTGCGTTAGCTTTATTTCAAAGAAATACCCTTCTATGAAAATAATCAACTTCGACTTGCCTTCAGTGGTGGAGCATGCACCACCAATTCCAGGTATATCTGATTAATTAAAGGTCGAATGGATTAAATATTCTAATTTTTTGTAATTTTTGTTATTATATCTAACCTTTTGAAATTTGTAATTATGCTAATTCTAACTTTTTTAAATTGCTTTATATGTATCCTTGGTCATGTAATTTTGATCGTCAAATTTAATGATTTTGTGACATCTAAATAATAAATCTTATAATTATTTTAATAATTGAGCAATGAGGTGGCTTTTTAAATTTATTTTTAAGTGTCACTTCATCAAGTTTTTAGTAAAAAAGTAATATAAAATACAAATTAAACAGTACAATATAATAACAAATTTCAAAAGGTTATGATACAGTAATAAAATGTGTGAAATGTTAGAATATTTTAACCAATGAAACCTTAATTATATAAAATGATAAATAAAGTGTATACAAATCATTGTTGGAAAGACTTACAATCAGTTACCAACAAGTGGTAGCTCAACGATTTGACACGTGGTCACCTATGTACAAATTAAGGTTGAGGATTCGAATCTTCCTCTATGCAAGTTTGGTGTTAATTAATAAATTGGTTTCTTATAAAAAAAAATACAATTAATTGGTCTGAGTGCAAGGAATTTGATATCTCTTCTAATTAAGCAAGGTCTTGGCGTCAAATCTAGTGAAGCAGACTTATCTTTTAATAAAATTTTTAAACGTAGCCGATTATGTGCTTGATTAATTAGTTGTTTATAATTAACAATTAGCTAGTAGCTTTATTAGTTAATTTGATTATTATTAACTATTAATTGTACTATATATAGGTGTGGAACATGTTGGAGGGGATATGTTTGAGAGCGTTCCCAAAGCCGAAGCCATTTTCATCAAAGTAAGTTCAATGATGTATATGTTCATATTAAGGAATGTTTTATATATGTAGAGTATATATTGTGATCCGATGGAAGAGTGTGATCTACATAGTAATTTGGAAATGAGTCATTGTCATTATTAATTGCTATTGTTACGTAGAGTATACTTCATGATTGGAGCGACGAGCACTGCTTGAAGGTGTTGAAGAACTGCTATGAAGCCATACCTGATGATGGAAAGGTGATCATCATGGAGATGGTCTTCCCAGAAGTACCTCAACCCAGCTCTGCAATGAAATTGTTTTACGCAAGCGATATTGTTATGATGGCACTACTGTCCGGCGGGAAAGAGAGAAGCGAGGATGATCTCCAAGTGTTAGCGAGGAAGGCCGGATTTGTATCGGTGAAGACAGCATGCCAGGCTTTCGGATATTGGATGATAGAACTCCGCAAATGCGAGTAGATCGATGGATCGATCAATCCATGTTGGTGGGTGGTAGTCAATTAATGTCGTATTTATTGTCTTGGGTAAAGAATTAGGTGGCCTAGCTTTTTTTTGATTTGAGATGAGTGTGCACCATGTACTTGATTATCTAAAGTCATTCATGCAATAAAAACACCCTTGCTAAAAATTAGGTTTTGTTTGGTTTATTTTTGATAACTTACAGTATATAGTTGATAGTTATTTTATTTAGAATTAACTCTTTGGAGTTAATATTTTCATATTTGGTTCAACTTTAAACTTGCAAGTTTCAAGTTTTTAAACAATAAAACGTTTTTAAACAAGAGATAGATGAGTAATAAAATGGTCATTGATGAGGGGTAATTTTGTCCACAACTCCCTATGGGTGGTGGGGAGATATCTCACACCCTAACGTATAAGTTGGAAGATAACTTGCAGACAAGTTGGGCAACCAAATAAGATTAGTTCTCAACTCTATGTAGGTTATCTCCTTAGAGATATCTCCCGCAGGCAGAAGATCGATGGCAAATGTCGCGACATGCGTCAACGATCGTAAGTGTGTTGGCGGCCCATCTATTTTTCTTTTCGAGTTTTCGGCGACACTACCGCCGAATTCGACAGGTTTGGTTGGATCATTGTTGGGTTTTGTTAACATCTAAGAACAGAACAGTAAGATCATCTCATCTTCTCTCAATGAAATGAATGAATGAGGAAGAGAGTGATCACTCTATTTATACTTCAAAGAATCAGTTACAACTGTTATGTATTACATGTCGATTACAATGTTAACAATTCTAACAGACTTAACAACCATAACTGTCTTAACTAATTCCTTAACTACTATAACAGATTCCAACTAACTTCTTATGAAACTTTCCTCCTATTACATATACATGTCAATGGTTTATGCTAACATCTCCCCTCAAACGAAGGGGGAGTAACACTACACCAAGTTTGTCTCGCAAGTAGCAAAACCTTGAAGATGATAGAGCCTTGGTAAAACAATCAGCTACTTGATCATGAGAAGGAACATATTGAACATTTAACAGGCCTTTAATAACTTGATCACGAATGTAATGAACATCAATCTCAATGTGCTTTGTTCTTGAATGAAAAACTAGATTCCTAACCAATGCTGTTGCACTCATATTGTCACACCAAACCAATGGAGTTTGTTGAATAAGAAGGTGAAGTTCCGAGAGTAGAGACTTAATCCAAGTGATCTCGATGCAAACATGAGCAAGAGCTCTATACTCGACTCAGTACTAGATCTTGCTACTACTCCTTGCTTTTTAGATCGCCATGACACTAGATTGCATCCAAAATAGACAAAGATATCCAAAGAATTGATTTACGATCTTAAATGGAAGATGCCCAATCAAGATCTCGAGTAACCAAGAAGCATAAAAGAAGAACCTGGTTTGAAACACAAACCACACTTTGAATAGTCCCTTTCAATTACCTTAAGACTCTTTTTAATGCTTGCCAATGTGAATTGTAAGGAGATTGTTGATATTGACTAAGCTTGTTGACAATGTAAGCTATATCAGGTTTAGTATTAACCACATATTGAAGTCCTCCTAATATGCTTCGATAAAGAGAAGGATCAGTGAACAATGTAGCGAGTCATCAAAGTTTGCATTTTTGTGACAAACAGTGTATCAACAGGTTTGGTATTGATCATACCGCTTTCTTCAAGAACTCGACACATAACTTGATTGTGTAAGATAGAGACCGAGTTATCTCTATGAACTTCAAATCCCGAAACATATTTAAGTTACTAATGTCTTTCAAGACAAATTTCGATTCAATTGATCAATAAAAGATCAATCAGATCATTGTTATTGCCATGATGATGATATCATCCACATATACTAGAACATATAGAGTAGTACTCTGATGATGTAAAATGAACAATGAAGAATCGAATCTTTGCATTGTGGAAACCCCAAGAGATTAATCGAGACTTTAACTTGTTAAACCAAGCTCTTGGTGCATGTCTCAAACCATACAATGCCTTGTGAAGATGACATATCATATTAGGATAATTTGGATTCACAAAACCTTCAGTTGATTGGTGAATACTTCTTCACCGAGTTGTCCATTCAAAAATGCATTATTGATGTCAATTTGTCTCAAATTCCAAATGCCAAGATAACAAAGAATGGAGAAAATCACTCTTAGTGTAGAGGCTTTAACCACCACGGACCGTAAGTCTCCGAGAAATCAATACCAGGGACTTGTTTGAATCCTTTTGCTACCAATCTAGCTTTGTATCTATTCACCGAACCATCTCGAATTCTTCTTGATTGTAAATATCCACTTGTTTCCTACTATATTTTGATGTGTAGTAGGTTGAACAAGTGACCAAGTTCCATTCTTTACCAAAGCTTGATACTCATGTTCCATTGCTTCTTTCCAATGAGGAATAGACATAGCATGTTTAACTGATTTAGGGACTTCTTCATCTATCTTAGAAGAAGTAGTAGAAACAAACACCTTCTTTTGAATAATTCCAGCTTTAGCTCTTGTGATCATTGAATGTTTATTGACAGGACCATTATTTGTGGTATGAGTTGGAGCAGAGGAAATAGGAGTAACATCTGGTGGAGTAATATTTGTAGACACTACTTACTTTTCGATGAAGAGCATATAGGTAGAGATATTAATGGACCAAGAGAGCAATTAGTTGAAGGTAATTGCTTAGGAGAAAACATCATCTCGATATGGAAACTCATCTTCATTGAAAAGGACATGTCTGGTAACATACATTCTACCAGCAGAATTCATACACTTATAACCCTTATGAATAGAGCTATATCCCAAGAATATACACCTTTCAGATCTATATTTATATTTATGAGCATTGTATGGTCTTGTATATGGATAGCAAGTACATCCAAACACCTTCAAAATCATGTAATCAAGAGGGACATGATAAAGTAACTGATATGGAGAAGATCCTTGTAATACTCTTGTAGGTAATCTATTTACCAAAAATGTAGCAGCTTCACAAGCATCATACCAAAATTTATAAGGTAAACCAGCTTGAGCAAGTAGAGTTAAACTTGTTTCAACTATATGTCTATGTTTTCTTTCAACTCTACCATTCTGTTCATGTGTATAGGGGCATGGATGTTGAAAGAAAATACCTTGTTCTTCCAAAAACAATCTGAAACTGCGAAATTCACCTCCCCAATCAGATTGTAAACATTTAATCTTTGCATTAAACTGATTTTCAACTCTTGATTTGAACACTTTGAATACTTGCAGTGCATCTGATTTATTCTTTAAAGGAAAAATCCATGTAAATCTTGACCAATCATCAACAAATACAATGTAGTAATTGAAACCATCATGAGAAGTAACTGGAGAAGGACCCCAAACATCTGTATGAATGAGATCTAGTACATGTTTACATCTTGAACTTGAGTTTGAGAATGGTAAAGCATGATGTTTTCCCAATGGACAGACATGACAAAACTCAGTAGATAAGCATGGTAGATGAAGATTAGATTGCATCACTTGTTGTAAAGTTTGAACAATGGGATGTCCTAGCCTAAAATGCCATAGAGAAGACAATGATTTTCTGGATGCCCAGTAAGCTTGTGTAGAATTTGACTGTGTTTGCTGTGACAAACTTGGAGAACTGGCAAACTTGTAAAGTCCATCTTGAAGAACTCCCTTAAGTAAGATCTCCTTAGTTGAAGAATCCTTCACCAAACAATCCTTATTAGTAAACTCAATAACAACATTGTTGTCCTTAACCAGTTGAGATATACTAATAAGATTATTCCTTATGTTTGGTACACATAGAGTATTTGAAAATTTAAGTCTATGATCAGCAGATGAGACTTTTGCATTGCCTATATACTTAATAGGAATAGAATTACCATTACCAACTATCAAAGAATCATTACCTTGATAAGGTGAAATATGATTCATTTGAGAAGTATCATTTGTAACATGAGTTGTGGCACCACTATCTGCATACCATGAAGGATCATTGGCAAAATTCACAAATTTTCAGCATTTAACCAAAACCTGAACCAGAACTTAAACCAGAACAAGAACTTTGTATTCCCAGAAAATGTGCACTTGGTTGTACTCCATGAAACTGACCTCCTCCTCTAAAATTCTGATTTCCCTTTTAACCATTGAACTGATTTCCATTCGAATTACTAACTTGTGTACCCATGTAATTCATATCTCGCCTATAATAGCAGAATGCAGCTGAATGTCCAACCTTATTACATATTTGACATGTTGGCCTACTATTGTTTGGAAATCGAAAGCCTCCTCTTCCTCTAAAACGACCACCACGACCTCTATTGTTGTTATTAAAATTCCTTCCACCATTTCCTCCTTGTCTCTCGAGAATTATTATTCCAACCATTGTTTGATCCTCCTTGTTTCATTTCAAATTTGAATTCACTTGGTTTGATCCTTGAAGAGTCATAGAATTTATTCCAAAATCATTTGTAACTCGACCAAGTTTGGCTTCAAAACGAGTAAACATGACTCGTAATTCACCCATTTCGATCTCCTCGTCTTTCCAATACAGCTTGTAATTGGAAGATATTCTCCATCTAAACCAGACAAAGATACAAGATATGAGCTCAAGAATCGATAATTATTCTCCAAAGTAGCTATATTATCAAGCAAATTCTTTCATCTTTCTAAGGTAATCACTCATCTCTGGTAGATCCTTTTCTTGTAGTTCTTATTGCAGCTTCTATTGAACCGAATCGTGCTCGATTGTGTGCACCACGTAAATTCTTCAATGGATTTCCACAGCTTCATTAGTCATGTAGGTTCTTCCATCCTTGGCAACCACTCTCTTGTTGCAATGTGTGGTTCCAATGTACACAAAAGCCAAGCATATAACATCCTATCACGAGAATGCCAAACTTGATGTTCAAGATTTGGTTCTCCTTGATCATTCAACAGTGAAGGAACTTCAATTGTTCCAAACAAGATTCCATCTAACCTACATCTTTCTATTGCAGGTACTATGATGGATTTCCACAACAAGAAATTATTATCATTCAACTTGATCGACACAATTTGGTTAAGAGAGTTACCGAATGGTGTGATCATGGTTTGTTGAATTGCAGAGGAGCTAGAAACATTTGGAGAAGAAAGACTTGAAGCATCCATGGTGATGATGATCCCTTAAGAACCACAGATCACTCTCCCAAGAAAAACAAAGCAATACAGTGATGATGATGATCCTTTAAGAACCACAAATCACTCTCATATGCTCTGATACCATGTTAACATCTAAGAACATAACAGTAAGATCATCTCATCTTCTCTCAATGAAATGAATGAATGAGGAAGAGAGTGATCACTCTATTTATACTTCAAAGAATCAGTTACAACTGTTATGTATTACATGTCGATTACAATGTTAACAATTCTAACAGACTTAACAACCATAACTGTCTCAACTAATTCCTTAACTACTATAACAAATTCCAACTAACTTCTTATGAAACTTTCCTCCTATTACATATACATGTCAATGGTTTATGCTAACAGGTTTTGAGTAATCCTCAGAGGTGCGCGATCATGATTGGGTTTGGTTGGATAATTGTTTTAAGGGGTTTAGTTGGATCATGTTTGTGGGGTGTTCTTAGATGATTGGAAAGGGTTCCTATTCTTCAGGTTGGATTGCATTGGAGGTTCTATTGAAGCTTCTTGATTGGTTGGTAAGGTTTCTATTCTTCTTGATTGTTTGTTTGATTGCTTGATCGATGATGGGGAGAAGCTTTTGGAGGCGAAGAGATTGGGGTAATGGCGTTGATGAGGTGGTGGTGTTGGGGACTATCGGATTGAAGTTTGGTTTTGCTAGCAAGTTTTTTGAGATGGGGTCGGCGAGGGATTGTACTATAGGGAATCGAAAAATGTTGTTCGGTTTGCATGAGTTTTGAAAAGTTGGAGAAGGAATTGGCTAGTTCTGGGAGTAGATAGATGATTCTGGTCTCGCAATCAAAAAATATTGTGTTGTGAAGCGTGGATGACCATGCATGTACACCAACATATTGTGTTGGCATGTAACTTGTAATCCTCTCCAATGTACACCAACTCTTCTATGTATTGTCATGTAACTTGTAATCCTCTCCAATGTACACCAACTCTTCCATGTATTGTCATGTTGCTTGTGATGTGTTAGTGACATGGGGTGTATGTATTGCTTGTACACATTGTATGAAGTACATTTATCATCATCACCAAATGGCCTATATAAAGGGTGCCAACCTCATTGTAAAAGCACACCAAGTTGAATGAAAACTTCTCATTCCAACTATCTCATTTCTTCTCTTCTCCTTTGTAGTAGTAGTTTGTAGTAGTAGAAGTTCTTAGTCTTCTATTTCCTTCTCTAGTTCTTAGCAAGTTCCAATTTAGTTTACAACACGTTATCGCACGAGCTTGCTCTAGCATTAAGGAGATCTCGAAGTTCAATAAGGCTTGTTAAGGAGAGAAAGCTATGAAGGTATAACTTTTGTTATTTAAATAAGTTCAATTTACTTCTATATTATCATGGTTGTTTCCTTTTATCTATGCATACTTTATTCATATATTATGCATTATAACGTCACCGATTGCGAAAGTATGCTCGTAGTCGCGTCTTGTACGATCTTCTACATCGAAATCAAAAGTCAATATGTGACATAACTAGTTTTCTCTTAAACTACAAATGATTAGTTATGTTCTATTCTTGATTTTATAATACAAATAATGCATATGAGTTTAGGTTGATAGTGGGTAAGCCTTGTCCCCAGGTAAAGCTAAACATTGAAAGGGAGACGGTTATCCCGTTCGAGGTGGCATGGCATTAAGTAGACTTTGTCTCACCACCCAACCTGGAGGTTGTCCCACCAACTCATACAATAGTACATTTGATTATTAATAATCAAGTTGTGAACATATATTTAATCATATGTTATGTTTTTTTTACATAATAGAAAAAGAAAATTATTTTATATTATATTTACTTTCAAAATATTAATCAACCATAGTTGAATTTGTTACCTTATTATAATTCTTGTCATGATAATTCTATGCAAGGTGTGTGTTATATATAATCATTCGTCAATTTCTCTTTGGAGATTTGAAAAGTGAATATTTCACTTTATATATATTTTCACCTTATGGAGTTATACATACCAAAAGGGTAATGCTCCAAAAAGCTCAAAATGAGCTACTGGTCTCATGCTACAAAATTTAATCACACAAGATTAATTATAATTCCACAATTTTAATTACCTCTATGTTGAGGCTATGTGGAAATATGACTGATGAGACAATAAAAGGAAGGTCACGTGGCCCGCCTCGATTTATTGTTGCAACAAATATCGAGTGCGCACATCAATCCAATAAATATTAAGGATTGATTTCTTGTCTCATGGTAGTTTGAATAAAATGATGAGATATTATAAATATAATATCACTCCCGTCCAATTAGTTCACTTCAAATTAAGAAGCATATGTTGCATATAATGATCATGATCGCAATAAATTTATGGATGGAAAAGGTGAAAATATCAGGTAAAGGTCGTATTGACAATTCCACCAAAATTTGGAATAAAAGTGGTGCACCACTACAAAGGGCAAATAATTATTGACAATGAGCGCTCATAATTGTGACATTTTTTTAGTCATATATGAAAGGCTATTTTGCCTAAATATTGTCATATATATGCCCGAGTATTTTTGTGACCTTTACCATGCCTTTAAAATCAAAGGCAAAATATTATGAATATTATCATGACTCTTTTTCCGATTTGTCAAACATTATTTATCCAGATGGATCAACAAATCATGTGTTCAAGTCATGAACTAAATAAGAGCGATATGTGCCTTGCTGATTTTGCTACAACGCACACAATTCTTAAAAACAGAGAATATTTCTCAAATTTGAACTTAGCTGATGTTAATGTTCAAACAATATCTGGCATCTCCAATTTGATTAATGGCTCTGGAAGAGCAAATATTATGTTGCATGGGGGAACGACAATTCATGTTGACAATGCCTTATACTCTGAAAAATCCAGAAGAAATTTACTCGGTTTTAAAGATATTCGACAAAATGGATATCACATTGAAAACATGAACGAAAATAATAGAGAATTTCTCTATGTCACATTGGTTTCAAATGGGAAAAAAGAATTGTTAGAAAAATTCCCAGCTTTATCCTCTGGATTATATTTTACTCATATAAGGCATGTCGAAACGAATGTCGTCTTAAATAAGAAAATTAATGATCCAACGACATTCATTTTATGGCATGACCGGCTTGGTCATCCAGGATCATCAATGATGCGAAGAATAATTAATAATTCGCATGGACATCCTTTAAGGAGTCACAAAATATTTTCACCGGTGATTATAATTGTGCTAGTTGTTCTCAAGGTAAATTGATAGTTAAACCATCCCCAAGTAAAATTGTTGTGGAATCCCCAGTTTTCTTAGAACTCATTCAGGGAGACATATGTGGTCCTATTCATCCTCACTGTGGACCATTTAGATATTTCATGGTTTTGATAGATGCATCAACTAGGTGGTCACATGTTTGTTTGCTTTCAACCCGCAATGTTGCATTTGCTAGACTTTTAGCACAAATCATTAAGTTAAGAGCACAATTTCCTGACAACCCAATCAAGACCATCCGTCTTGATAATGCCGAGGAATTTCAATCTCAAGCATTTAGAAATTATTGCATGTCTATAGGAATTACCATTGAACATTCTGCTCCACACGTGCATACCTGAATGGTTTGGCATAATCTCTTATCAAACGCATTCAATTAATTGCCGCACCTTTAATCATGAGAACTAAGTTATCAACTTCAGTTTGGGGACATGCAATCCTTCATGCAAAGATCTATCATTCGTTATAGGCCTCACGCATATCATGAACATTCCCCCATGCAACTCATTTTAGGTCAACAACCAAATATTTCACACTTGAGAATTTTTGGTTGTGCAAAGGTATGTTCCTATACCACCTCCCAATAGAACTAAGATGGGTCCACAACGAAAACTTGGGATTTATGTTGGATTTAACTCATCGTCCATTATAAGATACCTTGAGCCCTTAACAGGGGATTTATTTATCGCACGTTTTGCTGATTGTCACTTTGATGAAGCAATTTTCCCACCATTGGGGGAGATAAGAAACCAATTCAAAAGAAATGGCGCGAAATTGCTTGGAATGCATCAACTTTATCACATTATGATCCACGCACAAATCGGTGTGAACTTGAAGTTCAAAAGATCATTCATTTGCAACAAATTGCAAATCAATTACCGATGCATTTAATGATGCAAAACAAGTGACAAAATCACATATTCCAAATTTGTAAATGCTCCTGCAAGAATTGATGTCTCTGTGCAACAAAATGCACAAGAACCAACGAAACGCTTAAAGCGTGGAAGACCAATTGGTTCAAAGGATACAATTCCTCGAAAGAGGAAAACGGGAGTAAAAATAAATACAAATCAAAATACTCCTGAGAAAGCACAAGAATCCTTTGATAAGGGTTTGTCGAACAAGTTGATTCTCGATGAGGAACAACTTCTTCTAGAAAAAGAGAAAAAGATGAAAATAATGATATCTCAATAAATTATTTAAACTCGGTAAGATTTGGGATCGAAATGAAATTGTTCATGATGATATATTTGCTTTCAATGTGTCCTTTGAAATATGTGAAAATGATGATGATCCGAACCACGATCAAGTGGACGAATGTCGAAAAAGACCCGATTGGCAAAAATGGCAAGAGGCTATCCAAGCGAGTTAAACTCGTTAAAGAAACGAGAGGTTTTTGGACCAATTGTCCAAACACCCGATGGCGTAAAACCCGTTGGATATAAATGGGTATTTGTACGAAAGAGAAACGAAAAAATAAAGTTACAAGGTACAAAGCAAGACTTGTAGCTCAAGGTTTCTCACAAAGACTGACATAGATTATGAGGAAACATATTCTCCTGTTATAGATGCAATCACATTTCGGTTCTTGATAAGCCTTGCAGCCTCTCGAAGGGCTTGATATGCATTTAATGGATGTCGTTACAAAGATATCCGTACGGATCCCTGACAAAGTGAGATATATATGAAAATCCCGATGGATTTGTAATATCCGATGAAATAAAATCAAAACCTCATAACATGCATTCTATAAAATTACAAAGGTCTTTGTACGGATTGAAACAATCCGACGAATGTGGTACAAACGCCTCGTGATTATTTACCGAAAGAAGGATATGTAAATAATCCGCTTTGCCCATGTGTCTTTATTAAAAGATCATCAACAGGATTTGTGATTATTGCTGTATATGTTGATGATTTAAATATAGTGGGAAACCACGACGACATCGTTAGAACATCCGAATACTTGAAAAAGGAATTCGAGATGAAAGAACTTGGAAAAACAAGACTTTGTCTTGGTTTGCAAATTGAACATTTTTCAAGTGGAGTATTTGTCCATCAATCAAATTATATTGAAAAATTATTAAAAAGATTTTATATGGACAAGGCGCATCCATTGAGCTCTCCAATGGTTGTCAGATCACTTGAAGTGGATAAGGATCCATTTCGACCTCACGAAAGTGATGAAGAGCTACTTGGTCCAGAGGTACCATATTTAAGTGCAATTGGTGCACTTATGTATCTTGCAAATTGTACAAGACCTTACAATGCTTTTGCTGTCAACCTACTTGCAAGATACAACTCATCACCAACTCGAAGACATTGGAATGGTGTTAAACATATTTTCCGATATCTTCGAGGAACGAGTGACATGGGTTTATTCTACTCGAGAGGGGTAAAATTGAATCTCCAAGGTTATGCGATGTCTTTGGATTTTTATCTCGATCCCACAAGGCCCGTTCTCAAACGGGATATGTGTTCACATGTGGCAATATCTTCGTATCATGGAAGTCGAAAAAGCAAACTATGGTTGCTACTTCTTCCAACCATTCTCAAGTACTTGCAATTCATGAAGCAAGTCGTGAATGTGTATGGTTGAGAAATATGATTGAACATATTCAAGAATCATGTGGATTGCCTTCAATAAAAGATTCTCCAACCATATTATATGAAGATAACGCAAAGATGTATTGCACAATTAAGTGAAGGATTCATAAAAGGGGACAGAACAAAACATATTTCACCAAAATTCTTTTATGCGCATGAGCCTCAGAAGAATGGTGAAATTGATGTCAAGCAAATCCGATCGAGTGATAATCTTGCTGATCTATTCACAAAAGTCTTACCAACCTCGACATTTAAAAGACTTTCATATGGTATTGGCTTGCGTAAACTTAAAGATATTGCAAGTAAAGAAACTGAACAAGTTTCACCCATGTTCACATGAGGGGGAGTTATTGATTAATGTATTGCACTCTTTTTCCCTTAGCTATGGTTTTATCCCATTGGGTTTTCCTAGCAAGGTTTTTAATGAGGCAATCTTAACAATATTATACCCGTCTTAATATTTATGAGAATAGTGTACTCTTTTTCTTTTACTATATTTTTTCCCACAGGGTTTTTCTTAGTAAAAGTTTTAACGAGGCACAATCTCTAAGCAAGCGTCATCCAAGGGGGAGTGTTGTGAAGTGTGGATGACCATGCATGTACACCAACATATTGTGTTGGCATGTAACTTGTAATCCTCTCCAATGTACACCAACTCTTCTATGTATTGTCATGTAACTTGTAATCCTCTCCAATGTACACCAACTCTTCCGTGTATTGTTGGGGTGTATGTATTGCTTGTACACATTGTATGAAGTACATTTATCATCATCACCAAATGGCCTATATAAAGGGTGCCAACCTCAATGTAAAAACACACCAAGTTGAATGAAAACTTCTCATTCCAACTATCTCATTTCTTCTCTTCTCCTTTGTAGTAGTAGTTTGTAGTAGTAGAAGTTCTTAGTCTTCTATTTCCTTATCTAGTTCTTAGCAAGTTCCAATTTAGTTTACAACAGTACTGCCTACTTTTTTCTTTTACATTAATTTTTCAAATATTTATATATATATTTAGCAATATAGTATCACCTCTTTTTCACCAAAAAAAAAAAAAAAAAAAACCTGTCAGATTCTTTTTCCATGTGGTACAAGTGTACAACCTATAAATTAATATATACAATCTATATCCACCATCCCTCAGTCATGACTTGAGAGGCTGTGTAACGGTCCTCTTTTAATTACGTCGTAAATATGACATTCATCATCTTGTGGACTCCACCGCTAGGATCGGGCATGCCTGAGATAAATAAATAGTTAGTTTTGTATGTTGTTTGCCTTATTTGTAATGTTTATGCTTAATTATGTTGAATTGCATTACAATGTGTGTATTTATACCGTTAATGTTCGTGTGAGATAGTGTGACGAGTATTCGCCTCAATTAGGTTGGAAAATAATGCACAATGATAAAATGAATAAAATGCATTAAATAATTAATATAAAACATTGTTTAGACATTTAATGGCATGAGTGTACGCGAACTATACGCGTCGCTTCGCGAAGCCAGGTACTGAACACCCAGAGGTTTAGCGTATGAGATTGAAGGATGATAAGATCAAGTGACAAAGTCACCGATCTAAGTCACCTTAGATGGACTTTTTAACTTTATTTCAATCATCCAAGTGGTCTTTGGGATCAACACACGCATTAGATGACAAAAATACTATAAAAGTCAAAAAAAAATCTCATTTCACAACATTTTCTCTCTCCTATCTCATTTTGGACGAGATTTTAGTGAATTTTGGTCAATTTCAAATGAAGATTTGGAGGTTCATACGATGAGAAATCGACAATCCAAGTTGAGATTCACATTCTCCTCGTCGTTCTTTACATTTCGAGTACGGATTTTTGGGTTTTGACGTTAATTTTGGATATGCGAGTTAGCTCGCTAGTTTGGGGATTTTTGCTATGACTTTTTGAGTTGGATGAGAGCAATTATCATGGTATTAGATGTTGTGGGTGGTGGTGTTGAAGTTGTGGAGTTTTTTGGAGTTTTCATCTAGTTTTTGGGGTTTTGGTTTGAGTTTTGGATGAGTTTTAACCTGGTTTGAACATACCCTATGATAGTTTTGGTGAACCATAAAGGATCTGATCGAGTTTGGGTCGCGAAGTTGGAGCCGGGAATCCAAAAAACCCCGAGGAGCACCCTGTAGGAAAGGCGTCGCGACTCTCACAGCACCACCAACGACACCGTTTCACCTAGAATAAAAAACACTTTTTCGAATTCGAGTTCTGATTCAGTCAATTAGGGGCCTATCCCGGGGATAGGTACCGGTATAATATGAGTTAAATGCTGGATTTGATACTCCAATGTGAATTTGGGAAATTTAAAAGTTTGGGAAATTGATAAATTAACGAATATTAGGTACTTAGATTTAATCTACGGGTGTTAAGGAACGCATTTGGAGGCGTGAAGATCGCTTTTGTATTAATGGACCGCGATTTGAGGTGTGTAGTAACCCAATTGAAATTCTCTCCAGTATTTATTTATTTATTTCCTTATTTGCCTTCCATTCGGTTATCTCATTATTCATTTCTGGTATGGATTATATGGACGGTTTAGTTGAGTGTGCTGTTATCGGGCCATTATGTGTGTATGTCCACTAAACCATAGCATTCACCAGGGGTCTTGGTGAATAGTTCGACCAGAGGATCTTTTCGGTGCACGTGTCGATGCGCTGTTGGACCACGCCGGCCATCGAGAAGACCCAGAGGCTGGCCATGCTGAAGTGTGATTCGCTGACACTGCTTTCTTGGGAGAGTCCGGAGTATGGTGCTAGTCTAACTTAGGTTGTAAACACACATTTTGAGCATGTCTATTATGTATTCATGCGATGAGCACATTTGCATGTTTTTATTTTCTGCATGTTTATTTAATAGATTTATTCAAATTCATGTATTTTATTTCTCTAAATGCTTATTAAATTTCCTTGGGATTACTCACTCTGGACTCGCCATCTATTTTGTTGTGATGGCTTGAGTGCAGACCCAAGTACGAATCGAGGCAAGGGGAAGCTTGAGGACTACTTGTGACAGACTACAATCTATCTCGTACATTTGTATATATTTATATTTACTTTTGGGATGCGGGATACATTGTGAGCGACCCATGACTTGTATATTAGCTTATTTTGAAGATTTTGGTCACCTTTCTGATTATAAGGTTTATATTATGGGTATTCCATATTAGGTTGATGCTCCTAAGATGTGAATTTAGTTTTTTAATGCTTAATCAAGTCTAATATGTCTTCCGTTATAATTTGATTGTTAAAAATGATCTTAACAAGTGAACTGAGTCTAATGGGCTAACTTGTGACTTTTCATAATGTAAGTTGGTCAAGTATTGAGTTTTGAATGAAGTTGTGTAGGTTAATGACACGTAGGACAAACTAGGCATGATGTGGCAGGGTTATGGGCCCCATATGTGTTGGGGCATGTGCCCTATGTCAATCCATTAACTGTCTTTTGAATATTTTTAGTTAATAAAATAGAGGATTTCATTTGCTGTTTATTATAATTAATTTGCATGTTTACATTATAATAAGATCCATGGGTATTTACATAAATATCCTAAATGTCCATAGTCGATCATTATACTGGGAACTATAATGAATTAAGACTAGTGTGAGTCTTGATTGATGATCATATGATGATTATACGTATAGGGATACGAATCAGAATCACGAGTACTTGTTAGGGAACAAAGTACTGGACCGACCTGCTATGAGAACATCACAAGGATTAAGTCATAGTTGTTTCTAATGATATGTATATTTTTTAGTCCTCTGACTTGAGATTACCAGAGACTTCAACATTAGGAACATAGTGATTTGACACTATCAAACGTTGTCTTTAACCGGACGATTATAAAGGTTGTGATTAGTTATCATGTGAGCAATGTGATGAAGTTATGTAATCGAGATAGAATTTGTCCCTCTCATATAAAGAGATATCTAGTGGATCCCTCGATGTGTTAGATCAAGTTAAAAGGCCTAGTCTAAATGAATTGATATTGATCAATGTCACTTGGATGTTTTCAGTCTATCTAGAGATCGAGACTAGTACGATAGAACATGTTAGATGACAATTTCATGCCTTATGTTTGATCAAAAGGATATCGAGTGACAAATGGATGTTATATACACTATTGATTAGGTTGTATCAATTTGATATTCGTACAACTTGGCTAGTCATAATGTCTTGCTAGAGGCCGCGTATGACTTGTATACCAAAATGTGTTTTGGTACACTGCCAACGTTGTATGAGTCTATTGGGTCGCACACTAAGAATGGTTTTGCGAGATTTTAAGATGGTTCGAAAAAATGAATTTTATATGATAAAATTAATGACAGAAACGTCCTTGTGGTGTATTACACCTATACTTCTTTAAGTAAGGGTATATGTGTAATTTACTTAACCGTCTATATACAAGGGTTGTATTAATAGACGTTTTAAGTTAGAATACACGTACGAAAGATTAAAAGGTTGAAACTCTATTTTCGTTTTAGAAACGACTTAAGGTTTTTTGGTATGGTCTGGATCGTTTTGGAGAGAAACAAAAGGTTTGGTATTCTCTCGAAGCTAGCACCGTCGTTCGTGTGTGGACTACTGGTAGAGGGCGTTCGTTGTTGGCAGCGCCTTAAAGATCGATCAACCTTCAGAAAAGTATATTGCAACTGAGGTATGATTAAGTTTTTCATGGTTTAAGCATTTTTAATGGAATTAGATTTGGATCCTGTTGGGGTTTTTGTCAAAATTATTTTGTAATCTCCGCTGCACATGAACCCAAAAACCTAACAATATGCACCTGTAGCGGGCCACAAAATTTGGGGCCGCTATAGGCTGGACTTGGAAATCTGGTTGGACAAACTAAGATGTCAGCATGCAATATGGCTAAAATGAAAGTTTGTAAATTGCATCTCCTAGATGATATATTTATACATCAAGTGTGGAAAAACGCACATATATAGCGAATACGTCAGGTCAACTAATAATTAGAACATAAGGATAGTGCATGTGAGGAAAAAATGGACTCCAGAGAAGGCGATTCAGGGGATCGGATGGTGGTGGTGAAGAGAGGCAGACGTCAAGAAAATAATGGAACGATGAGGGAGGACCGAGAGGAGGCTAACCGAAGGATTGTCTAAACTGGGAGAAAATAGATGATGGTAGAGAAGTGCGCTATGAGGATGTCAGGATTGTGGAATATGGGTTGAGGGAGTTCTCTATCTGGATTGCGACAATTCTGAGGTCTTGGCTGGAGGAGGCTATTCACTACTTCATACATTACCCAGAATCAGTGGAAAGACGATTAAAGAATAGCTCGGGTAGAACGATGGTTGTCCAAATTGTGTCCAACGCGATGTCATTCAAAGTGGGAAGATGGAACATAAAGCTTACACAAATGGGGGAAGACCGAGCGATCATCATATGCAAAAACGAGAGTAAGGCTAATATTATCAAACGGTAGGGGTGAGCCTAAGTAGCGGCCTAATTGCCATAATTGAGTAATAGACAACGGAAAGTCATTATATGAATCGGAGATGGGGTGGGGAACATCGGTGGATAATAATAGAAGGGTTGCCTTTATGTATATGGAACACATACACATTCCAAATGATTGGGACGAAATCTTAAGGCATGAAGTCAGTTCATTGAAGCACCACGGAGAGAACAATGATGAACGGAGCTTGAACGAGAATTCGGGGGTCACGTAAAGGCTTCTTCCCTTATACTCTTTCCATTCCATGTAGGGATAAAGATGTGGTTTTGCAGGTTAGACCGGGAGACATCGGGCAGAAACAGAGGCCCCTGTCACGGCCCAATAATTAATACACGTTTAATTCGTTAATTAGGACACAATGACCCGTAACGTGGAACCTGCAGCGCGATACGTGTCACTACCGAGGCACGGTGGTCGAGGTAAATGTTATATTTGTGTTGTATGCCTAGTGTATTGTATTTGTGTAGACTACTAAGTCATTTACGGGTATGCGGATGCCGAGACGAGCGGGGACGCCCCTCGAGTCGCGTGTCGACGTGGGCCCAAGGTAGCAGCTTGTGGGATAAGTATAATTAGTTGAAATTCATTTTATAAAAAAAAAAAAATATGTGGGCCATAAATGACCACATCTACCAATCCATATATATATATATATATGTTGTGAATTGAACAGAGACTTGCTAAGAATTAGAGAATGAAGTAGAAGACTAAGAACTTCTACTACTACAAACTACTACTACAAAGGAGAAGAAAAGAAGTGAGATAGTTGGAATGAGAAGTTTTCATTCAACTTGGTGTGTTTTTACAATGAGGTTGGCACCCTTTATATAGGTCATTTGGTGATGATGATAAATGTAATTCATACAATGTGTACAAGCAATACATACACCCCATGTCATACAACACATCACAAGCAACATAGAATATACATGGAAGAGTTGGTGTACATTTGAAATCGTTACAAATAACATGACAATACATAGACAAGTGGAGGTACTATTAAATGAGAAATACAAGTTACATGACTACAGAATATGTTGGTGTACATGTATGGTCATCCATATTCCACAACACTCCCCCTTGGATGACACTTCCTTAGAGATTGTGCCTCGTTAAAACTTCTACTAAGAAAAACCCTGTGGGAAAAAATATAGTAAAAGAAAAAGAGTACACTATTCTCATAAATATTAAAATGGGTATAATATTGTTAAGATTGCCTCATCACAAACCTTGCTAGGAAAACCCAATGGGATAAAACCATAGCTAAGGGAAAAAGAGTGCAATACACTAATCGATAACTCCCCCTCATTTGAACATATGTGAAACTTGTTCGGTTTCTTTACTTGCAATGTCTTTAAGTTTACGCAAGCCAATACCATATGTAAGCCTTTTAAATGTCGTAGTTGGTAAGGCTTTTGTGAATAAATCAGCAAGATTATCACTCGATCGGATTTACTTGACATCAATTTCACCATTCTCCTGAAGCTCATGCGCATAAAAGAATTTTGGTGAAATATGTTTTGTTATGTCCCTTTTATGAATCCTTCACTTAATTGTGCAATACATGCTGCATTATCTTCATATAATATGGTTGGAGAATCTATTATTGAAGGCAATCCACATGATTCTTGAATATGTTCAATCGTGTTTCTCAACCAAACACATTCTCGACTTGCTTCATGAATTGCAAGTACTTCAGAATGATTGGAAGAAGTAGCAACCATGCATTATACAGCAATATTACCACAAGTGAATACATATCCCGTTTGAGAACGGGCCTTGTAGGGATCAGATAAAAATCCAGCATCAAGCATAACCTTGGAGATTCAATTTTACCCCTCTCGAGTAAAATAAACCCATGTCACTTGTTCCTCGAAGATATCGAAAAACGTGTTTAACATCATTCCAATGTCTTCTAGTTGGTGAAGAGCTGTATCTTGCAAGTAAGTTGACAGGAAAAGCAATATCAAGTCTTGTACAATTTGCAAGATAAATAAGTGCACCAATTGCACTTAAATATGGTACCTCCGGACCAATTAGCTCTTCATCACTTTAATGAGGTCGAAATGGATCCTTATCCACTTCAAGTGATCCGACAACCATTGGAGAGCTCAATGGATGTGCCTTGTCCATATAAAATCTTTTTAATAATTTTTCAATATAATTTGATTAATAGACAAGTATTCCACTTGAAAAATGTTCAATTTGCGAACCAAGACAAAGTCTTGTTTTTCCAAGTTCTTTCATCTCGAATTCCTTTTTCAAGTATTCGTATGTTCTAACGATGTCGTCGTGGTTTCCCACTATATTTAAATCAACATATATATCAATAATCACAAATCCTGTTGATGATCTCTTAATGAAGACACATGGGCAAAACGGATTATTTACATATCCTTCTTTCAGTAAATAATTACTAAGACGTTTGTACCACATTCGTCCGGATTGTTTCAACCCGTACAAAGACCTTTGTAATTTTATAGAATGCATGTTATGAGGTTTTGATTTTATTTCATCGGATATTACAAATCCATCATGGATTTTCATATATATCTCACTGTCTAGGGATCCGTACAGATATGCTGTAACGACATCCATTAAATGCATATCAAGCCCTTCAGAGACTGCAAGCCCTTCAGAGACTGCAAGGTTTATCTAGAATCGAAATGTGATTGCATCTATAACAGGAGAATATGTTTCCTCATAATCGATGTCAGGTCTTTGTGAGAAACCTTGAGCTACAAGTCTTGCTTTGTACCTTGTAACTTCATTTTTTTCGTTTCTCTTTCGTACAAATACTCACTTATATCCAACAGATTTTACGCCATCTGGCGTTTGGACAATTGGTCCAAAAACCTATCGTTTCCTTAACGAGTTTAACTCTGCTTGGATAGCATCTTGCCATTTTTGCCAATCAGGCCTTTTTTTACATTCGTCCACTGATCGTGGTTCTGGATCATCATCATTTTCACATATTTCAAAGGACACATTGAAAGCAAATATATCATCAGGAACAATTTCATTTCGATCCCAAATCTTACTAGAGTTTAAATAATTTATTGAGATCTCATTATATTCATTTTTTCCTCTTTTTCTAGAGGAAGTTGTTCCTCATCAGAATCAACTTATTCTAACAAACCCTTATCAAAGGATTCTTGTGCTTTCTCAGGAGTATTTTGATTTGTATTTATTTTTACTCCCATTTTCCTCTTTCGAGGAATTGTATCCTTTGAACCAACCGGTCTTCCACGCTTTAAGCGTTTCGTTGGTTATTGTGCATTTTGTTGCACAGAGATATCAATTCTTGCAGGAGCATTTGCAGCTGGAATATGTGATTTTGTCACTTGTTTTGCATCGTTAAATGCATCTGGTAATTGATTTGCGATTTGTTGCAAATGAATGATCTTTTGAACTTCAAGTTTACACTGATTTATGCATGGATCATAATGTGATAAAGTTGATGCATTACAAGCAATTTCGCGTCATTCCTTTTGAATTGGCTTCTTATCTCCCCTTAATGGTGGGAAAATTGCTTCATCAAAGTGACAATCAGCAAAATGTGCAGTAAATAAATCCCTTGTTAAGGGCTCAAGGTATCTTATGATGAACGAAGAGTTAAACCCAACATAAATCCCAAGTTTTCGTTGTGGACCCATCTTAGTTCTATTGGGAGGTGGTATAGGAACATACACTGCACAACCAAAAATCCTCCAGTGTGAAATATTTGGTTGTTGACCTAAAACGAGTTGCATGGGGGAATGTTCATGGTATGCAGTAGGCCTATAACGAATAATAGATGTTGCATGAAGGATTGCATGGGGGAATGTTCACGGTATGCGGTAGGCCTATAACTATCAATTTACCTTGATAACAACTAGCACAATTATAATAACCAGCTGAAAATATTTTGTGACTCCTTAAAGGATGTCCATGCGAATTATTAATTATTCTTCGCATCATTGATGATCCTGGATGACCAAGCCGGTCATGCCATAAAATGAATGTCTTTAGATCATTAATTTTCTTATTTAAGACGACATTCGTTTCGACATGCCTTATATGAGTAAAATATAATCTAGAGGATAAAGCTGAGAATTTTTCTAACACTTCTTTTTTCCCATTTGAAACCAATGTCACATAGAGAAATTCTCTATTATTTTCGTTCATGGTCTCAATGTGATATCCGTTTTGTCGAATATCTTTAAAGCAGTGTAAATTTCTTCTGGATTTTTCAGAGTATAAGACATTGTCAACATAATATTTGCTCTTCCAGAGCCATTAATCGAATTGGAGATGTCAGATATTGTTTGAACATTAGCCTCAGTTAAGTTCAAATTGGAGAAATATTCTCTGTTTTTAAGGATTGCGTGCGTTGTAGCACAATCAACAAGACATATATCGCTCTTATTTGATTCATGATTTGAACACGTAATTTGTTGATTAATCTAGACAAATAATGTTTGGCAACTTAGAAAAAGAGTCATATTTCATTCATAATAAGAAACTAGTACATATAACTAAGAAGCATAAAAAAAATCAAGTACATAGAATTATTTAAAATCGTTACATATGATCACTAAAAATATCGAGATTAGTGTTTGGATCATCATGAAAATTTGGGACATCCATATAATTGATGTCCGACGAGCCATCTCCGACAGTGAAGTTCAGCTCAACTGTTTTGCCTTTCTCCTTTAAGGAGGCTTGATAAAGATCAATAAAATGCTTATGCGTGCGGCATACATGAGCCCAGTGGCCTTTTAGACCACACCTGTGACATGGTTGGTCACGATTACGAGCATGCTCATTTTCAGCAATATTTTTCCCCTTATTCTGAACGGCATCATTTTTATTCCATTTATTTTGGAACTTATTGCCACGAAATTTAGAATAGGGCTTGCCACGATCTTTGCTGATTGATCCTTTCCCATTTCCACGTCCGTGGTTTTTCTTTCCATGACCCTTTATATGGTCATTATAAGATGCTGCATTTGTTTCATTAATTGAAGCGGAACCAGTTAGACGAGAGTTGTGGTTCTTCAATAGATGCTCGTTATTTTGTTCAGCCACCATGAGACAAGAAATTAATTCTGAGTACTTTTTAAATTGATGCGCTCGATATTGCTGTTGCAACAACAGATTCGAGGCATGAAAAGTACTGAATGTTTTTTCCATCATTGCCTCATCAGATATATTTTCTCCACGAAGCCTCAAACGAGAGGTAATATTAAACATGGTGGAGTTATACTCACTGACTATTTTGAAATCTTGCAGCCTAAGATTCAGCCAGTCGTTTTGAGCTTTTGGAAATATCACCGTCTTTTGGTGATCATATCGCTTTTCAAGCTTAACCACAAGGTGAGAGGATCTTTTATAGTGAGATACTCGCTTTTCTGGCCTTCATGGAGATGATGGCGAAGGAATATCAGTGCTTTCGCACGGTCTTGCATTGATGTTTCATTTCCTTCTATAATAGTTTCTCCTAAGTCTTTAGCTTGGAGATGTATCTCGGCATCCAGTTGCCACGGCAAATAATTATTTCCATTGATATCAAGAGCAACAAATTCAAGTTTTTGAAGGTTTGCCATAGTCTGAAAATATGTCAAAAAATTGAGTAAATAGTTTTTCTCTTTTATAAAAATAAATAATATACGATTAAATATATGTTCACAACTTGATTATTAATATGCAAAATGTTCTACTTGTATGAGTTGGTGGGACAACCTCCAGGTTGGGTGGTGAGACGAAGTCTACTTAAAATCATGCCTCCTTCAAACGGGATAACCCGTCTCCCTTTCAATGTTTAGCTTTACCGGGGACAAGGCTTACCCACTATCGACCCAAACTCATAACACTATTTGCAATATAAAAAATCAAGAATAGAGCATAATTAATCGTTTGTAGTATAGCGAAAAAACTAGTTATGTCACATATTGACTTTTGATTTCTGACGTAGAAGATCGTACAAGACGCAACTACAGAGCATACTTTCGCAATCGATGACATTATAATGAATAATATATGAATAAAGTATGCATATAAAAGTGAAGCATGTAATAAAAGGAAGCAACTATGATAATATAGAAATAAATTGAACTCATAAAAGTTATACCTTCCTAGCTTTGTCTCCGTAACAAGCCTTCTTGAACTTCAAGATCTCCTTAATGCTGAGCAAGCTCGTGTTGATAACGCGTTGTGAATTGAACTAAGACTTGCTAAGAACTAGATAATGAAGTAGAAGACTAAGAACTTATACTACTACAAACTACTACTACAAAGGAGAAGAGAAGAAATGAGATAGTTGGAATTAGAAGTTTTCATTCAACTTTGTGTGTTTTTACAATGAGGTTGGCACCCTTTATATAGGCCATTTGGTGATGATGATAAATGTACTTCATACAATGTGTACAAGCAATACATACACCCCATGTCATACAACACATCACAAGCAACATAGACAATACATGGAAGAGTTGGTGTACATTGGAGAGGATTACAAGTTACATGACAATACATAGACAAGTGGAGGTACTATTAAGTAAGAAATACAAGTTACATGACTACACAATATGTTGGTGTACATGCATGGTCATCCATATTCCATAACAATATATATATATATATATATTAAATATCAAGTTGGTCAACCATCTTTATCTCATTCAAAAGAAAAAAACAAAAAACAAAACAAAACAACAGCAACGGCAATAGCAACAGAGAGAAACCGAAGAAGGAGAGAAGAAGAAAGAAAGGAGAGAGACCGGGAGAGAGAGAGAGAGATCGACCAAGCAAGGCGAGTTGTTCACTTCAGTTGTTATTGTGTTGTTGGCTGTTGTTGTCGGTTGTCAGCTATTGTTGTCGGTGTCGTGGCCATGGAGGGCCGAACCTCCATGGCCGACCGAGAGAGGAAATGGAGAGACGGCAAGGGGATCTCCCTTGTCATCAAAACCCATTGGGGTTGGAGATGGGAGCCAACCCCAACGCCTCACAAGAAAAAAAAAAATTCAGAACCAGAGCACGAGTGCTCTGGTGAGGAAGAAGATGGGATCGGGTCAGGTCGACCCGAACCCATGTGGGTCGGGTCGGACCGACCCTGACCCGATGAAGACCGGGTCGGGTCGACTCGGATCCGGTTGAACCGGGTCGGGTTTGACCCGGACCCACCCATTTATATATATATATATATATATTATATCTAATTATTTAATTAATTAAACTGTTTTAATATATAATAAATTTCAGAAAATAGACAAAATTATGAAAAAAATTCAGGAAAATTCCAAAAAAAAAATAGGGAAAAATATATTTGTGACACAAATCAATAAAACTTCAATATTTCTATAAAAAGTGAAAAATTCGGGAGTCGGTCGAGGCGTTATACCGGGGTTTTACCTCAAAAAACGTGAAATCGGCAAATTGGTCTCGAACTCAATTTTGACCGATGTCGACCAATTTAGGGATGTTAAATCATTAAATCGAAATTTAAATCGATACATTTTCAACTGTTAGGATCCTAGAGGAGCTATATATTACGGGGTTTGGGTGCGTACAACGACGCAACGGAAGCCGAATAGCTTAGGAATTGCTGTGTATGTAAGTAAACTGATTTGAGACATTTATTTACATTTCATTCCATTTATTTATTTCTTCTCAGTTATTCGAACTAAATTGCCTTTGAAATCCATATGCTATGACTTGTTCAGTTGCTCAGTTTATGATGTTCATAGCATACACTATTTTGTATATCATTGATTCTAATTCCTATACTATGTCATGTTGATTGTTGTTTGTGGAAGTCAGTGATATAGCATGCTATTAGGATAGTTTGTATATTTTGACTCAAATCCTTTGGGCATTAGTATGCCGCTACATTTATTGGATTCCAATATTGTGTCATTTTTGAATATGAAAGTGGTTCTTGTGGTTATGGTCACTTGATGAAAGAAATTCAGCTTTCATACGGGGGTCACTAGACTTGCCGGGATGTCAGGGGATTTCTCCACTACCTTGCATGATACACGGGGTAGCGTGCCTCGAACGGGGTAACCGAACCTCGGGGTTTGTTGGCGTAAGAATAACTTGGGTGAACATGACGAGTTTTAAAACTCGGGTATGTTAGCAAGGATACATTCCGGTGACGACTAATTCACTTGGAATAGAAAAGGCATAATCGTAAGTACGACCTTTCGAAATTACGATATAGAGCTCAATTTGAAATGAAATGATATAGAGCAGAACTCAAACTGTAGTGGACAGGCTGATGTGATGAAGATCGCAGTCGACCGACCCTAATCCATTACTACTTAGCCTGGAGTTAGTTTCACATTTGATTAACACAAGTATCTCTTTGCATGATGTTTCTTTCAGGATAGTTTATATTTAAATTATGCAAATTTGATAATTGTTGCCTAATTGGGAATGTGGATCGATGTCTCTCGGTATTACTTAAATAAATTCATGTACTCACCGTCTAGTTTGTGACGGTGGGTGTAGATCAGCCGAGTAGCGGACCAGACAAAGAGAAGATTGGTGACTACCTCTGAGCCGGTGGAGGACTGCTACGACATACTTTTGTATGTTTTGTATTATTTTATATTACATTTTTATGTACATGCTAGTTTGCCTTTTGGGTTGAGTGATATGAATATAGGACTAGACACATGTTATATATATCACGATTTTCGTTTATATATGCATGTGACATTTATTTCCTGATTTTTCCACAATAGGTTAGGCCTTAGGATTTCATTTCCACTAGTAATTTAATAAGACTTCCGCTGAATAATTGGTTAAAAAAATTGACTCTGATTTATAGACAACCATAGGTTAGTCACTAGAACAATTAAGTTAACTATAGGTGGTATCATAAATGGTAGGCATTTAGGTATTTAAATAAGGCTGACTAGTTCCTGGTTAGGTCCTATAGGGGAGATTAGGGCTTAATTAGGGATTAGGCCGGGCGGTGCCCTTATTTGTAGTTGGGGCCGTCACAGCCCCGCACTTCCCAATCTCGATGTCATAAATCTTCACGATTTGATTTATGACATAATTTTACATACGATCCTCAATCTAATCAAGGCATGCAATTCACAGTAAATTAGTGTAGCTATAGACCCGATAGCATACGCGGGGCTGCACTTCCCAATATCGATAGTCAAGGTACAATAATGACCACTTCTCCAGTCAAACACATAACCCTATACTCAAGCAAATTGGGTTTAATGCGCTGATCGCAATGGGCTTCGCAATGGGCTTTGTGAAAGCACTACACATAGACAATTGGATCACTAGTGTATCCAGTTTAGCCTAAATCCATATGGTATTCAACTGGTCCCAAAAAGGATTAATCAATTGGTATGGTCTGATGCCACTTATGTGGTCTTATTGCACAAGTACGAGTGCGCACAACCATTGGCATGTAAATCAAGATTTAAACACGTATTTAATCTCAATAGTTCAAACGATATCCAAGGGAATAAATGACTATGAAAAACAAATTAATTAAGTAAATAAATAGATCTCGCATATGCGTTTATCCCGAAAAAGGTGATTTGATCAGCACTGGTTTAGATTGATGAACTTAGCCAGCCATCGCGCACCACCGAGGATTACTCAAAACCCAACAATGATCCAACCAAACCTGTCGAATTCGGCGATAGTGTCGCCGAAAACCCGAAGAGAAAAATAGATGGGCCGCCAGCACACTTACGATCGTTGACGCATGTCGCGGCATTTGCCATCGATCCTCTGCCTACGGGAGATATCTCTAAGGAGATAATCTACATAGAGTAGAGAACTAATCTTGTTTGGTTGCCCAACTTGTCTGCGAGTTATCTTCCAACTTATACGTTAGGGTGTGAGATATCTCCCCACCACCCCTAGGGAGTTGTGGACAAAATCACCCCCTCATCACTACAAAAAAACAGCAAATCAGAAACGGAATTAGAAACGGATCTTATTTACGTAGTGGGCTCGACTCGCGTTGAAGGCACTATCTCTATCTTTGCACCAAGGAAATGTTTTCTCCTAGCTATATAACTAAGCTATCCGCTATACCTTTTTTTTTTTTAACTTTAGCGGGAGTCGAGCCCATTAGCTCCCTAAACCACCTTGCCCTTTGGCAAGTGATGCTCTTTCATCAACTCATCAACAGACAATGCCACATAAGCGTCACATCATTCTTTGTCGTCGAAAAAGAAACCAAAGCAAGTGACTTCATTAAAACGTTTTAAAATTTTCATAATTTCTTTGTTACAAAGTAAAATTTAGTAACCAAAGTATTACAACATGTAAAGTTCAGTGATCATGCCTGAAATTAACCCGCACTATGGCACATCAAGTTTTCTACACATATGAAACCCAAAATCTATTTGCAAATCATACTAATTAATAATAATAATAAAAAAGTCAGATGGGCCTTTATTTTTACTTAACTTCCAAAACTCACACTCTCAAAAAAAAAAAAGGCCCACAAATGGACTTCAATTGAGCCCAATAATGGGGACCAAAAATGGGGACCAAAACTCTATCTCTCCCTAAAATCTCTCTCCCACCGCTCTCTCTCTCTCTCTCTCTCGAAAACCTCTCTCTCTCACCGCTCTCTCTCACCGTCACCGCCGCTCTCTCTCACCGTCCCGCTCTCTCTCACTCACCGTCACCGCCTTCTCTCTCTCTCTCTCACCGTCATAGCTCTCTGCTCTCTCTTTCACCGTCACCGCTCTCTCTCTCTCTCACCGTCGCGCTCTCTGCTGTCTCTCTCTCGCAGCTCTCTGCTCTCATTCTCTCACCCTCTCTCTCACCGCTCTCTGCTAGGGTTTGTTGCTATAAAATGTGGTGCTAACTAGCAAACCCTAGTGCCACAAGTCTTCTTCTCTTCTCTCGCTTCGCTAGGGTTTTGTTGCGGCGATTTGCGAGAGGAATCTCCTTCTCTCGTGAAGGCCGAGGTGAGATTCTATCTTCTCTTCTCCTTTCGAGCTTGGATTCAATTCGTTTGTAATGATGTTCTTTGCTTTCCGATGTTGAGCATCGTGGTTGATCTTGTTCTCGATTTTAGATTTGAATCGTTTGTGGCTTCAAAGTCGGTGATTATCATGTTGTGTTGATCGATTATTGTTTTGTGTAGATCTGGATCTCGCTTAGTGTTTTTTTGTTGTTCATAGATCTGGTTCTACATTTAGCTTTGATTCTTGGAAGGTTGAAAGGAAAGTCTTTTATGTATTATTTCCTTGTACATCCGTTTTTGTTGATTCTTAGACTCTCGTTTAATTGTTTTAATTCATGTATTATTAACTTGATTACTATTGCTTCGAAAATAAAATCATGTCTCTTACTAATGTTTTAGAGTTTTAGGGTGCTAGAGGTTAAGTTACTTCTAATTTGAAGTACCCGAATCATATAATTTTCTCTTTTATTTCTTCTCTTATTATATGTTGCCATTTACTAGTAAACCAACTTCATTTTATATGTTGATTCGTTTTTTTATTCTTTTTGTCAAAAAAAAAAGTGAGAAAATAATTTGATACCTTAGTTGTTTTAGCTAGTAAAATGCTTCTCCCATACAAGCAACTTTGTAGTGAGAAAAAGGTAAAGTTTTCTATGTTAACCTTCAAGCCTATAAAAACAAGCATATTAGAGAATTCAGTGGCAATGGTATGTTAGATGTTTCTCTTTAGTTGTTTTTTAGACTAACTATTGATGTGAATTTGAATCATTCTTTTTCCTTTTAGGGACTTGAAAATGGTTCTCTTTAGTTGTTTGATGCATAATGGATTTATGACATAATTAGCTAATGAGTAGTAATTAGAAACTATTTATTCGGATTTTATCTTTTATAGTTTCAGCTCAATGTGCCAAACAATTTATTAGAATTTTATTAGAAATTTGCTACTTGCTTACAATGTATTCTTTTTTGGAACTTTGTAGGAAACTGATAGGCTTAGACAAGTGATTGAGAAGGAAATGCTAAAAGTCGAGGTAAGTTTGTTCTTCCCAAAATAACAACTAAAGAGAGAGATCCTTTGCTAGACATGTTATTTCAAAGAAAAATTGGAGTTGAAGCCCTCTATTGAAGGCATGGTGAGAATCTAACTCCCTCAATTAGTTTATTAAAACATGGACTTGTCGATAAGGGCCAGTTGGCTCATCAAGTTTTTTTAATGATCCTTAGTTTAACTTTAAAAACGGATTTTTATTGGTCGATTCAAATATAATGAGTTTTATGGACAAGTTGATTAAGTTGTTATGGTTAGTTGCATTCCATGAAAAAAAAATTATATGATATTGATGATTTGGGCTAGTATTCAAAAAATATCATGCCTTGTAAAAGGTATTGGTGGATAATGTGCTCTTTTGTTTGATGAAATTGTCAAAAGAGACCTTAACTTGTTCTTTTAACGAAGTGCATGGAAAAACATGATTCTAAAGTCTCATGGATTCTTTATTGAGCTTTGTTTCTATGATATGATTTAATCGAGCAATCATTAGTATGATTTTTCATGTCTCGAAAGGATTGTAGCTAATTTGCATTGATTTGGGTAAAATCCTTTTAAAACGCTTCAAGGAGAGCTCATTCATTTTTTTCCCAAGTCTCGAAATATGTTCAATCCAACTTTATTGAATGTAGTTAGTAATCATCATTTTGGGTGAGACTTGAAGCTAAGTTGAGATGCGGAAGAGACTTTGTTTTATCCATTGAAAAAAGACTTCGATTAAATCATGGATTTTCGACTAAATGCTATGATTTGAGAATTTTAAGTCGAACTTGACTCTAATGAGTTGATTTGAATCTTTTTAGTTATGATTAGTCGATCGCATTCAATTTATATTGGATAACTAAGTTTATGAGATTTTTCTTGTTTTGCTTCACCGCATACTTGTTTTACTCGAATCGTCGATTTTGATTTGAAAGAATGGTTTAAAAGTCGAATGACTTAAGTCGATAACTAGGAATGAGGTTTGAGTCCTTAAATGATTTAAGTTAGTCTAAATAAATTCAAGAAATACTACTTTAAGAATCCATGAAAAACATATTTAAAATTGGTTTTGGTTCATTCATTTTTTGATTGAAATATTCGATTAAGTGGTTTAATGCATAAATTTTACTTGAATATGATCTATAATTTGCATTGTTGTTTGAATAAGGATATGTCTTCTTTAAATTTAGGCAATAACAAGTCCATATCATTTTTTTTGGTGTGATCAATAGTTTGATACTCATTAAGTTCATACTTCACAACTTAAAAGGTATCCTAGTTCCTCATCAAGTTGATATTGTCAAACTCAACCTATGTAGAATATTGTGTGCTCTAGATAAAGGTAAAGGAGTCACCGTCACGCTTGAAAAATAAGGGGTGGGTTGCAATAGGCTGAAAGCCAATGTAAATCGATCTTTATGAAATGGATTAAACATGTTTATTGTTTGGTTCTTGAAAGTTAAAAAAGCTCAGTTTGAAATGAGATGAGTGAGCTTATGATAAATTTTGTAGCTTGTGAAAGTGGATTGATTGAAAATAGTCTTATGAGTTTTTTGGTCTATCTATGAGGTAGCATATTTTTGTTTTCTTATATGTTTTTAGAAAATGAAGATAAAAGTGAAAATGACAAACATTGCTATCTTCCTCCTACTGGGATTGGTAAGAATTTAATTTACTTAAATCAAGATATGCAAGTGTTTATCATCGTTTGTGGATTCTTAAATCTCAAATGAATTAATGTTAATCTTTTTGCTTGTTTGTAGACTTTGATGGTCGAGTGCGGGGATCGTCACTATAAGTTCGATGTGAGTCATTGCTCTTCTACCTTAGCTCTATCTCCTATGATGCTTATGTCCCTGAAAAATTTAAGTTCAACTATTCAATTATTAAGTTGTTTCAAATGTCCCTTGGCATGCGGGTGGTGTTGAAGAACATCTCAAGACTTTTCGATTGATAATTCTTTTTGTGCATATTTATAGGATTGTAAGTTTTTTTTTTTTGTGGTTGTTGAACAATAGGATTGGTGGTTTTGTGAATACTTAGAAATTTGGAGCATTTGTAATACTATACAATTTTTTTTGGATATATATCTTTTTCAATTTTTGATTTTTACATTTTTGTTCTCTCAATTGAATATTTGTTGATATATATTGTCGATGTATGAATGTCAATTTATTATATATTGGCAGTTAAATGTGCTTGGATTGAGACCTATATATGTAAGACTTTAAAAACTAAACAAAAATGAAAATTAGAGACGAAATAGCAAACGGAATCTTCTGGATATTAAATCTTCGGATCCGTCTCTCGATTAGCAACGTCGTAGACTAAATTCGTCCGTCTCTAATTTTAAATTCCGTTTCTTTTTTTAAGATACATAAATTTTCCGCTTCGATCCAATCGGATTATTGCAATCCAATCGAGATCGGAATTTTGAAATTTAAAGTCAATGACCATTTTATTACTCATCTATCTCTTGTTTGAATGCTAAATATTGTTTAAAATATTAACTCCAAAGAGTTAATTCTAAATAAAATAACTATCAACTATCACTGTAAGTTATCAAAAATAAATCAAACAAGACCTAGTTTTTAGCATGGGTGTTTTTATTGCATGAATGACTTAATTAAACAAGTACATGGTGCACACTCAAATCAAACAACCAAGCCGCAAGCAACAATAAATACGACGTCATTAATTGACCACCATCCACCAACATGTTTTGATCGATCCATCGATCTACTCGCATTTGCGGAGTTCTATCATCCAAAATCCAAAAGCCTGGCATGCTGTCTTCACCGATACAAATCCGGCCTTCCTCGCTAACACTTGGAGATCATCCTCGCTTCTCTCTTTCCCGCCGTGCAGTAGCGCCATCATAACAATATCGCTTGCGTAAAACCATTTCATTGCAGAGCTGGGTTGAGGTACTTCTGGGAAGACCAACTCCATGATGATCACCTTTCCATCATCAGGTATGGCTTCATAGCAGTTCTTCAACACCTTCAAGCAGTGCTCGTCGCTCCAATCATGAAGTACACTCTACATAACAATAACAATTAATAATGACAATGACTCATTTCCAAATTACTACGTAGATCACACTCTTCCATTGGATCACAATATATACTCTACATATATATAAAACATTCCTTAATATGAACACATACATCATTGAACTTAATTACTTTGATGAAAATGGCTTCGGCTTTGGGGACGCTCTCAAACATATCCCCTCCAACATGTTCCACACCTATATATAGTACAATTAATAGTTAATAATAATCAAATTAACTAATAAAGCTACTAGCTAATTGTTAATTATAAACAACTAATGAATCAAGCACATAATCGGCTACGTTTAAATATTTTATTAAAAGATAAGTCTGCTTCACTAGATTTGACGCCAAGACCTTAAGAGGTATCAAATTTCTTGCACTCATATCAATTAATTGTAATTTTATTATTTTTTCTTTAGAAGAAACCAACTTATTAATTAACACCAAACATACGTAGAGCAAGATTCGAATTCTCAACCTAAGCGACCACGTGCCAAATCGTTGAGCTACCACTTGTTGGTAATTGATTGTAAGTTTTTCCAACAATGATTTGTATACAATTTATTTATCATTTTATATAATTAAGGTCTAATTGGTTAAAATATTCTTACATTTCACATATTTTATTATTATATCATAACTTTTTGACATTTGTTATTATATTGTATTGTTTAATTTGTATCTTATATTACTTTTTCACTAAAAACTTGATGAGGTGACACTTAAAAATGAATTTTGAAAGCCATCTCATTACCCAATTACTAAAATAATTATAAGATTTATTATTTAGATGTCGCGACGTCATTAAATTTGACGATCAAAGTTAACTGACCAAGGATACATATCAAGCAATTTAAAAAGGTTAGAATTAACATAATGACAAATTTTAAAAGGTTAGATATAATAACAAAAATTGCGAAAAAGTTAAAATATTTTAATCAATGCGACCTTTAATTAATCAGATATATATACCTGGAATTGGTGGTGCATGCTCCACCACTGCAGGCAAGTCGAAGTTGATTATTTTCATAGAAGGGTGTTTCTTTGAAATAAAGCTACGCAAGTTCCAACTCCACCACCCACGTCTACCAGTGTTTTTAAACCATCAAAACCTTTGTAAACCTCCACCATTTTCTCCATAACTACTGTTGTCATGCTGAAATTCGCTGAATTGAAAATTTTCCCATCATCAGGGTTCTTTGTCAAGTACTCGAACATTGAGAATCCATTCACCTTGTCAAATATTGGTGCGTCCCCACTATCAAGCACAGCATCCTTCAAGTATGGCCTGCCACATTTATAATAGAAATCAATGCAACACCAATACTTTATAAAAATGTTTTTGTTTTTTCTTTTCTTTTTTTATAGGAATGAGACTTTATTTATTTTGACTCGAATTCCAATCTCTAACTCAAGTTACCCATACTAAATCAGTGAACTAGCCCGCTCAGGGTGTTTTGTGGTCAAAACTCAAAAATACTAATTTCCTTCAAAATATGTGGCATCACTAGAACATTTTTGGCTTTTAATAGAGGTTTTAAAACCCTTATTAAATATAGTGTTATTAAATGTCATGTGAAAATGTGTTACGTTTTAATTTTTAATACATGTATTACATAGAGGTTTTTTAAAACTCTTATCAATTAGGTGTTATTTAATAACACCCCTTTAATAGGGGTTTAAAAACCTCTATTAAATACCAAAATTGTTCTAGTGGATACTTTTAGAAGTAAAAGAAACACTATACCATTCATAATTACAAGGGTGTATTATGAGATTTTAATAAACTTTTGGTTACTTTTATAAGTGGATGACTTTTTAGAAGTTAATAGATTTTGGTAGACTTTTATAGACTTTAATAAATTTTTATGTAGACTTCATTTTGATGACTTTTATTAACATTTAAGATTTTTAGTGACTTTTGTGAACTTCTTAAACATGATTTTGATTGATATTAGCAAATTTTTGTGATTTTTATAATAAAACAAATATTTTGCGCTTTATTATAAAAAAAATTAGATAAATAATTATATTTTTTTTCTTAAGAACTATTACTAATTTTTTTAATAAAAAACATATAAATAAATTAATGAATTACAATTAAGGTAGTAGGATAAAAAATAAGTAAATAAATATCAACATAATAAATAAGTAAGTAAATGGGTTTTCTATGTATTCAGATGCGTACACTACCTTGTGTACTAACTACAACACTCCAAATGTAGTAGGAAAATGGGTTTTCAAAAAAATTGAAAAAGTAAAATTAAAATAGCAGAATTAATTCTGCAATGAAATCCAAAGTTACATCTGGTAACATGCACTACAAAAAAACAGCAAATCGGAAACGGAATTTTCCGTTTCTGATTTGCGAAAATTCCGTCTCTGATTGGAATCGAAACGAACGAGAGACGAACGCGTTCGTCTCTCGAAACGTCGTCGCCGACACGATCGAAACGGAAAACGGATTCCGTTTCGATTAGAGACGAATAGAGATTTAAAATATCCGTTTCGATTAGAGACGATTTAGAGACGAAATTAGAAACAAAACAGAGACGAACGAAAATGGAATTTATTTCGAAATTGTACATTTGTAATTGCATTCGTCTCGATTCCGTTGCCGATTAGCAACGAATCGAGACGAATTAATAAATTTATGAATTCGTCTCGATTCCGTTTCTAATCAAGAACGAATCGAGAGAATTTTAATGAGAGACGAATGAATGCAAAATAATCCGTCTCTAATTAGAAACGGAATCGAGACGGATTATTCCATTTCGATTCCGTCTCTCGATTCCGTTGCTAATTAGCGATTTTAATCGAGACGAATTCATATTTCCGTCTCTCGATCCGTTTGTGATTGATAAAAATATTTCGAAAATTAGAGACGGAATAGCAACGGAAAATTTGAATTCGTTGCTAATCCGTCTCTAATTTTCTCGTTTTGTTTAAATATGGCATTGATACATAATCCAATTGATTCTCCAACCTAAAAATAAAAATACAACCCGATATGACATACTCCATCGCCCGCACCCTCCAACAACTCCTCAAAAGGGTGCTAACATCCCCCAAAGAAGCCAAATTGCGCATCCATACATCGACAACATATATGAACAAAAATTAAAAAGAGAAAGAAAAAATGTGAAACTCAAAACTAGCCAAAAAAATTATATATCCACTAAAGTTGTCATGTATTACAAAAGCTCCAAAATTTGGAAGTATAGACAAAAACCACCAATCCTATCGTTCAACAAGCAAAAAAAAAAAAAGAACACTCACAAAAGGTCCAAAATTTGGAAGTATACACAAATAGGACTTCATCTAATAACTAAAACGCAGCTTTGAAGCATTTCGAATCTCCATCTCGAGGCAACACCAAATGAGTATGCACTGAAAGAAGTAGGCAAAGGAGAGATTATTGTACTAAGGATGTACATTGGAAGCGAATGAGAAAAATGGTGGATTTGAAGGAACATAGAAATTACTAATAATCATACATAACAAGTCGGCTCCGAACCTAATTTATAAATTCTTTACGATTGAGTTTGCTTTGGTCTTTTGTCAATTATGCACATATGTAGGTAGAGAGGAGTACTAGAGGTAATAAGGAACATGAAAGAGGATAATGGTGAAGTGCAAGAATGCTTAAAGGAAAAAACTAAACTCAAATTTGATCCCCAAAGTCCCATCAATGCGTAGGAAAATAGCAACATTGACCCCCAAACTCCCATCAATGCAACATTCACAGCTCAAATTTGATCCTAAACTCGAATTTCATCCCATCTAAAAATGAAATAGTGCTCGAGAACAAACCAAACATGTGTTCCTACTTTAAAAAAAAAAAAAAAATTCCAAATACAACGTAAAAGAAATGCAAAGAAGAAAAGAAATAAACCATACAATGAGGAATAAGAAATCTTCCAAAAAATACATGAACATCAACCATATAAGATGCACCTATCATGTAAGTTGAGTTGGATTATTTATCAAGCTTTGAAAGGCTTGCATTTCAACATGCATATGATAAGTAATGGTGAAGTGCAAGAATGCTAAAAGGGAAAAACTAAAAGTTAAGCACAAACCTATCATGTAAGTATGATTCTAGAACTCATCCTCTCACCCCATCTAAAACTCATGTGTGCTCCAAAGGTGACAAGCCATGTGTTCCTACTCAAAAAAAAAAAAAACCAAATGGGATTATCAAAAGGAAGAGAAGAAAAGAAAAAAAGAGAACAATGTATCTATAAGAAGTCATCATCTCATCCACCAACCTCTCTATTTTCCCAAATTCTCTATTTTCCCATAAATCTTGATAGGAAGTCATCATCTCATCCACCAACACCGCCGCGTGCTCCAAAACAAATCACCATGTTAAGCTACTCCCAAAAAAAAAAAAAAAAAAAACCAAATTTGATGTCCTCTCTTGCAAGAAGAAAAAGAAAAAAACTCACAAATAGAATAAGAAACCTTAAAATGAAAAGCTCACCAAGCACCAAGCAAAACCGAGATAGGAATGAAGTTACACCGCCGCGTGCTCCAAAACAAATCACCATGTGTTCCTACTCCCAAAAAAAAAAAAAAACCAAATGATGTCCTCTCTTGCAAGAAGAAAAAGAAAAAACTCACAAATAGAATAAGAAAGCTTTAAAAGAAAAGCTCACCAAATAGCCAAGCAAAAAGCCGAGATAGGAACTGCTATTTGTGATATCGCTCAAAAAAAAAAAAAAAAAAACCAAGTCAAGTTTGGTTTGCTTTGGTAATGTCACTTTAAATTAGTGTTTTAGCCATTCTATATATATTTGAAATGACAATAGAAGAATCACTCACTATCTGTAGGAACTGCTGTGATACTTAACAGCCACAATAGCATTACTAGAGAACCTTCTTGATTGTACCCCAAATGAACATTAACAGCCACAATAGCATTCTGGCCATTGAAGAATTCTGGTCTGGGAATAACAGTTGGTTCTGGTCAGGCTTCCCAATACACAATGTCTTACCACAGTTCGAAAGAGTGGGGTTCGAGGGTAGTATAATTGATGGGATAATGTATCCACTCGAAGCTTAGAGTTGGTGGTAGAAAAACCAATAGCTTGCTGAGAATGTTTCTATAAGATGGACCTATCATGTAAGTTGAGTTGGATTATTGTACAAGCTTTGAAAGGCTTGCATTTCAACATGCTTCGAATAAGTAAAGGCATGAGTGCAAGAATGCTAAAAGGGAAAAACTAAAAGTGAAGCACAAACCTATCATGTAAGTATGATTCTACAACTCATCCTCTCACCCCATCTAAATTGTTGTGTGCTCCAAAGGTGACAAGCCATGTGTTCCTACTCAAAAAAAAAAAAAAAAAAACCAGCTGGGATTCAAGAGAAGCAGTGAAGAAAAGTAAAAAAACTATACAATGTTGAATAAGCTTATACCTCATGTATTTGCTATCCACATGCCCACTGTTCCTTATCTTCCAACTCTCTTATTGCTCTGTAAGTCCTGCAATGCTAGCTGTGATGCTAAAAATGGTGCAGCAGCAAGGACCTTTACTTGCTGCAGCAAAGAAGAACATACTTGCCGCAAAGAACAACATACTTGTTGCAAAGAACAATCTCCACAAGCTCTGTTCCATCCTTCAAATCAAGAACGACCTTTACTTGCAAAAGAACAACATAGCAACAAAACAAAGGTATTTAAAAGAACTAATATGATCATTGACAAGTGTGTGCTTTTTACATAGGCATTGTCTTTCTTAAATTTGAAGAACAAGATCGATGGTGTTCCATTTCATTCTTGTACAGCTTTTAGTATTTTATACATCAAAATTATTTAGGAATTTGACCTTCCTTGGAGTTTAATTAGTTGGAAGGCCTAATGCTCCTGGAGCCAAATTCGTAAGGGTGGTGGTTTTTAATTAGTTGTCCTGTTTTGGAGTCTTTTATCCTAGCAAGAAATAGCACTAACTAGCCCATGTTCTACATATCACAAAAACAATCTCGAGTATGTTTCAATTATAGGACTCACCATCATGGCAAAACCGGGATCAAATTCTTGAAGTTTTTGCTCAAAAGCACAAAGCATTTGAAACTAGTAACATTTTCAGTTTATCATCCCAAAAACGGATGCGACAAACATGAAGTCACCAGAATATTCCCTACTGAAATGTTATTATCTAGAACTCGCTCGAGGACATGTTTAGAACTGGTCAGTGGCTTTCTCAATTGGTGTTGCAGATGAATGTTAATGCAAGTGAATGAATTGGCTTGACTTGGAAGGTCCAAATCAGCTTTGTTTAATTTGTTTGGTTTAGTTTTTACATTCAAATTTGGAGCTTATTCAAGACTCAGGATAGAATTACAATTACATTAAGAAAGAACATTGATGAAGTCCTATTGCAGCTGGAATCTGTTGAAAATCTTTAAAAGTAATCCTTAAAGAAATTGAATGATTTCATTCATAAGACAGAGATAGCCAAACATTTAACATTTATGGTCACCTTGTACAAGCATCAAGCATTTGCAAAAAAAAATATGCATCAAGCATTTGCAGCCTAAAAATATGAAGACTATCATTCCCTTCGAAATGTAAATCAAACTCGTAATAGCAATTATAGCATTCAAGCTAAAATACCAATCTACTCTGGTCATGACAACAATATTTACTAATGTTTGAAACAAACTAAATCACCAAAGAATATGTAAATCAAGTAACTAAAAAATTCAACACGACAAACTATTGAAAGGAAGTGATTCAAATCGCTACAATAGAATAGCCAAGAGAAGATTCACCTCGATAAGCACCTAAGCCATCGCCCCCCCAAGCCTCCATAACCCCCACCAAGCTCACCGCCTCCACTATACCCACCAAGCCTACCTCCGAGACCCGGAGTCCTATAAGGACCAAAATCACCACCACCAAAAAAAGTATGAGTTTAACATGCGAATGAAACAAATCGTCCACAACATGCTCATCGTCAAAAAATAAGAACCCATACCCTCGAGAACGATAGGAAAAAGTAAAACCCGCCTATCCGAAAACGCATTATTAGAAAAAGGAACTTCATCTTCCGTACCCTCCACTACATCTCGGCTTCAACAAACCACCATCCATCGCAGGTACATTCATTGTCCATTTATCCTCTGTATATCTTAGTTGCCTTGGACGCCCAGTTCATGCTTAAGTTATCATGGATTTTATTTTTAAAACATTATCCTCCCCAAAATAAATTCTTTAACCTAAGTTTAAGTAAAATATACTATAACTACCGATTGATTGCAGAATTAATCCATGGGAGAAGAAAACATGCTGGCTGTTGTGTGCAAATCTTATGTCGTTGCAGGTTCTCTCGAGTGCTATGATGAAGAAAGTGGTAGAATCGACAGGGAGCAACATCTTCATGCCATAGCAAATGAACTTGGGAAATCGATAAAGGGTCGTTTTCCGGTCATCAGTGTTGAGAACATGTAGGCTATTCTTCTTCTAGGGACATGCCATAATAGAAGAAGAAGAGCCTACATGTGCTCAACACAGATGAACGAAAAACGAGCCTTTATCGACTTCCCAAATTCATTTGCTATTGCATGAAGATTTCGCTCCCTGTCGATTCTACCACTTTCTTCATCATAGCGCTGAGAGAACTCCGCAACGACATAAGATTTGCACACAACAAACAAAGATGTTTTATTCTCCCATGGATTAATTCTCAAACAATTCTACTTATAATATATTTTACTTAAAAAAAAAAAAAATTTGGGGGAGCAAAAGGGAAAAAATATTAAAATCCACGACAAAATATGGAACATCGACCTAAAAATGCACAAAAAGAAGTGTGAATCATAAACTAATTAGAAGAATTTACACAAACAACAAGTGAAGTACATAGTGTATCATCACCAACCCGCTCATCTCTCGAGAGCCACGCTTACGTCTCACGCCCAACATTGTCCCCTTGTTGGGGTGGATCGACCGGATCTATTTGCGGCGGTTGTCTTGTGGTCATGAGGTGGCGGTGGTGGTGGCGGTGGTGGTGGTTGTTGCTTTGAGCTAGGCCTATTTCGTCCATGTCCATCCCAAGACGCCGATGCATGAACTCCATAACCTTTCGTAGTTGCTCCGCAACGACATCGAACTCGCCCGCGCACCACATCCGGCATCTGCGACGTGCTAGCACCAGGAGCTCCGTATCTCCTCTTCTTTCTCCCTACGGACCCGAGTCCGTAGACACGTCCTTTGGAAGACTCACCCGCCACATTGAGGTACACCGCCTCATCATCCACCGATTGCTCCGGTGTAGCCTGGGTCACCTCCCCGACGTCTGCTCTGGAGCCTACCCTGCATATATGCACAACAAACAAAGTACATGATATGGGGTAAGTGAAAGACTTAATAATATTTTACATATCATTTCTATACTTACATAGAACCGCTCTGATCTAGTATCGATGAATGTCATCCTGTCGTGATTAACGGTGTGGAGATGCAAGTACAAGTCATTCACAGTCGGTGGCGTCTCGGATGAATCACTGCGTGCGGACCAAGCATAGTGAACAAGTGTATAAATGTACAAAATATCCTAGATGTAACAAAAAACTTACCAATCTTTCTTGGGTAGTCACAAAAGACACGGACCCACCACCGTGCTTCGAGGGTCCAAATCCCAGTGGCCTTCGACCTCGTGTTCCTATTCACCGTCGCTTGGCTAGACCTAGCCTCGGAAGTCCTCGCTCTCCCGATCGCAAGTATCTCCTCCATGCCTCATCTCGTAACATATACCGGTCGCACACGATTCTTCTTCAACTTGTGCATCAACGCGGTGTACCTTGTGCTCGCAAGCCTCGTCGTACGCCGCTTGCACGAGATCCTCGGGAATCGCATCATCCCATCTAAAAAATACCTACAAATTGGCGATTGCTATTGTTACCTCGCATTGAAAAAATAGTATAAATCATAAGACATATGGTAGTCTTGTTTACCTTCCATTGGCGCCAGTATTGGTCTTTATGATGAGGCGGTACCGACTTCCAACAATACCCTTCAGGAATCATCCATCGTTTGAAAACTTTTGTCATCCTCCGTGCACAAAAATGCGAAGGATGCAACTCCCTGTGTGTCATGAACATGCATATCACCTTAACAACTTCTTCAATATTTGACATCCATATTGAAAATGACATGTAAAAGTCAAACACAAACTTACGTATCATTGGCAATCGCGTGATAGGGATCCCCGCACGCGAGGGGGCTCCATCCCTGTCCTCCGAGGTGGCCGCGGAGGGCCCGTCACCTCCAACCCCGCTCTTACGTCTTCTTGTCGGGATGCTTGCGCGGTGATGCCGTGGTCGGGGGTGCAGCCTCGTGGGTAAAGGAGTCACCGATGTCTGAGAAGGTGTGGGGATGTGTATATCGTGCATAGTCCTTGATGACGACGATGACGGAATCATAGACGACCCCGACGGTATGGAAGGGGAAGGTGACGCCGCGGCGTATCGTGCTCGAGAGACCGAGAAGTCGGAATCGATAATTCAGTATCGAACCACGACCTCGACCGCCACGACCTAGATGGACCCTCGTGTGGCCCGACCACGAGGCCGTGGTATGTCGCCGCCGATGTCGGTGCCGCACCTATGCCTCCCGGACGACGGCCTCCCTAATGGCAAACCTCGACATCCCCTATGCCCACGCCCGCCATGATACCTAACAATATTCACGAATAAAACTTCGAGAAGGAGGGCATACAAAAAGTAGAAATACGGATTAATTATTGGACTTAATAACACATGATCCATGCTAATAAAAGTAACGACAATATTGGTCGTTGACATATCATATACATACATTATTCGCTATCATCCGTTTCAAATTCACTCTCAGAGTAGAAGGTGAGGATTCTTCTTCTCAATCATCTCCACTATAAACTTCATCGCTTGGACCCGCTTCAACAATGAATCGAGGCCCATTCGAACTTCCAGATTGTTGATATCGGCGATTGCATCATCGACTACACACGTGGTGGGCATCCCATCTTGGAAAGCAATCTCTGCCGAGCCATGGTCATTATCGTCTTTGCTTGTTTCCTCGTCAGCGAATTTTGGTCGACAAAGAACAAACCGCTAGCCATTCTTGTCGATCGTTCCTCATAGAAGGGTACGAAAGGTAGTAGACTTGAGTGGCTTGCATTGCTAGTACGAATGGCTCGTAGTTGTTATATCGTCGACTTCGATGAACCTCTACCAATTGAAGTGTTGGGTGAGTCCTCACACCATGATTCGGTGTAGGGTCATACCATTCGCACTTAAACAAGACCACACGTTTGAGGCCGGTATACTCAATCTCCACAACCTCTTGCAGTACTCCATAATAGTTATGGGAAACATCAGCGTAGTTTGAACCCTTCACCAAAACACCGCCGCTTCCTGCGTCGATCTATTAACGTCATATGTTGCGGAGTGGAACTTATACCCATTAACAAGGTAACCAGGGTATACAGTACATGATCGACTAGGACCAACAGAAAGATCAACGAGCGTCTCGTCAACTATAGAATTCCGAGCCTATTCGTCAAAATGAGCGATGCAATATGACACATTAGTTATTGGAGAAACATTTGAATCTATAACGTACAAAAGTAATGACCTTACATATGTTTCAAACCAACTGGGGAAGTTGTGCTCTAGACTACTATCAACTTCCGACTCCCCCATTGCTTTAGTGATTTCATCGACGAATATCCTAGAAGAAACGAACATGTAAGTCGGTTGTGTTACTAAAATATGAACAATGAATGTACTGCAATATTGAAAGAAAGTGATGGACATACTGAACGTAAGGAGCGATCTCTGGACAATTAAGCAAGATGTACGAACGAGCGGCATTATACTCCCGCTCGTTAAGTACCGCTCCTTCGACTTGCCCATGGGTCGACCAGATAAGTGAAAATTGAGAAATTGCCAACGAAGTTCGGTGTGGGCCCGAGACCGCCATCGTCGTTACGTGGCACTTTGTCATGCAACGTAAAGACGTGATCTTCGAAGTAGTAAGAACAAAATGATGTGACCTCTTCGACCAAATAAGCATTACACATGGAGCCCTCAACCTTCGCTTTGTTTCGCACATTGTTCTTCAAATGTTTAAGGTACCTATATGAATGTTATAGGAAATGTTGATATAAAACCTATTGAATGGGAAAATAATATCAAGGGCTCAAGATAGTACCTCTCAAATGGGTACATCCATCGAAATTGAACGGACCGCCGACGGGCCTCGTAGGCCAAGTGGATTGGCAGGTGTTCCATAAAGTCAAATAAGCTTGGAGGGAAAATTTTTTCCAACTTGCAAATGATTTTTGGTATTTCCGACTCTAAGACCTCCATATCTTGGATACTGACACATTTCGCAGTTAGGGACCGGAAAAAATTGCTTAATTCGCTAATTGCAACCCAAACCGGGTTTGGGAGAAGTTCTCTGAATGCAATTGGTATCAACCGTTGCATGAATATATGACAATCATGGCTCTTCATGCCGAACATTCGCAGTTTTCTTTGGATCTACACATCGACCAAGATTCGATGCGTAACCATCAGGAAAACGCAACTTTTCAACCCACTCGCACAATTTTTGTCTTCTTGATGTATCAAGAGCATAGCACCCAAGGACGTAAGTATTTGTCACCGAATCAATGTGTAGAGAAGGTCGGTGACAATATTCACGAATATCTTGCCTCGATTTTGCATTGTCCTTACTCTTGCCCGTACACACATAATAGTGTTGAATATGTTGTCAAAAAATTTTTTTCGATGTGCATGACATCTAAGTTGTGGCGGATCAAGTTAGTCTTCCAATACTACAAGTCCCGAATATGCTTTTCTTCCTCCATCCCGAATTCTTAGCTATCCGCCCATTCACGATTCGCGCGCGATTTCTCACCTTCATCAAGCCAAACGATTCAATTTCGCCAAAATTTCTTCACCAGACCGCAAAGCGGGCGGATCATCATTTATGACCATTTTGCCTCTAATGAAATTTTTTTGTCTTTCCTTAATGGTGATGACTTCTCCAAGAAACGACGATGACAAATCGAACCACGATGTCTTACCACCATTTCGCAATTGAAATGCATTTGTATCCTCCATACAATATGGACAAGCGTACTTACCGTGTGTGCTCCAACCGACAACATGTTATATGCGGGGAAATCACTAACAAATCCATAAAAGGGCAACTCGCATGAGAAAATTTGTCTTGGTTGAAACGTCGTATGTAACCACCCCATTGTTCCATAAATCTTGCAACTCTTTCACAAGCGGTACCAAGGAACACATCGATTTTCTCGCTTGGGCTGGTCGGTCGAGAACGATAACCGTTAAGAACATAAACTCGATTTCATGCACATCGACGGTGGAAGGTTGTAAGGAGTCAAAATCACGGCCACGAAGAGTACGATTTCCGGAAATCCCAAATACTTGAAAACCATCAAGTGCACAATCCTAAACGAACATTCCGAACCTCGGCAAAAGTCTTTATTGACGTCATTGAAATGTCTCCAAGCAATTGAATCGTAACAGTGTTGCATAACATCTTCGTGCGATGAGTGATCTCCATGCCATCGCATATGTTTTGCGGTTGACTCGACGCATACAATCGTTGCAACCGAGGGCCCAAAGGGAAGTAGTACATTCTTTTGCAAGGGCGGTTTTTTGTGTTCCGACCACGACCTCGTCGATGTGCAACGTATCGTGATTTCCCACAAAATTTACATGACGTCAACTCGTAGTCCACTCCCCAATAAATCATACATTGGTCCTCACAACAATCTATTTTCTCAACAGTAGACCTAGACCTCGCATTAGTCTTTTTGTGGCATAAAAATTCTCAACCATTGAGTTCTCATTTGGCAAACAATCCTTCATGAGTTTAATGATTTCATTATACCCTCGTTCGTATATATGATGTTCGTACTTGATCGCAAGTAACCTTGCCATTGCGGACAACGTTGTCATGGTTTCGCAACCAGGCCACAATTGTTCCCTACTTGCATCAATCATGTCGTATAGTTGGCGTGCTTTGGGGGTTTGGTGATTCTTCCACGGCATTCCAATTGAAACTTGGACCCGCCACGTTGTGTAGCATCTCGCGGTAAGGTGTCTGATCGTATCCTCCCACATCAAGCATCATCAATATGGCTATCCATTTCGTGAAAATTTTGCGGCCTTCATCTCCGTTCTCACCATGTTCGTACCAACCGTGATATCCCGGACAAATCCATAACTACATATGTGGTGCTCAACCGTTTCGACGTCCGTGCACGGTGCATAAGTCGACATTTCTTAAAATTGCACGGACATCTAATCTTCCTTTCACTTTGGTATGTAGGACAATGTTGTTTTGCAAATGATATGAATTCTTTAACCTTCGCCGCGAATTCAATTCGAACGTAACCGTTGTCGAGCCGGTTGTACATCCAGTCTCTGCTTGTAGACGACATTCCTAGTCGAACGTAACCCTTGTCGAGCCGGTTGTCTATTCAAGTAATGAAATAATAATGATTAAGATGATAAGAAATCTCACTAATTGGGGAATATTGTAAATCGAAATAGCGATCTAGACCATGTAGAAGAAATTGATAGCTAAGTGAAAGAACGAGGTTCGCACATTAAACTCATAAAAAAGCATGGTATTTGAACTCGATACATAATGCTAGGAATTCCTCAACAAAATCGTGTAGATGAATAGCGTAATTGTACTCTGATGGAAATGGTGATGAGTATGTAAGTAATTCTACATTACCCAAGTCATTATGGATGGAAGCCTTAAAAATTACTGCATACTTATTGAATAGGGTTCCTAGTAAGTCAGTCCTAAAACTCCATTTGAGTTATGGACTCGTAGAAACCTAACTTAAGACATCTTCATGTCTGGGGATGTCCAGTAGAGGGTAGAATGTATAATCCACAAAATACCAAAATTGGGTTTTTGAACGATCAACGAGTTCTTTCTTGGTTACCTTACAAAATCCGAAGGCTATAGAATCTTTCGTCCTAATCATAATACAAAAACTGTAGAAACTAGAAATACAGATTTTATTGAGAATGGTGAAGTCAATGAGAGTATTACGCCATAAAATGTAAATATTTGAGAAGTAAGGGATCACATCCTTATGCCCATTACTTATAAGAACAATGGCAATTCCTCTGATATAATTCACACCAATAAGACAGTTGTAGGCAAACTAAAAGAAATAGCATTAAGAAGGTGTGAAAGATCAAAAAAATCAGCTATTCTAAATGATTTTGAGGTATATATGCAAGAAAATGATTATGATATAATAATTACTAATGAAACAATATCTTACTAAAATATCGAAAATCACGTTGATTCTGACAAATGGATCCATGCTATGAAAGATGGGTTCAACTCGATGGCTCAAAATGAAGTTACGGATCTCGTTGAATTGAGGAATAAACGTGATCGTAGTGGTAATATTGAGAGATATAAAGCTAGACTTATAGCCAAATATTTTACTCAAAAATATGGTATTGATTATACACAAACTTTATCTCCAGCTTTCTAAGAAATACTTTTTCGTAATAATTATGGCATTACTAGCTCATATTGACTTAGAGTTGAACCAAATTGATGTAAAGACAAATTTTCTTTCCTAAATGAGAGTTTCGATGAAGAAGTTTACATCGGTTTGCCTTAAGAATTTAATATTGTTGGTACTTGAACATATTGTATGTAAACTTAAGAAATCAATATATGGACTTAAGCAAACTTCTCGACAAAGGGTATCTTAAGTTTAATGATACAATAACATGTATTGTTTTTAAGGAAAACATCATTGATCAATGTATATATCTTAATGTTAGTGGGAGTAAGTTCATATTTTTGATATTATATGTTGATGATATTATGCTTGCACCAAATGATTTTGGTCATTTATTTGACACTAAGCATTTTCTCTCAAATAACGTTTTTGAGTAACTCGTGGTATCCAAACACTTTGTCTTACTCGTCCCACATGCCTTAGGATTGCAAAAAGAGACCACCAAGTGTCTGACATTTAGTTGTGTGGGGAATCGAAGTTGAGGCCGTGCGCCTAACCTATATCGATATAAGAGGCATACAAATACCACATAGTATCAACGCGTCTACTACTTGTTCAATCATACCTCCTTAAGGTCATAGGTTTATTCCATTCTCTAGAAATGTAATGTGAAATAGCAACATTAACTAAAAGAGTAATCCTAGTGTTTCTAATCCTAACTAGTAGTAGAAATTAAGTAATTATAGGTACCATTCAATCGTAACCAACAACACCTAACTAATCAATCATCCATAGCAAGTGCATGAATATGAAATTACTAACAACTATAACATCAAGCGACAAAGTAATAACCTCAAGACATGACTCTAATGTATTATAATGTTGATCATGACATGCTTTACCGATAAAAGATACATGGAATAACAACCAAATACGGATGACATGCTATACCGATAAAATAAACATGGAATAACAACCAAATACGGAATCAATTTAAATCTTGAATTGCTCAATTAAAAGGTTTAAATGAAATAGTACATATTAAAAAACCTAAAAATAGAACAATCATAACCACAAAAACTATGCGGGTAAGAGAAGAGCAGAACAAAAACTTCTAAACCAAACAAAAGGCACAACATTAACTTAATAGATCAAGTGAAGAACACCAACTAATGCACATGAAAGCCAATCCGGGGGAAAATGTGAGCAGATACAATGTGAAGAGAATTCGGGTGTTAAAATTTTTTTTTTGTGTTACCTTGATGAGCTAAGAGCGGAGCGGTAAGCACAGAGCGACCAGAGAGCAGAGAGCAATGAAAGAGACGGAGATTCAAGATCGAAAATCGAAAAGAATCAGAACGATGTCCACTCATTCACTGCACAATCAACCACATAACAAATCAAATCACTCAAGAACGGTTAAAATAAAACCTCCTAAAGTAATAACAATTAAAAGAACTGAACTCTTTAAATATGTCACCTGATCAAGAGTTTGTTCCTTCACAGTTCATAAACAATAAGGTAGTACTATAACACGGCCAATTGCCAAGACGAATTTACAAAAATAAAAAGGATTCCATGACCATAATAGCTAAGACCTTTCAAGAAAATAAATTTTTTTTTTAATCCTTTTATTAGACTAGTATACCGGAGCCGCTAAGAAAACCTAGTATACACAATGGTCAGCCACATTATGTTCATTTCCTATGTTTGAACATCAAGGCATATATATGACTTGCCTTGCCTAGCAGATATAGCTTCAGTTCAAGTGAAAATCTATAACATATTTCAGTCATGAGCATAATATTTGCAATGCTAACAAGTATTACGACTTTAATATTCCTAGATGCCGCATATAAGGTACGTAGGAACACCGGACACCCCAAATATTTATTGATAGATGGAAATTTATGAAGTCTGCATGCTTAATTTAAATTGGAAAATCTTTCAAGATAAAATAGCTTCTTGCCTTGAAGTCCGATCTTTACTAGAAGATCGAACTATCAAATGAACCATAGCGAAAACTTAAATAATTCTCATGTCACCCTTGGTTTTCCATAAATTTTTTAAATTAGATAAACAAGGGGACTAGAACGCCAACCTGACAGACGCAAATTTTTAGCGAAAACAGCCAAGCAGTTCAGTATTTCCTCAAAACCGTCACAAGGTAAATGATCTCTATGAAAGCTGAAGAGCTCTTGATCATGAGTGTTGCCTGCATTATAAAGAACAATAAAAAACAAATAGATTATATCAGAATGTAGTAAGACTCCAAAACTACAAATGTCTTGCTAACCGATCCGAATCGAGACCGAGAGAGCGAGAGATATCGGCGATGACGGAGACCGGCGCGACGAGACGGAGAGACCAGAGAGACGGCGAGACCAGAGACAGCAGAGAGACCAGGTAGCACGACCAGACGGAGAAACAGAGACCACCGCGACCAGACGGCCAGAGCAGAGACTGCAGAGAGACCAGCTAGCACGACCAGACGGAGAGACGAGACGATCGAACGGGATGGACGTCTGGGGACGAGACGATCGACCGGCGCGACGAGACGGAGAGACAGATTTAGGTTTTTGGGGTTTTTTCGTGTGAATGATTTGGGGATTTGTCGTGTTTGTTGGGAGGGGGTGGGGTGCGGGAAAGAGGAGAGGCCGCCACGATCCAATAAAATACAAATCTCGAGGAATGATGAACGACCATAAGAAATGAAGAATTTGGCGGGAATGGTGGCGCCAAATTTCAGAGACGGAATTTAATTCCGTCTCTAATTCCGTCTCTAATTCCGTCTCTCGATCCGTCTCAAATCCGTCTCTCGAATATTTCCCGTCGCCTGTCGCTAATCAGTTAAATTTAGAAACGGAACTTATTCCGTTTCTAATTCCGTTTCTGATTTAGAAACGGAAATAAGTTCCGTTTCTAATTCCGTTTCTGATTTGCTGTTTTTTTGTAGTGATGGCGTGTCGACCAACATCTTTAGAGTTGTTCGTGCGGGCCTGAGGATACACCTCGCTTGTTATGCATCTAAAACAAAATGCACATATCTATTTTCATATGGGGCATGTCGATTTTGAAGCGTCATTATAGATAACTTTTATAGGCTAATATGTCTTGAAGCGGGACTTAAGTATCGATTGTCATTATGAAAAAATAACTATAATGGAGTGCGGATTGTTATATAAAATAACCAAATTAACTAACAGACCATGGTGCGAGGTACTCCTTTACAGCTGCCAACATGGGAAACCAAGAGAGCGACACTCCATCCTCTCTAATGGGGAAATGCTTGGAGGCCCTAGTCAACCCATAGCGCCTCTGCACGTGCCCACTCTCCAGCGTAACCGCCTTGCACGTGAGCAGCGAGTGGCTCACCAAGAAACCCAATATCCTCTCCAGCACGTGCGCCGCGTTCGGGTTCTCAGTCTTGTGATGACTCACAATTTCCGACGCAGATAGGTACGCGTCCGGACCAGCCTTGGATATTATGTCGAACACCTCTAGATCCACGGCAGCCTTGATCGTCCACGGGATTGTTATGCTGGTGGCCATTGTCATGGCGTAGAAGAAGTAGTCCTCTTCCTCTGACAGTTTGATGTCGTGATTGTGATTCTTGGAATCCATGATGTTCTTCCAGATTGAACGATGAGCCGAAATTTGTGTTTTAGGAGTGAGCGGTGGTACGGTGGTGGTGGAGTGGGTTTTATTGTGTCGAGACCGAGGGTGTGAATGATGCTGACAGATTGGCAAAGCGTGCGTTGCCACGTGCTCTCCGTGTTGACGCTCGGTTTGTGACAAGTGCAGGACCGTATAAGTGTGGGAAGGGGGAAGCATGATTGTACATCGTTTGACTTTTATAGATCAAGGTGAATCCAACGGTATGGGGTTTGTCATTCTACAACTTTTGCAACTAAAGTACAATAAAAGATTTTCAAAAAGAAAAAACACAAAAAAGTTCAAGAAATAAAATTTCGGCCCAAAGTTACGTGGTTCGAAAAGAAATCTATCTTCTATATCTATATATATATATATATATATATATATATATAAAAGTTGGAGGAGAGAGAAAGTTTAAAAGTTGCTTAATCTCATCATTTAATTTTTTTATTTTTCTCAATTTTCTTATTTTTTTGTTATTTATTTATTTATTATTTCAAGAGATATAATTATACATTATGTGTACATTTATTAATAATTATTAGTGGTTATCTTATCATTAATAGATTGAGTACGGTGAACTTGAAATCATGGGTAAATACAAGGATTTGAGTTATTTATACATTTGTCTCGCCACCTCACAAACTTCCAATAACGCCTTTTCAAAAGACGTTATTGGATATGTTTGAAGTTTGTGAGGGGGCGGTGAGGTGGTGGGGCATAGGAGACTTAATTTATAAATGTTTGTATAGATAGCGTCTTTTCAAAAGACGTTATTGGCTATGTTTGAAGTTTGAACGATAACGACACTTCGTATGGTTGCATGGACACCGAGTTTTTCCCTCAGTGGCGAATGTCCTGCAGTGCGTTTTCGCATATGTGATGAACTCGTTCACGCCATTTATGAACTCTCGTTGAATAAAGCCATTTTCAATTTGACTATACATCCATTCTCGATTAGTAGACATCTCGATCCTAAGTTTTTTTAGTCGATAATTGGAAAAATTTTATCAACTCTTAAATATATATATATATATATATATATATAATCCTAAAAAATTACTATATTTTTAGAAAATAATCCGAATTAATATTCATTAAATTGGATTATATATAATCTTGAGCTTTCTAATATAGATATGTACCTATAGTAAGTATCAAGCAAATGACAATCACAATTAATAAACAATACATAATTTAAATTAAATTTTAAAGGGAAATACGATTAATTTTCTTCGGTGTGTTTTCCTTACAAACATGTTATGTACAAACATTATATAATTTTTTTCCTCACCATCCTGTATTGCTCAAGTTATTTTTCCAAAATCTACATATACTCTCGACATTTCTTATCAATTTTTATAATGAAGTATATAAATTAATGTACTTTTCTTTATTTTACAAATAAATATATTTATTCTTCAATTCAACAGATATATACACTACATTGAGATTTCAAATATAAATACGTACCAACTAAATGACAATCACAATTATTAAACATTATAAGAATATATAAGTTATAACTCAATAAGATATCATTTTCAGTTGGAAATGCACTGCCAAGCAATAATTTAAACAATGTACAGAGACACTAATTTACTGTATTATTATTCAATTAACATAATATATGTGAACTACAGTTTACAATAGTAAATGATAATTGTCATATGACAAGCTAAGTGAAATTTTAAACGACCTAAATGCAAATTCAATTCGTTCTACTTGTTGATTTGTTGTTGTCTAGCGACAGATTGTTCAGTTGTTGATTTGTTGTTGTTTAGTGACAGATTGTTCTGACGTTGATTTGTTGATGTTTACCAACAGATGGTTGAGTTGTTGATTTGTTGTTGTTTAGCAACAGATGGTTGAGTTGTTGATTTGTTGTTGTTTAGCAACACAGTGTTACGTTGTTGGTTTGTTGTTGTTTACCAGGTTGTCGCTATTTTTGAAGGCTAATCATAACACACTCACAATTTCGTTGATATATAAGAAGGAAAACTTAGATTTCCTAATTTCAGTAGTAATGAAAATAAAATTCAAACAAAATCCCAAAATAAAAGTTTGAGAAAACGCAAACCATGATGTGATTTTAAGGTCTAATGCCTAATCGAGAGGCAATCCACGAGTCTGTTATGCCTTCGTGCTTGTCCACCGGGGTGAAGCTCGGCCGAAGTCTCCGTGTTGATGTGCAAGTCGTGCAGTCGTCGCAGAGGAGACCCGAAACTCAGTCATTGAGGAGCCGGGGGTGAGCGGCGGCGGCGGAGGATCGCAGAGGTGAGCAGGCTCGGCGGAACAGGCGCGGAGTCGGTGGAACACGGGGCCGCAGAGCGAGGTTGGTGGCCAGCGGCGGCGGACGTGTGGGGCAGCGGCGAAAACACACAAAACTCACGGCGTAAATGAGGGGGAACAGCGGCGCCGGAAGAGAAGACCGCACAGCGGCAGCGGCGCCGGACGACAACCTCGTGCAGGGGCGGCGCGAGACCGGGGTGGCGAGGCTTGTGAGGCGGCGGCGGAGTCCAAATGGTGGGGTTTGCAGAGAGAGGGTCGAGGAGGATGAAATGCTGATTTTTACCCTTTTTTGGGTAGCGACAGATCAAGTCTATCGCTGATTGTCTGTTGCTGGTCTGCGACAGATCATCAACAAACACTAGTCTGTCGCTGATCTGTAGCACATCTTTCATATTTTTCGTTACAGAGCAGCGACAAACTTGTTTCTGTCGCTTATCTGTCGCCGATCTGTCACAACCTTGCAGGAAATTTATGGCGGGAGAAATCATCGAAAAATTAGATATAAAATTCAATTTGTCACGATTTTTGTCACAAATTTGTGACTGAATTGTTGCTTTTCGGTCAACCGAGTCAAACGACGTATCCGATGCAGAACTGTTACTGATTTGTTGTTATTTAGCAACAGATTCTGTCTGTCACAATTTTTTTATGCTATTCCTCATTATTCTTGTAGTGGAAAAAGAATAGAACCCTAAGTCATTGATCGAATCGACTTTATGAAGCATCCACTTGGTCTATATTCGTTTTTCGCTCTCCCATCGGTCTTCTTTCCAAGCGGTGGTGGAGTTGATTTTGTTTCAGGCGATGGTGGAGGTATTTTTGTATTGTTGGTTTGTGTCACAGTGAAGCTAGGTCGAATATGGTTCGCTTAAGGTATAATTTTGTTTGATTTTTGTTGAAATTAGTATTCTTACGTGTTTGTTGGGATGTATGGTTGAGATTCAATTAGGTTAATGATTTGATTTGCGAAACTAGGTCAAATGCGAATGTTTTTTTGTGCGTTTATTATGGGTTTTTGTTTTTATCTTTGATTTTCCTTGTCGTGTATGTATGTGCGACTGTTTTTTATAGAACTTGTTGGGCTATTTGTTGATATTCGATGATTTTAAGTAGCTCGGTAACACAGGACCGAATTAATTTGCACTGTTCATTTTCCCGCTACCGAGCAATGTTGGTTTAGTTGATTTTGGGTTACCAAACTATACATGTGGTATAATATTTTTTTTTGCTCGGTTTGGAATGACTGAATTATGTTTTTTGCACTCGGTCTATTATAACTGAACAACACAATATATTATATAAATTGGTTGTTCAGATGTAGTTGATCGAATAAAGCTGGTTATTTTGTAAAATAGATTGTTCTAGGTTCTTCACTCGGTCTTATATTACCATGTTAAAGTTTTATGTTCGGTTACTGTGACGACCCCAAAATCCCGAGGTCGCCACGTGGGGAGGCGTTGGCCCAGCGGTCCTGTTTGATCCTTGACCCACTAAGTCCCATGCGCCACTGACGCCCTTTGCTACTTCACGGCTCTCGATATGCATGTTAACTCCTTTCGTTATTCATTTTGATTTAACAGTTGAATCATTAAAACAACAGCGGAAGTCTTAAATTCAAAACAAGTAAAACAATTAAATTTATTATCGTATAAAACACCATTTTAAAAGCAACTCCTATTGTGGAAAACCCAGGGAAAGCACTCTGTACATATGTGGCAATATTAAATAATAATATATACAAGTACAGTATCTATTCAGTCTCCCATTTCCCAAAATTAAGCAAAATATCAAAATCGCACATACTAGTAGGTCCTTGTCCGCGGGCAATCAAATAAAGTCGTCCAAAATGTCTTTGCCTCTACTAGCAGGGTCTGCACTCGTCCATCACAAAAAGTAAGATGGAGAGTACAGTTAGTAAGATTCCAACAAAGTACATCGAGCATTTATAGGAGCATAAACAAATATCAATAATCATGTCAATTAATCATGCGAAAACTAAACAGGCAATTGTGCTAAGATCATCACATGAATAAATAACACGAGAGAAGCAAACCGTGTACTCCTCCCGGTCACACTAAACTGTACGTCGAACCCCCAGGATCCTTTCGGTGGGTGCCCCACTTCCTTTCACCTTGTTTCCATACCCCCAGGATCCTTTCAGTGGAAGCGCCCACTTCCTTTCACCTGATAACCCGCGTACATCCTAGTGTGCCATAAGTATAACACGAATATCAAAAGTCTCACCCCCAACCCAAATGCATCACGGAAATCAATAACAAAAAATAGGGGAATAGAATCCAACAATCACGAATAGACAACCAATGATAGAAAAGTAAACCCTCAGTGACTTTTAGATGGAATCTTACGTACCTCAAAACGCGCTCGCTCGCGTCTCGATATGCGCACCTGACATCTGACTATAACATCCTAAGTCCCTGTTGTCCATTCGTACATTTAGCTATTAAATCATGCAAATCACAATTTAAAATTAGGTGAAATACATCTCACCTTCAACGCGTCGTCGACATTCGTCGATTCGCATCTTCGATCAGTCCAACAACGCCATCGCGTTGTTCACCGCGCCACCGCCGTCACTGCGCAGCTGCCAGCGTCACCGTTGCGCCACCGCCTCTCGCCGGCGCCGCCGGCCGCCGCTGTTCCCTCACGCCGCCCTGCTCGCAGTCGCTGCCGTTTCGCATTGTCTCCTACTCGCTGCTACTGCCGGCCGGCCGTTCGCCGCTGGCCGCCACTACCGGCGGTGCCCCGCCGCCGATCGCGCTGCCGTCCGCCGCCACCATCTCCCGCCGCCCTGCTCACAGCCGATCGTCTCCACCGCGCAGCCACTGTCCACGCCTCGTCAGTGCGCCGATCTGTCCGCCGCCGCTCTCCCTGCTAGCCGTCGTTGGTCGTCCGCTGCCGCTCTCCCTGCGCGTCGCCGTCCGCGAGCTATCGCCACTGCACTGTGCAAGCCGCTAGCCGCCGCCGCTCGTCGCGCCTGCCGGAGCTGATCCGCTGTGGTCGCACCGGGAGCCGCCGTCGCCGTCCCTCCGCGCTGGCGCTCTCCGCCATCTCTCTCTCTAGCTTTTCTCTCTTTTTCCTCACCTCCCGATTCTTATCCTTTTTTTTTTCTTTATATAATATATATATATATATATATATATATATATATATATATATATATATATATATACATTTTCTTTTTTTGATTTCAAAATCAAAAGTGTCCTTGAAAATCGAGTAGCGCGCATCTCGAGGCACCGACTCCTCTCATTTCCCAAATCTCAATACTCGTGCCACTCGCATAACGTGGCGTATCCAATTTACACACTAAAACCACATAACGCGACTATCTCGGTCCTACATTAGCACACGATTCGAGGCGCATCCTCATTCGTGTTTCGGCTCACCAAATTCTCCGTGTATACGTTTTTCAATAATTAGCACTTCCACTTGAGATTCGGACATACGCATTCCGGCAAGTGGGTCCCACATACGACCCTAAAATGACACGTGGCATGAGTTGGATTTTCGGGCCGTTACAGTTACCTTTAACCGAGCTGTAAATTATGGCTCGGTCATATCAAGCCGAACGATCGTATTTAGCTTGGTCAGTATAGACCGAACAATGTATTCTTCTGAGGAATGTCATACAATGATTGAGTATTAATACTTGGGTAATATATGTGTTACTTTAATAGGTATGACACGTACAAAGATGACAGAGGTGCCCAAGGAAAGTGAACAAGAGAAAGAGAACACTGGTAAGATGGGTGAGCAAGTGGGGAGGAGAGCTCAAACGACTTCTTACAGGAAAGAAATGAGCTACAAAGGGGTGCGAGGGCAAGTCAAACCGGTGGTTCGTTAAAAGAAGGAACATACAAAAATGACTCAATGGATTTGCCATACCAACAATTGGCAATTCGTATGAGCCAAACAAATGCAGTGGAACCATCTTCTTCTGATCCAACTGAATCAGATAGGGGAGAAAAAGGAGAAGGTGATGAGAACAAACATTCTGAAGGAGAATATGGTGAAGGTGGAGAATGAGATGAAGAAAGAAATGGAAGTGAAGGAATAAGTGGAAGTGGAAGTGGAAGTGGAAGTGGCAGTGGTAGTGGTAGTGGAGTGGAAGTGAAAGTGAAGATGGTTCCACTGAAGAAGATGAGGAAGGAAATGCAAGTGAGGGAAATAATGAAATAAGTGAAGGTGAAGAGGGACAAGATTATGAAGAAGTGGTGGAAGTGAGGTCTAGTGCTAAGGCATGTGGTAAAGCTAAGTGCGGCCCATCCGACAAAGTGGCGGCCGACATGTCTATACCCTTTCCTGGTGGACCAATTAATCAGGAGTTATTGACGAGCTTCATCAATGTGTGGATCGTTAGTGTACTGTCAATGACTCAATGTGTGCATTACAATGTGTGTATTTATACTGTTAATGTTCGTGTGAGATAGTGTGACGAGTATTCACCTCAATTAGCATATATATAGACGCAGGTACCGTGTGACGACCCCAAACTCCGAGACAAATCGGGTACCGCCACGTCGCCAGACACGTCACCAAGCATGTCACGTCACCGCACACTTAATTTTGACTGCCTGCGACCTACACCTTTATACGCACCTTATTCACCTTAACTTAGTATTTATGAAAAACTTTATGGATATTCACATTAAATTGACTAAGTTAAGTTGTTCACGATTTACCAAATTATTATAAATTAACATTTAAGCAAAAAGTCTTTTAAGCATGCCAACACGGTAGAATTAAAAAGTTTGCATGACATGATTAACCATATAGTGTGGAAACCAGGCAATAGATACCATGTACATCGAGAGCAACATAGGTACTAAAGATAAGCATGTACATGTATCAGCTATACAAGTCCTTCCCAAAAATTTCATAAAACAGTAAGTAGATACATACAACATCTACGCAAATGATGAGCTCTCCTAACTCAGTCGTAGACGCCTAAGACGCCCATGCCTCGGCTCGTCGCAAGATCTGCTATTTGTCACAAAAAACAATGACAAATTCCAGGTAAGTAAATCCCATAGAACTTTAGCTAATATTCACGAATTCCAATAATACGGCTACAATTCATGCAATTTAAATAAAGAATAAGAATAAAGAAATTCGCATGAAAATAAGTTGTTGAGAAGTCAAATTTGGACACGAGTGTAGCGTGACAGAGAACCTTGCTCGACATCCGGTAATCTTCGTAGCTAAACCGAGAGGAACCATTGATGACCACCTCGCCAAACATCTCACAGTCGAATGAGAGGAACCATTGAATGGTAGAACCCCATCCAAACATCTCTCGAGAGGAACCATTGACGAAGACTTAAGTCTTCGTCAAACATCTCTCAACCTACGGGTTTTCGCGGAGAATAGTCACCGCGTAGCCCTAACATGGCCAATTACTGGAACAACGCGGGTTAGCTAGCCCCGGGGTGTGAGTCTGTGCCATGCCGACCCCGTCGACAAACACACATACACACGAGGGAGTGGATGAACAGTAATTGAACAACAATAAATAGCCCAATGGAATAATTGAAATGCGAAATAAAGTAAGTGTCATAAAAGAATTTTAACTGATTTTCTCGTGGGATTACTTACCTCAACAAACTGCAAAAATGCCTTCGAAACGTCCTGCTCTCGCCTCGAGATACGTACCCGACACCCGGCTATAATAGCTTAAGTCTCTAGTGTCCAATTATACAATTTTAATCAATTTGGGCTATGTTACTTAAATCATTCAAATCACCGTTTAATTAGGTGAAATAATATCACCTCCATCGCGTCGTCGAATTTCGTTGAAGTCACGCCTCCGATCGGTTGACAATGCGCCATCGCACCGTTGCTCCACGCCGTTCACCACCATCGCTGCGCGTCGCGCCGCTGCCCGCTGTCGCGCCACTCCCGCCGCCGCCGCCGGAGCGACGCTTGATGTTGTCGCGCGCGTCGTCGTCGCGCGCCGTTGGCGATCGACCTTCCGCCACCGCCGCTGTTCTTCTCTGAAGCTCGGCGCCGCGTCCGCGAGCCGCTGCTGTTGGTGGTTCGCCGTTCTCCTCCCCTACTGCGCGCAATCGCGTCCACCGCTCTCTTCTTGGCGCGCGCCGCTGCGCTCGCCGAGCTCCTCCCTCTCTCTCTCTTTTCTTTGCTCTCTCTCTATCTATCTCTTTCTTTCTTCACTCACTCTCCTATTTTCCCTCTCTCTCTCTTCCTTTCTACCCGATTTTAAAGGAATTTTTCTTTTCTTTTCTTTTTTGGACAAAAAGAAGTAATGATGAGGTAGGGTGATGTGATGTGTGATGTGATGGGTGATGTGATGGGACAACTCAATCCCATTCACCTGCGTTAAGCGCATTTTGCGATGTCACACACTCTCGTCACTACACGCACACAACGCGACCAAACGTAGTTCTCAATTAACGCGACGTGAACTATTAAATAATAGTAAAATAATTAAGCACTTGCCACACAAAAATAAGATATTTCTCGATTAGACGTGCCATAGACTTTTTCGCGACGTCCACGCGGGTCTGAGCTTATGTTATTAATCTGTCATTTGCCAATTAATCGGGATCGATTAAAACGGGTCGTTACATGCCGAGTGGGCGAATGACAATACATTAGGTTGGAAAATCATGCACACATGATAAATAAATAAAATGCATTAAATAATTAATATAAAACGTTGTTTAGACCTTTAATGGAGATGATCACTGGTAAAGTATCATTCTCACCTAAAAACACATATTTAAGGTGGTTGGGCAGTGGTTTGAGCTCTAAGGTGGGGGTTCGCTCCATAAAAGGGAGAAGTGTAGAGTTCAAAGCCGGTAAGTCAGAATATGCTAGGGTTGAAAAATAAAGTGGAGCAAAGTCCATCTCGGAGATCAGCTCCTCGATCTCAGTATCGAGGATGAAGCAATGCTCTCACAAAGAATCGGTGTTGAGATGATTCTCTAAAATCACTTTCATATCATCACCTTTCACGAGAAAGGTATCATGGACAAGCGAGTCCACAATGTCTAAGGCAAGCACCATGGAAGATGCATCGCAGGGATGGCGTATCGCATCATAGATGTTGAACTTAATAAGTTCACCATCAAACTCCATGCTCAGAAAACCATTGTGACATCAATTTTTGTATTGGGAGTCTTAAGGAAATGCCTGCTGAGCAAGACTAGGAAAAATAGGGGCATGGCTGAGTCTTCATATCGATGATATAGAACACTACAAAAAAACAAGCAAATCAGAAACGAAAATTTTCGTCTCTGATTTGCAAAAATTTCGTCTCTAATTGCAGTCAGAAACGGAACAGAGACGGAATCAATTCCGTCTCTAAAAACGTCGTTGCTAATTCAATCAGAAACGGAAATGCGATTCCGTTTCGATTTAGAGACGGATCAGAAACGGAATAAATTCGTTTCGATCGAGATCTAATTTATTCCGTCTCTAATTCCGTTTCTGATTAGAGATGGAATAAATTCCGTTTCTGATTATTTCCGTCTCTGATCCGTTGCTAATCAGAGACGGATCAGAGACGGAATTTGATCCGTTTCTGATTCATGTATGTATTCCTCGAAAATTAGAGACGGAAATAGCAACGGAATCCAGATATTTCATTGCTATTTCCGTCTCTAATTTTCATTTTTATTTAATTTTTAAAGTCTTTGATTAGCAACGGATCATATATATATAGGTCTCAATCCAAGCACATTTAACCTGCCAATATATAATAAAAATCATAGCTAAAAAATATATTGATATTGCACAATTTATATAAACTTAACATATCCTTAACATTATCTTTTTTCAATGTAATGTACACGAAACAACAAATACAATCTAAAAAATTTCTATATCGTATCTTTCTACAAAAGTAAAAGCAAAAATTGTTCTAAATGAAAAAAAAAAAATGAAGTGTTCCGAGGTTATATAAAGTTGATTGTGCTTCAAATAATACTTGACTTCGTACAAAACACCTGAAAAAAGATCAAAAAGAAAAAAATCACTAAATTATACAAACAATAATAGGAATATAAACAATATTATGGGAGAACTACGTATCATCGCAAGCACAAGTGTATGAGCCAAACATAGCATAAATAAAGTAATAAAGAAAAAGAAATTCATCATTATGGGAAAACTACGTATCACTAGCTGAAAACTCATTCCTTTTGGTTCTACGAACAAGATCTAAGAATATAGGTAGATAAACGCAATTATTTGGTCCAAGTCAAAAAAGAGAATGAAGGAACTCAATACAAAGAAAAACTTTACCATGTAAAATTAGAAACAAAGTTGGTGGGTTTCCATTTGAGGGGTGTCTTTGAGGAACAAATTCTAACTAAAACAAAGAAAATTGGTGTTTGATATCAAAAATTTGAGAACCTACAAAATAGGATTCACACCTTCCTTAAGGGGGCATTAACTAGAACAAGTCCTAACACACCTTCCTTAGTTTGAAAAGTGCAAATTCGACATGAAATATTTCTTAATTCAAAGGTTTCCATACATAATCTGTGACTCAGTTAGTAATATCACAAAAAACAATGGCTTAAATGAGTTAATTTCAGTTCTCTATCATAGCACAAGTGGAATCAGAAGTGAACAATAGCAAAAATTGAAATATTTCAAATTTTCTCATTCAAAAGATGATTTGATTAGGTTCCTAGTTTGTTAAGGACAACCTCTGTTGCGCAAATCTTGGCTCCCCATATAGGATCAAAATAACTCATCAGAGGATTTATGACTAAAATCTCATTTGTCAATAGGCATTGAGCCTTTGGCCTATGGCATATGGACAAAATATATGAGAACATAATAGTGCAAAGCAAGGAAAAAAAATATCATGTAATAAAATATTGAACTTATGCAAATAAGTAAATAAGTTATACCTCCCCAATTCCAAAGCTTTCCATCTTCTGTGATTGCCATTGTGAAAAACCCACCATAAGAAATAGTTGCAACAGATGCAGGCAATGCATTAACTTTGGAGTGAGGTTTCTAAGTCCACCACCTTCATTGGGGCCACGACCAGCTCCAAGCCCCAGTCTACCATCCCCTTCATCTCGACCCCACATGTAAAGTTCACCTACATCACACGAATGAAGAAGATAATAACATAAAAAATATTAGGACGACAAATTTAATCAATACAATCAAATTCATTAAAGCATAAGCCTACACTTGCAACTTTATCCACAACCTCTTAACTATAAATTCCATTGGAGATGCCAGGTCTTCTTAAGATGTCATCTTAGTGCAAAACCAACATTATAGATATAGATCATTGGATTAGGATCACTAGTTTTTGTCGAATCACAACTCCTCTCGCAACTTCAAATGAAGCAGTTACAATTGGTCTCGTTATGCATTTTCTTCAAAGAAGAATATTTTTCTTGTAGAGGTAATTACTAGGGTTCTTTCATTGATGAGTTCAATAGGAACTTTAGTATATATTCTTCTTAGCAAACAAAATATAATTAAATCAACGTTAAGAAACTTAGTCACCCAAAAGATATGTAGGATCTAAAAGCAAGTTATTTGTGTCAAGAAATGAAGTAGTACCTTTCTCATAGCCCTTTTTTTCAATGACACAAAAGATATGATGTCGAATCTCTTACATTCCATTTGCACCTAAAATTACAAATAACAAAAAGAAAAAGTAAACCAATTAATTTTGTTATAATGTTGTACATCACAAGAAAAATCTTCATATATTTATCATTTCTGCTAAAAGGATGGCATTGAAACAAACACAACAACAATAAACAACAACATAGCCTCAGTCACAAATTAATTGGGGTACAACACCACTAGAATTTCTTTAAATGTAAAAGTCTCAAATCTTCATATATTTATCATTTTAGCAATAGATGAATGCTTTCAAAATCTTCATAGAAATAGATGAATACTTTCAAAATCTTCATAGTAAACTCTTGGGCTGAGTAAGCAAAAAGTTTCGTGTCATCACCAGTTGAAATAAGCATGGGAACTGCCAAATGAGCCCACTTGTTGTAGCTAAAATTAATAGGTTTTTCACTTCCACGCTTTCTCTTCACCTTATCACCGAGCATTGGACCTATCGAATGAGATGGTAAACATAAATAGTCAAGGTCATAGTGATGATGTAATTGATAATGAGAGAAACATAATGATTTAAACATGCAACAATCAAGTATTAGTTTCTAGGCAAACCTTCTTTGCTAATAGGCACTCCCAACCGTTTCACTTAACTTGAAGAGAATAACCTAAAAAAATACCTATTAAAATTACCTATAGATCCATAAAATCAGCAAAAAATGTAACACTATTTTGAACTTTAAACAACATTTCCATTTCAGCTACAAACAATCAGCATGAAGCAGCTTTAAAATGCATGAATATATGCACTTAGATGCATGTAACGTAAGTGTGTGCAAATCATATATCACAATCAAGCTTACAATAGCTGAACCAAGAACTCACACAATCTGACATTGGAACTTGCAGGCAGTGACATTCTATACTCACACTGGACCTCAATTTTCCTATGTCAAAATGATGAATGCTCAAAATATTTTACTATACAAATTAACAAAATCATTACTTTCCGAAACCAAATGCATAAAATACGAAAAAAGCATGAGCTTGAAATTGATTGAGTAAATGCAAGCTACACAGATAAAATGGTGCACCAATCAAATTGTTCTTACATCTTACTTGTACACTGCAATCGTAACCAATGAGAAAACACCTTGATATGACTTGGAGCCGCCGCTAAAGCATTAACATCTCCTTGTGGCAAGAATGAGATTGGAGAAGAGTGCCATGTAGATCGTCCCAAAACCGAACAAGATCATTTATCTCGAACTAACAAGAGTCCCGGACTCCGAAAGAATTTGAATTTATAGATCGAAGCATATAGAAAGGACTTAATTCAATTGAGTTGTGTTAATGCTACAAAGAATCTACCAACTATTTGAAGCAATTACCACCGAAAAAGCATCGCCTCGCAGCGAAGAAACCCATCGTCGTCGACTTGGTGAAAGCAGATGGTGGAATTTGTTTGCGGTGGTGGCGGCGGCGACGGGCTTGTCGGACAAACTCCCTTAGTTTTAGGGTTTTGGAGTGAGGTTTGAAGAGGGGGAGGGTTTGAGAGGGAGAGAGAGCGGTCGACGGTCCGTGAGAGAGAGCGGTGAGAGAGAGAGCGGTGAGAGAGAGAGAGAGAGAGAGAGAGAGAGAGAGATCTCATCGAGAGAGAGGGATTTTTGGGGAGATAGGGGTTCCGAGAGACAGAGAATCGGGAGAGAGAGCGGTGAGAGAGAGAGAGAGAGATTTGCCGTCGAGAGAGAGGGGTTTTTGGGGAGAGAGACAGAGAATCGGGAGAGAGAGATCGATGGAGCGCTGGGAAGATAGGGTTTTGGGAGAGAGAGAATCGGAAGAGAGAGAGGGAGTGTTGGGGAGATGGAGTTTTCGGAGAGACGAATCGGGAGAGAGAGAGAGGGAGTTTTATTTTTGAATCATCGAGATCGAAGGATGCACAAATCTCGAGATTTGATGAACGGGTATAACAAAATAAAGTTTTGGCGGGAATGGTGGCGCCATTTTTCAGAGACGGAATTTAATTCCGTCTCTAATTCCGTCTCTGATCCGTCTCAAATCCGTCTCTGAATGTTTCCGTCTCAATTCTGTCGCTAACTTTTTAATTTAGAAACATAAATTATTCCGTTTCTAATTCCGTTTCTGATTTAGAAACGGAACTTATTTCCGTTTCTAATTCCGTTTCTGATTTGCTGTTTTTTTGTAGTGGAAGTCAGCTGGAAATATGAGCTCACTAAACTTTACCAGGATGTCTTCCAAGACACCCACAGGACGAAGGACGAACCGGTCTACCAAATGTATGAAAAATCCAGTATCATTTAGAGGGTAAGCCTTCAATGTCTCATATATGGATAGTGGCATGACATTGATAGAGGCGCCGAGGTCGCACATAGTTTTTTGGATCTCAACTTCACCAATTGTGCAAGGGACAGTGAACATGTCCGGGTCCTCACACTTGGTGGGCAACTTTTTGAGTAAGATGGCTGAGACATTCTCACCTATGGTGATTTTGTCGTTGTCTTTGAGTCGACCTATGTTGGTGCATAGGTCTTTGAGCAACTTAGCATAGCGAGACAATGTGCTAAGGCATCAAGAAGTGGGATGTTTATTGCCACTTTCCTCAAGGTTTCCAGAATTTCCTTCCTTATCCAAGTTTACTGTTTCGGTATGAGATGGTTGAACTTCGAGCTCCTGCTCGACTTCTTTAGATTTAAGAGCGGCCTCTTTAGGCTTGGGTTCTTTAGGGGTCTCCTCCAACTCTCTACCGCTACGAAGTGTGACGATATTGACATTTTCATCAAGATTCGAATGTGGTCAAGAAGGCGGCTTGCCTGTCTCATCCATACGCCCAACATGCAAAGCAAGCTGCCTTAATTGAATCTCAAGACTTTTAATGCTAGAAGCATGACTCGCGATTGTTTCATTTTTGAGTTGGGCCAAGTCATTAGAGAATCTGTTTTGATTAGCAATGAGTGTCCTCATTATTTCTTCTAAAAACCCCGAATTTTGAGAGAGTTGAGACTATTGAGGAAGTGGTTGTCCCTTTGGAACATACTGGAGGAAGTTCTGGTTTTGGGGACCATAACTATAATAGGTGCTTTTAACGACATGATTATAAGTGTTACTGAAGTTGTTGTCGTATTAATTCCTTGGTGGTCTTTGGAAACCGCCACATAAAGCGTTCGCCTGCTCGTTCTCGAACAAGGTAAGACAAGAGTTAGTGGAATGGTTTTTGGCTATGCAGAAGCCACAAGCTTTAACTTGAGCTTTTCCTGAGGTGAGGAATCGCTCCATGAGATTAGTGAGTTTATTAAGCTTGCTATTGGCATAATTTGACCCTACTCCATCATAAGGACTTCGTGAGGGTCCCCCTTCCTGTTCATTAATGTAATGACACGACTGACTTGCTATAGAGTCGTATAAATCAAACATCTTCTCGATGGTTTTACATTTGTAGTTACCTCGATAAGCATTGTCAATCATTCTTTTCTCGAGGGGTGTAAGTCGCACATAGAAGAAACGAACAATGGAGAGGTTGTTTTAGCCATATTGGAGGTATTGCACAAGTAAGCGCTTATAACGACCCCAATAATCGCCAAAAGATTCACCCTGTTTAATTTTGGTACTACATATCTCTCTAGTAAGTTGGGAGGTTCTAGATTCTGGGAAGAACTCTTTGAGGAATGCAAAAATTATGTCCTTCAATTTATGATGAAGCCAAATGGAAGAAAGAAGAACCAATCCTGAGCTTTATCCTTAAGACAAAAACGAAAAGCCGATGGTTTGACTTCGTCTTCATTGACTCGAGGGGGAATCATAGTCCTACACTTAGAATGGAAGTCCTTGATGAAGGTGACTGGATCCTTATGATCCAATCCATGAAAAACAGGGAGCAGGTTAATGAAACCTAATCTGAGCTCAAAATTGCCCTTATGGGTTGTGAATGTGATGTAGTATGGCTGATGAGCCAGGAGATCATGTATTCCAACATTCGCCATCCCAATGGTAATGCGACGATCGGCCTGAGGTTATGCCCATAGGGTCAGCTTGTAGCCTTTGTGGAACGGGATCAACCACTCTTTGATCGAATGGTTGATACAGGTGTACTACATGGCTTTGTTGTTCCACTGGTACATGTGGTACAGTTGGTGCACCAAACTGTATGGGAGGAATAACTAGGGGTTCCTCCTATCCCTCATGTGGTGCAACGGGTGCATGTGGTGCATGTGGGATCCCAATGTGGTCAGCCATCATAAAGGGTTGCTCGTTATTCAGTGAACTTTCGAGGAGTGGTTCTTCTGCCCTATTTCTTTCGAGTTTCAACGGCAGGTCTTTTCGATCTCCGAATCAAAAGGGAGTAAAAATTCAGCGGACAACGATCGACGAAGACTGTAGGACATAAAGGTGAACACTAAAAAGAAAAAAAAAGTCATAAGTCAAAAATAACTTGGTCCCTGGAAACGGCGCCAAAATTTGACGCGTGTTGAATGCGACAAAATATATAATCACAATGAGATTACCAATAACCACAAGAACCGCAGTAGTGGCAAGCACGGGGTCGAACAACAAAGCCAAGTTTTCAACCTAGGCAATGAAATTAAATATAGTTCGGGGCTTTCACATGAATAATTTCTAATTTAACTAAAAACAAGAATAAGAATGACAACTAAATATATCAACCAGGGGGAAACAATATAAACCATCGGTATCACAAATCTCCACAGTTTGACATAATTTTACATACGATCATCAATCTAATCAAAGCATGTGATTTACAATAAATTAGTGTAGCTATAGATCCAGTAACGTACGCGGGTCCTCGCTCTTCCCTATTTCGATGATCAAGGTACGACAGTGTCCACTTCCCTAGTCAAACACATAACCCTATACTCAAGCGAATTGGGTTTAATGCGCTGACTGCAATGGACTTTGTGAAAGCACTACACCTAGACAATTGGATCACTAATGTGTCCAGTTTAGCTTAGATCCCTATGGTATTCAACCATTCTCAAAAAGGATTAATCAATTGGTATGATCGGATGCCACTAATGTGGTCTTATTGCACAAGTACAAGTGCGTACAACCCATTAGCATGTAAATCAAGATTTAAACACATGTTTAATCTCAATAGTTCAAACAATAACAAAGAGAATAAAATACTATGAAAAATAAATTAAATAAATAAATAAATATATTTCACATATGTGTTTATGCCAAAAAGGGTGAGGTGATCAACCACTGGTTCAGATTGATGAACTTAGCCGGCCGGTCTCCATTAAAAACCAAAAACAATGTCTAGAACGATGGTTTGTGAAGAAGAAAAAGAGAAGAATAACCTAAAAGCTGCTAAAGAAGAGGAGAAAATAAGAATGTCGATCCCCTGCCAAAACCCCTCATTAGAACTATTAAAATTGGATCTTCAACGCCTATTTTCGAGTTTGGTTTGTGACACGTGCGCCGAGGACAATCATGGGGTTGTTTGCGGCTCTGCCACGTGTCATAGTTTGATTAGTTGAGCAGGCTGGCAGCGGTGATGTGGCGAGCAACGATTAGGCTAGGACTGTTGTGGCTGATGTGCAAGTGGAAAGGACTTCCCCACATGTCCGATCTTCATTAGTGGAAGTTGCTGGTTTGGCTACGTAGCGGACGATGAGTGGTGGCGGACCGCTGGCGCGTCAGCCTTTGACCAGTTGAATGGGCCAATGGAAAGCGACACGTGGACTGTTGACAAGTTGGTGGAGTCGCAAGCGATTGGGACAATCTTCCACATGTCAGAGGGGCATTGGAGGGGCAGTTGGCCAAGCAAGCGTTGAACCAGTGGGAACAGGACACGTGGAAGATTGCAGGTGGGTTGGGCGAATGATGGCGTGACACATGGCACGGGAGATAGGAGAATCGCACAAAGCATGCGTGTCTCGAGCATATCCTCCGTTATCTAATTACTGCATATAGGTAGTCCGTTTCACACCGTTTTTCGCCACGAATTCAACCGCGTACTCCAAAAATCATGAAAATAAATAATAAGGATAATTAGGCCCATATTTCCAAGATTAAACGCTAAAAATGACCAAATACATTATATATAGTATGTTTAATTAATGACTTATCAGTTAGGCAGGTGAACAGGGATCAGAATGAAAATTTTGAAAATGACCTAATGGATGTTGCTAGGCTTATTGGACCTAGCCCATAACGAGGAGAGGCCCAGAACAGGGTCGATATGTTATTGCCTAAACGAATGGCCTAGGAGGAAAGCCGACATCTGTTATCGAACTCAGACCCTGTGACGACCCAAATTCCACAACCCAAACTGGGCCCGCTCGGCCTAGACTTACCATGACCTCAAGTCAACAAGTCAGCCTTCCTAACCATTTTCATTACAAGGCAGCGGAATTTAACATTTATAGTGAGTTATTCAGATTTGTAATTAAGTTATCAAAGGTTATGCGGAAGCGATTTCAACTTAAACAAACATAAACAAGTTTAAAGCAATCAGTGACGACATCCTAGAGTGTGGAAACCTCGCATAACTCGGTCAACGTGTATAATAAATAGATGAGAGAGAAATAATATCATATACATGTCTCAAAGTATCTCATAAAACCCATATACCCTATATGATAAAAACAATATACATAAGTAATACAAAACCAACAAAAGTACGAGAAGGAAGGTCACTCCAAATTCCTTATAATAGGCCTCCCAATACTGGCCCATTTCCCTTACTTGACTGCGAATATGCAATCAGTCAAACACAAGAATGACGAGGTCAGGTAAGTATCGCCAGTAGGATACTAAACAACATTTCGAAATAAATAAATCAATCCTATATTCATGAAGATAGAAAGAAATGTATAAGGACGCATGAATAAATAAAAGACAATAAATAAATCAAAAGCAATTGATACATGAGTGTCCAAGGATGCAACCAGAGAGGTGCAAGCTAGTAGTCCCGACGAACAGGTCGTTGAGTCTTGGCAAACCATCAAGACTCGGGTTCTAGGACTTGGTACACTCACAAGCTCTAAACCATGAGATAGTGAGACTTCTTGGGACAACCACGCTAAGAACTCACACCTCGTCAAGAATCAACATCTAGTGAAGTGCATCCCGAGGTCATGACTCTGGTATGTTACCTCAACCAGCCACTTCTTCCAAGGATCACCATTGACTCACTTGCCTTCGGACAACTCAATCAGAATGGAATTCCAAGCATAGATAACAAAGCAATGAACAACAATATTCAATAGCTAAAATGAAATACCGCGCATTTCCTAGCTGGTTTACTTACAACCAAACCAACCCAACGTTGGTTACAAAGCCTTAAACAATATTCCCCCGACTTTCACGTACTTCAACAAGTTCTATTAAATCAGGAATTCACATTTTAAGAGTTATTAACTCTATTTGATCAGTCAATCAATACCATTCATTTGATTAACTAATTCATTTAGTTCATTGTTTTTGGCCATTTACACGACTATTTTTCACCAAATTAAAAGTTGTACCAAGGTCCGAGCTTAAGTGCTACTAAAAGTAAGATATATATATATATATATATATATATATATATATATATATATATATAGAGAGAGAGAGAGAGAGAGATCTCAAAAATCCCAACCTTAGTTAATTTGGATAACAAATGTCCATTTAAATCATTACCTAAAGTTGCTAAGTCGCAACTTGTCATAAGTGAACAGTTTTGGACCATATAAACATGCTATGATCTACCTTGTTTTCATTGATTAAACAAATTCCAATTGCCACAATCTTTATTGATCATCAAAATAGGTTATACTAAGATTCAAATGAACCTATTCGCAAGTCAATTAGACCTCATTTAATGTCTCAAATCAATTAACCAACATGCCTATTCAAAATAGTAAAAAATAATAGTGCAGTCCCATGTTTCAAGCCTCCTTTTCGACCTCCAAAACCTTTCAAAATCAACTCGGAAATCAAATCTGATTTGCAAGGGTTAAGTTTGATATATAAACATGAAAACTCATAAAATATCTCGCTCAAGAACATTCATTTGATTGCTCTGATCATTGCCTCAAAGTTGCCCAAAAATTGGACTGCAGTACTAGTTCTACAACACTAGTTTTTATGCTACCAATTCGACTTCAATAGACCTACGAAACCATCTCAAAAACCTCAAGCTAATTCTAAGGGACCTAATTTGATATATAAACATCAAAACCAATATGTAAGTTCAACAAAAATCAAATGTTTAATCCCTCAAAGCCATATCCCAACATTACATGAAAATAAGACTACAAAACATCAACAACACTCGTCAATTAAACACCACCACAACCACAACATGACGCACTGAATGATCACAAAATCTCACTCGAGATCAATGAAAAAATTCAAAAATTCAGTGCCATGGGTCTTCCTAAAAAACCTCGACGAAAATGCGCAAAATTGACTCCAAAACAACGAGAATCAAACGATTAACCGAGATCTCACCTTAATTCACGTAGTTGGTCGATCCCTTTGCGTAAATCACCACTTGAAATCCCTAAAACTCATCACTATTTTCGTTTTTGTTGAGAGAGGAGAGAGAAAAAGTGATGAAGCACCCATTTTTTTACTTTTATACGCTAAATGTCATCTTAACCCATCTATCAATCCCAATACACATCTTGTGGCTCAAAATCATTCCATCCAACTACTTTTGTGACTTAATTGAGTGACTCCTTGTTGACTTGGTATTTGGTCTTATCCTTTTGAACAATTTAATTGGCCTTTCACAGGCGTAAACGCGCCCGGTCGGTATATGACTCACATCGTCGTGCCTCGATACAAATTTCGTTGATTGAAATACATTCTCATACTAATTATTATTCATATTTATTTTTCTATTTTGTTAGTGTTTTATTAAAATTATCCGCTCTGGATGTTCGTATTCCGCAATCCGTTCACGTTTTTCCTATGCAAACCCGATCCGAAACTCCAAGAATTACATGTGAACGTACTCACACGTTTGGACATTTGATTTCACATTCAGGTAATAAATACATAATACAAACACCAAACAAAAATAATATACCTTAGTGTCGACGCCCAAAAAATAGACATGTGTATCGCGGCAGCTGCGTCTCATGTATGACCCTGAAATGACACATGGCACGAGTTAAATTTTAGGGTCATTACAGACCCTACGTTTTTGGATGCCTTAGCAGAGGGGGCCAGGGCTTATGATCCACGCTCAGACAAAGTAAATCCAGGTTCTGATCTGCTAGATTCTGACCAAAGCTTTTTAGGAGCTCTAGTGGAGAGTACAGTGGTCGAAGAGGAAAACCCAAGGCTGGAAGAGGAAAACCCAGGCCCAACACTTTCAGAGATGGACCCGACTCTACCGGAGGCAATTGACGTGGCAGTACGAGTTTACGAGCCCATAGGGAGCGGCAATCAGAATCAGCTAGCACAGGAGGAGGGTACAGTGGTCGAAAACACGGTCTCGAGAAGGGATATAGAATCAATAAGGGAATTGAGGAAATACATGAAGAAGGGAAAACTCAGGTGTATGGGGAAGCCGACTACGATTCGAAATCAAGCCTAGAAAGGTTAGAACAAGGCAATGCACTAGAACAATTTCGGTATTTAATAGAGGTTTTTAAATCCCTATTAAAGGGGGTGTTATTAAATAACACTTAATTGATAGGAGTTTTAAAAAACCTCTATGTAATACATGTATTAAAAATTAAAACATAACACATTTTTACATGACATTTAATAACACTCTTTTAAATAGGGGTTTTAAAACCTCTATTAAAGGCCAAAAATGTTCTAGTGAAGGTTTGCCCAAAATTCGGATTCGGTCCCAAACGAGGACGTTCTTAATTAGAGAGAGGAGAGGTCGATGAAGGAGCTAGTGGAAACAAATATGGGAACACATCATATTACTGAGACAATCGCGCAACAACAAACTCAAGGCCTGGAGGAGATACAAAATACAGGGCTTGTTTGAAGAAAATCAGGAACACTTAGAGGAGATCTAGCCAGGAGAGGAGAATGTTACACAAAACTAGAGGAGATCCACAAACTCGGATATATGAGGAGGTCTAGCCAGTGATACTGCAGAATTTGCTAGATGAAGACACTGTAAGAGTTATGTAATGAAACTAGATTTTTCTAAAGCATATGACTACGTGGATTGGCAATTCTTAGACTAAGTATTGAGAAAGAAGGGTTTTAGGGAGAAGTTGAGGTGGTGGATTAAGGGATGTTGGACCTCGTCAAACTTTTCCATGCTAATCACCATTCTTGTTTATATTGGTATCTGACGTCCTTGGGCGAATCATCAATCAAGCAAAGTATCATGGGCTGATAAAAGGAATAAATGTAAGAGGAGACAATGTGGAGGTGACCCACTTACAATTTGCGGATGACTCGCTTTTGTTTGTAAAGGATGAATTGGGGGGAAACACTTAACCACACCTAACCACACCTTCATCATGGGATGCCATATAGCTATTTATTTATAGAGACAACTATGCACTGAAGTGGGGATTGAGTGGTCTGTCACGCCAACTTCTGCCAAAGCATGTTTGAGGAGGGAAAGTTGTGCCAAATGACGAGCAAAAGCAAATGCTATGTAAACGTCTTCGCTGATCTTGATATGGGAAATATGGGCGGAGCACAATCGTAGATAGTGCATTAGTAGGTTCGAGCCTTTTCAAGGCACGGGATTAGACAGTTTTGACAGGATATTGGAGGAGAATCTTGTAAGGGGGAGTATGAGGGGATGTATTTTTGTTTCTCATTTTTATAACCACCAGGCCACGTAGCCATGGGTTCAATGATCCCTTCTGTCCGCCCCTCAATAGCGTGACCCGAGTAGGCTGGGCTAGGCAGCAGGAAACCTAGCCAATGACCGAGTTCAGGAGGGCTCGGCTAGTTCCATATGGTTCAGTCATGGGTGAACATGTGAAATGGTGCATAGGTTTAAAGGGGGTTACGCCGTGGCACGCCTTGGCACGCCCTGGCACGACGCCTTGGCACACCTTGGCACGAACTTGGGTATGCGCCTTGGCGCGAGGCAAGGACTCTGGGCGAGTGGGCGCATGGACGCATGCGGACAGGCGCGTTCATGGTCAAGCGCATATGGGCGCCCCGCATGGGCGAGCGCGCGCGGACAAGCGCGCAGGGATAAGCGAGGGCATACCTTGGCACAGCGCCTCGGCACGCCTTGGCACGAGAGCGACAAACCTTGACACACCTTGGCACGTATTGGCACGAGCGCGGGCACGGCACGGCACGGCACGGCAAGACTTAACGGATCCTTTGGCACGAGGCAAGGGTTGACAAATCTTGACTTGGGCGTTGACCCAGGTCAAAGTACGCTTGGTCTCATTTTGGGATGTTTTCTATTGGAGCCGAGGAAATAGCTTAACATCTACTATAGGGAGAGGTGTGCTCTCTCCCTGGAGCGGCATGAGCGAAGTAGCAAGGACCCTCGAGTATGCCTTGGGCGCAATGCCATGGCACGACCCATGTACGGACCATGGCGTCGGCCACCCCTCGAGCCGGTGGGACTCAACCTAGCCCCGGCTAGCACCCGAGATGCCTGGGCACGGCCAGGCACGTTCAAACAGCCCATGTCCCATAGAGAACATGGGCCACGTCCCTTGTGGCGTGGCTAGACCAAGTCAAGACGGTTCCAAGTAGTTGAGTAACTACCTTGGTCACAGGCTGGAGCCATGACCAAGGCACGACCAAGGAAGGCCGAATACCATGAGCATGTTGCAATTGACCTAGTGATGGTGGCGGTTATGGAACGATGTGGCAGCAAGGGAGCAAAGCAGTTGGGTAACTGCCTTGACCACTAAGGGAGTGGTGTTTTACCAGGTCTATGGATCGATGTACACTAGACATGTGTCCTAGTTGGTTATGTAACTACCTAATGGCTGGTCTATAAAGCTAAGGGCTCTAAGCTTGGGGAAGCATAGAGTTCCACAGTTGTATTCCCAATTGAGAGCTAGTAAAAACGTTTCCTTGTTGCCTATTACTTGTTGTCCCTTTAATTCGAGTATTGGTGTGCTGAACTAAGGTGGCCCTTAGGTACCGCGGGTTCGATTAAGTGAGAAAAATTTCCTAATGAAAAACCCCTTTTAATTGGCCCCGTGACACCTTCCATTGTGGGGTGTTTTGAAGGTTTAACGGAACACGCGTTATTCCTCTACTACACTGGTAGAGTTTTTTTTTGACTTTATTTTAAGGAAACAGATTGTTTCTCGCTTTTTTCTTGTGTAAATATTGTACATATTTGGCTATAATAAAACAAAATTCCGTTCTTATCAAAAAAAAAAATGCCGCGTCAGCTTAAGGTTTGAATTCGAGACCACTTGCTTAATAAGAATTGAGTTTCTTGTTACTCGATCAAACTAACTAAATTTGTTTTTCTTTTTTTTTCACGCTTTTTAATTTTAAACAAAGTAATTTTTACTAAAAACTCATTTTTCTTTTTTCAAGGTGTTTATATTTTATTTAGATTTTAATAATTCTTTTTGATAAGAAATCAACAATCGGCCCCAACCAAGATTCGAACTCATAATCTTTTACTTTCATACCCGCAAATCATTGTGCTGCCCAATTGATTTATTTAGATTTTAATATTATTTTCATGTTTCCTGTAAAACAAAATTGTACATCTCTTCCCATTAATATTTAATTATGGCATGGTAAAAAAAAATTAATATTGTGGCAACAATCACTCTATTTGGTAAAAAAATATAAGTCTTTCTGATAAAAATTTATTGGTCAAAATTATAAATTTTTTACTAAATTCGGGAATGTATTTATTGTTTTTATACCAATTATACCCTTATACATACGATTCAAATATTTATGCTTCTTCAGTTCTTCAATTAATTTAATGTCAAATGGCGTATATATAAATTATACTTCTAATTAAAGTTGTCTTAATTCTTATGCTCTTACCTTTAGGGATGCAGGTGATGCGGATTTGGGGAAAGGAATGTAATCCCCATCCCCATCCCCATCTTATGGCGGGGCGAAAATTCTCCGCTTGAAAATCGCCACTGAGAAATTTTTTACTCCCATTCCCCACCCGAGGATCCCTACCTTGTGGAAATTCCCCACCCATCACTTTTTTACATAATGTCTAAAAAAAAGATCAAATGCATTATAGATCCGAAATTAAAAATCATTAAAAGTTTTTTCTTTGTAATTGTAGGTCGATTTTCAAACTTCATGTGAAACATTCACCTTAAAAAAAATAAAATATACAATTTAATGATTTTAATGCAATTCCTACATGAAATATTAATGATTTTCGTAGGAATTCTCATGGTGGGGAGGATAATATCGCCCCCGCCCCGCCTCCGATGGTGTGGATGAAATTATTCCCCTCCCCTGCCCCATGGGGGCTAGGTGGCGGAGAATTTCTTTTCCATCGGGGCTGATCTCGGTAGGAAATGGGAATTCTCTGCTTCACTTGTATCTTTACTTCCCTTAAACGACTTATATTTGTGATTGGAGGATTGTTATATTTGAATGAAATTTATGGCAAGAAGTTTTTTATTGACCATATTTATAAACGGCGAGGAATTAATCGTCAAAATCTACAAGCCGATCTTTTGGACCACAACGTACGGAGTCCACATGGGCAGATAGTAGTCACCGGGCCCGCTTCTTTTATTGCCGTGGGCCTATTTTTTTTTCTCCGGCAGTGCTAACGCATTCAAAAAAAGACTCACTTATTGATGTTCCTTGGATACAAATTAAGATGCAAATACTTACACTTATTGATGTTCCTTAGATACAAATTAAGATGCAAATACTTACACATTCATGCACAAATCAAGAGACAACAATAAGTATGTGTATTTTGTGAGTTATATATATATATATATATATATATATATATATATATATATATATATATATATATATATATATATATATATATATATATATATATATATCATTTTCGTGTTTTTCATTATGCATGCATAGCATGTACCTTAATTAATATAGCTTGATATTTCAACCGTTTTCGAGAGCCATAATATATATCCACTTGTGTATAGTCGTATGATCGAATCATAGGTATGTATTTAAACAAAAAAATAATGCTTCTATATATGTTTACCCAAAAATATATTTTATAATAATATGATGGCGCCATTATAAATTAATATATTGAACAAAATTTAAAATCTTCCTCCATATATATAGGAAAATGTTAAAATTAATGATATTCGATATGACACCCGAGCGACACTTCTGTAACGTGACATGCAGATGCAGGCCTCATGTAAAAATAAGTGTGCATAAAATAATTTTACATAATACGCATGATGTGTATCTCGAAGCTTAGACAGCGGCTCTCATAAATGCGAGCCTCATAAGGTGTCATTTGGGGCATTTTTCATATATATATATTCACATGTGGTTGTTAAATAAATTTGTATACGGCTCAGATTTCTTTAAAAAAAAAAAAAAAAAAAAACCTTTTATCAGTTATTGACATTTGTTTTTTTTTCCAGATATTTGCTAGCCAGCTAGCTAGCAATCTGTGTGAACCACATAATTCAGATGTTGGGTTCATGACCAATCAAGTGGGTCGCTTCCTATAGTAGGATCGGTCTCACTTGCAAGTTGTTGGAGGTCCGAGCTTTCCTAGAGGCAAGTTGCAGTGGTTACTTTCTGATTTTATTTTTTTATTTATTTTTATAGTAACGAAACTTTATTTTATTATTGTCAATAATAACTATACAAGGTAAGAAACAAAGTGTTTCCTTAAAACAAAGTCAAAAAAAATTTATATCAGTGTAGTATGAGAAAAATCCGTCATCTCTGAAAGAAATCGCATTCCCCACAAATGTAAACAAGTCACTAATCTAAACTCATTACACCGTGGTGTCACGTTCACATTTGAATCAACTAGGTTGAACCTTTCGACTGAAATTTTACAAAAGTGAGAAATAAAATTACATCAATGATTCCCCAATACATTCTACCCATTCCTCATAATGTACTTTCTGTTCAGTTTTGGTAATATTACGCTTCCATATATATATATATATATATATATATATATATAAACTTTATTATTGTATTCTAACTAGTCGTAAGGAGCTATATTTTGACCCCCAACATTTTCAAGATTAATTTCTTAAAAAAAATTATAATTGTTGTGAATTGAGTTGGAACTTGCTAAGAATTAGATAAAAAAAATAGAAGACTAAGAACTTTTATTACTAAAAATTACTACTACAAAGGAGAAGAGAAGAAATGAGATAGTTGGAATGAGAAGTTTTCATTCAACTTTGTGTGTAAATTACAATGGAGTTGGCACTCTTTATATAAGTCATTTGGTGATGATGATAATTGTACTTAATTATACAATGTGTACAAGTTATACATACACCACAAGTCATACAACACATCACAAGCAACATAGACAATACATAAAAGAGTTGGTGTACATTGAAGAGGATTACAAGTTACATGATAATACATGGATAAGTGATTATACATTGGAGTTGAATACAAGTTATGTAGGGTGTACAAGTTACATTCAATGTAAAAATCATGTTTGATATTACAATTTAATGTGAGAGTCATGCTTGACAATGTGATCATTCATAAGCTTGATTAAAGGGTCATTCAATTTACAACAATAATCTTGGATATAGATTATCAATTTAGTTCAAGATTACTTTGGCAAGAGGTGAGATCCAAGTTACGTTTTCTTTCTTATTTAAAAAACATATGAATTTATGACACTGTCGAAAAAGGGCCAATAATTTTATATCCTGTGATGGGACCATTAACGGCTGTGGTTATCCAATCATCACGCACGAGGCTCTATAAGTACCACCCAACTCATAATATCAATTACAACAATATCACTCCTCCCTCTCCCTCTAATATTAATTCTGATCTAATATAGCTAGCCAAGCCATGGCCTTCACCAAGTCCTCCACAGCCATGCTAGTTATGGTGCTCCTTGCAGCACTAGTCATGACCGACGTCGCGAATGCTAGCTCTTTCATAGCATGGACCGGCCCCGGCTGCAACTTCGGGGCAACCCAGTACCGGAACTGCGGTTGCTCCAACATTAAAGAGCACGGTGGGTACAACTTCACTTACAATGGCCAGAGTGCATCCATGCACAACATGGGTAACTGCCTAGGCGTTGTAAACAAACGGTTCAGCTCCTCAGCTGGTTCATGCAGTGCTTTTGGATGGAATAGCATGTTCATTCAGTGCCGTAAATAAAAAAATTACGTACCTCGATCTCTCGGTTACATTAGTAAATTAATTATCAAGTGTTTGTGAAAAATAAAGGGTTATATGTCACGTTATGATGACATGTAACATGTTGCATGCATGGATCTAAGTGATGCGTGTATATAAATCTCTTATCGCTCTATGTGATCAGAGAGGCGCGCAAAGTGTTTGTGACGTGATGAGGCACAATACATATGCCTTTAATTAATATCACTTGTTGGTTTGTGTAACTGTAGTGTTTGCGTTTCTATAATAAAAATTTGAATTTGCTGTAGTTAAAGATCTGGTTGTAGTTTTTTTTTCTATGACTAAAAATTTGGTTTTAGTTCATTCAATGCATTTCTTTTTTGTTTTTTGATAGAAAGGAAAAAAAAATCAACTTTTTCTTATGAAAATTAGCTAGTGTTAATTAACTTAGTTATATACATCACTTTTTATTCCATTATATAGAATTATTTGCTTTCACGAATACAATCTTGGTATTTACATAGGGAAGAATCTTATTAGATTAACCATTGTTAATAACTTACTAATTACTTAAGAAGTCAGAGTACTTCCACAAAAAAAAAATAAGAAATCAGATAGAAAGGAAAAAATTACACTAAGGGTGTGTTTGATAGAAAAGAAAATGAAAAAAAATCATAGAAAATTGTCTACTTTTTTAATGTAACCGTTTTTTCCACTGTTTGATAACTTTGTAACTGCACTGAAAAAAAGAACACATCCCCCTATTTTCCTCATTTATTTTCTCATCTTTTAGCGTGAAAAATTGAAAATCTCTCAATCTCTCTCACGAACTGATCATTTCTTCCACCCAAACAAACTTGGCATCTACTACTCTTTCGCGGATACACACTCTTTCTTTCTCTCTTCTTCTCCGGCTTCGTCACCAACATCATCGTCGAGCCGCCCGACATCGACGATGATTTTGATGTGCACACGGATTGAACCATAAAAGAAAATTCTTTCTCGTGCAATTAAACAACTATGAGAAAAAAAAATTATAAAATTCTCTCGAGAAGATTTGCTAAAAAAAAAGTTTTTTCTCATTGAAGATTTTTTTTGATATCAAACGCACCCTAAGTACAGTAGAAATTAGTTTAAAGAAGCAAAACAAATGTGTGTTTTTTTTTATTCTTGATATAAGCTATATTGCCTTTTGAAAAGGCGCTATCAGAGGAGAAAAAATTATCGGCCTACGTGGACACATGAATAGCGCATTTTCAAAAGGCGTTATTCATGTGTGATCCACGTTGGACAAATAACATGAATAGCGCCTTTTGAAAATGCGACATTCGTGTTATTTGGATATATCAATTCACGTGGTTGTCCACGTGGATTGGCCGGAGCCGATTTACACAAATAGCGCATTCCCCGAATGCGCTATTCTTGTAAATAGTATTGGGTGTCTACGCGGGATGTCCAAGTGGAAAAGACAAACAAGAATAACGTCTTTTCAAAATACGCTATTCTTGTTTTTCGGTACACATGGACATACACGTGGGATGTCCACGTGGGAAACACAAAAGTTTAAAGGATGAGTTGCATGGTTACTATGGGTTGCACGGGTTGTCCGCCTCGCGATACGTGCGTGACGTTTGCATGGGGTGCATGGTCTGTAATGGATATGCATGGGTTGTCCCTTCGAGATACGTGCATGATGTTTGCATGGATTGTCTACCTCGAGATACGTGTTTGTCGTTTGCATTAGTTATCCACCTCGAGTTACGTGCATGACGTTTGGATGGTTTGCATGGACTGCAGCAGGTTGCATGAGTTGTCTACCTCGAAATATGTACTTCACATTCGCATGGTTTGCATGGATTGTCGAGGTTGCATGAATTGTCCACACCTCGAGATATGTGTGTGACGTTTGAATAGTTTGCACGAAGATGCGTGGCTCGCCCACCTAGACATACATGTGTGGTGTTTCCATGTGTTGTCAACCACGAAATACGTGTGACGTTTGCATTGGCTTTACCACCTCGATACACGTGCGAGTCGTTTGCATGATTTACTTGGATTTTACGAGGTTACATGGGGTGTCCACCTTGAAATACGTGCGTGACCTTTGCATGGTTTGCATGGATTATGGGAGGTTGTATGAGTTGTCCACCTCGAGATACGTGTGTGAGGTTTGCATGGATTGCAACAGGTTGCATGAGTTGCACGAGGTTGCATGGGTCGCCCACCTCGACAGACGTGTCTGACATTTGCATGAATTATTCACCTCAATATACATGCGTGACGTTTGTATGAGTTGTCCACGTCGATATGCGTGCGTGTCGTTTACATGAGTTGTCTACCTCGAGATACGCGAGTGACGCGGGTTGTCCATCTCGATATGCACGTGTCGTTTGTATGGGTTCTCCACCTCGATGTGTAATATTTGAGTTGAATAAATAACTCATTTTCAAAAGGAGTCATTCGTAGAGTTTAGTATTTTGTATAGATAACTCTTTTTCAAAATAAGTTATATATTCATACAAGTGTCTTTCACCTCATCAACGATACATGCCAACTCATCATCAATAGCTCCTTTTGTAAATGAGTCAGACATTAGTTTTCAAATTTTAAAGTAAGCCCTAATATGTGGTGAATAAAAAAGTAAAGCCACCTTATTTTTTTAAAAACACCTATGTAAAGCTTGTTTCTTTGAATAGCCTATCGGTGAAGTACAATGGTTAAAATCATTTTGTCCGTTGTCCACCGACACTAAGCCGGCATCTCAATAACTTTACCTAACCAATTTTTACCTAACCAATTTTTTTTTAGGCATGCATGTATGGGAGGGGATTTGCTAAAGTTATTACTAATGTAAAATTGGTACACTCTGCTAATAGCAAGGGGTCAAGTTTGTATTGTACAATGTGCTTTTACTTTTTTGTCCTCCCCACTTTTACTTTTTGTATGCGTGTAGCTTTCTTTTAGTATACAGTGCATGTATCAAGTTCACTTGCACTACTCTTAACTTCATCAAATCCCCTTCTTAAATGGTTGGTAAATTTTTTTTTTTATAAATTGAAAGCAATACTTCTTAAAAAAAAATTATAATTGTTGTGAATTGAGTTGTAAGGCGCTATATTCTGACCCCAATACATTCTACCCATTCCTCATAATGTACTTTCTCTTCAGTTTTGGTAATATTACGCTTCCATATATATATATATATATATATATATATATATATATAAAAACTTTATTATTGTATTCTAACTAGTTGTAAGGCGCTATATTCTGACCCCCAACATTTCCAACATTAATTTTTTAAAAAAAATTATAATTGTTGTGAGTTGAGTTGAAACTTGCTAAGAACTAGATAAAGAAAATAGAAGACTAAGAGTTTTTACTACAAAAAATTACTACTACAAAGGAAAAGAGAAGAAATGAGATAGTTGGAATGAGAAGTTTTCATTCAACTTGGTGTGTAAATTACAATGGAGTTGACACCCTTTATATAAGTCATTCGGTGATGATGATAATTGTACTTATACAATGTGTACAAGTTATACATACACCACAAGTCATACAACACATCACAAGTAACATAGACAATACATAGAAGAGTTGGTGTACATTGGAGATGATTACAAGTTACATGACAATACATGATTATACATTGAAGTTGAATACAAATTATGTAGGGTGTACAAGTTACATTTAATGTAAAAGTCATGTTTAATATTACAATTCAATGTGAGAGTCATGCTTGACAATGTGACCATTCATAAGCTTGATTAAAGGGTCATTCAATTTACAACAATAACCTTGGATATAGCTTATTAATTTAGTACAAGATTACTTTGGCAAGAGGTGAGAAGAGCGAGTATCCAAGTTACGTTTTCTTTCTTATTTAAAAAACATATGAATTTATGACACTGTCGAAAAAGGGCCAATAATTTTATATCCTGTGATGGGACCATTGACGGCTGTGGTTATCCATTCATCACGCACGAGGCTTGATTAGTACCTCCCAACTCATAATATCAATTACAACCTACCCAATATCACTCCTCCCTCTAATATTCTGATCTAATATAGCTAGCCAAGCCATGGCCTTCACCAAGTCCTCCACAGCCATACTAGCTATGGTGCTCATTGCAGCACTAGTCATGACCGACGTCGCGAACGCTAGCTCTTTCATAGCATGGAGCGGCCCCGGCTGCAACTTCCGGCCCGTCCAGTACCGGAACTGCGGTTGCTCCAACATTAACGAGCACGGTGGGTACACCTTCACTTACAATGGCCAGAGTGCAGCCATGTACAACACGGTTAACTGCCAAGGCGTTTCACACACACGGTTCAGCTCCTCAGTTAGTTCATGCAGTGCTTTTGGATGGAAGAGCATGTTCATTCAGTGCCGTAAATAAAAAAAATTACGTACCTCTCTCGGTTACTTAAGTAAATTAATTATCAAGTGTTTGTGAAAAATAAAGGGTTATATGTCACGTTATGATGACATGTAACATGTTGCATGCATGGATCTAAGTGATGCGTGTATATAAATCTCTTATCGCTCTATGTGATCAGAGAGGCGCGCAAAGTGTTTGTGACGTGATGGGGCACAATACATATGCCTTTAATTAATATCACTTGTTGGTTTTGTAACTGTAGTGTTTGCGTTTCTATAATAAAAATTTGAATTTGCTGTAGTTAAAGATCTGGTTGTAGTTTTTTTTTTCTATGACTAAAAATTTGGTTTTAGTTCATTCAATGCATTTCTTTTTTGTTTTTTGATAGAAAGGAAAAAAAAATCAACTTTTTCTTATGAAAATTAGCTAGTGTTAATTAACTTAGTTATATACATCACTTTTTATTCCATTATATAGAATTATTTGCTTTCACGAATACAATCTCGGTATTTACATAGGGAAGAATCTTATTAGATTAACCATTGTTAATAACTTACTAATTACTTAAGAAGTCAGAGTACTTCCACAAAAAAAAAAAAAAAAAAGAAATCAGATAGTACTTAGAATGGAAGTCCTCGATGAAGGTGACCGGATCCTTACGATCTAACCCATGGAAAACAGAAGCGAGTTAATGAAACATAATCCGAGCTCACAAGTACCCCTATGGGTTGTGAATGTGATGCGGTCCGGTGATGAGCCGAAGATCATGTATTCCAACATTCGCCATCCCAATGGTAATGCGGCGATCGGCCCGAGGTTGTGCCCAAGGGTTAGCTTGTAGCCTTTGTGGAAAGGGATCAACCACTCTTTGATCGAATGGTTGATACTTGGTGTACTACAGGGCTTTGTTGTTCTACTTTGGTACATGTGGTATAGTTGGTGCACCAAACCGTCGAGGAGGAATAACTAGGGGTTCCTCCTATCCCTCATGTGGTGCAACGGGTGCATGCGGTGCATGTGGGATCCCAATGTGGTCAGCCATCATAAAGGGTTGCTCGTTATTCAGTTGAACTCTCGATGAGTGGTTTCTCTGCCTAGTTTCTTTCGAGTTTCAACGGCAGGTCTTTTCGATCTCCGAATTAAAAGGGAGTAAAAATCCAGAGACAATGTTCGACGAAGACTGTAGGACATAAAGGTGAACACTAAAAAGAAAAAAAAAGTCGTAAGTCAAAAATAACTTGGTCCCTGGCTACGGCGCCAAAATTTGATGCGTGTTGAATGTGTCAAAATATATAATCACGATGAGATTACCAATAACAACAAAAACTGCAGTAGTGGCAAGTACGTGGTCGAACAACAAAGACCAAGTTTTCAACCTATGCAATGAAATTAAATATAGCTCGGGGTGTTCACATGAATAATTTCTAATTTAACTAAAAACAAGAATAAGAATAACAAGCAAATATATCAACCAGGGGGAAACAATATAAACCATTGGTATCACAAATCTCCACAGTTTGACATAATTTTACATACGATCCTCAATCTAATCAAAGCATGCGATTTACAATAAATTAGTGTAGCTATAGATCCGGTAACGTACGCGGGTCCTCGCACTTCCCTATTTCGATGATCAAGGTACGACAATGACCACTTCCCTAGTCAAACACATAACCCTATACTCAAGCGAATTGGGTTTAATGCGCTGACCGCAATGGGCTTTGTGAAGACACTACACCTAGACAATTGGACCACTAGTGTGTCCAGTTTAGCCTAGATCCCTATGGTATTCAACCGATCCCGAAAAGGATTAATCAATTGGTATGATCGGATGCCACTAGTGTGATCTTATTGCACAAGTACAAGTGCGTACAACCCACTGGCATGTAAATCAAGATTTAAATACATATTTAATCTCAATAGTTCAAACAATATCAAAGGGAATAAAATACTATGAAAATTAAAATAAATAAATAAATAAATATATCTCACATATGTGTCTATGCCAAAAAAGGTGAGTAGATCAACCACTGATTCAGATTGATGAACTTAGCCGGCCAGACTCCATTAAAAATCAAAAACAATGTTTAGAACAATGGTTTGTCAAGAAGAAAGAAAGAAGAAGAACCCAAAAGCCGCCAAAGAAGATGAGAAAATAAGAATGTCGATCCCCCTGCCAAAACCCCTCATTAAAATTACTAAAATTGGGTCCTCAATGCCTACATTCGAGTTTGGTTTGTGACTCCTGCGCCGGGGACAATCATGGGGTTGTTTGAGGCGCAGGGTCTCTGACAAGTGTCACAGTATGATTGGTTGAGCAGGCTGGCAGCGGTGATGTGGCGAGACAGCCTTTGACCAGTTGAATGGGCGAATGGAAAGCGAAACGTGGACTGTTGACAAGTTGGTGGAGACACAAGCGAATGGGACAATCTTCCACATGTCAGAGGGGCATTGGTGGGGCAGTTGGCCAAGCAAGCGCTGGACCACTGGGAACAGGACACGTGGAAGCTTGCAGGTGGGTTGGGCGAATGATGGCGTGGCACATGGCACGGGAGAGAGGAGAATCGCACAAAGCATGCGTGTCTCGAGGCATATCCTCCGGTATCCGATTACTGCAATAGGTAGTCCATTTCACACAGTTTTTCGCCACGAATTCAACCGCGTACTCCAAAAATCCTAAAAATAAATAATAAGAATAATTAGACCCATATTTCCAAGACTAAATGCTAAAAATGACCAAATACATTATATATAGTATGTTTAATTAATGACTTATCAGTTAGGCAGGTGAACAGGGATCAGAATGAAAATTTTGAAAATGGTCTAATGGATGTTGCTAGGCTTATTGGACCTAGCCCATAACGAGGAGAGGCCCACCGATATTTGTTGCCCATTAATGGCCTAGGAGGAAAGCCAAAGCATCTATTATCGAACTCGGACCACTAACATTTATTCCACAACCCAAACGGAGTTATTTACCTGACCTCAAGTCAAAGTCAGCCTTCCTAACCATTTTCAAGGGAGCGGGATTTAACATTTATAATGAGTTATTCGATTTGTAAGTTATCAAAGGTTATGAGGAAGCGATTTCAACTTAAACAAATCTAAACAAGTTTAAACCAATCAGTCAGGACATCCTAGAGTGTGGAAACCTCGCATAACTCAGTTAACATGTATAATAAACATATGAGAGAGAAATAATATCAAATACATGTCCCAAAGTATCTCATAAAACCCATATACCCTATGTGATAAAAACAATATACATAAGTAATACAAAACCAACAAAAGTACGAGAAGGAAGGTCACTACAAATTCCTTATAATAGGTCTCCCAATACTAGCCCATTTCCCTTACTTGATTGCGAATATGCAATCAGTCAAACACAAGAATGACGAGGTTAGGTAAGTATCGCCAGTAGGATACTAAACAACATTTCGAAATAAATAAATTAGTCTATATTCATAAAGATAGAAAGAAATGTATAAGGACGCATGAATAAATAAAAGACAGTAAATAAATCAAAAGCAATCGATACATGAGTGTCCAGGGATGCAAACAGAGAGGTGCAAGTAGTCCCGATGAACAGGTCGTTGAGTCTTGGCAAACCATCAAGACTCGGGTTCTAGGACTTGGTACACTCACAAGCCCTAAACCACGAGATAGTGAGACTTCTTGGGATAACCACGCTAAGAACTCACACCCCGTCAAGAATAAGCATCTAGTGCAGTGCATCCCGAGGTCATGACTCTGATATGTTCCCTCAACCAGCCACTCCTTCCAAGGATCACCATGGACTCACTTGCCTTCGGACAACTCAATCGAATGAAATTCCAAGCATAGATAACAAAGCAATTAACAACAATATTCAATAGCTTAAAATGAAATACCGCGCATTTCCTAGCTGGTTTACTTACAACCAAACCAACCCAACGTTGGTTACAAAGCCTTAAACAATGTTCCCCCGACTTTCACGTACTTCACAAGTTCTATTAAATCACGAATTCACATTTTAAGAGTTATTAACTCTATTTGATCAGTCAATCAATACCATTCATTTTATTAACTAATTAATTTAGTTCATTGTTTTTAACCATTTACACGACTATTTTGCACAAATTTAAAAGTTGTACCAAGGTCCGAGCTTAAGTGCTACTAAAAGTAGGATATATATATATATATATATATATATAGAGAGAGAGAGAGAGAGAGAGAGAGAGAGAGATTTCAAAAATCCCAACCTTAGTTAATTTGGATAACAAATGCCCATTTAAATCATTACCTAAAGTTGCTAATTAAGTCGCAACTTGTCTTAAGTGAACAAATTTTGGACCATATAAACATGCTATGATCTACCTTGTTTTCATTGATTAAACAAATTTTAATTGCCACAATCTTTATTGATCATCAAAATAAGTTATACTAAGATTCGAATGAACCTATTCGCAAGTCAATTAGACCTCATTTGATGTCTCAAATCAATTAACCAACATGCCTATTCAAAATAGTAAAAAATAATAGTGCAGTCTCATGTTTCAAGCCTCCTTTTCGACCTCCAAAACCTTTCAAAACCAAATCTGGTTTGCAAGGGTTTGATATATAAACATGAAAACTCATAAAATATTTCGCTCAAGAACATTCATTTGATTGCTCTGATCATTGCCTCAAAGTTGCCCAAAAATTGGACTGCAGTACTAGTTCTACAACACTAGTTTTTATGCTACCAATTCGACTTCAATAGACCTACGAAACCATCTCAAAACCTCAAGCTAATCTAAGAGACCTAATTTGATATATAAACATCAAAACCAATATATAAGTTCGACAAAAATCAAACGATTAATCCCTCAAAGCCATATTCCAACATTACATGAAAATAAGACTACAAAACATCAACAACACTCGTCAATTAAACACCACCACAACCACAACATGACGCATTGAATGATCACAAAATCTCACCCGAGATCAATGAAAAAATTCAAAAATTCAGTGCCATGGGTCTTCCTAAAAAATCTCGACAAAAATGCGCAAAATTGACTCCAAAACAACGAGAATCAAACGATTAACCGAGATCTCACCTTAATTCACGTAGTTGGTCGATCCCTTTGCGTAAATCACCACTTGAAATCCATAAAACTCATCTCTATTTTCGTTTTTGTTGAGAGAGGAGAGAGAAAAAGTGATGAAGCAGTCAAGCACCCATTTTTTTACTTTTATACACTAAATGTCATCTTGACCCATCTATCAATCCCAGTACACATCTCGTGGCTCAAAATTAGGGCTGACAATTTGGGTCATGAAACGATTAACACGACACGACACGACACGTAATAAACATGTCGTGGGTTTGGCTTAAGTGGGTCTGGGTCATAAACATGTTAACACGTTTATACACGGTTAATAAACGAGTCATTAACATGTCAACCTGCTCAACTCGTTTATGACTCGCTTAACACGGCTAAAGAATAACGTATAAATAATAAATATTGTATAATAAATAGATTGATACAAAATTCACCTATTTGAATGCATGTTAATAGCATGATTTATTTATTTTATTTATAGACATCTTTTATCATATTTTATTTTATATTTGAGAGGAAATATTCATTTTACTTTTAATATATTATTTATGTTTTAGATTTTATTAATAATTATTTATTAAGAAAAAATAAAACTTTTCGCCAAAGCAAAATTTAGATATTTTTTTAGATGATTCTTATAATTTTGTTTATGTTATTATTACGAGTTATTTTTGCTTTATTTTTAAGAGTAATAAAGACTTGAATGAAAAAATAAAGTAAAACTAACGACTTTATACAACCACATTATATTTTATTGGTTATTTAGTATGTTTTTTCGAATTTAATCATTTAGATATATTTTTAAAAAATAGTAACTTAATTATAAAAGTTTAAATAAAATAAAATTTTTAAATACAATATTTAATAAGTGGGTGACACGATTACACGACATGTTTAACTCACGACCCACTTAGACACGAAAACGATTAACACGATTAATAAATATGTCATGTAATGGGTTTGCATTATATGGGACACGACACGTTTACGACACGACACGTTTACGACTCGCCGATACGAATTGCCACCCCTACTCAAAATCATTCCATCCAACTACTTTTGTGACTTAATTGAGTGACTCCTTGTTGACTTGGTATTTGGTCTTATCCTTTTGAACAATTTAATTGGCCTTTCACAGGCATAAACGCTCCCGGTCGGTATATGACTCACATCGCCGTGCCTCGATACAAATTTTGTTGATTGAAATACATTCTCATACTAATTATTATTCATATTTCTTTTTCTATTTTGTTAGTGTTTTATTAAAATTATCCCCAATGTTCGTATTCCGCAATCCGTTCACGTTTTTCTTATGCAAACTCGATCTGAAACTCCAAAAATTACATGTGAACGTACTCACACGTTTGGACATTTAGTTTCACATTCAGGTAATAAATACATAATACAAACACCAAACAAAAATAACATACCTCAGTGTCAACACCCAAAAATTAGACATACGTATCGCGGTAGCTCATGTATGACCCTGAAATGACACATGACACGAGTTAAATTTTAGGGTCATTACAGACCCTACGTTTTTGGATGCCTTATAGCAGAGGTGGCCAGGGCTTATGATCCACGCTCGGACGAAGTAAATTCAGGTTCTGATCTGCTAGATTCTGACCAAAGCTTTTTGGGAGCTCTAGTGGAGGCAGCAAGGGCTTTTGATCCAAGGCTGGAATAGGAAAACCCAGGCCCAGCACTTTCAGAGATGGACCCGACTCTACTGGAGGCAATTGACGTGGCAGTACGAGTTTACGAGCCCATAGGGAGTGGCAATCAGAATCAGCTAGTACAGGATGAGGGTACAGTGGTCGAAAACACGGTCTCTAGAGGGGATATCGAATCAATAAGGGGAATTGAGGAAATACATGAAGAAGGGAAAACTCAGGTGTATGGGGAAGCCAACTACGATTCGAAATCAAGCCTAGAAGGGTTGCACTAGAACAATTTCGGTATTTAATATAAGTTTTTAAACCCTTATTAAAATGGTTGTTATTAAATAACACCCAATTGATAGGAGTTTTAAAAAACTTCTATGTAATATATGTATTAAAAATCAAAACATAAATATTTTCACATGATATTTAATAACATTCTATTTAATAGTGATTTTAAATTCTCTATTAAAAACCAAAAATGTTCTAATGAAGGTTTGCCCAAAATTCGGATTCGGTCCCGGACGATGACGTTCTTAAATAGAGAGAGGAGAGGTCGATGGAGGAGCTAGTGGAAACAAATATGGGAACACATCATATTACTGAGACAATCGCGCCACAGCAAACTCAAGGCCTGGAGGAGATACAGCATACAGGGCTTGTTTGAAGAAAATGAGGAACACTTAGAGGAGATCTAGCCAGCAGAGGAGAATGTCACACAAAACTAGAGGAGATCCACAAACTCGGATATAGAAGCTTGTGGAATTCGACTATATAGAAGGGAGACACACGCATGTGGACACAGAAGATGAAGAAGTCTTAGCTTGAACAGAGAACTGAATAGACTGAGGTTTGAGGTAAACTATCCACCTTAAGACCGGAGGGTGCTTGGTGGTTTCTAAATGCAGGTATTATCATGGGATGTGATTATGTGAAGGAAGATATTATGCGGTTCATGATGGATTTTCATAGAATGGGGGAAGGTATGTAATAGAATGAATGAGACGTGTATGTCTCATCCTAAAAGGTGGTAATGCGGGACAAATTCTTAGACTAAGTATTGAGAGAGAAGGGTTTTGAGTAGAAGTGGAGGTGGTGGATCGATCAAGGGATGTTTGACATCAGCAAACTTTTCCATAATAATCAACGGGAAGCCAACTGGGAAATTTTTGGGGGAAAAAGGGATTAAGACAGTATCACCATTCTTGTTTATATTGGCAGCCGATGTCCTTGGGCGAATCATTAATCAAGCAAAGTATCCTGGGCCGACTGTTAAGGAAATTCAATATTACGTTTAACAGTTATAGAAATTAGTATCTCGTGTAATTAGTTGTTTACTTTTGTATTCTAAAATTTGTGCGTGTATATATAGATCACCATGTACATAAGATTGAATATACAATAAACTCATTCTCTTGAGAAATTATCACTGATAAAAGGAATAAATGTCGGAGGAGACAATGTGGAGGTGACCCGCTTACAGTTTGCCGATGACTCGCTTTTTTTGCAAGATCTCAGGGCTGCAGTTAAATATACACAAATCTTCTCTGCTTGGGGTGAATGTGAACAAAGAAGCGCTGGCTTGGGAGGCACAAAGTGTGGGGTGCTAAGTGCTAAGTGCTAAGTGCTACGTGGGGGAGTGGCCGATAAAATATTTGGGGATGCCACTCGGCGGGACACCGCACTAGAACATATTTGACATTTAATAGAGGTTTTAAAACTCCTATTAAATAGAGTGTTATTAAATGTCATGTGAAAATATGTTATGTTTTAATTTTTAATACATGTATTACATAGATGTTTTTTAAAATTCCTATCAATTAGGTGCTATTTAATAACACCCCCCTTTAATAGGGGTTTAAAAACCTCTATTAAATACCGAAATTGTTCTAGTGCCGTGGAAAAAAGTTTTTTGGTCTCCAATAGTAAAAAAGATTACTAAACGGTTGGAAGGGTGGAAAGGGGGTTGCTTATTTAGAGGGGGACGTCTTACTTTGATACAATCAGTGTTAGACGCATTGCCGATGTTTTTCATTACTCTATATAGAATGTTGATTGAGGCAGCAAAGGAAATGGGAAAAATTGATGAGGAATTTCCTTTAGAGGAAAATGGGGTCCAAGGCTAGCTATGCACTAGTGGCTTGGTCGCAGGTTATCCAACCTAAGTAATATATATGGGGGGCCTTGGGATCAAAAATTTGATCAATCGAAATAAAGCCTTGGTCAGTAAGTGGTTGTGGCAGTGTCAAATGGAGCCTAGCTAATGCATTTTAGGTCAAGCCGAAATGGAAGGGAAGCAGGTAAAGCCGGACGGGTATCAAGTAGAGCACCATGGAATTCATCTCTAACTGTATGGAGGAGTTCAAGGCAGGGGTGAACACTAGGGCATATTTGACATTTAATAGAGGTTTTAAAATCTCTATTAAATAGAGTGTTATTAAATGTCATTTAAAAATGTGTTATGTTTTAATTTTTAATACATGTATTACATAGAGGTTTTTTAAAACTCCTATCAATTAAGGTGTTATTTAATAACACTCCCTTTAATAGGGGTTTAAAAACTTCTATTAAATACCGAAATTGTTCTAGTGGAAGTATATAGTAGGGAATGGGGATCACATAAGTTTTGGGATGTTAATTGGTTGGCTGATGTGTGCGAACATCGTTAGTGTGGCGGATGAGGTGTCGCGGAAAAGGAGGAGTAATATGTGTCTATCACCCTCGCACTGTATGTTATGTTGTTGCGAAGAGGAAACACTTACCTTCATGGGATGCCATATAGCTATTTATCTATAGAGACAATTATGCACTGAAGTGGGGATTGAGTGGTCTGTCACGCCAACTTCTGCCAAAGCATGTTTGAGGAGGGAAAGTTGTGCCAAATGAACGAGCAAAAGCAAATGCTATGAAGAACGTCTTCGGTGATCTTGACATGGGAAATATCAAATATGGGAGAGGATATATAAAACGGGGTGTGGCGAGTGCATTAGTAGGTTCGAGCCTTTTCAAGGCACGGGATTGGACAGTTTTGACAGGATATTGGAGGAGAATCTTCTTGTAAGGGGGAGTATGAGGGGATGTATTTTTGTTTCTCATTTTTATAACCACCAGGCCACGTAGTCACGGGTTCAATGATCCCTTCCATTGTGGGGGTGTTTTGAAGGTTTAACGGAACGCGCGTTATTCCTCTACTACACTGGTAGAGGTTTTTTTTTGACTTTATTTTAAGGAAACAGATTGTTTCTCGCTTTTTTCTTGTGTAAATATTGTACATATTTGGCTATAATAAAATAAAATCTCATTCTTATCAAAAATAAAAATAAAAATGTCGGGTCAGCTTAAGGCTTGAATTTGAGACCACTTGCTTAATAAGAATTGAGTTTCTTGTTACTCGATCACCCTAACTAAATTTGTTTTTTTTTTTTTTCACGCTTTTTAATTTTAAAGAAAGTTATTTTTACTAAAAACTCATTTTTCTTTTTTCAAGGTGTTTATATTTTATTTAAATTTTAATAATTCTTTTTGATAAGAAATCAACAATCGGCCCCAACCAAGATTCGAACTCATAACCTCTTACTTTCATACCCCATAGCAAATCATTGTGCTGCCCAATTGGTTTATTTAGATTTTAATATTTTTTTCATGTTTCCTGTAAAACAAAATTGTACATCTCTTCCCATCAATATTTAATTATGGCATGGTAAAAAAAATTAATATTTGTGGCAACAATCACTCCTTTTGGTAAAAAAATATAAGTCTTTCTGGCAAAAATTTGTTGGTCAAAATTATAAATTTTTTTCTAAATCCAGGAATGTATTTATTGTTTTTATACCAATTATACCCTTATATATACGATTCAAATATTTATGATTCTTTAGTTTTTCAATTCATTTAATGTCAAATGACGTATATGTAGATTATACTTATAATTAAAGTTGTCTTAATTCTTATGCTCTTACCTTTAGGGATGCAGGTGAGGTGGATTTGGGGAGAGGAATGTAATCCCCATCCCCATCCCCATCCTCACTTATGGCGGGGCGGAGATTCTCCGCTTGAAAATCTCCACTGGGAAATTTTTTACCCCCATTCCCCACCCGGCAGGGATCCCCACCCATCACTTTTTTACATAATGTCTAAAAAAAGATCAAATACATTATAAATCCAAAATTAAAAATCATTAAAAGCTTTTTCTTTGCAATTGTAGGTCGATTTTCAAACTTCATGTGAAACATTCACTTTACAAAATATATATATATATATATATATACAATTTAATGATTTTAATGCAATTCGTACATGAAATATTCCGTGGGAATTCTCATGGTGGGGAGGGATAATATCGCCCCCGCCCCGCCTCTGATGGTGTGGATAAAATTGTTCCCATCCTCGGCCCCATGGGGGCTAGGTGGCGGAGAATCTCTTTTCCATCGGGGCTGACCTCGGTAGGAAATGAGAATTCTCTGCTTCACTAGTATCTCTACTTACCTTAAACGACTTATATTTGTGATTGGAGGATTGTTATATTTGAATGAAATTTATGGCAAGAAGTTTTTTATTGACCATATTTATAAACGGCGAGGAATTAATTGTCAAAATCTACAAGCCGATCTTTTGGACCACAACGTACGGAGTCCACATGGGCAGTAGTGACCGGGCCCGCTTCTTTTATTGCCGTGGGCCCATTTTCTTTTTCTCCGGCAGTGCTAACGCATTCAAAAAAAGACTCACTTATTGATGTTCCTTGGATACAAATTAAGATGCAAATACTTACACTTATTGATGTTCCTTAGATACAAATTAAGATGCAAATACTTACACATCCATGCACAAATCAAGAGACAACAATAAGTATGTGTATTTTGTGAGTTATATATATATATATATATATATATATATATATCATTTTCGTGTTTTTCATCATGCATGCATAGCATGTACCTTAATTAATATAGCTTGATTTTTCAACCGTTTTCGAGAGCCATAATATATATCCACTTGTGTATAGTCGTATGATTGAATCATAGGTATGTATTTAAACCAAAAAATAATGCTTCTATATATGTTTACCCAAAAATATATATTATAATAATATGATGGCGCCATTATAAATTAATATATTGAACAAAATTTAAAATTTTCATATATATATATATATATATGAAAATGGTAGAATTAATTATATCCGAAATGACACCCTAAGCGACACCTCTGTGATATGGCATAAAGTCTTCATGTAAAAATAAGTGTGCACAAAATAATTTTCAATGCATAACACACGTGATATGTATCTCGAAGCTCGGACGGTGACTCCCATAAATGTGAGCCTCGCGCCACGTACGAAATGTGTCACTTAAAATGTCATTTGAGTGTTATTCTATATATATACAATGATTGTTAAATAAATTTGTATACAGCGCAGATTTCCTTTTTAAAAAAAAAAAAAAACCTTTTATCAGTTATTGACATTTGTTTTTTTCCAAAAACAGGAGATTTGCTAGCTAGCTTGCATCAATCTGTGTCAACCACATAATTCAGATGTGGGCCAATCAAGTGGGTAGCTTGCTATAGCATGATCGGTCTATCTTGTGGAAGTGATTGGAGGTCCGAGCTTTCCTAGAGGTAAGTTGCAGTGGTTAGTTTCTGTTTTTTTTTTTTTTAATAGCAGCGAGACTTTATTTTATTATTGTCAAGAATAACTATCCACAGTGAGAAACGATGTGTTTCTTTAAAATAAAGTCAAAAAAATCTCTATCGGTGTAGTAGAGGAAAAACTTGTCATCTCTTAAAGAAACCGCCATTGCCCACAAATGTAAACGAGTCACTAATGTAAATTCGTTACACCATGGTGTCGCGTTCACACCTGAATCAACTAGGTAGTCTAGGTTGAACCTTTCGACCGAAATTTTACAAAAGTGAAAAATAAAATTACATCAATGATTCCCCAATACATTCTACCCATTCATAGTGCTGTACTTTCTGTTCAGTTTTGATAATATTACGCCTCCACTCTATATATATATATGTATACTTTATTATTGTACTAGTCGTTTCCCTGCGCTTCGCGCAGGTGTAATAATAATAATAATAATAATAATAATAATAATAATAATAATAAAATACTATATTCATAGTTATTCTCATCGAGTCAAACGAAAAGTTCACAAAAGAACAATAATAAGAAAGAGCAAAACACTATATTGACTTCTTTAGCTTTTGTAGCATTTTATGGACTGAACAACATCTTTAAGTAATGGTAATCTCATGCAGTAGCGTATATCGATCCACTATAACCGTTAAATATAAATTCCTACATATCGTCTGTTCACTCCAATTGAAGAATCTAAACCAACAGACAACATAACAAAGGCAGCATAAAGATCACGTGATTATTGATTTGTGTTATAGATATAATGACGCACTTCAGTCTTGAACTTATGGAAAACGTATCAAACAATTAGACCCAATATAGAGCAAACATACCTAAAGGAGAGCGATCAAAAGTGGTTTAACTTATAAGCATTGTGAATGGTTGTTATATCACTAGATGCATGAAGCTATGGGTAAGTAGAACAGCTTTTGAATGTACAGGGGATGTTGAAATCCATCGATCCTATCTTGAATTTATTGGGTGATAATTGGTTGAGAACTGGAGAAATCTAAGGTTAGGTATAATAAAATTGGTTTTTTGTGATTTTTTTAATAGTGAAGTGTTGAGTCGTTAATTATGTAATATTATATATAGAATGTACAGGGGATGTTGAAATCCATCGATCCTATCTTGAATTTATTGGGTGATAATTGGTTGAGAACTGGAGAAATCTTAGGTTAGGTATAATAAAATTGGTTTTTTGTGATTTTTTTAATAGTGAAGTGTTGAGTCGTTAATTATGTAATATTATATATAGGTTATTTATATATTTTTATTGTAAAGTCTCCAAAATACTAGCTTAATTGCATTTATTTATTATTTTCAGGGTTATTGGAGTGTGTGGTTAAATCCGGGAAGAAAAACTACGCAAAATCGGGTATTCATATGCCTGGATCCGTTTTACATCGAAAGTCGCGCTAGTGCGCATCTCGAGGTAAATTTGGCGGGCCCACACGTGTCATGGTGATTGAAGAAGATCAAGTGGAGCATGAATTGATGGCGTTGATGCATTAATGCACCATTATGTTTTGGTTTATAATATATAGGAATATATATATATATATATTTATATAGAATAGATATTATATAGATAGATATAAAAGATTTGATAGTTACAACGTAGAAAGAGAGAGATACGTTAGAAACAAAAAAGGAAGAAAAACAGGGACGTCTCTCTGGGGGCGATTCTTCTCTGGCTGGCCATATCTCTCTTCTCGGCTCTCCGGCCGAACTCCTCTCCCCCATTCCTAATTTTTTATTTTTTTTCTTTTCTTTTGTGTTCTTGAACTATGCGAGGCTAAAACCTCTAGCCTACGCAAGACTGCGAGGGATGTTCGACTGCGCATATCAATGGATTTGTGAGATTTATATATTTTAATTTCAGTCTTTTCATTAATATTTTATTTTCTTGGGTATTGTTTTAACAATCGAGGTTAAACACTGGTTTAAATCTTGATTTACGTACCAGTAGGACGTACGCACCCGTACTTGTGCAATAAGAACACACTAGGGACATTCGACCATACCGATTGATTAGACCATTTTTGGGACCGGTTGAATATCTTAGAAATCTAGGCTAAATCGGACACGCGAGTGATTCGGTTGTCTAGGTGTAGTGCCTTCACAAAGCCCATTGCGGTCAACACATTAAACCCAATTCACTTGAATTGTGGTTATGTGTTTGACTAGAGAAATAGTCATCGTCGTACCTTGGCTATCGAGATTAAGAAGTGCGAGGAACCGCGTGCGTCACCGGGTCTATAGCTACACTAGGATATTTTGATTTGCATACTTTACAGAAATCGACGACTAAATCCAATCTTTTACCGAACCGAACTTGTATGTCTTGACCTAGGTATTTTTATTAATTATTTTATTTCCAATTTTATATCCTTTGCTTTAATTACTTTTTGATTAGCTTAATTAATTCAATTCTCTATCAAACCCCGATTTCCCTTTTTGTTCTTTTTAAACCTTAGAAAGATTACCAATCCCTGTGGGATCGACCATTTGCCACTATTCTACAAAATAGAATGTTTAAGTATTTTTTAATTTTATTGACGCGTTCGTCGCGCGTCATGAAGGAAAAAAAAAACCAAGTCGATTGCAAGAAGAATGGATCAAAGTTGAAATTTATATGGGGAATGTAACTTGCACTACACTCAATTTCTTGTATTTACTCATGATTTCAAGTTCAACGTAATCAATCTATTAATGATAAGATAACCACTATTAAGTATTAATAAATGTACACATAATGTATAATTATATCTCTTGAAATAATAAATAAATAAATAACAAAAAATAACTCAATTCCTTGTATTTACCCATGATTTCAAGTTCAACGTACTCAATCTATTAATGATAAGATAACCACTATTAATTATTAATAAATGTACACATAATGTATAATTATATATCTTGAAATAATAAATAAATAAATAAGAAAATTGAGAAAAATAGAAAAATAGAATGGTGATATCGGGTAACTTTTAAACTTTCTCTCTCCTCCAACTTTTATATATATATAGATTCTCACTAGTAGTAAGGAGTTATATCCCGACCCCAATATTTCCAACATTAATTTCTTTAAAAAAATATAATCTTGGATATAGCTTATTAATTTGGTACGAAATTATTTTGTTAAGAGGTGAGAGGTTTCAGCATCACAGTATCCAAGTTACAGTTTCTTTCTTATTTAAAAAACATATGAATTTATGACACTGTCGAAAAAGGGCCAATAATTTTATATCCTGTGATGGGACCATTGACGGCTGTGGTTATCCATTCATCACGCACGAGGCTATATAAGTACCTCCCAACTCATAATATCAATTACAACCTACCCAATATCACTCCTCCCTCTAATATTCTGCTCTAATATAGCTAGCCAAGCCATGGCCTTCACCAAGTCCTCCACAGCCATGCTAGTTATGGTGCTCCTTGCAGCACTAGTCATGACCGACGTCGCGAACGCTAGCTCTTTCATAGCATGGAGCGGCCCCGGCTGCAACTTCCGGCCCATCCAGTACCGGAACTGCGGTTGCTCCAACATTAACGAGCACGGTGGGTACACCTTCACTTACAATGGCCAGAGTGCAGCCATGTACAACACGGTTAACTGCCAAGGCGTTTCACACACACGGTTCAGCTCCTCAGTTAGTTCATGCAGTGCTTTTGGATGGAAGAGCATGTTCATTCAGTGCCGTAAATAAAAAAAATTACGTACCTCTCTCGGTTACTTAAGTAAATTAATTATCAAGTGTTTGTGAAAAATAAAGGGTTATATGTCACGTTATGATGACATGTAACATGTTGCATGCATGGATCTAAGTGATGCGTGTATATAAATCTCTTATCGCTCTATGTGATCAGAGAGGCGCGCAAAGTGTTTGTGACGTGATGGGGCACAATACATATGCCTTTAATTAATATCACTTGTTGGTTTGTGTAACTGTAGTGTTTGCGTTTCTATAATAAAAATTTGAATTTGCTGTAGTTAAAGATCTGGTTGTAGTTTTTTTTTTCTATGACTAAAAATTTGGTTTTAGTTCATTCAATGCATTTCTTTTTTGTTTTTTGATAGAAAGGAAAAAAAAATCAACTTTTTCTTATGAAAATTAGCTAGTGTTAATTAACTTAGTTATATACATCACTTTTTATTCCATTATATAGAATTATTTGCTTTCACGAATACAATCTCGGTATTTACATAGGGAAGAATCTTATTAGATTAACCATTGTTAATAACTTACTAATTACTTAAGAAGTCAGAGTACTTCCACAAAAAAAAAAAAGAAATCAGATAGTACTTAGAATGGAAGTCCTCGATGAAGGTGACTGGATCCTTACGATCTAACCCATGGAAAACAGGAAGCAGGTTAATGAAACATAATCTGAGCTCACAAGTACCCCTATGGGTTGTGAATGTGATGCAGTCTGGCTGATGAGCCAGAAGATCATGTATTCCAACATTCGCCATCCCAATGGTAATGCGGCGATCGGCCTGAGGTTGTGCCCAAGGGTTAGCTTGTAGCCTTTGTGGAAAGGGATCAACCACTCTTTGATCGAATGGTTGATACTGGTGTACTACAGGGCTTTGTTGTTCTACTGGTACATGTGGTATAGTTGGTGCACCAAACTGTCGAGGAGGAATAACTAGGGGTTCCTCCTATCCCTCATGTGGTGCAACGGGTGCATGCGGTGCATGTGGGATCCCAATGTGGTCAGCCATCATAAAGGGTTGCTCGTTATTCAGTTGAACTCTCGATGAGTGGTTTCTCTGCCTAGTTTCTTTCGAGTTTCAACGGCAGGTCTTTTCGATCTCCGAATTAAAAGGGAGTAAAAATCCAGCGAGACAATGTTCGACGAAGACTGTAGGACATAAAGGTGAACACTAAAAAGAAAAAAAAAGTCGTAAGTCAAAAATAACTTGGTCCCTGGCTACGGCGCCAAAATTTGATGCGTGTTGAATGTGTCAAAATATATAATCACGATGAGATTACCAATAACAACAAAAACTGCAGTAGTGGCAAGTAGGTGGTCGAACAACAAAGACCAAGTTTTCAACCTATGCAATGAAATTAAATATAGCTCGAGGTGTTCACATGAATAATTTCTAATTTAACTAAAAACAAGAATAAGAATAACAAGCAAATATATCAACCAGGGGGAAACAATATAAACCATTGGTATCACAAATCTCCACAGTTTGGCATAATTTTACATACGATCCTCAATCTAATCAAAGCATGCGATTTACAATAAATTAGTGTAGCTATAGATCCGGTAACGTACGCGGGTCCTCGCACTTCCCTATTTCGATGATCAAGGTACGACAATGACCACTTCCCTAGTCAAACACATAACCCTATACTCAAGCGAATTGGGTTTAATGCGCTGACCGCAATGGGCTTTGTGAAGACACTACACCTAGACAATTGGACCACTAGTGTGTCCAGTTTAGCCTAGATCCCTATGATATTCAACCGATCCCGAAAAGGATTAATCAATTGGTATGATCGGATGCCACTAGTGTGATCTTATTGCACAAGTACAAGTGCGTACAACCCACTGGCATGTAAATCAAGATTTAAATACATATTTAATCTCAATAGTTCAAACAATATCAAAGGGAATAAAATACTATGAAAATTAAAATAAATAAATAAATAAATATATCTCACATATGTGTCTATGCCAAAAAAGGTGAGTTGATCAACCACTGATTCAGATTGATAACTTAGTCGGCCAGACTCCATTAAAAATCAAAAACAATGTTTAGAACAATGGTTTGTCAAGAAGAAAGAAAGAAGAAGAACCCAAAAGCCGCCAAAGAAGAGGAGAAAATAAGAATGTCGATCCCCCTGCCAAAACCCCTCATTAAAATTACTAAAATTGGGTCCTCAATGCCTACATTCGAGTTTGGTTTGTGACTCCTGCGCCGGGGACAATCATGGGGTTGTTTGAGGCGCAGGGTCTCTGACAAGTGTCACAGTATGATTGGTTGAGCAGGCTGGCAGCGGTGATGTGGCGAGACAGCCTTTGACCAGTTGAATGGGCGAATGGAAAGCGAAACGTGGACTGTTGACAAGTTGGTGGAGACACAAGCGAATGGGACAATCTTCCACATGTCAGAGGGGCATTGGTGGGGCAGTTGGCCAAGCAAGCGCTGGACCATTTTGGAAAAGGACACGTGGAAGCTTGCAGGTGGGTTGGGCGAATGATGGCGTGACACATGGTACGGGAGAGGGGAGAATCGTACAAAGCATGCGTGTCTCGAGGCATATCCTCCAGTATATGAATACTGCATATAGGTAGTCCATTTCACAACGTCTTTCGCCACGAATTCAACCGCGTACTCTAAAAATCCTGAAAATAAATAATAAGGATAATTAGGCCTATATTTCCAAGACTAAACGCTAAAACTGACCAATTACATTATATATAGTATGTTTAATTAATGACTTATCAGTTAGGCAGGTGAACAGGGATCACAATGAAAATTTTGAAAATGGACTAATGGATGTTGCTAGGCTTATTGGACCTAGCCCATAACGAGGAGAGGCCCAGAACAGTGTCGATATGTTGTTGCCCATACGAATGGCCTAGGAGGAAAGCCAGCATCTATTATCGAACTCAGACCCTGTGACGACCCCAATTCCACAATTCAAACGGGGCCCCGTTGCCTAGACTTACATAGACCTCAAGTCAACAAGTCAGCCTTCCTAACCATTTTCATTACAAGGGAGCGGGATTTAACATTTATAATGAGTTATTCGGACTTGTAAGTTATCAAAGGTTATGAGGAAGCGATTTCAACTTAAACAAATCTAAACAAGTTTAAACCAACCAGTCAGGACATCCTAGAGTGTGGAAACCTCGCATAACTCAGTTCAACATGTATAATAAACAGAGTGAGAGAGAAATAATATCAAATACATGTCCCAAAGTATCTCATAAAACCCATATACCCTATATGATAAAAACAATATACATAAGTAATACGAAACCAATAAAAGTACGAGAAGGAAAGTCACTCCAAATTCCTTATAATAGGTCTCCCAATACTAGCCCATTTCCCTTACTTGACTGCGAATATGCAATCAGTCAAACACAAGAATGACGAGGTCAGGTAAGTATCGCCAGTAGGATACTAAACAACATTTCGAAATAAATAAATCAGTCTATATTCATGGATATAGAAAGGATTGTATAAGGACGCATGAATAAATAAAATACAGTAAATAAATCAAAAGCAATTGATATATGAGGGTCCAGGGATGCAAACAGAGAGGTGCAAGTAGTCCCGACGAACAGGTCGTTGAGTCTTGGCAATCCATCAAGACTCGGGTTCTAGGACTTGGTACACTCACAAGCCTTAAACCCCGAGATAGTGAGACTTCTTGGGACAACCACGCTAAGAACTCACACCCCGTCAAGAATCAGCATCTAGTGCAGTGCATCCCGAGGTCATGACTCTGATATGTTCCTTCAACCAGCCACTCTTTCCAAGGATCACCATTGACTCACTTGCCTTCGAACAACTCAATCAGAATGGAATTCCAAGCATAGATAACAAAGCAATGAACAACAATATTCAATAGCTTAAAATGAAATACCGCGCATTTCCTAGCTGGTTTACTTACAACCAAACCAACCCAACGTTGGTTACAAAGCCTTAAACAATGTTCCCCCGACTTTCACGTACTTCAACAAGTTCTATTAAATCACGAATTCACATTTTAAGAGTTATTAACTCTATTTGATCAGTCAATCAATATCATTCATTTTATTAACTAATTAATTTAGTTCATTATTTTTGGCCATTTACACGACTATTTTTCACAAATTTAAAAGTTGTACCAAGGTCCGAGCTTAAGTGCTACTAAAAGTATGCTATATATATATATATATATAGAGAGAGAGAGAGATTTCAAAAATCCCAACCTTAGTTAATTTGGATAACAAATGCCCATTTAAATCATTACCTAAAGTTGCTAATTAAGTCGCAACTTGTCTTAAGCGAACAGTTTTGGACCATATAAACATGCTATGATCTACCTTGTTTTCATTGATTAAACAGATTTTAATTGCCACAATCTTTATTTATCATCAAAATAAGTTATACTAAGATTCAAATGAACCTATTCGCAAGTCAATTAGACCTCATTTGATGTCTCAAATCAATTAACCAACATGCCTATTCAAAATAGTAAAAAATAATAGTGCAGTCTCATGTTTCAAGCCTCCTTTTCGACCTCCAAAACCTTTCAAAACCAACTCTGGTTTTAGCAAGGGTTTGTTTGATATATAAACATGAAAACTCATAAAATATTTCGCTCAAGAACATTCATTTGATTGCTCTGATCATTGCCTCAAAGTTGCCCAAAAATTGGACTGCTGTACTAGTTCCACAACACTAGTTTTTATGCAACCAATTCGACTTCAATAGACCTACGAAACCATCTCGAAAACCTCAAGCTAATCCTAAGGGACCTAATTTGATATATAAACATCAAAATCAATATATAAGTTCGACAAAAATCAAACGATTAATCCCTCAAAGCCATATCCAACATTACATGAAAATAAGACTACAAAACATCAACAACACTCGTCAATTAAACACCACCACAACCACAACATGACGCATTGAATGATCACAAAATCTCACCCGAGATCAATGAAAAAATTCAAAAATTCAGTGCCATGGGTCTTCCTAAAAAATATCGACAAAAATGTGCAAAATTGACTCCAAAACAACGAGAATCGAACGATTAACCGAGATCTCACCTTAATTCAAGTAGTTGGTCGATCCCTTTGCGTAAATCACCACTTGAAATCCATAAAACTCATCTCTATTTTCGTTTTTGTTGAGAGAGAGAGAGAAAAAGTGATGAAACAGTCAAGCACCCATTTTTTTACTTTTATACACTAAATGTCATCTTGACCCATCTATCAATCCCGTACACATCTTGTGGCTCAAAATCATTCCATCCAACTACTTTTGTGACTTAATTGAGTGACTCCTTGTTGACTTGGTATTTGGTCTTATCCTTTCGAACAATTTAATTGGCCTTTCACAGGCATAAACGCGCCCGGTCGGTACATGACTCGCATCGCCGTGCCTCGATACAAACTTCGTTGATTGAAATACATTCTCATACTAATTATTATTCATCATAATTTCTTTTTCTATTTTGTTAGTGTTTTATTAAAATTATCCCCTCTGGATGTTCGTATTCCGCAATCCGTTCATGTTTTTCCTATGCAAACCCGATCCGAAACTCCAAAAATTACATGTGAACGTACTCACACGTTTGGACATTTGGTTTCACATTCAGGTAATAAATACATAATACAAACACCAAACAAAAATAACATACCTCAGTGTCGATGCCCAAAAATTAGACATGCGTATCGCGCCAGCTGGGTCTCATGTATGACCCTGAAATAACACACGATACGAGTTAAATTTTAGGGTCATTACAGACCCTACATTTTTGGATGCCTTAGCAGAGGTGGCCAGGGCTTATGATTCACGCTCGGACGAAGTAAATTCAGGTTTAGATCTGCTAGATTCTGACCAAAGCTTTTTGGGAGCTCTAGTGGAGGCAGCAAGGGCTTTTGATCCAAGGCTGGAAGAGGAAAACCCGGGCCCAGCACTTTCAGAGATGGACCCGACTCTACTGGAGGCAATTGACGTGACAATACGAGTTTACGAGCCCATATATAGGGAGCGGCAATCAGAATCAACTAGTACACGAGGAGGGTACAGTGGTCAAAAACACGGTCTCGAGAGGGGATATCGAATCAATAAGGGAAATTGAGGAAATACGTGAAGAAGGGAAAACTCGGGTGTCTGGGGAAGCCGACTACGATTCGAAATCAAGCTTAGAAGGGTTGGAACAGGGGCCAAGCACTAGAACAATTTCGGTATTTATTAAAGATTTTTAAACCCCTATTATAGGGGGTGTTATTAAATAACATAACAATTTTCACATGACATTTAAAACAATCTATTTAATATATGTATTAAAAATCAAAACATAAATATTTTATATGATATTTAATATTCGGTCCGACATTCTATTTAATAGTGATTTTAAATTCTCTATTAAAACAAAAATGTTCTAACACATCATTTGCCCAATCGCGCCATTCGGTCCTGGAGGACGATGACGTTCTTAATTAAAATCGGGAGACACTTAGGGAGATCGCCATGGAGGAGCTAATGTTAACAAATATGGGAGATCACATCATATTAGAAGCTTGACAATCGCGCCTATATAGAAGGGAGACACACACACGGCACGGAGATGAGAAGTCTGAGCTTGAACGGGAACTTGTTTGAGGTAAACTATCCACCTTAAGACCGGAATGAGCTTGGTGGTTTCTAAATGCGGGTATTATCATGGGATGTGAAGGAAGATATTATGTGGTTCATGATGGATTTTCATAGAACGGGGGAAGGTATGTAATAGAATGAATGAGACATGTATGTCTCATCCTAAAAGGTGGTAATGCGGGACAAATTCTTAGACTAAGTATTGAGAGAGAAGGGTTTTGAGTAGAAGTGGAGGTGGTGGATCGATCAAGGGATGTTTGACCTCAGCAAACTTTTCCATAATAATCAACGGGAAGCCAACAGGGAAATTTTTGGGGGGAAAAAAGGGATTAAGACAGTATCACCATTCTTGTTTATATTGGCAGCCGATGTCCTTGGGCGAATCATTAATCAAGCAAAATATCATGGGCTGATTGTTAAGGAAACTCAATATTACGTTTAACAGTTATGGAAATTAGTATCTCGTGTAATTAGTAGTTTACTTTTGTATTCTAAAATTTGTGCGTGTATATATAAATCATCATGTACACAAGATTGAATATACAATAAACTCATTCTCTTGAGAAATTATCACTGATAAAAGGAATAAATGTAGGAGGAGACAATGTGGAGGTGACCCGCTTACAGTCACTAGAACAATTTCGGTATTTATTAGAGGTTTTTAAATCCCTATTAAAGGGGGGTGTTATTAAAGAACACCTAATTGATAAGAGTTTTAAAAAACCTCTATGTAATACATGTATTAAAAATTAAAACATAACACATTTTCACATGATTTAATAACTCGCTTTTAACCTCTATTAAAGACAAAAAATGTTCTATCTCAAGATCTCAGGGCTGCAGTTAAATATACACAAATCTTCTCTGCTTGGGGTGAATGCGAACAAAGAAGCGCTGCCTTGGGAGGCACAAAGTGTGGGGTGCTAAGTGCTAAGTGGGGGAGTGGCTGATAAAATATAAGGGGATGCCACTCGGTGGGACACCGTGGAAAAAGGTTTTTTGGTCTCCAGTAGTAAAAAAGATTACTAAACGGTTGGAAGGGTGGAAAGGGGTTTGCTTATTTAGAGGGGGACGTCTTACTTTGATACAATCAGTGTTAGACGCATTGCCGATGTTTTTCATTACTCTATATAGAATGTTGATTGAGGCAGCAAAGGAAATGGAAAAAATTGATGAGGAATTTCCTTTAGAGGAAAATGGGGTCCAAGGCTAGCTATGCACTAGTGGCTTGGTCGCAGGTTATCCAACCTAAGTAATATATATGGGGGCCTTGGGATCAAAATTTTGATCAATCGAAATAAAGCCTTGGTCAGTAAGTGGTTGTGGCAGTGTCAAATGGAGCCTAATGCATTTTAGGTAAGGGTCATAAAAGTGTGTATGGTACAAGCCGAAATGGAAGGGAAGCAGGTAAAGCCAGACGGGTATCAAGTAGAGCACCATGGAATTCATCTCTAACTGTATGGAGGAGTTCAAGGCAGGGGTGAAGTATATAGTAGGGAATGGGGATCACATAAGTTTTGGGATGTTAATTGGTTGGCTGATGTGTGCGAACATCGTTAGTGCATGTGGCGGAGGTGTTGCGGAAAAGGAGGAGTAATATGTGTCTATCACCCTCGCACTGTATGTTATGTTGTTGCGCAGAGGAAACACTTGACCACACCTTCATGGGATGCCATGCATATAGCTATTTATCTATAGAGACAATTATGCACTGAAGTGGGGATTGAGTGGTCTGTCACGCCAACTTCTGCCAAAGCATGTCTGAGGAGGGAAAGTTGTGCCAAATGAACGAGCAAAAGCAAATGCTATGTAGAACGTCTTCGGTGATCTTGACATGGGAAATATCAAATATGGGAGAGGATATATAAAACGGGGTGTGGCGAGTGCATTAGTAGGTTCGAGCCTTTTCAAGGCACGGGATTGGACAGTTTTGACAGGATATTGGAGGAGAATCTTCTTGTAAGGGGGAGTATGAGGGGATGTATTTTTGTTTCTCATTTTTATAACCACCAGGCCACGTAGTCATGGGTTCAATGATCCCTTCCATTGTGGGGTGTTTTGAAGGTTTAACGGAACGCGCATTATTCCTCTACTACACTGGTTGAAGTTTTTTTCTGCTTTATTTTAAGGAAACAAATTGTTTCTCGCTTTTTTTTGTGTAAATATTGTACATATTCGACTATAATAAAATAAAATCTCGTTCTTATCAAAAAATAAATAAAATGTCGGGTCAGCTTAAAGCTTGAATTCAAGACCACTTGCTTAATAAGAATTGAGTTTTTTGTTACTCGATCAAACTAACTAAATTTGTTTTTCTTTTTTTTCACGCTGTTTAATTTTAAAGAAAGTTATTTTTACTAAAAACTCAATTTTCTTTTTTCAAGGTGTTTATATTTTATTTAAATTTCAATAATTCTTTTTGATAAGAAATTAACAATCGGCCCCAACCAAGATTCGAACTCATAACCTTTTACTTTCATACCCCATAGCAAATCATTGTGCTGCCCAATTGGTTTATTTAGATTTTAATATTTTTTCATGTTTCCTGTAAAACAAAATTGTACATCTCTTCCCATCAATATTTAATTATGGCATGGTAAAAAAAAATTAGTCTTTCTGGCAAAAATTTGTTGGTCAAAATTATAAATTTTTTTTCTAAATCCAGGAATGTATTTATTGTTTTTATACCAATTATACCCTTATATATACGATTCAAATATTTATGATTCTTCAGTTTTTCAATTCATTTAATATCAAATGGCATATATGTAAATTATACTTATAATTAAAGTTGTCTTAATTTTTATGCTCTTACCTTTAGGGATGCAGGTGAGGTGGATTTGGGGAGAGGAATGTAATCCCCATCCCCATCCCCATCCTCACTTATGGCGGGGCGGAGATTCTCCGCTTGAAAATCTCCACTGGGAAATTTTTTACCCCCATTCCTCACCCGGCAGGGATCCCCACCCATCACTTTTTTACATAATGTCTAAAAAAAGATCAAATACATTATAAATCCGAAATTAAAAATCATTAAAAGCTTTTTCTTTGCAATTGTAGGTCGATTTTCAAACTTCATGTGAAACATTCACTTTACAAAAAAAATATATATATACAATTTAATGATTTTAATGCAATTCGTACATGAAATATTCCGTGGGAATTCTCATGGTGGGGAGGGATAATATCGCCCCCGCCCCGCCTCCGATGGTGTGGATGAAATTGTTCCCATCCTCGGCCCCATGGGGGCTAGGTGGCGGAGAATTTCTTTTCCATCGGGGCGGATCTCGGTAGAAAATGAGAATTCTCTGCTTCACTTGTATCTCTACTTACCTTAAACGACTTATATTTGTGATTAGAGGATTATTATATTTGAATGAAATTTATGGCAAGAAGTTTTTTATTGACCATATTTATAAACGGCGACGAATTAATCGTCAAAATCTACAAGCCGATCTTTTGGACAACAACGTACGGAGTCCACATGGGCAGATAGTGGCGACCGGGCCCGCTTCTTTTATTGCCGTGGGCCTATTTTTTTTTTCTCCGGCAGTGCTACCGCATTCAAAAAAAGACTCACGTATTGATGTTCCTCAAATTACGATGCAAATACTTACACATCCATGCACAAATCAAGGGACAACAAGAAGTATGTGTATTTTGAGTTACATATATAATCATCTTCGTGTTTTTCATCATGCATGCATAGCATGTACCTTAATTAATATAGCTTGATATTTCAACCGTTTTCGAGAGCCATAATATCCACTTGTGTATAGTTGTATGGCGCCTTTATTTAATTGAACAAAATTTAAAATTTTTCTATCATAGGTATTTATTTAAACAAAAATGACCCTAATTGACTTTTAAAATTATATAAATTGATAATTTAATTGATAAGTCTAAATTAATATATATTTTCCTAATAATATTTATGGCGCCTTTATTAAAATTTTTCAATAACTAAGATTATCTGAATTCAAAATTTTTAAAAAACATTTATATCTATATATATATATATATATAGGAAAATGGTAGAATTAATTATATCCGAAATGACACCCTAAGCGACACCTCTGTGATATGGCATACAGTCTTCATGTAAAAATAAGTGTGCACAAAATAATTTTCAATGCATAACACACGTGATGTGTATCTCGAAGCTCGGACGGCGACTCCCATAAATACGAGCCTCGCGCCACGTACAAAATGTGTCACTTGAAATGTCATTTGAGTGTTATTCTAGTATTTTTCATATATATATATATATATACACAATGGTTGTTAAATAAATTTGTATACAGCGCAGATTTCCTTTTTTAAAAAAAAAAAACCTTTTATCAGTTATTGACATTTGTTTTTTTCCAAAAACAGGAGATTTGCTAGCTAGCTTGCATCAATCTGTGTCAGCCACATAATTCAGATGTGGGCCAATCAAGTGGGTAGCTTGCTATAGCATGATCGGTCTCTCTTGTGGAAGTGGTTGGAGGTCCGAGCTTTCCTAGAGGTAAGTTGCAGTGGTTAGTTTCTGTTTTTTTTTTTTTTAATAGCAGCGAGACTTTATTTTATTAGAGGGCCGCTAAGGGCACCCCACCATTTAATGAGGGCACCCAGTTAATTTGTAAAAATTCCAGCAAAAATGGAAAAGACCATTTTGCCCCTGTATATATATAATGGTTCAAACCCCACAAACCATTTCGACAAGGAGTTAGGGCACCCCACCAAAGAAGCAAGAGGCGATCGATTCTTGCTCGTCCGACAATGAGGTAACAATGTTTGACAACCATTTTCGGGTTTTTGTGAACTCGTTTAGTTGCGTATAACAATGAAAATGATGATTTGTTTGTCAACGTAGGGTTTGGTAATTTCTTCAAATCCGAAGTTGTTTCCACCGTATAATGGAGGATCGTAATGCTTCGGTGCCGAGAGGTCGTCCTTAAGGTAATGTTGCAAATGTTTTTGTGTTTTTTTTTGCGGTTATCCGAAGTATCTGTCTGGGTGCGCGATTCTTTCGGCCTCGCAGGACCGAGATGTATGGTTATGTCTCGGTCTCAGATGACCGAGATGTTTAGGGTAGATCACGGTCCGGAACGACCGAGGTACTGGTTACTCTGGTCTCACGTAAACGAGACTATGAAGAAAGTTTCAAGACCTTTGCACAACCGAGAACCGATTTTTTGGGTTTTTTTGTGATTGTGTTGTACATTTTGGTTGATTATAATGTTACACTCCGTTTGTATTGCGGGTAATGTCGTTATCTTGTAATTTTCCAGACTATAAGGACACTTTTACACCTTCTAAGCCATTCCCCTCTCGAGAAGCGGCAATTTCATGGCTTCAACGATTGGTGGCGAGAACAAGTTTGTGTTAGTAACGAAGCGCTCGAACGCCGGGGGCGTTAAGCGAAGGGGAAGGGTGAAAATTGCCTCGTGACAGTGTCCGGGGACATATAGGGGACCGGCTCGAGAGAGTTGGGAAGGGGAAAGCGGCAAAAATTTTAAAGAAATCAAGGAATGATGAAAAGGCGAGGACTCACACTAGTACGAAGAAATGTGGATGCCCTTTCCAAATTAACGTCGGGAGAATGCCGACTCCTTATGGTATGTCACCGTGATTTGTGGGAGGCACAATCACGACACCGCAGAAGATTGGATAAGAGGGAGGAGGAAGTTGAGGATGCGGGGGAGGAGTGAAAGTGAGCAGCTCAGGGAGATTAGTCCACCTTCGTCTTTGTGGAGTGCGAGCGGGAAGTTGAGGATGCGGGTGTGAGGACACCGGGGTCTCCAACCGGAGGCACCCCAATGTGGGAGGCACCCCAATCTCCAATCGGATTTGAGTCCTCCCACTCCACAAAAGCTTCTAGGCAGAAGAAATGCAAGGTTCCACAAATGCGTCGTGCCAGTCGACGCACGCAAAGTGGATCTAACATGGCTTATAGTCATTGCTTAGAACCGGATTGGTTGCCACATGTTGATGCCATTATCGATGTGGTTTCCGATGGGAACCGTGGATTTAGGTGTATAGCCTCTGGGCTTGGACTCGCGGACGTGGACGGGTGGAGGATTGTGCGTAGACGGATGTACGATGAGATTATCGGGTATGAATACCTATGGCGGGAAGTGCTTGGCTCGAGTTTCGAGCCTGTCAAGAATGCGGTGCATTGCCGGAAAATCAAGAGGGGGCATCTTTCAAAGAATGGTTGACACTTCCAGACACGGGATTGTTGGTATCCCGCATTCAATGTCATTCTCGTCAACCTCTCGCATGGGAGTGCCTCCACATTCCTACCTCTACGTAGTACTCCAACGTCGTCATTGCACAACAGACTTATCATTGCAATGGCGAATGAAAGGAATATCCATTGGGTTAGGGTAAGTTCTATGACTTTTTTGTGAATTGGTTTGTTTCCCCCTTAATCGGGTTTGTGACAATATCTTCTATGTTCTACTGTTCACTTTGACAGGTGCAGTTGCGTGTGAATGCACCGCTGCCATCCTTATATCCATCGTGGGATCGGTACGTTGAGGACCGCGCCAAAGGTTGGCGAGATGGATTCGTTTTTCGAGACATCGCGCCCATTGCAAATCGCTGATCATGAAGCCACCATACCGTTGTAGACTTAGATACACCGTAGGTGTAAGCTTGTACCTAGACGGCTAAACATTTAGAAATTTTGCCAATTCGTCCGAATGTTCTATGTATATGCAAATGTTGTGTTGTGTTTTAATTGTTGTTTACTTATGGATGGACCCTTTTTATAGTCATTTTGAATGTTACAGAGATTTATAATTAATTAAGGTTCGGTGCAAATTGTCGTGCTGGATTTTCAATCTTGTATTGTTAGTTTGACTACTACGGAGATTTTTTTGAAACTGTAATGTTCAAATTCATCCATTTCTGATGTCTCGGTCAAGCAGGTTCGTGAACCGAACCATATTTTCGGTCACCAATGACCGACAAGTATTTCAATATATCGGTCATGTATAACCGAGTCCCATTTAATTGTCTCGGTTGAACACCACCGAGATGAATTGACCATTTCAATTCGCCTGACTCTCGTCCTATGACGACCGAGCCTAAGGAGACCCTCTCGGAAGTGGACAACCGATACGTGTTTAACTCTTCCAGTCTACGTGGCCGAGACCGCGAGTTCCGAAAAATATTAGCTTATGTCTCGCCAAGGCCGAGATTTGACACGATCTCGGCTGTGTGGCGAGAACCACGATTTTCAATTTTTTAACATTTTAACAAACCGCCACACACACATTACATCTACTCTACCACACATTACATCTACTCTACCAAATGTAACTTAATTCGTCGATCTTCAACCGAGCCCTAATTTGGAGACGAAATCGACTCACACAACGGACCCTACAAAATGCAGAAACCTAGAAGAACGAAGGAGAAACACACGGCGAGGGACGGAGAACACGATTTCGGGGATTCCTCCACCAGGAATTCGGTGAACGAGGGTGGTGGTGGTGGTGGTGGTGGGGTGCCCAGGGGTTTGCAAGAGGGTGGGTGAGAGGGTTTTTTGCACGAGGGGCATTTTCGGTATTTTTGGTTCAATTTTTGGGTGCCCTAGGTAAATCGATTTGTGCCCACATTAACTGGGTGCCCTCATTAAATGGTGGGGTGCCCTTAGCGACCCTCTTTTATTATTGTCAAGAATAACTATCCACAGCGAGAAACGATGTGTTTCTTTAAAACAAAGTCAAAAAAATCTCAACAGTATAGTAGGGGAAAAACTTGTCATCTCTTAAAGAAACCGCCATTCCCCACAAATGTAAATGAGTCACTAATGTAAACTCGTTACACCATGGTGTCGCGTTCACACTTGAATCAACTAGGTAGTCTAGTTGAACCTTTCGACTGAAATTTTACAAAAGTGAAAAATAAAATTACATCAATGATTGCCCAATACATTCTACCCATTCCTAGTGCTGTACTTCCTGTTCAGTTTTGATAATATTACGCCTCCACTCTTCTCTATATATATATATATAAAAGCTTTATTATTATATTCTAACTAATCGTAAGGAGTTATATCCCGACCCCAACATTTTCAACATTAATTTCTTAAAAAAAAATATAATCTTGGATATAGCTTATTAATTTGGTAGGAAATTATTTTGTTAAGAGGTGAGAAGTTTGAGCATCACAGTATCCAAGTTACAGTTTCTTTCTTATTTAAAAAACATATGTATTTATGATGATACTGTCGAAAAAGGGCCAATAATTTTATATCTTGTGAGGGTACCATTAATTTTAGCTAATAATTTTAGCCCGACGGCTGTGTTTATCCATTCATCATGCATGAGGCTATATAAGTACCACCCAACTCATGATATCAATTACAACCTACCCAATATCACTCCTCCCTCTCCCTCTAATATTCTGATCTAATATAGCTAGCCAAGCCATGGCCTTCACCAAGTCCTCCACAGCCATACTAGTTATGGTGCTCCTTGCAGCACTAGTCATGACCGACGTCGCGAACGCTAGCTCTTTCATAGCATGGAGCGGCCCCGGCTGCAACTTCCGGGCCGTCCAGTACCGGAACTGCGGTTGCTCCAACATTAACGAGCACGGTGGGTACACCTTCACTTACAATGGCCAGAGTGCAGCCATGTACAACACGGTTAACTGCCAAGGCGGTTCACACACACGGTTCAGCTCCTCAGTTAGTTCATGCAGTGCTTTTGGATGGAAGAGCATGTTCATTCAGTGCCGTAAATAAAAAAAATTACGTACCTCTCTCGGTTACTTAAGTAAATTACTTATCAAGTGTTTGTGAAAAATAAAGGGTTATATGTCACGTTATGATGACATGTAACATGCTGCATGCATGGATCTAAGTGATGCGTGTAATAAATCTCTTATCTCTCTATGAGATCTGAGAGGCGCGCAAAGTGTTTGCGACGTGATGAGGCACAATACACATGCCTTTAATTAATATCACTTGTTGGTTTGTGTAACTGTTGTGTTTGCGTTTCTATAATAAAAGTTTGAATTTGCTGTAGTTATAGATCTGGTTTTAGTTTTTTCTTTTCTTTTTTTTGGACTTAAGATTTGGTTTTAGTTAATTGAATGCATTTCTTTTATTTTTTTTGTAAAAAAATATGTAGAGACTGCAAAGTAATACCTGGTGAAACAATTACTACCTAACATAAGTTAATAGTACTTGATATTAAGCTAACACGACGACATAATATGAATAAAAGAGTTAGTGACCTTAGAATAAAGTGGCGGAACCTAAAACATAGTAAACAAGTATAGTTTAGAGAAAAACTATAAAGGAAGCTTGATTTAGATGTTAATACAATTAGCTAGAAATGAGTAATTGTATAAGGACAGTGAGATCAAACGTATTAGGTATATCTAAAGGCTTGAGACCACTAAAAAAGGAAACATGGTGGTGGAACGAGGATGTTCAACGAGTAATTAAGACTAAAAGAGAAATGTATATGAAAATATCTAAGTGTCTATATGAAGATGTGTACGATTAATATAGAGAAGTTACAAAACAAGCTAAAAAAGTAGTTAGTCAAGCTAAAACAAATTTCATGGAAGATCTATATACAAGGTTAGGTAATAGAGATGACGAAAAAAAAATATATAGGCTAGCCAAATTAAGAGATAAAAAGAAACGAAATCTAAGTCATGTAAAATGTATTAAAGATGAAAATTAAAATGTTTTAACGCGCGATGAGGATATTAAGGAGAGATGAAAAAGTTACTTCGATAGTTTATTTAATGATGGTCAAGTTGATAATATAATAGATGAAAATTCACATCAAGAAAGAAATGTAAACTATACATACAATATTAGAATTGTAGAAGTTAAAACGACATTGAAAAGAATGAAAATAGGGAAATTCTGTGGCCCAGATGAAATACCCATTGAAGTTTGGAAATGCTTAGGAGAAATTGGATTGACTTGGTTAACAAAACTTTTCAATAAAAATTTAAAATCAAAACGGATGTCAATGGATTGGAGAAGAAGCACGCTTGTGTCAATCTTCAAAAACAAATAAGACATTCAAAGTTGCTCAAACTACCAGGGAATTAAACTTATGAGTCACACTATGAAACTTTGAGATAAGATAATTGATAATAGGCTAAGGAGAGAAACAACAATATCAGAGAAGCAATTTGGTTTCATGCTTGGGAGGTCAACTATGGAAGCGATTTTCTTTGTAAGACGATTGTTAAAAAAATATAGAGAAAAGAAAAAAGATCTTCATATGGTATTCGTAGATTTAGAAAAAACATATGATAGGGTCCCTAGAGATGTTCTTTAGTGGGCTCTAGAAAGAAAAAAGAGTTCATGCACTGTGAGTTTAGAAACACTAGACATCGAGATGACGAAGTGGTAAAATTAGGAGAAGTAGAAGTTCATAAGGTAAACCAATTTAGATACCTAGGATCAATCATATAAAATGATGGTGACATTGAGAATGATGTCACACATAGAATTCAAGTTGGATGGAAGAAATGGCGGAGTACAACATGAGTGATTTGTGATCGAAATGTTTCTACTAAGTTAAAAAGAAAATTTTATAGGATCGCAATTAGACCATCTATGCTCTATGGAACTGAATGTTGGGCGGTAAATTAAGCAACAACAATTACGTAAAATGGACGTAGCAGAAGCGAGGATGCTTAAATGGATGTGTAGTAAAACTCGTAAAGATAGAATAAGAAATATAGAAATTCAAAGACAAATAAGAGTACTAATTGATACAAAGATTACGGAAGGGCGGTTGCTATAGTTTGGTCACCTGCAAAGGCGACCTACAAATGCCCCAACTAGAAAACTTGACTCAATAGAAACCGTAGAAATTCGACGAGGTATGGGCAGATCAAAGTTAACATGAGATGCATTAATTAGGAGGGATTTGAATGGTTTGAAAAGCTCATCATCAATTGCACTTAATCGACCACAATAGAAAAGTTTGATCCATGTAGCCGACCCCAATTAATTTGTGACTGAGGCTATGTTGTTGTTGTTGTTGTTGTTCTAAAAGCGAAAAAAAAATCAACTCTTTCTAATGAAAATTAGTTTTAATTAACTAAGTTATATACATCATTTTTTATTCCATTTTATTGAATTGTTTGCTTTCATGAATAAAATCTTTTTATTTAGATAGGGAAGAATCTTATTAGATTAACCATTGTTAATAACTTATTAGTTACTTAAGAAGTCAGAGTATTTCCACAAAAAAACAGAAGAAATCAGATATAAAGCCTGTTTCTTTAAATAGCCTATCGGTGAAGTGCAATGATTATGATCATTTTGTTCATTGTCCACCGACACAGCCGGCATCTCAATAACTTTGCCTCACCAAATTTTTTTTAGAGCAGTGCTATTTGAATTCGTGAGTCCTGACTCAATTTTTTTTTAATTTTAAATACATCCTTTAACAATTAATGAAGCAATAATAATCACTTGTAAAAAAATTTTGATACCTCTTAAATATTTATAAAAAATTTAAAAACTTTTCAATGAATCCAGACTTATGAGTCCAAATAGATTTATTATTTTTTTTAGATATGTATGTATAAGAGAGGATTTGCTAAAGTTATTAGTATTGTAAAATTATTGTACAATGTGCTTTTACTCTTTTGTCCTCTCAATTTGTACTCCTTTGTATAAGTGAAGCTTTCTTTTAGTAGAGTGCATGTATCAACTTCATATGTACTACTTCCGACTTCATCAAATCCCCTTCTTAAATGGTTGTTTGATTTTTGATAAATTGATAGCAATACTCCTTTTGCATCCTCTAAATTTGAATTAATGGTTATTATTTTTTTTAATAAATTGAAAGTGATAGTACGTCAAAAATGCTAGAAGGACAAATTTAATATCAAATCATTAAACCATTAAACCATTGATAAATTGATAGATTAATATCAAATCAAATAGGTTGTGATTTTTGATAAATTGATAGCAATACTCATTTTGAATTCGTAACATTTTACTTTCACAATTAATATCAAATCATTAAACCATTGATTGGTAATTTTTTTGAAAATGCTAGAAGGACAAATTTAAGTAAAGTTAATGTGATTTGTGGACCATACATCGAAATGAAAGTTGTCGATAACAGTTTGAAAGGTTTGCACTACACACCAAATTAACATACTCATTTTGATGTGGCTCTTTCATGTCCACCACATCAAATCGTGACTTAACGAGGAGTGTCATTCTGTCATTTTCAAAATCTTTAATAAAAATAAAGGCATGGGCTATTCAGACTCCACTTTTTACTCATTTTATCTCTTTTTGAATTTTTTTTAGCTTCTAATGAAATGATCAACTCCCCTTTCATAAAAAATAGTTTTTACTCATTCACACGCACTCATCACACTCACATATATCCAATCACCTCTATCTTAAGATCGCATTCTCACCAACTCAAATTTAACAAAATTCGAGCAAAATCACATCGATTTGATTGACTTCTACACTAACTGAAAAGTAGTTGCTGGCAAGGTTTGAAAAGAAAGGAACTACTGCTACACTGGCAACTACAATTGAAGTACTAGAAGATAGGAACTAAATCACAAATGTGCTATTTTACAAGAATTATGTATATGCATTTTGAGATATAATCAATATATACAAATTTAAACGCATAACACGCGAGTCAAATCGCATGACATAAATAACTTTTGTGAATTTATTAATGTGTTTTGAGAGACTTCTTTGTTGTCATTTTCACATATTTTTAATGGAAAACCAACGGCGTACCTAGCTTACCCCATCAACATTAACTTGACTGGTATGGGCTGGCAAGTTGGGTAGTCAAAGTCTATAAAGACGGCCTATTTTATAACGGCTAATGGGACAAAACATGCCCAATGTCTTGCTATAGTACGACGTCTTATCAATATTATCCAATACCAATAGTCACAAAGATTACAATCTTTTTTTTTAAGGAAAGATTACTATATTCATGATGTGGTGCGTGGTGTACTTAATTTAATTTTTTACATATTTTAATTATTTTATTGGGTTTCATATTCTTAATATATTGTTTAGTGTCTAAAAATCTTGCATTATTGTTGGACTTAACGACAAAGTCAAGTTAGCCTTGGGAGTCGCTTGTAAATCCCTACATACCTCGTATGTTATATATAAATTAGAAAGTGTGTGTGCATGTACACTGTAAAGCTGCATTTATTTTTATGCCGGGCTTTCTCGTCGCAGTATCCGATGTGGCTTTGAAATGTACGCGTAACACTTATTTTTAAGTAGTGCTATTTAAACTTTTGGATTCGAAATTTTTTTTATTTAAAAATTATTTTTAAGCAATTTATGAAGAAAATATAATCATTTGTCAAATTCTTTTATTTGATACGATTTAAATTTTAATTTTTTTATTTCAAAATCAACTTCAACCATTTAACTCAGCATTGTTTTTGAGTTATTAACTAATCCTTAAATCACGCATGCATTCTATCTGTGTTGCTGTGCAACCCAATTAATTAGCAAACAATTGATTCTTGTAATTAAGTGGCTAGATAACATGGAAGGAGTAGCTGTTTACTTAGAGGAAAAGGAAAGAGTGCGCTTTGTGCACCACGGCTATTTCTCAGGGCACCCAATCAATTTCTCAGGGCACCTTGTCAAGTCTTTCAAATTGCTCCTTTGTTAAAAAATGAACATCCCGCCTGATTAAGGCACCTCGATTGTTTCTCAAGGCACCCCGACTGCCTCGGCTTCATAAGTTCGAGAAACAACATGCAGTTTCGGTTGCACATGTCCGAGACTATTCCTCAAGTCTCGGTCTTCAATGACCGTGACTAGTGCCACATAGTACATACATATGGTTTCGGTTGCTTTAGTTCGAGACTCATATATGCAAGAGTGTCGGCTAGATACAACCGAGACCCTATGTAGTGTCTCGGTCATCTATGACTGATCATTTCGCATCCTTTGTAAAGTTTGAAAAATGAAAAGTAAAGAAAAATCAAGAAATTTTTTTTATCTTGTTCTACGTCTGTCTCTCCCTCATTTTCTTCACTCATTATACATTAATATATAGTGATGCAAACATACCGAATCTAACAACCCATACATTACAAATCGATATTATCCTCTCATCTGAAATCGGTCAACTGAGTTCATTCAACTCCGTGTATGTGCACGGCTAAGGATCGATTGCATTTGTGAAAAAATAAAGAATTTAAGGTGGGGTGCGCAGGAAGGAGAAGTTTTTCAATTGTAAATGAATTGTTGGGTTTGAGAAGACAATTTTGACATTTCCATTCAAAATCAATTTTCACAAAATTTTTTCTAGGTGCTCCGATCATTATGCAAGGTGCACATAGCCAGACTCAAAGGAAATTAAACATTTTTGTTGGTAACGTCGTTGTTGTTGTGTGTTTACTTTGAGGAAAAGGAATTTTGAGACTGCAGCTATTTGCTTTGAATTAATTAAGGGCCAGCTCTTTATAAAATTATAGAATATTCAAATAATATTTAATAATATATTATCTTTACAAAAACGTACAATAATAATATTTAAACTAAGTAGATGAATTAATGATTTAGTACGAGATTTGAAAGTAAAAGATCAGTTCAAAAAAGAATTAGCTTTTCGTTTACTTTTTTTATTTAATTTAGTTAATTAAATAAATGCATTATACCATAACATAGTATATATAAAGGTTACTTAATGCCGTACTGTCTTTAATTTCTCTCGTACTTAAGTGTTACCAAATGAATATAAGGTCAACTTGGCTGGGCTAAGTCTATGGCAAATATTTTATGTTGTTTCGTCACCCATCGAAAGTACTTACAAAGTCCAAAGCAATTAACACAAGGACTAGTTCTACCTTATTGACTATAAATAGAAAACAAATTAGCTAGTGAAACACACACACAAACACAAAGAAAAACATCAAATTAAAACACATATACATCTCTATATAGCTAATTACCATGGCCAGATTCAACAAGCTTTCAGTTCTTGCTATGGTGGCGATAACCACCGTCGTGCTGCTTGCGGCGCTGATGAGTGACGTCGCGGACGCAAGCACTTTCACCGATTGGAAACTACCGGGATGCCATGGCCCGAAAGAACAGATTAGCAACTGTGGTACGTGCTATCCGATCAAGTACCATTTGGGATACTCTTTCAAGTACACTGCCGGAAAATCTGCATATTTGTACCGCTTTCCCCATTGTTTGGGTCCTGCAGGGAGGATTATTAGTTACAATGAGACTCGCTGCCTTAGCTTCCCATGGAAAAGTATCCGAATTAAATGTCATCATTAATTGAGACGTAAAAACTTATAATTATATGTTACTTGCATGCATGTAAGAAAATAATACTGCGTACTGTAATAAGATAATTATTAATTATGGAGGAGTACAATATATATGTCTGTGTTTGTATAATTGTATGTGTGGATATATGCATTAGGGGGTTATATAAGTCACGTAAATGCATGTAATGTAACTTACTATATGGTGTGCTACAATAAATAAAATGCGAGTGGCTGTTACAACTCGTTGAATAATATTGATTGAACACATCAAATTCTTTGGTGGGTGCCGCGGTTAAATTTTTGAAGTAAAATTAATACCAAGCAACACTCAAAATGGAAGCTATATCCTATAGATGCCGTATTCATGCATGTTCAAAATGCAAATTAAAGTTTCATTAATCATCAATAGCTCGACCAAACATATATATACATATAATTAGTTTGCAATAATAAAATTATATTTGTTCCAATGCATTGTCAAGAATTTGACTATGAATGCGACTGTAATATTAAAACAATGTAATAATCAGGGATTGCTCTACAAACATATGAAACACATGACAGTACACAAACACCAGTAGAACCACATTACGAAAAACAAGACTTTCAGCAAAAGAAGAAAACATAATTAAGACTTCTTCCAATGAAGACAAATCAAAACTTTCAACAAGAGAAAATGAACTACCTATTAAATAAAAATTAAAGAAGATGGTCAACACAACAATCGTAGAAATCCATGAAGATCTTTGAGAAAGATAAATCGCAACAAAAATTAATCCAATCTTCACATATATGAAAAGATCATCTATAATTAATTGAATACATATATAAAACAAGGGAAGATGTGATTGGAACCACTATCGCAATTTAAAGAAAAAATCAGCAGTGGTTCAAGATCTTGAATCACGAGAGAGAATCAAAGAAAAGAATTTTAGGAGCATCGCGCGCAATTGTTCAATTTTTATAATATAAGTCCCAACCCAAGGTCAATCTATTTACATCTCTCCACCAGGGACCAAGCTCAGCTGACATGTCAAGCGAATAGAGCATGAGCTAGAACAAAGCACAATGCAGCACAGAAACATGAAAAATTGGCCCAAATTCCAGATGAACAAAGGGAAGGACAAGTAGAAAGCTCTAGATCGAGCCCAATGACCAGAAGCTTCAGAGAGGAATCTCTTGGTCTCTCTTATATTATGCAAACCTTATTTGTTTTGAAGGGTATATATTGAGCAAACTTTAGGTGGTGGAAGCCATGCCCATGTAAATGAAAATATTCTTCATGCTCTAAATTAAGTATTTTTTTTTTTTTTTTGCAAAATAAAGCAAGTAAATAAGGTTAAAGTATGGTAGAAATTAATATTAATATATCTAGCTAGTGTCATATTTTTGTGGAAGAAAGTGGATTAAGTGATGTGTTATTTTATTTTATTTTTTTAATGTCAATGGAGTCCCTCGTATATAGTTATTGCTAATATGGATGGAGTCAATCAAGTGGAGTTTTGGCATATGCTCAACAAGTTTTGTTTCTCTTTTCTTTTTAGCCTAAAACGTTTCAAATTAATGAAAAACTAATTTTAGACCTGGACATAGTCCCGGAATACTATGAATATATATTTATTTTTTAATAACTACAAATTGTTTAAAAATCAAAAGATATAAACTATATAAAGAATGATATAATTTCAATTCTAATAACAACTAAAAATTGTAATTTTCGATTAAAAACATAAAAGATGAAAAATGCCTACTCTAAATTACTATGAATCTAAATGTATTATCTTATAAATAAAAGTTGCTTAAAAACCAAAATATATAAAATATACGAAGATTGATGTAATTGTAATTCTCATAATAATTAAAATCTGTAATCATCGATTAAAAATATGAAAAATGAAAAATACCTATACAAAATTATATATACCTATTATATTTTATTTAAAAAAAAATTAAAAAATTTGCTATTGTGAAAATTTTAAAAATTAAAAAAAAATTGAAAACAATGTAATTAGGCTAGGGTGTCAATTTTTTGGTTACAGACGGGTATGGGCAGCCCTTAATATAAACGAGCATTTGCATTGTCCAGACTCGACCCGGTTGTAAGTTCAGATAAGTATGCCTTGCCCATACCCGATTTACTTTTAATCCGGGTTATCCAAATGTCCGAATTTGTCGAATTTAAAAAAAAATTATTTTTTTAAAAGCATTTTTAGTCATTAAAATGATTGTAAATCTTTCGTAATATAATATTCTCTAACATAATTTTATAAAGTAATGTTCAAGTTGTATTTATTATTTTAATTACAAGACATTATTATATTTTTTTAATTAAAACACAAAACACATAATGTTGTCTTAAGTTATTTAGCAAATCTTGAAACTACGATAGTACATTTCTATACAAGCTATGTTGTTTTCTTATTTTGAAAAAAATATTTTTAATACACTTTATTCTCCAATTAATTTGGGACGAATACTTCTATTTTTTGTTTTCAATTAGGATACTATAAATTTAATAGCTAAATTAATTAAGACTATGGCTTCGAATACATTCGTTCCATAATTCGTACGAGAGTTCTTATTATGAGTTTTTGAATTGAAATTATCAATGGAAAAAAATTAATAATGTTTATGGTGGTTGTAGGTGGTTTTTGTAATGGCCCCAGTCCCCACAAATTGGGCCCCACCTCGCTTAAGCCTACGTAGAGCCCCCGAGTCAGTCCTCACAAGGTTAACACAGGCCTTATCAGCCTCATTTTTCATTATTGTAAGTTATTTGGGGATTTAAAGTTGAATCGTTGTAATTTGTAAGTTTAATAGTTTAATAGCGGAAGTAAAACTTAAACATATTTAAACAATTCAAAGATATATAGAGTCGGACATCCTAATTGTTTGGAACCTTATATTGTATATATAACATGCATATATGGTGATAGTAAGAGGGGAATTATGAATAGTCAGTGTCATTCAAATCCCAAAGAGACCCCCTAAGTGTTATCAATACATATATATATATATATATATATATATATATATATATATATATATATATATAATATAAAAGCACAAAAACCTACAAGTCAGTAAGAGGAGAAGCCGCTCTAAGAGTCCTCAAAGAAAGTCACCAATCACTGATCTGTTGCCCTTGCTCGTCTGTGGATCTGCAATAGTAATCAAATGAGACAATTCCAGTGAGTAAAGCCAATAGAGACAATTCCAGTGAGTAAAGCCAATAGAGTTTCAATCGCAATTCATGAATTCAAATAAATAAGTTTAAATAACAACGAATAAAGAGTGCCTAAGAGTCAAGGGAATGCGTTTAAGTGGTCTAAATCCATCGAGCGCGGGTGCCACTACTCAACTTCCTAGAGCCTCCATTCTCCAAGTCGACAGGCTCAGTTTGGTGTAGTGTGGGGCATCAACGGTGACTTGAATACCTCGCCCACGTCTAGTACCTATGATCGATCTTGTACTCGGGGTGAGGTCACGTTTGTCTATCTAGCACCAAACTCATAAGTACCTTCCTGACACACTCAAGCCTTAGACACTCAACGATATAGAATAGAGTCCAAGTAAATAGAGTAACAAGAAATAAGTTTAAGAATATGATAAGAATCAGAATTGATCCTCTAGCTTGTTTACTTACCTTAAACTACTAGAAAAATACGCCCTCGCAGCTTTTAAAGCTCCCTCAAAACCGACCTCAATGTTGAGTTTTAGGGTTCATATGCAGCAGAGATTACAAAACAATTTTGGAAAAAAAGCCCTACAGGATCCGAATCTAATTCTATTAAAAACGTTTAAACCATGAAAATTTAATCATACCTCAGTCGCAATATACATTTCTGAAGGTTGATCGATCTCTAAGACGCTGTCAACAACGAACGCCCTCTTGGTTGTATATGCTAAGACCAAAAGTCCCACTTATAAATGGATCTCACTTAAATGTATAGTCCTTGAATCAATCTCTTATCACATCCATTGTTAGATCTCTAAGCAAATGTAGAGTTGGGATTTAGTTGCACATACATATCATAAGATCCCATTATCCCTCTATGATCTTTTCTTCTACACATATCTAGGTAGGATTAATTTTCATGGAATACATTATTAACTTAGTTGTTTCCTTTTCTTTTTCTTGTGCGTCCTCACTTCTTCCCATCTCTCAGTTGTTATCTTTCTATATCTCTTCAATATCTCTCTATATATATATATATATATATATATATATATATATATATATCTATATGTATCTATAATAATATATAATATATTAAAGTATTTCCTAACAAAACTAAAATGCATACTCGATTTCGCGTGGTTTTTCGCCCCGAATTCAACCGCGCACTCAAAAATCTTGAAAATAATAAATAAATGCAATTAGGCTAGTATTTTGGAGACTTGACAATAAAAATATATAAATAACTTATATATAATATTACATAATTAACGACTCAACAACATACTCTGTCGTGTATATCATTGATTCCAATTCCTATATTTTGTCATGTTGATTGTTGTGTGTAGAAGTCAGTGATATAGCATGCTATTAGGTTAGTTTGTTTGTTTTGACTCTAATCCTTTGTGCATTAGTATGTAGTAACATTTCTTGGATTCTATTACCGAGTCATTTTTTAAAGTGAAAATAGTTCTTGTGGTTAGGGTTATTTAATTATAGAAATTCAGCTTTCATACGGGGTCACTAGACTTGCCGGGATGTTAGGGAATTTCTCCACTACTTTGCATGACATACGGGGTAACGTGCCTCGAACGGGGTAACTAACCGGACCTTGGGGTTTTGTTCTTATTCATGAACTATAAGACTTAGGCTAGATAACTGTTCGTAAGTCAAATATAATCCCACCATTCTAAATACTATATTTGTACAATATCTTAAGTTATCATTAATTCATCTAGAGTCCAATAGATCACTTTAGAAAAATCAATAATAATTGACCTAACAAAACTAAACGTAGGCCCTTTCATTTTATTTTTTTCCTCATTAATTAGACTTAGGTTATTTAATTAGAACTTCATTTGATAACTTAGGTATTTTCATTAAGCTACAACCCCACCTATGTTATAAGTTAACTTCAGTCCTATCCATGCACTAACCTACTCAACTGTCTCCGCGCGCGCACCTCGAGGTCAGTACCACTCTTAGCTCACAAATCTTGATGCTAACGTATTTAAAATTATGCGTGTAAATGTAGATAGATATAATATAGGCATCAAACACCAATAAAATTATTTAATTATTAACTCGGTGTCGACGTTCGAGTATTGACCAAGTTTGCTACGTAGGACGGGTTGCCAGTTTACGGTCCTATAAAGCAACATGATTAGGACTAGTATTTTTTTAGGGTTGTTACAATTTTGATGTGGTGAGTGGCTACTGCGAGTCAGTAATGGCAGAACATGCAAGAAGGTTGAAACTGCGGGGTTTACCAGGTGAGGAAGAAGAAATTTAACAGAAAACCTTCGCCTACATATGTTTGAATAGCTGAGCAAATATATCAATATCTTGAATGGCGAGATAAAATCAAAGAAGAACATTTTAGGAGTGTCGCGATTAATTAGTAATTGAAAACCTTTTTTGTATAAGAAATTACGTACTAACTTACCCTAGTGGAACTCAAACTCCAAATATCTTTTTTTTTTAGTTTTTATTAACCTTGGAAATCCATCCACTTTTCTCACTAGTCTCATGAGCCCTGTGATTGCGGAAAGAGACCACCGGTGGCCCGACGTTTGGCTGTCGCGGGGAATCAAACTTGAGACCATGCGCAACCCACACACAATCCCGCCTTTGTTCTTACTACTAGGCCAACTCGTCCAGTTAACTCTCAATTATCTCTTTATACAAGTGAACCCATATTAAATCAGTGCGCTACCCACTTGGTTAGTGTAATTGAAAACCCTTGAGTATGAATAGTATAACAATGATCCATATAATTATAAAAGTCACTAACTAAAACAGATAAGCTAAAAATCTTTTGGGCCATGTTTGATTGAGCGAAAAAGGAAAATGACAAATTCCGTGGGAAAATGACATTTTTATGTGTTTGATAGCCAAAACTTTCTCGCGAAACATTTTCTCGCAATTGCCAATTTTTCATATTAAGACTCGTATATTTTTCCACCTATTATGGTGGGCAAATTAAGTTTCGATATTAAGACACATTAAATTTATATTTTAAATATAAAAAATAATATATTTAATATATGTGATAAGTTTTTAATATTTATTTCAAAACTTTGTTGTTGGTGAATTTTAATTTAAGAGAAAAAATTCTTATATCTCCAATCAAACACATATAAGAATTTTTTTTTAAATATTTCTATAAAGATTTTTTTTAAGAAAATATTCTTTTCATGTAGAACATTTTTTTTGCAATTAAATAGGGCCTGAATTACTTTAATTTTTTTCCCAACAACCCCACCTACCATAGGCGCTTGTACTTTATTATTTTTTTGGGGGTCAAAACTTGTACTTCAACTCCTTGCGATTTGCCTAAATAGTTTACAAACAAGCTGAAGTTTTCTTTTTGGAGAATAAGTTTGAGCATACATCATCAACGAAATTGGACTCAGACAACTCTTTTAGGTAGGGTTTTCTTCTATGAAATAACATCTAGAGTAATCTTAGACACAACATGCAGATGAATTTTTTTTTCCTATAAATTGATTAAAAAAAAATTGAGATGTAGTCATCGAAATTGAAAGATTGGAATGAATTCTCAAAAACATGGGAATGTTGGTATATTTTCAATTTTCACATATTTATTAAGTCTTTTGTTTGGCCTCGTATTAGGTCTTTTATGAAAGAAAATGTTTTTGTAACCTAACAACGACACGTACTTGTAGATGTCTCTTGATTTTTCTCATCGATGTGTGTGTGCACCCATCTCGATGTGTAACGAATAGACAACAACAACTGCGTGTGTCGTTGCTGGGTTACATTAGCTAAGTATTTTGAGAAACACTTATCTTCTTACTTTTTTTATCGGTCTAGACCACCCTATGAACTTAACCGACTACTCTAGACTTTAGCCGAGTCGATCCACCAAGAAGTAAAACTCTTCCAACAGCAGTTATGCACCTGTTTATGAAGTCTCGAACTCGAGATGTTCTCTTAAGTCATTGTTTCTGTACCTGTTTATGAAGTCTTGAACTCGAGATATTCTCTTAAGTCGTTGAAGTGCCGAACCACTCCAATACATCCTTTGGTCATTATCTTATTACTACAAGCAAAGTTGGGTTAGCTACCTTAATACTAAATAACAAACAATACTAAATGGACCCTTAATTCATCTCTAATTACTTTTAATTGTTAATGGGCCGGGCCTTTAGTTGCAGTAAGACCATTAAAGTCCGACAACATATGTCCTCAGCGTATCAAAAATGCTGCTCGAAGCCTCTCTTTACGCCACGTGTAACATAGTTTAATCTCATCAGGTTTATCTCCTCTGCACTCTCACACTCCGTTCTTCTCTGTTTCCAACTCTCTCTCTTCAATGGCGTCTCTGTCGATGTACCATCTCCATCTCTCAAACCCCACCTCTCGTTGCAGCTCCATCAATGGCACCAACCTCACCTGCTCTCTCTTCCCTTCTTCTCTCACTCTCTCTTCAAACACCCATCAATTTCTTCACCGAATTAGACTATCTCCTCCCCCAAATTCTTCAGCTCCAAGGCCTCTCACTGTGAAGTCCATGGCACCTCCAAAAGGGAAATCCAAGAAAGGTAATGCTGTTTTGGTTAATTTGTGGAAATGGGTATCTTTCCCTGAACTTAATTTGGTGAGTTTGTTTGCTTTGTAGCGGTTTTTGTGTCGAAGGTGCTCTGTTTCATTTGTTTCCTTGTGGTTTTCGATTGCTTGATTGATTTGTTCATACGGGTAGTTTAAGATTTTGATTGGATGAGTTGGGTATTTGTGGTGTAGTGCAATTTGTAAAATTTAGGGATTTTGGGGATGTAGTGCACAATAGGGAGTTGAAAAGGGTTTGAAGGAGTAATGCAGTGTTGATGTTGCTAGTTATTTGGATGTGTTTAAAAAATTAACAATGCAATGCACATTTTGTTCTCAAGTAGAATTTCTCACATAAAATTAGTGTTTTGAAGTTATTAGGGATTTTGTTTTGATTGAATGAAGTTTAAAACTATGGAAGTGTAATCTTTGAGTTTCCGTTTTTCTACATTGCTCCTAGAGTCCAAGCAATTTTCTTCTCATGACCACATGAGGGTGTTGGAGTGAATGTTGGGTGGTAAAGAAACACTAATACATAAAATGGGCGGTAAAACTCTTAAAGATAAAATAAGAAATATTAAGACTCAAAGAAAGTATGTGTACCAGCAATCGATGCAAAATTGATCTAGGGAAGTGTGGTTGTAGTGGTTTGGACACATGCATTAAATTGAGCGGAGTGGAAGAGTTTGTTCTATATATTTGACCCCAATGAATTTGAGATTCAGACTTTGTTGTTGTTGATCACTCATGGGTTCCTAGTGCATTATGTGAGAAAATAATATGACTATACTATCGTCTGATTAAAGCCGTGTTACTTAGAAATGATAAGCTTCATACCTTCAACAAAGAGAAAGGACTTCTTCTTCAAAAAAAAAAAAAAAAAAAAAAAAAAAAAAAAGAGAGAAAGGATTTCCGAGAGTAAGAAAGACAAGTTTAGAGAAAATTAACTGTCTTTCATTCGTAGGATAACTTGATTACATCAGTATTTGTAGCTGCTTGTAACATAACTCATCTCTCTTTATGTTTTTAGTGTACACCAGCTCATCTAACTACCCACATTAGTTTACTCTAAACTGCTAACTACCCGCATCAGTTTACTCTAAACTGTATTCAATTATTTGTTAGTAACTATCTCCTAAATAGGATCCCTATGAAAGAGAAGACATGGATAGATTTTGCTTAAGAATGACATGCCTTCCCTTCAATCTATTAATGGGCCTTGCATTCTATTTTTTAAGAAATGAAGAAAAAGCTGATGTATGGTTTCTCAAATTACATCTCTTCTACTGAGTGGATCCTTTTTCTGGTTCACTTGTATATTTTCTCGTTGAAGATTCATATCAATTTGGAGTACTTATGGTTCTTCTTCATAAACACTTCAATTTTATAACAACAACAATATGTAGTTGATGACGTGTTTTGATGTTTTTTTAAATCCTTCGCAACCAATATTTATCACCTTAAATAGGCCGTCTAGGTAGTTCATTTATAACTAATGTTTTTATATATAGGCTTAAGGCATGTCCTTGATATAGTCATGTAGTAGTGGCAAATTCTTTAGTAAGACTTCCGATTGTTTTTCTACAAACTAAAGTAATAGGATTGTGAGGTTATAGTAATATTAACCTTTAATTCTCTGATTGAAATGAGTTTTTCTATTTGTTTCAATCAATGTCTAAGCATCGGCTTATGAAATATGCAGTAATTGGAATGATCAAGCTTGCTTTAGAGGCTGGAAAGGCCACTCCTGCACCTCCTGTTGGGCCGGCTCTTGGTTCAAAGGGGGTTAACATCATGGCTTTCTGCAAGGATTATAATGCTAGAACAGCTGATAAAGCTGGTTATGTTATTCCAGTTGAAATTACAGTATATGACGTGAGTTAGCTGTTGTTTTGACATATTCTTTTTCTTTTTTATCAGATTTTCTTATTCTGTCAAAATTGGCATTATATGTTCAACCTGTAATTTGGGTACATGCGAATGACAAGGTTTATCTTTTGTTCACAGGATAAGAGCTTTACCTTTATTCTAAAAACACCTCCTGCATCGGTTCTATTACTCAAGGCTGCAGGTTCGTGACATATTTACTACTTCCTCGTTTATACTTGTATGACGCATCCTGTATCTTTTTATGGTCTTTGGAACTCTTTGATTTATATGCGATCGAGGCTCATGCTATTTTCTGTCGAAGCTTTTCCAAGTATCTGATTGGCTTTTAATTATCAGTAATCTTCAATTCATCGTAGAGATTACATGTTACGTGTTAAGTCTTTTGGAAGGTGAGTTTCATCCCTGATGATGATGCCATCCAGAATTGTTAGACCATTGATTTTGTGTCCAGTGCAACAACTAAAAAGATTTCGCTATAGTTTATCTAACATTGAGAGCCTATTAAAGGATTTTCTAGATCATTTGGATTCATGGGCTCATTCATTAGCACCACTGGTTTCTGACATTGTGGCGAAACAATTTCTACTCTTTCTTTATGTGTCCTTGTTTGAGTTTACTTCGCAAACACCACCTATAATTGCATATTGGTGAATACTTGGTTACTACATTTTTTCATCTCTACTTTTTGAAGTTTTAGTAGCATCAAATCATCGATTATGTGATTTACCGATTTATAAACATTATTTTCATAGTTTGCCTGCTTGAACTAGAACATTGATAAGTACTTCAGCTTAAAATCGGTAATTCTGAATATTAGTAGAAGCATTACTGTGGAATTACGCCTTTTGCTTTCATGTGTACTTATATTTTCTTATGGGTTTCGTCGGTGATATTTTGCCTGGTTTATTAGTTTTTGTTTTTAATCCTTTGTGGTTTATTTGTTCTGGACTGTCATCTCAAATTCTTATGGTGATGCCTTGATTAGGAGTGGAGAAAGGCTCAAAAGATCCTCAGACACAGAAAGTGGGGAAGATCACCATTGATCAACTGCGAGCAATTGCGACTGAAAAGCTACCCGACTTGAATTGTACAACCCTTGAATCTGCAATGCGGATTGTTGCAGGAACTGCTGCGAACATGGGCATCGATATTGACCCCCAGTTCTTGAACCCAAAAAGAAAGTAGCATTGTGATTCTTTTTCTCTTGTTCCAACTTTGTAGCAGAAGCTTTCTCTTTCAATTTAACAATGATGTAGATTTTTTTTTTTTTTTTTGACTCAAGTAGGTGTCGAACTCACAACCTCAACCTCCCGAAGTTTTTTTTTTGCAAATGATGCCTCTACCCATCTCTTTTGGCAACATTGATGTAGATATTTGTTTATGCATTCTGTTAATCATATCTCATATATTTAGATAGAGTGGGAGAGAGTGACAAATGAGAAGCTTTAACCATTGCAATATTAAGAACTTACTCTTTAAAGTAGCTAATCAGGACTTTCCTCTGACCAATTTTTAAATCAACCTTGTACATGCAGTAATATATGCATACAAAACATGCAATTTTGAGTTATTTGATTGGTTTGGTGCTTATGTGGAAGCCACATAAACAGCACATATGCACACACAAGTTTAAATTTATCTTTTGCATAGAAATTACAATCAAGCCAAAAAGATTAGAGCCTCACTTTTAAGTCTCATGGACGGAGCGTATTAGATAGATTAGGGAGGCCACTTCACTCAACTAAATTGGTATCCGCCTGGCGAGCTCGGTCAATATGGGCTGAGCTTGAGCTTTGAAAACCTCAATAAAGCTCGACCCAGCCCAAGCTCGTGAAAGCCCATTAGCTTGTGGGCTGGGCTCGGGTCTGAAGCAAGGTTCGAACCTTGGTTGCTTAAATACTATATTAGAGTTTTAACCAATGTGCTAATTTTTGTTCTTGTTATTTAATTACATATTTATATATTTATTATAATATATTTTGGTTCCCTAATCAATTTTCTAAAACATTTTTTTCATTTTGTTAATATTGTTTTAAAGGTCGATTTAGGCCCGGCGTAAGCCCGTCACTGTGACGAGCTTGGACTCGTAATTCTGAACATCGAGCTTGGATAGGGCTTTCAAAAAAAGCCCGTCCTCTTCAATTTAATTATTTTCATCTACAACCCTCGAACTCGAGACCTCACTTAAAGAAATTAAGTACCTTATCACTTAAACCAACATATCATTGGTCGAGACCTATTATTATTGAGCATATTTTCGTTGGCGGTTCACCTCGAATATCCAAAAAATAAAGTTGAAATATTTTTTTTTGTTAATAAACAAAAAAAGGAAAAAAAAATTAGAATGATTTGGTGACATACTTGTAGCCACACGCCCCTCGAGACCCTACTCCTACCTATTCATCATTCTCGCTCTTCTATAATCCACACACGCTCCCTATTAAAAGTTAATATTACCCCTAACAAAATATTTTGGTTCCGTCACTGGCTACAAATTTGTCGAGTAATTGAATCGTGCATTGCGATGTGTGCACTGATATAATCCAATGTCTGTCCAATAGACCCTAGCAATTGTAAGTAACACATTTTCCCCTTCCCCCTCTTTCGATCTCTCCTCACTGCTTTGAATCTCATGTGTCGAATCAATCAGGTACTGATCATTCTAGGGTTTACTCTTATTAACTCTCAATGTTATAGATTCTGTCAAATTTTAACTGTTATTATCTTCCAATCTAGTTATATATGTTTTTTGTGATTAGGGTTTTGTTCTTGTTGATCACCTCTGATTTGGGTGCTAATTAATTACTTAACTTGGTTTGTGTTTCAAAGATTGGATCTTGAATGCATCTCAGTGGCACAACACATGACCCCTTGAATAATTAGTTAACTTGGTGCTAGGTTTATGATTCTTTGTTAATTTGTTGGATCATCTTGTTTATATAGTTAGTTATTTAAATAGAATATTAAACATAGATGTATGCACAACACATGACCCCTTGAATTGAGTTGAATTTCTACCTTTTCTTAGTATATTAAAAAAAAAAAAAAACTGTTTAGATTGGTTGGAGTCGGCTATATAGATGTCGATAGAACGCTTTCATTTAGCTCAATTTAATGCAGTTGATGATGCGCTTTGATATGATTTTTTTTTAAGTGTTTTGTGATTAATGCATCCATGTAGCCGACCCCAATTAATTCGGGACTGAGGCTATGTTGTTGTGATTTATGCGTCCCAAGTTATTTACAACGCAACCATTGTGGTGGAAAGCTAGAATTGAACCTTGTTGTGGAATTGGAGGCGGAGGCAACTCAGTGCGCGGCTACTACAGTCTCCTAGTTAATTGATTTGGCCGGATTTTCCCTTTCGTTAGAAATGATTATAGACTTTGCGGCGGGAAGTTAATGTTTAAAGATCGATCTGCTCCATTACAACTTACGAGCTATCTAGTTACTCTAGTTAACCTTGTCCCTTCTTCCCAAATGTTTGAATTGAAAGATAACGGTGATGACTCAGAAAATTCAAGCTTAACATACATGAATGAGCGTGATAAGGCCCCAGTTAGATAAAAGGCTACAACAATACTATAGGTGTGAGTTAAAAGAGTTAGCAAGTTAGTTACAACAAATGTGGTGTGTTTGAGTTGCGCATTTGTAGTATAAATAAAGGTTGTAAGGTAGAGATGAGTATCTTGCTGACGTGATTGTTATTGGTAAAAATCTTTTGAGTTTTGGGCTGAGAGGGATTTGGGAATCCTTTCTCTGGGGTTACTTTTGCATTCTTGTTCTTGTAAGTGTTGTGTTCTTCTCAAATCAATCGATTGAAATCAGTATTATTCTATCAGAGCGCTTCTCTTTAAACAATCACTCCTAGAAAACACAAATCTTTGTGTGATGCTCTTGTTCTCTATTTACATGAATTTTAAGTTCATACATACTCGTACTACTGGTAGATATCAATGACGGTTTGTTCTCTAGCTGTTGAAAAGTTGAAGATTCCAGTAGGTTGGTTTCTTTTAGCATGGGGAAGAATTCCCAAATATTGAAAGCTTGGAGCTTCCCCAATTAGACATGTAGGTTCCTTTTTCAATTGCTACTTGAATTCATCCATGATACATACAGATATATTATCTTGTATTAGTGATTAGTTATAAATGTCACTCCATTAATTATTTAATTTGTTGTTTTTCTGGGGTTATTTCTATGAATTTAATTTTTGTACTTGGAGCAGGTGGGAGTTCTATATTGAAGATTAGGGGTGACGCGAAACATTGCAGAGATCTCCATCAAGCCAGATGGAGAAAGACTATATGATTTGCATGATACAACTCGTAATGGAGGGCAACGAGCATTATGTTTTCAGTAAGAGTTTCGTTATCAGTTTGAGAGAAGGGTTGTTTGAAGCAAGTCCTTAAAGGGGTTGAGTTGCTTTTGACTCCACCATAGAGGTCGAGTTGAGCTTTCGATTTGGTTTCGAGGGGTTGTTCAGCGCCTTTTCTTGCTGAAGAAAACTGTTACAATGCTCAACCGTTTTCAACTGTTCTTCAACCCCTACAAAATCCTACACATCTTCTCCAGTCCTCAAAACCATTATTTTTCCTCCTTCACTCGTTCTCTCCATTCATCAAATTCAACGAACCAGCAAAACCATCAAAACCCTTCTTCAAAAGCCTTAATTGGTTCCCCAGCACGAGTTCAGAAGCTCATTGCATCCCAATCAGACCCTCTCCTTTGTAAAGAAATCTTCGATTTGGCTTCAGTTCAGCCCAATTTTCGCCACTCGTATTCTGCATTCCACACTCTCATCCTCAAACTGGGTCGATCTCGCCACTTCTCTCTAATGAATGATCTCATCCTTCGCCTCAAGCATGAATGCTATTCCGTCACGCCAGGCCTCTTCTCTGATGTCATTCAGATGTATGGCGAGGCAAAGTTGCCCAACAAGGCGCTCAAGACATTCTTCACCATGCTTGAATTCGACTGCAAGCCCCTAGCGAAGCACCTTAATCACCTGCTAGAAGTTCTGGTTGAACACCAAAGGAGGGGCAGCCGCGGCGGCAGCTATCTCTATGCAGCATTTGATTTGTTCAGGACATCGCAAGACCGGTTTGGCATCTCTCCTAATACTAAAAGTTACAACATTTTGATGCGCGCTTTCTGTTTTAACGGGGAATTGAGTATTGCCTACTCCCTTTTCAATCAAATGTTTAAGAGAGATGTGGTTCCCGATGTGGAGTCGTATAAGATTTTAATGCAGGCATTGTGTCGAAAAAGTCAGGTTAGCGGTGCCGTGGACTTGTTGGAGGATATGTTGAACAAGGGTTATGTGCCAGATGCTTTAAGTTACAATACCTTGCTGAATAGTTTGTGTAGGAAGAAGAAGCTTAGAGAGGCCTACAAGTTGCTTTGTAGGATGAAAGTAAAAGGGTGCAATCCTGATATTGTCCATTACAATACTGTGATATTAGGTTTCTGCAAAGAAGGGAGAACGTCCGACGCTTGTAAGGTTATTAAGGATATGCCGTCGAATGGATGTCTTCCTAATTTGGTGTCGTATCGTACATTGGTTAATGGATTGTGTGACCAGGGAATGCTTGATGAAGCGAAGAAGTACGCGGAGGAGATGATGTCGAATGGTTTTACTCATTTTTCGGTTTGCCATGCCTTAGTGAAAGGGTTTTGTAATGTTGGTAGGGTGGAGGAAGCAAGTGAACTGTTGGAGGCAATGGTGAGACTTGGGGAAGCTCCACATACAGAGACATGGGTGGTGATTCTGCCTAGGATTTGTGATGAGATTGACAGTGATGTATCATTACAACATATGTTGGACAGAATATTGAAAGTGGAAATAAACCGGGACTCAAGAATAGTGGATTTGGGAGGTGGGTTGGAGGAGTACTTAATCAAGAAAATGCAGTCTAAAGTACGAAAGACATGATTATGCATGTTCAAGAGAATTGATGTTCTTTTGTTATTAAGTTTACCAAAGATTTTTTTTTTTTTTTTTTTTTTTTGATAGCCTAGGGTATCCGAGTCATTGCCGCTGACACTGGACTGATGGTGGAACCGACTAGTCCCTGAGGGGGTCCTTGGGAACCTAAGGAAAAAAATCGAAGGGAAAAGGGGGAGGCAAGGAACTGAATTCCACACCTTTTATTATGTCATATAAAAGAGTATTCCTTTAATTTGGGACAGGCTGTTGTTGTTGTTGTTATTTGTAAAAGAGTATTCCTTCTGCAATATTCATATAATATGTGTATAGATTATATGATCACTCTGCTAAAAGTAGTATGGAACATAGATGATGGATGCCCTTCTACTACTATACGGAACAGCTAGTTCAGAAATTAACTAGGTATGTCAATATTCATGACTGTTAGGTGTTAGGATTGCATTTGATAAAAGTTATTCAATTGCACTTCAATGGGAGAGTTTGATCCATGTAGTCGACCTCAATTAATTTGGGACTAAGGCTATGTTGTTGTTGTTGTTGGTGATAGTTGGTATGGAACGGTTCAAGCAAAGCGCGCAAGATCTGGGGGAGGATATAGTTGAGGCACAAAACTACCTCAATAAAGTAAGCCTTCATAATAGTGTTGATGTGCATACAGAGTCCAATAGTCTTAATTCTTTTAAGAGATTTTAATTTTGAAGAAAGAGTTTGTGTTGCAAATGTTGGTTCATTTGTTGGATACTTCAATTTCACATCTAAATGTATCTGAAGATCTTCTTGATATGCATGACATGATGGGTATTTTCTTGCATTTCTTCCTTGAGTTTTTAACTCCCAAAATTTAAGCAACTATAACCCTTCAGGAAATGAAAAATAACATATTGTTCCCTCTAAATCTTGTCTGAGGATGATAAATTAACAATAACTCTGGAACATTCTTTTCTTTCTATATAGGCAAAACCGGTCATTTGGTCCATGATTTTTGTGTTGTTTATGTTTTTGGTATCTGAACTTTTATTACTACGTATGTGGTCATTGAATTTCTATAAAGATCTACATTTAGTCCTTTCACCATTTAAAGTGTTAAATTTCGATGATGTGGGTAAAATAGTGTCGCATGACTAGTCAAGAAGAGTAAAATAATTTATATTACTAAACCAAATGACTCACATCGACTAACAAAAGTCGAAATAAAAATTAATTTCCCCAAAAAATATAAAAAAACTCAAAGTTCAGAGACCAAAAGCATAAAAAAACTCAAAAGTTCAGGGACCAAATGTACAACAATGAAAGTTATTGGACCATATGTACACTAATGAAAGTTCAGAAACCAAAAGAATAAAAGACTCAAAGTTCAAGGATCAAAAAATACGTTTTGCCTTCTATACATTCTTGTAAGTTCATAATTTACCTTTTCATGCATGTAAAACAATTACCAGCTAGCTTTGTTCCAACTGACTTATGAAAACTATATATGATTCAACTTGGATTGAATTTGGATTGAATTGAAATTCACTCTTTGTCGCAGCAGTCCCTACCGTGCATTTCCACTTGCCTAATCAATGTCTATTTACTTCTCTTCACCACTCTCACCTTCAGGACCAAACTCAGTAGACATGTCAAGTGAATACTTTCATTGAGAAACCAAATATATGGTAGCTAGCTTTCCTTCATCAATTCACACCAAAAAAAGCACAACCATACCACCAAGTTTTAAGTTGAACTGGAGAAAAAAAAAAAAAAATAGCTAGAGAGGAATCTCTTTCTGGGTATCTCCTCTTCTATACTAATTTGGCTTCATGTTTCAATGGTTTGTAGGTTTGGTATTTACTAGGCAAACCATTTTTGTTTTAAAGGGTATTGAGCAAACTTTAGTAAGTGGTGGATGCCATGCAGCGGCAGCCATGATCCATGGAAATGAAAATATTCTTCACGCTCTAAAGCAAGTAATTTTTTTTTATTTCTTTTTTTTTTTGCAAAATAAAGCAAGTAATTAACGGTTAAAGCATGGTAGAAATTAATATTAGTATATCTTGTGTCATAGTGATGTGTTATTTTATTTTATTTTTTTAATTTCAATGGGAGTCCCTTGTATATCTTTATTGCTAATACTAGAGGTGTCAATTTTTTGTCCAGCCAGCTGGTTCGATGTTGTCGGGCTTGAAAAAAAAAGTTTGGACAACAATATTTTAAATACGGGTCGGGTCTGGGCATGTATCAGCCCACATTATTTAATCTTAATTACATTATTAATTACATATTAGGATCCATAGCTCGGACTCACGTGGACACCGCCGACAAGTTTAGAGCACGCCAACCAAGATATAAATAGTTATTTTTGTGTGATGAGTGTTAAATTATTGTATTATTAATTAATTCGCGTCACACTAGTTAATATTTTTATTGGTCGTAGTGCGCGTAGTGACGAGAGTGTATAACGTCGTTGGGTGCTGTAACGCGAGTATATGAGATAATCAAGGGTTTATAGGTCACATCACTTGTCACATCACATCATCTCATACATCATTTTTTCTCTCTCAAAACCCAAATTTCTCACTCTCTCTCTCCCCCCCCCCCCCCCCCCCCCCATAATCGCTTCTTCCTCTCCTTACCATTTTTAATATTAGTTTTCTTTTCTTTTACACTCATCCATCTCATTTTATCCCATCACACTCTCACAAGCCCTCCTCTCTCCCACGACACTCCCGGTCTCTCTCAACTTTGACATTACCGCCTTCGTTCCGGCGACGTGCAGATCTTTAGACTGAGGTAAGTGATTGTTTTTGTTGTTGATTTGGTGGAGAGGTTTAGGAACTTTAATGGTGATGGTGTTAGTTTGTTGTTGATGTTATTAATTGTTTAAAAAAAGGAAATAGAAAAAGGGTAGTTGAGCGGGCCGGGCTTGGCTACCCCCATGTGGGCAATGGGTTGGGCACCAAGGCCCAAGCTTGAATGGGCCGGGCCGACCGTGACCTGGATGGACCAGGTCAGACTAACCCGGATCCAGGCGATTGGGCTCGGTTCGGGCCCAACTCTTTTAAAAATTTTTAAAAAATCAATTTAAAATTAAATAAAAGTGATTTCTAAATAAAATAAATCACAGAAAATATATATAAATTATGAAGAATTCCAAAAAAATATATGAAATATTAGAAAAAGCTAGGAAAATGAGTTCCAAGGCTTTTCGACGTTTGCCACCCTGATATAACTCGAAAAATGTGCCAAAAATCAAACTTTTTGGAATAAAATTACAAATATTGGTCTCGCATTATAAATTCACTTAATGTGATTCTAAAATAATTAAAATGATATAATTGGACACTAGAGACTTAGGAAATCCATAGTCGGGTGTCGGGTGCACATCTCGAGGCGTGAGCGGGACGTTTTGAGGGTGATTCGTGATTTGCTTGAGGTAAGTAAACCCATGAGAAAATGAGTTAAAATTCGTTTACAACACTTGCTTTATTTAAATTTCAATTATTTCATCGTGTTATTTATTGCTATCCACTTACTGTTCATCCATTCCCACGTGTGTATGTGTGTTTGTCGATGGGCATGGCATGACAAAGACTCACACTCCGAGTTAGCTACCTCGCACTGTTCAAGTAGTTGCTCATCTTGGGGCTACGCGGTGCCTATCTCCCGCGAGACCCGTTAGGTTGAGAGATACTTGACGGGGACCTTCGTCATGGGTTCCTCTCGAGAGATATTTAGATGGGGTTCTACCGTTCATGGGTTCCTCTCGTTTGAACGTGAGATGTTTGGTGAGATGATCGTCATGGGTTCCTCTCAGTTTAGCTAAGTCGATTTCCCGGATGTCGATTAGGGTTTTCTATCACGATATACTCGTGTCCAGTTTCGACTTCTCAACGACTTATTTTCATGTGATATATTACTTTATATTTCAGTTCCTTATTTAAATTGTATGAATCGTTTTATTGGATTTCGTGAATATTAGCTAACGTTCTTTGGGATTTACTCACTGGGATATGTCATTGTTTTTTGTGATAAATCGCAGATCCTACGACGAGCCAGACATGAGCAGACCTAGGAAATTATGTTGCCCTAGGCTAAAGTAATACTAATTAAAATATGTTATTTTATCGAACCCCACTCATTTGGTGTGTTGAGCGACCTCCCCCTTCTCCTTATGATTTTTACCTTGAGTTATCTGGTGAGGGGCAACTAGGGCACTGCTACGCATACATCACGATGCACATCAGAATGCACATCGCGTTCTGATGTGCGTGCAATGTATTTCGAGGGTACGATTCATGCCCATCCTGAGGAACATCACACGCACATCAGAACACAATGTAATTTCTGATGTGCATGCGATGCCCTACTTACAGTTGTCTATTTACATTCCGCATGTTTATTTAACATTATTTATTGACTTCCACTTGTTTATTTGAATGCTCGGAGGAGTTCCTTGGGATTTTACTGACTGAACTCGTCATCCATTTTCTTCTGTAATGATTAAGTGCATATCCGAGTACAAGTAAAGGCAAAGGGATCTTATGTGACTACCTCTGACTGCATATCATTGAGGATTACTTGTACATGTGTTTTGTTTTGATATTTTGATTCTTTTGAGAACTGGGGAGTAACATGACATTCTACATAGATACCTTATATGGTACAATCGTATACAAAGTATTTTTCAGGGTTTTTTCCACAATAATTGATTATTAATAATTCTTGCATTTATGTACGACTACCGTTGAATATTTTATTTATACATTGTACACACAAGCGGATACGAATTTCGAGACAATAAAAGGACGGGGAGGTGTAGTAGGGCTAGCTGGCAAGGAGTACACGGAGACACGTCACCCCAGGGCGGCGAGGGCCGCCACATTAATATATAATGATTAAATGGCGGATGAACTTGCATGTGGGACACAGCTGACGCTGGTAGGCCTGGTTGTGGGCCCGCATCGGCTCGCGTGGCGGTTCATTTGGAAAATGGGTCGTTACAATATATATATATATATATATATATATATATATATATATATATATATATATATATATATATATATATATATATCTAAGTATCTAACCGATCTAACAAAGGTGTATTCAATTGAGATTTTAATAGATTTTTGGTTACTTTTAGAAGTGGATGACTTTTCTGAAGTTTGCAAATTTTAGTAGATTTTTAAAGACTCTGATAAACTTTTATGTAAACTTCATTTTAATATCTTTTATTAACATTTAAGATTTTTAGTGACTTTTGTGAATTCTTAAACATGATTTTGATTTATACTATTAAAATTTTGTGATTTTTATATTGAAAGAAATATTTTGCTCTTTATTATAAAAAATAGATGAGTAATTATATTTCTTTCTCTTAAGAATTATTACTAATTTTTTAAAAAGTATTTTTACATTTTAATAAAAAAATCATATAGGCATATTAATGAATTACTATATATGAAGATAGTAACATAATAAAAAAGTAAATAAAATATCAACAAAACAAATACGTAAATAAATTATTTTTTAGTGGCAGAAAAGAACCAAGTAAGATCATATATTGTATGTAAAAATCTTGCACTTTTTTATTTAAGTAAAAAAAACTTATATTTTTCTCCTTAAGAATGATAATTTAATTTTTTTTTAAATGCACTTCTTGCATTTGAAAAAAAATAATATACGATTATTTTCTTCAAAAATAATAATATTAAGGTTATATATACTTATAATAAGTGAAACTTCTTTGTAAAAAAAAATCATAAACAAATGTACAATAATGCAAGAATGAGATCTTGTTAATAACAATATCATTTTCATTTCATCAACATAGATATTAGAGTATAATGAGTTAGCAATGAAATCCATGGAGTGATTGGAGAAGTTGATAAAAACAATTGATAAGAAAAAGACTTTGTGAACAATGAAGTCTTTGTTAAACAAGGGAACCAACAAAAATTAGAAGTTTTTTAAAATTTCTGACTTGAGGTGAGGAGAATTATTGAAGATTTTTTTATGTGTATTTCTATATACATTGTTATTGCAGATCGTCGACCCACTTGATGCTGGAGCATCTATTTTGCAGGAGCAAATCTCTAAAATTAGATATGATGATCTTGCCAAAGAGTTGCACTTGTTATGCAACTCAATCACAGTAAATTTTGATCGAAAAAATATTTTTAATATAATTTATTCTCTAATTAATTTGGGACTAAGACTTCTATTTTTTTTTTTTTTTTTCAATAAGGATGCTATAAATTTAATAGCTAAAGACTATGGCTTCAAATGCATTCATTACATAATTCGTAAGAGAGTTCTTATTATTATTAATATATTCAAATTGAAATTATCAATGAAAAAAATTACTAATGTTTATGGTGGTTGCAGGTGATTTTGATGCGGTGAGTGACTACCACGAGTTAGTAGTGGCAGAACATGCAAGAAGGTTGAAACTCCGAGGTTACGACAAAAAATCCAAGCCAAATTCCATAATTACAATTAAAAAGAAAAATCATTTAGAGGTTTATTGTTCATTGGTTAGTGCAAAGATGGTGAGTAAATAAATTGGTTGATGTTTGTTGATTCTAAATATTGAGTTGGTTGATGTTTTAGTGGAGTCAGCTTGAATTGTTTTGGGCACCCTTAAATGGTTGATGAACAAAATCTGAATATCTTATCAGCTATTTTAGAGGTTTCTTTAAAGTATTTGTTAGAATTTTTTCATTTTTAAGTCCTTAAAATCATGATGACGTAATTTTGGTATCTATCATAAGTTCCTTCTCTAAGCTTTTTAGATTGTCAAAAATTATTTAGTTGCTTTGTTTTAGGTTGTCTTGTCTTGGACATTGCCTTGGTGCATGTAGAGTTTGTTGATTACTCATTTTTCGCATTTTATCATGTATACTATTAGGCATCTTAATCACTAAATATGGCCCGGACTTCGTATCATATTTTTGGATAATATTAATTATGTACTATATATAGTATTATATTTTATATTTAATTAGCACGAATAATCAATTTTTCACCTCCATAAAGACCCTTAATAAAGGGTCTTTGCTTCTACATAAAATATCATCTTGTAAGCCGTTATCATATCCCTATGTGGTAAACTGACGGTTTTAAACCCCTACGAATTTCGGAGATTTGATAGGGGTTTAAAACTGTTATAACATCTTCAAAGGCTTATGTAAAGGTTTCAAACCTCTATCTAATCTCTTTTTTTAAGAAAAAAATAAATTACGTTGGATGACACAACTTACAATAACAACAACAAACAACAACATAGCCTCAGTCCCGAATTAACTGGGGTCGGCTACATGGATCAAACTTTTTCGTTGTGCTCGATTAAGTGCAATTGATGGTGAGTTTTTCAAACCATTCAAATCTCTCATAATTAATGCATCACATGTTAACTTTGGTATGCTCCTACCTCGTCGAATTTATACAGTTTCTATTAAGTCAATTAAGTTTTTTAGTTATGACATTTGTAGGCCGTCTTTACAGGATGACACAGCTGTGAAGTATCCACTAACGAGTGAATACACTAATCACACAAAGAATAACAACAAGAACAGCAATCAAAAGAGAGAAAAACGAAATTGTATTGAATGAATAAAATGGTTACAAGGAATGTCATATATATAGACATTCTTACAAACAAACTAACTGATATAACAACCTTACAACAACCTCCTAACTGTCCCAACTAATTTACAACAGCTTTACAACAACTTCACAACTGTCATAACCTCCTAACTGTCCTAACTAATTAACAGACTTACTGAACTTAACAAACATCTGTTACAACTGATCAAAACTGCTCTGTCTCTTTAACATGAGCTGAGTGAACTGTGCCACTGTGATCAAACTGCCCTGTCTCGTTAACATGAGCTGAGTGAGCTGTACCACTGTGAACTTGAGCTGAAGAACCTGTAGTATTGTGATCTCTAACATGCCCCCTCAAACTGAACCTAGGAGAACAAACTAGATTCAGTTTGGATGAAAGAAAATGAAAACGAGGAGGAGACAAAACCTTGGTGAACAAATCAGCTGATTGATGATCAGTTGGTATATAACGAAGCTCAACAAGACCAGCTGCAAGTTTTTCCCTTAAGAAATGAACATCAATCTCAATGTGTTTAGTTCTAGCATGAAAAACAGGATTCAAAGCCAATGCCCGAGCACTAGTATTGTCACACCAAAGGATAGGCTTGGTAGAACAATGAAAACCAAGTTCACGAAGTAGAGATGATGTCCATAAAATATCAGTAACACCCAAAGCCAATGCACGATATTCAGCCTCAGTACTAGATCATGCTACAACTGATTGCTTCTTAGAATACCAAGTAATAAGATTGCCACCAAGAAGAACACAAACTCCACTTGTAGAACGTCGATCATCAACATCACCATTGAATCAGAATCAGTAAAAACTTCAATTGACAAAGAAGAAGCAGGACGAAAAACAATGCCAGTTCCAAGAGAAGATTTCAAAAATATAAGAACTCGTTTGACAACAGCCCAATGAAGATCAGTAGGATGTTGTTGAAACTGACTAAGTTTATTAACAATGAAACTTAGATCAGGACGAGTGTAGGTAAGATCTTGCAGAGCACCCAATGTACTCCTATACAATGTAGGATCGAGAGAAAGGAATGCCTTGATAGCACCGAGTTTAACTCCAACGAGAATAAGGTGAAGACATTGGTTTAGAATCCAATAAGTTAGTCCTCTTGAGAAGATCAAGAATGTACTTATGTTGAGACAAATATAATCCAGTAGAGTCTCTGTGAACTTCAAAACCAAGAAAGAAATCCACATCACTCAATGATTTGAGAGAAAATTTGGAATTCAACCATGTAATAAGTTCTTGGATTAGTAATGGATTGGAACCAAAGAAATGAGAATATCATCAACGTATACTAGAAGCATGAGAACAGAAGATTCATCCTTTGAAAAAAGAAGCTAACATCAATTGAACTATTAGTAAATCCCCATCGAGCAAAGTTTGTTTTAGAAACTTAGAAAACCACGCTCGAGGAGCACTGCTTGAGACCATATAAAGCTTTGTTTAGTTTACAAACATAATGTGGATATTGTTTGCTAACAAAGCCTTCAGTTGACTCATGAATACTTCTTCATCAAGATCACCATTAAGAAAAGCATTATTCACATCAATCTCGCTTGATAGGCCACGATAAGTAACAAGAAGAGTAAACATAATACGAAGAGAGGAAGGTTTAATGACGGAGAAAAAGTATCTCCAAAATCTAGTCCAGTATCTCGATGAAACCCCTTAGCAACCGAGCCTCTTGCCTTATATCTCTGAATAGCACCAGTAGTAGGTGTAGTTTTAACTCGAAAAACCCACTTACAACCAACAATACTCATATCGAGATGATGGAGGAACCAATGTCCAAGTATTGTTATTGTCCAATGCTTTTAATTCATAAGTCATAGCTGAATACCACTTTGGATCAGTAATAGCAACTTTAACAGATGTAGGTTCATTTAGAGAATGTATCAAGGCATATGGAAAAGTAACAACTAGTGCCTTTGATTTAGAAACACCAGTTTTACTTCTAGTTAGCATATGGTGAGTGTTAATATTAGTTATGGTAATAGAAGGCTGTGGAGCAGTAGGTAATTCAGTAGGAACAAAAGATAAAAGAGGATCAGTAGGAGCTGACGAAACAACAGGAGTAAAGGCTGGTGGTAGACTAGAAAGAGGAGAATTTGAAGTGTCTAATGAAGAAGAATGTGAAACAGAATGTTGTGAAGATGAAGAAACATGACAATATTGCATAACAGATAAAGGAAGACTAGAATAAGAAGAGGATGAAGTTTGATTAGATGAAAAAATGCTAGAGTAAGGAAAGTCTTCTTCATTGAATATAACATCTCGTGAGATATAAATCTTGCCATTTGAATGTAAGCACTTGTAACCATGATGCCTAGGACTGTAACCAATAAAGACACATTTAGAAGATCGAAAATTGAACTTATGATGAGAGTAGGCAGTAAGATTTGGATAACAAGCACAACCAAAAGATTTGAAGTAAGAATAATCAGGTAGTTTACAAAAACATACTTAAAACCAAGAACAACAGATGGTAAGCTATTAATAAGAAAAACAGCAGTTATGAATGCCTCTTCCCAGAATGAAAAGAGCGGCGCTTTGAATGAGCAAGAAGAGTAAGTCCCATCTCAACAATAGATCTATGTTTTCTTTCAGAACTCCATTTTGTTGATGTGTATATGGACAAGAGTAACGATGAATAATACCAGATGCATTGCAAAATTTCTCAATTAGTTTATATTCAAGGCCCATATCAGATTGAAAATTTTTTAACTTAGAGTTAAGTAGTAATTCAGCCTGTTTGATAAAATGTAGAAAAGCAGCATATGCATCTGATTTTAACTTGAGAGGATAGAACCATGTAAAACGACTAAAGGCATCAACAAAAACTATGTAATACCTTGAACCTTGAGAGGACAGCAATGGAGAAGGACCCCAAAGATCAGAGTAAACCAACTCAAGTGGTTTAGTAGCAGTTATATTGCAAGACTGAAAAGGAAGTTTGTGCATCTTTGCTATTTTACAAGAGTTACAAAAGGATATGCAAGATTTATTTATAGTATTGTCTAATGAAGATAAAACTTTGTGTAACACTGAACTAGATGGATGTCCTAGTCTGGCATGCCATACATCAGTAGTAATAGAACTCACAAGTGAAGTAGTACAAGACTTAGATGAATAAGCAGGTGAAACAGAAGAAACAGAACTGGATGGAAAAGAACCAGCCTTTGGAAGACAATATAAGCCATTATGAAGCACTCCTTGAAGCAATGTTGTCTTCAAATTCTTGTCCTTAACAGAGAAAGAAGAAGGAGTAAATTCAGTAATGACATTATTATCACAAGTAAGCTTTGAAACACTTATAAGATTCTTGGCTATTTTTGGAACAAGAAGAACATCATTTAGTTGAAGAGAAGGAAGAGAAGGAACTGAATTTGAATGAATCACAGCATTACCAGTATGAGAAATATTTAACAACTCACCATTACCAACAGTAACTAACTGATTACCTTTGTCTTCGCTTTATTGTGTAGAGTGATCCATCGGATGTCAAGTGACTAGAAGCTCCACTTGTCCATGTACCAGGTTTGGATCAACAACATTCTCGGGAGTCACCATCATGCCTTGAAAATGATTAATCATTGCTTGAGGTCTTGGTTGTTGATGGATCATTTGTTGGTTGATCATTGCTTGAGCATTCTGAGGCATTTGATAGTGAGACTGTGTAACAGGACGTCTAGTTTGAGCAGCATCGGCCTTGAGGACCAAAAAATGATTGATCAAATCTGTGATAACATTGAAGAGCCATATGTCCATGTTTATAGCACAACTGACAAAAAACTTTTCCTCTATTTCCAGTCCTTCCTCCACGATTCTTGAAACCACCTCGAAAACCATTGTTAGATCTGTTTTGATGGATCATTTGTTGGTTGATCATTGCTTGAGCATTCTGAGGCAGTTGCCTTTCATACCTTGTGACTTCTTGTCACTACTGTCAACAAAATTTGCTGAGAAATGGTTCATATCAGTTTGTGAACCTTGATTTAAGTCTTCTATTCTCTGCTCATGCATCATCAACATGTATTGTGCATCTTGTAATGACATATTTGCTTTTTGAGAAGCAACTAACACAACAACAGGATCAAATTCATGACCAAGACCACTTAATATTGATTGAATCATATCAGATTCAGTAATCACTTGATTTATTGACCTCAATTCAGCAGCTATGGTTTTAACTTTAAGAACAAACTCTGAAATCGAAGATGAACCTTTCTTGATATTGTTCATCTTCTTTTTGAGTTGAAGAACTCGTGCCATAGATGACTGAGCAAACAAACTTTCCAATGTTTTCCAAATCTCAAAAGAGGACTCACATTCTGTGACATGTCCAATAACATCTTTGCTAATGTTTGAAAACAACCAAACCATAAGCAGATTGTCACACCTACTTAGAACTTCATATGTTATAGATGAGTCTGTTGTAACTGAAGCTCTTTTGTTTTCAATGAAAAACTCCAATCCTAGAGCTCTAATGGCAGCTTTAACTTGCACTTTCCAATATATATAGTTACCTTCATCGAGCTTCGTCGGTAAGTTGAAATTGAGAGATTTGGCTATGGCTGTAACATCAGCAAAGGTGCTTAGACTGCCAGAGTCTCCTTCAGATGAGCTTCCTTCCGCCATTGTAGGTCGATCCAGCTCTGATACCATGTGAAGTATCCACTAACGAGTGAATACACTAATCACACAAAGAATAACAGCAAGAACAGCAATCAAAAGAGAGAAAAACGAAATTGTATTGAATGAATAAAATGGTTACAAGGAATGTCATATATATAGACATTCTTACAAACAAACTAACTGATATAACAACCTTACAACAACCTCCTAACTGTCCTAACTAATTTACAACACTTTACAACAACTTCACAACTGTCATAACCTCCTAATCTGTCCTAACTAATTAACAGACTTCTTGAACTTAACAAACATCTCATACAATGATCAAAACTGCTCTGTCTCATTAAAATGAGTGAGTGAATGCTGCCACCGTGATCAAACGCCTGTCTCGTTAACATGAGCTGAGTGAGCTGTACCACTGTGAACTTGAGTTTGAATAACTCAGTAGTAATGTGATCTCTAACAACAGCTTACAAATATGCATATTAAAAAAGAAAAAAGAAAAAAAGAAAAATTCTGATTCATACAGAACTAATGGAAAAAACAATATGACTAAAGCTAATCAAATTGGATATAAAGTGTCAAACTTGGTCACATAATATTCTGCTTAAGCCACAAATAGAAACGAAACAATTACAATGAGAAATTATCTAATCAAGCCATGGGTGAGACGGTGAGACCTTACATAAAGAGAAAGAATGCCTTTCGTCACTACTTTCAAAGCAGGTCTATCCATGAAGACGGAGATGCCTCTCTCATCTATATATGGTACACATCATAGACCTTCACATCATATTTTCTCCAATCATCTACCCAACAAAAACAAAATGATGAGAATGAGAAGCTCAAAATCTGCCTCACTTCGTAAGGATAAGGAAAAAAAAAAGAAAAAAAAGAAAAAAGGTTCACTTAAAGATTACATTACCACTATGTCCAATGTCCCCAACCCATTCTCAGAACACTGGATTTCCATTTTGCGATAAACACAGGTATCATCAAATGCTTAATTCTATTCTAACAATTGTCGGCTATCATAAACACAGGTATCATCAAAGGAAAATGATATTGTAACGTACATTTGTTATAACCATTTGCTACACACCCTACGAGTCAGGTGTTGTCAGGTCATGGGGATCACCAAAAGTGGATGTACGTGTCAGGTAGGGGCGAATTTAAGATTTTTGATAGCCCTGAGCTATAAATATTTTTTAAATTATTATTTTAATATATTATTATATATACTTTAAATAAATTATACCACAATATATATATATATATATATATATATATATATATATATATATATATATATATATATATATATATATATATATATATATGCATCCATGATAAACATAAAATTAGCACGGTTATCGCATAAATTAAGCCATAAACTATTAAGCAAAAAAAAAAAAAAACATTTGAACACAAACAATTGTAATAGATCAAATCGAAACCAAATCAATAGATAATGAGTTCAACTAAAGTACCTTAAATTAAAAATTATTGTCTATTTGTCACAAACATGACACGAACAATGAAAAGTGTATCAGCTGCAAACACAAACAATATAGAATCAAATATAAATTATCTTGTTGGGTAAAGAATAAAAATAATACTTAAATAATAAATTATATAAAAATCAGAATATGAAGAAAAATAACCTATTTAAGTTGTGCCCTCCTTTGCTTTAAAGAATCGAATTTATCAATTACTTTATCTATATCGATATTTTGAGCGAATTCTCGTTCAATATGAATGATCATAGTATATGTCAAGAATTCTTCTTCCATTCTATTTCGTAAATCAGTCTTAATGCGCTTAATAGCTGAAAATGCTCGCTCTGTTGATGCCGTGGATACAGGTAGAGTCAAAATAAGACGAATCAATCTCTCGACCAAGTTGTAGTGATGCGACTTATTTGTTCGAATTAATATCTCCAATAACTCATAAATTGATGACAAATTCTTAATACACTTGTGGCGAAGTACATCAACCTCATAATGCTCCAATTGACATCTCAAATGATGCATTTCTTGATCACTAAAATCATCAGGATAGAACTTTCTTGCAAGAATACATATTTGATCAACATCAAATAATTTGAACTGATCATTTGGTTGTAAAGCACAACTCAACTTAAGGATTTCCAATGCATCATCATTGAATCTATAATTCAACTCTTCCAATTGATAGTCAATCGCGGAATTGAACACATCAAAGTGGTAATGATGCTCAACTGTGTCGAGACTTTTTTGCTGACGAGAACGACCTGTGCCATCTTTGTACCAAGCATTCATATCAGGTGTTTCGATTTCATACTCTATGCGAACCGAATTCACACACATCAAAAGGTGATCAAAGCTTTCATTTCGTAATTTTAGAAGAAGTACTTTTGTTGTGTCAATTAAATCTATTGCATTCAGAATATCTAGAGTTTTTCTTGCAAATTTCGGCAAAGCATATCTGTATTTCCCATAATTCTATGCATTACATGCAACATGAATACGAAATCAAAAGTTTCCATCATCATTAAAACACCTTTTGCTTCACCACAAATATCATCAGTAGATCCATCACTAACCATTTTTTAAGCACTTGCATCGTTGCCCAATACATATCAATCACACTGCGAATAGAATCAAAATGAGAGCTCCATCGTGTTTCTCCTGCTCGTTGTAAACTTCCAATTTAATTAGATCCTTTACCAGTTTCACGTTCACCACTAGCTACTTTACGTGCAATCTCTACTGCTTGAAAGGCTTGCAACTCAGTAAGGCGTTTTGAAGAAGAACCTATAAGGTTAATAGAAGACAACTTTGAAAAGAGTAACCAAATCGAAGGTTCCTTTTTAGAAGTTGCAACTAATGCTAGTTGTAGTCGATGAGCAAAACAATGCACATAATATGCATATGGACAGTCTTTGAGAAATAAAGCTTGCAACCCATTCCATGCCCCACGCATGTTACTAGCACCGTCATATCCTTGACCACGCAAGTCATCTATAAGTAAGTTATACCGAGCAAGAGAGTTACATACACTTTTCTTAAGTGTTGAAGCAGCGGTGTTTTCGACTTGGACAATAACGAAAAAACGCTCTTTAATTGAACCTTGACCATCCACAAATCTCAACACAATTGTCATTTCTTCTTTGCCTCATGCATCCTTGGCTTCATCAACTAATAGACAAAACTTTTTATCTCCAATTTCTTCGCGAATTTTTTTTCCACCATGTTAGCCATAATATGCAAAATCTCTTTTTGAATATTTGGTGAGGTGTACTTTGCATTTCCTGGAGCATTGTCGAGTATAACATCCTCAATGTTAACATTTAATCTACCCATAAGCTTTAACATTTCTATGAGATTTCCTCGATTTTCTGAAGTTGAACCTTCACGATGACCTCTAAATGCGCATCCTTGTAAACTAAGCCATCGAACAGCCCACTTGTAACCTTAAGCCGCAACCGATTTTTTCGAACATCCTCTGAAGTTTGTGCATTTATCACCCTGTCAATGTGTTGAGTAACATTCGTCAAATCCTCAACAGATTGTACAGAATTTCTATGCGGCGAATTGATACTTCCCATATGTATCAAGAATGGACAATTAACCCCTTGATTAACTCTCTTCCAATTTTTAAATCCTCCATTAGTTAATGTGCAGTGAGGTGTATTACCATTTTCAAAAAGATAACACGGGAAACAAAATACCGCATCCTTTGAAGGAGAATACTCCAACCATTGAAATTCTCCAAATCATTTTGGTTGAAAGCGACGATATTGATTTCCGAATAGACTTCGTGGGTATTCTGGCAACTTAGGTTGATAAGGGCCCATCTTTATATATGCTCGTCTAATTTCATCTCGCGCATTAAAGGAATATTGTCGTATTGGAGTACGCAAGCCCGAATCTCTTTCAAGAGAGTCATAATCAATATCAACTTCTCGAGTTAAAGATTCTAAAGGTCTCCCTTCCTCATGAGATGAAGTCTCAACAACTGATGGAGAAAGATTGCGAACTTTAGATGTCTCCCCACTTGATTTAAAAAAGGAAAAAAATTTCTTCGTTCTTTTGTTATCATGACGCTCCATAGAGTTTAGTCCAAAGCTAGTATGCTATCCTTAAAAGAAAAAAATGTCTCCTTAAATATTAAATTCGTGAAAACTTTCTTTTTATGCTCCTAATTCAATCAATGTAAATAGTATATGATCAAAGATATAAAAAAACATGTGAAACATAAAAACAAAATAAAAATGGACTAATGTTGCTAATTTATATACATAATAAATTAAATCTTTATCTTACTTATACATTTTTTATCATAACTTTTGAAAAAATTAGATTTGATGTATTGTTAAGTTTGTACTTAACAAATTAAACTTCTATCGGTACAAACTAGTTTTGCATATATATGTATATATATTGGATTCTTTATCTCAATCACCCTTTTTTTTATCAATTTTTATCTTAATTTATATATAAACCTACTTCAAACTAGTTTTGCAATATATATATATATATATATATATATATATGTATATGTATATATTATAACATTATACACAATATGTATATACTCTTTAGTTTAATATATATAATCTATACACTACTGTTGGAATATTTATGACTTTCTAATGTGTGTGTGTGTGTGTGTTTGTGTCAATGACATTCTAATGTGTTTGATTTATGTGAAGGTAGTCAGGTAGAAGAAGTGAAAATAAGGTTATTTGACATTTAATGGATTATCTGAAAATAACTGATTATTTTAACAATTATCTTTTTTGAATGATCAAATAACACTAGTGGAACTATAAATAACTTTGTTCTATGTAGGTACTACTTTTAATTACTTCCATAGTAGACTTCTCTTCCTCTAGCCAAACATCTGATAAGGAAAATAATTGAGATTTGTTGATGATGATTTACTCTTTTTGCGTGATATGTTATTGCAAATGAGCTATGTTGTCAAAAATATGAGATTTTTGACAACATATTTGTACAATCGATCTCTTTCTTATTAAAAAAAAAAAACCCAACTAACAAAACATAAAAAACCAACAAGTTAAGAAAAATTAAGAACTAGCATATATCTTTGTTCAATGATTTTCACATTAAAAAAATATCTCTTCAAAAAAAGACATACAAACAAAAAAGATTTATGAACTAACGTACCTCTTTGCTCGCACTTTGTAAAAGAACTATTAATCTATCCTTGTAATATAGTGCAATCTAGTGAAAAAAATAAATAAATGTGGAGCAATGAAATTAATCCCAAAGAGATGGATTGGTTTCTTCAAACACAAAAAGAATAGAGGTAGAAGACATAAGACAATATAATCTAAAAAGATATTGCTCCAAAAAACTTTGAAAAATGTAAAAAACTTACATTCGGTGAGTGTGAGAATTACGCGAATGTGCCGAACAGCCGAGAGTTTTTTTTTTTGGCCGTGCGTTCTTGCTAATTTCCTTGTTCTTAACTAAAGGGTTTGAGAGATTGTTGGGGTGGGCTTAATTGTGTTTTTGGGCTTCAACAAAAAATAAAATAAAAAAAATTTGGGCCTTGCCCTGGGCTGCATACGCCACTGGTGTCAAGTCATGGGGATCACCAAAAGTGGATGGAAAGAGACGGAACGTAACTTGACGGAAGTTTGGGTCTTCCGATATATTCCGTCTCTTTTGCCAGTGAAAGCCTAATGATGGTCAACTCAAACAAGCTTTTCGCTTTTGGTTCTTTTCTTCCATCCATTGTTCTCTGCTTCTTATTGCTGAAGAATCTTGCTTGGGTAGATGAACATCGAATCTCAAGAAGAAGATATGGAAATAAACCTTAATCTTCAAAGCTTCAACACGTGATAAGTGTGTATGTCCTATTCCCTTGAAGATTATTGCTGAAAGGAAAAGTGATTTTTTGGATCATATGACTGTGTTCTGTACGTAGTTGTGTCATTTCATTTTAAGGTTTAGTGAAGGTGTTGATTGTGTTGAAGTTATTGTTCATGAGTGTTTGTTTGGTTTCACATGTTTATTATGCCATTTATTCTTGTGTTATGCGGTTGTTCGATGATTGTGTGTGGGGTAGGTCGAGCATTCACTCAGGTGGATTGATTCATGGCTAGGGCTTCATGCATCGAATGCTATTTTTGATTTTTTTTTTTTTACGAGGAAATTTCTTTTATGCATGCATTGAATGGGTGTTGAATTTTTAACTGAAAATTCCATATGTACAATTAAAGTTATTTGTTATGTAACACATTCTGTTTGTTTGGACTATTTTTGAGCTATATTCTTCATGTTAAAATATAGTAGCATGGATGAAGTAAATGCACCGAATGACCTAGGGAAGATGATTGTTCTGAGTCCCAGTGAAATGAATAAGGAACATGCATATGAAAAAGAGGGATCTTCTAATCAGAACATCGATGGTGAGAGCCCTGCGTTAGATGAGTCTCCACAAACTCTAGAGCTGAAGGAGCTAAGGAGGTTAAGAACTTCTTTCACCGTTATGCTACTAGCGTAGGATTTGGGGTAAAATCTCGTGCTTCATACAAGAGGAAAAATAATGGTAAGATATATATAGAAACACATTTTTGCATATATTAAAGAAAGTCAAAGCAGATCAAAGGGCACTTACTATTCAGCTAAGCAGTCATGGTGTGGGTGTGCCCCCAAGTGATTACTCAATTATTTGAAGATCAGAAGTATCACATAACAAAGGTGTGTCTAGAGCAGTCCTTCCAAATCTAGGTTCTATCATTGTAATAGAGTCATAAGTATGACAACAACGAGACGACTGGGTTTGAATTATATTGTTGGGATTCCGGTCTCTAAGTCATTCATGGCGGAGTCAGTTCGAGCCGGGGGCTTTGAGAACTTGTCGTACACAGAGAGAGGTGTACGTAATCATCTATATGACAACTACTGATTGCATCTTGGGGAAGGAGATGCGAAAGCAATATATGACTACTTCATAAGGAAATAAAAGCAGAATACAAATTTTTTCCATACCATAGACGTAGGATGAGAAAACTAAATTAGGCATGTTTTTTGGGTTGATTCCCGATCTCGATCTGCTTATGATTATTTCATAGATGTTATTTTGTTTGACACCACCTACTTGACCAACAAATTCAATATGCCATTTGCTTCTTTTGTTGGGGCCGACCATCATGGGAAATCAGTGTTGATTGCTAGCCGATGAATCGAAAGAGAACTATGAATGGTTATTTACGACTTGGATTACTTGCATGGGTACTTGGCTATCTACTAACCAAAGGAAAGCTATAAAGCAAAGCTAGGTACTTGGCGGGAGAATTGATTCAAAATCTTCAAAAGACTAAGAAAGCACAAAATTCTGGCATTGCTTCTTTTGCTTTCAATGCACTTGGAAGATTCAATGATCAATCCAAATTCACTCCCCAAGTGTTTGATGTGCTAGTTATGGCGTTTTCGCGACTGGGTCTCGTCGAGGAAGCGATTTTGGTTTATCATAGAATTGATGGAATACCTTGTATTCATGCTTGCAACTCACTTTTAGATGGGTTGTAAAAGATGGGTAGATATGAATCAATGTGGGGAATCTACGGCGACATGATATCGCGCGGTATGGTTTCGAATGTTGTTACTTATAGCACTATGATCAATGGTTGTGTTGTAGGCAAGGCAATGCGGCGAAGGCGCGGTTTCTGTTTGATGAAATGGTTGAGAGAAGAAAGATTGCTCCAAATGTTGTTAGCTACACTAGTCTTATTTGTTGTTTGTGTATAGAAGGTTTGGTGATGGAAGCTAATGATTTGTTTAGGAAGATGAGGTTGTCTGGTGTGCTCCCTGATCTTTGCACTTACAATGCTATGATGGATGGATATTGCAAAATGGCTGATGTTGGACGAGCGCTTAGCTTGTATGAGGAAATGCTCGGAGGAGGAGGAGATGGTTTACGTCCGAATGTTGTCACATTTGGAATTTTGATCGACGGGTTTTGCCAGTTAGGCGAATTAGAGAAGGCTAGAGAGTTTTTTTTCGACATGGTTAAGTTCAGTGTTCTTCCCAATCTATTTATCTACAATTGTTTGATTGATGGTTACTGTAAGGCTGGAAGGTTTTGGGATTCTTTGTGCCTTTGTTCAGAAATGGTGAAGGTCGGACTCTGGCCGGATACCTTCACTTGCAATATACTGATAAAGGGTTTCTGCAGCACGGGCAGGGTGGAAGAAGGGGTTGATTTGTTGAACAAAATGCAGCGAGAAGGAGTTGTTCCGAATTCCGTGACATATAACTCGTTCATAGATGGATATGCTAAGGATGGAAACATGGAGGGGGCTTTAAAGTTATGTTCTCAAATGACAGTTTATGGCGTCGAGCCTAATGTCACTTTCTCTTGCTTGATAGATGGGCACTGCAAGGAGGGGAAGATGAAAGCTGCAACGGGGCTTTATTCAGAAATGGTGGCGAAGGGTCTTGTTCCCGACGTAGTTGCATATATGGCTCTCATCAATGGGCATGCAAAATGTCACAACTTTAAAGAGGCATTCAGACTTTACAAGGAGATGACATGCGCCCGTATCACCCCTAATGCTTTTAAGCTTAGTTGCTTAATTGATGGCCTGTGCAAGGAGGGGAGAAGTAGTGATGCAGTCAAGCTTCTATCAGAATTAGAGGGATGCAAATCCAATGAGAGGGCCTCGGATCAAGTTGTGAACATGGATCGCGTGTTTCCTAATAAGGTGACATACATGGTTTTAATTTTCGGCTTGTGTAGGGACGGTCTGATATTCGAAGCCATGAAGTTTTTCAAAGCCATGAGAGGTCTCTGTATGGTACCTGATACCCTCACATACGCAGTGATTATGCAGAGAAGTTGCCAAATGAAGCACAATGTAGAAGCGATGATGTTCCTGGCTCATATGATCAAGTCGGGTATAAACTTGATCCAGACACATATCACTTGCTAGAAGACAACTCTTCAGGCACAAGGCACAGTTCATGTTTGCTTAAATTATTAAGAAACAAATGAATGGAAAAGACTATCAGACACTTCCTTTTCTTTTTTGAGAGTAGTTGTTGGCAGATTCTTTGGGACTGAGGCTATGTTGTTGTTGTTGTTGTTGTTGTTGTTGTTGTTGTTGGCAGATTCGCGGTGGCTTTTGCACTGGTCAGTCTAAACTATATTCTTTATGAAGTGAGAACAGTCTGCTCTTTATTGTGAAGATCTTTTTTTCTTTGTATGGAGAGCCTGTTTGATTAGCTTTTGGTTTCAAAAGTAAACTGTAAGTAAAGTTGGAAGTGAGCAAGCACTGGCATTGATGCATGGTGGACCTGGTGGTCGTATTGGATCACGGATTAACAGAAGTATGTGCTACTATTGCAAAAGTTATGTGAAAGATTCTCAATTGCTTTTGTTTTTCCACTCGAAGCTTTTGAGAAAACAGTATTTCTATGAACGCCAGTTTTGTTATCCGTAACGTGAGCAATCTTGTTGGGAACTTTGTGATATATTGATGAATCACCGTGTCCGTGAGTCCTTGTTTAGCGCACCAAGAAGAAGCTTGGATGATTTTTGGCATACTGTGAAGCGTGGATGTGAGTAAATCGCTGCAAAAGTTGAAGACTAAGTAAAACAACTTACATAATGTTGTTTATGCTTAATTGGGAAAGTTCTATGCTTAAAAATGGGATTCCATTATTTGTTGAAGGATCTTAACATGGAACATCTTGAAGAAGAAAGGTCTGAAAGCGAAATCTACTGTCTGATTTAGTTAATTGCGCATTTGATACTTTTATCTTCTCCGTCGACCTGTATATGAAACTATACTTATGGTTCAACTCCAAGACTGCAAATGAAGAATTTATGGCTGTTTATGAGAAGTCATGCATAACTTTACTTCTACAGGAGAGAGTTGTTGACAAGTACAGTTAACAAAGGACATCACTTCTGCTTGAATATATTGGATAGGCAATATGACTAGATGCTTGGATCGCTCACTAACATGCGATTCAGCGGTATCTAAGGGCGATTACTTGATCATCAACCAGTTAAGTATTGTATTTAGCAGTTCTGCATTATGAAGAACAAGGTTTATTTAATGATTTAATTTTTTCCTCACAAAAATTATTCTAAACTGAATCAATACGAGTAAATTACTTCTCACAAAGTTCATATTATTTATTCATTGCAAGCCACTCAGGTGTGATTTGTGTGAATTCTTTAACAAAAGCATGATTTTTTTATAAGAAACAACTTTTATACCATTGAACTAAAGTTTAGAATCTCTTATTTTTAGAATCAACTTGTAAAGGAACACTAGAATGGAGCATCAATATCTCTAAATATAGGCTGGTTTTCAATCTGATTGGAAGATTTGACACATTGTTCTTGCTTCTCACGTTGCAGAAATAACGGTGTCTTCCACATGCCAGGAATTTTCTGGAAGAAGGTATTAGATGCCGTTGAAGGAAAAATGGTTCTTTCGATCTTGTCCACTGCAGATGCCAATAGCAAGGATAGTTCTTGGTCACTGAGAAATATAATACTAGTAAATAAACTTGGTGAAAAACTCTGTGGCGAATCTCCAGATTGCACCGAGTAAAAGAGAGATCATGATATGATGCAAGAGTACTGGGACTTTACGCACAAGAGAAGGCCATGAAGATACTGGTTCCCACTAATCTGCAACACCCTTGAAAAAGGATTTGGAAAAAGTGGGACAAAAGAAGAGAGAAAATACTAGACAAAGCCAAATTTGACAGCTTAAGTATGCTGATGTGATATGAAGAATTTAATCTTCCTTTGCATCCACTCAATATGCAACCTCATTTGCTGAGGCCTACAAATACATGCGCGAACCGTTCTTTTTCTGGTTGTAAGGAATTCAAAGAGAGTCTAAGAGCTCCCAAAGTACTAGTCAAAGCAGATGGCTGAGATGCAGTGTTGCAGTGAATGGCAGCCTGTATTGGCTATGGTGGCCATTGATTTTGCCTTGGCCATCTTAAATGTTCTTCTCAAGAAAGTCATCGATCAGGGATTGGAACATTTGATTCTCATAACATATCGAACAGCAATTGCGACCATATTCTTAGCATCAATTACTTACTTTAGGGAAAGGTGTGCTTCTTATGTTGTAGTTTTGTTTCTGTGATGAATCTGTGCTTTCTCTTGTTGTTAGAGATGAGCGTTAGGCAGCATCCATGATCAACTTAATTGGTCTAGTCTTTGAAAGAAGCACTCTTCTCGACCGATTCTTGTACGCCCATAATGGCCTTCACGTACTTCAGGAAAAAAAAAACAACATGCTTAATGAGTCTAACTTGCATTAATCCTACTTCAACAATTATATTCTCAATTGCTTCAATGTTATTGCAGGAAAAGCAGGCACAGTCTCACCACTGGAATCTTGTGTTCTCTTTTCATCAGTGCATTAGTCGGGTTAGTCGATACTATAGATTCTACTGTTTTCTTCTCTCTTAAACGTGTTGTTATCTCACAATCATTTTTGTCAAGGTACATAGTTTAAAGTCTCACTTGGTTATTGTACATCGCACAATCCTATAGTTATCTCGTATGAAAAAGAAAATCCTATAGTTATTATTAGCAAACTTAAAGAAGTGTTTATTTCTTCTGAGGCGACGACTACTCAATACTTCTTCCTTATGGGAATTCAATGTACATCTGCATCGTTTGCCTGTGCCTTCATCAACATGGTGCCTGCTCTTACATTTCTAATGGCTTTACCGTTTATGTGCGTAGAAGACAAAACTCACTATCAACTTATACAAAAAGGTTGGTTATCATCCATCTCAACATACTGATTTGATGAAACTTTACTCTACATCAGGTTAGAGAGTCTGAATATCAACAGCAAAGCAGGAAGAGCCAAGGTTTTAGGTACTGTAATCTGCGTGGGAGGTGCAATGCTAATGGCACTTAATCGGGGAGTGCCCTCGATGAAGCTTCCACATTCTGCAGCAGAAGCCCATGCAATGAAACACACCAAAGTACTTCTTTCAAGTAAGAAGTCTCATGAGAGGTGGATCGCTGGCTCTTTAGTTTTGATTGCTGGTGGTCTCTTATGGTCTTCATGGTTTCTCATTCAAGCAAAGATTGGCAAGATATATCCTTATCCATATGTAAGCACTGCTATTATGAGTTTTTTTCAGCTCGATTCAGTCGGCCATCTTGAGCTTGATTATATACCGAAATAGCTCCAAATGGGTTCTGAAAGGGACGCTCGAAATCATAACTGTCTCATATGCTGTACGTATGTTGTCCTTTGTTATGCTCAAAGGGATACTAAATATACATCTTTTTTCACATATTCTAAAAGGTCCATGAATTAAAATCTTTGATCATCTGCTTTAACTTGTTCACTTGTGATTCAAGGCAATCAAACATTGATCAAAATGTTTAAGAACGTTTTTGTGAAGCTTAATGGTGTGTGATAGTGATGAAACTGATTGTTTAAATGGTATCTTATATTCATTTGGATGCAGGGTATCGTCGGCTCAGGCTTATGTTTTGTGGGGATGTCCTGGTGTGTGAGGAAGAGGGGTCCCCTCTTTACTGCAGCATTCACTAATCTTTCTTCATGAACAACTTTATTTTGGAAGGTGAGTGTTTGAATTTTCTTGAATCTATCACGAATCTTAACGCAAACGCATATACTAACTATATTTCCATTTTTTGCGTAAAACGAACAGCGTGTTAGGTTCAGTCCTTGTGATCATCGGCTTGTACATTCTCGTGGGGGAAAGACAAAGAGGCAAAGGATTCCGTAGAGAAACCGATCCAAGCAGCGGATGAAGGAGGTCAGGTACTGCAATCAGTTTAATTTACTGTTGGAGAGAATTTACTCCTAGAGACCATTAGTGTAAATAGAGTTACCCTTTTGGTTTGTAAAGGAGAAATCAATATTAATTCTCAAAAAAATCATCCACTCAATTATGTCAAAAACTATGTCCAGTTGCAATTTAATTCAATAAAGCGCAATTTCTTGGCAGTGACATTGCCACTTTACATACAAAGTCATTTAATTTTTGTCGACATGCTTTACTAGGATATATTGGATTTGGAAGCAAGAAGAATATGTTTTTTTCGACCTGAACTTGATTTCGATTCTATCTTTTGAAAAGCAAGTCTCCTTGTCTTTTGACAAAGCAGTTCCCATTTAATTTCTTGATGCCTACTTATCAGTATTTCTTGTCATTTCAAGACTTTACACCTAATTTCCTCATTGCATGGTCTTGATGCAGTAGGAAGCTATGTTGAAATTAACTATGTATTATTCCGAAAGGTATATCGATGTATGCTGACAATTAAGTCGAGTAAATACATGCGTGATGTTATGGCCAAATGCACTGCACATGTATAGATTAGTCAAAAGTCAGTATCTCGGATCAAAATAAAAAATAAGAAACATTATTGATTGATGCTCCGTCGTTGAACATCTTAATATGGATTGGAAAAACTTTTCCGAAAGGGTACTTAAAAAGTACACAGCGACATTTCATAGTGTCGTATGAGAAAAATAGCATGTTAGGCATCTTTTGAAACATTATTGATTGACACTCCATTGTTGAACACATACATATATGGCATCAATGTTAAAAAGGAGTGCTCAACTTAGTAACTTTAAGAATCACTTGTAAATAAGCACACATAAAAACTCTGCATTTCTAATTAATCCAAAGAGGGGTGGTAGTCGCCCCTATGAGTCTATGACCCGGTAGAGAAACCAAAGGAATTTATTTTGGCTGCCACAACTTGAACCTTAAACCTCTGCCTCGGTCAGAACTTATGACGCCCTCATTTTTACCTCTGCGCCGCACCCCTTGAGTGTACAGCTGCATTTAAAACTTTTGATTTACATAGTTCATTACTAGTACAGTTAGATGGTTTTGGCAATCAGAATTAGATTAGAGTAGAGTCTGCATGTACCTATATGCTTTATGTGTCTGTGTAAATGATCTAGAACATAGATGGAGGTGATGACGGCTTTAATTAATTCATTCGAGACAGCATCAGTACTAGCTAATCATAATAACTAGCTAGTATAGCTAGTCCTGCTTTTACAGTGCTAGATTATTCAAGTTGTCTGCATATTTATATGCATATGACTAGTGACATAGCAAGACAACTGATAAGTTGAATGAAATTGAGCTTTACCGTGTATAGATGACGCTGAACTTCATGTATGCGATGAAGGAAACTATTGTGAGATGGAGACCGGCACTTTGCATGATCGCTGTTCAAATGCTAATGACTGGAATGCAGTTGCTCTCGAGGATTATTCTCACTAAAGACTCTACCTCCGTTTTCGCTCTCATGACTTACAGGCACATTGTTGCTGTCATCGTCATTGCTCCTCTCGCTGTCTTCCTCGAAAGGTAACTTCTTCCTCTCTTCTTGTTCTTTCTTTGTCATCGGCTTCTCATGCTCATAAATTTTTATCTAATTGTTGCAGAGAGGAAATCATGAAGAACATTAAATGGCAATCAATAATTTGGTTATTTTGCAATGCACTAACTGGGTATAACCTTTTTTTTTTTGAACTCAGTCATCTAAATTTAATCTACTTATGCTATCCACATTTCCTTTGAATGATGTGACTAATACATATGTTGCGGCAGAATATCAATAGCGATGGGACTTTTCTACTACGGCATACACTACACAACAGCTACATATGCAAGCAATTTTCTCAGTTTAATTCCAATTGTCACTTTTCTCCTCTCTATTATAACAAGGTAACAATTTAGCAATTATATCGATTAATACGTAGTCCAACATATGCATACGAAGAACGTATGTATGCATCTCTTTTCTAATGTTACTTACGCCTTAAAATAATATCCTTCTGTTTAATTTAGAATGGAGAAACTGGACTTAAGAAGCCAAGGGTGCCAAATTAAGATTGGAGGAAGTATAGTTTGTCTTGCAGGGGCACTGATTTATAGCCTATGCCATTGGAAACCATTCCATATTACTCCTCGCGGTCATCATAATCATCATAATCATCAATTTCCACTTCAAATCTCAATGAAGCATAAGAAACATGGATGGATTTGTGGTACTCTAATGTTGATTGGCAGCTGCTTCAGTTATGCCATGTGGTTCTTGATGCAGGTAAGCCGTTAGATGCATCTTGAATCATGCGTTTCACAAACTTTGAGACACCATGCGTTATATACATCCATGTTTATTAATAATACTTTTCAGGTCAAGCTGGCTAAAGTCTTCCCATTGAGGTATTGGACAGTAGTATTTACATGCTTGATGGCCACATTACAAGCTCTTGTCATGGGCTTATCTCTTGGTCCAAACAAGGTGGCTTGGCGATTAGGCTGGAATTTGCAGCTCGTAACCATAATTTACTCTGTATGTTATCTACTCTAATCATTCCCAAAAGAATGAATGTATCAAAAATATACTATGCAATCGCTTTTACGTAGCATGATTTATATTGTTCTGTACAGGGAGCATTGTCCACTGGTGCAACATTTTGTTTAACACTGTGGACTGTCCAAAAGAAGGGACCTATCTATCCATCAATGTTCAATCCTCTCTCTGTAATCTTTGTCGCCGCCTTAGAAGCTGTTTTATTTGGCGAAGCACTTTCGATCGGAAGGTAAGCACAAAACTCATATTTTTGTTAAATTTTTTTACCGGGCATGCTTTGATAATTTGTCGATTGTTACTGTCGTTTATTTCTGTTTATGTTGTTTAGAATATCAGCTTTCATATACATGCATGGTTGCAGTGTTGCAGGCATGTTTATGATCATATTTGGATTATATGCATTTCTACTGGGGAAGAAAAATGACTCTTCAAGTGCAGATACCGATGAAGTAACTCGAAGAGCACCCGAATCAAAGCACTGTAATCTGCACATTGACAACAAAGAGAAATGCGAGCATAAAGAAGTTCACGACAAACCATGAAGCTATATAATTTGATTGTGATTATAATGAAATCTATAACTAAATAAGGATCAGATTGCCTGAGACTTCTTAATATGTATATTATCACTTTTTTTTTTTTTTTTTTTTTTCAGATTTGAGTCCTGGCTTCATGGGAGGAATTCCTTGTGAAATTTTAAACAGGTTTTGTGGATCGATTCGAGTCTTGGCTTGAACCAACCTTTCATAGTTTCTCAAGAAGTACTTCTCCCCCAAACCCTTGCTTCATTAAAATCATCGTCGGAGCTGCCATTTGTTTTCAACATATCCATCACACTAAGATCAAGGTCCACGTAATTCACATATGCTGTTCTTGGACTCTTCGAAACATATCGCGTCATCGCTTTGTAATTAAAAACTTCCAATAAAAAAAATAAAGAAATAGAGACGGAATTAAAATCTGTTGCTAAAAAAAATGGCCGCAACTTTCCCACCAAAAGTTCTCACACACTAGTACTTTATAGACAAACATCATGCCTCGAGATTCGTGCATAAATTGATGAGAACCATTTATACGAAATGGGACCCACCCTAACTCTAATTCCTCTTTTTTCGTCTATGCTTGATTTGCAACTACCCAGCATCTCCAAATTTCTCTTCTTCATTGTCATCGTCTAGCAGCTGTGAATGAAAAGGCTTGATTTGCAAGTCAAATAACTATATCACGTGTGGTTGGAAAAAAGGGATTTATAGTATCGTAAGTAGCGTTGGATATCCGGTTACAAAGTAATAATTCAAGTAAATCAAGGCTAATTGTTCTAATTAATACCAGGGTATTTCAAGATCCGCTAGGCTAGACCAAGAGCAGCTTAGGCATTACTTTCTTACAAGAAAATGGTTTTTTATAACACTTAATCATCTTGTTATACAATACGTTATTAAAATTTATTAAATTTTAAATTAACATATAAAGTTATACTGTTTGTGACAAAAAAATAATAGTTAATCATTGATTAAATATTAAAAAAACCAAAATAACTTCATTAAATTTATAAATCATTATACATTAATTTCTTGTTTATAGATAATTTTAGTGCATATTGATTTTATATTTAATAAGTTTTAACAAATGACAAAATTTCTTAGATGTTATAAAAATATTTTTTTCATGTAGAGTTTGAGGGTGTACTAACTTAGATATTTTCAATTTTTTTATTAATCTATTGTGTATATATGAGGCTCACAGTGCTCGAATTACTCGTTGCGATTGACGTATTAGATAAAAAAAAAACTCAAAAAAGAATAGAAAATCAATAATATTTAAAAAATACTTTTATGTTAATACTTTTTGGATATGTAAAACTTGATACATCTGCCTCTATTTCTTCTTACATTGAGTGTTTAAAGTTTTTTTTTTTTTTTTTTTTGGACTTAATCTACATCACATTTCCATGTCTTAGCTTTGTGTGCGATCAACATAGACTTTGTTTTGTTAAGAAACTAAGTAATAAGTGATTATTGTGATCACTAGAGATCAGACCACTGTTGTAATTCCACTTGATCTTGGTCTTGTCCTCTTGTTATTATTTGATTGTTGTGGCTGTGGTTTTGTTGAAGGAATTGCTGGTCTTGTTGTTGTTGTTGTTGAATTGTTGGTTACACCGATTAAGGCTGATCATTTGTATGTACTTAACTAATTAAAAAAAAAACATAGCTAGGTTGTAAAAAAATAAATGAATAAATCTTTCTACTTCTATATCCAATTCAAAAAACAAAAGAGACTAAATTCAAGAGATAATATCCTTCCTGCCAACGCTATATTTTGCTACTTAATTTTTTTGGACAATAAGTGTTGACTATGCAAGTTGATAATTGTCTACTGTATTGTCTATTAGAATTCTATTTGGTTTGATTGTTTATTATGTAAGAAAATTCTTATTAGAAAAGTCTTTCTTTTTTTTTTTTTTTTTTTTTTTTTGGGCGTCAAAGAGTAACCGAAAGGCCATTTACATTCTTAATTTTGTACATATGTTAGCACATAATCAGAATGAGACCTCCATTGAATCAAAATATATATTTATGAGACCAATATTTAGTCTAATTTGTAGGTGGAATGTTGATTATTTGACTACATATATGAGATGATGCTCAAGGATTTTTAATTGTTTGTTAAGGGAATTATAGTAGTTGCTATATTTCGTAGTTTAGGTATTTATGAAGTTTCTATATTTTGATATCTATGTAGTTTAGGTAACTTTCCTTATTTTATGATTTGTTCATTTTATAAGTAAGAGCACTCTATTGTACTCAATTTGCTCACATTAATACAATTTTAATTTACTCTTCTTTAAAATCTATCATGGTATCAAAGCTTAGTTTCTAATACTAGGTCAGTCGATCTTCAAGTTGACGATCGATTCGTGGTGTTTGCTTTCATGCTTATGTTCATGTTCACTTGTTGTTGCTTCCATTGATGCTCGTTTCGGTTTTTTTCTTGTTCTTGATTTCTTCTACTTTGTGATTTCTTTGTGATATCCACTGCTTTGCTTGCTATGTCTGTCTAATATCGACTACGTCGATTTCGTTTTGTTATATACATCAATTTCGTTGTATGCCTGCAGTCGACTACATCGATTACGTTGTCTGTTTGTCGTCGACTATGTCGACTCCTCTGTTTGCTTGTCGTCGACTACATCGCCTCCGCTATCTTCCCGTCGTCGACTCCGTCGACTCTGATATCCGTTGTTCTATAGTTTCGTTTTCTGACTCTAGCACATCTGAATCATTTTCTTGTCGTCTTCAGTGGTCGTTGATATGTTTCGCAACGAACCTTAGATTTGTCAGGTTTACTGATTCAATTGACAATCTCAAGTTGATTTTCATGAACCAACTTGAGTTTGAGAGAGGGTGTTAAGAAAATTATAGTAGTTGATATATTTTGTAGTTTAGGTATTTAGAAAGTTTCTATATTTTGATATCTAGGTAGTTGTAACTTTCCTTATTTTATAATTTTTTTTTCGGCTTTATAAGTAAGAGCACTCTATTGTACTCAATTTGCCTACATTAATACAATTTTTAGACTCTTCTTTAAAATCTATCATCGTTGAATTAGCTAATTGAACTGGTTCAAGAAAAACTCCTCTGCTCCCTCTTCTAAGCAAAGTGATTCATCATGAAGCTATATGGCATTCTTTTGTTTTTCTTTTAAAAAAATGAGGCTTAAGCCTATTCCCCGCTGAAAGACTTCCATAAGTAACAAAACATTGTAATGCTGATGACATAGTAATGCTCCATAGTTTACTATATGTATAGTAGTGGATTAGTTTAATTGTACAACTTGATCATTGATGGGCTTTAGTGGGGAAGATAAGACCATGATCGAAGTTTTTTTGTACATAAGTAATATAACATTGTTTATAAGTAATTCATGAAGAGATATGAAAAAAGCTTAGAGAGAAAGAAAAGTTTTGAATGACTGTGTAGCAACAACAACAACAACAACAATACAGCCTCAATCCCAAAGACTTGAATGACGTGTAGCAGTATAAAAAATGATGTAATTGAAGTGTCTTGAATGTAGCATTGTCAATTTTTTTTTTTTTTATGCTTAACTAATTTTTCATACTAATATTTTTTTTTCTTTGGAAAAAAAAAAGTTAAAGTTAAAGTTCCCCCTCTAACAAGATTTTTTGGTTCAGCCACTGACGTGCGGTGTCAGTGTGATGTCTTCTATATATTAAAGGCAGTAGTAATTTTTTTTTGGAACTAGGAAAGTGGTCAAAGCATATATCTTTAGTGAGATATATAGTAGAGACATCATTTATCAAAATGTTTAATTAGTCCCAATTAATTTGAGATTGTTGTTGTTACTTTGTGCTACCTGTGGACAATTCATTAGACTTGATGCCATGTTAAATGTGATGAAAGGGAAAATTGTGTATTTGATTGAGATTGAATTTCCTTCTTTTAGGGTAGGTTTCTCAAATGCAGACACTAATTTATTCATCAAGCCTAACACTACCACCAAATTATAAGTATGTTTGAAGGTTGGATATTCCAGATTTGTAGTTGCGCTCCGGAGTTGGAGAATTTGAATCCTTAATTTTTGGTTCTTCTTTTTTTCCATTTGAAACGAAGTTTAGTTATAAGATAGTATTTTCACATTGTTAACATTAGCTGGTCTCTAGTCTATCGAAAAATCTATAAATTAACACATTCATAGCTGGTCTCTAGTAATAAGAGTCTTCTATATATTAAGCTTAATTAATTAGTGAAAAATGTAACAAGTATAGCTTGATATATACTCCACAATTTACAAAAATTATAGTAATTTACAAAATGTAAGAAACGATGTGTTTTTCATAAATAAGTTGTAAAAAAAAAACTCATACCAATATAGTAGAGGAAAAATGCATTGTTCTTATTATGCATAATTACTTCCCCTACTTCGAGGATGAGTCATTAATGAAAATGTCCCTTCATGTTGCATGTCACATTCACATCAAATCAACTAAGTTGAACTCATAATTTTGTAGCCGAGATTTACAAAAGTGGGACTAAAGAATACATCACCTTTATAAAAGTAGGACTAAAAAATACATCGGATCAACCCCGAAATACATATACTCCTGATAAGGGATAAAAAAATTGAAACCAAACAAAGGGGGATCTTGAATTCGAATTCTCGCAGATTCTTGAGTTGTGGACACTCCAACCAAATCCAACCAATTGCTTTCCTCCGGTCATTTATATAAGTCGTTTTCGAAATTCAAGAGTGTATTTATTGTTTTGCTGACCCGATCTGTTGGTTATTATTTTGCTGACCTGATATGTTGGTTATTGTTTATTGTTTTTGTCACTTTTATTTCATAGTCATGATTAGTGAGTTTGATTATGCTTTTTGTAGTATTTGTGTGTTTGTTCCCAACAATTATAAGTTTTGATGATTAGGCATGGTTTGGTTTTGACTAGTAGGGGCTTGACCAATGTCAGGTGGGACACACAAGTAGACAAATACACCTAAAATTATTAAATTAGTTGACTAATTAAATTGCACAATTACAGTAGGAATGTCATCTACAAGTCGAGACTGGATGTACAACCGTCTTGACAACGACTTCGTTCAAATTGAGTTTGTGGCGAATGTTAAAGAATTCATATCGTTTGCCAAGAAACATTGTCCTACCTACCAATGTGAAAGGAAAATTAGATGTCCTTGCAATTATAAGAAATGTCGACTTGTTCCATACCTAGATGTCGGAACGGTTGAGTATCATATATATATAGCTACAGATTCGTTCCAGGATATTATTCTTGGTACAAATACGGTGAGAATGGAGGTCAAGAGCTACCAGACATCTACCAATTTGAAAACCATATTGATGATGCTGATGGGGGAGGTTTTGAGACGACAACTTGCCACAAGATGTTATACTACGTGGTAGGTCCAAGTTTTAATTGGAGTCACGTGGAAGAGTCACCAAATCCCTAAGCACGCTAACTATATGACATGATTGAGACTAGTAGCGAACAATTGTGGTCGCGTGCGAAACTATGACAAAGTTGTCCGCAACGGCGAGGTTGCTTGCAATCAAGTCAGAACACCATATTCTTGAATGAGGGTATAATGAAATCATAAAATTCATGAAGGATTTTTTGTCAACCGACAATTCATTGGTTAAAAATTTTACGCCACTAAAAGACTAATGCGAGGTCTAGGTTTTCCAATTAAGAAAATAGATTGTTGTGAGGACGAATGTTGATTTATTGGGGAGTAGACTCTAATTGACATTATGCAAATTTTAAAATCACGCTACATTGCACAACGACGAGGTCGTAGAAGGGAGACAAAAAAGGCCCTTGCAAAAAATGTACTACTTCTTTTTAGGCCCTCGATTGCAACACTTATAGGCGTCCGAGTCAATGACAAAATATATGTGGTGGCGTGGAGAGCATTCCTCGCCAAAGATGTTATGCAACACTGTTCTGATTCGATTGCTTGGAGACATTTCAATGATGTCAATAGAGACTTCGCCGCTGAGGTTCGGAATGTTCATTTAGGGTTGTGCACTGATGGCTTTCAAGTTTTTAGGATTTAGGATAAATCGTAGTCTTCGTGACTTGTGGTTTTGACTGCGTACGACCTTCCACCGTCGATGTGCATGAAATCTGAGTTTATGTTCTTAACGGTTATCGTTCCTGGAACGACCAACCCAAAACAAAAAATCGGCGTGTTCCTTCAGCCACTTGTGAAAGAGTTGCAAGATTTATGGAACAACGAGGTGATTACTTACGACGTTTCCATAAAGACTAATTTTCGTATACGAGTCGCCCTTTTATGGACTGTAAGTGATTTACCTATGTATAACATGTTGTCCGGTTGGAGCATACACGGTAAGATGGCTTGTCCATATTGTATAGAGGATACAAATGTCTTTCAATTGCGAAGTGGTGGAAAGACATCGTGGTTCGACTGTCACAGTCATTTCTTGTCAAAGAACTCATCATTTCGGAAAGACGAAAAAAAATTCTTAGAGGCAAAATCTTACCAAACGACAAATCGCCCGATTTGCTATCTGGTGAAAAAATTTGCACGGAAATTGAATCGTTGGGCTTGATGAAGGTGACGGAAATTGGAGCTGATTCTATGAATGGGAGGATAGCTAAGACTTCGGGATGGGGAAAAAAAGCATTTTCTGGGACTTGCCGTATTAGAAGACAAACTTGATTATATCCAACTTAGACGTCATGCACATTGAGAAAAATATTTTTTGAAAACATATTCAACACTATTATGAGCTTACCAATAAAAAGTAAGGACAATGCGAAATCGAGACAAGATATTCGTGAATATTATCATTGACCTTCTCTGCACATTGATTCGGCGAAAAATACTTACGTCCTTGGATGTTATGCTCTCGATAACTCAAAAAAGCAAAAATTGTGCGAGTAGGTTGAAAAGTTGTGTTTTCCTGACGGTTATGCTTTGAATTTTGGCCGATGTGTGGATCCAAAGAAGTTGCGTCTGTTCGGCATAAAGTGTCATGATTGTCATATTTTCATGCAACGATTGATACCAGTTGCATTCAGAGAACTCCTCCTAAACGCGATTTGGGTTGCAATTTGAGTTGAGCCTTTTTTTTCGACCACTAACTGCGAAAAGTGTCGGTCCCAAAGATATGGATGTTTTAGAGTCTAAAATACCTAAAATCATTTTCATGAATTTCGTTGCTAATCTGTTGCAAATTAGAGACAGATTAACAACGGAATTCCAGCAAAACCATTCATTTTTTAAGAATGTCTATTTCTATTCCGTCTTTGTTCCGTTTTTAAGTCCGCCTCTAATTCTTCTCTAATCGGCAACGGAAACATATTTCCGTTGCTAACTAATTAGCATCGATAATTTTAGAGACGCACTAAATTCTATAGTGGCCCCAAATTCCAGGCCGCCTTGAGATCTCTCCATGACGACGCATCCCACGTCAACAAGTTGTGTCACATCATGGCCCGCTTATCCTTAACGTCTCGCGACCTAACTAGTTGCTTACACTCTTCTAGTTAACCCTAGTTATGCTAACTAACCTTTACACAAGTATTAATAATTTAGTTAGTCAGTTACTCAATTTATCAGGTTATATGATAATTTTACAGCGAAAGTCTTTTAATGAGTAACTTATGCAGTATTTAACAATCCTAAGTAGTGAAAAACCCGGCAAAAGATACTTGTATATATTAAGGCGAAATAAGTATAACAAAAATTCCATATACATGTAATCAGTGTTCTACAGTTCTCAAAACCAAATAAAAGTAAAATCAATACATATTATAGTCACACACGAGCTGGCTCTGCAATCTCAGAGGTAGTCGCCCGGTACCTCCTTGCCCTTGCCTTTGCTCGTCGAAGGATCTGCACCCAGTCACTCAATAAATATAGTGACGAGTCCAATCCCAAGTAAAATCCCAAGAAGTCCACACAATATTCTTGAAATAAAACTGATAAATTACAAGACATGCAAATATAACTCATGTCAACAATACGTTATATTCCCATGAAAATAGGCAACATACGACAAACAAAAGCAATAGCGTGGAGTAAATAAGCAACATGTACCAATTAAATAAGCTTGGAAATAGAGCAATAATCAGAAAACATCCGTCTAATCATGAGAAAACCTTGACCTACACCAGCCGGTAATTGATAAATCAAAAAGGAACCACGTATATACTTATAGGCTTATAGTGAATAAACCCCAACTTCAGTTACTGGATGAACCCCTCCAGACGCTATTTCAAGTCAAGGGAACACCCTAAATCCCTCCCGACAGTCGTAGATATATTCTACTGCCATCGACACGAGCAGTAAACACAAGTAACTCGTGCAAGCGATTTAGCCACAACCAATATATACAAATCGAAAAGGAGTGAAAACTCATGCGTGCCCATCAGCAGTCACACATGAAACGCGATATCGATAAAACCAAAACCATGAATTCTGTGAAGCATTGTCATTGGGTTTACGCACCTTAATCTACGCTCCAACTTCTTTGGACTCTCATATCCAATCCGACAAGATTCCCGACACTGAGCTATGGTCCCGTAAGTCCCTAAAGTCAATTAAGTGTATTTATTGTGTAAATTGGTTCAATAGACTTTAAATTAATCTTTCTAAATCAGCCCCTAAAAACTAAATTAAGTCTCAATTTCAGTCCTACATTTTAATGCACTTTTAGGTATGAAATGGTTCAAATATCGAAATCATCCATCAATACAATTATTGTTGTTCTCTCTCTTAGCTTTTCAGAAAGGTTTAGTTTGGAAAATTCTGATTTAAAATGAAAGAGATATCATTATTTTACTAAACATAGGTCTAATTGGAATCTAATCCGACCAACATACTTAGAAAATCTATTTCTCCCAATCTATAGTTCCTAAAAATGTGATTTTTGGTCACGAGGCAACAAACATACAAAAAGATCAGCTCATTTGGATAAGTAGTTATAGAGTTATGCACTTAACAAGTTTAGTTTCAAAACATTCATTTTGAATTTCAGCACCTATTTGTAGAGCTTGTTTGGACATAAAAACATTTGAATCAAAATACCTTTAGTTAAGCAAAGTTATTCCCCTTTAAATAAGCTTTCAAATGCAACTAGTTTGGATCAATGTGTATCTAAAATGAGCAAGTTATGACCAAATTACCCAGGTTGATTCCTAATACAACATGCATAATTCTAGTTTTGGTGTTGCAATTTTAAAAATTCATATCTTTATGATTTCAAAACCAAATTAAGAACTTCAATATAGCTAGATTATAAGCTTGAAATGAGGAATCTAAATATATAATCCAATTGCAAATATTCAATCATCTTCCTTTTGAAATCATCATAAAACCGGAACTTGTTTCAAATTCAACTAGAAAGATGCGTATCTAGTTGATGTAACACGCTAGCTTGAGAATTTCTCACCAACTCCCATGGAATCCTTCAACACCTTGATGATTCACTCATCTCCAGCAATTCCTTCTTCTTCTCCGACAAAATGAATGAGTAATTTGGTTTGCATGTTGTTTGATCACTAATGTTGTATATATTAAGGTGATGTTCCTTCCTAGCCCTTTATCTCCATGGATTTATGTATCCCGAGGACTATCTAATGGTCCACCTCTTGCCATGTATCTCACTAACTCCCGTTAACTCAACCGCAAGTGACACTATTTCATTACTCACCTAGTTCCTAGATGTGCCAATGTGTATCTCTAGACCAATCTTATGTTTTCCATTTAATTTACTCAACTATAGGCCTTGATTTATTGTATTTATTCACCTTAGATTAGGCCCATCATAATGCCTATGATTAGGCCCATCATAATACCTACTTAAAATAGTTAAATACATGACAGTGCAGTCTTAAATTTTAGCCTCATTTCCGGCCTTTAAAACACTATCAAACCTTCTCCAAATCAAAATCTGATTTACATAGATTGATTTTAATATATAATCACGAAAACCCATAAGAAGTTTCGCTCAAAAACCTTCGTTTAATTGCTCAAATCATTACCCCAAAGTAGCCCAAAACTGGACTGCACAATACATTTATGCAACCATTTTGACTCCAATTAACCTACGAAACCATTTCAAATCCTCAAGCTGATTCTAAGGGACCTAATTTGTGATATAAACAACAAAATCAATGTGTAAATTCGACAAAAATCCAACGTTTAATCCCTCAAAATCATATCCTAACATGACATGAATCAACAACATCAAATTCAAGTATATGACTAAACTATGTTGACGAACTTACCTAGTTTGATGAACTTGTAGTAAGTATTGACTTTGTTGCTGTTTTAATTTGTTACTGTCTTGTACATATTGTATTGTTTTTGTTTCTCTTTTCCTATTACTGTTGTAATTGTTTGTGTGTGAGTTAGATAACTTGAGGTCACGTGCTTGTGTGATCCAAGTGAGTGTTGAGAGCTTAGACTCATACACCACTATATAAGGTGAAACAAGTGTGTCATGTATTTAGATTTTTGGTGATCAATAAAACCTGTTTTTTGCTCTGATGTTCTGCTCTTCTGCTCTGAAGTTTGTTCATGGTATCAGAGACATGTGAGCTCGATCCAAACCCTAGGTTTCTACCTTGTTGTTTGCAGATCTGTGATTCAGATCTGAGAAGTGAACTCAAGATTTTGAGTCTTATGAAGCTGTATAAGGTTTTCCTCACCTTGATCTCGGAAGTCTTTTGATTTTCATCTTGTTTGCAGTCTTGATAATGGCGGTCACATATACAACACGCAAATCGTCAAGCTACCATATCTATCTTGTCATCAAATGCACAATCTTACGATCTTTGAAGGTCCATTATATTTGTCAAATTGGGATCATCCGGGTATGGTTCTCGGTTACTAATCCACTTACAGATTTTAACTATCTTTCATGGAGTCGAGCAATGCGTATTGCTTTGGGAGCCAAAATGAAGCTCGGTTTTGTTAATGGAACTTGTACAAAACCTAATGAGGATCATCAAGACTTTGATCGTTGGTGCAAGGTTGATTTCATGGTAATTTCATGGATTCTTAACTCCATCTCCAAGGAGATTGTTGAAGCTTTCTTGTACTCTTCATCTGCACATGCTTTGTGGCTAGACCTTAAAGAGAGATATGGAGAGTGCAATGGACCTCTTCTCTATCAGCTGAAGCGAGAGGTTTGTTCAATAACTCAAGGAGAGTTGTCAATAGCAAAGTATTATACAAAATTGAAGAAGTTATGGGATGAACTTACATGTTTAGCTCCAATTCCTCATTGTGATTGTGGAAATCACACCAAATTGATGGAATTGGAGTCCAATGATCGATTGATACAGTTTCTTATGGGATTAAATGAATGTTTTGATCATGTTCGTAATCAGATCTTGGTCATGGATCCATTACCGAGTGTTAATAAGGCATATTCTATGATTCAGCGAGTGGAGAAACAAAAACTCATTCATATCAATTTTGGTTCAGAAATGGAAACTGCGATGATGGTGAAAAATCCTACTTATCGTAGTAATGGTTCTGGTATTGGTTTCCAGAATGGTTCAGGTTTTGGTAATCAATCTACTACAAGTTTTACTAGTAGGAACAATTCACGAAGGTATGTAAACAAGGATGAACTCTTTTGTGATCATTGTAAGGCTAAACGCCATACAAAAGAAAATTGTTTCAAGTTACACGGTTATCCGGATTGGTTTAAAAACCAAAGGATCAATGGTGACAAGAAATCTGTTCTTGAAGTTAACAAGAATCTGGTAAATATGTTGGAATCCCCAGTGGATGTTGATGATGCAGTATCTCCTTCTTTTGAACTCAATATGGCAGCAATGATTCAACAAGGCATTGAGAGATATATGAAAGGAAAATCTGTTGCTGGTGTTGAAGGCTCATCACAAATTAACATGGCTCACATTACGAGACTTTGCGGGTAGTTTTTTATCACCAAATTCATGTGCTCATGTTTATCTTACACATGGTTCTTGGATAATAGACAACTTTGGAGCTTCAAATCATATGTGTTCGATCACTTGTTGTTTACCTCTACTCACATTCCTTCACACCTACACTGTCTATCTATCTACAGGATGGGCTGTAAAATATGTTGAGTCCATTGGCCAAGTTTCTCTTACACCTAAATTGACACTGCATAATTGTCTTCATGTTCCTTCTTTCAAATACAACCTTCTTTATGTCAGTAAACTTACAGCTTCCGCTCATATTAAATTTGTTTTTCATCCAATGTTTTGTTTGATACAGGATATTGAGTCTACTCAAATCCTAGGAGTTGGGAAGGTATTAGGAGGATTATACATTTTAGATCAACAATCATTCAACCAAAAGGTTATTCAATCTGTTACTTTTAATTCTACTGCTGTTGTTTCTGAGTTTGTTTCTTGTAATAATGTTTTTCTTGGCATCATAGATTGGGTCATCCCTCACCAATTGTTGCTCAACATTTACCTTCTTTGTTTCCTGTTTCTTCAAATAAAAATGACTTACCTTGTGATGTATGTCATCTTTCTAAACAATCTCGTTTACCTTTTATGCTGAGTTTTATTAAAAGTTCTGCTCCTTTTCAATTGTTACATATGGATTTGTGGGGTCCTTATAAACAGCAATCTATGTAGGGTACACATTATTTTTTGACCATTGTGGATGATTTTAGTAGATTTACATGGACCTATTTGTTACAATGTAAATGCACTATCAGATCTATTATCACCGAGTTTTCTTAGATTTGTTCAAACACAATTTAACAAATCTGTTCAAGTTATCGAACCGATAATGGAGCAAAATTTGTTAATCATCAATGTACTCAATTGTTTTCTCGGTTTGGTATTGTTCACCAACGATCTACTCCTTATACTCCTCAACAAAATGGTGTTGTAGAGAGAAAGCATAAGCATTTACTCCAAGTTGTTAGAGCCTTAATGTTCCAATCTGGCTTACCTAAAAGGTTTTGGGGTGATTCTATTCTCGCTTCTACTTTTTTGATCAACAGGTTGCCTTCTTCTTTGCTTCATTGGAAATGTCCTTATCAAGTTTTGTTTGGCAAAACTCCTGATTATAATTTTCTCAAAACTTTTGATTGCTTGTGTTGTGCTGCAAATACACTTCCATCCAAGGACAAGTTTGATGTTAGAGCCTTCAAATCTGTTTTCTTAGGATATTCTCCTGGACAAAAGGCATATAAACTCTTCAATCTTTCCACAAACTCTGTATTTGTCTCTCGAGATGTAGTTTTTTATGAAAATGTTTTTCCTTTTCATTATGTTCCTTCTTCTCCTGTTACACCAGTTTTACCTGTTTCTTCTTTTGATGAATCTGATCATATTTCTCCATTTCCTCCTGCTGATTCTTCTATTTCTGCTTCTCCTTTAGTTGATTCTAGTTCTCTTTCACCTCGACGAAGTACTAGATTGAAACATCCACCTGGTTGGTTGAATGATTTTGTAACTTGTCATGTTAATTCTTCTAATATTTTTCCTTCTTCCACTTTCCTTACGCTTTCTTCTACTCAACCACCCACTTTTCCTTTTCTTGTTTCCCTTTCATGAGTGATCATTACAAAAGCTTTTTAGTGCAGTTTCTCTTATCAAAGAACCATCGTCATTTAAGCATGCTCAACATGATCCTCATTGGATTGATGCGATGAATACTTGAGTTGAATGCATTAGAATCCAATGATACTTGGGAGCTCACTTCTTTGCCTGCGATAAGAAGGCAATTGGCTCCAAATGGGTTTATAAAGTGAAATATAATCCCGATGGTTCCCTAGATAAATACAAGGCTAGGCTTGTGGAAAAAGGTTACCATCAAATTGAAGGGGTGGACTTTTTTGATAGTTTTTCTCTGTTGCAAAAGCATTCTTGTGAGAATGCTCTTGGCCTTAGGCTGTTGCTCGGTTTGGCCTATACATCGAAACTTGATGTGAATAATGCATTTTTGCATGGCTATATTGATGAGGATTTGTATATGTAGCCCCGAGGGATATACAAAGGCTCTGCACAGTCAGTGTGTAAGTTGAAAAAGTCTCTTTATGGCCTAAAGCAAGCTTCCGAGCAATGGAACATTGAGTTTACTTCCAAAGCGCATCACTTTGGTTTTACTCGGTCTTCACATGATCCTTGCTTGTTTCTTTTTCCAAAGAAAGCTGTTTTTCTTGCTTTGTTAGTCTATGTTGATGATGTTCTACTTATGGATCCTCTCTTAAGGATATGTTTTTGGTGAAGGATTTTTTACATACCCAGTTTACTATTAAAGATCTTGGCCAGGCTCATTATTTTCTTGGTGTGGAATTGGCTAGATCTGATGCGGGTCTTTATCTGAATCAAAGGAAATATGTTTTGGATTTACTTTCTGATACTGGACTTACTGATTGCCATTTGGTTCGTGAGAAGTTCAAGGCTGGTTTTGTTACTCCCCAATATGTTTCCTCGAAGCTCCAGTTAGCTGATTTGTTCACCAAGAGTCTTGCCGCTCCTCAGTTTTCTTTTTGCTCTCAAGATGAATCTCTGTGATTGGCATCACCTAGCTTCATCTTGAGGGGGATGTAGTAAGTATTGACTTTGTTCTTTGTTTTAATTTGTTACTGTCTTGTACATATTGTATTGTTTTTGTTTCTCTTTTCCTATTACTGTTGTAATTGTTTGTGTGTGAGTTAGATAACTTGAGGTCACGTGCTTGTGTGATCCAAGTGAGTGTTGAGAGCTTAGACACATACACCACTATATAAGGTGAAACAAGTGTGTCATGTATTTAGATTTTTGGTGATCAATAAAACCTGTTTTTTGCTCTGATGTTCTGCTCTTCTGCTCTGAAGTTTGTTCAGAACTTCCAAGCTTGATTACCAAGACTCTACCAATTCCATTCTTCTTTCCTCCTTGATCACACTCCAGCAAGCTCTCTCTTTCTCTCCTTCCTTGCTAACGATTTTGATAGGAAATGAGGATAAAAATGTTGACTTATATGTATTGGATATATTTAAACCATAGCCATTGATCTTGTGTGCACACGTGTCTCGAGGCTTATCTAGTGGTCCATCTTCATTCAATCATATACCAAGTCGTGCATAAATGACTCTACAAGTAGACTCATCCAATCTCTAGATGGCTCGACATGTGCCTCGATGCACATCATGTTGCCAATTCATTTATTTACTAAGTTAGGCCCACCTATTTTCACATTAAACTTGACCACATTAAAGCTAGTTAAACCTTAATTAACTCACATAAAACTTGCCCCATAGGCCGCTACTTTGGTCCTAAGTCAACACGCAACTCGATGTACGGCTCCGCTCGTCTCGACACTGATATGCCCGCATATACCTTACCCGAACATTTCCGAAATTGATTAGTTTAAGTTGTTCAATCATGTATAATACATAATACAAGCATTGAACAAAAATAGTATACCTCGATGTCAACTCCCGAGGTTTGGATCTACGTATCACGATAAGTGGATCCCACGTACGACCCTGAAATTACATGTGGAACGAGTTATATTTTCGGGTCGTTACGGCCTGGTTGCGAACTTGAAATAGTTAATTTGGGTTAGCACTCCAACTTGCTCAGTAACTAAGGATCCACACTAATCATCAACATTCCATATAGTAAACTAGATATCATACAATAACAACATGCACCAATGATATCTAACAAGGATATGGAAAACATATAGATTCATAAACGGATGCAAATCAAGTAATTGGGACTATTACACTGTGATTCCCATTAATTTTGTAAAACTAGGGTCGATTATCCATCGTCGTCGTTAATGCGATTGTTAGACCAACATATTGGCCGATATGCTCTCTAGCCCATCCATTAATGCCCAGTGGTTATATCGCCAACCCCTAGTGTGTATGTAATCCATGCAACCTATCGAATTGAGCATAAGTTATATATAGGCCGGGAAAGGAACCCATCTCATATAAACCTATTCTCAAAATTAGGAGTTATAGCATGGTCACATTACTCACTGTTTTTCATTTATCGAAAACCACCACAGTGTACATAATCCCCCATTTCATTCTAACAACTATATGAGCTATATATAATAAATAGCCATGCAATATTGATAAGTAAGCGAATTTGTACTTACCTTGGTCTAATTAAGTCCTCGTCCAATTTCCTAACTTTCATGGTCAATAATTCTCTCCCGATGAATCAACATCGATCATAAACTAATTGTAGTTAATATAGGTCCATTGGACTCTATCAAGAACCTCTAAAATAGTCCGTAAACCCCTTGAAAATCCTCAGTAAAACACAGCAATATTGCTGGTTTTTTAGGTGGGAGCGCGCTTCAGCGGTGGGTGGAGCGCACTCCATCAACTGTATTCTTCACAATTGATGAAGGGAACGTGCTCCTCCACTAAGTGGAACGCGTTCCACCTTGTTCTGTCAAAATAGACAGACAGGGCAGCAACCCACTATTCTTCAACAAATTTACATAAACCCAACAAATAGTTATAACACTCCTAAAAAATGATCGAAAACAACCTTTAGTGAGGTGAGAAAACATAATTGATCAATAAACAACTCAAACAACAACAACTACAACATCACCGTCCAATCAAACTTTGATAAATACTAAAACAAATTATACCTATGTGATGTTCACAAGCTGTTTGATCAATTAAGCTCCTCAACTAAGCTTGATTTCGCACCCGACAACTTGTTTCGATCGGTTTCGCACCGATTAATTCACATTCGGGTATCATCTAGCCTCATTAATTTGAGATGCGGTTGTCCAAACCTTGTTTTATCCATTTAGAAAACTTGAACCCAAAACCTCGCTTAAGATGAACGAGCCACTTCATTGCCACTCAAACAAATCGGTATCTAGTCAAATATTATTCTTTAATTAATATTATATATATGTAATATAATATTAAATAATAGTAATAATGTGAGTATAGATATATATTTTGGAATAAACTTATAAACAAATAATATGTCTGTTTATGTCATTTAATAATTATCGGCTATTTAATCAGTTGTTTTTTCCAAATAGTTATAATTGGTCAGCTAGATTATCAGCTTTCAACTACCACCTACAAGCTTTTTAGCTCTCAGCAAGATTATCAATTGTTAGCTAGATTATCAGCTAGTATTACCAAACAGAGCCTAGATATGATTAAATTAATAATGTCTTAGTCTATTTGCTAAACTCATTAAATGACATGGTATTTGTGCTCGATAAACAATACTCGGTATACGCCTCGGCATAATAATGTAGCAGAACGGCGTAACTAAACAATTGATGAAAGTGGTTAGTGGTATACTAAGAAATTCTACATTCCCCAAATCATTATAGACAAAAGGCTTAAAAATTGCTACATGTTTATTGAATAAAGTTCCTATTAAATTAGTTCTTAAAATTTCTTTTAAGTTATGGTTTAAAAGGAAACCTATATAGCTTAAAACATCTCAATGTCTAAAGTTGTTCAGTAAATGCTAGAATTTATAAACCACAAGGAAATAAATTAAGTCTTAAACGGAAAAAAAAATGAAAAATTTGTGCGTACCCTCGATTGCAGGTCGCATAGAAAAAGAAAGGAAAGGGAGATTTGGTCTTTGTAATTTGATTAAAAAAAGAAGCTAGCTTTTTTACCAAGTTTTGGATACTTAGAGGGCCCACCTTGAAAATTTTGTATGTGTGCATATCTCGAAGTGTTACGTGCATACTTCGAGGTGTATTGCATGCCTTGACACCCACTTAGGCCCACTAAGTGCCTAAAGTGGGTGTACAAAGTGTTATTCTAGCATCTTCATAGCCAACTTTTTTTTAGAACCGAGGGCATCCAGATCCACTTAGTGGGTCCTGACTAATCCCTCGAGCTCAGGCCTGTGGGATTGGCGAAAAAAAATATGTCCCCTCCTCAGGGATGTAAGGCGTTAACGGTAGGGTTCGAACCGGGATCGTTCATCAGCGAACGTCCTCCCTGCCACTGCACCAACCCATCTTAGGTCATAGCCCATGACGCGCGTCGAACGCGTCAATAAAATTAAAAATACCTAAACCAACTATTTTGTAGAATAGTGGCAAAGGGTCGATCCTACAGGGACTGGTAATCTTTCTTAGGTCGAAAATAACAAAAGGGAAATCGGGTTTTGAGAGAGTGAATAATTTAATAAATTAACTAATCTAAATATAAACAAAATAATTAAAGCAAGGAGATAAAATTGAAAATAAAATAATTAATAAAAATACCTAGGTCAAGACATACAAGTTCGGTTCGATAAAAGATTGGATTTGGTCGTCGATTTATGTAAAATGTGCAAATCAAAATATCTTAGTGTAGCTATAGACCCGGTAACGTACGCGGTTCCTCGCTCTTCCTAATCTCGATAGCCAAGGTACGACGATGACTACTTCCCTAATCAAACACATAACCACAATTCAAGTGAATTGGGTTTAATGCGTTGACCGCAATGGGCTTTGTGAAGGCACTACACCTAGACAACCGGATCACTAGTGTGTCCGATTTAGCCTAGATCCCTATGGTATTCAACCGGTCCCAAAAGAGACTAATCAATTGGTAGGGTCAATTGCCACTAGTGTGGTCTTATTGCACAAGCACGGGTGCTTACGACTCACTGACAAATAAATCAAAGTTTAAACTAGTGTTTAACTTTGATTGTTCAAACAATACCAAAGAAAATAAAATAATAATGAAAAGACTGAAATTAAAATATATAAATCTCACAAATCCATTGATATGCGCAGTCGAACCTCCCTCGCAGTCTTGCCTAGGCTAGAGGTTTTAGCCTCGCATCAAGAACACAAAAGAAAAGAAATAAAAAATAAAAAGAATGGGGGAGAGAGCGTTCGGCCAGAGAGCCGAAAGGAAAAATAACCGAGAGAGCCCCCCGAAGAAGAAATCCTCCCAGCACGTTTTTCCTCTTTTAACATATCTCTCTGTTTCTATTTTTTAACTAACAAATCCTTTATATCTATCTATATAATATATATTCTATATAAAGATATATATATATATATGTGGGCCCGCCAAATTTGCCTCGAGATGCGCGCTAGTCGACTTTCGATGTAAAACGGATCAAGACATATAAATACTCGATTTTGCGTAGTTTTTCGCCTCGAATTTAACCGCGCACTCCAATAACCCTGAAAATAATAAATAAATGCAATTAGGCTAGTATTTTGGAGACTTACAAACAAAATATATAAATAACCTATATATAATATTACATAATTAACGACTCAACAGCCCACTATAACGGTCCAAGTTTTATTAATAGTCAATTAGTCCGTAATCAGGGTTACCAACCGGAGATGTGGCCCAAGAGCAGGTACACGGTGTGAATACTCGATGTGAGGATCGAGAAATGTATTATATTTGATTTGATGGATGCCTAGCTAGTGTGATGTATTTGTGTAGACTTATAAAGTCACTCAAGCTTATAAATAGTTGTCGAGATGTGAGCGGGGATGCACCTCGATATGTGTGTCGATATGGGATTGGGGTAGAGAGTGAACGTGGTAAGTTTATTTAGGCTTAATATAGCTTAAATAGTGATTTTAATGTGGTTAAGGTTGAAAATATGTTAAATGTATCTAAGTTAAGCAACTTAAAACAATAGCCATATGATAATTCTCAAGACACGCGTTGACACATCTAAAGGTCACTTGAGTTACAAATGGTGTCAATTAGCATGTGATAGTTGAGAGTTAGTGAGACGTGTGTTGAAGTGTATACCATTAGATAAGTCTCGAGATACGTGTGTGCAAAAAGATGGGTGGCTATTAGTTAACCTTATCTAATGTATATATAAAGTGAAAATCAATACATGTAATTCATTCACTTCATGTACAAAGCTCGGGAGAGAAGTAACTTACTGGAGAAGTAATGTTTGGTGAAGAAGAAGATCAGCTAGCTTAGGTTGGAGGAGTTAGTGGGTTGGTGAAGGAGATCAAGCTAGGAGTTTATGTAATAGGTAAATCATTTACACTATCTTAACCAATTCAATGAATTCATGAATTAGATGATATGTAGGGTTGTTTTTACGTTGATGATGATGTCTTGGAAGTTTGAAAGTGTATATGGAGGTGTTTAAGGCATTAGCATAGCCTATGTGTGGAGAAAACTCGAAATTCTGATTGCAGAATCATGGGTTTTCATGCATGTAGCGCGCTGGGTAGGAAACTAACGCGCTAACTTTGATTAGCACGCTAGATAATCTTATTAGTCTGCTAATAAGGTCATTAGCACGCTAATAAGGGCAATTAGCCGCTAGATGCTTTGGCAACACAAAAATCTGCAATATTCAAAAGCTCCTTAAACACCATAAACAAGTATAATATCTTAAGTAAAGGTCCAAACACATTCTAAAACCTTTAATATGATATCAGAAACCTAAAGAAAAGCTACAGGGATTCAAATACTAGTTTTAAGGTGTGGAGAGGCCGAAGTAGCTAGGAAATTAGCGTGTTTGTAAGTAAATTGATTGAGATATTTATTTACATTTCATTTCTGTATATTTGTTCATTTCCAGTCATTTGGACTGATTTGTCTTTGTACTCCATATGTCGTGACTTGTTGTCCTTTCTCATTTCACGAGGTTGTTTTTGTGGCATAGATTGTTTATTAAATGATTTCATTGACTCCAAATCATGTGTTATATATGTCATTTTGATTGTTAATAGATGTAGTTAGTGAAATAGCATGCTATTAGGTAGGTGTTACATAGTGTTGTGAATCTATATCTTTTGTGCATTATTATGCAATTGCTTTGTTGGATTCCAAAATCATGTTGGTCCTTATTATATGAAAGTAGTTCTATTATCTAGAGCCATTGCATGAGAGAGATCCGGCGGACATACGGGTCACTAGACTTTTTCGGGATGATCGGGATCTCTACCACTATCTTGCGCAGCACAAGAGGTAATGGAACTCGGGGTGGTTGGCAAGCATAACTTGGGTGAACATCATGAGTTATAAAACTCGGGGTTGTTTTGGCAAGTATACATCCCAGGTGACGGAACTTGGGATAATTATAAAGGCTTATTGCACAGTGTACGACTTTCTTTGAGATGTAGAGCACAGCTCCATCTTGTTACAACCTTTTTTGAGATGTAGATCATAGCTTCATCCTGTTATGGTGGAACATGCTTTGGGATAGGACTCTCGGCCGACCGGCCTAGATCATAACTACTTAGCCTAGTGTCAGTTTCATATTGATTAGCTGGAGTATCTTATAGCATGATTTCCTTTCAGCTTTAATTCATTTTATTATGCTTTCAAATACTTGTCGTATATTTTGGAAATGTGAAGAAATGCCTCTCAGTATTACTTTCTACATTCCTGTACTCACCATCCTTTTTATTGCGGTGGATTCAGATACTTTGAGTAGCAGACCAGGGATGGAGAAGGGCAAGGATTGGTGTTGAGTTGTCAGAGAAAAGTTTCTATTACCTTTGTAGGTGATCACTTCATGTATATATTACTTATGTCTTTTTGTACAACTTTGAGATTGTATAATGGGTGAGAGAATAGACTTCCCTACTGTATTACTTTAATTGGCTTTATATGATCATCGATTTACCTGGTTTCTATAGTATGTATTTTATAAATTTTTTCGCTAATTTATTAAGTCTTTCACTGATTATTAAGGTAATGATAATGATCTATTAATTAACTCTGATAATATTGAAATGAATGTTAACTAGTTGACAAGGTTAATAAGGTAAAAAGGCTGACTAATTCGTTGTTAAGTCTTACGAGGGGTTAATTAGGGTTAAATGACGGATTAGGCTGTGCGGTACCTGGTTTGGGGAACCGGGCCATCACACCCACTTTTTACAAACTTGTGTTTTTTAACCTTTTGGTAGTCAAATGTATAAATCACCCTTTAACTCATACCCATTATATTGATGTTCTTTCTTTCAATGGTTCTTTCCCTTTCCCTCTCCACTCTCTCATAAAACGCTCCCCTTCACCACCCCCACTTTCGGCTCCGCCACTATCAACTCGTGTCTGGACTAAGAAGGTTAATTCTATATATACATAAGGTGATGGACCAACCATCCGGCTTGGGTGGTGGAGTGAAGCAAGTATTATATAGAGGTTTCTTCACATTGAAGGAGGCCGCGTGTTCGAGTCCTTGCGTCGACAATGAAATTATTTCTTGGCAATTTCTCCCAATTAATGAGTTTGCGTTGACAGTGAGATTATTTCTTGACATTTCTCTCGATCAATGAGTTTATTGAGTCCGACTTTACCCTATAAGATTAATCGCATTTTAAAGGTGCGATATACTCATAGTCATATATATATATATAGGAAGGTGATGGACTAAGAAGGTTAATTACTTAATTTTGTGTGTGTGTGTGTGTGTGTATATATATATATAGTTTGTACACTCATCAATGGCCCAGAAATAATTGACTTAAAGACTTTGTACACTCAATGATGGCCCTCAAGCCCTAATTCGACCACTAATTCAACTCCCAAAACGTACCAATAAGGAAGATTGGACTGAAGAAGAAAATTGAGCGAAATCGTTGTAATTTTGAAGATAAATAAAAAGCCAATGAAGAGTTCAATGGAATAGCTATGTTTGAATATAAAGTAAAGGATTAAATGGGAACGAGACATGTAAGTTTGTCCACATGCACATTGCTTTCAATCCTTATCTATTCATATATATGATAAGGAGGCCAGGTACGTATATACCAGTAGGTTTAGATCAGAAAGCCAGTTCAGATCCCCCATCACATTGATGTGTATGTACTGTTTGGATGGTTGGCTAATTAATTATGTCAAATTAGGGTGCTCCAACTCTCCACTTCTTCCCTCCTTCCCTCCCCTCATCTTTCTCTCTTCAACCTCTTCTTCTCCCACCAAAGTGGCGGAGAGCAGGTTGTTTCTTTCTTATAAAAAAAAAAAATAAAATAAAATAATTCAGTCAAATTATTAGAAAATAATAAAATAAAAAATAAAAAGACCACTTCAAAATTTTGTTGGCATGAAACTTAATTCAAAAAAAAAAAAGACTATGTACGGTTAAAGCTTTAGTAAAATTTTGGAAAAAAAAAAAATTTTAGCAGAATAATTCAAATTTTGTAAGATCATTGGGGATTACTTTTTTTTTTTTTTTTTTTTTTTTTTTTTTGCAAGAAAGATCATTGGAGATTACTTACTAAGTTGTCTTATAATATGCCGCACTTGTGGCGCAATGAAAAGAGATCGTTCCATCTTTGTGAGGTCCGGTGATTTATCAACCTCTAAAATATGAAAATAAAAATAAAAATAAAATCCATTATTACAAGTTGAATGCCGCCAGTTACAATATTAATTCAACTTTATTCTAAAATTATATTTTAGACTCTTCTCTGCTCATCATATTCATAAGTTGAATGCCTTCTGCCCGGCCACCATTATTTTTTCAAATAAGTCGGCCAAGATCTAGAAGCTGGACATTAAAAAGATATTCTTTTGTTCTTCTCAAATAAAAAAAATATTCTTTTGAGGATCGATAAAAATAGGTTTATTTGCATGTACACCAAAAAAAAAGGCTTATTCAAGCCGACATCAAAGTTTGTTTTTTATTTTCTTGACAACATGCATCAAAGTTCTTGAATTTGAGAACTAGGACTGATAAAATTAAGGACCTGATCACATAATCGAATTGGTAATTTGATATTTTGATAGAAATTATTGTTTTCAAAAAGGATAGATCATGTATAACACATGCATGAATATTACTCTGTCAAAGCAACAAAATTAACCTAGGGTTTATATTAGCCAAAAACCCAGCTATAGTGTGAATTAAGTCTGTATAGATGTAGCTGAATCATCTATAGGGAGATGAATGAGGAATCAATTGTCAAAAAGTAAAGTTTAGAGTTCCTATCAAAAAAAAAAAAAAAGAATTTGAGGAAAGGTCGTGAGTTTAACTCTTGTTGAAGTCGAAAAATATGCATATGAATCCTTGCAAGGTAAATGGCACGTAGTGGGCCGGAAAGCCTTCTCAACTGACTAAATCACGTATAAAAAGTCAAATTTTTAAGCGAAGAAATTTGAATGCCAACACTAAGACCTCATTTTTTCCCCTTTGATTTTTCTTTATGATTTTTGCTTTTGAACCACGGCGATCTCATTTTTTATTTGATCGGTGATGGTTCTAATAACAGTGTTTACTACATATTTTTCAATACAACATACAAATTTATTTAGGTCTGAACCCAGACATGTGTGGCCTAGTGGTAAGGGCGAGGTTGAGGTTGCGTGGGTTAGGCGCACGACCTCAGGTTCGATTCCCACGACAGTCAAACGTCGAGTCACTTGTGATCTCTTTCCACAATCCCAGGGCCTTGTGGGACTAGTCAGAAAAAGTGTCTGGATACCTACGGTTACTAAAAAAAAAATTATTTAGGTTTGAGAGTTTCAATCCTACTGTAATTATCAAATTCATCATTGGCCTCCTGACGCAGCGGAGATCTTCTAAACCAGTTGAACGAATCCACGAACAACTCGATCTAGGTCAGAACTTAAGCCAAAGTTCGAAAATTCTTTTATTTCAGCAAAAACTACGAATTACACTCAATAGATCGCTTAAATAGCGAAACCCTAAAATTTGCCAAAAATAGTAAAAAGTCCAAAAAGCCCTAAACTGAAAACTAGACGAAAAATAGAAACAAACGCCGCAAACGGCAATAAAAATGGAAATTCCTAATGAAAGTTATAAGCGTAACAAAAGTTTCCTAAAATAGCAAAATTGTCGTTTCGGAGGGCGAAACGATGGAATTTCGCCGAAAAATGTCGTAGTCACAGCAAAGCTGTGGGTCGTGATCTCCACGTCGTTTCCAATAAACCCATACCCCCAGAACGCCAAAACTCAAGCGTCCGAACTTCACCAAAATTACAAAAATGTCATCCTGTCATATCTTTTCCTATTTTTCCAAGAATTTGCAACTAATTCTTGGTCATCATTATCCTGTCAAGAATTTGCAAACTAACTAATTCTTGGACTTCATCATTATCCTGTCAAGAATTTGCAAGCTAATTCTTGGACTTCATCATTCTCCCCAGGGTGGACAGAATTCGCCATCGAATTGTCATCGTCATACGTATCCTCATAATAGGGAACAAGATGTTTGACATTAAATACATCAGCCGTGCGAATGTGACTTGGCAACTTCAATCTATAAGCATTAGGATTAATATTCTCAAGAACCTCCACAGGACCGATCTTACGAACTGACAATTTGTTGTAATCACCCACAGAGAACCGGTCTTTAGTGAGAATTGCCCACATAAAGTCACCCACTTCAAACTCCACGTGACACTTCTTCCGATCTGCGTATTGTTTGTACTTGTCTTCAACCTGTCCGCGCAACTCCTCATGCTCACTGAGACTCATTCGGTAGTGTGGTCTATTATGTAGTGACGCACTGTGTTCAAGGTCAATCGATGTTGAATATCAAGCAATGGTGGTAGTTCTTCTGGCATCTCATCAGGGAAAACATCACAAAACTCCTTCACAATAGGAATTGCAGCTTCAGGAACATCAACATCTTTATCTACCTCCTTTCCCATCAAGATGTAAACTACCTCAGAATCCCGTAATGCATCTTCGATTCTTGCCAAAGACAACAAGTCGCTAGATTCTTTAGTAGGCTTGACTTTCTCCGGATCCTTGGCGTGCACTAGCACAATCTTCACTCCTTGAACATAAGGGTGTACTTATTGGTTCCGCCATCATGCACAACTCCCCTATCAATATTCTCGCAACCGCCCGCATCAATCATGAACCCGCACACCATGCCTAAGATGGTACACTTGGACCGAAAGATGTTATTCCGCGCCCACTCATCATCGGCGATAGCTCTAAGAGTCATACAAGAACACCTCACAACCAAGTTATCCATGGATACCTACGGCCTCTTCCCTGCGTCTTCCTCTTCGTTCTCACTCAAAAAATCATTTAGGTTTGAGAGTTTCAATCTAGTCTTACTCAGCCTCCGACTAACTGATAAAACTCCGAGTAGCATCTACTATCCTTCAAGTTCATCTTTTTCATCTTCTCCCACGATCTCCACTTATTCCGCATCAACTTTGGTTGTTGCCATCAAGCCATGGCCCCTGTTGCGAAATGCGGTCCAGCATTGGTCTTTGGCTTATATTTTCATTAATTCCGGTTAATTAACATTTTGAATAATTACGGTTCATCGCCAACAGCCCTTCAATGGTTGTACGATGCATGTGTTTCAAATTTTCACGGTCATACACCTCCTCGATACGCTGCTTTGGTTCCTCTTCTACGACATCATTTCTCCAATCACGACGTTGTGCTCGATACCAAGTGACGCAAATGAGATCTTCTAAACCGATTGAACGAATCCACGAACAACTCGATCTAGATCAGAACTTAAGCCAAAGTTCGAAAATTCTTTTATTTCAAATGAAAACTACGAATTACACTCAATAGATCGCTTAAATAGCGAAACCCTAAAATTTGCCAAAAATAGTAAAAAGTCCAAAAAGCCCTAAACGAAAACTAGACGAAAAATAGAAACAAACGCCGCAAACGGCAATAAAAATGGAAATTCCTAATGAAAGTACAAGCGAAACACCTCCCGAGTGCATCTACTATCATTCAAGTTCATCGATCTCCACCTTTACTGTTCGTGCATTGGTCGATCTATATATACTTACAGTTTTTGGCTTATATTTTCATTAGGTTAATTAACATTTTGAATAAGTACGCAGTTGTGTGCGTGTTGTTGTGTTTCAAACATTTATTGATCGTCATACCGTTTCTTCCATAGGGGTGGGCAAACCGCGCTTTGGTGGTGAAAACCACCAAACCACCCCCAAATCGAAGTTTCACAGTTTGGCAGTTTTATAAACCATCATCAAACCGCGAACCCTCAAAACCGCACCCAAACCAACTGTGATTTAAGCGGTTTTGTCGGTTTGGTTTCTCGGTTTATTTAAAAAAAAATACTGGGAAGTTGGATTGATGGGAGGCTCCACTGGCGGTTTGGAGGCGCGACTGTGAGAGGCGAACTAGTGGGAGGCAACCATGAGGGTGGTAGTGGGATGCGTAGCGGTGAGAGGCATCGTTGTGGGGCGATTGGTGGGAGGCTCGGCGATGGAAGTCGTCGACTAGTGAACAATCGATTGGCGCGGGTGGTGGAAGGTGGAGGCGAAGACGCATAGATGGAGACGAAGATAAGAGGCGGAGGTGGGAGGAGGTGACTCGTTTGAGATGTAGAGAGAGAGAGAGAGAGAGAGAGAGAGAGAGAGAGAGAGAAGAAATGGCTAGAGAAGAAGAAAGTTAGGGTTTTAACTTTGGCTATATATATTGAAGGATTTTACTAAACTACCATCGGTTTGGTAAACTGCGGTTTTTTCAAATAAAAAACTATCACAAACCGCGATTCCGCAGTTTTTAAATTTTTCAAACCACCTCCAAACCGCGAGTTTTAAAAATCAGATCAAACAGTGCTGGTTTATGTAGTTTGGATGGGACTGCCCAAACTAGGCCCACCTCTAGTGCTCTATTATTATAATCGAACTTTTGCAAAATCAACTAGAACATCGTTTCGAACAACTAGTATTGACTATCAATACATTCTTTTTTTATTAAGATACGTAATTGATTTTGTCTTGTCGTAGGAGGCATGTACTTCCTTGAAGTGAGATTTTGATTCCAAAGTTCATGTATGCATGCATGTATAATGTATGAATGTATGAATGTATGTATGTACGTATGTATGTACTAACAGAGATGATGAATGTCGTGTAGAGGTGACGCATACGTACCAGTGACTGTCAATGCATCGACGTGGTCAGATGGTCTGAGGACTCATCAGGAGCCGCACATGGAGCCGTGTTTGTTGGTTCGGTCGGTCAGTCACCGCGTGGTCCCGCACCGCACCGCCCGCCGATCGGCACGTATATATTGCACATGCCTTTGCCTCATCACCGTTCAATAATAATACTTATTATATTACTACGTACGAGCCTTGATTGATTGATCAATCAGTCACTTAATTTCTACTAGAATCGAGTATACATATCACTATCTTAATTAATTGTCTTTACCTCCTCCACCGCTTGAAAAAATCATAAACTATTTCAACTACCAAAACTACCTAATTACATATTTTTTAAAAAAAGATATTACACATATAAATATATTTTTATAGGAAGGAACTTTATTTATTAACAAGAATTTAGATAACGGTCAAACATTCTCCAAAAATTATTCTAACTGGATGCGGAAGAATTACAGCGTAGAAGAATGGATAAGAGGTAAAATTTATAGGAGGAATAGAGCTTGCACTACACTCAATTCTATGTATCTGCCCATAATTTTTAAAAACTTTTACAACACTCCATTCCATGTATTTGCCCATGATTTCGAGTAGAATGTATTAATTCTAAAAAAATAAAAAATTAAGAAAATCTTAAAAATGAAATGGTAGAATGAGAGAGAGCTTGTGAAACTTTCTCTCTCCTTCAACTTTTATATATATAGATAGCTAAAGATTAAAATAATAGGCGAGAAACAATATGTATCAAATCTGATTTTAGAAGAGATTTAATTACTTACACATATATTACTTCATCAATTACGTACTACCACAAAAAAAAATTAATTATTACGTTGGTTGAGACTACTTAAGTTTTTATTTTATTTTTTGGTAAACAGAGATTACTTAATTTTCAATTGTTTGTTGTATACCAATTAGATAGGCCTCCTCGCACATTTGAATCATTTAAGTTTTTGAAGCATATTTATTGCAAGATAGGTACAGTTAAAAAGTAGTAATCATCAATATATAACATATTAGCAAAAGCAAAGAAAAAAAAACTTAAAAAAATATAAAATTCTCGACTTCTTGGAAACACGAACGTAAAAAAATATTTAGTGGAGCTAGCAAAGTTGGTTGAAAAGTATACTGTAAATATTTCTTATATATATACTAATTGCAATTAATCAGTTATATGTTATGTATAGTGTTATAAGTTATCCCACAAAAAATTTGACAAAAAATATATGTCGTTTTTGAAATTTTAAAGAACTTTTGTACCACTTTACTTATTTTACACCTGAATATTTAATTATAATTAAACATTTTTTTATTGATATTATTAACCATAGTGAGTAGTTGCATATTTTGTGATTTTCTGATTTGTTTTTAGGTTATAATATAGTTCATATATCCTCACAACAATTGCATATATGTCATAAAGGCGCTCATCAAGGGATGAATAAAGCACGTTATTTACAAAATAGAGGTTACAAAATGTAGCAAATTAATAATTTTTTATTTAATAACCCTTTCATTTGTCAAAATTATATTTTATCAAAAAAAGCTTTATTAAAACTTAATTTAATAACTAGTCAATATCTGCACTTTTATGTATCAGTGAATCCAATGGTGAACTTTGAGAACAAGATTTATATCAATCGAGTTATGACTTTGAAAAGAGAAAAAAAAAAAAAAAAAAAAAAAAACCTTTGAACTATGCATGAGTATAAGAAGGATTAGTCTTACTTTTTTAAGAAAAAAATATATCTTACCTGTTACATGAGATTAATTTGCTTGATTAATTAGATATTCTAGTGTTTGTGATTGGTAAAGCTAAGTACACTGAATCTTCACGAACTTATATCATGTTAATTTGTTTGCTCACACCCGACATTCAATGGACTTTTTCACGAGACTTCCTCGGTCAACAAGTTTTGACGTCACGTATAACAATCAATTATTTTTTCTTTCATTCATTTTTCATAACTTAACTATGTATTTAGTTTTTAGATATTAATATATAATATAGTCCCGTTTCCTATATAAAAAAAACTATGTATTTAGTTTCATCTTATTCTTTTAATTTAATTAATTATTACAAGCAGTGCTCATTGTTTTATGACTGTTCGTTGCTAGGTGACTCAAGATATGTGCGCATGTATCGATGTAAGATGGATGGAACAATATCATTAGAGATATAAGTAGGGTGGAGAATCTCTATTTTCCACAGGAATTCGCCCTGATGGGGCAGAAATTTTTCCGTCAACTAACTTCCACGGGATCGGGGAGGACGGGATCGGGGGAGGGGGAGGGGGAGGGGGGGGGGAGGGGGCGGGGTCGGGCCCTCCCCCACCATGGGATTCCCCATGGGGATCTTGAATATTTCATGTAGGAGTTGCATTAAAATCATTAAATTTTATATTTCATTTTTTTTGTATGGTAAATGTTTCACATAAAGTTTGAAAAATTAACCTACAATTGCGAAAAAAAAAGCTTTTAATAATTTTAATTTCGGATCTATAATGTATTTGATCTCTTTTTTAGACATTATGTAAAAAAGTAATGATAATGGAGAATCCCCACGAGGGTGGAGATCCCCGCCGAGTGGGGAATGGGATCAAAAATTTTCCGATAGATAATTTTAAGCGGAGAATCCTCGCCCCACTATAAGTGGAGATGTGGATGAGAACTACATTTTCGGCACCATACCTGCCCCACTTGCATCCCTAAATATCACAGTGTCCCATGTTGAAGTCATCTTAATATTTTCCTTAATAATAATCAGAATAATGTCATGCATCATGCATGATGAAAGACATGATGTTTGCAAAATGTGACGCATGCATAAAGCTCCATTACGACACAATCGAAATATATTTGAATATGTATTATTTTTTTAAAGGATTATTATTATTATTATTATTATTATTATTATTAGTATTAACTTAATTTAATATGCAATACAAGTGATATATATGTAAAGAATTTCATTTCGTGTCGGACCCTCCCATCCCATCAATGATGAAGGTATTATTGTAGTATAAATTTCAAGTCGAATATTTCATAATAGTTTCAACTTATAGTGATGTTCAAAATATTGTATTTGATTTGTATACGTATCTGGCACTTTAAATTAGATCAATAATTTATCAAATGATGGTGCAAGATTATAATGCACTATATATATTGTTTATTGGTTGATATATATATATATATAGGAAAAAGAATTATTTTCTAGAAGGTAATCAGTCAGCTTTAATGGCTGCTATTGATGTAATAAAATAAATTATTGGAAAGGAATGTGTTTATATATATATTTTTATTGACAATTTTTTTATTATTATACATTTTTTTGATAATCAAGGCTATCTGAGTCATTATCGTCGACGCTAAGATACTGAATTCATATGGTGAATTTGACTAATCTCTCAAGAGTTTTTATAATTGCTCCCACCACAAAATCGAAGAAAGAAATTGATGGGATAAGGCAGGAGGCATTTTTTTGTTATTATTATTTTTTAATTAAGAAAAGGAACTCAATGGAGTCCTATATATATGCGTATATATCACGTTGTACGTACATAGACTGCTAAAGTATAAAATGGGTTAATGTGATATAGGACTATAATATAAGACGATTTGATCACTCAACATTTCTTAAAAAAATTCAATTATTAAATATTACGAGTCAAAGCAAGTACATCGTCCTGGATTACACATATAATGTACACTAGAGAGCAACATGCAACCAAATTAAGCAAGCTGAATGCTACATCTTTTTAGCCTACATGTATCTAGGCCTTAAAAAAAAAAAAAAAAAACATCTAAGCCTAGTTAGAAATGTTTTGGAGAAAAGTCTTAATTATTACATTTGATAACGAGAAAGTGAGAGATGATCATAGATTGGACGAGAAAAGTCAGGACAGAACTACAAGACAAATTAATTAGGAGAAAAGAGATATATATGATCGCGCAAAATGTAACACACTATAAGCCGATGGTGTGATGATCAGTGAGTGTGGAAAATGCTGCCATCCTCACAACTTAAAGTCACCTCAGGTGAGATATGACATGCATGCTTACGTCTTTAGAGTAACGTCAGCAGTCTATAGGTGTTTCGATTGAGATGCACACGATGGGAAGTCATGGGTTTAACTCTCGAAAAATAAATAAATAAGTAAAACTTAGTAATATATATTAATTTTATTGATAAATTGGAGGTAATAGTCTTTTTATATCCACCAAATTTGAACCAAGTCTTCTAACTTTTAAATTTCATATCAAATTATTAAGCCACTCAAATAATTGATATTAGCAATATATATTATGGACGTCCCTTTTTTAAAAAGGAAAGAAAAAAGTGGACATCCAATTTTAGAATAAACAATTTCTTTAGAATAGAAAAAAACAATTTTTTTAAAAATTATTATTGATTAATCAATTAACTTCATAATTGGTTACCAACCATTTGGTAGATCCAATAATTTGACATGAATTTAAAAGTAAAAAAGTTATGAGTTCAAATTTTGATAGGTGCATAAAGAGTATTACGTCCAATTCTAAAAAAACTTTATGTCTACTTCCAGTTTCATAACCACACATTAATTTACATGCGAAACACGTGCTGATTAATTATATTGGTGTTTTACTAATTGATAAAAAAAAAAAAAAACGTGGGGCGATTTTAAGAAACAATAAATTTACTTTGACTTATTAGTCCGATTTATAAAGAGATTTTTCAAATTATTTTTATAAATATTTAAGGGGTAACAAATAAATTTTACAAGTGATTGTGTGCACTTCAATAATTACTTGATTGATGACTTTGAAATAAATTTTTTTTTAGTCCGGACTTATGAGTCCAAATAGCACGATCCTTTAAGAAAATAACATCATCATAATTTGATCATATAGCATTTGGACTTGTGAGTCCAGACTCAAAACTTTTTTTAATTTCAAATACAACCTCGAGCAATTAATGAACAACCGCAATCACTTATAAAATTTATTTGACACCCCTTAAATATTTACAAAATTTTTTAAAACCTCTTTATGAGTCCGGACCGTGAGTTCAACTAAATTTATTGATAAGATTATTAATTACTGTACTTATATTGGAAAAACATGTCCAACACACATTTAATCATAAAATGAAGACTTTGCATTTGTTGGCGTCAACGGGGGAGCACAACTATTAATTTCTCACTCTCTCATCACCAAGTAGCTAGCTAGCCAGTGAGTCGATACATAACTTCCAATCCTACTTAATTCCCTCATCCAATTAAACCTACTCTCTCCATGGATACCAAGGTCCTCTCCACCGGAATTCCCTACAAAAACCTCCCCGAGAATTACATCCGCCCGGAATCCGACCGCCCCCGACTCTCTGAAGTCGTCGTATCCGCCGACATCCCCATCATCGACCTCAACTCCGCCGACCGCCCCAATATTATCCGGCAAGTCGGGGACGCTTGCCGGACTCACGGCTTCTTTCAGGTTTCTCAACCATACATATTCACGACTTTAATTAAATCTAATAATTAATTTACTCCACACACACACACACACGCATATATATATATATATATATATATATATATATATATATTAGTATATGTGTACCCCTCCGTGTAATTAATTATGAGTACATTTGTGTGTGTGTGTGTGTCTATGTGACATCATTAGGTAGTCAATCATGGGGTGGCATCGGAATCAACGGAGGGGATGTTGGAGATTGCGAAGGAGTTCTTCCATCTACCGTTGGATGTGAAGTTGAAGTTCTACTCTGATGACCCATCAAAGACAATGAGACTCTCCACAAGTTTTAATGTGAAAAAAGAGACCGTACACAACTGGAGAGACTATCTTAGGCTCCATTGTTATCCACTTGAGAAGTTCGTCCAAGACTGGCCTTGTGTGCCCTCTTCGTTCAAGTAAGTGTGAACACATTAATTAATTTCTTATATATACAGGGTACTCTCAGGTGTTGGTTAATAAGTTGCTACTTTTGAACATAACATGCAGCCATGTGGATCGATTGTTGAATAAGTATTATTGTTGCTCTATATATATATATATATATAGCTAGCTAGAAAAATATTAGTGTTTGACTAATCACACATGTCGAGGAGATTAGTTCCACGTAAGTCTCTCCTTCTTGTCCATATTACTTGCTCATCAAATTAAGGTCGATAACATTTTTGGCCTTTATCTAGGATTACATTATGCATTTGTTTGAAAACTGTGTGATATATTTTGAGATGTACGTGAGTTATTTGCATGTGTTGGATTGTAAGCACAATCTTACTTAGTTACGTAGGTTGATCTAAAACAAGTTTGAAATAACGATCAAATTAGGGATTAATGCATGGTAATATTACTAGTTAATAATTGTATTTTCTAATAAGGAATCTCTCTATCTCTCTCTATCTTATATATATATATATATATATATATATATTATAATAGCAATCTCAAAACAGTTAATCGTGAAGTTTTTTAGCTAAAAGTCTCAACAATGACCTTGTGAATTAATAAAAATAGTTAAAATTAAAGATAAATTGATAATTTAATTGATAAGTCTAAATTAATATGCGAGTTTTCTTAATAAAGTGAAATTTATAGGATTTTTTTCTCTCTCCTCCAAGTTTCTCTCTTCCACTCATTACACCTTCTCTCTCTCTCACGGTTCTCACTTCCCTTCTCTCTCCTCACGGTTCTCTCTTTCTTTCTCTCTCTAATATCTCCCTCACGTGCAACGCACGTGCTCATCGACTAGTATATATATATATATAGCTTCTACCATGAAACCCAATTATATATAATTTATTGTGCATTTAATGTATTTTGTATTAAATGCAATACATCAATCATCATTAGATTGAAATCTCATAGTAATCAAATGGTGAAATATGTAGTACCATGACATGAATATATATTTGAACTCTATTATAGAAACACGTACACACACACACATGTACACATATATATATATATATATATATATATATAAGTATTTTATTTTCTAGTAACAAATGAAACAACTAATTTGGATTGAGATTAATTCGAACCACAACCTCTTACATATATAAGTGACCCGACTTAGTAATACCAAACCGGTGATTTAGATAACTGCTTAGTTGGTATAATTAATTATAAATTAACCTAAGTTTTATAGATTCATTGTCCACATCATTTTAGTAAAATTGAAATTGCTCTCTTCATGATAAGCTTGTGAATTTGTAATTTAGTTGATAAGCTTGTTAATTTTTAGCAAGTTCACGACATATTATCCGCAAAAGGCATACTCGCAGCACTTCTATGCAAACATATGGATCTCCACCAATATCGATACTATCTCGATTCAACCACTTTCGATTCATAGATGTGAGATTTTTTTTTAACTCAAAAGACATTGATACTAATTGATGAGAGATCCACACTTTTATATATACTTCATTATGAAGTTAAGTTTCGGTTAAAACATGAGAGAAGACACCTTGAATGATTTTCGGTTTAAGGTGGAGTGTTGGAAATGTTTGTGAACGAAAATACTATAGTCCCATATTGGATAAGTAATTCATAATGAAATACGTAAGTGCGAATCTCTCCTCAATTGATACTGAGGCATTTTTGAGTTAACCTCACATCTTTTAATTGAATGTAGTTAAGTTGGGGACAATCTTGATAAGATCCATAGTTTCGTCGATCGAAGTGCTATGAGGATGCTCTCGTGTACTTGTAATATTAATAAAAAAAAAGTTAATACTTATTTTATTTCGAGTGAAACTGTTGAAAAGTCAATTTTATAATTTTATTTTTTCTCGAGTTTATGCATCGCTAATATATATATATAAGAAAGCTATATATATTGTTGACATATACAACTCAACATAGATTCAAAATATTTTAACATATTAATTAATTAGCCTAATTAATAACCTAAGTACTTTCATTACCCTAATTAATATCAGTATCCTAATTAATTGCCTAAATACATTGTTTTCAATTTTTTGTTTTTGTTTTTTTTTTATTTTTTTACACAATAATAGCTTTTTTAGTTTTTTTTTTAAAATATAATATAATAGCTATATATAATTTGGTATAAGCATTTTTCATCATTCGTAATTTTAATCGAAGATTACAATTTTTAGTTATTATGATAATTACAATTACATCATTCTTCATATATTTTTATATATTTTGATTTTTAAAAAACTTTTATTTATAAAAATAAATATAGATTTATTGTAATTAAATATAGTTCATCTTTCATAGTTTCAATTGATCGAAGATTACAGTTTTTAGTTATTATGAGAATTACAATTATACATCATTCTTAATATATTTTATATCTTTTAGTTTTTAAACTATTTTTATTTAAAAAATAAATAAATATAGATTTATAGTATTCCGGGACTAAATCTAGTAAAAATTGGATTTGGGTATTTTTATTTTATTTTTTATCCTGCTTAAACGTTAACAAAGAACTTGGTTGTGAGTGTTTATAGAAATAGATATTTTTTAGTATAGACAAATAAATTCGAACCTTACGAATTAAACAAATTAATGTTTTATGTATAAAAATTTCTATGTATAAGAAAAGTCATACTTTATTAATTAATAGTTACTCTAAGACTTAGCAAATAAATGCCCAAATTGAATTGATGTGGTGGTAATTAAAGTTACTGAATTTATTTCTTAATTATTAATAGGTTATAGAATCATATCCTACCATCCAACTCTAAATATATTGATTTCTTTATGTTATGGAGTTGAAGCGGCTAACTGGTCCTCATATGAATAGTCGAGGTATAAAATATTCAAACACCCACAATTATAATTCCTACTAAAAATAATCCACTTACATTTTTCATGTTGTTGTTAAATTTTTATTTTTTAAATTTTTTTTTTTAAAAATAAAATAAAATTTAAGGCTTAGGTAGGAAGATGTCAAGTGGTTCTCGAAAGGGTGATGGCTTAACATTATGCATATCAGTTTTAGCACTAGAACATTTTTTTTCAGTAATAGATGTTTTAAAATTTTTATTAAATAAAAAAATGTGTTATTAAAAAAGTTTTTTAAAACTCATATCAATTAAGTGTTATTTAATAACATCTCCTTTAATAGGGGTTTGAAATGAAAGAAATTTGCAAGAGCTGTAAATATAAAGTTATTATAATTACCCATAAAAACGACGCTTTTTTTATAGAAGACAATTCATGAAAATGTGACAAGACAGATTGTACCGACTTCATATTTGAGCAAATCCCTTTTTAGAATAGGGCATGTTTTTTTCATTACGCTGGAGAAGTAGTTGGGTGTATTCGTAGGACCAGTTTCTACCACAATTTGCTGTGCAGTCATTGATGAGATGGCGACATATCATCTCATTCACGTTGGTTTTAATTCAAAAAGGCATGAAAAGTCGCATCTAATTAATTAATGACGTGTTTCTTTCCTACTCAATGTCGACAGTACACATGATCTAAACCATAAAAATATAAAAAAATTGGATAAATATTTAAGTATAGACATAAAATCGAACTTATGACGCCATCATTTTGTGTATTGGTTCTTGTACTGTGACGTCCATTTGACATCACAACAATAATATGCAAATATATCCTTCAAAAAAAAAAAAAGCATGTCAAATATAAGTGTCAAGAGTATGTTAGCAGTGATCCAATCATTTTCCTTTTCAAGAGTGATATGGGATGGGACACCCGATGATGATATTCATTCTTTTGCGTATCAAGATTTGTACGCATATATACGAAGGAATAGACAACATGACCACGTGTCTCATCACATGGTCCATCTTAATATTTTTCCTTTTGCTATGTTTGTATTTTGAAGTCCCATGCCTATTTTAAACTCTTTCTATTTAGACTCTCAATTAACAATTTTTTTTTGTTACGAATGAGATTTTATTTATTATAGCTTAAATTTTTACAAAAATACTTATGAACAAATCAATTAACAATTTATTTAATAAGAAATAAATCATCTTATATTAGTATAAATCCATGATGAATGATGAGTTTACTTATTTAATTGGTAAGTTCTCAACAAAGTTAATTGAGCAACTTTTCGTCAAAAAAAAAAAAGAAAGTTAGTGAAGCATCCCAAGCTTAAACTCTACATGTAACACAAAAGAAAATAAGCAATAGAGTCAATATCACGAGGCTTTATCTTTTTCATAATTATAATATATAATATAATTGATAAACATAATTTTATTTTATAGGAAAGAAACGATTTTGCGCCCACCAAGATTTCATTTTTATGAGATTTTATTTTCAAATCTCATATCAAATCATTAAATCAACCCAATTGATTAATATAGAACAACGACATATAACTACTGAGTTTAATTCTCCACCTAAAAATGGAGATGCTAGAAAACTACTTTTGGAGTGTGACCTCAAATATTCAAGGAGTACAAGATGTCTCTATCTAACATAGAAAACTCTGGGCCTTCGGTACAAATATATAGGCTTTTCGTGAGGTCACATTTCTAGGGTGATAAAAAAAAAAATTTCTTCTTTCTTGAGGTCCAAACAGGTATAAGAATATATTTTTTTACTCATTTCGGTTAAAAATATAAGTTTTTCTATCAAAAAACTCTTGATTAAAATTATAAGTCGCTTTTAAAATTCGAAAGTGTAGCTATTATTTTTTTTTTTATCAATTATACCATTATACAATTTAAATATTTATGATTTTTCAATTCTTCAATTCATTTAATGTCAAATGGTGTACATGTAAATCACACTTGTAATTAAAGCTATTTTAATTCATGTGCCTTACCTTAAACGACTTGTATTTGTGACCGGATGGAGTATATTGTACCTTAGCACGGACATGCATTGAATGTTCGTGTAATACATATCGAGATGTGAGTTAAAAAAGTGATGGACGCCAATAAGCGTGTCCGTCTCAGTTGTGCGTGTCTGTGCTGGGGCCAACATCATTATACACAAAAATAAGGGAATATTTCTTCGATCTCCAACATTGATTATATTCTCAACTAAACCTATTATAATTTATAGGCTATCAAACATCCTACATATTCATGATTAGTTTGCCTGTTAATATATATGTTTCATTTATTAATTTTGTTAGGGAAGTTGTGAGCAAATACTGCAAAGAAGCTAGGGAACTTGGATTCAGAATACTTGAACTCATATCAGAAAGTTTAGGCTTGGAAAAGGAGTACATAGAGAAAGTGTTGGGGGAGCAGGAACAACACATGGCTGTGAATTACTATCCTCCATGTCCTCAGCCAGAGCTAACTTACGGGTTACCGGGTCACACCGACCCGAATGCCATTACTATTCTTCTTCAAGGCCAAGTATCAGGTCTACAAGTTCTCTTAGGAGACAAATGGGTTGCAGTAAATCCAGTTCCAAATGCATTTGTGGTCAACATTGGTGATCAAATACAGGTATGGTAGACTATAATATGATACAAAAATTTAATTTGGTTGCATATTTGGTTTGAGGTTTTAGTTAAAATGGGTTTCCCTTATTTCCCTAGATTATATGACCTTTCAAAAGAAAGAATTAAAGAAAATGGCCTGAGCATATAACCACAAAGTCCGATCCTAAATTAATAAGAGTCGATATATGGATCAAATGCTCATATATATGCTTTGTGATGGTATGGGTTTTATAATAATCTTTTAAATCATTCGGAGTAGATTAATTAATTCATCTCGAGTTATATATCTTTAGCCAGCTGCCTTATAATATTGTGGAATTCCTTTATAAATTTTTACCTGGCCGAGTTTTCTAACTTGAGACATTTATAGGTCATACTATGAGTATCCAGGCCACCTCTTATTTTTGTTTGTATGTTGATGCTTCTCTTGCTTTTTTTTTTTTTTTTCTTATAAGTTTTGCAATGCATTTTATTTAAGCATTCTCATCTCCGCTTGCATTATGAATACATTTGTTAGATGCATACGATATCATTCACCTAATTTGAGGTGTGACCGACAATAGAGATTTGATATTAGGCTAATTATGGTTGTTAAAAAAAACCGCGGAATTAATAACCACCAAACTTAACCAAACTGATTTTATTTGAAAATTGAATCAATCCCTATATGATTCAGTCATTTTCAACATGAAGGGGACATGTTATACTAGCTAGGTATTACAAATCAACTAAGTAAGAAACAAGAAGTGAATTTAATTGATATATTGTGGCATATATTGCAGGCTTTAAGCAATGGAAGGTACAAGAGTGTGTGGCACAGAGCTTGTGTGAATAGTGAGAAGGAAAGGATCTCAGTGGCTTCATTTCTTTGTCCAGCCAATTGTGCAACCATAAGCCCTGTAACACAAGATGGGTCCACACCCATATACAGGGACTTCACTATGGTGAATATTATAAAAAGTTTTGGAGCAGAAACTTAGACCAAGAACATTGTTTGGAACTTTTTAAGAACTAAGGTTGGCTTCAGTACCACCAATAAATTATATGTAGGTCACTCCCATGCATTGATGTACCTTGAGCTTCATTTATGGTGGGGGCTAATTTGGTTTAATTAGATTGATTTATCTAATTAACTCTATGTATGTTATTGCCTTCACACAATAAGTTAATTTAGACATATATATAGAGAGAGGGCTATATGATGAATAATGTCTAAATTGAAGGATCACTAATGTTTCCTTCAATTTTTGGCTTCTGTATACATGCATGTATAATTGTGCTATATATGTGTATGTTTGATGTGAGAAAAAAAAATCAGTTCTATAAAAAAAAAGTGAAAAAATCAGGTTTATTAATTGTGCTTCATTAATTATTAATTTGGTTAAGCACGAATTCCTTTCATATCCAACGATTGTCCTTAGGGATAGTCCTTTTAGGGATATCCTTATGGCAGGGGAACCATTTGTTTCTAAGTAATTTTCAATTTTCTAGGAATAATTTTCATTTTTTCCTATTCCGTGCCAAAGTATCTCTAGTGAATTGGAGATAAGGCATCGCTTAAAATCTTGAAGTACTCAACTAGTCAGCTATATATATAGTTGAGGCGGGTTTGGAGAGGAAAATGCAATCCCTATCCACATCCCCGCTTATTCCAGGGTGGAGATTCCTCGCTTGAAATTTTTCAGTGGGCAAATATACCCCTATCCTCCACTCACCGAGGATCCTCACCCCATCGCTTTTTCACATAATATCCAAAAAAAATGAAATACATTATAAATCCGAAATTAAAATCATTAAAAGCTTTTTCTTCGCAATTGTAAAATCGATTTTCAAATTTTATGAGAAACATTCACTATACAAAAAAGAGAATGTAAAATTTAATGATTTTGATGCAATTCACACATGAAATATTCAGGATCCCCATGGGAAATCCCAAATCAGTGGAGTGGAGAATTCTCATGAAGATTTCTCATGGTGGGGAGGGGTAATATTGCTCTTGATGATGGGGATGAAATTCCTCTCATCTCCAGCCCCAAAGGGGTTAGTTGGCGGGGAATCTCTGCCCTTGGGCGGATCCCCTACAAGGAATGGGCCCGCCCCACTTGCATCACTTTATATTTATTTATATAAAGTAGTTCTACTATGGTAATTGAGGAAAATCACATGGATGGTGATCTCCATTGCAACCTATTATAGCAGGGCAACTCAAATTGTCATAAAAAGAATTAAATGCATATCTAATTCATTTCATGTTGAAAACTAAAACTATCATAAATAAGCAAATTAAATTTTGTTCAAATGTTTGGTACAAAACATTAATTCATCATTATAATTAATAGTATATTCCTTCAATTATTAATTGTAGACATTATTGACTATTAATTAATATATGGGTAGTGCTATTTAGACTCATGAGTCCAGACTCAATTTTTTTTTTTTAATTTCAAATACATTTTCAAACAATTAATGAAGCAACCATAATCATTTGTAAAATTCTTTTTATACCCCTTAAATATTTACAAAAATTTTGAAAACCTCCCTACGAGTCTGGACTCATGAGTCCAAATAGATTTATTGTTAATACATAGTCATCTTGAGATACATATATAAATTTATTTCTCTAATAATTGTTTTTTTCTTAAATCTTCAATAATTATTAAGACATATATAAGGTTTTTTTATTTTAAAGAAAACTTGCAAACTTTTTTTGTTGATTATGTTTTGCTTTTATGCTCACTCTCCCAATAATTATCAATGTGATGTTCTCCGATAGAAAAAGCTAGTGATATTAAAAATTTACAAAATAAAAAATTAACATGATATATTTGCTTAATTAACCATTTTAAATAAAGTTGCCATATCCTTAGTGAGAATAAACTCAGTTTTTTCAGTAATATTGTTCTTTGATTCAAATCAACTAAAAATTTACATCATAATTTTTTTTTCTTACTTTAAGTTTACGTTAAATTTATTTTTATTTTATATTGATAATAGGGTCTTTCATGCGCAGCGCGCAGAATTGTAACAGGTAGAAATTATAAAAGAAAGACTTTACCTTTTTAAAAAAATATAATATAATTCTTGATGCACAAAATTAAAGTTAATAGTAACTTTTAAAAATAATATTGTAATATCTTATTTGAATTCTATATTTTTTTATATAATTTTTTATTTTTCTTGATAGTAGTTATTTATGTATTAATTTAATTTTTAAGTTTTTTTTTCAAAGGTCAATTTACTTTTTATTTTTGTTATTTTTATTTTTTGAAGGTAAATATGTGTGTTTGTATTAGAATGTATAAGTGACATTTTATAATTTTATAAAGAAAAATGTGACATTTTATGATTAAGTAGGAAATGCGGTAAATTTTATATTAGTCTTATTTTTTAATTTAGATTTTTTAACAAAACATGTTCCAATTATAATTTTCTTAAGTTAATTTTATTACATAAGATAAATTGAAATCATAAATTTATCATATTGCGTGATTATTTTTTAAGAGAGTGCATTAATAACTTTCTAATTATTTTTTGAATAAAACATAAAAAAATTAATTAAACTCCCAACTTTATTTTTTAGAAGTAAAACACCAAACTTTTTAGATAGTAAAAAAATTGAAATTTCAATTTATTGAAAAAATATTTTTAGTTGTAAATAATGATAAAATCTATTTTCAAATTATATTATATATTTTATCTATTTAATTTAATAATTTTTCTCTTTAAAAAGTACGAAACATACATAATTTTGTGCATGACATATATTTTTAGAAACTTTGTTCATAATATTAAAATGAATATAGTATATATTGTTGATATTTAAAAAATGAATATAGTTATTCATAATTTTGAAAAATCTTCTTTTTTCAAAATCATAAGACTAGATCATAAATATATATTATATTTATTCTTAATGTTTTAAATATCTAAAAATTTCTTCATCTCACATACTTTATTATTTAGCTAAACAAAAAGTTATTTAAAAAGTTTATTAGAAAAATAAGACTTTTAAGACTAATCAAATTTCATTATAATATTTCAAATAATATAAAGTACAACAATATTTTTAAAAATTAAACATAATGAATGGAGTAATTAATAATTAAAGTTAGTAACTCTCATAATCATATAATAATGTGTAGAACATTAAATACGGTCTATTAAATGCAAAATATTAAATGTAGTTACTTGACCTATAGGTTACTCATTTCACAAATTTAGCACAATGTCTAAATTGAAGAGTTAGATGAAGATCTAATGACTAGAATTAAATATCACAATTCATAGTGATTTTTTCAACCACCATGGTAGAACTCCCTATATATATATATATATATATATATATATATATATATATATATATATATATACTTTTGTTTTTTGCTCAATTGACTCAAACTCGAGACTTTGCTTAAGAAGGTCAAGTCCCTTACCACTTGGGCTTTTGTTCTTAAATTAATAAAGAGTTATATTTTTTTTTGAATTGTAGATTTGTTATTTCTGGACTTTTTAAAAAAAGCCCAACACCAGATATCTGTGGTAGGTGTAGGAAAAAGCTCTATACATAGTGGAAAATCCAAAACTCACCTTGGGCATTGACTTTGAACACCAACTCAATCGAATGCATTGCATTTTGTCTTGAAATACGTATGCATACATCTCAAAGTGTATTGCACGACATCTGACTGAGTCGATGTCCAAAATGAGTAGGGTTGCAATTGGGGTGGGGAATCCCCATTCCCCACAGTGCCCGGCCCCGCTCCGCTTTTTGCTCCCTATAGGGAGGGGCACAGGGCAAAATCTTGCCCCGTGTGGCGGGGTATAACGACCCGCTTTAATTAATCCCGATTAACTGACAAATTACAGATTAAGATCTTAAGCTCAGACCCACGTGGACGTCACGGAAAAGTCTAGGGCACGCATAACGATGTGAAATTTGTTATTTTGTGTGGCGAGTGTTTATTTATTTTACTATTATTTAATAGTTCGCACCGCGCTAATTGAGAATTACGCTTGGTCGCGTTGTACACGCGGGGTGACGAGAGTGTACGACGTCGCGGTGGCCGGTGTGCGCGTAAAGCGGGTGTATAAGATAGTCTGAGATTTAGTTGTCACATTACACATCCCATCACATCACCTATTCAGTCACCATACCTCAACCCATTCCCTTACTTTTCTCTCTCCTCTCCAAAGTCAACCAAAATAAAAAAAAATAAAAACAAAAACTTTTCTCTCTTCACTCACTCTCCCTCTACCCGAGCTTCTTCCTCCCCCTCTCATTTTCATTTTTCTCCCATACTTCCAAATTCTCATCACCAAGCTTCCCATCACTCTATCAACTCGGTTGCACACCTCTCGCGGTGCTCTCTCCACTCGGTGACGCTCGAGAAGATCTCCGAATCGAGGTGAGTGTGTCAATTTTTGTGGAGAAATTAGAGTTTAATGGTGTTGTTGTTGTTGTTGATAAGTTGTTGGTGTTGTTGTTGTTGTGCATAAACAACAAACAAAAAAAGGAAGAAAATCGTCACGATTTGGAGAAGAAGAAGCCAGCCAGCCTATGTGGGTCGGGCTGCCCAAGGCCAGGCGGGCTGGGCAGCCCAGGCCCGAGTCGAGCCGAGCCAGCCCGACCCGGGTGGCCTTGGTTGGGCCGAACCGGGCCCAACCCACCCAAATTAATTTTAATTAATTAAAAATCTTAAAAATTTAAATAAAATACATTTTAAAATCAAATAAATATCAAAAATAGGAAAAATAGCCAGAAAATTAAGAAAAAATCAAGAAAAATATAATAAAATGGGAAAATATAAAAAGTAGTTTTGAGGACTTTTTGGGACATCGACACCCCGATATAACTTAAAAAGTGTGTCGAAATTAAACTTTTTGAAACAAAATCTCAAAATTTTTAGTCACACACTATAAATTCACTTAATGTAACTCTAAAATAACAAAAGTGATATAATTGGATACCAGGGACTTATGAGATCATAATCGGGTATCGTGCGCGTATCTCGAGACGTAAGCAAGACGTTTTGGATAGATATTTGCAATTGTTTGAGGTAAGTAAACACACGAGAAAGTCAGTTTAGAATTTACTTATTTTCCTTGTAAATTATTTATTTCACATTACTTTTCATCAGCTCAACTTGCATGTTTACTCTATTCCCGCGTGTGTTTGTGTATGGTCGAATGGACGGTGTGACATTTTCGGCTCTCTCATTGATGATGATCCGATTGTTGCTACGGTGTTGGTCATACTTTAGACTACGCGATATCTCTCAGCGAGTCGATGATCTCGAGAGCGAGTTGACGTGAGGCTCACCTCCATCACAGATTTCCTATCATATGAGGCGTAGGGCGGAAATCTACCTTCCGACCACATAGTTCCTTATTTCGACCGTGAAGAGGGGGTGTGGATTTCCTCACCTCCAGGGCCTTCTCGATTTAATATTTACGTCCCAGGGCTCGATAGCTATACACCACACTCACGTTCCATATTCTTGATTATCTCACTACTTATATTCATGCTTTACATTCTTGTTCATTTACTTTATATGCATGAATTGCAGTCGTTTTCTTGGATTTCTTGTGAATAATAATTGAATCTCTATGGGATTTACTCATTGGAACTTGCCATTGTTTGTTGGTGGCAAGTTGCAGATCCTACGACGACTTGGGGGAAGGCCGTGATTGGCGACTACCTCTGATTTGGATCGCCTCCACTAGCTTACTCGTAGGTGTTTGTATTTACATATATATACTTTTTGGGATCATTTTGGAGACTTTTTCACCTGATATGTGTATATTGACACATATTATACATTTTGTCACCTTAACTGATATACATGATATCATTTTGCTAGGTTTCCACCCCATAGGTTGTTAATTAATGCATAACTTGTTTACATTAATTATATGCATGTTATTAAGACTTCCGCTATTAAAAACAACTTGAAAAGAATTAAAATAAACAAATTAAGTTGTAAACTTCTTAACTTAGCATATTTCGATAGTATATTAATCTTTTAAAACAATGAAATTTACTAAGTCGGATTACAAGACGGATAGTTCGCGGGCCGTCATAGACAAGTGTGTAGGTGACGTAGCATGGCTTGGTGACGTGTCCGGCGACGTCGCGGTGCCCAATTTGCCTCGAATTGGGACCGTCACACGGGGTAATACGGGGACGGTAATTGTTCTCGCCTCACGGGAATTCCCACCCCCGCATCCTTGCATAAAATTCTTCTATTTTTTATGTTTTTACAAAAAAAGCATCTATAACTTTTTACTTAAAACATATGTAATATATGGAATGAAACTCAAGATCTCCAACAATAAAATTTATTTTTACCATTAAATTAATTCTATAATATCTATATATATTATATCATAAAGATATATAAAATTATATTTAGAACATCATTGAAATATATTTGTTGTACAAGTTTTGAAAATCTTATATATTTAATTAAGTATGATAACTTGTGACTTAATCAACAAAACAAATTCACATTAATCATTCAATTTGAGAAAAATAGTTTCTAAAAAATTGAAAAAATAGTAACTTAATGGCCAAAGAATGAAGATCAATATATATATTTTTACAAAATTGATGGGGCACCGCGGAGATTCCTCGCCTCGCAAGGATCCCCGCGAGGTGGGGCGTGGGGTGGCAAAGTTCGCCCTGCAGAAATTTTCGAGAATAAATCCCCGCACCGTGCTCCGCGAGAGATGGGGACGGTAATTACGATCCTTGCCCCACTTGCAACTCTAAAAATGAGTTACTCTAATTGTTCACATACATTATTTCCTCTTGTAAGGGAAGTCATTCTCGTTTTGGATGTGAAGCCTTTACATTGGTTGACAAATTGTTGTCATTAACGGTGCATTGTATGTATGCATGTATGCATGTATGTATGTATGTATGTATGTATGTATGTATGTATGCTGTAAACTAAGTTATAAGACAATTAAAACTTGTAGAACTAAAGTATGAGAAACATGAACTAAAGACTACAAGAATAGCCAATTAGAACTTGTAGAACTAAAGTATGAGAAACATGAACTAAAGACTACAAGAACAAGTAGAGAAGATGAGACAAAGAGAAGAGAGCTAGAGTTGAGAAATGTAGAGATTTTCATTCCAACATTGGTGTGTATTTTACAAGAAGATGCCCTTTATATAGGCCTTAATAATCATGAATACATGTATTTAAACATAACTTGCAAGTAATCCAAAGAGTGTAAGTTACAAACGTAAATAGTGTACACAAAGTGGATAATATATTGACATAACATGTACAATATGAAAGTGTTACAAGTTCTTTAGACAATACATACATAATCAATTATGGGTGTACAAAGTGACTGCAGAGATACAGAGCATGGTAATGTTTTGTCTACATTCTTATTCTATGTAACATATTGATTTGCTTTATAATATAGGAGAGAAGATCCCAACATTACATAGGCAACAGTTATATGTTTTTTTTTTGTTTTTTTTTTCAAGGTATAATGAAATTCATTGTAAGTAATTGTGAGAACCATTACAACTTAGATACAACAATGTAGATCGATTTCCTTGAGAAATACAAATACAACAATATAGACCAGTCTCCTTAAGAAATAGAGACAAACAAAGCCTCATCCCAAACCACCATCGAACCACTCGATTGCAGTGGATGGGAAGAAACGTCGGTTTCTACCAAACTAATCGCCTTAACAAAAGAAAAAAAATGTCCCTACAAGGGATAACCTAAAACAAAAAATCTATTTGGACTCTTTGAGTTTGTTGTTAACAATTTAAGATATCTACCTAACTAAAAGACTAATCGCCTTAAGAAATGAATTTAAATTAAGGGTGTCGTCTTTTTGGTTGTTTGACACTTTTTGGGATACCCAACCTAAAAATACTCACATATTGCTTACATAAATCAAGGTAAACATAAGAGGGAACACCAAAAAAATCACTAGAAAATCAGAGGACGCATGATGCCTTGATTTCCCAATTCCCAGAGGACGCATGATGCCTTGATTTCCCAATTCCCTCTTCTTTAAGATCAGCCTATATATTCGATGGCAAAAAAATGTGCATATATATAAACAAGATTGAATCTCAAAAATTTAATTTTGTCATTAATTAATTAATAAATGTTTTGACCCGTTTAAATTCAAACAAGATTACTACGTGTAACTTTATTTTGGTCAAAGAAACGAGCTAGGTTAACTTATTCAGATCCGTTTTACAAGGTGCATTGTCAAATGTGCCTCGAATTAACTATTTTTGCATGTGATTCTATAGAATCTAGGCATCCTGGCAATAAAAAGTGCTTCACTGCTTTGCACATTGTTTTATGAGTTTATTTCTATGTTTTTGCATCTTGAAACAATCAAACGCTTTCCTGTTATACCTTTCTATAAAAAAAATAAAATTGAACTTCTTTTTGTTGTAAATTAAGTTGAAACTTGTTAAAAATTAGAGAAAGAAAATAAAAAATTAAGAACTTCTACTACTATAAAGGATAAGAGAATAAATGAGATAATTGGAACGAAAAATTTTCTTCAATTTGATGTGTTTTTACAATGAGGTTGACACCTTTTATATAGGTCATTTGGTGATGACAATAAATGTATTTAGACAATGTTTACAAGTAACACATACATCATATGTCATACAACTATTCACAAGTAACATTGACAATACATGGAATAGTGAGTACGTTGGATATGAATATAAGTAAGAGCAATGCTTGATATTACAACTCAATGACAAAGTTACGCTTGATAATGTGGTTATCCAAAATCTTGGTCAATTGTTATTCATATCATAACACTCCCCATTGGATGACAATTGTTGAGAGAATGTGTTTCGTCAAAACTTCTACTAGGAAAAAACCATGTGGGAAAAATATAGTAAGAGAAAAAGAGTACACTATTCCCATAAATCTTAAGATAAGAGTATAATATTGTTAGAATTGCCTCATTAAAAACCTTGCTAGGAAAACCCAATGAGATAAAATCATAGCTAAGAGAAAAATAGTGCAATACACTAATCAATAACTTCCCCTCAAGTGAACATGAGTGAAACTTGTTATGTTTCTTTACTTATAATGTCCTTAAGTTTATGCAAGTCAATACCATATGTAAGCATATTAAATGTCGTAGTTGGTAAGACTTTTGTGAATAAATCAACAAGATTATCACTCGATTGGATTTGCTTGACATCAATTTCACCATTCTTTTTAAGCTCATATGGATAAAAGAATTTTGGTGAAATATGTTTTGTTCTATCCCCTTTTATGAATCTTTCACTTAATTGTGCATACATGCTGCATTATCTTCATATAATATGGTTGAAGAATCTTTTATTGAATGTAATCCACATGATTCTTGAATATGTTCAATCATGTTTCTCAACCATACACATTCGCAACTTGCTTCATGAATCGCAAGTACTTCGTGGAATGATTGACTTAAGTAAGTAGTAACCATTGTTTGCTTTATTGACTTTGATACGACAAACGTGCATTATTATAAGTGAATATATATCTTGTTTGAAAATGAGCCTTGTGGGGATCAAATAAAAATATTACCACACATGAATATATATCTCATCGAGCATAACTTTAGAGATTCAATTTTACTCCCCTCGAGTAAAATAAATCCATGTCACTTGTTCCTCAAAGATATCGGAAAACATGTTTGACATCATTCCAATGTCTTCGAGTTGGTGAAGAGTTGTATCTTGCAAGTAGGTTGACATAAAAAGCAATTTCAGGTCTTGTACAATTTGCAAGATACATAAATGCACCAATTGCACTTAAATATGGTACATCCAGACCAAGTAGCTCTTCATCACTTTCTTGAGTTCGAAATGATCTTTATCCACTTCAAGTGATCTAACAACCATTGAAAAGCTCAATGGATGTGTCTTGTCCATATAAAATCTTTTTAATATTTTTTCAATATAATTTGATTGATGGACTAGTACTCTACTTGGAAAATGTTCAATTTGCAAACCAAGACAGAGTCTTGTTTTTCCAAGTTCTTTCATCTCGAATTCCTTTTTCAAGTATTCGGATGTTCTAACGATGTCGTCGTGGTTTCTTATATATTTAAATCATCAACATATACAATAATAATCACGAATCATGTTGATGACCTTTTAATAAAGACACATGGGCAAAGTGGATTATTTGCATATCATCCTTTAAGTAAATAATCACTAAAGTGTTTATACCACATTCGTCTGGATTCTTTCAATCAATACAAAAACCTTTGTAATTTTATAGAATACATGTTATGAGGTTTTGATTTTTTTCTCTTCTAATATTTCAAATCCTTCGAGGATTCTCATATATATCTCACTATCTAAGATCCATATAGATATGCTGTAACGACATCCATTAGATGCATATCGAGCCATTTAGAAATTGCAAGGCTTATCAAGAATCAAAATTTGATTTCATCTATAACAGGAGAATATGTTTCATCATAATCAATGTTAGGTCTTTGTGAGAAACCTTGAGCTACAAGTCTTGTTTTGTACCTTGTAATCTCATTTTTTTCGTTTCTCTTTCGTACAAATACTCATTTATATCCAACAGGCTTTACGTCATTTGACGTTTGAACAACCGGTCCAAAAACCTCTCGTTTCTTTAACGAGTTTAACTCTGTTTAGATAACCTTTTGTCATTTTTGTAAATCAGGTCTTTTTCGACATTCGTCCACTGATCATGGTTTTGAATCATCATCATTTTCACATATTTCAAAGGACAAATTGAAAGCAAATATATCATCAGAAACAATATTATTTCTATCCCAAATCTTACTAGAGTTCAAATAATTTATTGAGATTTAATTATTTTCATATTTTCTCTCTTTTCTAGAGGCACTTATTCCTCATCAGAATCAACTTGTTTTGACAAATCCTTATCAAATGATTCTTGTGCTTTCTCGAGTATTTTGATTTGCATTTATTTTTACTCCCGTTTTCCTCTTTCGAGGACAGTATCCTTTGAACCAATTGGTCTTCCACGCTTTAAATGTTTTGTTAGTTCTTGTGCATTTTGTTGCACAAAGACATCAATTCTTGCAGGAACATTTACAACTGGAATATGTGATTTTGTCACTCGTTTTAAGTCGTCAATAAATGCATCGAGTAATTGATTTGCAATTTGTTGCAAATGAATGATCTTTTGAACTTCAAGTTCACACTGATTTGTGCGTTGATCATAATGTGATAAAGTTGATGCATTCCAAGCAATTTTACGCCATTCCTTTTGAATTGGCTTTTTGTCTCCCCCTAATGGCGAAAAAATTGATTCATCAAAATGACAATCAGCAAAACGTGTAGTAAATAAATCTCTTGTTAGGGGCTTAAGGTATCTTATAATAGACGATGAGTTAAATTCAACAAAATCCTTAAGTTTTCATTGTGGACTCATCTTAGTTCTATTTGGAGGTAATATAGAAACATACACTGCACAACCAAAAATTTTCAAATGTGAAATATTTGGTTGTTGACCTAAAATGAGTTGCATGGGGGAATGTTCATGGTATACGTAGGCCTATAACGAATGATAGATGTTGCATGAAGGACTGCATGTCCCCAAACTAAGTTGGTAACTTAATTCTCACGATTAAAGGCCTAACAATTAATTGAATGCGTTTAATCAGAGATTCTGCCAAACCATTCTGGGTATGAACATGTGGAACAGAATGTTCAATGATAATTCCTATAGACATGCAATAATCTTTAAATGCTTGAGATTGAAACTCTCCAACATTATCAAGACGGATGGTATTGATTGGTTTGTCAGGGAATTGTGTTTTTAACTTAATGATTTGTGCTAAAAGTCTAGCAAATGCAACATTACAGGTCGAAAGCAAACAAACATGTGACCACCTAGTTGATGCATCTATCAAAACCATGAAATATCTAAATGGTCCACAATGATGATGAATAGGTCCACATGTGTCTCCATGAATGCGTTCTAAGAAAACTGGAGATTCTACAACAATTTTACTTAGGGATGGTTTAACTATCAATTTACCTTGAAAACAACTAGTACAATTATAATCACCAACTGAAAATATTTTATGACTCCTTAAAGAATGTCCATGCAAATTATCAATTATTCTTCGCATCATTGATGATCCTGGATGACCAAGTCGGTCATGCCATAAAATAAATGTATTTGGATCATTAATTTTCTTATTTCAGATGACATTCGTTTCGACATGCCTTATATGAGTAAAATATAATCCATATGATAAAGCTGAGAATTTTTCTAATACTTTTTTTTCCCATTTGAAACTAGTGTGACATAGATAAATTCTCTATTATTTTCGTTCATGGTTTCAATGTGATATCCATTTTGTCAATATCTTTAAAGTTAAGTAAATTCTTCTGGATTATTCGTAGTATAAGACATTGTCAACATGAATTGTTGTTCCCCTAGACAACATAATATTTGCTTCTTCCAGAGCCATTAATCAAATTGAAGATGTCGGATATTGTTTGAACATTAGCCTCGACTAAGTTCAAATTGGAGAAATATTCTCTCTTTTTAAGGATTATGTGCGTTGTAGCACAATTAGCAAGACATATATCGCTTTTATTTGATTCATGATTTGAACACATGATTTGATGATCCATCTATACAAATAATGTTTGACAAATTAGAAAAGAGTCATATTTTATTCATAATAAGAAACTAGTACATATAAACTAAAAAGCATAACAAAAACTAGTGCATAGAATTATTGAAAAGCATTACATATAATCATTAAAGATATCGCGATTAGTGTTTGGATCATCGTGAAAATTTGGACATCCATATAATTAATGTCCGACGAGCTATCTCCGACATTGAAGTTCATCTCAATTGTTTTGTCTTTCTCCTTTAAGGAGGCTTGATAAATATCAATAAAATGCTTAGGCGTGCGGCATACTGAGCCCAATGGCCTCTCAAACCACACCTATGGCATGGTTGGTCACGATTACGAGCATGCCCATTTTTAGCATCATTCTTTCCCTTATTCTGAGCGGCGCCATTTCTATTCCATTTATTTTGGAACTTATCGCCACATAATTTAGAATAGGACTTGCCACAATATTTGCTGGATCATTTCCTTTTCCATGTCCGTAGTTTTTCTTTCCTTGACCGTTTTATGGTCACTATAAGAGGCAACAATTGCTTCATTAATTGAAGTGGAACCAATTGGACGAGAGTTGTGGTTCTTCAATAAAAGCTCATTATTTCGTTCGACAACCATGGGACAAGAAATTAATTTGAGTACTTTTTAAATTGACACGCTCGATATTGTTGTTGCAACAACAGATTTGTAATGACCTAACATTAATTCACCGTTATTAATAATGTGGTTTCAGATGTGGCTGACGTCTCAGACTCTCATGAGACCCGCAACTAGGTTTGTGCGTGTCTAGAGCTAGGTAAATAGTTATTTGTGTATGTTGATTTGTCTAAATTACTATGCATACGTTAAAATAGATTAAATGACATCGTAATGTGTGTAATTATAGTATAGTTGATGGGTGAGACTCTGTGTTAAGTATTCACCTCGATATGCGTGTCGTCGCGTACAGAGTAGTTTAACCAACTTAACACTAGCCCGGGGAAATAATACACACATAAATGAATAAGATGGATTAAATAATAATATGGAATATATATCTGGTGGTTAGAGACATGGTAGTATACGTATGTCGCGGTTCGGGATGCGAAATTGAGTGTCGAATACCCGAAACACCACTTTTCGAGTTAAATACAAAGGTGAGTGTGCCAAATATGTCATTTTCAGAGTCACTAGAGGTTGGAAAAGGAGTAAATAAAGTGCATTGGATTGCCTTGAGATGTGTAAATGGGAGAGATGCAAATTAACTATATAAGTAAAAAACTTGACTTATTTTCCACTACCTTTTCTCTCTTTTATCATTCCATCCAAAATTGGAGACAAGAAAACCAGGGTTTAGATTATCAAACTTGGTGATTCAAGGAGCTTGGAAGGGTGAAATCATCAAAAGCAATGTGAGAATCATAAACACCCCATCTTTCTTTATCTTTTGGTCTTAATTATAGAGGTGTTGATGTTAATCCAATATGGATTACGTTAATGGTGTTAAGTAGTTTTTTTGGTGGTGTTAAAGTATATGAATTTCATTGGTTAGAGTTATGGTAATGGTTGTTGTTGTGGTGTTAGTGGAAACCAAGAGTTTCAGCTTTTCTTGTTCAAAGAGCAATTAGCGCGCTAGTGTTCTTCCTAACGAAGAACGTATAACTGTCTGAGAATCTAACGCAGGCTAATTCCTAAACTTAATGCGCTAGATCCTGCAGTTTTAACATTATTTTTGTTAAATGATTTAAAACACATCAATCGACCAAAAATCAATTATAATTGGAAATAAGTCATTTCGGCAGTAATTCGAGATATCTATCTCGGACTAGTCGAAGTCGGACCGGGGTTTAGTGGCGAGACACGGAGTGCGGTTTGAGTGTATAGTATACTCAATTAAAATTATTTGAGCAATATTTACTTTTGCTTTTGAATTCCTATTCTGTCTTTTAATACTCTATTCATGGTTTGGTTAATGGACGGACGTTGAGGTTCTCATTCGTGTCATTTCTGTATGTATGTCCACTAGGCCATAACACGTGCGTCAGGGATCTCGGTGAATAGGTCGATTCGAGAATCGCATCGGGGCATGTGTGGGTGCGTCGTTGGTTCTACGCCGACCACTTAGCTGATCCAATATTGGCCTTGCTTGAGTTCTACTCGTTAGCAGTAGTCTGTGGAATAGTTCGAAGTATGGCGATAGTCTGACCTAGGCTATAGGAATACACATTTGAGCTTTCACTATTACTTATACATGCGATGAGCACAACTGCATGTATTTATTTTCACATGTTTATTTAATAGTTTTCTTTAAATTTCAGTATTTACTTTCGGTATTACTCACTTAATTTCATTGGGAATACTCGCTATGGACTCGTCATATGTCTTTTTGTGATGGTTTGAGTGCATTCTAGTACAAGCCGGGGCAAAGGCTTGTACGTTTGTATATACATATATTATATATATATATATTATATATATATATATATATATATATATATATATATTTAGGATTTGAGATTGTGATATACCTCGGACTCTATAGTTTTGATATTTCATACATTGAGGTACATGATTGATATATGATGATATATGAGTTTTCCACACTAGGTATCAGAGTTAAATATTTGACTTAAATGTTTCATATTTTAATTATTATGATAAAAGACTTTCGCTGTTGTAAATTTGGGATTAATTTGATATTATAGGCAGATGATTCGAGTTAATCGACAATTTAAACAGTAAATTATTGTTCATGAGGTTAATAATGATTAAATGATGGATGAGATGGCATGTGGGACACAGCTTGGCGCTGGTAGGTCAGGTTGTGGGGCCTACATTGGCCCCGTGGCGGTCCATTTGGAGAATGGGCTTACAAGATTTGAGATATGAAAAGTACTGAATGTTTTTTTCCATCATTGCATCATCAAATATATTTTCTCCATATATAGCCTCGAACGAGATGTAATATTAAACATGATGGAGTTATACTTACCGATTTTTTGAAATCTTGTAGCCTAAGATTCAGCCGGTGGTTTTGAGCTTTTAGAAATATCACCGTCTTTTGTGATCATATCGCTCTTTCAAGCTTAACCACGAGGTGAGAGGATCTTTTATAGTGAATACTCACTTTTCAAACTTTCATGGAGATGATGATGAAGGAATATCAGTGCTTTTCGCACAGTCTTGCATTGATGTTTCATTTCCTTTTATAATAGTTTCTCCAAAGTCTTTAGCTTTGAGATGTATCTCAGCATCCAGTTGCCATGACAAATAATTATTGTCAGTGATATCGAGGGCAACAAACTCAAGTTTTTTAAGGTTTGCCATAGTGTGAAAGTATGTCAAAAAATTGGGTAAATAGTTTTTCTCTTTTATATAAAATAAATAATATACGATTAAATATATGTTCACAACTTGATTATTAATATACAAAATGTACTACTTGTATGAGTTGGTGGGACAACCTCCAGGTTGGGTGGCGAGACAAATTCTACTTAAAACCATGCCTCCTCGAACGGGATAACTCGTCTCACTTTCAATGTTTAGCTTTACCGGGGACAAGGATTACCCATTATCAACCCAAACTCATATCACTATTTGCAATATAAAAATCAAGAATAGAGCATAACTAATGGTTTGTAGTATAACGAGAAAACTAATTATGTCGCATATTGACTTTTGATTTCTGATGTAGAAGATCGTACAGGATGCAACTACAGATCATACTTTCACAATCGGTGACGTTATAATGCATAGTGTATAAATAAAGTATGCATATGTAAGTGATGCATGTAATAAAGAAAGCAACCATGATAACATGGAACAAATTGAACTTATTTAAATTAACAAAAGTTATACTTTCTTAGCTTTGTTTTCTTAGCAAGCCTTCTTGAACTTCAAGATCTCTCATTTGTGCAAGAGCAAACTCGTGCTGATAACGTGCTGTAAATTAGGTTGAAACTTGCTAAGAACAAAAGAAGAAAAATAGAAGACTAAGAACTTCTACTACTACAAAGTACTACTATAAAGGAGAAGAGAAGAAATGAGATAGTTGGAATGAGAAGTTTTCATTCAACTTTGTGTGTTTTTATAATAAGGTTGACACCCTTTACATATAGGCCCTTTGGTGATGATTATAAATGTACTTAGACAATGTTTACAAGTAACACATACATCACATGTCATACAACTCTTCACAAGCAACATTGACAATACATGAAATAAAAGTACATTGGATATGCATACAAGTAAGAGCAATGCTTGATATTACAACTCAATGACAAAGTCATGCTTGACAATGTAATTATTCAAAATCTTGATCAATTGTTATCCACATCCTAACATATTTTTTTTTGCTTGTTTTGTTTTATTTTTTGACATCCGTTACATGTACTACAAGTCTCACAGGAGCTCACGTAGTAGGCACACCAATCCACAGCCCAACACGATCTCAAAGAGTATATGATGTAGCAATTGTTACTCGAATCTAAAATTTATGCTTTCGTCAGTGCTTTAGCGCTCGCTCTTGGTTGTGCCACTCCTATAGGGTGCCTAATTCCTTCCATATTTGAGGGGGAGAATAGTCTAAATTCTAATAATTCAATAACACGTGAGTTAAAACTTTATGTCTAACCATTGTTGATGCACTATATACATAAGAGAAATCATTGTCGATATGTGACACTTGTTTAATTTTAACTAGGCATGCACGTGGCAGTGTAAGAGCTTGAAAGCTAGGTAAGGTATAGGATCACGGGGCATGGTCTATAAATTTAGTGGAATCTTTGTTGGATTTCTATTGGATATCCGTGATGAGTAGCTATGTTTCAAGTTCCAACACTACAACTTGGTTTTATGCAAATTGTATATAAAATGACAAGCACATCCCTTTCTTCCTCTAAACTGGCAGACATATATAATGTGCTACTCAAACCTCAATAATTCACTTGTCCCCCCCTTTATTTTCTGCTCGGTCACTTTCTTTTAAATCACCAAAAGTTTTACAGTTAGGATGAATTACATATGTATTCATTTTGTATTTTTGTTTGAGATTAGTACATATATAGGAGTGAAAGTTAGGTTTTCAATTAAAAAATAAAATAGAAAACAAAAGACAAATGGTTAAGCAAACTTCAAAAATGAAATTATACTAAGAATGAGTATGATATATACTTTTTGAGTAATATGATCATTAGAACATTTTTGACATTTAATAAAAGTTTTAAAATTCATATTAAATAGAGTGTTATTAAATGTCATGTGAAAATGTGTTATGTTTTAATTTTTAATACATGTATTACATAAAGGATTTTTAAAGCTCATATCAATTAGGTGTTATTTAATAACACCCCTTTAATAAGGGTTTAAAAATCTCTATTAAATATCGAAATTGTTCTAGTGGATGTACATATAGATATTTGAAAACATATATAGCTAGAGGTATAAATGTAAGTTAAGGCAAACCTCTCAATTTGACGAAAAAAGAGAGAAGGCAAACTTATCGATAATTTGTAATTATATATTTTTTTCGATTTATTCAAGAAAACGTACGTACACATATACTTTTTCATTATTTGGTTTTGACTATTAATAAATAAAGTCTCGTTTAATTCCTATAAATATATATATATATATATATATGTTAATTAATTATATACATGATGAATTAACGAAGAATTTATTTAATTATTATTATGACCTAATTACAGCGAAAAAGTTCTATGACCTTGAATCGAGGTCGGTATGTTGCACGCCAAATCATGTTAATTAGTTAAGCCAAATATTAAACTTAGATTGTAAGTCAAACATAAAAAATCCATGATGTTAATTAATAATTACCAATTCATGCATTCATCATCACAATATTCAATACAAAAACTATTGCAGGCAACATAAATATATTCAATAAATTTACTTGGACTCATAAGTTCGAACTTATAAAAAGTTTTTTTTAAATTTTTGTAAATATTTAAGGGTATAATATGAATTTTACAAGTAATTATGGTTGTTTCATTAATTGCTCGATGATGTATTTGAAATTAAAAAAAGTTTTGAGTCCGGACTCAAGTCAAATAACACTACCCAAATATATTTGTGCAACGTACACACGGCTCTTGGTTGCTCTATATATATACAATATGGATCGAGGTGCGTATAGGCACATCCCGATGTGTATCGAACGAATTCCGTCAACTAAATCTGTAGCAAATTAATGTGTGTATCAAAAGTGTGTCAATCCATCACTGCAGCACTATGTGCTAGAAAGGAAACATTGGGTCCGTCCACATCGATCATTTTCATATAGAAAAGCAAAGCTGGGAAGCTTTTTTAATTGATTAGAGAGCGATAACACGAAATAAAACACATAATGGTTTCAAAGGCTCTCTCATCTAATGAAGATTCTATTTTAGCTTTTATACATAAAATATTCTATTTGTACCATTGATAAAATAAGATTATTTTTGTAGGGTTTAGTTGTCCCTAACCAAGCATGACGTGGAGTTGTAAAATATGCAAAATGAGGACATTACATGTATAGAGACTTGAACGTGATAGATTCTCATCTCTTTGTATCATAATGGATGCCATGAATTATATATAATACTTTAAGTGCTTGCATTTGCCAATTCAAATTTATTATTTTTATATAGTGTTTGACTCAAGAACTATCAATTATTCATCATCAAAATTGCTCGATCAACTAATTAACCTAAAACTTGGAAAGTTTTTATGAAAGACTTGTGTTGAAGACGTACCTCTTACTACTGAATTAATCTTTTTTTTTTTTGAGTTAAAGATTCTCAAAATTGCTCTAGCATATGAATTATTGTACATTTATTTTCTCTTATAAGGTTGAGTTTGAACGATTTTTTTTTTTTTTTTTTTTTGATAAGAAAGAAACAACTTTGTCCCCACCGAGATACGAACCCATGACCACTTACTCTCAAACCCCATACCAAACTATTGGGTTATCCAATTGATTCTGAGCGAGTTTTTCTTTATACCACATCAATTGTTCTTAAGTATATAAGGTATTAATATAAATTAGAGTTAAGGGTTAAAGAGTAAAAACAAGGAAAATTAATAAAAACAAGATTCTCCTTTTTTTTTTTTTTTTATAAGAAATAAACAACTTGTAAATAGTATTAGGGTTTAAACTCAAGACTTCTTACTCTCAAACCCCATATCAAATTATTGAGCTACTTAATTAATTGAAATTCTCTTTTAAAAAAAATTAACACAATCCTTAACAACAAATTAGACTTTTATCAAAAGCATTAACTTAAGGTTTACTACATTCAAACTTGTTTCATTTATAGTGTAATTTTAGTTTTTCGCCAAATATTTGCACTGTAATTAGATATTATGTCAAAGCATCACATTTTTTTTTATTTAATTTTCACATAATATCTAGAGCCAATCTTTATCAATTAATCTTCATTTAAATACGGCTAACCCATATGGAGGGACACCCTCTTATACCAATCTTTTTCTTATATCTTTTAACAAATATTTAATTTGATTTTTATTTCTAAAAAGAGAAATTCTGAAACGGAATCTTCATTGATTTTATTGTTTTTAATTGTGTCGTCGTTCAAAATTGTCGATCACGTGCAGAAATCTCGAAGCCAAACTTGTTGACTCCGTTTGTTATTTATGATCCCACGTGTTCTCATTAGCTTTTGCCAAAATTTTCCCAAGAAAGTGTTCCATTGGATATATATATATGTTTGAGAAATGTTTCATTGAGTGAGCCGAAATGGAAAATCTAAGATGGACATTGATTTAAGTGTTTATTTATTCATGCATCGAAATATTATGCATATATGTTGATGTACGATGGATAGACATTATCATTGAGTGTCCACCTCATGTGTCATTCATCTAGTCATCCTAATATTTTTTATATGTTTTTATATAAGAAAAATATTAGAATGACAACAACAATATCATACTATATGCAAGACATATTGACTTACAGAGCTCGACCCGCTTATCATGTGTCGGGATCTATGTATGCATACATTTTGAGGCGTATATGAATAACTTTTATGAGCCAATATGTCTGCAGTGTGACATAATGTTGTCATTCTAAATAGTAATAAAGATCTTTCTTTCATTACAAAAAAATTAAACATCTTTCATTCATCTCAATTATTCAATTCACTAATTAGATGGTGATCACCCTTTGAATGAGTTTCTTTTTTTTTGGTAGAAATTGAATGAGTTTTTCTTATTATTTCGTAACTGATTGGTATAAATAGTAGAGAATTTAATTTTGCTTGAGCGATGTCTCAATTTTAAGGTTTTTTTTTTTTTTTTTTTTAATAAAGTGCTTTTCATGTTAAATTTTTAGTTGAGTTTTGTGAATGCAATACAACAATCAACCTTTTATAAAAATTAACTAAATTTATTGAAAATCAAAAGAATTTAAAGTTACAAATTAAAGTAATTAACCTCACTCAGCCCCGCTTTAAGTAAGAATGATATTTTTATAACTATTTTGTAAAAACATTAATGCTAAATGTGAGTTTGTAAGAATCAAACTCACAATCTCACACTCATTTAAATAAGTTATAAGCTCATCACCACTTTTTTTTTTTTTTGACAAATTTTAAAACTTAATAAATATATTTAATATTTGCTTAAATAATGTCTTCAAAAAAAAAAAAAAAAATCCGCCTAAGCTCGGCCGTTCTTTATTGGTCTAATAGGAGAGACACCCTAGGTCCTAGCCTCCTATAAACGTACTCGAAAACTAGACATCAATGTGTATAAGTAGTAAAACAAAATTACAAATAGTGGCGTTATGGTCTTGGTTATACGCACCCCAGCGTACTTTAGCAGACCTGCTGAGTAAGTGCGCCGCTCTACTCCTTTTTATAACAAGCAAAACGGAACAGACAACACAGATCTCTCTCTCTCTCTCTCTCTCTCTCTCTAGGCTTCTCTCTCTCTCTAGGCTTCTCTCGCACTGCCGGAGACGATCGCCGCCGCCGCCGCCGCCGGCATCGCCGCCGCTCCGCCGCCGCCGCCGCCGACCTGCATTCCCCCAGCCGCCGGCACTTCTCCGGCGACCGCCGGCAGCGCCGCCGCGAACCACTCGTCCGAGACGACCACTGTTCGCTCTCTCTCTCTCTCTCTCAATCGTGGACCAGATTCTTCGCAGATTGATTCGTGGTATCGCATAGTCTCGTCTCTATTTGTTCTTCAATTCAATCTTGTCAAGATTTCAGTTCATGAACTCTGATTTCCTACTTGTTATGTTGTTTTCGATTGATCGATTGATTGTTGCGGTTGGTTATGTGTAATTAGGGTTTCTGTTAGTATTGTTGTTGTTGATTTGATTAGGTGGTGGTTGGTATTGATTTTGATGAACATTCGGATTGAATCTTAGTAGGAATATTCTGATGATTCTAGAATGATCTTAGAATGGTCTAAGAGGAGTAAAAATTTAGGGTTTTTAGGGTTTTTGATGATGTAAAGTTTCGATTTTTAAGGTGTTTTGGTATTTGATTTGTTTAGATGGAAGGGGAGAATCGTCAACCAGGGCATAATATCATTGAAGTTAGTGTAGATGTTCCTGCAGAAGGCCCAACCAGGGCATGTGGGGGGGTGCCTTGTGGGTTTACATATGGTGGGAGTAGCTCGAACGATGCGAAGGAGAGGTCGGCGTCGATGAGGAAGCTTTGGATTGCTGTTACTTTTTGTGTGATTTTTATGAGTGTAGAGGTTGTTGTGGGATTAAGGCTAACAGTTTGGCTATTTTTTCTGATGCCGCGCATCTTCTAACTGATGTTGCGGCGTTTGCTATATCTTTGTTTTCGTTGTGGGCGTCGGGGTGGGAGGCGAATCCTCGACAGTCTTACGGGTTTTTCAGGATTGAGATTCTTGGGGCGTTGTTATCGATTCTGTTGATTTGTCTATTGACTGTGATTTGGTGTATGAAGCAATTGCTAGATTAGTAAATGGGGTTGAGGAAGTTAAGGGGCGATTGATGTTTATCGTATCGGCTTTTGGATTGGTGGTTAATATTATCATGGCTGTTCTGTTAGGCCATGATCATGGGCATGGGCATGGGCATGGGCACGGGCACGGGCACGATCATGACCATGGGCACCATGGCCATGGTGGGCATGGGGAGAAGGATCATGGCCATGATGATCATGGTCGTAGCCACAGCCACAGCCACAGCCACGGAATCAGCATTACCAGACATGAACATCATGAGGGTCATCACAAGCACATTGATGAGCACAACCACTCCCACGAAGATCTGGAAGTACCGCTCTTGAAAGAGTCTTCAGATTGTTCAGAACCAACTGTTGCTCCTAAGGAGAAGAAGCAGCGGAACATCAACGTTCAAGGTGCTTATCTTCATGTTCTAGGAGACTTCATCCAAAGCATCGGCGTTATGATTGGAGGGGGAATTATATGGTATGATCCAAATTGAAGATAGTCGACCTGATATGCACACTATTCTTCTCTGTCATTGTTCTTGCCACAACTATAAGGATGTTGCAAAGCATACTAGAAGTTCTAATGGAGAGCACACCAAGAGAAATTGACGCGACGAGCCTTGAGCGGGGTCTTTATGGTTTTGATGAAGTGGTCGCTGTTCATGAATTGCATATATGGGCTATAACTGTGGGAAAGATCTTATTGGCTTGCCATGTCAAGATCAAGCGCGACGCTGATGCAGATATGGTACTTGACAAGGTGATTGAGTATATTAGGAGGGAGTATAACATCAGCCATGTAACAATACAGGTTGAGCGCGAGTAGGCCTATTGCGATATATGGTAATTAGTAGGTGATCTTAATAAGTTCTGTTTCAATTCTTTTTACAATGGAAAGAAAGATCATTTCATCTTGTGTTTCTGCATGTCTTTGTCCTTCAAACAGTTTAGCTTCTCTGAATTATCTATCAGAACAATTCATTTTTGCATATAGTGTGATAGTTTGATTGTGCATTTCAAATATGGTACCTTATTGGGTCTGATTCCATTACTTAGCTCACTGTATCTATGTTCTCTGTAGAGATGGTTAAAATCCAAGTGGAATGGTGCCATGAATAGGTTAATCTGCTTTGCTTTTGGCGATAGATCAAGATCTGAAATCAAAGTATTAGTAGCTGCAATAGAAATCCTGGTATATGGTATGTATATTAGGTTGTTCTGAAACTAATGTAGTGGTTGAAATTAGTTAGTGTCAGCTATATGGATCAAACTCTATGGAAGTACCAACTATATTTGCTAGGGTAAATAGATCTTCTAAAAGGTGGACCAAACATTTTCATGCACCAATTGTATAAGAATCCTAAAACTTTACTGTTGACTAGGTTGGTTAAAAACAGTCCATTAATGACAATACAACATTTTGCAGATATGGCCAAATGCTTAGTACTAGAAGTTGAACTTAGGTCAAATGTGGACATATATAAGAGGACAGGTGAGTACCAATTGTATACAAGTAAAAATGTAGAAAAAAAAAGTTGGGTCCCTTATCTGTAATGGACTGGTGCATGTATTGCTAACCAAATTAAAACAAGCAGGTTTTTTTTTTTTTTTCACTAACTTTTTTTACCAGATTGAATTCACTAGAGAAGATACCCAAATCATCATGAACTTGTACTGTGATTCTATATGGCAAATTCAGATAACAAAAGAAAGGCCATTAACAGATATGGGACCCAACTGAAACTTGTCATCCAATTGCAACCCCCCTTATCCAACTACCAAATCAGCACTATCCAAAAGCTTGGAATTGAGTGGTCATCCAAGTCCAGACTAGAACAACAAATTGCTCATCTCCAATGCTCTTCTTTGTTACACTTCACTTGTAACAAAGAAAAAGGTATTAGTCTAAGAAGCAATGGCATCAACCTCAACCACCCTCTCCCTCTCCTCTTCTTCAACTCTCATTGATGGAAAAGCGCCTCGCCAGGGTTCGGCCACTGCACCGACGCAATGTGTCAGCCTCCCGACTCTCCCTCCGCCGCCAGTGCCGTCCTCGAACCGCCCGACATCTCGCGAGTCGTGGAAGACTGCTGCTTACTGTATGTGTCCTTTACTTTCACTCTTGAGACTTTGCTTAAGTTTGTTACTAGTAATGTAGATGTAATGATTGAATTTCGTTGTTTCAGGCCGCAAGCTGGCGCGAAATGTTATGTGCATGGCCACTGGAGACGTCTCAGCTGATGTTGGTACAACTGAAGTGCCAGAGATAGTTAAGAGCATCCAAGCAGCAGTAAGGACAATCATCTTTTCTAATAGCTTCTATTAAGATCTTTTTTACTTGATCTCATTAGTCTGTTAGTTCTCAGATTAGCTTAAACATTCAATGATTTATGTTTGATTTTGAGAATCCGGGCTACTTGTGATATCCACGCAAGGGCCATAAACAAGATTTTGAAGCATAGAAATGGTTGAATAAATAGTATTTTTCAGTTCTAATTTGGAGATGAATTGACAGTGGGACAAGGTGGAGGATAAGTATGCTGTGAGTTCTATTGCATTTGCCGGTGCTGTTGCATTATGGGGTTCGACTGGATTGATCTCGGTGAGGAACATTTATGCATATTGTATACTGACAATGTTTTCATTTGCACTGGGATAACTTCAAGTGAAACATTATAGATCTTTCAGTTTTTGTCAAGCGTTTTGCTTAGAGAGCTTAAGATATGGCATTGGCGAATGTGCTTCATCTTTACAGGCAATTGACAGGCTTCCTCTAGTTCCAGGAGTTCTTGAGCTCGTAGGAATTGGCTACTCGGGGGTAAGCTTACGTGTCTTCAGTTACTTATTTTCATCCCTGTTCATGCTTATATTTATTCATATTCCTAATTAATTTGTTTTGTTTCATTATTGAACTCGGAATGTTTTGATGCAATCATATCTCTAATTATACCAGATTAATTAAGCTTTCCTTTTGCCTGTTCGGTTTTCAGTAATTGATTTCCAGGTATCTTCTCAAAAAAAAAAAAAAAAAAAAATTCATCGGTACAAAATTGAAGTATTACTTTTCATTTAATGGTTATTGATGCTTAATAATTAAACAATGATGAGTGCCTGCATCCAAGCTTAATTTGATGTTTTCTATGGAATTTGCGCTTGAGAATTTATCCATTAAACTTGATTTTGAAACATTCTTCACTGCATCATCTGCATCTTGGTGCTGACAAAAGGAATGCTTTATAAGATTGTATATCAATGAGTGTTGCTCTAGCCGATTAGTTTCTCAGACTAATGATCTTGCTTTTGTTCAATTGATCTTGCAGTGGTTTGCTTACAAGAACCTAGTTTTTAAGCCTGACAGGTAAGACCATATGAATTCTTGATTCAAATTCTTCTTAGCCCCTTAAATTTGTTTAGATATTATACTTACTTGGAAAGAGAATTCCAGGGAAGCAATGATACAGAAAATAAAGGATACCTACAAAGAGATAACTGGAAGCAGTTGAAAAAAGCTTCCGTCTTCTGTTATTTCAATTACTAGCAGTGATTAAGGATTGAAGACAAGAAGTTCTCGCTAAGTCTGTGTACGAAGCAGCAATTGATCAAATATTTTCGGCAGTGAAGAAGAAAAGCGAGGTTCTTCTATTTATTTTTATTTTTGTTAAAATAAGTTTTACTTGTTCTAACTGAAGACAGCTTCTCATCTCCATGTTTTACTTTGTCCTGAAAACCCCTGTATCTATCAATAATTATGTTCTTAATTATGAAGACCTTTCTTAATTTGATCTTAACAATAAAAAAAATGATAATCGGTCCCAGCAAAAAAACTCATAAATAAGGAAATCTTAAACTAATTAGGTCTCACTTAACCTTAATTCCCATTTTTATGGAAATCCTATTCTATCATTCCTTAGTAGTATATTCAATGATTGTCTGGTTTATTATATTGTTTAGTGAATCCTTCAACTGCTGCATTTTCTTTCTTTTGGTTCTTTTGGCATAGATTTGCATGTATTAATTTGTTGTGTTATATTGATTCTGTTGAAGTTGCAAATCTGTTTATGCTTACACTGTCATTAGGTTTCTATGACAAATTTGGCTTCACAGAATCAAAATGAAACGTGGCACACATTCTAGCATGAAACACTGCTAAATATCAATCGTAAACGAAAAACAAAACCTCGTAAAAAAAATTATTACATATTTATAATAGTTGATGTTCAGTTAACACACACCCAAAAAAACATATTTAAGATAGGGTATCACATGCTCTTATAGAACTCCATCAGTGAAAAGTTATAAGCAGAACATGGGACTCTTATACCAGCAAATCCAGCCTCTTTTGCTAAGTTTCCAAACTCTTCTTGTGTCCTCTCCTTCCCTTCTGGATTTATAGTCATCAGGAATGAATCAAACTGGAATATGCATGCATCTGCATCAGTATCTTCCTTATATTCTGGAATCATTACGTCGACTGCGATGACCTTTCCGGAATCTGGAAGAGCCTTGTAGCAATTTCTCATTAGCTTCACAAATAATTCATCACTCCAGCAATGAAGTATATTCTGCGATTTTTACAGACGCAAAATTTAGAATTAGAATTTTGTTCCTTAAATTTAGATGACTTCCATATAGCCGACCCAAATTAATTAGGAACTTTCTTCGTGTCCTGAATTTAACACTAACCTTCATGAAAATGGCATCTCCTTTGGGGACACTTGCAAACATATCTCCTGCGACGTGCTCAACGCCTGCAATGAATTGTCATGTTTCCTTAAGATCAATGTTAGAATAGATAAATGATTCGATCATGTTGCGGCGGTGTTGTACTGAAGATTATTCATACCTGGATAGGATGGCACCTTTTCTATTACTTGAGGCAAATCGAAATTAACTCCCTTGATTGAAGTGTACTTGGAGATGATCATGTTAAGAATACTACCATCTCCTCCACCAATGTCGACGAGTACTTTCAGACCCTCGAATCCCTTGTAAGTGTCCAGAATCTTGTTCATGTATATGATGTTGTACTCTCTGATGCACTGTTTGAAAATTCTTCCAAATGGAGTGTCCTTTTTCAAGTAATCTGTGGCACTAATCCCATGGGCATTGCTAAATGGTATTCCCCCATCAAGAACAGTTCCCTTCAAATGATACCTATGAAAAATATAGATGAAAAATCAGGAACATAAGAAACAATAGATTTGTGGATTCAATAAATGAATGATTACCACTTACCAGCTTTCGATGGCGACCTTATCTTGAGCCATATAGACGAACGGAGCCATGGAAGCTCCATCGTCGTTGGCCATAAAGTACTTGCAGACTGGTGCCAAACCATACAACCTCTGAGCTCCACCATTCTCTTTGGCATGTAAAGTGCTGGTGAGCACAGAATGGCTGGCGAGGAGGCGCAGCATTCGCTCAAGCATAACGGGCGCCCCGGGATTCTTAGTAGGCAGACTGGAAGCAATCTCTGAAGCAGAGAGATGTGCATTTGGACCTGCTTTCCCTATAATGTCCAGCACACCTAGTTCTAGTACTGATTTTAAGACCATAGGAAGGACTGAAGCTGTGACCAGTTTCATGGCAAACTGACTGCAGTCTTCTTCTTCAAGAGAGGTTCTAGGCTGGTTTTCGGACAAATCCATTTGCAAAGTTTCAAGAGAAAATTGAGATCGAAAAAAAATCGACTTGGAATTATTTTTGAATTATTTTGTCTCCAGTTCCTACCATGTTTCTATATATATAAAGTTATGTGACAATCAAAATTGCCCTGATAAAGATTAGTCAAAAATGATATCCTCTTAGGTGGCTATTTGAAGTTGACCTGCAATCAAAGAACACTCCAAAAACAATATCTCACTTTGTTGTTATAGTGTCACCATATATACAGTTAACATTCATTGTATTGCCAACTGACCAACTTTCCTAGAAGTCTCTTTTCTTCAATACATGATGACATTTCAATTCATGAGCAAGAATGAAATATTGGAATGCATGTTTGAAACGTAATCAAACAAATTTTAGTTATTATGCGTTGGGGTTATTCAATGTGATATCTGCTAGTATTGATATTGTTCTCAACTTAACTACCTTGTACGCTTGTGTAAAATTTTACTCCAAAAGGCCTCGGTATTGATTGGGGAAAGCTTCACACTTAACCGTTGCGGACTATATTTCAGTCCACGCTATGCAGTAAATAGTACACTGGAGAAAATATCAGATTCTAGAATACATTTTCAGGTTAAATTAACTGCAAACCAAATGATTGCATGCTTGAATTTTATTGTATTCAATTCAAGTACATTGGCATAGAGAGATTTGGCTTTCACCTATCCTTTGTAGAACTCCATGACCCATTGATTACAAACACAACATACTTTCTTGACACCAGAAAATGCAGCTTTTGTTGCAAGGGCTTCAAACTCTCTATCTGTTCTTTCTTTCCCTCCAGGATTTTGAACCATCATAATTAGATCTGCTTGACAGATATCTTTTGTGGCAGTATCTGTTTCCTGGGCTTCTGGAAGTATCGCTTCTACGACTATTAGTTTTCCGTTCCTCGGTAATGAATCGTAGCAGTTCTGCAATAACTTAGAACAGTACTCGTCGCTCCAGTCATGAAGTATCCACTGCACAGTACATGAATCTTCTTATCAAATTTGGAAACCACACTAAAATCAGGCCTAAATGATAAGTGATTCATGTATGACATACCTTCATGAATATTGCTTCTCCTTTGGGAACATATTTGAACATGTCTCCTCCAATGTGCTCTACACCTGAAATTAAGTGACCCTTCTTTGTTACTAATGCAGGACCAAATTATCAAACAAAAGGAAAGTCGAAACAACGAAACCATTCATGATATCACTATACGTCGACGCTCTTATTCTCAGGATTAGGAAAACTGATGTTAATATGTACCAGGCAAAGTTGGCGCATGTTCTATGACATGATGCAAATCAAAGTTAATGCCCTTCATTGTAGGGTACTTGGAGGTGATGATGCCGAGTGTGGTTCCAATTCCTCCGCCGACGTCCACCAATTCTTTGATATTCTCAAACCCCTTGTAGGCTTGAAGAATTTTTTTCATGATAATGGTGGTGTGGTTGAACATTGCTTTGTTGAAGACCTCATTGAATCTTGGGTCTATGCCAGGGTATTCAAATGCATGGACACCATGAACCTTGTTAAAAGGGACCCTCCTTCCAGTACTGCATCCTTCAAGCAGTACCTGCAAAGGATTTTGCAGTTTCAAGTCATTACACAAACAATAACAAGAACAAAAGCCAACCTCAAATCGCAATATATAGATCAAACTTTTCCACTCTGCTCGATTTATATTGATGGCAAGTTGCGAAAATATAATATATAAGCTGATAAAGCTTCTAGTACTTCATAGTATTCTTCTACTTCAAATTCTAACTAACCAGCTATCCATGAATGCCTTGTCTTGAAGGAGAAACATGAGAGGAGAAAGCGAAACCCCGTCTTCATTCGAAACAAGATATTTGCAGACAGGAGCCAGGCCATACATTCTTTCAACTTGGCCATTCTCATTAGTCTTTGTAATTGAAGTAAGCACAGTATACGTGGTGAGAAGGCGCAGCATCCGGTCTAGCATTGCAGGGGCCTTGGGGTTTCGAGTGGGAAGTTGAGATGCTACATCTTTTGGTGAAAGATGTGCACCTGCTCCTGCTTTGGCTATTATCTCTAACACTTGAAGTTCACTTGCTGCTTGTAGCACCATTGGCAGAACTGATGGGCCCACCAATTGCATCGCGTGTATAAAATCTTCGTCGTCATTTTTTGTTATGTGCTGTGTTTGGATTGAAGCCATGGCACTGCACTGCTACTGCTACTGCTAGTGTGCTTGAACTGGTAATAAAAATAGGGTCTATATCAGTATCATCTATTGCATACCACAAATTTTTTATGAAACTGAAAATCAAAGGAAAGATAGATTAACTACTCAATTTTCTTTAAGGCATTGATAATCAATTCCAAGTGGTTTACATGTAGGATTGGACTGATTTTGGTGGTGTGTTGGTTGGTCAGGATCATATGGGCCATATGTTATTTGCTAGTTGTGTCAATAAATGAGGAGTTTTGTTTTTACACCAAACTGATTTTGTAGTACTACTGTTGTTGAGATGTGTGCACTGAAATAATAGTAAGGGTAATGCTATTTGGACTCGTGAGTAACACATAGGATAATTGAAATTTCTTAGTGAAATATATAAGTTGTGATCTCTTCTCAACTAGTACCGAAGCCTTTTGAGATAAAACACCTATAAATTAAAATTAAAAGGTGGTTAAGTTGGGCGCTTAATTGCCTTATATTCTACTAACATTTCTTGAAGTCGGTTGTCTTATAGAAGGGATAACAAATATATCCTGGTATTAGCAAGCCACAGAGATGAATGCATTGAAATATAGTTGCCAATTTTTAGAGGTCATCAGGTATTATAAAATGGTAGTTCGAAAATTTTGTTTAGAGATCAGTCAACAAGCATAGCTTAAGAAGAAGTTGTTCATATTAATGATATTGCTTTTAACTGCTGCAACGTATTAGGGACATCAACATTCAATTATCTATTTTTCGTTATTATGTTTCTCGCTCTTTTAAGTTATCCTTTAGTTGTTGATAAGTTAGATTAGGATACAAGTTTCTATTTTTTAGGATAGGAGTTTTACTCCAACTTTAGTTCTTGTTACTTAAGTGTATTAAAGTACACGTGCAAAATATGTTTTTATACAGATCGCAGCATCAAGAAATAAAAGAACCAGATTTAAGTTCTTGTTTTTCTTCCTTTTATATAAATCAATTTTTTTTCTCTCTCTTTCAATTTTACTTCTCTTTGCTTTTCTCCAACAAATTGGTATCGAGATCGAGCCCTTATTTTCTTAAGGGACTTGGGTTGAGAGAAACTTTTTCCCGCATCCAAGAACTTCCATGGATTCGATTCAATTCTTGAAAAGCCTTTCACCTCTCTTGCACCACCGGTGTTCGATGGTGAGGTTATCATATATGGGCAAACAGGATGGAGGCACATCCGAGGCGAATGATCTCTCGGGAAGCGTTGAGGAAGACTACGAAGTTCTTCCCTTACCCGCAAATCCAACAATGGCGCAAATCAAGTATTACAAAGAGAGAGAGTCAAGAAAATCTAAGGCAAGAGCTATGTTATTTGCTGCAGTCTCTTCTGAAGTCTTCGTAAGGATTATGTCATTAAAGTCGGCCTTTGAAGTATGGAACTACCTAAAGAATGAGTACGAAGGAGATGAAAACATCAAAGGAATGAAGGTTCTCAACTTAATCAGAGAATTCGAGCTTTAGAGAATGAAGGACTCAGAGACGGTGAAAGAGTATTCTTATAGATTACTTGGAATCGCGAATAAAGTGAGATTACTCGGTTCTAAATTTTTAGACTCTAGGATTGTGCAAAAAACTCTTGTAACCACCCCGGCAAGGTTTGATGCTACTATTTCATCACTTGAAAATACAAGAAACTTGGCCAACGTTAGTTTGACAGAATTGTTGAGTGCTATGCAGCAAAGGAACAAAGAAACCTCATTAGATCTGAAGGGTCTGTTGAAGGTGCATTAGCTGCGAGAGCTAAATTCGGTCAAGGACGAAAAGGGAAGAAAGTTGAGAAGAACAAGAAAGGAAATTTAGGTTTTGATTCTCCTAACACTAATAAAGAACAAAATATGATTTTCCTCCTTGTAAGCACTGTGGAAGAAAGGGTCATCACTCTTCTAAATGTCGGAAGCGACCGGATCAACAATGTGAGAAATGTTAGAAGATGAGACATCATCAGAAAATATGTAGAAGCAATCCACAACAAAGACAAGTGACTCAAGTCAACTTTCAACAAAAGAATGTTGCACAAGTTGCAAATCAAGAAGAAGATGAACATCTTTTTGGTGCATCTTGTTTTACAACAAGTAGTACAAGTGATAAGTGGCTTGTAGATAGTGGTTGCACAAACCACATAACTTTCGATCGAGACCTCTTCCGAGAATTAAACACTTCTGTAACCTCCAAAGTTCGAATTGGCAATGGCAAGTACCTTGCGGTCAAGGGAAAATGCACAGTTGAAATTGAAATTATTTCGGGTACAAATCTAATCAAAGATGTATTATTTGTACCTAATATAAGTCAAAACTTGTTAAGTGTTGGCCAACTTCTTGAGAGAGGTTTCAAAATAATCTTTGAAAACAATCAATGTTTGATCAAAGATTTGAAAAGTGAAGATGTGTTTAAAGTTAACATAAAGGGGAAAAGCTTTGCATTAGATCATTTGGAGGAGGAAAATGCAGCCTATTCAGCCATGAAAACTAATGCAAATTATGACACAAAAGGCTTGGACACTTAAATCATAAAGCCGTGATGACTTTGCACAAGAAGAATATAGTTCAAGGACTTCCTCATCTTGAACTAGATATTCGAGATTGCATTGCTTGTCAACAAGGAAAGCAAACAAGACTTCCCTTTAAACATGCAACCTGGAGAGCCACTGAGAAGTTGAAGCTGATTCATACTGATGTGTCTATACCTCATAATACTCGATCTTTAAATGAGAGTAAGTATTTCTTGATTTTCATTGATGACTACTCAAGAATGTGTTGGATCTATTTTCTTAAATTCAAATCAGAAGTTCTTTGGTGTGTTCGGAAATTCAAGCAATGGATTGAAACACAAAGTGATCACAAAATTCAAGTCTTGAGATCGATAATGGCAAGGAATATACCTCAAATCGGTTCAATCTATTTTGTGGAGAAGTTTGGAATTGAACATCAACTCATCGCTCCATATACTCCACAACAAAATAAAGTTAGTGAGAGGAAAAATCGTACCATAATGGAGATGGCCAGATACTTGATGTTTGAGAAGAATTTGCCGAGAGAGTATTGGGCAAAAGCATCACATACTACGGTTTTCTTCTAAATAGACCGCATACAAAAGCAATAGTTGGAAGAACTCCATACGAAGTATGGTTTGGATTCAAACCTTTTTTGAAAAATCTCAAAGTATTTGGATGTCTTTGTTTTGTTTATGTTCCTTAAATTAAAAGGGACAAACTAAACAAAAAACAGAAGAAGGGATCTTTATAAGTTATAGCCTAACTTTTAAAGCATACATAATTTTCCAACCAAACACCAAGAAAATTCTGATCAGCAGATATGTGTATTTCATGGAAAATGATGAGTGGGATTGGAAAAGAAAGCATACAATTTCAGAACCTATCCATGTTTCAAAATTACAACTCAATCCAGATGAGTTGGTTGATGATTTACCAGTTAGAGGTATGAGATCACTTTTTGAAATTTATCAATCATGCAATGTAGCTTTACTTGAACCTTCAAACTTCTGGGAAGCTGCGAAAGATTCAAGATGGGTTGCTGCCATGGAGGAGGAGATAAGCATGATTGAGAAAAATCAAACTTAACAACTGGTGAAAAGACCTGAAGATAGAAAAGCGATAGGCGTAAAATGGGTGTTTAGAACTAAGCTGAATCTCGATGGTTCAATCAACAAGCATAAAGCTAGGCTTGTTGTGAAAGGCTATGCTCGGATTTTTTGTGTTGATATTTCTGATACTTTCGCTCCTGTTGCTAGATTGGAGACAATCAAGTTGTTGCTTGCAATAGCCGCACGAAAGAGCTGGAAAGTTTATCAACTTGATGTCAAATCAACTTTCTTGAATGGCTTATTGAAGGAGGAGATCTATGTAGAGCAACTTGAAGGATTCGTTGCAAAAGGAAAAAAAGATGATGTGTACCTTCTTAAGAAGGCCTTGTATGGCCTGAAACAATCTCCAAAAGCATGGTATAGTAGAATTGATGAGCACTTGATGGAGTTGGGTTTTAACAAAGGCCTCAATGAATTGACTCTCTACATCAAAGGTGATGAAATCAATTTTGTGGTTGTTTTACTTTATGTTGATGACTTGTTGATCACAGGAAGTAGTGAAGAACTTGTGAGAAAGTTCAAAGAAGAAATTATGCAAACTTTCGAGATGACAAATCTTGGAGAAATGTCTTACTTTCTAGAGATGGAAACAAAACAAAAGAAAGGAGAAGTCTTCATTTGTCAAAGAAAGTATGCCAAGGAGATTTTGAAGAAATTTAGAATGGATGAATGCAAGAGTGTTGATACTCCCATATGTCAAAAAGAGAAGCTATGCAAAGATGACTAAGCTGAAAAGGTCGATGAAACATACTATAGAAGCTTAGTAGGTTGTCTTATGTATCTAACTGCTACAAGGCCTGATATTCTATATTCCATAAGTCTATTATCTAAATTTACAAATTGTGCGACTGAAACGCATCTCAGAGCTACTAAAAGAGTCCTTATACATGTGAAGGGGACATTGAATTATGGAATCAAATTTTGTGCAAGTCAGAATTATGTGTTGCATGGCTACTCTGACAGTGATTGGGCATGCTCACTTGATGATATGAAAAGTACATCTGGTTATTGTTTCAAGTTTGATTCATGAGTTCTCTTGGAGTTCTAAAAAGCAAAGTACAGTGGCTCAATCAACAACAGAAGCTGAATTTATCGCAGCAACAAAAGTTGCAAATCGGGCTTTATGGTTAAGGAAAATGTTAGAAGATTTACATTTGAAGCAAAAGGAATGCATAAAGTTGTTTGTTGACAATCAAGCTGCCATCACTATCTCTAATAATCCTATTTTTCATGGGAAAACAAAACACTTCAACATCAAATTATTCTTTCTCAGAGAAGTACAGAAGGAAGGTTCGGTTAATTTGAAGTATTGCAAGTCTGATCTTCAACTAGCTGATATATTAACAAAACCTCTGTCAAGAAGCAAGTTCGAATTTCTTAGAGAAAAGCTTGGAGTTTGCAGCAACCAAAGCAAGGATGAGTATTAAGGATATTGCTTTTAACTGATGCAACATATTAGGGACATCAACATTCAATTATCTATTTTTCGTTATTATGTTTCTTGCTCTTTAATTAAGTTATCCTTTAGTTGTTGATAAGTTAGATTAGGATACAAGTTTATATTTTTTAGGATAAGATTTTTATTCCAACTTTAGATCTTGTTACTTAAGTGTATTAAAATACACGCGCAAATCTGTTTTTATACTAATCACAGCATCAAGAAATAAAATAACCAGATTTAAGTTCTTATTTTTTTTTCTTTTATATAGATCAATTTATCTTCTCTCCTCTATTCAATTTTACTTCTCTTGGCTTTTCCCAACAGTTCATGTGGGGAACATATGCATTGATACTAAATATAAAATACTGAAAGTTGTTCTGATCAATTAAACTATGCCATTATGATCTTGTTCTTGTCGCCTTCGCATTTACTTTTTCGAAAAGAACAAACTGAGCAATGTTTATATATGGCTACTATCTTTGGTAATTTTATTTACTGTTGGACCATATAAGATTGTTCTTTTTTGTGTTAATGCTCTTTGGTTGAATATACAATGCATGTTTTCGTTTTTTGTTTTTTGTTTTTTTGTAGGACGAACGAATACATGCACTATAAGTTTAAAAACACTAGACATCGAAATTATGAAGTGGTAAAATTAGGAAAATTAGAAGTTTCTAAAGTGAATCACTTTAGATACCTAGCTATGATCAATCATACAAAATGACGGTAATATTGAGAATGATGTCACACACAAAATTCAAACTGGATAGAAGAAATGGCGGAGTGCAACAGGGATGATTTGTGATCGAAATGTTTCTACTAAGTTAAAAGAAAAATTTTATAGGACCGCAATTAGGACAACTATACTCTATGGAAGTGAATGTTGAGTAATAAAGCAACAACAATTACATAAAATGAACGTAGCAGAAATGAGAATGCATAGGTGGATGTGTGGTAAAACTCGTAAAGATGAAATAAGAAATATGGAAATTCAAAGACAAGTAGGAGTAGCACCAATCGATACAAAGATTAGTGAAGGGCAGTTGCGGTGGTTTGGTCACTTGCAAAGTCGGCCTTCAAATGCCCCCACTAGAAAACTTAACTCAATAGAAACTGTAGAAATTCAACGAGGTAGAGGTAGACCAAAGTTAACATATGATGCATTAATTAGGAGGGATTTGAATGGTTTGGAAATCTCACAATTAATTGCACTTAATCGAGCACAATGGAGCAGTTTGATCCATGTAGCCGACCTCAATTAATTTGAGACTCCGGCTATGTTGTTGTCGTTGCTGTGGTTAATCTTTATGTTGATTTATCATACCGACAAACTCTCAACTGTCAAAAGTGTTGAGATGTGTGGACCGAAATAATAGTCCCACATCGGATAATCGAAACTTCATAGTGAAATATACAAGTGGTGATCTACTCTTAACTTAAAATTGGAAGGTGGTTAAGTCGGGGACAGTATCGACAGAAAGTAACAACAAATGCTTAGATTGCTTTTGCTTGAATTCATATGTTAAAGACCGAAGGCACCGTTATCGGTGTCAAATATCTTTGTAGAACTCCATGACCCAGAAATTACAAACACAGCATACTTTCCTAATGCCCGCGAATCCAGCACCTACTGCCATGGCTTCAAACTCTTTCTCCATCCTTTCCCTCCCTCCAATGTGCAAAGCCATCATGATTAGATCCATTTGACAGTGAGCTTTAGCTGCATTATCAGTCTCCGGGATGACTGGAAGAACCTCTTCCACAACTACTAACTTTCCATTACTAGGCAATGCATTATAACAATTTTTCAGTAGCTTTAAACAGTGTTCGTCGCTCCAATCATGAAGTATCCACTGCAAAGATTTGGTAGCAAAATAGTTAGTTGGTCCTATCTTACACTGTGTATCTATATATATAACTTTAAGTTCATGTTAGTGATACATGCCATATATGTATATATGTATATATAACTTCAAGTTCATGTTAGTGTTACATGCCATGTACCTTCATGAAAATTGCTTCTCCTTTAGGAACACTTGTGAACATATCTCCTCCGACATGCTTTACGCCTGAAACCAAGCGATAGTTTTAAGATATTCTGTTAGGGAAAGAAAAATATATGTGTAAAATTGTGAAATAGAGGATAGGGGGCAGGGTGGCGCCTTATAGTACTGAAAGAGAACATGTTTTTTGGAGGACATATATATATATATATATAGGAAGTTAGACCTGGAAAAGAAGGTGCATGTTGTATAACATGAGGTAAGTCGAAGTTAACGCCTTTAATTGTCGGGTACTTAGAAGTGATGATTCCGATTGTGGTTCCGATCCCTCCTCCTACGTCTACCAACTCTTTAAGATCTTCAAAACCCTTGTATGTTTCGAGTATTTTTTTCATAACAATGGTTGTGTGATCATACATAGCTTGATTGAATAGTTCATTGAATCTTGGTTCTTTACTGGCATATTCAAATGCATATACTCCATGAGCCTTCTTGAAAGAGGCCCCTCCTTCGACAACTGCATTCTTTAATAAGTACCTGCACTCGAAGAGTTGAAGTTTGAAGTGATCAGAGAAAAAATAAGTACCTCGCGCGAGTTACAATCTATCGATCGATGTCAATCTACTGACCAGCTCTCCATGTAGGCCTTGCTTTGATTTAGAAATATCAAGGGAGAAAATGAAACACCGTCTTCGTTTGGAAGAAGATATTTGCAGACATTTGCCAATCCATACTTCCTCTCTACGACGTCGCCGTTTTCATGAGTCATTGCAATGCAAGTGAGAATAGAGTGGCCGGCGAGAAGGCGGAGAATTCGATCAAGCATATCCGAGGCCTGAGGGTTATGAGTGGGAATTTGAGATACTATCTCTTTAGGTGAAAGGTGTCCACCATGGCCTGCTTTAGCTATGATCTCAAGTACTTGAAGTTCAATTGCAGTTTGCAGTACCATAGGTAGGACTGAACCACTTGCCAATTGCATGGCAAACAGGAAGTCTTCCTCATCCTTGTTGCTTTCGATCTCGGTTTGAGTTGAAGCCATGGCGTTCAATGATCTCGATCGATTTTAATTGAATTAAATTGAACTGAAGATATCTATTCAAATTAATGATAGCATAAGAGGTAGCAGTTGCCTTGTAATAAACTTCATTAGGAGTTTACAATAGCTAATTACCAAATATTGGCCTGCACTCGACTTGTTTAAGGCTAAATATTATAAAATGGAAGTTTGATTGTTTTTTATTACATTCGACGAATTGACTAAAGATAATATCTTCGACGAACTAAAGATATGTATTCAAATTAATGATATCATAAGAGGTAGTAGTTGCCTTGTAAACTTCATTAGGAGTTTACAATAGCTAATTACCAAAAATTGGCCTGCACTTGACTTGTTTAAGGCTAAATGGCAGTTTGATTATTTTGTATTACATTCGACGAATTGACTAAAGATAATGTCTTCGACGAACTAAAGATATGGATTCAAATTAATGATATCAAGCAAGCACAAATCATTTGATTGCCCTTTATCGAGTTCATCTTATTCAAGTAATTTTCTTAGCACAATTAAACTAGTTCTGTTTAGATATCTTTATAGAACTCTATGACCCAGTAATTGCAAACACAGCATATTTTCCTAATGCCTGCAAAGCCAGTTTTTATTGCAAGGGCTTCAAATTCTCTGTCTGTCCTCTCTTTCCCTCTTGGATATTGAGTCATCATGAATAGATCTATTTGACAGAGGCCTCTAGCGGCAACATCTTTTTCCGCGGCTTCTGGTAGGATTGCTTCGACGACTATCAGCTTTCCATCGCTTGGCAATGAATCATTACAATTCTTTAACAACTTTAAACAGCATTCGTCGCTCCAATCATGAAGTATCCACTACAAAGTAATATAACAGTCTTTTAGTCATCAAATATGTGGAATTAGGCCTCAGTTAGTTATGTTCATGATGTGTCAATATGTATACCTTCATGAAAATCGCTTCTCCTTTCGGAACGCATTTGAACATGTCGCCACCAAGATGCTCTACACCTGCAATAAAAAGTACTAAAATAATTAGACAGAATCAGAATTTTAATTAAAACAATTCTTTTTAGGATTAAGAAGATGCATATACTTACCGGGAAAGCCGGTGCGCGTTCTATAACATGGAGTAAGTCAAAGTTAATGCCCTTAATTGTAGGGTACTTGGAGGTGATGATGCTCATTGCAGTTCCAATCCCTCCACCTACATCCACCAATTCCTTAACATCTTCAAAATGATAATGGTGGTGTGGTTAAACATTGCTTTGTTGAAGACCTCATTGAATCTTTGGTCTATGCCAGGGTACTCAAATGCATTTACACCATGAGCCTTGTTAAAAGGGACCCCTCCTTCAAGAACTGCATCCTTCAAGTGGTACCTGTCGAGGATTTTTAAACTTTCGAGTGATAAGAAATATCGATTTTTTTCTTAATTTGCATTGGCTCCATAATTTTGTATTAGAATTTAATCAACCAAGTAAAAAAAAAAAAAAAAAATCTTTCATAATCTTATCATATTTCAAAAGTCAAAAGCCAAAAGCATCTCAAAAGTTAAATAAATAGAGTAACTATTTATATTTGATCAAGCTATTAGTTCATAAAATCTTTATTATTCAAAGCTTGTATAATCTACTGACCAGCTATCCATGAATGGTTTGTTTTGAATTGAAAGCATTAATGGAGAAAGAGACGCCGTCTTCATTAGAAACAAGATATCTGCAGACAGGCGCCAAGCCATACATCCTTTCAACTTGGCCATTCTCACTAGTCTGATCTAGAACTGAAGTCAGCACGGAGTAGCTGGTGAGAAGGCGCGTAATTCGGTCTAGCAAAGCCGGGGACTCTGGGTTTCGAGTGGGGAGTTGCGATGATATCTCTTTAGGTGAAAGGTACGCTCCCGGACCTGCTTTCGCTATTATTTCCAACACTTGAAGCTCACTTGCAGCTTGAAGCACCATAGGCAGCACTGATGCACCTGCCAATTGCATTGCAAATAGGAAGTCTTCTTCCGCGGCGGCGTCTTCATTTAGCTTCGTTTGGATTGAATCCATACTGCTAGCTATACTTCTCTAATTGAATTTAGTTGTAAAAACAGCTGATTTATACTTGGCTTGATGTACTACTATATATAGGACTATTCTTATTGTCTTTGCAACTATAACTATTGAGACCATTTTAAGAGTTTCCACCACCAAACATCATACAACTTGAAATAAAAAAGTTGAATTAAACATTCAAGTTTCAAGTACAAATAGTTTAGATGTATTAATGGTGCTTATGTTCTATAAGAATTGCTAGTTGCTACGAATTTCCATCACGACTTGAACTTCGTTTCGTTTTGAAAAAAAAAAAAAAAATCTACATATTGGTTCCTTAGTTCTAAGTTTGGGAGAACAGAAAAACTTAAATAATGAAAAAAAACCTAAAAAAATTTAATCTACATATTGAACAACTTATTCCATCTCAGATGAGGCAATAAGTAAAGGCGTGATGAGTAGTGATAGATAAACACAAATGACCCATACAAAGACAAGGGTGGCATATTTTCAAGTAGATCAGCACAATTTACCTTTCTTCCATTAAACAAAATTCTTATCCAGAGCAACAACTGTAAGGGGAATAATGATATGTACATAAATACTAACAATTGAAGTGCATCAGAGAAATACAATAGTACATACAATCCCAAACCATAAACAACACTCCACTAAGGAAAGAAAAGATAAAATTGCCAAGCCATTTCAACGATACTATTAACACAAATCGAGACTTGCTTCCATCAGAAACACGAAGTACTATGTCTTGCAAGCAGTAACTCCTAAGACACTCAGAAAAGTCGACTGGCTAATTGATTTGCTTAAAACAGACACGGCAAATCCAATACTGCTTGGTGTGAACAAGGTCCAATACTGTTGGTATTTGTCAGTTGTCAAGTTGGCAAGGATGCTTAAAACTTGAAGAGGGTTGTACCATAAAAGCCAACAAAAAGGAATGTCAATACTATCCAAGAGAAATTTAGCAATGTAATCATTACTAGAATATCAATATAATTACACACAAAAAAACCAAGAGAGAAATTACATTATTTACAACGAATACCTCAAACAAGTATAAGGTGGGTTCTTAAAAGGAAAGACTCCTGCCTAGATTAGTTAGCATTAGAACTTAGATAAATAGGATAAGAGCGGAGTTTTAGTTATATTCGTTGTCGTTTAGTAATTCTCAACCAATACCACATGATCTAGAATCACAATTTCATTAAGAAATTGTATCAAACAATGGGTCTGCATTCCAAAAAGACAATATTTGGTGTAGAGGAATTTAATTTGAAGAAATGTGTAAGAATAAAAAATCACAAAAATCATCTATATAGAACACGCTAAGTTTACAAGTACTCCAAATCAACTTTTTTATCATTAATCAGTAAGAGATATTGTCCATGCTTGACCAAATAAAAATCCACCGACATATTTAAAAGCAGTCAAATACTAACTGAATTCTAAACTAGGAAAACATGTAGACCATGACCAACTCCTAAAGCAATAAAAATACTTAAAATGTTCAAATTTGAATCATATCTCTAAAGTTCTTAGATATTCAGAGTTTTACATTCTGTTTAAGCAGATTAATGTAGAATTAAATTGAGGTACTACATCTCTCCTTTGTTTGAAATTTATCATACTTAAGCCCATTGTCACATAGCAAGGAAAAGGAATAATTCCTATTTTTAGCACAAAGATCAGTTTCAAATGTCTTTGTAGAACTCCATGATCCAGTAATTGCAAACACAACATACTTTCCTAATGCCGCCAAAACCGGCTTCTGTTGCGAGGGCTTCAAACTCTTTGTCTGTCCTCTCTTTTCCTCCTTGATTTTGAGTCATCATGACCATATCTATTTGACAGAGGCCTCTAGCAGCAATATCTTTTTCTGCGGCTTCTGGAAGGATTGCTTCGACGACTATTAGTTTTCCATCGCTCGGTAATGAATCATAACAGTTCCTTAACAACTTTGAACAGTACTCGTCGCTCCAATCATGCTCCAATCATGTACAACAACAACAACAACAACAACAACAACATAGCCTTAGTCCCAAATTAATCGGGGTGTACTACATGGATCAAGTATCCACTGCAAAGTCATTCTATATTTCTTATTATAGTCTATTTCTATGTGTGACATCATTTTCAATGTTACCATCATTTTGTATGATTGAACCTAGGTATCTAAAGTGGTTTACCCTAGGCACTTCTACTTCCCCTAATTTTACCACTCCGTCATCTCGATGTCTAGTGTTTCCAAACTCACACGATGTATTGTATTTTTTAGTCCTAATAAAAAAGACAATATCATCTGCAAATAGCATACATACAAAAAAATTGAGAATTAGGCCTAGATGATCTTGATGTATCAAGCATGACTACCTTAATGAAAATCGCTTCTCCTTTAGGAACTTTTATGAACATATCTCCTCCAACATGCTTTACGCCTACGAACAAACAAACAAACAAACAAACAAACAAACAAAAGAGTAGAAAAAATTAGAGAGAATTAGATTAATGTTTATGATTAATAAGATGCATAAGCATACCGGGAAGAGTCGGTGCGCGTTCTATAACATGGAGTAAGTCAAAGTTAATGCCCTTAATTGTAGGGTACTTGGAGGTGATGATGCTGATTGTAGTTCCAATCCCTCCACCTACATCCACCAATTCTTTGACATCTTCAAACCCTTTATACCTTTCAAGAATTTTTTTCATGATAATGGTGGTGTGGTTAAACATTGCTATATTGAGGACGTCGTTGAATCTTCGGTCTATGCCAGGGTATTCAAACAATTGCACACCATGAGCCTTGTTAAAAGGGACCCCTCCATCAAGAACTGCATCTTTCAAGTGGTACCTGTGGCGGTTTTTAAACTTTCGAGTGAAAACAAAAAAATTAACCCCAGCTTACAAGCTAGCATTTTCATAATTTGTATTAGACACACTTTGATCATATCCTGTAATGAAACAAGTCTTTCCATTTCTATCATATTTCAAAAGTCCACGTCGAAAGCAAAATTAATGTAGAGAGTAATTGTAAATATATTTTTTTAAGGCATGCATGAAGCTAAGTATTATTAGTTCATAGGATCTTTATGAAAAACTAGATATACAAACCAGCTATCCATCAAGGCCTTATCTTGAATTAGAAACATAATAGGAGAAAGGGAAACTCCGTCTTCATTCGAAACAAGATATTTGCAGACAGGAGCCAGGCCATACATTCTTTCAACTTGGCCATTCTCATTAGTCTTTGTAATTGAAGTAAGCATACAGTATACGTCGTGAGAAGGCGCAGCATCCGGTCTAGCATTGCAGGGGCCTCTGGGTTTTGAGTGGGAAGTTGAGATGCTATATCTTTAGGTGAAAGATGTGCACCTGCTCCTGCTTTAGCTATAATTTCTAATACTTGAAGTTCACTTGCTACCTTAAGCGCCATTGGTAGAACTGATCCGCCGATCAATTGCATTGCGAATAGGAAGTCTTCCTCCTCAACTTCATCATTTAGCTTTGTTTGAATTATGTTCATAGTGATATACTGCTGCGATTGAACTGAGAACAAAAATTACCGATTTATATAACTTATGTCGGCAAGGATTCCGTCTAGACCGCAACTTCTGTTATGCATTTATTCTAACATTATCAAGATGTTGTACCATTCCAATAATATCCACCACAAATCAATGGAGCTATAATTTCAAAGTCTCAACCACCAAACATATATAGATTGAGACTGATCTTTATAGAAGCACTTGCCATGATACCATCAAGTGCACATATTTTAAATGGCTAGAACTGCTATTTGGTACAAATTTAGTTCAGTACTAAAATTTTCTTACAGTTGTTAGAGCATATATATTAATTCTGTATTTAATGTTCAGTCACCAGCAAAAAATACTTTAAAATGAAAGGAGAGAGAAAGGCGAATAAGAGAGCTGGCGAAAATTTTCAAAACTAATGCTCAGTCCCCAAATTAAGGACACATAATATACAAGCATCTCCAATTTAAGGACGCATAAAGCATTAGCATCCCCAAATTAACGACGCATAATATACACTCTTGGCCCTGCAAGTACTTCGAGACTCCGCAATGCATTTTATTTTCCTAACTTGCATTTCACTAGTTTTGATTACTTTCGCGCATAATTGGCTTCACTAATTAGATTAACTTCCCTGACTGTTGTATCTACTAATTAGGGAGTTGCAGTTGCTGGTCATCTAGAATATTAAGCAACAAGTGCATATCCAAGTTCATTGAAAGTAAAAGCTATGAAATCCACATAATTAACTCCTGTTTTACAAACTTAAATCTTAATACCAAAGTTGGAACAATATCTTACAACTTTTCAGCACATTTTCCTCTGCTTGGAGTACTTGTTTTCGCCTATATATTCTTTGTAGAACTCCATGACCCAGTAGTTGCAAACACAACACACTTTCCTAATGCCTGCAAAACCAGCTTTCATTGCAAGAGCTTCAAATTCTTTGTCCGTCCTTTCTTTTCCGCCCGGATTTTGAGTCATCATGACTAGATCTATTTGACAGAGGCCTCTAGCAGCCACATTTTCCTCTGCGGCTTCTGGTAGGATCGCTTCGACGACTATTAGTTTTCCATCGCTTGGCAATGAATCATAACAATTCTTCAACAACTTTAAACAATATTCGTTGCTCCAATCATGAAGTATCCACTACAAAGTAATGTAACAGTCTTTTAGTCATCAAATATGTGGAATTAGGCCTCAGTTAGTTATGTTCATGATGTGTCCAAGTATGAATACCTTCACGAAAATCGCTTCTCCTTTCGGAACGCATTCGAACATATCTCCTCCAATATGCTTTACACCTGCAACCAAACAACCCGGTTATAATGCCTATTATATATAAGATATCTAGGTCGCCGCCTTAACAAGATCGCCAACTTGTCAAATAGCCAACATTAAATTTTGAACTCTTATCATACTGGACTTGAAAATTTGAACACTAAAAGACATATATTGCTCTTCTAGACATACCGGGAAAGGTCGACGCATGTTCTATAACATGAGGCAAGTCAAAGTTAATGCCCTTAATGGTAGGGTACTTGGAAGTGATGATGCTGATTGTGGTTCCAATGCCTCCACCTACATCAACCAATTCTTTGAGATCTCCAAACCCCTTGTAGGTTTCTAAGATTTTGTTCATGATAATGGTGGTGTGGTTAAACATTGCTTTGTTGAAGACCACATTGAATCTTTGGTCTATGCCAGGGTATTCAAATGCATGTACACCATGAGCCTTGTTAAAAGGGATGCCTCCTTCAATAAATGCATCTTTCAAGTGGTACCTGTGGAGGATTTCAAGCTTTCAAGTGAAAAGAAAAATTAACTTAGTTGCCACAACTTACAAGCTAATATTTTCGTAATTTGTATTAGGCCGGCTGGATTTATTAATCGGCCAAGTTACTGGTTGACACTGATCATATTATGTAACGAAAAAAGTCTTTATGTCAAAAGTAAAATAGAGGGATCATTATATATAAATAAAACTGTTCAAACTATTATATAGTTCCTATGATCTGTACTTCAAATTTTATATACCAACCAGCTATATATCCATGAAGACCTTATCTTGAATTACAAACATAAATGGAGAAAGAGAAACCCCGTCTTCATTCGAAACAAAATATTTGCAGACAGGCGCCAATCCATAAATCCTTTCAACTTGGCCGTTTTCAAGAGGGATTTTGCAGTTTCAAGTCATTACACAAACAATAACAAGAACAAAAGCCAGCCTCAAATCGCAATATACCGATCAAACTTTTCCACTCTGCTCGATTTTGTTTGAAATATGCCTTAGAAGCTGTAGAAATTAATGCAAACATGTGATACATGCTGCAGAATGTGACTTAGTCTTGAAGACCATGTCTTTGATTCAGTTTCTAGTTGTTGTTGTTTTGTAGGATTTTAGTTTTGACTTAGTTGTTGAGTCATGGATCATGTTTTTTAGCTATTAGTTTAGTGACTTTCAGTTATGTTTTGACTTCTAGTTATTATTTTGTGTATTTAAGTACGTTGTCAAGTTGAATGAAAGGATTGAGTTCTTAGTTCATGCTTAAAATCTGTCCTACCTCTTTCATATTTATAGTTTTGCAACAGTGGTATCAGAGCCTTCAATTCCTGAGGGACTGTGAGTGTTTGAACATACTACACTATCAAACAAACCCAATTTAGTTCACCAACAAACCATCAAAGCAACATGGATCCTGAAGCACCTTACAAGGCAGCAGCTCCTCCAGTGTTTGATGGTGAAGGTTATCATGTGTGGGTTGTTAGGATGGAGGCTTTTCTTGATGCAAGTGATCTGTGGTTGGTTGTTGAGAGGACTACGACGTTCCTCCATTGCCCGAGAACCCAACACTTGCACAGCTCAAAAATCACAAAGAGAAGAGGCAAAGGAAGACAAAGGCTAGGGCATGCCTATTTGCTGTTGTATCATCATCAATCTTCACCAGAATAATGGCCCTGAAATCAGCCAAGGCAATTTGGATTTTCTCAAAGAAGAATATGAAGGTGATGAGAAAATCAAAGCAATGCAAGTGCTAAACCTCATAAGGGAATTTGTAATGCAAAGAATGAAGGAGTCAGACACAATCAAGGAGTACTCTGATAAGCTTCTAAGCATTGTCAACAAGGTAAGATTGCTTGGTGACGAATTTCCTGATAAAAGAATAATTAAGAAAATTCTTGTTACAGCTCCTGAAAAATATGAGGTTACAATCGCCTCATTAGAGAACTCTAAAGATCTGGCAAGGATTACCTTGGAAGAGTTGTTGAATGCTTTGCAGGCCCAAGAGCAGAGAAGGTTGATGCGGCAAGAAAGCTCAATAGAAGAAGCTTTAAAGGCAAAGCATCACATCAATCTCAACACAAAGGGGAAGAAAAAGTATGAGAAGAAAAAGACTGCTGATGCAAATGAAGCCATTTCAACTGAAAATAGCAGCACTAGTGGCGACCAAAAGAGAAGTTTCCCTCCATGCCATCATTACGGCAAGAAAGGACATCCTCCTTTCAGGTGTTGGAAAAGGCCTAACATCAAATGCAACAAATGCAATTGCATGAGACATCATAAGAGAATCTGCAAGAATGGAACTTCACAACAAAATGAAGCTAAAGTTGCAGATAAACAAAATGAGGAAGAACAACTTTTCGTTGCAACCTGTTTTGCAAGTAGTTGTTTTAGCGACAAGTGGCTCATAAATAGTGGCTGCACCAATCACATGACTTTCGATCGTGCTCTCTTTAAGGACTTGGATACATCAGTTAAATTCAAGGTAAAATTTGGCAATAGTGAGCACATCGTTGTTGAAGGAAGAGGTACCGTTGTCATCGAAAGTTTCTCAGGTACAAAAGTCATTAAAGATGTATTATTTGTGCCTAATATTAACCAAAATATGTTAAGTGCAGGGTAGCTGATTGAAAGAGGGTTTAAGTTTGTTTTTTAGAACAACCAATGCTTAATCAAAGATGCAACATATGAATAGGTGTTCAAGATCAAGATGAAGGGCAAGAGTTTTTCATTAGATCCATTGCAAGAAGAGCAAGCAGCTTACTCCTCAAATGACAACATAACTGAGATCTGGCACAAAAGATTGGGTCATTTTCATCATGCTGCGGTGCTGAATTTGCAAAGAAAATAGCTTGCTCAAGGACTGCCCCAGCTTGAGTTAGAAATACATGCTTGCAAGGCTTGTCAATATGGCAAGCAAACGCGTCTTCCATTTCAAAATTCTGTTTGGAGAGCAACAAAGAAGCTGCAGCTTATTCACACTGATCTTGCCGGGCCTCAAAGAACTCCTTCACTCAAGGGAAGTAAATACTACATAATTTTTAATGATGACTTCTCTCGTATGTGCTGGATTTATTTTCTCAAATTTAAGTCAGAGGTTGCTGGAATCTTTTGGAGATTCAAGTAATGGATTGAAAATCAAATCGGGAGTCCCATTCAAATGTTGAGGTCAGATAATGGCAAGGAGTTCACTTCAAATCAATTCAATAAGTTATTTGAAGAAATCGACATTGATCATCAATTGACAGCTCCATACACTCCACAACAAAATGGAGTCAGTGAGAGGAAGAACGTAACAATCTTTAAGATGGCAAGATGTATGATGCATGATAAAGATTTGCCTAAGGAGTATTGGGCTGAAGCAACAAACATTGCAGTGTTCTTATTGAATAGGCTTCCTACAAAAGCTGTGAATGGGAAGACTCCTTTTGAGGCATGGTATTGTTTCAAACCCAATTTGAAAAATCTAAAAAAATTTGGTTGTTTGTGTTTTACTCACGTGCCACAGATCAAGAGGGACAAGCTGGACAAGAAGGCTAAATCAGGAATTTTTATAGGCTATAACAACACCTCAAAAGCCTATAGAGTTTTTCAGCCTCAATCCAGAGAAATTCTGATCGGCAAAGATGTTGTCTTCATGGGGGCAGAAAAGTAGGATTGGAATTTAGCAAATGAAAAAAACCCTATTCACGTGCAGCCTAGTGAAGATGATGTTGATGACCGACCAATCAGAGGAACTAGATCACTTGCAGACATCTATGCAAAATGCAATGTTGCGGTAATGGAACCAGAGGAGTACAAGAAGTGATGCAAGACATAAAATGGATTTCAGTTATGAAAGAAGAATTGAGTATGATTGAAAAGAATCATACATGGAATCTTGTACCAAGGCCTTCTAACAGAAAGGTGATTGGAGTTAAATGGGTTTTCAAAACAAAACTCAATGCAGATGGTTCTGTAAACAAGCACAAAGCGAGGCTCGTCGTTAAGGGATATGCACAAGTTTTTGGCGTCGATTTTTCAGAAACGTTTGCTCCCGTGGCCAGACTTGATACCATCAGATTGCTCCTTACGATGACAAAATCAAAGTGGTCAGAAAAGTGTTTCAGCTTGATGTAAAATCTGCTTTTTTAAATGGCCTTCTTAAAGAGGAGATTTTTGTAGAACAACCTGATGGTTTTGTTGTGCAGGATCAAGAAGATAAAGTGCACCTATTGAAGAAAGCTTTGTATGGCCTCAAGCAGGCTCCAAGAGCTTGGTATAGTCGGATCGATGATCATTTGATCGGCTTAAGCTTTCAGAAAAGCTTAAGTGAGGCCACCTTATATGTAAGAAAAGAAGGAACTAACATTACCATTGTTTCTATCTACGTTGATGATCTTTTGATCACAGGAAACAATCAGCTGCTCATTGATGAGTTTAAATCTAACATGCTCAAGGAATTTGAGATGACAGATTTAGGATTAATGACCTACTTCCTTGGTCTTGAAGTGCTGCAGCAGAGGAATGAAGTTTTTGTCTTCCAAAAGAAATATGCAAAGGAGATTTTGAAGAAATTTCACATGGAGAGTTGCAAAGCTATAAACACACCAATGCAAGCCAAAGTGAAGTTCTGCCAAGATGATGGGACTCCCAAAGTGAATGAGAATCTCTATAGAAGCTTGATTGGTTTTCTCATGTACCTCACAGCTTCTATGCCTGACATCATGCAAGTTGTAAGTCTTCTCTCCAGGTTTATGCATTGTGCAATTGAAGAGCACTTGCAAGCTGCCAAGAGGATTGTCAGATATATTAAAGGAACTGTTGATTTTGGAATTAAATATGTTAAATGTGATAATTTTTAGCTGGTTGGTTTTTCTAATAGTGATTGGGCAGGTTCAACTGATGATATGAAGAGCACAACTGGTTTTTGTTTCAGTCTTGGATTAGGTGTGATCTATTGGTGTTCAAAGAAGCAAGAAGTTGTTACTCAAAGCACCGCAGAATTGAATTCATAGTTTAGCAATAAATTGCAAACAAATGAGGCCATCTGGTTGAGGACAATCCTTCATGATTTGAGCTTGAAGCAATAAGAATCAACACAAATCTTTGTTGACAACCAAGTTGCCATTTCAATCTCTTCTAATCCAGTGTTTCATGGCAAGACAAAGCATTTCAAGATCAAGTTTTATTATCTCAGAGAAGTTCAAAAGGAAGGGGAAGTTTCATTAACTTATTGCAGATCGGAAGATCAGATAGCGGATGCATTCACCAAAGCCTTGCCTAAGTTTAAATTTGAAGAACTCAGGAACAAGATGGGAGTTTGCAGCTTCAAAGGTAAGGAGGTGTGTTTGAAATATGCCTTAGAAGCTAGAGAAATTAATGCAAACATATGATACATGCTGCAGAATGTGACTTAGTCTTGAAGACCATGTCTTTGATTTAGTTTCTAGTTGTTGTTGTTTTGTAGGATTTTAGTTTTGACTTAGTTGTTGAGTCATGGATCTTGTTTTTTAGCTATTAGTTTAGTGACTTTCAGTTATGTTTTGACTTCTAGTTATTATTTTGTGTATTTAAGTACGTTGTCAAGTTGAATGAAAGGATTGAGTTCTTAGTTCATGCTTAAAATCTGTCCTACCTCTTTCATATTTATAGTTTTGCAACAGATTTAATGCAGTTGATGATGGCAAGGGGCGAAAATATAATAATTAAGCTGATAAAGCTTCTAGTTCATAGTATTCTACTTGAAATTCTACTAACCAGCTATCCATGAATGCCTTGTCTTGAAGGAGAAACATGAGAGGAGAAAGCGAAACCCCGTCTTCATTCGAAACAAGATATTTGCAGACAGGAGCCAGGCCATACATTCTTTCAACTTGGCCATTCTCATTAGTCTTTGTAATTGAAGTAAGCACAGTATAGCTGGTGAGAAGGCGCAGCATCCGGTCTAGCATTGCAGGGGCCTCTGGGTTTTGAGTGGGAAGTTGAGATGCTACATCTTTTGGTGAAAGATGTGCACCTGCTCCTGCTTTGGCTATTATCTCTAACACTTGAAGTTCACTTGCTGCTTGTAACACCATTGGTAGAACTGATGCGCCCACCAATTGCATCGCGTGTATAAAATCTTCGTCGTCGTTTTTTGTTATGTCCTGTGTTTGGATTGAAGCCATGGGCACTGCACTGCACTGCACTGCTATGCTATGCTAGTGTGCTTGAACTGGTAATAAAAATACTCAATTTTCTGAAAGGCATTGATAATCAATTCCAAGTGGTTTACATGTGGGGTTGGACTGATTTTGGTGGTGGTGTTGGTTGGTCAGGATCATATGGGCCATATGTTATTTGCTAGTTGTGTCAATAAATGAGGAGTTTTGTTTTTACACCAAACTGATTTTGCAGTACTATGTTGTTGAGATGTATGGACCGAAATAATAGTCATACATGTTGTGAAATATGGATGACCATGTATGTACACCAACATATTGTGTAGTCATGTAACCTGTATTTCTCACTTAATAGTACCTTCACTTGTCTACGTATTGTTATGTAACTTGTAATCATCTCCCATGTACACCAACTCTTCCATGTATTGTCTATGTTACTTTGTATGACTTGTGGTGTATATAACTTGTACAATTATATAAGTCATTATCATCATCGCCAAATGACCTATATAAAGGGTGTCAACCCCATTGTAATTCACACACCAAGTTGAATGAAAACTTCTAATTCCAACTATCTCATTTCTTCTCTTTTCTTTTGTAGTAGTAGTTTGTAGTAGTAGAAGTTATTAGTCTTCTATTTTCCTTCTCTAGTTCTTAGCAAGTTCCAACTCAATTTACAACACGTTATCACCACGAGCTTGCTCTAGCATTAAGGAGATCTTGAAGTTCAAGAAGGCTTGTTAAGGAGACAAAGCTAGGAAGGTATAACTTTTGTTATTTAAATAAGTTCAATTTATCTATATATTTGAGATCTCCAAACCCCTTGTAGGTTTCTAAGATTTTGTTCATGATAATGGTGGTGTGGTTGAACATTGCTTTGTTGAAGACCTCATTGAATCTTTGGTCTATGCCAGGGTATTCAAATGCATTTACACCATGAGCCTTGTTAAAAGGGATGCCTCCTTCAATAAATGCATCTTTCAAGTGGTACCTGTGGAGGATTTCAAGCTTTCAAGTGAAAAGAAAAATTAACTTAGTTGCCACAACTTACAAGCTAATATTTTCGTAATTTGTATTAGGCCGGCCGGATTTATTAATCGGCCAAGTTACTGGTTGACACTGATCATATTATGTAACGAAAAAAGTCTATATGTCAAAAGTAAAATAGAGGGATCATTATATATAAATAAAACTGTTCAAACTATTATATAGTTCCTATGATCTGTACTTCAAATTTTATATACCGACCAGCTATATATCCATGAAGACCTTATCTTGAATTACAAACATAAATGGAGAAAGAGAAACCCCGTCTTCATTCGAAACAAAATATTTGCAGACAGGCGCCAATCCATAAATCCTTTCAACTTGGCCATTTTCATGAGTCTCTAGAACTGAAGTCAGTATAGAGTAGCCGGTGAGAAGGCGCAGAATTCGATCTACCATAACGGGCAACTCTAGATTTCAAGTAGGAAGTTGTAATGCTATCTGTTTAGGCGAAAGGTGCGCTCCCGGACCGGCTTTTGCTATTATCTCCAACACTTGAAGCTCCCTTGCGGCATGAAGTACCATTGGCAGGACCGGCGCACTTGCCAATTGCATCGCGAATAGGAAGTGTTCTTCCTCGATTTTTTTTCATTTAGCTTTGTTTGGATTGAATAATCCATTATGCTATTCTGTTGTGATTGAATTGAGAACAAAAACTGCAGATTTAGGACTATTTTACTTGCATCTGCACTTAATTAATTATTGAGATTATTTAAATAGTATCCACCAACTGCATATAATTTAGATGTATTATTATCAGGTGAATGTAGGTCCAAATTAATTCCTTTCGTTGATGCTGATTTTCTATATAAGAATGCATAATCAACACACTCTTTAACTTAATCAAATTAACATTGTAAAAGAATTTGAATATGTGTGATTGTAACTAATTAATTAATCGAACCTTAATTAATTAGCTTGCTTGTTGTTTAGTTGATCTTCCTTAATTAGCTACATTGTCAAATTTTATCATCATGATCAAGCTTGTACTAGTTTTTTCAAAGTTAAATCTACATACCAGCTATCCATGAAGGCCTTGTCTTGAAGGAGATACATGAGAGGAGAAAGCGAAACCCCGTCTACATTCGAAACAAGATATTTGCAGACAGGTGCAAGGCCATACATTCTTTCAGCTCGGCCATTTTCCTTCGTCTCTAACATTGAAGTCAGCACGGAGTAGCTAGTGAGAAGGTGCAGCATTCGGTCTAACATGACTGGGGACTCTGGATTTCGAGTGGTAAGTCGAGTTGCTATATCTTTAGCTGAAAGTTGTGCACCAGGACCTGCTTTAGCTATAATTTCAAACACTTGAAGTTCACTTGCTGCTTGAAGCACCATTGGTAGAACCGATCCGCCGATCAATTGCATCGCTAATAGGAAGTCGTCGTCACGCTCCTCGACGTTATCATTCGGATCATGTGTTTGAATTATATCCATAGTGCTATACTCTTGTGATTAAACTGTACAGAACAAAAACTGCAGATTTGTATAAATATGTTATGTGAAGTACTGTGACTAGTTTAAACATGCAGACACACAAGTTTTTGATAGTTAGAGCATATTAATTATGTACTGAACTTGTAGGTGCATGCATACATTTTTTATGTTACTATGGTACAAATTTATGTCACTATGGTCCATACAATTTTTATCCACTAAGTTTTTTGATAGATAGAGCATATTAATTATGTACTGAACTTGTAGGTGCATGTCCTTTGAGTAGAACAGTACTGTTGTTAATTTAGTCATTATGTTAAGGCATAACTGCATGTACTTTAAAGACTCAATGACTCGTTAATTTTGTTTTGAAATCCCTGACTCCTATAGCTAAACTAATTACAAAATTGGGTAGTACTATTTTAATTAAAAGCATCTCCAATTAGTTCAATTTCAAAGTAAATCCCCATGAATTAATTCAACAACCAAATCACTTGTTTTAAAACTTACTATTATACCCCTTAAATATTTACAAAAATTTTAAAAAAATCCCTATTTAATTCTCTTAATTGGGAAATAAAGTAGTAGTTATGACTTACAAAAAATTGCGGTTTACAAACTTATTTAAAAGCATCTCCAATTAGTTCATTGAAAGTAAATTAAAAGCCATGAAATTCACATTAACTTCTGTTTTACAAACTTACTCCCTCCGTTTTTAATTAAGTATCTTTAAGTTGTTTAATTATCTTAATTGAGGAGAAAGTAGTAGTTAAACGACTAAATCACCATTTATGTCTCATAACCTCATCACTTATACGTGCACTAGTTATTAATGTGTACTCCCTCCATTTCTATATAAGTGTCGTTTTAAGGTTGTTCGCATTTTTTATAAGAAAGTTATTTAATTATCTCGGATGAGGACAAAGTAATAGATAAATGACTAAATCACCATTTATCTCTCCTAACCCCACCACTTTTACATACACTAATTATTGATGTGTAATTAATAGATTTTCTTTTTCTATGAAGGGTATAAAAGTCAATTAAATAATTAATGTATATTGAAATTATCAAATTGTTGTAAATTAATAAATCTTTTTGAAATTTATGAATGATCACATTGTCAAACAGGGAGTTTTCAAAAATTTTGTAAATATTTAAGGGGTATAATAGAATTTTTCACAAATGTGATTATGGTTGTTTATAATTTATATTCAACTCAAGATGTATTTCAAATTAAAAAAAGTTTTGAGTCCGGACTCACGAACCAAATAGCACTACCCTTTGAAATATTTCAAACAATTAATCTTATTTGGACTCATGACTAAGGGCCTATATAAGGGGGTTCCTTCACTTGTAAATTTTCACCCCAAATATTTAATGGGTATCAAAAAATCTTATTTATCTCATTTCTTCTTCTCCTTTGTTTGTAGTAGTAGTTTATAGTAGTAAAAGTTTTTAGTTTTTCTCAAGTTCTTAACAAGTTCTTTTATAACACAAATGACATATTTACTTTTCAAAATGGCTAGAGGATGACTTTCAAATTAAAAAAAGTTATGATATTGTGAAATATTTCAAAATGGACAAAGAAATGGAATCAGTAAATCCAAATATCAAAGAAAATGTTACAACTTGTAAGCTTTTATTTCAAATGGCTAGAAAGTCACTTATAAAAAAATGGATGAAGTAATTAATAGGCTTTCTTTTTCTAGAAAAGTATATATAAAAATCAATTAAGTAATTAATGTGTATTCATAAAACTATCGAATAAAAAATATTGTGAAATATTTCAAAATGGCTAAAAGATACTTATAAAGAAACGGAGGAGGGAGTAAATCCAAAGAACAAATTAAGTTGAAAGAAAATGTTACTAACTTGTAAGCACATTTTATTTGAACCTTGGATCAGTTCCAGTCCCTTCGCCGACTTGAGGCCGTCGAACCCGACATCAACCACCGGCTTGAGGCCGTCGAAGCCTTTGTATATCTTGATGAGCTTCTTCCTGGTAACAATGGAGCTAGTGATCAGACATTCCCCTGTTAAAGACCATGTTGAACCTTGGATCAGTTCCATGGTCCTCAAATGAAATCCCACCTTCAAGAACTGCATCCTCAAGTGGTACTTACATGCAAAAGTGTTGGGCCACGTTATTTAATAACGTGGTTAGAACTGCATCCTCAAGTGGTAATTACATGCAAAAGTGTTGGGCCACGTATTTGATATGAGATTTGGATGTAAGAGATTTAGAGGTAAAAGGTGATTCAAATCTTGGTGGATGCAAAAATAGTATTGTCTCCAATTTATAAAATAAATAAATAAAGAATAATGACTTATTTGATATCTGAAAACATCTGAAATCAAAATAAACCTTATCTTTTGGGTTTTGATTTTATCAGAAATTCACAGAGTCTTGTCCAGTATATAATCACATTTTGTGATTAAATATGAACGTTTTGCCAATCAAGAGAAAATCTTAAGTTCTTATTAGTAAGTGTTATATAAACTCATGAATAATATAAGAGTCTAGCATATATTAATTGTGTTTCGCTTGTACTGCGAGAATCATCAATATCATACTGAGAAAGAGGTACACTTTCACCAATAAATCTTTACTTTTTCTAGTATGATTAAATCTTTATTTGTAGGCGTTCACATCGTGTGTAGTTTTTCTTGTCATGTCGGGTCGATCACATTGGTGCCCCACGTTTTAATAACTTAAATAAAAAGAACAAAAAGGAGTAACTACAATAAAATCCATAATTATTTTCAAAAAAAACGTGTTTTGATTTTTTTTTGTTTTGAAGGATAAAAAGTCACATTGATCGTTCCTGACCAATTTCAGACCATCAATTAATCAAAGGACAATATCCCTTCTACATCGTAATTCACACACGTACATTTTGATCATAAAAATTTTAAGGCAACGCCACATAATTGACAATTTACTTTAAAACAACAACAACAACAAAAAGCTTCAATTCCAAATCAAATTAAGCCATTTTAAACCATCATCAAAGATAACTAATTATATATATCTTTTTATTGGCACACATGGAGGCTCGACCACACACATTCTTTCTCTTGTCGCGGCGGTCATAATGCAAGTGCTAGTATTGCATTGGCTTGTCTTTTATTTTTATTTTTATTTTTCCATTATGAGTAATTCGATGTTTGGATTATATAACTATTCCAAGTTCACCCCGAATTACGCCCAAATGTTGGCACTTCCATTCCCAGAGCTCAAACTAGACACCTATTCGCAGGGACGAAGCTACCTTTGTGTTGAGGGGGGGGCTATGACCCCTCCCAATTTTTTTTAATAGTAGCTATATATATATATATATACACACATGGTTATGCAAGTAAGTTAAAGAGTGGGCTACTTTTGCTCCCATCTTCTTTTTTTTTTTTTGTTTATTTAAGTTCACTTGGTAACACATACCAAATCAATAATGAGTCATTCACTTGATTGCTGGTATATATAGTTCGACACTTAACATAAGGAAACTCAAATTTTACGATATTAGATTGGCCTATTCGCTTGTTTTGATTGCTTCGACTTGTGTAATGTATATCTCTTCCTGCACAATGTTGATGATTATATCCTTTATCTATGTGAGGTGCTATGTATTAATTTGTCTTTGATTTTCTTTTCTTTTTTTAATTTGGTGCATGGTGGACTATCTTTTATGTACTACATATCTACTAATGCACAAAATTGGACTTTAATATATGTCATTAAAACAAAAATTAGCAACAGAGGCAGAGCAGGGAAGAACAGGGTGGCCCCTGCATCACAATACCTCCTATAAATAAAAGAAGAGCCACCCTCTAACAAAACTAGTAAATGCATGCGAGGAAGGAAAATAAAACGCGTCACAATGCGGTAACTTGTGACGTAAGATGTAGAGGGTTCGAGTCTCAATGGAACTAAATTGTAATCTTATTAAAAATAATAATAATAAAAAGAGGTATGCACTCTGTTGCCATGCGTGATACCATTGAAGATAGTTCAAATTGTGTCAATTAGGTGTATATATGTAGGTCCTGATCTGACTTAGTGATGCACTGATGCTGGTTGGCAAGAACTGCTATTTGGTAAAAATTTAAGTCACTTACGGTTCCGCGAAAAACACTTTTTTAGGGAATTGGAGACGAGCTCTAGAAAGTTTGTATTTTTCAAAAAAATATATATATATATATACACTAGAGGGGTTGTGCACCCTATGCCGTCAACTACGCGTTTTATTTCCCTAACTTGCATTTCCTCGACGACTGTTCTAGCTACTAATTAGAGAATTGTGGTTGCGGGTCATCAACAATATTACAAGGCAACAATCATATATCTCCAAGTTCATTGAAATCAAAAGCCATGAAAATTCACATCAACTTCTGTTTCACAAACTTAAATCCCAGAACATATCAAGTACAAAGAAAATGTTACAACTTGTAAGCACATTTTATTTGACATATATCTTTCCCCTTCCCCCCCTTGTAATATTTGTATAGGCTGCAAAAGCCAAAATCACAAGATTCTAAAACCATAACTAATGGACTTAATTAACCTTCTTAGTACTTTTTCAAGAACTCCATGATCCAAGAGTTATAAGCACCACACACAACATTAAAGCCAGCAAACCCTGCTCCCTTCGCCAACGCTTCGAAATCTTTCGAGGTTCTCTCTTTCCCGCCGGGGTTATGCGCCAACATAATGTTGTCGAGTTGGAAGGAACCATTGGCAGCAAGGTTTGTCTCTGGGAACACTGGAAGAATTGATTCCACAATGATCATTTTTCCTTCTTCGGGCAACGCCGCATAACAGTTCTTCAAGAATTTCTTGCAGTGCTCGTCGCTCCAGTCGTGAAGGATCCACTGCAACCACATTGTCATCAAAATTAATATATATAAGCTCCTAAAATCGAAGATTTTTGAATTCGGGGTCTCGAGGAATTAGAGCTTATTATATACCTTCATGAAAATGGCATCCCCCTTAGGAACACTAACAAACATGTCACCACCAACATGTTCAACACCTGCAAAGCAGAATCACATTAGCCTATGTATGCACTTGATCATCTTGAAAATAAGTACATTGCATTGCGTAGTCGAGAAACGAGACTTTATTTATTATAGCCTAATATATACGTACATATAATAATTAGTTATTAATTAGTTAGTTACCAGGATATGTAGGGGCATCTTCAATGACATGAGGCAAGTCAAAGTTGATGCCTTTGATGGAAGGGTGCTTGGAGATGATCATGTTAATGGTGGCTCCAGTCCCTCCGCCGACATCGACAACCGAGGAGAGGCCGCCGAAGCCTTTGTATGTCTCGAGGAGCTTCTTCATGGTAACAGTGGAGTGATCAGACATTCCCCTGTTGAAGACCTTGTTGAACCTTGGATCTGTTCCATGGTACTCAAATGCTGTCATGCCATAGGCCTTGTTGAATGGAATCCCACCTTCAAGAACTGCATCCTTCAAGTGGTACCTACATGCCAAAGAACAAAAATTATTGACTACAATAAAAAAAAAAAAAAAAAAAAAAAATTGAAGCGTAAAAAGGCACATTGATCGAGGATAAGCCAAACTATTACAACATTTCAACGAGTGAAACAAAAATTATTGATTACAATAAAAAAAAAAAATTGAAGCGTAAAAAGGTACATTGATCGAGGATAAGCCAACTTATTAGAACATTTCAACGAGTGAAATGCAAACAGATACTACATTGCATACCAAAGCTTGGAACTATCCTAATTAAAATATAAATAACTACCCGAAACAATAATAAAAAAGCCTCAATCTCAATTAATTGAGTCTAATATAGATCGAATTCTTTTAGTACCCATTTGATTTAATTAATGCAATTGGGGTTGCTTTCAAAATGTAAGGATGTTGATAGAAAATAAGTGAAATAACTAAATATTAAATTAATTTAATCATACTTTATTTTGAAAACAATTATAATCATATTTATAAAAAAAAATCATATATTTAATCACAACAACCACCACAATATATGCCTTAATATCAAATTATTGAGTTCCACTGCATAAATGAAAACTCTTTCATTTCTAAAACAAAAAATATAGATGTTTAAATTTTAATCATACTTATTATATTAGGATTAGAATTAAAAATGATTGATTTGATTGGCCACATCTTTTGACTTGGTTAGAAAAACAAAGGTCGGTCCACTATGTACTAGTCTTTGAACTCTTGACTTTTGAGGCACCCCTTCTTTTCCGCCACGTGTACACATGCCCACTTCAATGTAAATGCTATTTGAAGGATGGTCCAATAAGTACTGCTCATTTTGGGCCATCAGATGTGCATCAAATAACGTGCTTCACGCCATGAGAGTTTTAAAGTAAGTATCTCGAGAGAAACCAACAACGTCATTCTTGGTAGACGGTACCACTTCATAGCAACTTTTAGAAATGTTTGGTGGTGGACCAAGAAGTGGTTATTCCAAAATGGGAAATGGTGTTTTTTTTGTTACAATAAATTTACTTAGATTTATAAGTTCATTCATAAGAGATTTTTAAATTTTTCAAATATTTAAGGGTTATAATCAAAATTTTACAGCGATTATTTTTTTATAATTGCTTCGAAACTATTTGAAATTAAAAAAGTTTTGAAAGTCACATCAAATAAGCACTTGAGAAATATTTATTTACATGCGCTCAAAATGCATACTTTGTATATTATATATTAAAAATTATACGTGCACATATCTCGAGTTGTGTATCGATAACTTCTAAGGCCGATGTATGTGAGTTTAAAGGGTGAGTTTGGTGATATCAATGTAGCATTTCTCATTCCAAATATATTGTTTTTTTTTAAATAAAATGAAGGAATACTACTCTTCTAATTTACAGTCAATAATTGAGTTGTTGTCAAGCCAAACTCCACCAACAACTTTATTGGAAGAATAATTAAATCTTAAGCAAGACTTCACCTAAAGTGGGACCAAAAATAGACAAACTATCAAAGGTTTGTTAAGACATTCCATAACTGCTTTTGAAATTAATCACCACTTTCGGAAAACAATTAATTTCTTGAGTATTTTCACTTTTTGGTTTTCTTGTTTGCTAACCAAAATATCCAAAGTCACTGAGAACTACCTAGCTAGTAGTAATTCCATTAACTAAACAAGGAAATAAAATATTAATCTAACCTTGAATATACTCTTAAATTAGAGATTGCAAATTCAAGTGAGGTGTTGTTAATGACAAGTAGCACAATTAAAAACAACACGTTTTTACTATTACATTGATAAGAGTTTTTTTTTAACTTTGTTTGTAAAAAACACACTGTTTGTCACCTTTCGTATACGTAAATCACTACATGTTTTTTTTGTAAATATTGGGTTATAATAAATAAATTTTCGTTCCTATCAAAAAACTAAAGAAAAATAAAAAATAACATGTGGCACAATAAAAATGTGTCTAAGTGTCTATCTGCCACGTCTCAAACATGGGTAACTCTAGCAACAAAGATAAAAAGAAAAAGAAAGAAAGATTTCTCCCCAACTAATTATAATTTGAGCTAGCCTAATCAATACTCATTTTGATCATTTATATAAGCTAAGTCATTCAAGCAAAAAAGATTTGTTCAAAATCGTAAGTCGTATTTAAAATTCAAAAGTATATTTATCGCATTTTTACATATTTTACTCTTACACAATTCAAACATTTATGATTCTTCAATTATTCAATTCATTTAATGTCAAAAGATACGTATATAAATTATACTCATAATTAAAGCTATCTTAATTCTCGTTTCTTTACATTAAAACAACTTTGGAGTATATATGATTTAGAGAGCATGTATAGTCAATTAATTAATAAACTCACCAGCTCTCCATGAGAACCTTGTCTTGGTTCATGAGCACAAGGGGAGCCATAGACACCCCATCTTCATTTTTCACCAAGAACTTGCACACCCCACCCAACCCATACGCCCTCTCCGCTCTCTCCACCCCATCAACCTCCGTAGTCCTCACACTGCATGTCACAATCCTAAAACTCGCCAACAACCTCAGCATCCTATCCAACATCACGGCAGCATCGGGATTCGTGCAGTTCGGAAGCCGGGACGCTATCTCCGACGGGGCCAGAGAGGCCCCCGGCCCTGCCTCGGCTATTGTCTCCAAAACGTCTAGTTCTATGGCTGCTTTGAGGACCATGGGCAGCACGGACGAGCTTGCCAACTGCATGGCGTACATGCATGCCTCTTCTTCCTCTTCGGGGCTCATCGTGACCGTCGATCGCACATCGTGTTGGGTTGAGCCCATGGTGATGTGATGATGAATGGACGGTTGAGATTGACTTGATGAATATATTATTTGAGTTGTGGAAATGATGAAGAGAATGCATGTGTTATATATAGATATGAAAAGGAGGGATAGGTGGGACGTGCTTGTGAGTTGTGAGTGTGGTGTGACAAATGATGGTATTGGCTCACCCACTAACACATATGGGTCCAAGGTCATCTTCACCTACCTTCTTTTTTGTTTGTTTCTAAGAAGACACATTTTTTGTTGTTGTTTATAGGTTTTTAGTCAATGTAAGTTTGGGATGAATTGATTATAAAAGATATATTTCAAACATTGGATTGTATTGATTGTATTAATTGTTGTCAATTGCACAATTAACATAGAGCGAAATGGAAATAGTATATCTATGCATGCAACTAATCTCAACTAACGGAAATATTATATCAAACTTAATTGAATGGTCTAATGGTTTAATATGAGGTTTAGAACTAAAAGATTATAGATTCAAATCCTAATAGACACAATTTGTTTCTTTCTTATCAAAAAAATAATAATAATAATCTGAGCTAATATTTAAAATTGGTCCTTATAAGCTGTAAATATGTATAGTTTTGGAATGAAAATTTTTGTCTTTTATTTTTGAGAATCAATCACCTGATCTATATGTGATGTTTTTTTTTTTTCTAACGCGCTGCAAACGTAATTCTTATAAGCTGTAAATATGCATAGTTCTATATGAGATTTTTTTATTTTTTTTTCTAAAAAGCATAGGATAGTGTTATATTAATTGAAGACATGAAAACAATTAAATTACATGCCTAGCTAGAAGTGTCACACATTTAATTACCTATATATCTTAATGTATAATATCGTATCATTTCAGATGTGATCAATGTCAAATCACAAATGGAAAATGATATATCAGTGATTTAATATTTCTTTTTGAAGATATCAGTGATAATTTGACAAAAAAAAAAGCATCGGGTGATTTAATAATGATGCTTACTTTCGTTACGTGGTTTATTAGAGTCCTTTGAATTACGCATCGAGACGTGTTTATGATAAAGCCTCCATTAAGAATGTAGTATCAAATTAACATGTCAATTAAGGTCTCATCTATCGTGATCAGTAGGTTTTGTGTTGCCGTAATTCTTGCTCATCATCATGTTAATTATATAATTATTTTATTAGGAGGGCACTTTCCCTCACCTAATTTGTCACATTTAATATTCAAATAAGAGATATGAATGGCCATCTTTGAATCATTTGAATGTGAATGAATATTAACTAATACCATTAAACTCTAAATTTTGGCTTAGGTATAAAGGAATCACATGATCATTAATTTGAAGTCTCGCATGATCTTCAACCAATGTTACCGTGTTGACTTGATGATCCAAAACGTAACTTAATTTATTTAATAATTAGTACTCCATATTTATTTATTTTAATTAAATCTGTTGGACATGTTAATTATTAAGCTCGCGTGACCTAACCAATGTTACCGTGTTGACTTGATGAACCAAACGTAACTTAATTTATTAAATAATTAGTACTCCATATTTATTTTTTTAATTAAATCTGTTGGACATGTTAATTATGAGGACCCATTGGGCCTATTAGGTTCTTTCAAGTTCTTTTCATTGTAATTAAAGCTCATGAGTGTCGTCTAAATAAATATAAATGCATGTGCCATGTGCACATCTAACGCCTTTATTAATTATTAATCACGTCATGTAGAGAAGTTGGAGTGGTCACGGTCAATTATGTATTTTGATAGTTATGAGGTCCCATTGGGCCTATTAGGTTCTCTCAAGTTTCAATGGATTCGTTGTGAACTACGCACCTAGGTTATATGAATGTATTATAATTAACTGATTAAATCTTATCATTGAATGTTAGTAAACTTGAAATTACTTCTCGTGAGCTTGTAATTAATTAGGACAAAATTACCTTCAAATTAAGGGGTTCTGGATTGCTACTCATAAGCTAAGCATGTCTAATAATAATAATAATAATAATAACTTTATTATTAATTGCAAGCATTATCTATCGACTCTTGATCCAAAAAAAGAAAAAATTGCTCTTGCAAATCATCTCTATTAGGATTCTTCAAAGACAAGAAGAAAGGAAAATTCATTATTATACCATGATATTATTCTTGAAAACCAATTAAGCATGTATGGATCTTAGAATTAACAAACGTATGTTTGAAGCAAAAGCCAAATATTAGTATTATTAAGTAATGAAACTGATATTGAAGCTTTGATTTTATTTTATTTTTTAATTTAGTTTTTTTTTTTTTTTTCGAAGCCTTTCTTTAATTAAGTGCAAGTAGTTAATTGGCTATACGTAGGGAATAATTAAGGACCCATAACTGTTTGACACAAACAAGGAACCATTTTAATTGGTCAGGATAACAATTAACAAACCTAAGAAGGTGGCCCATATACATTTCTCACCAACTAATGAAGCGCCACAAATGTTGACAAGAAAGCAACTTTGTTACTACTGCACTATATACTAGTTGAAAAATAACAATTAATTAAAATGTCACATTTCTCTATAGTTTCTTGGAATGGAAAGACGTGTTTTCTCATCTCCCCCCCACCAACCCTTCTTCACCAACCGCTGACTTCCTCAAATTGAGAAATTCCAAAGTATTGGCTGTGCTATATTCCAATTAATAGTACGTGGTACTAGACTACAAGTGGTGGGAGGGTGGGTTAGTGGGTATAACTAATTAAGGTAGTATATTATAAGCCCTACTGACCCAATAATTGGGTGGACTTAATTTGTTGTTGATTTATCTAATCTTTCTTTGAATTTATACGCATGTATTTCTATACTTTATTTCCTCAGTGTTCATCTCACTTGCTTATATGTTATATTATCAAAATATAATAAATTATTATAGGAAAACCCTATATGCAATTGTATGGATTTTTTAAAGGGAAAATGTTTTGTTAACCCACTTTGGGCACCTAGAGGGTCCAAGTGACTGTCCCTCCATGTGATACACTTAAAGGAGTGTGAAGGCACATCTCGAGGTGTTAAGCGCACTCCTTGAGGTGTATCATACGGTTGGACACCCATATGAGTCCCACTAGATGCCCAATTGAGTGTCCAAAGTGGGTTACTCTAGTATCTTCTTAAACGAAAGCTTGCAAGGAAATATGATGGTGCAACATCGCGCCGAAAAGATGACGCCAATACCAACAACCGGTTGGCCCAAGTGGTAAAGGACTATAACTCTTAAGCAAGGTCTCGAGTTTGAGTTTCGTGAATGGAAAAAATTAAGTTGTGCCTTCATATAGGGCTTGACAGTGTATAAGTATGGATTAGTCGGTGCGGTCATGACACTGAACACGACGTGAGAAACCAAAAAAAAAAGAAAAGAAAAGATGGTGCCTAAGCTTCCGAACGATGTTTGGCTCTTGATATGGATTTAGGGATGCAAAGTAGGGGCAGGGACTCACAGGGATTCCTCGCAACTAGGACAGTACGGAGAATTTAAATGAGGATGGAGGCGGAGAAGAAGAAAAAATCTCATACCCACGTTGATTCAAGTACGGGGATGGAAAAAATATATCCACAAGGACTCCAGTGGAGAATCTCCATTTGTAATCCTCCCAAAGATCCCGCAGGTAACCCCATTAGGGATCCTCATATGTCAATTATATATATCTATATATTATATTCCAAGGTTTCTAATAAATATATAGTACACAAGCTTTCACATATGTTAAAAAATCTATATATCATGTTATTGTTATGAAATGGATAGACACTTGTGCATATATGTGACCACATTGTGAAGCATGGTTCTCACATTGAATTATAACATCAAGCATGGCTCTCACACTTCATGTAACTAGTAATCCTCTCCAATGTACACCAACTCTTCCATGTATTGTATGCGTTGCTTGTGACGTGTTGTATGACTTGTGGTGTATGTATAACTTTACACATTGTATAAGTACAATTATCATCATCACCAAATGACTTATATAAAGGGTGTCAACCCTATTGTAATTTACACATCAATCAATCTCTACATTTTTATCTCTAGCTCTCTTCTCTATTGTCTTTTTTCTCTACTTGTTCTAGTAGTTCTTAGTTTATGTCTTCTATGCTTAAGTCTCTAACAAATCTACTTAAGTTCTAGTTAGCTTACAACTTAGTTTACAACACGTTATCAGCACGAAGTTGCTCTTCAAGAGGAGGTCTTGAAGATTGAGAAGTTTTTCAAAGATATAAAGCTAAGAAGGTATAATTTTTATTAATTTAAATAAGTTCAATTTATTTCCATGTTGTCATGGTTAATTTTTTTTTGTTACATGCATATTTAATTATGAAAATGTAATTTATTCATATATTATGCATTGTAACGTCACCAACTATATATGAAAGTATGCTCTGTAGCTGCGTCTTGTACAATCTTCTACATCAGAAATCAAAAGTCAATGTGTGACATAGTTTTTCTCTTAAAACTACAAACAATTAGTTATTATTATATTCTTGATTTTATAATACAAATAATGCTATAAGTTTGAGTTGATAGTGGGTAAGTCTTGTCCCCGGTAAAGCTAAACATTGAAAGGGAGACGGGTTATCCCGTTCGAGGAGGCATGCTATAAAGTAGACTATGTCCCACCAACTCATACGAATAATACATTTTGTTTATTAATGAATCAAGTTGTGAACATATATTTAATCATATGTTATGTTTTTACATAAAAATGGGAAAACTATTTTATGTTAAATTTATTTTCAAAATATTATTCAACCATAGTTGAACTTGTCGCCTTATTATATTACCGACAAGAAGTGCTTGTCATGAAAATTAGATATTATAATTTGTGAATAAAACATCTATGCAAAACTATGTTGTGTTATACAAAATTTAAATCATTTGCCAATATCTCTTTAGAAAATTGAAAAGTAAATATTTCACTTTATATATCTTTTCACCCTATGGAGTTATAAATATATAAATACCAAAAAATGTACTGCTCCAAAAGCTCAAAATGAGCGGTTGAGTCTCAAGCTACAAAATTTAATCACTCAATTATTAATTATAATTTCGCAATTTTAATTACCTCTATGTTGAGGTTACGTGTAAATATGACTGATGAAACAATAAAAATAAGGTCACGTGGCCCGCCTCGATTTATTGCTGCAACAAATATTGAGTGCACACGTCAATCCAATAAATATTAAGTATTGATTTCTTATCTCATGGCAGCTGAGTAAAATGAGATATTATGAATATAATATCGCTCTCGTCTAATTAGTTCAGCTTTCAAATTAAGAAGAATATGTTGCATATAATGATCATGATCGCAATAACAAATTTATGGACGTAGAAAATGTGAAAATATCAAGTAAATGTCATATTGATAATTTCACCAAAAATTGAAACAAAAGTGGTGCACCACTTCAAAGGGCAAATAATTATTGACAATGAGCACTCATAATTGTGACATTTTTTGTCATATATGAAAAGCTATTTTGCCTAAATATTGTGATATATATACCCGAGTATTTTTGTGACATTTACCATGCCTTCAAAATCAAATGCAAAATATTATTAATTTATCATTGAAAATGACTCGATAAAATAGTCATATCGAGATGTGTTTAAATCATGACCTAAATATGGGCGATGAGTTTATGTCATGTGTATCGTGCTACATGCATGTACATTATCATATAAAAGTGAATATTTCTCGAATTCGAACTTAGCGGAGGCTAATGTTCAAATAATATCGGGTACAACAATTTTATTGTTAATATATGTTTTATTCGGAAGAAGTCTACTCAAAATAATAAAAAATTTATCAATATGAATATGATTTAATCTGAGTATAATATTATCGGCTTTAACTTCTGGAATATATAAGGCACATTAAAACAAATGTCGTCATAAATCAAATGACATTCATAATGTAGAAAAATATATTAGATTATCCATAATCATCAATAATGCAAAAATATCGTAAATTTGCACGGACATCCTTTATCGAACTGGATTTTTTTTATCAGTTGGAAATTATCTCAAGGCAAATCAATAAGAGACTTATATTGATTTAACTCTCCATTAATCATATTATAAGATGTCTTGGATCCCTAATAGAGAATTTATTTATAGCAAGTTTTGTTAATTGTCACTTTGATGAAGCAATTTTCCCACCATTATAGGGAAATATAAGCCAATTTAAAAGGAATGACGTGACATTGCTTAAAACACATTAAATTGCATTAAATTTGTTGTATTATGATCCATGTCTAAATTAATATGAACTCGAAGTTCAAAGTATCATTCAGTAGCAACAAGTTATGAATCAATTACTTAATGCAAGTACTATATACAAAAGAGTGACAATCATATGCTTCAACATTAAATAATTCATATAGAAAACGATGTCCATGTGCACCAAAATGCACAAGATGTCTCACTCATGTGAACATGAGACGGGAGAATCAAAATAAGTTATTGGTTAGTGTATTGCACTCTTTTTCCATTTGCTATGGTTTTATCCCACTGGGTTTTCTTTGCAAAGGTTTTTAATAAGGCAATTCTAACAATATAAAAACTATGTATCTAGATTGATTAGTGTATTGCACTTTCACTATGATTTTATCTCACTGAGTTTTCTTAGTAAGGTTTTTAATGAAGCAATTCTAACATTATTATACTTCATATAAAAATAAATAAATAAATTATGAGAGCAATTAATGTACTCTTTCTCCTACACTAAATTTTCCCACGGGGTTTTTCTAGTATAGGTTTTAATGAGACATTTATATTATCTCTAAGTATATCGATGTGTTGCACTTTTTCTTTAACTATGGTTTTGTCCTACCGGATTTTCTAGCAAGGTTTTTAATGAGATAATGAACAAATATTATACTACAAAGCAATATTGTGACGACCCCAGTTCCCCGCGACACCGGCCTAAACCCACGTGGACCACATGACCCGTGACACGTATACTTTACGGGTCGTTACAAATATTACACTTTTTTTCTTGTACTAGATTTTTTTCCCACCGAGTTTTTTCTAGTAGAAGTTTAACGAGACGCATTCTTTCAACAAGTGTCATCCAATGGGGAGTATTATGAAATGATGGACACTTGTGCATGTATGTGACCACATTGTGAAACATGGTTCTCACATTGAATTGTAACATCAAACATGACTCTCACACTTCATGTAACTTGCAATCATCTCCAATGTATACCAACTCTTTCATGTATTGTCTAGGTTGCTTGTGATATGTTGTATGACTTGTGGTGTATGTATGACTTGTACACATTGTATAAGTACAATTATCATCATCACCAAATGGTCTATATAAAGGGTGTCAAACCTATTGTAATTTACGCACCAATGTATGAATGAAATCTCTACATTCTTATCTCTAGCTCTCTTATCTCTTGTATCATCTTCTCTACTTGTTCTAGTAGTTCTTAGTTTATGCATTCTATGCTTAAGTCTCTAGCAAGTTCAACTTAAGTTTTAGTTGGTTTACAACTTAGTTTACAACAGTTACAATATATATATATATATATGCTTGCAATAGTAGCAATGGACGTCATATATTACATGTATAAATACCATTTAAATACATGCACATATACATATGTACGTGTCTTTAACACTTTATTTTATATAATTCTTTTTAAAAAAAAATTAAGTGGAGAGAAAAATCTTCTCGCAGTGATTTTCCGCAAGATCATCCCTTCAAAAATCTTCAGTGGAGAATTAATTAAATATATAGAAAAAAAAATTTCCACATAAATTTTTCATCCCCGCAGGGATTAGACGTAGACAGAGATGGGGATAAAAATTCATCCCCACTTAGAGACCCCATCTCGGTCCCCATCCCCTTCCCTCTCCATTCCATCCCTAGCTGAACTTGAGTTCTTAAAGAGCCCATGTAAGATGCATGCAAACCTTGACACACAAAAAAAGTCATCATTTCAATGTACGTATTTTCATTTTTGATGTGGCCTTTGGGCTAACAGAAGATCATGAAAGCCCAAAGTCTCGGATAAAAACTTTTTAGTCAAAAATCTTGAAATAGAAAAACCCACGTAAAGTAAAGGCCCACGCCATTTATTTATTTTTCTTCATATTCGTGACCGTTACATATAAACTAGTCCCACTGCCAACGAGAGCAGCATAGGCACACAAACTGTTGAGGATACGTGGACTAAAAGTCCGGACTCAAACAATCAAAAAGATATAAAGTCCTTTAATTTAAATTCATTATTGGTGTTTGGGGGTAGAGGGTAATTAAGTCTTTTACTTTGATAGATATCTTAAATTATCAATAAAAAAATCTTTGGGTCCGGACTCAAAGAGTCCGAACAAATTTTTTGGTACTAAAATATAGTTCCCACACTTGTAACTTAAGAAGTTAAGGTGAGAACAATATCGATACTAGCAAAATTTACAGACCCACAGATAAAGATATTAGCGGGTTCAACACAAACCTATACGGCTTTTAAAGTCTCAATAAATCACTACAAAAAAAAAGCAAATCAGAAACGGAATTTTCCGTTTCTGATTTGCAAAAATTCCGTCTCTGATTGGATTCAGAAACGGAACAGAGACGGAATGCGTTCCGTCTCTGAAAACGTCGTCGCTGATTGGATCAGAAACGGAAAATGGATTCCGTTTGATTTAGAGACGGATCAGAAACGGAATAAATTCCGTTTCTGATTAGAAACGGAATTTATTCCGTCTCTAATTCCGTTTCTGATTAGAGACGGAATAAATTCCGTTCCTGATTATTTCCGTCTCTGATCCGTTGCTAATCAGAGACGGATCAGAGACGGAATTTAATCCGTTTCTGATTTATGTATCTTACAAAAACGAAAATTAGAGACGGAAATAGCAACGGAATCCAAAGATTTCGTTGCTATTTCCGTCTCTAATTTTCATTTTTGTTTAGTTTTTAAAGTCTTACATATATAGGTCTCAATCCAAGCACATTTAACTCGCCAATATATAATAAATTGACATTCATACATCGACAATATATATCAACAAATATTCAATTGAGAGAACAAAAATGTAAAAATCAAAAATTGAAAAAGATATATATCCAAAAAAATTGTATAGTATTACAAATGCTCCAAATTTCTAAGTATTCACAAAACCACCAATCCTATTGTTCAACAACCACAAAAAAAAAAAAAAAAAAAACTTACAATCCTATAAATATGCACAAAAAGAATTATCAATCGAAAAGTCTTGAGATGTTCTTCAACACCACCACGCACAAACAAGGGACATTTGAAACAACTTAATAATTGAATAGTTGAACTTAAATTTTTCAGGGACATAAGCATCATAGGAGATAGAGCTAAGGTAGAAGAGCAATGACTCACATCGAACTTATAGTGACGATCCCCGCACTCGACCATCAAAGTTTACAAACAAGCAAAAAGATTAACATTAATTCATTTGAGATTTAAGAATCCACAAACGATGATAAACACTTTGCATATACTTGATTTAAGTAAATTAAATTCTTACCAATTCAGAGGAGGAAGATAGCAATGTTTGTCATTTTCACTTTTATCTTCATTTTCTAAAAACATATAAAAAAAACAAAAATATGCTACCTCATAGATAGACCAAAAAACTCATAAGACTATTTTCAATCAATCCACTTTCACAAGCTACAAAATTTATCATAAGCTCACTCATCTCATTTCAAACTGAGCTTTTTTAACTTTCAAGAACCAAACAATAAACCTGTTTAATCCATTTCATAAAGATCGATTTACATTGGCTTTCAGCCTATTGCAACCCACCTCTTATTTTCCAAGCGTGACGGTGACTCCTTTACCTTTATCTATTGATCACACCAAAAAAAATGATATGGACTTGTTATTGCCTAAATTTAAAGAAGACATATCCTTATTCAAACAACAATGCAAATTATAGATCATTGGTTTATGGCTTATGAGGAACTAGGATACCTTTTAAGTTGTGAAGTATGAACTTAACTACTTCTTTCTCTTAAATATTTAACCAATGTTTTGCCCATCTCTATCTTTGGTTTATGGCTTATGTTTTAAGTCAAAATGCTCTATTTCAACAATACAAAGAGCAGAGTCATTAGACAACTCTATTAAGCATGGAACTGTTAACTAAACTAAACATTTGTGAATTTACACATTTAATAAGGTCATGTGGAAAAATTACAAGTCATTTTGGGAAGAACAAACTTACCTCGACTTTTAGCATTTCCTTCTCAATCACTTGTCTAAGCCTATCGCTTTCCTACAAAGTTCCAAAAAGAATACATTGTAAGCAAGTAGCAAATTTCTAATAAAATTCTAATAAATTGTTTGGCACATTGAGCTGAAACTATAAAAGATAAAATCCGAATAAATAGTTTCTAATTACTACTCATTAGCTACTTATGTCATAAATCCATTATGCATCAAACAACTAAAGAGAACCATTTTCAAGTCCCTAAAAGGAAAAATAATGATTCAAATTCACATCAATAGTTAGTCTAAAAAACAACTAAAGAGAAACATCTAACATACCATTGCCACTGAATTCTCTAATATGCTTGTTTTTATAGGCTTGAAGGTTAACATAGAAAACTTTACCTTTTTCTCACTACAAAGTTGCTTGTATGGGAGAAGCATTTTACTGGGCTTTCCATTCCATTCCCTTCTTGTATGAAGCCGCTACATCATCCCGTCTGGCGAAATTGGAATATAGTTTCCCACTTGAAGGACAACAATTTCAAATGGCATTAAAAATTAAAGGATTGACATAATGCGTGTACATGAGCTCAAAACATGGTTTAGAGCACAATATTTGGAGAAGTGTTACTAATTTGCAAAAACGAAAGAAAGAAAATGAAAGAAAATTTACTTGGCATCGGAATCGTAGTGATGATCCTCGCACAAACATGCAACAACTTGAATAAAACTTTACCCTCATTGGAGTAGACTGTCTCATCACAATAATGGTCATCACTTATTATGCACCACTTGCATTGGAAACTTCTAAAGTCAAGGTATATACGATACTCATCTAATAGGATCTGTTCATTGCGTAGCAGTCAGCTAAACTTACACAACATTCCGAAAAACTCAACACAAGATCTACCAAAGTCAAGATGTATCAAGCATCCATAAATTTATTCAATAACCTACTAATTTTCTTAAAACCAAAGTATACATTTATCAGCTGAATAAAGTCCGCCACATGAGGAAAACAAAAGACTCAATGAACATTGAGGTAGAACCATAGAATATAAGCAAACTAAAATTGGATGTCTAAATGACCTCACAAGGCCTTTCGAAGGTAAATGAAGGACCTACTACGAAGCAAAGAAGGGTTGAAAAAAAAAAAAAACCTCAAATACAAACTTACACAAATTGAGAAATAATAGGACATATACCTAAAGACTACAAGTTCAAGATATTCAATTAATATAACCTCACATGCATGTGTAGCAAGATCCATAAGAAATTTAGATTCACAACCATATATCCCATAAGATTAATCACCAATTACTTTGTAAGTAAGAAAGCCTACCAAGAGGTTTTCATATTAAAAATCTTATGGGATTTATACAAAGATCACTATACATGGAAACTATTTTTTTGGATTTATACATGGAAACTTTTACTCGTCTATATTGAAAATCACACAAATCTACAAATTTAGCCAACTCACTAATCACTAATCACTAATCACACAAATTCACCCTCAATTTAAGGCTAACCAAATTTAGCCAACTCACTAATCACACAAATCCATTTTCAATTTAAGCCATATTGAACAACAACACAATACTTGATCAACAAAGATTATCAAATGGATTTCAAACCTAAATACCAAAGCTTAAACTATTGAAGAAAAAATTGAAAATCAAAGGAACCGAAAGTGAAGAAGCATTACGTACTTCACAAGAGCATCAGTGCACCAAAACACATAGAAATCACTCGAAAGTTCAAGTATTCAACAAAAAAATCAAAACCCTAACCTTCCCTTGCACCCCAACCTTATCTTCAACCTAAACGAGATTTTCCCAGTGAGTGAAGGACAGAGTGAAACCACTTCCCAACCTTATCGACGAAATTCTAGAGAGAGAGAGATCGAACCTTCTCGAAACGGCGAAGAGGACACAACGAGGGCCTCCCGCGAGAGAGAAAAGCGAGCGGTGACCGGCGAGAGAAAAGCGAGAGAAAGCGAAAGAGAAGGCAGAGCGATGACCGAAGCGAGAGAGAGGCCGGCGAGAGAGAAGAAAAGCAGAGCGGTGACCGGGAGAGAAAAAAGCAGCGAGCAGCCGGCGAGAGAGAAGCGAAAGCGAGAGAGAAGGCAGAGCGGTGACCGGCGAGCGAGAAAAAAAAGCGAAGAGAGAAAGCAGAGCGGCGGTGACCGAAGCGAGAGAGAAAAGCCGGCGAGAGAGAAGGCAGAGCGGCGCGTGACCGGCGAGAGAGAAAGGCCGGCGAAGAGAAAGCGAAGAGCGGTGACCGTGCGAGAGAGAAGGTCGGGCGAGAGAGAAGCAGAGCGGCGGTGACCGGCGAGAGAGAAGCGGCGAAAAAGCGAAGCGAGAGAGAAAGCAGAGCGGCGGACCGGCGAGAGAGAAAAGCGTCGAGAGAGAAAGGCAAGCGGTGTTGTTGCGTTTAGGGTTGAGCGAGAGAGAGAGAGAGAGATTTGGGCGTTTAGGGTTGAGAGAGAGAGAGAGAGAGAGAGTCTTTTGAATCATTGAGATCGAACCATGCACGAATCTCGAGACGTATCGGACGGTTGTAATAAATGAAATTTTTGGTGGGAATGTTGGCGCCATTTTCGAGACGAATTTAATTCCGTCTCTAATTCCGTCTCTAATTCCGTCTCTGATCCGTCTCAAATCCGTCTCTGAATGTTTCCGTCTCAATTCCGTCGCTAACTTTTTAATTTAGAAACGGAACTTATTCCGTTTCTAATTCCGTTTCTAATTCCGTTTCTGATTTAGAAACGGAACTTATTTCCGTTTCTAATTCCGTTTCTGATTTGCTTTTTTTTGTAGTGAATGATGCAATTGGCAGAATTCGGACACAATATTATTAACAATAAATCTATTTAGACTCATGAGTCCGGACTTATAGGGAGGTTTTTAAATTTTTTGTAAATATTTAAAAGGTATAATAGGATTTTTACAAGTGATTATGATTGTTTCATTAGTTGCTCGATGATGTATTTGAAATTAAAAAAAGTTTTGAGTTCGGACTCACGAGTTGAAATAGCACTACCTCAATATTAATACCCTGGCCCAATCAGCACGCGTAGCGTTTACTTTGCTGCCACACCGGTCAAGTCCATTCAACCACCAAATAATTATTGTCTTCTCAGACCTTGAAAATTGATATCAAATTTATGAGCCCAACTGCTCATTTTGTATGTAGCCTTTGAATGTCATTCTTAATCTTATCCTATCATAGTCAGCACAACATTTAATTAACATAGAGCATATGCATGTAAATCATGAAATTTCATCAGAATTCAAATTAAATCTAGTGTTATACTCCCTCCCTCCGATTATTTATATAAATTATTTAAGGTAAGAATAATAGAATTAAGACAACTTTAATGACGAGTGTAATTTACATATATACTCTCTGACGTTAAATAAATTAAAAAATTAAAAAATCATAAATGTTTGAATTGTATAAGAGTAAAATTAGTAAAAATGCAATAAATACACTATTGAATTCTGAAAATGACTTACAATTTTAAACAAAAAAGTTATTGCTAGAACGACTTATATAAATGACTGAAGGGAATACTTCATATATATATCTTCAAAGCACAATTAGAGCTACAATGGAAGACAACATGAACACTGCATCAAAAGCGATGGAACTGCTAGGCCTAGGCCCTCTCCAAATGTCACTAAAACTAGCAATTGAGCTCAAACTCTTTGAGATCATAAACTCATCAAGTGGCCCTCATCAATCATACCTCTCTGCTTCACAAATTGCATCTCACTTGCCTACATCAAACACCTCTACTACTTCTACCTCACTAGACAGAATTCTAAGTCTACTAGCAAGTCATTCAATCCTAACAACAACAACAGATGAGAAAGGTGAGAGGTTTTATGGATTGACACCCATTAGTACTCACTTTGTTCCTGACCAATATGGGGCCTCACTTGGACCATTGTTCATGTTTTTCCATGACAAAGTGTTGATGGAGAGTTGGAGTTATTTGAAGGACAGAGTTCTTGAAGGGTCTGTTCCATTCAACATGGCTCATGGGATGGAGATTGTTGATTATATGGCTAGTGATGAGAGGTTTAGGAGAGTGTTCAATGAGGGACTTTCAATCACTCAATGTATGTCATGGGAGATCTCCTTGACATGTACAAGGGGTTTGAGGAGGGTGTGGTTGGAGTAGTTGTCGACGTCGGAGGCGGCACCGGCGCGTCGATGAAGATGCTTGTTTCTAAGTATCCTCAAATCAAGGGGATCAACTTTGATCTCCCTCATGTCATTGCAGATGCTCCTCCTTATCAAGGCAAGTCTATACTACCTGCGCGCTGATATCAATACTGTCTCCAACTTAATTAACACTTTATATTTAGTACTAATTGAGGAGAGAATCTTGCTTATATTCTTCATTTTGAAATCATCTTTAACTAATTAATATGAGATTATATTTTGGTCACGCATCTCCGTTGCATTTACTTTTTAAGGAAATTGTTTGTGTGTATATATATATGTTCTCTAGTTATGGTCTGCATCTTTTCATAATGAATTCTGGTTTTGTAGGTGTGAAGCATGTCCCTGGGGATATGTTCAAAGGAGTACCAAATGGTGATATTATGTTCATGAAGGTGTGTTTTTAACTTTTTACATATGCATGCATGGATTACTAGCTAGAATGGATTCTCATAGTTAATTAACTAGCTAGCTAATTAATTTGGGATTGTTAAGAAAATTGTAGTTGTTACTATATTTAGTAGTTTAGGTATTTAGGTAATTTTTGTATTTTGGTATTAAGATAGTTTTAGGTAACTTTTTCTTATTTTATGTTTTGTTTAGTTATATTAATAAGAGCATTTTATTGTACTCAATTAGCCTACATTAATACAACTAGTCATTGTCCCGCGCTTCGCAGGAGGAAGAAATCGAGTATTAGTATTTGTTCAAAATACATTAATCTATAACTCAATGAAAATAACTTTGATGAGAAAAGGAAAGTAAACACAAAATACATATATATTAGAGTTGGAGTTGATGACGTGGCGGAAGAGTGAATGATGTGGCGCGAATGAAGCTTAAAAAGAAGCCACATGACAACTCAAGATGTAGGCCTATAAAAGTGTCACGTGAAAATGCAAGATGTTAATTTATCTCCATTAGAGTTGGAGTTAATGATATGGCGAAAGAGTTGATGGTGTGGCGAATGGGATGTCACGTGTAAGACGTAACTTTATTCTCATTAGAGTTGGAGTTGATGTCACGATGAATGAGGTGATGACGTATAGCGATTTAATTTTTATATTTAATAATGTGTAATAGGGTTTTAAAAAATGAAGGTAATAAGGTATTGAATAAGGCTACATATTGGGCATGCCACGAGGCTCGTCGAGAAGGCTTGAAAATGTCACGTGCCACACCTAAGATGTAGGCTTAATATATATATATATATATTAGAGTTGGAGTTAGATGACACAACGAATGAGGTGATGACGTGGCGATTTAATTTTTATATTTAATAATGTTTAATAGGGTTTTAAAAAAGAAAGGTAATGAGGTATTGAATAAGGCTACATATATATTGGGCATGTCACGTGGCTGAAAATGTTGTGCCTCATAGCACACCCAAGATGTAGACTTAATATATATATATATATATATATTGGAGTTGGAGTTGATGACACGACGAATGAGGTTATGACGTGATGATTTAATTTTTATATTTAATAATGTTAATAGGGTTTTAAAAAGAAGCATGAATTAAATTACTTTTCGTAAACTTTAAGTAAAGTGAATGAAAAAACGTTTTTCAATTTTATTAGTTAAGAATTAAGGGATGAGGAGGAGTTGGTGATTGCATTGGGAGACCTTGGGGAGTCTGCTCAAGAAACCATGTTGTGTATGGTAGGTCGATTTCTCACGGACCGACCGATAAATTTCCCCGCAATGCAACACCGTATGGCGGAGATCTGGCACCCAACACAAGGCTTGACTGTTTCGGAATGTCCACCGGAGAGGTTCATATTTCAATTTTATCACCCTGTTGAAATGCACAGGGTGTTGGAGGGAGGTCCATGGACTTTTAATGGGTATGTGCTTATGCTACGCAAACTTGAGCGAGGGGACAACCCAAGACAAGTTCCTCTTAATCAAACTTCAATTTGGGTGAATGTTTTTGATGTTCCAGTGGGTTACAATTCTGAAGTAGTGGCTAAACAGATTGGTGATTCCTGTGGAGATTTCTTGGAGTATGATGGACAACAAGACACTGGTGGCTGGTCTGCTTTCATGAGGATAAGAGTCGCGTTAGATGTCCGCAAACCGTTGAAGATATCAAAGAAACTGAAGCTTCCCTCGGGAAAGATTGCTGAAGTTCACTTTAAGTATGAGAAAGTCCCTACTTTCTGCTTCATATGTGGTGTATTGGGGCACAATGACAATTTTTGCCCAAAATTGTTTGAGAGTTCGGATGGAGTCGTTGAACGAAGCTGGGGAACGTGGCTGCGAGCAACTGGAAAAGGGAGTGGGACCGATCGGAGGGGCGAGAAGTGGCTCCGGCGAGGGGTGGCGGATGTGCGCTGGTCTCAAACACAGTCAACTGGGGGAGCACAGTTGGGCCATTTTTTCAGGCACAATCAAAGGGGGCGAATATGGAAGTTACCAATTTTGAATTGGGAGCCATAAGTGGTGATGTAACTGAAAAAGGAATGGAAGATCTTGAGAAGAATGATGACGTGACAGTGGCTGAGCTGGAAGTTGCTGAGGATAGTAAGAAACGTAAGGTGGGCTCTAGTGCAAACCAGAAAGATGCAGATGTGGGCTTTGTAATTGAGCCCATCACAAATATGGTGGTCGACAAAGTGCATATAGCTTAACAGAAAAAGGATGCTCTCACGGATGCGGTCAAGACAACGGCAGGACCAATGACTAGGGCCAGCCGCCAACAATAAGTTGCTTAAGCTGGAACTGTCGAGGGCTTGGCAACCCTCGAACAGAGCTTTTTCTTCTAGATTTGGTTAAATCTAGAAAGCCGGAGATTATTTTTTTAATAGAAACTCTGTCGTTGGAATCTAAAATAATTTATATCAAAAATAAATTACAATTTGAAGGTTGTTTTGTTGTGAATAAAGTAGGGCGAAGTGGTGGGATGGCGGCGCTGTGGCGTTGTAATTCTTTTTGTCAAATAAACGGGTTTTCTAATAACCATATAGATCTCATCATACGGTGTGATGGTGATCGAACTTGGAGACTGACAAGTTTCTATGGATTTCCTGACCGAGGTCGGCGTCGAAGCTCTTGGCAATTTTTAAGGGCTCTCCATCGCCAATCCTCGCTGCCATGGTGTGTGATAGGAGATTTTAATGATCTGTTATCACCTGAAGACAAGAGAGGAGGTGCTCCACATCCAAATTGGTGTTTTAATGGGTTCAGGGAGGCTGTTGAGGACTGTGGTCTATGTGACGTTGAGATGTCGGGCTATGGATTCACATGGGAGAGAGGGCGTAATACACCTGATTTTGTGGAAGAAAGACTTGATCGGGCCTTAGCTTCATCATCTTGGGGGGAGTGGTTCTCGGACGCCAGATTAACAAGCTTACCTGCACCGACGTCAGACCATTCTCCATTATGGCTCGAGTGGAATTTGTCCCAGCAGGCAGCGGTGGTTCCGTATAGGTTTAAGTTTGAAAATTGTTGGCTCAGAGAGGAAGGATTGAACGAGTTAGTAAAGATGATTTGGGAGGAGAATAGACAATTCAATTTGGTGGACAAATTAAGTAAATGTGCCTTGGTGTTGTCGAGTTGGGGTCGTATGTTGAAAGGGCGGTTTAAGAGCAGAATCAGTAGAGCAGCAAACAAGATCGAAAGATTGCGAAATTCTTCACATAGAGGTGATTGTGCAGCAACCTTAGATGCTCGTGTTGAGTTGGGGGAGCTATTACTTCAAGAGGAGATTTATTGGCGCCAACGCTCGCGAATGTTGTGGCTCAAAGAAGGGGACAGTGATACGAAGTATTTTCATGCTTCAACGAATCAGAGGCGAAATAGGAATCGGATCTCGTATCTTTTGAACAACGAGGGAGCTCGAATTGAAGGAAGCACGGAGATGGGGGAAGTGGTTTTAAGCTATTTTGGAGAGTTATTTCGGGGTGACGCTAGTGACGGAGAATTAGTAATAGATGCAGTTCAAACTCGGGTCATAAATGAGATGAATGAGAGGCTGCTGGCGCCCTTCACTATTGATGAATTCAAGGACGCCATCTTTGGTATGAATGCGGATAAGTCTCCAGGGCCTGATGGATTTAACCCAGCTTTCTTCCAACGATTTTGGGATTTGATGGGCGCGGAGATATTTGATGCTTGTGTTGGTTGGATGGACTCTCTACAGTTTCCAGTGCATATAAATGAGACAAACATTGTGCTGATTCCGAAAATAGCTAATCCCCAATGTATGAAAGATTACAGACCGATTTCATTGTGTAATGTGATGTATAAAATCATGTCGAAGGTGGTGGCCAACAGGTTAAAAAATTTCTTGCCAAAGATAATTTCTGAGAACCAGTCTGCTTTTGTGCCGGGCCGAATGATCGTGGATAATGTGCTGGTGGCTTTTGAGACACTACATGCAATGAGGTGCAACACACACAACAAATACGGGAATGCGGCGTTGAAGATTGACATAAGTAAGGCTTATGATCGAGTGGATTGAGGATTTCTACGAGCTATCTTACTGAAGTTGGGGTTCTCCTCGAAGTGGGTTGATTTGGTAATGATATTCGTTAACTCAGTCACATTTTCGATTTGCTTAAATGACGAGTTAATAGGTCCAATAAAACCAGAAAGAGGACTCCGTCAAGGTTGCCCGTTGTCGCCTTACTTATTCATTCTATGTGCCGAAGGCTTGTCTGCTCTACTAGCTCAGGCTAATCTTAATGGCAAAATTCATGGGTGTCGAGTCATTCGAAATGCACCGGTGATTACGCATCTGTTTTTTGCAGATGACGGTTTCCTCTTCTTTCGAGCCTCGGTTGAGGAAGCCACGGAATTAAAAGGTATTTTAGACAGTTATGAGAAGGCTTCAGGCCAAGCAATTAACTTTCACAAATCGGCAATGTTCTTTTCATCGAATGTATCCGAATTTACCGAATCAGAGGTGCGTCAATGTCTAGGCGTCAATGCCGACTTGGTCGATAGCAATTATTTGGGCCTCCCATCACTTATTGGAAGAGGAAAATGCGAAATCTTTGCTTTTTTAAAGTCGAGGCTATGGAAGCGTCTGATGAGTTGGAATCATAGATTTTTTTCTCAAGCGGGTAAGGAAGTTTTGTTGAAATCTATTGCTCAGGCTATTCCAACATACCGCATGAGTGCTTTCTTGCTGCCGATTACAATTACGGATGCTCTCCAAAAAATGATGAATTCATTTTGGTGGGGTATGAAACCAGGTGGAGGGAAGAAAATGCACTGGATGAATTGGAATAAATTGTGTGCAAGGAAGGAGGATGGAGGACTGGGTTTTAAAGAACTTCGCAGCTTTAATCTAGCAATGCTAGCAAAACAAGGTTGGAGATTGTTAACACAACCTGATGCTTTGGCCTCACGTGTTTTCAATGCAAAATATTATCCGAGAGGGGATTTCTTGAAGGCCAAGATTGGTCATAACCCAAGTTTCACTTGGAGAGGTATTTTTGCAGCGAAAGGAATACTTGAACAGGGATGTCAGTGGAAGGTAGGGAACGGATGCGGGATCAAAGTCTGGGATGACCCTTGGCTAAAAGATGATAATAATTTCTTTATTACCACGGATAGGGTGGAGGGGATGGAGGACATAACAGTGAATGAGGTGATGGTACCCAACCAGCGAGAGTGGGACATTGAACTGATTGAGGAATATTTCAACACTAGGGACTGCACTCTTATTACCAGAGCAATTCTTAACAGAGGAGGGAATGATGAATTAATTTGGCATTACTCAAAAAATGGGGTATATAGCGTAAGTTCAGGCTATCGAGTTGCAATGGGAATGGGCAGCGGATCCGAAATTCAACGAGTAGAGGGCGATTGCCAGCGACTCTGGAATCTTCAAATTCCCTCCAAAGTTAAGTTCTTCATGTGGCGCCTGCTGAGGGATTGTACCCCAATAAAAGAGCGATTGGTGACGAGAGGGTTACAACTGGATGATAGGTGTGCTCTCTGCGAGCGAGAAATTGAATCAAGAGACCATCTTCTTTTGAGGTGCTTGAAGGTAATTCATTGTTGGAGCGGAGTGTTGAGGCTGCCGAGAAACGTTGAGACATTCTCATTTCCAAACTGGTTTTTCTCATTACATACAGAACTAAATAAGGATGGTCTTGAAAGGGCTTGCCTAATGTTTTGGAGCATATGGAGATTTATGAATGACATGTTATGGAAAAAGATGAGCAAACCTCTTGACATGATTCTCAGGGAGCATATGGAATGGCTGCGGGAGTGGAGGTCGCTTCGAGCTACTCCGAATGGTGGTTTGAATGGGAGGGCATGCGTTCGTGGTAATGTTCGATGGCAAAAACTGGAGTTTGGGTTTGTGAAATGTAATGTGGATGTGGCTGTTTGGGAGACCGAGGGGCTGCTGGGCACGGGGGCGGTAGTCAGGGATGACGAAGGGCATTTGATCCGGGGCTTCACGTCGACGAATGTGGGCGGATGCTTATCATATGAAGCTGAAGCACTTGCGTTTCGGGAGGCATTAAGTTGGATCAAACGTATGCAAGTATCAAAGGTGATGTTTGAACTAGACTCTTTGATAGTGGTTCAAAACATCAATTCATCGGCACCGAATAATACAGAGTTTGGATCAATAATTCAAGATTGTAAGGAACTACTTGGATCGGAGGCAAGGTGGAAGGTTCAGTTTGTTAAAACAGAAGCTAACAATGTAGCACATGCTATAGCAAAGTTAGCCAAATTTCATGACAAAAATAGTGAGTGGTGTGAATTCCCACAGGAGATAATTGCGCTTAATGTACAAGATGTAATGTCTCATTGATAAATGAAATTGTTTTCTCCTCAAAAAAATAGGGTTTTAAAAAAGAAAGTAATGAGGTATTAAATAAGGCTACATATTGGGCATGCCACGTGGCTCGTCTAGAAGGCTTGAAAATGTCACGCGGCACATCCAAGATGTAGGCTTAATATAGGATATACAAAAACCAAAGAGAGATGTACCAAAAATAAGAAAATAATGGAAAGATATAAACTAAGGCAAGGTCGTTTATGTGGAAGATGTGGTTAAAGGACTACAGAATTCCACATGGTACATGAGATAAGGCAATACAACATCTGTTGTAATTTTTCTTTCTTTTTTTTCTTGATCAGGGTGTCTAAAGCTTTAATCTCAACTAATTCAATTATTTATATTTATAATTTCAAAGTTATCATTTCTATCTATAGAGTTTGATGTAAAGATTGAACTTTATGTACAATTATACGGAATCTCCACAAGCAAGTGTTCACAAATTAATGGGTCAAACCACTTGTGTTTTTTTTTCCTTGTTTCCTTTTTTTTTGAGGAAGTAATGGTTTAGCATGACTAGCTTGTTTTTTCATTTACGTCTTATTTCAATCACATTAGAGAATATTGATAAGCTAAAAAAGGTACTTGTATTTTTAATTTTTAAACTTTAATTACAATTTTATATTTAAACTAATAAATTCTTAGAAATTAATTCCCGCGAGCAGAGCGAGCGGGGGAATCGTGCGTAGCACGTTTTAAAACTAGTATATATATATATATATTCTTAGACTTTTTTTAAAAATCTATCATGATATCAGAGCTTGGTTTCTAGTATTAGGTCGTCGACTCGACGACCAATTTGTGGTGCTCATCTTCGTGCTCATTCTCTAACTCTTGGTGTTCGTTTCGTGTATTTTTTGTGTTTCTTTTTCTTTTCCAATCAATGTTCCCTCATGTGCTTGCTTTGCTTCCGTCTCTACCAATCTATTCGTCACAATATGCAACCGGAGCTTTGTTCATGTCCCTCCATTGTGGGCTTTAACACAACACATGAAGAGAAGTTAATGATGGATGCAAGAAAGTCATTGATTTATGTGCGTCCCTCTTTTAAGTTTTAACATTAAGAAAAGTCTCTGCTTGCTCGCGTCACAATTAGTTGATGTGGAACACAAACACACCACCATCTCTTCTTTTTTTTTTGTTGGTTTTGTCTTCTTTGAAAACAAAAAATTGCTACTACCACGTTATGATTGCATGGAGCATGGAGCCTGCCTGTTGTCCAGTGTCCTGCATGTCCATCGACTCTTCTATCTGCCTGTCATTGATTACGTCGATTCTGTTGTCTACCTACCATCTACTATGTCGACTATGTCAACTCTATTATTGTCTACCTGCCATCAACTCCGCTATTTACTTGTCGTCGATTATGTCGACTTCGCTGTTTTGCTATTATGATATCCGATGATCTGATTTTTCTCAGTTCTGCAGTTCTGTTGTTCTCCTGTTTTGACTATACCATATCAGAATCTCCTAGATTTGTTGTCTTGGGTGGTCATTAATCTACTCCGCTACTAACTTTAGATTTGTTAGGTTTACTGATTCATTTGACAACCTCAAGCTGGTTTTCATGACCCATCTTGAGTTTGAGGGTGTTTGTTAATGAAACTATAGTAATTACTATATTTCAGTAGTTTATGTATTTATGTAGTTTCTATATTTTGGTATTTATGTAGTTTTACGTAACTTTACTTATTTTATATTTTGTTCGGCTCTATAAATAAGAACACCCTATATATTGTACTCATCAATTAGCCCGCATTAATACAATTCTTAGACTCTTCTTTGAAATCTATAAAGGATTAAGACTTTGTTGTCGAATGCAGTTTATTCTCCACGGTTTCGACGATGAACATTGCGTTGCCATACTGAAGAACTGTTGGAATGCATTGCCCAGACATGGGAAGGTACTCATCGCCGAGTATGTGCTGCCGTCGACGAACGTATCAGAGTTTCCCGACGCGTGTCGATTGGCTTTCACTCTCGACGCCATGATGTTGGTTTACAGGGCCGGCGGTAAAGAGAGAACACTCGTCGAGTACGAAGAGCTTGGTAAGAGAGCTGGATTCCATGGCATGAAAGCTTTCCCTTGCTCTCTTGGCATTGTAGCTATTGAGCTCCAAAAGGAATCATCTTGACGGGCTCTGCATCAAGTATTTCAAAGATTAAAAGTTAATTAGTTTGTGTTAATTGTGAACAAAAATGTGACAGCGACGTATTGGCTCGCTAGAGCCATTTATGTGTGCATCGTGATGCGGGCATATATATATACACAGATCTCGATGCAGAACACGTGGGTCGATGTTACACGAAGGCTTTTGTGAGCTTGTGTGTTTGTGATGTGACATTGTTGTTGGCATTTTATTATTTTCTTATATAAGAAGTTTATATATGTTTGATCCATTTCATAAAAAATGATAAAAGTTTTACGCTAACTGTCAACCTATCTCGACCCTCATCGAAGCCTCCTCCCCCACTTTTTGGGTATGAAAAGTAAGTTTGGCACCTCCCTTACTCATTTTTCAGTATGAAAAAATAGGCTTCAAAGTCCTCCTCCTTTATCCGGACTTGAGACCGGCTATGTAGCGCACATAGTATACAACATAGGTGAAGTTTTCCTATATAAGAAGTACGGATTGATAATAAAGTGGAAGTTTTTGAGTGAAACAGCATACATGGCCCATGAGCATCTGTGTCCAAATTAAGGAGATTATCAACGGCTTTGCGTCAAATCTTTGTATTGTAAATCCGAGTTTAATTAGCATCACCAAGAGAATAATCAATTAAAGATGTATAGACCGAAATATAGTCATACATCAGTTAAATATAATTTTATAAAGAAGTACTCTATTTAAGTTGTGATTCTTTTTTTAAATAGTACCGAAGCTTTTTGAATTAAAATTACACGACGCGTTAAAAATAGTTAAGTTAGAAATAATATCGATATTTAAAGGCCTGCGACGACAAGGCCTAACATAATCCCAAATCATGAATATTCAGTCAAGATGATAAAAAGACAAATGCAAAAGTTGGTCATCATTTTCAAAAAGATGGACTAGCGTTTCAAATTAGTTGTTGTTTTAATTTATAATGACATCTTCAAAAGGATGGACTTTCGTCTCAAATTAGTTCTTGTTTTAATGTGTAATTATATCTGTAGTACAAGTCAACTATATTCACTGATAACCTACTACTTTTTGTTTGACGGTGAAGGCCATCATAAATATTTGAAAAAAAATACAGAGGACCGCCATAAAATCTTCTTTGAATTGAATGACACAAATTGTTCTCCATCATCATCATTTTATTTGCATTAATATTGGACTCTACTCTCAATTTGTCTAAAACAATTCTAAATATGTCCCCCGTAAATTGAAAGAATTTAAAACGATAGAATAAGGAGACCTTAATAAGGGGCACGACTAAAAAATATTCAGACACCCATAATTATTATAAAAAAAAAAAAAAAACAAACTATAATCACACTTCAAAGTTACACTTTTGACTTAACCTGCATGTCTATGTTTCAGAGAGCCTTTAGTGTGTGTACCTTGGGACACACATCGTACATATTATGACTTACAATAATGAGTCCGGATTCATAGGAAAGCTTTTAAATTTTTTGTAAGTATTTAAGGGGTATTAAAAAAAATTTACTAGTGATTATAGTTATTTTATTAATTGCTCGATGATGTATTTGAAATAAAAAAAAAGTTTTGAGTTCGGACTCCCAAGTCCAAATAGCACTACCCACTTATTATTATGACTCGAGAACTATTCCCATGCATCTCTTTTCACGTCGGGCCACACGCCATCTCGTCGCGGTGTGAGTTTGAGATGTCGTTATTGCATCTTCAAAACAAATGAAGGGAATAAATTTAGAGTGAGGCTATGTGCATCCTGCATAATGATCAAGGCACTCAGCCAAAAAATGTTGTAAATTTTGGGGTAAGAAGGAAATATCAAAACTTCCCTCTCAACCCATCTGATTCACTTACGTACCAATCTCTTCATTCCCGCGCACTCCACCTTCAATCCTCCAAATTTTTCACAAGCGCAATCGATCTGTAGCCGTGTGCATATGCAGAGTTGAATGAACTCAGTTGACCGATTATGGAGGAGATAATAATGTGGACTTGTATTGTAGAGTTTGTACATTTGGTATGTATTGCATCAGTGTTAACGTACAATATGTGAAGAAAAGGAGTGGGAAGCGGACGTAGAACAAGATAAGGTTTGTTTTCTTGATTTTTCTGTATTTTTTCATTTTTTAAATTGTGGATGAGACGCGAACTGATCGACCACTCAAACTAAGATACTATATAGGATATCGGTTATATCTAATCGACACTCTTGCATGAGTATTGGTTTAAAGCAACCAAAATCATATGTGAATACTCTGTGGTACTTGTCACGATCATTAGATACTAAGACTTGAAGAACGGTTTCGGACATGTGCAACCGAGACTGCATGTTATTTCTCGAATATGTGGGACTGAGACAGTCGAAGTGCCCTGATCATCAAGAGGGGGGTACTCGTTTTTGTACCAAAGGCAGTTTGAAAAATTTGACGAGGTGCCCTAAGAAACAATCGAAGTGCACTTGGCAGCATTCTTAATTTAAAATAACTAAATAGTATATCAATATTGCAATAAAAACAGAAAAAACCACTAATTAAGACATCCCATCATCAAATTGACCAATTAAAAAGATGCAGATGAAAATATATCAAATATAAGATCCAAGTAGCTAGCTTGCAAGCCGCAATAAATTGGGATTGAGTCTATACATTATTGTTGGTGGTAAATATAATTAAGTTTCCGTCATATATGTGGGCACATTCTAGATATATATAATTTAACTTTGTGGAAAACGAACACCCTCATAAACTAAAGTGAGCTGCAGAGCTGACATTTCAAGATTTTATGTGCGTTACAAGTCTAATTAGTCATGATCACTTGATTAATGATTGATATTTTTTTTAAGCAAAAGATTGAAATTTAAGTATATTTTGTCAAAGTTAAACGAGAGATATTATAATTTAGGTTCCCATAATTGATATGCGCCTTTCGCTTTTTTTGTCTCCCAAATGCAACTTTAATAAATAAATATTGGAGGAGAATTTCGTAATTTTACAGATTTTCGAGTGGATTTGATTGGAAACTAGCTAAAAATTAAGAAAATCGTTTTGGATAGCCACCTTAGACATCGATTTTAGGCACCTAACTGTCGTGCGCCGCCCGATACATCTCGAACGAGTATTCCAAGGTGTTTCGACTGTACATCACTGCTAAGTGTCTAAAGTCGATGTATAAAGTGAATACTTTTTTATATCATAATTAATCGCTGGAACAATTGGTTGCACTTGCTACCCTGAAAATTAAACACAACATTTTTTGTTCTACAACCAATAAACCAATTATTCATTAATTATTATTTATTTAGTTGTTCACTCTAAACATGTCCAAGCAACTCTCATCAGTTCTAAGCCCTCTCTTCCAAAACTTGTCATAAAATTCTTTATAAGCAAAGCTTGTATAAGCAGTGCCACCACCATCAACCAATTCTCTAGCTGGTTCAATCACAGCATCATAGGAAGGGCAGTAAAACGTCGGCACAGAGAACCTCTCCTTCTCACTGTTCACCACTGCTCTATGAAGCACACTCTTGTACCGATCATTGCTCAAAACCTACAAAAAAAAAAACACAATTCAACACAAGTTTTTTCAGTTACTAATTTTTTGGTCAAATGGTTAGGTTCATATATATAGTCTCGTACTTACCTAACCAGTCGTTATAGTAGACTCGTAAAACTTAAGTGGGCCTATTAGGGCCAATAGTCATCGTAACTAGTAAGATTTATAATGAATCAAGACTCGTGATGAACTTGGACTTAGCTATCCTATGGCAACGCTGTTAAGTTTTTTTCAATAACCATTTTTCGGTCAAATTAATGGTTAATATCGAATAGTCTCATTTGTTACCTAACTAGTTATAGTAAACTCATAGAACTAAGTGGGGCTAATAGACTAATAAGCCCAATATACATCATAACAAGATTTATATAAAATTAATGAACCTAAATTATGCTCCCAAGATTTACATAGGCTAAGAGTAGCTTTTAAGTTTAGATTGGAAATGCTAATTTGCCTTCACATTTTGGTATGGTCTCCCCTTCAAACTTCTAACTCGTTATTTATTGAGAAGTGCTAGAATGACAATGGTATATAAGACACACCGCAAGACACATTAGCTCATAAGACCTGATCATGTACGCATCGATATGCGGGTATATACACAAATTTCGGTGCATAACACGCGGTTCAAAATTGGATGGACGGCTCATGTGAGCCAATGTGTCTTGCGGTGTATGTGACATTATCGTTATCATTTTAGTATTTTCCTTATTTATTTACTTAAGCAGTCGACGTAGGACTACTATCCTTAACATCAATCAAAAACCCCAAGAAATTAAAATTCAACCCAATTGAATTACCTGAATTTGGTCTCCAATGTTGACAATGAAGGTTTTGGGAATGGGATTCACAGCAACCCATTTGCCATTGTTGAGAACTTGGAAGCCTGGCACATCATCTTGGAGAAGAACTGTGAGGGCATTCGGGTCGGTGTGACCCGGTAACCCGTATGTGAGATCCGGTTGTGGGCATGGTGGGTAGTAGTTGATACCCATGTGTTGTCCATGCCTCCCAAGTGCTTTGTTCATGTAATCTTTGTCCAAGCCCAAGCTTTCTGATATTAGTTCAAGCAAATCTAAGACTAATCTTCTCACATTCTTGCTGTATTCCCCTACTACTTCCCTGTTCATTAATCAACACAACTTAAGTCATGATTTTTCAGACAAATTCCAAACTACCCACAAAGCATAAATTAAATAAATCAATTGAAGTTGTCACCATAAATTAAGAGTACTATCTTTTGGTGTATTTTGAGTCATGTTTGTCTTGTGACAAAATAAAAAAAGTCATGTTTGTCTCGTTTTACATAAACAAACATTATATTTTAGTGTATTTTGAGTCATTTTTGGCCTGTGGTGTAGAAAAAACGTGTACGTAAAATAGACGTAGCACTGATGTGGATGATTAATTAGGTACCTGATAAAACTCGTAAAAATAAAATAAAATATAAAAAAATAAAGTATGAGTAATGCCAATCGACATAAGAGATGATGATATCAATAGTTTAGACATATCTAAACATGATCGGTTAAAATTTTACTTAAAAAATTTGACGCAATAAAAGACAATAAAATTAAAGAAATTTGACGGTATAAAGTAAGCATAAAATATATAGCTTTGATTAAAAAAATATAAAAAAGTTTTGAAAGGATACCACCAAAGACATTAAATTTAGCATCAAAGTGAAAAAAATTTATCCATGAAAACGTTTTCAATTAACTAATTTGAAATTGAGACTATGTCGTCTCTTTTATTCTTTGCTTCTATACGTGTATATAAAGATAAGGACTCTAGTTTCAATTTTTTAATAAGAAATATACTTTATCTATTAATAGCCAAAAAGCAAAATATACCAATGGTGAAAAGCTTTATTTTTTTTCTAAACAAAGTCGAAAAACAAAACCATATCAATTAATACATTAAAAAAAAAATGTTAGGATGACTTGCTTTGAGACAACCAGTTTGGTTTTCATTCCACGAGTGTCTTCCTTTTTTATCTTTTTTTTTTTTGGATATCTCAGATATTCGCACGAAATTGATTATTTTTATGAGGCCTGAGTAGACCGGTCCCTAATAACACAAACAATCTTAACGCAGCTTGACATCAAACTTAATTTCGTACGCTTAAACCATGCAATCTCAAATTTGTCGGTACCTTTGGCCAACCAGTCCGAGTCGAGGTTTCTTATTTGGATCTAGAAAACAAGGAATGAATTAAGTATCAAATCACCTGAATGACGGGGGATTGGTGGGCCAGTCATGGATGTAGTCCTCAAGAGGGAGACAATGAAGCCTCAAAAAATCTCTCCAATTACACACCTTTTCAGTGTTAACATTAAAACTAGAGAGGAGTATCGCAGCCTTTGAAGGGTCATCAGAGTAGCACTTCAATCTCTCACTCTCGGGGAGTTCAAAGAACTCTCTCGAGATTCTCATCATCCCATCGATCACCTCATCCGACACTCCATGGTTCTTGACTTGAAAGAATCCATACTTCTTGCAAGCCAAGCCAATCTCTCTAACCAAATTTCCTCTGTTTTGGTGGGTGTGATCATGCAGGGGAGCTAGATCAATGAGAGGGATCGGACGGTGGAGATCGACTTGGCTGAGATTTGGACGGTCGGATGTGGGTCTTATGTAGTTGTGCGGGATGTGTGTTAGCGTTGAAGCAAAGTCTGTGAGCAACAGTTTTGAAGCAGCCATGGCTGTGAGAGAGAGAGAGTTTTATCGAAGTTGTGGTGTGACTAGTTGTGTAGCTTTGTGTGTCTATTTATACTGGTGAATCGGTGAGAGATGTGACGATGTAACACGTGGTGGAATCTTGGATAGGTTTCCGCGTCAGCGTTCGGACGCGTGACGACGCAGATCTGCACCGATTTGAGAGAAAATCCGGCGTTGGTTTGGAGATTCTTTGCCATGAAAGCGGATTTGGAAAATAATATTTTTAGATTTACACATTTACATGGAAAAGAAGTCAGAAGTTCGAGTCTCGTGCAGTGTACATTAAAAAAATTTCTTATCAAAAAAGTAAAAAAATAAGTTGCAGAAGAGTTTGATTCATATGACCCACTCCATGATGAATTTAAAATTAAAGTTTTGTTTTTATTTTTTATTAACTATTATAAGTGTCGTAATTTTGGTTCGACTAATATCCATTAAAATTAATCGGGTCTGCCAACTTTATAATTTAAGAGAATCAAGAAAGCATAATGTAGCTGCTAGCTATCAATTGAATCCAGCTCATCATAACTTCTTCTTTCATCATAGTTAAAGTGTGGCTCAATAATTTCGTACAAAGTTTAGAATTAAGGGGTCTTGGATTCAAATTTCAGTAAAATTAAGTAAATTAATCACATATACGTGACTGCTCTAGCTATATGTTTTATGTCAATCTCAGTCAATAACATGGAACAAAATACTTTTAAATAAATAAAAAATTGCCGCCACTCCCCAAATTTGGGACCGGGGGCTTGAACCCTTTGCCTTTTGCAGTAGTGACCACATTCCATACACATAGCAAAATCGTCTTATCATTAACTTCTAATATTGCACACTTAAAACATAATAATTAAGATGATATGATAAGTTGAATATATGTAGATAAATAGAATATGTAATTAATACATAAGAAACTTAATAATAATTAAAATAAAAGATTTGATTTTGATCAATTATAATTTGTGGATCAAACGCATCTCTAGCGAGTTGGATGAATCGTCACTTTTTATAATTTGTACAAGGGGTTTGAGTAGTTGTCGACGTCGGAGGCGGGACCGGGGCGTCGATGAAGATGCTTGTTTCTAAGTATCCTCAAATCAAGGGGATCAACTTTGATCTCCCTCATGTCATTGCAGATGCTCCTCCTTATCCAGGCAAGTCTATTCTACCCGCGCCCTGATATCAATATTGTCTCCAACTTAATTAACCACTTTATATTTAGTACTAGGGTAGTGCTAGATATATGGACTCAAAAAGTCCGGACTCAAACAACTAAAAAGACATAAAGACCCTTAATTGAAATTCATTATTGATGTTTGGGGTAGAGGGTAATTAAGTCTTTTACTTAGATAGATATATTAAAGTATTAATAAAAAAATCTTTGAGTCCGGACTCAAAGAGTCCAAGCAGATTTTTTGTTAGTACTAATTGAGGAGAGAATCTTACTTATATTCTTCATTCAATAAGTCTACTTTGACTCATGAGTTCGGACTCATAAGGAGGTTTTTAAAATTTTTATAAATATTTAAGGGGGTATAATAGAAATTTTACAAGTGATTATTGTTGTTTCATTAATTGCTCGATGATGTATTTGAAATTAAAAAAAGTTTAGAGTCCGGACTCACGAGTCCAAATAGCATTACCCTTCTTGATTTTGAAATCATCTTTAATTAACTAATTAATATGAGATTATATTTTGATCCACACATCCCCGTCGCATTTACACTACAAAAAAACAGCAAATCAGAAACGGAATTAGAAACGGAAATAAGTTCCGTTTCTAAATCAGAAACGGAATTAGAAACGGAATAAGTTCCGTTTCTAAATTAAAAAGTTAGCGACGGAATTGAGACGGAAACATTCAGAGACGGAAATAGAGACGGAAATAGAGACGGAATTAATTCCGTCTCTAAAAAATAGCGCCAACATTCCCACCAAAATTTTCATTTATTACAACCGTCCGTTACGTCTCGAGATTCGTGCGTGTTTCGATCTCGATAATTCAAAAATGGGGACCAAAACTCTCTCTCCCCCTAAAATCTCTCTCCCTCACCGCTCTCTCTCTCTCTCTCAACGAAACCTCTCTCCTCACCGCTTTCTCTCTCACCGTCACCGCCGCTTCTCTCACCGTCACCGCTTTCTCTCTCTCTCTCTCACCGTCACCGCTCTCTCGCTCTCTTTTCACCGTCACCGCTTTCTCTCTCTCTCACCGTCGCCGCTTTCTTCTCTCTCTCTCGCAGCTCTCTTCTCTCACTCTCTCCGTCTCAAATTCTCTATTCGTCCGGGGATTCGGCTTCCGATTCGTCTCGAACCTTCGCGTTGATGAAATTTCGGTAAGCATCTTCAATCGATGCTTCTATTGAGATTGTTGTCGATGCCCTAGCTAGTTGTTTGTGCCTTTTTTTAGGGTTTCAATTTCTAGCGTTTCCGATCGTCTGTGTTGTTTGATTTTTCATGCGATTAGGTTGTTTGGATAGATGTTAGGTTGAATGTCGAACCTTGAAATTTGTTAGAGGTTTTGTTGATGTTTGGGGTTTTGTTGATGTTTGGGGTAAGAGCAACGAATTCAACGAGCAAGGGAGCTAGCATCACAAAGACGCAAAGCTTGCTCTGTGTGCTATTGAATCACTTTTTGCTATCTTGTAGCAACATTCAAGAGTTTGATGAGGAGTTTCGGGTAGTTTTTTTATGTGGTGTGTACACGCGGCAACGCCTTTTTTAATTAGCTACATTTGATTTCAAGTATAACATGGGGCAAAATCAAATTGTGTGAAGTCTATTTAAGTTTTCAAGTGTAGTTTTGTACCATGTTGAATTGCTTCATTGAACACCTCAAAAAGGTCATTTCTTTGGAGCTCCATGGTGCAAGAATGCAAATTATAATTCTCAAAGTGTTGGTAAACTATAATTGTCTTGTTGAAACTGATGAGGCACATGGTTTTATTTTTTCACTTTCATCTTTTATGTGTACTTGTGGTTACTTGTGGTTAAGAGTCTCTTGCCAATGAAACAAATTGTGAGCTAAATAAGTTTGTGAAGTGAAAATCTTTTTTTCTTTTGCGCTTGTTTTTTTGTTCATCTCTCTTTTATCTTTATCTTCTTTTTTTCTTTGCACATGCTCTTGGCTTTATCTTTGTGGTACGCTTAGCTCTTTCGATTATTTTGGCAATGAATCAAATTCTCTTCTCTCGTACTATGCTTCATTTTTTTCTTGTTTTACGTTTCCTTTAATTATTTAGTTTTCATGAAATCTTTAAGGGTTTTTTGTAATAATATTTTATCGGGGGTCAAGTGAGAAGGAGTTCGTAGTCGAAGTAGAGGCAATAGGGCGTGTTAGGCACAAAAATCTGTCCGGTTGTTGTTACTTGCATGGAGGGTGCTTAGAGGTTTTCGCTTTTTATTTTTTCATTGCGTTATTTTTATGTCATTGCAATACTCGGTAATCATGATTTTCTTGCTCTATCTCGTCATATGTCTTCTATTAGGATGCTTGTTTATGAGTACATAGATAATGGTAATCTTGAACAATGGCTTCATGGAGATGTCGGACTAGTAAGCCCACTTACATGGGAGATTCGAATGAACATTATCCTTGGGACCGCAAAAAAGGGTATGACAACTTGGATTTATGATGACTAGATGAATTCGTTATAGTTTGTGTATTCGATTCAAAGAGAATTTTGCTCTAGCCTTGGCCTACCTTCACGAGGGTCTTGAACCAAAGGTTGTTCATCGAGATGTAAAATCTAGCAACATTCTTTTGGACCGTCGGTGGAATGCTAAGGTATCAGATTTTGGACTTGCTAAGCTCTTGTTTTCGGAAAGGAGTTATGTTACAACTCGTGTGATGGGAACATATGGGTTAGTGTATTTCACTGTAAAGATTTTTCATCCTTGTTTGTGTGCATTCTTACCTACTTCATTACTAACCAAATAATTTTTGCAGCTACGTAGCTCCTGAATATGCTTGCACTGGCATGTTGAATGAGAAGAGTGATATTTATAGCTTTGGAATACTTATTATGGAGATAATTTCGAGGCGAGCAAAGTAAAACCCCGTTGATCATTTTATGGATTCTTTGTTTGATGCATAATGGATTTTCATAGTTTATGAGCCCACATTCCTATTCTCTTAAATATCCACATTCAAAGATCACAGATTTTGGTATTAGTGTCGGTTTAGAGAATTCAAAGGCAATGGTATGTTAGATGTTTCTCTTTGGTTGTTTTTTAGACTAACTATTGACGTGAATTTGAATCATTCTTTTTCCTTTTAGGGACTTGAAAATGGTTCTATTTATCGCACTTTTCTCACTGTTTTTCCTTCTCATTCTTTTTGCGCTTGTTGGGATCCAGGTTCATGGCTTGTAGGTATGCGTTCATATCTAGAAGCGACCTCTCAACAATGAACAAGACTCGATACATTTACTACAAAAAAACAGCAAATCAGAAACTGAATTAGAAACGGAAATAAGTTCCGTTTCTAAATCAGAAACGGAATTAGAAACGGAATAATTTCCGTTTCTAAATTAAAAGGTTAGCGACGGAATCGAGACGGAAACATTCAGAGACGGATTTGACACGGATCAGAGACGGAATTAGAGACGGAATTAGAGACGGAATTAAATTTCGTCTCTGAAATTTGGCGCCACCATTCCCGCCAAATTCTTCATTTCTTATGACCGTTCATCATTCCTCGAGATTTGTGCACCTTCGATCTCGATGATTCAAAAATAAAACTCCCTCTCTCTCTCTCCCGATTCCATCTCCCCAACACTCCCTCTCTCTCTCTTCCGATTCTCTCTCTCCCAAAACCCTATCTTCCCGCGCTCCATCGATCTCTCTCTCCCGATTCTCTGTCTCTCTCCCCAAAACCCCTCTCTCTCGACGGCAGATCTCTCTCTCTCTCTCTCACCGCGCTCTCTCCCGATTCTCTGTCTCTCCGAACCCCTATCTCCCCAAAATCCCTCTCTCTCTCGACGGCAGATCTCTCTCTCTCTCTCCGCTCTCTTTGTCATCGCTCTCTCTCACGGACCGTCGACCGCATCCAAGGTGCTTTGTGCTTTCACGGCCATTAGAGAGATCGCTAGCACGTAACCCTAGTCTGTTCGTTCTCACTCTATCTGCCTCGATCCGAAGCGCTTCGCGGTTAGTGCTGTTGTTTGTCAATCAATGTACGGTCTAATCAATTGGATTGAATCATTGATCGTGTTAGGGTTTGTGGTTCAATTTGCGTTGTGAATGGAACCGATTAGCGTTCTATGCGTTCTTCGATGAATTTATTGTTTAGGTTCTCGTTTTTCTTGAAAATTAGGTGAATTGCACTTGATGTGTTGTGGAAAGATTGATCTTTGTGCGTGTTCGAGTGCGATTTATCAGTTATTGTAGTTTGTATTGTTGTTTGTTAATCCATGTGTTGTATAATCGATTGAATTGATCATGTTAGGGTTTGTGGTTCAATTTGAGTTTGTAAATGGAACCGATTAGTGTTCTCAGTATGTTCTCTCCGATGAAGTTATTGTCTGTTCAGTGTCTCAAGGTATATTGATATATACGTGTGTGTACATGTATATATATAAGTATACACGTTACATTAAGTAGCTAAGTTTCATTGCTACATTAATACACTCAATGTGAGTCGATGAGAACTCAACCTATTATGACCATTCCCAACTGCTCAAGAGATTGCATGTTGTGATTTTTTCGCCTGATGACAAGGTAATCTTTCTTTGAGCATTTTATTTGTTCATTAGATTCTGAAAAGTCTCTTAATTGATTTTAATTTCCATGCCTAACTAACCTGCCAAGTTCACAATCGAACGAAAATATCAATCAAGTATTCCACTGATGTTTTGGTCCCCTATCACCCTGGTAATATTCAAACTCCTACTATTATTTACCAATGTGAGTCTATGATAATGTCCAATATATGTATTCAAATAAGAATTAGTTGAACTGGCATTCCTTGCTTGTTTTATGGCTGTAGTTAATTATTTCTCATTTCTAATACTATACATGGTCATTAAGGTGCATTCCTTGCTTGTTCTTTGCCTTGCCTTTATCATCTTTGTTCAATTGCATGTTCCTTAGTTTTGTTAAATGTATATTCGAAGGTATTGTTGAATAATTGACTTGCTAATGGCCATGTATGGCTTTAGACAGAGAATATAGAGATAAAGAGCCGATGAGATGTGTATTGGTAGTAGTAGAAGTTGTTGATGGTGTCATGGTGGTGTTTCCGTGTTGTGAGTTGTGATCTACCTTCCAATTAAAGAAAATTAAATGTCTTCTCGTTAAAATGGTACTTAATTTCAGGTGTAGAATTGGTTTTCTTGATTTCGGATGGAGACTTCCATGAGTATGATAAGATTCCAAAAACCATGAGTCCGTTTTCCATGAGGCTAAACAAATCGTGCCTGAGGACTAAATAAATGACGTTCTAAAATGATCAATTCATCATAAATCACTATGGGTTTGTTTCAATAGATGGATCTATTCATCATAGATGGAAGAGTAGTTTTATTGCTTCCACATGTGTGTATGGCTTTAAATTCACTAAACTATGATAGAATCTTGGTTTATTTGTCTTTGCAAAACTTGGGTAATATCTCGTTAACTGCTTATTGTGATCACCGATTTTTTTAATGAGTTGTGTAGTTGGACTTTGATAGTGCTTCCCACCAGATCATGCATGGAGGAGATTAAACATGTACCATGCTAAATAGTTTCTAGTGTCTTTTAGCATATAGTAATGCTTATGATTTGATTTAATAGATGATATTATTCTCTTGCATTCTTGTTTTTGTTTTTCTTCTTTAATTCACTTCGAATACGAAGTCCATTAGTATCATTTTTTTACACCTATAGTTTCTAAAAAGCACTCTCTTGAATTAAGTGCCAAAGCGAATCGAGATACTTTTTTTCCTTTGAAATTTTTAGTGTAACATCTTTCTCTTACATTTTTCGTTTTATTGTATTTTCATTTTCCTAAGTTTGAAAACTTGAATCGCTTAGAAACGTGTTTTATAGTCTTCTTGTCCATTTTTATGTTGAACTAAGTTTGAAAACTTGATCAGTTCGAAAAAGAACTCTGTTTGAACTAAGCACTCTGTTGTTTCATGTTGTAATGCGGTTCATTCTTTTATGGTGTCGCTAGTTTCTAAAAAGCACTCGTTGTCCATTTTTATGCGCTCCTACTCATCTTCTTCTCTTGATTGTCTTACTACATTAAGTTGTGTAGTTGGACTTTGATATTTATGCTTATTGTTTTTGGTAAATGCGGACTTAATTCTCGATCTCGTGGTGTATGTTGGTTGTGGAGAAAGAGGAAATGAAATGGCGAGAGGTATGTGATGTCTATGTTGCTTATCATAAATTGTTATGCATTGAAGGTTGAAGTCGTAATCCCTTAATTTTTCAGTTCTTATGGATTTTCCTCAATTGACAAGGACATTGCACGATGGTCGTGAGGAATCATATGAAGCGAACTACACTTGTAGCTAATACTTCTAACATGCCCGTGGTCGCTAGGGAGGCGTCCATATACACCGGTACCGAAAGTTCTAGTATATCATATGAGAAGCGCTTGTTAAGCTCCACCGAAACCCCAAAGTTCTAGTATATGCTTATTTTTTTGGTTCATTTCCATTGCCTTATTTTTGATACTTGAATACTCTTCTTACTATCGAAACGTTTTCTTTTACTCCAAATCTCGTTTGTAAGTGCCATATTTTTCACAAATATAATATAATGCTTCGTGTTGCTCCTATCGAAACTAATGAGTGTGTGATTGTTGTAGGCATTACAATTGCGGAATACTTCGAGATATGGGTTACAATGTCGATGATGGCCGATTCTACTTCTCGTTGGGTGAAGCATTGCGTGAAATCTCGGGACGTCCGGTAAGTTTCTCTTTTGAATTTTGTGTACTTCAAATCTTTCACTAGCCTCCTTCCCGATTATGAGAAAATGGTGTGGGATCTTCGAACATTTTTTTTTTATAAAGATGGATGCGATCTGTTTTTCTCATGTCATTTTTAAGTATGTTTGTGTTCCTTTGCTAATTTTCTTGATAATATAATGTTTCTCGCTTTGCTACACGTTTTGTTAGGGCAAAAAATGACTATGTTTAGAATTTCGTATTGCAATCTTGATTCGTACGTTAATTGTAATTTGTTATGAACATGCGATGAGTTGTTAATATTTTACCGGTTTTACCTAATCTTGGTTCTATCGTTGCCTAAAATGAGTTGTCACTTGTGAAGCGATCCGTATCAAAACTCATTTTTATTTTTAAAACCATAAAATGTGGATGCCTTAGCTTGAAATGAAGTTGCGCTTTCCTACGTGTATTTTTCGATTGATAATTCTTTTCCCTCGTCGTGCGGTGGTGTTTGAAGAACATCTCAAGACTTTTCGATTGATAATTCTTTTTGTGCATTTTTATAGGATTGTAAGTTTTTTTTTTTTTTTGTGGTTGTTGAACAATAGGATTGGTGGTTTTGTGAATACTTAGAAATTTGGAGCATTTGTAATACTATACAATTTTTTTTGGATATATATCTTTTTCAATTTTTGATTTTTACATTTTTGTTCTTTCAATTGAATATTTGTTGATATATATTGTCGATGTATGAATGTCAAATTTTATTTTTTGGGGGATGTTAGCACCCCAAGGAGTTGTTGAGGGGGTGCGGGCGATGATTTTTATTATATATTGGCAGGTTAAATGTGCTTGGATTGAGACCTATATATGTAAGACTTTAAAAACTAAACAAAAATGAAAATTAGAGACGGAAATAGCAACGGAATCCAAAGATTCCGTTGCTATTTCCGTCTCTAATTTTCGTTTATGTAGATACATAAATCAGAAACGGATCAAATTCCGTCTCTGATCCGTCTCTGATTAGCAACGGATCGTGAGACGGAAATAATCGAAACGAATTTATTCTGTCTCTAATCGAAACGAATTAGAGACGGAATAAATTCCGTCTCTAATCGTAAACGGAATTTATTCCGTTTCGATCCGTTTCTAAATCGTAAACGGAATCCATTTTCCGTTTCGATCCAATCGCGACGACGTTTTGAGAGACGGGCGCATTCCGTCTCTCGTTCGTTTCGAATCCAATCGAGATTTGAATTTTTGAAATCGAAACGGAAAATTCCGTTTCGATTTGCTTTTTTTGTAGTGATTGAACCATTCCCAAACATAGTAATGATTGGGTACCATTCATTAAGTAAGTTTAACACCGATTCTTTCGTTTGTTTCCTTCTCCTTGCATTTTTATGGTTTTATTAATTTCGGTTTCACCCTTTAGTTTGCATGGATGACTCACTCGCTAGAAATTAACTTTCTAATAGCATCTATATGATTGCACTCTCACTTTGCTAGAAATTAACTTTATGCGGAATGATTCTAGTTGTTTGATATGAGAAGGAACCAAATCGGACCTTCTAAGCTTTTTTTCACAAAATTTCAATGTAAAGTTTTCAAACTTAAAAAAGTTGTAGAACATATTTTTGTTGTGTGCATATCTGTGTGTTTAAAATAGGTTAATGAAAGCTTGTTTCCAATTGTTCCTAGTTCTATTTGAGGTTTTAAACCACATCTTGTGAAAACAAGGTCTCTAGTGATACATCGACATCCATGGTTTTGTTGTGATTTCTAAAAGTTGTAAACAAGTCTTAATTTTATTTTATTTTTATAAGAATAAACTAGTCGACTCTAATTAATTAATTTGCAATTTACGTTTTATTTTCTTTGTTGTCGAGCATAAATATTTTTCTTTAAATTTTAATTCTTAAACGTAATCATGCATGATAGGTTGTGTATGTTGCGCTTAAATATTGATCATGAAACATCAAGACTATATATATAAGCATCACAAACCATTGCTATGTTATAGTTTGGAGCGAGAGATAATTTGCTAAATCACACAATGTTCCTTCGGATAATGATGAATTTCTTTTTCTTTATTACTTTATTTATCTTTGTGTTTATATTCCATAATATTGTTTATATTCCTATTATTGTTTGTATAATTTAGTGATTTTTTTCTTTTGATCTTTTTTCGGTGTTTTGTACGAAGTCAAGTATTATATGAAGCACAATCAACTTTATATAATCTCGGAACACTTCATTTTTTTATTTTTTTTTATTTAGAACAATTTTGCTTTTACTTTTGTAGAAAGATACGATATAGAAACTTTTTAGATTGTTTTTGTTGTTTCGTGTACAATTACATTGAGAAAAGATAATGTTAAGGATATGATAAGTTTATATAAATTGTGTAATATCAATATATTATTTAGCTATGATTTTTATTATATATTGGCGAGTTAAATGTGCTTGGATTGAGACCTATATATGTAAGACTTTAAAAACTAAACAAAAATGAAAATTAGAGACGGAAATAGCAACGGAATCTTTGGATTTCGTTGCTATTTCCGTCTCTAATTTTCGTTTATGTAAGATACATAAATCAGAAACGGATCAAATTCCGTTTCGATCCGTCTCGATTAGCAACGGATCGAGAGACGGATATAATCAGAAACGGAATTTATTCCGTCTCTAATCAGAAACGGAATTAGAGACGGAATTTATTCCGTTTCTGATCCGTCTCTAAATCTGAAACGGAATCGCATTTCCGTTTCTGATTGAATCAGCGACAACATTTTTAGAGACGGAATTGATTCCGTTTCTGTTCCGTTTCTGACTGCAATTAGAAACGGAATTTTAACAAATCAGAGACGGAAATTTCCGTTTCTGATTTGCTGTTTTTTTGTAGTGTTACTTTTTAAGGAAATTGTTTGTGCGTGTATACATATGTTCTCTAGTTGCAACATATGTAACCTTTTTTATGGTCTGCATCTTTTCATAATGAATTCTGGTTTTGTAGGTGTGAAGCATGTCTCTGGGGATATGTTCAAAGGAGTACCAAATGGTGATATCATGTTCATGAAGGTGTGTTTTTAACTTTTTACATATGCATGCATGGATTACTAGCTAGAATGGATTCTCATAGTTAATTAACTAGCTAGCTAATTAATTTGGGATTGTTATATAAGGAAATTGTAGTTACTATATTTAGTAGTTTAGGTATTTAGGTAATTTCTGTATTTTGGTATTTAGATAGTTTTAGGTAACTTTTTCTTATTTTATGTTTTGTTTAATTCTATTAATAAGAGCTAACATTTTATTGTACTCAATTAGCCTACATTAATACAACTAGTCGTTGTCCCGCGCTTCGCACGAGGAAGAAACCGAGTATTAGTATTTGTTCAAAATATACATTAATCTATAACTCAATGAAAATAACTTTGATGAGAAAAGGAAAGTACACACAAAATTTAGCCTTAATAAATATATAAATACATATATATTAGAGTTGGAGTTGATGACGTGGCGGAAAAGTGAATGATGTGGCGCGAATGAAGCTTAATAAGAAGCCACATGACAATTCAAGATGTAGCTTAGGCCTATAAATGTGTCACGTGAAAATGCAAGATGTTACTTTATCTCCATTAGAGTTGGAGTTAATGATATGGCGAAAGAGTTGATAGTGTGGCGAATGGGATGTCACGTGTAAGACGTAACTTTATTCCCATTAGAGTTGAAGTTGATGACACGATGAATGAGGTGATGACGTGGCAATTTAATTTTTATATTTAATAATGTTTAATAGGGTTTTAAAAAATGAAAGTAATAAGGTTTTGAATAAGGCTACATATTGGGCATGCCACGAGGCTCGTCGAGAAGGCTTGAAAATGCCACGTGCCACACCCAAGATGTAGGCTTAATATATATATAGATATAGATTAGAGTTGGAGTTGATGACACAACGAGAGGTGATGACGTGGCAATTTACTTTTTATATTTAGTAATGTTTAATGGGATTTATTCTTAAACTCTTTTTTAAAATCTATCATAGTATCAGAGCTTGATTTCTAGTATTAGGTCGTCGACTCGACCATCGATTTGTGGTGTTCATCTTCGTGCTCGGTCTCTAACTCTTGGTGTTCGTTTCCTATATTTTTTGTGTTTCTTTTTCTTTTCCAATCAATGTTCCCTCATGTGCTTGCTTTGCTTCCGTCTCTACCAATCTATTCGTCACAATATGCAACGGGAGCTTTGTTCATGGCCCTCCATTGTGGCTTTAACACAACACTGAAGAGAAGTTAATGATGGATGCAAGAAAGTCATTGATTTATGTGCATCCCTCTTCTAAGTTTTAACATTAAGAAAAGTCTCTGCTTGCTCGCGTCACAATTAGTTGATGTGGAACACAAACACACCACCATCTCTTCTTTTTTTTTTGTTGGTTTTGTCTTCTTTGAAAACAAAAAATTGCTACTACCACGTTATGATTGCATGGAGCATGGAGCCTGCCTGTTGTCCAGTGTCCTGCATGTCCATCGACTCTTCTATCTGCCTGTCATTGATTACGTCGATTTTGTTGTCTACCTGCCATCTACTATGTCGACTCTGTTATTGTCTACCTGCCATCAACTCCGCTATTTACTTGTCGTCGATTATGTCGACTTCGCTATCTGTCTGTCGGCAACTCCGTCGACTCTGTTGTTTTGCTATTATGATGTCCGATGATCTGCTTTTTCTCAGTTTTGCAGTTCTGTTGTTCTGCTATTTTGACTATACCATATCGGAATCTGCTAGATTTGTTGTCTTGGGTGGTCATTAATCTACTCCGCTACGAACTTTAGATTTGTTAAGTTTACTGATTCATTCGACAACCTCAAGCTGATTTTCATGACCCATCTTGAGTTTGAGGGAGGGTGTTGATGAAACTATAGTAATTATTATATTTTGATATTTAGGTAGTTTTACGTAACTTTACTTATTTTATACTTTGTTCGGCTCTATAAATAAGAACACCCTATATATTGTACTCATCAATTAGCCCGTATTAATACAATTCTTAGACTCTTCTTTGAAATCTATAACGGATTAAGACTTCGTTGTCGAATGCAATTTATTCTCCACGGCTTCGACGATGAACATTGTGCTGCCATACTGAAGAACTGTTGGAATGCATTGCCCAGACATGGGAAGCTACTCATCGCCGAGTATGTGCTGCCGTCGACGAACGTATCAGAGTTTCCCCACGCGTCTCGATTGGCTTTCACTCTCGACGCCATGATGTTGGTTTTCATGGCATGAAAGCTTTCCATGGCATGAAAGCTTTCCCTTGCTCTTTTGGCATTGTGGCTATTGAGCTCCAAAAGGAATCATCTTGACAGGCTCTGCATCAAGTATTTCAAAGATTAAACGTTAATTAGTTTGTGTTAATTGTGAACAAAAATGTGACAGGGACGTATTGGCTCACAAGAGTCATTTATGTGTGCATCGGGACGCGGGCATATATATATATACAGATCTCGATGCAGAATACGTGGGTCGATGTTACATGGAAGGCTCTTGTAAGCTTATGTGTTTGTGATGTGGCATTATTGTTGGCATTATAATATTTTTCTATACAATAAATCTATTTGGACCCATGAGTCCGGACTCATAAGGAGATTTTTTAAATTGTGTAAATATTTAAAGGGTATTAAAGGAATTTTACAAGTGATTATGGTTGCTTCATTAATTGTTCGAGGATGTAATGGAAATTAAAAAAAAAATTGAGTCCCGACTCGTGAAAAAAAATTTATTTCAAAGTCATCCTCAAGTAATTAATGAAGCACACACAATCACTTATAAAAATCTTTTGTTACCCCTTAAATATTTGTAAACATTTGAAAAACCACCAAATGAGTCTGAACTCGTGAGTCCAAGTAGATTTATTGTTTCCTATATAAGAAGTACGAAGTTTTTGAGTGTATTGGCATTCTAGTATTTTCTTATAGGGTAGTGTTATTTTAATTCATGAGTCCAGACTTAAAAAAAAAAAATTATTTCAAATTCATCCTCAAGTAATTAATGAAGCACACGCAATTACTAGTAAAAATCTTTTGTTACCCCTTAAATATTTGTAAACATTTGAAAAACTACCATATGAGTCTAGACTCATGAGTCTACGTAGATTTATTATTTCCTATATAAAAAGTACAAAGTTTTTGAGTGAAACAACATACATGGCCCATGAGCATCTGTGTCCAAATTAAGGAGATTATCAACAGCTTTGCGTCAAATCTTTGTATTGTAAATCCGAGTTTAATTAGCATCACCAAGAGAATAATCAATTGAAGATTTATAGATCGAAATATAGTCATACATCAGTTAAGTATAAGTTTATAAAGAAGTACTATATTTAAGTTGTGATTCTTTTTTTAAATAGTATCGATGCTTTTTGAATTAAAATTACACGATGTGTTAAAAATTATTAAATTACGAATAATATCGAAATTTAAAGGCCTGCGACGACAAGGCCTAACATAATCCCAGATCATGAATAGTCAGTCAAGATGATAAAAAGACAAATGCAAAAGTTGCTCATCATTTTCAAAAAGATGGACTAGCGTTTCAAATTAGTTGTTGTTTTAATTTATAATGATATCTTCAAAAGGATGGACTTTCGTCTCAAATTAGTTCTTGTTTTAATGTAGAAGTATATCTGTAGTACAAGTCAACTATATACACTGATAACCTGCTACTTTTTGTTTGACGGTGAAGACCACCATAAATATTTGACAAAAAAACAGAAGACCACCATAAATCTTCTTTGAATTGAATGACTCAAAATGTTCTCCATAATCATCATTTAATTAGCCTTAATATTGGACTCTACTCTCTATTTGTCTAAAGGGTACTGCTATTTGAACTCGTGAGTCTGAACTCAAAACTTTTTTTAATTTTTAATACATCCTTAAACAATTAATGAAGCAACCATAATCACTTATAGAATTCTTTTAATACCCCTTAAATATTTATATAAATTTAAAAAATCTTCTTATGAGTTCGGACTCATGAGTCCAAGTAGATTTATTGTTGTCTAAAATAATTCTAAATATGACCCCCGTAAATTGAAAGAATTAAAAACGATAGAATAAGGAGACCTGAATAAGGGAACTCAGACATCTATAATTATTATAAATAAATAAATAAAAAACTATAATGATACTTCAAAGTTACACCTTTGACTTAACCTGCATGTCTGCATTTTAGAAAGCCTTTAGTGCGTGTACCTTGGGACACACATCCCGCATATTATGACTTACAATAAATCTACTTGGACTTATGAGTCCTGACTCATAAGGAAGTTTTTAATTTTTTTTAAGTATTTAAGGGGTATTAAAAGAATTTTACAAGTGATTATAGTTGATTCATTAATTGCTCGATGATGTATTTGAAATAAAAAAAAAAAGTTTCGAGTCTGGATTCATGAGTCCAAATAGCACTACCAATTTTTTATCATGACTCTAGCACTATTTCCATGCATCTCTTTTCACGTGAGGCCACACGCCATCTCGTTAGGGTGTGAGTTTGAGATGTCGTTATTGCATCTTCAAAAAAAAATGAAGGGAATAAATTTAGAGTGAGGCTATGTGCATCCTGCATAATGATCAAGGCACTCAGCCAAAATGTTGTAAATTTTGGGGTAAGAAGTAAATATCAAAACTGCCCTCTCAACCCATTCGATTCACTTACGTACCCAAATCTCTTCATTCCCGCGCACTCCACCTTCAATCCTCCAAACTTTTCACAAGTGTAATCGATCTGTAGCCGTGTACATATGCGGAGTTGAATGAACTCAGTTGACCGATTTTGGAGGAGATAATAATATGGACTTGTATTGTAGATTCGGTGTGTTTTGCATCAGTGTTAACGTACAATATGTGAAGAAAATGAGTGGGAAGCGGACGTAGAACAAGATAAGGTTTGTTTTCTTGATTTTTCTGTATTTTTTTCATTTTTTAAACTGTGGAGGAGATATGAATTGATCAGCCACTTAGACAGAGATATTATATAGGATATCGATTGTATCTAATCGACACTCTTGCATGAGTATTGGTTTAAAGCAACTAAAATCATATGCAACTCCTTTGTGGTACTTGTCATGATCATCGGATACTAAGACTTGAAGAACGGTCTCGGACATGTGCAACCGAGACTGCATGTTGTTTCTCGAATATGTGGGACCGAGACAGTCAGAGTGCCGTGGGGTACTCGTTTTTGTACCAAAGGCAGTTTGGAAAACTTGACGAGGTGCCCTAAGAAACAACCGAAGTGCACTTGGCAGCATTCTTAATTTAAAATAACTAAATAGTATATCAATATTGCAATAAAAACAGAAAAAAACCACTAATTAAGACATCCCATCATCAAATTGACCAATTAAAAAGATGCAGATGGAAATATATCAAATATAAGATCCAAGTAGCTAGCTAGCAAGCCGCAATAAATTGGGATTGAGTCTATACTGTTGTAAATTGGATGACCCTTTAACCAAGCTTATGAATGATCACATTGTCAAGCATGACTCTCACATTGAATTGTAACATCAAGCATGACTTCTACATTGAATGTAACTTGTACACTCTACATAACTTGTATTCAACTCCAATGTATAATCACTTATCCATGTATTGTCATGTAACTTGTAATCCTCTCCAATGTACACCAACTCTTCCATGTATTGTCTATGTTGCTTGTGATGTGTTGTATGACTTGTGGTGTATGTATAACTTGTACACATTGAATAAGTACAATTATCATCATCACCAAATGGCCTATATAAAGGGTGCCAACTCCATTGTAATTCACACACCAATGTTGGAATGGAAATCTCTACATTTCTCAACTCTAGTTCTCTTCTCTCTTGTCTCCTCTTCTCTACTTGTTATAGTAGTTCTTAGTTTATGTCTTCTATACTTAAGTCTCTAGTAAGTCCAACTTAAGTTCTAGTTGGCTTACAACTTAGTTTACAACACGTTATCAGCACGAGCTTGCTCTAGCATTAAGGAGATCTTGAAGTTCAAGAAGGCTTGTTAAGGAGACAAAGCTAGGAAGGTATAACTTTTATTATTTAAATAAGTTCGATTTATTTCTATATAATCATGGTTGCTTCCTTTTATTACATGCATCACTTCTATATGCATATTTTATTCATATACCATGCATTATAACGTCACCGATTGCGAAAGTATGCTCGTAGTTGCGTCTTGTACGATCTTCTACATCGAAATCAAAAGTCAATGTGTGACATATAGTTTTTCTCTTAAAACTACAAACGATTAGTTATTGTTCTATTCTTGATTTTATAATACAAATAATGCTATAAGTTTGAGTTGATAGTGGTTAAGCCTTGTCCCCTGGTAAAGCTAAACATTGAAAGGGAGACGGGTTATCCCGCTCGAGGAGGCATGGTATTAAGGAGACTATGTCTCGCCACCCAACTCCGGAGGTTGTCCCACCAACTCATAAGAATAGTACATTTTGTTTATTAATGAATCAAGTTGTGAACATATATTTAATCATATGTTATGTTTTTACATAAAAAGGGGAAAACTATTTTATATTAAATTTATTTTCAAAATATTATTCAACCATAGTTGAATTTGTTGCCTTATTATATTACCGACAAGAATTACTTGTCATGGCAATTAGATACTACAATTTGTGAATAAAGCATATATGCAAAACTGTGTGTTATACACAATCATTCGCCAATTTCTCTTTAGAGATTTGAAAAGTGAATATTTCACTTTATATATATTTTCACCTTATGGAGTTATATATATACATACCAAAAAGGTAATGCTCCAAAAGCTCGAAATGAGCGGCTGAGTCTCATGCTACAAAATTTAATCAGTCAAATATTAATTATAATTCCACAATTTTAATTACCTCTATGTTGAGGCTATGTGGAAATGTGACTGATGAGACAATAAAAATAAGGTCACGTGGCCCGCCTTGATTTATTGCTGCAACAAATATCGAGTGCGCATGTCAATCCAATAAATATTAAGGATTGATTTATTGTCTCATGGTAGCTGAGTAAAATAATGAGATATTATAAATATAATATCGCTCCCGTCCAATTAGTTCAGCTTCAAATTAAGAAGCATATGTTGCATATAATGATCATGATCTCAATAATAAATTTATGGACGTGGAAAAGGTGAAAATATCAGGTAAAGGTCGTATTGACAATTCCACCAAAAATTGGAATAAAAGTGGTGCACCACTACAAAGGGCAAATAATTATTAACAATGAGCGCTCATAATTGTGACATTTTTTTAGTCATATATGAAAGGCTATTTTGCCTAAATATTGTCATATATATGCCCGAATATTTTTGTGACCTTTACCATGCCTTCAAAATCAAAGGCAAAATATTATGAATTTTATCATTGAAAATTGCTCGATAAAACAAGCACATCAAGATGTGTTTAAATCGTGACCTAAATATAGGCGATGAGTTTATGTCTTGTGTATCGTGCTACATGCATGTACATTATAATATAAATGTGAATATTTCTCGAATTCGAACTTAGCGGAGGCTAATGTTCAGGCAATATCGGGTACAACAATTTTATTGTTAATGTCTTATTCAGAAGAAGTTTACTCAGAGTAATAGAAATTTTATCTATATGATTTAATTTGAGTATAATATTCTCCGCTTTAACTTCTGGAATATATAAGACACACTAAAACGAATGTCGTCATAAATCAAATGACATTCTTAATGTGAAAAGATCTATTTGATTATCCATAATCATCAATAATGCGAAAATATCATAAATTCGCACGGACATCTTTTATCGAACTGAGTTTTTTTTATCGGCTGAAGATTATCTCAAGGCAAATCAATAGGAGACTTATAGTGATTTAACTCTCCATTCATATTATAAGATGCCTTGAATCCCTGATAGGGAATTTATTTATAGCAAGTTTTGCTAATTGTCACTTTGATGAAGCAATTTTCCCACCATTAAGGGGAGATATAAGCCAATTCAAAAGGAATGGCGTGAAATTGTTTGAAACACATCAAATTGCATTAAATTTGTTGTATTATGATCCATGTATAAATTAATATGAACTCGAAGTTCAAAGGATCATTCAAAGAGCAACAAATTATGAATCAATTACTTGATGCAAGTATTATATACAAAAGAGTGACAATTATATGCTTCAGCATTAAATGGTTCATATAAAAACGATGTTCATGTGCAACAAAATGCAAAAGATGTCTCACCCATGTGAACATGAGGGGGAGAATCAAAATGAGTTATTGGTTAGTGTATTGCACTCTTTTTCCCTTTGCTAAGGTTTTATCCCACTGGGTTTTCCTTGCAAGGTTTTTAATGAGGCAATTCTAACAATATTAAAACTCTTTATCAAGGTCGGTTAGTGTATTGCACTCTTTTTCCCTTTGCTAAGGTTTTATCCCACTGGGTTTTCCTTGCAAGGTTTTTAATGAGGCAATTCTAACAATATTAAAACTTTTTATCAAAGTTGATTAATATGAGAGCAATGTGTATCATTATTATGCTCCGTATAAAAAAATTTATGAGAGCAATGTACTCTTTTTCCTATACTAGATTTTCTCCCACATGATTTTTCTAGTAAAGGTTTTAATGAGGCATATATATTCTCTCAAAGTGTATCAATGTGTTGCACTATTTTCCTTAGCTTTGGTTTTGTCCCATTGGGTTTTCCAAGCAAGGTTTTTAATGAGGCAATCAATAATATTATACTAAAAATCAAGATTGACGAGAACATTGTACTCTTTTTCCTATACTAGATTTTTTCCCACAGGGTTTTTCTAGTACAGGTTTTAACGAGGCATATTCTCTCAAAGCAAGTGTCATCCAAGGGGGAGTGTTGTAAATTGGATGACCCTTTAACCAAGCTTATGAATGATCACATTGTCAAGCATGACTCTCACATTGAATTGTAACATCAAGCATGACTTCTACATTGAATGTAACTTGTACACTCTACATAACTTGTATTCAACTCCAATGTATAATCACTTATCCATGTATTGTCATGTAACTTGTAATCATCTCCAATGTACACCAACTCTTCCATGTATTGTCTATGTTGCTTGTGATGTGTTGTATGACTTGTGGTGTATGTATGACTTGTACACATTGAATAAGTACAATTATCATCATCACCAAATGACCTATATAAAGGGTGTCAACTCCATTGTAATTCACACACCAATGTTGGAATGGAAATCTCTACATTTCTCAACTCTAGTTCTCTCTTGTCTCCTCTTCTCTACTTGTTATAGTAGTTCTTAGTTTATGCCTTCTATATTTAAGTCTCTAGTAAGTCCAACTTAAGTTCTAGTTGGCTTACAACTTAGTTTACAACATATACATTATTGTTGGTGGTAAATATAATTAAGTTTCCGTCATATATGTGGGCACATTCTAGATATATATAACATCACTTTGTGGAAAACGAACACCCTCATAAACTAATTAAAGTGAGCTGCAGAGCTGACATTTCAAGATTTTATGTCTAATTAGTCATGATCACTTGATTAATGATTGATATTTCTTTTAAGCAAAAGATTGAAATTTAAGTACATTTTGTCAAAGTTAAACGAGAGATATTATAATTTAGGTTCCCATAATTGATATGCGCCTTTCGCTTTTTTGTCTCCCAAATGCAACTTTAATAAATAAATATTGGAGGAGAATTTCGTAATTTTACAGATTTTCAATTAGCTAAAAATTAAGAAAATCGTTTGGAATACCCACCTTAGACGTCGATTTTGGACACCTAACGGTCGTGCGCCGCACGATACACTTCGAACGAGTATTTCAAGGTGTTTCGACTGTACATCACTGCTAAGTGTCTAAAGTCGATGTATAAAATGAATACTTTTTTATGTCATAATTAATCGCTTCAACAATTGGTTGCACTTGCTACCCTGAAAATTAAACACAACATTTTTTGTTCTACAACCAATAAACTAATTATTCATTAATTATGATTTATTTAGTTGTTCACTCTAAACATGTCCAAGCAACTCTCAGTTCTAAGCCCTCTCTTCCAAAACTTGTCATAAAATTCTTTATAAGCAAAGCTTGTATAAGCAGTGCCACCACCATCAACCAATTCTCTAGCTGGTTCAATCACAGCATCATAGGAAGGGCAGTAAAACGTCGGCACAGAGAACCTCTCCTTCTCACTGTTCACCACTGCTCTATGAAGCACACTCTTGTACCGATCATTGCTCAAAACCTACAAAAAAAAAAACACAATTCAACACAAGTTTTTTCAGTTACTAATTTTTTGGTCAAATGGTTAGGTTCATATATATAGTCTCGTACTTACCTAACCAGTCGTTATAGTAGACTCGTAAAACTTAAGTGGGCCTATTAGGGCCAATAGTCATCGTAACTATTAAGATTTATAATGAATCAAGACTCGTGATGAACTTGGACTTAGCTATCCTATGGCAACGCGTTAAGTTTTTTTCAATAACCATTTTTCGGTCAAATTAATGGTTAATATCGAATAGTCTCATTTGTTACCTAACTAGTTATAGTAAACTCATAGAACTAAGTGGGGCTAATAGACTAATAAGCCCAATAGACATCATAACAAGATTTATATAAAATTAATGAACCTAAATTATGCTCCCAAGATTTACATAGGCTAAGAGTAGCTTTTAAGTTTAGATTGGAAATGCTAATTTGCCTTCACATTTTGGTATGGTCTCCCCTTCAAACTTCTAACTCGTTATTTATTGAGAAGTGCTAGAATGACAATGGTATATAAGACACACCGCAAGACACATTAGCTCATAAGACCTGATCATGTACGCATCGATATGCGGGTATATACACAAATTTCGGTGCAAAACACGCGGTTCAAAACTGGATGGACGGCTCATGTGAGCCAATGTGTCTTGCGGTGTATGTGACATTATCGTTATCATTTTAGTATTTTCCTTATTTATTTACTTAAGCAGTCGACGTAGGACTACTATCCTTAACATCAATCAAAAACCCCAAGAAATTAAAATTCAACCCAATTGAATTACCTGAATTTGGTCTCCAATGTTGACAATGAAGGTTTTGGGAATGGGATTCACAGCAACCCATTTGCCATTGTTGAGAACTTGGAAGCCTGGCACATCATCTTGGAGAAGAACTGTGAGGGCATTCGGGTCGGTGTGACCCGGTAACCCGTATGTGAGATCCGGTTGTGGGCATGGTGGGTAGTAGTTGATACCCATGTGTTGTCCATGCCTCCCAAGTGCTTTGTTCATGTAATCTTTGTCCAAGCCCAAGCTTTCTGATATTAGTTCAAGCAAATCTAAGACTAATCTTCTCACATTCTTGCTGTATTCCCCTACTACTTCCCTGTTCATTAATCAACACATCTTAAGTCATGATTTTTCAGACAAATTCCAAACTACCCACAAAGCATAAATTAAATAAATCAATTGAAGTTGTCACCATAAATTAAGAGTACTATCTTTTGGTGTATTTTGAGTCATGTTTGTCTTGTGACAAAATAAAAAAAAGTCATGTTTGTCTCGTTTTACATAAACAAACATTATATTTTAGTGTATTTTGAGTCATTTTTGGCCTGTGGTGTAGCACTGATGTGGACGATTAATTAGGTACCTGATAAAACTCGTAAAAATAAAATAAAATATAAAAAAATAAAGTATGAGTAATGTCAATCGACATAAGAGATGATGATATCAATAGTTTAGACATATCTAAACATGACCGGTTAAAATTTTACTTAAAAAATTTGACGCAATAAAAGACAATAAAATTAAAGAAATTTGACGGTATAAAGTAAGCATAAAATATATAGCTTTGATTAAAAAAATATAAAAAAGTTTTGAAAGGATACCACCAAAGACATTAAATTTAGCATCAAAGTGAAAAAAATTTATCCATGAAAACGTTTTCAATTAACTAATTTGAAATTGAGACTATGTCGTCTCTTTTATTCTTTGCTTCTATACGTGTATATAAAGATAAGGACTCTAGTTTCAATTTTTTAATAAGAAATATACTTTATCTATTAATAGCCAAAAAGCAAAATATACCAATGGTGAAAAGCTTTATTTTTTTTCTAAACAAAGTCGAAAAACAAAACCATATCAATTAATACATTAAAAAAAAAATGTTAGGATGACTTGCTTTGAGACAACCAGTTTGGTTTTCATTCCACGAGTGTCTTCCTTTTTTTATCTTTTTTTTTTTTGGATATCTGTAGATATTCAGACGAAATTGATTATTTTTATGAGGCCCTGAGTAGATCGGTCCCTAATAACACAAACAATCTTAACGCAGCTTGACATCAAACTTAATTTCGTACGCTTAAACCATGCAATCTCAAATTTGTCGGTACCTTTGGCCAACCAGTCCGAGTCGAGGTTTCTTATTTGGATCTAGAAAACAAGGAATGAATTAAGTATCAAATCACCTGAATGACGGGGGATTGGTGGGCCAGTCATGGATGTAGTCCTCAAGAGGGAGACAATGAAGCCTCAAAAAATCTCTCCAATTACACACCTTTTCAGTGTTAACATTAAAACTACTGAGGAGTATCGCAGCCTTTGAAGGGTCATCGGAGTAGCACTTCAATCTCTCACTCTCGGGCAGTTCAAAGAACTCTCTCGAGATTCTCATCATCCCATCGATCACCTCATCCGACACTCCATGGTTCTTGACTTGAAAGAATCCATACTTCTTGCAAGCCAAGCCAATCTCTCTAACCAAATTTCCTCTGTTTTGGTGGGTGTGATCATGCAGGGGAGCTAGATCAATGAGAGGGATCGGACGGTGGAGATCGACTTGGCTGAGATTTGGACGGTCGGATGTGGGTCTTATGTAGTTGTGCGGGATGTGTGTTAGCGTTGAAGCAAAGTCTGTGAGCAACAGTTTTGAAGCAGCCATGGCTGTGAGAGAGAGAGAGTTTTATCGAAGTTGTGGTGTGACCAGTTGTGTAGCTTTGTGTGTCTATTTATACTGGTGAATCGGTGAGAGATGTGACGATGTAACACGTGGTGGAATCTTGGATAGGTTTCCGCGTCAGCGTCGGACGCGTGACGACGCAGATCTGCACCGATTTGAGAGAAAATCCGGCGTTGGTTTGGAGATTCTTCGCCATGAAAGCGGATTTGGAAAATAATATTTTTAGATTTACACATTTACATGGAAAAGAAGTCAGAAGTTCGAGTCTCGTGCAGTGTACATTAAAAAAAATTTCTTATCAAAAAAGTAAAAAAATAAGTTGCAGAAGAGTTTGATTCATATGACCCACTCCATGATGAATTTAAAATTAAAGTTTTGTTTTTATTTTTTATTAACTATTATAAGTGTCGTAATTTTGGTTCGACTAATATCCATTAAAATTAATCGGTCTCCAACTTTATAATTTAAGAGAATCAAGAAAGCATAATGTAGTCGCTAGCTATCAATTGAATCCAGCTCATCATAACTTCTTCTTTCATCATAGTTAAAGTGTGGCTCAATAATTTCGTACAAAGTTTAGAATTAAGGGGTCTTGGATTCAAATTTCAAGAAAATTAAGTAAATTAATCACATATACATGATTGCTCTAGCTATATGTTTTATGTCAATCTCGATCAATAACATGGAACAAAATACTTTTAAATAAATAAAAAATTGCCGCCACTCCCCCAAATTTGGGACCGGGGCTTGAACCCTTGCCTTTTGCAGTAGTGACCACATTCCATACACATAGCAAAATCGTCTTATCATTAACTTCTAATATTGCACACTTAAAACATAATAATTAAGATGATATGATAAGTTGAATATATGTAGATAAATAGAATATGTAATTAATACATAAGAAACTTAATAATAATTAAAATAAAAGATTTGATTTTGATCAATTATAATTTGTGGATCAAACGCATCTCTAGCGAGTTGGATGAATCGTCACTTTTTATAATTTGTACAAGGGGTTTGAGTAGTTGTCGACGTCGGAGGCGGGACCAGGCGTCGATGAAGATGCTTGTTTCTAAGTATCCTCAAATCAAGGGGATCAACTTTGATCTCCCTCATGTCATTGCGGATGCTCCTCCTTATCCAGGCAAGTCTATTCTACCCGCGCGCTGATATCAATATTGTCTCCAACTTAATTAACCACTTTATATTTAGTACTAGGGTAGTGCTAGATATATGGACTCAAAAAGTCCGGACTCAAACAACTAAAAAGACATAAAGACCCTTAATTGAAATTCATTATTGATGTTTGGGGTAGAGGGTAATTAAGTCTTTTACTTAGATAGATATATTAAAGTATTAATAAAAAAATCTTTGAGTCCGGACTCAAAGAGTCCAAACAGATTTTTTGTTAGTACTAATTGAGGAGAGAATCTTACTTATATTCTTCATTCAATAAGTCTACTTTGACTCATGAGTTCGGACTCATAAGGAGGTTTTTAAAATTTTTATAAATATTTAAGGGGGTATAATAGAAATTTTACAAGTGATTATTGTTGTTTCATTAATTGCTCGATGATGTATTTGAAATTAAAAAAAGTTTAGAGTCCGGACTCACGAGTCCAAATAGCATTACCCTTCTTGATTTCGAAATCATCTTTAATTAACTAATTAATATGAGATTATATTTTGATCCACACATCCCCGTCGCATTTACACTACAAAAAAACAGCAAATCAGAAACGGAATTAGAAACGGAAATAAGTTCCGTTTCTAAATCAGAAACGGAATTAGAAACGGAATAAGTTCCGTTTCTAAATTAAAAAGTTAGCGACGGAATTGAGACGGAAACATTCAGAGACGGAAATAGAGACGGAAATAGAGACGAAATTAATTCCGTCTCTAAAAAATAGCGCCAACATTCCCACCAAAATTTTCATTTATTACAACCGTCCGTTACGTCTCGAGATTCGTGCGTGTTTCGATCTCGATAATTCAAAAATGGGGACCAAAACTCTCTCTCCCCTAAAATCTCTCTCCTCACCGCTCTCTCTCTCTCTCAACGAAACCTCTCTCCTCACCGCTCTCTCTCACCGTCACCGCCGCTTTCTCTCACCGTCACCGCTTTCTCTCTCTCTCTCTCACCGTCACCGCGCTCTCTGCTCTCTTTTCACCGTCACCGCTCTCTCTCTCTCTCACCGTCGCCGCTCTCTCTCTCTCTCTCTCGCAGCCTCTCTTCTCACTCTCTCCGTCTCAAATTCCTCTATTCGTCCAGGGATTCAGTTTCCGATTCGTCTCGAACCTTCGCGTTGATGAAATTTCTGGTAAGCATCTTCAATCGATGCTTCTATTGAGATTGTTGTCGATGCCCTAGCTAGTTGTTTGTGCCTTTTTTTAGGGTTTCAATTTCTAGCGTTTCCGATCGTCTGTGTTGTTTGATTTTTCATGAGATTAGGTTGTTTGGATAGATGTTAGGTTGAATGTCGAACCTTGAAATTTGTTAGAGGTTTTGTTGATGCTGGGGTTTTGTTGATGCTGGGGTAAGAGCAACGGAATTCAACGAGCAAGGGAGCTAGCATCACAGCACGCAAAGCTTGCTGCTGTGGCTATTGAATCACTTTTTGCTATCTTGTAGCAACATTCAAGAGTTTGATGAGCGGCTTCGGAGTAGTTTTTTTATGTGGTGTGTACACGCGGCAACGCCTTTTTAATTAGCTACATTTGATTTCAAGTATAACATGGGGCAAAATCAAATTGTGTGAAGTCTATTTAAGTTTTCAAGTGTAGTTTTGTACCATGTTGAATTGCTTCATTGAACACCTCAAAAGGTCATTTCTTGGAGCTCCATGGTGCAAGAATGCAAATTATAATTCTCAAAGTGTTGGTAAACTATAATTGTCTTGTTGAAACCGATGAGGCACATGGTTTTATTTTTTCACTTTCATCTTTTATGTGTACTTGTGGTTACTTGTGGTTAAGAGTCTCTTGCCAATGAAACAAATTGTGAGCTAAATAAGTCATGAAGTGAAAATCTTTTTTCTTTTGCGGTTTGTTTTTTTGTTCATCTCTCTTTTATCTTTATCTTCTTTTTTCTTTGCACATGCTCTTGGCTTTATCTTTGTGGTACGCTTAGCTCTTTCGATTATTTTGGCAATGAATCAAATTCTCTTCTCTCGTACTATGCTTCATTTTTTTCTTGTTTTACGTTTCCTTTAATTATTTAGTTTTCATGAAATCTTTAAGGGTTTTTTGTAATAATATTTTATCGGGGTCAAGTCGAGAAGGAGTTCGAGTCGAAGTAGAGGCAATAGGGCGTGTTAGGCACAAAAATCTGGTCCGGTTGCTTGTTACCGCATGGAGGGTGCTTACGAGTTTTCGCCTTTTATTTTTTCATTGCGTTATTTTTATGTCATTGCAATACGGTAATCATGATTTTCTTGCTCTATCTCACAAATGTCTTCTATTAGGATGCTTGTTTATGAGTACATAGATAATGGTAATCTTGAACAATGGCTTCATGGAGATGTCGGACTAGTAAGCCCACTTACATGGGAGATTCGAATGAACATTATCCTTGGGACGCAAAAAGGGTATGACAACTTGGATTTATGATGACTAGATGAATTCGTTATAGTTTGTGTATTCGATTCAAAGAGAATTTTGCTCTGCAGACTTGGCCTACCTTCACGAGGGTCTTGAACCAAAGGTTGTTCATCGAGATGTAAAATCTAGCAACATTCTTTTGGACCGTCGGTGGAATGCTAAGGTATCGATTTTGGACTTGCTAAGCTCTTGTTTTCGGAAAGGAGTTATGTTACAACTCGTGTGATGGGAACATATGGGTTAGTGTATTTCATCAGTAAAGATTTTTCATCCTTGTTTGTGTGCATTCTTACCTACTTCATTACTAACCAAATAATTTTTGCAGCTACGTAGCTCCTGAATATGCTTGCACTGGCATGTTGAATGAGAAGAGTGATATTTATAGCTTTGGAATACTTATTATGGAGATAATTTCAAAGTAGAAACCCTGTTGATCATTTTATGGATTCTTTGTTTGATGCATAATGGATTTTCATAGTTTATGAGCCCACATTCCTATTCTCTTAAATATCCACATTCCGAAGATCACAGATTTTGGTATTAGTGCCGGTTTAGAGAATTCAGTGGCAATGGTATGTTAGATGTTTCTCTTTGGTTGTTTTTTAGACTAACTATTGACGTGAATTTGAATCATTCTTTTTCCTTTTAGGGACTTGAAAATGGTTCTATTTACTGCACTTTTCTCACTGTTTTTCCTTCTCATTCTTTTTGCAGTTGTTGGGATCCAGGTTCATGGCTTGTAGGTATGCGTTCATATCTAGAAGCAGCCTCTCAACAGCGGAACAAGACTCGATACATTTACTACAAAAAAACAGCAAATCAGAAACGGAATTAGAAACGGAAATAAGTTCCGTTTCTAAATCAGAAACGGAATTAGAAACGGAATAATTTCCGTTTCTAAATTAAAAGGTTAGCGACGGAATCGAGACGGAAACATTCGAGAGACGGATTTGACACGGATCGAGACGGAATTAGAGACGGAATTAGAGACGGAATTAAATTCCGTCTCGAAATTTGCGCCACCATTCCCGCCAAATTCTTCATTTCTTATGACCGTTCATCATTCCTCGAGATTTGTGCACCTTCGATCTCGATGATTCAAAAATAAAACTCCCTCTCTCTCTCTCCCGATTCCATCTCCCCAACACTCCCTCTCTCTCTCTTCCGATTCTCTCTCTCCCAAAACCCTATCTTCCCGGCGCTCCATCGATCTTTCTCTCCCGATTCTCTGTCTCTCTCCCCCAAAAACCCTCTCTCTCGACGGCAGATCTCTCTCTCTCTCACCGCGCTCTCTCCCGATTCTCTGTCTCTCCGGAACCCCTATCTCCCCAAAAATCCCTCTCTCTCGACGCATCTCTCTCTCTCTCTCACCGCTCTCTTTGTCATCGCTCTCTCTCACGGACCGTCGACCGCATCCGGTGCTTTGTGCTTTCACGGCCATTAGAGAGATCGCTAGCACGAACCCCTAGTGTTCGTTCTCACTCTATCGGTCTCGAGATCCGAAGCGACTTGCGGTTAGTGATGTTGTTTGTCAATCAATGTACGGTCCTAATCAATTGGATTGAATCATTGATCGTGTTAGGGTTTGTGGTTCAATTTGCGTTGTGAATGGAACCGATTAGCGTTCTATGCGTTCTTCGATGAATTTATTGTTTAGGTTCTCGTTTTTCTTGAAAATTAGGTGAATTGCACTTGATGTGTTGTGGAAAGATTGATCTTTGTGCGTGTTCGAGTGCGATTTATCGATTATTGTAGTTTGTATTGTTGTTTGTTAATCCATGTGTTGTATAATCGGTTGAATTGATCATGTTAGGGTTTGTGGTTCAATTTGAGTGTAAATGGAACCGATTAGTGTTACGTATGTTCTCTCCGATGAAGTTATTGTCTGTTCGTGTCTCGAGGTATATTGATATATACGTGTGTGTACATGTATATATATAAGTATACACGTTACATTAAGTAGCTAAGTTTCATTGCTACATTAATACACTCAATGTGAGTCGATGAGAACTCAACCTATTATGACCATTCCCAATCTTTCAAGAGATTGCATGTTGTGATTTTTTTAAGCGATGACTAGGTAATCTTTCTTTGAGCATTTTATTTGTTCATTAGATTCTGAAAAGTCTCTTAATTGATTTTAATTTCCATGCCTAACTAACACCAAGTTCACAATCGAACGAAAATATCAATCAAGTATTCCACTGATGTTTTGGTCCCCTATCACCCTGGTAATATTCAAACTCCTACTATTATTTACCAATGTGAGTCTATGATAATGTCCATCTATATGTATTCAAATAAGAATTAGTTGAACTGGCATTCCTTGCTTGTTTTATGGTTTGTAGTTAATTATTTCTCATTTCTAATACTATACATGGTCATTAAGGTGCATTCCTTGCTTGTTCTTTGCCTTGCCTTTATCATCTTTGTTCAATTGCATGTTCCTTAGTTTTGTTAAATGTATATTCGAAGGTATTGTTGAATAATTGACTTGCTAATGGCCATGTATGGCTTTAGACAGAGAATATAGAGATAAAGAGCGAGATGAGATGTGTATTGGTAGTAGTAGAAGTTGTTGATGGTGTCATGGTGGTGTTTCCATGTTGTGAGTTGTGATCTACCTTCCAATTAAAGAAAATTAAATGTCTTCTTAAAATGGTACTTAATTTCGGTGTAGAATTGGTTTTCTTGATTTACGGATGGAGACTTCCATGAGTATGATAAGATTCCAAAAACCATGAGTCCATTTTCCATGAGGCTAAACAAATCGTGCTGAGGACTAAATAAATGACGTTCTAAAATGATCAATTCATCATAAATCACTATGGGTTTGTTTCAATAGATGGATCTATTCATCATAGATGGAAGAGTAGTTTTATTGCTTCCACATGTGTGTATGGCTTTAAATTCACTAAACTATGATAGAATCTTGGTTTATTTGTCTTTGCAAAACTTGGGTAATATCTGTTAATCTGTTTATTGTGATCACCGATTTTTTTAATGAGTTGTGTAGTTGGACTTTGATAGTGCTTCCCACCAGATCATGCATGGAGGAGATTAAATGTACCATGCTAAATAGTTTCTAGTGTCTTTTAGCATATAGTAATGCTTATGATTTGATTTAATAGATGATATTATTCTCTTGCATTCTTGTTTTTGTTTTTCTTCTTTAATTCACTTCGAATACGAAGTCCATTAGTATCATTTTTTTACACCTATAGTTTCTAAAAAGCACTCTGCTGAATTAAGTGCCAAAGCGAATCAGATACTTTTTTTCCTTTGAAATTTTTAGTGTAACATCTTTCTCTTACATTTTTCATTTTATTGTATTTTCATTTTCCTAAGTTTGAAAACTTGAATCAGTTAGAAACGTGTTTTATAGTGCTGCTGTCCATTTTTATGTTGAACTAAGTTTGAAAACTTGATCGGTTCGAAAAAGAACTCTCTTTGAACTAAGCACTCTCTTTGTTGTTTCATGTTGTAATGCGGTTCATTCTTTTATGGTGCTGCTAGTTTCTAAAAAGCACTCTGTTGTCCATTTTTATGCGCTCCTACTCATCTTCTTCTCTTGATTGTCTTACTACATTAAGTTGTGTAGTTGGACTTTGATATTTATGCTTACTGTTTTTTGGTAAATGCGGTACTCTAATTCGATCTTGTGGTGTATGTTGGTTGTGGAGAAAGAGGAAATGAAATGGCGAGAGGTATGTGATGTCTATGTTGCTTATCATAAATTGTTATGCATTGAAGGTTGAAGCTGTAATCCCTTAATTTTTCGGTTCTTATGGATTTTCCTCAATTGACAAGGACATTGCACGATGGTCGTGAGGAATCATTTATGAAGCGAACTACACTTGTAGCTAATACTTCTAACATGCACGTGGCTGCTAGGGAGGCGTCCATATACACTTTGAACCGAAAGTTCTAGTATATCATATGAGAAGCAGTTGTTAAGCTCCACTGAAACCCCAAAGTTCTAGTATATGCTTATTTTTTTGGTTCATTTCCATTGCCTTATTTTTGATACTTGAATACTCTTCTTACTATCGAAACGTTTTCTTTTACTCCAGTCCTGTTTGTAAGTGCCATATTTTTCACAGCTATAATATAATGCTTCGTGTTGCTCCTATCTAAACTAATGAGTGTGTGATTGTTGTAGGCATTACAATTGCGGAATACTTCAGAGATATGGGTTACAATGTCGGTATGATGGTGATTCTACTTCTCGTTGGGTGAAGCATTGCGTGAAATCTCGGGACGTCTGGTAAGTTTCTCTCTTTGAATTTTGTGTACTTCAAATCTTTCACTAGCCTCCTTCCCGATTATGAGAAAATGGTGTGGGATCTTCGAACATTTTTTTTTTATAAAGATGGATGCGATCTGTTTTTCTCATGTCATTTTTAAGTATGTTTGTGTTCCTTTGCTAATTTTCTTGATAATATAATGTTTCGCTTTGCTACACGTTTTGTTAGGGCAAAAAATGACTATGTTTAGAATTTCGTATTGCAATCTTGATTCGTACGTTAATTGTAATTTGTTATGAACATGCGATGAGTTGTTAATATTTCACCGGTTTTACCTAATCTTGGTTCTATCTTGTTGCCTAAAATGAGTTGTCACTGTGAAGCGATCCGTATCAAAACTCATTTTTATTTTTAAAACCATAAAATGTGGATGCCTTAGCTTGAAATGAAGTTGCAGTTTCCTACGTGTATTTTTCGATTGATAATTCTTTTCCCTTGGTCGTGCGAGTGGTGTTGAAGAACATCTCAAGACTTTTCGATTGATAATTCTTTTTGTGCATTTTTATAGGATTGTAAGTTTTTTTTTTTTTTTGTGGTTGTTAAACAATAGGATTGGTGGTTTTGTGAATACTTAGAAATTTGGAGCATTTGTAATACTATACAATTTTTTTGGATATATATCTTTTTCAATTTTTGATTTTTACATTTTTGTTCTTTCAATTGAATATTTGTTGATATATATTGTCGATGTATGAATGTCAAATTTTATTTTTTGGGGGATGTTAGCACCCCCAAGGAGTTGTTGGAGGGTGCGGCGATGATTTTTATTATATATTGGCGAGTTAAATGTGCTTGGATTGAGACCTATATATGTAAGACTTTAAAAACTAAACAAAAATGAAAATTAGAGACGGAAATAGCAACGGAATCCAAAGATTCCGTTGCTATTTCCGTCTCTAATTTTCGTTTATGTAGATACATAAATCAGAAACGGATCAAATTCCGTCTCTGATCCGTCTCTGATTAGCAACGGATCAGAGACGGAAATAATCAGAAACGGAATTTATTCTGTCTCTAATCAGAAACGGAATTAGAGACGGAATAAATTCCGTCTCTAATCAGAAACGGAATTTATTCCGTTTCTGATCCGTCTCTAAATCAGAAACGGAATCCATTTTCCGTTTCTGATCCAATCAGCGACGACGTTTTGCTGAGGCGGAACGCATTCGTCTCTCGTTCGTTTCAATCCAATCGAGACGGAATTTTTGCAAATCAGAAACGGAAAATTCCGTTTCTGATTTGCTTTTTTTTATGTAGTGATTGAACCATTCCCAAACATAGTAATGATTGGGTACCATTCATTAAGTAAGTTTAACACTGATTCTTTCTGTTTGTTTCCTTCTCCTTGCGTTTTTATGGTTTTATTAATTTCGGTTTCACCCTTTAGTTTGCATGGATGACTCACTGCTAGAAATTAACTTTCTAATAGCATCTATATGATTGCACTCTCACTGCTAGAAATTAACTTTATGCGGAATGATTCTAGTTGTTTGATATGAGAAGGAACCAAATCGGACCTTCTAAGCTTTTTTTCACAAAATTTCGCAATGTAAAGTTTTCAAACTTAAAAAAGTTGTAGAACATATTTTTGTTGTGTGCATATCTCGTGTGTTTAAAATAGGTTAATGAAAGCTTGTTTCCAATTGTTCCTAGTTCTATTTGAGGTTTTAAACCACATCTTGTGAAAACAAGGTCTCTAGTGATACATCGACATCCATGGTTTTGGCTGTGATTTCTAAAAGTTGTAAACAAGTCTTAATTTTATTTTATTTTTATAAGAATAAACTAGTCGACTCTAATTAATTAATTTGCAATTTACGTTTTATTTTCTTTGTTGTCGAGCATAAATATTTTTCTTTTAATTTTAATTCTTAAACGTAATCATGCATGATAGGTTGTGTATGTTGCAGTCTTAAATATTGATCATGAAACATCAAGACTATATATATAAGCATCACAAACCATTGCTATGTTATAGTTTGGAGCGAGAGATAATTTGCTAAATCACACAATGTTCCTTCTGGATAATGATGAATTTCTTTTTCTTTATTACTTTATTTATGTTGTGTTTATATTCCATAATATTGTTTATATTCCTATTATTGTTTGTATAATTTAGTGATTTTTTTCTTTTTGATCTTTTTTCAGGTGTTTTGTACGAAGTCAAGTATTATATGAAGCACAATCAACTTTATATAATCTCGGAACACTTCATTTTTTTATTTTTTTTTATTTAGAACAATTTTGCTTTTACTTTTGTAGAAAGATACGATATAGAAACTTTTTAGATTGTTTTTGTTGTTTCGTGTACAGTACATTGAGAAAAGATAATGTTAAGGATATGATAAGTTTATATAAATTGTGTAATATCAATATATTATTTAGCTATGATTTTTATTATATATTGGCAGGTTAAATGTGCTTGGATTGAGACCTATATATGTAAGACTTTAAAAACTAAACAAAAATGAAAATTAGAGACGGAAATAGCAACGGAATCTTTGGATTTCGTTGCTATTTCCGTCTCTAATTTTCGTTTATGTAAGATACATAAATCAGAAACGGATCAAATTCCGTCTCTGATCCGTCTCTGATTAGCAACGGATCATAGACGGATATAATCAGAAACGGAATTTATTCCGTCTCTAATCGTCAAACGGAATTTTGATCAACGAATTTATTCCGTTTACGATCCGTCTCTAAATCGAAACGGAATCGCATTTCCGTTTACGATTGAATCAAATGACAACATTTTTAGAGACGGAATTGATTCCGTTTACCGTTCCGTTTCGATTTGCAATTAGAAACGAATTTTAACAAATCGAGAGACGGAAATTTCCGTTTCGATTTCTTTGTTTTTTGTAGTGTTACTTTTTAAGGAAATTGTTTGTGTGTGTATATATATTCTCTAGTTCTCTAGTTATGGTCTGCATCTTTTCATAATGAATTCTGGTTTTGTAGGTGTGAAGCATGTCCCTGGGGATATGTTCAAAGGAGTACCAAATGGTGATATTATGTTCATGAAGGTGTGTTTTTAACTTTTTACATATGCATGCATGGATTACTAGCTAGAATGGATTCTCATAGTTAATTAACTAGCTAGCTAATTAATTTGGGATTGTTAAGAAAATTGTAGTTGTTACTATATTTAGTAGTTTAGGTATTTAGGTAATTTCTGTATTTTGGTATTTAGATAGTTTTAGGTAACTTTTTCTTATTTTATGTTTTGTTTAGTTATATTAATAAGAGCATTTTTATTGTACTCAATTAGCCTACATTAATACAACTAGTCATTGTCCCGCGCTTCGCAGGAGGAAGAAATCGAGTATTAGTATTTGTTCAAAATATACATTAATCTATAACTCAATGAAAATAACTTTGATGAGAAAAGGAAAGTAAACACAAAATATAGCCTTAATAAATATATAAATACATATATATTAGAGTTGGAGTTGATGACGTGGCGGAAGAGTGAATGATGTGGCGCGAATGAAGCTTAAAAAGAAGCCACATGACAACTCAAGATGTAGGCCTATAAATGTGTCACGTGAAAATGCAAGATGTTAATTTATCTCCATTAGAGTGTAGTTAATGATATGGCGAAAGAGTTGATGGTGTGGCGAATGGGATGGCACGTGTAAGACGTAACTTTATTCTCATTAGAGTTGTTGATGTCACGATGAATGAATGACGTATAGATTTAATTTTTATATTTAATAATGTTAATAGGGTTTTAAAAAATGAAGGTAATAAGGTATAAGGCTTTATCTCCATTAGAGTTGGAGTTAATGATATGGCGAAAGAGTTGATAGTGTGGCTTGGGATGTCACGTGTAACACCTAAGATGTAACTTTATTCCCATATATATATATTGAGTTGAGTTAGATGATGACACGAAATGAGGTGATGACGTGGCAATTTAATTTTTATATTTAATAATGTTTAATAGGGTTTTAAAAAAGAAAGGTAATGAGGTATTGAATAAGGCTACATATATATTGGGCATGTCACGTGGCTCGTCGAGAATGCTTGAAAATGCCTCATAGCACACCCAAGATGTAGACTTAATATATATATATATATATATATTGGAGTTGGAGTTGATGACACGACGAATGAGGTGATGACGTGGCGATTTAATTTTTATATTTAATAATGTTTAATAGAGTTTTAAAAAAGAAAGTAATGAGGTATTAAATAAGGCTAGTATGGGCATGACGTGGCTCGTCTAGAAGGCTTGAAAATGTCACGCGACACACCCAAGATGTAGGCTTAATATAGATATACAAAAACCAAAGAGAGATGCACCAAAAATAAGAAAATAATGGAAAGATATCAACTAAGGCAAAGTCGTTTATATTGTGGTTAAAGGACTAATTCCACATGTTTATGAGATGGGATATATACAACCTATGTTGTAAACTTTTTTCTTTTTTCTTGGTCGGGGTGTCTAAAATCTATCATCAATTATTTACATTTATAATTTCAAAGTTATCCTTTCGTTTGATGTAAAGAGAGTTTGATTTCTAGTATTAGGTCGTCGACTCGACCATCGATTTGTGGTGTTCATCTTCGTGCTCGGTCTCTAACTCTAGGTGTTCGTTTCCTGTATTTTTTGTGTTTCTTTTTCTTTTCCAATCAATGTTCCCTCATGTGCTTGCTTTGCTTCCGTCTCTACCAATCTATTCGTCACAATATGCAACCGGAGCTTTGTTCATGTCCCTCCATTGTGGGCTTTAACACAACACATGAAGAGAAGTTAATGATGGATGCAAGAAAGTCATTGATTTATGTGCATCCCTCTTTTAAGTTTTAACATTAAGAAAAGTCTCTGCTTGTCTCGCGTATTAGTCGATGTGGAACACAAACACACCACCATCTTTCTTTCTTTTTTTGTTGGTTTTGTCTTCTTTGAAAACAAAAAATTGCTACTACCACGTTATGATTGCATCAGCCTGCCTGTTGTCTAGTGTCCTACCACGTTATGATTGCATGAGCCTGCCTGTTGTCTAGTGTCCTGCATGTCCATCGACTCTTCTATCTGCCTGTAATCGATTACGTTGATTATGTTGTCTACCTGCCATCTACTATGTCGACTCTATTATTGTCTACCTGCCATCAACTCCGCTATTTACTTGTCGTCGATTATGTCGACTTCGCTATCTGTCTGTCTGCAACTCCGTCGACTCTGCTGTTTTGCTATTATGATGTCCGATAATCTGCTTTTTCTCAGTTCTGCAGTTCTGTTGTTCTGCTGTTTTGACTATATCATATCGAAATCTGCTAGATTTGTTGTCTTGGGTGGTCATTGATCTACTCTGCTACGAACTTTAAATTTGTTAGGTTTACTGATTCATTTGACAACCTCAAGCTGATTTTCATGACCCATCTTGAGTTTGAGGGAGGGTGTACGTGTTAATGAAACTATAGTAGTTACTATATTTTAGTAGTTTAGGTATTTACGTAATTTCTACATTTTGATATTTAAATAGTTTTATGGAACTTTCCTTACTTAATATATTTTTAGGTTCTTATCGTACTCAATTAGCATACATTAATACAATTCTTAGACTCATCTTTGAAATTTATTAGGGATTAAGGCTTTGTTGTGGAATGCAGTTTATTCTCCACGGTTTCGACGATGAACATTGCGTTGCCATACTGAAGAACTGTTGGAATGCATTGCCCAGACATGGGAAGCTACTCATCGCCGAGTATGTGCTGCCGTCGACGAGCATATCAGAGTTTCCCGACGCGTCTCGATTGGCTTTCACTCTCGACGCCATGATGTTGGTTTACAGGGCCGGAGGTAAAGAGAGAACACTCGTCGAGTACGAAGAGCTTGGTAAGAGAGCTGGATTCCATGGCATGAAAGCTTTCCCTTGCTCTTTTGGCATTGTGGCTATTGAGCTCCAAAAGGAATCATCTTGACAGGCTCTGCATCAAGTATTTCAAAGATTAAACGTTGATTAGTTTGTGTTAATTGTGAACAAAAATGTCACAGGGACGTATTGGCTCACAAGAGTCATTTATGTGTGCATCGCGATGCGGGCATATATATATATATATACAAATCTTGATGCAGAACACGTGGGTCGATGTTACACGGAAGGCTCTTGTGAGCTTGTGTGTTTGTGATGTGACATTGTTGTTGACATTCTATTATTTTTTATACAATAAATTTATTGGACCTATGAGTCCGGACTCATAATTAAGGAGATTTTTTAAATTTGTGTAAATATTTAAGGGATATTAAAGGAATTTTACAAGTGATTATAGTTGCTTCATTAATTGTTCGAGGATGTATTGGAAATTAAAAAAAAAAAATTGAGTCCCGACTCGTGAAAAAAATTTTATTTCAAAGTCATCCTTAAGTAATTAATGAAGCACACACAATCACTTATAAAAATCTTTTGTTACCCCTTAAATATTTGTAAACATTTGAAAAACCACCATATGAGTCTGGTACTCATGAGTCATAATAGATTTATTGTTTCCTATATAAGAAGTACGAAGTTTTTGAGTGTATTGGCATTCTAGTATTTTCTTATAGGGTAGTGTTATTTTGACTCATGAGCCCAGACTTAAAAAAAATAAATTATTTGAAATTCATCCTCAAGTAATTAATGAAGCATACACAATCACTTGTAAAAATCTTTTGTTACCCTTTAAATATTCGTAAACATTTAAAAAACACCCTATGTGTCTGGACTTATGAATTCAAATAGATTTATTGTTTCCCATATAAGAAGTACGAGGTTTTTGAGTGAAACAACATACATGGCCCATGAGCATCTGTGTCCAAATTAAGGAGATTATCAACGGCTTTGCGTCAAATCTTTGTATTATAAATCCGAGTTTAATTAGCATCACCAAGAGAATAATCAATTGGAGATGTATAGACTGAAATATAGTCATGCATCAGTTAAGTATAACTTTATAAAAAAGTACTCTATTTAAGTTGTGATTTTTTTTTCAAATAGTACTGAGGCTTTTTAAATTAAAATTACACGATGCGATAAAAATTGTTAAGTTATGAATAATATCGATATTTAAAGGCCTGCGACGACAAGGCCTAACATGAATAGTCAGTCAAGATGATAAAATGACAAATGCAAAAGTTGGTCATCATTTTCAAAAAGATGGACTAGCGTTTCAAATTAGTTGTTGTTTTAATTTATAATGATATCTTCAAAAGGATGGACTTTCGTCTCAAATTAGTTCTTGTTTTAATGTATAATTATATCTGTAGTACAAGTCAACTATATACACTGTTAACCTGCTACTTTTTGTTTGACGGTGAAGACCATCATAAATATTTGACAAAAAAACAGAGGACCACCATAAATCTTCTTTGAATTGAATGACACAAAATGTTCTCCATAATCATCATTTAATTAGCCTTAATATTGGACTCTACTCTCATTTTGTCTAAAGGGTAGTGCTATTTGGACTCGTAAGTTTGGACTCAAATTTTTTAAAATTTTTCAATACATCTTCGAACAATTAACGAAGCAACTATAATCACTTATAGAATTTTTTTAATATCCCTTAAATATTTATACAAATTTAAAAAATCTCCTTATGAGTTCGGACTCATGAGTTCAAGTAAATTTATTGTTGTCTAAAATAATTCTAAATATGACCCCCGTAAATTGAAAGAATTAAAAACGATAGAATAAGGAGACCTGAATAAGGGGCACGACTAAACTCAGACATCTATAATTATTATAAAAAAAAAAAAAAAAAAAAAAAAACTATAATGACACTTCAAAGTTACACCTTTGACTTAACCTGCATGTCTGTATTTTAGAGAGCCTTTAGTGTGTGTACCTTGGGACACACATCCCGCATATTATGACTTACAATAAATCTACTTGGACTCGTGAGTCCTGACTCATAGGGAAGTTTTTAATTTTTTTTAAGCATTTAAGGGGTATTAAAAGAATTTTACAAGTGATTATAGTTGATTCATTAATTGCTCGATGATGTATTTGAAATAAAAAAAAAGTTTTGAGTATGGATTCATGAGTCCAAATAGCACTACCAATTTTTTATCATGACTCGAGAACTATTTCCATGCATCTCTTTTCACGTGAGGCCACATGCCATCTCGTTAGGGTGTGAGTTTGAGATGTCGTTATTGCATCTTCAAAAAAAAATGAAGGGAATAAATTTAGAGTGAGGCTATGTGCATCCTGCATAATGATCAAGGCACTCAGCCAAAATGTTGTAAATTTTGGGGTAAGAAGTAAATATCAAAACTGCCCTCTCAACCCATTCGATTCACTTACGTACCCAAATCTCTTCATTCCCGCGCACTCCACCTTCAATCCTCCAAACTTTTCACAAGTGCAATCGACCTGTAGCCGTGTACATATGCGGAGTTGAATGAACTCAGTTGACCGATTTTGGAGGAGATAATAATATGGACTTGTATTGTAGATTTGGTGTGTTTTGCATCAGTGTTAACGTACAATAGGTGAAGAAAAGGAGTGGGAAGCGGACGTAGAACAAGATAAGGTTTGTTTTCTTGATTTTTTTGTATTTTTTTCATTTTTTAAACTGTGGAGGAGATGTGAACTGATCGGCCACTCAGACAGAGATATTATATAGGATATCGATTGTATCTAATCGACACTCTTGGATGAGTATTGGTTTAAAGCAACTAAAATCATATGCAACCCCTTTGTGGTACTTGTCATGATCATTGGATACTAAGACTTGAAGAACGGTCTCGGACATGTGCAACCGAGACTGCATGTTGTTTCTCGAATATGTGGGACCGAGACAGTCGGAGTGCCGTAGGGTACTCGTTTTTGTACCAAAGGCAGTTTAGAAAACTTGACGAGGTGCCCTAAGAAACAACCGAAGTGCACTTGGCAGCATTCTTAATTTAAAATAACTAAATAGTATATCAATATTGCAATAAAAACAGAAAAACCCACTAATTAAGACATCCCATCATCAAATTGACCAATTAAAAAGATGCAGATGGAAATATAAGATCCAAGTAGCTAGCTATCAAGCCGCAATAAATTGGGAATGAGTCTATACATTATTGTTGGTGGTAAATATAATTAAGTTGCCGTCATATATGTGGGCACATTCTAGATATATATAACATCACTTTGTGGAAAACGAACACCCTCATAAACTAAAGTGAGCTGCAGAGCTGACATTTCAAGATTTTATGTGCGTTACAAGTCTAATTAGTCATGATCACTTGATTAATGATTGATATTTCTTTTAAGCAAAAGATTGAAATTTAAGTATATTTTGTCAAAGTTAAACGAGAGATATTATAATTTAGGTTCCCATAATTGATATGCGCCTTTCGCTTTTTTGTCTCCCAAATGCAACTTTAATAAATAAATATTGGAGGAGAATTTCGTAATTTTACAGATTTTCGAGTGGATTTGATTGGAAACTAGCTAAAAATTAAGAAAATCGTTTTGGATGGCCACCTTAGACATCGATTTTAGGCACCTAACTGTCATGCGCCGCCCGATACATCTCGAACGAGTATTCCAAGGTGTTTCGACTGTACATCACTGCTAAGTGTCTAAAGTCGATGTATAAAGTGAATACTTTTTTATGTCATAATTAATCGCTTGAACAATTGGTTGCACTTGCTACCCTGAAAATTAAACACAACATTTTTTGTTCTACAACCAATAAACCAATTATTCATTAATTATTATTTATTTAGTTGTTCACTCTAAACATGTCCAAGCAACTCTCATCAGTTCTAAGCCCTCTCTTCCAAAACTTGTCATAAAATTCTTTATAAGTAAAGCTTGTATAAGCAGTGCCACCACCATCAACCAATTCTCTAGCTGGTTCAATCACAGCATCATAGGAAGGGCAGTAAAACGTCGGCACAGAGAACCTCTCCTTCTCACTGTTCACCACTGCTCTATGAAGCACACTCTTGTACCGATCATTGCTCAAAACCTACAAAAAAAAAAAAAAAAAAAAACACAATTCAACACAAGTTTTTTCAGTTACTATTTGTTGGTCAAATGGTTAAGTTCATATATATAGTCTCGTACGTTACCTAACCAGTCGTTATAGTAGACTCGTAAAACTTAAGTGGGCCTAATAGGGCCAATAGTCCTCGTAACTAGTAAGATTTATAATGAATCAAGACTCGTGATGAACTTGAATTTAGCTATCCTATGGCAACGCGTTAAGTTTTTTTCAATAACCATTTTTCAGTCAAATAGTTAATATCAAATAGTCTCGCTTGTTACCTAACTAGTTATAGTAAACTCATAGAACTAAGTGGGGCTAATAGACTAATAGGCCCAATAGCCATCATAACAAGATTTATATAAAATTAATGAACCTAAATTATGCTACCAAGATTTACCTAGGCTAAGAGTAGCTTTTAAGTTTAGATTGGAAATGCTAATTAATTTGCCTTCACATTTTGGTGAGGTCTCCCCCTTCAAACTTATAACTCTTTATTTATTGAGAAGTTCTAGAATGACAATGGTATATAAGTCACACCCCAAGACACATTAGCTCATGAGACATGTCCATGTACGCCTCGAGATGCGAGTATACATAGATTTCGGTGCATAACACACAAGTCAAGACCGCATGAACGGCTCTTGTGAGTCAATATGTCTTGCGGTGCGTGTGACATTATTATTATCATTCTAGTATTTTCTTTATGGGTAATGCTAGATGGACTCAAAAAGTCCGGACTCAAACAACCAAAAAGACATAAAGACCCTTAATTAAAATTCATTATTAGTGTTTGGGGTAGAAGGTAATTAAGTCTTTTACTTAGGTAGATATCTTAAATTGTTAACAAAAAAATCTTTGACTCCGTACTCAAAAAGGCCAAACAGATTTTTTGTTTCTTTATTTATTTACTTAAAGAGTCGACGTGGGACAACTATCCTTAACATCAATCAAAAACCCCAAGAAGTTAAAATTCAACCCAATTGAATTACCTGAATTTGGTCTCCAATGTTGACAATGAAGGTTTTGGGAATGGGATTAACAGCAACCCATTTGCCATTGTTGAGAACTTGCAAGCCTGGCACATCATCATGGAGAAGAACTGTGAGGGCATTCGGGTCGGTGTGACCCGGTAACCCGTATGTGAGATCCGGTTGTGGGCATGGTGGGTAGTAGTTGATGCCCATGTGTTGTCCATGCCTTCCAAGTGCTTTGTTCATGTAATCCTTGTCCAAGCCCAAGCTTTCTGATATTAGTTCAAGCAAATCTAAGACTAATCTTCTCACATTCTTGCTGTATTCCCCTACAACTTCCCTGTTCATTAATCAACACATCTTAAGTCATGATTTTTCAGACAAATTCCAAACTACCCACAAAGCATAAATTAAATAAATCAATTGAAGTTGTCACCATAAATTAAGAGAACTATCTTTTGGTGTATTTTGAGTCATGTTTGTCTTGTGACAAAATAAAAAAAGTCATGTTTGTCTCGTTTTACATAAACAAACAATATATTTTAGTGTATTTTGAGTCATTTTTGGCTTGTGGTGTAGAAAAAACGTGTACGTAAAATAGACGTAGCATTGATGTGGACGATTAATTAGGTATCTGATAAAACTCGTAAAAATAAAATAAAATATACAAAAATAAAGTATGAGTAATGACAATCGACATAAGAGAGGATGATATCAATAGTTTAGACACATCTAAACATGACCGGTTAAAATTTTACTTAAAAAATCCGACACAATAAAAGACAATAGAATTAAAGAAATTTAACGGTATAAAGTAAGGCTAAAATATATAACTTTGATTATATAAATATAAAAAAAGTTTTGAAAGTATACCACCAAAGACATTAAATTTAGCATCAAAGTGAATAAAATTTATCCATGAAAATGTTTTCAACTAATTTGAAATTGAGACTACGTCGTCTCTTTTATTCTTTGCTTCTATACGTGTATATAAAGATAAGGACTCTAGTTTCAATTTTTTAATAAGAAATATACTTTATCTATTAATAGCCAAAAAGCAAAATATACCAATGGTGAAAAGCTTTATTTTTTTTCTAAACAAAGTCGAAAAACAAAAACAAAATGTTAGGATGACTTGCTTTGAAACAATCAGTTTGATTTTCATTCAACCGAGTGTTTTTTTTTTTTTTTTTTTAGATATCTGTAGGTATTCAGACGAATTTGATTATTTTCATGAGGCCCTGAGTTAATCGGTTCCCAATAGCACATACAATCTTGACACAGCTTGACATTGAACTTAATATCGTACGCTTAAACCATACCATCTCAAATTTGTCCGTACCTTTGGCCAACCAGTCCGAGTGGAGGTTTCTTATTTGGATCTAGAAAACAAGGAATGAATTAAGTATCAAATCACCTGAATGACGAGGGATTGGTGGGCCAGTCATGGATGTAGTCCTCAAGAGGGAGACAATGAAGCCTCAAAAAATCTCTCCAATTACACACCTTTTCAGTGTTCACATTAAAACTAGTGAGGAGTCTCACAGCCTTTGAAGGGTCATCAGAGTAGCACTTCAATCTCTCACTCTCAGGGAGTTCAAAGAACTCTCTCGAGATTCTCATCATCCCATCGATCACCTCATCCGACACTCCATGGTTCTTGACTTGAAAGAATCCATACTTCTTGCAAGCCAAGCCAATCTCTCTAACCAAATTTCCTCTGTTTTGGTGGGTGTGATCATGCAGGGGAGCTAGATCAATGAGAGGGATCGGACGGTGGAGATCGACTTGGCTGAGATTTGGACGGTCGGATGTGGGTCTTATGTAGTTGTGCGGGATGTGTGTTAGCGTTGAAGCAAAGTCTGTGAGCAACAGTTTTGAAGCAGCCATGGCTGTGAGAGAGAGAGAGTTTTACCGAAGTTGTGGTGTGACTAGTTGTGTAGCTTTGTGTGTCTATTTATACTGGTGAATCGGTGAGAGATGTGACGATGTAACACGTGGTGGAATCTTGGATAGGTTTCGATATGGTGGGCATGCATCTCGAGGGGAATGACGTCATGGATTCCGCGTCAGCGTTCGTACGCGTGACGACACAGATCTGCACCGATTTGATAGAAAATCCGGCGTTGCTTTGGAGATTCTTTGCCATGAAAGCGGATTTGGCAAATAATTTAGATTTACATTTTACATGGAAAAGTTCACATTCTTGTGGCGTGTAAATTAAAAATTTTTTCTTATCAAAAAAAGTAAAAAAATTAAGTTGTAAAAGAATTTGATTCTTATGGCCCACTCTCTGATTAATTAAAAATTAAGTTTTTATTCTTATTTTTTATTAACATTATAAGTGTCGTAATTTTAGTTCGACTAATATTTATTAAAATTAATCGGACTCGACGACTCTATAATTTAGAGGAATGAAGAAAGCATAGTGTAGCTGCTAGCTATTAATTGAATCAAGCTCAATATCATAACTTCTTCTTTCATTATAGTTAAAGTGTGACCAATAATTTCGTACAAAGTTTAGAATTAAGGGTCTTAGATTCAAATTTCAGTAAGAAGCAAAGTTTTTTTTTTTTTTCCTAATCAATTTTTTGGATGGTACTATTCGAACTCATCGTCCGGACTTAAGAGTTTTCTTTTTATTTCAAAGTCATTCCCATATAATTAGTGAAGCAAACGAAATCACTTAAAAAATTTATTTTTTTTATACTTTTTAAATATTTATAAAAAATTTAAAAATCTTTCAAAAAAATCTTGACTCATAAGTCCAAATCAATTTGTTGCAATTTTTTTTCTTATTGTATCCTAAAAGAAATCTGTCTTTTCATGTTTAAACATCCAATCTTGTAATTAAGAAGTGCATGGGAACATCTTAATTAAACAAGTGGAGTCAATTTTCGTTCTCATCCTTCATCATTTTATGCATATTGGGTACGAGTCTCGACTCTTGCTCAATATTTGTCGACAGGTCCAATAGCACACAAGTACCATTGTGTGGTACTGCCTAATCTAAGCTTTTTATTGCTACTCTTGTCAAGCTTCCATACTTGTCCATACTTACTACTGCACCTGCCGACGTGAACATGCATGCCCCCTTAAAATATACTAACTATAATTTATTTATTTTTATATATCCGTGGCTATAAGTCAAACTATTTCCACGATGTCTTTGTGCAATTAATATGAGTATACATATTTTAGTGGTTAGAATAATTTTAACGCAGCTAAAAGTGGAATATATGATTGTGTATTATCTAACTCACGTAATTACAAGCTCACTCATACCGTTGACCTGACTAAGTCAAATTGAAATACAAAAAATTTGTTCGGACTCTTTGAGTCCGGACTCAAAGATTTTTTTATTAATAATTTAAGATATCTATCTAAGGGTGTGTTTGATAGCAAAAAAAATCTTCAATGAGAAAAAACTTTTTTTTAGCAAATCTTCTTGAGAAAATTTTATAAATTTTTTTTTTCTCATAGTTGTTTGATTGCACAAGAATGAATTTTCTTTTATAATTCAATCTGTGTGCGCATCTAAATCATCGTCGATGTCGGGCGGCTCAACGATGATGTTGGTGACAAAGCCGAAGACGAAGAGAGAAAGAAAGAATCTATATCAGCGAAAAAGTAGCAGATGTCAAGTTTGTTTGGATGGAAAAAATGATCAGTTCGTGAGAGAGATTGAGAGATTTTAAATTTTTCACACTAAAAGATAAGAAAATAAATGAGGAAAATAGGGGAATGTGGTTTTTTTCTCAGCGCAGTTATAAAGCTATCAAACAATAGAAAAAACGGTTACACAAAAAAAGTAGACAATTTTTTATGATTTTTTTCATTTTCTTTGCTATCAAACACATCCTAAGTAAAAGACCTAATAACCATCTACTCCCAAACACCAATAATGAATTTGAATTAAAGATTTTTATGTCTTTTTGATTGTTTGAAGTCGGACTTTTTGAGTCCATCTAGCACTACCGATTGGAATATAACTATATAATTCAGTGAAGAAAACGTGGCATATGTTAGCTGTGCTCAGGCCTTGACAGCACACTATCATTTTATTGCATGCATGCCAACCGTTATGAGTGGCATGGGCCTTTAACAGTTTTTAATTGCATGCAGGCCAACAACCATTATGAAAAACAAAATAAAAAACAAAAGTTGATGTTGTCACCATGCTTACGCCAATATTCCAAGCGTTTCAAAGTCACATGTATTTTACTGCAAATAGATCAGATGAGAGCAGTCGTGATTCATGACGCATATCATGTCCAAGTGTCCAACTCTTTTAATTCGATTGACCGTAGTTCAAATTCATTTGATTACATTTTATTCATCAAACAAGCATCAAATTTAATCAAATTTGTGAATATTAATTTATCTTTATTGCAGTACATTTTTTTCAATGATTGCGTGTAATTTTTATATGCTGATTGAGTAGGTGTCTCTTTTTTTTTTCTTTTCGTAATTAGTTTGTTTTTCTTAATTAAAAGTTCTTGATTTGCCTTTTTTCTTGATGAAAAGTTTTAGGTTTTCTTCTCCGTGTTGGGAATATTTGTTATTCGTTATGTGTTTCTAGTGATATTTGTGTATTGTAATGCATGTGTTTCAGCGTTGTAAAGAGCCGTCCTTGATTTATCAACTTATTTCAATATTTTTTGATTATATGTCTGGTCCTGTATCGAGTCATTAATAATTGATGAAATTCTTATTTAAAAAAAAAAACGAAATCGAGATATACAGTAGGAAACGGCCTCAGATTAATTAATTGGTAGCTAATTAACACACTTAAAATTATTTTAACTTTATATTTCTTTTTTATTTTTTGGATATGTGCTTTATTTAATTGAGAATTAACTGTACATTTTGCGGGCTATATATGGAATCAATGATTAATAATACCACTAATCGCTAAGGGTCCAATATATGTACCAATACATTGCAAGACCACGTGTGTTTGCTCTTTTTTGTTTACGGGTAGTGCTAGATCGACTAAATGAGTCTAGAGTCAAATAAGGACAAAGTCTAAAATGCCCTTTTTATGCAAATCTATTATATCTTCTTCAATTCACTCTCCACCACTTATCAACGCCGTTACCACCATCGCCACCAAAGCCCCTATGATTATCAACCATCGATAGTATCACCGTTGTCACCCACCACTGCTGATCGGCTTCCGACTTCCTCCTCTCTACTGGCTAGATTTGGCTGGGAGGGAGGATGGCAAGCTACCTTTCTCAGCTAGCTAGATCTCGTCGAAAGAGAGAGAACCAAAAAGTCCAAATAGATCTTTTTATTTAAAAAGATGTATAGTCAAACGTTGAAGATGTCACAGAACCAGACACACCAAGCACTTATTCTTATTAAGAAAAATGGTGAAAACCCCACCTCACGAAGCCCTCTCACTCTTCTACTCTTCAATCCTCCAAGGTTTCCAACACACCCATGAAACCACATCCACTATACTTCATTCCCTCATCTCCTCCAACATGTCTTCACAAGTCCAATCTCTTCTTCTCCAATTGATTTCAGGTAGGCTTCTCATCAGTTGTTGCCATATCTGGCCGCCTCTCTCTCGGCGGCGGTCGACGGTCAGCAGCGGCGGCTGTGGCGGTGGCAGTGGAGGTGATGAATGTGTTTATGTGTATTAGTGTTAGGGGTGAGAGTAATTGAGTCTTTTTATTCAATTAAATATCTTAAATTACTAGTAAAAGCTCTTTAGAGTCAAGACTCAAAGAGTCCAAATAGATTTTTTATTAGTTTATACATAATTTTTGTTGGTTAAAAAAAATTTTCTCTTTAATACAAACACATTATATCTTGCCTCTTTGTACACATTTGGCTTTTAATAAGTAAAGTCTAGCTCATTCCTATAAAAAAAAATAGTCTTTAATTAGTAGTAATTAAGTAATAGTCATTTTTTAGACGGATCATCGAAACCTGTAACCTAAATTAAGTACCAACAAAAAAAATTGCAATTTCGATGTGATCGAGTGTTGCTTAATTCGGGCCATGGATTTGTAGGGTAGTGCTAGATTGACTCAAAAAGTCCGGACTCAAACAACCAAAAAGACATAAAGACCCTTAATTCAAATTCATTATTGGTGTTTGGGGATAGAGGGTAATTAAGTCTTTTACTTATATATATATATCTTAAGTTATTAATAAAAAAATCTTTGGGTCCGGACTCAAAGAGTCCGAATAGATTTTTTGTTATATATATAGATCCCTATGGAGTCCGACATGTAAGTTCTGTACGTGTCTGGCACTGAGGCACGAAAAAGTCACTGTTTTGAGCGTTGAAGTGTCGGGTCGGCGCCTTAGCTCCCAAGATGAAAAGTTGCGAGTTTTAGAACTTATTTTGTATGTTTTTTGTTTGTTTCTTCGCACCGAAACTAACTCCTTGGTGGATAGACACACCATTTAATGGATATACACTAAGTCCCATAGTTTTATATAAATTAAATGACTCTAGTACCGATAATACACATTGAGAAACATTGAAACACATAAGTTTTTGAGTCGAAGTGTGTTCTTGAGTTCATGGTATCGTTTCTCAAGTTCCTCAAAAAGTGTTCTTAGTTCGAGTTGTGTTACACACGAGTCATCCAACAACCATTAGAGACTCGATTGTATCCTGAAGCAAGTTTCGATTTTTCCATTATGTGTACGCGACTTCGACCGGTAAAAAAATTTTTGTCTAAAAGAGAGCAATTACGCGCTTTAAGTCTTTGTTTGATTCTTCTATTCTCACCTTATTTTTCTAGTCCGAAGTTATTTGTTTCAACACGACATGAAGGGTAATCAGCTCCGGCCTCTAGTGTATATATATAGCTTTGTAAGTTATACAACTTTTGGAGTTCTCCATTGTTCCCAAAAAAAAAAAAAAACCAACCAAGATACACAAAAAAAATAAAAAATAAATGTCTTCAAAAAAAAAAAAAAAAAAAAAACCGACAGTGGCACGTGCTTGAAAGCGTTTCTTTCCGACTTTTACAACTAGCTTCATTTTTGTTTGATAAAAACTTGGTGCTTCTACTACTACTTGTTTTTTATTAAAAAAATTGTGCCGACTTGTTGATGTAGCCATGTAGACCAATTGATACAGTCTTTAACAGGACTTTTGGCCTAATTGACATCGAGATGTGTGGGCACCCATCTCGATTATGTTGAAAAAATTTCAACCATTATGTAGTGGGTCGACGTGCTTATTTATTTATTTATTTTTGAAAGGTTGAGCTTATCTTCTTTTTAATTAATGCAATAACAATAAAAATTAAAAATTAAAAGAACAAACGTGCCTTCTTCGGCCACCTACTCACGGTCTGATATATAATTTTGATTCAATGGTTTTCATACATGGAAAGCTTGTGATATGAAAAATAAGTTGAACATTTTAATTAAATTAATCACATATACAGGACTGCTCTAGCTATATGTTTTATGTCAATCTCAGTCAATAACATGGAACAAAATACTTTTAAATAAATAAAAAATTGCCGCCACTCCCCAAATTTGGGACCGGGGACTTGAACACTTCGCCTTTTGCACTAGTGACCACATACCATACACATAGCAAAATCGTCTTATCATTAACTTCTAATATTGCACACTTAAAACATAATAATTAAGATGATATGATAAGTTGAATATATGTAGATAAATAGAATATGTAATTAATACACAAGAAACTTAATAATAATTAAAATAAAAGATTTGATTTTTACCAATTATAATTTGTGGATCAAACGAATCTCTAGCGAGAGGTTTGAGAAAAGTCTAATTAAAGTTTGACTTGCTTAGAGTTGGGTTGCAAGTGGAGTGGGGCGGGGCGGGGCGGAGATTGTAACTATCGTATCCATCTCGCGGGGTACGGGGCAATGGTTTATTCTCGTAAATTTCCCAGATGCGAACTTTGTCACCCCATGTCCCACCCCGTGGGCGAAGAATCCTGTGGTGCCCCATCAATTTTGTAAAAAATATATATTTTGATTTTGATTCCTTTGTCATTTTAACACTTAAATACTTGCTTTCTCATTTTTTTAAGAAATTATTTTTCTCAAATTAAAGGATTAATGTGGTTTGTTTTGTTGATTGAGTTACAAGTTATCATACTTAATTAAATATATAAGATTTTCAAATCTAGTATGACAAAATATATTTCAATGATTTTCTAAATATAATTTTATACATCTTTATGATATAACATATATCTATATATATATATATATATTATAGAATTAATTTAATGGTAAAATTAAATTTTATTATTGGAGATCTTGAGTTTCATTCCATATATTACATATGTTTCAAGCAAAAAAGTTATATAATTTTTTTTGTAAAAACGTAAAAATTGAGAATTCTATGCAAGGGATGCGGGGCTGGGAATCTCCGTGGGACGATAACAATTGCCGTCTCCGCCTTGCCCCGTGCCCCGCCCATGAGGAGCAAAAAGCGAGATTCCTTGTCTCACCGAACGGGGTTCCGCCCACATGCAACCTTATGCTAGAGTCACTAATCAAATAAATGGATTATTTGGATTGTTTAAGTAAATATCACAATTACAAACACTACAAAATAATTTTTAATGCAAATACATATTGTTAAATGTAACGTTGTTAAAAATTAATCAATATATAATTGACATATCATAATTTTTGCTAATTTTGAAAAAACATGTATAATGATTTGTTAAATAATACAAACTTAATAATGCGACAATGCCTAACATATCTTTTTATGCTAAATTTGCTTAAAACATTTTTTATGTGATAATTTTGCATTTAATATATTTGGACAATAGAATTATATTCCGCCACGGCAACCTCCTTTGTTGGATTTGGGTAGTTTGATTGTTATGATTGTAATTAATATTTTTATATAAATTTATCATTTGTTTTTGTGAAGAATTTAAAGACTTCAATTTAATTGTGTATCTAACCAGTTGAAGAAGAAGAAATTTGAGATGTTGAGTATAAAAAAGAGGGGAAAAACTAATCTAATCTTTTATATTTCAGTTTCACATTCTATTTTTTATTTGAATTCTTTATAGTAAAGTGACTCGTAATAAAATTTCAAATGTAAATAATATATTATTTTAAAAAATATAAATAATATATTAAAAGTAAAATAAATATTTTCTCCCAAACATAAATAAAATATAATAAAAATTTCTACAAATGAAAAATAAATCATTAACTGTATTCAAATAGAAGAACCTTATACTACTCTATTTATTATAATTTATTTATTATTTATACACTATTCTTTAACTATGTTAATCATTTCATTATCGAATTAAACTTGTTAACATGTTAACAACTCCCATTTTAGCCATGACTAATTGTGTTGATTTGTTAATCTCAATCTCATGACATTATTTATTACGTGTCATCATCTTGTCCGGGTTAATCGTATCATCATGAACCATGTTGCTTCCTCTATCTATGTATATACAATTATGTATACTATAAAAGAGGGCCGCTAAGGGCACCCCACCAATTAATGAAGGCACCCAGTTAATGTGGGCACAAACCGATTTACATTGGGCACCCAAAAATTAGCACCTAAACTACCCCTCGTGGAAATTCATCTGGGGCACTTCACCGCCCGGGACTCAATTTACCTTGGGGGAATCTCAAAAATGTCTCCGACCGTAGTGTCGAATTTCGTACCCAAACATCTTCGACCCACCATTAGTGTAAGAACTGGGAATTCGCGGTTCTCGCCACACGAGCAAGAGAATGTCCTTATGCTCTCGGACAAGGATGACCAGAGAGTAGCTAAATTTTGGGAAATCGAACTCTCGACTCAAAGGCCGACAAAGATCACGAGTCTCGGCTACTAAAGGCCGAGATGACTCTAGGTCTCTCGGTCGAGATGTGACGAGAGATGGAATTACTTGCTAGGTAATGTGGTGGCGGTGGTGTACAACCGAGAATTTGGGCATAATCTTGGTTGTACCATGCCGTGAGTGTAAAATTAGGCTCGGTCGTGAGTGGCCGAGAGCTTGTAGAATTGGAATGGTCAATACATCTCGGTGGCGCAAAACCGAGACCGTTTCATTAGGCTCGGTTGTTCAATGTCGATATATTGGAGGAATTGTCGGTCGTGGGTGACCGACAATATGTCGTTTCACAAACACCGCTTGACCGAGACATAAGGAATGGATGATTTGGACATTTTTTTTTTGTAAATTTAATTTGGGATCTGTTCCATACGCTTATATGTTGTAATTTATGCGGGTATGGCTCGTCCGAAACTACTACGGTGACTAGGGAAGAGGCCGGAGCCGAGGTCCCGAGCCGAACCGGGCGAGGTGGCCGAGACCCCAGAACGACATCGTGCTCTGGAAAGAGAAAGAGAAGGAGAATGAGGATGGTAAGGGCAAGGCGAAGGTAGATGGCAACCGTGGAAGGTTACAATTGCACGATGAGGGTTCGACCCTCGATGCCGAGCGACTGAGGATCTTGTTGTTGCGGAGGAGAAGAGGAGGGGCATGCATCGGAGTCAAGTAGCGTGACTCTTCGGATGCGTGGCTACCATGATAGAAACAGATCGTAATGTGGGGGGCGGAAGAGGTGGAGTGGCCATGATGAAGGAGAGCCGAAGTTGCTTTTGATGCGCGTGCTCCATTCCCCGGTGGTCCTGTAGACGGGCGTTCTTTGAAGAGCTTCAAGGATCATGTGGCTTTATCGATATGGAGGAATGAGGTAATTTCAATTTCATTGAAATTATTAACTTATCACTCATGGTCTTCACATAATGACGAAATGTTTTTACATTTGCAGGAGCGGCCCGTTCTTAAGTGTATCAATCACGGAGCTCAAATAGCGGAATGGGATTTACTGATCGTGTCACCGGACACGGCGGGACTTCGAGGGATTATTCAGCGTTCGGGTTGAATGCGCCGATAGATCGCTCATACCGCAAGGCCAACAAGGAGTTGATCTCTCGCATTTGTGGAGCGGTGGTAGCGGAGACGAACACATTTCACCTACCTTTTGGTGAAATGTCTATCTCGATTAGAGGATGTCGAGAACTTCCTCCCGAAGATCCTGTGACGGGCAAAGTTGTTGAGGTGGACAACTTTGCTAGGTACATGGAGGAATCTCGCTCGGACGCTATCAAGATGGTTTCCAACCTACTTGGGGTTAGCGCCGAGGAGGCGGAGGAGGAGGTGAATATCACCAAGGGGCTCACATGCGCAAACATTGGTTGAAGAGTCGATGATGCCCCAAAGTTCGGCTCGATACCCGAAATTATCCTCCCGTGGAATGCACCGCCCGAGCGTACTGCTTGTACTTGTTGTCGTGCACTCTTTTTGCCGATAAAAGTGGGTCTCGGGTGTCGATCGCGCTTGCTGAAGCTACTTGAGGACTTGGACGACGTAGGAACTACGCATGGGGAGCGGCTGCGTTGGCCTACTTGTATCGACACTTGGGGTCCGCCACGAGAGTCCTAGTGTCCCAGATTGCTGGCTATCTCACATTGCTTGAGGTTTGTTTTAAAATAGACTGAATAGGCATTCTGTTGTTCGATTGGCCCTAATTGCAATTGTGGACTAACATTGTAACATTATATGCAGGGATGGGTGTATGACCATTTCAAACTTGGTCTGGCCACGCCCAATGCGAAGTACGTGGACTACGTGCACCCTCGTGTCTCCAGATGGATTCAAAAGCACGAGACGGTCGCGAATGTTGACAAGATCGGGGCCATTAGGAGAACCTTGGATAGGTTGCGACCAAGTGAGGTGAGGTGCCTATCCATGACCTCTGATGTCCTCTGATGACTGATTTCAAATTTGGTCATTTAGTTTACACCCACTTCTTGTTGAATTATTTGTAGGTCACTTGGGACCCATATGTGAATTTAAGGGAAAATGGCATTGTGCAAGCGATGGCCTTTTACAGTGGAAGATCAAGTACATGGATGTGGTGGAGCCCTACCACCCGGAGAGGATTCTAAGACAGTTTGATCATGTGCAGTCGATACCAGATCCTCCGTACCGTCCATTGGAAGCACACAGAGGCCCATTTGCGAACAAGTACTCCGTCAAGTATGGGTTCGAACATGACAATTGGGAGCGATGGAGGAACCATGTGTTGGCTGCTTGAAGTTCGGGCGAGAAGGCGGTATTTGAGTTTCGGCTACACCGGACTACCTCCCTGGTTCGTCAAAGTGTCTCATCCCGTTATCACGAATCCGGTCTTTGAGGACCGTGTAATGGTCGCCTCAACCATAGCAGATAACGAGATACTTGAGGTATTTGAATGGTTATACGTATTATGACATTTATAATTATTTCCGCAATGTTGAGTATTGCACAAGAAACCGATAATTTTCACCGGCGTAATAGGCGAGCCTTGGACGCGGCGCGTTGGATGGATGGACCTCCCCCGAGAGATGTCTAATTTTGACTCGGCGAGGACCACTCGAATGACATGGTTAACCTCCTTTCGGGAAGGACTTTAAGTCCCACCCCCACGAGTACATTTCCCGCGACCGCAACCTACACAACACGCGACAACCGGCCCTACCGAACCGGGCCCGAGACACTCCCATCACGGTAGCACTTCCACACCCTCAACCCAGGCCACATCTCACTGTCGCGCCGACGGTGGCCCCCAGAAGAGAATGCATGGGAAGGAGTATCGAAGGAAGAACGTGAAAAAACCCAAGCAATGATCAACCCAATCATGGAGGGATAGACATTTGTATTACATTTTAATTACATTGTTAAATGGTTTATGTGTTTCATTTGCCTGTTGAGTACATTATCATGACAGTTTATAATGTTTCATTGTCCATTTTTCTGGTTGGAATTTGAGTTGGCTTCGTTCTGTTGTGTCGGTCACCCAGCACCGAATGCCAGATGCAACTTTCGGTACAGATCAGCCGAGACTATTATGGCGGTTTCGGTCTTGCATGGCGGAGCTTACGCGTTAAGTGACGGTGGCGAACGACCGTGACTGGAACATTCATTTCGGTCATGCATGACCGAAACGAATGTTCCAGTAACCATTTCCAACAACAAATGCAACTAACTTTCAATCATTCTATATCCTAACTTTGAAAATTACAAAATGTACAACCAAACTAATTGCATTGTTCCAGTTGTAACACTACGGTGTACCCAAATCTACAACGGATATGGTGGCATCAAGTAGAGTTGCAATGGGCGCGATGTCTCGGAATACGAATCTATCTCGCCATCCTTTCGCACTATCCTGAACATACCGTACCCACGACGGGTATATGGATGACAATGGTGCATTCGTGCTCAGCAACACCTGTCAATTTCAACAGTACACCATTACCATATTGTCGGGAAACAACATAACAATTAAACCAAATTCGCATCACATACCTTAAGCCAATGTATATTCCTATCATTAATCATGGCAATGACAACAGATCTGTTGTGCCCTGGATGGTGGAGCACTTTGCGTAGAGGTAGAAATGTGGAGGCACTCCCACGCGATAGGTTGACGAGAACCACATTGATCGCAGTGGCTACCAACAATCCCATGTCCGGAAGTGTGAACCATTCTTGGAAAGTTGCACCAACTTGATTCTCTACGCAATGCACCGCAATCTTCACACTCGTAACCCGAACCTAGCACTTCGCGCCAATGGTTTTCATGCCCGATAAGCTCATCGTACATCCTTCTACGGACGATCCTCCACCCGTCGTCATCTGCTAGTCCAAGCCCATGCGCAACACACATATATCCACAATTCCCATCGGCTAGCACATCGATGATGCCCTCAACATGTAGCAACCAATCCGGTTCTACGCAATGACCGTAAGCCATGTTAGTTGCACTTTGCTTGCGTCGACTAGCACGACGCATTTTAGGAACAACTTTACTTTTCTTCTCGCCTAGAACTTAAGGCCTCCCGAGTCGATAGCACGTACTCAAACTCACTCGGCAACAACGATCTCGTAGAAGAATCGGACAGATCGTGTTTTCTCTTCAAAGACCCCGGTGTCCTCCCTTTTGTCTTAATTTTTGCCGGCGCACAACACACTGGAGTAGACGACGGTCGACTAATCTCCCCGAGCTGCTTGAATAATCTTGAGTCGATCGTCCTCATTACTTTGCATGCATTAAACTTTTCCAACACCCTTTCAATCTCATCGTGCACGTTGTACCCAGACGAGTCCACCGGACTCTCGGGTATCATACTCAACTTTCGCCAAGATACATGAATGTCCTGGAGAGGATGGGCGTCCCAAGAAATATATGATGGTTCACTCATGTGCACAAGGAGGCCATGTGTTGTGCGTATCGCGCAACCACAACGAGTGGAATCGTGACCAACATCCTCTCCCCGGGGCCAATTCATCTCTAATTAGCCTAAGCGCCCGTTGAGAGACATAACCGCGCAATCGTCGATACAACTCATCAACGTACTCATGTTGGACGACATTCAAACTTACCTCAAACGATGTCTTGATATTGTTGTGTTGGATTCTAAGGAGTCCATCAACCACATGCCATAGAGTCTCAAAATTGGCCCGACTGTTCCCAAGGTGTACCTTCGAGTAGAATGCGCAGACTCCACCCTCTCGTTGTCGTTTCCCCAAAGTGCATAAGTCTATTTGTCCAAGCCGAGACAAATTTCTCCTTGTAGTTCTTTAACCATGTGTTGTCCAAGTACTCCGTAAGACCCTTTACATGCCCAAACTCACAACGGAGGTCATTCACCCTAACTTCGAATAACGCCTCCGAGTTGGCATACATCACGCTCGTCCAACTACCCATAAAACGCGCAAAACCATCGTTCTCCCCAAACATCTTCTTAGTCTTAGACAAAACTACTTTGTTGATGTGCCAAGAGCAAAGGAGGTGAGACGAGGCGGAAAAACTTCTTCTATTGCACTAATAAGGGCTAAGTCCCTATCGGTAACAAGCACGTCGAGCTTAGGCCACCCATCCAATATGGATCTCAACTTCTCAAGTGTCCAAACATAATGCCCATGACTCTCTGATGATAAGAATGCGAACCCAACGGAGAACGTCAAGTGCGTAGAAGTGATGCCAACAATCTCCAACAAAGGCATTCAGTACATATTTGTCTTGTACGTGCAATCCATCAAAATAACCGATGGAAAACACCTGACCAACTTTATTGAGTCGGGATGTGACCAAAATAACTCCGTGACAACATTCGTATCGGGATCCTTCCTATGTCATGACAACCACTTATTCTTCTCCAAAATGTGCAAGAGTTGTTGCATTTGAGTCATCCCACCCGCATCCTCCTTTCGGGCTTTTTGTCTTGCATTATATATAGTCCTCATTGTCGATACGTTAGTAACGTCTCTTTGCTTCAACGTATTTAGGATGTCTCTTGGCTTCACATTCCCCTTTGTCATTTGCACCACAACTTCCTGCTCCGTCTTATCCAATCTCCCGGCAAAAGAATGGCCGTCCAAGTGTTTTGCGGGCTCGTGATTGTGCCTCCCACATATAACGATGATATACCACAACGAGTCAACATTTTCCTTTACGTTGATAAGGAAAGGGCATCCACATTTCTTCGTACCGCTTTGAGTCATCCCCGTTTCGTCTTCTTCTTCATTTCTTGGTTTCGAAGCAATTTTTTCCTCTTTACCCTTACCAACTCTTTGTAACATTCCCCTATAAGTCCCCGATCTCTCACAGGGCAATTTTCACCCTACCCTCGCGCTTAATGCCATTTCTAAAAAACACGAATATGGTTGTCAAACATTGTTACCTCGTTGTCGAATGATGACAATCCGCAATAATCGATCAACGCCGACAAATGCAATGTGGCTTTGTGGTTCAACCTTGTGGTGGGGTGCCTTTTTTCTTTATCAAAATGATTTGTGGGGTTTGAATCACTATATATACAAGTGCAAAATAGTCTTTTCCACTTTTGCTGAAATTTTTACAAAATCTTTGGGTGCCTTCATTAATTGGTGGGGTGCCCTTAGCGGCCCTCATTATACAATTATGCATACTATTTTCCAAGGAAATCTTACACGTGGCGTAAAGATAGGCTTGGAGCAGCATTTTTGCTACGTCGAACTTATAATGCTGAACATTATTATTAGGCTTATTGCGATTGAAAGCCCGGTCCATATGTCAAATTAAAGCCTGGGCATTATGACCTAATTTTCATTTGTGTTTAGAGATTTAGGGCCCATATATTTATTTGAGGTGTTTCGCACATGTTGTTGTTGTTGTTGTGGTAATGAGATTCACCATAAATTTCAATCGCTTCTCCTTTATATTTGCAATTTTTTTAATGATTGTGTGTGGGTTTACTCTTACCTTTTAAGGTTGGTAATTTAAGGCCTTGTTTGGTATGTGGGTAAAATATCTCTCAATTTACAAGAGAGGGGTGAGTTATTTCCTTCCCCCAATAGGGATATATCTCTCAGAGTTCAATGGACAAAAATATATCTCACAAATCATCTTTTTTATTTTAAAAATATGTTTGAAGGGCATTTATGTCAATTCTCATATTTTATTGTTTTTAAAATTTTGCAACTTCCCTGCAAGTTTAAAGTTCAACTAAACATGAAATATGAATTTACACTGTGAGTTAACTTCATGGAGCTATCTCTACTTGCACTGTAAGTTAGCAAAAACAAACAAAACGAGGCTTAAGTCTTTGTTAGATGAAAGGAACTTTCTTGATTATATGGTCTCGTTTGGTTCGTTTTTGTCAATTTACAGTGCGAGTGGAAAGTTAACTCACAATGTAAGTTCATATTTTTCATGTTTGGTTGAACTTTAAACTTGCAAGGAAGTTACAAATTTTTAAAATCAGTAAAATGTGAGAATTGACATAAATGTCATTCAAACATATTTTTAAAATAAAAAAATGATTTGGGAGGGACTTGAGAAAAATGATTTGTGATGGGTATTTTTGTCCATTGAATTCCTGGGAGATATCTCCCTATGGGGGTGGGGAGATAACTCACATCTTTCTCTGTAAGTTGGGAGATATCTCACCCCCATACCAAACAAGGCATATATTTATCCTAGTTAAAAATTTTATTTTTCTTTTATATATTGTTGGAAGTTTTGTTTTTCGTTATAATTTTTTTTTTTTTGAAAAAGTTTTTCATTCTGATTTTAGTGTATAAGGTATTTGTATGCAATTACATTTGAAACTATTTTTAAGAGAACATCAATCATTGACTGTCAAGCATACTATTCCAATATATATTATAGTTGCAGTATCATAAAGTTTAATTGATCAAGGTAGTTTGATATTCTTTTGAATAATTAAAATTGGCAAATCAATATATTTATGTTAGAGTAATTGGTTATACGTCTAATTAGTTTTTTTTTCTATTGAATGTGTTGATGAACCAACATTGATGATTAATTAATTAATGAATAATATATATTACTTAAAAAACTATATGAATTTTGGTGAAGATTATTTGTGTCATGTCATCCGACTCATATGCATGAATGTTCAACCTGCTCCCTCTCACATGTTCTCTGATTTGTTTGGGCATATTATTCTCATGTATGCTTAACTTAGCAGATTCTTTTAAATCTTTGTCTATAATATTATATATTCACAACTACACATGCATGGCATTCTCTTTGCATATCGATCTTTAAAGCATCTCCAATGGGATCATGATTAGGGTGAAAATGGATCTAACTAGGATACAATCTACATCCAACCCAAAAAATGCTCTCAAGTGGAATCATGGATTCATAATGTTCATCCTATGTGACATTAAATCAAAGTGGAAGGTGTCTACTACAATTTCTACTTTTAGACATTGTGGTAGACTCTCACGTCAGTGATTATTAATTCTTTTAAAATTTTTATTTTTTTGAAACTTTTATTAATATTATGAAAATTGAAACTAAAAGTGTCAACTCATGAATCCACGGTCTAAATCCACATTACTATTAAAGATCATTTTAAGAGTTAATGTCTATTTAGAGCTACATAAGATAGACATCATCTCCACATCTATAATATGTGACACCAATCAATGATCTAAATCAATGTTACCATTAAAGATGCTATTAATTTTCCAAAAAACGACAACCTAACTTGACGAACTTATTGCCTTAATTAACTCCAAGTGTAGGACGATAATATAAATCAACTGTGTCATTTAGTTATATATGGCCATGCACAATATCCACTGCAATCTCTAAGTACCATTTTGTTTAAAGTAATAATTATAATTTGTGTCGATACAGACCGTACTGATTTTGTATATCTTGTTAATTGAATCCCTCTCCCTTGCACTACTGTACCAAACTATGCATGTGCCAGCGATAACTTCCTCCATATAAAGAATACAATAGAACTTAATTATTGTATAACTAATATAATATTGTTGTAAATCGAATGACCATTTAATCAAGCTTATGAATGATCACATCGTCAAACATGACTCTCACATTGAATTGTAACATCAAACATGACTTCTACATTGAATGTAACTTGTATACTCTACATAATTTGTATTCAACTCCAATGTATAATCACTTATCCATGTATTGTCATGTAACTTGTAAACTTCTCAAATGTACACCAACTCTTCCATGTATTGCCTATGTTGTTTGTGATGTGTTTTATGATTTGTGGTGTATGTATAACTTGTACACATTGCATAAGTATAATTATCATCATCACCAAATGACATATATAAATGGTGCTAACCCCATTGTAATTCACACACAAAGTTGAATGAAAACTTTTCATTCCAACTATCTTATTTCTTCTCTTCTCCTTTGTAGTAGTAATTTGTAGTAGTAGAAATTCTTAGTCTTATACTTTCTTTCTCTAGTTCTTAGTAAGTTTCAACTCAATTTACAACATATATATATATATATATATATATATATATATATATATATATATATATATTGGGGTATTTAAGCAATTCTGACTATTCTGACGAAGTCCTGATCTAATCGGCCTAAACATATATATCTCAATGGTCCGAACAATTTTGATGCAGCGGGCCGAAAATCGAATGTGTGAGACGACTGTACGTGCGCTTAACCCACACAATCCCAAGCTTACATTTATAGTTGGGCCAATCCAGATGGGTTAATTAATACATTGGATTTTTTAAAAACTTATTATGACTAATATATAGTGTTTCATCATACGATCACAATAATTTGGTAAGCCTAGAGTTGTGTCGTAGCATACGAGTTTGCAAGCAGATACACGACATTGTGAGATTGAGTCTTATTAGGGTTTTTATCTGAGATTTAGATAAAGGATGAGGTTTTTTCTTTGTGTACTCAATTATATTGGTATTGATGGATTAATTACTTGGTTTTTTGCCCTTAATTTTTCTTTGATTTTGAGGTTTTTCACATAAATTTTTGTGTTCTTATTTTTTGATCTTGGTATTTCACGGTGATTTGTCACGAAAAGATTTTGATTTAGATCAATTATAATAATATGGTCAAAGCTTCTCAATCGAGATGAATGAGGCATAACTTACTAAGCGAGGTTGAAAAAGATCTCAAGTTGGACTGATTTTGAATTCACTAATCAAACGTTTGATTTGTTTAAGTGAATAACACAATTGCATACACAACAAAATAAGTATATTTAAGACAAATAAGCATTTTTTAGAGTTTAGTTTGGCACTCAATTGAAGACCAAGAAAGAGAAAAGGCTTCGTTTGAAATCAAGAACGAAAAAACGCTAGCAAGGCGAATAAGCCTTATTTCCTTAATTAAATACCAATAAAGCCATTATTTCTCGCCTAATGTGATTTAAGAGTACAACAACAACATAGCTTCAGTCCCAAATTAACTGGAGTCGGCTACATGGATCAAACTTTTTCATTGTACTCGATTAAGTGCAATTGATGGTGAGCTTTGCAAACTATTTAATGTGATTTAAGAGTATGTTATATTAATTGATTTACGTGATTTTTAATAAGAAAGAAACAACTTTGGGCTTGAATCCATGATTTTTTACTCCTAAATCATGTATCAAACTATTATGCCATCCAATTGGTTGGTGGCTCCAAAAAAATAATATTAAAATATTTACATTAGTGGGTTGAGCACCCTCGACGCCAAACGCGCATATTGTTTATTTATAAAAAGAATGCTATATGTAGAAAAATGGTCCAACATCAACATTCGTAGCTATATCTCCGCTCTCCATTGAGTTAGCCCAAAAACCAAGATAAAAAGGAAGGTTGTTGATGCGTGTCAAATGCGTCAAAATATATAATCCCGATGAGATTACCAATGACCACAAGAACTGCAGTAGTGGCAAGCACAAAGTCGTACTACCAAGATCAAGTTTTCAACCTAGGCTATGAAATTAAATATAACTCGAGGCGTTCAAAGTAATAATTTCTAATTTAACTAAAAACAAAAATAAAAATAACAAGTAGATATATCGGTTGGGTGGGGGGGAGGGGGAGGGGGAGGGGGAGGGGGAAGCAATATAAACCATCGGTACTATCACAAATCTTCACAGTTTGACATAATTTTTACATACTGCCCTCAATCTAATCAAAGCATGCAATTCACAGTAAATTATATAGTGTAGCTATAGACTTGGTAATGCACGCGAGTCCTCGAACTTCCCTATTTTAATGGTCAAGATACGACAATAACCACTTCCCTAGTCAAACACATAACCATATATTCAAGCGAATTGAGCTTAATGCGTTGATTGCAATGGGCTTTGTGAAGGCACTACACCTAGACAACTGGATCATTGGTGCGTCCAGTTTAGCCTAGATCCCTATATTATTCAATCTGTCTCAAAAGGGATTAATCAATTGATATGGTTAGATGCAACTAATGTGGTCTTATTACATAAGTACGGAAGCGTAAAATCCACTGGCATGTAAATCAAGATTTAAACACATGTTCAATAGTTCTAACAATATCAAAGGGAATAAAATACTATGAAAAAATTAAATAAATAAATAAATATATCTCACATATGCGTTTATGTCAAAAATGGTGATTTGATAGTTCAGATTGATGAACTTAATCGGCCATCGTAATGGTAGACTCCATTAAAACCCAAAAACAATTAGGTCAAGAAAAACACAAAAGCCGCCCGAGAAGAAGAGAAAATAAGCATGGTTTTGACACGTGCGCCGAGGACAATCGTGGGGGCTATTTTGAGGTGCAAACATGTTATCTTCCACGTGTCACGCACCGATTGACCGAGCAGGCAGGCAAGCTTGACGTGGCAGACCATGAGTGGTGGGAAGACTGTTGGCGTGGAAGGTTGTTGAGAGAACGGGGTGAATAGGAGACGGACACATGACAGCTGTAAAGAAGGTCAAAATCGCACAAGGCGTGCTTTGCTCTGGATGTGTAAGGCACGGGTTTCGAGGCATGATCAACAGTAGCTGATGAGCGAGTGTCCTAACTCTATCCGTAGATGTGTCTCAATGCATATCCTCTAGTATCTTATCACTGCATATAAATAGTCTATTTCACGTGATTTTTCACCATAAATTCAACGACGCAACAAAAAAATCCTGAAAATGACAATTAAAGATAATTAGGCCATTATTTTGGAGATTCAAAAATAAACATATATAAATAAACTATATATAATATACATAATTAACAACTTATCAGCTATACAACAACAACAACAACAACAACATAGCCTCAGTCCCAAATTAACTGGGGTCGGCTACATGGATCAAACTTTTTCATTGTGCTCGATTAAGTGCAATTGATGGTGAGCTTTGCAAAGCATTCAAATCTCTATTAATTAATGCATCCCATGTTAACTTTGGTCTACCCCTACCTCGTCGAATTTCTACAGTTTCTATTGAGTCAAGTTTTCTAGTTGGGGCATTTGTAGGCCGTCTTTGCAGGTGACCAAACCATCGCAACCGCCCTTCCCTAATCTTTGTATCAATTGGTGCTACTCCTACTTGTCTTTGAATTTTTATATTTCTTATTCTATCTTTACGAGTTTTACCACACATCCACCTAAGCATCCTCATTTATGCTACATTCACTTTATGTAATTATTGTTGCTTTACCGCCCAACATTCACTTCCATAGAGCATAGCTGACCTAATTGCGGTCCTATAAAATTTTCCTTTTAACTTAGTATGAACATGTCGATCACAAATCACCCCCGTTGCACTCCGTCATTTCTTCCATCCAGCTTGGCAATGAAGGTTTTGGAAATGAAGGTTTTGGAAATGAGATTCACAACAACCCATTTGCCATTGTTGAGAATGTTAATGTCACATTAAACACGTGCTTAATTGTCGATTACTTGTAACTAACTCCAAGATACTTTTTATATTTAGATGATGATCATATGGGTATAAGGTTGTTGAATATGTTAAACCCAGGAAGTTAGAGCTAAGATCATCATTTAAAGATTGGTTGGTTTAAGTTGTTGAAGAGTGTTCTAGCTAATGAGCAACAACTTTATCTGTTACAATGTTACGCAATGTCAATCGCATTCGTTGCAACATAATATTATATCTGAAGACAACCGAATTAAAGCGTTGTGGTAACTGAACAACAACTTTATTTGCTTTATTTATTAGAACAAAAAGCTAATCTCATTAGTTGATACATAGTGTGTATGAAGATAATTGAATTGGTTGAGATTGATTTGTTGAATGTTGAAGCCTATCGAGATGTAATTTGAGGGATCCAAACCAACTATAATGACATGTTGTATAAATGATCAAGACTTACAAGAGAAGATCTATTGATGAAGAAGATGCAATCTTGAGTTAATGTAATTGTTGTAATTGTTCTCACATCATTTCAAAGCGAAATCATGTGAAAACAGATTCTGAATATGTGTTCATTTTTTTTGTAATTTTGAGTTATTATCAAGGAGATCTTGGGTAGTCTAGTCGAGGGGAGCTCAACATAGCAAAAAGACTTGCGAAAAATGCATAAGGGCAAGAGATGAGTGCAACAAGATTTGTAAGGGAATTCTTGTAACGACCCAAATTTCAAATAGTGGATTTGATTTGTAATTAAGGGTCATCGACTCGTGACATGACTCGAGAGTGGATACACGAACCTAATACTCGGCACGAAGACCGAGTAATATATTGTTTATGGTATGATGAATGCTTAATACATTGTATGTGTGTAGACTAATTAATTCACTCATACTAGTGTGTGTGTATATATATGTCGAGATGTGAGCGGAGACGAGCCTTGAGATGCGTAATGACATAGGAAGGGGGTAGAGAGTGATGTGGTAACCTAACCTAAGTTAAATGTGGCTTATGTAGTAAATTTGATGAGCTTATAGTTTGATTTGCATAAATGTGGCCTAGGTTAGCAAATTAAAACATAAGTCTTGGATGTTCTTCGAGATACGTGCATGTGAACACATCAGAAGCCCAACAGAGTTATGAATTCGTGTCATCAAGGGTAAGTTAGCGGAGGTTAGTGGAGTATGATGCCAAGTGTGTGCCATTAGATTAGCCTAGAGATGTGTGGACACATCAAGATCAATGGCTAAAATTCAAACTTATCCATACATACCTATATATAGGATTTTGATCTCAAAGTCACTCTCATTTGATGCATGAGAAGAGAAGGTGTTCTGGAGGAGGAAGATCAGTGAGTTGTTGATGAATTTTTTGTGGATTTGGAGGTGTGATCAAGGAGTTGGAAGATCATCAACTAGGTAAGTTAGTTTCGAAAAGTCTAAGTAATTAATTAGTTTAATGATTAATTGTTGAAGTGTAATTGTTTTAATGGTTATGGTGGATATGTTAGGTCTTTAGTGGAGGGTAACAGAGGTTCAAGGTTATGGTGTTGGCCATTTGAAAAAGGAAAACCTTAGATTCAAATAGCAGAATTTCTGGGATTTTCCAGGTTTAGTGCCCTAGGCGTGCTAACTAGCGCGCTACTTGTGTGTTTAACGCACTAATGGATGTTGGTAGCACGCTAAGTGGGTCACTAGCGCGCTAGATGCTTTGAACAATATGAATTCTTCATTTCCTCAGTTAAACTTAACACTTTAAATAAGCCTAACACCTTAATTGAAGGTCTAAACACACTCTAAACATGTAAAATCATACCCTGAACCTAGAGAAGAGTCTCAGGGGTTCAAGTACACGTTTTGAGGTGTCGGGAAGCAGAATTAGCTGGGAAATTTGTGAGGATTGTAAATAAACTGATTTAGATATTTCTATCCTTTTCAGTTAATGTTATTGTTTAATGTTTATCGTTGCTTGTATTGTTATGTTTGTTGAATCCTTGTCATGGTTTATGTGCTTTATCTTATTATAAGATTATTCTTAGGATAGAACATGTGCTTAATTTATGATGTGGTTTGGGGTGTACGCAGCACACAGAGTATGAGGATATTGGTATACTGATTAATTAGTGTCATGTACCTACTATATGAATTGATGAAATAATTAAGCGGTGACCAATCAGGGTAATACCGAAGTACTGTATGTATTGACCTATTACATGAGGTCGATAAGCTGTGTTTCACTACTAATAAGGAAAGTATTTACGTACAGTGCTAACTAAGTGACTACGTAAGGCCTATGTGATCAAGAGGGTAAAAGCTGAGATAACGTATTGGATACACAATTTAATGTATTTGTGTATCAATGATTATTGTTATATAATGAATGTATGTATTGTGAGATATTTTCCTGTTGTGTTTGGAAATGTGGATAAATGTCTCTCAGTGTAACTTTCTACATTATTGTACTCATCGTCCTTAATTATGACAGAGGGTGCAGACCCATCGAGTATCAAACTAGTCAAGGAGAAGATCGACGACTACCTCTGAGCTATTGGAGTACTGCTACCACTAATTTGTAGGTTTTTTATTTTTTTGTACAACTTATATATATATATATCGTATTTTGGGGTTGTATTTATTGGCTAAGAGATAGTATACCGACCAGACACATGTTGATGTATGGTTGTCGCTGTTTTGATATATATGCATGTGATTTTTGTTACCTGATTTTTCACATACTAAGGTTTTATATATATATGCGACTTTCGCTAATTTATAAAGACTTCCGTTCAATAATGTTTAAATTATATAAAACTTTAATTAAGTAGAAATAAATAATGCCTATGTTGAACATGTGTGACAAGTTGAATGAGATGAAAAGGCTGATTAATATGTTGTTACATCTTACTTGGCGTGGTTTAGAGCTTAATGACGAGATTAAGCCGAATGGTATTCGATTTGGCAATTCAGTTGTCACAATTTTGGGAAAGAGTCTTATGTAAGTATTGTTTTACCTTAGTGAATTTTAGGCATCTAGGTGAGGCCCCCGCAAATATAAGTCGTGGATCAAACTGCGTCAATATCTCTATTATTGTGATTTGTTTGCTTTACTTTGCTATCACTCTGTTGGTTGCATAGATTCCCTTTTTTAAGAGAACTTGCAAGCCCGATACATCATCTTGGAGAATAACTATGAGAGCATTTGGAACAGTGATTAGTAGCCCGTACGTCAAATTCTGTTGTGGGTATATATATTCTAGTTTCTGGAGCGTGCACGCTTAAACCCGTGTTTCTGGAGCGTGCACGCTTAAACCCGCTCGTTTCACTCGCGGTAATTTAATTAATCTAATAATCTATTTTTATATTCCAAAAATATAATACCTACATTTTTATTCTAATTTTTTGACAACTAATTATAACTATTTGGATTTAATAGTAGGAATACCTTAATTAAGGTAGAATAGTAAATTTAAGTGAAAATTGAAAGATTTAATCAATGGTGAAATAATAAATTCAAGTGACGATTGAAAGACTTAATTAAAGGTAAAATTGTTAACTTAAGTGACGGTTGAAAGATTGATTATTCTATAAAGTGCACTACTTCATTTTTATTCCGACTTTTTTAAGAACTAATTATAACTATTTGGATATAATAGTGGGAAAGCCCTTAATTAAGGGCATAATAGTACATTTCAGTGAAGGTCAGAAGACTTAATCAAAGGTAAAATAATAAATTCAAGTTGTGGTTGAAATATTGATAATGCCATTAATTAAGGGTAGGATAATAAATTTAAGTGATGATCGAAAGACTTAATTAAGGGTAGAATAATAAATTCAAGTGATGGTTCAAAGATTTATTATTCATACTTATTAAGTATAATATATATATATATATATCTATACTATTATAATAGCAATCCCCAAACGGTTAACCGTGAAGCCTTTTTGGCTAAATCTCCCAAGTATGCCCTTATTAACTTAAATGAAAACAATTCAAACTAAGGACAATTTGGTAAGTGAATTATCAAATCTAATTTAATCGACGGTTTCACATAAAAAAACCTTCAAAATTGGCAGTTCCGTAAAACGAATTGAAAAACAAAATGGGGTTCCTCTCATGGTGGAAGGGAGGAAGGAGGCGAATAGCCGAAACCGACGAAAAGAGATATCAAGAAAACCAGCTCCGCGACCGCCGTCTTCGATTTCTTCTTCTTCATCTTCTTCATCAGATTCGTCTTCTTCATCGCCGCGTCGCGACCGTCGTCTTCGCCGAAAGAACAGGGACTCGATCAAGATCCGCAAGAAGAGGGTGTCGCGATCGAAGCGCGGAAGAAGGCATCGCAACGGCGGCCACGCCTCTTCTTCCTCTTCGTCCGATTACAGGTCCTGAAAAGAGATATCAAGAAAACCAACTCCGCGAGTTCTTCAATGGCGACCGCATCGTCTTCGATTTCTTCTTCTTCATCTTCTTCATCGGATTCGTCTTCTTCATCGTCGCGTCGCGGCCGCCGTCTTCGCCGAAAGAACAGGGACTCGATCAAGATCCGCAAGAAGAGGGAGTCGCGATCGAAGCGCAGAAGAAGGCATCGCAACGGCGGCCACACCTCTTCTTCCTCTTCGTCCGATTACAGGTCCATTCTTGGTTTTCTTGTTTTTTTTTTTATTCAGCAATGCTGATTTGGGGGTTTAGGAGGGTTTGAACTTTGATACTGAATTTGAGTTGGGAAGTTGCGATTTTTCGTCTAATTGTAGGACATCCTTAGAAAAAAAAAACAAATTGAATTAATTACTAACCGTTTGGATCATACATATTTAGCGATTTTATTTGAGAGTTTCTAAAACTGGTTTTTTTTTTTGAATCCTTTATATCCACTTTTGATGGAACGGTAACTTATTGTATCTTCTCCTCTTCTACTTATTCCCGTTTTTTTCCAGATTGATCTGCATCAACTGCTCCAACAGTTTCTGGCCTTGCCAATCAATCTAACCAAACAACAACGTCAAAAACCTAAAAACAAATCAAATCAGCGTGATTCCACCACGATTTCAATACAAACAACGATTTCATCGAATCGTGATTCTGATCCGATCGAATTTTCATGCGATTTTTTCGCAATTACCCTAAAGTTGAAATTGAGCGTTACAAAGTGAGAACGCAGAGTTCGTGAATCGCAAAATTAGGTGAGGTAAGTTAAAATTTAATTTTTTTCCTATTCGGTTGATTATCTTCTTCAATTCTTTAATAACTCTTCATCATCACACAATAACCATTTATCTAAAAAATACTTATGATCTAAAAAAATAACATGTATTTTGTTAGAAGTGTTTGTAATAAATTTTGAAGTATTTTGTTAGATATACATACTTTTACAATCTAAAAAATTCCTCCATGTAGACCATTTCATTATATTGATCAACAAGCTTATGGCCTCAACTGATCCAGCTCTATCCAGAATGGGGCGAGTGTAAGCCTATCTATAAAGATTAATCGTGAGGTGTTGGTTAAAAAGGTGATCATAATATTAAAGACATGTAGGACCTCTTTTTTCTTACATGAACAAGACATGTCTTTGCACATACTTCCCTTTGATTTGATCATGTAGGGTCATCACCGCATTACCTCTCTTATCTCACTTTCATCAATTCTACTACTAATCACTTCTCCAGCCATGCATGATGTACGTATATCTGATCCTTAAAAGAAAAATATATTTTTCATTTCAACTCTTACAGTTGGAACTAACACAATAGAAGCAGCATAGCATATCTTTATAAATCAAATTAAGGGTGTTGAGATTCCTAGCACTTCAAGGCCCCAATGTTATACAGTCACCTACAATTCTGCAAATGTAGATCCTCTGATTTTTTTTTTCCCTTAAAAAATGACTACAATGGGGAATAATTACTACAGAGATTTGTCTGAGAAGACTAATAGTCTTTTATTTTTTTTAATGGTATGATATGATATGTAAGTTGAAGTTTGATTGCATTGGGAGGAGAGTAATGGAAGCTCTTCAAGCATGTGAGCTAGCTTGGGGAATAAAAAAAATTGATTGATGAGGTGGAAGTTTAGGTGTCAAAACTTTGGTGTGTGAAAGAGGGCAGAGGAAGGTGTTTATCATCATTAATTGAATTCTAACAACTAGTTGTGAGACCATAAAGCAAATTTGATTCACATTTAACAACCTCAACATACTGGGGCTACCTTATTAACTAAAGTAGTGGATAAGCTTTAAATTATATTTGTTTTGAAAAAGCTAAAATCAACCAATTCTTTTTTGAACAAAAATTGAAACAAATTTTTTATTTATAGAGCAATATTAGAGCATAGTACCATAGGCGATCATTTTTGAACAAAATCAATTAGCGAATTGCAAGAATATATAACCGTGATAATTCCATAACCATAGTGACAAAAGGGCTTCATCGATAAACACATTAGACTCTATCATTTTTTTTTAGATTTTTGTTTTTATCAATACTATGGCTATCTTATGGTACATTAATAGGTAAACTGTTGACATAAAGTTACATTAAAAAGTCTCCACTAAATTAAGAGTTCACATAATAACCATTGATCTAAAAAAATTTTATGATCTAAAAAAAATAAGATGTATTTTGTTAGAAGTAATTGTAATAAATTTTGAAGTATTTTGTTAGATATACATACTTTTACAATCTAAAAAAATCCTCCATGTAGACCATTTCATAATATTGATCAACAATTCAATAATATAGTTGCTACCATGAATGAACAATGTAAATCGTCGTCGTTTATCTCAAAGGCAACGACGTCAAAATATGTCAAACTCAGCTAGAGATCACCTACTCGCAGCTCGACGAAATCAAGAGACTCCTGAGACTATTGAACAAAGGAATGTTCGACATCAAAGATATTTACAACGCTACAATTCCATAGAAGGTACGTACAATTATATTCTTAATTAATTTATTCACTACTTATTTTATATGTTCTTACTAATATAATACACCATGTTAATTATTATGTATTTTATAGGTACATCTACAAGTAATTTTGCAAAATATAATACAACCGCTTCAAGGTTGACGCACATTCGTCAAATTGCTAGGTCAAGGTCTTCCGAAATGGAAGGTACCAATTAAATTAATTTTTTTTTCCAAATATAATGAATTATTTTATTTTCCTCAGTTAACTTAAATTTTTTTTCTTTACAGGTACCTCTACCAGTAACATTGTCAACCATTCAAGAACCTTAAGATTATCATGTATTCGTCAACAAGCAAGGTTACTTTGCAACCAAAGAGATGGTAATTATATGTTACTGTCATTTACTATATTTTAAATTATGCTATTTCTATTAATATTATTAATTGTATACAAATTTTAATTTCATGTAGGTTCCATTACTACTACGCAAAGCAATCAAAATTTAACGTTGCTTAATAATTGTCGAGTACCATGTTCAAGTTCTTCTAACGCTAGACCATTTCTTAATAGGCATAATAGTGGTAGAAATTTCCCCGCACATTACAACTTCCAAACTATAATACTTGAAGAACCCAGAATTTGTTCATATTGTGGAGCCAGATTATTTGTTCATGAGACCTTAGATTTGTGTTGCTTCAATAGAAAAATAAATTTACCAACACCCGAAAATCCACAAGAATTAATAAACATATTCCTAGATCAAACTGATGAAGGTAAACATTTTAGAGAAAACATACGTTCTTATAATCATGTTTTTTGCTTCACCTCTATAGGAGTTAATATAGACGAAAACTTAGCAAGTGGCAGACAATGAGTCTTTACTTATCGTGCGCAAGGATCTATTTACCATAGAATAGGAAGTTTATTACCAATAAATGAATCAAGACCAAGATTCTTACAAATGTATATATATGACACTCAAAATGAAATTGAACACCGACATCAAGAGCGAAACATAACACGACCAAGTCTATTACATAAATTAAAATTAATATTAGATGCACACAATCCTTATGTTCAAGTATTCCGTCAATTAGGTAGACGTGAGGATGTGATGAACTGTAGACTACTGATACAAGAAGTAAGGGTTAATCGACATATTCATGCTTTACCTTCAACGCCACAAGTTGCGGCAATACTAATTGGAAATGATTCTTTAGAAGATTTAAGAGAAAGAGATATCATAATAGAAACTCAAAGTGGTAGCCTTCGTAACATTGCTGACACGGCCGCATACTACGATCCCTTACAATATCCTCTTTTATTTCCTTTGGGGCAACACGGTTGGCATTTGGAATTGTGTAACTCAAATCACAGAAGAATCAGCTGCAGACAATACTACTCCCATGTGGACCGTTAAACACAAACGCAATATGTATGAGAAATAATAAATGTACAAAATCATATCCGAAAGCTTTTGCTGCATCTACGTCATAAGGTAATGATTCATACCCTATATATAGGCGGCGCGACGATGGAAAACAAGTCACAATAGGTAATAGAACTTTAGACAATCGTTGGGTGGTTCCATATAACTCTTACTTACTTTTAAAATATAATTGTCATATAAATGTAGAAATTTGTTCAAGCATAAAATCCGTCAAATATTTGTACAAATATGTATATAAAGGTCCAGATCGCGTTGCTTTTGGAGTATCTACACATACAAGTCGAGATGACGAGATAGCTCAATTTGTTAATGTTAGGTGGATCTGTGCTCAAGAAGCTTTGTGGAGAATATTCAAATTTAAATTGAATGGAATTTCACATTCGGTAGTTGGACTACAAATACACTTACCTAATCATCAACAAGTCCAATTTAATGTAGATGAGTCTATAGAAGACATATTAAATGATAGTGATAGATCAAAAACTATGTTGACAGAGTTTTTTAAGAAAAATGTTATTGACTCAGATGCAAGGCAATACTTATATTACGAATTTCCACAAAGATATTGGTGGAATCAAAGACTTAAAGAGTGGACTAGAAGACAAAATATTCGTAAGGTAGTTGGTAGAATGTACACTGTTTCATCATTAGATAGAGAACGCTACTATTTAAGATTATTACTCAATCATGTTAGGGGACCTATATCTTTTGAAGATTTGCGTACAGTTGATGGATTTACATTTGAAACATTTAAACAATCTGCTGAAAAAAGAGGTTTACTAGAAGATGATGATAGTGTAACTCAATGCTTGCGAGAATCTGCAAATGTACATATGCCACGTTCTTTAAGAAGACTATTCGCTACTATTTTAGTTTTTTGCGAACCAATTAGGGTACGTGAGTTATGGGATGAATTCAAGACGTATATGATTGAAGATTACAAAAATGCAAATAAAAACGACCATTCTCTAGATGAATCTTTCTTTATAAATTGTTGCCCTAAAGATTTAACCAATTATCTCTCACAACATCAAAAAATATTACTGATTACGATTTACCCCAACTAACTTCTGAATCAATAACCAACATTAACAAATTTATAGTTGAAGATAAATCTATACAAATATCAACAGAAGATTTAGATTCAATAAGAAAATTAAACAGTCAACAAAAAAATGCATTTGATAGTGTCATCCATAGTATCGATAGTCATGCACATACAATTTTTTTTATAGATGGACCTGGGGGTACAGGAAAAACCTTCTTATACAAATCAATCTTAGCATACATACGTAGTAAAGGATTAATTGCATTGGCTACAACTACATCAGGAATTGTTGCCATGTCATTGCCCGGGGGTCGTACTGCACATTCAAGATTTAAGATCCCTATTCTATTAGATTCCACTTCAACATGTTTCATCAGCAAACAATCGGACTTAGCAGACCTTTTACGACATGCTTCTCTCATTATTTGGGATGAAGCAACTATGGCTCACAGGCACGCTTTAGAGGCTTTGGATAGAACACTACGAGATATTACTGATATAGATGAATTTTTTGGTGGAAAAAACATAGTATTAGGAGGCGACTTCCGACAAGTATTGCCGGTTGTCCCAAATGGTACAAGATCTGAAACCATAGACGCCTCTCTCATTAGAGCACCATTTTGAAAAAAACGTAATAAAAATAAAATTAATCAACAATATGCGTGCTATAAATGATTGTTTGTTTGCTGATCTTTTGTTGCGAATAGGAAATGGAGAGGAAAATTCTATTAAAGAAGATATGATTAAAGTATCCGATGAAATAAATATTCCTTGGCGAGGAGATCAAACCATACATGACCTAATAGATTTTACATTTTCATCATTACACGAGAGTTCTAATAACAAAGAATACATAATCAATAGGGCTATACTAACCCCAACAAATGAATCAGTTGAACAAATTAATAATTTAGTTGTCCAAAAATTCTTAGGTAAAACATATATTTATTATTCATTTGATAGTGTAGAGGACGATTCCTTACATCTTTATCAACAAGAATATTTAAATTCTATTTCTCCAGAAGGATTACCACCTCATAGACTAATACTAATTAAAAATAGGATGTCCAGTAATTTTACTTAGAAATCTAGATCCACAAATAGGCTTATGTAATGGAACCCGTTTGATTTGTCGAGTTTTTCATAGAAATATTATAGATGCCGAAATAGCTAATGGACCTTTTAAAGGAACTAGAGTTTTTATACCACAAATACCACTAAAACCTTCAGATAATGTAAAAATGCCTTTCAAACTTATTCGAAAACAATTTCCAATAAAACCAGCATTCGCTTTGACAATTAATAAATCCCAAGGACAAACTATACCCAACGTAGGAGTTTATCTTCCTGAACATGTTTTTAGTCATGGCCAACTATATGTAGCTTTATCTCGAGGTGCGTGTTTAAGTCAAACCAAAATTTTAGTTAAAAATGGAAAAATAGATAGACATATAGGTACATTCACAAAAAATGTAGTTTATCGCGACGTCCTCCACAATTGTACGTAGCTAAGTAAAATCATAACATATAATATATGAAAATAATTTTTAATATAATAATTGTTTACAATTCTTTGCGTCTAATACGATACTGCTTCAATGGATTTCGTGACAAGCAACGATGCCTCTATATAACATACGACAAGGTTAGCTTTTTTGTTATTTGGAAAAAAATTACATGATGGAATTGTTTTCGATAATTTTTATTTATTTATTTTTAATTCATATTTCTTATAATGTTTTGATGAACTCTAATAGCCATGGTGCTGAGGTTTTTGTTTGAAGATGTGGTAGCAGCGGCGTCAAAAACATTTTGACATAGGCGTTGTCCGTGAGATATTTCAGAAGTTTTCATAGTTGGTGTTCACGGTTTATCAAAAGAGATTAACTCACTGCCTAGGTAAGTCTTTTAAGGTTTCGTCATTTTTAGTCATTTTACTGTTACTTCTTTTTGCAGGGAATATATTACGTGCGTTGTGGTTGAAAGGGTTTATTATTGATGCATTTTGGACATCACTAATTGGTTGGGATCTTACATGGAGTTGATTGCGTCTTGATTTGGAGCCACGAATTTCGGCAGGTAAGAGCCCTTATACGATGTAGTTGAACTGCCCTTGATTTTGTAACTTTGTGCATTTTTTGAGGATTATGATTGGTGTTGCTGGCATTGTCTTCATTTTTATATTTTTTTAAGGTCTCGCCTACTCCACATCTGGTTGCAACGTGGATTATACGATGAATGACTTGAGGTAATGCATTGACAGGAGTTTGTACTCCACATGTCTTTCCTAGCTCATCCATTTATCTGTTTACTTCTATATCACTAGCGGTGTTATTGTGGTAGGATGTGTTAGGTGGTTGTGAGCTTTGACTCTATTTTTGGCTGCGGCCAATTGTATTGTACGTTTGATGATGTGTCAATAATTGATGCATATCCAATTCTATGCACCAACTCTTACAAATGTTTCTTGATACATTTATTGTTTATGCCTCACGCGCGTGCCCATTGAAGTAGTTGAACTTGGTTATGTTTTCTTTCATTCTTTCTTTTCTTTAACTGTTAGTTGGGGCAGTATTATGTCTTAAATGAGATACATATATTGAGTTATTTGAATGATTGACATGCATCGCATGAAAAATATTCTGGGTTTCAATGTTCAATGTTGTTTGTGATACAAGTATTAGTACTTAAACAGATAAATGTCAAAATCTGAAATCATAATGGTATCATTTTGAACATGTAAAATCAAACTGAAAGTAGGGATTGAATTGTAAGATGAAGTTGATGAACATGGGTTAAATAGTTGGTTAGTTTAAGGAGATACTTGCAACTTGTTGATATTCGCTCCAGTTATTTGGATTGGGACTGATTAATCAAACTTGGCCTGTGCAGTGGTGTAGTTATTTACGTTATATATCTAATCTTTTTGACAAGCTTCTTTTTGGGAAGTTTTGTTATTGCTTTATTCTTCTTTATCCCCATGTTGTTGCAACATATACATAGTTTTTGATGGCATGCAGTTACTTTGTTTTGTGTGGTAACTAACTGTAAGGAATATTAATGTCTGATATTCTTGGCCATTATTTTGTGAACTACTCTCTATCCTCATGTGTGCACTGGTTAGGTATTCTTTCTACTTTTCATTAATGCAAGTGTAAAAATCTTTTTCTTTTGGTTTGAAAACTCCTGTATATATGTTGCAACTGGTCAATGTTCTTTCCTTTCCCATCATTATCTTTTGATGACAGTGGCAAAACTTTTTTTTTTGGTACTTCTTACAGATGAATTATGAGGATTTCTGCCACATTGCATCTGTATGTACTGAGCAAATAGGGCCAAAGTGTCGACGGTTTTTCGGCCCTTCAAATTTTATCAAGTTTGAGAAAGATGAGTCTGGAAGAATAGCTATTTTGCCCTTTTACCTCTATGTGTGCGCGCGATGGGTCTCCTTTTCTGTTCTCTAAGCCCTTTGCTCCTGGGCATTTTCTTAAAAAAATTTGAAATTAAAGCTTTTGCAAGGACTAACTTCCTGCTAATATTTGATCCACAATCAGATTTTTTCAACATCTATATTGTGAGACAGATGTATGATCGTGAATTTCTTTATGCTCAATTGAAGACATGCTACTAACTTATCATTTATCTACTTTGTGGATACATACACTCCTTACAAATTTTTTTATAGTTTAATCCAGAATGATTGTGTTGTTTTCCATTGTATTGCTTAGGTTTTATCGTCTTTATGAGGATTACTGCAGGATGATTATGCATGCACATCATAAGTTGTCAAAATTTTTGATATCTGGTTTTTTAAAAAATAAATTAGAGTTAGTGAATATATTGCTCAAAAAAGTTAACTATGTTTTTGGTCAAAAAAGTGGTACGATATATGGCGAGTTTGATGATCATCAGTAAGTTCACTGTTAACAGGAGCTATATTTGAATCTGGAAAATTAATGAACCAATGATTAATGAAGACCCGTATGAATTCATTAGTCTTTTCATGGTTTCAAGAGTCACTACTAAATTCAATATTATTGGTGGTCTCTTTCGCGGCAACTCGGATCGATCGATATGTAGGTACTCTCTCCAGTTAATATTGACGCTTATGTAAGCACCAGAAATAATATTTGCACATGCCACACTCATGGCCTAGCTAATTAATTAACCATAGACATGCATTTGTGTTGCTCCACTTATTCGATCATAACCCAATCAACTGTGAAGTATATATGTACTTAGACGTTGAAAAGCACCCACTAATAAGTCGTATTAGTGCTTGCATTTGCTGCTCGATTTCCGTTTTATATACATACTTTGCAGACCTGTCCAAATTTGTAGGTTGCACAGATCTCATTTATATAGATATATAAAATGCGAATCCTCCTTCACAATCAATTAAAGGTAAAATAGCTTTTATTGACAAAAGTGTCTTTAAATGCTTATATGTTATATCTCATTGGTTCAAATAATTTTCAAAAATAAAAAATATGTGTATTTTGGTAAAGTTATGATTAACTACCAAAAACCTTTTTGATCGAGAGGATTAGTTTTTAAAACCATTCCCACCTCTTCTTCATCACCTTAATTAATCTCTCTCTCCATGTCTACGTGTTTATCCTTTTTTTAAAAAAAAATACCCCCTCAACGATATCATTTTCTCATATTTTTCTTATACGTTATCTTCATGTAGTACAACAATCTTTCAATGATTTTGTTGCATTACTTGAAAGTGATAGAGCAACGAAAATAAGGAGAGAAAGCGCATCAATTGCGAAGGGAAAATAAATTGATTAACGTTGTTGATCGATAACACGAAACCTGCGATGATAGGATTATGAACATCGCTTCGCTAAATAGTTTTTCGGTTCTAATAGCGCGTGCCCGTCCACTAGTATATATATATATATATATGCAAAATGTCCATTTTGACCCTTGTTTAGATCGAAATGTCATTCTGAGTCTTTTTGGAGACTTGGACAACAACTCCAATCTATCCAGTTATCTCTCTACAACAACTATTCCATCTCGCTATGCACTCTCTCTTTCTTTTGAAATTAAGTGGCCCTGTTTTCTGATTTTAACTTCTATTCTTAATTTCTTTTGAAATAACCGAGAATCTAAAATGTTAATAATATATTAAAAGTAAAATAGATGTTTCCTTTTAAAAACAAAATAAAGTATGAATAAAGATGTATACAAATAAAACATAAATCATATTATTATGTATTCAAATACAAATAGTGAATTTTGTACTACTTTATTTATTATAACTTATTTATTATTCATACATTATTTTTTTATCGCGTAAATCGTTTCATTATCGAGTTAAGCAAGTTAACTCGCTAATGACCCACATTTTAGTCATGTCTAATTGTGTCGATTTTAATCATATATATATATATATGAGTAATTTTACAATGAAGCTCAAATATATATCCATTTTATATGAACTATATATCTTATCCGACTCATATGCATGAATGTTCAACCTCCCTCTCGCATGTCGTCTGATTAATTTATTTGGGCATATTATTCTCATGGGCTTTACTTAGCATATTCTTTTAAAATTTTGTCTATATTATTCTATTCATCATTTGTTGATAAGATAACAGTTATTAATTATTAATTGATGCACACATAATATATAATTATATCTCTTAGAACAACCGATAATAAAAATAAATAAAAAATAAAAAATAAAACAAAACTAAGAAAAATCAAAAATTGGAGTGCTGAGAAGAAGTAGTTTCTTAACTTTCTCTCTCCTCTAACTTATATATATATATATTTAAGCGCACAACTTCGATTTTAATTCTCAGTCGAGTTGCCACAACAGTAAGAGAGGGGGTTGTATAAGTTAAGCTCACAACATCGATGTCAATTCTCCGATGTGGTAAGTTCGCTCGGGCCATACGTCCATGCCGATTATGTCAGAGCCTCGTGAGAATAGTCGAGCTCGCCTGGATACTCACGGATATAAAAAAAAATGTACGTCGATAATATAAACCAAACTCGATCATCTAGTACCAGCCAATTGAGTGGCCCAATAATTTCGTATGGTGTTTAAAAGTTATTAAATGTCATGAATTCAAACCTTAGTGGAAACGATTGTCTCTTTCTAATAAAAAAAAAAAAAACTCGATATATATATTTATATATGGCTATGCACAATAATATCCACCACAATCTCTAAGTGCCATTTTATGTAAAGTAATAATTATAACTTGTGTCGATCTAGACTGTACTGATGCCATGTATCTTGTTAATATTGAATCCCACCCCCTTTGGCTCTGCACTACTGTTCCAAACCATGCATGTACCAGCGCTAGCTTCCTCCACAAATTTGTGGGTATCCAAACAAGGCTGATTATTTTCATGAAGCCGTTGTCCAATCGGCCTGAGCGTATCCCAGTGATTCAAATAATTTTGATGCAGCGAGGAATCGAATGTGGGACGAATGTACGCCTAACCCACATAGTCCCAACCTTACACTTATATATATCGTTGAATCAATCCATCTGGGTTAACTAATTAATATATATATCTATCATATATATAAAAGCACGAATCACAAATTTTTGAGTGGTAATGAAATTTACTTATTTGCCCATACTTCTTTTTTTTTTTTAATCTCCAAATCAACATTTTCTTTTTATCCAAATCAAACTCTAACTCCTTATCAATTCACTACACTTTTTTTTTCTTTATCTCCAAATCAATCATGAACTCATTTTCATCAATCCAATACACTTTTTTGGAGGAAGTAATGTCCTAGCATGATTAGTTTATTTTTTCATTCACATCTTATCTCAATCACATTATAGAATATTGATAAACTAAAAAATGTACTTATATTTCTAATTTTTAAATTTTCTTTTTATCCAAATCAAACTCTAACTCCTTATCAATCCACTACACATTTTTTTCCGTTATCTCCAAATCAATCATAAACTCATTCTCATCAATCCAATACACTTTTTTTGAGGAAGTAATGTCCTAGCATGATTAGCTTGTTTTTTCATTCACATCTTATCTCAATCACATTATATATAGAATATTGATAAACTAAAAAATGTACTTATATTTTTAATTTTTAAATTTTAATTACAATTTTGAATTTTGAATTTTATATCTATCATATATATAAAAGCGCAAATCACATTTTTTGAGTGGTAATAAAATTTACTTATTTGCTCATATATATTTATCATATATATATAAAACAACTATATATATAAAAGCAACTAAATATCACAAATTGTAAACTCAGAGTTTTCCCAATGGTATATATGCAACATATTCATCTAGAGTTCTCCCAATGGTATATAAGCAACATATATATATATATATATATATATATATATATATAAACATTGAAGAAGAGAGAATCTGAGAGGGAAAAGAAGAAGGTGGTTTGAAAAAGGTGTTGGGGAGGGAACAAACTCAAAACCCATAAGAAATTTTAATGAGAAAAATTATGATTAATCATGTGAAAAAAGGTGTCTAAAGCTTTAATCTCAACTAATTCAATTATTTACATTCATATTTTCAAAGTTATCCTTTCTATCTATAGAGTTTGAGGTAAAGATTGAACTTTATGTACAATTCTACTGAATCTCCCAAGCAAGTGTTCACAAATTGATGGGTCAAACCACTTGTGTTTTTTTTTTCCTTGTTTCCTTTTTTTTTTTTGAGGAAGTAATGTCTTAGCATTACCATCTTGTTTTTTCATTAACATCTTATATCAATCACATTAGAGAATATTGATAAGTTAAAAATAGTATTTGTATTTCTAATTTTTAAATTTTAATTAAAATTTTGAGTTTTATTAATAAATTCTTAGAAATTAATTCCCGCGAGCGAAGTGAGCGGGTCAATCGTGCGTAGCACGTTCTGAAACTAGTATATATATATATATATATATATATATATATATATATATATATATATATATATATATATATGTGATTTTTATTTAGGGCATCCACAATAGTTAAACTCCCACATTGGTTAGTGGAGTGTCATGTCATCATTCCATTACATTATTCTCTATTACATTTACTTCCACAATAGTTAAACTCTTTATTATACATTTTATGAGACCCACAATCACATCACACCATTCTTTTTAAAAAATTCAACACATTTAAAAAAAAATCACATCACATATTCTAAAATTAACCAATAAATAAAATAACTATTATTCTTACATACCTAAATATATATTTTTGATTTTTTTTAAAATATTTATTTTTGAAATAATAAGAAATAACTTCTTAATTAGTTTTTACATAAAAACTAATAAAAATGAATAGAATAAATCAATCGAAAGTACAACAACACAAAAAAGAATTGACACTCCTAAACATATTGAAATATTGATTAATTAATTGACGTAAAAGACATTAATAATATAAGAAAACATAGAAAATTTGTTTTACTACATACGAAAAATAATAAAATAAAAGACAATACTAATTGTCATCATCAATATTTTCAACATGATTTCACATATGCTCGATCAAGTCTGCTCGAAGATGTTGATGTACTTCTCGATCACAGAATGATGCATTTCTTTGAAGATATTGATTAAAATCTTGAGTGGACCCTTGAGTTGCGACAACCAAAGGCTCCCCTTCATCGTTGATGTATGTTGTGTTAAAAATAAACAAAAAATAATTTAAACTGTTGGATCCATGCACAATGGGTGTGCAGTGGAGTCGAGCGTTGTATTACACGCCCGATGCTGATGCTCTTAGAGAAATGCTAGGATGACCCAGTGCCAAGCACTCGTGATGGACACCCAGTGAAGACGTCCATCCATTCACACATCGAGATATGTGTGCACACACATCAATGGTGAATGGATGAACGCCTTCACCGGGTGTCCATCCCGATTGCTTGGCACTGGGTCATCCTATCATTTGCCTTTTATTTATACACCAATATATATATATATATATATATATATATAATATGTTCTAGTACGTACCAAATCAATTAGTTATAGCTTCCTAGCTAGCTAGGGTTTTATTGTAAGATGCATAAGTTGACTAAAATTAACAGATTTATCGATTATAATGAATTTAAAAGACTGAAAAACTACACTGATATTTACTTTAATTCGAGCATTTACCTAGCCGACCTTAACTAATTTAGTACGAGCCTTCGTTGTTGTCGTTGTTGCGTTTGTGGTACCGCATGAAGAAACAATAAAACGTATCTCGAGGCATGATAATGAAACGGCAAGGTCAAGGCGACTGGAGTTGACAACTCAACACATATAAGCACACACACACACACCCATCCAACGCAGTCCGTACACCTCTGGCTCTGGTGACCCGCACGTGCCAGTGAGCCTCCGGAACTCCCCCTCCACGTGGCGTATTACTCGCCGCTCGTGCTCAAAAACGACTGGATACAAAGGGTCACTGACAAGCGTTACGTGGTAGCGCTTTGCGGGACCCACGAAGTCGCTTTTACGGGCAGCCCGAAACTCAAGTGGTTTGTGGATGAGAATCCACGGCCACCTTTTCTCGGGCAATACTGTCAAAAAGAGCAGCCTCCCCAACCACTAACACCCCGCCACGTGTACTCATCCTCTCCCATCGCTGGCCTCACACATAACCAAACCTTTTTTTAATACCACAAACCCAAATCCACACTTCCCACACTTCACACACTTCACAGACTTCCCACATTTCCCACATCTACACTTGACGCTTATCCATTTCCAACCGTTCGATGTTGCACCGAGATGCGTACGTGTGTGAATGGAAGTGTCGCATTTGAGTCAGTCTAGCTCAGAAAAGATAGTGGCTGAGATTGCTTCCCAGAACTGAACAAGCTTGTTGCTTCATTTAGGTCTCTCTCTTTAAACACGCGTCACTTCTCTTCTCTTCCACTCTGTTTTGCGATTTGGTTTGTGTGGTTTGTGAGGGTTCTGGATCGAATGTCGCCGGAGACTCGTGTTTTCCGGTGAGTTTTCCCGGCGAGGACTCTGATGGGATGAGAATCCGTGCGTGCTGGTAGATCGTCGAGCAGTGTTCTTCTTATTCTTCTAGTTGCTGTTCTTCCATGGCGGCCGTTCAAGGTTAGGGTTTTCGGATCTCTGATATGGATGATTGATTGATTTCTAGGGTTTTTGGTTTGGTTTGATTTGATTGATTGGTTCGTTTGTTGATTTGATTTTCTTACTTTTGGAGGATTCGGCTTTGTGCGGTTCGTTTTGGTGAGGATTCTTGGAAGGAATCGTAATTCGGTACTGTTGTGATCAATTCGGTTTGGTTTTGTGTTGTTGATTGGGATTTTGGTTTGGTTGGTTGGTTGGTTGGTTGGTTGGTTGTGTGGTTTTGGTGTGGTTGTTGTGGCAGCAAAATCAGGAAGAGAACCGAACGGCGCGAGAAATGCGAGGCGGAAGAACAAGTATTTGAAGTAGGAAGTGGTGGTCCAGGGATGGGCACATACACCTCTGGAGATGATTTGTTTGTGAAGGTGATTTTGATTGGATTTAAAGTTTGTACCTTTTCGCTTATTTGTTTGAATTTTTGGTTCAAATGGTTATAAGATTTTGCAAGTGGTTTGAAATGGCAGACGAGGAAGCCGTACACGATCACGAAGCAACGAGAGAGGTGGACTGAGGATGAGCATAACAGGTTTCTTGATGCTTTGAAGCTGTATGGCCGGGCTTGGCAGCGAATTGAAGGTCATATTTTTCAATTGGACCTTTACTTGACTGAAACGTTTTTCTAGATTTAGTTCGTGTAACTGAGGTCAGGTTCAGTTGCGGAGAAATTGTTCAAACTGTGTTGGAGTTCATGAATGGTTTGAATCTTACCAGTATTGGTTTAACTTTCTGATTAACCTCTAACTTTCGAAATTGTTCTAATCCTAATTTAATTCAAATAAATCTGATTAGAAGGAAACAAAAACATTTTATTAAAGTTAAGTAGAAGTGTTGAAGAATAAACATAAATACGATACAACAAATAAGAACCTATTATTAAAACCAATCTATTTAAGAGCTTCTAATCTCTTTGACGTACTTACGACACTTTTAGTCGAAAGCCAAGATTCTTTACTTAATAAAAACGTACAGCTACTTGCAAACTTACTATATTCCCCCTAAGCAAGTCTCAACGCTCAAGAGTCAAGACTACTTTGAATTCTATGGAAGATTTCATTACCAACTAATTTTGAGATTGAGGCCTTGTTGTTCTTGTTGCATAGAAGCATCTTCTATCCGAGATGCAATTTAAGGATATTTGCACATTTAATGAACACGAAGCCACTTTCGATTTCATTGTTATAATCAAATCAATTTAACTATTGATCAACTATTTTGTGACATAAACTCAATGGAAGTACCTCAGTGAAAAAGAGTTTTCATCGTTGAAGTGAAAATAATAACAAAAATTATAATCTCCAGAGTTCAGTTTATACCATTGTCCGAGAAAAGAAAACTAAGCAAAAAAAAATAATTTCTTAACAGTGTTTTTCAACATAAAGATGTAATAATAGGAGTATCAAATAAAATAATTATTGTGGTTGATGAGGAATTCTCTTGTTTATCTCTTTCGTCAGTCGAAAGACCTTTTTCTTCTAATTGTGTAAGCCTTGCTGAATAGGATAAGGAGTTGTGGGGATCTATGGGACTTGATGTTGTAGAAGAACTACAATTTGGATTTTCTACATAATCGGAAAGCTGTAATGGTGTTCTTGCTCTCTGTACACATATCCCTTATCTTCTAGGCTATCTTTAAATCCCATGATATTGGAATTTGAAAATCTTTGTAGTGAAAGTTATAGATCTCAAAGTTACCTTTCAAATGCATCAAGAACATTATAAATTTAAGTTTAGAGCTTAGAGTTTGGTTTGAAAAGCTCACCATCAATTGCACTTAATCGAGCACAATGGAAAAGTTTGATCCATGTAGCTGACCTCAGTTAATTTGGGACTGAGGCTATGTTGTTGTTGTTAGAGCTTAGAGTTGGCAAAAGTACCACAACCTTTCCAAAGTTGATTGTATTAATAGCAACTTTGGAACTAGGGGTGAAAGTTTGTGTTGGCGAGTCATAAATGGATTGCGTCGAAGCAGTTCATGATACATGTACTACAAACACAAACACAACTTGCTTATTTATCGTGTCATGATAAATGTTTTCATCGCGGATGTCCCAAGTTCACAATCACACAAATACACCTAAAAGTAAACAAACCACAGAGAAGATAAGAACACAGGAATTTACGTGAAAAACCCCAAAATCAGGGAAAAAATCACTGGCAAGAAACAAGACAATCCACTGTCAATAGTTTTGTACTCAAAGGAAAAACCTCATCTATCTAAACCCTAGATAGAAAGCCCGACAAAAATAATCTCACAGTGTCGCGTACTCGCTTGCTGGCTCGTACGCTATGACACACACTCAACTCTCTCAAACAAGCACCTCCAACAACACTCTGTCCTCTCAACACGCGTACCACATGCCTATATATAATAGTGCATGCGCACATTGATATATGTGCATGTAATTCAACACTAACATTAGCTCCTAATTGGACACCAACACTATGTGTTGCATGCAACAGTTCGTATCCTATACAAACTCCAATTACTAATTAATATCATGTGTCACCACCGTGTATGCATGAATTCATGTAGGATTGTAATTTGAGTCCAACTCAAATTACAAGTTTGAGCCACTTGATTCAACAATAAACAAACACAATTGCAACATGCTAAATAAACGGGGTGACCCATATACAATATGTTTGACACATTAAAGCAGGTCAAACCTAATACGACATGTTTAATAATATAAAACCCAACGTAACCTAGTTTTAATTTATTTAACTGTTATAGCATGTTTATAATCTATTAAAAATCATTTAACGTGCATATAGGATTTCTTATAACCTATGTACAATCCATGATAGATATTTTTAGCAAGTGCGAAATTAAATTAACAATATTAATTGTGTTAAATTGGTTATTCATTTTTCCTATAAAAAATTGTTTGTTTTTGGTTAATAATCAGGTTAATCTATTTATGGCATGAAATTTATTCGTTTCTAATTGTGCATAACTTTTTTTGACCCAAAGCCATTAACTTTGCATCGAGTTATCAAGTCACAACACAGATTGCCACCCCTAATTGGAATGATAAGCATTACAAAATTTTGCATGGATAGTGGCATTGCGGGAATTCTGTCGACGGAGTCATTGTGTTAAGCTTATTTTTAACACTTATCTTCTTAGTTATGCATGTTTCATTGTTTCTTGAATGACTCACATTGCTTCAATGTGGATTCTTTACCAATTCAGTCGCGCTCTGGAATCATCACACCTCTTCAAATATTAACTCTCACCTATAAAATTAAAACAAGAGAAAACCTTTTAATATTCTAAAAATTGAAACAAAAACATTATTCAAACTTAGAAAAATATAGAATTGAATCTTACCAATAATTTTCTTTTAATTTCTGATACTTTTTCAAGTTGAAAAATCTCAATAAATGATTGACTGAATTTAGGACAAAACTTCTCTCCACTTCATTTTGACGTGCCACGTGTTTTCCATTTGCTATTTGTGCACTATGGCAAGGCAATATAAAGAGAACATGTTAACCAATGGCTAGAGGTATAATTTGCTAAATAGCTTTTGATGAAATAGAGCATGTAATGTGTCACCGTTCTTCGAACTTCAACTTGGTACGTCATATGAAGTTGTGAAAATTCCCATGAATTTTTAATTGAAAATGCATTCCCCCGTGGCTGTTTCTTAGATTGACGGCAGAATTCTACCCGTGCCCATTTGAATTAGGGTAATTATTTTAATTATTTTTTAATTTTTTTTTTGTTTCTTAGAATTTTGTGTTGGAGGCTTGGAGCCCAACTAGAATATATCTTGCGTGGGTTTTCAAAGAGCAATGGGGTACTAAACTAGTTCAGTTAAAAACTCATTCTCGTTATTTTGTAGGAGTTACTATGTCATTAAAAATTAAGTGCAGATTGTAACTGAAAGACATTAATTATCAGTAGAACACCTTTCTTGTCTTCCTTCTATTGTGATACAGTTGTTGTTTTAACGTTAGCATTTCACTACAGCCTATCACGTATAGATGAATTGACAGATCAGGTTTTTAGTTTGTACAAGATGCGTTCTGCAGTTGTTAACTTCTTTATGTAGAGTGCCACTATTAAACTCCTAAATTAAGTGCATTTGTATAAATTAATTAAGACTCAATCTGAGAAAACTCAATTTTTACTATGCTAGAGTTGGCCCTTCTAAACTATACACGCAATATTAGAATTGTAGAAGTTAAAGAGACATTGAAAAGAATGAAAATAGGGAAAACATGTGGCCCAGATGAAATACCCATAGAGGTTTGGAAATGCTTAGGAGAAATTGGATTGACTTGGTTAACAAAACTTTTCAATAAAATTTTAAAATCAAAACGGATGCCAATGGATTGGAGAAAAAACACGCTTGTGCCAATCTTCAAATACAAAGGAGACATTCAGAGTTGCTCAAACTATCGGGGAATTAAACTTATGAGTCACACTATGAAACTTTGGGAAAGGATAATTGACAATAGGCTAAGGAGTGAAACAACAATATCAGAGAACCAATTTGGTTTCATGCCTAGGAGGTCAACTATGGAGGCGACTTTCTTTGTAAGACGATTGTTAGAAAAATATAGAGAAAAGAAAAAAGATCTTCATATGGTATTCGTAGATTTAGAAAAAATATATGATAGGGTCCCTAGAGATGTTCTTTGGTGGGTTCTAGAAAGAAAAAGAGCGCATGATAGATATATAGACACTATTAAGGATATGTATGATGGAGTAGTAACGAGTATAAAGACATTTGGAGGAGCTACAAAAGAATTTTTCATTACGATAGGACTACATCAAGAATCGGCTTTAAGTCCATATCTATTTAATTTAGTTATGGATGAACTAACTAGACATATTCAAGAAGATATACCATGGTGTATGCTATTTGTAGATGATATTGTCTTAGTGGATGAAACTAAAGATGGAGCGAATAGGAAATTAGAACTCTAGAGGAATACATTAGAATCTAAAGGCTTTAAGTTGAGTAGGACGAAAATCGAATATATGCACTGTGAGTTTGGAAACACTAGACATCGAGATGACGATGTGGTAAAATTAGGGGAAGTAGAAGTTCATAAAGTAAACCACTTTAGATACCTATGATCAATCATACAAAATGATGGTAACATTGATAATGATGTCACACATAGAATTCAAGCTGGATGGAAGAAATGGCGGAGTGCAACAGGGGTGATTTGTGATCGAAATGTTCCTACTAAGTTCAAAGAAAATTTTTATAGGACCGCAATTAGGCCAGCTTGCTCTATGGAAGTGAATGTTGGCGGTAAAGCAACAATAATTACATAAAGTGAACGTAGCAGAAATGAGGATGCTTAGGTGGATGTGTGGTAAAACTCGTAAAGATAGAATAAGAAATATAGAAATTCAAAGAAAAGTAGAAGTAGCACCAATTGATACAAAGATTAGGGAAGGGCGGTTGCGATAATTTGGTTACCTGCAAAGACGGCCTACAAATGCCTCAACTAGAAAACTTGACTCAATAGAAACTGTAGAAATTCGACGAGGTAGGGGGAGACCAAAGTTAACATGGGATGCATTAATTAAGAGGGATTTGAATGGTTTGCAAAGCTCACCATCAATTGCACTTAATCGAGCACAATGGAAAAGTTTGATCCATGTAGCCAACCCCAGTTAATTTGGGACTGAGGCTATGTTGTTGTTGTTGTTGTTGTTGTAGAGTTGGCCCTTCTCTCATCAGTGGCTGGCTTCATCCCTGTCTGCATCTTACAAGTGATATAACTTTCGCTAAATAAGTTGTGCAGATAGACAAGTAGCATATGGTTAGTTTTAACCACTGAAATGCATAACTGTTTCTCCAACTGTTTCTCCTTATATTTTGAGGTCTTTTCTTTTCAGAAACCATTGTTATAAATTCTTAAGCCATTTTGTGTAGTCTAATGATTTTCACTTCATTGACGATGAATATCCAACCTCTTTTTATCTTATTGCTGTTCTTATTTTTTAAATGATTTAACACGGATGCGTTTTACAATTGTCCTGGTAAATTTCCAGATATTTAATGTTGAACAAGTTGTGGTGTGAGTTGTAGCAGTTCTATGTTGGATAGGAATGTTTGTTGCTAAGTAAAAATAAGTCATGCACAGAAGGTTGAACTTTCTAATATCATGATTTCCTGCAGGGGCTATATCATTTTGGAATTATCCAAGCTTTGGATCCGTTGGTGTTTCGTTTTGGAATACCTAGGACCTGTTGATAGATTTTATCTTACTTAGACATCTGTTCCTTCTCTTTTTCTCTTGTTTTTCTTTGTACAGAACATATTGGGACGAAGACAGCGGTACAGATAAGAAGTCATGCACAGAAGTTTTTCTCAAAGGTCTATCGGTACCCTTTCTACCATTTGTTCTTTTGGTACTTAGCAATATGATGATGTTTTAATCTTATGCATGACCTTGGATATCAGGATATCATGGGCAAAATATCTTAAAATCATCGTATCTGTACATCCTTGCCTTGTCATGTGTTTTATCCTCCTTTTCTTCCTGCAATCTGTATTGTTTCTATATGCTTGTAGTTCTGTTCAAGAATTCTTAAATCTTAATTAGCGGAATACGAAAAAGAAATTTCAGTCTTTTAGTTTTGGTAGTTCGTCCTTTACTTCAATTCTAAAATGAACTTTTGTTCCTTTACTTGCTAGAACCTTTGCTAGGTACTGGATGCTGGAAAGAAAGTGGGTACCAGCTCGATATATATGCATTGCTATATATACGCACAAAGGAGGGGTAACAATTAAAGGAAACACAAAATAATTTTCTATTACTATATGGCTTCATAAAGGATCAATTCATGTCTTTTAAAATTAGCTTTGGATGAATTTACTTGGGCATATTCAAGAGAATATACTGTGGCGTAAGCTATTTGTGGAAAGATATTGTCTTGATAAATGAAACAAGAGATGAAATGTATAAAATTAGATCATTGGAGGTATACTATAGAATTTAGGGGCTTAGAGTTGAGTAGGACGAAGATTGATTATATGTATTGTGAGTTTATGAACAGTCAAGATCAGGATAACAGAGCAATACAATTTGGAGAAGTAAAGTTTCTAAGGCGGATTATGTAAGATATTTAGGTTCAATCGTATAAAATGGACATTGAAATGACGTTTTACATAAAATTCAAGCAGGATGGAAGAAGCTAAGGAGTGCAACTCGTGTGATATGTGATCAAAATATCTCTATTAAACTAGCAAGAATTTTTGTAGGACTTCAATTAGGTCATCTATGCTTTATGGGTGTGCGTGGTAGGCAATCAAAAAGAACGCATACATAAAACTTGCGCAGTAAAAATACGAGAACAACACTTGCAGGGGTTGGACAGATCCAAAGTCAATCTGCAAATGCCAAAACAAGAAAACTCAATGCTTTGGACATTTAGATAATTTGAAATTGTAGGGCTAGACCTAGTCTAACTTGGGATGCAACAATTATAAAAGATTTATAAGATTGCCAAAGCACATCATCAAGTGCATAAATTCAAGAAAGTTGGATTTATATAGTTGACTCCACTAATTTGGGAATGAGACTTTCTTATTGTAATTGTCTGTTGTAATTAATCTCTAGAATCTAAAACTCTTTTCTATGCCTCTAGTTTATATGTTTCTTCTACTAAATCTCATAATGTATTTGCTAATCTCTTTTTCGGATGGTTTAAGACATGAAGTTTGGAAGGATTGACCCATATTTGATAGTTTATAATCTTAATAATGTTCATGTTACAAAAATATCAATGTTATATTGGCCAATCACTCAAATTCTTGATGCATGCGCACAATTTTACTGTAATGTTTAGGTCTATCTTCATTTATTATTGATGATGTTTGTATGTGTTGTTTATGCTTGAATTTGGGTTGAGTTCAGTCCCACTCATTTTGGATTTTGTGACTCTACGTTAGTCTCATGATATTATACAAATACTGTAAGTTATGTAATTTTGGGAAGAACAACTAGATTGGTGGATCAAGAGTGCGTGATTTGGAGTCTATCCTTTATGTTCTACGTGTGTCTTTGTGTGCTTGTGATCTTGCTTTTTCCTTTGTTTGTTCCGACAAGTTGGTGTTGAATTCCACTTCTAGGTTTAAAAACCAGCAATTGTCCTTCATTGGTGTCAACTTCATTAGATTAGGAGAATGACAATGGGTGATCTTGTTGAGATTGCAATTGGAGGACTGTCAAAGCAGTGACAAACAAGTTCTCTGTTGAACTTAACAGGAATTTACCTCTATAATAGAGTCAGAGACAATGCTGTAGTGCTAATAAAATGAGTAGAACATTTGGCACAGTTGGTGACTTGGTGTCAATGTGTTGGATAAAGATTGAGAGAAACAAAAGAGGGGAACAGTCTTTTGGAATACATTTGGAGAGTAAATAAATATTCTTATACATTAATTCTTGTATATTTTCAAGCTTTAGATGCTTGTTGGGGATATTTAATGTATGCTTGGTACAAGGAGAATTTGCTAAAAATTTCTCTGATGCGATGCTTTGAACTCTCTTCAGCCTCTAAGCTGATAGGCATGCATGAGAAACTGTATATTCGTTACCAGCTTGAATCATAATGAAGCAAGTTTGCCAAATTGGGACAACCCTATTTGTGGGGACGAACAGCGCCACTATGCCAATGGTTAGATGAACATGGTGGATTAACATGCATTAACTCCATGCGTGGCTAGCTATTCAGATGCTTTTATCTGACACCAACCTCCTTGCTTGTGAGCTGAAAACATCAGTCTCTCAACACTTGTTAAGATGTGGCTCATTGCATTCCACAAACTCTTGTATGAACTGCCAATTCTCACCGTTATTTTTTCGCTATTTCTTCTGCATAGAGAACACTTGAACTGAAAACTATTGCACATCCAAAGACAAAAGCTGACAACTGCATTTTCCTTCAGTTGGAGAAAGAGGCTCATGCAAGAGGAGTGCCACTTGGACAAACTCTTGATATAGAAATTCCTCCGCCACGTCCTAAAAGAAAGCCGAGTAATCCATACCCTCGGAAGTCCAGTGCTAGTTCCCCTATTGAATCGTCCATTGTATCAAAGGACGAGAAGTCCCTAAATTCTGCTTTGTTTCTGCAACAAGGTGAACAAGTTTTGCGAAGCAAGAACAACTTACATCCTGAGGTATAAACATATTTCTCTCAACAATTCTGCTCATTTAATAACACATGTTTTCTCACTCTCCCTGTAAATTGTTAATCCGAAGCATGCTGGAAATGAGAAGTCACTGGAGGCAGATGAGCCTCCAGAAGATGATAACTGTTCAGAAGTCCTCTCATTTTTTAAGGAGCCTCCTTCTGCTACTATGTCTTCAGCCAGCAAGAGCTCATTTCCAAAACCTTCAGTACTTGATGATTCTTGCGGTGTTAGGAAGTCATTGCCCTTACTTGAGATAATGAATGACCAAGGTACCAAAGATGAATCTCATCCTAATGTGGAAACAAAAGAGAATATGAAATCGGCTGGAACTGAGGCTCACTATGCAGATCTATCGCTTGGCTCAACTAAGACTCCAGAATTAGAAAACTGCTTCTGCAAATCGCGTGAGAGACCAGTTAGTGGAAAGAAAGCAGATGTTCAGCAATCAGACAGGCATTGCCAATTACCGGTAGATGAGATAGATGAGATGCAATCCAATCACTACCACACAGAGCATGTTCCCGAGCATAGCGTAGGTGGGAACTCAGAGACATGTGTAACTAATCAGTCTCCAAATGCATATCCATCATCCATTATTTACCAAGTAGGAGGGTCCAATGGCAATTTCAACTTATTCACAAATCAATCTACAGACCAGCAGAGCAACAGTTCAATGTCTTGTGGCAATCAATCTTCACCTGACCTTGCTCCGCCTTTTGTACCATATGTTCATAACCAAGACTTTTATTCATCGCTTCTCAACATTTCTTCTACCTTCCCAAGTCTCATCATCTCTGCTCTGCTACAAAATCCAGCTGCCCATCTGGCGGCGAGTCTTTCAGCTTCCCTTTGGACCTGTGGAAATGCGGAATCTGCAGAATCCCCTGCCGGCTCCCTTGGGGGATTTCCATTCAGGCACATGAGTCCATCTGCTAACCTGGCTGCGCTTGCAGCTGCTACGGTTGCGGCTGCATCTGCATGGTGGACGACGCATGGTCTTCTGCCAATTTGCCCTCCTCTCCATTCTGCTTTTGCTGCCTGTCCTACAGCACCTATGACCGTACCTTCAATGGATGCCAGGGAAGGATCTGTAGGTTGTGGTGGGAAAGAAATGAAACCCCATGATCCACCACTGGTTGGTCAACCATTAGAGCCAGAACACTCAGTGTCTTTGAAGCTGCAGCATTCAGCATCAAAACCGCCAACTTCCCGATCATCAGATTCCGAAGAAAGTGGAGTTAGAAGGTCAAACATTAATCAACTGAGCACTGAAGGGCGGGAAGAGGAGCCTGCACCTATTCTTGAACTTGGTGACTCCAACAAAGCGAAGACCAGGAAAAATGTGGATCGCTCCTCATGTGGTTCAAACACACCTTCCAGCAGTGAAGTGGAGACTGATGCCTTGGAAAAATATGAAAACTGTAACCCTGAACCGAAAGAACCTGACGTTAGCAATCTGTCTAGTGAGCTCAACAACCGACGTAACAGAACCCCTAGCTACCCTAATGATTCATGGAAGGAGGTCTCAGAAGAGGTGGTCATTGTGTTTTTTTTTTTTTCCCTCTGAAATTTGATTTCGGATTCTACTTGGCTTCCATATGTTGATATGCTTTTCTAATAATGGCTCCAACTTTATCAGGGACGTCTGGCCTTTCAAGCTCTCTTCTCAAGGCAGGTTCTACCACAGAGCTTTTCGCCGCCACATGATTTGAAGGACAAGGAGCAACAAAAGAACATTGTGGATGTGAAGCAGCTACAGAATATGATGGAACACAATGTAAAGCAATTAGATCTCAATGGAAAGACCTGTGATGCCTCTGCTGATCATCCAAGCTCGGAAAAGAGTGACCTGTCAAGCAGCAAATGCTCGGAGTCAGGGCTGCTCACCATAGGACTAGGACTCGGAAAGCTGAGGAGTCGACGTACAGGATTTAAACCGTACAAAAGGTGTTCGATGGAGGTGAAGGAGAGTATAATTGCAAATGGAGGTAGCCAAGTGGAAGAGAGTGACTGCAAGAGGATACGTTTAGAAGAAAAAGCTTTGACGTGATAGTGCATTTCATGCATTTTGCGCTAAGGAAGCCTTTGATTATTGCATCTATTTCTTAGATTTCCTTCTCTCTTATATTTAATTTATTAGCCAGAATTTAAGCGGACTTAATGCGTGTACAATATTAGAACCACATCTACTTTATTTTTATTTTCGGGCCAGAACCGCGTGATCTCAACGAGAGAAACTCTTTTGGGAAATATAATCTGATAAGCATCCTGTAGAAAATAGCAATGCCTTTATGGACCTCTAATGAAACCTTTGTTATTTGCAGTTTCCAGGTGGAGTGGAGGAAGATGAAACGATTTTATGGTTCTGCTCACAATGCCAAGCCGTTGAGAACATTGGCGCTTGAATTCAGGTCCATAACTTTACCTTCGAATATTAGGGCATCTAGGGCAGTATTGTTTCCAATTATAATTAGAATTTTAGTAGAATACCTATAGAGTTCATTCGGATGAATCGGATCGAGTATTTGGTAATTAAGTTCATTGTTTAAGAATTTAGATGAGTAGTGTTCAGGGAATAGGGCCATTTTTCTCTCTTTAGGACCTTTTATGAATCACTTTCAGCTTTTGAAGCTCCTTGTTAGGAATGAAGGTTTCTTGAATACATTTTGATGTTCTAATCCTATCAGTAATGGCTGGCTGTTCTCTCTTTAGGTTATATAATTTAAGGGACCTTCATTTCTTACTTTTAATGCCCCATGTAAGATTTCTATAGGGAAACAATACATGGACTTCTGTAGGAGTTTCAGATTGACTAGGCATCCAGTTTTAGGACTCTAAACCTAAAATAGTAGATCTCTCATTGAACTTGATTGCAGTGGAAATGAACCTAATCTTATGATTGATCTTTGAATTCCAATTGATATGATGACTTTCTTGGAGTCTTATTTGGAAGCTAGAGGAGATGAATCTCAGGTAGGCTTATTAGTTAGGTATTGAGAGGATTCGTGTTGAATACTTAAGAAGTGGATGATTGATTTATCTATTCATTTAGTACCAAGGTTTGATAAGATTGTATGATTTGGACTGTGAAGTCATTTTTTTACAGCTCCATTTTCAACCATTAATGGTTGTGCTTCATCATTAAAATTTCAATTGAATACACCACTGTTAGTTAGAAAACATTAACAATAACAATACATGGTTCTATATGATGGGGAGGTGTGGACTGAAATATTCTTCCACATCGGTTAAGTGCGACTTAAGAAGTATTAAAGTGTTAATCTTTCCCATGTAGTATCGAGGTCTTTTGGAGTAAAACACATGTTTGTCGGTAGTTGCGAGTTTTTTGAATCATCTCTGTTTAGATCAGATTTGAGATTGTCATTTGTTTGCACACCCTTGATATGGTAAGTAAGTGGATGTGATATAATCAACTATAACTTGTTGGTTTTATATGCATAATTGTATATCTGTGCTTTGCCCCCAAAGACATTGTTTGTGGGTACAAGCGTAATCTTTGATAGATGTGATATTTGAGAATAGAATATTCTCCAGGGAATATATAGGATAATTTAAGTATATTTCCCACTATAACCAACGCTGACTTGGATATTAACTAACAAGATTTGACAATCTTTCCTTGTGCAAGATGGAGAATGAAGGAAAAAGGAAGATAAGCCAACTTTGATTGAAGACGCAATATGGAAAGTATCTAAAATCTTGTATTGTGTATTTTTATAATTTGTGTAATCAAGAATTACGAATTGCCCCTTCTTTGGAGACCTAAAGTCGATCTTAAGATTGACAAACACTAGTTCAATAACTTTGTTGTTCTTTTTACAAATCTGACAACTTGACTTGGAAGCCAAGGGGATCTCGGGTACCAAGGAGATCTTAGTAGGTAATAGTGTAAGTCCATTATAAGGGAAGTGAAGAGTATAACAAAATTCGTTGAAGGATCACTAGCTAGATGAGGGTTCACTAGTTAGAGACTTCGTGTAAATTTAATTTGAACGACACTTTTCTTAGCTTGAGGAGTGTTAAGAAAATTATAGTAGTTACTATATTTCGTAGGTTAAGTATTTATGAAGTTTTCTTAGCAAATGCTAGTTTTAGAAAAAAGAGTCGCATACAATTACTTTTAGTAGTGGTCATAACAAGAGTCAAATATATTTTCTTTTAACAAGAAAAATAGATAGAAAAATATGTAGAGACTGCAAAGTAATACCTGGTGAAGCACTTACTACCTAACATAAGTTAGTAGTACTTGATATTAATCTAACACGACGACATAACCTGAATAAAAGAGTTAGCGACCTTAGAATAAAGTGGCGGAATTTAAAACATAGTAAACAAGTAGAGTTTAGAGAAAAATTACTAAAGAAAAATGTTTGGAATCTTGTTGTAGATGTTAATACAATGCGGCTAGAAATGAGTAGTTGCATAAGGAGAATGTGATCAAATGTATTAGGTATATCTAAGGGTTTGTGATCTCCAAAGAAGGAAACATGGTGGCGAAACGAGGATGTCCAACGAGCAATTAAGACTAAAAGAGATATGTATAGGAAAATACATAAGTTTCAAGATAAAGATGTGTACTATCAATATAGAGAAGCTAGAAAACAAGCTAAAAAAGTAATTAGTCAAGCTAAAACAAATTTAATGGAAGATCTATATACAAAGTTAGGTAATAGGAATGACGAAAAATATATATATAGGCTAGTCAAATTAAGAGATAAAAAGAAACAAGACCTAAGTCATGTAAGATGTATGAAGGACGAAAATCAAAATGTTTTAACGCGCGAGGAGGATATGAAGGAGAGATTGAGAAGTTACTTCGATAGTTTATTTAATGATGGCCAAGTTGATACTATAATAGATGAAAACCCACACCAAGAAAGAAAAGTAAATTATACACGCACTATTAGAATTGTAGAAGTTAAAGAGGCAAAAATAGGGAAAACATGTGGCCCAGATGAAATACCCATAGAGGTTTGAAAATGCTTAGGAGAAATTGGATTGATTTGGTTAACAAAAAATTTTCAATAAAATTTTAAAATCAAAATGGATGTCAATGGATCGGAGAAGAAGCACGCTTGTGCTAATCTTCAAAAACAAAGGAGACATTCAAAGTTGCTCAAACTACCGGGGAATTAAACTTACGAGTCACACTATGAAACTTTTGGAGAGGATAATTGACAATAGGTTATAAGAGAAACAACAATATCAGAGAACCAATTTGGTTTCATGCTTGGGAGGTCAACTATGGAGACGATTTTTCTTGTAAGACGATTGTTAGAAAAATATAGAGAAAATAAAAAAATATTCATATGGTATTCGTAGATTTAGAAAAAAACATATGATAGGGTTCATAGAGATGTTCTTTGATGGGTTCTAGAAAGAAAAAGTGTGCATGCTAGATACATAGACATTATTAAGGATATGTATGATGGAGTAGTACCGAGTATAAAGACATTTGGAAGAGCTACAAAAGAATTTTTCATTACTATAGGATTACATCAAGAATCGGCTTTAAGCTCATATCTATTTACTTTGGTTATGGATGAACTAACTAGACATATTCAAGATGATATACCATGGTGTATGATATTTGCAGATGATATTGTCTTAGTGGATGAAACTAAAGATGGAGTGAATAGGAAATTAGAACTCTAGAGGAATACATTAGAATCTAAAGGCTTTAAGTTGAGTAGGACGAAAATCGAATATATGCACTGTGAGTTTGGAAACACTAGACATCGAGATGACGATGTGGTAAAATTAGGGGAAGTAGAAGTTCTTAATCTAAACCACTTTAGATACCTAGGATCAATCATACAAAATGATGGTAACATTGAGAATGATGTCACACATAGAATTCAAGTTGGATGGAAGAAATGGCGGAGTGCAACAGGGATAATTTGTGATCGAAATGTTCCTACTAAGTTAAAAGGAAAATTTTATAGGACCGCAATTAAGCCAGCTTGCTCTATGGAAGTGAATGTTGGGCGGTAAAGCAACAACAATTACATAAAATTAACGTAGTAGAAATGAGGACATTTAGGTGGATGTGTAGTAAAACTCGTAAAGATAGAATAAAAAATATAGAAATTCAAAGACAAGTAGGAATAGCACCAATTGATACAAAGATTATGGAAGAACGGTTGCGATGGTTTGGTCACCTGCAAAACGGCCTACAAATGCTCCAACTAGAAAACTTGACTAAATAGAAACTGTAGAAATTCGACGAGGTAAGGACATACCAAAGTTAACATGGATGTATTAATTAGGAAGGATTTGAATGGTTTGCATTATTTTATGCTTTGTTCTGCATAAATAAGAGCCATCAATTGCATTAATGCTATTCTTAATCTTTTTGAGCACATGGTATGGAAAATTGTGATCCACCAATTTGTAGTGTTTGCTTTCATGCTTCCGTTCATGTTCACTTGTTGCTTCCATTGATGCTCGTTTCAATTTTTCGTGATTTCTTTGATGTCCTATGTTGTTGTTGTTGTATATCTAGGCAATTTTAGTAACTTTCGATTATTTTATGATTTGACTTCTCGTCTTCGATATCTGTTGTTCTACATAACTCTACCACATCGAATCTGCATTTCATCGTCTTCTGATCGTTGATCTGTTCCGCAACGAACCATAGATTTGTCATCTTGGGTGGTCGTTGATATGCTCCGCAACGAATATTAGATTTGCAGGTTTATTGATTCGATTGACAACCTCAAGTTCTCTATAAATAAGAGCATCATATTGTACTCAATTTGCCCACATTAATGCAATATTCTTAAATTCTTCTTTGAAATCTATCAATGAGGGTTCACTAGTTAAGGACTTTGTGTAAATCAGTGCGTCACTTTTCTTAGTAGATCTTACACTCGGGCGTGACAATCGAAAACGTAAGACGGAAGATCCGAACTGCGTAAGCAAGATCTTATAGTGTTGTAATTTGGTGCATTTATTTTTGTTTACTATTTTACATTATTTACTTTTTGGGTGCATTGAACTTTGAACATATCAGTCTCCCCTCAAGATGTAGCGCGACGTTGACATCAATTAAATGTGAGTTGAAGGTGGCTACTTAGAGGACAATATCGATAGTAGTAAGATCCACGAACCCGCAGATAATTAATTAAGAAATAAACAAGTACATAGGACCATATGCATGTATGCACATGTCTAGCTAATTAAGTTAGCTGTAAAGGAAAACGCGTGCAAGTGTAGATGGTGAGAACCTTTTTGACATATTCTTCCATTATTGACCTGAAGCCACATATCCAAATATATTATCAAATCACCGTCCCTATATGTAACAGGTGGATTAATTAATCATACCAAATATGCACTATTATATATGCATGAATCCATACATTAATTAACAGATCATATACAATTTTTCAAAGGAAAAAAAAAAAAAGAAAGAAACAACTCATACAAAGTGCACCTCATAATCTCAATATTTTGATGCTTGAATCCATATACAATATATAATTAACAGATCATACTCATAACAGTAGAGTTATTAAACTTTTTTTTTTTGTGATACTGTGTAGTATTCCTGATTATTTTTTATTATTTCACTAGAGTCATATCCACGATCCTCACTTACAAAAGGAAGGAAAATAATGGAAAATAATTGTGTGCAACTACTTTGGACACGCCAATTTGACAAAGACTTGACGAGTGCATGTTAATTTAGTGTATGCCCAAAGTGGATCACCTTAATATCTTTAGATATACCTAAAAAAAACAAAACTTAATAAATTTGCTTGGACTCTCGAGTTCGGACTAATAAAGGGTTTTTAAAATTTTACAAATATTTAAAGGCGTATCAAAAAATTTTACAAGTAATTGTGTTTGCTTCATTAATTGCTTGATAATGATTTTAAAATAAAATCAAATAAAAACTTTTTAGTCCGGACTCGATAGTCCAAATAGCACTACCCAAAAAAATAGAAGATTCAAACCTGTAACCAGTAGATCTCGACCATTGCACCAATTAAGGAAATGGTTAAAACCTTAAAATTCTTCTTCTTGATTTACTTTTGTAATTTTTGTTCTTGAACCACCGCCAATCCTCCTCTTCAATCGTAGTTTCTAATCAAATCTCTTTTCCATTTTATTCATACAATAACCAACAGATCTAGTATGTGGAGATTGATCCATCTTTATTTCGGTACATCTTCATCAATAGTGTTGCTTGGATTTGTGTTGCGCCGGATCGATCTAGTCTCTAGTTTTATTTTATAGTTATAGTTTTCTTCACTTGTTGAAGTCTTTGGTTTGTCTTCGCTTTGTTAGAAAGTTTTATGCTTTCTTCTCCTTGTTGTGAAATTTAGTTTTGTGTATTGTCATAAGTTTCAACGTTGTAAAGAGCAATCCATGATTATCAAATTGTTTCAATTTCGCATTTACAGAAAATTAATGATGATTTGCTTGAACAAATAGAATTAGCGAATACATCGATTCTATGTTTAGTCATGTATTGAGCTACGAATGATTAACAAAACATTGATTTGCATAGAAGAAAAAAATAATAATGTGAAAGCAAACAACCACTCAAGAAAATTGGGTCCATGCCATCAACCTGATCTTATGCCACCAACGTGGATACAACGTGGAGAGATTATACAATTTTTCAACTTGTGCCAGCCTTGACCCCTTCTTTGGTGCAAAACTCATCATGGTCCAACTCCAAATGTCATTCATTCCCCCATACATGGATATATATATATATATACAACATATAATATAAGCCATCACACCAAATTCTCTCTCAAACATTTTTTCTTCACAATCTCTCTAGCTATTCAATTCTAAGCAAACAATATTTGATCTTTGTGTCTTGTATTATATCCTATATATAAGGTATGTTTTTATTTTCTCCCTTAATGTTTTGGTCATACCTTGATATGTATATAAATATATTATGATCAAAAGAATTCATTTTTGATTGTTGTTACCTTCCCAGGACATGGGTGAAGAGGTTGGCAATGGAAGCGACGGCGGCGAGAGGCGCCCGCTTCCGCGGTTGAATTCGAGGATCCTTTCATCTTTGTCAAGGAGATCTGTGGCTGCACACCCTTGGCATGATCTTGAGATTGGTATGTACCTATTGAATATATGTCTCAATGTTTTCTATCTTGGTTTATAGGTTGATTTGCATATTATTAAATCAGATTCAAGAATACTGATCCATTTTTGTAAAAAAATTGCTTGTGCAGGAAGGGAAGCTCCATCAGTTTTCAACTGTGTATGTATAAACATTGATCAGATTCAATTAATATCATAAGTCATAATCAAAAGATAGACCCTTTATTGCGGGTATTCAAACTTTTTTCGTCCCTATTTTCACTTCGATTTGACTAATCCCAACGGGAGTTAGTCGGATATCCCAACCCCATCACTCAAAAAAAACAAGCAGATAGATGCATAATGCAACTACCACGATTAGAATCCACAACCTCTGCCTTTGCCCTCGAGGGTAGAACAATAGATGACCTAGCTAGATCTGTCTTGTAAACCTTTTTGTCAAACACGGGATAGCCGAGGGTATCTGAGAAACCTCTGCTAACACCAAATTAATGGTAGACCCGACTAATCCCTCAGAGGTCCTTAGTTGCCACCCACAAGAGAACCCAAGGAAGAAATCAGAACCTTGGCCTATATCTATTGACTAGTTAGACATGTAAATCTGACAAGTTTTCTTGGTGCACACATTGCCCAAGTAATCAATTTGAAAACTCTCTATAATGTGATTCAGGTTGTTGAGATATCAAGAGGAAGTAAGGTCAAATATGAACTTGACAAGGCCACAGGACTCATAAAGGTAACCAAAATAAATTAACTTAGTTTCTCTTGTTCTAAGATAGCCTAAAATCTAAAGCATATATATAGGACTTATTATGACATCTTCGATTTCCCGGTATTTATCGATGCCCAGGTCGACCGGATCTTATACTCCTCCGTCGTTTATCCTCATAACTATGGCTTCATTCCAAGGACATTGTGTGAAGACAATGACCCAATGGATGTCCTAGTCCTTATGCAGGTATATATGAACTGCATTTCCAGTTGAGCTTTCATGTCACACAACACTCCTAAAAACAAGTAACCACATTGGATTAATCTTTTGAGCAGGAACCAGTTCTTCCTAATTGTTTTCTTCGGGCGAGGGCCATCGGATTAATGCCGATGATCGATCAGGTATGGAAATTAAATTTTGAGGACGAATCATGAATCCAATAATATGCATTATTGCTTCATCTAGCTAGGCATGGGATTTGATGAATGCATATTTCAAAATTTAGGGAGAGAAAGATGATAAGATCATTGCAGTATGTGCTGATGATCCTGAATATCGACACTACACCGACATCAATCAGCTCCCACCTCATCGTCTACAAGAGATCCGACGTTTCTTCGAAGACTGTATTTCACTTCACCTTTCTTTTTGTTTTCAATCAACAAAGTCTCTCACTCTAATAAAATGTTAAGAGAATGATTTGGTTTATTTGACATAAATTCAGACAAAAAGAATGAGAACAAAGAGGTAGCAGTCAATGAGTTCTTACCTGCTGAAATCGCCCGCGAAGCCATCCAGTACTCCATGTAAGTTGAAGTTGATGAACAAACTGTACATGAAATCTTTAACAGCAATGGTGGAAGTAGAATCACATTAAAATTCTGACAGAAAATGAAATGTATGTTAGTAGTTCAAATACCAGGCATGGTGCTCTATTTCTGAAAACTTGGTATATTTTGTTTGGCAGGGATCTTTATGCTCAGTATATCTTGCAGACTCTGCGGCGATAGGCATCGCCTTTCACAATTCAAACTAATAACTCGACCGAGCAGTATAAACTGAAGATTCAAAGATACATGAAGACTTAATCAATGCTTGTTTCAAATTTTGGCAAAGTATTTCTGTTTTTTTATTTTTATACATTCACAATGACTTGAATCAGATTTTCAAGTTTGTCATAGAACTTGAAAACTTCATTTGTTCTTGGTGTCTCATAAGATGCAATTATAAAATGCCCTGTTTTTGAATTTGAATTCATGATAGAAATAAATGAGAATATAAGTAATGACTTCATTTTGCAGATATGAATATGAAATCCTAACCAGTATATTATCTGCATTAATCATAGAAGACTAGAACTGAAAATAAAGGTGGTTGAAAAAGATTCGGACACCCATGGTTATTAGAAAAAAAAAAAAAAGTAACATTACGCTATTTCGCGATTCATCCAAATTCTTCATACAAAGAATATCCTCCATTTGTGAAGGAATTGACTAGAACTCAAACAAGTCATTCCATTTGATACATGTTAATAAACAATATTGTCTCCATTAATGGAATCACCAAAAGAAATTCTGTAAAGCTTGTATGCATTCTATACAGTCTGCATTGGACCATCGGTATCAAAAGGACCTAGAACGCGGTCCTGCAAACATTAAGGGCGCCTGTTCGGTTTCAAGGCATCAAACAACAACAACAAAGCCTCAATTCCAAAAATATTAAGGAATCAGAACCTCTTTTTTTTTTTTTTTTTTTTTTTTTGCAAAACTGAATGTGCATCTGCATTAAAAAGAGACAGGATACAAAAAAGAAGGGACCAGGAGAACAGCTGTTCTCCTGAATTTAATAAAAGCCAAAACAAAAACAGATAAATAACAATGTAACAATACAAAAAATTTTATAATGCCTAGTGCAATATCGAAATCTTTCCTATATCCGAAAGCCAATTGGCTTTAGGGGGCACGGGACAAAATCAACCTTCGCGTGCCCAACTTTAATGAAGTCATTCTGTATTTATATCGCTGGTTGCCTTGAATATCTGGCAGCAGCGTTTCATTGTGATCGTCGCTGTCCTAATCTGCAGATGCTACTCTAGGTAGAGTACTTTTCATGAAACAAGTTAAACAGGAAGGATGGAGTAGCTCACTTTTGCGAATACCAATCGTTCAAAAGCTCCAAGAGGAGGACTGCAGCAGAGTCCTTCGCCTTCTTGACACTTGGCATCGGCTCCCCAACGCAGTCATCTGTCCATCCCTTCTCAGTAGTATTCACACGTACGGAATATGTAAATCTCTTGGCATGAGCAGGGCCGCCTTCATGTATGCACCTATAAGAACAAATCCCATGACACAAAAACTCTATTTGCAATCACAAAGATTCAATTGTTTCCGAGGAAAAAGACATTAGTAAATTACCTATACATCGGCATAGGCCATTGCCTCCGCAAACATATATCGTTAAGAGTTTGTCGAGTAAATGTTTGACTGCCATTTTTCTTCTTCCCATTCTCGTCGCTCTTCTCCTTGGCTTCGGCTTCTTTCTCCTTCAAGATAACAAGTGCATTTCTAGCTGCTAGTTTCTGAGCCATTTTCTTTTGAGGGTTCTGAGCAATGCCAATTTGGACGCCATCGATGTAGACCTCGACAGTAGCCAGATTCCCACTCCGAGTTGATTTGTATTCCAATCCTTCTGCTTGTTGTTGACATCTCTCTTGAAGCTCTCTCACTGGATGCATAGGGAGTGTCTCTGGAGTCACCATCGGATGCAGCAACGGTTGGAAAACCTGGCACAAGATTAAACTCAAGGTGACGTCGTTGAAGTAGTGCTAACTTGAATTATTGGTAATGTCAATGGTATATCTCAAGCTTTTACCTTCCAGACAACGGCAGTATTGCGTCCACTGTCAAGAAAAATTGCACCAGCAATGGACTCCACGATATCACCGAGCACTTTCGGAGCTTTGCAATCTCCCAAGCCAAATGAATTGAACCCTGGCTTCAACAATTCCTCTTGAACATCTTTCACAAAATCTCGAATCTGAAATAATGAACAAACAATATAAGAAGTAAGAACTCCCAAGAATAGAAATGTCCACGAAGGAAACTGACCCGAAAACTAATTAGTCGAGCAATCTCTATTAAAGGAAGACTAACCTGTGCCTCGAGCGCACTGGATCCATGTCTAAGATGCAAATGGAGCAGGTGTTTAACTGCAACACGGGCAAAGTTCTCGTTGTTTACAGCAGCAGCTCGCAAATCAGTCAAGCGGCCTGGAGGCAGATCTGTGTATGTGAAGAATAAGTGTCTTGTGATTAAATGATCCAAAACGGCGTCACCCACGAATTCCAGCCTTTGGTAACAAGAAATTCCAGCCGAAGGCCTTGAAGCATGAGTAATTGCTTCAATCAAAAGGCTCCGATCATTGAACTTAATATTCAACGCACCTTCTAAACCATCGAAGTTAATACTCTGAAGTATACGATCAGGAATATTGCACGGCTTAATTCTGCTCTCTATTTCTTGGGGATTGAATTCCACTTGAATACCAACCCAGTTCATGAGATGCTGAGCTGCACTCTTCCCACCTTCGACATAATAAACCCCAATCAGTGCCTCAACAACATCTGCTAGCGTTTTACTAGACAGAACTCGGTAGCAGCTCGAATCACTCTCTAATTCTCCATCTTCCATATCTTCATCTTCAAGTCCATTTTCATACAAAGCCTTCTTCGATTCACCATCATCGGGAGGGGTTCCATCGCCAAATAAAGATGTATCTGTATCTTTGGTATCCTCGTCAAATACAGGCGGCACTCCGGGAGCAGCCCACCTAGATGGAGCAAATCGATCTGCTTGGATATACGATTGGAGTCCTTTAGTAAGGGCATACTGATATAGTACCATGTTACTCACCATTTGTTGCCTCATTCTAGTAAGCTGACCCTCGTGTTTTTGCGGGTATTTCAGAAAAAGGAATCTACTAACAACCCACTTCAAGTAAGCATCACCAAGCAACTCCGCTCTTTCATAGCAGAACGTCTCCTGACACGATGCGGCTGTCAAGGCTTCTAAGATCTTTAACAACAAACATTTCAGTGTTTAGTTTAAAGAAGGCAAGGAGTAACGTTCGATATTATTAGCTAATTTACATACCTTGGAAGCAGGCATCGGATAATCAATTTTGTCCCTCAACTGCACGGCAAGAAGCATACTTTCAATCCTCCTCATGACGGAGGGTATTCTCTGTGCACCTCGTACCAAGGGTCCCGGCAAAGGATGTACAAAGCATAACTCAGGAGGCAGGAACACATAGTATGTTTTATCCAATGACTCTTCAGATCCATCTTCCTTTGCTTAAACCCAGACATTTGAGACATTTTAATAAGCATGAGACACAAAGTACCTTCGGAATTAAAAATATCATCTAATTTAAATTATAAAGCATACCTTCAGAATGTTCAAATCTAGGGGAGAGGAGATTCTTGCAAGACGAGACACCACGACCTCGTATAAGAGGTTGTTTCTTGTAGATTAGCTCCACACCATATCTGTAAGCAGATCATAGCAGGAACGGATAACCAACTGCACCCGTTTGTTGCACATGAATGGCAAAGGCTTTTCTAATCTATCCAAAGATGTCCCAGCTACCGTTAGTAAAAAAGTACATTAACGGTAACCACCCTACACATCCAACGGTAGCCAGACGACACTCAGTTGATAGATTCAGATCAGCTTTTCAGCTCATTCATGTACAACTTACGTGCAATATGGCACATCCGTTCCACGCATCATATCAAACGAGCATGGATCAGACATCCAGCACAAAGAATAATGAAAGAAACAAATGTCCGTGGGTGTGTGTGCGCGCGCGCTCGTGTGTCAACCTATTTGAAATGCAAAAGTTGGTCATACTTTTGCCTGTAGTAATCCGCGTAAGAGCTATATTCCAAGGGACCCAAGTAACCCTCCTTCCTTGGAAATGAATTCTCTGCGTTCGTATCGTAGCAAACAGAATCTACGTAAAATCTCTTGCCAGAATGAGCAGCAGTCACAATCCTTCCAACAAGTTCTTCAGCATTGATACAGTGATCATAAATAAACAATTTTCCTGGGGTCCAATCCTCATTCCTTATTCCGAATAAATCCCTATTGGGAACCAATCCAGAAGCCTTCACAACATCAAACTGCGCAATGGCCCCTCGAATACCGTAAGTAGGATGCAACTTTTGTCCAAAAGCCATTCCATGGCGTAATTTTCCAAACCCATATTCTCTACGGTCACCACCAAGAGTGCGCTCATTTGTTCCTAGATAAACATCTGGACGAGCCCTCTGAAGAGGATTGCTCCAAGCATCTGTCCTGGTTATTTTATCAACTAGATCCCAATCAATCTTTTTCATAGGATCTAGAAGTACCTCATTAAGTATAGGGACAAACAGATATGCTTTCGCAGGATCCCAGGGTGTGTTAGAAGGCTCAACATCAACATCTAGCACAATGCTCATAGTCTCACATGAAAACTCTTCAGGGACACCAACTGTACATAGGAAAAGAATAGAAAAGAAGCTAATACTCCGTAAGCGAAAAACAAGCTACAAACTAATCCATACAAAAAGTAAGCAAAGCAAATAGGAGGACCATAACCTGAGTCTCAGTAATGCATATAAATCCATGAAAGACAAAAGTTGCCCTTGATATCATGCTTCTAGCAACAAATAGATCCATCGACATCGATAAAACCTACTGACAACTTATGTGGTTAGAGATGCGCAACCTCCAAACTCAAAAAACTACAAGTAGTCGCAAAAACAATTACCTCTGCATCCAATTCATTGCCAAAAAGTACAGCAAAATCAGAAACTTGAGTCAAGAATGGGTCTTTTGAAAACCCGATGTTCTCACACTTGACCACATATAAATACAAGTGAATCAATTCAGAGTTGCAACCACCATCTCTTCCAGATAATATCCAATCTCCCTGAATGACCATGTAGAGTTTTAGCAATCATGTTAGCAACAAATTAAAGATATAAATACGCTATGTAAAATACAATAAAAACAAAGCCTCAATCCCAAATTAGTTGGAGGCGGCTACACGGTGATCATTTAAAACTATTATAATGATATTATGTCCTCCCCGATAAATTTGCTTCTTGAATTTCATTTTTCTTTATGCAAAACAATAATTGCAGTAGTAAAATAATTTTACTGATACAAGAGGTTACAGCCTGTGGCTGTGGGAAAAAATGACAGCTTAACCTAACAAGCGCATCCTGATCATCTTTCCACAATAAATCCCCAATTTATATGCAAATCATTGTGGGAAGAAACATGCTTTTGATAGCAACCATCCATAAAATCTCTTTATTCCTAATAAAGCATATAAATCTTCAAAATAAAGCATATAATCACAAGAAAATATCCTTGAAGTTCATCTTTAATACTGCCATCCTGGGAAGTATTTTGTTATATATCATGTAAATCTGCAACATAGAATAAAACAATACGTAGTTCAAGGTTAAACGCGTGAAATACTGCCTAGGACCAAAAATGAAATTCAAGGAGCACACAGTACAATTGATTTTCAAGAAAGTTTTCTTTGATTTCGCATAGGACTAGAAAAAAAAGCTTTAAAAAACTCACCTGTAGAATTTCAGCAACACCTTCAGGATAGAATTCCCTATGTCTGGCAGTTCCAGGCAATGGTTCCCCTTCGTCATTCTGATCAGCCTTCTCTCCTTCTTCCCCGCTCCCTTTGTCAGGCAAGAGCATGTCAGTAAATGCTCCCATCTCATGGAGTTTCTTGCAAGCAGCCAAACAAACAGCCTGGCCAAGATGTTACAAAATTGTAACATTGGATTTAAAAAAAGCAAATTATGCAATCTATATGCATCAATAATTCCTAAAAAACTATTAACCAAACATCAGCATGCCTGTTGAGCAAGGCGCATTGAATTGCAGGCAGGACCCTCAAGCTTTTCAAATGGAGCATTACAGGGAAGCTGAAGCTTGCATGAATATTCAGTCGAACCCCCAGGTATCTCATGTCGTTCCATAATAAATTCTGGACGAAGAATAGAATACCTAAGCCATAAAAAATAGTTAAAGGTGCGGGCGGCATTGTAATCGTTAGTCTATAGTTAAATGCAGTACAACATGTGCCAATGAAAGCATACCTGTCACTTGGCAGTTGAGAGCAGTAGAAGTGGATGAGTCCAACAGCAGAATTTAGGCTAACAACAGCCCCAGTTGACTCCACCTGGTACATAGAACCTGGTGTTGTATCCACTGACACCAGCCTCGAATTGTCCTTAAGATGGCTCAGGTCTGTTCTCTCTATTGCTTCCTTTCTCAACGTCTCCTCACTATTTCGAGCATTTCTCAGAAAGGTTGCATGTGATAAATTTCCCCTTAAGAATAACAAAAGGAAGTCGATATTGTTTGGTCAGGACATAGAATTTACCATTATTTGACTGGAAAAGCAACTTGATGTCATTCATTCAGAAGTACTTCCCAGAACTTTACGGACAAAGCCATTAAAAAAAAAAAAAAAAAAAAAGTAATCTCTGCAGTCATAAAGGAGAAGTAATCACATCCAACACAAATACCTTTCTACCATCAATATGTAATCAGAACCAGGCTTCCTCGCACGACCCCGGGACTGGATATAAGCCAAGACAGTTTTTGCAAGATCAAAGCGAATGACAACATTGCACTGCCTAATATCCAGTCCTTCCTCCGCAACACTAGTGGCTACTAATAAAGTTACCTGTATATAACAAATAACCAATTTCAGCAGTGTCATCAAACTTTAGCTTTTAAAGTAACAACAATTTACTATTTTAAATACCAAACGGAAAATGTTTTACAATAACATACTCGGCCATCACGAAATTTTGCAATTGCATCTTGCATTTGAGATGTACGCATTTCTTGACTATTGTTGTGACCAATCAAACTCGCACACTTAATAAAACTCAGAGATGGAAGCTCGGCGAAAACCTGCTCAACAACAGAAAATCAAGATAAAAACCATAGAAATATGTTCCAAGCGAAATACCAAAGTGGACAGTTGAAATACTAGATGCGTAACCATGATAGAATTTGACCTTTGGAAGAACTAAAGCAGCAACAACCCTCTCAACGAAGACGATTGCACGAAAATCCTCCGTATGTTGATACTTGAGAAGTATCTTAACCAGTGACTGCACTTTGGGAGTCACCTTCCCATCAGCCACAGCTGCTCCTATTATCACATCCACATGCTCCCCACCCGAGGCAACTATTTAAGCAAGGCAAATAAACATTAGTGAGTGTTGAGAGTATCAAATAAAACACTATACCACAATCCTAGTGCCTTCAAAAGGGGGACACACTAACAGAGATCATCCCACAAATGAATCGATCACAATGTTTCCTCACTTATGTAATGACTGCACAACTCACATGCGATCCATGTAATCTGCTTCATAAACACATAAGTTGCAACTACAAATGGGGATTCTTTCTGAGCAGCACTTACTTGCAGCACAACAACCGAATAATAAAAGCGCATAGTACGGATGACTAAAACCAGGGCTAAAATTACCATAACAATCGGGAAGCTCCCCCTCTTCAATTTCATCCAAGCGTTCTGAACCTTGAGCAACGTAACTCTCCGCCTGTAGACAATTTGGATCCTTGTCAGCAACAGCTCCTTCAGTCAGCTGGCATTGTAACAGAGAGACAACTTTACTTAAATAAGATTCTTGGAACTTGACATCAAGCTGGTAATTTGCTCTCTCATCATTCTGCAAAGCGGTCAAAAATGCATGGGCGACCTAGAAAAAAGGGTCATCAAAATCAGTTATTGAATATTTATGTAGTTGAAAATTTTGTACATGTGGTTCATCGCGTCAAGCATTTAGAGGGTACCTTGTAAGCACACCACTGACCCAGTTCTCCCAAAGCATAATTAATGGCTCTCAACTTTTGAATTAGATTAGCAGCTCCATCACTCTCCGTTCTTTCAGAGACACCATAAACTAGGCGTAGCTCTTCTTTAGAACCAGCATCTCTAGCACCCATAAATTGCCATTTGCTTTTTCTAGAGCTAGGAAGTGCAGCTTCTTCAACTGCCTGTTCTATTTGCTTTATTTGTTCATGCAGGGACAACAATGTAGCTGCCTTGTCATACTCAACCACAATCTCTGAGGGCATTGGGAACGTGTTTTTCAAGCTCCTTACGATCTTTTATCGTGCAAACAACGGAATCTAGTTTGCTTTCAAGGTTTCGGATCTTTATAGCACAGTCCTCTTGACTAGAAACACCTGGTGTATAAACATCAGAAATCACATAAGAAAACTATGTAAAATAGATAAGGTTTCAGCTTCCCCAATCTCGTGTATTTTTGTTTTTTTTTTTTTTTGGCCTAATGATCAAAAATATCCTAACCTTTACAAGTTTATCAATTATATAGTAACCTTTGGAATTTATCAATTGCGTCCTAACCTTTTCGATATTATATCAATTCTATCCTTAATTAATTGGGGGCATTTTTTCTTTAAAATCAACTTAGCCATCTAACTTTTCTTTTCATGACCATCCCCTTTAATCAACTTATATCGTAATCTTTTAAGCCTCATGCTTAAATTAAGTTTATGAGGACTCGCAAGAAAATAATTTATTATCAATAATGATTCAATAATACTCTAGTTCAAATTTAGTTATTCATATTTCACTAATGGCAAGTTGAAAACCACATGTATATACATATGAAAATGGCATATAAAACTTACTAGAAAGTTACCCACATAGTTGTTTAATTAATTTGACAAAAAACTATTTACTTAGATTATATATGTATTATATTGAGTTATACAAACACAAAACTATGTGTATTATATACATGAATACATATTTATCATGAATATTGAGCTCTAATACATATGTATGAATAAATCCTTAAAGGGTGTGAGGAGTAAGTTGAAGAAAATAATGTGTGGACATATATTATGAAACAAAAAAGGAACCAAATTAGTTGCGGATAGAATTGATACTAAATCGAAAAGGTTAGGATAAAATTGATAAATTTTCTAGGTTAGGATACAATTGATACTACTTCTAAAGATTTGGATATTTTTCATCATTAGGCCTTTTTTTTTCAATGTGACACATTTTATTAGAAAAGAAAAAGTAAAATACAGCACAAACCTAGTCAAAATAACCTTGTAAATAGTGATATTCAATATAAAGCTTTGCAGTTCGGCAGTTCCCCATATAGCACTTTTGGCCACTAGCAAGGGTGGGTACACTTCAATTTCTTTCACTCAATTCAATCTTGGCTAGACCTACATCTCTCTTAAATACTTCTATAAGGTTGAATTCCTCACTCTCAAGTAAACTGTGTATACCTCAATGTATGGGAGAAAATGAACCAAAACAATAAAGATCAACATGGGATAGACGATGGCTAGGAACTCGCCTCAGGAAGTAGTAGTGCTGAGTTTCAGTCCCAGCCCGAGGGGTGGCACACATCAAGGGACTATTCAAGTACTCAAAGAGGCCCAGATATCCTTGAATGTTAATAATAACAATGACGGATGAGAACAATGAGATGCAAAGGGAACTCATTGACAAAGAAACAAACACGACAAGAAATGAGATCATGGCTCACCTTTCAAGTTTACAGGGGAAGCAGTCATCCCAAAAACCGCTGGTCTCTTATTTTTTGGAGTAGTATGATAGAACTCTGACATCACTAATGAATATGGATGTTTCTTGACTGCATGGTGACACTCATCCAGAATAAGGAGATTAATTGCATCCATTCTTATTATGCTATGCCGGAGAATATTCAACAGAATTTGAGCTGTCATTACGAGAACCTACCATAGAAGTAGATATTAGACTCAAGCATGTAAAAAAAGGAAACATTTACAGCAGCCCAAGTTGCATCAGCAAATAACGGCAATATGATCAAGCTGCACAAATTAAGTTACAAGTTACAACAAAATTACACATCAGAATGAAGTGCCTAAATGAACCTTAATGAAAGAAGAATCAAAATGGTCTAGTCTTGCAGTTAATAGAGAATAATGTTACTTAAATGAACATTTGTGTGCAAGACTTTTTTTTTTTTTTTTTTTGAGGAAACACTGATGTGCAAAAATTAGTTGTTTTGACTGTCAAGTCGGTAGTATATAGGTAGTAACTCTCTCTACCTATCTATTTCTCTCTACTTCTCTTTTGATTTCAACATGACGACGCCATCTAGTCTATACTTTTTTTTGAAAAAAAATAAAAAAATAAAAAAATAAAAAAATAAAATAGAAAGAGCTAATAAAATGAAGCAGAGGGAAAACCTTTAAACGGAAAGTAGTAATAATGGTTACCAGCAAACTATGAGATGTGGAAACCAGGACCGTAAAATTCGTAAATCCATTAGATGGCAACAATAGACAGAATATCATAGAACTTTGATGCGCATCAACTAAATAGTAACAAAACAAGAAAACGAGGGAAGAAATGAAAAGTTGCTGACTAAAACAATTAGAAAAACTTAACATTAAGAACAAAGTTTCAATTAAGTTAGCACTTATCAGATGAGAAAAGTGTCCACATCCATTCGATCAATTTTTCCAGAAACATGGAAGACTTAAATGTACAAGAGATGAACATCAATCTGAAGGCAAAACTGAATCTTGGGCGCACTTCTTTGGGTGCATTTTGCATCATAGTACATAAAGGATCACGCAATCAAACATGATTAATAGAGGGAAAAATAAAGGAAAGACCAAATGAAGCTTTGGAATATAATCTGTAAAATGAGCAAATATGTAGTACCTGCTTAGATTCAAATTCACGCTGCCACCTCCTAGCATCCCAGAAATCTTGACCCATCTCTCCACAATAATGGCCAACTTTGTAACTGGTTCTTTCCCGGATAACTTCAGCTTGCTGAAAATTAGCACCATATACCACAGCAAAACAAGAAAAATATGAATCCGATAAAAATTACAAGTTGATTAAAAAAATGGAGTAGTAAAGTCCGGCAACAGAATCAACCTGATATACTAGAGGAACCTTAGGCACCAGAAATATAGCTAACATTTTTTTATTTTCTTGGAGCATATCTATGCAAATACTTTTAATGAGGAGAACAGCTATGAGTGTTTTCCCAGCTCCAGTTTCGAGGAACGCTATCGTATTTCTCTTTTTCGCCTGCTCAAGAACTTCCAATTGATACCTCCTCGCCTGCTCTTCCACGGGTTTTTCTTTTTTCTCGTCGGGTTTTTTCTCAGAGTTCTCGACCTTATCATGCTGTTCTTCCTTAGCACTCTTCGCCTCTCTTTCGTACTCAGCCTCCCAAGAACCAGAACGGAATGTGGCCTTCCCTGATCTATCTCTCTCCCAATAACCCCTTTTGTCTTTCCCTCTCCAATCCCAATCCCTATTGTCCCTCCCATCGCTATAATACCGTTCCCTTCTCCCTCCTTGATCCCTATTCCTCCTTTCAACCTCTTCATAATCCCGGTACCTTTTCTTGTTCCAGCGCTCATTCGAGTAACCATTTCGACCACTTGACTGGTTCCTTACCGGACTGTAATCATCATTTCGAGCCCTTTTCCTATGTCGTTCCCCGCTATCAAAATCTTCATCTCTTCTAATCTCATTATTGCTGGTTACATAAATTTTACCATTATCCCTATCCCTATCCCTTCTAAACTGAATATTCATAGTTTCTTGCTTATGCCCTCCATTTTCTTTCCCATGAGAAACCCCTCCAACTCCATTGCTCACGCCATTTGAGAAAATCTTCTTATCCTCAATGGCAATTTCTCCCTCCTCGCCATTTCGCATAAGATCATTGCTTTCCACAGGGAAGCTTAACTCCTCTATCTGCACCATTGAACTCTCCACGACTAGATTTTCCGATTGAACCTTCTTCGAAGCATTGTCGCTTCCACTCAACGAATCCCTCACATTATCAGACTGAATAAAACTACATCCATTTATCCCATTCTTGATTTCCTCAAGCAACCCATCTATACCCTTGAAAAAACCAGGATCAACAGAACACTGAACTGAAGACACATCAACAATTTCTGGCGCAACCGAATCAAAATCAACAAACCCCCCCAAAATCTCATCAGACACATCCTCATATGCATCTAACCAGTAAGAAGCCCTCGCTTCCGGCACCTCGGGCAACGACCTCCCCCATTACCTCCCAAAACCCTAGCTTCATCCATCAATGATCAATCTACCTAAAAACAAAACAACAAATCAATCTAAACAACAACACAACCGCAAAAGATCCAATCTTTAACATGAAACAACACTTACAGATGAAAATGCAGAAACTTCAAGACCCCCAATAAACAAAAATTAGGGTTTTCGTTACAATTCTTCAATGATTCAATCTACCCTAAAAAGAAAACAACAAATCAATCCAAAAAACACCAAAACAACAAAAGATTCAGTTTTTAACACAATTAAAGACGTTCTGATGAAAATGCAGACAAAAATTAGGGTTTTTCGTTACAACTCTTCAATGATTCAATCAACCTAGTAAAGAAACAACAAATCAAACCAAACAACAAAAGATTCAATCTTTAACACAAAACAACACGTACTGACGAAAATGCAGACACTTCGACACCCCAAGAAACAAAAAGTTAGGGCTTTTTCGTCAAAATTAGGACTTTTTGTTACGATTCTTCACTCCGTCGAATTGGGCAGAGAAAACACAAACGAAACGCAAAAATTACCCAAAAAGCACAAAAAAAGGAAACTTTTTTTTTTGCTCAAACTGTGCTCTGTCGATGAAATTGCACAAATAGGGAGAAAGGATTGCAGCAGAGGAGCGATGATAGACCGCGCGAAGCACGAAATACCAACTCGAAAGAGAGAGAGATATAAGAATCGATCGGTCGATCGATGAATGAATCGATGCGAACAAGTGGGGAATCGAAGAGATGGCGAAATGGGTAGTGGAATTGAGCGAGTGAGTGAGTGAGTGAGTGAGTGATATTCTCAGATTCGACGGGGTCTATCACGCAACTCTGCTTTTTCATCCAACTTTTCCCCCTCTTTTTCAGCTCCTCTGCTTTTCCTCCATTGATGAGAACCTCTGCGATTCTCTCTCTCACTCTCTCTCACTCTCTCTCTCTGTTTTTCTTCGTCTGCTCTGTTTTTCTCTTCAGACAAGTTTGCGAGGGTGTTTGTTCTGTTTCGGCTGATCATGTCCTCCGCGAGGACACTAGTTTTAAACAACTTACTAAACGTGGCAGTTTTTGATTGCGCAAGAGAGTGCGTTTGAGACGTGGAGGCTTGGGGGAGTGGTGTGCTGGCTAAGGGAGTAGAGGCCGGGAGCGGGGAGTTTTAAGAGAGACCGCGTCAATGCTTTGTTGAGTTTTTTTGACTTCAACGACTTTTTCTTTACTTTTTTCAGAAGGAAAATGGTTTTGGCCAACTTTTGGTACCAACTTAGGCTCCCCACCCGTTGGTGCCGTTGGATACGTCTCGAGGTGTATCGTGTCGTTTTTACTGTGTCCACTTTGGTGCTTAGTGTAGTCAACATAACAATCTTTTTTTGAAAGATATTATTTTGACTCTAATTTTATATGTCAATTTGGTACGCACTTACTTGATTGAGACTTATTTTTACGTCCACGTATGCATGTGTGCATGCATGAAACTCGAACGTGATAAATTGACATATCAAAGTACGGCAAAAAGATATTTACTATTTAGTATTTGAAAATTATTTTCAAGATTATATTTCAAATGAGTAATTGTCAAAGTACGAAACTTCGTACAACTATTACATAATATCGGTTTCAAATTAATTAAAGTCAACTACATAAATTAAACTTTTCAAAAAAAAGTACTAACTTTGTATGGATAACAAAAATTATTGAGTAGTTTAGACAAAAAAAAATAAAACTCAACCAATTATTTATTGTCTTGACGTAGTGGTTGGGACGTTAATTATTACGTCACTTGAGCCTTTTTTTAAGTAAAAACTTAAATCTCCTATTTTTTCAGATATATCTTTTATATGGTATTTTAACAAAATAAGTCGACTAGCTAAAACATCTTTCATGAGATGAATAAAGCATGACTTGTGAAAAGACAAAGTTTAAAAAAATCGTGAGTTCAACTTTCATTAAAAAAAAGGGTAGTGCTAGATGGACTCAAAAAGTCCGGACTCAAACAACCAAAAAGACATAAAGACCCTTAATTTAAATTCATTATTAGTGTTTATGGGTAGAGGGTAATTAGGTATTTTACTTAGGTATATATCTTAAATTGTTAACAAAAAAATCTTTGGGTCCGGACTCAAAGAGTCCAAATAGATTTTTGTAAAAAAATCCGACTAGTTATGCGTATAGTTGCTAGTATTATCTTTTCGAAATAATTACCAGTACACAATAGCAAATAAGATATACCAAAAGAAGCTATATATTCCTCAAGTGGACCTCAATGAGAAAAAGAAATATAGAGGACCTCATCAATAATGTCCAATGTCCACCCATGATTCGACTACTGTTGCTCAAAACATTATATACGAAATGGGATTCCCACCAAAATTATTCAACTGGGCCACAGAATATGTTGCCTTTTCATTATTTTCAATGCTCTTGAATTAATGGTTCTCCTGCCAACTTTTATAAAATGTTTTTTCCTTACCTAGTGTTTGTCTCATAACAATGCCATTATATTCCTTCTCATTCCAAAATCAAATTAATGTGAATAACCTTCACATCAATTTTAGTACAATTGATGCTTATATTGTTCCATTCAACGATAATTAAGAGTTCGTCCTTACCAATCAAGTGAGTAGCCCAATAATTTGATACGTGGTATTGTTGCAAGTGAGTGAGAGTTCGAGTGTCATAAGAGATAATGGAGAATTCATCCTTCAAAGTTTTGCGAATATCATATCATATGGTGTTCAATTGGTTGTTTGATTTTTTATTTATTTTTATAAGAACGATTAATAGGCAAGTAATGAAATAATGTGACTAAAAATAATGCGTTTCCCTTAATAAAGCTGAAAAAAAAAAAACTCTACGAATATAATAGACAAAAAACACATCTTAATTGGTCATTTGATTTTCCTACTAAGTTAAAAAGAAAATTTTATATGACCGTAATTAGGCCAGCTATGCTTTATCGAATTGAATGTTGGCGGTAAAATAACAACAATTACATAAAATAAACGTAGGCGAAAATGATGATACTTAAGTGGATGTGTGGTAAAACTTGTAAAGATAAAATAAAAAATATAGAAATTTAAAGACAAGTAGGAGTAACACCAATTGATACAAAATTTAGGGAAGGACGGTTGTGATGGTTTGGTCACCTACATAGACGGCCTACAAATGCCCCAACTAGAAAACTTTGACTCAATAGAAATGGTTGAAATTCGACGAGGTAGGAGCAGACCAAAGTTAACATGAGATGCATTAATTAGAAGGATTTTAATGGTTTGCAAAGCTCACCATCAATTGCACTTAATCGAGCATAATGAAAAAGTTTGATTTATATAGCCGACTCTAGTTAATTTAGAACTAAGGGTAAGTTGTTGTTGTAATTGGTCATTTGATTATGTTTTAAGCTTCTCCCTTATCCACTCTTACACATGCAATCTGCAAATTATTTCTTTATTTGATACAAAAGTATATCTCAAAAAAAATGGATGTATAAATTGTTGCTTTTAAGATCATGAGAAATCATTTAAAGTTGACATTTAAAGGTGTTACTTGGATTAGTCCATCATTCTTTTTTCTTTTTTTTTTCGTTGACTAATGTAATTTATTTAGTACTTACTCTTTCACCCCAATCATCGATGAAAGAAAAAGATGTCTAATTATGGACCGTCAATTAATATTCTCCTTCCACTTAACACTAAAATGTAAGTATATTTTCTTCATCTTTCAATAAAAGTACAATATCTTTCAAAGCATCTCTGATGAAATTGACAAGTTGTCGCTTATCAAAAAACAAGATTTGAAAATGTTGCGGATTGGACTCTAATTGAAATAAAAAAAAGAAATAAAGAAAAGAAAAGAGAACAAATAGGATAATGTATAAGGAAAATGAAATAGTCACAAGTGAACTCTCTCTCTTATAACACATTGTGATTATGGATTAATAAAATTTCCTCCATTATCAAAAAAAAAAAAAAAACATATTGTGATTCTGATGGTTCTCTCACTTACAAATGAGAATACAATTGATCACTAAAACAATTTCAGTATTTAATAGAGGTTTTTAAATCTTTATTAAAGGGGGGTGTCATTAAATAACACCTAATTGATATGAGTTTTAAAAAACTTCTATGTACTACATGTATTAAAAATTAAAACATAACATATTTTTACATGACATTTAATAGCACTCTATTTAATAGGGGTTTTAAAACCTCTATTAAAGTCTAAAAATATTCTAGTGGATTACACTTAAAATCTCGAGGAGATTAAGAAAAGAATATTTGATCTCTTAATCTTGTTCAATCTCAATAGAAATCCAATTATATTTAGTTCGACTCCCATTTAGTAAACTACACATATGCACATTTGAGGTGCTTCAAACCTTTCAACATAACCAATCCTTTTCTCCGTGTATAAATTAATTAGAACATGTTAGTTGTTCACGTGGGGCCTTTACTAGATAGTTTCCTAATGTGGCGTATTTTGGTAGGATGAGGTGTATTTCTTATGAAACAGTATGGATAATCTTAGACACTATCGAATCTAAAAAAAGAAAATGTTTATGTAAACCAAAAACTTAACTAACGAACAACACACGTCTTATGATGTGCATCGGGATGCACGTGCACCAAAATTGATTGCGCACAAATAAAAAGCATGTTGTTTTTGAGTTATGGTAAGAGGTTAATAAAAAAAAAATATTAGAATGACTCGATGATAAGACACCTGGGATGGACACTGATAAAAATCCATTTTTTAGGTGGGTTCTAACCTACTAAAACAAGAGATATCAAAATGAAATGCAAGACATTAATTAACGGAAAATAAAGAAAACAAATGAAGAATAAGACATAAGAAGAAGATGAGATAAAATAAAACTTATTTTTCTTTTTTGATTTGATTACAACATAATATATATATATATAGTAAGAAACTCTAAGGAGTTGGGCTCAAGTAATAACACTAATAAATAATATGATAACTAATGGGCTGAAACAACAAGAAAATTAGTGGGCCGAATAACATTAGGGCGTTGGGCCTTTAATACGTATTAGACACTTAGTGATGGTGTTCATCTATACGATAAATGGATGTCCACCCCGGTGTCCCATCCCGATCACCCTAACATCTTTAAAAAAAAAAAAAAAAAATTAGAAGAACAATAATAATGTCACATCATAAGACACATTAGTTCACAAAAGAGCCTTACATATGACCTTGACTTCGTGTTATGCATTGAGATTTATATATGTCTGCATCTTGAGACGTCCATGAATGACTTTTGTAAGCCGATGTGTCATGCAATGTAATATGATGTTGTCATTCTAACACTTTTCAAAACCACAAGACATATTGACTTACAAGAGTCATCCATGAACGTCTCGAGATGCGGACATGCACTAATCCTTATACATAACACATGCTAGGTCAAATAGATGGCTCACAAAAGCCATTGTGTTTTTAACATAGTGTTGTCATTCTAGAACACGTCATAAAAAACATACTACCTTTCAAAATAGAATCTATCTATATATATATAAAAGTCGGAGGAGAGAGAAAGTTCACAAGCCACATCCTCTCACCATTCTAATTTTCTAATTTTTTATTATTTATTTATTTATATTATCGATTGTCCCAAGATATATAATTATCTATTATGTGTGCATCTATTAATAATTAATAATGGTTATATTATCAACAAATGGATTAATATAATTAATACATTATACTCGAAACCATGGGCAAATACATGAAATGGAGTGTGGTAAAAGTTTTTAAAAATTATGGGCAGATACATGGAATTGAGTGTAGTGCAAGCTCTATTCCCCCTATAAATTTCACTTCCCATCTATTATTCTATGCTGTAATTCTCTCGCATCCAGTTTGAGAAATTTTTGGAGAGTGCTTGGTCATCATCTGAATTTTTGTTTGGGTCTCCAAGTGCACATGTTTGTAGAGTTTTTCGTGTTTGAATGGATACGCAAGTATCATGAGTCGGCTTATGTAACGGGTCGAGCACGCCGATTTCTATTTTTTATTTTTATATATAATTTTTGCTTAACATAGGGGTCAACTACAACACTCATCATTTTATAACTTTTCTATTTTTTCGCCACTTTTCATATAAACTATGAAGGTCTTTTTATCGACACTGCTGTATATGCCACCGTAAACGACTAGTCGGATCATAAACTTGGACCACCCTTACTAGATCCATCCATCCATTCACCAAGGACTTCAACCAAAACCAACGGCAGAGATGGTCCCATACGCCTCGAATCACAAAATTCCAATCTCACTAGGTCTATATAAAACCAAACACTGTTATCATCTCATCATCTCAATCGCTCACACACACAAAATCAAATCACTCTCTCATTCTTCGCACATCGAAGAAGATGACAGTCCCAGTCGTCGTCGAAGATGAACAACAACAACAACAGCAACAACAACAACTCGCCGCGTCTCTCAAGGAGCAACAGCAAGCCCAGGTACTTCTAGGGTTTCGATTTGTTCATCATCTGTGAAAACCCCTTTGTGTGATTCCCCAAATCTAGGGTTTTTTTTTTTATTTTTTTCAATGTGTTTGCAGAACGATGAGGTGGTTGTGGAGGACGTGAAGGAAGACGAGGAGGACGACGACGAAGACGATGATGACGATGAGGATGACGACAAGGATGATGGAGCTGGTGAAGGTAATAGTTCTGAGAAATCTAGGGTTTTAGTGATTGTTGGATTGCTGGATTACTGGATTGCGTGATTGATTGTTTTGGGGATTTGGGCATTTGGGGATTTGTTTGTTTTTAGGGGTTTCGTTGCAAGATTGGATTTTTATGTGGTTTTCGTTGGAGGTGTGATTGTGTCTGGTATGAAATTTGGTGCATTGGATTGAATGGAGTTGAAAAGTTTGATCTGTGTAGCCGACCGCGACTAATTTGTTGTTGAGGATTGGGGTTTTGTCGAAATTTAATGTTTATGATTAAAGGTTTCTCTTTGAAATGATTCGATTTTCACTGTTTAGTGTGGTGTTTTGTCGAAATTTAATGTTTATGATTAAAGGTTTCTCTTTGAAATGATTCGATTCTCACTATTTAGTGTGGTGGGTTTTGTTGAAATTTAATGTTCAAATGTTAATGCATTAGTTGCCGCGTAAAAAATGTGACATTAGCTTCTCTGTATCATGTGCATTTAGGATAATAGCGTTTGTTTCAATAAATGCTTTCGTTAATTTATGTCAATAAATGCTAGATTTTGATCCATGTAGCCGACCCCAGTTAATTTGGGACTGTGGCTATGTTGTTGTTGTATGTAATGTAGTTGGTTTGACTCAGGTTTGGCCATGATGAGTGTTCCCTGCACATTTTAGTTTGTATTGATACTTGCATGTATATCGATTGACTTATGTTTGGGTAGGATAATTTTGAAGTATAAACATGATTAACATTTGTTTAAGTATATCTTTCAAACACTTCCTATAAACATCAAAGAATGAATGAATTATCTTGAAAAGTTTTTAGATTCAGTGATTACTATTTGGCTAACAAGATTGCGGAGTTGAAACTCTTGCAGACTTATGTTTGGGTAGGATAAACTTGGATTTGTGTGATGCGATAAGGTGAGACTTGGGAGGCTCGATGAGACTTCATGTTATCCTTTTATGGCTTCTTCTTTCCTATTCTCGTACTGCTGGTTTTCTTGGCGAGTTATGAGATGGTCTAACCGATTGGTGGAGTGAAAAAAGTGGATAAAATCATATTTTATCTTGAGTTGATGATGTATGCAAGAGCTGCAACTCCATCTGTTAAGTAGAAATAACTGTATATGGCAATAATGCAATGTTCATGATTGTGTATTAGGACTATTAAAGTGGTAATATTTGGAACATCCGAAAATCCCTTTCATGCTTCGCTGTCTATTGATTGAAGATTTTCTATGAGTAGGTCCTGTATGGAACAGATTCTCTGGCTTTATCATCTACCGAAAAACTTATATCTCATTTCTCCCTCTTAAAATCTCTTGATAGGTGGTGCTGCTGGTGATATTGAGGTCTTAAAGCAAAGCAGAAGCGAAAAGAAGGTTCGCAAGGCAATGCTAAAGCTTGGGATGAAATCTGTTACGGGTGTTAGCAGGGTTACCATTAAGAGAACAAAGAATGTAAGTTCATGATTTGTGTTAAAAGTACATCGTACCGCGCCATGTAACCATTATATGTAAGAACTCGAGACCTTTTTTAAGTTCTTATAACCCCTTATGTGCTGTGTAGATACTCTTTGTCATCTCAAAACCTGATGTTTTCAAGAGCCCACACTCTGAGACTTATGTCGTATTCGGTGAGGCGAAGATCGAAGACTTGAGCGCTCAACTGCAGTCTCAGGCTGCCCAACAGTTCAGGATGCCCGAAATTGGGTCTGTGATGTCAAAGACAGATGCAGCAGCTGCACAGGCGGACGAAGAAGAGGAAGAGGTTGATGAGACTGGGTTGGAGCCTCGAGACATTGAGCTGGTTAAGACACAGGCAAGTGTCTCGAGGGCAAGGGCAGCAAAGGCTCTTAGGATCCATAACGGTGACATTGTCAGCGCCATCATGGATCTCACCACCTAAGCAGGTCACATATCTCTGAGCAAGCATGCCTTGTCATTGATGAGTAATTTTTGATAGCACCAGATAGCTATGATTTTGAATTAATGAACTCGGTTACCATTTTGTTTCGTTCGATTCTCATCGTCTCAACAACCCAGAGGTTTTGATGCCTCTATGTGGTAAATATTACTATTTAATTAGTTGTGAACTCGTCTCCTATTATCAATTTTTACCATCTTTTTTGTGATTAAGAAATCATTGGTAGTGAATGATGGATTATTGTCTCACTGGCGTTGCCGTCTGATGTGAACTGAACTGAATTCGATCATAGTCATTGTGGTTTTATTAGTCACATTTACCTTGTTAGGGCTAAAAGTTTGATCTATGTAGAGACCGGAGAATTTGGGACTGAGGCTATGTTGTTGTTGTTGTTGTTGTATACACTACAAAAACATAAGATAAGATTAGAGGAGCTTTTTGAGGGCACTAACCAATTTACCTTGGGCACCAAAAAACTCATGCAAAACAAAGGCACCCCACCACCGTCCTCCTGCTTGACTTTCTCCATTTCTCGTCAACGAACCACCTAGCAATCCTGAATCTAAGTTGTATTCGTTCCTCTATGTCTCTCTCCTCTGTTATAGGACGTTTTTCGAGTTTGAAGACTCGAGTTTTGGTCGATTTCATATCCAAATTAGGGCTCGGTTCAAGTTTTTCGTTCACACATCGATAGTGTTGAAATCGATCGTTTGAATGTGCGTTGGTAGTCTAATTAAGTTGCGTTTGATAGAGTAGTTGTTATGTTTGTGTGGCGGTGCATTCAATGGTTCATTTATTGGGCGTTCGTGGTTCTCGCCACGCAGCCGAGATTTTGTTTACGCCTCGCCAAGCATGACCGAGAATGTAGAATAGCTCTCGGTTGTCCATAACCGAGACTTTTATTGTCGTCTCGGTCCACTTCACGAGAGTAAGTCGAAGTGTATAGTTTATGTCCCGTCGGTGATGTCCAACCGAAAACGGTCGGAAACGCAATGTCGTTTTAGGTTCAAGCTTGGTGGTGGGGTGCCCCGTTTTTTCTCTCAAAATGGTTTGTAGGGTTTGAATCAATATATATACAGGGGCAAAATGGTCTTTTCCATTTTCGGTGAAATTTTTACAAAAACTTTGGGTGCCTTCATTAAACGGTGGGGTGCCTTTAGCGGCCCTCTAAGATTAAGGTGGTCTGCATTTTACTGTTATTATGCATGCAAACATGTAATTAAGTTTATTTTATTTTTTTGTCAATAAACTAAGTTGATCGATTTTATTGTACTGTGATTGATGAGATGTGAGAAGTGACACCAAAAACTTAGGCTTGTTAATTGTATCGTATTGAATGAAATTTGGAGTGTGGAAAAATGAAGTCATATGCATGGACTGTAGAGCAGTTGGGTTTCTAGGTGGATTAGTTGAGCCATCTAAATCCATCAATTAGCTGACCAGTAAACCATTATTTATAATGAAGACCATGCCATTGGAGTTCTTTTTTTTTTTTTGTTTTTTGAAGCCATGCCTTTGGAGTTCAAGTGAGGGTAAAGCTCTTTTTTTTTTTTTATATGTAACAATTCAAGTTGAATGTCCAAATTGCTTTGACATTTTTATGAGAGAATCCTTTGTTATACCAAGCATAAGTGACATAATATGGGCCAATGCCTCTCTGATTAGAAATTACTTTTAGGGGAGGCTAGCTGCCATCCTAAAACAAACTTTTGTAGAAACAATAAAGTTGGTCTAGAGTCAAAATAAAGTTTCTTTGTTGATGTGTTCCTTAGTTATAGATACTGCATCAATAATTTGAAAACTAGCCTTGCATTAGATGTATTACGCTTCAACTGGGTAATGAAAAAGACAAAAAGAAAATCTAGACTTGATTACAAGATGTACAATATTTATACTAAACTTGATTAAAGAAGAATAAAAAAGAACAAAAAAAAAAATCTAGACTTGGTTACAAGTGATAACTTCTATTTAAGTTTGCGTAGTTAGGCTTACTTTTGACGGAATGAAAAAGACATATTTGAGAATTGAAAGCATAGAATACGACTCTTGCAATGAAGAGGTGCAACGGAAAACAATAGTTAATTATTTATTGCAACATTTAAGCATGGTCACAGCAAGTAATTAGTTGTTTATTTGGTAATCATAACTGAGATTAGTAGTTAAATATGTCTTCCTAACTGTATAGAATGTATTTTAGAGGATGGGCCTCAAAGGGAATCTTTATTAGGTAGATTTTAGACAATTAACATGGATTGATTTTCAAAGATGGCATTAAAAAGCTTAATGGATAGAGACATATAGAGGAGAAGCTAGAGTTGTTTAATTTGCATGGGAAGCTTTGACAGTTCTGTTTTCTTAAAAGAGGTTCCAGACCTGTAGGTGTAAACCCTACTTGACGATCGATATCCAATGAAGTAATATGACTAATTCCGAGCAAAATGGAATTAAATGACTGTTCGACGCGTGACTTAGCGACTAATTTGAGCTTATTATCGATCAATATGCATGTAGAAGTTGATGCATGAATCATGTAATGTAGTATTTTTCATGTTAGGCTCTCTTGGTTCAGATGAGTTTATTATATTTAACTTCCCTTTTAGAGTTGTTTCCTTTGATAGTTGTTATGTTTGCTTTTACTGAATTAATTTTGATTGTGAACACTCTTCATGAATAGGAAGACACTCTTAAGCCTTAAAAATAACAAATAAACTTTGACAGACAAAAGTACTGTCTTGAGAGACATTTTATTCTGAAATAATTGATAAACTTTAGCATTCCAAAACAATATAATTGCAAATTGAACATGAATCATAAACTTCTTTGCAGTCGATATCGACGCAATTCAAAATCATCAAATAATGTTCAAGGCATCATTAGTTGGGCACCCTGCATTTCAGTCTGATTTCTCCAGCATTGCCAGTCAGGACTTTCACTTGGCCCATTTTCACCATTGCTGCAGCAAACTTTTCCTGCCAAAGGTCTTCATTGTTAACATTCTGATCCACTAGGTTAGCTGTTGCAGGACTAGATAGGAGTGTCTGGTCGGATGTGAATAATCCGCGGTTCGCTTGAATGCCACTGTAATAGCCAACATCAGTGGTACTCGGACTCCCCGGATCCATCGGAACCACCAAGTTAGGATCATTGTTTGCTTGTGGACATTGTTGCTTCAATTGTGCTGCATAACTTGCATCTAGAGTAGGGTCCTGGCTTGCCGTCGAACTGAAATTGTATAACCTGCTTCTGAAGGAAGTACAATGCGCGCGACCGATGGTATGCGCGCCTGAATACACAAAACTAGCATAATCAACATAGATATAACTGTGAATTATACTATTTGAATTTATTAGTCATATATGTAGGTCTTTGATTAAAGTTCTGTCTTTCCTACCAGAGAGAGTAACCATTTCTTCCTGTGTTAGTCCCTTGTTTGCAAAGCTTTGAGTGAGCTGGTTGAGGTTGAATGTTGGAGCAGGTATATTTGCTAACACTTCCGATGCCAGCGACACTCTTCCGTCTTTCCTTCCCGCCGGAACGTCGTACCCGAATCCTCCAGTCTGTATAAAACTCAACAGAATTTAACTACCATACTAACTGTCATACTCTAGTAAGTTACATGCATGCAATACTTATGTTAGGTTCTCTCTCTTATATCTAAGAGTTCAGTTAGAGAAGGTACATACTATTTCAATACTGTCTCTGGCTGCAAATGCAAGTATATCTGCACAAGAGACTACTCCTTTACACAAAGCTTCAATCCTAGTCTTGGCATTGTCGATGATTTCGAAACCTCGAAGACTAGGTTTATTGACAGGGGAGTCCTTTTCGGCTGTGTTCGATGAGGTCGAGTCGATGAGCACTGATCCATCACAACCCTATGTCAAACAAAACAACCTCATTTAGATTACCTTTATATTGAAATCAGAACATATATAGTGATAGCAGATCATATAGCTGATGACTACTGTCAAACTTTAGAATCTGAAATCAAGTACTTACCCTAACAAAGCAATCATGGAAATGCATCCTTACTACACCAGCAACCAGACCTCTATCCCGAAAAAACGCCTTCTTTACTTCGTCCTTAACGATGTCTTCGGCAATTCCGCATGTACTTTCGTAGTAATCTACTTGAAGCTGAGCTTCTACTTGAACACTTAGACATAAGAAGATTACAAACAAAGTAAACAACTTTAGAGTACTCATCAGACCCATCTTTCCTACTATTACTCTTAATTGAACTTTGAAGTCACAAATTTTTTCCTCATTGCATCTCCTATTTATAGAACACAAGGCATGCAATTACATATTTTATGTCCATATATATATTGCACCAGAATCTAACTGTATATTGCATTTGAGAATGAAATTAATATACTGGATTTGTTAGGACTATACATGATTGATTTAAGGTGACTGATATAATACTTAAAAGTGTGGCCCTGACCAAGATAAGACAATTGGTTTGGTTTTGATTTGGAAAATTAAAGATTTATTATGCATTGAGTCTCAAATTATGTATATAACTTAAGTGAGAAGTCATGTAGAGTTTGACTTGGACTTCAAAGCATCCAATGAGAGTTGTGAAAGAAGAGGTGGAGAACAAAAACAAATGTGGTATCTTTTTTTTTGCATAAAAGTCTTTTTGGCCAAAGAAGATAAAAGTCTTGTCATTCAGCTGAGCTGTGACAATATTTTAAATTTATAGAGATTAGACCCCCCTAAATATCAAATTATTCATTCATAATTTGTGGGGGGTGTTGAGGGGTTGCAGCTTTTACATGCAACTTGAAAAGATCAACTCTCACCAGTGGAATTCTTCTTTTTTAAGGGTAATTGGAATTTTTACCTTTTGAAGGACTTCAAATAATTATAAGAATCAATGCATAACATAGAAATTACTTAAAGGTCTTCACCATGGCACAAATATTCTACAAGGGGTGTATCTATCTATCTATCTATCTGTCTATCTATCTATCTATTTATCTATTATTCATTCAAATCCTTGGATCCTAAAAGAAAAGTGCATGCTAAAAGAACTACTTGTTCTTGTCTTGTCGTCTGAATCGAACTGTCTTAACAAATTCGAACAGATCTACTGTAGAGCCTGTGTCAGGAAGTCCGTGCATAATTAGATTTTCACATGTCATATATACCTTGAATATATAAGGGCAATGAGCTTCGTCCACTAGACTTGACCTTCGTCGATATATTAATTAAAAGAAATAGTTGATCTAACTTATTCTAAAAACATTAGCAAGTTCTTCGATGCAAAAAAGAAACCCGACGGCGTTGTAGGTTTGGTGAGCTGCTGTAGTTTCTAGGAACTAACTGCAAATACACCATGAATCAATCAAACGGATTCATTCTTAATATTTAGAGAATGTTCATGAAGCCAATAGGAAGATTAGCTTGGCCGGCATGTATTTGTTATCAGTTGACATTGTACTTGTTTTATAATTTTCTTTGAATTAGGAAGACCTACTAATTTATTTTAAGATTATGATTGGATTATTTTTTCAATTCAGGTTGTTCAACTGGTGTTCAACAAGAAGGCGGCTCGCAAATTAATTAATCGTCGAAAGCCCTAAAGTTAACAATTGGGAAAGCCTCAACTGGCCATCACATAATTTTCAGGTTGTTCATGTGACTTGTTTGCCTTGATTTATATTGCATTAGTTTGGTCCTCATATCAGTTTGTTATTGCTGTTTTGTATCTACTTTAGTTCATTAGACCAAGTCACCAAGTCTTTGCACCTGAATAAGACTTGCTTATTTCCTTTCACTTTCTTGGTTTCTAGAAGATTGCTATTTCCTTTCACTTTCTTGGTTTCTAGAAGATTACGATTAAACATATCTCTCGATCAGGCAAAATTACTTTTACATTTTCTATAAAAGAAAGGGCTCTCACTGATACATTGACCAAGAAATCTAATTACCATAATCTAGTCCAAAGGATTTGATTAGGGATGTAAATGGGGAGGGTAGGGGATGGGGACCCCATCTCCATCCCTATCCTCGCTTAAGAATTCATCTCCCCATCATCATACCCGTCCCCACGCGGGGATGAACTTTCATTTCCATCCCCATCCCCGCCAAATCTTCATAGGGATAGTCTTTCCTCATTGAAATCCCCGCGGGGATTTTTGCAGGGATTTTGCGAAGAATCACCGCGGAGAAATATTTTACCACACTTAATTTTTTTTTCAAAAAGAGTTATAAAAAGTATATTACACATACATAGGATCACAATTGTTGAAAAATCCAACCAAATAAAGTATAACGTAAGAATATAGTTGCGAATAATTCAAAACAAAACATATAATTATTCAAACAAGTTAAAATTATGAATCACATATGAGTGAAAGCTTTGATATATTATATAAAATTGATATATAAAATGTATATGAATGTATTTGATATATAGGGGGACCTCCGCAGTATCCCTATTGGGGATCCTCCGCAGGAATCCCCATGGGGATCCCCAATAGGGATACCTGCAGAGATCCCCATGGGTAATCCCTACGGGGATCCCCAATGGGAATGCCCACGGGGATCCACACGGATATTACCAATGGAGATTTTTCATGGGGATCTCCGCGAATATATTTTTCTCCCCATCCTCGTACCCATACCCACGCGTGGGTATGAGATTTTATCTTCATCCTCATTTAAATTCTCCATCCTCATCTCCGTTGCAGGGAATCTTCGTCTTTTGTGGGGATTCCCTCCCCGCTTGTATCCCTAGTCATTTGATGCTCTTTCACATTTAAAAAATGTATTTTCTTTTCTTTTCTTTTTTTTGATATGCAAGAATAATCGATAAAATTAATTAAATGTTATCTATACAACTTAACATTGATTGTAGCCGACATAGTTAGGGTCGCCTATATGAATCAAAATTTTCCATTGCACACAATTTAGTGCCAGATTTAAGAGAAATGAGCCATTTATATCATACTGACTGACACTACTTGAGGCCATCAATCAAGTCTTCTTTTTTTTTTGTCAAAGATTAATCAAGTCTTCAAATTATTGAAAACCTTTGACAATTTGAGATGCATAGATTCATCACTTCTCAAGAAGCAAGTACAGAGGCTTGTGCCTCAAGTTTGAGAGGTGTTGCTGGATTGATTTCCTTGAAGCTTTAGCAAAAGTTTGAACACCTTGGCAAGAGGTGCATGATGCATCATAAATGTAATAGGGTTAGTATGGTATAAAATATGATTATAGTAGTATTAAAGATAATATGGTAATTTTTAGATATAGCTTGTTAGGGTTTCTTCATTATATAAAAATGTAATTCGTTATGAAAAAACAACCTCTGTCTCTTTTCTCTTCTCTATCCCTCTTTAACTCTAATTCTCAATCTTCTCAATTTTTTATCTCTAATTCTCTTCTCTAAATCAATTTTTCCTCATAATCTTCTTCTTTCTCTCTCAATCTCTTATATCCGATTTCTTTAATTAAAATTACGATCAATTAACGATTAATTTCATCAGTGCACCTCATATAATTTCAAAACAATATCTACCTACAACAATGCATGTAGTTCTATGATGACAAAAAGAAATACCAAACAAGGACATTTATAATTTTGCTCTTTCTTTTTCCTGCCTTCTTCTTTTGCCCTTTTTTTTTTTTTATAGTAAACAATAATTTTATTCAAACTGAAAAAATGTTTGAGGACCAGTGATTCTCACATACATGGTAACAACAAAATGCTAAACTAACCAAAACTAATGAATACATGTAAAGATTTTGAGCAGTCAAATCTCTGTTCAATCCTCTATGCTATCCGACACCAATGAAAGCACCAATCAGTAACCGAGTAACCTGAGTTAAATTTGCTGCAACATTTTGAGCCGTCTTTCTTTTTCCTGCCTTCTTCTTCTTCCGTTACTCATACTTTTCTTTCAATCTTCGTATTTCTTATCCTTACATTCGATCTACCATAATCCATCTAAGCATCTTCATCTCTACTAAACTTTTTTTTTATGTTTTGTTTCTTTACCACCCGCATCAACTACCATGCATGTAATAGTCCCACAATGAAAAACCATAATTAATAACCCCAAATGTATCTCATAAAATGAGCCAGTTAACATTCTGATTGACCCCAGCTATGGTTTTTAAAGGAGATGGGGTTAGTCCATGCTTCAACATAACTATAAGAATTAAAAAGCCTAAGTTGGCAGCAGTAACATGCCGAGGAGGTAAAATCAAAACATCAAGTAATGACACGGTGTCTCATTAAAGAAAATCCAACTCTTAAGAAACTGAAAGTGCATTATTATGTAATGATGAGAGAGAGAGAGAGAGAGAGAGAGAGAGAGAGAGAGAGAGAGAGAGAGTACAATCTTGCGACGAACAAGATCAAAATTAAGAGTCTTACGAAATAAATTCTTTCGTGCGACTTGGAAAATGAAATCAAATAGAAGGCTCGAAGTTCCAAGTATACAGGATCGTAAGGAAAATAAATTAGTTTGCATCATGAACTAGAAATGCAAAATTCAGAGTTACTAATTGGGAATTTAGCGCTGAGAGCTAAAAAGAGCACGGCTGATGATACCAGTTGCCTCGATGTAACGATCCACACATCTGGATACGCAACTACTTTCACCTCCACTTAGACTTGAACCAGGCTTTGTAACACACTTTGTGAAGCACTTCCCCCTTACTGTCTGTGTCAAAGAGAAAACCAAAAAAAGATAAATATTTAGCATTTGGTTCAACAATCATTTTAGGTGCCAAAAACATCAATTCAATCAGATTCCACCAAAATGCCAAGTTCTAATCATAAAAAAAGGAAGAAACTTCCAATGAATTGGTAGCTTTGAAAACTCAAATAAGGACCAGTCCCCTAATACACAATCAGGTGTTGATTTTCACATTCTACCTCCTAAGCACTGATTTTACATGAGCATTGGATGTATCCAGTTTACTTCTCGTTCGACTTCTATAGGTCAATTTCTAAAGAGGAATTGCTTAAAATACGAGCTGGTTAAAATAGATGTGGTCTTCAACTCACCATTATTACAATATGTGTTCATTACGCATCTCTTGATTCAGGCTCAAGCCTGGCATTCTTTCCTAGACTTTTCCATAAGTGAGGCTTAACTACTTGGTTCTAAAGTGAGGTCTAATACTGAGTCGACATTAGTAAAAGCCCTATACAACACCTAAACTAAGTGAAAAGTTAGAATTCGCCAAAATTCTGAACTACCTGCTTTGTCTCAACCAAGTAAAAGCAAGGACTCTGTTGGATTTGACCTACCTAGGATTTGATCCCTTGGTCAAAATCTCAAGAGAGGTTTTATCGTATTTTAAAAATGTTTTTCTTTTTGATTGATATGCAAGAATAATATTTATTAAATGTTATTAATACAACTTAACATAAAAAGAACCACCAAATACTATTTTATTCATAAACACAGAGCTGATGGGGGTTTTCAACCATTGGATGATTCAATCCATTAATTGTGGACTTTCATCCAGATTAAAGAGAAATAAGCCATTAAGTAAATCATATTGGCACTACTGTCCATCAATCAAGTCTTTAAGTTTTTGAAGGCCTTTGACATTATAAGATCATTTGAGAGGCATGGATTCATCGCGCCTCAAGGAGCAAGTAGAAAGGTCCATGCAACAAGTTCAAGAGGTGTTATATTGTTATCGGATTGATTTCCTTTAAGCGTTAGGAAAATTTTTAACACCTAGGCAGGAGGTGTAACTCATATAATTTCAAAACAATATCTACAACAACGATGCATGCAGTCCAATAATGACAGAAAAACAACAAGCCTTAGTCCCAAATTAGTTGGGATCAACTACATGGATTCAACTTTTCTATTCATCTTTATATAATGCAGATGCAATTGACAATGTACATTTTGTAATTTTGTAATTCTTTTATAGGCATCCCAAGTTGTCTTTGCTCTATCCCTATCCCTTCAAATTCCATGGAAAGTTCACCAAACTAGGACATTTGTAATTTTATAGTCTTCGAATATGTTTAAACCACCTCAATAGCTCTTTCTTTTTCCTGCCTTCTTCTATTGATATTGCTCTTACTTTTCTTTAAATATTTGTATTTCTTATCCTTATACACTCTACCATAATCCATCTAAGCATCGTCATCTCTACTACGCTCATTTTTTTTTCTCTATGTTGTTTCTTTACCATCCACATTAACTCCAATGCATGCCCACAATGAAAAATCATAATAAAAAATCCCAAATGTATCTCATCAAATGATGCAATTATCATTATATTTGTCATTGCATAAAGCATCATAGAACATAAAAGCATGGCGATGTTCTAATTATCATGCCCTCATCAAAATATCTTTGGCTAAATAATTAACACCCTCTCATCGTTATGAATCTTCTGACAGACCCTCACCCATGGTTTTCAAAGGGGTTGGGGATAGTCATTGCATAGCGTTCTAGCAAGTTAGTGTGAACAAGCAATACAATGTATAAATAAGGGATACAGAATCATAGAAGATGAGCCTCAACATTAAAATTGTATTTACATTTTTCACTGCTAAGTGCTAACACATTTCATCTACGTGCCTTATTTAGCTGTTCAGTTCTAGACTTTAAGTGAGCGAAGTCATGGGCGAAGTCGAAGTTTCAAACCTTGGTTCTAGTTCTGGATCGTAATCTTTACTTTGTTATACATCAATAAATGTAACATATAACACATACATACATGCACACATACATGGTACGCCCATATACATTTGTATATATGAATGTATTATATGTAGAAATTTGTTATATTATGGGCTTCACTCGGGCATGCATTCATGCCAATCGAAATCGATTACACGGGTTTCGAACTTTCGATTCCCAATTTGGGGATTAGGGTTTTTAGGGTTTAGCACTATTGATAGTTCACCCCCAAAAAAGAGCACAAAAGATTCAATCTTTAACATAGTATGACCAAACAACAAAGAAATCTCATCAATTAGACCAAATTTCCACACGCCCAGATCAAAAGATTGAAAATTTAGGGCTTAGAAGGAGAGATTGAGAGATGGTTACCTCGAGAAACTCCTCGGCGTAAGCTTGGGCGAGCTGGGTCTTCAGCTGGTCCATGAAAACCTCCGGAGAAGGTTGAGACGGAGAGGAACCACTCGATGGAGACGAAAACGAATCCATTAATCGCTCGAATTCGACCTTTCACTGCTTCGCTGCGATAACCCTAAAACCCTTCGAAACCCCCAAAATCTGTAGTCGCCAAAACCCTAATTTCCAATGAGAGAGAGAGAGAGAGGCCCTTTTATTGGACGCCTGATTTACATGTAACTTTTTTTTTTACCCAAGCAAATCTATTGTTTTTACTGTCCGAGCTAATTTATTACTACATCGTCATCTATAACTTTAAGTTATACGTGGATCGAGATTTCCTTAGTAGTGTTCCTCCATATACGTTTGTAAATGAAAATGAAATAAATATTTTCAAAAACTATAGATTAATTTAAATATACTTATATAACCACCCTATTATAGCAAATTTATTTTGAATTGTGATAAGTGGCAGAACTAGAAAACTTGACTCAACTGAAATTGTAAAAATTCGACTAGATAGGGGCAGACCAAAGTTAACATGAGATGTATTAATTAATAGAGATTTGAATGGTTTGCAAAGCTCACCATTAATTGCACTTAATCGAGCACAATGGAAAAATTTGATCTTGTTGTTGTTGTTGTTGTTGTTATTGTTGATCAATGGCGAACTAGGGGTAGGGTGGGCGGTTGCCCCCTTTCGTCTCCGTGACCCTCTTATAATACCCCACCTCCGACCACTTCTCTTGCCCCGTGATCGCTCGATTTCTCTCCCCTCTTATGCTCGATAAATTTTCTATAGACTCTAAATGTAGTTTGAATAATATAAGTTTAAGTGAAATTCGCCCCTTATTAAATTTTTTGGTTTTGCCACTGATTGTGGTAGAATCAAAGTCAAGCATTCATCCCACTAAAAAAAATTAAAGTTCAAGTCTTGTGAAATATATGCATAATAAATAATAGATCTTTAATTGATATTTAATGTAAGTCGATCATAAATCTCGATAGAATAATTGAGACTTATTATAATTTTTTTTTGTGGTTATGGATGTTGGTTCGATGAACTCATTAGGCCCATTTAAACTTTATGGATTTGCTATTACCCACTTAGATTCTATGGGCCTGCAATTAATGGTTAGTTTAGTAATGTATATTTGAATTTCCAAAGCCCAATGAAAATTTCTAACAAGTTCATTAAGTTGGCAATATACCAATATACATGAAAATATATACCAAATAGACTCAATTTCATAGACATAAGACTTAAAAAAAAAAAAAAAACTCATAGAGATTACAAAAGGCGAGCACATTGCTTGAATATAAAATCAAATTAGGTTTAAACTTTATTGTTGGAATGTATGGACCGAATAATAGTTTCACATGATTAAGTGTGACTTAATAAAGGACTTAAATGGATATCTCTCCCCAAGTAGTATCGATGCCTTTTATAATAAGAATCCACATTTGAGACCCAAAGTGGTTAAGTTGGGACAATATCGATACTAATGAGATTCATGAACCTGCGGATACAGGTGTGGGCGAGCCCAACAATTTTATATATACCCTATTTTTGCCACCCATGCTCGTGATTCTTCAGAGGATCCACTCAATTTTGTATATTAAATCTTGATTAATGAAGATTTTCTTAGCTGTACGGATTCTACTTTCCACGTTTGTTTGTTTGTTTGTTTTTTTTTTTTCCAATTTAATAGAAATTTCATTAATTATCAATGGCTCAAGATAAGACCAAACATTAAATAAATTGCCCTAATAAAAGTACAAGATTCTTTAATCCTATTTGTTCAAAAACATCTATCTGCCATAAAGTTTGCTATGAATGTGACTATAACATTGAAATAGTGTGCCACTTAGGGATTGTTCTCTACAAACATGGCAGTACACAAACACTACTAAAACCACATAACGATAAACAAAACTTTCAACAAGATAAGAAAACCTAAGACTTTCGACAAGGGAAGAAAAAAATTAAAACTTTCAATTATGAAAGATGAAACTATTTTCTAAATGCAAAAGCTTAAAGAAGGTCAGTAATCCAGCAACCACACAGATCGAAGAACAATCATTGAGAGATGTACCGCAATATAAAAAATAAAAAACAATATTCACATATATGAACAGATCTACGATTTATTGAATGAATCAAATATGGAAAGGCGTGATTGGAACCGCGATCAAAAGAGTAAAAGATCAACGATGGCTTAAGATCTATAATCACAAATAAAGAGAGCGAAGAAAGAGGTTTAGGGTTTGGAGTCAGCGGCTGCTTACTTTCCATGTGTGTTAATTAAGAGTGATTGCTTAATTTTTTGTTTCTTTATGTATAATTTCCTTAGTAGTCCATATCTAAATTTACATTTCTTTTCTAAAAGGAATACCTAACTCTCTAGGGCCTAAACATTTGAAATGCAAACATTAGTTAGCTAGGTACAAACAGGTCTTAATTAATTAATCTCAATTATGATCAATATATAAGATTATACATTTCAACTGGGGTGAAGTTATAAAGCTCAAAGGGAATATATCAATTAAGCTTAATTTCCATCACAAAACTTTTGGGAGAATCTTTTGGGATTTCAATTTGTAGGTAAGTAGGGCAGTGCGCTTGATGATCATGTTCACATGGGAAAAGTAACTTTGCTTTTAGCTTTTCTACTTTTAACAGCTCTTATACACCTTTAAACACACCTCAATTAACTTATAGTAATTTTCATAAATTTGGTGACGTGTTCTACTACGTACCTTTATTTGGGACTGAGATTATATTGTTGTTGTTGTTGTTGTTGTTGTTGTTGTTGTTTTACTACATACTTTTATCTCAATAATATTTTATTTATTATAGTCTAATACGTCAAAGGATGTGTGGTAAAACTCGTAAAGATAGAATAAGAAATATAAAAATTCAAAGACAAGTATAGGAGTAGCACCAATTGATACAAAGATTAGGGAAGGGCGGTTGCGATGGTTTGGTCACCTGCAAAGACGACCTACAAATGCCCAAATTAGAAAACTTGACTCAATAGGAACTGTAAAAATTCGACGAGGTAGGGGCATACCAAAGTTAACATGGGATGCATTAATTAAGAGGGATTTGAATGGTTTGCAAAGCTCACCATCAATTGCACTTAATCGAGCACAATAGAAAATTTTGATTCATGTAGCCGACCCCAATTAATTTAGGACTGAGGCTATGTTGTTGTCGTTGTTGTAGTCTAATACGTCGAAGTAAATTTATATAGGCGAGAAATAATGTGTTTTTTATAAATACCTTTATCTCAATAATAATAGTGATCTACTTTAAGGATACTCAATCATCTCTACGATCATATATCGATCATATCTATTGCAGATGTAGACAGCAATGCAATTAATTGACTCCAACGTAATTTGATTGTGAAAGAAGTAAGACAACACATACTATAGAGTTTAAATGTATATGAGTGTGTAATGTGGTGTTAATAAAATAATATGTGTCCAAAATATATATGAAGCTAGCTAGCTTGTCTGTCACTGTATAAGGTATATACATGAATTAAGCCAGTCACGTTGTGTCAAACATCAACAATTTTTCGTCAAAAAAAAAAAAAAAAAACATCAACAATCAATGATTCAAACATGTTCACACATCTAATTTGTTTCTACTTTTCCTTCTTTTGTTGACTTATCACATATAGAAAGGCCAATTTAATTGTTTCCATAAACGTTTGCGTGATGTGATTTCTTCGTACTATTTGGTCCAATTCGAAACCTTTCGTAATTAAAGTGTTCTGTGCACTGAATGATTCTCAACTACTTAACTTAATTTAATCAAATTATTTAATTTACTAGTACTTACGATATTCCTTTTTTTATTATTAATTATATGTCAGGTCAACACGCTCGAAATATATATTAGGCACAGCCTTTCGTCTCCTTCGATTCGAAAGCGCGAGCCCTGGAGGCTTAAGTACACGATTTTCACAATCCGAGTAGCAATTGAGCTAGCAGTAGTCAGCAGCGCATGCGTCTCGATTCATTGCTAAGCTTCCTAAGGGCGTGATGGTCGGCGTGCACTGGGCCTTCACATCACCAATAGCCCAATGTTTGGGTGACGTGAAGAATCGAACTCCTGACTGACCGTGCACCTAATTACCTATACGGTCTCGCATTCGCCCTTATCACTAGGCCAATCCCCTCTAGGTTATTACGCTTCTTTTTTATTTTTATTTTTTAAGTAACCGTAAATATTCATATACTTTATTTGTCTCATCTCACAAGCTCTGAGATCGCGGAACGATACCACCAATGATCTGACGTTTGACTGTAGTAAAAAATCAAAATTGAGGTTAGGCACACATAATACCATCTTTATCTTTACCACTAATTACACCTGTCCGAGTTTACGCTATTTCCTTCTTAACTAAATAACAATTGCATGTATTGGTGGTGAATAAGACCTTAATTTGCATGATCGATATCACAAGAGACAAAATGAATGGCGAAGCTTCACTATCTCAGCCTACAAGGCCTGATGTCTGATGAGACGACCTCAAGAAACCATCTTTGGTGGCATGGCCACTCCACTACTCCTAACCACGTGAAAATCTGACATCCCATTAGAGCTAATAAAAGTGACAAAATTAAAAAGCACAAGCACAATAACTATGTACACATAATATAACTGATGAAAGTGACTAGCGATTCAATTTAATTTATGCATGATTAATTGTACGCCAATATATATATATATATATACACCATGCACTATTTTAGCTTTATAAGAGTGGCAATGCACATAACTATTAGTGCCCATATACCATGCACTATTCAAAGTTTCTCATCCTAGCTATTCTTTTGGTACGTATATGATTAATAGTCTCTTTTTTATCAAAATAAATAAAATAAAAAATGCCCCATCAAAAAATTATTAGTGCCACGCAGGGTTTAAATAGAAATTGAGTATTACAAAAAAATGCCATTAATATTTTTTATTATTTTACTTCTATATATAAAATAAAACTTTTATATTTTCTATATCAACGTTACATTTAAATATATATATATACAATAACAACAACATAAACTCAGTCCCAAATTAATTGGGGTCAACTACATTGATCAAACTTTTTCATTGTGCTTGATTAAGTGCAATTGATGGTGAGTTTTGCAAACCATTCAAATCCCTCCTAATTAATGTATCCCATGTTAACTTTGGTCTGTCTCTGCCTCGTCGAATTTCTACAGTTTCTATTGAGTCAAGTTTTCTAGTTGGAGCATTTGTAGGCCATCTTTGCAGATGACCAAACCATCGCAATCGACTTTCCTTAATCTTTGTATCAATTGGCGTTACTTCTACTTGTTTTTGAATTTTTATATTTCTTATGCTATCTTTACGAGATACCACATATCCACCTAAGCATTCTCATTTCTGCTACGTTCATTTTATATAATTGTTGTTGCTTTACCACCCAACATTCACTTCCATAAAGCATAGCTCGCCTAATTGAGCTCTTATAAAAATTTTCTTTTAACTTAGTATAAATATTTCGATCACAAATCACACTGTTGCACTCCACCATTTCTTTCATATATATCTATCATATATATAAAAGCACGAATCACAAATTTTTGAGTCGTAATGAAATTTACTTTTTGTCCCTTGCCCACCTCTTTTTTTTTTTGTGCGTTCCTTATCTTTTCCTTTTACTCCTTATCTTTTCCTTTTACTCCTTTTTTTTTCTCCCGCGTCCCTTATCTTTCCGTTTTACTATTTCCTCTTTTCTCACGTTTTCACTATTTCCTCTTTTCTCATCCACTCCTATTCTCTCACGGCTCTCCCCGACTTCCTATTTTTCATCTTCTCCTATCTCTTTTTTGCCTATTTTTTAATTTCAAAAATTTATTAACAAAATTTAAGCGTTTCTATTTTAATTTTTCAAAGAAAAGTATATCTTTTTTCATTTTTTGTCTATTTTTTAGGGTTTTTTTTTTGGCTATTTTTCGTTTTTTCATCTACTTATTATGGTGTTTTTAGGTTCTTATTTTCCACTCTTTTGGCATTCCTATTTTTTAGCTTCATAATGTTTTCTTTTTGGTTTGTTCGTGTTTTGTCATGCGCTTATTTATTAGCAAATATAAAGCATATCTACATATCTACGATTCTACATATGTAACATATATTTGTATCTCTTGGTTTTAAGCCATATCTTTATTCCTATTAATTAGGAATTGTATTTGTAACACAATACCGACACACACAATTTCTTTCCACAAAAATATATTTAACTATATATTAAGTTTCATATTTACAAAAATTTAAAAAAAAATTATATTTTTTGCTTTTGTTATTTCATTGTTTTGATATTTACAAAAATAACGATATATATATATCTCGGCTTAGGCTTCATTAATTCATTTTTAATTCATAATTTTAAAGCCTGACCCAAGTTGGATATCCCATGACCTATGAATAGAGCTAGAATTTTTTTTTTTTTTTTCAAGGGAATAGATCTAGAGTAGTAATCATAAAACGAGCAGCAATAATATTATAAAGTACCCTATAGGCCAAGGGGTATCCCCAAGTACGTGGAGGGCTAGATATGGTTGATGCTTAGGAAAGCAAACAATATATATACAAGCGAATAAGTGAAGAAAAAGCCAAGAGAAGAATTATGGAGAAGCATAGCCGCCAACTGTATATATATATGCATGGCATCCATAGCTGCTAGGTCATGTTATTGGGGCTGTAACTTGTAGGGTATGTACATGTGGTCCTACGCCTATTATAAGGCACCCCTTCACCTCTTTTTTTAGGGGTGGGTGCACCTGCATATATGTCCTCTCCCTCTCTCTCTCTCTTTTTCTTTTCACATAGCATATAATATATATATGCACCTCCACATGCAACTAAGTTTAAATTAATATAATCTGCAGCATTAATTGTGAGTCCTATATATAGTAGTATGTACCCTCTCATGGATCTGAATAAATGATGAGAGGCCGGGAGGTCCCCCGGCCCGTCCTATTTGTGCGTGAGCTCCCTTGCTAGCATTCCATCGATAGATCTTTCAATTAAGGGCACCCCCACCACCACCCTAGCTAGCCTACAGTAGTATGTATGCACGCAACCATTGATATTTCTTCTTCTGTTCGATTTTCATTACTAATGCAATAATAACATAGCCTCGATTTTAAATTAATTGGAGTCGGCTACATAGATTGATCAAACTCTTTTATTATGCTTCGATTAAGTGCAATTGATGGTGATCGAGCTTTTCAAATCGTTAAAATAATCTCTCCTAATTAATGCGTTTTGTGTTAACTTTGGTATATCCCTATCTCGTCGAAAATCTACGGTTTTTATTCAATCAAATTTTTAGTAGTGATATTTATAGACCATCTTTTCAGATGACCAAATCATCACAATCGCTCTTCCTTAATTTTTTAATATGTCAATTGGTGTTATTAAATAACTACTAATTGATAGGAGTTTTAAAAACCTTTCTATATTTTAAAACTAACACATTTTCACATGACTTTAATAACACTCTATTTAATTTGGGTTTTAAAACCTCTATTAAATGCCAAAAATGTTCTAGTTGTTGTTGTTTGGTGTTACTCATACTTGTATTTAAATCTCTATATGTCTTATTCTATCCTTATGAATTTTATTACACATCCACTTAAACATCTTCATTTTTGCTATGTTCATTTTATGTAATTGTTGTTGTTTTACCGCCTAACATTCACTTTCCATAGAGCATAAGTGACCTAATTGCAGTCCTATAAAATTTTTCTTTAATTTGACTTAATAGAAATATTTTGATCACAAATCACTCCGTTGCACTCAGCTCGATTTTCATAACTAATCTCTTTTGATATATAATTATTGTCTATTGATATGGAGAAGGTGAAAAAATATGTTGGGCTAAACGTGGAATATGAAATTAAAAACACACAAGAAGTAAACTTGAGTTTTGAACCAGTCTACGTCGGTTACAACAACTTAATTATTAATTAACTTTGAAATTAAAATGATCATTTAAATTGAATAGTTATGCGGGCTTATTGTGATACATTAGACTTACCTGCTAATTAAGATCTATAAAACGTGCACAATTAAGTAAATATATCAAAACAATTATATTAATTATTTAGTTGCATAAGCAATAAGGATCTTCCAAATCGAATGTTCAAAGTCCACGAACAAGCAATTTAGTACAAGAACTTAAATCAAAGTTCAAATTTTATTAATTTATCAAAAAACAACGAATTATAGTCATAATGGTGCTTTCTATAACAAACTCTAATTTTTGTCAAAAATAGTAAAGTGTAAAATGCCTTAAACCATAAACTAAACGAAATAAGAAACCAATGCAACAAACGGCGTCAAAAACGAAAATTCATAGTAAAAGTTATAACCGAACTAAAATTTTTTAAAAATATGTAATAAATTCGCGATTTCAAAAGCCTAAAAGAAGGAATTTAGTCAAAAAAACGTTGTTATTTCAACAAAGCTATGTTTATTAATCATCACGTCATTTCCAATAAACTTATGTCCTCGCACTCTAAATTTTTTGTTCAAACCTTTTAAAAGTCAACAAAAATCAATTTCAGTCAAATTTTTTCAAAAAAGTATTTGCCACTTTTTAAACTGCATCATTATATATGTCATTTATTTTTTAAATCAATAAAAATAAATTAAGGATAATATAAAAAAATCCAAAATCTTTTAATAGGATTCTAGGTGTATTAGCTTTGTGTGTGTGTAGGGTTTAAACTTTAAAGCTAGGTCGTTGAAGTGATGAATGAACGTCACTCGTAGGCGTCCATCACAGAATATAAGTTTCATGCTTGAAAAGTGGCATCTTTGTCACCCATAGCAAAAAGGCTGTTTCACCGCTTTGCCCATCTTGGGACACTACCAAGATCATGAGATGGACTCCATATTATTTATATAAAAAATATTAGAATGACAACCTTACGTATATAATACGTAAATATATCGGCTCACGAAAGTCTTATATGCGATCTCGACACTCATTTTATACATCAAAATTTACGTAAGCTCGTATTTAGTGACGAAACCAAAAAATCTTGTTAGAGAGCATGGTGAACTTAACCTTAATTTTTTTTTTCCAAACAAAAAATGCATGACATTTTTTTTTAACAATGTTACACTCAAGGCACTTCAAATACATCATCTTTTTTTTGACAATACTACATTTGTTATATAGGAAACGTGTATCGATTATAGCTAAAGGATTGGAAGGACGAGATTATATATGGAGCATGTGTCAATTGTAGATGTATTATAGGGGGTTTTTGAGGGTTAAGGAATGACTGCCTCTTACCCCTTGATCCGCCACTTCTTGCATCTCATGGGCGCAAGGACGACTTTGCGAGATAATGTGTCTTATAGTGTAACATACACGTCGTCATTCTGAGCACGTCTCAGCTATTTATATATGGTGGGCCCTTCTATACACATATTTTTCAAATAAACAATTGATGATCGACAAGATGACAAATCAATAAGCTCATTCCTACTTAATTAAATGCAAACAAAACTCTACCAATTGTTTTTTTTAAGAAAACTACCTACTTGTCTGTCGGATATATATATGATTGATATATATATATATATATATCTTTGTTTCTCATTCCAATACACATTGACGAGTAACGAACGAGATGTTAGCTCTGTTGAAGACACTGAGAGATACTATACTGTTAATGATCTTGCACACACACACACACACATATATATATATATATATACGTATATATATAATTACTAATATTTAAAAAGCATTATATATAAATATATAAATTGACGTATGTTAAGAACATAATGCAGTAGTTTTCAAAAAAAAAAAAAAAAAAACAACATATTGAGACTTCTCAACCTAGTTAATTATATATAGTCCAAAACAACCAATCTGTTCTACTGTCGACCCTCATAATCCTACGATTAATAACAAAATATCAGCTAAACAAATCGATACATGCAGTTTTTCGAATTTTTTTTAGCCCCATTTTAATTAGTTTGGTTCCACCAATACCATGTTAGTCAGGCGTCCTAACCCTATATAATTTTAAAAAAATCGAGAGAATATATATAATGTAGCTACCGAACCCATAACCTCTGCCTCAATTAATTAGAGTTTTGGTACTCTTTAATTTCCTTGCCACTATACTCTCTCGGCCGACCACTAACTTGGGGTACGCATAATTGTAGTATGAACTAAATAAGAGTTCAATGGTTTGGCATATTCTCACTAGGTTGAAAATTCAAGTCTCAATCGGGGTAAGTTTGAGGAATGTGATAATTAAATCGATTTCTTTCTTGACTTTTTCTTGTAAAAGGACATAAATTCTTTATAGAAATTAAAAAAAACATATATACGTGGCCGTGGTTCTAATTACATCTTTATCGTATTTGGTTCATTCAATAAACTATAGATCTATTCACATATGTGAATATTGATTACATTCTTGTTGCAGTACACTTCTTTCAATTATTGTTCGTGTGGATCTACTCGGCTGTTGGATCGGTAATTTTGTTTAGGTTTTTACATTTAGTAGGTAGTTTGTCTTCCCTAGCTTATTTGAACTTTTTATTTTGTCTTCCTTTATTAAAAGTCTTAGATTTTTTTTTTCTCTAGCTTGTTGAAAGTTTCATTTGTCATTACGTGGTTCTTGTAGTGTTTGTGTATTGTCACGTGTTCCAAATGTTTGTAGAGAATAGTTTTGGTATTTAATAGAGGTTTTTAAACCCCTATTAAAGGGGGTGTTATTAAATAACCTTGTGATTGTCACACTATTTCAAATTTCAATTTAATAAGTTAAAACCTCTATTAAAGAAAAATGTTCTAGCATTATTCACATCCAAAATATTCAAAATATTCATATATAGTAGATACATGTCTTTTGAACGAATAAGATTAGCCAATCAATGTATTTTTACTAGGTCAATTAATTCTATGTCTGATACTGTAAATATTGAGTTATTAATGATTAATGAAATTCTATTTCACTTTAAAAAAAAAAAGAAGTAAGAGGCCTATAACAAATCTATAATTAAGAAGATATCAACACCCACTCCCCCATATAAACTAACCATAATCACTGAAAAGCTAGCCATCTGGTCATCTTTATATATGGGCCAGACAAGGGGAAAAGAGGTATAGGCTCAAAGCTCAACAAGGATATGATCGGTACTTTTCAATTTAATTTGAATTGCTTTGATTTGCAAAACTAGAAGGGTTGACACGAAGGACCACCAAAAGATAGGGCAATAAGCATGGACATATGGTCCTTGGTCTATAAAGAAGGGTGTGCGTGTGTGCTGCATCACAAAATATATATATACTTTTTTCCTAAAGATAGAGAGGGGTCGTAACAGAATAATTAATTCAAGTAGCTTAAGTAATTAATTTGTTAAGATTCCTGATCGCCCAAGGTACGTATACATGTATATAAGACACAATTTTTGATGTGCAATTATTGATGCATGTCAAGCTAGGTATGTACGTAATGTATAAAATATATATGCCCCTTTAAGTTTTGAATTGATTGAAATTGAACCAGTTGATTCGATTTCCTGATGAATACGATTTTACTATTCAGGCTAAGAACGATACATTTTTTCTCTACCGTCTAGGTAGTATGGGTTTTTTTCGACTTCATTGTAAGGATTGCCCTGATTCACCATAATGTTTTTGTTAAAGAAACTAAATATTGTATCTAGCAATTAAGAAAAAATATTGTATCTAGAAATTAAGGAAATTAATATCTCGTGTATTTTTGGTAGGTTCCTTTTGTGGTTATACTTTCTTTTGTATTCTAGACCTGTATATATATATATATAGGTTATCATGTACACAAGTTCTTCATACAATAAATTTATTCTATTTAGAAATTATCAATTTCATTCTTTATACAAAAAAATTGATCGAAGTTGAACCCCTCTTATATTAATTAATTAATTAAGCACATGATTCAATTTTTAATTTATATGGTGTTACATGTGTCAAGCTTGTATATTCTTTATAGTATTAGAGAAAGGGAACTACATTAATAGAATGACATTTTTTTATTATAAGAAATTAAGAAACAACTTGTTGTGATTGAGGTTGGAATCGATCACCTTACTCCCAAACTTTGTACAAACCATTGGGTCTCTAATTGGTTGGTCAATAGAATGACATGACATCACCAACGCACGCCTGAATGCATGTCAGATCAAATGAGCTCGTTGGTGTGTGCTTCGAGATGCGTACATACACAAATTTTGGTGCATGACACGTGTTGAATCATGAATGGTTCCATATATACTTTGTTGTGTGTCTAATTAAAGAGTTATATATATATATATAATTATATATAGCTTCAAGACTGGCAGCTTCCAACATATATATCATATGAGCGAAGAATACGTCATGCAAGCAAGGGAGGAAAAGATGAGGAGTAATGTCACTGTCACAAGGAGTAATTAAGGAAACACCCTTCACAGTTCACATGCTTTTGGTAGTGTAGAAGCCAAGAAACTTGTGCCCACGCCAAACTATATATATGTATGTATATATTTTCTCTAATATTCCCTACTCTTGGTCTCAGTACTGCAACACTTCTTAATTTGCAACTCTAAGAAATATATAGCATACACACTTTCTGCCATAAATTTGTACTGTAGTACATAAGTTTTTAACTAACCCTAACATGACCTTGTCCTACCAATAATAAATTTAACAGAATGAGAACCATATATATCTAGATAGATATATATGCATATTATAAAATATAATATATGCACATGAATTAATAAATATATATATTAATTTTTTATCCATCTCTATCTAAGAGAGACCTGATGATGATCATGAAGAGTAGGTGATGGGCATATATATATTAGAGTGATGACATGCATATATATACATATGGTTTTGATATGGAACCAATGGGCAACACTGAGAGGGATTGAATGGATAATTAATGAGATATGGTATTTGGGTTGTGAACCATTAAAGACAGCAGGGGAGGATCAAACTGGACCACATGGAATCAATGGCCACATCTACCTGTTGGACTCTAGTGATAATGCATGTAAACTCATTTAGGCAAGCAATTCAATTTCAGTCAATCACTACCTAATAAACTTTTTAGTCTTGAAATCAAATTAATCATGATAAAAATAAACTTTAGGGATGTGCATGTTTGCAAATTTGAATTAATGAATCACATGTTCCCCTAATAATAGCTACAAAGCTAATAATTTATAAAGTGGCTTAGCTCTCTACATTAGCTAGGGTTTTTAATTAGAAATTTAATTTAGCTAATATATATATATATATATATCACATATGAGGAAAATAATTTATTGACAACCTCTTAACGCAATGTTCGTAGGGATTGTTGATTATTCATCAAGATATGCACACACACATCTCAATATTTGTTTAAAGGACTTTGACAATTGCACGTGAAAAAGTTGTTGTCATATTCCTATAACATTATCCAATATTAATATGTAAATAATGAATTGATTATTAGCTAGGGTTTGGATATCTATGATGTTTGGTATACTTCACATCTCTCCACCACCCTCATCAGATTCTAATCTATTCAAATAAATCTGTAAAAGCCAAGTACAAAAATATATATAAGTGGGTGCAAAAGTCAAAATTACCTTACAAGATGAAGCAATAATAATGTGGAATGAATTGGGCAGAATCTAAATAACACATCACAAGGTCAAGCAACTGCATGGTCTTATAAGAACAACTGGCACTTGAGGAAAAGTCCATCACAAGCTGCTCTACTTGTCTATTCTCTATCATATATACAACTGGCCTTCTTTTTTTTTTTTTTTTTTTTTTTTTTCTATATCTTTTTTAGTGTTGATTTTCTAAGAGCTATTATTTATGAAAAATGCTAGCGTAAATTTGATAGGACACTCTTGAATAGAAAACACATTTATAGGTGGTCTTGATTTTTGTCATGTTTGTGGATACGTATCTCGAGATACATTGAAGGGACACACACAAGTGCACGTCCTGTTTAGGTGTCCTATGGGGATTACGCTAACTAGCAGGATCCATATATTAGTTATCTATCTATGACCAAATATATAGAGAGAGATGCCACAAATGATGAAAGGACAAGCTCACATGAGCCCAACCTGATCAAATTTATGGGCCCCCTAGTATAAAGCTCTCTCTCTCTAACTTTCTCTCTCTACTACCACCCTAAATTTCTCTCTCTCTCTACTATATACTACACTAATCAAGAACACAAAGAGATCTATAGAGAGAGAGAGAGAGAGAGAGAGAGGTCTCAATATACATGCTTAATTTTGAGGGTCAACAATGAGAACCGTCCAGCTACCACCACCACCACTACTACTGCTATAGTAGTCTCTCCATCCATCATCTCTCTTGTTATATATGGGCAGCTAGGTCAAAGAAGAAGGCACCGACCCCTTCTCATCATTTGTATGAGAGAGAGAGACCTTGTTGTGGTGGTGATGAACTATACTTGTTTGGTTCTTGAAGAGGGGGAACAGAAATCTAGGTCAAGAAATCAACAGCATATATAGTTTTACTTCAACAACAGGTGAGAGAGAAGATATTATATATATATCATGTATTTATTATGAAATATCTATGATCATATATATATATATAGCTAGAGCTTCCTTCTTTTAAATTCTAAAACAAAGAGAGAATAGAATAAAAAGAAAAGAAGAAACCCCACTTTTTTGTTTTTCTTCCTTTCCCTTCTTTTCTTCATCTTTTTTGATCAAAATCAGCAAAAATTGAAGTGGGTGGAAATTATTATACATGGAGTTTGTGCAAGCAAGACCTAATCTTTGTGAGGAGGAGGAGGAGGAAGAAGTAGAAGATGAGATCAATACCAATAATATTGGAAGCCAAGCAGGCAGCATCATCATCTCTCATCATCATGGCCACCATCATCATCATCAACAACAGTTGATGATGAGCCACCAAAGATGGAGGAGTAGTACTACTACTCCTCCTCCTCCTCCTCCTCCTCCTCCTCATCATCATCATCATCAATTTTATGATAAAGATCAAAGTTCAAGCTCTTGTGATCAGCCCTCCTTGAACATCTCCAATTCCAACAATACTACTACTACTACTACTACTACTAGTAGTAGTACATGTACTACTAGGGCAGAATCATCATCAGAGGTGGAGAGGGAACACATGTTCGACAAGGTGGTTACTCCGAGCGACGTGGGGAAGCTGAACCGCCTAGTGATACCGAAACAACACGCGGAGAAGTACTTCCCACTGGACTCCGCAACGAATGACAATAAGGGTTTGCTGTTGAATTTTGAAGACAGAAGTGGGAAGGCATGGAGATTTAGGTATTCTTACTGGAACAGCAGTCAGAGCTATGTCATGACAAAGGGATGGAGCAGGTTTGTCAAGGAGAAGAAGCTTTATGCTGGTGATATAGTCTCCTTTGAGAGAGGCGCCGCCGAGTCGGAAAAAGACCGCCTTTACATCGATTGGAGGCGCCGTCCCGACCGCCTTTCCATGCTTCCTCCGCCGCCTCTACCGCATCCGTTAGGCCGCCTCTTCTTACCCTCGACGACGTCGCTTCCAATGCCTTCCATGCCAATGAGGGACCAACCCTATTTTTATAGGAATTTCGACTACCACTTCAACCAGATGACTACCACTCATCATCATCATCATCATCATCAGGGTTTGGGAGATTCCTCATCAGCAGCAGTGGTGCCGATGGTGTTCGATTCGGTGCCGGTAGTCCACGGGAAAGCGGTGGCGGCGGCGAAGAGGCTGAGGCTTTTCGGGGTCAATGTGGAGTGTCCTATATCGGAGGATGAGGTGTTATCATCCACCACAGTAGTACCATTCACTCACACAGCAATGCCTGTGAGTTCTCTATCTCATCATCTTCAACAACAACAACATCATCATCATCATCAAATTGGTTCATCCATCCCTCAATATCACCACCCTCTTCAATTAAGGCTGTACAACAATGTTGGTGCCCCACAAGCAGCAGCAGCTGCAACCACTGTGCAGCCTAGTCATGAATTGCCACCAAATAGAGAGGCACCCATGTCCTTGGACTTGGACATTTGATGAAGATTCATTAATGAATATCATATATGATGGATGATCATCAAGTCATGGCATTATTGGTGATGACAAGAGACTAGCTAGCTAGCTAGGATTTGCAGCAATGATAACTTGCAAGAGCAATTAGAGGAGCTAGCTCATGGAATGGAGTTGGGTGAGGCTTGGTTAATTAATTTGGCTGTTTTAATTAGTTCAATTAATATTGACTACAAGAAAGGGTTTTGTTGAGCAGAATATATATGCAATTCAATCCAAACTCATCATATCATGCATGTATGTTATCTTAATTCAATTGTGTATAATATATATAGATGGATAGATTTATATAGGTATGTCACATGAACTCACTGGCTCATCATCATCACTTCACATTTCCCATATGAAGAGAGCTAGCTATGTAGCTTTATTTTGATTCCCCCAAAAAAAATGTATCATCAGTGCTTATTGCTATATACAGCATTGGTTCTAATTATTATATATAGTTATTAGTTTGAAATTGAATTAAAATTATAGTTCATGATCACCAATCTTTACTTATACAGTTGTTCTTAATCCTTTTTGTTAATTATCTCTTTTTCATCCACTTTTGGTGCATGTGTGTGTACATATATATACACATACCTACACACACACACATGTCTCTAGCTAGCTAGCTTGTTTGCTCTTTGTGTTCCCTTGTTTTAACACTTGGTGGCTAGGTTTTTCTGTTGTTGTCACTGCTTTGGAGGGCATGCTTTCAGATGGTGCAGAGAATTAAAGCTGATGACAACCAATGTTGCATATATAGAAGAACTTCAATGCATATATGTTACAAAGGTCTGAGCTCTCTCTTAATTTCTCTCTCTCTAGACTCTACATTCTTCTTCACCCACATATTTATATATCTTTGTTTGTTGTTATATAGAAATTTAAAGACAAGTAGGAGGAGTATCACCAATTGATACAAAGATTAGGGAAGAGCGGTTGCAGTGATTTGGTCACTTGCAAAGACGGCCTACAGATGCCCCCACTAGAAAACTTGACTCAATAGAAACTGTAGAAATTCAATGAGATAGGGGTAAACCAAAGTTAGCATTTAGCCGACCTCAATTAATTTGAAACTGAAGCTAATTTTATTGTTGTTTTTGTTGTTGTATCCTTGTTTGTTGTTAATTATACATGATGATGAGTTTACTGGGTCTATGCACATGCTAGTACTGCTCAACCAACCTTCCTATCTGGATTTTTGCTTAACACATACAAAAAGTTCATTCTTTAATTATGTGTACACAGATTTCTTTAATGGGGGTTCTAATTGGTAAGAGCTACTTATCAACTTATTAGATAACCAAGCACCCTTTGATGGAGAAGACTTTTAACTAATGAGTCTTTGTTTAAATTTATATTTGTTTCAGTACAAGTGTTCCACAGACTACTTGGGGGATTATTTAATTTCTTGTACATACATAGTCTACTAATTAATTATTGTATGTATGTAAGTAGCATTAATTTGGTCGTCATATATGTTCATTTGGTATTTATTTATGATTTGAAAAGAATGATCAGCTATAGTTTTAATTAAAGCTTTCATACAAATTAATTAATTTCTTAATATGTAGTTGAAAGACCATATATATGTAGTGTATACATATCTAAGATATCTCATCATTATAATCATATATAAGCATGTAAGTTGCTACAAATGTAAGCTAACTTTGCTTTAAATATATTGAAACATTTGGGGGATTTGTAAAATAAATTTAAGATAACTGTTGCAAGAGTAACTGTTACAGCACATGCATGGAATACCTAATACAGTCTCAGATATTGATTTTTATTACTGCAACTGATGAACTCGCATATCTCAAAACTGACACCCATTTTTAAGTATCTATATGTATGTACAATGTATTGGTCAAGTCAACTAATTAACTACTCTAATGACAAAAGGGATTCATTTACTTCAGCATCTATATATGATTGGTTTTCTAGATGGAACATACACATACACAATTACATACATAGTACCCTAGGTTATAAATTAAGCTTAATTATATATAGACCTAATTTAATATAATATACACACTATATATAACTAGGTAGATTTATACATGCATAGTATGTTTAAATCCTATGATAGTATGTTAAACCCTAATTGAGCTGTTTTCGCAACAGTTGGTATTGAATATATCCACATTATATAATCTGATAATCAAGAGCTACTACTTGTTGGAAGCAAAATGTTAAATTATATGGAAAATGTGTGAGTCAATATACAAAAACTAAGTCATTGCTTAATTGGTTATGAAAATCTATATGATCAGAGTGGCAAGTTGAATTTAATTTCTCTCAAAAGAAAATATTAATTAGTTAATAAACAAGACTGCATATATTATCACCCACTAATGACAGATGAGACTGCTATAAATTCCACCACACCATTATTTTATTTCTCAATCAAATTATTTTCTTTCTATATCAATCTATACCAAATTTTCATGAATAAGCATATAGATAGATTGAATTCTCATGTCAATTAAAGAAATAGCTAGCTAGTTCTATAATTTGCTCTTTTTTTTTTTTCTTTTTTTTATTATGTATAATTGTTTGAGGTAATGTGACATAAAACATTAATATGCAGAAGTTAAATAACGTTGGCATTTGCCCTTACCTTAGTTTTGTTTTTGAGGTCATCAGCAGAAGATTATTTTCCTCATATATAGTTACTAATGGTTATTCACTTTCTTTATTTCCTTCTTAATTTTTTTTTTTTTTTTGTATTATATATAGATGACTACTTGAATATATATATACATATATATATATATATATATATATATATATATATATATATATATATATATATAATATAGGAGTTTTAATTTGTTTTGTTATGTGGAGAACAGTACTATACCAATTAAAACCTCTAAAATGTACCATATGCATTGACAATTCAATTTTGGATGCTCTTATTAATTAGTTAATTTTCATCATGAGTAACATTACTGTGGGCCTGTGGTATAGGTACGTATGTACTGAACAATTGTGATATAATTTGTGATATATATATATATATATATACAAACTTGTGATTCATGGAAACTCTCATCAAGTTCTTCTTTAATTCCTTCTTCTTTCTATTGTGAAATCTTAATTTCTTGTGGATGATTGGCTAAGATAATTAATTAATGCATGCATGTGCCAAATATTAGAGTACTGCAAAACAATTATGTATATCTATACTTGGTAATATTGGTGCCTTTTTCCATTCTAATATTGATCTAGTACCGAATCATGAGGGAGCAATTCTTTACATTAATATTCTTCCCAAGAAGCTAATTGTAATACTTTTCTTACCATGCAAGGTCGAGCCTAGGTAGTTGATGAAGAATTCATAGCTAATAGTAATTTAAGAATAATGATCTACATACGTGCACAATTAAATGGTTATTTTTGGATATATATGCCATGCATGATAGAAAGTTGTAAATGAATTAATTCTCAAGTGAAAGGATATTTTCAGTCCAACAAGTAGAGTACATCAAAAAACAATTAAAGAACAAATATATATATATATATATATAAAATATACCTTGCAGTTCATTATATTTTAGCATATTATATGTATATACCTTGTAGTTCATAGGGACTACGCGTTTTTCCCCTGCTACACTGATAGGGATTTTTTCGACTTTATTTTAAGGAAATATATTGTTTCTCGCCATGTACATATTTATTATTTTTGGCTATAATGAAATAAAGTTTCTTTCCTATAAGAAAAAATTAAATTCTACAAAAAAAAAGTTAAAAACTCGACTTTATACTTGGATTAATAGAAATTCATAATAATTCTCATGTTTTATTCCACGACAACTAATTTAATTATTGGTCAAAGAGGATGTTATATATAGTACTGAGTTATTTTTTTATACGAAAGAGATTTAATTGTATCCTGACCTTTTGATATTAATTGGTTATAGGCTTAATTGGTTAAAATAAATATCCTAATATTTCACAATTTTTGTTATTAATTATATCCCGACTTTTTGATATTTGTTATTATATCCTAACATTTTTAAATCATTTAATTTGTATCTCAAATCACTTTTTAACTCAAAACTAGTAGGTGACACCTAAATAATAAATTTAAGAAACCACTTCATCACTCGTATTACTAAGATAATTATTGAATTCATTATTTAAGTTTATTAATAAGTGTCATATTATCATATTTATAGTTCATATATAAGTAACTATTGATACAAATTAAATAATCTAAGAATAAGGTCAGGATATAATAATAAATCTCAAAAGATTGAGATATAATAACAAAATTTGTGAAATGTTATGATTTTTTAACCAATCTAACCTTATTTATGTTATCCAAAAATAAACTATGTGGCGGAAAATAATGTGTTTCCCTAAATAAAGTCGAATTTTTTTATTAGAATTGTTCTATTCACGTATCATATGTATTGAGTCAAATATTTTAACCAATCTGAACTTATTTTAGTTTTAGAAAATATACCATATATGCATGAATATTCCATATTGTTTTGGAGCTATATACTAATTAATGCTCATGTAAAGACAATACTTTTTTTTTTATGTACCAAAAAAATTAAAGACAATGCTTTTTCAAATTAATGATACAAATTTTTAATCCAATGGTACTGGCAAAGCTAGATCAGGTATAGATTTTTTTTTTCTTGCAAACTAACTATGAAGGACATTTTATATGAAATGAGAAACTGAAATTCCTTTTGGAAGAAGAAACAATTGAAATCTCATTGTATTGCTTTTCATGAATATGGAGATGCAACTCAAACCCAAGTCCAGAGATTTTTTCTACTTTACCAAGTGTGGAAGTAATTCAGCTGTGGTTATTATTCTTTAAAGCCAACATGCAGTATTTATGAGATATCAAAGAGGGTGAATATATGGTCCCAGCATATCAAGACAACCAAACAGATATAGCTACATATACAATTGAAACCAATTAAATAGAAACATACATAAATAAATAAATAAATAAATAAAAACTTTACTGTGATACCTAGCTAGCCTACTCATTTTAATTCTTTCCACCCAGCTAGCTAGCCACCTAAAGCTATGTATATACCTAGCTAGAAGCTTGGGGACCATATGTGTGTGAACTTTATAATTAATAAATATGAGTAAATAAATAGCAAGATAATATTTTAATATGTGCAATAGTACTACCAACTAAGAAGGTTGCGGTGAAATGATTCGGGTCTCGCTCCTCTCTTAATTAAGTATTGTTAGATGCTTGGAGCTCGAGTCTTGAGAATAATTTTTTTAAAAAATTTTGGCTAGAGATGTCGCCCTTGTGATTTTATGTTCCTCATCAAGTTTGAGATTGATCGGGCTATGTCTTGATCGGATACCTTAACAATAATTAAAAAAATAAATATGTTGAGTACATTCTTAGACTATATAGGAGTACTTTATATTGGTATTGTTCATTATTTCTTCTCTAATTAATATTCTAGCTAAAAGCATGTATAGGTATCTAAGTGTAGATTTGTTGAAATTCGTTACAAATTAAATAATTTCTTATTAACTCTTGTTAACGATATATGAATCGAAATATATTCCTTCATATTGATGGGATTAAAACCAAATCAGAGAAAAGGATATATATACCTAAGTAAATAGGAACTTTCCTCAAATTATACTAATTAAGGCTTTATTTTTTATTTTGTTTTTTAATATATATATATATATATATATATATATATATATATCTTTTTTTTTTAAGTAATTGGCCTACTCATTAATGTATCAATATTCCATATTAGAATCAATGCAGCTCGAATTCCTAAGTCCGAAGCCTAATTAATCTCTGCTATATATAGCTGAGCATGCAGACCAAACATACATTAATTTTAACATCCATCTGAATATATGGCAGCACTTACATCATGAAATTAATCAATCAACCAAGCAATTGGGAGAAAAGAATTAAAGGTCTAGTGACCCTTTAAGGAGTACTCTCCAATCTCCATACACGTATAGCTGCGTAGCAAGCTAGTGCATGTGCGCGAGAGAGAGAAATGATATTGTTGCACAGTTAAGGTCAACACACACTTATTTGAAAGTTGTACAATTTTCTTAAGATGTGTGCAAACATATTTTAATTCTGATCGTACGGTTTTCGAAAGGTGTGTGACCTTATATAAGTATGTAACGTAGTGTATAAAATATTGTAGCATATTCCCTCATAAGAAAAAGAAGGAGAGCGAGAAGCCCAAGAAAGAAAGACAAGAGTAACGAAAAGTCTGAACAATGGAAGTACTGATGGTACTATATAGCAGCAGTAGTACTGATCTGTTGATGCTGGGAATGGATGGATGGATGGATGGATGGTATTTCTGGCTTTCCAATTACACTTGTATTGCTTTCCACCTAATTCCATTTACTATCACAATTCTCTTTAAAGGTAGATGCAAAAGTAATCTACTTTGATCATAGGACGTGTTTTGCACGACATATGATTAAGTTGATGTCTGAAGTAGGTTATTCTAGCTGTTATCTTCTCTTATATTTTCATTCTATACACAATTTTAGTTACCATTCAAATTAATTTCTAATAAATATAGTACACATCGTCGGTCTCTCAAGGGGTATAGTGTGTATGGTAAATAAAAGATCACTTTAACTATGATCCAAACAAAATTCATATACGTTAGATTCTCTTAACAACAACATTATATTTTTCCGGGTGTTATGGGGTAATTGAGTGATCGATTAACTCTCATAAAATTAGATCAAACCAAAATAAAGAAGGGTTGAAAAAAAATTTAGGCACTTATAATTATAAAAAAAAAAAATAATACACTTTATTCGGGGCGTACGTGCATCTATGTACGTAAACATGCATGTATATTCTATATGCATACATGTATTTGTACATACACAAGATATATATAGATAAAACCCAATTGGGGGGACTCAATAATTTGGTGGAGTAACAGGTCCTAAGTTTGAACCCCATGCGTGCATAGTTATATATATATATATCATTCGATCATGCTTTCTTGTCGTTGAAGTAACTCTTTCTAATCCATTTGACAAAAAAAAAAAGTAACAATCTTTTTGTCAAAAAATGTTATTAATACAAAAAAAAAAATATTCATGAGTGTCCAATCGAGCTTGAATAATATTTTAAACAGTTAGTATATATAGCGAATATTCAATATACATTTATCAACATAATTAGGTCGTCCCGAGTTCATTAAATGCATGTATCGAGAGGTATATATTAATGCTTAATTAATGAATTTTTTTTTCCAAAATTTATCAAAAAATATTAAGTAAGAAAAAAATAAGGGCCAATTCATTAGAGATTGGAAATCCTATAGCTCTTAATTATACATATATGAAAACTTACACAAAGTGAAGACGCGTCACGCGTGCAATATTTGGTACTTTGATGGGTCCTCCTACGTATACTAGTGTCGTAGTCTTAGCATAAATAGCTAGCTATACACACACATAAAGCTATGGTCATATATGCCAAGGCTCCGCGATTGAATGTACCATCAATTAAATCAATCAAATAATCACCGAGATCGAGTGGGTGCATTAATTTCGTTGCATTGCTTGCATCATCTGCATAAGAATAGACATTATAATCATCATCAAATCCTCCTCAAATTATGTGATTGTGCATGATTTGATAGCTCTAGCTAGTTGATGTGCATGGAATATAAATATGAGATAATAATCAAACAAATGTAATATTTACTAGGAATTCTATTACTCATTTCAGTCATTTATATAAATTGTAGTAAAAAAATTTTGTTCAAAATTATAAATCGTTTTTAAAATTAAAGAGAGTATTTATTGTATTTTTACCCATTTTACTCTAATGCAATTTAAACATTTTGATTCTTCAATTCTTTAATTCGTTTAATGTCAATTGTCATATATATAAATTACAAACATAATTAATGTTATCTTAATTCTTGTGTCCTTACCTTAAATGACTTATATAAAGTTCATAGTGAGTAATAAACAACATGACTAGGAATTCAATTAATAAACACCACGAATTTAGTCATACACCATTGACTATATATTTTGCGCAGATTCAAAATTATAACTTAATATATACTCTTGCTCCTTTGCAAATATTGTTAATTTGGCATAATATTCATATGTGCATTTAGATAGTGTTATACCTAATTAATCTGTGCCATATTTAGTGATTCAGGTGCCCAATATATAATGGGAAAAGGGGTGGCTCGATCAGATGTATAATATTGTACTATATTGGTGGGATGGTAAGAAATGTGTTCCAACACATTGTAATTAATTCCTTGCTGCCCCCCTCTTCTTCATCTGATTCCTTCCTTGAGCTCTCTGGTGGTGGGAGCAATTAAGGACTTTCGAGGAATTAATCGGGCTTACCATCATTTTGGTATCAACGATGGTGGCTCATATATATACTTCCACTATAAAAAAAAAAAAAATACTAGAATGACAACAACAATGTAACTCCGCAAGACACATTGGCTCACAAGAGCCTTCCATGCGACCTCGACCCGCATATTATGTATCGAGTTCTGTATATGCCCGCATAGAGGGTTTTTGTAAGTCAATGCGTCTTGTGATGCGAAATGTTGTCATTCTAGCACTTCTCAAAAAAAAAAAAAAAAAAAAAAAAAAAAAAAAAAACGAAAAGAGGTGCAAACTTAGAGCCTTTGGTTGCTACATAGAATTAGGGTTGCAAGTGGGGTAGGGTGAGGCGGAGATCGTAATTCCCGTTCCAGTCCCTGCGAGGCGAAAATTTATTCTCGAAAATTCTCGTCGGACGAACTTTGCCGCCCCACGCCTCACCCCACGGGGATCCTTGCGGGGCGGGGCATCCCCGCGGTGCGTCATTAATTTTGTAAAAAAATATTTTTATTGATCTTCATTACTTGGTCATTAAGCACTATTTTTTTAATTTTTTTTAAATTATTTTTTTCAAATAAAGGATTAACGTGAATTTGTTTCGTTGATTGAGTCACAAGTTATCATACTTAATTAAGTATATAAGATTTTCAAAACTTGTATGGCAAATATATTTTAATGATGTTCTAAATATAATTTTATTTATCTTTATGATATAACATATCTATATATATATTATAGAATTAATTTAATGGTAAAAATAAACTTTATTGTTGGAGATCTTGAGTTTCATTCCATATATTACATATGTTTTAAGTAAAAAAATTATATAATTTTTTTATAAAAACAAAAAAATGGAGAATTTTATTCAAGGGATGCGAGGCGGGAATCCTATATGAAAACAATTATTAATAATTACCTCGCAAGCAAAAACGGAGAATTCTTGCCCCACCGGGGTGGGGCACCGCGGGAAACGGGGATTCCCTGCCCCACTTACAACCCTAGGTAGAATTGATAAACACATCCCCCTATATATTAATTCGGGGGTTTTAAAAATTTTTTTTTATTTCAAAGTCCTCAAGTAATTAAAGGCAAAAATCACTTATAAAATTCTTTTGTTATCCCTAAATATTTGCAAAAAAAAAAATGTTTTAGTGATAGAATTGTCAACTAGATTTATTGTATTAATTCTTAATAAAAGTCTGGCTAAGAAAAAAAAAAAGTAAAAAGAAGATGCCCTTCAATTAATTAGCAGTGGTAGCTGATGATCATAGGTATATGCATGAATTAATTGGGTGGTGGTGAATGGGGGTCATGTGTGGCAGCAGTAGCAGGGCAGTACAGTGCAGAGAAAGAAAAAGAAGATATGAAAAGCTGGCAATGGCAATGGAGAGGCCATGTTAATTTTTGGTCGCACAGTTCAAGGCATAGACAATGACAGTGCACTGCATCACCAAATATATATCATCAGATCCAAGAAATCATGTATCAAACAACAAACCTCTTCGATGGATAGATACTCTTCATACATACTGTCTTATTATATATTGCTATGCTAATGCTGCGCACCTTCCGGGGCCGTAATTAAGCATTAACTTTTACAACACCACCAACAACAACAACTCATTATATATTACTGTTGTTGTTGTTGTTGTTTACATGTACATGTACAATGTTGCTTTTTTGTACAGAGCGCACATTACAGAGATGTTGCAGCACTTTAGGTGAACACTGCTCTGGCTATGCTTATAGTCATGATATGTATAGATAGATTGCCAGCCAGGCTAGAGGAGTTGAATATATATATATATATATATATACATATGTTCTAGCTAGCTAGCTCTCATTGTTTTTCTTCTTCTTATGTCATTCTTATGTGCTGCATGCTCTATTGAATGAATAATTGTGTTGTGTTGTGTTGTTGGCATCACTTTGTACTTCCTATTAATAAAGGAAGATGCTAGACTAGCCTACTTTGGACAACTAGCTACTTCGGGCATCTAGTGAGTCTTACGCGAGTGTCCCTCCATGTGATCGATACACTTAGAGGTGTGTGCGTAACACCTCGAAATATGTACACACTCATCGAGATGTGTCACATAGATAGCAAAGCGTTTTTCATAAAACCCGAACGATCGGGTTTATATATATTTATAGATACCACTATAAATTTATGTATATATCACTAGAACATTTTTGGCCTTTAATAGAGGTTTTAAAACCCATATTAAATAAAGTTTTATTAAATGTCATGTGAAAATGTGTTATGTTTAATTTTTAATACATGTATTACATAGAGGTTTTTTAAAACTCTTATCAATTAATTGTTATTTAATAACACCCCCTTTTAATAGAGGTTTTAAAAACGTCTATTAAATACCGAAATTGTTCTAGTGTATATATACTAGTATAAATTTATATATCATGCAAGTTAATTAATATAAATGAGCTGCATCTATAGGAGATCATCTCTGTTTCATTGGTTGCACTTTGGCATTGACTATATTTTTAAGCATGGGCTACCACTCCATGGGCTTAAAATTTGATCATCAACTTAGCCCAAGTGAATTTTATCATCATGGGCCTCAAGGTTTGTTCACATATATTTTTTCTTTATTTCTCTAGGACTGATACTTTGATATTGGGCCTAATTCAAGAGATCCTTATATACTTCGTTATGAAGTCGCACTTATCCAATATTTGACTAACTTTCCTGTTTACGCATCTCCAACAAGTTCCTTTCGCTTTCCACCAACAATCTCCCTGGTGTATCAATATTTCACTAGCTAGTCTAGGTACCCTCAATGTATAGTTTTAGGAGGGAATGTGTTCCTTGATACCAAATCATGTACAAAAAATGCATATAATTATTTTGTTTTTCAACTTCAATTCATTCTTGCCTTTTGAGACAAAGAATCAAATTGATTCCTGGTGAGTGCTTATGCTGTCAACATATTCTTTTCTCATCTATTCTCTCTATATGTAAGGGAAATACAAAAAGCAAAGATGGAATACTTAATTAGTATCCAAAAATAATATAACAAGATTGATCTTTACATGAATTTATGGAACATCATATATAGTTTTGCATTTATATATATATATGTATTATGTTGCATTCCATATATACCACTCCATCTTGTGACACGCATAGTACACGATCCGATAAATTTATCGCAAGAGAACAGATGTAGTAATTAATTATAATTGTAATGTTAATGATTTTTACTAGGTAGAACATGAATAATATATATTCCTCCAATTTCCATATTCATTGAGAATTGATTTAATCCTTACAAACATGCATGCATTGTTACATCACATTAACTGATCATAAAAGCAAACAGAATCAAATTACCAGCTCACATTCCCACCTTTACACATCAAGTTTACAACAATTATATAGTACAGTTGATCCAACACTAGCTAGCTAGCAACCATGAACATACATATATATACCACCTTCTACAAGCTAGCCAATACTTATTTACTGCTTCTCGAGATATTGACTGCATGATCTTGGAAATAACTTAAAATTCTCATCTTCTGATTTATACTGTAACATGCATATATTTACATGGTTGTTCATCTGATCATGATCATGATGATGCTGGTGTTACATGACATGGCATGCATTCACATTATCATCATTGAACATGTTACTGACCCTGTCGTCGCCTCTCTGCGTCGAGTGAAGAACGCCATGCCTTTCGCTAACATTGTAACCATGCCTCCAGTAATTGTAACTTTCTTTGTAGTCATTAGTTAAGTCCTTGAAGTAGTTACTAGAGGAAGTGAAGTACAAGGGCAGGTCTGGATTTGGCCAGAACTCTGCCCTCTTCCCACTCCTCCTTACTGCTTTTAGCACCTTGTTCGGATCGACGTAACCGATAACCGTCACCTTCTCCATCTCTAAGTTTATCTCGATCGAGTCGATCCCTAAAGCAATTACATCCAGTAATAATCACTAGAACATTTTTGGTCTTTAATAAAGGTTTTAAAACCACTATTAAATAAAGTGTTATTAAATGTTATGTGAAAATGTGTTATGTTTTAATTTTTAATACATGTATTACGTAAAGGTTTTTTAAAACTCTTATCAATTAGGTGTTATTTAATAACACCCCATTTAATAGGAGTTTAAAAACCTCTATTAAATACTGAAATTGTTCTACCGAATATTGTTGAAACACATACAATTACCTGGCGAAGGTGATTTCTAATGTTGATATGAAAATAAATTTGAAGTTAGTGATAGAAACTACAAATATATAATTAATTTGAAGTTGTCGAGACGAAATCGATATATGTCAAATTGATGTAGAATTAATTAACTTAATTAGGTACCTCTAAGTTTGAGTATGGCGTTTCTAACGACCCTTTCGCAGCCAGTGCAGCACATCCTGACTTTAAGCTCCACAGTCTATATAGAGGACATACATATATAATTATATATATATAAATGCACATTACATTCATTAATCATGTATAAATTTTTTTGGTATATAACCAAACATGTATTTGCCTTTCCTAATCAATATTCTCATCATAACCTTTTCATGAGCCCTTTCAAAGATACTTGTGTCCTTTTAGAAGCCCTTTTAAGCTATACTGAAGAGAAAGAGAGAGAGATGCTTCTCTTCAAGGAAGAAGAGAGAAAGTAATCAAAAAGTCTCATTTGTGGTTTGACCAAACCAGACCTACAAATGCTCCAACTTAGAAAACTTGATTCAATAAAAATTGTAGAAACTCGACGAGGTAGAGGCAGACCAAAGTTAACATATGATGCATTAATTAGGAGAGATTTGAATGGTTTGAAAAGCTCACCATCAATTGCACTTAATCGAGCACAATGAAAAAATTTGATCCATGTAACCGACCCCAGTTAATTTGAACTGAGGCTATGTTGTTGTTGTTGTTGTTGTTGTTTTGTGATAAAAAAATGAATCAGAACCATATGATCATGATCTGATCAAAAGAAATAAAAAACAAAAAAGATACCCCTTAAATACTGTTGTTTGCCTCCAATGTGAAGACATATATATATACATGCACTCTTTATGAGGCCCCTGGCCCCCCTATATATAAAATATGAATTCTTGATGGTCTAGGATTAATGAAATAGTGCTTTGCCTAATTAAAGCTAAAGCATATATAGATATAGATATTATATAGTTTGCAATAAGAACTATGTGTACTTAAATTTATCCTATATGTGAAGTTATTGGCACTTAATGATGAATTTCCATGACAACATAGAAGAACAAGAACATAAGTGATCTTGATCTTTTTCTTCTCCTTAATTAACCCTGTCATGTTGAGATGTATGCATATAATTAATTAAACATAACTTTTAACTATAAGAGATATATACATGATTTAAAGCTATAGAAACTATCAAACTAATTAAGCACATATATATGCTATATATTTAGGATTATGAATTAAAGTGAACCTGCAGCTCAAGATGGCGACCCCTCGGCATGTTGCGCTTGCCGTTTCTTCTGCGGCCGCTACTATTTTGTTCGCTTAGATATCGAAAGTAAAGGAATTCGAATGACGAGAAAAAGAGGTAGATGGCTTTCCTAAGAGCTGTAGCCATGGCCTAAGAACTCTTAGATATATATATATATAAAAGTAGTAGTATATAGGAAGACTACTTGAAGAAGAAAGAAGAAGAGAAGAGGAGAAGAGAAGAGAACAATAAGCTAATTAAGACAAGCTCTTGAAGATATTCCTAAGGCATCGTTTGCTTAAGTTCCAATCTCTTTGAAATATATTCCTATGTTCTCTATCTATACATTCACTGCACTAAGGATTGTGATGTGGGTCTTCACCATTTTCAATAATTTAAGCCTTTTTAAGATAGAGAATGGCATCCAAAACCTCTCACAAGTAGTATAGCTAGCTTAAAAGAAAAGAAGTTTGGATGGCATAAATACATCAAGTTATAATAAAGGAAAAAACTAGAATGGTAACAGGCAGGTATGTCACGCTCGAAGTTACATATATCGGCTCACATGCATGAGCCATCTTATGCGGCCTCGCCTTGCTTGTTTGCTTACATCCTGAGGCACGTATCGACGGCTCAAAAGTCTGATGTGACTTTCGATGTGTCATATACACGTTGTCATTCTAGAAAACTTCTCATAAATAAACTCTCTGTGCCATGACCTTGTTCACATTTTTTAACAACATATCTAGTCCCGAGTACGTGATTTGCTTATCCCGAGGACGGATTGATGGACTCGGTCTGTGGGCATCTACCATGGCTTTTTAAATTAATCTTTATGTGGAATGGGGGGCAAAATATTCTGAAAATCTGAACTTTTCATTTCTTATCTTTGAAAATGAATAGGCACACACGCAGCACTGATTTATAAATCTACAGTAGTACTAAAGTCATACGAAAGTTTTTATTCTTCCACATTGCTTATTTGCTATAACTCAGGCTTTCCATATGGGGTCGTTAGATAAAATAGCTAGGTTGTGTTCACACCACGCGCATATATATATATATATATATATATATATATATATATATATATATATATATATATATATATCTTAGTTTTAACGCACGAACGAGCCCGCTCGCTGCACTCACGCGAATTTAATCATAAGAATTTAAATTTAATTTAGTAGAGTAAAAGAAAAGTAGCATAATAGAGTGCCAAAGAGATTAGATAAAAGTATTGTGCGATTAATTTTAATAATATCAGTAATATTAATAATAGTCAATTGAGACAGAAGATAAATAATATCTAATTGAGATACTATTTGTTGAAGATTTGTGGACCGAATGTTAGTCCCACATCGATTAAAAACGAAACTTCGAAATGAAGTATATAAGTAATTAACTCATCCCAATTAGTACTGAGGCCTTTTGAGATAATTAAAACTCTACACTTATAATTTGAGACAATATCGGTGCTAATTAAAGATGTGTGGACCGAATGTTAAATGAAACTTCGAAATGAAGTATATAAGTGATTAACTCATCCTAACTAGTACTCTTTTGAGATAAAAACCCACATAAGTTGAAAGTTGTTATGCACACACACACACACACATATATATAATTATATATTATAAAAAGAGCGAATAGCATTTTCATGTATCAAGACCGATTTACCCTTTTTTTTTTTTTTTTTTATCTCAACAACTACAATGGCCTCTCCCTCCTCCACAACTATTTTGTTTTTCTTATCTCAACTATGCTTTCACCATCTATGCCCTCTTGTTCATCATCTTCAAGATTTCGTTAGGTTCAATCTTCACGAGTGTCTCAATATGCTTATTATAAACGGTGCGAGACAACAAATTAATCTCAGCGAGTTTACCTTGTTTAATTTACGAGTTCGAGTCGTCCCTGCTCATCTCCATACTCTCCAAAAAAACAATTTCAATGAGATTTTCTCCAAACCTATAATTAATGGCAAAAATCTGGTCTAGGAGCTCTGATTTTAAGTTTTTTTATCATCAACCTTGATTTTGTAGTCTTTTTGCCTACACTCCTTCGATAAGTTGTTAAAAAATGTGAAATGTGATTTTCATTAAAATGTTTTTAAATGAAATTTGTTCAAGAGGGGATCTCAAATTGTATCATGTGATTAGCATATATAATTTGTATTCACTTCCAATAGATTTTGTACTGAAGCGTCCAATCAGAACTTTTGTTCACCAAGGCAGACTCAAGCCTTGCGGTGAAATTTTTTTTTGTTGGTGTGTTGAACTTAAGAGGACCTGAATAGTTAATTTTAATTTGTAAGGAAAAGAAATTTGTATTCACTTCCAATAGATTTTGTACTGACATCAAATGATGTTAAGAAAACTGGTATGTTAAGGAAACTACCAGTTATGACAACTCAATATTATATTCAACAGTTAAGGAAAGTAGTATCTCGTGTAATTAATAGTTTCCATTTGTGATTGCACTTTCCTTTTGTATTCTACACCTTGTACTTGTATATATAGATTACCTTGTACACAAGATTAAACACTGATCACCTGCTAGCTGGTAGTTTACAAAAGATTTAGTTTACAAAAGATTCTACGCCTTGTACTTATACATATCAGATGACGGATGGGACATAGGCTATGTTATTTGAAGGGTAACTATTGATGGTAGTTAAAAGGTTTAGTTGCTTCTCAAAAGTCAAGACCTTAATATATATTGCTTCAAGGATGACATTTTCCTTTGAACTTTTAGTAATACATAAGTTTGACCCAAAATATAGTCTTCTATATACAAAACATTAACTAAAAACAAACATATATAAGAATTTTCATAAATGAGCAAGTATTTTGTATTCAAACCGAAGTTCTCATGGGATCTTACTTTGGCTTTCTATGTTGATCAATGGGATGTATTATCTGGCTTGTCAAACCGCTAAATTAGCTTGCTATTTTATTTAATTTAGTGGCCTCATTGTTCATAGGATTCATGTTCCATTATTTCTATCTTCTCCAAATCTTGCTTAATTTACGTGCACTAGAGGAAACATATTACATGTTGCAAATTGAGTTTTGATATTTGATTTGTTTCCATGAGACTATGAAGTGTGTTCTTTGATATGTTGCTATATTACCTCTGCATATTAGGAGGATCACCGACATTATATAATGTGAAAGTATATATATGACTATTTCCCTAAGTTGTAGACAACAAAGGTAGTTTTTCATTAAATCCCTAAATCCTTTTCTTTGAATCCCTTTTTAATGAATCAAATATATGTTCTTTGGTGATATGTAAGTATAGATTATTAATGGGCAGAGAATCTATTGGTATTGTTTTCTCGTTATTATAAAAACTTAAACTTATTAACTATTTTTTAAATAACAATGTTGCTAGATATAAGTCAATTATAAATAACAATGGCATTGCGCAATCATTGACAATGTTAATTTTGGGATATAAGTAGGGGTGCATCTTAAGTTATCTTGAGTTTTCTTATTTGTTTAGTTGGTCATTTGGGTGTAACAGTCTATTTTTGAGTTTATATGATATAGTTTTTAGCGTTTTAGTGTTTGAATTAATTTATACTGAACTTCATTTTCTTGGGCTTGTTCAAAGGGATTTTCTTTGTCATCTAATGGTCGGGAAGTCAGCACAATGGAGCCCTTTCTCATTGATGAGAAAAAAATAACAGCTAAACATATAGTTTTCTAGGTCGAAAAGTGGTTGGCGACTCAAAGGATCCTTCTATGGAAAGAATAACCACAATGATGAGCTTGGATTCAAACAAAAAATAGAGCGCATAAGTACCCATTTTATATATCTACATTTCTTTACAATTATAATGTTGTAATGTTATTTTTAAACAAATCACTTTAAGCATATATATCAAACACTAGAACAATTTCGGTATTCATTAGAAGTTTTTAAACCTCTATTAAAGGGGGGCGTTATTAAATAACACCTAATTGATATGAGTTTTAAAAAACCTCTATGTAATACATGTATTAAAAATTAAAACATAACACATTTTCACAAGACATTTAATAACACTCTATTTAATAAGGGTTTTAAAACCTCTATTAAACGTAAAAAATGTTCTAGTGAAACTTTATGTCCCGATGTCAGTTATTCTACTATACGTATTGAAAACCACATCATCAACATTAGCTGATAGCTCGTCTACAACTTATGGCAAAAACTTTGCTATTTCCCCATAAAAGTTTGGGTCTGGCTATGTGCACCCTACAAAAAATTAAGGGCAAGCCACATGATGAGTACACCCATTGATTGTTAAGGGCACCCCAAAATTGTTTTCCAAAAATGTCCTTGTGTTTGGAAGGGCACCTCACAACTTTCAAATCGAAAAAACCGATTTTCGAATTCATCCGTACGAACATGAGCACGATCCCTAGGTGTTGATTCCAATCGATCTTTGGATCGCCGGTGGTCGGAAGGGATCATCGAAGACGAAGGGTCGGTTCTTGTGGGGTGCACAAAGGTGAGAGAGATATAGGGTATGTGAGTCATTGTGGGAGTTGAGAGGGGTAAAAACGTCATTTCATTTGGGGGCAAATATGGAAAGAGAGTGTAAAATTTTTGTCGCTTGCCCTTAATATTTTGTGGGGTGCATATAATCTGGCCTTAAAAGTTTATGCTGCTTAAGTATGTGATAATGAGGCTGGTATTTTTCAAGCATCCTTGTATTGGAAACTCAAAAGATTCTGCCCCAATGCACTAATGTATATTAATAAGTTACGTCAAAGTAAAAGAATATATAGAGAAGATCAAATGCAAGTATAAATGAACAAGAAACATGATGCAAAAAGTGTGATAATCCTTTTTAACTCTTAAGCCAAGTTCATGAAATGATCCAAAATGATCAAGACTCCCAAACATTCAAGAGATTAAGATTAAGATGATATGCTCATACAACTTCTTGCTAATTTCTACTAGAATGAGAGGAAAATTGAAGAAAAAGAAAGAATCATAAGACATTTGCATATAAAAATACCTTTGAGAATTTGCAACTCCTATTAAATTTACACTGTTGTAATTATAATGCGTGGTTCATACCTTATTAGAAGATATTTTTAAAGTTATATATCAATCTATCTATCATTGATCAGATGACTTCGTGTGATATATTCATACTAAATTTGACGTTTATATTTATATATTTATACGTAATTAACATGATTTATCTCTTTAATTAAATTCTTGCGAGCGAATTATATTAATGGCCACTACAAATTATATAGAATTTTTTATATTGATGGCCACTACAACAACCAAAGTAATTATAGCTTGTGAACTTTGCTTAACTCAGGCATAAAATTACAAATTATAGTTATTTCCACAATTAGTAGCTTATATAGAATTTTTTATATTGATGGCCACCACAACAACAAAGTAATTAAAAGAGAGATGATCATTTGTAATTTTACCACATGTTCATGTGTTTCAAAGATCCACAATGAACTTCACCATCAACCAATTGACTCACTCAATGGTTTGGCATAGTATTTAGGAGTAAGATCGAGGTCATGAGTTCAAACCTTAGTCGGGCAAATGTTTATTTCTTATCAACAAAAAAAAATAATGAACTTCACCATCGGATGTTAAGTTTTATTTATGGGGGCATCAACGCATGCATCATATATATAAAAAGGCTTAGATTTTATAAGCCATTAAGTTGCCTTGTAATGAAAAATAAACATTTCGATATTCTTTAGACATGTCCCTACATCTTGCACTATAAAATTGGGCCTTTTGGGCCCTGGGTCGATCGCCCACCCCACCCTGACCGAAACCTCCGTATTGTATTCATATATTTTTACAAAGGTAAAGTCGAAGTAGTCGAATAATTCAAATATAAAAAAAGTAGATATATCACAATGCTCGCGCATAAGAGGAAGCAAGACAAAGGAAACTCAACATTGTTGCAGCAAAAGTATGTCACTTTAGCGTTAACCCCTATATATAATACACATCAATTTGCATAATTGCATATACATCCACAATTTTTTTGTTTAAACCATTCGATATTCGGCTTAACGGATTACTCCAGATTTGAGTCGGATCAACCCACTAAAAAGTAGAACTCTCTCAACTGTGGTTGCTATTTGTTTTCAAACGTCCACAACTATTTATGGATACGCGATTGGAGAGACACCAAGATGTGATACTTTCTTTAAGCCCATAAGTGTATGGGCCAAACCCATAGAGGCTTGATGTATCCCTTAATTTTGGCCTATCCTAAATGTGCACGGTTAGCCCAATTTTATTTTATTTATTTTTGTTCCTTAGATAGACTTATCAATAACCACTATAAAAGAGTCTTAATATCATAATATGTTGATTTCAATGTTCTAAATTAAGATTTTTTTTTCAAGCGAGAAATAAAAGAAAAAAACTGTTGAAATCCTTTTATATCTATCTGTTTCTTTCTCTTCCACGTTCATAATAAATTTCTTTATTTATAATTATTTACTCATCATCGAATTAAGTAGAGATATTAAGTATTCATTAATGTGCTTAAAATATTATAAAAAATTCATTTTTTTCCACCTTTCTTTATATGCTGGTATCCTTTTCATCTCCTTCCATCTTTTTGTAAAGAATGAGCTAAAATATATTACTACAAAATATAAGTGCATAGAATAGTATTGTACTTTTCGAATACTAAAAATAAATTATGTCAATTCATGACGTTTTACGAGCATAGCGAGCATGCTCAATCATGCGAAGCACGATAATGTAACTAATATATATAAATGAAACGAACTTTTCTTACCTTAATAGAACTTAAACCTCCGCCCTCTTGCAACAATATCGTATATCAAATCATAATTAGGCCACCCATATTAGAGTTCAAAAATTAAGTAATTGATAGCATTGATAATTTTTTTGTTAATATCACTAAATATTGAAGCTAGTTTAACTATTCTCTCGAGACTACATCAGTGCAATCAACGTGAGTATACTTCAGTAACCCTAACAATTTTTATGTAATAAAAAATCAAACTTGAGACCGTACAATGCTTACACCTATCCCATGTAATTTTAAACTCGCTCTTATCGGTGGCTAACCCTTTTGAGTTATAAAATTGTTAACGATGAGATCTAGATAAAGGAGAACACAAGTCCACATTTCATTCGCTACAAATTAACAACAATAACAGTGACAGTGCTACCATTGTACAGGTTCAAAGTCGCACCCCATCACATCGCCCACATATACAACAAAAAATTAACAATGCCACCAAGTGTCATGAACTAAAATATCTTACTCTAATAAAAATCCAATCTCCTCTCATAATCAAAAACATGTCCCTTTCTTCTTTACATTATTTGTATCTACATGTAGGGACTTCCCCACCTTATCCCAAACTTTTCTACTACTACTAATTCAAAAAATAAAAATATATCGATGAGATAAACGATACATCACTTTTACTTACATCAAATAGTTCAACTTCAACTCTAAGTTTAAGTTCAAGAAAAAAAAAGTTATACAAAAATGTCAAAATCTTCACACATAGTTACACAAAAACTCTATCAAATCTACCAAAAAAAAAAAGAAAAATTCAACAAAGAAAGATTAAGAACTCACAAAAAAAGTGGCTTAATTTTAATGATAACGAATCATGGGTCTTGGAGGCACGGAAGAAGCGAAGGGAAGATGTCTCAAGATAAGGAATCGCATTCTTCGAGGCAAGGGAGCGTCGTTGAAGACTTGTTGGAGGACTCTCGCTAGAAGCGCCGTGTACTCCTCCATCAGCTCCGCCACAATTGCCACCAAAAACATGTCTTTGAGGCCTCGAGATGCGTGATGTCTACGAAGAATGAGGGGATCGAGGACAGATGGTGAAGAGTCTTAAGACAGCCGCCGTTTCACTTCTTTTATAGTAAGTGATGAGAGTGAGGTGTTTTTGGTAATTTTATAGTATGGTTTTGTTTGGTGGGGTCGTGTGGGACACGTGGATGGCTGTGATGCTGCGACGTGCACTTGGAGTGGGTCCGGATACAGATTACTCTGCTCTGGAATTTTTTCGTGATCTTGTTCTTATCCTGTGTGCCTACCAAAATCCAAAAAGGCACGCTGTCTTTAATTGATTGTGATATGGTGATGTACGAGTCGGTTAAGTAAGTTGCCTCTAGATTTTGAAGTAAACTTGTTGATGATTGATGAATGATGATGGATATTGTCGGTTGTTATTGCATCTATTATTACGTGATTACATTCATATAACTTCCTTTTAGACAACTTTTAGGGGTTAATTTCACCGATGGTCACTCAAGTTTTCAGTTTGTAACACTTTGGTCACTAAACTTTCATTTGTCCCAAATATATCACTAAACTTTACAAAACGTTTCAACAAAGTCACTCCGACCACTCTCCGATCAAAAACCCACCGGCGCTGCTGACGTGGCGCCACGTGGAATTTCATGGGAGGTCACTTAACTTGTTAAGTGATGACATGGCATGCCACACACCCACCCACCCACCCACTCACCCACCCCACCCCACCCCCACCCTTAGTTCACCCCGCTGGTTCCCCGCGCCTCCCCACGGCGTCTCTGCCCCGCCCCCACTTCTCCCCCCCCCCCCCGATCGTCTCTCCCCCACCCCCGCTGGTTCCCCCGCGCCTGCCCCCCCCCCGCGCCTCTGCCCCACCCCCACTCTCCCCCCGGCGTCTCTGCCCCACCTCCTCCCCCCCCCCACCCCGGTCTCCCCCCCCCCGCCCGGTAGTCTCTCCCCGCCCGGTAGTCTCTCCCCCACCCCACTGGTTCCCCCTCCCGGTCGCTCTGCCCCCCCCGGTCATCTTCTTCATCGCGCTCGTTCTCTGTCGCGACACCTCTCTCGCGCGGAGCTTCGATCCTCGGCCTCGACCAGTTTTGGCGGGGGTGGTGGTGGGGCAGCGGCGACCGGGGGGGGGGGAGAGACGACCGAGGGGGGAGGGGGGCGGAGACGACCTGGGGCGGGGGCGGGGGTACCAGTGGGGGTGGGGGTGGTGGAGAGACGACCGCGGTGGGGAGTGGGGGTGGGGCAGAGACGACCTGGGGCGGAGGGGCAGGGGAGAGACGACCGGGGGGAGGGGGGCGGCGGAAGCAGTGGGGGAGAGATGACCGGGGGGTGTTGGAGCACGAGCCGGGGTGAACTAAGAGGGGGTGGGTGGGTGTGTATGTGGCATGCCATGTCATCACTTAACAAGTTAAGTGACCTCCCATGAAATCCCACGTGGTGCCACGTCAGCAGCGCCGGTGGGTTTTTGATCGGAGAGTGGTCGGAGTGACTTTGTTGAAACGTTTTGTAAAGTTTAGTGATATATTTGAGACAAATGAAAGTTTAATGACCAAAGTGTTACAAACTGCAAATTTGAGTGACCATCGGTGAAATTAACCCCAACTTTTAGTGATGTAAATAGGGGTGTCAATTTTTCAAGTTCAGTTCCTCTTAATATAAACAAGCATTTATGTTGTCCATACACGATTTACTTAAATCTGGTTGTCGTTGATTTTTTATAAAAAAATTAGCCATGTTTAAAAGCGTTTTTAATTAATTAAATCATTGTAAATTTTTTAGTAATATAATCTTTTTTTATATAATTTTAAAAATAATGTTCAAGTTGTATTTATTATTTTAAAGGGTTAATATTTTTAAAAAATAATAAATTATTGAATTTTTTACAAATCTAGAACAAACTTTGATATTTTTCAAAAATATTACAAACTTTAATTACTTTTTTTTTTTGCAAATAAATCACAAATTAACCATATATTTGCTTCAATTTTGCTATCAATCACAAATTTTGATATTGTGATACATTTGAAAAATCTCAAAGTTTGTTCTACGCTTTGCAAAAAACTTAATAGTTTGTATTTTTATTTTTATTTTGTTATAACCCTCCTTTAAATTACAATACATAACGATATTTTATGTTAACACAAAATACATAATATTATCCCAAACAATTTAGCTAAGTCCATCTTGAAACTAAAATGATACATTTTCTATATATGCTATGCAATTTCTTTATTTTTATTGTTGTTTTGTGAATTATATGATGCATAGAAGTATATTTTTTAAATAAAATAAATATCTTTTGAAATTGGAGTCAGGTTCGGGTTGAGAGAGTCTTGTCCCGACTTTGCTCGAATTTAATTTGGACATCAAAGCCTTGTCCAGACCCAACTCGAATTTTTATTTTTTCGGGCCAAAAAAATTGACACCCCTGAAAATAAATAATATGTCAAAGTATCTTTGATTATTCAATAGATAAGACATCATTTGCTAAAAAGTCGGAGGAGGTTTTATGTTTGATTAAGGTTGGAGTACTCAATTAATTAAAAACACTACAAAAAATTGACAAGAATAGCAACAAAAAGTAGCAATGAAACTAAGTTTTTACCAGTTTGACCATATATTGACTAAATAACAACGGATTTGCTACAAATTATATTAGTCGCTAATTTGACCATTTTAGTGAAATAAAAAATAAAAATGTAACGTGTAATTGTTTTGTTGGTTGGTGGTGAGATAAGAAACGAACTCCAAGACACATATGAATTAGAGAGAGTGATTAGTTTAATTAATTAAGATTCTGGATTATGGAGAAGAGAAATTTAGTTGGCTTAAACCCGTTCAAGGAAAACTCAGGATTTGGTGGTTCTGGTTTTTTCTAGAGAAAACTTGTGTGCCGTTAATGAAACCACTCAAAGCATGTACAAGAGGTTTCAGTGGGTGGGGCAACACCATAGGACAAAGATACGTATTATATACTTGATTTATTATTGGCCATTGGATTGCACTCATAGCTATATATATTATATATATTGATAGATTTGAAAGAAGAATTTGAGAATATTGCATTAATGTGGGCAAATTGAGTATAATATGGTGCTCTTATTTATAGAGCGGAACAAAGTATAAAATAAAAAAGGTTACCTAAATTACTGAAATACCAAAATATAGAAACTTCATAAATACTTAAACTATGAAAATATAGCAACTATTATAGTTTCCTTAACACCCTTCCTCAAACTCAAGTTGGTTCATGAAAATCAAATTGAGGTTGTCAATCAAATCAATACACTTGACAAATCTAAAGTTCGTTGGGGAGTAGATCAACGACCACCCAAGACGACAAGAACAGATTTAGATGTGGCAGAATCAGAACAACGGAACTGTAGAACAGCAGATATCAGAGCCGACGGAGTCGATGATGGACATATAGCAGAGTCGACGGAGTCGCCGACGTACTGATAACAAAGTCGAGAACAGACAAACAACAGAGTCGACGATAGGAAGACAACAGAATGTGGCTAGATGCAATGATGGCACCGACATCATAAATTATAAACGAATGATGATGAACACACCAACATATATGTGTACTGGCGTTAGGCCGATGCGATTAAAGAAAAACAACCAAGAGAGTGAAAACGACAAAGCAGAGAAACAAAAACAAACGAGCACAAGCGGAAGAGAAAATCACGGAGCAGTCGTCGACTCGAAAGTCGACCGACCTAGCACTAGAAATCAAGCTCTGATACCATGATAGATTTCAAAGAAGAATTTAAAAATATTGCATTAATGTGGACAAATTGAGTACAATATGGTGCTCTTATTTATAGAGCGGAACAAAGCATAGAATAAGGAAAGTTACCTAAACTACCGAAATACCGAAATATAAAAACTTCTTAAATACTTAAACTATGAAAATATAACAACTATTATAATTTCCTTAACATATATGATCATCCAAAATTAAATTTTTAAACTTGATATTATTTTATAACGTGTCGATAATTAATATATTAATTGAGCTAGCTTTAACATTATTGGTTCCTTCAAATTAAAATACTTATTCAATTACCATTCGAATGGTGTAATGACTTAATAAGTAGGTATGGGGTTATGAGTGTAATAAATTAGGGTTCGAGTTTTAGTGGAAACAAGTTAAGTTTTTTATTGTTTTTTTAATAAAAAATGCTTTAATTTTTATTTTTAATGATTGGAGCTAAATTATATGCTCCATTGCATTGTTATTCGATAACAACACAGGAACAACTAGCCTCAATTATTTAGTTAGAGTCGGCTTAGGTTGACGATATGATTATCAATTCACTTACACATGTACACAAGAGTTCTATACCTAATTTTTTATTATTATTATTTAAACGCCTCAACTCTTTTTGATTAAGTCCCGACTAATCTTACAAAGTTAATTAGAAGAGCGTATCAGCCGCACTAACTCAAAGGTCGAAAAAAGAATAGTACAGCTGTTAATCAAACTCGTCACTTTTGACTTAGTCAAAGTATATGCTAAGGGCCTATTCGAAACCATTACACCATGCACACCCGCCCTCGGGGGCATGAATTAGTCAATTAATTGGCATTAATTAAGTACACATAAATTAAAAATGAGCCATATTGTCTAGCTAGTTGGATAATCTAAATGAAGGAGATAGAGAGAATTTCCTAATCAAGACTTGGCGACCCTTTTTCCATGCTTGCCAACTCAAAGACCTAAACAGCTTCCGAGAAATCATGGACTTATTTATTTGATGATCATCATGACCATCAAAAACATCGTTTACTTGATGGTCCACTTGATCATCTTTACGATCATGATCAGGATCCCAGAATCTAGTCTCCCTTCTCTTGCTCTTGATTTTCTCCAGCACATCTTGTTTGTCACATATCCCCCAAACAGTCACTTTTTGCCTTTTGTAGTCCACATTCACTGAGTAAATCCCTACACAATCGTAGTACAATATTTCATCAATAATTGAACATTTGAAAGCCATGCAATAAGATCAAATTGATTTTCAATTTTAATTGCATCATTATAACTTGTAGGTATTGTCGGATCAAGCATATATGTATAAGTGGATTTGAGTTTCAAGTGCGAACGATGAAATATAAATATCATGAATGCAACAAAATTGACTATTGTAACCTCAGTTTCAAGTGCATTAATTAATTAATGTTGGTAACCTTAGTTCTACCATGGTGATTGAAAAAAAATCATTATGAATAGCGATTTTAAATTTGGATCATTAGATTTAGATCTAATGATGAATATGACTTCTTGAAACTTGTCCACCACACATTTAAAATTCATAATTTTAATTTTTATATTCACCATTAAATTTAGATCCAATGAAAAAAAATTTATTTTAAAAAATCACCATAATATAATTTCCTTATATTACCTAATTCCCTTTGGGCCTATATTTATATCAATTTAAGTTTGGGCCAATAATAGGTGGGACTCAGGTGATGGTCAATTCTAACTATTTAAAAATTTGGAAGAAATGGCCCAGGCCCAAAAGCATAATGGGCCTTTTCATATTTTTCTACCATAACAATTAAGAGGTGAAAAATAGCAACAAAATTACGGTTGCTTCAACCCTTAATTAGTGACTCGAATTTGAGTCTTGTAAATGGAATCATCAATGTTAGGAGCTCCCTTCACCTAAATACGGTGCGCAACTCGAGTCGAATATATAGCCCGGATATCGGGTAAGAACAAATTATACGTACCCTATGGAGTTTTGGGCAAAAAACACATTTTAATTATGAATAGAGAGGCACATTCAACAATATTAATCCGTTACCTCTGAGTTGAGACAAGGCCTTCTTCACCTTCCTCTCACACCCATAAGAATAGAGGGGAACCTTCATCTCGACATATTGCGGCTCGACATTCTTCGTCGGAACAATTTGGAGGTTCTCCATTGAAGCTCAAAAGATTATTAATTATGTAGTTTGATCCCCCCCTCAAGCTATAGTTAAGCTTACACTATGAAAACAAGTACAAAAATTGAGTTTTGGTGCTATGAGTACAGCAGGTTTTTTTATAGGCACAGATGAACTAAATAGATAACCTCATAAAGCTAGCTAGTACCAAAAAAAATAAAAATAAAAGAAGCAACTTCTTGATCCTGATCAGTTTCAAACTTTGCTTTTTTTGAAACCATGTTGGTCTATCATGACATCTTATATTAGATAAGGAATTGGATGGACTGGTGACAATTCTTTAAAGAAATATATGGTGGGGTGAGTAGGATGAATGTGATAGATGACTCACCAAACTCTTTTTGTAATTTGAAAAATGTACTGTTTGTGTGGCTAATTTGCTTTAATGTAGCTCCCACATTGGTGACTATGGTTTGCATGTGGGGACTTCTCACTTTAGAGAACAATCTTGCCTTTATTGAAAAAAATGTTGCAGATTGTATTAGAAAAAAAATGGATTCACAGTTGAAGAATATGCACTTTTGTTGGGTACCAATCACTAACGATTAAAGCATTAACATGTTTAAATAAAATCAGTCAATTACATCTTAACATAAAACTTTCCATGATATATAATTAATTAACTATAATGGCTAAGATTTAATTTTCTTTTGTGTACTATCCGCTTTAACCAACAACAACAATTACATAAAGTCGACTAATCCATAGAATATATAGAAATTCAAAGACAAGTTGGGCATTGTTGCTGGTCGTTCTTTACAAGTTTACTTTTTTACTCTTTTAAGTCAATTTACTTGTTTTGTTCTATCCGTAACCACATCGACTAATCCAAAATCATTGAGATTTGCTCAAGACTTAAATTCACTCACTTAAAATCACTCGACTAATGAAATTAATTCACATGGGTCGAAGGGATGGGATGGCTTTAACAAAGTTGTTGATTGGTTGCTTTAGGGCTAAGGTTTTCCAAAAGAAACAGTCAACTGCATGTACTACTCTTCAGCTTTTTATGTCATCAAACCTTATCTTATACATATGGACCCTTTACTGTAATTCTAATAAAGCCTTAAAAAGCCCTTTCCATCCCCTCTCTGTCTAAACTATGTACATTTGACATCATTGCTTGCTACATTTTTTTTAAGCTGTGACACATACATATTAGATCATTCAGTTAATGGTGTTATGATTTTAATTCTCTCTATTGGTTCTATATAAGCATTCTACACCTCTACTTGAGAATGTGTATAGAGAAACGATAGAACGACAATCGCATGCCATGCCACAAAACACATTGAGACATCAAAGTCATTTATGTGCATCTCGATATGTGGATATACATAGATCCCGATGCATGAACACGGAGGTTGAAGTTGCATGAAATTAAGGCTCTTGTGAGCCAACGTGTCTTTTGAGGTATGATGTTATTTGTCATTCTAATATTTTTCCAATGTGTATATATGATGGAATTAATTATTAATTTGGTTTACCTCTTGTAAACATATATATATATATATATATATATACTAGATTCAAGACGTGCTATGCAAGATTCTCCAATTTTTAAGAATTTATTAGCAAAATTTAAAATTGTAATTAAAATTTAAAAATTAGAAATACAAGTACCTTTTTTAGCTTATCAATATTCTCTAATGTGATTGAGATAAGATGTGAATGAAAAAATAAGCTAATCATGCTAGTACATTACTTCTTAAAAAAAAGTGTATTGAGTTGATGAGAATAAGTTCATGATTGATTTGGAGATAAAAAAAAAAAAAAAAAAAAAAAAAAAACGTGTAGCGGATTGATAAGGAAGTAGAATTTGATTTTGATACAAAAGAAAATGTTGATTTGGAGATAAAAAAAAAGAAGTACGAATAAATAAGTAAATTTCATTACCACTCAAAAATTTGTGATTCGTGCTTTTATATATATGATAGATATATAGCAAAACTTTTAAAGATGCCAATCACCTCTATGCTGTAGTGCAATAAAAAAGACACGCTGATCCCACTTTTTTGTGAGGTCGGGTGATCGGTTCCTCGAATTAAAAAAATGATTCAAATAGTTTTTTTTTTTTTTGACAAAAAAATGATACTAAAAGTTACTATTATATATACTTACAATATTTGTATTATTTAAAATATGTAACCAGACCTAATGACAAATAGGACAGTTTGGCCGAGTGGTCTAAGGCGCCAGATTTAGGCTCTGGTCCGAAAGGGCGTGGGTTCAAATCCCACAGCTGTCATTATTTGTTTTTTTTTCTTTAAAAAAAATTGTTTTGCTCGATTGCATATTTGAGTAGATAACATTAGTAAAATAAATGTCATACTTAATTTTGGTTAAAATTCAATTTACTTCAATATATATTTTTTTGAACGATTGCATATTTGAGTATATAACATTAGTAAAATAAATGTTATACTTAATTTTGGTTAAAAATCAATTTACTTCAATCATTTTTTTTTACGAGCTCGTCTACCTTATAAAAGGGCTTATCTATGTGATTTAGATGGTAATATATAGTACTATATGTTCACTTACTTTCTTGCAAGATTAATTATGTACTAGATGATTTACTAGATTAAATTGTAAAATTGTAAAAACAATAAATTAACAGATCTCGAATTTGTTCAATTTTTGTAATGTTGGATCCGAATTCGAAGCGAAGAGAGTGAGGTAACTAGTTCATGCATGCATGTTCTTATAATATGAAAATTAATGGGGTTCACTAAAAAATGCTAATTAAGGGAAGATAGAGTAAACACTCCATATATATAAGCCTTATATTGTATTTTAACTAGTCGATGTGAGACTGACCCAACATCTCCAACACTATAACTTTAATGGTCGTTCGAGTTGATCACATCTCGAACTATTACCTTGAGGTCGTTTTGCTTGATCTTTATGTTGTGTGGTATTTAGGCCAATAAAATTGACGAGATTACGGTTCCTCAACATTTTTAATAGCAGCTTAAGTAGCTTAATTAGGTAATATCACGATACAATGGTAAAGTAAATATAGGGCGACAAAATAGATTGGCGTGTCATTCACATCAACCTAACTCTAACACTAATCCATTAATTAATTTTTTGTGTTATGATGTCAATCATCAAATCTAACTATTTTATTGAATAAATTGTTTAATCTTATTAAAAAAATAATAAATCTATTTAAACTCATGAGTTTAAATTATGGGTGAGTAAGTAACGGTTTAGTAGTGAAAATCATAAAATCGCCACTAAATCGAGAAATTCACGGTTTGACCGTTTTGTAAACTCACACCAAATCGCAAACCCTCGAAATTGCAATCAAATCGACCGAGGTTTGCACGATTTGGTTTTGCGGTTTTTTTGCAACACATTTTCAACAAAAAAAAAGTCGCACGTTCTATACAATAAGTTCATACATGTCCATCAATAAAATATATGTCCATATATGAACATCCACTAAAAACACAATGAAACACATAACTCAATCAAAATTATGAGTGTAAATTCATTTCAAAACTTAAAACACAATGAAAAAGCTTCAACTGTATTATTTTTCATTCCAAGTTTGGTGGTGGTTTTGTGGTTTAATGAACTACAGTTTTCTATAAATGAAACCTATCACCAAACCACGGAATCACAATTTTCAAGTTTTCTAAATTGCCCTCAAATCGCTAGTTTAAAAAACCAGACAAAACTATATTGTTTTAACGATTTAGGCGATTTCACGGAAGCCACTCCTCACTCCTAGTTTAGACTCAGGGTATTTTTAAAATCTTTATAAATATTTAAGAGTTATCAAAGAAATTTTACAAGTGACTGTGTTTATTTTATTCATTACACGAGGATTACTTTAAAATAAAAAAAAAAAATATTTTTGACTTGGGGCTACTACTAGCGAATAATATATTGAGTAAATAAGTTTTCAAGGCTTTCCAGGTCACATACACAGATACACCTCACCTCGTCCTTTAACGTCAACTCCCACCACGTCATTCATTGACACGTGTGAGTGGCTTGTGAACGTGTCGCATTGGCTGAAAAAGAAGGGACACGCCACGTTAGCATGGGCCCGCTTCAGCTTTACTTTGTTGATCCGGGCCCACATCTAGAGAATCTCTCTTTACACATTTTTGTATATTACTTTTTTTTTTTTTTTTGAAGAATTTATATACTACTTTTGAAAAATGCTAGAATAAACTACTCAAAAATAGTACCCTCTATTGTAATTCAAGAAAGACACGTATTTGATGATGACATTCCTTCAATGCGTGCGAGATATACATATCAATGAAAATATTTGATAATGGCGTTCTTTCAATGCGTGCCAGACATACATATCAGTGAAAATAAAGGACGCCAACGAATGCGTGTCTTTCTTGAATTACAAAAGTATTTTCTTAAAAAAAAAGTAGGGATATTTAGAGTCATGAGTTCGATTTGATTTTTATTGTTTTTTCAAAATCGTCTTCAAAAGTTATCTTATTATTCAAACACATATCTATAAATTGAGGGAATTAAGATTTCTATTTTTGAATTTTATTTTTTTAATTTCAAGACCCTTTAAAACACAATAATTTGTATAAAATTCAAAAAAAAAAAACACTATGAATCCAGACTCATAAGTCCACTTAGATTTATTAAAAAAAAAAGTGATAGGATGATGACATGATGATACATCAAAACTCACACTAGGCCCTCGACCTGTGTATCTTGCATCACAAGATGCCAATGTTTGCATCTCAAGTCAGTGTAGAAAACTTATGCATGTTGATGTGCGTTTGATCTGGTGTGCATTGGGCGATGCCATTTTAGCATTTCTAATATTTTTTTCCTTTTAAAAAAAAAATTGAAAATATTTTGCTCCCTTATTCTCTTCCCCTCAATTGGACAATAATTTCCAATAAAGCTAGCAGTGTTTTTTTTTTTTTTTTATTTAAAAAAGAAGGATTTCGTAAGAAACAATGTATATATATATATAAAATAATTGAGACCATACGTCAAGAAAATAATAAATAATTAAGGCCACATATTATTTATATTTTGGTACATACATTTGTAACGTAACAGATCCAACGTCACGTTTGTGCCAAGTATTTTGTAATGCAAAGAAATCTTGGGATGGTACTTCACATATCTTACGTCGTACTATGTTTATTTTATTTTATTTTTCATTGGAGATCAAACATCATATTAATTATAACCCTTGCCTTGCAACTATATGTAGTGGTTTGGATTGTTTAATTATAATATATTTTTGAGATCTCATATTCAAATCTTCTAACTTTCCGAGGTACATGTATATTGGAGCGTGTCTTCAGTGAAATAGTAAGATAATCCTTATTGATAATTGTCACATGATATATAAATAAATATCAAACAATACATGCTCATCTAGGATTAATTGGTTATATGTTTAGTTTACTCAATATTGGTCTAGTCTAATAGACTATTTAATTAAATGTTTAACAAAGAATAAATGAAACAACAAATGTAACCTTGAGAAAAAAAGATGCCACTTCAACTAATTAAATTCATCACATTTAAATACTAATTAAATTAATCATGGATTCCAAGTGGAATGTTTAATTATTTATCTAATGCTTGCATGCATTCTAAGGAATGAAAAGCTTAGCAAATTAATGACAACCTTCTGTCCATTCCACCAACCTCCAGAATATTCTCAATCAAGGAAGGAAACCATTAAAAATAAAATAAAATCAAGTATACATAATTAAAATTTGTTTATTATATATATATTACATATACAAAGCAATACAAAAGAGTGATACATTGGAACTTGATTTAAACAGAATCCTTAACTCCCACTTCATGCATGCATCACTAGTTCCTATACTTATTACACAAGAAAATTAAATAAACAACTATTTTGATTAACAGTGTATCAAGTAATTAATTAATTAATCCCTTCTCTCTTTAGATGTGATTATGTGATACAACATGCATTGGGATTCTCATCACTGAATAGCTGAGGTGCTGGAACTCTCTCAATCACATAGAGAGGTTGATAGTAATTGTAATAATGCATTGTTTTATGCATCATCATCATCTGATCTTCCTCTACCATATTGTTAGCCATTTGATCTTCCTTGACTTCCTCAACTTCTTGTTGTTGTTGTTGTTGTTGTTGTTGATCATGATCTCCTTTGTTTTCGCCCTCATTGCTCTCACTGCTTCCTTCTTCTTTCTTCTCTTCTTGTTGCTCTACTACAGGCTTCTCTTCCTCCTTTTTCTCCGCATTCTCCGCCTCTTGCTTCTCTTCGGGTTTTGCCTCCGCCTCTTCGGGCGGTTTTTCACCGCCTTCTTCCTTCTTCTCCTCTTCTTTCTTCGGTTCCGGCTCTGGTTCCGGCTGAGGAACGATTCTAGCTTGTTTCTTGGTTCTTCTATAGACATAATCCACCAACCGTTGCGCGTCCATGGTTCCCGTCACGCTCACCTTCCCGCTACCTAAGTCGGTCTCCGCCGTTTGAACTCCTATATCATATAATTAGATATAGCAATTATTAGCTAAGGTTATTTGAATGTTTAAAACTAAGAAGCTCAACTACATATGTGCATGTAGAGTATAATTAATTAAGTAGTAGTACCTCTCATTTTGAGTATCTTTTTCTTTAGCTGCAGAGCACAAGCCTCACAATGCATGTCCACATTAAGCTCTATTGTAGTCACTGCACTAACCTGCATCATACCAACCGAATCAAGCACTCGTGGCGGATGAAAAAGATTCAGACGCCCACGAATATCCAAAAAAAAAGAAGTACCTGCGAAGTAACAAGTTGTGGAGTAGGCTCTCCTTCAGCTGGTGGTGATGGTGACAAGATGCTAGCCCTTCTCTTGGCTTTCTTCTCAATTACATTGCATAAGGCTTGAGGGTTTACCACCCCTTTAATTGTCACTTGGTTTAGTCCCATATCAATACTAATTGCTTCAACCCCTTAAAAATATATTTGTCACAAATTTTATCAATTAATTTGGCCATTTCAAATCAAATGAAATAAAACAGATAGAACTATATGTAACATGTATATAATAATTATTAATATACCTCTAACTTTCATGAGGACTCTCTCAACCTTCTTAGAACATCCCACACAGTGCAAGTCCACCAAGAGAACAACAGGGGTGGCTGCTGGCTTGCTCTCCTCTTTTGTTTCCACTACTGGTTTTTCTTCTGCTTTAACTTCTTCTGCCTTCACTTCCTCCTATAGAACAAAACCAAACAAAAGACTTGTCAAAAACCATGCACAATTACTTCTTTGGTCTATGAGACCAATTCACCTAAGTTACTTACTTGTTTTGCTTCTTCACCCATTGTGCTTACAAAACCAAAATCAACAACTAAGGAGTCTAAATTGTTTGAACTTCAAAGATGGTGAGAGAGTTAACAAGGAAGAAGGATTGTTGTATATAAATAAAAAAGGCACAAGAGAGAGTAGGCTGCATGCATGATTGATTCCCAAGCACATGCAATGCAATTAGCTATCTTTCTTTGTGTTTAAAAAGGCTCTTTGTTTGGTCTTTTTGTTAACAACTAATGGATCTGAAGGAGAGGAATTTATAAGCAAAAAAGTTTGGTGAAGGAAAGAGAGAGTGATGGGAATATGTGATGGATAAAAAGAAAGAAAAAAAGAAAGAAAAAAAAGAAAAGCAAGACTTGCAACGCCTCCCTAAAAACCTTTGACACATCAGGTTAATTTCTAGTGAAAACGACAATAATATTGAATAGGATATTGATAGGATAACCTACTTTGTAATATTGTTTGTTATTCGCGTGCACACATCTCGATGCAAATATTAATGTTCACAAGCAACTATGCAGCAAAAGTAGTCACCCTAACATTTTCCTATTGAATAACATAAGATTATCTATACAAACTTAATTTCTTTTAACACTTAGATGAAATCAAAAGATTAAAAAGGAGTACCATATTTAATAGCAACTTTTTAAATCCCAAGTTTAAAGTAAAAAATTACGTTTAATTTAACTGTAAAGCTGGTGTGAGAAAGCAGTCAAAAATGAAAATGCATTTCATAAAATATGTTCTTTTACTAGTGGTTTATGTGATTTTTATTAATAAATTTCACTATTTCTAAGTTATAGCATATTAGTTCGTCCAACAACAAGAACAAGAAAGAATGTGTTTTGGTTCTAAGATTAGGCTCTTCATTAAAGAGAAAAACAATTAAATCTCACTTTTTGTTTGGCCTAACAAAAGTCATTCCCCTCATATTAGCATTTGCAGCAAATGAGACAATAAAAATAAAGCTTTCGTACAATCTGTTGAGGAAATTTTGAAACATCAGCTCACCATTTAGGTTTGTCCAATAAAAAGTAGTACTCATGCAAATCATAAATCAATGTATTGACAGGCTTTGATGAACCGAAAGGAAGGAAGTGGCACAGTCAGATTATAAGAATAGAATCTCCATTTGTCAAAAAAAGGAGAAGAGAAAGGTGTGCCATCACATCTTTGATTTATAGCCTCTTTAAAGATGAAAAGTTTCGAATTTCTCTTACAATCAATCTCCATATATGTCAAAGAAACTCATTAATCAACTCTTGGAGAGAAATCTAGAGTTCCTTTTCCATCTCTTCTTATGCATCTCCAGCTACGCAGTTTCAATAAAAAAACTTCTTCATCAAAAAATAAAAAACAACAATAAAGTCTCAATCTTAAATTAATTAAGATCGGCTACATCATACATGGATTAAACTCTTCCACTCAGCTAGATTTAATGCAGTTGTCGTTGCATAAATATAGAGAGAAATATAAAAAGGCAATGTCAGAACCAAATCATCAAGAAGACGACCCGGTATTTGATAGAAAAGCATTATTTATAATAGCTTAAACAATCCAAAATGTCAACATATAAATGTGATTCATGTATTGAGTCTCTCAATGGTTACTTGGTTTTTAAACAAAGCAGAATGGAGAAAGTAGATTCATGTAACTATCTTCCATACTTAATTAGGGTAACATTTCATTTATAATTACCTCAAACCTTGATGGAATAGGTACTATAGCATTAACTTGATTGTCGAAATATTACAACTATAACAACAACAAAGCCTCGGTCGCAAAATTAGTGCAGGATTTTAATGATAATGTTATATATAGAAAAAGAATTTGCATTGTGTTTTTCCATCTATAGTGATGGAATGAAACATGGGGGGAGAAAAAAATTGGAGTTTTGTTTGTCTTGTTATGTAAGCTTAGTATGCATTACATGTGATGGAGAAAATATTGTCTTAGAAAGACCCTATTTATATTTCTTGTAAAACATTTCCCACACAAACAAGAATTACTCCTTCTACCCTTTGCTTCCTCTCTTAATCAACCTAATGTATAGCCCTTCATTCTACAAATAGACAACTAACACATGATACAAGACCCACTTTTTCTTTTTGGTTTGCACCACTCAATATCTAGAAGTCTACTGAGCCTTGGCTAATCCAACCCTCGTGACGGGTAGGCTAACAACAAAGGAATAAAGCTCTCCCTACAAAAACAACTCCATTCGCAGGTGCAAAACCAAGGCCTTGTGCTTAAGGTACTTAAGTGTCGAACCGACTTCGGTAGGTGATAAGACCCACTTTATCCAAAACCTAACATGAAACTAACAAGAGACCAACTTTTTCGATTTAAGAGACCCTTAGAAATTTGTTTTCTACAAAGCCAAAAATAAAAGGGAAGTAAGATATAGTTTTGATCGATCTATTACAATAAGCATGACGGCTACAATCAATCTTTACACCATTGAAAAGTGGTCTTCACTTATATAGAAAGGAGGACACCCATGTTGAAAGAAATGGTAGGACACATGTAAATGACTCAGCACTTGAGACCTCATGGAATCAACATGAGCCCAAAATGAAATGTACCCTTTTTTGAGTTTCAACCACTAAATCAAAGTCTGGTGTGACTGCATCTCTCCCAACCACCATAACTTAACACCCACAACAACAACAACAACAACAACATAGCCTCAGTCCCAAATTAATAGGGTCAACTACATGAATCAAACTCTTTCCATCGTGCTCAATTTAATGCAATTGATTGTGAGCTTTCCAAACCAGTTAAATCCCTCCTAATTAATGCGTCCCAAGTTAACTTCAGTATACAAAAAGGAGGGGTGGGGTTATGTACATACATAAATTTATATAGATAGATATATAGAAAGATTAGTTTATACGGATTAATTAGATTTTATGGTTAGTGGGTGGCTTACTAGATCAACTGATTCCAATCAGAGATGGGTCTCAAACAGAAATAATGGGGCATGGGCGGTTAGCAGATCGAATCTCTACACTTTTGATTATTGTACTGCATAATCAATCATGTTTAATATAAACACAAAGAACCCACACCTCTAACTTTTCTATCGAGGCAAAACTTTATTTTATTTTGGCTTTTGTTAATTTTTAGTATTCTTGTCATTGTAAGATTCACATAATAACATGCTCAAATATTTAAATAACAACAAAGCTTCAACCCCAAGTTAATTAGAGTCAGCTACATGGATCAAAATGTTCAATCCCGCCCAATTTATTGCACTTGACGACATGTTTCATAATCCTTCTTAATCAATGTATCCCACAATGCCTACTTATTTACCGTCGAATTTCTTTAATTTTTTTATGTCGAGTTTTCTCATTGGGACATTTATAACCCACCTTTGGCTACTGGAATATTTGAAATATTAAATAGTTTCATGGCTTTCTTATATTACATGCAGTAGGGAATTTTAGATTTTACGAGCAACCAGCTATGTGAAAAGGACTAGTTACCACCCTATCATTAAAATGATTCTAATTGAACCTAGAGCTTCCTTGGATGAGTTGTTATCTTCCCTATAGTACAACTATACACTCACTTCAACAATTAAATTCTTCTCTTTGATTCCATTAAGGTATCAGATCACTTGTACTATTGTCTTTCAAGAATTGACCTGACCATGAAAATTCAAGCAAGACAAAGATTTTGAGCACAGAAAGCACAAGAATGAATATGCAAACAAAGCAATCTTGATGATACTTGATCTGCTTTCTAGGACTTTTTTTGGGTCTCAAGAAACAGATAAGTTTGGAGAACAACCTTGACTTGTCTTTGTGCATTGAGAGAGAAATTATGTGACACATTTGGGGAGTGGCATGAGATTCTCTCCCAAAATTAAAATCCCTGAACATTAAAGAGATGGGCCTGAGCTGATATGAGAGGCAAATAAGACTCAGTTCAAAGAATGCAAAAATGTAACTTTGAAAGGATGCAATGCATTCATAGATAAAAACAGACATGGTAGGCCCAAAAGTATTATTCCTCCATAGTTAAATGTATCCCACAATGGGAGCAGACCCATATCATGGAGGAGTCATGAAGTATGACCATGTTGAGCAAGTATGGATCTGAGAGTCTTTTCATAACATGCAATGCTTTCGCGTCATAAAATCCGAAACCATGATAAAGCCGAGGCCTTAACATCTTGTCTTAAGCCAGCTAGCTTTTCATGTAAAGTGTGGAGGTGAACACTTCGAATTCTACAAGATATCCATCTGGGCTAGCTCTAGAAAATCTAAGTTCCAATGAAGTAAAAGTGAAATGCAGCCAAGTGAACAAGTTTGCATCTTTATTGCTATATGGATGTAACTCGAAGCAATATGGTGGTTATGACTGGGTCCCTTCCTAGCATAACATGGGCTGCCGAGCAAATTAAGAGATTGAAAATATGAGGCTCATAAGAACTTAATTGTAATTGTCAAATGCTTAGGATTTCTCCTCGGATTTAAGAACATCTCACCGAGTCTTCTGACAGCGCATTGCAGAAGGAATTTAGCTGTATTTTTCTGTAGTTGCAGCATTTTATGGGCAAAGATCTTGTGGCAGATATTTGCTTCATATTGGTTGCCGCAGATCTGGCTGTTTTATTGAGTCAGAAACATTTGAATTCTGAAAATCACAATCAATGAATAGTACCTTGGTTAGGGCAAGGGAAAACACTCTGGATGATGTCAATTGTAGATTGCATTATTTAAGAACTGAAACAAAACTTAAAAAAAAAAAAAAAAAAAAAAAAAAAAAAAAAAAAAAAAAAACTGAAACAAAAAATAGAAATGCGAATATCATAATCATAGAGACACCTCTCAAAAATTCGAAACAGTTGGCTTTGAGTCTTTGACAAGAATAATAGAAAATTAAAATGCATTCATAGTACTCATGCACACCATCAATTGCAATAAATATAGCGCAATGGAAAAGTCTGATCCATGTAGCCGACCCCACCTAATTTGGGAGTGAGGCTTTGTTGTTGTTGTTACTCAATATCCAAGTATCTTTCAAAAAAATTATCTGTGTACTTGAGATTCATTGAGCATCTTAGATCTTGGCTCCTCTTTAACACCATTTTGATACATGTACAAATATTTGTTTGTTCTTTCTTATCTCCTTCCACAAATATTCTGGGATAAAGATATCACGCTTGCCTAACATCAACCTTTTACGTTGATTTATCCGATTAGCAAATCCTATTTTTTTGCTTCATAGACAATTAACTACTATTTTCCTAACAAATAACAGTGCTAGCATGACGACTGTTTCGCCAAAATGTAAGCAATTAGCAAAAAATGTAGACTAACAACAGGAAACAGTAACAAGACTGAATTTCATGTAATAGAGACGAGAAATTTGCTTCAAATTTCAGATGTATTATACCTAGAGCTCCTAAGAAAATTGGACTGTCCTAAAGATCGAACTTAGTCCAGGCCTGCATTGTGAACAGAAGATCATTGCAAGGAACTTCCACATGTTTGGTAGAGATTCTCAAGATATCATTCTTGAAAAAAAAAATGTAATGATGTGAAAACGATGACACATTGTAGCTCACTCACTTATGAAATTGTATCTTAAGAACCACTATATTGTACTAAATAGAAAAAGAAAGAAAAATACTACAAACGTTAGACACACCAGTAACATCTTTGTATTATTTTTAGCGAAAAGATGTTCTTAGAATAGTGACAAGTCAGCATTCTCAACTATCCTCTCTTAGAACTCCAAAATTATAACTAAGGCCAACTTCTTATACTCTCTTTGATTTGAATTATAGTATTTGCAGGAGAAAAAACAAATAGCAATCACTGTGATTAAACTGACGTAAAATGGAAGCATTAAATGGAAAAAAAAGTATTGAAAATAACCAAAGATTCCTTAGACTGAACAACTTTGGCATGTTCCACATCCACCTATGCTAATGTCAAATCCATCATGTTATTGAGTTTGAAAGCCCTCCAACTGTCAAAAAAGAAAAAAAAAAGAAAAAAAGAAAAAAAAAAAGAACAAAGAAAAGAAAAGGACGTATATGCATCTTTCAACTATTTTAATTTACACAATTGCAAAGATGGAGTTGATAAAACCATATAACACATTTATAGATATTTAAAGGGAAGGACAAATATGGTATACCTTTCCTCGCCAAAAGAACTACCAGGCCCATCAAAATTGTACCGACCATGACTCCTGAAGGGAACTGATGCCTAAGACATCGAAAAGCATCAGGTATTAGAGCAAACACTTCCAATTACAATTACAGAAATAAGCATTATCCAGAAACTTTACCTCCATGGCGCGGAATAAGCACGACTATATAGTTTGGTAACAGCCAAGTCTTGAGTTCTGTACTCTGATCAAATAAATAAGATTTTAATATTCACGGTTTAAAAAACAAAAAGTGAGAAGAAAACAACAATTTCCAGGATTGAAGAGTGGGCATGGGAATGACCATGTCCCCTTCCTCTCTAAACCAACAACAAGTATTCTCACCGAACAACAACAACAACAACATTATTAACTCATGGATCAAACTTTTCCATTGTGCTCGATTAAGTGCAATTGATGGTGAGCTTTGCAAACCATTCAAATCCCTTTTAATTAATGAACGTAAAATCAGCTTCCATCCCATCATAATTTTCCTTATGTTAAGAAAAGATCCATTGATTGTCACTTATGGAGGTGTGAAGCGTCTTTACAACGAAAATAATGTTATCAGACTTCGTATGGGTTATATCTTTGCCTAGAAATACATGGAGTAGGCAGTTCACTTCGACAAAGCTGCACGCAGGTGTTTTCTTCTCCCCCTTACTTCTTATGACTGATCTTATCGTCGACACTTCATCCCATTTTCCACAACCCGCATACATATTAGCAAGAATCACATGGTAGTCAGGGCTATTAAACTCCAACTCATATAGCTTCCTAGACACATACTCAGCAACCTTAACATTCCCAGCAGTTTTGCAGGCTGAAAGCATTGGCCCAACACATTTGCATCTGCTTCAACTGGCATTATTTCGATCAAGTCCAATGATTCATCCACAAGTCCAGCACTACCAAGAAGATTGATCATGCAAGCATAATGGTTCGTACCAGGTATCAAATTGTACGTTTTTCTCATTAAGTTAAAATATTCTTTGCCCTCCAAAACAAGGCCCAAGTGACTACAAGCGGATAAGACACTGAAGAACACAGTTTCATGATCAGGAGTAAACCCCTCACTTTTCATCTGCTCAATAATCGAGTGCCTTTGAACCGAAGCCATGATATCCATACCCTGCAATGAGTGCACTCCAAGTGACCAAGTTCCTATATTGAATCCCATCGGATACCCTTTGTTCCTATAGCTGTTTCAACTGATAATTCAGATATCGATCCAGTTTGGATGAAAAACACCATGTATCAGGCTCATCGTCGGACATCGCAACCATTTGATAAAACAGCGAGAGGGCCTCTTCGGCATATCCATTTTGCGAGTACCCACTCACCATTACTGTCCAAGAAACCAAACACTTCTCCAACATCTCATAAAACAAGTTAACCGCTATCATAATTTTTCCTCCATTCCCATACACGTCAAGCATTGCATTCTTCACTTCCTCACAAAATTCAAAACCCGATTTCACTACAAATTACACCCGGGAATCACGCTTAAAACCGTTACCCGGTTCGGCTTATATTCTCCAAACCTCATATCTCTAAAGACTGTCATAGCTTCCCAATACTTCCCATGATTGAAAAAACCCAAAATCATCGAAGTCCACGCGACGACATTCCTTACAGGCATTTCATCAAACACTTGATATGCAACACCAATTTCACCAAACTCAGCATACATTTCAACCAAAGCAGTACCCTCGTACACATTAACATTCCCATCAATCCCAATTCGCATACAATTCAGCAATCTCAGCTCACCAATCGCACCTACTAATGGCGCGAACTAACCATTGAATTCCACTAAAAAAATCGTTTTTTTCCTGCACTGGTTAGAAAACCAAACGGGCCCTTTGATAGAAGAGATAGAAAGGAAAATACTAGAATAACAACTAGAATGTCGAACCACAAGATATATGGGCTTTAGAGTCTTCCATGCGATTTCGACCCGCATATTATATATCGAGATCTCTATATGATTGTATTTCGAGGCACGTAAGAATGACTCTAATGATATGTGAGCCGATATGTCTTGTGATATGACATATTGTTGTTATTCTAGCACTTTTCATTGAAAAATGTTAGACGTACTTAATAAACACACTCATTTACTACACTTGCTTACGTGACACATTAAGGATGCGAGTTTTTAATATTTTGAGGTACATAACATGATTGTCAGCGCGCGATGTATAGACAAATAGATTTATTCATAGTTTACAATAGTTGTTGAGACTTACTTAATCGTTCCTTTTAAGAGTTACGCTTCAAATAAGATTATGTTAGGTTTGTATGGTTTAATATTTAAAGAGACTTTCGATATAGAAAAGTTAATTTTTGAAATTTCTGTAAATTTAGACAATTGTACAATTTGGTTTCAAAGCAAAACAGAATTTAGACAATTGTACAATTTGGTTTAAAAGTAAAACGAGTCTAAACAAAGTAATCTTGTTCGAATTTAAAGTGAGACGGATCTGAACAATTTATATAGTTCTTTATAATAGGAATTGTTCAAATTCGATTATGCCTCGACTCAAATTTTTGTCACCCCTACGTGAGAGGCCAATGCTTCAACAAATTGTTGTCTCATGGAAGGATGTGTATGGCATTTTCATGAAGAACTATTTCTAATCCGTTAGATTATACTTCAAGATTTGTGCCCATGAATCTCTAACATCGTTTTAATAAACCACCACTTTTTTAAAAGTATTTACTAATCACCATTTGATTAACTAGTTATGCCACTCTTAGCAATGGAAAATGCATTGAAAGACAACAAAGAAACAAGTATCCATGGTTTTTGGTATACTCGAGACTCGAAATTGAGATATCTGAATAGGAGAGAGACATGTAATAAATCCACTCGTGGTAGGCATAATTAAATTGCAAGCCCAAATTCAAGGATAAGTTTTTAAAATTTAAGAAAAGTTTCATTAATTAATCATCAATTACTCATACGATCAATTGAAAAAAATTAGACAAAGAATTAACTATTTTTGAAAAGATAAAATCCTATAATGTACTCCATCTGTCATTTATATAAGTTGTTTAAGGTAACGACATAAGAATTAAAACAGCAGCCTTAATTACGCGTGTAATTTACATATATATATCCTTTGAGATTAAATGTAGGGATGCACACGAATTGAATCCAGTCTAATTGGGGTTAATCCACAATCCAATCTAATTATTGCAGATTGAAAAATTACAATTCAATCTAGTCCAAAATAATTCATCAATCCAACTTGCAAAATGCGGATCGGACTTGATTAAGTTCCGTGGATTGACATTTTTCTATCCAAAAACTCATGAAATTAAATTTTATCATATGAATCACAAAAATCATGCATCTCGTGAATGACAAATTTATAACATACATCCCACAAATTTATATATAGCATGTTTTCCACAAACATGTCATCACAATAACCTTTAAAATGCAAGTTCCTAGATAAATAAATATGTTATCCACAAATCCGCACCATACACCTTTACAAAACCACATAAAATGTGCACGTCGCAACATACAACCTACAAAAATAAAATGTACTAAGTGTAATTAAAGAGTTTAAAACAAGCATAGTCTTTAATATACGTCAATTTCTACTTGATATTTCATATTAATGCTATTAGAGATACTATAGTACATATGATTAGATATGTATATGCGTTGATGTGATAAACAAATATGATAAGATATGTATATGCGTTGATGTGATAAACAGATTGGATATGATAGGATACGTTGATTTTTAATGTAGGATCCGCGATCTGATCCAGTCCACCTAGATTAGTGATTTTTCAGTCCGGTGTAATCCAAGGGATCAAAAAATTGATCAAATTAGTGATAATTGGTCCGAATTGAATGAATCCGCGGATTAGTATCCGTGTGCACCCCTAATTAAATGAATTGAAGAATCATAAATGTTTAAATTTATGATAAAATGGATAAAAATGCAATAAATATACTCTTGAATTTCGAAAAAGACTTACAATTTTGAACAAGAAGTTTTTATTAAGACGACTTATATAAATGACCAGAGGTAATATGTTTGAAAAAGCATCAACAACTACAAAGTTGATTTTAAAGAATTGCAACTGTAATATTGAAACAGCGCAAGATTTATTGTTTCATAAACATGATTTTATTCATTGATTCCAAGTTTTTCTTCTTTTCTTCTTTTTAATACTTCTAAAACCATGTTTAGACTTTGTTTTTGTAGTGTTTTCAAGGATAGTAATGCATCATTTCATCAATCCTCTAATTATAGATCCTTTGATAGTCTTCATCTACCTTATTAACCATTTGATCTCCTTTACTTCCTCCAACTCATTACAGACCCTCTCTGATAATCTTCTTCTACCTTCTTAGCCATTTGATCTTCCTTTTCTTCCTCCAATTCATTATAGTTCCTCTGATAATCTTCTTCTACCTTATTTGCCATTTGATCTTCCTTTACTTCCTCCAATTCATTATAGTTCCTCTGATAATCTTCTTCTACCTTATTAGCCATTTGATCTTCCTTTTCTTCCTCCAATTCATTATAGTTCCTCTGATAATCTTCTTCTACCTTATTAGCCATTTGATCTTCCTTTTCTTCCTCCACTTCATTATACATCGTCCGATAACCTTCCTCTGCCTCATCAGCCATTTGATCTTCCCTTACTTCCTCAACCTCTTGATATTGACCATCTCCTTTGCTTTCACTTTCATTGCTTCCTTCTTCATTCTTCTCTTCCTCTTCTTTCTTCGGCTCAGGCTCGGGCTCTGGTTCCGACTTATGAATGATACTGGCATGTTTCTTGGTTGTTTTATAGATATAATCCACCAACTGTTGTGCATCCATGATTCCCATGACGCTCACCATCCTACTACCTAAATCGGTCTCCACCGTTATAACTCCTATATCATATAATAAGATAGTAATTATTAGCCAAGGTAATTTTTAAACTGTTTTGTGATTTGAAAGTTTAAATCCAGCTAAAGCTAAGAGGTCTAACTAAATATATGTGTGTATGTAGTACCTCTCATCTTGAGTATCTTTTTCTTTAGCTCCCGAGCACAACCTTCACAATTTATGTTCACATTAAGCTCTATTGTATTCACTCCACTGACCTGTATCATGCCAACCAAAAAAAAAAAAAACGCAACACTTATCAGATCAAAAGATACTGAGGCGCATGTTTAAATTTTTCTGTTTTTATATAGCCGAGGGTATCCGAGCCATTGAGCTGACACCAGACTGATGATGGACCCGACCAGTCCCTCGGTGTCCTTAGTTACCCCCACCAGGGAACCCAAGGAAGAAACTGAAGGGAGAAGGAGGTGAGGAATCGAACCCCACACCTTTGGGGTGTTGAGCCCTATTCTTACCACCCGACCAACTCCCATGAGGGCCATGTTTAAGTTTTAATCATATTTATTATGAAACTCAAAGCAATACCTTGCGAAGTTTGAAAAAGATTCAGACGCCTACGAATATCAAAAGAAAAAGAAAAAATAAGCACCAGTGAATTGACAAGTTGTGGAGTAGGCTCTCCTTCAGCTGGTGGTGATGGTGACAAGATGCTAGCCCTTTTCTTGGTTTTCTTCTCAATTACATTGCATAAGGCTTGAGGGTTTACCACCCCTTTAATTGTCACTTGGTTTAGTCCCATATCCATACTAATTGCTTCAACTCCTGAAAACATACACATTGGTCACAAATTTTATCAATTTGGCCATTTCAAATCAAATGAATTAAAACAGATAGAACTATATGTAACATGTATATAATTATCAATATACCTCTAACTTTCATGAGGACTCTCTCAACCTTCTTAGAACATCCCACACAGTGCAAGTCCACCAAGAGAACAACAGGGGTGGCTGCTGGCTTGCTCTCCTCTTTTGTTTCCTCCACTGGTTTTTCTTCTGCCTTGACTTCCTCCTATAGAACAGAATTTCACAAAAAAAAAAATCAAACAAAAATTAAACTTATCAAATCATGCTCACCCATGAATCCTAAGAGCAAATTGTATGAGAAATCTAGCTCAATCACACCAATTCACCCAAATTTTAGTTACCTGATTTGTTTCTACATCCATTGTGCTTACAAACCAAAATCAACACTAAGGAGTCCAAATTGTTCGAGCTTTGAAGAGAGCGAGAGTTAATGAGGAAGGATTGTTGTATACATATATAAATATAAAATACAGATAGTAAACTGTTTGTTTCCAAAGCACATCCAATGCAATTAGCTCTCTTTCTTTGTGTTCAAAAAAGGCTTTTTGATGTTTTTTAAAAAAAAAAGGCTTTTTGTTAGGTTTTTTATTAGCAATTAATGGCTCTGAATGGCATGGAGAGGAATTTATAAGCAAAAAGGTTTGGTCAGGGAGGGAGATCAATATATATTCAAATTTCTTTTTTTTTTTTTTTAACACTAGATGACATCAATAGATATAACAAAAGTAGCATGTTTAATTAGTAACAAGTTCAAAGCGTAAAAATTCCCTTTAATAAGAAAGGATTCAAATTTAAAATAATCATAAAAGATGTATTTTAATTATTAGTGATTTATGTGATATTTATTCATAACTTTAACAATTTCTAAGTTATATTAGCATATTCATTATACAAAAAGATGCAATAAAATTATCCTTCTTTGTTACCAAAATAGTTTGAAATCAATTTACCCAAAATAGTCTGAAATCACAAAATTTAGTTTGGGCAAAAACAAGAAAAAAAGTGTGTTACAATATCATTATATGGCTTCTTTTTTATTTTATTTTTCTTGGCAAGGAAGGATATAGTCTTATTAATTATATGACTAAATAAAGCACTAAAAAAATGTTAGGTATTAAAAAAATTAAATCTTGCGAATTAAGTAGTAGCTCGACTGATTTATTAGCATGTGATGTATGGAAACTTGGAGTATGATCCATAGTGGTGTAGAGTAGGTTGCCTATCAAGGAAAAACAACAATTAAACCTCCCATTTTGTATAGCCTAACAAAATTTATTTCTCTCATATTAGCATTTGAAGCAAATGAGACAAGAAATATAAAGGTTTTTACAGTCGGCTTAAGAAAATTTGTAACACCAGCTCATCATGTAGGTTTGTTCAATAAAAGTATTATAGTATTTGAATTATATCCCCATAAATCAAAATTAACCACCAAATTCAAGAAAAAAGATGGAGTTTAAGAAGTAAAAACACATTTTTTGTTTGCCAATAAATAGAGTCTTTGATTTGCACAAGAAAAGAAGGAATGCCTTCGATCAAACTGATAAATGGAAGCAATAGCATTAAAAAGAAAAAGTATGGAAAATAAACAAAGATTCATTAGAACTGAACAACTTTGGCATGTTTTGCATCCACCGACGCTAATGTCCAATCCATCATGTTATTGAGTTTTAAAGCGCTCCAACAACAACATAGCCTCAATCCCAAATTAGTTGGGGTCGGCTAAAATCCAATTACGCCATTGAGCAATAAGCCCAATCGTACAGATGGAGTTGATAAAACTATATACTACACCTATAGATATTTAAATAATAAATATGGTATACCTTTCCTTGCCAAAAAAGATGCCCATCCAAATTGTACCAACCATGATTCGTGAAGGAAACGATGCCTAAAATATTGAAATTTTCAGGTATTAGAGGGAACTCTTCCAGGTACAATTGCAGATATAAGCATTATCTAGAAATTTTACCTCCATGGCATGGGATGAGTAGGACTAAATAATTTGTTAACAGCATCTTGAGTTCTGCTTCTATTCCACCATTGCATCCCTTATTTTAAGCGAGCATCCACTGATTGTCGCTAACAGAAGTGTGAAGCGTCTTTAAAATAGAAATTATGTTATCAAATTTCGGATGGGTCATATCTTTTGCTAGAAATGTATGAAGTTGGCAGTTCACTTCGACAAAGCTGCATCCCGGTGTTTTCTTCTCTCCCTTACTTCTTATGACCGATCTTATTGACGACACATCATCCCATTTTCCACAACCCGCATAAATATTGGCAAGAAGCACATGGTAGTCTGGGCTATCAGACTCCAACTCGAATAACCTCTTAGATGCATACTCGGCAACCTTCACATTCCCCACAGTTTTGCAGGATGAAAGCAGCGCACCCCACACATTTGCATCTGCTTCAACTGGCATTCTTTTGATCAAATCAAGTGCTTCATCCACAAGCCCTGCGCGACCAAGAAGGTCAATCATGCAAGCATAATGTTTTGTCCCAGGTATCACATTATATGCTTTCCTCATTAGGTTGAAATATTCTTTACCCTCGAAAACAAGGCCCGAGTGGCTACAAGCAGATAACACGCTAAGGAACACAGTTTCATCAGGGGTGAACCCCTCGCTTTTCATCTGCTCAAATAAATCAAGTGCCTTTGAACCAAAGCCATGATATCCATACCCAGCAATGAGTGCACTCCAAGTGACCAAGTTCCTACATTGAATCCCATCGAATACCCTTTGAGCCGCACGTATACTGCCACATTTTGCATACATATCAACTAGAGCAGTTTCAACTGATAATTCAGATATTGATCCAGTTTGAACAAAATACCCATGCATCATCTCCCCACAACTTAGCGAACCTAACTGCGCACAAGCTTGAGAGACACTAGCAGCCATTGCAGAATCAGGCTCATGATCAGACATTGTAAGCATTTCATAAAACAGCGAGAGTGCCTCTTCGGCACATCCATTTTGTGAGTATCCACTAACCATTACAGTCCAAGAAACCAAATTCTTCTCCAACATCTCATCAAACAAATTACGCGCTATCGTAATTTTCCCTCCTTTCACATACATATTAAGCATTGCAGTCTGCACTTCCTCACAAAAATCAAAACCCAATTTCACTACAAATGAGTGCACATCGAAATCACAAGCAGGGATCACGCTTAAAACCGTTACCCAGTTCGGCTTACATTCTCCCAATCTCATATCTCTAAAGACTTTCACAGCTTCCCAATACTTCCCATGATCGACAAAACCCGAAATCATCGAAGTCCACGCCACAACATCCCTCACAGGCATTTCATCAAACACATCGTATGCAACACCAACTTCACCAAACTCAACATACATTTCAACCAAAGCAGTGCCTACATACACATTCCCATCGATCCCAATTCGCTTCGCGACATCGTGAACTCTCTTCCCTTCCTCAACACAACATAGAACACCAAATGCCTTAGCAACAAAAGGGAGTGTGTAGTGATCAGGCACAACACTCTCACCTTCCATTCTCACATACAACTCAACAATTTCACTCCACAAACTGTACACACTACAAGCCCGGATCATTGAATTCCACAAAAAGACTCGTTTTTTATGCACTGATTCGAAAACCAAACGTGCCCATTTGAGATTCCCGGCTTTTGCGTAGGATTTGACGAGATGGGTAGCTGTGAAACTTGATTTTGAAGACCCAGTTGTGATGATTTGGGCGTGGACTTGGTGGATTGAATGTGGGGTTTGGTGGGTTTGGAGGAGATGAGTGTGGAAGTTGGAGAGGTCGCATTGGGCGGTCTGAAGAGATTGGAATTGGCGAATTGGTTGTGTTGATTGATAGAGTGAGTGGAGATTGTGAGTAAATCGATAAGCTTTGTGTGTGATTTGGAGAAGCATTTGATGCGTTGAGAGAAGTCTATGCTTCAACAAATTGTTCTCTAATGGAAGGTCTTCAATGGCGCTTTTTATGAAGAATCTGTTCTAGTCCGTTAGATTGTACTTCGAGATTTGTGCGGAATGAATCGTTATGAACGTCTTACTAACCAGTTCACTTTCTTTTAGAAGATGCACTCACTTTGAACACTCACTTTGGGCATCTAGTGGATCCAAGTGGGTGTTCAGCCGTGTGATGCATCTCAAGGTGTGCACTTAACACATAAAGATGTGCGATCACACTCCTCAGGCGTATCACATGGAGGAACATCCACTTAGATCCATTAAGTGCTCAAAGTGAATGTTCAAAGTGAGTTACAAAAACATTTTTCACAATAGAGTCCACTACTTGATTAACTTGCTATATATGCAACTCTTTTGTATTGGTAAAGGAAAATGTTTTTCTTTTTGGTAGAAGACGATATTTGAGCCATCACATTGGATTGATGATTGACTCGACTAATCTTTTAGGGTTTAACTGCCAAATTAATTGGGAAGCCTCTAGAGGCAAATAAAAATGCTTTTATCAGGTGTCGACTCGTTGATCCGAGTGGTAAAAAACTCAGTTTCCCTTTTAGTAATTTTTGTAGATTAAACAAATTAGATTTGCCATCCCTATTTGAGGTATGATAGTGTTCGAAGATAGATTAATTAGCAAGTTAGCATCGAATACCGTGTAGGAAGGTGAAAAAAAAAGTGGCAAGCAAATTAATGAAATCTTTTTTGTAAGAAATAAAGTTTTTTTTTGTAAAAGACCAACTCGATCTTGAAACTTTTAATTAAGAGGTGTAGTGTAGAATAGTCGTAGATCAAATTAAATTGGAAGCCCAATTTCAAGGATAAGTTCTTTTTGTACAATTTTACCAATCATCAATAGTTCAATACATTAACATAAGATATAAAATTAGTTAACTTGAGAAAAGTACATCAATTCCATGATCTTAAATATTCGAGAGAACTAGACTATATTGTATTGTTGAAACACAAATAATGGTGACTGTTATTATAAACATGACTTTACACATTGATTCCAAATTATTTCTTTGTTTTTAATACTTCTACAACCATGTGTGCAAGACTTAGTTTCTTCTTCTCAAGTTGCATATAATGGAGAGAGGATTTGGCTTACTTGTGAAACTGCAGACTTTGGTGCTCTTCAAGATATATCTCAGCAAGTGCAGTACTGATTGCGGCGCCAATGGGAAGCACATTCTCATCAAGAAAGAAGTAAGGGGAGTGCGGAGAATGGACTGCGCCTAACGTCTCGTTTCTAATTCCAATACTGAGCATCACACCGGGAATCACTTCCTGGTAGGAACTGAAGTCCTCGCCTGCCATCACCTTGTTGCCGGGCTTAACGTTATTTGAACCGAGGAGGAGTTTTCCCACCCTTTGGACATGCTCATGCAGAACCTCGTCGTTTATGACTGCTGGAATCGATGGATGTTCCTCTTCCTTCATATCGACAAAACCCTTGCATCTGTGTATAGTTGCTTGACCTTCAATAACCTGCAACCAGATTTCGCGTAAATAAACAAGCATTCTAAGACAAAGATGTAACCGTCGCATGTGGAAATTAACGCGGTGTGATCATTAACATGAAGGAAGGCGCTAACCATAATGATGCCAACGAATTTGTATTAGTGATAATGGCGAAAATTGCTGTAGTGAGAAGAAGAAAATTCTCTGGTACTTTGCTAGGAATGATATATAGAACTAGAAAAGATTGTGATTATGATTACCTCTCTTACTCTCTTTTGGAGTTGATAAAGACCATCTGTGGTAAGGCTCCTTAAAGTGCCCCCGAATTCAACGATATGAGGAATAGTATTCATTGCAGTTCCGCCGCGGATGTAGGTAACAGAGAGAACCTTCACAAAGTAAGTTCGACATCAATGTACAAACACAGAAACAAGTTTAAGAAGGAAAATAATGACAACAATGCAATAAAAGATGATTACTTTGGAAAATAAGTTCTATACCATTCCATGTATATAAGATCATGTAAGCTAATATATTTAGGCTAAGATGGAGGAAAGCAAAAATGTTTATGCAGTGACAAACCAAGAAAAAGTTGATCTTTGAATCAATGGAAAAGGGAATGTGTATGTAAGACCAAATAACATGAATGAATGAATATCCTTCTGACATACTTGACTATGAAGGGGATCAACTTCTCTCGAGATAAGCTGTTGCAGGGCGAGAATAGCAAAGGATGCAGCAATGACGGGATCTTTTGCCTCGTGAGGTATCGCAGCATGTCCACCTTGCCCTTCGATTTTCGCTTCAAAGAAACATACAGCAGCTAGAGCAGGTCCAGCGATGGATGCTATGGTTCCTGTCGGTCTTTCGAAATCTACATGCATCGCAAATATTGCTTCAGCATTACCAAGAGCACCATCCTTTATCATGTAAGATGCCCCAGATCCCCCCTCCTCGGCAGGTTGAAACAAAAGTCTCACAGTCCCCTTTGTAAGAGAATATTAAAAAGCAAAGTATGCCAATAAATACCATAACTAAGCAGGGTCGAATAATTAGTTAGGAAACAAGTTGCAAGCGACGTTTGGATTAGTATTATTATCAACTAGAAGGAAAATTTTAGGACAACTTTGGGGAGCAAATTAAGAAATCATCGAAACCTCATGAAAGTAGAATTCACCCTTGCACTTCGACGAATCAAGCATTCCAGCCAGATAAAGCAACAGTTTGACGGTCACTCGCATTTTTCTACGCTTATAAATCATACTAACAGTTTTGCAAGGAAAGAAAAATGCATTAACTTACTTGCATTAGAATAAAAAGTCAAACATAGACAACCATTGTCATGTATGCTTTTGCAAATATTATAGTCCTAGTTATTTGTCCTTACAATCTATCATTTTGTTTTTCTACGGAGACGATGAACATCAAGACAAGCAAGAACTGGTTGGAAGCCATTTAAGAAACAATGTAGTATTTAGGCAAGCCAAAAAACACCTCCAAGCAAAGAAGTATTCACTCATAGCTATGAAGAATTACCAATGGAGTCTCATGTATAGCCTCAACTTCAATTCAATACATTGATCAATGTCAAGTAATCATTTCTTTCCACGAATTCAACGACAAAGAATACTACTAGAGAAATATGTATGATCAATTAAATAAGACAGACGCGGATATCACTTTCGCCGTCTAATTAGTCTTTCTTCGTTCGTCTATGAAGCGCGCAACTGCAACAAATCCTAGTGAAAAAACAAAGGGGTTCCTTCTCACAATGAATTGTATAACATGATTGCAACCTAACCAATCTCTCTAACAAAGACAACATTAGACACAAGTGAATTACAGTCCAAACAAGTACAATATCAACAAAAAAGAACAAACAAACAAACGAACGAACAATTGAAGAAGGCATTTCTTCAATCAAGTACAAAATTATACTAACACATACAACAACAACAAACAACAACATCAACATAAATTAATTGGAGTCAGCTACATGGATCAAACTCTTCCATTGCGCTCGATTTAGTTCAAAATACAACAACAGTCCAAACAAGTACAAAACTAAACCAATTGAAAGAAGGGCATTTCTTCAATCAAGTACAAAATTATACTAACAACAACAACAACAACAACAGCAAAAACATAAATTAATTGGGGTCCATTGCGCTCGATTTAGTTCAAAATACAACAACAGTCCAAACAAGTACAAAACCAAACCAATTGAAAGAAGGGCATTTCTTCAAACAAGCTACACTAACATATAATCCGATAAGCCCCACTACAATTCAATCAAAACACACACCTTGAGATGATCTTCACGTTTTTTAAGCAGTTTCGCGGCGCCGAGAAGCATAGTAGTATGAGCATCATGTCCACAACCATGCATTCTCCCATCAACTTTGCTTTTGTGCTCCCACTCCACAAGCTCCTAAACCAACCCCATAACCACAAACCATCAAAAAAACAAGAACAACACATCAATCCAAACAAACCCCACCATTTTCAACCAAAAAAACATAATGGGCAGTCACCAAAACCTGCAATGGAAGGGCATCCATGTCAGCTCTAAGAGCCACAACAGGGGTAGACCCAGACCCAACTTGGGCAACAACACCTGTTTGGGCAAAAGGGGATTTGTAAGAGATGTTGAGCTTGTCAAGTTCTCTTCTTATGAGGGCACTGGTGTTGTGTTCTTCGAATCTGAGTTCTGGGTACTCGTGAATTTGTCTTCTTATTGAGACTAACCAATCTTTCTCAGCCTTGGCTGAGTTCATGAGCTCAAAACCATAGTTTTTTGTACAAATGTCAAGTACTTGAGATTGTGAAGTTGAAGTGATTGAGATGAGTAGAATCAAAATGGGCAAATGGGTAGTGATGAATTGAGATGATTCATCCATGTGTAGTGTTGGATTTGATTGAAGATCATGTAATGATTACAAGAGTTGGTGGAGAATTTTATTGGTCATCAACCAAGACGTTATTGTTTATATTAATATTCTTGAGGAGAGCAAACACAAAGGGGTGGTGGCGCAGTTGGCTAGCGCGTAGGTCTCATAGCTTAAAAGAGTTATCCTGAGGTCGAGAGTTCGAGCCTCTCTCACCCCATTAATTTGTTTTTTTGGGAAATTTTTACTTAATTTTTTTTATATGATTTTAAGATTAAAGCTATATTATTATTGATGAACGTAACCTATATTGTTGTTGATGAACTCAACAGAAGAATTTGATTCATGTATGCAACCCTGAGTAATTTAAGATTTTTTTTTTTTTAGAGATTTTTACTTAATCGAACACAACGGAAGAATTTGGTTCATATATGCAACCCTAAGTAATTTAAGATTAAAGCTATGTTGTTGTTGATTAGGACGTGAGAGCTTCCGATGAAAAAATTGAGTGGACGAAGTAGTACAGAGTTTCGTTGTTTTCAAACTCGAGACTTCTGTCAACTAAGTGATAACTCAACTAATTTAATTCACTCTCGTCTTATATATAAGTGAAATTATCGTCGGATGATATTGAGATTAAATAATTTGGAACGCACGCCATCAATTCTACTGATACCAAAGCACAATGGAAAGAGTTTGATTTATATAACCAACCCCTAGTGATTTTGAATGAAGGATATGTTGTTATTGATTATAGGACTTGGGAGCTTCTGATGAATAAATCAAGTAAGCAAGTAGCAAAAATTTCAATGTGGTTCAAACTCGAGACCTCTGTTAACTACGTGATAGTTCAATTGATTTAACTCGTTCTCGTCTTATATATAAAGTGAGATTATCATCAGATGATATTGCAAAAGGAATATTTTTTAGTAAAAAGAAAAAAACTTGAGACTCTTAAACCTTTGGTTAAGGAGCATATAGTTGTGACAAAAAAAAAAAAAAAAAAAAAAAAAAGTAGCATATAGTTTCCCTTCCACACAAGATTTCTCTACACAGTAAGTTTGAACTTGAGAAATGGTATCCATTTGTATCTTTTGCTTCTTGAGTATGTATGTGTGAAATGTCTTTCAAAGAAAGATAAATCAATTACTGATGAAATGTTATTGTTGCATACAAATGCAACTGCAACAGCTCTATTGACACAAAATTACAATACATAAGAATAAACCTCTTTAATTGTAAGTTCAATGGACAAAAACTTGGTTAGCTCAAATAATATATGTCTCTTATTCCAACTCTGCAAATCCAACCTTCCAACATAACAAGCTCTATACTCTAAAGCACACAAAATCCTACTATTATACTTCTAAAACATAATAGGTAAATACATGCATATAAAAAGAAGTACATAGATATACATGATAGTTCTAAATATAATATGTACAATCCATCAGGATTTCCACTGAACAAAAAGAAACCCTAGATCTATCAACTACCATGCCCTAAGTTAATGTCCAAAATGCATTGTTTGAAGGCAAAATGAAACAAGTTATAAAACTTTAGTAAGGGATAAGACTTTGCCGAGTCGCCATCCAAGACTTGATGCATCGCCACGCCCAAAATGAAGAGAGTTAAAAGGATCAGAAGAAGAACCGCGTTCACCTTGCCGGAGAAGGATGCACGCGAGCGATTGACAATATGGAGCTTTGTTATTAGAGACCGGCTCGGCTTATCAGCGGCTGCATTTTCATCACTTTTAAATGCACTTCTCAATCTCAGCTTTGGTTCTTGTAATGCTGCCGATTCACCATTGGAGATGAGGTGGGAGGCTGCTTCATCAGGCTTCGGCTTCGGCTTTGCATCAGTCACATTCTCCTTGGTTTCATCAGAAGCCTGCAAATGAAGTAATACATGAGTTCACAAAAGGATTGACTTAAAAGTTAGATGGAGCAACCCCCCACATTGAGTAGGATTCAAGAACTCCTAACCTCGGTTATCGTTGTGGAATTCGATTCAAGAACATCTTGACAGGATCCTTGAGCTACCACTTTGCAGGAGCTGGACAATCTACGGGAAAGTTTCTTTTGTAGCCTAACCCTTCTTACGGCAGTAGTGCCCTGTGTAATATCTTGATAGACCGATTGACATTGTAGTTCTCGCTGTGGTTCGCGAGGTCGTATCTTTATTACAGGCATATCACGGTCGCATACTGCATCCCCTTGAACTTGAGAAAAGTCATTAATACCTGTAGGTTTACCGGGCCAATATAAAGCTCCATCATCCATCGCATACTGCATAGCAAAAGCATCAAAATGAGCGGCCTAACGGTTATGATTTAGTTGCAACAGCAACAAGAACAATAACTTATAATGTAACTCTCACAAGCCATCTAAGATTTTTGTATTCACCTGTCCTTGCGCAGGTATCGATTCATAGCCCATAAAAAAGTTTGATTGTAATTCAGCTGAAAAGCTCTGAGGATTGAAAGTTTCATATACTGGATAGCTCGACTCTTCCCCAGAATTATCCGGATCAAGGAGAACATTCGCCAGGAAGTCCATTGTTGAAGAGTCCTGCTCATCGGAACTACACTGTAAAACCACCCCATCATTTCCATTGCCAAATTCATTTGCATAAGATTGATCCGGGTAGGGCCCAAAAAGGGGAGAAAAGATTCCATAATCAAGCATGGAATCCCAGCCGTTGTCCTGGTGGCCGTCCACCTGAAGCAATCAAGAATTGCAATTTAGTTCTCAGAGTTTACCAGACAGGTTAAGAAAAAACGCATGCAAATAAACTCGAAAATAAGAATCACACAGCTCTGCGACTGACCTCAGTTTTGCAGTTTCCTGCGCCATTGGCTGTGCAGCTGTTGGAGTTGCTCTCTTCACCTCTCACGGCATCAGGGTCAATCTGGACTGGCTTCTCTCCTGCACGCATACTCGACACGGAAACATCTTGAACTAATTCAGGAGATACAGATGCATCTTCCAGAGAAGATATCACCGCAGTAGGAGGGGAGCCAGTGGGCTCGGTTTCATCAGGGCTTGAGCAGTCGCCCTTATCCTTATTGAACAAACGGCAGACAACAAACTCACCCTGCGCAAGATATACAAAGGAATTAATAAAGTTGTGTTGGTTAAAAAGCTCTTCCTCAACACCAAACACATAAACTCGACTGCACATAGAATTTCAAGTGAAGCTCTGAACTGAAGTAAGCCGTGGTAGATAACATGAAAGTTAAAAATAAGTAGATTATATATAAACAACAAAGTAGTCCAACTCCATGTAGAACTATATAAACTGATTCATTTTATCAATACATACTAAAAATCAAAATGTAGGAAAAGGAAAGGTTCCTCGAAAAGAAGCAACTAAGCTTCTTACATTCCAAATATTTATATCCAATCCAATAAAAAACCGGTGCTCGGCATCACATAAAAACCCATGCAACAATTAAATCTGCGTTAAGAACCAAGCAAAACCTGTAATCAAGGACCAAAAACAAACCACACACAATCAAACATGAAACTTTACAATGTTTAGTGAGATAGATATCTTAGCAAGTAATCAAGATCTAACAACAATGCACCAAAGCAATGGAGCCTATGCCATCAAAATGATGAAAAAACAAACTCTCCTTGAAATGGCACATGTGCTTCCCAAGTAATTAGAAGCCTTGACCATTCACAATCATCTGCTCCAACATGACAAAAAAATAAGTTCTTTTTTAAATACAACAACAAAGCCTCAATTCAACTACATGTATCAAACTCTTCCATTGCGTCCGATTTAGTGCAATTGATGGTTTGCAAGTTTTTGGAAATGCTACATGAAAAGAGAAACCCACAACTACATCAATCAAGAGCTAACCAAAACCCATCAAGAGAACATCATAAGCACCACATTAGACTAAAATGCCAATCAAATCCATGTCCACACAACACCAAATCAACCAAAAGAGCTCATCAAAGCAGAAAACAGAAAACTAAACACTTTCATGTAGTTACCCACACAAATTAATGAGAAGAGAAATCAAACCAGATCAGAACTCAAGCGATACTCGTGCATTATCCAACCAGTCCTCGCCCCGCCCGGCGCGCGCCCTTTGTGGAACACAAGGGTCTTCTTCTTCCCAATGATGGATTTCTTCGCAGACTTTGCCCTAATGTTCCGATCCTTTCCAGTAGCCTTCCAGTACCCCTTCTCCGTCGCCCTATTCGATCGACGCCCGTTCGGGTACTTCTGATCGCGAGGGCAGAAGAAGAACCACTCCGGATCGTCGTTCTTGATCACAGAAAACCCTACAAAATTGAACACAAAAATCGCTTCAAATTAGACCGAATTTCACCAAATCAAGCGAAACCCACAACGAAAATGATCGAAATTGAAGGAAAGTCGACACCTTTATCGAAAAATCGAGCTTGAAAGACAAGATTGACACCATAAATGCTCCAAATCCAACGAAAAACCCTAAAAAATTGAACACATGATCACTTCAAATCAGACCAAATTTCCCCAAATCGAGCGAAACCCACAACGAAAATGATCTAAATTGAAGGAAAGTCAACACCTTTATGAAAAATTCAAGCTTTCAAGACAAGATTGACACCATAAATGCTCAAAATCCAACGAAAAACCCAAATATGGAAACAAATTTCAAGGGGGGTTTTGTAAGTTTTGTTCTTACTTGGCAAATCCCAGGGCTCCCATTTGCAGACATCGATTTCTGAGATCAGGTCAGAGTCCTTGCCGTTGATCTTCGGCTTCAAGAAGCAATTCACGATTTCTTCGTCAGTGGGGCTGAATCTGAACCCAATTGGCAGCGAATTCAGAGCTTCGACATCCATCGATGGTCTCTACTACTCAAATCAACAGTATCAACGAATGATTGTTCGATAATCGGAGAAGTCGAACGCATAAACCCTAGCAATCAACGCAAACACACTGAATTGGATCGATTTTGGTTTGCTTTAAAGGAGAGAAGAAAGTGAGAGGAAACAGAGTCATCGACAGTCGATTGTGGAGTCAAGACCAAAGCGCGTCTCTTTAAAATCTCGAGTTCTCACCGTGTAGGGTGTTTACCCTTCGCTTTCAACTTAATTTCATCAATGCCATTGCAAGTCACTTGGCCATATTTTTGAAGGGAAAATGCTCAAGTGGGCGCATTTACAGGCACTCAGGTCCGACACAAGCTCGATGTGAGTCGTCGATGCCTCTCAAGATGTGTGCGCGAGCATATCGCATTGTGCGTGTTGAATCTAGGGCACACAACATTTCCTTTTTGAAGGATTGCGTTTGATAGCCTTATAACAACACTTAATAATGACAAACAGTTGTCGCGTCTATTTAATATATATCGGGATGCATGCATGTGCACGTATCAATGCAAAAGTTAAAGGACGAAAATATACGCATGCCGTTGTCGTTGTTAGTTTACAAAAGCGTTTTTCTTTATTTATAACTTCTTAAGTGATATTTCACCAATCATGATAACTATAATCTTCGCTCGAGCGTTATATGAATGTCATTCTCTTAGTCTAAATTACACTATTTTTCAAGCTTACATATGTAAAGGGTGACTCTCTTAATTTAATTTGTTTTATCTACAAAATTTGGAAAAAATAAAATTTTATTAGTGGGACTTTCCCCATTGTAACTTGTAAGTTGGAAGGATAGTTTAGTCCATCGGTAAATTTGCGAGATGAGGTAGGGGTAATTCGGGAATGGTTGATTAAAGGAGTCACTGAACCAATGAGAGCCTGCGACGTGAACGGTTGTCTCATTTTTAGGAGTACTTCGTATTACGTACACGTGGCGGGCGTATGTTCAAGGATGGTTCTTGTAGGACCCGCCGACCTGGACGTTCATCAGATATACATCTATACGCCAAGCTTGTAGGAGAAGCTAGAGAATGGACGGTGGAGATTCGAACATCGTCTCGTACGTGTGTAAGCGAATGGACGGTGGAGATTCGAACATCGTCTCGTACGTGTGTACGGGCGTGCCTTGGGTGGTGGGATCTTTGGGTTTTGTCGTTTTGTCTGTTGATGCCGTGGCTTGTGAGAGAAAATTGTAGGCCTTGTTTGGTGGTGCTTAATTTTCTTTAGTTTTTATTATTGTCAGAGTATCCGAGCTTTGCCCCATTAGTTCCAGACTCAACAATAACACAACCTCTAATCAAGAGTATGATTGTATGTGCATGTCATGAAACATTGGAATTGTATCAAATGTAATAGAACGAAGGAACAACCACAAAATTGAAAAGAAATTATTTAGATCACCTGTTTTAAGACACCTATAATATACACTCATTGTTGATGTCTATTAATGTGTGCATACAAAATTACAAATTGATATCTATTGAATGTGTTCCAATAATAAGGGTGTATATTTTTAGTGTCCCCAAAAAGTCACCCTAGCATCTCGGGTCATCTTAACATCTTTCGTATTGGAAAATAATAAATCTACTTGGACTCATGAGTCCAGACTTATAGGGAGGTGTTTAGAATTTTTGTAAATATTTAAGGGGTATCAAAGGAATTTTATAAGTGATTATGGTTGCTTCATTAATTGTTGGAGGATGTATTTGAAATTAAAAAAAGTTTTGAGTCCGGACTCACGAGTCCAAATAGCACTACCCATTAGAAAATATTAGAATGACCCGGCGATTGTATCCACCAATTGCGCATCAATGTGTATGCGTATAAATCTCGATATACGAATAGGTGGACACCATCGTCGAGTGTCTCGTCTCGGGCTAGAATGACATGGTGATGGGACACTTGCTGATGGTGTCCATTTATTCGTGTATCAATGTGTGTGCGCACAAACCTTGATACACGAGTAAATTAACACCATCACCGAGTGTCCGATCTATCTCGTGCGTCCCATATCGAGTCACCTTAGCATCTTCCATAAGTATATAGGAACGGTAAACATTCTTAAGCATAATAAAATAGATCAAGTAGAGTTTTACCTGCGAAAGTCATTATCTTGTTTATCTTCTCAACACCAAAGTTTATCACCGTCGTAAACCTTAATTTTTTATACACTTGTTTGATGATACAAATGTCATTTTATTGGCTCGAGAGAAAACTATTGGTGTTCTCATATTAATACCAATTTTCATCAAATTAGTAACCTAAAATAGAGGCTTAATGAATATAAAATTAATTAAAATATAACGCCTCGTTTGGTTCGTTTTTGTCAACTTACAGTGCGAATAGATGGAGTTAACTCACAATGTACGTTCATATTTCATGTTTGATAGAACTTTAAACTTGCAGGGAAGTTGCAAATTTTTAAAAACAGTAAAATGTGAAAAATTAACATAAATGTCATTCAAATATATTTGAAAAATAAAAAAGATGATTTGGTGTTCTCATATTAATACCAATTTGTATCAAATTAGTAACCTAAAATAGAGAATAGATATAAAATTAATTAAAATATAAGATTTTTTGTATTACGATGCGGATGGATGGAGTTTTTATAAGTCATATTTTATTTTGAACTCTTGCGGGAAGTTGCAAATTTTTAAAAACAGAGATATCTCTATATTTTAAAAATAAAAAAGATGAGTGACGACAACCATTGAACTCCTGAGATTATTCTTAAGTTGAGAAATATCTCACAGAGAGTTAGACAACCAAATAATATTATTTACCCAACTCCTTACGAGATATCTCTTGTAAGATATCTTACTCCATACCAAATAAAGCCTAAGTTACATGTCTCAGACACTACAAAAATAAATTACGAGGCCAATAATGGTCCACGATGAACTCCATGTCAAGCAAAGTATTTGAGTCAAGAGATGGACAAGAGAGCCCCACCATGATCATTGACAGTAATTGATAGAAGAGCTCTTGACATAAGTATCATATGAAGCTTCTCGCCCAAGCTTCCTCTCACCTCCACAAAAACATCACAACAAACAATATCTCTACCATAGCTTAATAGCTACATATTTTTATTTTATTTTTTTTAACTTTTCGGACCCCACTCATTCTTATCAAAAAATAACGTATGATCCCATTAATTAATTAAATCCGTATGGTCCCTGCTAATCTTATTGGGTCAAATTAAAGTGGGTGCATGAGATGAGCTTTTCGAATATTCTCTTTATTTTCGCTTAAAGATCAAATCGTTATGTATAACGGATTTGTATCAATAAAGATGCATGTTTTATTATTCTCACTTTAGGAATAAACTACTACACTTTATAGTTCAACTTTAATGAAAACCAAGAAATAATTTACATCAATGCATGGGACACCAAACCACGCAAATGAACAAACATGGTGAGGTGACTTTTTAGGAGATATTCGAAACATTCCATTGTTGGTGTCTATTCAACACGCATTAATTTGTGTGCGCATAATTAGATATTAATACAGAAATGAATGAGTATTCATTCTGAATGTCTCAAAACGAAATTGGTATATAATGAGTGTCTAATTTCAAATACATCCTCGAGCATTAATGTAATTACTTGTAAAATTCATTATACCCCTTAAACATTTACAAAAATTTTAAAAACATCCCTATGAGTCGGGACTCATGAGTCCAACTAGATATTATACAAATGTTAAATTTGAATAATATTTTTCTCGAATCATGCAAAATGGATGATTTGAGATGCATCTAACAACAAAATGGGTTTTGAAATGCATTTGAAGTATATCCCAAGTGATTTTAATTAATTAGTTGATTTTAACAAGACTTTTGTATTGTGCTTATACATTTTTTTTATATAAAGAATTGCTAAGCAACTTGTCTTTTAAATTCAACGATATAAGAGTATATCAAACTTAATTTAAGACGCATTAATTATATAGTGCGCCTGCGGAGTACATGAATATATTGTAATATTTTTTACAATTAAAATTACAATTCACAATAATCAACCCATATTTCTTAGAAAAGAAAATATAATAAAGGGTAAAAAAACTGTTTACTTATAAATAATTATTGAAGTTACCATTTATTAACAAAAAAAAAATCGAATGAACTTAATTGTTATTTCAGAGCCCTAAACAGTATATATAAATAATGTTGAGGTAACCAAATTGATAGTGTAAGATTCGAAATAGAGACTTAATGCCATTGATGAATGATTCGTTAATTAATTAGACATGTTGTTTGGTTGTTCAAAGTTGGATTTTTCATTTTTCAAAAATATGAGGGATGAATATATCTTAAAACAATAAATAACACAAATATCAAATATCTTAAAATTAAAAAAATAAAAAAATTGAGAAAATTTTTAAAATGAAATGGTGGAAGGAGAGAGCATGTAAAACTTTATATCTCCTTCAAGTGACTTACAAGAAAAATGATATCATGCATGCGCAGTTGTAACCGGTCAATGTAAATGCGCGCACCAATTAATTAATTAATTATGTGTGTATTTCTATTTAATTAGCAATTAATTAAATAATTAAGAGACAAAGATAGATGGTCTTAAATTTTAATAGCAAGATTTTTGTTTTAGTCAATTAATAAATAAGGGAATTAATATATTCATTGAAACAACCAAACATTTTAAATATCTTAAATAAATAAATACATTAAAATAAAAATAGAAAATTAAAAAATTAAAAAATTAAAATGATGAAAGGAGGATGCATGAAATTTTTTCAGCTCCAACTTTTATATATATATAGATGATTTAAAAGATTTTTGAAAAACACATTATTAATTGCACTGAATAAACTGTAGCAATGCAAGAGTTTGATCTATGTAGCTGAATGATACTAATATATAACCATCGTTAGTTAATTTTAACTAACCAATTGACATATTAGAATTTATCTTTTTTAAATGTTACTATAAAATACCATATATTTTTTTTTCCAAAACAGAAAGTAACATAAATATTAATAAATTTACTTCACTCCAATTGAAAAGTCTATTTCCAAATAAATAAATAAATTGAAAATTCTTTAAATCATAGGTGTTGTTATTGGTGACAACATTGTTGAACTAAATTAATATATAGTTGATATATTATTATATATAATTATATATAAAAAATCACATGTAATAATATATTAAAAATACAAACTTAATAATACATTGTTCAACATACAATTTATATATCAAATCTATATTATTATAATATCAATCTCAAAACGGTTAACCGTGAATCTTTTTTTGGCTAAAAGTCTCAATAATTACCCTGTGAATTGATAGAAATAATTAAAATTAAGGATAAATTGGTAATTTAATTGATAAGTCCAAATTAATATGCGTGTTTTCTTAATAAAGTGGGATTTAGAGGATTTTTTTTTCTCTCCTCCACGGTTATCTCTTCCCTTCTCTCTCCTCACGGTTCCTCATGCTTCTTTCCTCTTCATTAAGGTTTTTAATTTTTCATCAACTAAGATTATCTACTATTTCAACACAATACTTTTAAAAAAAACATCTAATATCTCCTTCACGTGCAACGCACGTGCTCATCGACTAGTTTATATAACTAATATTTGATTACTTACATGTTAATTTTACATTTAATATGCTTTGACAACATATTTATCAATAACATTCGTCGATGTTGTAAAATATCATATGCGGTTCATGATCAAATATCTGCTTGCAAAAACACCTTTAGACAACACATTTTGGGAGCTCGCAAGATCATAAATGAGTTGATTCTAACTCACTTCATTGTATGAAATTGCTGATGTTAAATGTAAATTACCATTAGTTTATGTGTAATTTACTCAATTACAGTAAAAAGTGTTTTTATTCCGTTAATGTGGAGCTTAAAGATATAGATAACGTGGTGAATTTTGCGTTTTAATAATTATTTTTATTTTAAACAACCCTTAATCCCCTTTTCGAACAATATTTTTTTAGCTCATTTTGAATACCAAAATAAACTTATCGAGCAAGTTTGCGCGGAAAAATATAATGAAGTCGTTAAATAATATATATACATTTTTAAGATATGAAATCAATTAACATTTTGGACCTTGCTAAATCGCACTGAGCTTAGGCAGCGAATCGTTTGTCGTCATGCGATGCTCGCATGATTCTTGAGGTGTATCACGCAACTAACGCTGGGCGATGCCCCAACTGGGTTATCTAGTCCTTAATTTTCTTAACATTTTATACATATTACTAAGAAAATGCTTTTGTAACCTACTTTGGACACCATCTCTGGATAAGGGGCGACACTTCGTGTTATCGTGTCTAACCTTGTCGTGTCATAAATGAGTCATGACCCATATAAAACAAATTTAAACTTGACCCATTTATTAATCGTGTTAATCATGTTCATGTCTAAATATATAGATCGTGTTAAACATGTCGAATCTTCGTATCACTCATTTACTAAATATTTTATTTGGATTTTTAGTTTATTTAAACTTTTATAACTTGTTTATAACTTTTTAAAATATATTTACATGAATAAATTTAAACGAATATAATAAATATAAAATATAATTTAAATATCCAATAAATATAATGGAGTTGAAGTCTTAAGTTTTACTTTATTTTTTTTATTTAAGTTTTGAGTATTAATAATAATGAGAAAATAAATCATAAAAAAATAACATATAAGAAATTATAAGAACTTATGAGTCATTTTTTAAATAAATATTTTTAATAATATGTAAAACATAGATAATACATTAAAAGTAAAATAAATATTTTCTCTACAAATAAAAACTCAAATTGAAAAAAAAAAAAAAAGATTATCGTATATTTTGTAAAAAGATGTGAGTTAATTGAAGATGTACTAAAATTTTAAAATCTTTACTCACTTTTTAAACTATTACATCAAGCTATGTCTTACTGGATAGAGCAGCGAACACACTAAAATTATTTTGACAATTATATTGTGTCAACCTTTAACACTATTCGTTTATATTGTGTCATAAACAAGTCGACCTATTTCCGACCCAAGCACATATAGAACCCGCTCATTTCTCATGTTAGGCGTGTCGCGTTATCGTGTCATAACCCATTTTATCACTCTTAACTTTGGGCACTTAGTGAATCGTGAATGTCCATTCATGTGATACATCTCGAAGAGTGTGAGGACACATTTAGAAGTGTTATGTGCACACATCGAGATGTATGACACTTATACGTGCAATTAGTGCTCAAAATGAGTGTCTAAAGTGAGTTACTCAACCATCTTCATTTTACTAACTACCAATATTGTTTCCAAGATCCTTATAGGTGCACTAGCTAGCTAAGAGCCTAAGACCATATAAAAAAAGGTGCACCTAGTAAATTTATTTTGTTGACTATAAATACATATATATAAATAAACATTAAATATGGTAGATTACTATGAAACGTAATAGGAGGTAAGATCTTTGAAAAAAGAAGAGATTAGATTGCTATGAAATAAAATAGTGTTTCGGCAAAAAAAATTATATTATAGTGTAGTATAGTAAACTAGTCCGCATCCGGCGCCTGCAAGACAAGTACCACTTATATATATATTAGATCAAATTAAAATTTTCTATGCTCGTATGATATTGATACCCGTAATTATTTCAAACCCATCGTATCCAACCTTAAATCTATTAAAATTATCAAACTCTTATAAAATGTAAACATATGCATGTAAGGTACGTCTCAAACCCAATTATCATATACATATGCATACTCATACACAATCGTAACTCTATTTAAAAAATTAATTTAAAGGTATCTATTTAACTGCGTATATATTTAATATATGCTCCAAATATCAAAGAAAAAATCTCTTATATGCATGAGGTCAAGAAATCATGCTTCATTTCTTATATTTTTTAATTAACATATAATAAATGAGTTTTACGGGTAGGTTACCCATTTTCTAAATCTTATTATATAATAAACAGGTATATATGGTGTTCGTCCCAAACCCGATTATCACATGCATATGAATATTCATACCTAATAGTAACACTATTAAAAAATTAATACTTGTTAAGTTTGGTGATTACTAAATAAATTAGTCATCCCGTGCTTCGCGTACGGGCAAGATCGAATATCAATAATGTTAGATAAAAATAAATTTGATAAGAGAAACCTCTAATATTTTTGCTACACAAATTAACTCGTCCTATATAATTACTAACCCCCTAGATCCGCCTCTGTCCAAACCCTACTATATAATTAATTAATAAACATAAATAGCGAATATCAAGACACTCATACTCTATATAGAATGAGTTTAGGTAATACTTTTGCTACACAAATTAACTCGTCCTATAACGGCAAACCAAATTAAGGCATCAATAACTATGTCAACTTTAGGCATGTGCTCATGGTATTAGTGTCATTTTGTTGCTTCCTTAAACAAATAAAACTTGTATTACAAATAATTATTAAAAATCCTAATTAATATTAAGTCTATTATATATGTTCATATAATGTCAAAATGCTTGTAATTAATCTTTGCGAGCTTATTAAGACAAAGATGTCACTTATATGATAAGATTGCTCTTGTGAGCTTGTAATATATCGCATGGTTGGGCTCTAACTAATTGAAAATTGTTCTAATTAATTGGAAAAACAGTTGAATAAAAATAAAAAAGTTCCAAAGAATACTTAACTAAACTAAAAGATCTTTTCTTATGCCTGACGTATGCCAAAAAAAATAAAAAATAAAAAAGTAGGAAAATAACTATGATGACTTCCTAAATCTATACTATTATAATAGCAATCTTAAAACGATTAACCGTGAAGCCTTTTTAGCTAAAAGTCTCAACAATGACCCTGTGAATTGATAGAAATAATTAAAATTAAGGATAAATTGGTAATTTAATCGATAAGTCCAAATTAATATGCGGGTTTTCCTAATAAAGTGGGATTTATAAGATTTTTTTTTCTCTGTCTCCTCCAACTCATTACACATTTTCTCTCATATTACACATTTTCTCTCTCCTCACTCGTTCTCTTTTCCTTCTCTCTCCTCAGTTCTCTCTTTCCTTCTCTCTCTCCTCCATTTTTCCTCTTCATTACATCTAATATTTCCTCGATATCGACTAGTATATATAAACTTAATTTGTTGACAAACAACGAAAAAATAGTTTCTCGAATATTTATGTTTTGTTTAGTATTTGATAATACTAAGGTTTCGGCTTTTTTTTTTCAATAATATCCTGCAAGTATTTGTAATACATTAGAATTTTCAAAAAAAAAATTGAAGTAAAAAAAAATATTATTGTTATTTGAATTCTATTTTGTGTGTTTTTACCATCTTACCCCTTATTTAAGTGCGAGAAAGATCAATGATTTGTATTTTTTTATTTTTTACTTCCTAATTATGACATCATTAATCGTCAATATCGTTTTCGTGTCTAAGTAACTTTTGTTAAAATCCGTGTAATCGTGTCACCCACTTATTAAATATTGTATTTAAAATTTTATTTTATATATATATCATATTTTTTATATATAAATAACTAAATCAAAAACATTTTGAACCAATGAAATATTATACTTATTTTACTTTACTTTTTTATTTCTTTATTATCTCAAAATTAACATTTTCTTTTCGTATCCAAATCAAAATCTAAGAACTCATCTAAAAAAATATCTAAATTTTACTTTGGCGAAAAGTTTTTTTTTTTTATCTAAATCAATCATTAATTCATTCTCATCAATCCAATACATTTTTTAAAAGTAAAATGTCCTAGCAAATGATTAAAATTGTTTTTGTCATTCAATCTTATCTTAATCATTCAATAGAGAATATTGATCAATCTAAAAAATGTACTTATTATTTTTAATTTTTTTAATTTTAATTACAATTTTAGATTTTGTTAATAAATTCTTAGAAAATTATTCCCACTTAGCCCACGACATGTTTATTACGCGTCGTGTTAATCGTTTCAATGTACCCAAATTGCCATCTAATTGAAAAAGATTAATGACTATATATATTTATCTAATCATAGATTAGTAATTCAAGACAATATATATACCACCATATGTAATCCATCCACTTCAATATTATAACACACAGCCTAATACCACAATTATATGTATTGTGGACGGTCGAGACACGTCCATATAAAGTGACGTCGATTTTGTGTTCCTATTACAAAAAAAAAAAAAAAGTTTGAAGTTAGTCATATAACTAACTTACTAATATAAATTATTTGGATAATCCTAATCAAATCAGGATTTCTAATCCTAATCAAATTAGGATTTCTAATCCTACTAAAAAAATGTAAGTTTTTAAACTTACTAATTTATGTCTTATATATCCCTTTTTAAACTTACTAATTTATGTCTTATATATCCCTTTATATAGTTTTATAAGTTCGTTAAACCTTTATTTTCAAAAGAAGAAAAAAAGTGAGTTGAATACACAAAGCAAATATGGCAAGAAATAAGTTGAAGAACTTAGATCGAAGGGTGGTTACTACTTGTAGTGGCAGCAGCAGCAGCAGTGAAGATAGCAGCAAAGGTGGTAGGAAGATTGGCTGGAGAAGTTTGTCGAAGCCGGTGATGGAAAACGACGGCAACAATGTATTGATTCCGAGGGCCATTAGCGGCAGCACTAGCAGCGACGATAGGAAAGAGTCATTGAAGCCGATAACAAACGACGGCAAGGTGATAAGGATCCTTAAGAGAGGTGAAAAGTTGGATGAGAGAATGTGGATTCCAACAATCTTTAGTTGTAGCAGTAGCAGCAGCAGCGATGGTGGCGGAGATTTGTTGAAAGCGGAAGAGGGAGAGACCTCGACCGCGACTACTCGCTTGAATGAGAAACATGTTATTCCTAGTAGTTGCAGTAGGAGCAGCAATGATGATTATGACTTCTTGAAGGCTGAAGATGGAGTAAAGACTTCCTCTAGGAGTTTCTCGAAGCCGAAGAAGGATGGCAAGGCGAAAAAGAATAAGGCGAGGAAGAAGAAGAAGAAGAACCTAAAGCAAGGCAATGACTTGAATCTCACTGCCCTGCAACTAAGTGAAGAGGAGAAACATGAAGCTTATGTGGGGATCTCATACTTGAAGTCTCCTTTACCTAGTTCACTGCCGGTACCGGGAACGGCGAGTTTGAAGCTGGTTTCGCCGCCTCCGAGTTCCTTACCTTTTCCATGGTTCTTGTTACCAGTAGGGTTGTTGTCTGAGTCTATGTAATTCAGGTTAATGTTTAGCTTTTATTGTACACAAAGATGAACAACTAGGGATTTATGCATGCAGTGTTATATTGACATGTAAAATGTAAAAGAAGTACATGAATTCAAAGATGTATTAGTAAATAAAACACCAGTTGTTGGCATTGAAAGAGCTATATTTCATCAACAAAGTGAATTTAAGTGAACACATATGACAAACATATATAATTGAAGATCAAAAGAGAGCATTCCTTGTGTTGTTTAAATTTTTCATTAGCTATTCTCACTAGAACAAATTCTACTTTTCATAAAGGTTTTGAACCTCTATGAAAAATGTTATCTTTTAAGGTGTTATCTTATCTTCCAAGCTTACATAGGGGTTTCAAACCTCTATCAAATCTTGGCTATTTCATAGGAGTTTCAAACCTCTATAATATCTTCAAAGGCTTACATAGGGGTTTCAAACCCCTATCAATTGTAGTGATTTCATAGGGGTTTGAAACCTCTATATTATCGTCACAGGCTTACATAGAGGTTTCAAACCCCTATTAAATGCAATTTAAAAAAAAAAATAGCTGAAAATGCCCATAATTAATTTCCATTTTCAATTGAAAATATACAAATCTACATTTCATTCACAATATTATTATTCCATTCAATCAATAATGTAAAGTTTGAACAAATATTCTTGCCATTTTAAAATCATAAATCTTTTGATTCATCTCCGCGTCTAGCATAACATTACTTGCTTTAAGGTCTCTATGAACAATTCTTAATCTGAAGTCTTGATGAAGATATAAAACTCCTCTAGCAATCCCAAGAATTATGTCACGACGCATCGCCCAATCCAATGATGTGCTTCTACTTTGATCTGCGTATAAATTTTGCTCAAGTTACTAAGTACATAATATATAGTTTGTAGCAAACATTGAAAAGTATAATATTCATGGAAGCATATACCGAAGAGAAGAAAGTCCAAGCTTTTATTAGGCATGTATTCATAGACCAGCATTTTTTCTTCTTCTTCAATGCAACAGCCAAGAATTTGGACAAGATTCCTATGCTGAAGTTTTGCAATCAGTATAACTTCATTTTTGAAATATAAAGAAAACCATACAATAAACTTTCAAAAACAAAAAATTAAAAAATTGCCATTACAAATGCAGAGAGAGTCAGAGATAGATGTACAGCTAAGATACAAGCTGACAAGCAGAATCAATAAACCAAAACTACAAAACAAAAGGCTAAGGTTTGAAAATTCAAACAAAGATTACTAAAAGAAGATTAAAATCAGCTAAAAATCTAAAAAGGGGAAGAACAAAATCATCTAAAAATCAAACAGGACACCAAAAAATGATCATAAACTCTTACAAACCAAAGAAATCATACACACCCATCACTGAAAATCAATCAAAAAAGCCATATTTGAATCAAATATGCAAAAAGAACAAACCTTTATTAACAACATATTACACTCTTTAAAGTTACAAAAACAAAATACATTTGAACTTTAATGAACAAAAGAGGAGGATTCACTCACCTAGAGAAGCAGAGGAGCCACGATCATTTCAAAACCTTCAAAACCTCTCACTCAGAAGCCCTGATTGGCCACCATCAAAACAACCTCAGAGATCCCACCACAAAAGAAAAAACGCGTCAAGCAACATAAGGTAGAAGATTACCATTGCCTGAGTGAAAATGAGCTAACTGTTGCGCAGTAGAAGCAATTCTTCCAAGCGTTGCATTCATCTAAACAATAGACAGCAACTTCAGAGAACTAGAAATGCTCAAAATGCAAAGCCTATGTCCTTCAAAATTAGAATCGTGAGAATAGCAGATCAACATAATAAAAATAAAAAAACAGCTCAATAACTTAATCTCCCTCAAACATTCTTGCAATCGAATCATTTTTATGCTCTTATAACCACAGCTGCTATCATAAAAGTTAAACATTATTTTGCAAATACAGCATGTCTAGTGTAAAATTAGAATCATGAGAATAGCACGTCAACAAAAAAAAAAAATTAAAAACAATTCAATAACTTAAATTCTTATTAAAGATATCCTCCATTAGACGTTTTCTTCCAAAACAATGTTCAATTATCATTCAGATTTTACTTCTAAACTAAAAACATATTCTTGTTGCTAAACTAAAAACTCAAAGTATCTGCACTTCTTACATTTATGTTCTAACATTTATGAGCACAAACCTCTAACTAAAGAATTGATTATGCCACCTCAATTGTAGTTATATTTTTCAAGGAAGTCGCACGGTATAGGTACACTGACATACACCCATATTTAAAAATTCTGCAATATATTAAAAGGCATAAACGACCAAAATTCATCATTACTGATGAAGTAGGCAGCATATATATAATTTGCTTTACAAAATAGTTCAAAAGTACCTCGGCAGTTGAATTATCATATCTCTTCATGCTAACTAACTTAGTGAAGGAAAACGGGGCTATAATGCATTCAAAAAAGACTATGCATGCAAGTGATTGATTTGATATGGTAACAAACAGATGCAAGTACAGGTCGACATGACTGAGAAAACATGAAAAAGAGCCAAACAACAAATATGTGCAGAAAAAGTGTCAAAATTAGAGCAGTACTTGTACAAGACCATCCCAAAGAAAGCTACTAGGGGGAACAAGCACATTTAATACCATGATAACAGAATCAACAAATAAATAAATAAAAACCTGAATTGACCTCCCCAGAAAACAAAATAAAAAGCATATTTTTATCCACCTACTCGAAGCGAGCTCTTACATGACGGCTAAAAATGTATGAAGCTGGTAGAATAACAATGAATCGATTATAACCCGTAAAAATCTTGCCCGCCTGATGTACATGGTTTCATGACTTCATATGAAATAACCTCACGAAGGATATCAGAGGGGTTATATATGACTGCCTCTATTTTATTTTGTTTGACCACTAATAGAACTTTTAGAAGCTCAAGTGCCATAATTAGTAATTAACAACAGTACTGATAAAAAAAATCTCAACTCAACAAGAGAAAGATTAGAAAATAGTCCTTGGTCACAATTGAACCTCCTCCAGGAAGTACATATAACTATTATCAGAGCAAGCCTGCAAATTGAGCAGTCTGCAACACTTCTATCTTCACTAAAAGCATGCAACAGAGTAACACAAACGAGCATGGGAAAAGATAGCAGCTTACTTCTCTTCAAGCAGCTTTGGAAGTATTGTATCCTTGTAGAACTTGATAGGAGACCATGCCTTGACTTTGAAGTTATAAACATTGCTAATGGGATTCACTGCAAGGGAAGCAAAGATAAATGCAAGTCAGAAACTATTCGAGAGATGACGAAACTCGATACTAATTGAAATAGTGTTTGGTATAATCCTCTTCTTATGTCTAAGTGAAATAGGGAAGACTCAAGCAAGCACCAAATGACAAGTAGCAATATATAACAAAAATAGTGTTGGGTAATCCTCTTCTTATGCCCACTACAACTAAACTAAACTATGAAATTGTAGGTTCAAAGATGAGGCATCAATGATTGAAATGGAATATCATCCCCCTAGAAAAATCATGTACTTGAAGTTAAAGTGCAATGGTTGAATCTTAAAAAAAAAGAATGAAAGGCTCACTCACCTCTACATCAAATGAATCTACTAATGCCTTGATTATCCGCATAAAGTTTATTCTGCATAAGTCATGGTCACATTACAAAGCTTACATTTCACTATGAAACCTGAAAAAACACAACTTGGAGTAATCTTATTATCATACCAACTGGAATTATACCATTATAACATGTCTTATTTGCATTATAGCTCTAGTAGTAACATAGCTTGCTTAGCTCCTTTGATGAGTAAAACTTTGGAAACCCAAACTTTCGATAAAGTGGTCTGTTTGATTAATTTTTTTCCATTCACTGGAAAAATCTTACTTTTCTCTCTAAATGAATTCCAACGATTTTCAAGGCCTTATGGTGAACCAGAAATTGTTGGACTCAAGTTTTAATATTTTTTTCTCTAAGGACTATTTTGTAATTTGGAGATTTCTAGTGTTGTATGATATTTTCAATGGCGCTGGGAATCTCTGTCCTTAGAATTTCTAATGAATTTTAAAATAAATTTTAGTGTGTGTCATTCCATGTGAATATGTATGCAATCATGCGAATGCAACAAGAAGAAAATCATAAAACTTCAACAAGAAGGATATGATCATGCATGCCTATATAAAGAAAAAATAGATTACTGACCTAGTCGCTTTGGCTAAACGACTGTGCCTTGCAATCACATTGTCGAGCCCTTCCTCGAAAAATAGATTACCTCTCAGTCCCAAATGAAGTAGATGCCCTCGCTAGTCTCTCCATCTCTAACCAAGTACTCATTTGGATCTACACAACACAACCACAATTGCATATCACACACAATCACTTTGCCATCAAAATTCTACATTGAATTAAAGTGGAAAAGCACTTGAGAAATCTCTCTTTAATGAAAAACACAAACATATCACACACAATAAGGCATGTAAATCTAACACAAAAACATATCATTCATAATCCACAATTGGATGAGGTTCAGGTACTTGATTAAATTACATGTAGTTGCTTCACTATACTAATAAGGTAAGGAAGAAGTAGTGTTTCTATTTTGTTTGTTATATCTCTAGATTCTGATACATACACATACAAATTTAAACAAACTTATAATTGGAGAAACAAGTATACAGGTAGTTTAGGAAGTAGTGTTTCTATTTTGTTTGGTCTCAGTGTGCATAATTGAGTACAACTAACCTGTTTAGGAAATATATTATCAATTCATAGAAGAAAATCATGTATGATCAGTTGATAAAACTTTAATTTCTTTCAGAAGTTGATTTATTTAGCGTTTTAGAGTTGTATAACTACTAACTAGCTCATTAACAAAATCCCTAAATCCCAATTGAAATCTACAAATTGTCTCAAAAGCAGACACAATCGGTCGCATTTGAAACAATCAACTACAAAATTTCATGAAACCCTAACAAAAAACCATGGCATACACTCCAACTGATCTCAATTTTCAATCAAACAGAAAACAAACCATAAAAAAATACAGTCAAGCAAGAATAAACTCATAGATTATGAAAACCAGAGCGAAACAAAAATCGCTCCTTCGAATCCCCAAACAACAACACCAACAAGATGAGATCTTCCAAGAGTAGTGTCTACTAAAATCATCATTAGAAGAAGAAAGCTTCTACTGACTATTCATAGTTTTCCAAGATCTGAAACAAACAATTCTAACCTAGATTACGCATCAAAGACAATGTGAAAACATGGATCTAACAATTGCTTATGCAGAACACAGAAATTGCACTCCAATTCATCAACTTTTCCACACAACATGCATTGCATTCAAAGAAACTCGAATCAATCAACTCAAGACAACACAACACAATCCTTACCGACGAGCAGAGTCCTCGAGAGCGTCCAATTCTGCGCTCGACCGACGATCGAGAATGGAAGCCAGTGCGTGGGAATGAAGGAGTGGAGAAGCGAGACCGTCGCGCTGAAACCCTCCATTGTCGTCGCACGAATTGCATCACCTCGCTCACTCAACTGTCTAACAATCAACTGGTCTCCATCGACATAGATAGTGATTGAGACGTTGAGTTTTAATAGCCTAATACATAGAGGTCTCTAATTAAAAACCTCTATGAATTACGCGTTATAAAAAGTAATACATAGAGGTTATTGAAAACCTCAATCAGTATCTATGTTCACAGGAAGTGCGGAGACGCAGAGAGAAATGGATATTAGAACGTCCAACAGCAGCCCCCGATGAGAATATAATGAAGTGGTTAAATAATATATACATTTTTAAGATATGAAATTAATTAACATTTTGGACCCTGCTAAATCTCAATGAGCTTAGGCATCGAATCATTTGATCATCATGCGATACACTTCAGGACTTGCACGCATGATTTTTGTGCGGTGTCATGCAATCAACAGTGGGCGATGCCCTAATTGGGTTATCTAGTACGTAATTTTCTTAACATTTTATACATTTTATTAAAGAAAATGCTTTTGTAACCTACTTTGGACACCTTCTTTGGGTAGGGGGTAGCAATTCGTGTTATCATGTCTAAACTTTTCGTGTCATAAATGGATCATGACCCATATAAGTTAAATATGTCGGATCGTCATGTCACTCATTTACTAAATATTTTATTTGAATTTTTAGTTATTTAAACTTTTATAACTTGTTTACTACTTTTTAAAATATATTTACATGAATAAATTTAAATGAATATAATAAATATAAAATATAATTAAATAGCCAATAAATATAATGGGGTTGAAGTGTTAAGTTTTACTTTAATTTTTTTATTTAAGTCTCGAGTCTTAATAATAAAGAGAAAATGAATCATAAAAAATAACATATAAGAAATTATAAAAACTTATGAGTCATTTTTTAATAATATGTAAAACATAAAATAATATATTAAAAGTAAAATAAATATTTTCTCTACAAATAAAAATTCAAATTGAAAAAAAAAAGATTATCCTATATTTTGTAAAAAGATGTGAGTTAATTGAAGATGTACTAAAATTTTAAAATGTTTACTCTCTTTTTAAACTATTATATCAAGCTATGCCTTACTATTATTTTACATTAGGTAGGTGTTAGGAGGATAGAGGGGGTAATTCACCCATGGTCATTGGACTTTACATGTTGTAACACTTTGGCCACACAACTTTACTTTGTACCAAAAAAATTACAACGTTACAAAACATTTCATTAGAGGTCACTTGGAAAAGGCTACATCTTGAGTACAAAACGCCACGTGTCGCATACTACATATATATATATATACGCGGTATGTGCCATATAATAAACTTACATTTTGAGTATGCCACATGACATATCGAGAAGGGTTCAAAATATCACGTGGCACATACTAAGTTGTCAAAACCTACATGTTGAATACATCTTGGATTTGTTAAATGCCACGTGACACATATCATATATCATATATATGGTATGTGCCTTATAAAAGTCTACAACACGTCAAGAAGGATCCAAAACGCCACATGTGACATACCAAATATAATTTCACAAAACCTATATCTTAAGCATGCCACGTGGTGCTACGAGAAGGCTCGAAACCACCACGTAGTACACTCAAGATGCAGACTTATTATATACATAGATAGATTATAAAAATCAATTTAAAGCTACTTATTTAATTGCCTATTTAATATACTCTCCTATATAGATATATAGATATCAAAGAAAGAAACTTCTTAATTGTATACAGGAGGTCAAGAAATCAAGCCTTATTTTTATATTTTTTAATAAAATATATAATAAATGAGTTTTACTAGTAGTTTACCTATGCAATTTTCAAACCTAATACGGAACTAAAAAATCTTGTTAAGGGGCGAACTTTAATTTTACCTTAAATACGGAGCGTGTGTCGATCATATGAGAGGAAGGGGATGAATACATAGGGTTGCTCGCTCTTACCCCTAGATCCAACTCTATCTCCAAACCCTACTAAATTAATAAATATAAATAGCGAATATCAAGACACACATACTCTATATAAAATGAGTTTAGGTAATACTTTTGTTACACAAATTAACTCGTCCTATAACGGTAAACCAAATTAAGGTATCAATAACCATGTCAACTTTAGGCATGTGCTCATGGTATTAATGTCATTTTGTTGCTTCCTTAAACAAATAAAACTTGCATTACAAATCATTATTAAAAATCCTAATTAATATTGAGCCTATTATATATGTCCATATAACGTCAAAATGCTTGTAAATTTGTAATTGATCTTTGCGAGCTTGTTAAGACAAATATGTCGCTTATATGGTTAAGATTGCTCTGGTGAGCTTTGTAATATATCGCATGTTTGGGCTCTAACTAATTGAAAAAATCCCTAATTAAGAGTGAGTCTACTATATATGTCCAATTAGATGCATGTCCATAGAAAGTCAAAATGCTTGTACTTGATCTTTGCAAGCTTGTTAAGACAAAGATGTCACTTATATGAAAAGATTGCTCTTGAGCTTGTAATATATCGCACGGTTGGGCTTTAACTAATTGAAAAAAATGTATTGTTCTAATTATTTGGAAAAACGGTTGAATAAAAATAAAAAAATGTATTGTTTTAATTAATTGAAAAAAATGTATTGTTTTAATTAATTGGAAAAACGGTTGAATAAAAATAAAAAAGTTTCAAAGAATACTTAACTAAAAGATTTTTTCTTATGCCTGACGTATGCCAAAAAAATAAAAAATAAAAAAGTAGGAAAATAACTATGATGACTTCCTAAATATATATAAACTTAATTTGTTGACAAACAACGAAAAAATAGTTTCTCAAATATTTATATTTTGTTTAGTATTTGATAATACTAAGGTTTCGGCTATATTTTTTTTATCAATAATATCCTGCAAGTATTTGTAATACATTAGAATTTTCAAAAAAAAATTATATATATATATATAAAATTATTGTTATTCGAATTATATTTTGTGTGTTGTTACCATCTTACCCTTCACTTAAGTGCGAGAAAGAACAATGACTTTTATTTTTTATTTTTTTCTTCCTAATTATGACATCATAATGCCACATGTGATAACTTCTCTAAAGCCACATGTTGCGTTGCGAGAGCTTCTCAACAACGCGACATGTGGTGTGTGAGAAGCTCTTACAACGTGACATGTGACATGATGATATCATAATTTGTATTTTTGTGTAATATTGTAAATATTTAATGTTTTGTGTAGAATTGAAAATATGCAGTGTTTACAAGTATTTTGTGTAGAATTAAAAATATGCACAATGTGACATGTTTTGCGGGACCTAGTGACATATTTTGCGGGACCTAAAAGGAGCGACTTTGAGTTCATATAAGAGATTGCATAATAATTATTTTTAAATCTTTTTTAACGTTTTTTATACAATATTTTGATACTTAGTCCTGCCTGTGCGGGCTGCCGACTAGTTTATATATGTTAGGCGTAATTAAGTTGGCACAATATTTACTCCAATTAGAATTCCTATTCTGATCATAACTTCTAACTTAACTAAAACTCTACGTAATCTATTTCTAATAGATAAGAAATTTTAATCTAACACAAACACTAACAATTTTATGTAATAAATAAAAAATTATAATCTAACACGAATTCTGATTTGCATCAGTTAGTAAGTACGAGCAATCTCTGAGAAACTTTTAGGTCTTTAAGACTTACAGGGGTATATTCAATTGAAATTTTAATGAACTTTTGATTACTTTTATAAGTGGATGACTTTTGTAAAGTTTGTAGACTTTTAAAGACTTAGATAAACTTTTATGTAGACTTCATTTTGATAATTTTTCTTCACATTTAAGATTTGTAGTAACTTTTGTTAACTTCTTAAACAATTCCTTTATATATATAGATTAGTAATTCAAGACAATATATATACCACCCTATATAATCCATCCACTTCAATATTATAACAAACAACCTAATACCACAATTATAATGTATTGTGGACGGTCGAGATATGTCCATATAAAGTGACGTCGATTTTGTATGCATATTACAAAAAAAAAAAAGGATAAATGAGTTTCCATTTTGAAGTCAGTTATATAACTAACTTACTAATATAAATTATTTGGATAATCCTAATCAAATTAGGATTTCTAATCCTAATCAAATTAGGATTTCTAATCCTACTAAAAAAAGTAAGTTTTAAACTTACTAATTTATGTCTTATATATCCCTTATATATAGTTTTATAAGTTCGTTAAACCTTTATTTTCAAAAGAAGAAAAAAAGTGAGTTGAATACACAAAGCAAATATGGCAAGAAACAAGTTGAAGAACTTAGATCGAAGGGTGGTTACTACTTGTAGTGGCAGCAGCAGCAGCAGTAGCGAAGATAGCAGCAAAGGTGGTAGGAAGATTGGCTGGAGAAGTTTGTCGAAGCCGCCGATGGAAAACAACGGCAACAAGGTATTGATTCCGAGGGCCATTAGCGGCAGCACTAGCAGCGACGATAGGAAAGAGTCATTGAAGCCGATAACAAACGACGGCAAGGTGATAAGGATCCTTAAGAGGGGTGAAAAGTTGGATGAGAGAATGTGGTTTCCAACAATCTTTAGTTGTAGCAGTAGCAGCAGCAGCGATGGCGGCGGAGATTTGTTGAAAGCGGAAGAGGAGAGACCTCGACCGCGACTACTTGCTTGAATGAGAAACATGTTATTCCTAGTAGTTGCAGTAGTAGCAGCAACGATGATTATGACTTCTTGAAGGCTGAAGATGGAGTAAAGACTTCCTCTAGGAGTTTCTCGAAGCCGAAGAAAGATGGCAAGGCGAAAAAGAATAAGGCGAGGAAGAAGAAGAAGAAGAACCTAAAGCAAGGCAATGACTTGAATCTCACTGCCCTGCAACTAAGTGAAGAGGAGAAACATGAAGCTTATGTGGGATCTCATACTTGAAGTCTCCTTTACCTAGTTCACTGCCGGTACCGGGAACGGCGAGTTTGAAGCTGGTTTCGCCGCCTCCGAGTTCCTTACCTTTTCCATGGTTCTTGTTACCAGTAGGGTTGTTGTCTGAGTCCATGTAATTCAGGTTAATGTTTAGCTTTTATTGTATCACAAAGATGAACAACTAGGGATTTATGCATGCTGTGTTATATTGACAATGTAAAAGAAGTACATGAATTCAAAGATGTAAATAAAACACCAGTTGTTGGCATTGAAAGAGCTATATTTCATCAACAAAGTGAATTTAAGTGAACACATATGACAGACATATATATAATTGAAGATCAAAAGAGAGCATTACTTGTGTTTAAATTTTTCATTAGCTATTTTTTATACAGCAGGATGGTATCCAAGGGGAGTGAGAGTAATTGTTGTATCAATCCTTTGTGTTACTGCTCTCCTTATAGTCAATTCATGGCAACATTCGAGTGCAAGGCGAAGCGCAGTCCCAAGTCCTAGCACGACCAGGACGCCTGCAAATTGTACGGGGTTGCATACTATTAACTGAACATTCATATATTACCGGCATGTAAGCAAACTGAATATGATTTCGGGGGAGTGGAGGTTTTTCGGTCGACACAAGATTAATGAAAGATAAAAGGAGACAAGCATACCGATTATGATGTTCACAGGAAGTGCGGAGACGCCGAGAGAAATGGATATTAGAACGTCCAACAGCAAGCCCCCGATGAGAATCGAGAAAGCTACCCAAAGCGGACCATAACAACCCTGTTGCATGAGAAAAAAAAAAGTATAGAAACATTAAGGAAGAATCTCACAACCATCCGCGTAATGGTGATTATGGCGTTGAGATCATCTAATAAGTATAACTTGTCCATAAGACTTGCTTACCCTTTCACGTTCTAGGGCTATCCCAGGTCTTCTAGCAGTTGGGTCGATCCTCCATACCCAGTAATTTCTCTGCTCAAAAAAATAAAATAATTAATGTGAATCAGAACTCGAGCGTCGCAAACAATGTCTCAATTTAGCTTCTACGAATATTTTGAGATGCTTTTACATTGTCCAACATTTTATAGCAAAGATCACCGTTCCATCCAAGTCATTGAGACTAACAGCCAGGTCCGATGGCAGATAAATTACTTTATCATATAATTAACTCCAAAAACTCATGTTTTTTTATTTCAAGGGAAAGTTATAATTTAAAACCTTATTCCTACCAAGAAATGAAACTTACACTTTGCTGAGATTCGGGAGGTGACACGTTCGTAGCAACCTGCCTACATAGAAACTCGAAAGCATATGAGCGCATATTTCAATTGATTAAAAAAATTAAGCGTCCGAACCAGTCTAAGGGGTGACATACTGGCATATCTCGCATCTATTTGAGCCTCTGGTACGAAACCACGTGTCTATGCAAGACCGATGAGCTTTTGCAAGCCCGCCTCGACATTGACATCCGAGATCTATTAGAGGTTCCTCCATTTGTTGCTGGCAGACTCTGCAAATAAATAAAACCAGTGAATTGTTATGATGCTAACTGAAGCTAAAAATTGGAAAAGATGTGGCAGATCAAGCAAGTAAGAGATTTCTCCTTTAGTAGGAATGTATACCAACTTCAGACCCTTCTTTCATCAATTTGGCATTTCAAATATATAAACATACAACAACAACAACAACAACAACAACAACAACAACAACAAAACCTCAATTCCAATTTCAAATATATAGGCAAAACTAGATAAAATTTCTACAAACAATAAAGACATAAAAAAGATATGATGACTAAAATCAACATGTGTTGCTCCTTACTTCCCCCTTCCCTCACACAAAAACAAACAAATAAATAAAAAAATAAAAATTTACAAAAGCTTGTTAGATATTATCTGCAGTCCAATTGCTTTGTCGGTTACACACATATAAAGGTAAGCTAAATAGGAAGTATGAACGAAGAAAATAGCCAAAACATAGAGGAATACTAAAGGGAAATGAAGATGGGAAAAATTCTCTTAATCCTATGACAGTTGGCATGTGAATTAAATAATTAAAGAGAAGCAAAAGCAGCACCAAGAAAATAATACTAATGTCATCATCAAGGAAGATATATATGTTCGTGTGTCAAAATCCAGTAATGCGGTCCACGCACTTTCTTCACTCAAGTTGCAAGTTGCAACAGAGTTAGGAACAGTCCTTGAATATGTACTTGTTTCATCCATCAGACATATGCATACATATTGCAAGCAGAAAAATGACTCGCTAGGGGAAGTTAAAAAGAAAAGAAACCTAACTGGAACAATTTTCACAATGCACGTGATAACATTTCAAAACTTTAGTAAACTGTAGAATCTTACAGCAAAAAAAATCAAATAAAGCAAAGGCTGCTACAGAGTCCAGACAATCCACAACCAAGAAACTGATAGCCGTAAATGAATGGGTACCGCCAAGAAACTGATAGCCATAAATGAATGGGTACCATGAAACTGAGGTAAGTTAACTTTAGGTCATGTTTATGAACATTGTTATATTTAGAAGCACGTTAAGCGGAGCATGCCATCAAAAGATGACTTCTATTTCTTTGATGTCTACTTAAAAGGTGTTTAAAAAACTTTTTTTTTTTTTCTTTTAAGAAAGAACATTAACTTCTAAGGGGACACTTCATAATTTCAATCAATCTTTCCAAGTGGCTAATCATGTCAGATTTGATTAATAAATCATAATCGATCATATCATACTGCTTACACCCCATTTAAAGTTAATATCATGGGGAAAAAATAGAAATGAAAAAACATATGTATTGTGCATTCATGTCTTAATTAGAGAACAACTTCTCACTTATAATTTCAACCACTCTTTCCTAGTTCTTTTGAAACACGACATAAGAATTAAGTTTTCACTTGTGATTTGTGACTAATGTAAGGAGGCAATTCTTTAAGGCATGGGAGGAGCACGAGCAAGAAACTCAGTTCTAATCATGTATACTTTATCCTTTAGGTGATTCCTGAATTAAAATTACTTAAACCTTTTCATATCCCAAAAAAAAAAAAAAAAAAAAAAACAGGTCTACGTCCATGTAACCAAATCTTCTTTCTATAACTTCCATGCAGCTTTCTTCAATACAACTTCAGCTAACTGTTAAATTTAATATCTTTTGCTTTAATTACTAGAACTACGAGCCAATTCTTCAACAATTGATGCAGAAATAATTTCAAATGCTACTCTATGCTCTCATTAGCAGAATTAAATAATGCTCCTGAAAGTGCTAGGCATAGTTTAATGTTTCTGTAGGTATTCTTTGTCAATGTTTTGTTTAATTATTAGTCTCCATATAATAATCATTTTATGAACTTCATTATCTAAGGTTAAAGATGAATTTTTGAGCTAAAATGTGAGCATTTATCGACATAGTTTCAGTGTTTTATGATAATTTGGAGTGAAGCCAGACAGAATAGAAGTTAAAAAAGGAGAAAAAGGTCAAGGACATTGAACAATCATGGTGTGTATGATGAGAAATGAAGTACCAAGGAAACCGCGCTAATAGAGTATTGCGGTGTGTAAAAAAGTTCGGAATAAAGCTTAATGTAGAAACAAAAAATCTGTGTCTTTGAGTCCGAATAATTTAAGATATCTATCTAATTAAAAGACCTAATTACCCTCTACCCCAAACACTAATAATAATTTTAAATTAAGGGTCTTTATGTCTTTTTGGTTGTTTGAGTCCGGACTTTTTGAGTCCATTTAGCACTACCCATGTAGAAATACGTGCTTGGTAGCAGTGTTGAACAAACTAAAACGCAGCACAGTATCGATCTGTCATTTATGCATCCAAGAAACAATTTTGCAGTTTATCATTTCCACACTAAATCCATTATGGCCAATGACCTAAATGAATAATTATAGAGGTTTGACACATCCATCATGCGAACGCGTGCAAAAATGTTAAATTTTATATCGATATGTTATCTTAAAAACTCATTGCAACAGGAAAAACAAAGAGAATTTAGATGTTAGATGCAAAATAACCATGGAATCATCACATATTAATAAAAACCCTTATTATATTAATGATCGTGGAATCATGCGGTCTCAGAATAGAGAGCATAAACTTTGCGTATGGGTATCGACGTATTGTGGTGATGTTGAATAGCAAAAAATCAGGTTAACAGAGGAAGGACTGCAAAGCAACAATTATGTCTAGAATTCAAAGCCATAACAGATGGAGTAGAAATGCATATGTTTGAACTGAATCTGGCATGAAACACATGCAATGGCGATGAGTAAGGAATGCACAACTACCTGCATTGTTCATGAGCACTTTCACTCCTTGACAATGAACCCTTCTTAGGACTAGAAAAATCATCTGCCCTTTCATCCTTTTTCACAGTACTCCCTTTAGGTTCAGGAACAACCGGAACCGAATTAAGGGAAGGCTCAGTCGACAACACTGCGCTCCCCAGTTTCGGAATCACCGATACCTGTCCACACGACCCTCATTCGATATGATCACAGTAACCACCCCCAAACCACCTTCATTGACACCTGAACTCTGCCCTCCCCCTCCCCCTCCCCCTCCCCCTCCCCCAACTCCAATTCCTTCCTTCTCAACTTGCAAATTCTCACCTCTCTCTAACTTATCAATCTCCGAAGCATCGACACAATGCTCGGAAACCGCGGTACCACCTCCATTCAACACATCAGACCCATAATTCTGCATTTGATTGCACCAACAGAATCACCTCTCACAAACCCACAAACCCCTCAATTCCCCAATCCACAAAACCAGTTCCCCCAATTCAGACCAAATCGAAACCCTAAAAAAATCCCCTCCAAACCCTAACCAAACAAAATCCACCCACCCACCCACCCACCTAAACCCTATAAATCAAAGCTCCAAACTTTCCCCTCGATTAGCCCTAAAAAACACCAAATCCCTCCATTTTTAGCATTCATTCCACCTAAATTCCACCAAAATAAAACCCATAAACCAAATCAATCAACAAATCAAAAACCCCCAAAAAACCAACAAACAGAACAGCAACAACAACAACAACCACCCCTGTACCTGAAACCCTAACCGATTCGCTGTCAGTGACGATGAATTGACAGTTGGCACCGTTGGATTGACAGTTGAGAAATGAAATTGCAGAGACTCTGCAGAGAGAGAGAGAGAGAGAGAGAGAGAGAGATCACACAAAGAAGTTGAGGGAGAGAAATATGGGGTGTGATTATCTCATTAATTAAGAGATTAAGAGATAAACCTCTGTTTAGTTTTACAAAATCTTGTTTTGATAATCTACTAATAATAGCATGAAAATTGAATTTGATATATTTTGGAAGATGATAGGGTAATCTATTTTGGAAACACTGACTTTTGAGCAATGATCCAGTCGATTGTCGCGTGATGCACCTCGAGATTTGTGTGTATAGGGCGTGAGGTGCATCACTCGGAAACTGATTGAGTCGGTGTTTAAAATGGGTTAACTGAGTATTTTCTATACATTTATTTGTTGTTTTAAAAAAGGAAATGAAGATTTGTTTGATTAGTAGTGGTTTAATGGTGGGCTATGTTGTGCTATATTTGGAGCCATGTCTCAACAACTTTGTTGTTTTTTTTATGAGGTTGTCATACTAATTTTACATGGTTGTGTATATATGGATTATTTGATTTTATTATTAATTACTTATGTGTCTCGAAATGTACTATACACTCAATTTAAGAAGTCAGAGTGAGTAATGAAAAATACTAGAATGATAACAACAATGCCGCATCTACAATATACATTTTTATATAGCTTCGTTCTCACATGTTATGCACCGGAATCTATGTGTGTTCACATAACGAGACATGCATGGACGGATCTTATAAGTCGATATATCTTGCAATGTGACATGTCGTTGTCATTTTCACACTTCTCATGAGTAATTGCGATTCCTTTCATTCGTAGGATGTGTTTGTTTGGAGACTTAAAGCCTGAAATTTGTGATTCAAACATGCAAAACTTGAAAGCGAAAACATATTTTTCTTTATTAATGGAATGGGAGATGTAGGTGGGATGGTGGGTGTTACATGTATCATATTATATTTTGTTTAGAAGAATTGTTTCTCAAATCTCAATCATGCTTTGCAATAACTTTTAGTTTAATTGAATTGTATTATTTCTTAAGGGATGCCAATGAAAACTTGAGTATTGTAGAATTTTATCCCCATTTTCAATAATAGATTTTTGAAATTAAAAAATTCGGTGAGATAGGAGACAAACTAAAATTAACTTGAAACACATTAATTAGGATTATGAGGATTTGAATGGTTTGAAAAGCTCACTATTAATTGCACTAAATCGAGTACAAAAAAAAAATTGATCCATGTGGTCGATCCAATTAATTTAAGACCGAGGTATGTTGTTATTGTTGTTGTTGTTGTTTCAATAATAGACTTTAATTTTGTCCCTTCTTATTATCTTATTCTTTGCTTGGAGTTTTTTGAAGTAAAATATACATAATGATTGAGATTAAAAAATTAGTTAGATTAAGTGTTTAGAAACAAAAATGGGTTTCTATTATCATTTTTTTATTTTAAGTCATCCATTAAAATGTATATATATATATATATATATATATATATATATATATATATATATATATATATATATATATATATATATACAATTAATAGATTGTTTAACCACTAGTCTTCTATCACCTTCACACAATCACCATCACCACCAACACCAATAGCAATTTAGCAAAGATGTCAAGTAACAATAAGGAGCTTTTGGTTAGCTTCTAATGATCTCAAGAGCTCATGAAGTGGCAATTTATGAATGGAGAAAAGTGGCTCTGCACTTAGCATCAAATTCCAAAATGCATACAATCATGCCCTTGTTAAAATAGGTATGAAATTGATTGGTACTTAATTATATGTCATGCTTTTCTCATTAGTAACAAAGTGTTTTATGATTATCATTGTAACCTATTATATATATTTTACTAATATGGTAGTTGAGATCAGCTACAACATACCTACCAACCATAGTTTCAAAATAATGAATCCATTTAATTTTAGTTGAAGTATATGTCAATTGTTATGCAGGTGAGAGATATATCTTTTATGCAGTCATGCATACTCGTGGAGGAACCAAAAAATCTTTTTTAGGAAGGGCGAACTTTAACCTTAATTTTTTGTTTTTTCAAACAAAAAAATATATTAGTATGAAAAACTAAGCAATGTCGTAAATTGAGTTGAAACTTGCTAAGAACTAGAGAAGTAAATAAAAGACTAAAATTTTTACTACTATAAACTGTTACAACAAAGGAGAAGAGAAAAAATGAGATAGTTGGAATGAGATGTTTTCATTCAACTTGGTGTGTTTTTACAATGAGGTTAGCACCCTTTATATAGGCCATTTGATGATGATAATAAATGTACTTTATACGATGTGTACAAGTAACACATACACCCCATGTCATACAACACATTACAAGTAATTTGACAATACATGGAAGAGTTAGTGTACATTAGAAATAGTTACAAGTAACATGACAATACATAGACAAGTGGAGGTGGTATTAAGTGAGAAATACATGTTACGTGATTGCGCAATATGTTCGTGTAAATGCATGGTCATCTATACTCCGCGACAATTAATTTTTTTTTTTTATTTTTTTTTTGACAATGCTACACTGAAGACACTTCAAATACATCATTTTTTTGACAATGCTACAGTTATTATATAAGGAGCGTGAGTCGACCATTAGGGGCCAGAAACGTCGGGAAGCATAGGGGTACTATAGGTGGTTGGATGGTCCCAAGGGTTAGGGAAGTGAATACTTCTTTTGCATGTCTCTATATATGAGGTTTTTTTAGGGTACATTGTTCGAGTCTATCATTACATCGATACAACTTTAAAAACACTTAAAACTGGAGTCACAATGTTCGACAATTTCAATAGCACTACAATTGATTGCGACAACAATATGACCTACACTATGACAACTCCTGAAACTTGATCTAGACTCCTTAGCAGTAGCCTAACAGTAGCCTTCATCCGAATAGCTCCGAAATACTGCGACAAAATCGATTAGTTTAAAAATCGCCAAGAACATAGCCACATAAAATCTAACCCCCAACTTTTTTGTTTCTTCTTCAACTATTCAACCAACTAAAACAAAGTTTTAAGATCTTTTGGAAAGCAATGTAAGGAAAGAAAGCATAAATATTCAATTGAGATATATAATAATCAGGCAACAGTTACAACAGAATTTCTTGTAATACATCTCTATTCAACACTTTTTTTCCAGGCCATGTTGCTTCCCTAGAAGTTCAATTCTGGTCAGTGCAAAACTAAGATGGTTAGCAGAACTGTACATATTGCCCAGTGAAAAGGATCTCGCCGTCGCGCATAACATCGTTTGTCGAGGGTGTACTTGCACATATCAATCTATCCTTCCTTTTGCTCCTTTGTAATTGTATCTACAAATCGCTTAACTATAGGCAGATCGGTTGCACGCATGGAAGCCTCACGGCGAGAATACTACAGTTAATCGTGCATGATCCGAAAGAGAATAGTTTTCAGGCCAAGTTCCTTTTTCTACCTCGCGAGGGAAGAGATCTGCGTTCTTTACGTTGAAACCGAAAGCTTGGTCCCCCGTGACTTTTCTCTCATCTTGTTCAAGATCTTCCTCTGATTGATTTAACCATGCCGGATTCCAAATCCATTGCTGCAATTCCATCATTCATTTCACAAAAGCATTAGTAAGCACATATGTTACAGAAACAAGTTATGTGAAAGATGGCATGCAAGATCATTGTCAAAGTCGAAGCAGAACCACGACACAAAAAAAAAAATCACGGCCGCATAACAATGGCGAATGACTATGTCCACAAATGAGGGGAGAACTTACCAAAACTCTGAGTAACCAATGACACCATTTGTATCCGACTCGACCTGCATCCACAAGTCCAGAGTTGCTTCGGGACTTAGTCCGTGAGGATGGCCAGTTAATCCAACCTGAATTTGAACTTGAGCATTTGTTATCTGATTTCTTCACTAAAGCAGTCAAATAAGATTTGTTGCATATATATAACATACCTGGTGAAGAGCTTCACAGAAAGTTGAGTATGTGATGTAGTCACCATGGCTATCGCCCTTTAGAAACACAAATGCACCATTTTCATTTAATGAAGCTTTGCATAGATGATACTGAAGCAAAGAGAAAACCCGATATTAGACAATTTAGTAAATATCCAAGTAAATGTTTCGAGCGCTTCTTATGATGATAAATTTAGTGGTAAATAAACAACCTTGCAAACGAAACACACACACACACAAGACACTAGGGAAATATATATATAGATCCCAAATGCTTTATGCAAAATTTTAAGTAGTCGATATACACAAAAGAATCATGAACTAAAATCATATAGAAACAAGATACAAATTAAATTGCTCACTTTGATAATGCTAAAAACAGCTTCATTCCAACTCCATCTCAGTGGCTTACGTTTTTTGGTGGGATTATGAAGCCATATGAAATCTACACCACAAATATTCCCTCGATGATTACGATGACTAACCCACTACAGGGAAAAGAACAAAAATAAAAATCAGGATTTATAAGTATTTAGATACAGTAGGGCGTATAGTTAAGGAAATTGTCAAATAGGACGCCATGAAAATGACCTTATGTGCATCCGCATCACTGTCAGTATATTGATGAGCAGCATCATATGATGAAACAAAGCCTTGAGACCTAAGAAACTTGTATACATGCCCGCGCTTACTACCATTCCAGTCACTGAGACGAGAATAAATAAGATATCGATTAGACACAAAAGCTATTTGCTGGATATCATTCCTATAGGAGGTAAAAGCGTAAAAGATGATACTCACCCACATAGAATGATGGGCATAGGATTGAGTTTCTTTTCTTTTTGATAAGATTCTACATATTGCAAGATGTTGTAGACCTGATGAACAACACAAATCCTTCGTCAAACAACAAAAATAATAGATATACCGGCTAAAAAAAAAAAGAAGTTAGCGCCGTGAAAGTGAAATAAATTGTATTAGAAGTGATTGTATGATGTAGCAAGTAAATAAACTAATAACCTGACGCAATCGAACGATTGACAAGCTGGCGTTGTGGGGGAATAACAAGTGGGTATTCACAATAAGAAATTCTTGCTTAACAGTTCTAGTCAAGGGAACAACTGATTCGACATACAACAGCTGAGCAACTCGATCTCCAAAGTCGTTAAAAAGAAAACCTTGATAGTCAAGAACCTTAAAATAGTCCTTGTGCACAGCAGTTAAAAGGCCTGTAGACAAAGTAAATGAATTCATCTTAATAATTTCCATAGCAAATACTCAAAAGTGCTCAAGTGTTCATTGCAAGCTATCAAACAACTCGGTGAATCAAATGCATCAACAACAAGTCTTGCGAAATCTTGTCTCAAGAAGCAATTCTTACATCAAGCTTACAACAAATGACACATATAATAACACTACACTAAGCAAATTGTTTCTCAAAATTAGTTTCTTCAACTTTGTATGGAAAAATATCATAATAAGCTACGACTGCAAGGAAACAAAATCATGAGTGCCAAAAGTTGTCTCCATCGGGACAACTAGTAGATAGGAAGTTGAGAACTTTAATCACTTCAATGCTACTATTTGACAAAGTTAAGATAAACTAAAACAAGAGGACTGAAAAATGTAGCAACCATATCAAGTTTGGTCCCCCAAGCCAACAAATTTTGACTGTAGAGGTATTCACCAATGAAATTCATATCAATTTTTGAATATGGTCATGGAATTCTCAGTTTCCATTCTCACAAGATCTCTTACAAAGAACTGAGATTTATGGCCATTCATTTAAAAAAACATTCGGACATGTATCACGACAGAAACTAAAAAAATAGAAAGAAAGACGAGTTATCTGCCTTTGACACTTAAATCTTAGAACTCTAAATAGACTACATAGTAGAAGAGTTTGCTATTTCTCATTACTAATACAAAAGTCGTTCTAAGTAGGAACAACTATTTGTTAATCATGATGATTGGATTGAAGTTCAAGTTCTCATCAAAGTAGATGAATAAATGATAGGCACAAAATTTCTAATCACATTAGAGATATAAAAGATTACCATCTCCTCTATTGTTCGTCCGAGCAAGCTTGAAATTGGTGTAACCGGCGTCACCCAATCCATTCTCATAAATTTGAACAAGCTCTTCATTTCCAACCCAAAATTCCTATCAAAACCAAGTCTACTCAAGATGAATACTACTTCATCAAATTATCATAAAATGTGCTTTATAACATAATTGAAAAGCAAAGACAATGCACACACATACTTGTAGACATATAATGGAGGATCTATCACTCAACAACCGATCCAATATCTTCTGATTCCTACTCAACCAGTACGCGCGGCATTCGCTCTCTCGCGAACTCTGGTTCGGCGTTTCATTCATTGCAACCACAACAAAAAAAACTCAATTTTAATCTCAAAAACCCATACAAAATCAATAAAAAACTATAGAGCTATTGAATCAATAAAATCAAAATCAGTTGTATCAATGTTTCTTCAAAAAATGATAATTGAATCACCTCTTTGTCTAGTCTCTTGTAAATAGGGGCCAAAATATTGAATGTAGTGCATGAAATACAAGGATCAGCCATTGATGCTTGGGTTCCAATTCTCGAGATTCTCGCTTTTCGCTTGATTTCTTGAGCACCCGAGTTGTTCTTCGCAAAATTCGAATCAACCGTCTAAAATCAAACCAAAAAAAAACAAATACCCATTTCAGCAATGCCCCCAAAACCCCAATTAACACAAAAAAATTCACATTCAAACACAAAACCCTACAAATTTGAACCCAAAACCTCAAAACCAGATCCCAAGATTTGATTTTTATCACATTTTTGTCCACGAATCGACGAACAGAACAAAACCCAGAAAGGAATCGACACCAATGTAAGAAAAATCAACAGAACTCACCATATCCGAAACGGTTTTCAGTGTTCCGATACGATTGACGAGAACGAAAACAGGGGAATCGGGGGATAGAGAGAGATTAGAGAGAGGAATCGAATGAGATTCAATCGGTGATTAGAGAAATCCCAAGAAGGGTGTTCCGAGAACGAAAAGGAGAACAAGAACCGTGAATTTTGGGCGTGATTGATTGATCGCCAGATAACACAACGTGGGATTTATATGACAATCTGGCACTCTCTGTTTATGTACTCTGCTTCGTAACGTAAAAAAAAAAAAAAAAAGTATGTAACGGCGCCGACACGTCTCGGTTTATCGTCTCGGAAATATGCGTTTGTTTCGTAACGCCCACATGAAAGGCTTTTTATGTTATTGGATTCTGTGGGCTATCTCACTTTTCCCCTTCACAAATAAATGGTTTTAAACCTTTTGGATTTATTGGATATTATTCTCCTTTGTTTTTTTTGTTAAATCTAATAAAACCAAAACTTTAAATTTTTTTTAAAAAAAAATTGTTCAAAAAATATAGGGTTTGAGAGATTTGTTTTCTTGTAGAATTAAATATGTTGATTTTCTATTATTTATGGAGGTTATTTTTTTTATATTCAAACTTGAAACTAAATATTGTACAATATATAAAAAAAATTAAAGCTTTGCTCGCTTTATGTAATTGGAGTTTATGATATTAATATAATACAAACACAAAAAATATAGACTTATTGATTATTAATAATCAAATTTAATAGTTTTTTTAGATGAGAAAAAAGAGGTGCATCATATGAGGAGTTTCTCTAGAGGTTACTTAGTTTAGTATTACTCTCGCCTAAGCTCGCTTGATTGTAGAGTTTTGATAGAATTTTGGTAGATCAGTATTGGTATGACTCATATGATCGCATCCGAACTAATTTTTTTTAACATGAACACTTAAATATATTGTCAAACTTTATTTCGGAATTTTCATTTTAGGATAGATAGAAAAGCTTCATACAATTTACATAAAAAAAAATGCATTTTAAGTACTTATAAAAACGAAAGATTATAAAAGTTCAATGCAAAAATGGAGATAATAATACCTTGATATAACTTGTTGGAGGTTCGAGTAGTCGTAATGAAGACAAGTTGTGATTTATTTCTTATCGAAAAAAAAAAAACCCTTGAGAACTCGAAAAATTTGAAATAATATGATTATTTCCTCATCTTCATTGAATTCGAAACAACAATGACGTTGTTCCAATTTGATTTTGCCCTTTCAACCACAATCAAGACGTGTGTGTATATATATATATTATATAGTTCTTTATGGGTGACTGTTAGAAGGAAAACAAATATACTGTTTAAATATCTGATATTCTTCACTTGAAGAGTCCAATATAACAATTATAGTAGTGAAAATATTCTATATATAATTATGGACCACAAAAAATATATTCTATAACTGATCTTCAAGTTATGCGTGTGGTTATATATTTACATAAATAAATAACTTTTTAAAAATACAAATGAAGAATCAGTTAGGTTGTCTAAAAGTGGTGCCCTATGGGCATCTAATCAGGCACATATACACATAGTGGTATTAGAGCCAAAAGCCAAGAATCTAAGTTTTATATATAATTATATATATACGCAGGAGAGGCATTGCTCGTAGATGATAAAGAGGGAACGGTTAAAGGTTAGATGGAGATAATTTATGAGTAATTTGTGCAATTTTCAAATCTCAGAAAAAAAGTAACAAAAAAGTCTATTTCTCTATCTCTCTCGAGTTATTTTCTCTCTTTTAATTTCGAATTTCAAACTCTAAAATCTTAACCAATTAAAAAAAAAAAAAAGTTAGATAAATCAAGATCAAGATTTACTCAAATACCCTTAATTTTATTTTTTTTCAATTATTTCAACCAATAAGATAGAAGCTTTTGAAGACAGTTTTGAAAATAAAGAAATTTTAAGCTTACTAGGATCGACATTATATATAGTGTAGATATAGATATAGAAATAGATATTACTACCCAATAATACACAATAAAATATGTTCATAGTTCAATTTAAAATCATTTACATCTTGGATGCCAAGAATATTTTTAAGAATTTGAAGAAACTTGGTGGTGCATATATTAGGCTTCAGAGAATATATATAAAAAGCTTAAATAATAAAGAATAAATAAATAATATTCTTGGCCACTATGGTTACATTTTTTAAAACTTTAGAGAACTGTACAAAATTGTTTTAAAATGTGTAGTTTAATTTATTTAAAGGGGGTCCATGCTATTGGTATTTGTTTCCAAATGTTGCGACAAAAGCTGATAATATTAATGGTTTTATAGACTTTTAAGATTTTTTTTTCTTTTTTTGGGCAGGATATCTAATGCCCTGGTTTTAAAATAGACTTCCATCAGTCTTTGTGCCGACAACAGTTGCTTTAAGTTAAAGCTTTTCTAGAGAGTATTATTAGAGAGAAAGAGAAGTTGCTCTCACTTGATAAAAGGGAGAAATAATAAGCCTTTCGGCGCACACGAATATGATACTTGTTGATACTTGATACTTACGAATGCATTAACTACCGCACGACGTTTTCGAATAGTGGGGACGTATGAATTTCAAGGAGAATGGTGACAACCTTTCGAGAACACAAACTATAAAATAAATTTAGAGTGGGGCATTCGGGGAGAATGCTCTGATGCTTAAGTTGGATCAGGGTTTTTGAGAAAAGATGACTAAAGTTAGATAAGAGAGCATATCTATTCATTCGATTAGGGTATGTCCTTGTTGGTTTCCCATCGAGATCTTGCCAAATCCGAACTTCTTATTTTGGTAAGATTTGCCAAATCTCAATTTTTTCTCAATCAAAGTTTATCTTGTAGGACTCTTCCTTATCAAATTAATGTTAGACTCGGACATATCATAAAATCTTTATCAAAATGTGTGTACACGAATCTCGATGCGAAATCATAATTGGCATATACCAAGTACTATAGAGAGGTGTGTGCCTTTTATTTTGGTTCCTAGAGCTAATCCAATAGGGCCGAGGAAATAATATTTTGATTAGCACCACAATATATATACATTGTCAAAAGTCGGTCACCTTAACATCGTCCTCAATTATATATGAGGTTTTATAGACGTAAAGGAAATAAAACTACTTATATAAAAATTTAGTTGAGTGGTCGACACAAATCACAATTTGTCTTAATTAGAGGTCGTTTCAAGTTCAGCATTAATTAAAAAAAAAATACGTTTAGAATATCTATCAAGTGGAGGATATGATTTGATAAGTTATTTACTTAGACAAGTAATATGCGAGTTGAAAAGCATGCATCTATATATCATGTATGATCACGTATCATGCTGATGTGTGAAGTGTTACCAAATCACAAAGAAAATTGAAATGCAAACGATAAGCTTAATGTCATATTCATATAGTCTTCGGCAACGTGACAGATGAAGCGTTACATCACTGTTTTAATTTGAGGAAAAACAAAACAAGCTACTAACATTTTCGTACACATTTTATGCAACTTGGGGTGCAAGGCCATGCATCCACTTGATTCTGTTGTTTGTTTGTTTTCACCCAATAAAACACTTCAAATGCTTGTGGGAGACATTTTGGATCCCTTAATTTTTAAGTGAATTCTAGACTTGCTTAATTTGAGCTTTTAAGAAGAGTATTGGACTTTATGATCAAAACGTTAACGACAACAAAAAAGGAAAAAAAAAAAAAAGTAAATAAATGAAACACATTTTCATGTTTGCATGTGCTCCTCATGGTGCATAGTCATTGACCTATTCATGGGCCTGACTTGCGAAGCCTAACCAAACCCGAACCCAACCCGAACCCGCCCAAGTAGTAATTTGTTTAGGTTTAATAACATTTTTTTTTTTTTTTTTTTTTGAAGATCCAAGTTTTATATAAAGTACAATAAAGTATGTATTTTTTTTTTCTGATCTAGATCGTCTAGTATCGATACTAATTCACTACTATGAGCTCGCTTCGGGTTAGCCTATAACTGAAGTAAAGAGCTCCCAACAATTGATAATTTCATCAGTAGGACTCGAACTTGAGTAACAACTTAAGAGACCAGAGTGTTAAACCATTTGAGTCAACCAACCGTTGGTAATAAAATATATATTTTATAAGTAAGAACACATCAAATTGTTTATCAAGTGGGTCTATTGTGCTGGACTTGGGCCAAGGCTTTTAATCCCGGGCCGGCCGGCCCACGAACATGTCTAGTGGCAAGCAAGTTATGACACTGATGTCAAAACAACTATTTTTTCAAGGGAAAATCTTGAATGACACCATAATAAACACCTTAGTAGTTGTGACATGACAAGCGGGCCCATTCATGAGAGCCGTCCGAGTGTCTAGAGATACACACCACACGTGTTACGCATTAAAAACTATTTTATTCATACGCTCCATATCATAAAGGTGTCACTTGGGATATCATTTGGGGTGTAATTCTAACATTTTCCTTTCTCAATTTTCTAATTTATATGAAACACTGAGACTACTTTCATTGCCATATTGTCCAGAGCAACAAACCATGAGTTCGAAACCACTACTGACACCAAACATGCAAACACAAAATCACATGTAATGCCAACTTAATTTCATTTTTACAACTTTTCAGTCTCCATGTTTCAGAATATAATCCCCCATTGAAAAAGTGGGAGACTTGAATCACAGTTGGACATGCAACCATTGGCCCTAGAACTTGCATATTTTATTGACCATATACAGTGTAATGAAAAGTATTTCAGCAAGGACACTGCTCTCCATTTAATTGACCAGGAAGGTTGGTGAAAGAACGCTCTTGCATTTATAAAACAAAATGAGGGAAGGACTCAAACCAAGGACCACCAAAGCAAAAATCAACACAATCTTCAGTGATCAAAGTTCCAAATTTATATGCTACCATGCAAGACTTGATGTGTTTTCTGCTGAAATGAAATCATCTACTAAATTAACAAGCAAATTGAATATGGTAAGTGAGAACAGTTCAGATTCAAGAGTTCATGCAGTGGCAGTAAAACCAACCAAATTAACTTCTCTCACATGTTGAGAACAACACCAGTGGCTCCTACTGCTGCATCATGTACTCACCTTCAAAATGACAACTCATCCTGCTTACCTCCAGACCTCCTAACTCACCTAATAATAAATAGTCTACACATGCAGAAAACCACAACACAAAGAATTAGTAGACATTTTGTTTTCTTTTTAGAGACCTTACTCCATCACAGAATCAATGGAAGCTATCAAGGAACTCAAGAAAAAGAGGAAGAAGCATATGAGAAGCTACAACACTGAACTAAGCTTTTCGGCGAGGTTGCCGGGAGAAGTTCAAGGGGCATATGCAGACAGTATTTGTGCAGTGATGTATTCGTGTGACCCGTTTGCAGATTTGAGACAGTCGATACTAGAGATGATAAGGGAAGTCGGTGTTCGCGACTGGGAGGAGATGGAAGAATTGGTGCATTGCTATGTAGTTCTTAACTCATCAGAGATTCATGGGTTCATTGTAGATGCTTTCCTCAGTCTGTGTCTTCCTTGAGATCAATATTAGACTTTGATCTCCTATTCTTCTATGGAAGTAGTTTTTCTTTGCATTCTAACTCTCCAACCCCATATTTGGTTCATTAACAAATATTATGGGTTTAGTATAGATTTTATTATTCTTGAGTTCAATTTGATGCAGCACACTTCACTGACACCACCACAGTTCTACAATATCTTCACTTGTAAGCCAAAGAATCAAATTTCACTAAAATCTCCAAAACAATATCATAACCTTGACCAACCTTTGATCCTGCAAACATAGTGCATGAACTTTCCCTTGCTTCCTCCAACTTTTCTTAGGCAAAATATTCTCTGGTTCACTACACTGACCAACCAGCTAAACATGAACAGTCAGAGAGATGGAGACTTAAGAACCTAAAAAAGGTTTTTGTTTCCTTAACACAATTTACTTGCAAATCATGATTCAACTGTAACTCCAAGAGAGGCTTCCTAGAAGTTAAACAAATACTAGTGATTTGCATCTTATCCAAAAATAAAGATTGCAAACACTTCACTATTCTGAACTATGTGAATGCAAAAATTTTATTTTTTGTTACTTAAGACTATATTGCCAGGTACCATCTTCCAGAAAAGGTAAGACAAATAGGAAGACCAATCAACTGCTATCGCCATTATTCTAGGATGTATTAAATGAGATTGCCAACAACTTCTAATGTCCCATAATGGAAATAATCCTATGTCAAGAATAAAATCAAGCATTGAGGGAAAAATGCTATTACAAGAAAATAACTATAATGCAGACCTGCTAATGACGGGTTAGATGCAACTCTTGATACAGCTACACTTTCTTTACTTTCATCTTCTGAATAAAAAAACTTCTGTATTAGTAACCGAAAATAGAAGAAAGACCTAGTGAACCGGAATTTCACTACTTACAATCAATCTTCAACTCTGACATAACTACTGGCAAAACAAACTTCCAATGTTATTAATACATGATTTTCAAGTATCTTGATTCTCGATATGTGATTTTTTGGTACTATATACTATATGTTAGAAGATTTACAGTAGATTTTGACAACATAGACAAAACGGGAGTGTAGCATCTCTAAATTCAACATTCAAATGTAGGAAAAATAGATGCAGCACTTATTTATCCAATGACATTTTCATTAAAGAAGAGAAGATTATTAATTATATTAAATAACAAAAAATAACATATAGACATTGTCCATCTGCTAGTAATGCTATCTGTAACTAACCTTAAAAATTTGGAAATAGATAGTTCCAACAAAATTTGAGCATACAAAGAGAAGTTATCAAGATACAAGAGAATAATAATGAAATAAATACTGGATACAAAATTGTTACTTGAGATGGACCTGACTGATGGCTCCAAATCTTTGATGAGCTCTAGTGAAGGAAAATGGAACACCTTTCTATTCGACAACCATGCTGATCAAAAGGATGACATCCGAGAAGTCACAAGAAAAATCTCCTTCGACTAGTATCCATTTCAGGCTGAGATTGACAAACATAGAAGATGAAAAATATAAGCTTTGAACAAAAGATGAACATCAACATGTGTTATAATAGCGTCACAATAGAATAACTCATGAGCAAAACAATCAGGTTATTTCTTTCTTCTTTTTGTTAAAAATAAAGATAGGTAAATAGTAAGATTTGAATCCATGACCTCAAGTTCACACATTTCCTTTTTTCTTTCTTTCCTCATTCAAGTCAAGGGTACAAACCCCACAATTTTCTTGACCGGGAAATGAAAAAAGTTCAGTATGTAGTTCAATATCTGGTATATTTCCTTTGTAAATGCAAAATAGAGATGTCAAGGTCACATAAACATATGCCTGACTGACACAGGAAACCAATGCCATGAAACATAGAAGTTCCAAATAGATAAATGTGGCAAAGGGTGGAGGAAGCACCTTGTGAACCCACTCGAATTCCCCTCCTTTGGTATCGAATGTTCCATGCTGAAGGCTGACCAACTTTAGCGTGAAACGAGGACCACACTCCTGCAGTTGTAAGCAGAAGAAAATAATCTAAGTATGTCATCATATAATACACCAGTAAAAGAACACATTCAGAGGACAGAGCCAAACAAACCTGAAGGCGAGCAATTGTTTTCCCTTGAGGGGCACTGGCATCCTCTTTCTCCTTGTCCTTCTCCGTGGTTTTCTTAGCCTTTATCTCAGGAAGCTTAGTTTCTTTGGTTTCAAATATGTACCTAATATTGCCCATAGAAATGTACCAAACTGTAAATAAAACTAAAAAAAATCTAATGCAGCAAATCCCACATCTGAAAATAAGCATTTAGCACAATTAGAAACAAAAAAATTGTGACAAACCTATGGTGTCGAAAAAATATAAAGTCTCTCTGATTGTGGAAAGTTACAACTCGACGTCCTCGAAAATTAGGATCTTGAGGGAAAAGCGACTGTATCAATCTGCAGACAGAAGAATCCATGTCATGAAGGGATGAAAAGGGGGAGAAGTGTAAGAGAAAGAAAGAGATGCCTTCCAAATGGAATAAATAACACTCCATAAAGGAGTAAGATTCAAGTAATGAGACTGAAAATAAGGGGCAGCAAAGCCTAATGATCTAGAAACTAGAACACCTGCAAGTTTACCACAATGACTTTATTTAACACATGCATGAGTGAAACAAGTTATTTTCACATGTGAGAAAATGAAGTATCAGTTTATCAACCACAAAACTAATGGACCATATGAAGTTATGAACACAGATGTATAATCAAATTCACTAGGCAGCTTATCTACAAATAGTACAACTATTAGGTACCAATACGCAATCTGAGCCCACACAAAGGGGGATCAAACAAGATTTGCTATATTTCTACCAAATTTTTGTATGTGAAATAAAATAAAACAGAGAGCCAAAGTTGCAACCTTCCAACCCTATGTCCCAGACGTGTTGTGAAGTTGTTTAGCACTAACTCGGGCTTATGACTAGTAGGATTGCCATGATTCTGCAAGACAAATAAATTAAACGAATTAAAAATTACATACTTCACAAGTAAACATTACAAGAATTGACACTTAAATCTCTTTCTTATAAAAATAAAATAAAATTGACACTTCTTGTGTAAAGTTCCTCCACTACAAAATAACAACAAAACAATTTTTCCATCCACAATCTTAGATATCCACAACTTTTATGCTAATTTATTTAGTTTTTCTGCACAAAGGTTACCACCTTCTTTTCATTGATCCACTATACTAAATCAGAACAGACACACGAGCGTATTACAAAAGGAGTGAGAAACTAGTCCGAATGGTTTTGAATGGCAAGAGAATATGAAATCAGGCCTAAGAATATTTATCATGAGAAATTCATCTGGTTTTTATTGAAATCGTCAATAAATATTCCTCAACCTTATTTACAGAATGTGCAAGCCTTTTTACATAAGTAGGACACCAGCAATGTACATACCTTAATGTCTTTGCGCAGAACAAGCCTAGAGAGTTTAAAATGAGCAGTAGGGCCATCAGGCAAACCCATAACTAAAAGAGCATCTGCAGAAGAAAGACAGACGCAAATGTCAACAACTCACAATGAAACAATCAGAATAATGAACCTATTTTGATAACAGAATAGAAGAAAAATGTAGTAACAGCTAACAACACAAGACCGATGCGACAAGAGAAGAATCATGAAAAACCATAGATGATTAAGCAGTTCAATCTCAGTACATTGAAAGTTAACAACCTAGGAGCATAATCAATACTTTGGGAAAAAGTGGTAGAAAACCAACCTGGCTCTCTGCGGTTGGTATGAACAACAATGATGGAAGTGAAGTCCTTGTTCTTAGCATATTCCACTATCTGCAAAAAGGAAGAAGGATATAATCTTTTGCAGCACACATCAGGCAACTTAGTAGACAAAATCTTCTAGCCACTTTCAGTAATCAGAACACCTTTTTCAAGTCATAAGTTCCCCTCCTAAAGTAATGCGCATTTGGGATCACTGAAAGTAGTTCAGAAATAAAAGCAGGCCCCCTCTGCAAGCAAAAACAAATCACACAACCAACAATATTAATGTGAACACATCAAAGCTAAACAAAAGGTATTACGACACTTGAAATGCGAATTCATCATACTATTACGAAAGAAACAAGTAAAATAGTGCAATGCAATGCCAAATAAAGAAAGTACAAGGACCATACACTAGAATTGAATCGACAAGTAGTTATCAATATCTTTGGAATGACTTCTTGTTTAAGAATCCCACTAAACTCATCAGCGTCATTTCCTGCAAACAACTGCAAACACCCAAAATAATAGCAACATTAGAAATTAATAATATCGAGAACCAATTTGATAGGGTCCCTAGAGATGTTCTTTGGTGGGTTCTAGAAAGAAAAAGAGTGCATGCTAGATACATAGACACTATTAAGGATATGTATGATGGAGTAGTAACGAGTATAAAGACATTTGGAGGAGCTACAAAAGAATTTCCCATTACGATAGGACTACATCAAGGATCGGCTTTAAGCCCATATCTATTTACTTTAGTTATGGATGAACTAACTAGACATATTCAAGAGGATATACCATGGTGTATGTTATTTGCAGATGATATTGTCTTAGTGGATGAAACCAAAGATGGAGTGAATAGGAAATTAGAACTCTGGAGGAATACATTAGAATCTAAAGGCTTTAAGTTGAGTAGGACGAAAACTGAATACATGCACTGTGAGTTTGGAAACACTAGACATCGAGATGACGGAGTGGTAAAATTAGGGGAAGTAGAAGTTCATAAGGTAAACCACTTTAGATACCTAGGATCAATCATACAAAATGATGGTAACATTGAAAATGATGTCACACATAGAATTCAAGTTGGATGGAAGAAATGGCGGAGTGCAACAGGGGTGATTTGTGATCGACATGTTCCTACTAAGTTAAAAAGAAAATTTTATAGGACCGCAATTAGGCCAGCTATGCTCTATGGAAGTGAATGTTGGGCGGTAAAACGACAACAATTACATAAAGTGAACGTAGCAGAAATGAGGATGCTTAGGTGGATGTGTGGTAAAACTCGTAAAGATAGAATAAGAAATATAGAAATTCAAAGACAAGTAGGAGTAGCACCAATTGATACAAAGATTAGGGAAGGGCGGTTGCGATAGATTGGTCACCTGCAAAGATGGCCTACAAATGCCCCAACTAGAAAACTTGACTCAATAGAAACTGTAGAAATTCGACGAGGTAGGGGCAGACCAAAGTTAACATGGGATGCATTAATTAAAAGGGATTTGAATGGTTTGCAAAGCTCACCATCAATTGCACTTAATCGAGCACAATGAAAAAGTTTGATCCATGTAGCCGACCCCAGCTTTTAGAAATTAATAATAAAGCACCAGACTCTAATTAGACAAATTTTACACTAATGGTGTGTTATCAGTTTCAGTCGGCACCACGATATGAGCCCAATTCAGACGTTAATTGAGAGCATTAACATCTGAAAATAGATATATTTTGGGCACAACATCAATTCCAGTCGGCACCATGATACGAGCTCAATTTAGACGTTAATTGAGTGGTTCAACTTCTAAAAATATATATTTCAGGGTATGGCGTATATTTTGAGTGATACAATTTACGCCACTGATATTGATACTTCACATTGCAAGCCAATTCAATCAACTAGCAAAATACCCAATATCAACACGCATTCATCTCAAATGCATAAACCCTAAACCCTAAAAACCCTAAAAACCCTAAAAACCCTAAAATTTGCAATTCAAACAAGATCATCTAAATCCACCAAGCAACCAACTTTCCTACCAAAACATGAAGCCAAACCCTAATGCATCATTAATTAGAAACCAAAACCATCGATTGGGGAAAAAGAAGGTGAAATTTTTCAGACCTCCTCGTCGTCAGGCTTGCACACAGTCTCATCGACCTCCCTCGTGTTCTCGATCGTCCGGGGAGCCTTCTTCGGCGGCAGCTGCACAACAAAACCAACAACAACAACAACAGCAAATCATTCAAAACCCAAAACCCTAATAAAAAACCCTAATTTACAAGAATTAAAAGTGATTACTTCTTCGCCCAATTCGAGGGCTCTCTTCTCGGCGGCTTCCCGGGCCTTGGCCTTCTTTTGCTTGTCGCGCTTCTTCTCCTGCTTGAGCTTCGCGTACACGGCCGATCTCTTGTCTTTGTTCTTTATCGTTGAAGCCAAGACTTGCCTCTTTCGGCTCGTCTTCTCTTCCTCTCTTCGTTCTTTGTGGTCTTTCTCTGCTTCGGCAGATTCTTCAATGGCTTCGCTGTGCTTTCGCTTTGCGCCCATTTCGATTTGATCGCTCTGAATGTGTGGATTCGAAGAGAAATTTGAATACTTTTCGACTGCAAAACCTCGAATGAGAGAGACGATCAAGATTCAAGGGCTCGAAAGAGAACCCTTGCGTGATTTCGTGTTTTGGGTGGTGTGTAATTAAACGCAGCCCGTCTGGAGATTGCGACGCGTGTCAACCCTGGTTAATTAGATAAGGGGTTTTTTGCTTGATTAGTACACGTAAGAAAAATTTTTATCAACTCAACACATCTTCAAAACTTATTCCCCAACTAACACATTTTTTGCCCGACAATAAAAGTCTCGGCACCACCTCATTCTCGCCACGTGAACCACGAACGACACCGCCAAACTTAATTAGACTACGTTCAAACGATCGATTTCAACACTATCGACGTGTGAACGAAAAACTGAGCCCTAATTTGGATATGAAATCGACGTTTCCCTCGAAAACGTCTCCCCATAGAGGAACGTCAACTCTTCCCCGACCTCAAGCAAGCCTTCACCGATCTTGAGTCTAAGAAACCATTTGATTTGAACCTACCAAGAGAGGAATCTCCGAAATCGTGTCTCACCTTGTGTTTCTCCTTCGATTTACGACTTTTTTTGCGGTTCGTAGGGTCGTGGTGTGAGCCGATTTCGTCTCCAAGTTAGGGTTCTCGGTTGAAGTTCGTCTGACACACCTTATTTAGTGTAATTAAGTTACATTTGGTAGAGTAGTTGTGATTTACGTGGTGGTTTGTTCAATAGTTAAAAAAATGGGAATTCGCGGTTCTTCGCCACACAGCCGAGATCAGCAGACTGCTCGCCAAGAATGGCCGAGAGGAAGCTACATTTTGGGAAGTCGCAGCTCGACCACAAAGGCCGGAAAGTCTCACAAAGTCTCGCTTACGCATGGCCGATAGTACTCTAGTTCTCTCGCCGAGACTTGACGAGAGCAAGGCGAATTGAAATGGTCAACCCATATATGCTGCACAACCGAAACCTTTCCATCGACTCGGTTGACACCGCCGATATATTGGAGCAATTGTCGATCATGGGTGACCGAAAACATGGGCCGGTTCACGAACCCGCTTGACCAGACATCGAAATGGATGAAATTGAACATTACTTTTTGTAAATTTTTTGTTGGGTTGCCCATGCGCTTATATGTTGTAATTTTTTTCAGTATGGCTCGCCGAAGGCGGAAAGATGAGGATACTTAGTATCTGGGTCACTAATCGAAATACGGAAACATAGATCTATTAAAACGCAAAGAACACGGATGGAAATGTAGTCCTACATCATGCGTCATGAGCGGCAAAGCCACTTCAAAAAGCAAAATATATAATAATTACAACCAGACAAAAGTAAACGGTGAAAGCAAATAGTAACTACTACTTTACATAATAAGAGACGAAAAGCAAAAACAACGCGACATGGGCGGCTAGACACGTCTATGAAGCATGGGCTTGATGTGAGGATGGCATGGGCCTCGATTAGTCGCTAGGTCCTTGGTAACGGATAATGCAATGTGATGATGCGGGAAAAATAGAGAAATTCCCCGAGGCAAGATACACATAATCGTGGAACCGCATCATAGTCGGAAAATGAATATACACACGTATAATGGGACATCCCAATAAATACCATAAGGCAAGTAGAAGACAAATATCATCTTGTGTCCACACATGCGGATATGATATGTGAAAATGTTGAGCAAATGCCTTGGAGGAGGATTCCGACAATCTCAACGCCATTGTTGAATAATTCAAAGATGATGAATGACAAGATTCATGGTAACCGTAGGAGCTTCACAATAGTCACAAATGTGGGATCGAAAGATGTTATCATCGCAGACGTAGCAGCGGTAGATGACGAACATTTAGAAGCGATCTGTTTAAATTCAACCAAAATGTACAACACAAACACGTATCAAAAAAAAAGGTTCTCGGTTGTACATATCCGTTGGGGGAAAGGGGATTACTTTCGGTTTTAATTCCGTGTGACCTACGTGACCCGGGTCACGTTTATAAATCCTCGTAGCCACCTCACCCACAAAAACTTCGGATGAGTGGCGTAAAATTTCGACGGCACAATAGCAAAAAATGTTTTAATTGGGGAATAAGTTTTGAAGATGTGTTGAGTTGATAAATTTTTTTTCTAGATGTACTAATCAAGCGAAAAATCCTTTGAGGAGCTTGCGCAGTGGGAGTTTTTTTACAAAATGGACGATAATATATACCACCTAAAATTATTTTGCACATACTCATTTTTACATGAGACCCATGCATTAAGTCACAAAAGTGTCACAAAAGTGTCATTTGAGATGTTATTCGCAATGTAATTTTAGTATTTTCCTTTTGAAAATTATGTTTTTAAAGTGTTCATTATTATTATTATTATTATTATTATTATTATTAGAGAAAATAGGTTTTTGATCTTTGTTTCTTGGATTGATAAAAATGTTTTTGTTTTTACACCTAAGATCTAATCCCTAATTAAGCCCTAATCTCCCCTATAGAACTTAACCAGGAACTAATTAGCCTTATTTAAATACCTAAATGTCTACCATTTATGATACCACATTATTGGGCCATGACAGTTTTTTAGATCACAATTTATAAAGTTTCATTAACTAATTAGTACTAGTTTTTTTTAAAGTAAAATAGAAATTTCATTAATCAAGATGGTTGGTTTAGTGCATTCAATAGAACATGAACAAATATAAAATCAATTACCTTGATGAAAACATATTGATTCACTAATCCTAATTGTCCAAAAGCACTTTCAACTGTTACAAAATTGATTTTGAAAAAATGCGAATGTAACAATGGAACTGTATGAGAATCAAGTGATTATTCTCTTGACAAAAGTACATTAATTAGTTAGTACATAAAATGCATACGATAACAACTACAAAGCCTCAATTCCAATTTAGTAAGGATCGATTACATGGATCAAATCTTTCGTTGCCCACGATTAAGTGCAATTGATTGCATGCATTCCAAATCCTTTAAATACTTCATAAGTAGTGACTCTTAGACCTGATCATGGGCTTGGGTACTTGCCTGGGCTCGGGTACTTGCCTGGCTTGCTCAAGCCTGTGAATAAATAATTGAGTTTGGACAATCTTTTTCAAGAAAACCCCAGCTCAGACTCAAGCCCAAGTAAGTCCGATTTAAAATGGGCTGAGCTTGAGCCACCTTAAAAAGCCCAAAGCCTGGCCTGGGCTCGACCTGAATATAAGTTTATAATTAATATATTCTAAAATAATAAGTGTTGTATGAGAGGTTTGAACTCATCATGACTTAAAGTACCATTAAGTGATGTTTAATTTCTTTCTTCTTTTTGCAAAATATATGAATATAATATAAACATATATAAACACATATAGTGTCAAAAAAGTCCATAAAAAATTATTAAATGAATAAATAATTTATTTTTTAGATTGTTAATATTAAAATATTTATTATTGGGTTTGATGGGTTGAGCTTGGGCTTTGCATTTTTTACATGGGTCGGGCTTGGGCATATGTGTAGGCCCGCATATATATAGTGGGCGAGTTTGGGCTAAGGTTCTTAGGCCGTTCGGTTGGGCCCGACTGAGCCCAGCCCAAGCCCCGCCCATGAACAGGTCTAGTGCTTCTTAATTAAGTTTTCAATTTACTCTTACATCATCGAATTTCTTCAATTTCTGCATGTAGAGTTGAGTTTCTAATGAAGGGTTGCGTATTTGGAGTTGTCCAATCCTTTAAATACTTTATAATTAGTGATTCTTAATTAAGTTCTTTATTTATCCTTACATCGTCGAATTTCTTCAATTTTTGCATGTAGAGTTGAGTTTTCTAACAAAGGGTTGTGTATTTGAAGGTGTCCAACCACTTAATAAGATTAACCTTTTTTTTTTGTCAAAGTGATTTTGTATTGAGGTGTTTCTAGTCCAATCGGACAAACATTTACTACAAATAGATCTTACAACAATGAAGCACGGAACAAATTCCGAAAACATACACACTAAAGTGAAACCTCAACCCTAAACCTAAGGCAAGACAACCACCCAAACAATGGGGACACCACATCTGCACATATATGGAGAAATAAACATAATTAAACAACAAAAACATTAGAATCATAACCCAAACAAAGAACATAAAGATTGGGCAATGCGTTCGTAAAGGTTCACCATCATTGAGCGCTGTTACCTTTGGCTGCTCCTTGTCATGTGCGACTCGCAGCCAGTGGTGATTTCTTTTATTGACCTCACTGTCATCCTTCCTCTATATCAGACTCTAAGCAAAAAGGTCCGTCGGCGACGACCACGCTTAAAACCCACATGAAGCCGAGTACTATGCCGAAATGCTACAAGAAACATAGAAAAAAATAGAAAAAACAAGGGAGAATGGAGAAAACAGGAGACAGTTGACAAGAAGGGAGGGGGGAAGGATAAAATGGAGATACAATGAGGTCGCAACAAAGAGCAAAATAAAAAATCCGAAAAGAGGAAAGAAAAAGAAGAGGGACGGACGGGGACTGACGACGTAGCCGACTTGCTGAAGCAAGCTTAGCCGTCGACCCCCAATCAAATCTGGTGTTGGTTTTTGTAACGATAAAATTTGCTAACCGTGTTTACTTCTTAAACAGGCTTAACGACCCGTACTGTGGGATCCATACCATGATATGTCCATTTACCGAGGTAAGGGCCAATGTATATTTTATTTTTGTAGTGATGTATGCCTAGTATATTGTATACGTGCATACTATTAAATCAATTTATACGGGTGTATAGGGATCGAGACGAATGAGGACGTCGTACGAAATCGCGCGTAACGTGGGGCCGAGGTAGCGGCATATTAGGGTAAATTGAATTAATTTGATGTAAATGTGAATTTATATTAGTTTAATAAGTGTCACATTTGAATTAATGGTAATGTGCCCAAGGTTGAAAAATTAAACAACAAGCACATGATGAGCATCGAGACACGCACAAATCCATCATGAGGCATCGTGTTCAATTGTTGAGTCACTCCATGGTGACTTGAGGGACAAGTGGGATAAGGTGGTCCATGAGATGAGCCTCGAGACACGTATGTACACAATGATCAATGGCCACCATTCAAACATATCTATATATAGTCAAATGAAGCATTAGTCAACATGTTTCATTTCTTATTTTCATCAAATCGGTTTGCTGTGAAGGAGAAGAGAAAAGAGAAGTTGTTGGTGTGAATTTGGAGGAGGAGAAGGGTGCAAATCATTGAAGCCTTGGTGAGGAACAAGGTAACTCTTCCACACCATTAACGTTGTACTTTCATGAATTTGATGTTGAGGTGGCAGATATACATTGGGATAGGTGTTAGGGACCTCATGTAATGTGCACGAGGGTCCCTAAGTCGAAAACATAACATACGTGTGAGAATTCGAAATGCTGGGTTTTGCTGCACATAGCGCGCTAGGTCCAATCTAGCGCGCGCTAATGTCCAAAGGTAGCGTGTTAATACTGGTTAGCGCACTAGACAACTGAGGTAGCGCGCTAATCTGGAAATTAGCACGCTATTGTTCAAAATTAGCACGTTAATTACCCAGCCAATATTAAAAATCAGCTAAGTCCAATAATGGTCTAAACACTATAAATGGGTCTAAACACACTCTAACACCTGTTAAATACCTTCAGGGAATTAAGGGGAGATTTTGGGCATTTGGGCGCGTATTTCGGAGTGTCGAGAGATCGAATAGACTAGGACAAGCGTGTGAATTGTAAATAAAGATGTGAGAATTCTATATTTCATTTTATTCACTTTTCTTGATTTATCGATCTATTTGTAGACATGACTACTTGTACTCTGACATCATGTTGTTTTTATGTTTATTCATGATTGAATATTGTGACATGATGCCTTGTAATGTGCTTCATCGATTCTAATTTCTACTACTGATGATATTCTTGATAGATAATGGATCAAAAGCATGCTATTGGGATTAGTTGGATTGGATCGGACTTGTATTCGATTTCCTTCGGGCTTTGTAGCATAACTTGTTTTGTAATCCTAGAGATTTGAAATTATTTCTTTTTAAAAACGAAAGTAGAGATTATCTAGTGTCCATTGCATGAGAGATGCGCGGTTCACGGAAACATGGGTCTACCGGGGTTTCGGCACTCACCACTACACTTACGTGACACGCGAGTTATGAAACTTGGGTGGTCGGTAAGAATAAGATAGATGATGTATATGCGTAGAGCGCAGCTCCGCTTTTGGGTGTGGAATATGTCGATCACAACTCCATATAGTAATGAGAAAGGTTAGGTGATAGGTTCTCACCACCGACCGGACGTATATCATCTCAACTTAGCCCGTGTCAGTCTCTATACATTTTTAACTGTGGTATTTACTTGCATTATTTGATTCATCTAGTTTTTTGCTATTTATGCTTTTAAATATTATTTGTTTATTTTGAAAATGTCACATAGAATTATCCAATTTTTACTTAAATATTACTATACTCACCGTCTAGTTTGTGACGGTGGGTGTAAGTCCGTCGAGCAGCAGCAGACCAGGGATGGAGAAGATCGGCGACTTCCTCTGAGCAGTTCGACGACTCTCCTTACTCATTTTGTATGTCTCGACTTTTGTTGTATTATTATTGTTTATGTCATTTTGGATTGTACATTGGGTTGAGTGATTACTTTCATATATATATATATATATACATGCATTTGATGTTGTATTTTTCTTGGTTTTCCACATTTAGGATTTTGGATAATGAAAGCTTTTGCATAACATGATAACGAAATTTTAATTAACTCTGCCTTTAATAATATATTGTAACATGTGATTGTGGAATATAGGGACGAAAGACTGACTAATACGTAATTAAATTTTATGTGATTTGGATTAAGGCTTGATTATAAGATTAGGTTGGGCGGTGCCTGTTTTGTAAAAGGGGCCGTCACAGTGTTGCTCTGTGCGGCACTAGGGTTTTGCTCACATTGTGTTAAACATATATACTTACTTTTAAAAGTGGTGGGTTCGATTAACCATCTCTTGTTAACAAGGTATCAATCTCAAATTAGATCAACTCGATCTTCCTTTACACTAATGCATGACACAATATATTGTGCCTTGGCACCAACAGTTTCATGCACTGCACAACAGGAAAAGAAAGCAACATCAACATAACAGCAAAAGAGAAGTTAAAATTAAAAGAAAAAGAAAGCACATTAACAAGGAAGACCAATGAAGCAATCCACAACTCTGTAGATGGAAAGAACAATTCAAAGATCTCATTCTTTGAGTTCCAACCAAGTCATTCCTTGTTTTGTAACACCTTAAATACAACACCACAACATTTCATAACTCCACACCACACCAAACCAAACCAAATGGCCCCTGCTGAATTCAACAATAATGCAACCAAGCCAAACAACCAAACCGCCGCCACCTCGCAAATCGATCGCGAAACAAGGGATCTCGTCTCGGCGCTAACTCACCGCCTCAACGAGCTCCATCACATCGGCAAACCACCAGGCCATCATCAAGATGGTGATGAACATGACCATCATCATCATCATCATCATGAGGAAGAGCAAGGTGCAAGGATCATCACCTTGGCAGGTACCAACACTGGAGCCACAATGCATGGTGAGTACTTGGATGACATACAAGAGACTAAGTATGGCTTCTCACAAGATGTTCAAGAAGCCATGACTACTTATGCCAATAGCAACTTCCAAGCTGTTAACAATTCTATCATGTTTAATAGCCACTACACCTGTGATGACCCTGGTGTTCATATTGAGACGACCGAGATGTTCGAACGCCCCGATAGTAAGTCTGGATCGAACGGAAAAAAGAACAAAGGAAGGCCAAGGGAAGCTCTAAGAGTGACAAGCAGGGTATTAGTGAATCCTCTTCTGAGGAAAGTAGTGATGAGGGTCATGGCAATGCATAGACACACAACATGGGATGCAGACTTGCTTATGAGTGCAGTTTGAGTTGATTTGGTTGTTTAGTTCAACTATGATAAGGTCCATTTGAGGCCATCATCAGTGTGCATGTCTATTTAGAATTTTTGTGTTTTGATCAATTGTCTACCTAATAATCTAATGCATGTACTAATAGTGTCAAAGTAAAATAATTTTGGTTCTTGAAATCAAGTGTTCTCTGCATATCCCTCCTTCAATGTTTAGACGAAAAACAAAAATCCGAAAGATAATGTAATGGCAAGAATGTTAATCCCATTCTCTGAATAATATTCACGCTCGATCGTGTTACTTCGAAGAGACAGAATCTTAATACAATACAAGTAGACATATTTGGCTTTGATAACTAAATGAGGTTGACACAACAATATCCAAAACTCATAACATATGCCTGTCTTGATCAACTTACAAAAACAATTGAGCAGGCCATGCACATGTACATGCAATGTTAATTAGGCCGGCTAATTAAGTTTCTAATTCTTAACTAAAAAAGAGTTTTCTATTCACTTGAGAGAAAGAAGCATATATACACTTCAAGCAAAGCAACTCTATATCAGTTTTGCACTTAATTAACAAGAGTACTAGCTAGGCCGGCAAGAAAATGTCCTTTTGTGTTTGACATTGATCTCTCTCAATTGCAACTAAAATGTGATTTAAGATTCCAATCTTGTTAATAAAACCCATGTTTTGTCTAAGAAGATTATCATTAGTTCATTAACTATGTTGATGAGCAATTCACAAAGCAACCTATTTTTTCTCATCTTCATCACCTTATTAGTGTCATCACTAGCTAGTGATGATCCTACTGAACTCATCAAGTCCTGTTTATCAAAAACCAAGTCTCCAACTTCACAGTTTTCGCCAAATCCGATAATTACTCCTACTACTCCTACTACTACCATCAACTTCTTTATTTCTCGATCCAAAATCTTCGGTTTACCGATTCCGGAATCCCGAAACCTATAGCCATAGTTCTACCAGAAAGTAAAGACCAACTAGTGAGCACATTCTTGTGTTGTAGGCAATATTCACTAGAGTTCAAAATCAGATGTGGGGGGCATAGTTATGAAGGGTTGTCATATGTTGGTGATGATGGAGCTCCATTTGTGATAATTGACATGATGAATCTTAACAGAGTTTCCGTGGACTTGGCGTCGGAGACTGCTTGGGTTGAAGGTGGCGCGACGCTTGGTGAGACATACTATGCCATTTCAGAGGCAAGTGAGTCTCATGGATTCTCGGCGGGGTCATGTCCTACAGTGGGGAGTGGTGGACACATTGCTGGTGGAGGGTATGGACTGTTGTCTAGGAAGTATGGCCTTGCTGCAGATAATGTAATCGATGCAATTCTAGTTGATGCGCAAGGCCGGGTGCTGGATCGAGAAGCAATGGGGAGAGATGTGTTTTGGGCGATAAGAGGAGGCGGTGGGGGAGTTTGGGGAATTGTTTACGCATGGAAAATCCGGTTGATAAAAGTCCCGAAAGTAGTCACAGTGTTTTCAGTCTCTAGGCCTGCAACAAAGTTTGATGTAGCTGAACTTGTTGATCAATGGCAATTTGTTGGACCTTATTTAGATGACGAGTTCTACGCATCAGCATTCGTCGGCGCAGGCTTGCCTGAAGCTGTTACTCCACCAGGAATCATCTCTGCTATCTTTAAAGGGCTCTATCTTGGTCCAAAAACTAAAGCCATATCAATACTAAATCAAGCATTCCCACAGTTAGGAATTGTCGAAGCAGACAGCAAGGAAATGAGTTGGATCGAATCGGTCATGTATTTTTCGGAACTGGAAAATGTCAGCTCAACATCCAATCTGCGAGATCGGTTGTTACATGGCAAAGGTTACTTCAAGGCAAAATCCGACTATGTAAAGACTCCAATATCGAAAGAGGGAATTAGAAGTGCCCTTAAAGTACTCGAAAAAGAGCCGAAAGGTCATATCATATTAGATCCTTATGGGGGGAAGATGGCAAGGATTAGTAGTTGTTCTATTGCTTTTCCTCATAGAAAAGGAAACTTGTTCACAATTCAGTACTTAGTTTCATGGAAAAAAGAAGAGAATTGGAAGAGTGAGCAGTTCATCAGTTGGATAAGAAGTTTTTACAAAGCGATGACGCCTTATGTTTCGAAGAGTCCAAGATCAGCTTATGTGAATTATGTGGACCTTGATCTTGGTGTGATGGATATGTTGAAAACAAATAGCAGCTCCGACGATGATGTTAACGAAGCAAGGGTTTGGGGGGAGAAGTACTTCTTGAGAAACTATGAAAGGTTGGTTCAAGCCAAGACTCGAATCGATCCACAGAACCTGTTTAAAAATCCACAAGGGATTCCTCCCATGAAGCCAGGACTCAATCTAATAGAAAAAATGTGATAACATATATTAAGAAGTTTCATACAATCTGATCCTTATTTACTTGTAGATTTTTATAACAATCAAATTATATAGCTTCATGGTTCGTCGTGAACTTCTTTATGCTCGCATTTTTCTTTGTCATCAATGTGCAGGTTACCATGCTTTGTAGGTGATGTCCTTTGCAAGGTAGTAGATTTGGGTACTTTTCGAATTACTTCATCAGTATCTGCACTTGAAGAGTCATTTTTCTTCCCCAGTAGAAATGCATATAATCCAAATATGATCATAAACATGCCTACAACACTGCAACCATGCATGTATATGAAAGCTGATATTCTAAACAACATAAACAGAAATAAATGACAGTAACAATCGACAAATTATCAAAGCATGCCCGGTAAAAAAAATTAAAAAAAGATGAGTTTTGTGCTGACCTTCCGACCGAAAGTGCTTCACCAAATAAAACAGCTTCTAAGGCGGCGACAAAGATTACAGAGAGAGGATTGAACATTGATGGATAGATAGGGCCCTTCTTTTGGACAGTCCACAGTGTTAAACAAAATGTTGCACCAGTGGACAATGCTCCCTGTACAGAACAATATAAATCATGCAACGTAAAAGCGATTACATAGTATATTTTTGATACATTCATTCTTTTGGGAATGATTAGAGTAGATAACATACAGAGTAAATTATGGTTAGGAGCTGCAAATTCCAGCCTAATCGCCAAGCCACCTTGTTTGGACCAAGAGATAAGCCCATGACAAGAGCTTGTAATGTGGCCATCAAGCATGTAAATACTACTGTCCAATACCTCAATGGGAAGACTTTAGCCAGCTTGACCTGAAAAGTATTATTAATAAACATGGATGTATATAACGCATGGTGTCTCAAAGTTTGTGAAACGCATGATTCAAGATGCATCTAGCGACGTACCTGCATCAAGAACCACATGGCATAACTGAAGCAGCTGCCAATCAACATTAGAGTACCACAAATCCATCCATGTTTCTTATGCTTCATTGAGATTTGAAGTGGAAATTGATGATGATGATGATTATGATGACCGCGAGGAGTAATATGGAATGGTTTCCAATGGCATAGGCTATAAGTCAGTGCCCCTGCAAGACAAACTATACTTCCTCCAATCTTAATTTGGCACCCTTGGCTTCTTAAGTCCAGTTTCTCCATTCTAAATTAAACAGAAGGATATTATTTTAAGGCGTAAGTAACATTAGAAAAGAGATGCATACATGCGTTCTTCGTATGCATATGTTGGACTACGTATAAATCGATATAATTGCTAAATTGTTACCTTGTTATAATAGAGAGGAGAAAAGTGACAATTGGAATTAAACTGAGAAAATTGCTTGCATATGTAGCTGTTGTGTAGTGTATGCCGTAGTAGAAAAGTCCCATCGCTATTGATATTCTGCCGCAACATATGTATTAGTCACATCATTCAAAGGAAATGTGGATAGCATAAGTAGATTAAATTTAGAAGACGAGTTCAAAAAAAAAAAAAAAAAAAGTTATACCCAGTTAGTGCATTGCAAAATAACCAAATTACTGAGTGCCATTTAATGTTCTTCATGATTTCCTCTCTGCAACAATTAGATAAAAATTTATGAGCACAAGAAGCCGATGACAATGAAAGAACAAGAAGAGAGGAATAACTTACCTTTCGAGGAAGAAAGCGAGAGGAGCAATGACGATGACAGCAACAATGTGCCTGTAAGTCATGAGAGCGAAAACGGAGGTAGTGCCTTTAGTAAGAATAATCCTCGAGAGGAACTGCATTCCAGCCATTAGCATTTGAACAGTGATCATGCAAAGTGCCGGTCTCCATCTCACAATAGTTTCCTTCATCACACACATGATGTTTACCGTCATCTATAAACGATGACAGCTTAATTTCATTCAACTTATCATTTGTCTTGCTATGTCACTAGCTAGTCATATGCATATAAATATGCAGACAACTTGAATAATTTAGCACTGTCAAAGCAGGGCTAGCTAACTAGCTAGTTATTATGATTAGCTAGTACTGATGCTGTCTCGAATGAATTAATGAAAGGCATCATCACCTCCATCTATGTTCTAGATTATTTACACAGACACACAAAGAGTATAGGTACATTAAGACTCTACTCTAATCTAATTCTGATTGCCCAAAACCATTTAACTGTACTAGTAATGAGCTATGTAATTCAAAAGTTTTAAATGCAGCTGTACGCTCAAGGGTGCGGGCACAGTGGTAACAACGAGAGCATCATAAGTTCTGGCCGAGGCAGAGGTTTTAGGTTCAAGTCGTGGCTGCCAAAATGAATTCCTTTGGTTTCTCTACTAGACTCATAGTGGCGTCGACTGGACCTCTTTGGATTAATTAGAAGTGCAGAGTTTATATGTATGCTTATTTACAAGTGATTCTTAAAGTTACCAAGTTGAGCACTCCTTTTTAACTTTCATGCCGTTTATGCATGTGTTCAAAAATGGAGTGTCAATCAATAATGTTTCGAAATATGCCTAACATGCTATTTTTCTCATACGGCACTGTCTGTGAAATTTCACTGTATATATACTTTTTAAGTACCCTTTTGGCGAAGTGTTCAAGTCCACATTCAGATCTTTAGTTTTCTTTCTTTTTTTTTTTTTTTGGACTAATCGATTCAGATGTTTAATTACTTGCGCTTAATTTGATTTTGATCAAAGATACAACTTTTGACTAATCTGTACATGTGCAGTGCATTTGGCCATAACGTTACCCATGTATTTGCTCGACTTAATTGTCAGCATACATCGATATACCTTTCGGAATAATACATAGTGAATTTCAACATAGCTTCCAACTGCATTAAGACCATGCAATGAGGAAATTAGGTGTAAAGTTTTGAATATGACATGAAATACTGATAAGTAGGCATCAGGAAATTAAATGGAAACTGCTTTGTCAAAAGACAAGGAGTCTTGCTTTTCAAAAGATAGAATCAAAATCAAGTTCAGGTCGAAAAACATATTCTTCTTGCTGCCAAATCCAAATCCTAGTAAAGCATGTCGACAGAAATTAAATGACATGTTGTACGTAAAGTGGCAATGTCATTGCCAAGAAATTGCACTTTATTGAATTAAATTGCAACTGGACATAGTTTTTGACATAATTGAGTGGATGATTTTGAGAACTAATATTGATTTCTCCTTTACAAACCAAAAGGGTAACTCTATTTACACTAATGGTCTCTAGGAGTAAATTCTCTCCAACAGTAAATTAAACTGATTGCAGTGCCTGACCTCCTTCATCCGCTGCTTGGATCGGTTTCTCTAGGGAATCCTTTGCCTCTTTGCCTTTCCCCCACAAGAGAATGTACAAGCCGATGATCACAAGGACTGAACCTAACACGCTGTTCATTTTGCGCAAAAAGATGGAAATATACTTAGTATATGTGTTTGCGTTTAGATTCGTGATAGATTCAAAAAAATTCAAAGTTTCACTCACCTTCCAAAATAAAGTTGTTCATGAAGAAAGATGAACTCGACTAAAGCTACTATAATCTGAATGAGTGGACTGAATGCTGCAGTAAAGAGGGGACCCCTCTTCCTCACACACCACGACATCCCCACAAAACATAAGCCTGAGCCGACAATACCCTGCATCCAAATGAATATAAGATACCATTTAAACAATCAGTAGCATCAATATCACACATCATTAAGCTTCACAAAAAATGTTCTTAAACATTTTGATCAGTGTTTGATTGCCTTGAATCACAAGTTACAAGTCAAAGCAGATGATCAAAGATGTTAATTCATGGATCTTTTAGAATATGTGAAAAATATGTAAATTAGTATCCCTTTGAGCATAACAAAGGACAACATACGTACAGCATACGAGACAGTTATGATTTCGAGCGTCCCTTTCAGGACCCATTTGGAGCTATTTCGGTATATGATCAAGCTCAAGATGGCCGACTGAATTGAGCTGAAAAAACTCATAATAGCAGTGCTTGCATATGGATAAGGATATATCTGGCCAATCTTTGCTTGAATGAGAAACCATGAAGACCATAAGAGACCACCAGCAATCAAAACTAAAGAGCCAGCGATCCATCTCTCATGAGACTTCTTAAGAAGTACTTTGGTGTGGTTCATTGCATGGGCTTCTGCTGCAGAATGTGGAAGCTTCGTCAAGGGCAGTCCCCGGTATAGTGTCATTAGCATTGCACCTCCCACACAGATTGCAGTACCTATTACCTTTGCTCTTCCTGCTTTGCTGTTGATATTCAGACTCTCTAACCTGATGTAGAATAAAATTTCATCAAACCACTATGTTGAGATAGATGATAACCAACCTTTTTGTATAAGTTGGTAGTGACTTTTGTCTTCTACTCACCTAAATGGTAAAGCCATTAGAAATGTAAGAGCAGGCACCATGTTGATGAAGGCACATGCAAACGATGCAGATGTATATTGAATTCCCATGAGGAAGAAGTATTGAGTAGTCGTCGCCCTAGAAGAAATAAACACTTCTTTAAGTTTTTTTTTTTTTGAGGAAACACTTCTTTAAGTTTGCTAATAATAACTATAGGATTTTCATTTTCATACAAGATAACTATAGGATTGTACGATGTATAAAACCAAGTGAGACTTTAAACTATGTACCTACAAAAATGATTGTGAGATAACGACATGTTTTAGAGAGAAGAAAACAGTAGAATCTATAGTATCAACTAACCCGACTAACGCACTGATGAAAAGAGAACACAAGATTCCAGTAGTGAGACTGTGCCTGCTTTTCCTGCAATAACATTGAAGCAATTGAGAATATAATTGTTGAAGTAGGACTAATACAAGTTAGACTCATTAAGCATATGCTTTTTTTTGTTCCTTAAGTACGTGAAGGCCGTTATGGGCGTACAACTGTACAAGAAGCGCTCGAGAAGAGTGCTTTTTTCAAAGACTAGACCAATTAAACTGATCGCAGATGCTGCCTAATACTCATATCTAACAACAAGAGAAAGCACAGATTCATCGCAGAAACAAAACTACAACATAAGGAGCACACCTTTCCCTAAAGTAAGTAATTGGAGCTAAGAATATGGTCGCAATTGCTGTGCGGTATGTTATGAGAATCAAATGTTCCAATCCCTGATCGATGACTTTCTTGAGAAGCACATTTAAGATGGCTAAGGCAATATCAATGGCCACCATAGCTAATACAGGCTGCCATTCACTGCAACACTGCATCTCAGCCATCTGCTTTGACTAGTACTTCGGGAGCTCTAGACTCTCTTTGAATTCCTTACAACCAAAAAAAGAATGGTTCACACATGTATTTGTAGGCCTTGGCAAAGGGGGTTGCATATTGAGTGGATGCAAAGGAAGATTAAATTCTTCATATCACATCAGCATACTTTAAGCTGTCAACTTTTGGTTTTGTTTAGTATTTTCTCCTCTTTTTTGTCCCACTTTTTCCATATCCTTTTTCAAGGGTGTTGCAGATTAGTGGGAACCAATATCTTCATGGCCTTCTCTTGTGCGTAAAGTCCCAGTACGCTTGCATCATCTCATGATCTCTCTTCTACTCGGTGCAATCTGGAGATTCGCCATGAGTTTTTCACCAAGTTTATTTACTAGTATTATATTTCTCAGTGACCAATAACTATCCTTGCTATTAGCATCTGCAGTGGACAAGATCGAAAGAACCATTTTTCCTTCACCGGCATCCAATACCTTCTTCCAGAAAAATTCCTGGCCTGTGGAAGGCACCGTTATTTCTGCAACGTGAGAAGCAAGAACAATGTGTCAAATCTTCCAATCAGATTGAAAACCAGCCTATATTTAGAGATATTGATGCTCCATTCTAGTGTTCCTTTACAAGTTGATTTTTTTAAAAATAAGAGATTCTAAACTTTAGTTCAATGGTTTTTAGTCAATGCAATCTGTTTCTGTAGTATTAATCATGCTTTTGTTAAAGAATTCTCATTACTACATAAAAGTTGTTTCTTATAAAAAAAAATTCATACTTTTGTTAAAGAATTCACACGAATCACACCTGAGTGGCTTGCTATGAATAAATAATATGAACTTTGCGAGAAGTATTTTACTCGTATTGATTCAGTTTAGATAATTTTTGTGAGCGAAAAACTAAATCATTAGATAAACCTTGCCCTTCATAATGCAGAACTGCTAAATACAATACTTAACTGGCTGATGATCAAGTAATCACCCTTAGATACTGCTGAATCACGTGTTAGTGAGCGATCCAATATATTCAAGCAGAAGTGATGTCCTTTGTTAACTGTATTTGTCAACAACTCTCTCCTGTAGAAGTAAAGCTATGCATGACTTCTCATAAATAGACATAAATTCTTCACTTGCAGTCTTGGAATTGAACCACTAAGTACAGTTTCATATACTGGTCGACGGAGAAGATAAAAGTATCAAATGCACAATTAACTAAATCTGAAAAGTAGATTTCGCTTTCAGATTTTCTTCTTCAAGATGTTCCATGTTAAGATCCTTCAACAAATAATGGAATCCCATTTTTCAGTATAGAACTTTCCCAATTAAGCACAAACAACCTTGTGTAAGTTGTTTTGCTCTGTCATCAACTTTTGCAGCAATTCACTAGCATCCACGCTTCACAAATATGCTAATAATCATCCAAGCCTCTTCTTAGTGCGCTAAACAAGGACTTACGGATATGGTGATTCATCAATACATCACAAAGTTTCCAACAAGATTGCTCACGTTCGGATAACAAAACTGGTGTTCATAGAAAGACTGTTTTCTCAAAAGCTTTGAATGAAAAACAAAAGCAATTGAGAATCTTTCACATAACTTTTGCAATAGTAGCACATATTTCTGTTAATCCGTGATCCAATACGACCACCATGCATCAATGGCAGCACTTGCTCACTTCCAACTTCACTTACAGTTTATTTTCGAAACCAAAAGCTAATCAAATAGGCTCTCCATGTTAAACAAAAATTTTCACAATAAAGAGCTGACAGTCTGCACTTCATAATTAAGATAGTTTAGATTGACCAGTGCAAAAGCCACCGCGAATCTGCCAACTAATCCTCTCAATAAAGAAAAGGAGGCGTCTGATAGTCTCGTCCATTCATTCGTTTCTTAATAATTTAAGCAAGCATGAACTGTGCCTTTGTGCCTGAAGAGTTGTCTCCTATCAAGTGATATGTGTCTGGATCAAGTGTTATGCCCACCTTAATCATATCAGCCAGGAACATCATCGCTTCTATACTTCGTTTAATTTGGCAACTTCTCTGCATAATCACTGCATATGTGACGGCATCAGGTACCATACAGAGACCTCTCATGGCTTTGAAAAACTTCATGGCTTCGAATATCAGACCGTCCCTACACAAGCCAAAAATTAAAACCATGTATGTCACCTTATTAGGAAACACTCCATCCATGTTCACAACTTGATTCGAGGCCCTCTCATTGGATTTGCATCCCTTCAATTCTGATAGAAGCTTGACTGCATCACTATTTCTCCCCTCCTTGCACAGACCATCAATCAAGCAACTAAGCGTAAAAGCATTTGGGGTGATACCGACGCATATCATCTCCTTGTAAAGCCTAAATGCCTCTTTCAGTTGTGACATTTTGCATGCCCATTGATCAGAGCCGTATATGCAACTACGTCGGGAACAAAACCCTTCACCATCATTTCTGAATAAAGCCCCGTTGCAGCTTCCATCTTCCCCTCCTCACAGTGCCCATCTATCAAGCAAGAGAAAGAGATGACATTAGGCTCGACGCCGTTATGCGTCATTTGAGAACATAACTTTAAAGCTCCCTCCATGTTTCCATCCTTAACATATCCATCTATCAGCGAGTTATATGTTATAGAATTCGGAACAACTCCTTCTCGCTGTATTTTGTTCAACAAATCAACCCCTTCTTCCACCCTGCCCGTGCCGCAGAAACCCTTTATCAGTATATTGCAAGTAAAGATATCCGGCCAGAGTCCGACCTTCACCATTTCTGAACAAAGGCACAAAGAATCCCGAAACCTTCCAGCCTTACAGTAACCATCAATCAAACAATTGTAGATAAATAGATTGGGAAGAACACTGAACTTAACCATGTCGAAAAAAAACTCTCTAGCCTTCTCTAATTCCCCTAACCGGCAAAACCCGTCGATCAAAATTCCAAATGTGACAACATTCGGACGTAAACCATCTCCTCCTCCTCCGAGCATTTCCTCATACAAGCTAAGCGCTCGTCCAACATCAGCCATTTTGCAATATCCATCCATCATTGCATTGTAAGTGTAAAGATTAGGGAGCACACCAGACAACCTCATCTTCCTAAACAAATCATTAGCTTCCATCACCAAACCTTCTTTACACAAACAACAAATAAGACTAGTGTAGGTAACAACATTTGGAGCAATCTTGTTCCTCTCAACCATTTCATCAAACAGAAACCGCGCCTTCGCCACGTTGCCTTGGCTACAACAACCATTGATCATAGTGCTATAAGTAACAACATTCGAAACCATACCGCGCGATATCATGTCGCCGTAGATTCCCCACATTGATTCAAACCTGCCCATCTTGTGCAACCCATCCAAAAGTGAGTTGCAAGCATGGATACCAGGCATTCCATCAATTCTATGATAAACCAAATCGCTTCCTCGACGAGCCCCAGTCGCGAAAACGCCATAACTAGCACATCAAACACTTGGGGAGTGAAATTGGATTGATCATTGAATCTTCCAAGTGCATTGAAAGCAAAAGAAGCAATGTTAGAATTTTGTGCTTTCTTAGTCTTTTGAAGATTTTGAATCAATTCTCCCGCCAAGTACCCTGCTTTGCTGTATAGTTTTGCTTTGGTTAGTCCATGAATGATAGCCGAGTAGAGCTCCGGCGACGCCGATGCATCGGATCGCTTCGAAGCCCATTTGAAGAAATTGAGAGCTTGATTTGGGCTCTCCAATCTGCTCAACTTCTTCACTAATGAACCAATGAATTGAGGGTTCATTGCACTGATGAAAGCAGTGGCTAATTTGGTCTCATTCGCCGCGAATTGCGCTGCGAAGAGAGATCTTAAGCAAATTTATGGCTGTGCAGTGAGATTAGGATTTGATACTCACAGTATTGTGATTGCAAAGCTGATGAGATTCGCCGCCATTGCGCCGAAAGGGGACTTGTTCTTTGCCCACAAAATGTTCACTCAAATGCCTGAACCAAACACATTCTTTTACAACACTCTTATGAGAGGGTATTCTAAGAGCCAATACCCATCACAATCCATCACTTTGTTCAATCAAATGAGATTGAATTCAGTCTACCCAGATGAGTTTACTTTCACTTTTCTGCTCAAATCGCGCTCGCGGCGCGGTATGAGTGCTAATGATGATGATGAGGTTCATGGGCATGTGTTGAAGTTGGGATTCAATTCCCAATTGTTTGTCAATAATGCATTGATTCATTTATACGCTTCGCGGGGGCGCCCCGGCGAAGCGAGGAAAGTGTTTGATGAAATGACTAAAAGAGATGTAGTGTCATGGTCAGGACTAGTTGTTGGTCATGTAAAAGCCGCGCAATTAGATGCGGCGCGCGCGTTTTTAATGAAATGCCTGAAAGGGATGTGGTTTCGTGGACTGCGATGATATCGGGTTATTCGAAAGCAAGGCGTTCCGCGGAGGCGTTGGAGTTGTTTGAGAGATGAAGAGTGTAGGTGTTAGACCAGATGAGGTGACAATGGTGAGTGTTATTTCAGCATGTACTCATTTAGGTGATTTGGAGTATGGGCTTAGTATTCACAACTACATTGATGAGAATGGACTTGGTTGGATGATCTCGCTGCGCAATGCTCTTATCGATATGTACGCGAAATGCGGGTGCATCGAAGGGTCTAGGAGGGTGTTTAATCAAATGGGGAGGAAGAGTTTGATCACATGGAATTCAATGATCTCTGCTTGTGCAAGTCATGGCAATGTAGGAGAAGCAGTAGAGTTGTTTCATGAAATGGTTAAGTCATTAGTGTGGCCTGATGGTGTGACTTTCTTGGCCTTACTAACTGCATATACACACAAAGGACTGGTTGATGAAGGCTACAAGTTGTTCACTAGCATGAAGCGAGACTACGGCGTCGAAGCAGGCATCGAGCATTATGGATGCATGGTGGATATGTTAGGGAGAGCGGGGCGGTTGGAGGAAGCGTACGACATGATCATGAACATGCCGATTCCATGCAATGATGTGGTATGGGGAGCATTGCTTGGAGCATGTAGGATTTACTGCAATGTTGACATGGGAGAGAGAGTGGTTAAGAGACTGTTAGAATTGAAGCCTGATGAGGGTGGTTACTACATTCTACTATGCGACATCTACGTCGCCGCAGGACTGCAAATCGAAGCAATCAAGCTGAGAAGAACAATGGAAGCAATGGGGATAAAGAAGACTCCAGGTTGCAGTAACTGGGTTGGCACATAGTCAGGGAACTGCAACTGCAAATTAAGATTGCAACTGAGAAGTTTGTTTTGCATTTCCAACTAATTGTGGCTTGCAACAACAACAACAACAACACAGCTTCAATTTCAAATAAGTTGGAGTCAGCTATATAGATCAAATTCTTCAATTGGGCTTGATTAAGTGATTTTCATGCTCATAGTTTGGGTACGGACTCTAATTTCTTATGAGTTGTTACAGAGATTTACAATTTGAGGTGTGTCGGGGATGCGTGGACTGGAATATCAATATGATTCTACAACTATGATGATGACTTCAAAATGAAGGATACAAGAGGAATCTTTCCACACATAAAGCAAAATGTTATTGCAATTGTTTGTAGTAAGATTGCAAACTTGCACTTGTGCAATAATTGAGTTATTTTTCAATTGAAAATGTTTGATGTAGAATATCTATATACAGAGGCGGACCTAGGAATTCATGATGTGCTAGGTCTTAGCTAAGACATCGGTCAATTTTTATCGAGTTAAGATTATCGCGACAAATATGAGTAGTAGTGTTATAAATCGAGTATAAGTAATGAAACTTTTGTGGTACTTTATCAGTTTATTACATCCTTAGAAAAGTTTTTGATAATAACTATTGCTTCAAAAAATCTCTACAAGAAAATTAGATGATACTTCTTTTAACTTTGAATTCAAATTGAAGAAAATTAATTAATAATTTTTTTTACATTCATTCCTTAACAAATTCATTTTTATCTAATGTTTTGATACTTAGTCTTGCCCGTGTGCAAAGCGCGTGATGCAAACTAGTTTTTACCATGTTAAAATTTTTATAAAACATTAATATATTTTTTTTATAATGTTTTTTAATGCTATTATTATCAAGAATTCTAATTTGCAGTTTTCAAGTTTAAAATTGTATTTTTAGTTTAAAAGCCATTTTTCAGTTTGGTCCTTTAGATTCACATCAATTGTCGTCCGCACAAATCCCGAAGCAAAACCAACAGTTACAACCAACTGCGTGTCGAAGTGGCATCTAAATGAAAGTCAACAAAGCCGTCAAAATTAGGGTTTAAGCTTCAAGAGGTCCTCCCTCTCCATTGAAGTTGCAGAGACGAACAGAGAGAGCGATCGATCTCGATTTGCGAAGATGAAGACGATCCTCTCATCGGAGACAATGGAAATCCCAGACGAGGTGAAGATCACCGTCCGCGCGAAGATCATCGAAGTGGAGGGACCGAGAGGGAAGCTCGCCCGCAATTTCAAGCACTTGAACCTCGATTTCGACCTCATCAAGAACGCCGAGACGGGCAAGAGACAGCTCAAAGTGGACGCCTGGTTTGGATCTAGGAAGGCCACCGCCGCGATCCGGACCGCGCTCAGTCACGTCGGCAATCTCATCAGTGGAGTCACGAAAGGGTACAGATACAAAATGCGATTCGTGTACGCTCACTTCCCGATCAATGTCAGCATCGCCAATGCGAATAAGAGTATGGAGATTCGCAACTTTCTCGGCGAAAAGAGGGTATTTGTAGCTTCAAAGATTGATCTTTTATTACTTTGATTAGTTGTTGATTTAACCCTAATTTTGAATTCTTTGTTGTGATTATCTCTTTAGATAGACTAGTTAGTATTTTTGCCCCTATAATTGTGATTGATGAAGCATAAAGTTGTTGCTTTTTTGTTTCTGCATTGGATTTAACCCTAATTTTGAATTTTGTGGTGTGATTATCTTTTAAGACTAGTAGGTTAGTATAATTATAAAATTAGGGTTGATGAATCATAAAGTTGTTGATTCTTGTTGTTGTTGATTTTAGGGCAAAATTCCCATTGTTCTTGAATGGATGTTATTGGTAGGTTCGTGTTTGAGAAATTAGGGCATGGAATTTTGATAATTGGGTAGGAATTGTTTAAGTCTAGAGATTCCCCTAGTCTCTAGGTCTCACTATATTTGCATAAAGTAGCGGTAACAAAGAATTATATTTGCTAAGGTTTTGAATCATATAGATTTTGTGCAATTCCTTCCGACTTTTATAATTCCTCGTGTTAATATGTGTGCTTTATTGTTTATGCACGCGCTGGTGTATTGAATTTTCATTAGTTTGAAAAGTTGAAAATTTTATACATGTTCCAATATGATTCTTATCCTGATGGGAAACATCTAGAATATTTGTTTTCTGCATTCAATACTCATTTTTGTTATTTGTTTTAATGAATGGCTAATACTAATTGGAGTTAGATTGTTTTCTCAAATGTGGTAAATGTGTTTGAAGAAATTTCCTGGGTATATTCAAGTCTAGATATTCCCCTCGTCTCTAGGACTCACTATCTTTTTCAACTGGAATGTGAGAGATGCTTATGGTCAACCTTATCGTGTCTACTTACATAATGCGTCAATGTTAAGATTGTAACTTAATTGCGGGGAATTTCTATGAATCTTTAATCAGGATGAAGGAACTTGACTTGTGGTTACCTACGAATCAGTTTCCACTTTCTTTATTCTTTCCTTCTTTGTTAAATGAATCGCCAGTAAAGGATATACAGTGCCATTTTCTTAAGATGTAATATAAAATTTGTTTTTTGAAAGAGTTGAAAAGGTTATGTGTTTCTTCTTTTGTTTACGGTTTAATGGATCCTAAAAAGCTAATGGCCAACATGTCACACTTTACTAGTATTTCTTGAATTAGGTTGCATCCCTTGTTGACTGAGTATGACCTCAACTGTTCAAACATTCATGGAGCTTAAAAAGTCGAAAGGTTCAACATGTCACATTTTACTAGTTGCTGCTATTTCTTGAATTAGGTTGCATCCATTGTTGATTGAGTTTGGCGCCAACAGTTCAACCCTTCATGTAGCCTCATGATCTGTTAACCTCAGACATATTAATTCAGTGTTTATATTGTATAGATTACCTAGTTTTCACCTCAAACCCCAAGATATTATTACGACGAGGGATATACTAAAAGTTTTTGTATTTAAATGTTGATTAATTAGCAATTTTTGTTGCTTTTTTTTTTTTTTTTCTGTTTCATCATTGTGTTATTTGTTTAATGCATCTGTCATCAAATTCTATGCTATTGATGGTGCCATGCATGATTTTGATTGGGGCTTTATTTATACTCTTTGGCTTGAAATTTCACAAACGGTAATTTTTTGGAGTCAACATTTTTCTTGTTTGATATTAATCAGATTTGTCTAAAGGTCTTCTGGAACAGAACATGATGCATGATATATATATGATTTTCTGAAATATTGAAATTCCAATATAAGTGAAAATAACTATAATTCAAATTAAATCTGCTCTCATTCATGTGAGGATGTTGACATGTGGGCTTCACCCAAATCCTGACTCTTTTGGTTTTGTTAGAACATCTAAATTCTGCTCGAGTATATGCTGTTTTGATTTTATTGAATTCACAGAGACTTTTCATGATCAGAGCTTATTGTAGTCCTTTGAATAGATTTTGTTTGGAAGTAGAAACTGCTGTTTCTAGAATCATAGAGTGTGAAAATAATCTACTCGGGTGTTATAGTTATTTCTTTGCCATGTACATTTCAATTTAAAATAAAATAAAAATGTAGTGACTAGTGTGATTGAAGAGAATTTTACCATTAGGCAACAAATTTGATACTGCATCTATTATCTTCATTTCTTGTCTTGGATGTTTGGTTGTAAAGAAACAACACATACATAAAATGAGTGTAGCGGAAATGATGATGCTTAGGTAGATGTATGGTAAAACTTATAAAGATACAATAAGAACTGTAGAGATTCAAAGAAAAGGAGCATCATGCCGTCAATATATGCAAAAAATTATGGAAGGGCAATTTGGTTTGGAATTATTCAAGGATGGAGGAATCTTGACACAGTATCAGTTGAAGTAATTCTATTGTTTTGGGTAGACCTATTCTAACTTGAGGTGCATTAATTATGAAATTTTAAAGTATGATTGAAGTACATTCATCAAACGCTTTAAACTGAGTTTGACTACGAGATTTCGATCCATGTAGCCCCGACTAATTTGGGTTTGAGGTTTGGTTGTTGTCTTTGTAGTGAAGCATGCATTCTTGCTTCTTTAGATAGCTTGAGAAGTTGAGATGCATTAAATAGGAGGGTTCAAATGCTTTAAATTGAGTTGAGAGTGAGAGATTTTGATCCATGTAGACCCAACCAATTTGTAATTGAGGCTTGGTTGTTGTTTGTCTTTGTAATGAAGCATACATTCTTGTTTCTTTAGGTCCGCAAGGTGGATATGCTTGATGGTGTGACTGTTGTGCGGTCGGAGAAGGTCAAGGACGAGCTCGTATTAGAAGGCAACGATGTTGAGCTTGTTTCCCGATCAGCCGCCTTGATAAATCAAGTAATAGCTTCTCTATGCTTTTTATCTCTGTTATTCACTAGTTTAGTTTCTTTCTGGTTTAAAACACTGATAATTTACTCCGCTCTTATCCTTGGATACACAGAAATGCCATGTCAAGAAGAAAGATATAAGGAAGTTCCTCGACGGTATCTATGTGAGCGAGAAGGGGACTGTGGCCGAAGAAAACTGAAAGGGCAAGACAAACAAGTGGTATAGTTAGCATATTAGTTCTTCAAAAATCCTTAATTGCAGTTGTTTTTTCATAGTTTTGCCTTCTTTTTGTTCTTTGAGGTATTTTTCATTGGATTGTGACCCTTGAGATTGTTTAAACTTAAAAGAGTATGTATTGTTTCACTTTGTCGTTTGTTTCATCTTCATTTTTGGTGATATGTTTAATGCTAGATTTTTTTTTACCGGTTCATCCGAGGATTTTGCCCTGACTAGTCCCAAACTCGGGGTTGGTATGACCACTAAGTGGCGGTCCTGGCCCAAGATTATAAAGGGACTCAATTCCCCACGACTCAAACAACTCGAGTGACGTGGTTAAGGGTGATGCCTCGTCCCTTGCTAAGTTGCTCTAATTTTTTTATGAACGTTTTATCATTTTGTACAGATTCTTCTGTTTCTTCTGTGTGTTCACATTGTATTGAGACATACAAGGCCAAGTTTTTGATAAACCCTCAAATGATTGCGCTAGATGCCCCACTAATGACACTCGGTTGTTGGTGTCCTTTAAGTACACATCCATTGAGATTTGTGTGCGCATAAACATCGATGCACAAATCAATGGACATTATCAATTTAGTGTCCGAAAAAAAATGAGCCACGCAATCATTTTCCTAAAGAAAACCTACAAATGAGAAAAAAGTGTCTGTTTCATGTCTCCTCCTCTCTTGAACAATCAACACGTTAAACTCAATTATTGCCTCTATTCAGTGCTATAATGATGATACTGATTAGTGATTAGTGTTAGCATCTTGAAATGTTGATTGCACTACTAATTTTAAACAAACTATGTATTTGATGAAAAGAGTCTCAATCAAATCAAATGTGGCAGATACACATAGACAGATAGATAGATAGGTACCAATGGCACATTGATACAGGCACATCACATATGGTTCCAAACGTGGTTGTGATGTTTTAGGACCAACTTTAAATGACAGACAACATTCTGCATCCACTCACATGCTTCGCGGGCCCTAACTTTTATTGGCATTTATCATGTTACATTAAAAAAAAAAAAAATCAATGTGTCCATCAATTTCCCCAACATAAGCCTATCAAAACCTAATGATAAATTTAAATGGAGGTTATGATACAAAAATAACAAAATCTTTCATAAATTCCTAAATTTGTTGGGAGGGGCTGCTAAAGATTAAATTCTTCCATTATGATCGATTTACTGTTTTTAATTACAGTGCTTTCGGCATCATTAAAATTATTTTTAATTAATGCATCTCAAGTTATTTTAGCCATTCGTATGTTGTTGAATTGAGCTAAGCTTAATAAAATAAAATAAAATAAAATAAAATAATCGCCTTGAAGTCGACTGGCTTAGACTAACCTTCGTGATGTCTCTTTAAGTGCACTCGAATTAAATTTTGAACTATGGTTAATATTTTGGCCATGGACAACATTTAGGTGGTCTCCTTGCCCTATTAAGTTGGTTATATCCAACTTTGGCTTTTTAATTCTATACAGTTATAAGAGAAAGATTTTGTTAGGTACTTACTAATCACTTGAGAATTCAAATGAGTCCCAATTGAATGTGACCCTCCACACTCTCTTCACCATAACTTTCACAACTCCACAATGTCTCTTCACATACAAACAATTATTACACATTACATGTGCATATCTCCTTGGTTAACATGCAGGTTGAGGCCGTGGATTGCTCCTGCATACATGCCGATGTGATTTCGGGTGTGACTTTGCCGTTATCGTTTTAGTATTTTCCATACACATATACATGTTCTTCACTCAACCTTCCCTTCCCTTCTTTCTCATCAATGGCTAACTTCTTCTTCTTCTTCTTCATGTTTCTTCTCCTACTCTCACTCTCAACCTCTAACAAGCTTGATCACTTAGATGGGCCTATCAGCAATGTCACAAAGCATCTAATCTTCCCCAGTTTCGCCCCGAAAACAAGCCCCCGAATCCACCATGATCTCAAGCTTCTAGGCAGTGCAAAGCTTTCAGATGAAACCAATTCAATCCAAATCCCAGACCCATCATCCAACACTCATCAAAACTCCCCCTACTTCATCAAACACCAAGCCGGCCGCGCTCTCTTTTCCTCCCCGGTACGCGTCCTCGACCCTCTCTCGCAGTCCCCCGCCTCCTTCCACACCACCTTCTCCTTCCAATTCACCACCAGTACTGCCCGCGACACCGCTAATGGTAACGGCGCAAATGCCGCCATTGATGGTGGTGGGGGAAGTGGACTGACTTTCATTATTGTCCCTGATGAGTTCACTATAGGAAGGCCTGGACCATGGCTAGCCATGATGAATGATGCCTGTGATCACAACTACAAAGCAATGGCAATCGAATTTGACACCCGAATGAACACTGAGTTTGGCGATCCAAGTGACAACCATGTTGGCATCAATCTAGGCACAATTGTGTCCAAAACAACAGCCAATGCATCCGACGTCGGAGTTAACCTCCGAGACGGCTCAGTCCATCGCGCTTGGATCTCCTACGACGGCGACCGCAAATGGATTGACATCCACCTAAGCAATGCAGGGTCTTCGAGGGAGAAACCTCTCGTCTCGGCTCAGCTTGATCTCTCTCCATACCTCAATGAGTACATGTTTGTTGGATTCTCAGCTTCTACTGGAAACCATACTCAAATTCACCATGTTTTTGATTGGAACTTCTCTTCGACTAGCCGCGCTAATCTTCGAGTCCCATCAATGGAGACTTGTGAGAAGAATTTGATCTCTTTTGGGTCTAACAACAAGCCACCACAAATGGCATTCATGATCTTCATTGCTGTTGTTGTTCTGTTTTTAGCTGCTCTACTCACTCTATACTACAATGGGAAGAGAAGAAGAGTTGACAAGTCAGTGTTAATGCCAGAAATGCTCAACCTTTCAGAGAAGAAACATAGGCCTAGGCCACCCAACAAGCCTCGCCGGTTCACCGTCGCGGAACTCGCCGCCGCGACTCGGGGTTTCAGCGAGGGGGAGATACTGAGTAGTGACTCATTGAGGGGAGTTTTGTATAGGGGAATGTTGAGGAACGGGTCTCAAGTGGCCGTGAATCGGTTGTCGACTCGGTTTTTGAGTTCGAACCGGGTCGATCGGAAGCGGGTCGTGAGGGAAGTCGGGGCGGCGACCCGGGTCCGGCACCCGAATCTGGCTGGTTTGAGAGGCTGGTGTTGTGATAACAAAGAGGTCATTGTTGTGTATGACTATTACCAAAATGGGAGCTTGGATCGGTGGTTGTTCGGACTCGGTGTTCTGCCGTGGACTCGGCGAGCTAAGGTTGTTCGAGATATTGCCGAGGCATTGAGTTTCCTCCACTCGAAGAAACTCGCTCACAAGAACGTGAAGACTAGCAGTATTTTCTTAGATGTGACTTTTCGGGCAATCTTGGGTGATTTCCAGTTCGGGTGCTTACCCGTCGAGTCGGGGCGAGTCGACTCTGATTCGAGTGTCAAAGCGGATGTGTTTGAATTTGGAATTGTTCTATTGGAGATAGTTGCGGGGCGGAGTAGGAACTCGGGTTCAGATTCGAAAAGGTCGAAGAGATTGATCTAATGAAATTTGCTTGGAGTATGCATGAGAAGGGAGAGTTACTAAATGTCGTGGATCCGCGGATTGGAGCGGCTTTCAACCCGGATCAAGCGGTTCGGATTCTCAAAGTCGGGTTGCTTTGCACAGTGAGTGATGTGAAGAGTAGGCCTTCAATGGATGAAGTGGTCAGGTTTCTGAGTTTAGAGAGTCCGGTTCCGGACCCCCCACCGGGTCGACCCGTCGCCATATTCCCCTACAACAGTGCCACTGATCTCTGCACAGGCTATACTTGTACGCCTTTCAAATAATGAACCCTTGTGTCTTTAATTTCTTCCTGTCATTAGCTGCATAGGAAACTTTTCTTGAGTTATTTTATATGGAAAAGTTTCATTCATAAATTGGCTTATCTATGTGAAATAGAATATAGTTCATTGGACTAAAATCAAGTATATTAGCTTCATTGTTTGTGAATAATAACTATATTTTGTTTAACTGATTTCTGTTATACGTATTTCGGGGCTGACTGTCTTAACTAGTTTGAATCGACTTTCTGCATATTTAATGTTTATGTATGAGTCATCGAGGAAGCTCAATATATAGATTACTTTGTTGGATAAATGCTTCATTGATTAGTATTCCACTGGCTTGAATAATTTAAACAAGAGATCAAAAGAAAAGACCTTTCAAAGAGTTGATCTCAGTATCTAATTTCTAACATGTTCAATTAAGTCCTACTTGCAGTACTGCTAGCATTTTTATTCAAAATCTATTAGTGTTTTTTAAGGATGGGAACTGCAAGGAATTGCTGTTCATATGCGGCGATGATGATTGTGTCTCGACTTGTTTAATTATGGAGGCGCAAACATTCTCATTAAGATCTCAATGGATAAGGGTATGAATCAGATTGTTTTCACAGTTTATCGACACCTGATCGCCATGCTTGTTTTGGCATCCTTTGCATATGCATTCAAGTTTGTATGTGGTTTATGTGGTTAGGAGGTGCACTTGTATTATGCCAAAAACAAGCATGGCGATCAGGACAAGCGAAGGTCGTAGGCACTTTGATATGCGTCGGAGGTGCACTTGTATTTACATTTTGGAAAGGAGGGTACTTGTTTTAAGGATTTGTCAGGCATCCATTGATTAATATCGACATAACTGGAGGTTCTGATGCGGCGGGGTTGATACGGCACAAGCATAATTGGATCATAGGCTCAGTTCTTATATATTCTAACTTCTAACTAGTCATGTTTCTTTGCGTCGCTGCAATCTGCTATTCTTGCAATTGTGTTTGATAGGAACCCGGAACCATGGAAACTAGAGAAGAACATCCAGCTTCTAACCATCATTTACTGCATAAGTTCACAGTGTCTCGAAGTTTTAAGGACGTTATGTATTTGATTGCGCGAAAGCAAAACACATATTTGACAGCATGTAAGGTTTTTTCTTTGTTCGGCGTGAGAATCCACTTCAAACAACAACAACAACAACATAGCCTCAGTCCCAAATTAATTGGGGTCGGCGTGAGAATCCACTTGAAAGTAGGAAATACAAGGCATGAGATGTACACAAGTAACTTTCTCGTCGTCTATGTGGCTGCAGGGCGTCGTAATCTGGCCTAAATTACTTTTTACAGACTTGGTGCATTAGAGAGAAGGGGCCAGTATTTGTAGCAATGTTTTATCCATTGATAGTCATCACTGTTACGATATTTTCGGCGGTTTTCTTTGCAGAAAGGCTTCATTTAGGAAGGTGAGAATCATGGTATGACACTGTTATCTCAGTTTAATTTTGTGTTTCACATTTATTGATGAACTTCAATGTCTCTCTTTTTCTTACAGTTTCATAGGTGCAGTACTCATAATCTCTGGGCTTTGCTGTGTTTTATGGGGCAAAAGCAAAAGTGATCACATTTGCGAAAACGGGACGTCATGCAACGACACTGAGAGCTCCCTTGATCATCAAAAGCTTGAAATATCTCTAGCTAATGATCTTCCAAAACCTTTCCCAGTGCAGTTAGATAAATAGCTTGACTGTGTATAGTTTTTCTTAGCTGTGAATCCTCAACTTGTGAATTTCGCAGGCGTATTGAAAGTTGCAAACGATTAGAACATGAGAAAAATAAATTGTATTCAGCATTTGCACTTTATGTTGGCCATAAATTATAAATGAGTAAACCTATTGATTTGTTGGTAGTCATTATCTTTGTGTGCAAGTTATTATACTGTTAAATTCATACTACAAAAGAAAAGATGGAACAGTTCAATCAAACGAAGTCATATATGATTATCGACACATACATTTATAATGCTTTACGGGCCGTAACAAGAAATCCTTTTCGACTAATTGCGATGCACCATTCTTTATATATATATATATATATATATTCTATGAGCTAGAGTAAAAAAAAATCTTTTTGACTGTGTCGATTGTCTAGTTACTAGGTACCTAAATGTTAATATCTCTTGGTACATACCTTGGAAGAGTGTTAAAGGTTGTAAGGATGGTGCCATGGTTGTAGTTTACCGGAACTTGATTGCCGTGGTTGTTTAGGCTCCCTTTGCTTATGCGTTCGAGAGGTAATTGATCGATCCAAATTGAACTCTATGTTTGCCGTTTTATTTCCGACAACTGAATTGCAACTTATTAATTATGTGCAACATTGCAGGACAAAGCGCCCTGCGTTTCGTTTAAAACTTTGGTAAAGATCATTGCACTTGCTGCACTGGGCTCTACCTTTGCTTCTCCAACCATTGCATATGCATGCGTTGGGCAACATTTCGTTCTCCATGTCTCACTTTCCTACTAGCAATCATGTTCCAGTAATTATATATCCTATGCTCTCCTAACTAGTTTTTGAATTATGATTTGCTTCTAAATTTTGACAGATTGCAGTTAGTTGTTGAAACAGTTTAATTACCTTCTTATTTATGATGGAGAAAGTGACCCTAAGGAGTGCTAAAGGCCTAGCTAAGATCATAGCTAGGTACGGTGATCTGCATCGGCGGAGCATTCATTTTGACATTTTGGAAAGGAGAGTAGTTTTACAAAGGATTTATTAAGCAACCACTGATCAATATCAATAGTAGTAATGCAGGGTTGAGGCATCATCACTGGCATGATTGGATCAAAGGCTCACTTCTTATTCTAGCTAGTCATATCGCGCGGAGTTCATGGCTCATTTTTCAGGTTTTTCTGCAAATGATTCTCACATTATAACTACATATTTCTCGTAAACGGCTTCCAACTATCAGATTTTTATGATCCCTTTGTGATTTTCGATTCTCATGCGTGTCTATATGCAATAATGATCTGCAAAGCCTACACGGCCAGAGTATCCCTCAATGTTTTTATTTGTTTCTTTGGAGCACTGCAATCTTCTGTCATTGCAATTATCGTTTACACCGCTATATATTTCATCAGCTATATATATGTTGCACAAGTATGTTCACAATTACTTGCATAATATTGAGTTCTTGATCAAGTGTTTCTTGTCCATGAAATAAAACTATAATGGAAACATAATCAGATAATCGCTTTTTTTATGATATCTAACATCAACATGTTTATAGCCGATTCGCTTTTCAAATGCCGCCAAGTGCAAGACAATACTTAATATTTCTTTATTTTTTTTCGAGCCAGGGAGTCATCGCCCTGCTCTAGTCTAGCTACTTTCTGCAAACTTGGTGCATTATCGAGAAGGGGCCGGTATTTGTAGCCATGCATGTTTCATCCATTGGCGCTCATCTTTGTCAGCATATTCTCAGCAGTTGTTTTTGCAGAAAGGCTTCATATAGGCAGGTGAGCAGTGACATTATTGCAGTTTATGTTATGTTTAAGTCGAGTATTAACTAGTCGAAAAAAAAAAGGAACATGGATTAACTAGTAGATATATCTAGTCATTTAGCCACCTCGATTTATGTTTCATGGTTTCTTTCTTTGCAGGAAAAAAATCTAGGACTTGACCATACGAGTGCCTCGCCTAAGCGTGGCCTTAATTTTTTCTCTCGTTGTCCGAGAGGTTTCGCAGCGGCTTCTTTATTGATGAAGTGCTTTATGTCAAGGTCTCGATTTCTTCTTATTTGTTTGCTGCTAGTTGTTCTGCAATGTGTTGCTAGGTGTAATTGTTGGAGTTTTGTTTGTTTGTTTTTTCTTTAATTATGATCTTGTTTTGTGCATTGCAGGTTTTGGATCCATTCCTGACTTCTTATGATGTTGAGAATACAATATTTGCAATACCTGCTGCTCATTTACATAGTAACATAGACAACAATGTGGAGCAAGCTCTGAATGAGAACATACTTGTGTTATCTTTCAAAACCTTTTCCAGTGCAGTTGGAGAACTAATTAATTAATGTTTGACTGTATAGTTTTTCTTAAGCTGGGAATCCTCAACTAGTGAAAATTCCAGGCATATTGAAAGTCTTGAACTTTTTTGTAAGTTGTGAACTATTGCAACATGAAATTTTTACTAGTACTCTGGCCCTGGTGCAATGGGCCGAGCATACCCTAGTGGCTCGAGCAATCTTGTCACATCGGGGAATCGAAATCTAGGTCGAGGTCTGAAGTGCATCGACTGTAAGATACGCAAGTGATGTTCTACATCAGTATGATGTAGTAGTAATTTTTATGTTCTATATGTATGAGATTTAAGTACCATCTTATGCTGATCAATTAACATGATTAATTGTGTGGTGACTAGTGACTAGTATTTCAATCCTGTTTACAAATTGTCTAGAATGACTACCAAATTGCTTAATTTAATTGTTTTTAACAACAATTTTAGATAGACTTTGATAAAGCTACTTGGGAAAGTCTTGTGTTGAGTTGAATTGAGTTGTTTTGTTTAATCAGCACTACTACATTTTTTAAAACATGTTGTCTGCCATTAAATTGATTGAATCCAATCTGCTATTGGCCAATTTGATTAGTGAAAAAAAAAAAAAACTCTAAAAATGCTCCACTAGTTATGAATTGCACTAGTTTCTGTATATCTATATATATGATGTTATATGTGGCCAAATAACAAGTCTAAGAATGAGTTTTCCTCAATCTTGAACTATTAATGCGATGTGATCTGCGATTATACTGCTCTACTAAAAAGTCTAAAAGATCAATCATTTGTACCTTGTGTGACAATTATTTCAATCCGCACTTCGGACGAGTAGGTTGTGATGCATCGTTTGATTTTTTCAATATTAAGGCCCATCTTGAAAGAAGGTCTTGTAATTTTCTTCAACTTCTTAAGGATGGGAACAGCTGGGACTTGTGCTTTTTATGCATCTATGGTTGCCGGGCGCAGATCTCTTACGGTGCTGCAAACATTCTAATAAAGATTTCACTTGATGAAGGTCTGAATCATGTTGTAGTAATAGTTTACAGGAACCTGGTTGGCATGATTATTTCAGCTCCTTTTGCGTATTCATTATAGAGTTAATTAATTCGTTTCTTCGAATCTAACTTAATTTCTAAATGCAATGCTGCAGGACAAAGTGCCCTTCACTTTCATTTTCGATTTTGTTGAAGATATTTGTTCTAGCTTCTTAACAAGAAACAAATGTGAGCTTTCCATAAATGATTACATATCTTGTACATGTGTATATATAGAGTATATGAGATTACATATCTTGTACATGTGTATAGTATGGACATTATTTGTCCAACTCTAACAACCTAACTAAACAACCACTTTAACCTTAATACATCAGATGAATTAGTACACGCTCTAAGGTTATAAAAGGTTCAGTGATTAACACTCACATTGCCGGATCGGAGTAGGTTCTACAACAATCATAGTGGCCGTCGTGGTTAGGTACGGAGTAATCTCACGAACTATTATATTGAATCACAACCATGACTTTGAATATGAGTTTGGCATGATTTTTTTTTCTGTTGTTGTTGGTTTTATTGTGTCTTGGGGGGAAAAGCTAAGACAAAAGTATTGGCAACACAGATTGTGTGAATAAGAGAAGTCATGCAATGAGAGCAGTTGTTCATGTAATCCTAAAAAACAAAAGATCTATGTCGACGCCAATATAAGATGATTCAATAGCTGTTCTTAATTCAATCAGTAAGAAAACTTGTTTCATTTTGATTCTGAAGATAATTATATGCTGCTTCCCAACTTTCAGTCCAATCTGCTTTTTTGGCCAATTTGATTAAAACTCCAAAAGTGAGGGTGCTAAATGCTCCACTAGCATTATGAATTCCACTAGTTTATATGCACGTTCTATTCTGTTATGGTTAAGTGTCATTTTCGTTTGCGCCGTAAAGGATTATTATCATAATATTTTTTACTATGAATGTGATAAATCAGTGATTACAATAGCTCTATTAAAAGAATCATTTGTACCTTGCTCGTGTAAAAATTGTTTCAATTCACACTTCCAACAATTTGGTTGTAGCATCTTCTGATTCTTTTTGTATATTATTGTAAGGCCTACTTGTGAGAAGGTCTTAAGAAGTGTCTGAATCAGGTTTTGAAGGATGGGAAAAGTGAGAACTTGCGCTTCTTACGTGTCGATGATTTTAGTGCAGATAGCATATGGTTGTTCAGTCATTCTAGTAAAGATCTCACTAGATGAGGGCCTGAATCAGTTTGTTCTCATAGTTTACAGGAACCTGATTGGCATGGTTGTTTTAGCCCCTTTTGCGTATGCATTCGAGAGGTAATTAATTCGTTCAAAAGCAAACTTCATTCCAGTAATGTAATCATTTTTTTCTCACAATTAATTAAGTACAATGTTTCAGCTCTGATCAATAAGTTTACGATGTTACAGGACAAACCACCCTTCTATTTCATTCTCAATTTTGATCAAGATCTTTGTTCTAGCGGGAGTAGGGTCTAGTATTAATCAAAATGTACACTATCTAGGCCTTGGTTTAACTTCTGCAACTGTTTCAGCCGCGATGAGCAATATCATCCCAAGTTTCACTTTCATAATTGCAGTTGCACTCAGGTATATAGTAATTAATTAATCTCGCAAACCTTCTCATGTCATCATGAGAAATAGATATATAGCTGCAGCTACTATATATGAATTGAAATTTAAAGGGGCAACCTTGTTGTCTTGTTTAGAATAGAGAAAGTAAATATTAGGAGTGCTAAAGGGCAAGCAAAGATCATAGGCACACTTATTTGTATCGGCGGAGCACTCACATTTACATTTTGGAAAGGTGGATGTATGTCGAAAGGATTTGTTGATCATCCACTAGTTCATATCGATGGTGATGGATTGCGACACCACAAACACAACTGGGTCTTAGGCTCACTTCTTGTTCTAATTGGTCAAGCTGCTTGGGGAGGATGGATCACTCTACAGGTTCTTTCTAAATTCTCCTAAAAAAAATTCTGTTTCTACTTAAATCTTAATTGCATTAGTAAACTAAAAGCTGATAAACCATTCCCTTCTTCATGTTCATGTGCTTGTGTTTGTACAGGCCATTTTCTTTAAGGACTACCCAGCTGGAGTATCGCTTAACGTGTTAACTTGTTTCTTCGGTGCAATTCAATCTTCTGTCATTGCAGTCATCGTTGATAGGAACCCGGAATCATGGAAACTGGGATGGAATATCCAGCTCTTAACTATCATATACAATGTGAGCTTTTTACTTGTTTAGTTTCTTTTGAAGTACAATACATAAAAATTAAAGCGATGTCGCATTTGAGAGCAAGTATTAATGATTGCTCGACACCTTGCTTGAACAAACTTGATGTTCTGTCATAGGGTGTTATCACCTCTGCACTGTTGTACTGGATTCAGACTTGGTGCATCCGCGAGAAGGGACCGGTATTTGTTGCCATGTTTTCGCCATTAGGACTTCTCTTTGTCGGGGTGTTCTCAGCAGTGGTATTTGCAGAAAGGCTTTACTTAGGCAGGTGAGCAACAACATTATACACAATATATATATGAAGCACTTGTTTGTAACTTAAATTTCACTAACTCATGTTGATGATCAATTGAAATGACTTTGATTTTCACTTGTTTATGCATGCAGCTTGCTAGGTGCTATGCTTATAGTCGCTGGGCTTTATTGTGTCTTATGGGGAAAGAGCAAGGACAATAGCACTGCTAATACTGATTCTCATGAAAAGGGCAAGTCACGTAATGAGAGCAGCAGTAGTTCAGTAATATAAAAACTACTCGGATCGAACGACCATGTAATGAGACCAATTGTGAACAAGTGAAATATCAAATAAGAATGAAGGGAAGTATTAGGATTACTAATTAATTATCAACTTTGCAAACGAGTGCTTCAGAAGGAGTAACACTTAGAAATGTAGCTGTTTTAGTACCAGGTTTTACTGTTTTATACATGTATGAGTGAATGGACATAATTCCTTACATATATATACAAGTGGTAACAGTAGCAACTATGAACATGAGATGAGAAGCCATGCATTGAGGCCAAAACTGTGACCAACTGATCATATATTAGGATAATCATATATTAGATTTTTTTTTTGTAATTAGATGAATTAGATATTTACGACGTAATTCTATTCCAATACGTTAATAGATTTGAAAAAGAGAATTACGAATATGGCTTCGCACGTCCGTGGTTGAGGAAAAACTCTTTGATACCTCGACGACAATGAAAGCATATACCTCGACGACAATGATCATATATCAGGGCATCGAAACACTTGAAACACCACTTTTTGGGTTAATAACAAGGGCAAGTGTGTCATTGGTGTCACAATTAGAGTCATTAGAAAGTGAATGAGGAGCAACTAGTGCTCATTGGATTGCCTTGAGCCGCAAGTGAGGAGGGATGCTAATTGGACTATAAAAAGTCAAATTTGACTTCATTCCACCACCTTTTCTCTCTCATTATCTCAAATCCGAAAATTGAAGAGAAGAACCAAAGGTTTTGGAGATCCAAACTTGGTGAATTGAGGAGCTTGAATAATCAAAACAAGGCGAGATCCAAACTCAGATTGAGCAGTTTTATTTCGAGTTTTTGTTTGAGAGCCATGCAGCGATTTGGTGGACTACCTACATCGCAACTCATCTTGTTGTGACTACTTGGGCAGAGTTCTGAGTGCTCTTTATGGATGAGTATATACCTATGGAGGTCAAAGTCTGATTGAGGGAGGAGTTTTTATCATTGGTTCAAGGAGATATGTCGGTCATGGTATACATGGAGAGGTACCGATATATTGTCGTACTCCATGGACATAGCATGCACCGACCGATTACAGATATATTATTTTTTCCAAGGTCTGGATGAAAGGATTGCGAGCACTGTGGTATCTAGTGGAGTTCGTACACTGGCAGAGATTTATAACAAGTCCCTCGCACACGAGACATACTTGGTTCAGAGGGCCAGTCGAGTAGCGATTCAGGCTGCGCTACTAAGTCAGCAAAGTCAACCAGCTTCGAGTTCTCTATCTGATCAGAGACCGAAGAGACAAAGGAGAGACCAGGATCGACAGAGATAGGGCCAAAGACCCCATCGAGGTGATTAGCAGTCTGATCAAGGTCGCAGAGGCGACGAGAGATCGTCGTGAGGACCGAGATCGACGTGATGATCATCAGTTGGCATATTCTACGGCTTCTGTACCAGTTGATCAGCCTAGACAGCAGTATAGGCAGGATAGAGGTTAGAGAGGCTAAAGTCGAGGTCAGGGTCAAGCACAGAGTCATAGGACTTCTGGTAAGTCAAAGAACCATACTTGTTACCGATATGGTCAGGTTTGCCATATTATGACAGATTGTACTAGACCAGCAGCACTACCACCACATACGGAGCAGGCTAGAGATAAAGCCCAAACTGCAGCTTTTAGGGTCACGTAGCTAGACCAAGAGACGATCAGACATCTTATTGAGGGTACGGTATCTGTTTGTGGTATTTATATGCATGTTGTGATGGATCCTTGTTGGACATTGTCTTTTATTTCTAGATGCATGGTAGGAGAGTTAGGGTTACCTACACAGACCTTAGATACATATCTTGTTCTCAGTACGATAGGTAAGGATAAGATTTACCCTAACCGGATATGCCGGTGTTGTATTATAAAGATTAAGGGACATCAGTTACCGGTTGATTTGAGATTGGTAAAGTACCTGGAATTCAACGCGATGTTCGGTATAGACTGGTAATCATCTTATCACACACATATCGACTATTTCAGCAAGACTCTGACGTTTGACATCGATGGGATTCTAAGGTTTACATTTGTTGGAGTTGAGTCTACATTACCCGTCACTCAAGGCAGATTAGCTACGTCGCAGGAGATCGAGGTGTACACAACTATGGTGGAGCGGTGATTAAGGTTGAGGACGTCCTTATTGTCTACGAGTTTCCAGACGTGTTTCATGATGATTTGCCAGGATTGCCACCACCAAGAAGCTGTTGAGTTTATCATTAAGCCGATTCCGGGGACTCAGCCAATCTACAGTAGATCGTATAGGATGTCAACATTGGAGCACGAGGAGTTGAGGACCTAGTTAGAGGATTTATTGCAGAAGGGTTTCATTCACCCAGCATGTTACCTTGGGGAGTTCCAATTTTGCTTGTGAAAAGAAGGATGACTCGATGCGGATGTGTGTGAACTACCGGAAGCTGAATCAAGTGACGATTCAGGATTATTACCCACTTCCGAGGATTGATGACCTATTTGATCAATTGGCTTGGGCCAAGTTCTTCTCAAAGATCGACTTACCATCGGGATACCATCAGTTAAGGATTCGATAGAAAATGTGGAGAAGATCGCGTTCAGTACGCGTTACTGCCTATTCGAGTTTACAGTCACGCCGTTTGGACTGACCAAAACACTAGCGATCTTTATGGATTTGATGCATAGGGTGTTGAGGCCATTTTTAGATGGATATGTCATTATGTTCATTGATGACATCCTTGTTTACAATAAGACTAATGTAGAGCATAAGAGACATATCGGAGATGTGTTAATGACGCCGAGAGAGCACAGACTTTATGCGAAGTTCAGCAAGTGCACATTCTGGCTGAGTGAGGTGAAGTTCTTGGGACATGTCATTAGTGATCAGGGCATATCAGTGGATGGTGAGATTCAGAGATTATTAATTGGAAGACACCCGAGTCTGTATCTGACATCTGAAGTTTCATAGGTTTGGCAGGATATTACAGGCGTTTCGTGTAGGATTTTTCAATGATTGCAGCTCCGTTGACAAGATTGACTAAATAGGATGTTAGATTTGAATGGCCATAGGAGTGTAAGGATGTTTTTTTGGGAGTTGAAGATGAAGTTGACTTTGGCGCCAATTTTGACATTACCTATAGCAAGTAGAGGTTTTACGGTTTATACTGATGCATCAAGCACTGGGTTGTCTTGCGTGGGGACGTAGGATGGACACCCGGTGGCCTATTTATCTTGACGGTTGAGACCTCACGAGGTAAACTATATAATGCACGACTTGGAGCTTGCAGCAGTCGTGTTTGCGCTAAAAGCCTTAAGGCACTACTTCTATGGTGAGAAGTTTGTGTTGTTCACATACCACCAGAGTTTGAGATATTTGTTCACTTAGAGGGAGTTGAACATGCGACAGCGGCGATAGCTTGAGTTATTGAAGGACTATGACTTCATCATTGAGTATTATCCGGGTAAGCAAATGTCGTAGCTAATTAATGCGATGAGCAGGAGCGACATTTAGAGCCAGACAGTACTGCGATATACGACACATGAGCACGGTTTGCTTGAGGCAGTGTCGGTGTTATATGCGACAAAGGCTATTGCTCAACTACAGATTTGCTGTTAGATGCGAGTTCTCATAGTGTTTCTAGAGCGGGTTGCTGAGTTACAAGAAGTTGATGACCGATATTTGCCTGTATTTATTTCCGCATATTTATCCATGAGATGAGACAATTGCCTGTATTTTATTTTCGCATATTTATTCAATAGTTTTCTTTAAATTCCAGTATTTACCTTCGGTATTACTCATTTAATTTCCTTAGGAATACTTGCTCTAAACTCGTCATCTGCTTTTTGTAATTGTTTGAGTGGAGATCCTAGTATGAGTCGTGGCAATGGCAAGCTACTTGAATACTTGTGATTTCGGATATAGAACCAGACTTGTACGTTTGTATTATACATATTTTATTTTATTTTGGGGATTTGGGAATTGTGAGATGTTTTAGGACTCTACATAGTTGATATTTTGACATCTTTGAGGTTTATATTTGATATATGTTGTCACATAGGTTTTTCACACTAAGTATCAGATTTAAAGGCATGACATAATGTTTCATATTTTAGATTGTCATGATAAAAGAATTCCTCTGTGATTTATTATGGTTTAAAATGATATTATAAGTAGATGATTTGAGTTCATTAACAATTTAAACAGTAAATTGTTGTTCATTGAGGTTAATAATGATAAAATAGTGGATGAGATCACATGTGGGACACATCCGACGGTGGTAAGCCAAGTTGTAGGCCCGCATCGACCCCCGTGATAGTCCATTTGGAAAATCAGTTGTTACAATTAATCTCAGAAAGATTGGAAATCTTTCTAAGGTCAAAAACAATAAAAAAAGGGAAATCACGGGTTTAAGAAAATGATTTAATTAAATAATCTAAATACTAAGAAAATAAATAAACAATGGAAATAGCTTTGAAAACAATTAATAAAAATACATAGGTCAAGACATTTAAGTTTGGTTCGATAAGAGATTGGATTTGGTCATCAATTAATGTAAAATATGCAAATTAAAAATATCCTAGTGTAGTTATAAACTCGGTAACGTACGCGGTTCCTCGCACTTCCTAATCTCTATGGACAATGTACGAGCAGTGACTACTTCCCTAGCTAATCGTATAACTTTATACTCAAGCGAATTGAGTTTAACACGATGATCGCAATGAGTTTTGTGAAGGCACTACACCTAGACATTCGAATCACTAGTGTGTCCGATTAGCCTAAATTCCCAAGGTATTTAACCGGTTCCAAATGAGGCCAATCAATTGGTAGGGTCAATTGCCACTAGTGTCGTCTTATTGCATAAGAATGAATGCTTACAACTCACTGACAATTAAATCAAAGTTTAAATATGAATATTAATCCCAATTATTCAATCAATACCAAAAAAATAAAATAATAATAAAAAGCAATGAAATTAATATAAATAAATCTCACAAATCTATATATGAGAACAGTAAACTCCTTCATAGTCTTGCCTATGCCATGAATTTAATGTCAAAAAAAACAAAAAAATAAACAAGAATAGAAAAAGAGAGAGAGAGAGAGAGAGAGAGAGAGAGAGGAATTCCTTCAAATTAACCCAGAGAGAAGAATATATAAGTCAAACGTCTTTTTTCCTTCGGTCCTGTCTGTTCTTTCTTTTCTTTTTTCCTTTGGGTCCTGTCTTTTTTGTATGCGTGGCGCATGTGAACCCGCTCGCTTGGGACATCATTTTGTTAATTTTATATTATTTGAAAGTGATTGTTATATATTATTTGAAAGTCAAGATAATTTATAAATTAATAATAATGAGTTTAGGTCGATTACCAAAGAATTTTTTTAAATACTTCAATTCAAGTCGAACCGAAACCAAAATATTGAAGGGCAAATTTAAATTCATTCAAAAGTTCAAACATAAGTAAGCTATTAACAAACAAAAATAAAGAAGTTCAACTCAAAGCAACAAAACAAAAAGTAACAAGCAAATTAACATAGAATGTTGACAATACGTATTTAGTAAGACCGAAACAGTTCTACCAATTTAAAGTATCATTCACTCATCCGCTACATGACATCCAGCTTCATCATCATCAACACGCTTGTGTATCTTGTGTGGATTTGTATTTGACATTTTGAAATCTTCATTTCACAATTGCTTATTTTCTTATTCACGAGCAATATCTCTTCCCATGTTTCTTCATCTAGTCCACCAACATTTGCTGAAGGGATAACATAATTCTCATGTTCCCTAATTTCATCTCCTTCAGATTTCTTACTTTCATTCATTCTTGGGATAGATATTATTAGATAACTCCTTTCTTTGTGATGATCTTTGTCATTTATAGGTTTAAGGCAGATATCATATATGTTGTCATTGTTAAGCATATTCGAATGCATTAGTGGATGAAATTGTCCCTGTTAAATATAATAATTCAGTAAATTATATTTATCAATTTATGAAAAATTTATTTAGCATACTACGCAATGCAGTAAAAATTACCTCAACACTCTATTCCATTACATATTTTCCATCATGTTCTGTATGTTTTGAGAGAAGGTCTTTAGCTATTTTTCCATAAACTCTTATACCAAGAGAACCCGAGTGTTCTTTAACTTCTAAATACATGCGAGTAATAAATACAGTGTGAATGATATGAGGTGTATTTTTTTCATAGTTGTAAAAATACAATACAATATTTAATACACCTTGGTATTGCGATGACATCGTCTTTCTCACAAAAGAAACAAGGGAAGACTTCATTTAACTCTGCATTAGTGCGCTGGTCACAATTTGAGCAACTTATATACCAAAAAGTTTGATTGAAATTTGTTATGGAAAAGTGTTACTTTGACCCAAAATATCTTCTGCTGCCAAATGACATGATAAAGAGTTGATTAACTTCCTTGAATAAAATAAAATAAAATTAGGTAACTTTGGTAGTTTAATGTTTAGTAATTAAATTAAGCAGCTACAACAATGATACATTTTCCTCTGAATTTAGAACTTTATCTATTGTGAAAACTTGATCAAGAACAAAGTTAGATAGAGTCCTTGTCAAAGATGGATCAGTTTTTGCTTGGATAAAATAATTTAGTTTTTCTATGTTGGCAGCAGCCCAGTTAAGATATATTTGAAACACAAAATATAATTTAAAAGATTTATTTTATCATTTATTTTAAATATGAAAAATAAAATTATTTAAATGAGTAAAATAATATAGATATGAAATAGATGAAGTTTTGTGATACCAAACCTTTAATTTTTTTGCCCGCGGAGAATTTCCATTTATGTCAAGCACAGATAAGGATTTAGTTGACAAAGATAGGTCTGCTTAATGAAACACCCAAATTGAAAGCATAAAAATTATTTAATTGAATTGAGAAAATAAAGTAATAAATTAGGAGAGAAAATATTATATATGTTGCTAATATATGGATGATGTAAAAGTAAACATACTATTGGGAAATGAACATAAAAAACATATCAATTTTAGGGATATGATTATGTATATATAAACTCAAATATTATATATCATTATTATACGAATGAACATGTATCAATTTATTTGATAAAAGAAAATGTTAGTATTATACATTTTGTACTATTACCATGATGAGTTGTTACACCGAGTCGTTGCGCAATGATGATTGGTTTTTCGCTTATCTTTTGTTGTAAGCCTTCGTTAATAAATCCATTCCACAAGATAAGCTTAACTGGCATGAGACTGAGGAAAAAAAACCAATAAATGAGTTGTGACGTGATTATATATTACATTATAAATATATATACATAATATAATTTTTTTTTTTTTTTTCAAAACATGTAACTTGTTTTCATTTATACCTTTTGTCGATCAAGGTCACTTCTTGAATTCTCGTTGGACCTCTCATTGTGGTAATATCTTTTTGTGGCTGGATTTTAATTGCTACAACAACTAAATCTATTCATTATGAAAATATGTTATTTATTTGTTTTATAAACAGAAAAATTAAAGTAATAGTGTTTAAAAAAGTAATGATATTTCTAAGAAAAATTATACATATCCACAAGTATTGATTTGCCCAAATAAACATGCAATCCATCCAGTTTCATAATATGTTGGTCATCAATTAATGTGAATCGGTCACTTTATGAAACAACTTTGATAATTGTGTCTCTATTGATTGTCCATTGGGTTGGAGTTGGAACAATACGAAATTTGGGGTTGATTTCTTGAACAATGACATTTGATATAGTGTATACACCATTAAGCACTAATCGAGTCTTTAATACATCAATATCATGGTTGAATATTGTTGCTTGCACCCTATAAACCTATAAGAAGCAAATTGAATTAAATTTAGAGATAAAAATTAGTATTTAAAAATTATATGGTACTTACTTCCTCTTCAGCGAGGAGGACTCAGTGATATCTTTTTCAAGTTGTTGGAGAAACTGCAACTCAAAATTTGTGCATGACAATGACCTTTGCGACCTAGTTTGTTGATTCTTTTTTAATATCATTGAGAATCTGTTTGGTCATAGCTTCGTGCGTAACTGCTCCTATGTGAGAGTGAGCAAGATGTGAACTTCTGATGTTCAACAGTTTGTGTGGTAGGACAATGTAACATGTGTATGATTTTATAGGCACTTGATGATAGGGTGTTGCATGATTATTGTGGAAAATTATATGTCGATATAAAATTTGTGAAATAATGGTGTCATATTGTGTTGATTCCACTTCGTTTATGTGAAATGGTTAGGAGTGGAAACAATATAACATGTATTTATTTAATTTATTTAAAAGATTAGTTTTGCTTGTAATTAATATTTGATAAAAAAAAAATAATTGTAAAGCAAAGAAAATGAAACGGAATTGTGGAAGCTAAAAGCAATCAAGATTTCCTCTCTTTCGTTTCATTTTGTTGACTTTATTATGAAATGTTTCATTCATGTGCACATATTTATTTGACTTTATTATGAAATGTTTATCTCCTTATGTGACCATTAATATTTATGTATAACGATGAATAAAATATATCAAAGTGTCATGAGTCCTTATGTCACCATTAATATCTATGCAACGATAGATAACATATAACCAAGTTTCATGGATCAATTGGCCACAAGATACTAAGTGAAAAAAGTCAATCTTTTGTTGACTAAAATGGTTATGTATCATCTTCTTCAACCTCCTACAAAAGTTCATGGGTGTTAAAAAGTACTTGCAATCATAGATAAGTTGGAGGATTTCATTCTTCACCTAATTGAAATACGAAAGTCCAGTCTTTTGTGGGTTGATAGATTGGCTATAATGGAGTGCATTTCAAATACTGCTCTAAGGAGTCTAATAATATTTAGACTCTTTGTATTGAAGAATACAGGGATGAAAAGCTGACTAATAAGTAATTAAGTCTTACGTAGCTAGAATTAAGGCTTGATTCATGTTTAGAAGAAGGGTCGTCACAATATATCTCATTGTAAGCTCTACTTGTGAGAAGGTTAAGAAGTGTCTGAATTAGGTATTGAAGGATGGGAAAAGCAAGGACTCACGCTTCTTATATGTCGATGATTTTAGTGTATGGTTATTCAAGCATTCTAGTCAAGATCTCGCTAGATGAGGGCCTGAATGATTTTGTTCTCATAGTTAACAGGAACTTGATTGGTGGTTGTTTTAGCTACTTTTGCGTATGCATTCGTGAGGTAATTAATTTGTTCAAAAAGCAAACTTCATTCAGTAATGTAATCATGTTTTTCTCATAAATTAATTAAGTACAATGTTTTAGCTTTGATCAATAAGTTTACGATGTTGTACAACAAACCGTCCTCCTATTTCTTTCTCAATTTTGATGAAGATCTTTGTTATTGCTGTACTAAGCTCTTCTAATTAATAAAAATCTACACTATTTAGACTTTGGTTTAACTTCTACAACCATTTCAGCTGCGATGTTAAATATCATTTGAAGTTTCACTTTCATAATGAAAATTGCATTTAGGTATAAAGTAATTAATTAATATCGCAAACCTTCTCATTTCATCATGAGAAATATATAAATTGAAATTAAAGGAACGCAAAGCATTTTAAGCTCCACTAGGCTAGACCGACGGTAATTTAAGCATTAAAATGATCTTTTACAACAATTAATCTTGTTATTATATAATATGTTATTAAAATTTATTAAGTTTTAAATTAAAATATAATTAACTATTATTAATGAAGAAAATATTAATTAATAATTGACTAATATTATAAAACAAAGAACTTCACTAAAATTACAAATCATTACACATTAATTTTTTAATTATAGATAATCTTGTTGGATATTGATTATATATTAAATAATTTTTAACAACGTAGAGTATAATTAAGAAAATTTTAGATGTTATAAAAATATTTTAATTTTTAATTTAGTGTTTGAGGGTAGGCTTGACTATATATTTTTAATTTTTTTTTTTACTAATCTTCCATGGAGTCACACAAATGTGCTTTGGCTATAGCAAGAAAAGAAATTGTGACTTTATAAGTTTGACTAATCTAATTATCTGCTTTGATTTAAATTAAGAAAATCAAACATAAAAACTATTGTTTATAATTACATTGCAAAAATATATTAAATACATAATTAATAGATAAGAATAACCTTATAAGTAAATTAAGCATATAAAAATATGTTGCTTGTTACATTATTAAGTTTATATATTATTTAATAAATCATTGCATATGATTTTTCAAAGTTAACAATATTTTATACTATGTAAATTATATATTGATTAAGTTTTACCAACCTAACCTTCAACAATATTTATTTGTCTTAAAAATATTTTATTTTGTATATATTGTATTTAATATTATTTTTAGATGTATAAAATTTTATAAACTATATACGCTTTAATTGGTGTATGGAAATTCATGCGTTTAGGTTTTTGATGGAGCAAGAATACTTGTTATAAATCAATCAATCCTTTCACATGTTATAATGAGTTATGACCATTGAATATCTTTGGATTCTTATATAAAAATCTATTGCTTCATTTTTCTTTTTTAGGTTTTTAAATATACCTTAATTAACCTTTCATATTTTTTAACAAATTAGATGGCATCGAAGAAACAAAGTTTCTACAACATAACCTAAATCACAAATTAGTTAGGGTAACCTAAATAAAACTTTTTTAGGTAGCCTAAATCAAACTATTTTATTAGACTTGATTTTAGCGTAATTGTGTTAAAAAGAGAGTTTCTACTCGTGCGACAATTTTAATTGCGTCATGATTACATAATTATATATTTTTTTATTAAAATCTAATTGTGTTACAAATTTATAATTACAATCCTAATTAGTAATTATTAGAAACTTCAATCTCAATTGTATTTTTTAAAAAAAAAAATTGCTACGACTACACCTTATAGTCACATTGAAAGCCACACCGAGTGACGTGCAACTCAGCTTCGGGTGAAAATAAGTATGACTTTAAGGTATGTGCACACGTCAACCTCGGGATCACGTGTTATGTATCGAAAACTATGTACATGCGCCCTAAAATCACTCACTGCATGCCACCTTACCAACTAGAATGACACCTTTGTGAAGTGGTGGCGTTTGAGCCCATGTAAAATGTTGAACATTTTCAAATTAAATGTTTAGTCCCACATTGGTTAGGAACTTTAAGTTCAAAGAGTATATATGTACTCTTGCACCATAGTGCGTGTAAAATAAAATACAAGTGATATGCACGGAGAGCCACATGCGCGCGTTTTATAGGCGCACTTAGCACTTGGCACGAGGCACGTGCGTGTGTGTCTATATGTGTGCAAGCTAACTATGGGTAAAACTTTTTACCATTAATTTTTACCATTTTCGAGATTAAATGGGTAGTTAGTAGAGTGGCTTAGTGGTGCAGTTGAAACTGCTCTCCATTAAGGAATTACTGCTCCACTACTCCATTGCATCAATGCTTGGCTGCTCCATTACTCCATTGCATCAATGCTTGACTATTCCACTTCTCTAACTGATCATGACCAATGCTCTATAAGAGGAGAGGTTGAGGAAGAAGAAATCATCTCGAAATTCACCAGCAATTGCTCTTGTTTTCATCTTTCACTACTGCAAAGTGAAAGTTGTGTTTACTTCATCGCATCCTTTAGGATATTTGCTGACTCTTGCAGTATAGAGAACAAAATTTCATTTAGGAAAATGACTGTGTTACACGCTTTGAAGTCATTGCAAGTCCCTCTGATCTAACATAAAAATGAGGGTACGCAAAATAGTTCATAATGCATAATACGACTCTCTTAGATGCCCGTCACAAAAGTGTTACTCGAGATGTTATTTTAGCATTTTTTTTAAAAAAACAAGAATTGCTAGAAGGACTACGTTATATGATATCACAAGACATTGACTCGCTATAGACATTAATACATACTTTGAGATGCCGCAAATTAATAAACCAAAGGGAAGGAACGAGCCCTAACAATTCTTGTCAAACAAGTCCTCTTTCTTCAATAGAAACTTGTTTGTTCATTTGTTTCACATTATTTGGTTCTCTCTCTCAAAAAAACAAGTTTGAAGAGAAGAAGAAGAAGAGAAAGATTGATAATGGGAATTTGGAAAATGTCTTCTCTCAGCACAGTAAGGTCTCTGAACAATCATCTAGCTAGAGCATCCATTAATGGACGCTTCAAACTACAAGGACCTCTCTCTTCCCCAACTCCAGCCGCTCTTGGGACAGCAGTTCAGTATCTCAGAAAAGGCCGCTATCATCCAACCGATCAAAGCATTAGGTGGGCAATGTCAAATATCTAGGCCTTGGTTTACCTTCTGCAACTGTTTCAGCCGCAATGCTAAATATCATTTGAAGTTTCACTTTCATGATGACAATTGCATTCAGGTATATAGTAATTAATTAATATTGCAAACCTTCTTATGCCATCATGAGAAATATATGAATTGAAATTAAAGAAAGGGCGGAGCAGAACTTTCAAGCTCCACTGGGCTACATCAACGGTAATTTAAGCATTAAAATGATCTCTTACAATACTTAAGAGGGCTGCTAAGGGCACCCCACCAGTTAATGAAGGCACCCAGTTAATGTGGGCACAAACCGATTTACCTTGGGCACCCAAAAATTAGAGCCGAAATACCTAAACTACCCCTCGTGGAAATCCATCTGCACCCCACCACCCCCAGCACCATCTTCACCGTCTGGACTCCAAGAACACGTTTTGTGTGAACCGTGCAGTGGGGGGAATCTCCGAAAACGTGTCTCCCGTGTCTCGCCTTGTGTTTCTCCTCCGTTTGACGGATTTTTTGCAGTTCGTAGGGTCGTGGTGTGAGCCGATTTCGTCTCGAAGTTAGGGTTCCGCTGAACATCTTCGAACACACAGTATTTGCGCGAAATCGGTCGATTGAAGGTACGTTTTTAGTGTAACTAAGTTACATTTGGTAGAGTAGTTGTGATTTACATGGTGGTTTGTTCATTAGTGTAAGAACTGGAATTCGCGGTTCTCGGCCACACAAAGCAAGAGAATGTGCTTATGCTCTCGGACAAGGATGACCAGAGAGAGTAGCCAAATTTTGGGAAATCGAACTCTGGCTACAAAGGCCGACAAAGATCACAGAGTCTCGACTACTCAAGGCCGAGATGACTCTAGGTCTCTCGGTCGAGATGTGACGAGAGATGGAATTACTGCTAGGTAATGTGGTGGCGGTGGTGTACAATCGAGAATTTGTTCATACTCTTGGTTGTACCATGCCGTGAGTGTAAAAGTAGGCTCGGTCGTGAGTGGCCGAGTGCTAGTCGAATTGGAATGGTCAATTCATCTCGGTGGCGCAAAACCGAGACCGTTTCATTAGACTCGGTTGTTCAATGTCGATATATTGGAGGAATTGTCGGTCATGGGTGACCGACAATATGTGTCGTTTCACAAACCTGCTTGACCGAGACATAAGAAATGGATGATTTGGACATTTTTTTTTTTGTAAATTTAATTTGGGATCTGTTCCATGCGCTTATATGTTGTAATTTATTCAGGTATGGCTCGTCCGAAGCTACCGGTGACTAGGGAAGAGGCTGGAGTTGAGGTCTCGAGGCGAACCTGGGCGAGGTGGCCGGAGACCCCAGACAACATCGTCTCAGGAAAGAAAAAGAGAAGGAGAATGAGGATGGTAAGGGCAAGGCGAAGGTAGATGGCAATCGTGGAAGGTTACATTTGCACGATGAGGGTTCGACCCTTAATGCCGGCGACTGAGGATCTTGTTGTTGCTTGGGAGGAGAAGAGGAGGGGCATGCATCGGAGTCAAGTAGCGTGACTCTTCGGATGCGATGGGTACCATGATAGAAACAGATCGTAATGTGGGGGGAGCGGAAGAGGTGGAGCTGGCCATGATGAAGGAGAGCCGAAGTGGCTTTTGATGCGCGTGCTCCATTCCCGGTGGTCCATAGACGGGCGTTCTTGAAGAGCTTCAAGGATCATGTGGCTTTATCGATATGGAGGAATGAGGTAATTTCAATTTCATTGAAATTATTAACTTAACACTCATAGTCTTCACATAGTGACGAAATGTTTTTACATTTGCAGGAGCGGCCCGTTCTTAAGTGTATCAATCACGGAGCTCAAATAGCGGAATGGGATTTACAGGATCGTGTCACCGGACACGGCGGGACTTCAGAGGATTATTCAGCGTTCCGGGTTGAATGCGCTGATAGACTGCTCATACCGCAAGGCCAACAAGGAGTTGATATCTGCATTTGTGGAGCGGTGGCAGCCGGAGCGGTGGCAGCCGGAGACGAACACATTTCACCTACCTTTTGGTGAAATGTCTATCTCATTAGAGGATGTCAGCTTCCTCCTGAAGATCCCTGTGACGGGAAAAGTTGTTGAAGTGGACAACTTTGCTAGGTACACGGAGGAATCTCGCTCGGACGCTATCAAGATGGTTTCCAACCTTCTTGGGGTTAGCGCGAGGAGGCGAGGAGGAGGTGAATATCACCAAGGGCTCACAAAGGCGCAAACATTGGTTGAAGAGTCGATGGTGCCCGAAAGTTGGTTCGATACCCATAAATTATCCTCCTGTGGAATGCACCGCCCGAGCGTACCTGCTGTACTTGTTGTCGTGCACTCTTTTTGCCGATAAAAGTGGGTCTCGGGTGTCGATCGCGCTGCTGAAGCTACTTGAGGACTTGGACGACGTAGGGAACTACGCATGGGGAGCGGCCGCGTTGGCCTACTTGTATCGACACTTGGGTCCGCCACGAGTCCTAGTGTCCCAGATTGCTGGCTACCTCACATTGCTTGAGGTTTGTTTTAAAATAGAATGAATAGGCATTCTGTTGTTCGATTGGCCCAAATTGCAATTGTGGACTAACTAACATTGTAACATTATATGCAGGGATGGGTGTATGACCATTTCAAACTTGGTCCGCCACGCCCAATGCGAAGTACGTGGACTACGTGCACCCTCGTGTCTCCAGATGGATTCAAAAGCACGAGACGGTTGCGAATGTTGACAAGCTCGGGGCCATTAGGAGAACCTTGGATAGGTTGCGACCAAGTGAGGTGAGCTGCCTATCCATGACCTCTGATGTCCTCTGATGACTGATTTCAAATTTGGTAATTTAGTTTACACCCACTTCTTGTTGAATTATTTGTAGGTCACTTGGGACCCATATGTGAATTTAAGGGAAAATGGCGTTGTGCAAGCGATGGCCTTTTACAGTGGGAAGATCAAGTACATGGATGTGGTGGAGCCCTACCACCCGGAGAGGATTCTAAGACAGGTTTGGCCATGTGCGGTCGATACCGAGATCCTCCGTGCGTACCGTCCATTGGAAGCACACAGAGGCCCATTTGCGAACAAGTACTCCGTCAAGTATAGGTTCGAACATGACAATTGGGAGCGATGGAGGAACCATGTGTTGGCTCCTGAAGTTCGGGGCGAGAAGGCAGTATTTGAGTTTCTGGCTACACCGGACTACCTCCTTTAGTTCGTCAAAGTGTCTCATCCTGTTATCACGAATCCGGTCTTTGAGGACCTTGTAATGGTCGCCTCAACCATAGCAGACAACGAGATACTTGAGGTATTGGAATGGTTATATGTATTATGGCATTTATAATTATTTCCGCAATGTTGAGTATTTGACAGTAACCCGATATTTTTCACCAGCGTAATAGGCAAGCGTTGGACGCGGCGTTGCGATGGATGGACCTCCCCCCAGAGATGTCTACTTTTGACTCGGCGAGGACCACTCTGACTGACATGGTCAACCTCCTTTCGGGAAGGAGTTTAAGTCCCACCCCCACGAGTACATTTCCGCGACCGCAACCAGCAGCAACCGCACAATCGCGACAACCGGCCCTACCGAACCAGGCCCGAGGCACTCCCATCATGGTAGCACTTCCACACCCTCAACCCAGCCACATCTCGCCCCTGCCGCGCCGATGGTGGCCCCCGAAGAGAATGCATGGGAAGGAGTATCGAAGGAAGAACGTGAAAAAACCCAAGCAATGATCAACCCAATCATGGAGGGATAGACATTTGTATTACATTTTAATTACATTGTTAAATGGTTTATGTGTTTCCTTTGCCTGTTGAGTACATTATCATGACGATTTATAATGTTTCATTGTCCATTTTTCTCGGTTGGAATTTGTGTTGGCTTCGTTCTCGTTGTGTCGGTCACCCAAAGACCGAATGCCAGGTGCAACTTTCGGTACAGATCAGGCCGAGACGATAAGGGCGGTTTCGGTCTTGCATGGCGGAGCTTATGCGTTAAGTTACGGTGGCGAACGACCGTGACTGGAACATTCGTTTCGGTCATGCATGACCGAAACGAATGTTCCAGTAACCATTTCCAACTACAAATGCAACTAACTTTCAATCATTCTATATCCTAACTTTGAAAATTACAAAATGTACAACCAAACTAATTTAGAGGTACCAGTTGTAACACTACGGTGTACCCAAATCTACAACAGATATGGTGGAATCAAGTAGAGTTGCAATGGGCGCGATGTCTCGGAATCCGAATCTATCTCGCCAACCTTTCGCACTATCCTGAACATACCGTACCCACGACGGGTATAAGGATGGCAATGGTGCATTCGTGCTCAGCAACACCCGTCAATTTCAACAAGACACCATTACCATATTGTCGGAAACAACATAACAATTCAACCAAATTCGCATCACATACCCTAAGCCAATGTATATTCCTGTCATTAATCATGGCAATGACAGATCTGTTGTGCCCGGTGGATGGTGGAGCACTGCGTAGAGGTAGAAATGTGGAGGCACTCCCACGCGATAGGTTGACGAGAACCACATTGATCTGCAGTGGCTACCAACAATCCCATGTCCGGAAGTGTGAACCATTCTTGGAAAGTTGCACCAACTTGATTCTCTACGCAATGCACCGCAATCTTCACACTCGTAACCCGAACCTAGCACTTCGCGCCAATGGTTTTCATGCCCGATAAGCTCATCGTACATCCTTCTACGGACGATCCTCCACCCGTCGTCATCTGCTAGTCCAAGCCCATGCGCAACACACCTATATCCACAATTCCCATCGGCTAGCACATCGATGATGCCCTCAACATGTAGCAACCAATCCGGTTCTACGCAATGACCGTAACCCATGTTAGTTGCACTTTGCTTGCGTCGACTACCACGACGCATTTTAGGAACAACTTTACTTTTCTTCTGCCTAGAACTTGAGGCCTCCTGAGTCGATAACACGTACTCAAACTCACTCGGCAACCGTCTCGTGGAAGAATCGGGACAGTCGTGTTTTCTCTTCAAAGACCCCGGTGACCTCCCTTTTGTCTTAATTTTTGCCGGCGGCACACACTGGAGGTAGACGACGGTCGACTAATCTCCCGAGCCGCCGAATAATCTTGAGTCGATCGTCCTCATTACTTGCATGCATTAAACTTTTCCAACACCCTTTCAATCTCATCGTGCACGTTGTACCCAGACGAGTCCACCGGACTCTCGGTATCATACTCAACTTTCGCCAAGAAACATGAATGTCCTGGAGAGGGATGGGCGTCCCAAAGAAATATATGATGGTTCAAATCATGTGCACAAGGAAGGCCATGTGTGGTGCGTATCGCGCAACCACAATGAGTGGAATCGTGACCAACATCCTCTCCCCGGCCAATTCATCTCTAATTAGCCTAAGCGCCCGTTGAGAGACATAACCGCGCAATCGTCGATACAACTCATCAACGTACTCATGTTGGACGACATTCAAACTTAGCTCAAACGATGCCTTGATATTGTTGTGTTGGATTCTAAGGAGTCCATCAACCACATGCCATAGAGTCTCAAAACCCAGTCCGATTGTTCCCAAGGTGTACCTTCGAGTAGAATGCGCAGACTCCACTCTCTCGCGTTGTCGTTTCCCCAAAGTGCATAAGTCTATTTGTCCAAGCCGAGACAAATTTCTCCTTGTAGTTCTTTAACCATGTGTTGTCCAAGTACTCCGTAAGACCACTTTACATGCCCAAACTCACAACGGAGGTCATTCACCCTAACTTCCAATAACGCCTCCGAGTTGGCATACATCACGCTCGTCCAACTACCCATAAAACGCGCAAAACCATCGTTCTCCCCAAACATCTTCTTAGTCTTAGACAAAACTACTTTGTTGATGTGCCAAGAGCAAAGGAGGTGAGACGAGGCCGGAAAAACTTCTTCTATTGCACTAATAAGGGCTAAGTCCCTATCGGTAACAAGCACGTCGGGCTTAGGCCACCCATCCAATATGGATCTCAACTTCTCAAGTGTCCAAACATAATGCCCATGACTCTCTGATGATAAGAATGCGAACCCAACGGAGAACGTCAAGTGCGTAGAAGTGATGCCAACAATCTCCAACAAAGGCATTCGGTACCTATTTGTCTTGTACGTGCAATCCATCAAAATAACCGATGGAAAACACCTGACCAACTTTATTGAGTCGGGATGTGACCAAAATAACTCCGTGACAACATTCGTATCGGGATCCTTCCTATGCCATGACAACCACTTATTCTCTCCAAAATGTGCAAGAGTTGTTGCATTTGAGTCCTCCCACCCGCATCCTCCTTTCGGGCTTTTTGTCTTGCATTATATATAGTCCTCATTGTCGATACGTTACTAACGTCTCTTTGCTTCAACGTATTTAGGATGTCTCTTGGCTTCACATTCCCCTTTGTCATTTGCACCACAACTTCCTGCTCCGCCTTATCCAATCTCCCGGCAAAAGAATGGTCGTCCAAGTGTTTTGCGGGCTCGTGATGGTGCCTCCCACATATAACAGTGATATACCACAACGAGTCAGCATTTTCCTTTACGTTGATAAGGAAAGGGCATCCACATTTCTTCGTACCAGTTTGAGTCCTCCCCGTTTCGTCTTCTTCTTCATTTCTTGGTTTCGAAGCAATTTTTTCCGCTTTACCCTTACCAACTCTTTGTGACATTCCCCTATAAGTCCCTGACCTCTCACAGACAATTTTCACCCTACCCCTGCGCTTAATGCCCCCGGCGTCAGAGTGCTTTGTCACTAGCACGAACATGTTCTCACGGCCTATCATTTGAAGCCATGAAACTGTCTTCTTCTCTACTTGGAAATGGCCTACAAGGTGTAAACGTGTCCGTGTAGTCCGGAAATAAGGCGTAAACCGCATTACACGCAATACAAACAAGTGTAACATTATAATCAACCGAAATGTACAAAGACAATCACAATAACATCCAAAAAACATGTTATCGGTAGTACAGTCCGCAACTAGCTTAGTGGTCTCGCTCACGTACGACCGAGAGTTAATGAATACTCTCGATTTAACCGTTCCGTCGAGACGCGAACCATTCGGTCCTCTCTACGACCGAGACATTACATTACATCTCGGTCCCGCGAAGCCGAAACAATCGCGCACCACCCAGCATTAAAACTTCGGTTAACCGCAACGAATACACAAAACATTTTCAAAATTACCTCAAGTACGACCTCCTCTCTCGCCACCGAAGCGAAGCATAAATCCTCCATTATATAGTGGAGTCAAGTTCGATTTGAATAAATTACCAAACCCTACGTTGACAAACAAATCATCATTTTCACGCTTATACACAACTCAACATTTCTAAAAAACACGAATATGGTTGTCAAACATTGTTACCTCGCTGTCGAATGATGACAATCCGCAATAATCGATCAACGCCGACAAACGCAGTGTGGATTTGTGGTTCAACCTAGTGGTGGGGTGCCTTTTTTTCTTTGTCAAAATGAGTTGTGAGGTTTGAATCACTATGTATACAAGGGCAAAATAGTCTTTTCCACTTTTGCTGAAATTTTTTAAAAAACTTTGGGTGCCTTCATTAATTGGTGGGGTGCCCTTAGCGGCCCTCATACTTAATCTTGTTATTATATAATATGTTATTAGAATTTATTAAATTTTAACTTAAAATATAATTGAATATTATTAATGTAGAAAATATTAATTAATAATTGACTAATATTATAAAACAAAGAACTTCACTGAAATTACAAATCATTACACATTAATTTCTTAATTATAGATAATTTGGATATTGATTACATATTAAATAATTTTTAACAACGTAGAGTATAATTAATAACATCTTTAGATGTTATAAAAATATTTTAATTTTTAATTTAGTGTTTGAGGGTAGGTTTGCCTATATATTTTTAATTTTTTTTGCTAATCTTCTATGGAGTCATACAAATGTGTCTTGCTATAGCAAGATAAGAAATTGTGACTTTATAAGTTTGACTAATCTAATTATCTGCTTTGATTTAAATTAAGAAAATCAAAAATAAATTACAACATAAAAACTATTGTTTATAGTTAAATTGCAAAAATATATTAAATACGTAATTAATAGATAAAAATAACCTTATAAGTAAATTAAGCATATAAAAATATGTTAGCTTGTTACATTATTAGTTTATATATTATTTAATAAATCATTACATGTGATTTTTCAAAGTTAACAATATTTTATAATATGTCAATTATATATTGATTAATTTTACCAACCTAACATCCAACAATATTTATTTGTCTTAAAAATATTTTATTTTGTATATATTGTATCTAATATTATTTTTATATTTATAAAATTTTATAAACTATAGATTGGTGTATGGAAATGCGTTCAGGTTTTGAATGTAGCAAAATTACTTGTTATAAATCAATCACTCTTTTCAAATTCTAAGTTCTAATGAGATAGGACCATTTAATACCTTTGATTCTTATATAAAAATCTATTGCTTCATTTTTCTTTTTAGGTTTTTAAATATATCTTAATTAACCTTTCATATTTTTTAACAAATTAGATGGCATCGAGGAAACAAAGTTTCTACAACATACTTTAATCACAAATTAGTTAGGGTAACCTAAATCAAACTTTTTAGGGTAACCTAAATCAAACCAAACTATTTTATTAGACTTGATTTTAGCGTAATTGCGTTAAAAAGAGAGTTTCTACTTGTGCGGCAATTTTAATTGAGTCATGATTACATAATTATATTTTTTAATTAAAATCTAATTGTGTTACAAATTTATAATTGCAATCTTAATTAGTAATTATAATCACGTTATTTATTATTAGAAACTTCAATCTCAATTGTATTTTCTTTAAAAAAAAATTATACTTTATAGTCACATTGAAAGTCAACCGAGTGACCTGCAACTCAGCTTCACGTGAAAATAAGCATTCCACCTTATCAACTAGAATGACACCTTTGTGAAGTGGTGTTTGGTCCCATGTAAAAATGAGGTTACGCAAAATAGTTCATAATGCATAATACGAGTGATTTATATCTCGAAGCGCACAACGACTCTCTTGGACGCGCGTCACAAGAGTGTTATTAGAAATATCATTTTAGCATATATTTTTTTTTTAAAAAAAGAGTTTCTAGAATGACAACGTCATATCATATCACAAGACATTAGGTCACTAGAGAGGCGGACCCAAGTGGGCTTTGCCCTGGGCTGTAAAATTTTTTTTTTTAAGCACAAATTTTTAAAAAATACATTTTAGAAATATCTCTTTTTAAGAACCAAAAAATATTTTTTTTAAAAAAATTCTGGATTCGCCCCTGACTAGAGACGTCTATGCATCCTTCAAGATATCACAAAGACATTAGGTCACTAGAGACTATGCATCCTTCGAGATATCACAAAAACATTAGGTCACTAGAGACGACATCTATGCATCCTTCGAGATATCACAAAGACATTAGGTCACTAGAGACGTCTATGCATCCTTCGAGACGCGGCAACTTAATAAACCAAAGGGAAGTAGCGAGCCCTAACCATTCTTGTCAAACAAGTCGTCTTTTTTCAATAGAAGCTTGTTTGTTAATTTGTTTCACATTATTTGGTTCTCTCTCTCCAAAAAAACAAGTTTGAAGAGAAGAAGAAGAAGAGAAAGATTGATAATGGGAATTTGGAAAATGTCTTCTCTTAACACAGTAAGGTCTCTGAACAATCATCTAACTAGAGCATCCATTAATGGACGCTTCAAACTACAAGGACCTCTCTCTTCCCCAACGCCAGCCGCTCTTGGGACAGCAGTTCGATATCTCAGAATAGGCCGCTTTCATCCAACCGATCAAAGCATTAGGTGGGTTGGTGGGCACTTGTTTTTCTTCAAAATTCTTTGATTATATGTGGATTTCTTTGATGGGGTTTATTGGTTTGTTGTAAATTTTTCTGGGGTTTTGTTGATGTGTTGGGAGAGTAGGTATGAATTGCCGACACCCACAAATTGGGGCATCCGGATTGTTCCTGAGAAGAGGGCGTTTGTAGTGGAAAGATTTGGGAAGTATGTGAAGACTTTGGGGGCTGGGATTCATCTGTTGATTCCTTTGGTTGATCAGATTGCTTATGTTCACTCTCTCAAAGAAGAGGCCATACCGATTCCTGACCAGTCTGCCATTACCAAGGACAATGTTAGCATCTTAATTGATGGAGTGCTTTATGTGAAGGTATTGATTGTTTTTGTTCATGGTTGGTAATATGTTGCTATTGCTAGTTGTAATTGTTGGGTGTTTTTTGGGTTTTTTTTAATGATCTTGTTGGGTGCACCAATTGGCACTAAGATTAGGGAAGGGTGGTTGTGGTGGTTTGGTCACTTGCAAAAGACGAATTACAAATGCCCCGTTTGAAAACTTGACTCAATAGTAGAAATTCGACGAGGTAGGGGTAAACCAAAGTTATCATTGGGACGCATTAATTAGGAGGGATTTGGATGGTTTAGAAAGCTCACCATCAATTGCACTTAATCGAGCATAATGGAAGAGTTTGATCCATATAGCCGACCCCAATTAGTTTGAGACTGAGGCTATGTTGTTGTTGTTGTTGTTGATCTTGTTGGGTGCATTGCAGATTGTGGATCCATTCCTGGCTTCATATGGTGTTGAGAATCCAATATTTGCAGTTATTCAGCTTGCACAGACGACAATGCGTAGCGAGTTGGGTAAGATTACTTTGGACAAGACATTTGAGGAGAGAGATACATTGAACGAGAACATAGTTGTGAGTTCTTCTCTCTTTCTTTTTGCATTTCTTTTCCCATCTCTTCATCGCTAGCTTTTTGTATATAAACCAAACTTATGGAAGAATGTTGGGCAGTAATTAAACAACACATACATAGAATACATGTTGCGGAAATGAGGATGCTAATGTGGATGTATGGTAAATGTTGGCAAGATAACATACAAAAGTATGATTATTCGAAGAAATATAGGAGTAAGACCAACCAATGGATGCAACATTTAGGAAATGATGGTTGCAATGGTTTAAACACATCATAAGACTGCTAACACATGTCTCAGTTAGAAAAATTGACACAATAAAAAATGCAGTAATGGTATAGTGGTAGACCTAAGGTATTTTGGTATGCATTGATTAGGATGGATTTAAAGGAATACGAAAGCACATCATCAACCATATTTAATCAACCACAATGAAAAAAATTTGATTCATGTAGCCAACCCAACTAATTTGCAATTGAGGTTTTATTATTGATGTTGTATGAATTAAACTTATTAAATTTCGTATGAATTGGATCAAATTATACATAAATCACCAAAGAGAGAAGGGGATGTTGAATGGAGGTGGCTGTGAAATCACTACTATCTTAACCGTTCATAATCTCACTCCAACATGATGAATCCCACTTAATATAACATGGCCGAAGGTGTGCATGCAAAGAAAGACTCCATTGTTAATGAATTAGATCTTTGGCACATTGACCACAAGGAAGGTGTATAAACATCATTTTTTTTTAAAAATATCTTGAGTGTAATTTATTTCACTTTGCCAATTGCAGAAGTCAATTAATGAGGCAGCTCAAGCTTGGGGTCTGAAGTGCCTTAGATATGAGATACGTAAGTGATAGTCCCAATTTTTTTCTTCTAAATGACTGAGATCTCCAATAGAAGATTGTCTAAAGTTGCACTTAATCTTGTCATTGCAGGTGATATCTCTCCTCCTCGAGGAGTTCAGGCGGCTATGGAGATGCAAGCAGAAGCAGAACGTAAAAAGCGAGCTCAAGTCCTTGAATCAGAAGGTAATTTTTTTCTCAAAAATTTCTCACTTTAGTTTGATCATTTTCTATATATAATTCCCAAGTGTATGTTCATTAGGTCTGTGAATGTTTTAAGATGATGCTATTTCTATGCTATGACACAATAAGGTGCTATCTTGAGTAACATATGCTCATTCAAAAGATCGCCTCTATATTTTTTTAGTGTATTTCCTAGTACTGTTGGATATTATAGCAACTTGCATTGTAAAAATATTGTAACTTTTTCTATAAGACATCATATAAATGATTTGATCGAAATTTAACAGGAGAGAGACAAGCAAACATCAATATCGCTGATGGGAAGAAAAATTCAGTTATCTTGGAGTCAGAAGCTGCAATGATGGATCAGATTAATAGAGCTAAAGGTAAGTTTTAGATATTTTTGGTTTATCTTTCTAAGTTCCTTTGGGCCGTGTTTTCTTTATTTCCAAATGTGTAGCAATGTTAGTAAGTATAGGTTGGTATGTAAGAAAAGTACAATGTTTTGAACAGTATTTTTTACATGCGTGAAACAACACAATTTTTAATTACAACAACAACAACAACAACATAGCCTCAGTCCCAAATAACACAATTTTTAATTGCTATTTTTTTTTTTTTTTTTTGAAAAACATTAAAAGCGGCAAAACCAGATTTGTATTTTTTAAAGAAAAGGAATAGGGATATACGAATATAGTATCTAAGGAAGGAGAGTTAGTGTTCTCTCAACCACCTACAAGACTAAGTAATCAATAAATAATTGATACTATGATATGATGTTCTCGGTCAAAGCTTATTAATTCAGATTATGTTGAAGCGCATATATGCATAGCTGGAGTAAAAATCGACGTTGAAATTTCAGACCTTATTAGTGATATAGTACATAGAAAATGGTACTTCTCCTTAGGTATGTAACCAAAAAAAGCAAATAGGTTGAACGATTTTAATTTCGTGAAAAATGGTAAGTGTTTTGTCTGATGATAAAATTAGATAGAATCGACTAAAACAGTTTGAATATGAACGCTAAAGAGCAATAGATTCACCAGTTAGAGAAAATCGCCTATTGGACATAAATGACATATAGGTATTGGGACCTGTTGGTCCTTGATATGCCAATAATGCCTCCATATGATGGATGTTCTTGAGAGAAAAAGTCGAGGAGACCAACTTTTATATATTTTGATATTAAACAAATGCTGCAATTTATGAAAATGCATCCCATGTTTGCTTGCCCGTTATTCTAGTAAAGGAATTGATAATGGTAAATTCATATCAACACCAATGCCCTTTGATAAAAAAACAAATATCAATACAAATGCCTTGGCATCACTAATTTTCGTACCAAAAAATTTTGTTTAAAGAGACTTAGTTTTGGTAAATAAATCTAAGCATTTGGTTTCGAGTTGCATTTTAGACAACCATCAAAGATTCATATGCATACTAAACTCAATGATAAAAATCATGCTTTTTATGGAGTCCTTTCTGGATTCGCCACGTTGGACTGCTTCTACTGGGTTTTCTTCCAAATCTTTTGCTTTTTGTAGTCCCTCTCAGTAATTTCTATTTCTCCTACATACTACAAAATCATGAAGATATGTTTAGGAAGGTTAAAGAAAAGGTGTGCCACTGTATTTTATGACCTTCACTATGAGGTTTCAGATTTAAAACTAAATAATGTAAAATCTGTGAAACTTAAGCTAAAAGGTGTGCTATTACTTTTTACGTTTCATGGAGATTATGCATAGAGACTCGCCAGTTCCTTTGACATATCCATACCGAAGATTTTTTGTGGATCATGTTAATCAAGTTTCCGTTGATCATTTTCATGCTATATTTCGTATTTATTGCATTATTGGGTTTTTTTAAGCATATCCTTCTTCTGTCTTCGCTATGGAAAACTATGTTGTTGACCAGAAGCTCATTTATTTGTCCATCAGGTGAGGCGGAGGCAATCCTCGCCAGAGCACAAGCAACTGCTCAAGGGATTGATATGTTGTCCACTTCCATTAAATCAAGCGGAGGTGTTGAGGTCAGATTCCCTCCTACTCGCTAATTATATAGATAACAGGTTACCTATTATAATTTTATAACAACTATTATTTTTGCATTCACTTAATCGAGCACAATGAAAAAGTTTGATCCATATAGCCGACCTCAATTAATTTGGGACTAAGGCTATGTTGTTGTTGTTGTATAATTTTTGCATTGTTTCTCCTTTTTTTTGTGATTTTTTATTTTTATGAAACTACTCGTGCATTTTTTTCTCTGGCATTATTCTCATATAGGTTTTTCTCTAAGGCTTTTTAGTTTGCTCTTGTTTCTTATCAGAAGCAGGCTAGTTTCACACACGTAAGATGTGTGATTCCTAAATTCGATACCTCGGAGGTTATTTGTTTTGTTGCTGCTCCATACGAAAATATAATGCGCAACTCCTTTAGATCTAAACTGTGTCATGCTTTTGATTTGCACGACGAACTTTTGATGTTTAGATCAAGGCATATTAGTGTTCTATCAATTCCACTTATTTATCTTGGTTATTGTGTATTTCTCCGCAGGCAGCAAGTTTGAGAATCGCCGAGCAATATATCCAAGCCTTCAGTAAGATCGCCAAAGAGGTGAGCATCTAACCCATAATATCGATTGTGTACCATTATGTCGATACTAGATATTCGATTCGCATTAACTGTTTTTCCGTTGCAGGGCACGACAATGTTGCTTCCAAGCAATGCTTCAAATCCTGCAAGCATGATGGCTCAAGCTATGTCCATATACAAAAGCCTTATTGGCCATGGTTCTCTTGGCAACACCAATGAGATCGCGCCCTATGAAACAACCGGCATTAGCAAAACAAATGGTACTATCAAAGAACATGGAGAAGAGAGTCGTGCACCCGATACTGCGGTTAGAAGTTTCGAACGCATTGGAGGAAAGCCGGTTTTCTCACTGCAGAGTTCCAAGAAAGGAGAAGAAAGTTGATGACATCAATATATACTTCTTTTTGTGAAGACATTTAAAATTGCACTCTTGAAATTTTGTTTGCTCCTCGGAACTAATTCTTGAATTGGCATATGCCCTTTAGAGAACATGGGAAAAGAATTGAAAATTCCTTACATTTTAGATCAGAGTAGTAAAGTGAACATGCCCAGTCACTTAGTTTTGTTATTCTGCCAAGAATTCATGGTCTGTACACAGTACATTTAATTTTGTTAACTCAAAATGGGCAAATACACACTTGATTTAATTTTGTTGACTTATGGGCAATGTGAGTGTGAAGGTCATTCTGATGCAATAGTTGGGATAATCGAAAAGAACACTAAAATTAGCAGGTCATTAAATACAAATTACATTACAATTCACATATTTATGATGTGTATTATGATACACATGTTACGATTCCATTAAATCGAGCAGAGTAAAAGAGTTTAATTCATATAGCAACTTCAATTAATTTGAAATCGAGGTTTTGCCGTTGTCACCCTTGTTTTAATATTAATACCCATGCTTAATACTATGTAAAATACAAATCAAGAATACTAAGTATAACTTTTTTAAGAACAATTGGTGTTGAGATTACCATCTTCACTAATATCACAAGGCCTAAGTGCTTATCGGCAGAGAGACCAAAAATCGTACACGTGATCGTGTACTTAACTCACACAATCTCGCACTCGCATTAATCATTGTCCCGCCTCCAGGTTTACTAATCATAACTTTTTATTAATCTAAAACACCCAATATTTAGACAATTTGACTATTCCAGATTTACCCCGGGTCGCACACGTGTAGGTGGGGGGACCTCCCAACACTGACGTTTCTATAATAAATGTAACTTTTGAATCTTTGATATAAATATATGGATAATGCTATACACCATCACCCCCTCAGCCACAAAATCGAAAACAAAAATAAAAAAATCAAGATGTGTGCTCATAGTGAGTGTCCCTTCCACGCACCAAAAATGATGTAGATGCTATTTTTGGCAGGTAACGGCTGGCTCCCATGCCCAACAAAAAGAAAGAAAAAAAAAGGGAAAATGGGATTAGTCAATGACTCGGCTCTTCAACTGGCCGAGCACCCACCTCTTACTCTTGTGAGTTCTGTGATACTCATTTTCTCTCACTTGGTAAGTTCTGTTTACAACCCCTTTTGGTTATTGATTCCGATTTCCTTGCATGGTATTTCAATTGGTTCATTTGAGTTGATTGTTGAATTGGGTCTTCAAAGATCACATAGAGAGATAGAGAGATCTAAAATTTAATTACTGTTGCCTTTTCATTTGCCCAGTTTGTTAATTTTTACTGATCTTATTATTTCTCTGAATTGGATAAGATTTGATATGATTGCATCTATTTTTTTTACTAGGTCTGCCCTATTTGTACTTGTAATTACTTTTTGAGTTGGTTAAGGTTTGTACTGCAAAGCATCACTCTAAATTAGTAGGGGTAAGATATAGAGCAGTTGTTGATGTGATTATGTAATCATTTTTTGAAATTCTTGTAAACATTTTTGAAGTAAGAAATATAGATTCGTTAGTGAATTATCTATGGAAGCGATTATATGTATAGACTCCTAAAACCCAAAATTGTATCGCCCACATAAGCCTCAAACGACTTTCATCACTTTATTTGATGGTTCAAACTTCAAAGTGCCATTTTTATAGGCTTGAGGGAGAACTCTTGAACTTTCAATTTTCATCAAATAAGTAACGATAATGGAGCTCAAAAGACTTTAGGTTCACAACTTACATAATTTATCCATTACATAAATTAATAAGATGTTATGAGACATATTATGGTCTTACAATTCTTTGACGATTAATGGATCCCAAGTTATAGTAAGTTTACTTTGCTTTGGAATTCATTCAATTACTAGCTAGCACATATCTCTACTTAAATATGCCAACATAGTGAGGTGAGTCTCCTAGAGAAAGAATTGATAGTGTTATGTACAGCTTTGAGTTTGCTTTTTCTTTTCTTTTTTGAGGTTACAGTTTGCAATTTTACTTTGACAACATTTGCGATGATTGATACTTATAGTTGTTTCTTACATTTACAATTGGGCAGACATTTTAGAGATGGCAACTGAATCTGAGAATGGGAATTGCTTAGGATGGGCAGCTAGAGATCCATCTGGTGTTCTATCACCCTACAAGTTTAACCGAAGGTGTGCGCATGAACTTTCTCTTCTCTCTTTTGCGATAGCAAATTTTTTGAAAGATAGAAGGGGCCTCCTAACTATTTTAATATTTGTTCACTTCCTCTTTACCAAGTTTGCTGTATTATAGTAATTCATAATATGCTGCTGCTAAATTTACAAATTACAAATCTCCATTAGAACCCTTCAATGACTGGCGACGACAATTTCCTTCAATAGAAAAGGAAAATATATCGGTTTAATCACCATCAGACTCTTTTTAGTATTCGGCCGCTGCCTCTTTACTTAGTCAGCTGCATTTTAGTCATTCATAATATGCTGCTACTATATTTACAATTTAGATAATTTGCATTAGAAATCTCCAATATTGATGACAATTTCCCTTCTAATAGAAAGGCAAATATATTGGTTTAATCACCTTCAGACTCCTCAAACTCTTTTGGCATTTAGTAGTCTTTACGAAAATGAGGGTTTCTATTAAGTATACAGTTTTCGAAAACTAACATACAATGAAAATTGACGCTACACACCCAGTTAAAAAAAATGAAGCGAGCATGAATGTTTTAGGCCTTGAAATTATTTTTTTGCTGGTTGATGCAAGAATATTGATACAGGGTACTTGGATGCGATGACGTATCTTTGAAAATTACACACTGTGGAATATGTTATGCTGATGTTGTTTGGACAAGGAACAAGCTCGGAGATTCAAAGTATCCCGTGGTTCCTGGGTATGTTTGCCTAAATATAATCTTGAGATTAGTAGATTGTCTTGTTTATCTCCAAATCAGACTACTGATGATGTTGCAAATGCCAGGCATGAGATTGTTGGAATTGTCCAGGATGTTGGCTCCAATGTACATGGATTTAAAACTGGAGATCATGTTGGAGTCGGGACATACGTGGATTCGTGTAGAAGTTGTGAATACCGTGATGATGGATTAGAAGTCCATTGCTCCAAGGGTTCGGTTCACACATTTAATGCGGTCGACGCGGATGGCACAATAACTAAAGGAGGATATTCCAGCTTTATTGTAGTTCATGAAAGGCAAGTCATTTCCATTATGAAATTCTTCAAATTTCTCTTGCTCTTGCAAAATATCTGTCATGGCCTCCTTTAAATTATTTGTTTTCTTATAAGTTGAGCCTCAACCTCCCCAACCTTGCCTTTTGGCGAATGATGCCTTGTCCATCTCACCAGAGATACTTTGGCAGGGCCTTCTTAAAGCTTAATGCCGTTAGACTTGCTATCTTAGAGAGGTGGACATAAAGTCCTGAGTTTCGACTTTTTGCAACTCATTATCACTCATGTTAAGGTGTTTTGAATTGTTTAATCATGCAATCATGATGCTCATACCAGGTACTGCTACAAAATTCCTGATAACTACCCATTAGCATATGCAGCGCCATTGCTATGTGCGGGGATTACAGTTTATACGCCAATGAAGCGCCATAAAATGGATCAGCCTGGTAAATCTCTTGGGGTGATCGGGCTTGGCGGCCTCGGTCACATGGCTGTGAAGTTTGGGAAGGCTTTCGGATTGCATGTAACAGTTTTCAGCACAAGCATATCTAAGAAAGAAGAAGCATTGAATCTTCTTGGAGCGGATAGATTTGTGATCTCATCTGACGAGCAGCAAATGCAGGTAATGCAGAAAAACTTTCTTTCTCGACTTCTTTTCATTTGTGATATTCATACGTAAACAAGTTATTTGCCTAGTTCCAATAATATGAATTTTATTCCTTGACGCTGTCGTTCTCGTCATTATTACTACTTTGTAGGCCTTGACAAAGTCTCTTGACTTCATCGTCGACACTGCATCAGGGGATCACGCATTTGACCCCTATATGGCCCTTTTGAAGACTTATGGGATTTTGGTTTTGGTAGGATTTCCGAGTGAGATCAAGCTCCATCCTGCAAGCATTATTTTGGGTAACTCCCTCAATTCATCCTTGAAACTTATAATTAATCGAATTTTGTTTCCGCCTGCATTCTTCGACCTCCATAATTGGTTTAAATGTCTTGAACTTCTTACAGGTTCGAAAACTATATTTGGGAGCGTTACGGGTGGTACTAAAGAAACACAAGAAATGTTAGAATTCTGTGCTGCCAACAAAATATACCCTGAGATTGAACTCGTTCCAATTCAGTATGTGAATGAAGCTCTTGAGAGGCTAATCAAGAGGGACATTAAGTACCGATTTGTCATCGATGTAGAGAACTCCTTGAAGTGAGCCATCCGCTGGATCGCTGTATTGGACTTCAACATCGAGGAATCATACTAATGGCGCATTACCGAACTCGGTATATAGTACTTGCAATCTTGAATTTTGTTTAATATCCTGGTGTTCCTTGTAGCTCTTATTAGTACAATCTTCATGAATGCTTGTTTTTGGAAAAGATTATGAACTTTTTTCTTTGACAACAAAATCACTCACTTGCGATCCTGCTAGTTGTATAGAGAATAGGTAATGAAAATTAAACAACTCGCAAGTAATGATTTTTGCTTTCTCTTGGTCTGTAAATTATTAGGGTCGACTGCGCATGGATCAAACACTTCCATTACACTCGATTTAGTGCACTATGTAATATATAGCTCTTTCAATAACAACATCTGGTGTTTTCTTTATTCATAAATCTTTGAATGAACTTCTTTACATGCCAATGTTACAAACTAATATATACATCCATGTTAAAAAAACCTAGCTAGCTTTCCATCTACACTAATTAACAAAATACATTCATAATTCCTAGCTAGTAATAAAACAAATTACATCATGAATTCAGGACAACAATCCAACAGGTAACATAAACCATGGCAAAGGCAAAGAACTCGGAGGGGGATAACAGCATCAAACTCGCGGTCTTTCCCGGTACAGGCAATGAACTAGGTGAAGGAGAGTTCAAGTATGAGCCCCAACATGCTTCTCCCAATCATAATCACTGCTGCTAACAACACTTCCTTCACTTGTGGCCATGCCACAGTTATCACCACTGCTGGTACAACTACAACTATAGTTACTTAGTACCCATCTTGGTTTTGAGTTGTTGCCTCGCTTTAGTTTCTTCTCCTTCCCACCCTTTTTGTTCCTCTTCTTCGCCTTCTCGCCCTTCTCCTTGCCGCCGCCCTTATTCTTCTTCTTCGCCTTCTCGTCCTCCTTGCCATCCTTGCCACCGTTATAATTGTCCTTCTTCAACTTTGATGACAAGTTCCTAGCAAAAGTCTTCAGTACTCCGGCGACTTCAGTCTTCAAGAAGTCGTAATCGTCGTTGCTGCTATCACTAGAACTGCTAGGAATATTAACTTGTCTTGCATTCAAGTTATCGACTTGCTTTCGAGTCTTTTTGCTCCTTTTCTTCTTCGAGGGCTGCGCCAATATTGATGGACTATGTACAACCATTAATGATCATGGCCTCTCCATCTTTGTTTTCACCATCACTGCTGCTGCTAGGAATATTAATAACTTGTCTTGCATTCAAGTTATCGACTCGCTTTCGAGTCTTTCTGCTCCTTTTCTTCTTCGAGTGCGCGCCATTGCTCTTACAACCATGGACTAGTACAAGCATTAATCATGGCCTCTCCATCTTTGTTTTCACCATCACTACTGCTGCTGCTTTTCACCATCACTACTGCTACCACTAAATTTAAAGATGGTTGGAAGCCATCTCTCATTCAACTCCTCGCTAGCTTTCTTCCCTAACATCTTCATCATCTTTGCTTAATTAATCTTGTTGGAGATTGATCAATTGGAATTATAGGTACATTAGACGTGCATAGGAATTTATATATAGAAGTATATTTGATATATGTTTGAATTGGATTACGATTACAAGACTATATCTATATATCTATACGTTTTAGGAGTTTCTATTTTCTTTTTTTTTTTTTACCTTTTTTTTTTAGTTTTTTTATCCAAGTTTATTAATTACGCCGACTTTAGATAGTTTTTTTTTTCGGTTTATTTATTAAGTTTTTTTTTTTTTTTTTTGCTATTTTTTAATTGGTTTAGTGCTATTTCACTACTTTTAGTTATTATCTCCATTTTTGCTATTTTTTAAATCTATTAGGGACTTTTGCTATTGTTTTTTTATGTTATAATATACGTGTTTGACACACATTATTTAATGTGTCAATGGTTTAAATGAAGGAATATTTAATCGTGTCAATGGTTTAAATGAAATTTGACGTTAATTCTTTTGCACTACTAATTGTAAAAAAAAATTAGCAAAAAAAAATTAAAACAATAATATTAATAAAATATGGAAACTATTAGTCTACAATAGCCTTACATCACCAATTTACCAATGATTTTTTTTCACATTGTATTATTTTTTATATATTTTTATATTAAATAGACTTAGAGTACTTAGTTTATTTCTATTATTGAGGTAAGTTTTACTCCATTTTGTAGTTTTTTGTCACATTTATTGTTCGGTACTGTGACGACCTCAGTTCCACAATTCTAAACTGGGCCCCGCTTAGCCTAGACTTTCATGGACCCCCGAGTCCGTCTCGCTTAGTCACGCAAGCCTAGTCAGTCTTCCTTTACCATTTACCATTTATCAAGCAATTAAAGTTGAGTTAATCAATTAGTGAGTTATCATAGTTATAGCGGAAGCAATTAAACCTCAAACTAAATGAAAAACCTCGGTCTCACGTCGACGCGCCCGCCTTCGCTCGTCTCGACATCGTTATGCCCCGCGTGTACCTTACCCGTATATTACCAAATTTAATTAATTTAATTAACTTGTTCAATATTTGGTATAATAAATAATATAAGCATCAAACAAAAATAGTATACCTCGGTGTCGACTCCCGAGATTTGGACATGTGTATCACGACAAGTGGATCCCACGTACGACCCTAAAATAACACGTGACACGAGTTAGATTTTTATGATCGTTACAAGTATAACATGATCGAGCCTTAAAAGAGTAGTTCTCAATCACATAAGTTCGAGACTGAAATAAATTGAAATGAGCTCAAGAGGTTAAGGTAGGTGAAAATCGGTGTGCAGAGGATGGGGGTGTCTTTTAGAAGAATGGTATTTTGGAGGATTTTTTTAAAAAAAAAAAATAAAAATGGTAGTAGGTTCACTCAAAGTGGAGCATAAATGAATAATATGGCAAGCAAAAAAGTGAGGCTCATTTAGCGGTTCTTTTCTTATTTTAACACACTTATAGTTTGGCAATTAATTAAAAATAACCTAACACAATTACAATATTGCTTTTTTATAATATTTGAATTTTAATTTATTTTAATTAGGATAAAATCTTAATAAGTTGCCAAAGCATCTCGGTTGAGAAGGTAGAGGTATCACTTGCCAAAATGTAAGGTTTTGAGAGGTCATGAGTTCAACTCCTACGAGAAAAATTAATAAGTGATATATTAAAAATTAGTACACATAATACTAATAGAATAAGGAAACTATATATAAGTCTACAATAGTCTTGCATCACCAATGCCTATCTTTTCAAGAGTCGCCACTCTATATATGTGCATCCCATAACCGATAAGGATAGTACCTATGTGCACTTACTGCTAAATAAGTTATTACCTGAGGAGGTCTATGTGACCAAAAGGGTAATATTTAGACCAATGTGTTGGATATACGGGACTGAATTTAGTTCTTTGATAATATTTGTGTTGATATCACTTGATTTAGATGTGATGTTGTGTATCTTGTCATTTTTTCTTTATTGTTGAGTAGTGAATGTATGTGTTGTTGGATGTATTCATGTTGTGTTTGGAAATGTGGATAAATGTCTCTCGGTGTTACTTTTTACATTAATGTACCTACCGTTCTTTTTATAACGGTGGGTGCAGATCCATCGAGTGGCAGGCCGGGTAAGGAGAAGATCGGCGACTACCTTTGAGTCGTTTACGTTATGCTACTTCATATTTTGTAGGTTTTTGATATTTTCTTGTATGAATTTCTCTATCTTTTTTTAATTACTCTTAGATTGTATATATTTAGGTTAAGCGATAGTCCCCAGACCAAACACATGTTTATTACACTGTTATTGTCGTTCCATTATTGATATACATGTGGTCGTTATTTCCTAGTTTCCATAGTAAGTATTTTTATTAAGTCTTCCATTGATAATATTAAATTGTTGTAAAAGTTTTAATTAACTCTGAAAATCACAACTAACGAGAAATGAAGAATACTTATTTTGAGCACGTATAACGAGTTGAATGAGACAAAAGGCTAACTAATACGTTGTTATGTCATACATGGCTGAGATTAGCACTTAAATGATGGGATTAGGTCGAGCAATGCCTGTAACGGCCCAATATATTGATCTCGTTAATAAATTTATTTTTAGACTCGGACGCTAACTCAAGCCCACATGGACACCTCAGATAGGCTAGAACGTGTCTGACTAGCTTAAATCATTATTTATTTTTGTTTGTTGCATAATTGTGATGTTAATTATTATTTATCTCATAATTCATCACATGTGTGTATTTATATTGTCATACCATGTGAGACTGTGTGATGGGTAAACATCTCGTAAAGCATGTCAATGCGGGTACCAGATAGGCGTAGTACGGGTACACTAAGTCTTATAATGCTAACTTGATTAAAATAACTAGAACAAAGGTGAATATTGCATAAAATAGATAATCAAACTTTAGGCTAAGTCATAATAATCGGGTACATCAAGGATTGGCGCACCTCAGGATGCATGTCGAGACGCGGGGCACTGGGTGTCGAGTAATTAGGTACTAGGAAAAGTTGTAGTACACCAATTTAAGACCCTAAATAGCCTACATATGTATAAAAGTGCTTAAGTTAAACTAATTGAATCAATTGATTACAAATGCCTATAGTTGGATGAAAAAATTGATATCATAGATTTGCTTCAAGATTCACACTAAAATGGAATATTAAGAGATTTGAGTTGGTAATTTGTGTCGACAAGATGGAAGTTAGTAGTGTAGGATTGTGACGTCCCCAACTACAAATAAGGGCACCGCCCGGCCTAATCCCTAATTAAGCCCTAATCTCCCCTATAGGACCTAACCAGGAACTAGTCAGCCTTATTTAAATACTTTAATGTCTACCATTTATGATACCACCTACAGTTAACTTAATTGTTCTAGTGACTAACCTATGGTTGTCTATAAATCAGAGTTATTTTTTTTTTTATCTAACCAATTATTCAGCGGAAGTCTTATTAAATTACTAGTGGAAATGAAATCCTAAGGCCTAACCTATTATGGAAAAATCAGGAAATAGTGATCACATGCATATATAAACAAAAATGGTGATATATATAACATGTGTCCAGTTCTATAGTCCTACCACTCAACCCAAAAAGCAAAGGAGCATGTATATAACAAAAAGTTATACAAAAGCATACAAAACGTACAAAAGTAGGTCGTAGCAGTCCTCCGCCGGCTCGAGGTAGTCACCAATCTTCTCTTTGCCTGGTCTGCTACTCGGTAGATCTGCACCACCGTCACAAACTAGACGGTGAGTGCATGAATATATTTAAGTAATACTGAGAGACATCGATCCACATTCCCAAATAGGCAACAATTTCAGGTCCTAACAAATTACGGTCTTCTGGCTCAGCCCAACAAGATGGTGAGCGACACGGTCTACCATATAACGCCTCAAATGGCGCCATTTCAATGCTCGCCTGATAACTGTTGTTGTATGCAAATTCACACAACGGTAAATACTCTTCCCACGATCCGCCAAACTCAAGTACACACGCCCTGAGCATATCTTCGAGAGTTTGAATAAATCTCTCAGTCTATCCATCAGTCAATGGTACACGGTTTGCTAAAATCAATGTCTTAAACCTCCAGGACTTGGTTTCGAACCATGGGGGGCGAAAAACCACGCCCATTTAATTAAATGGGGGGGGGGACGTGGATGGTGGGAGGCCTTAGAAAGCTCCCACTGCCTTGGAAGTGCCAAGGGCTCGCGCTGGGTCGATACGTCGTTCTCCGGGGTACCTTGGGCCTTCACAAGGATTTAACGAGGACCATTAGATTGACCTCAAGATACGTGAACACAATTAATTCTAACATAACCTATATGGCTATATATAGTTAAGTTAGTGGGCAATCTCTTCATGCAACAATAACCAAGTTTGTTCTTGGGATGGAGTGCAGAAAAATTCAACAAGAACAAGGAGAATGGAGACCATCTACTAGAGGAATTAAGCTAGAAAGATCAAAACCAAGGTGATCCTCTAGCTTATTCATCACTTTTCCATGAAAATGAGCTTCAAAATTTGGGTTTTGATTTAAAAATGAATTTCTTAATTTGCTTCAACATATGGTCTTGTCTTAGCAAATACTAGTTTAGGAAGAGGGAGTCGCATATAATTACTTTTAGTGGTAGTCATAACAAGAGTCAAATAGATTTTCTTTTAACAAGAAAAAATAGATAGAAAAATATGTAGAAACTGCAAAGTAATACCTGGTGAAGCGCTTACTACCCAACATAAGTTAGTATTACTTGATATTAAGCTAAGACGATGACATAATATGAATAAAAGAGTTAGCGACCCTCGAATAAAATGGTGGAACCTAAAACATAGTAAACAAGTAGAGTTTAGAGAAAAATTACTAAAGGAAAATGTTTGGAATCTTGACTTAGATGCTAATACAATGTGGGTAGAAATGAGTAGTTGCATAAAGACAGTGTGATCAAATGTATTAGGTATATCTAAAGGCTTGGGACCACCAAAGAAGGAAACATGGTGGTGGAACGAGGATGTCCAACGAACAATTAAGACTAAAAGAGAGATGCATAAGAAAATATCTAAGTGTCAACATGAAGATGAGCACAATCAATATAGAGAAGCTAGAAAACAAGCTAAAAAAATAGTTAGTTAAGCTAAAACAAATTTCATGAAAAATTTATATACAATGTTAGGTAATAGAGATGACGAGCCAAATTAAGAGATAAAAAGAAATAAGACTTAAGTCATGTAAGATATGTGGTTCCTAAATTCGAAACCTCGGGGGTTATTTGTTTTGTTGATGCTCGAAAATATAGCATGCGCAACTCCTTTAGATCTGAACTGTGGCATGTTTTGATTTGCACGAGATGTTTAGATCAAGGCATATTAGCTGTTTTATCTATTCCACTTATTTATCTTGGTCAATTCCTATGTTCTCTAAAGGGCATATGCCAATTCAAGAATTAGTTCCGAGGAGCAAACAAAATTTGAAGAGTACAATTTCAAATGTCTTCACAAACGAGAAGTATATATTGATGTCATTAACTTTCTTCTCCTTTCTTGGAACTCTGGAATGAGAAAATCCGTTTTCCTCCAATGCGTTCGAAACCTCTTACGGCTGTATTGGGTGCATGAAGCTCTTCTCCATGTAGTACGGCGCGATATCATTGGTGTTGCCAAGAGAACCATGGCGAATAAGGCTTTTGTATATGGACATAGCTTGCAGGATTTGAAGCATTGCTTGGAAGCAACATTGTCGTGCCCGGAAAAACAGTTAATGCGAATTAGAATATCTCGACATAATGGTACACAATCGATATTATGGGTTAGATGCTCTTGATATATTGCTCGGCTATTCTCAAAGTTGTTGTTTGCAGAGAAATACCAACAGCTGCTATTCTCAAAGTTGTTGTTTGCAGAGAAATACCAACAGCGGCGGAGACACATACAAGGTTGCCTAAGCTATAGCCCAGGCCCGGGGAACCTTGTTGTCAACCCCAATTAGTGAAAAAAAAAAAAAAAAAAAGATAAAATATATAAGCTAATCCACTCGTCCAACACTACATTAAAAAATATTTTTATAACATCTAAATATATTCTTATATTTTGCGTTTTTAAAACTTATTTAATATATAATCAATGTCTAACAGGACTATCTATAACGAAGAAATTAATGTGTAATGATTTATAATTTATTGAATTTTTTGTTTTATAATATTTAGTCAATTGTTAATAACTATTTTTTTCATTAATAATATTAAGTTATATATTAATTTAAAATATTTTTATAACATCTAAATATATTCTTATATTCTACGTTTTTAAAACTTATTTAATATATAACCAATGTCCAACATGACTATCTATAACTAAGAAATTAATGCGTAATGATTTATAATTTATTGAAGTTTTTTGTTTTATAATATTTTTTCAATTGTTAATAACTATTTTTTTCATTAATAATATTAAGTTACATATTAATTTAAAATTTAATAAGTTTTAATAACGTATTATATAACAACAAGATCTATAATTTTTTTTTTTTTTTTTGTAATGAAAGTAATGCTTAAACTATCATTGTTATAGCTTAGGGTAGCTTGAAATGCTAGCTCCGCCCCTGGTTGTACTAATCCATCGATGGCGGCGCGTCCCTCGAAGAAGAAAAGGAGTAGAAAGACTCGAAAGCGAGTCGATAACTTGAATGCAAAACAAGTTATTAATATTCCTAGTAGTTCTATTGGTAGCAGCAGCAGTGATTGTGAAAACAAAGATTGAGAGGCCATGATCATGAATGGTTGTACTAGTCCATCAATGGCGGCGCTGCCCTCGAAGAAGAAAAGGAGCAAGAAGACTCGAAAGCAAGTCAATAACTTGAATGTAAGACAAGTTAATATTCCTAGTAGTTCTAGTGATAGCAGCAACAACGATTACGACTTCTTGAAGACTGAAGTCGCCATAGTACTAAAGACTTTTGCTAGGAATTTGTCATCAAAGTCGAAGAAGGACAATAACGGCGGCAAGGAGGACGAGAAGGCGAAGAAGAAGAAGAAGAAGAAGAATAGGGGCGGCGACAAGGAGAAAGGTGTGAAGGCGAAGAAGAGGAATAAAAAGGGTGGGAAGGAGAAGAAACTAAAGCGAGGCAACAGCTCAAAACCAAGATGGGTACTAAGTAGCTACAGTTGTAGTTGTAGTAGTAGTGGTGATAACTGTGGTATGACCACAAGTGAAGGAAGTGTTAGCAGCAGTGATTATGATTGGGAGAAGCATGTTGGGGGCTCATACTTGAACTCTCCTTCACCTAGTTCATTGCCTGTATCGGGAAAGACCGCGAGTTTGATGTTGTTATCGCCCCCTCCAAGTTCTTTGCCTTTGCCATGGTTTATGTTACCTGTTGGATTGTTGTCCTGAATTCATGATGTAATTTGTTTTATTAATAGCTAGGAATTATGAATGTATTTTGTTAATTAGTGTAGATAGAAAGCTAGCTAGGTTTTTTTTACACGCATGTATATATTAGTGTGTAACATTGGTATGTAAAGAAGTTCATTCAAAGATTTATGAATAAAGAAAACACCAGATGTTGTTATTGAAAGAGCTATATGTTACATAGTGCACTAAATCGAATGTAATGAAAGAGTATGATCCATGCAGTCGACCCCCGATAATTTGCAGACCAAGAGAAAGCAAAAATCATTACTTGTGAGTTGTTTAATTTTCATTAGCTATTCTCTATACAACTAGCGGGATGGTGAGTGATTTTGTTGTCAAAGAAAAAAGTTCATAATCTTTTCCAAAAACAAGCATTCATGAAGATTGTACTAATAAGAGCAACAAGGAACACCAGGATATTAAACATAATTCAAGATTGCAATATATACCGAGTTCGGCAATGCGCCATTAGTATGATTCCTCGATGTTGAAGTCCAATACAGCGATCCAGCGGATGGCTCACTTCAAGGAGTTCTCTACATCGATGACAAATCGGTACTTAATGTCCCTCTTGATTAGCCTCTCAAGAGCTTCATTCACATACTGAATTGGAACGAGTTCAATCTCAGGGTATATTTTGTTGGCAGCACAGAATTCTAACATTTCTTGTGTTTCTTTAGTACCACCCGTAACGCTCCCAAATATAGTTTTCGAACCTGTAGGAAGTTCAAGACATTTAAACCAATTATGGAGGTCGAAGAATGCAGGCGGAAACGAAATTCGATAAATTATAAGTTTCAAGGATGAATTGAGGGAGTTACCTAAAATAATGCTTGCAGGATGGAGCTTGATCTCACTCGGAAATCCTACCAAAACCAAAATCCCATAAGTCTTCAAAAGGGCCATATAGGGGTCAAATGCGTGATCCCCTGATGCAGTGTCGACGATGAAGTCAAGAGACTTAGTCAAGGCCTACAAAGTAGTAATAATGATGAGAATGGCAGCGTCAAAGAATAAAATTCATATTATTGGAACTAGGCAAATAACTTGTTCACGTATGAATATCACAAATGAAAAGAAGTCAAGAAAGAAAGTTTTTCCGCATTACCTGCATTTGCTGCTCGTCGGATGAGATCACAAATCTATCCGCTCCAAGAAGATTCAATGCTTCTTCTTTCTTAGATATGCTTGTGCTGAAAACTGTTACATGCAATCCAAAAGCCTTCCCAAACTTCACAGCCATGTGACCGAGGCCGCCAAGCCCGATCACCCCAAGAGATTTACCAGGCTGATCCATTTTATGGCGCTTCATTGGCGTATAAACTGTAATCCCCGCACATAGCAATGGCGCTGCAGATGCTAACGGGTAGTTATCAGGAATTTTGTAGCAGTACCTGGTATGAGCATCATGATTGCATGATTAAACAATTCAAAACACCTTAACATGAGTGACAATGAGTTGCAAAGAAGTCGAAACTCAGGACGTTATGTCCACCTCTCTAAGATAGCAAGTCTAATGGCATTAAGCTTTAAGAAGGCCCTGCCAAAGTATCTCTGGTGAGATGGACAAGGCATCATTCGCCAAAAGGCAAGGTTGGGGAGGTTGAGGGCTCAACTTATAAGAAAACAAATAATTTAAAGGAGGCCTATGACAGATATTTTGCAAGTGCAAGAGAAATTTGAAGAATTTCATAATGGAAATGACTTGCCTTTCATGAACTACAATAAAGCTGGAATATCCTCCTTTAGTTATTGTGCCATCCGCATCGACCGCATTAAATGTGTAAACCGAACCCTTGGAGCAATGGACTTCTAATCCATCATCACAGTATTCACAACTTCTACACGAATCCACGTATGTCCCGACTCCAACATGATCTCCAGTTTTAAATCCATGTACATTGGAGCCAACATCCTGGACAATTCCAACAATCTCATGCCTGGCATTTGCAACATCGTCAGTAGTCTGATTTGGAGATAAACAAGACAATCTACTAATCTCAAGATTATATTTAGGCAAACATACCCAGGAACCACGGGATACTTTGAATCTCCGAGCTTGTTCCTTGTCCAAACAACATCAGCATAACATATTCCACAGTGTGTAATTTTCAAAGATACGTCATCGCATCCAAGTACCCTGTATCAATATTCTTGCATCAACCAGCAAAATAATAATTTCAAGGCCTAAAACATTCATGCTCACTTCATTTTTTTTTTAACTGGGTGTGTAGCGTTAATTTTCATTGTATGTTAGTTTTCGAAAACTGCATGCTTAATAGAAACTCTCATTTTAGTAAAGACTACTAAATGCCGAAAGAGTTTTAGGAGTCTGAAGTTGATTAAACCAATATATTTGCCTTTCTATTAGAAGGGAAATTGTCATCAATAATCATTGAAGATTTCTAATGCAAATTATCTAAATTGTAAATATAGTAGCAGCATATTATGAATGACTAAAATCCAGCTGACTAAGTAAAGAGGCAGCGGCCGAATACTAAAAAAAGTCTGATGGTGATTAAACCGATATATTTTCCTTTTCTATTGAAGGAAATTGTCGTCACCAGTCATTGAAGGGTTCTAATGCAGATTTGTAATTTGTAAATTTAGCAGCAGCATATTATGAATTACTATAATACAGCAAACTTGGTAAAGAGGAAGTGAACAAATATTAAAATAGTTAGGAGGCCCCTTCTATCTTCCAAAAAAAATTTGCTATCGCAAAAGAGAGAAGAGAAAGTTCATGCGCACACCTTCGGTTAAACTTGTAGGGTGATAGAACACCAGATGGGTCTCTAGCTGCCCATCCTAAGCAATTCCCATTCTCAGATTCAGTTGCCATCTCTAAAATGTCTGCCCAATTGTAAATGTAAGAAACAACTATAAGTATCAATCATCGCAAATGTTGTCAAAGTAAAATTGCAAACTGTAACTTCAAAAAAGAAAAGAAAAAGCAAACTCAAAGCTGTACATAACACTATCAATGCTTTCTCTAGGAGACTCACCTCACTATGTTGGCATATTTAAGTAGAGATACGTGCTAGCTAGTAATTGAATGAATTCCAAAGCAAAGTAAACTTACTATAACTTGGGATCCATTAATCATCAAAGAATTGTAAGACCATAATATGTCTCATAACATCTTATTAATTTATGTAATGGATAAATTATGTAAGTTGGGAACCTAAAGTCTTTTGAGCTCCATTATCGTTACTCATTTGATGAAAATTGAAAGTTCAACAGTTGTCCCTCAAGCCTATAAAAACGGCACTTTGAAGTTTGAACCATCAAATAAAGTGATGAAAGTCGTTTGAGGTTTATGCGGGCAATATAATTTTGGGTTTTAGGAGTCTACATATATAATCGCTTCCATAGATAATTCACTAACGAATCTGTATTTCTTACCTTAAAAATGTTAACAAGAATTTCAAAAAATGATTACATAATCACATCATCAACTGCTCTATATCTTACCCCTACTAATTTAGAGTGATGCTTTGCAGTACAAACCTTAACCAACTCTAAAAGTAATTACAAGTACAAATAGGGCAGACCCAGTAAAAAAAATAGATGCAATCATATCAAATCTTATCCAATTCAGAGAAATAATAAGATCAGTAAAAATTAACAAACTGGGCAGATGAAAAGGCAACAGTAATTAAATTGTAGATCTCTCTATCTATCTATGTCATCTTTGAAGACCCAATTCAACAATCAACTCAAATGAACCAACTGAAATACCATGTAAGGAAATCAGAATCAATAACCAAGAGGGGTTGAGAACAGAACTTACCAAGTGAGAGAAAATGAGTATCACAGAACTCACAAGAGTAAGAGGTGGGTGCTCGGCCAGTTGAAGAGCCGAGTCATTGACTAATCCCATTTTCCCTTTTTTTCTTTCTTTTTGTTGGGCATGGGGAGCCAGCCGTCACCTGCCAAAAATAGCATCTACATTGATTTTTGTGTTATTTGCTTTAATGCTAAGGTGCGTGGAAGGGACACTCACTGTTAGCACACATCTTAACTTTTTTAATTTTTTTTTTCAATTTTGTGGCCAAGGGGATGATGGTGTGTGTAAATATGAAGGACTCGGTGTAAAGGAGTTGAACACAAAATTGTAAAAATAAAAAATAAAAAATCAAGGTGTCTGCTTGTAGTAATTGTTCATAATGGGTTGCCTTAGCATTATCTATATATTTATATCAAAGATTCAAAAGTTACATTTAGTATAGAAACGTCAGTGTTGGGAGCTCCCCGGGAGTAGTCAGATTGTCTAGATATTGGGTGTTTCAGATTAATAAAAAGTTATGATTAGTAAACTTGGAGGCGAGACAGGTTGACATAACGATTAATGCGAGTGTGAGATTGTGTGAGTTAAGTACATGATCACATATACGATTTTTGGTATCTCTGCCGATAAACACTTGGGCCTCATGATATTAGTGAGGATAGTAATCTCGACACCAACTGTTCTTAAAAAAGTTATGCTTAGTTTTCTTGATTTCTATTTTAATAAAACGAAATAATTTACATAGTATTAAGCATGGGTATTAATATTAAAACAAGGGCGACATCAACAAAGCCTCAATTTCAAATTAATTGAGGTTGTTACATGAATTAAACTCTTTCACTCTGCTCGATTTAATGGAATCATAGCATGTAATATGTGAATTGTAATGTAATTTGTATTTAATGACCTGCTAATTTCAGTGTTCTACTTTTCGATTATCCTAACTATTGCATCAGAATGACCTGCACACACATTGACCCATAAATCAATGCATATCGATTTTGAGTGTCCATTTTGAGTCAACAAAATTAAATGTACTATGTACAGAACATGAATTCTTGGCAGAATAACAAAACTAAGTGACTCAATGTTCACTTTACTACTCTGATCTAAAATGTAAGAAATTTTCAATTCTTTTCCCATGTTCTCTAAAGGGCATATGCCAATTCAAGAATTAGTTTTCCAAGAGCAAACAAAATTTGAAGAAAATTATTTAATATGTAATCAATGTCCAACAAGACTATGTGTGTAATGATTTATAATTTATTGAATTTTTTGTTTTATAATATTTAGTCAATTGTTAATAACTATTTTTTTCATTAATAATATTAAGTTATATATTAATTTAAAATATTTTTATAACATCTAAATATATTCTTATATTCTAGGTTTTTAAAACTTATTTAATATATAACCAATGTCCAACATGACTATCTATAACTAAGAAATTAATGCGTAATGATTTATAATTTATTGAAGTTTTTTGTTTTATAATATTTTGTCAATTGTTAATAACTATTTTTTTCATTAATAATATTAAGTTACATATTAATTTAAAATTTAATAAGTTTTAATTACGTATTATATAACACCAAGATCTATAATTTTATTTTATTTTATTTTATTTTGTAACGAAAGTAATGCTTAAACTACCATTGTTATAGCTTAGGGTAGCTTGAAATGCTAGCTCCGCCCTGATAACCCAGATAAATAAGTGGAATTAATAGAACAGCTAATATGCCTTGATCTAAACATCCAAAAGTTCGTCATTGCAAATCAAAACATGCCACAGTTCAGATCTTAAGGAGTTGCACATGCTATATTTTCGTATGAGCAGCAACAAAACAAATAACCCCCGAGGTTTTGAATTTAGGAACCACACATCTTACATGACTTAAGTATTGTTTCTTTTTATCTCTTAATTTGGCTAGCCTATATATATATATATATATATATACTAGTTTCAAGACGTGCTACGCACGATTCCCTCGCTCGCTTCGCTCGCGAGAATTAATTTCTAAGAATTTATTAACAAAATTTAAAATTGTAATTAAAATTTAAAAATTAGAAATACGAGTACATTTTTTAACTTATCAATATTCTCTAATGTGACTGAGATAAGATGTGAATGAAAAAACAAGCTAGTCATGTTAGGACATTACTTCCTCAAAGGAAAACATGGATTAAATGATTTGAAGAGGAAGGAGAGTCGTTGATCAGTGAGTTGTTGATCGATTTGAAGAGGTAGTATTTAAGACGTTGAAGAGGTAGCGTTCTCTTAAGTCGTTGAGTTGTTGATCTTTAATTTAAGTCGGACTCCTCTATCATCATCCAATTTGGATTATGTTGAATTACTTTAATAATTTTAAGGGAAGGCACGAGAAGTATGGGCAAAGAGGTAAATTTTATTAGCACTCAAATAAAGTATGGGCAAAAAGGTAAATTTCATTACCACTCAAAAACTTGTGATTCATGTTTTTATATATATGATATATATATATATAATCCAAAATTCAAAATTGTAATTAAAATTTAAAAGTTAGAAAATATAAGTGTTTTTTTTAGCTCATGAATATTCTATAATGTGGTTGAGATAAGATGTGAATGAAAAAATAAGTTAATCATGCTATGACATCACTTCTTTAAAAAAAGTGTATTGGATTTATGAGAATGAGTTTATGATTGCTTTGGAGATAAAGAAAAAAAAAACGTGTTGTGGATTGATAAGGAGTTAGAGTTTGATTTTGATACAAAAGAAAATGTTGATTTGAAGATGAAAAAAAAATATGAGCAAATAGGTAAATTTCATTACCACTCAAAAATTTGTGATTCGTGCTTTTATATATATGATAGATATGCATGCTTAATTATAGCTAGATAGCTTGTATGAAAAGTACGTCACCTTAAAATCATCCTTGATTATTCAAAGCTATATATTGTACCATGAAAGCATGCCAAGAGTGTGAAGAGGAGTAAGACATATACGCATGGTTCTATTATACAATCCATATATAAAGTTAATGTTTACTATTAGTACAACTCAAAATTTTGCTAAACTTCTAGACGTTTGTGGCGCGGGCCGGGGCCGGCGCGCGAGGAGCAGAAGGCCCATAGTATTGTGGAGGCATTATTGAAGGCTGGGTTCGATTTGTGCTCCTACCGATTAGGTAGCAAGCCAAGGCCACAATCAAAAGCAAGAGAATTCCTGGGAGAGAAACCAGTATCAAGTACCTCATAATTTTCTTGTCTTTTAGTAGTTGATTCACGAACAGAGATAATTGTATTCTACTTGCTCCACACTGAAACAACCAATTAATATTGTCAAATTCAGCCTTAATCATATTGGGCTCTTCTCGACAAGAAAGTAACAGCAAGCAAAATTGTCTGATAAGAAATTCGCGTTGAACATCTCAAACCAAAAACAATACACCAAAGAACAAAATAGTGTGATATATAGAAATTTGCATTGAACATCTCAAACCAAAAATAATACACCAAAGAACAAAACATAACATCTCCAAAAAAAAAAAAAAAAAAAAAAAAAAAAAGAAAGAAAGAAAGAAAGAAAGAAAGAACAAAGCACAGTACAAGCATGAAAAATTCTCCAAGTTAGTGAATACAAAATCTTTCAAAAAAAGGCTTGATATCCACTAATATAATATAGAGAAAATATAAAAAATACCTGTCTTGGAAGATATCCGCTCTTCTTCAATGATCACACCAATAACCGCTGCACTTCTTTCTTGATCACCAAAACTTCTTCTGAATAAAATCAACCACAAGAGATAATATAATCCTCAAGTTTCGGTTAATTTATACCAATTTAACTCCAACTCGAACACCAATTTGTAATCATTCTCCAACTGTCATATAGTTGGGCCGCAATGGGCCCAAAATCTCTATGGAACCGTAAGGCCCATACAAGTAAGTAATTAAGCTTTTTTTTTTTTACAACACTTCCAACCACACTACCCACCAAAAACCCACCTCTAATCAAGTGCTCATCCTCCTAAATAAAGCAGAACACTTAAAGCAACGCCCCCAGACATAACACCCCAACAAATTGCAGCAAAAGTATCAAAACTTCAGCTATAAACTGTCCACATACCACCTGCAAGCCCCAAACCACCAAGTTACCATGCCACACCAAGAGAAAATACCACAACCATCAGACATCCATATCAGCAGCTCCTTACCTTAATCACAAAGATAAACCCCGCTGGAATCATCAGCACTTCTTGGATTAAGCCTAAACGACCTGTCAGAAAACCCATCATTCGATAACAAATTTTTTCTTGTTAAAGGAAAATCTATTTGACTCTTGTTATGACTACCACTAAAAGTAATTATATGCGACTCTCTCTTCCTAAACTAGTATTTGCTAAGACAGGACCATATGCTGAAGCAAATTAAGAAATTCATTTTTAAATCAAAACCCAAATTTTGAAGCTCATTTTCATGGAAAAGAGAAGAATAAGCTAGAGGATCACCTTGGTTTTGATCTTCCTAGCTTAATTCCTCTAGTAGATGGTCTCCATTCCTCCTTGTCCTTGTTGAATTTTTCTGCACTCCATCCCAAGAACAAACTTGGTTATTGTTGCATGAAGAGATTGCCCACTAACTTAACTATATATAGCCATATAGGTTATGTTAGAATTAATTGTGTTCACGTATCCTGAGGTCAATCTAATGGTCCTTGTTAAATCCTACTCTACTAACTTCCACATCTTGTCGACACAAATTACCAACTCAAATCTCTTAATATTCCATTTTAGTGTGAATCTTGAAGCACATCTATGATATCAATTTTTTCATCCAACTATAGGCATTTGTAATCAATTGATTCAATTAGTTTAACTTAATCACTTTTATACATATGTAGGCCATTTAGGGTCTTAAATTGGTGTACTACAACTTTTCTTAGTACCTAATTACTCGACACCAGTGCCCCGCGTCTCGACATGCATCCTGAGGTGCGCCAATCCTTGATGTACCCGATTATTATGACTTAGCCTAAAGTTTTATTATCTATTTTATGCAATATTCACCTTTGTTCAAGTTATTTTAATCAAGTTAGCATTATAAGACTTAGTGTACTCGTACTACGCCTATCTGGTACCCGCATTGACACGCTTTACGAGATGTTTACCCATCACACAGTCTCACATGGTATGACAATATAAATACACACATGTGATGAATTATGAGATAAATAATAATTAACATCACAATTATGCAACAAAGAAAAATAAATAATGATTTAAGCCCAGTCAGACACGTTCTAGCCTATCTGAGGTGTCCATGTGGGCTTGAGTTGGCGTCCGAGTCTAAAAATTAAATTTATTAACGACATCAATGCATTGGGTCGTTACAGGCATTGCTCGACCTAATCCCATCATTTAAACGCTAATCTCAGCCATGTAGGACATAACAACGTATTAGTTAGCCTTTTGTCTCATTTAACTCGTTATACGTGCTCAAAATAAGTATTCTTCATTTCTCCTTAGTTGTGATTTTCAGAGTTAATTAAAACTTTTACATCAATTTAATATTATCAATGGAAGACTTAATAAAAATACTTACTATGGAAACTAGGAAATAACGACCACATGTATATCAATAATGGAACGACAATGACAGTGTAATAAACATGTGTTTGGTCGGGGGATTATCACTTAACCTAAATATATACAATCCGAGAGTAATTAAAAAAAGATAGAGAAATTCATACAAGAAAATATCAAAAACCTACATAATATGAAGTAGCAGAACGTAAACGGCTCAAAGGTAGTCGCCGATCTTCTCCTTACCCGGCCTGCCACTCGATGGGTCGATGGATTTGCACCCACCGTTATAAAAAGAACAATATGTACATTAATGTAAAAAGTAACACTGAGAGACATTTATCCACATTTCCAAACACAACAGGAATATATCCAACAACACATACATTCACTACTCAACAATAAAGAAAACATGACACGGTACACAACATCACATCTAAATCAAGTGATATCAACACAAATATTATCAAAGAACTAAATCCAGTCAACCGTATATCCAACACATTGGTCTAAATATTACCCTTTTGGCCACATAGACCTCCTCAGGTAATAACTTATTTAGCAGTGCACATAGGTACTATCCTTATCGGTTATGGGATGCACATATATAGAGCGGCGACTCTTGAAAAGATAGGCATTGGTGATGCAAGACTATTGTAGACTTATATATAGTTTCCTTATTCTATTAGTATTATGTGTACTAATTTTTAATATATCACTTATTAATTTTTCTCGTAGGAGTTGAACTCATGACCTCTCAAAACCTTACATTTTGGCAAGTGATACCTCTACCTTCTCAACCGAGATGCTTTGACAACTTATTAAGATTTTATCCTAATTAAAATAAATTAAAATTCAAATATTAAAAAAAGAAATATTGTAATTGTGTTAGGTTATTTTTAATTAATTGCCAAACTATAAGTGTGTTAAAATTAGAAAAGAACCGCTAAATGAGCCTCACTTTTTTGCTTGCCATATTATTCATTTATGCTCCACTTTGAGTGAACCTACTCCATTTTTTTTTAAAAAAAAAAAATCCTCCAAAATACCATTCTTCTAAACGACACCCCCATCCTCTGCCCACCGATTTTCACCTACCTTAACCTCTTGAGCTCATTTCAATTTATTTCAGTCTCGAACTTATGTGATTGAGAACTACTCTTTTAAGGCTTGATCATGCGGTACCTATAATGACCATAAAAATCTAATTCATGTCACGTGTTATTTTAGGGTTGTACGTAGGATCCACTTGTCATGATACACATTTTCAAATCTCGAGACTCGACACCGAGGTATACTATTTTTGTTTGATCCTTGTATTATTTATTATACCAAAGATTGAACAAGTTAAATTAATTAAATTTGGTAATGTAAGGGTAAGGTACACGCGGGGCATAACGATGTCGAGACGAGCGAAGGCGGGGCGCGTCGACGTGAGACCGAGGTTTTTCATTTAGTTTGAGGTTTAATTGCTTCCGCTATAACTATGATAACTTATTAATTGATTAACTCAACTTTAATTGCTTGATAAATGGTAAATGGTAAAGGAAGACTGACTAGGCTTGCGTGACTAAGCGAGACGGGCTCGGGGGTTCATGTAAGTCTAGGCTAAGTGGGGCCCAGTTTATGATTGTGGAACTGAGGCCGTCACATTACCGAACAATAAATGTGACAAAAAACTACAAAATGGAGTAAAACTTACCTCAATAATAGAAACTAAGTACTCTAATTCTATTTAATATTAAAATATATAAAAAATAATACAATTTGAAAAAATAATCATTGGTGTAATTGGTGATGTAAGGCTATTGTAGACTAATAGTTTTCATATTTTATTAATATTATGTGTATTAATTTTTAATATAGCACTTATTATTATCATTTTTTTACTCGAGTAAGAGTTAAACTCACGACCTCTTAAAAGCTTACCTTTAAGCAATTGATATTTCTATCATCTCAACATAGATGCTCTGACAACGTATTAGAATTTTTTCTTATTTAAAAATACCAAAAACATTAAAAAAAACCCAAAAAAACCTAAACAATTGCTAAGAAATAGCCAAATGCAGCTTTTATTTTTTTGCTAGTTATACAATTAGTAGTGAAGAACGTCAAATTTCATTTAAACCATTGACCCATTAAATATTCCTTAATATGTGTCAACGACACGTATATTATACCATAAAAAATAGCAAAAGTCCCTAATAGATTTAAAAAAAATAGCAAAAATGGAGATAATAACTAAAAATAGTGAAGAAAATAAACCCAAATTTTTTTTTATCTAAAATCGGCGTAATAAACCGAAAAAAATAGCAAAAGTAAAAAAAAAACCTTAATAAATAAACCGAAAAAAAAACTATCTAAAGTCGGCGTAATTAATAAACTTGGATAAAAAAACTAAAAAAAAGGTAAAAAAAGAAAATAGAAACTCCTAAAACGTATAGATATATAGATAGAGTCTTGTAATCGTAATCCAATTCAAACATATATCAAATATATTTCTATATATAAATTCCTATGCACGTCTAATGTACCTATAATTCCAATTGATCAATCTCCAACAAGATTAATTAAGCAAAGATGATGAAGATGTTAGGGAAGAAAGCTAGCGAGGAGTTGAATGAGAGATGGCTTCCAACCATCTTTAAATTTAGTGGTACCAGCAGCAGTAGTGATGGTGAAAACAAAGATGGAGAGGGCATGATTAATGATTGTATTAGTCCATCGATGGCGGCGCCGCCCTCGAAGAAGAAAAGGAGCAGAAAGACTCGAAAGCGAGTCGATAACTTGAATGCAAGACAAGTTATTAATATTCCTAGCAGCAGCAGTGATGGTGAAAACAAAGATGGAGAGATCACCATGATTAATGGTTGTAAGAGTCCATCAATGGCGGCGCCCTCGAAGAAGAAAAGGAGCAAAAAGACTCGAAAGCAAGTCGATAACTTGAATGCAAGACAAGTTAATATTCCTAGCAGTTCTAGTGATAGCAGCAACTACGATTACGACTTCTTGAAGACTGAAGTCGCCGGAGTACTGAAGACTTTTGCTAGGAACTTGTCATTAAAGTCGAAGAAGGACAATTATAACGGTGGCAAGGAGGACGAGAAGGCGAAGAAGAAGAATAAGGGCGGCGGCAAGGAGAAGGGCGAGAAGGCGAAGAAGAGGAACAAAAAGGGTGGGAAGGAGAAGAAACTAAAGCGAGGCAACAACTCAAAACCAAGATGGGTACTAAGTAACTATAGTTGTAGTTGTAGCAGCAGTGGTGATAACTGTGGCATGGCCACAAGTGAAGGAAGTGTTAGCAGCAGTGATTATGATTGGGAGAAGCATGTTGGGGGCTCATACATGAACTCTCCTTCACCTAGTTCATTGCCGGTACCGGGAAAGACCGCGAGTTTGATGCTGTTATCGCCCCCTCCGAGTTCTTTGCCTTTGCCATGGTTTATGTTACCTGTTGGATTGTTGTCCTGAATTCATGATGTAATTTGTTTTATTACTAGCTAGGAATTATGAATGTATTTTGTTAATTAGTGTAGATGGAAAGCTAGCTAGGTATTTTTAACATGGATGTATATATTAGTTTGTAACATTGGCATGTAAAGAAGTTCATTCAAAGATTTATGAATAAAGAAAACACCAGATGTTGTTATTGAAAGAGCTATATATTACATAGTGCACTAAATCGAGTGTAGATGGAAAGCTAGCTAGGTTTTTTTAACAATCTCATGCCTGGCATTTGCAACATCATCAGTAGTCTGATTTGGAGATAAACAAGACAATCTACTAATCTCCTTTGAATCTCCGAGCTTGTTCCTTGTCCAAACAACATCAGCATAACATATTCCACAGTGTGTAATTTTCAAAGATACGTCATCCCATCCAAGTACCCTGTATCAATATTCTTGCATCAACCAGCAAAATAATAATTTCAAGGCCTAAAACATTCATGCTCACTTCATTTTTTTTTAGGAGTCTGAAGTTGATTAAACCAATATATTTTCGGTTAAACTTGTAGGGTGATAGAACACCAGATGGGTCTCTAGCTGCCCATCCTAAGCAATTCCCATTCTCAGATTCAGTTGCCATCTCTAAAATGTCTGCCCAATTGTAAATGTAAGAAACAACTATAAGTATCAATCATCGCAAATGTTGTCAAAGTAAAATTGCGAACCGTAACCTCAAAAAAGAAAAGAAAAGAAAAAGCAAACTCAAAGCTGTACATAACACTATCAATTCTTTCTCTAGGAGACTCACCTCACTATGTTGGCATATTTAAGTAGAGATATGTGCTAGCTAGTAATTGAATGAATTCCAAAGCAAAGTAAACTTACTATAACTTGGGATCCATTAATCATCAAAGAATTGTACGGCCATAATATGTCTCATAACATCTTATTAATTTATGTAATGGATAAATTATGTAAGTTGTGAACCTAAAGTCTTTTGAGCTCCATTATCGTTACTCATTTGATGAAAATTGAAAGATCAACAGTTCTCGCTCAAGCCTATAAAAATGGCACTTTGAATTTTCAACCATCAAATAAAGTGATGAAAGTCGTTTGAGGCTTATGTGGGCGATATAATTTTGTGTTTTAGGAGTCTACATATATAATCGCTTCCATAGATAATTCACTAACGAATCTGTATTTCTTACCTTAAAAATGTTAACAAGAATTTCAATGTAATCACATCATCAACTGCTCTATATCTTACCCCTACTAATTTAGAGTGATTCTTTGCAGTACAAACCTTAACCAACTCAAAAAGTAATTACAAGTACAAATAGGGCAGACCCAGTAAAAAAAAATAGATGCAATCATATCAAATCTTATCCAATTCAGAGAAATAATAAGATCAGTAAAAATTAACAAACTGGGCAGATGAAAAGGCAACAGTAATTAAATTGTAGATCTCTCTATCTATCTATGTGATCTTTGAAGACCCAATTCAACAATCAACTCAAATGAACCAACTGAAATACCATGTAAGGAAATCAGAATCAATAACCAAAAGGGGTTGTGAACAGAACTTACAAAGTGAGAGAAAATGAGTATCACAGAACTCACAAGAGTAAGAGGTGGGTGCTCGGCCAGTTGAAGAGCCGAGTCATTGACTAATCCCATTTTCCCTTTTTTTCTTTCTTTTTGTTGGGCATGGGGAGCCAGCCGTTACCTGCCAAAAATAAGCATCTACATTGATTTTCGTGTTATTTGCTTTAATGCTAAGGTGCGTGGAAGGGACACTCACTGTGAGCACGCATTTAACTTTTTTAATTTTTTTTTTTCAATTTTGCGGCCGAAGGGGGTAATGATGTGTGTAAATATGAAGGAGGTGGTGTATAGGAGGAGTTGAGCGCAAAATTGTAAAAAAAAAAAAATTAAAAAATCAAGGTGTTTGCTTGTAGTAAGTTTTCATAGTGGGTTGCCTTAGCATTATCCATATATTTATATCAAAGATTCGAAAGTTACATTTAGTATAGAAACGTCAGTGTTGGGAGCTCCCCGGGAGTAGTCAGATTGTCTAGATATTGGGTGTTTCAGATTAATAAAAAGTTATGATTAGTAAACTTGGAGGCGGGACAGGTTGACATAACGATTAATGCGAGTGTGAGATTGTGTGAGTTAAGTACACGATCACATATACGATTTTTGGTATCTCTACCGATAAGCACTTGGGCCTCATGATATTAGTGAGGATGGTAATCTCGACACCAACTGTTCTTAAAAAAGTTATGCTTAGTTTTCTTGATTTCTATTTTAATAAAACGAAATAATTTACATAGTATTAAGCATGGGTATTAATATTAAAACAAGGGCGACATCGACAAAGCCTCAATTTCAAATTAATTGAGGTTGCTACATGAATTAAACTCTTTCACTCTGCTCGATTTAATGGAATCATAGCATGTAATATGTGAATTGTAATGTAATTTGTATTTAATGAACTGCTAATTTCAGTGCTCTACTTTTCGATTATCCTAACTATTGCATCAGAATGACCTGCACACACATTGACGCATAAATCAATGCATATCCATTTTGAGTGTTCATTTTGAGTCAACAAAATTAAATGTACTGTGTACGGAACATGAATTCTTGGCAGAATAACAAAACTAAGTGACTCAGAATGTTCACTTTACTACTCTGATCTAAAATGTAAGAAATTTTCAATTCTTTTCCCATGTTCTCTAAAGGGCATATGCCAGAATTAGTTTTTCAAGAGCAAACAAAATTTGAAGAAAATTATTTAATATGTAATCAATGTCCAACAAGACTATGTGTGTAATGATTTATAATTTATTGAATTTTTTGTTTTATAATATTTAGTCAATTGTTAATAACTATTTTTTTCATTAATAATATTAAGTTATATATTAATTTTAAATATTTTTATAACATCTAAATATATTCTTATATTCTACGTTTTTAAAACTTATTTAATATATAACCAATGTACAACATGACTTTCTATAAGTAAGAAATTAATGCGTAATGATTTATAATTTATTGAAGTTTTTTGTTTTATAATATTTTGTCAATTGTTAATAACTATTTTTTTCATTAATAATATTAAGTTACATATTAATTTAAAATTTAATAAGTTTTAATAACGTATTATATAACACCAAGATCTATAATTTTATTTTATTTTATTTTATTTTGTAATTAAAGTAATGCTTAAACTACCATTGTTATAGCTTAGGGTAGCTTGAAATGCTAGCTCCGCCCTGATAACCAAGATAAATAAGTGGAATTAATAGAATAGCTAATATGCCTTGATCTAAACATCCAAAAGTTCGTCATTGCAAATCAAAACATGTCACAGTTCAGATCTTGCGCATGCTATATTTTCGTATGGAGCAGCAACAAAACAAATAACCCCCGAGGTTTTGAATTTAGGAACCACACATCTTACATGACTTAAGTATTATTTCTTTTTATCTCTTAATTTGGCTAGCCTATATATATATACTAGTTTCAAGACGTGCTACGCACGATTCCCTCGCTCGCTTCGCTCGCGAGAATTAATTTCTAAGAATTTATTAACAAAATTTAAAATTGTAATTAAAATTTAAAAATTAGAAAATACAAGTATATTTTTTAACTTATCAATATTCTCTAATGTGATTGAGATAAGATGTGAATGAAAAAACAAGCTAGTCATGTTAGGACATTACTTCCTCAAAGGAAAACATGGATTAAATGATTTGAAGAGGAAGGAGAGTCGTTGATCAGTGAGTTGTTGATCGATTTGAAGAGGTAGTATTTAAGACGTTGAAGAGGTAGTGTTCTCTTAAGTCGATTAGTTGTTGATCTTTAATTTAAGTCGGACTCCTCTATCATCATCCAATTTGGATTATGTTGAATTACTTTAATAATTTTAAGGGAAGGCACGAGAAGTATGGGCAAAGAGGTAAATTTTATTAGCACTCAAATAAAGTATGGGCAAAAAGGTAAATTTCATTACCACTCAAAAACTTGTGATTCATGTTTTTATATATATGATATCTATCATATATATAAAAGCACGAATCACAAATTTTTGAGTCGTAATCAAATTTACTTTTTTGTCCCTCAATTGTATATTAATATATATATATATACAACAACAACAACAACATAGCCTCAGTCCCAAATTAACTGGGGTCGGCTACATGGATCAAACTTTTCCATTGTGCTCGATATATATATATATATATATATTTTAAAGCGTTGTCACTTTAATATATAGTTTAATTAGTCCATATTCCTTTTTTATTTTTGGGTATCTTAACTTTTCTTTGGCACAATATATTTGATAACGATTAATCCAATAAGACTAGATATTAATCTTGTATAAGTATTATGTTAGATCATCATCAAAATCTATAACGTATTTCACTGCTTTCGGGTTTCAAAGATTCATGATCCAATAAAGTTGCCAAGTATTTAATTTCAGAAGAATTGTGGTCGTTCATGATCTAATAAAGTTAATACCATGGTGCAAAAAAAGAAAGAAGTTCATACTAATTTGACACTTTCGTTCAAGTACTGATCTTTTTTTTTTTCTTATAAGAAAGAAACTTGCTGCCGATGGAAATCCAACAATCGATCTTACCCTCAATATAGTCTAATTCCTCCATGAGGACAATGCGCCTTTCGCTGTTAACATCTGCACTTTTCTCTGTCGCGACCGCAATGAGTACATTCCTCGCACTTACGCCTTCAACATGTATTATTTGGCAGCAAATCAGAGAATTAACTCATGCATGAAGAGGCCATATTGAAGAATTTGATTATATTTATATATTAAGAGATTGAATAGAATTCTACATCAAATTTTGATACAAAGAAGCATATAGAAGCTGCACAAATTTACACTTGCATTCATTGATTCAAGAAGGTTGATATCCAACTACTAACATACAAGCAAGAGTAGCGCATCAATTCCCACGGCTCAAGCAAGTAAAGTATCTAAATTTCTTTTTTATGTGGAATATGTGATTGAAGGACTACAGAGTTCCACTTGGTACATGAGAGAAGACAACACAACCTCTCTTTTAATATTTCTTTTTTTTTTCTTGGTCAGGGTGTCTAAAGCTTTAATCACAACTAATTCAATTATTTACATTCATAATTTCAGAGTTATCCTTTCTATCTATAGAATTTGAGGTAAATATTAAACTTTATGTACAATTTTATGGAATCTCCATAAGCAAGTCTTCATAAATTAATGGGTCAAACCACTTGTGTTTTTTTCCTTGTTCCCTTTTTTTTTGAGGAAGTAATGACCTAGCATGACTAGCTTGTTTTTTCATTCACATTTTATCTCAATTACATTAAAGAATATTGATGACCTAAAAAAGGTGCTTGTATTTCTAATTTTTAAATTTTAATTACAATTTTAAATTTTATTAATAAGTTCTTAGAAATTAATTTCCGCGAGCGAAGCGAGCGGGTCAATGGTGCGTAGCACGTCCTGAAACTAGTATATATATATATATATATATATATATATATATATATATATATATATATATATATATATATATATAATCCAAAATTCAAAATTGTAATTAAAATTTAAAAGTTAGAAAATATAAGTGTTTTTTTTAGCTCATGAATATTCTATAATGTGATTGAGATAAGATGTGAATGAAAAAATAAGCTAATCATGCTATGACATTACTTCTTTAAAAAAAGTGTATTGGATTTATGAGAATAAGTTTATGATTGCTTTGGAGATAAAGAAAAAAAAACGTGTTGTGGATTGATAAGGAGTTAGAGTTTGATTTGGATACAAAAGAAAATGTTGATTTGAAGATGAAAAAAAAAAAAGAGCAAATAGGTAAATTTCATTACCACTCAAAAATTTGTGATTCGTGCTTTTATATGTATGATAGATATGCATGCTTAATTATAGCTAGATAGCTTGTATGAAAAGTATGTCACCTTAAAATCATCCTTGATTATTCAAAGCTATATATTGTACCATGAAAGCATGCCAAGAGTGCGAAGAGGAGTAAGACATATACGCATGGTTCTATTATACAATCCATATATAAAGTTAATGTTTACTATTAGTACAACTCAAAATTTTGCTAAACTTCTAGACGTTTGTGGCGCGGGCCGGCGCGCGCGAGCAGAAGGCCCATAGTATTGTGGAGGCATTATTGAAGGCCGGGTTCGATTTGTGCTCCTACCGATTAGGTAGCAAGCCAAGGCCACAATCAAAAGCAAGAGAATTCCTGGGAGAGAAACCAGTATCAAGTACCTCATAATTTTCTTGTCTTTTAGTAGTTGATTCACGAACAGAGATAATTGTATTCTACTTGCTCCACACTTGAAACAACCAATTAATATTGTCAAATTCACCTTAATCATATTGGGCTCTTCTCGACAAGAAAGTAACAAGAAGCAAAATTGTCGATAAGAAATTCGCGTTGAACATCTCAAACCAAAAACAATACACCAAAGAACAAAATAGTGTGATATATAGAAATTTGCATTGAACATCTCAAACCAAAAATAATACACCAAAGAACAAAACATAACATCTCCAAAAAAAAAAAAAAAAAAAAAAAAAAAAAGAAAGAAAGAAAGAAAGAAAGAAAGAACAAAGCACAGTACAAGCATGAAAAATTCTCCAAGTTAGTGAATACAAAATCTTTCAAAAAAAAGGCTTGATATCCACTAATATAATATAGAGAAAATATAAAAAATACCTGTCTTGGAAGATATCCGCTCTTCTTCAATGATCACACCAATAACCGCTGCACTTCTTTCTTGATCACCAAAACTTCTTCTGAATAAAATCAACCACAAGAGATAATATAATCCTCAAGTTTCGGTTAATTTATACCAATTTAACTCCAACTCGAACACCAATTTGTAATCATTCTCCAACTGTCATATAGTTGGGCCGCAATGGGCCCAAAATCTCTATGGAACCGTAAGGCCCATACAAGTAAGTAATTAAGCTTTTTTTTTTTTTTTACAACACTTCCAACCACACTACCCACCAAAAACCCACCTCTAATCAAGTGCTCATCCTCCTAAATAAAGCAGAACACTTAAAGCAACGCCCCCAGACATAACACCCCAACAAATTGCAGCAAAAGTATCAAAACTTCAGCTATAAACTGTCCACATACCACCTGCAAGCCCCAAACCACCAAGTTACCATGCCACACCAAGAGAAAATACCACAACCATCAGACATCCATATCAGCAGCTCCTTACCTTAATCACAAAGATAAACCCCGCTGGAATCATCAGCACTTCTTGGATTAAGCCTAAACGACCTGTCAGAAAACCCATCATTCGATAACAAATTTTAAAATTGTAGTTAAAATTTAAAAATTAGAAATACAAGTACCTTTTTTAGCTTATCAATATTCTCTAATGTGATTGAAATAAGATGTGAATGAAAAAACAAGTTAATCATGCTAGTACATTACTTCCTCCAAAAAAGTGTATTTGATTGATGAAAATGAGTTCATGATTGATTTGGAGATAAAGAAAAAAAAACGTGTAGTGGATTGATAAGGAGGTAGAGTTTGATTTGGATACAAAAGAAAATGTTGATTTGGAGATAAAAAAAAAGTATGGGTAAATAGGTAAATTTCATTACCACTCAAAAATTTGAGATTCATGCTTTTATATATATGATAGATATATTGTTATCTCTATTACCTAACCTTGTACATAGATTTTCCATGAAATTTGTTTTAGCTTGACTAACTACTTTTTTAGCTTGTTTTCTAGCTTCTCTATATTGATTGTACGCATCTTCATGTTGACACTTAGATATTTTCCTATGCATCTCTCTTTTAGTCTTAATTGTTCGTTGGACATCCTCGTTTCACCACCATGTTTCCTTCTTTGGTGGTCCCAAGCCTTTAGATATACCTAATACATTTGATCACACTCTCTTTATGCAACTACTCATTTCTACCCACATTGTATTAGCATCTAAGTCAAGATTCCAAACATTTTCCGTTAGTAATTTTTCTCTAAACTCTACTTGTTTACTATTTTTTAGGTTCCACCATTTTATTCGAGGGTCGCTAACTCTTTTATTCATATTATGTCATCGTCTTAGCTTAATATCAAGTAGTACTAACTTATGTTGAGTAGTAAGCGCTTCACCAGGTATTACTTTACAGTTTCTACATATTTTTCTATCTATTTTTTCTTGTTAAAAGAAAATCTATTTGACTCTTGTTATAACTACCACTAAAAGTAATTATATGCGACTCCCTCTTCCTAAACTAGTATTTGCTAAGACAGGACCATATGCTGAAGCAAATTAAGAAATTCATTTTTAAATCAAAACCCAAATTTTGAAGCTCATTTTCATGGAAAAGAGATGAATAAGCTAGAGGATCACCTTGGTTTTGATCTTCCTAGCTTAATTCCTCTAGTAGATGGTCTCCATTCCTCGTTGTCCTTGTTGAATTTTTCTGCACTCCATCCCAAGAACAAACTTGGTTATTGTTGCATGAAGAGATTGCCCACTAACTTAACTATATATAGCCATATAGGTTATGTTAGAATTAATTGTGTTCACGTATCCCGAGGTCAATCTAATGGTCCTTGTTAAATCCTACTCTACTAACTTCCATCTTGTCGACACAAATTACCAACTCAAATCTCTTAATATTCCATTTTAGTGTGAATCTTGAAGCAAATTTATGATATCAATTTTTTCATCCAACTATAGGCATTTGTAATCAATTGATTCAATTAGTTTAACTTAAGCACTTTTATACATATGTAGGCCATTTAGGGTCTTAAATTGGTGTACTACAACTTTTCTTAGTACCTAATTACTCGACACCCAATGCCCCGCGTCTCGACATGCATCCTGAGGTGCGCCAATCCTTGATGTACCCGATTATTATGACTTAGCCTAAAGTTTTATTATCTATTTTATGCAATATTCACCTTTGTTCTAGTTATTTTAATCAAGTTAGCATTATAAGACTTAGTGTACCCGTACTACACCTATCTGGTACCCGCATTGACACGCTTTACGAGATATTTACCCATTACACAGTCTCACATGGTATGACAATATAAATACACACATGTGATGAATTATGAGATAAATAATAATTAACATCACAATTATGCAACAAAGAAAAATAAATAATGATTTAAGCCCAGTCGGACACGTTCTAGCCTATCTGAGGTGTCCATGTGGGCTTGAGTTGGTGTCCGAGTCTAAAAATTAAATTTATTAACGACATCAATGCATTGGGTCGTTACAGGCATCGCTCGACCTAATCCCATCATTTAAACGCTAATCTCAGCCATGTATGACATAACAACGTATTAGTTAGCCTTTTGTCTCATTCAACTCGTTATACGTGCTCAAAATAAGTATTCTTCATTTCTCCTTAGTTGTGATTTTCAGAGTTAATTAAAACTTTTACATCAATTTAATATTATCAATGGAAGACTTAATAAAAATACTTACTATGGAAACTAGGAAATAACGACCACATGTATATCAATAATGGAACGACAATGACAGTGTAATAAACATATGTCTGGTCGGGGGATTATCGCTTAACCTAAATATATACAATCCGAGAGTAATTAAAAAAAGATAGAGAAATTCATACAAGAAAATATCAAAAACCTACAAAATATGAAGTAGCAGAACGTAAGCGGCTCAAAGGTAGTCGCCGATCTTCTCCTTACCCGGCCTGCCACTCGATGGATCTGCACCCACCGTTATAAAAAGAACAATATGTACATTAATGTAAAAAGTAACACTGAGAGACATTTATCCACATTTCCAAACACAACAGGAATATATCCAACAACACATACATTCGCTACTCAACAATAAAGAAAACATGACACGATACACAACATCACATCTAAATCAAGTGATATCAACACAAATATTATCAAAGAACTAAATCCAGTCAACCGTATATCCAACACATTGGTCTAAATATTACCCTTTTGGCCACATAGACCTCCTCAGGTAATAACTTATTTAGCAGTGCACATAGGTACTATCCTTATCGGTTATGGGATGCACATATATAGAGCGGCGACTCTTGAAAAGATAGGCATTGGTGATGAAAGACTATTGTAGACTTATATATAGTTTCCTTATTCTATTAGTATTATGTGTACTAATTTTTAATATATCACTTATTAATTTTTCTCGTGAGTTGAACTTATGACCTCTCAAAACCTTACATTTTGGCAAGTGATACCTCTACCTTCTCAACCGAGATGCTTTGGCAACTTATTAAGATTTTATCCTAATTAAAATAAATTAAAATTCAAATATTATAAAAAAGCAATATTGTAATTGTGTTAGGTTATTTTTAATTAATTGCCAAATTATAAGTGTGTTAAAAAAATCCTCCACTTTGAGTGAACCTACCTTGAGTGAACCTACTCCATTTTTTGCTTGCCATATTATTCATTTATGCTCCACTTTGAGTGAACCTACTCCATTTTTTTTTTTTTTTTAAAATCCTCCAAAATACCATTCTTCTAAACGACACCCCCATCCTCTGCCCACCGATTTTCACCTACCTTAACCTCTTGATCTCTTTTCAATTTATTTCAGTCTCGAACTTATGTGATTGAGAACTACTCTTTTAAGGCTTGATCATGTGGTACCTGTAATGACCATAAAAATCTAATTCGTGACACGTGTTATTTTAGGGTCGTACGTAGGACCCACTTGTCGTGATACACATGTCCAAATCTCGAGACTCGACACCGAGGTATACTATTTTTGTTTGATCCTTGTATTATTTATTATACCAAAGATCGAACAAGTTAAATTAATTAAATTTGGTAATGTAAGGGTAAGGTACACGCGGGGCATAACGATGTCGAGACGAGCGAAGGCGGGACGCGTCGACCTGAGACTGAGGTTTTTCATTTAGTTTGAGGTTTAATTGCTTCCGCTATAACTATGATAACTCATTAATTGATTAACTCAACTTTAATTGCTTGATAAATGGTAAATGGTAAAGGAAGACTGACTAGGCTTACGTGACTAAGCGAGACAGGCTCGGGGGTCCATGTAAGTCTAGGCTAAGCGGGGCCCAGTTTATGATTGTGGAACTGAGGCCGTCACAGTACCGAACAATAAATGTGACAAAAAACTACAAAATGGAGTAAAACTTACCTCAATAATAGAAACTAAGTACTCTAATTCTATTTAATATAAAAATATATAAAAAATAATACAATTTGAAAAAATAATCATTGGTGTAATTGGTGATGTAATTGGTGATGTAAGGCTATTGTAGACTAATAGTTTCCATATTTTATTAATATTATGTGTATTAATTTTTAATATAGTGCTTATTATTATCATTTTTTTACTCGAGTAGGAGTTGAACTCACGACCTCTTAAAAGCTTACCTTTAAGCAATTGATATTTCTATCATCTCAACATAGATGCTCTGACAACGCATTAGAATTTTTTCTTATTTAAAAATACCAAAAACATAAAAAAAAACCCAAAAAAACCTAAACAATTGCTAAGAAATAGCCAAAGGCAGCTTTTTTTTTTTTTTTTTTTGCTAGTTATACAATTAGTAGTGAAGAATTAACGTCAAATTTCATTTAAACCATTGACCCATTAAATATTCCTTAATATGTGTCAACGACACGTATATTATAACATAAAAAAATAGCAAAAGTCCCTAATAGATTTAAAAAAAAATAGCAAAAATGGAGATAATAACTAAAAATAGTGAAGAAAATAAACCCAAATTTTTTTTTATCTAAAATCGGCGTAATAAACCGAAAAAAAAATAGCAAAAGTAAAAAAAAAAACCTTAATAAAAAAACCGAAAAAAAAAACTATCTAAAGTCGGCGTAATTAATAAACTTGGATAAAAAACTAAAAAAAAAGGTAAACAAAAGAAAATAGAAACTCCTAAAACGTATAGATATATAGATATAGTCTTGTAATCGTAATCCAATTCAAACATATATCAAATATACTTCTATATATAAATTCCTATGCACGTCTAATGTACCTATAATTCCAATTGATCAATCTCCAACAAGATTAATTAAGCAAAGATGATGAAGATGTTAGGGAAGAAAGCTAGCGAGGAGTTGAATGAGAGATGGCTTCCAACCATCTTTAAATTTAGTGGTAGCAGCAGCAGTAGTGATGGTGAAAACAAAGATGGAGAGGCCATGATTAATGCTTGTACTAGTCCATCAATGGCGGTGCCGCCCTCGAAGAAGAAAAGGAGCAGAAAGACTCGAAAGCGAGTTAATAACTTGAATGCAAGACAAGTTATTAATATTCCTAGCAGCAGCAGTGATGGTGAAAACAAAGATGGAGAGATCACCATGATTAATGGTTGTAAGAGTCCATCAATGGCGGCGCCCTCGAAGAAGAAAAGGAGCAAAAAGACTCGAAAGCAAGTCGATAACTTGAATGCAAGACAAGTTAATATTCCAAGCAGTTCTAGTGATAGCAGCAACGACGATTACGACTTCTTGAAGACTGAAGTCGCCGGAGTACTGAAGACTTTTGCTAGGAACTTGTCATTAAAGTCGAAGAAGGACAATTATAACGGTGGCAAGGAGGACGAGAAGGCGAAGAAGAAGAATAAGGGCGGCGGAAAGGAGAAGGGCGAGAAGGCGAAGAAGAGGAACAAAAAGGGTGGGAAGGAGAAGAAACTAAAGCGAGGCAACAACTCAAAACCAAGATGGGTACTAAGTAACTATAGTTGTAGTTGTAGCAGCAGTGGTGATAACTGTGGCCTGGCCACAAGTGAAGGAAGTGTTAGCAGCAGTGATTATGATTGGGAGAAGCATGTTGGGGGCTCATACTTGAACTCTCCTTCACCTAGTTCATTGCCTGTACCGGGAAAGACCGCGAGTTTGATGCTGTTATCACCCCCTCCGAGTTCTTTGCCTTTGCCATGGTTTATGTTACCTGTTGGATTGTTGTCCTGAATTCATGATGTAATTTGTTTTATTACTAGCTAGGAATTATGAATGTATTTTGTTAATTAGTGTAGATGGAAAGCTAGCTAGGTTTTTTTAACATGGATGTATATATTAGTTTGTAACATTGGCATGTAAAGAAGTTCATTCAAAGATTTATGAATAAAGAAAACACCAGATGTTGTTATTGAAAGAGCTATATATTACATAGTGCACTAAATCGAGTGTAATTGAAGTGTTTGATCCATGCAGTCGACCCCTAATAATTTACAGACCAAGAGAAAGCAAAAATCATTACTTGCGAGTTGTTTAATTTTCATTAGCTATTCTCTATACATCTAGCAGGATGGTAAGTGAGTGATTTTGTTGTCAAAGAAAAAAGTTCATAATCTTTTCCAAAAACAAGCATTCATGAAGATTGTACTAATAAGAGCAACAAGGAACACCAGGATATTAAACATAATTCAAGATTGCAAGTACAATATACCGAGTTCGGCAATGCGCCATTAGTATGATTCCTCGATGTTGAAGTCCAATACAGCGATCCAGCGGATGGCTCACTTCAAGGAGTTCTCTACATCGATGACAAATCGGTACTTAATGTCCCTCTTGATTAGCCTCTCAAGAGCTTCATTCACATACTGAATTGGAACGAGTCCAATACAGCGATCCAGCGGATGGCTCACTTCAAGGTATTTTGTTGGCAGCACAGAATTCTAACATTTCTTGTGTTTCTTTAGTACCACCCGTAACGCTCTCAAATATAGTTTTCGAACCTGTAAGAAGTTCAAGACATTTAAACCAATTATGGAGGTCGAAGAATGCAGGCGGAAACAAAATTCGATTAATTATAAGTTTCAAGGATGAATTGAGGGAGTTACCCAAAATAATGCTTGCAGGATGGAGCTTGATCTCACTTGGAAATCCTACCAAAACCAAAACCCCATAAGTCTTCAGAAGGGCCATATAGGGGTCAAATGCGTGATCCCCTGATGCAGTGTCGACGATGAAGTAAAGAGACTTTGTCAAGGCCTACAAAGTAGTAATAATGACGAGAACGACAGCGTAAAGGAATAAAATTCATATTATTGGAACTAGGCAAATAACTTGTTCACGTATGAATATCACAAATGAAAAGAAGTCGAGAAAGAAAGTTTTTCTGCATTACCTGCATTTGCTGCTCGTCAGATGAGATCACAAATCTATCCGCTCCAAGAAGATTCAATGCTTCTTCTTTCTTATAATTAATCGAATTTTGTTTCCGCCTGCATTCTTCATTGGCGTATAAACTGTAATCCCCGCACATAGCAATGGCGCTGCATATGCTAACGGGTAGTTATCAGGAATTTTGTAGCAGTACCTGGTATGAGCATCATGATTGCATGATTAAACAATTCAAAACACCTTAACATGAGTGATAATGAGTTGCAAAGAAGTCGAAACTCAGGACGTTATGTCCACCTCTCTAAGATAGCAAGTCTAACGGCATTAAGCTTTAAGAAGGCCTTGCCAAAGTATCTCTGGTGAGATGGACAAGGCATCATTCGCCAAAAGGCAAGGTTGGGGAGGTTGAGGGCTCAACTTATAAGAAAACAAATAATTTAAAGGAGGCCTATGACAGATATTTTGCAAGTGCAAGAGAAATTTGAAGAATTTCATAATGGAAATGACTTGCCTTTCATGAACTACACTAAAGCTGGAATATCCTCCTTTAGTTATTGTGCCATCCGCATCGACCGCATTAAATGTGTGAACCGAACCCTTGGAGCAATGGACTTCTAATCCATCATCACAGTATTCACAACTTCTACACGAATCCACGTATGTCCCGACTCCAACATGATCTCCAGTTTTAAATCCATGTACATTGGAGCCAACATCCTGGACAATTCCAACAATCTCATGCCTGGCATTTGCAACATCATCAGTAGTCTGATTTGGAGATAAACAAGACAATCTACTAATCTCAAGATTATATTTAGGCAAACATACCCAGGAACCACGGGATACTTTGAATCTCCGAGCTTGTTCCTTGTCCAAACAACATCAGCATAACATATTCCACAGTGTGTAATTTTCAAAGATACGTCATCGCATCCAAGTACACTGTATCAATATTCTTGCATAAACCAGCAAAAAAATAATTTCAAGGCCTAAAACATTCATGCTCACTTCATTTTTTTTTAACTGGGTGTGTTGCGTTAATTTTCATTGTATGTTACTTTTCGAAAACTGTATGCTTAATAGAAACTCTCATTTTCGTAAAGACTACTAAATGCCGAAAGAGTTTTAGGAGTCTGAAGTTGATTAAACCAATATATTTGCCTTTCTATTAGAAGGGAAATTGTCATCAATAATCATTGAAGATTTCTAATGCAAATTATCTAAATTGTAAATATAGTAGCAGCATATTATGAATGACTAAAATCCAGCTGACTAAGTAAAGAGGCAGCGGCCGAATACTAAAAAAAGTCTGATGGTGATTAAACCGATATATTTTCCTTTTCTATTGAAGGAAATTGTCGTCACCAGTCATTGAAGGGTTCTAATGCAGATTTGTAATTTGTAAATTTAGCAGCAGCATATTATGAATTACTATAATACAGCAAACTTGGTAAAGAGGAAGTGAACAAATATTAAAATAGTTAGGAGGCCCCTTCTATCTTCCAAAAAAATTTGCTATCGCAAAAGAGAGAAGAGAAAGTTCATGCGCACACCTTCGGTTAAACTTGTAGGGTGATAGAACACCAGATGGGTCTCTAGCTGCCCATCCTAAGCAATTCCCATTCTCAGATTCAGTTGCCATCTCTAAAATGTCTGCCCAATTGTAAATGTAAGAAACAACTATAAGTATCAATCATCGCAAATGTTGTCAAAGTAAAATTGCAAACTGTAACTTCAAAAAAGAAAAGAAAAAGCAAACTCAAAGCTGTACATAACACTATCAATGCTTTCTCTAGGAGACTCACCTCACTATGTTGGCATATTTAAGTAGAGATACGTGCTAGCTAGTAATTGAATGAATTCCAAAGCAAAGTAAACTTACTATAACTTGGGATCCATTAATCATCAAAGAATTGTAAGACCATAATATGTCTCATAACATCTTATTAATTTATGTAATGGATAAATTATGTAAGTTGGGAACCTAAAGTCTTTTGAGCTCCATTATCGTTACTCATTTGATGAAAATTGAAAGTTCAACAGTTGTCCCTCAAGCCTATAAAAACGGCACTTTGAAGTTTGAACCATCAAATAAAGTGATGAAAGTCGTTTGAGGTTTATGCGGGCAATATAATTTTGGGTTTTAGGAGTCTACATATATAATCGCTTCCATAGATAATTCACTAACGAATCTATATTTCTTACCTCAAAAATGTTTACAAGAATTTCAAAAAATGATTACATAATCACATCATCAACTGCTCTATATCTTACCCCTACTAATTTAGAGTGATGCTTTGCAGTACAAACCTTAACCAACTCTAAAAGTAATTACAAGTACAAATAGGGCAGACCCAGTAAAAAAAATAGATGCAATCATATCAAATCTTATCCAATTCAGAGAAATAATAAGATCAGTAAAAATTAACAAACTGGGCAGATGAAAAGGCAACAGTAATTAAATTGTAGATCTCTCTATCTATCTATGTCATCTTTGAAGACCCAATTCAACAATCAACTCAAATGAACCAACTGAAATACCATGTAAGGAAATCAGAATCAATAACCAAGAGGGGTTGCGAACAGAACTTACCAAGTGAGAGAAAATGAGTATCACAGAACTCACAAGAGTAAGAGGTGGGTGCTCGGCCAGTTGAAGAGCCGAGTCATTGACTAATCCCATTTTCCCTTTTTTTCTTTCTCTTTGTTGGGCATGGGGAGCCAGCCGTGACCTGCCAAAAATAGCATCTACATTGATTTTCGTGTTATTTGCTTTAATGCTAAGGTGCGTGGAAGGGACACTCACTGTCAGCACACATCTTAACTTTTTTAATTTTTTTTTTTCAATTTTGTGGCCGAAGGAGGTAATGGTGTGTGTAAATATGAAGGAGGTGGTGTATAGGAGTTGAACACAAAATTGTAAAAAAAAAAATTAAAAAATTAAGATATCTGCTTGTAGTAAGTGTTCATAGTGGGTTGCCTTAGCATTTATTTCAATTCATATATTTTTTATTATTTAAAAATTTAAAATTTTTTTACAAATTTATAGTTGAACTAAACATAAAAAGTTAACTCAAATGAGATAACTATGAAGTAACATTATAAGTAAGCAAATAAGGAAATTTGGGAGGTATGACTTGAAGGGGTGGTCATTCGAAACGCGCGTTGAATCTTCAAAACCACAGAGCCAAACGCGCGTGAAAGAAAGCTACTAATAAATAAACACTCTTCCTTTTCTTCACCTTCATCTCCGAAGAGCTCAGAAACCGACGATGAAATGGGTTCGAAATTCTGTGACTCTGAGATCCCTTCAGATGATCGCTTTCGGTATCTTGTTTTCTCCATCGATTGAGTAGTTTTTGGGTTACGAGGGTTTGAGTTATTCTCGATTGTGATTTTGGGTTATGCCTGTTTTGAAGGTATGCTTGTGTCGACGTCGCTGGTTGCATGGAAAGCAATGGTGTGCTTTTCTGGGAGTAATTCCCCTGTTGTGGTTGTTCTTACTGGAAGCATGGAGCCAGGATTCAAGAGGGTGTGATTTGTTCATTGAATTACTACTCACATTGTTTTTCTTTTAAGTATTTATTTTACATGTTTTTTTTGCATATAGAGTGAGATGGGTAGCTAAGGTGCAAATTATTTAGGAAGTGGTATTAATTATCAAGGATTGCAAGGTGCCAACGCAATCGCGAGGCGATCTCCTTGGCCTAGGCAAGGCCCTAGACTCCACTTAGGCAACGCCTAGGCAGACAAAAAAATATTTATTTGGAGGCCCTTGAAATATTATTTGTTATTTTATAGGTACTTAAAGCTCACCATCAATTGCACTTAATCGAGCACATGGAAAAGTTTGATCTATATAGCCGACCCCAGTTAATTTGGGATGAGGCTATGTTGTTGTTGTTGTTGTTGTTATAGGTACTTAAGGAACAATAATTTTCTATTAGTTACTATAATTCATTTTCAATTTATACTTCTAGGATACCAATAAGCCTTTAGGTCCTTAATTATGGTAAGACTTTGTTGTTAATTAGCTACTTATATTACCAAACTTAATTATAATTAATCCCTTCAATTTTCTAAAAAAATATTTAGAAGGACGCCGCTGGCCCAAGCAACCACCTAGGCGGTTTTGCCCCAAAATGCCTAGGCGATGCCTTGGCCTTTTTGCAATCACTGTTAAGCATAGCCTTCATGATTAGCATTCTCATTTTTTTTCCATTTTTACTTGGGTTGTTTCTAACTACTTTATAATCATTTTGCAGGGTGACATTTTGTTCTTAAGCATGAGTGAGGATCCGATTCGTGCCGGGGAAATAATTGTATTCAATATTGATGTATATATAATACTAGTAGTAACATCTTCATTTTTGTATTGTCATTAGTGTTCTACTATTTGTTCACATGTTGGCCATTTTATTTTTGCTCCCCCTCTTTTTTATTATCTCTTCCTTGTTATCTAATAATACTTTTCTTGTTTCAGGGACGCAAGATCCCATTGTCCACCGCGTGGTAGAGGTGAGAGCTCCAAGAAACTTCTTCAAATCCATTAATTAAGATGTTGCAACATAGACCCAATTTTTCCAATATTTTTGTCTGTTTGACCAATGATTCCAGGTACAGAAGGAATGCATATAGTTTGTTTCTTACAAGCATGTCCTATGAACTCCTATAAAGGAGCATGATATGCCAATGAATGTTTTCTGATATTGGAGCTTAATATTGTGTAAAACATGTTAGAATTAAAAAAATATTGGAGAGAAAATAAATCATGGGACTCTAATTATTATATACAACAACAATGCTCTGAATTGACTCTAATTATTATATATAAAAGGAAAAAAGGCTTTATGCCTTATGGAGAACTCATGTTGTTGGACTTATGCACGTGTGTTTATTTTATAAGTTACAACAATGCTCTGAGACAAATAATGATAATAATAATAATAATATAAGTACACACATATATTTTTTTTTTCTTAAGGTAACTATAACAATATCTCCAATTTTATGTCCATTGAGTTTTCATTTCTCATTCTTTGGAGTTTGTGTTGCTATTTGCTGATAACCAAGTGCTTCGCTTATGGCTTATGTAGGTTCACGAGCGGAGAAACACTGGAGTTGTTGATGCTCTCACTAAAGGTACAAAATTAATTTATAGTAATTCTCATATCTAGGATTAGAATCACCAACTTTGCAATTTGTGAATCTGGATTTCTGTCTCTCATTTTTTGAGGAAAGCCAATTTTAGATTGTAGATTAAGAATCCATTAAATCTGTAAAACTGTTTGTAAAATTATCTCCAAATTCTGTTGTCCATTACAAAGTAACCAAGAAATTCAAAACGGAAAAATGTACCCTGCAACCCTACTTTTATCATACTTCTCCATTGTTATTTCTAATTACGTTTTGTTGCAATTGTTCTTTTGTTTCAGGGGACAATAATCCCACCAATGATAGGCCTCTGTATGCAAGTGGCCAGCACTGGCTTCACCAGCACCATATCTTGGGAAGAGCTGTAGGGTAAGAGTGACCTAACTTTGTTCAGAATACATTGTCGTATTAATTTACTGACACAAAATCCGACTAAAGAAAGGAAAAACTAAAATAAAAATGAAAAACCTTCCAACACTGATCTGTTCTCATCCCAACATTAGAAAGTCAGGATGCATATATTTCTAACCATATTTCTGTGATCTTTCATGTTCTATGTCAACAAAATGTAATCCTGGTCACTCTTTGTTTTCTATAATATTTGTCTCTTTAACGTGGTAGTTTATTTAAGAATTGAAACATTCTTTAACAATATTTGTATTCGACTATCTTCTTTGTTTGATCAGCTGACTCCTTTCTTGGGTGAATTAGGTTGTTGACCTTGTTATATAAGTGGCTAAAACATGAAAACAATCAGCATGAAATAAAGCAACTCAAGCTGGTCTTTAATCATTGTTAACGATGGATTTCCTGGAATATGTTAATCTATTCAATGATTTTATTAGATGCAAAATCTTAATCTTTGTTTTTGTTTGCTTTTATTCTCTTAAGGAATTTAACAAACTGACCATCCTTTGAAGTTACGAACATCTTAATCTTTTGAAGGTATACCTCTTAACATAGCTGTTATCAAGTGATAAGAAAAAATTGTTAGCCAATCTATATATGCTCCCAAAGTAAGATGGCTAGTTTATTTCTTGCATGATTCCATTTTAAATTGGCATCTCTTAGACCTATGAAGTCGTTACATGAAAGTAGAGATCTCCATAATGGGTATAATATTGTTATGTTGTGACAAGTGGACCTAGCAATCTATTTTCTATTATCATGGGGGTTACAAGCTTCAAATATTATGGAAATGTTCTGGAGATTGCAATGCAATTATTTTGCAGAAACCTTGCTGTGAACTGTATAATTTCAGCTTTCACTGTATGGCATTAATCCGATGAAAACTTGCACTTGTGTGTTCAGTTCATCCGATGTGTGAAAATATCCTGGGAAACTTTCACTGTCTGACATGAGATCAATGTGATTTTGCGTAAAGACATTTTCATCTTTAAAATTTGATTTTTGATGGTTCGGCTACTAAGTTTTGACTTATTTACCTTGGAATTACTTATGTCACGTGTATTATATTTGTGTTATTCTTCTGCGTACGTTACTGTTCTAAGCGATACATATTAATTTTATACTAACCGCTGCTGATTTTAGATTCGACATGGATTCTTGCAAAATGGATACTAATTCTTCCCTTTTATATAACAACAACAACAACAACAACATAGCCTCAATCCCAAATTAGTTGGGGTTGGTGACATGGATCAAACTCATCAATTGCGCTCGATTTAGTTCAATTGATGGTTTGCTTTCCAAATCATTTAAATCCCTCATAATCGATGCATCCCGAGTTAGCTTTGGTCTACCCCTATCTCGTTGAGTGTCTTTTATTTCTATTTGGTCGAATTTTCAATTGAAGGCATTTGTAGGCCGTCTTTGGAGGTGTTGAAACTATCGCAAACGCCTTTCCCTAATCTTTGTGTCAATTGGTGCTACTCCTACTTTTCTTTGATTTTATATATTTCTTATTCTATCTTTACAATTTTGCTACACATTTACCTAAGCATCCTCATTTCTGCTACCTTCACTTTATGTGCTAGCTGTTTCTTTACCGCCCAACATTCACTTCCCTTTTATCTCTTATATAATTACTATAATTTCATATTTGTGTAAAAATGGAAAGAAATAGGATGAAGTTTCTATCCTATGCATTTCTGCTTCTTTTCCAATATTTTCCTTTTCTTTTTCGTTTGTTTTTCGTTTTTGGAATAGAAACTACAAGGCTTAAGTTGTTTCTATCTGTGAATTTGGCATAGTTTAATTGGTGACAACAAGCCTCCTATAATAACCAATATGACTACTGAATTCTTATCATCCAAGTTTATATATATACATATGCGCGTGCGTGCATGCGTGCGTGTTTTTATATGTTTACACGATTTCAATTATTGGATGGCTTAATTCTTCAACCTTGAAAGTTGAAACTTATTTTGTATAGGCTGGAAAAATTGCTAGGTGCCTCGATAATATGACAATATAGCCTACTAGGTAAATCTATTGATTGTATTCGTCCTTTCATTAGCAGGTTCTTACCATATGTAGGTTGGACAACCATTATTCTGACTGAAAAACCTATCATCAAGGTATGTTTCTTCAACTGTAACTTAATTTAAATGCTATTTCTATTGTCGTCTTATTTATTTATTTGGTTTATTGTTGTCGTAGTTGACACATCTTAGGCAATGACATAAAATTTTCTTCCATGTAGTACATACTTATTGGTGCGCTGGGATTGCTGGTTGTATTTTCAACTGGCTAAAGAGTGAGTTCTCTTTACTCACTTTCCGTGCCATTATTTTCTCTCTTGATTTCTTTAAACTTTTCTTTCTTTTGTGTTGCCTTTTCTCTTTAATCTGTAGATAGAAACAAAATTGTTCATTACAAAGATCGATATAAAAAGCAACTCAGAAAGAATCAACTTGGCGAAGAATACAAGTCATATCGTGGTGAAATGTTATACAACTCTTATCTGAACGATATATACATATTTCAATTTCATGGTGAAATGTTGTGTTACTTTGACGCGGGTCGAATCATCATTGAATTGTTTCCATTTTACAATTCAATGTCTGTGACTCTTATGCTGATTGAAATAGTATTTGGGCCTCACATCTCTATTATTCTCTCTTGGGTCATTGATAGTCACTTCAACAAAAGTATATATTCCTTTTGAATCTTTGATGTGGAGCAAATGAAAGTTACTTGTCAGCAATATTTCTAGTTTTGTTCATTTATGTCGCATTCACTCGTGAAGGCAATAATCTCACTAGACCTTGAAATTCTCTCTTCAGTATTGAGAATTTGACCCTACTTGTTGTTTTATCTGTAATAAGAGATTTGTTGCGAAGAGTGCGTTGCTATGACACTTGACAATAATATGTCGTTGCTAAGAGGAGTTAGTAATAAAATTGTTGCTATAGATATCTTTTAGCAACAAAAATGTTACAAAAAATTTGTTTCTAGTTATCTTGTTTTTGTTTTTTTTTTTTTTTTGTTTTTTTTTTTGTTTTGTTTTTGTTTTTGGTCTAAATCACCTTAAATGTTGAAATCTTTTTGGACGCAACAAATATTCAACTTGTCTTTGGATATGAAGGCGCCTTGAACCGAGCTGCGATTGATATTAAATTTATCATGAACAAGCTATGACTGGGAAAAGGGTTTCCTGGACTTGCAGAAATTGCAAAGCTAGTCACATAAATTGCAAAGCTAGTCACATTTTATACAGTGGTAGAGAAAAAAAAAAAAAAAAAAAAAAAAAAGCGATATGGGCACCCTACTAATTAGTAAAGGCACCATCTTGTTGAGGGCACAAATGCATTTACCAAGGGCACCTAAAATATGAAGCTGAAATCCTAAAAATACCACTCATTCAAAATAGAGGCACTCCACCACCCGTGCTCTTGTTGAAATGAAGAACGTGCTTCGAACCTTAGACCATTACTCGATCTATTGCAAGCAACTTTCGAACCTCGGATTTGTCTTCGTTTCTCTCCTTTGTCGTAGGTGCTTGTTGCTGTGTTGTTCAAGTTTGGAGGCTCACCGATTTGTTGAATTTCGTCTCCACATTAGGGCTCGATTTTAGGTTTTCGATCTCGCACGCAAGGTGTTAATTCGATCGATTGAAGGTATGTTGATAGTCTAATTAAGTTGCATTTGATACAATATTTGTTATTTTTGTGTAGTTTGTATTCAATGGATTGTTATTTGCAAACCCGTGGTTTCTCGGCCACACAAGCCAGAAGTAGTGTATACAGTTTCGGCCAAACATGGCCGAGACATAGGGCAAATGTTTGGGAACCCTGATACATATTAGTAAGGGGTCCCCAACATCAATCAAAACACAAACACAAAAACTCCAAATACAAGAATTAAATGAATTGACCAAGCTATGTTAATGGAGTGCCTAGCTTAAACTCGGCCATTGTTAGCCGATATTATTCTTATGTGTTATTGTTTTAGGTAGCGTAACTCTGCAATTGATGTCGGTCACCACATCACGAGAGTAATTCAGAGTATATAGTTGATTACCTTTCGGTGATGTACAACCGATAATGAAAATATTTTTTCGGTTGTCCATTACCGAGACTAATTGTGTTATCTCGAGCATGCGTCATCGAAATTCTAATTGTTTTCTCAAACCTGCTTGACCGAGACGATAGAAATGGAAGATTTTATTCTTATTTTTTTGAATTTTACTTCTGTTTCTGCTTCAGGCGCTTACATGTTGTAGTCTTATCAGGTATGGCTCGTTCGAAAACCCCGATGACTAGGGAGGAGGTTGGTGTTGAGGTGTCGAGGGGTAATCGTGGGCGAGGCGGCCGGAGACCCCCGACTGCATCTTATCAGAAAGAGAAAGAGAAGGTTGGTGGGGAAGGAAAGGGAAAGATTGCTGGAAATCGTGCAAAGAATGTTCAATTGCACGATGACGATGAGGGTTCCAACATTGACACGCGTCGACAAAAAGATCTTGTAGTTGCCCAATGCGAAGATGAGGCTCATGCATCAGAGTCTAGTAGTAGTGACTCATCAGCACCGGCAGACACCACTAGTACTGATCGTAATGTGGGTAGGAGTACTAGTGCTGGAGGTGGCCATAATGAAGGAGAGTCACAAGGGCATTTGAAAATGTGTGTTCTTTTCCCCGGTGGTCCTTCAGATAGATCATTGCTGAAGAGCTTTAAATATCATGTCGCATTAGCGACTTGGAGCAATGAGGTACATAAAGTTTCATTGAATGGAGTACTTTAAAACTTATGATTTTCATATAGCTGATGAAATGTTTTTTGTTGTTGCAGGATCGTCCGATACTCAAGTGTATCAATCACGGTGCTCAGATCCAAGAATAGGACTTACAGTCGTGCCACCCTGACACCGAGGGCTTTCAGATGATTATTCAGTGATCTGGGTTGAATACGCTGATAGACTGCTCATACCGTAAGACTAACAAGGAGGTTATATGTAACATCCCTCGATTTCTAACACGACTTATGTGACACGTGTCAGGATCGTGACCCGACCACGCGATACTGGACGGTATTTCGAACCTTGGGAGTCGACACCGAGGTAATTTTACGATTTTTGATATGTGTAAGCATTATGGATTAAATGCGTGTCACGAGCCACTCGAGCGATTTCCTTTTTGTTTATGCGTGAGTTCTCGCCTAGGTAACCGGGGGAGGAAATACAGTAAAAGTGTGCACGTGACGGAGAAAAATACGGGTCGATGAGGTAAGGTGAGTCAGGGAACCCAGGGGTTAAGGTTGGGGACTTGTGGGTGGGTAATGCACACCTAGGACACACCTCCCCATATTGGTTTAAATTTCAAACATGGTTTGAAATTTCAACCAAAAGCCAACCACCCCCCACCCACTCCCATCATTCACACCTCACACTTCCACTCATTCACCCCACTCACTCCCACCACTCACACCTAACACCTCCACTCATTCACATCACACCCCCACCACTCATTCTCTCTCCTCCCGATTTTTGTTTTTCTCTCAATCACTCACGTTTTCAAACCTCACTCCCACTCCTCTCGGTTTCAAGCCTCTCTCACTCACGCCTCTCTCTCCCTCGGCTCACCGCCGCCTCTGCTCTCGCCGGTGACCGGACCAGGACGCCGGAGGAAGCCGTCAACCGGAGGTAACACTCTCACCTCGGTTTTCTCTCTCTCTCTTTGCGTTACACTTCTCTCACGGGCTCTCTCTCTTTAGGTTCGCTCACCATTCGGTTGGCGAGACCAAGCCGTCGTCGGAGGTCCCGTGGTGGCGAGGAAGGTCGCCGGAGGTCTCACACTCTCTCTCTCCCGTGAGCACTCGACCACTCTCCCTCTCCTCACGGTTTGCTTCCCTCGGCTCACGGTTTCTCTTCATTGTCTCTTTGTTTTTGTTGTTTGTTCGTCACACTTGTTACGTGTGCATGTGGTTGCCGTGACAAAGACCGGCCGTGGACGACCTCCGGAGACCCACCGAGTCCAAGACGTCCGGAATCACCCCCGCATGGCCCATGCAAAGTACTTGTTATATACATACAACAAACTCGGTTTTGCTAGGTGTTGACCCTCTCGCCGGAAAAGGTCCTCATTGGCGGCGCCCACCGCCGGACCACCGGACCGGAACGTGTCGGGGACCCCACCAAAACTCGTATGTGGGTCCCACAACCCTAAAAGTGGCCAAAAACAGTTTTATAGGTGCAAAGGAATCGATATTCCATGTGATGGGATTAGCGCGCTAATAGCGCAAATTAGCGCGCTAACGACCACTGCGACCAAAAATTCCGAGAGAGGAATTAGCGCGCTAACAAACATTATTAGCGCGCTAATGTCGTGTACGTTGGGAATAATGATATGTTTAAACCTAAGTGTTAGTGAATGACTCGACCTAATAACACGAGTTTCCGACCTTGTCGAGTAACGGGAAACTTGAGGATACGCGTTAGGAGTCGCGGGAGTTTTACGTGGATTACGATAATCTCGGTAAGTACACTTGCCTTAAAAAGCATTTGTACGTTAGTAAGCCACTAAGAAGATATCATGTGATTCATTTTCACTTTTCTTGTGTTCGTTATTATCCCATCATTGGCATTCCATTCTATGTTCTTGTATGTGTGTTCTTGGCATAAGTACGTCTCGAAGGTACATGCGGCTGCGCACTAGAAGGGATAAAACGCGGGCACTCGAGCGCACGAGTGTTTGACCACCCCTAGTGATTGTGTGATACCATGTCTTGGATTGTTGTGGATGGTTGTGGATTGTTGTGGTATTGTTGTGGAATATGGACTACTTATTGCCTCTCTTGACTCGTAGAACACGCATGTTTCGATTGCTATCATTTCCAAATCTGTCTATCATGCATTCTTGCTTATTTATATTCCCGCATTTCGGTACCGCATGATATTTAGGCTGTCTTGTTTGTCGTTTCATGAATTATTGTTATATTCTTCTCGGCTTTACTTTCAATTTCTCTCGGTTGCTCACCGTCTAGTTTGTGACGGTGGGTGCGATAAGACGGAGAGCGATAGGGGGCAAGGGACCGTGTCTAGGAGACTTTTTGTGAGCAATGAACGTGAGGTACCGAGATGTAGGCTCGTACCTATCCTTTTTGTATGACGTTTTTTGTATATACATATATGGTTGTTTTGGAACCGGAACTAGGTTTGAGGTGATTTCCATAAATTTCATTTTGTTGACTTGGATATGATTTGCCTTGGGGGTTTCCACATTTATATAGATTCCTAATTTCCACTTGATTGAGTTATTTCCCATTATTTGATTAGAATATGATTTTTGCTTCCGCATTTGTATTATAACCGCAATAACTCTTTCATAAACCTTAAAAACCTTAAAATTTTGATAAGTTGAGGTGACTAGGCTCGTCCGGTTCATTGAGAAATCGACTCGGGACTGCGCACGGTCTAGGCGGGCGTACCCAAATGCATTGGGAATTTGGGGCCGTCACACATTGGTATCGAGCCATGGTTCGAGCTAGTGTTGAGAATCTCACGACTTAAAAACATTGTGATACCAACGTCTCAGTTGGTATCAGAGCCTACAGGTTTGGTTATATAGACCTGACTCATGTTGTAAATTCATAAAACACAAGCCATTGAAACCAGCGGAAGTTAGGAACGGTCAAACCGAAAAGTGGAAACCCTAGGATCCCGTAGAAACTTAGTCGGGAAAGTAATTGGGCGAGTCAAATTATTTTAATACATATTATGATTGCTATGTATATTATTGTAGTATACGGTAGCTATAGACTGATTCGAGAAGTTCGTTTTTCTTGATTCAGACGACGATGACGGATCAGACCGGTCAGGGCGACGATAGCAGCACATCTGGCACACGATATGCCAGTGCGGACGATGTGCATGCCTTGACTCAGAGAGTTGCGATGCAGGATTCGCAGCTACAGGAAATGTTACGACTGTTGAGGACACTCGTACCAGCTACCGCTACACCATCGACTCCGACTACACCATTGCCACATACTACTACACGAGGGGCATCTACGAACAGTGTTGCAGACTTTAAGAGATCATCGACTGTTTGCCAAGTTCAGCAAGTGCGAGTTTTGGTTGTCGGAAGTCCGATTTCTTGGGCATGTTGTTGGAGCTACCGGTGTTTGTGTTGACCCGAGAGAAGGTTAGAGCGGTGATTGAGTGGCCTACGCCGACTACCGTTACGCAAATTCGCAGTTTTCTGGGATTGGCGGGATACTATCGCCGATTTGTGCAAGACTTCTCCAAGATTGCTGCTCCGATGACAAAAATTGACTAAGAAGAATGCAAAGTTTGATTTGGATGAGGAGTGTGAACATGCATTCAACACTTTGAAGCGAGAAATTGACTACCGCGCTGTGTTAGCGTTGCCGAGACTGGGAAAGACTTAGTGGTGTACACCGACGCGTCGAAGGTTGGCTTGGGTTGTGTATTGATGCAAGAGGGCAAAGTTATCGCCTATGCATCTCGACAATGAAAGTACACGAGAGGAACTACCCGACACACGACTTAGAGTTGGTCGCACAATGATAGTGTTCGCATTAAAAATATGGAGGCACCACTTGTATGGCGTACGTTTCGAGTTATTCACAGACCACAAGAGCTTGAAGTACTTATTCACTCGAGAGAGAACCGAACCCGAGACAGAGACGTTGGCTAGAGTTCTTGAAGGACTATGATTTCTCGTTAGAGTATCATCCGGGAAAGCTAACGTGGTTGCTTGATGCTTTGAGCCGTAGGGGATCGATCTTGAGAGGTGGTCGTATGTCGGATGACTCACGAGTATGGTCTTCTTGAGGCGCCCGAGTTGAGGAGTTCGGCGGACGTGCGGGGACTACCGGATACGATTTGTGGTCGAGATGAGGTTGCGAGACCGTTTCACTTCTTGATGTTCTCGAGGACAACAAGGCGATGAGTCGTACCAACAATTCAAGAAGATGGTGACGATTCGAACATCCAGATTGGAGTCGGTCGACGGACTCTTGTTTGAGGTATCGTGGGCGATCGTGGATTCCATTGGCGGTGACTTACGCACCGAGATACTCCAGGAGGCTCACCGTTCTCGATTTTACGTGCATCCGGGTCGAACCAAGATGTATGCGACATGCGACGTCTCTTTTGGTGGCCAGGGATGAAATCGATGTGTCGAATTCATTAGAGCGTGCGAGATATGCCGGCGTGTGAAAGCCGAGCATCGACGGCTGGAGGATTGCTTGCGGCCCTACCTATTCCTCAATGGAAGTGGGAGCACATTGCTATGGATTTTGTCGGTGGCTTGCCCCGATCTCCTCGTGGCCATGATAGCATCCGGGTAATTGTGGATCGATTGACGAAATCTGCTCATTTCATACCCGTATCCACTACACACCGAGTTGAGTTGACGGACCGAGCATTCTTTACGAGCGTGAGATTGTCGACTACACGGAGTTCGTTGTCGATCGTGTCGATCGAGGAGCGCGCTTACTTCGTTATTGTGGCGAGCATGTAGGCTCGGTTCGGCACTGAGACTAGAGTTGAGTACGGCGTTCCATCCACGAGACAGGACGGACGGTCAGAGAGGTTGATACAGGTGTTGGAAGACATGCTCGGGATGTGTGTTTTGGAATACGGCGGGTCGTGGGAAGAGTATCTTCATTTGTGCGAGTTTGCTTACAACAACAAGTTATCGAGCAAGTATCGGTATGGCACCGTTTGAGGCGCTCTATGGCAGCCTTGTAGATCACCTTCTTCTTTGGGTGAACCGAGAGGATGTTGTGACCGTTGGTCCCGAGACCGTTGTTGATCACACCGAGAAGGTACGGCGGATCCGTCGAGGCTTAAGAGTGCTCAAGAGCGGCAAAAGAAATACTATGATCGGTATCACGATGAGCTTCAATACGCGTGGGGGACTATGTATACACGAAAGTCTCGCCTCGAAGGGTCACAAACGATTCGGAATCAAAGGGAAGCTTGCTCCTAGATTTATCGGTCCCTTCAAAGTTGTGAAGAGGGTCGGTAAGGTTGCTTACCTGGTTAGAGTTACCGCCGCGCTCGTCGGTGTTCACCCAAGATTTCACATTTCAATGCTTCGACTAGATAAGTCGGGCGGAGGGCGACGACCTACCGTGGACTGAGTCGATCGAATTGCAAGACGATGCCACGTACGAGGAACAGCCAATTCAAATTGTCGACCGTAAAGTCAAGATATTGAGGAACAAGGAAATCCCTTTCGTTCTCGTGAAATGGCAATTCCACGGGGACGAGGAGTTAACTTGGGAACTAGAGTCATACATGCGAGAGCACTTTCCCTATCTATTTGATTCCATGAGTCGAAGTTTAGTTTACTTATTAGTAAATTTCGGGGTCGAAATTCTAATAAGTGGGGGAGACTGTAACATCCCTCGATTTCTAACACGACTTATGTGACACGTGTCAGGATCGTGACCCGGCCACGCGATACTGGACGGTATTTCGAACCTTGGGAGTCGACACCGAGGTAATTTTACGATTTTTGATATGTGTAAGCATTATGGATTAAATGCGTGTCACGAGCCACTCGAGCGATTTCCTTTTTGTTTATGCGTGAGTTCTCGCCTAGGTAACCGGGGGAGGAAATACGAAAAGTGTGCACGTGACGGAGAAAAATACGGGTCGATGAGGTAAGGTGAGTCAGGGAACCCAGGGGTTAAGGTTGGGGACTTGTGGGTGGGTAATGCACACCTAGGACACACCTCCCCATATTGGTTTAAATTTCAAACATGGTTTGAAATTTCAACCAAAAAGCCAACCACCCCACCCACTCCCATCATTCACACCTCACACTTCCACTCATTCACCCCACTCACTCCCACCACTCACACCTAACACCTCCACTCATTCACATCACACCCCCACCACTCATTCTCTCTCCTCCCGATTTTTGTTTTTCTCTCAATCACTCACGTTTTCAAACCTCACTCCCACTCCTCTCGGTTTCAAGCCTCTCTCACTCACGGCCTCTCTCTCCCTCAGCTCACCGCCGCCTCTGCTCTCGCCGGTGACCGGACCAGGGACGCCGGAGGAAGCCGTCAACCGGAGGTAACACTCTCACCTCGGTTTTCTCTCTCTCTCTTGCGTTACACTTCTCTCACGGGCTCTCTCTCTTTAGGTTCGCTCACCATTCGGTTGGCCGAGACCAAGCCGTCGTCGGAGGTCCCGTGGTGGCGAGGAAGGTCGCCGGAGGTCTCACACTCTCTCTCTCCCGTGAGCACTCGACCACTCTCCCTCTCCTCACGGTTTGCTCTCCCTCGGCTCACGGTTTCTCTTCATTGTCTCTTTGTTTTTGTTGTTTGTTCGTCACACTTGTTACGTGTGCATGTGGTTGCCGTGACAAAGACCGGCCGTGGACGACCTCCGGAGACCCACCGGAGTCCAAGACGTCCCGGAATCACCCCCCGCATGGCCCATGCAAAGTACTTGTTATATACATACAACAAACTCGGTTTTGCTAGGTGTTGACCCTCTCGCCGGAAAAGGTCCTCACTGGCGGCGCCACCGCCGGACCACCAGGACCGGAACGTGTCGGGGACCCCACCAAAACTCGTATGTGGGTCCCACAACCCTAAAAGTGGCCAAAAACAGTTTTATAGGTGCAAAGGAATCGATATTCCATGTGATGGGATTAGCGCGCTAATAGCGCAAATTAGCGCGCTAACAGCCCTGCGACCAAAAATTCCAGAGAGGAATTAGCGCGCTAACAAACATTATTAGCGCGCTAATGTCGTGTACGTTGGGAATAATGATATGTTTAAACCTAAGTGTTAGTGAATGACTCGACCTAATAACACGAGTTTCCGACCTTGTCAGGTAACGGAAACTTGAGGATACGCGTTAGGAGTCGCGGGAGTTTTACGTGGATTACGATAATCTCGGGTAAGTACACTTGCCTTAAAAAGCATTTGTACGTTAGTAAGCCAGACTAAGAAGATATCATGTGATTCATTTTCACTTTTCTTGTGTTCGTTATTATCCCATCATTGGCATTCCATTCTATGTTCTTGTATGTGTGTTCTTGGCATAAGTACGTCTCGAAGGTACATGCGGCACCGCACTAGAAGGGATAAAACGCGGCACTCGAGCGCACGAGTGTTTGACCACCCCTAGTGATTGTGTGATACCATGTACTTGGATTGTTGTGGATGGTTGTGGATTGTTGTGGTATTGTTGTGGAATATGGACTACTTATTGCCTCTCTTGACTCGTAGAACACGCATGTTTCGATTGCTATCATTTCCAAATTGTCTATCATGCATTCTTGCTTATTTATATTCCCGCATTTCAAGTACCGCATGATATTTAGACTGTCTTGTTTGTCGTTTCATGAATTATCGTTATATTCTTCTCGGCTTTACTTTCAATTTCTCGGTTGCTCACCGTCTAGTTTGTGACGGTGGGTGCGAATAAGACGAGAGCGTAGGGGCAAGGGACCGTGTCTAGGAGACTTTTTGTGAGCAAATGAACGTGAGGTACCGAGATGTAGGCTCGTACCTATCCTTTTTGTATGACGTTTTTGTATATACATATATGGTTGTTTTGGAACCGGAACTAGGTTTGAGGTGATTTCCATAATTTCATTTTGTTGACTTGGATATGACTGCCTTGGGGTTTCCACATTTATATAGATTCCTAATTTCCTTGATTGAGTTATTTCCCATTATTTGATTAGAATATGATTTTTGCTTCCATTTGTATTATAACCGCAATAACTCTTTCATAAACCTTAAAAACCTTAAAATTTTGATAAGTTGAGGCTGACTAGGCTCGTCCAGTTCGCTGAGAAACTGACTCGGGACCTGCACGGGTCTAGGCCGGGCGTACCCAAATGCATTGGGAATTTGGGGCCGTCACATTATATTTGCCTTTGTGGAGCGGTGACAGCCGGAGACGAACACATTTGTGAAGGCCCAAGGTACCCCGGAGAACGAGTTTGCCCGACCCAGCGCGAGCCCTTGGCACCTCCAAGGCAGTGGGAGCTTTCTAAGGCCTCCCACCATCCAGTACTTAACCCCTTGGCTCAATGGTACACGGTTTGCTAAAATCAAGTACTTAACCCCTATGTCTTGGTTTCGAACCGTGGGGGGCGAAAAACCACGCCCATTTAATTAAATGGGGGGGGACGTGGATGGTGGGAGGCCTTAGAAATCTCCCACTACCTTGGAGGTGCCAAGGGCTCGCGCTGGGTCGATACGTCGTTCTCCGGGGTACCTTGGGCCTTCACAACATTTCACTTACCATTAAGTGAAATGTCGATCTCCTTGGAGGATGTGAGCATTCTCCTGAAGATTCATGTGACGGGCAAAGTGGTTGCAGTTGAGAACTTTGCGAGGTACACCGAGGAATCTCGCTCGGATGCAATTAAGCTGGTGTCCAAACTACTTGGGTTAGCATTGAAGATGTTGTGGATGAAGTGAACATTGGCACGAGGCTCACAGTGCGAAAATGTTGTTTGAAGAGTCGATGGTGCCCCAAAGCTGATTCGATGAACACAACTTATCCCCCTGTAGAATGCACAGCCCGGATAATGCACAACAGTCTTGACCTTCTCGTAACTCGTTCCAAGCACTTCCCGCCAAAGGTTTCATACCAGATTATCTCATCAAACATTCTTCTGCGTACTATCTTCCAACCATCGACATCGGAAAGTCTCGATGGCTTTTGACCGAGACTTATCTATAAGTCTCAGTATTACGAGGCCGAAACAATTGCGCCTGTGCAACTTCGATTGAAAACATGAAAAATCAAAAAAAAAAAAAAAAAAAAAAAACACAATAAATTTCAATAAATACCTCTTCTTATACCTCCCCTTGCACCATTGCAGTACATTCGTCCATTTTAAGGTGGAAACAAGTTCGGAATGGTCGAATTTACTAAACCCTACATTGACAAATCAAATCATCAATTTCACCGTTTTGAACTAAAAAAATAGTTCAATCAAAACTTCATATGGTTGTAAAACAATGTTACCTCGCTATTGGATGATGTGGAGACGCAAGAATCGATACACGCCTGACAAACAAATACGTGGCTTTATGTTAGAGATGAGAGACCAATGTAGTGGGGTGCCCCAAATTTTTTTTGAAAATGGGTTGTAATATTGGAGAGAGTTTATATGAAGGGGCAATAGAGCCATTTACATCAAAGTGTAATTTAGATGGGAGAATTACAAAAAAATGTGTGTCTTCATTAATTGGTGGGTTGCCCATAGCGGTCATCTTTTGTAAAGGCAAGCCACTAAATTTGGGCATCCATTATTTTGATAAGGGTTTTGGATAACAATTATTTTCTTACAAAAATTAATATAAAAAAATTGATGATATTGTTTTTAACTTTAAGTTTATATATATGGAGATTATGTAATAATTTGTTCACACTTTTTTTTCTCAACAAATATTTTTCATGTAATATTCTGATACTTAGCCTTGTCCGCACGCAAAACTCGGGATGCGATTAGTTAGGATATGATTAACACAGACACCTATTTATCTTTTTTGATTTCAATTAGAATAGGTAGCTTTTCTTTTGACAAATATTATAAATATATATAAAAAAAACGTGGCAATTTTTATTTTTTTTTTTAAAATAGAATGGTTAAACATACCCATTTTTTTACTAGAGGTACTATATTACTCAAGCATACTCCAATTTTGCTAAACTTGCCCCACCTTTCTTAGAAATTAATTCTTGAAACACCCTTATCCCCTCGCCCATCAATCTTCATTTCTTAGTTTTTTTTTTTTTTTTTTTTTTTTTTTTTTTTTTTGTCATTGTAAAGCAGTCGTACAATGTCAGAATCGGTAAAGGTTGTACAAGGTCAGAATCGGTGGTGTTAACGAAAAACCTTGTTGGGGTCAAACTTTAACTTTAACTTTTTTTTTCAAAAAAAAAATATTAGAATGAAAATGCAAGCGATTTTTTATTTATAATGTCACACTAAAGACACTTCAAATACATCACTTTTTTTTTTTACTATGTTACACTTAGTATATAAAGAACATGTGTCGATCAAAGAGAGGAAATAATGTATACGTAGGGGTTCGATATCCTCACGTAGAGAGTACTAAGAGGTCTCGGGGGTTAGAGGGACGACCACCTCTTGTCCCCCCCTTAGTTCCGCCATTGATCGGAAGTGATGCAGCAATTAGCTCACATGAGCTATTCATGCATACCTCAAGATAAACATATATAGATCCTCAAACATATATAGATCCTTTATGTATAACACGCGAGTCGAGCCAAGTTCGCATGAACAGCTCGTATGAGCTAATTTGCATAAGTATTTCCTTAATTAAAACTTAGCTTCAACATCTCTGTCCTCTGTTTCTCAATGCGCTCAACAACAACTAGTCTTCTTCCTTCATCAACTACACACTTTCTTCGTCATCGAAGACCCATCTCATCATCATCATCATCATCATCATCACCATCATCATCATCGCCACCATCATCATCTCCATTAGAGGACCTTCTCCTGGTCTCCTCAGTCTCCAAACTCCTCTCCCAATCAGGCACTCGAAACCTCGACAACCAGTCAATCCCCATAACACAATCACTAGTCCAACAACTACTTCGCCGAAACTCAATCTGGGCATCAACAAAAATCGATTTTTTCAAATGGGCTTCTCTCAGACCACACTTCAAACACTCTCCCTGCACGTACTCCCTCATCTTCCACGCCGTCTGCCGGGCTGGCTGCCTCAATGAGCTACGCCCATTACTCAATTTGATGAAAAATGATGGCGTAGTTGTCGATTCCAGCACGTTTAAGCGGATTCTCGACGCGTTTATCCGATCGGGTAAGTTCGATTTAGCTTTGGAGGTAGTTGATGATATGGAGGAATTAGGTGCTACTTTGAGTCCTTACATGTATGACTCTGTGATTATTGCTCTCATTAGGAAAAATCAAGTGGGTTTAGCTTTGTCTATGTTTTACAAGCTTGTAGATGCGTCGAAAGACGATGAATTCGCGGTTGTTATCGGTCCGAATGCTGTTGCTTGTAATGAGCTTTTGGTTGCATTGAGGAAGGCTGATATGAGGGTGGAGTTCAAAAGGGTGTTTGAGAAATTGAGGGAGAAGAATGTTGGATTGGATAGATGGGGTTATAACATTTGCATTCATGGATTTGGATGTTGGGGGGAGCTAAGTAGTTCACTAGAATTATATAAGGAGATGAAGGAGAAAGGGTCGGAATTTGAGCCCGATTTGTGCACTTACAATAGTTTGATTCATGTGCTTTGTGCAGTAGGGAAGGTGAAGGAAGGTTTGATTGTTTGGGAGGAGTTGAAAGGGTCTGGTCATGAGCCCGACGCGTTTTCCTATCGGACTATCATCCAAGGCTGTTGCAAATCGTATAGGATAGACGACGCGACGAGGATTTTCAGTGAAATGCAGTACAATGGATTCACGCCGGATACCGTTGTTTATAATTCTATCCTCGACGGGATGCTTAAAGCGAGGAAGTTGAATGAAGCGTGTCGGTTGTTTGAGAAAATGGTTCAAGATGGGATAAGAGCTTCGTGTTGGACTTATAACATTCTTATTGATGGTTTGTTTAGGAATGGAAGAGCAGTGGCTGCTTACACTCTCTTCTGTGACTTGAAGAAGAAGGGACAGTTCGTCGATGGAGTTACTTACAGCATTGTCATCTTGCATCTATGTCGGGAGAATCATCTGGGAGATGCATTTGAGTTAGTCGAAGAAATGGAAGCCAGGGGTTTTGTTGTTGATTTAGTCACCTTGACATCTTTCTTTGTTACTCTCCATAAGCAAGGAAGATGGGACTGGTCCGAGAAGTGGTCAAAAAAGTGGTTTGAGAAGCTCATGAAGCACGTTAGGGACGGTAGTCTGCTGTTGAATGTATTGCAATGGCAGGAGAAAACGGAGGCGTTAATGAGAGGTCCTCAAGACAAGAAGAAGGATCTCATGCCAATGTTCCCATCAAAAGGGGATTTCCGCGAAATCTTGAATTCCATGACTTCTAATAATCCGGAACCTATAGCTGATTTACAAGGCATGGAGCCACAATCCGACGATAATCAATCAATTTCCTCTGATTCTTGGTCATCGTCACCATTCATGGATCGACTAGTAAACGAAGTTGAGTCCAACAACCAGTCATTCTCTGTATCAAGGGGTCAAGAGTGCAGGAGAAAGGGATACCATCGTTCGATATAGATATGGTTAACACGTATCTATCGATCTTTCTAGCTAAGGGAAACTTAAGCTGGGCTTGCAAGTTGTTTGAGATATTCACTGAGAATGGCATCAGCCCTGTAAGTTACACATATAATTCCATGATGACTTCATTTGTGAAGAAGGGTTATTTGAAGGAGGCCTGGAGTGTACTTCATGAAATGAGTGAAAAGCTATGTCCAACCGACATTGCTACGTACAATGTGATAATCCAAGGCTTGAGCAAGATGGGCAAAGCAGACATGGCGAGCGCTGTACTAGACCAGCTTATGAAGCGAGGAGGGTATCTCGATATCGTTATGTACAACACATTGATTAATGCTCTGGGGAAGGCTGGACGAATGGATGAAGCTGTGAAGATGTTTGAACAGATGAAGACGGTTGGAATTAATCCCGATATCGTTACATTTAATACACTCATTGAAGTTCATTGCAAGGCTGGCAAAGTGGAGGAAGCCTGTAAGTTCTTGAAGATGATGCTTGCTGCTGGTTGCTCTCCTTACCATGTTAGAGACTCAACACTTGATTACTTGGAGAAAGAAATGGAGAAACTTAGATATCAAAAGGCATCAATCAGATTTACCAGGAAAGATGATACAAAGTCTACTACATAGTACTGATTTATTTCAGTTCTAATATCAGCTTTTTGTAAAAAAAAAAAATCTCTGCGACGTCATCTATCATTTCAATCTTCTGCAAAAAAATTCTCAATGAGCATGAGTGATGCAGTCCAAGCACTAGGATCTAAAATTAAGGATTTTGATGCCGAAAGAATTCCACCTCGTCGTAGGATTATGAGCTTCCATCTGAAGAACTTGTGGTACCAACTTCGTCTTCAGGTATCTACCAGTCTTTGATATCTTGTCCCTTTAAACTGGAGGGTTCAACTTCTTTTCATTAATTTGTGACATTCATATGTAAACAAGTTATTGCCTAGTCCAAACACACACCTAGCTCACTTTATCCATGGTGTATGAGTTTTGTGCCTCGACGTTAATTGTTTTTCTTCTTGTTATTGATACTTTGCAGGCATTGACAAAGTTTCTCGACTTTATAGTCGACACTGCATCAGGGGATCACCCATTGGATCTCTATGTGGTCCTTCTGAAGACTAATGGGGTTTTGGTTTTGGTGGGGTTTCCGAGTGAGATCAAACTCCATCCGGCAAGCATTATTTTTGGTAACTCCCACTTTTCATCCTTGAAACTTATAAAGCATATACTGATTGCATTTTGTGTTTGCCTGCATTCTCCGTCGCCTATAGTGAAATGAATACATCTGCATAATTGGTTTAAATAATGTCGAGGAATCATTCTAATGGCACATTGTCTTGTATTCAGTGTTGCTTGTTTCACGCTTTGAAATATATAGCTCTTTCAATAACAACATCTGGTGTTTTCTTTATTCATAAATCTTTGAATGAACTTCTTTACATGGCAATATTGCACAACAATACATGTAAAAACCTAGCTTCAATTCCATCTACACTAACAAAATGCATTCACAATTCCTAGCTAGTAAAAGAAATTACATGAACTCAGGACAACAAACCAATAGGTAACATAAACCATGGCAATGGCAAAGAACTCGGAGGGGGCGATAACAGCATCAAAGTCGTGGTCTTTCCCGGTACAGGCAATGAAATAGGTGAAGGAGAGTTCAAGTATGAGCCCCCAACATGCTTCTCCCAATCATAATCACTGCTGCTAACAGCACTTCCTTCACTTGTGGCCATGCCACAGTTATCACCACTGCTGCTACAACTACAACTATAGTTACTTAGTACCCATCTTGGTTTTGAGTTGTTGCCTCGCTTTAGTTTCTTCTCCTTCCCACCCTTTTTGTTCCTCTTCTTCGCCTTCTCGCCCTTCTCCTTGCCGCCGCCCTTATTCTTCTTCTTCGCCTTCTCGTCCTCCTTGCCACCGTTATAATTGTCCTTCTTCGACTTTGATGACAAGTTCCTAGCAAAAGTCTTCAGTACTCCGGCGACTTCAGTCTTCAAGAAGTCGTAATCGTCGTTGCTGCTATCACTAGAACTGCTAGGAATATTAACTTGTCTTGCATTCAAGTGATCGACTTGCTTTCTCTTTTTGCTCCTTTTCTTCTTCGAGGCTCTTTGATGGACTAGTCAACCATTTTCTTCTCCATCTTTGTTTTCACCATCACTGCTGCTGCTAGGAATATTAATAACTTGTCTTGCATTCAAGTTATCGACTCGCTTTCGATCGAGGCGGCGCCGCCATGATGGACTAGTACAAGCATTAATCATGGCATCACTGCTGCTGCTACCACTAAATTTAAAGATGGTTGGAAGCCATCTCTCATTCAACTCCTCGCTAGCTTTCTTCCCTAACATCTTCATCATCTTTGCTTAATTAATCTTGTTGGAGATTGATCAATTGGAATTATAGGTACATTAGACGTGCATAGGAATTTATATATAGAAGTATATTTGATATATGTTTGAATTGGATTACGATTACAATACTATATCTATATATCTATACGTTTTAGGAGTTTCTATTTTCTTTTTTTTTACCTTTTTTTTTAGTTTTTTATCCAAGTTTATTAATTACGCCGACTTTAGATAGTTTTTTTTTTCGGTTTATTTATTAAGTTTTTTTTTTTTTTTTACTTTTGCTATTTTTTAATTGGTTTAGCGCTATTTCACTACTTTTAGTTATTATCTCCATTTTTGCTATTTTTTTTAATCTATTAGGGACTTTTGCTATTTTTTAACGTTATATATGTGTTGGCACACATTAAGAAATATTTAATGTGTCAATGGTTTAAATGACATTTTACGTTAATTCTTTAGTACAGTTGTTGGTGGTGTTGTTTTTATTTGGAGAAGTGCTAACGTGACAAATGTATGTCACACCGCATGACACATTAGCTTACATATAAGTTGTTCGTGTGCACCTCAAGATGTAAGCATATACATATTTTGGTGCATAACATGTTTGTTAAGACTACAAAGACGGCTCTTGTGAGACAATGTGTCTTGCCGCGTAACACGTTGTGTTCATCCTAGTATTTTTCTTTTTATTTGTTGTTTAAATGCTAGAATAACAACAGTATGTCACACTCCAATACACATTAGTTCAAAGAGTCGTTCATCCGTGTCTCGAGATGCAAACTTACATAAATTTTTACACATAACACGCGGGTCGAGTAGAGGTCACATGGACCGCTCCGGTGAGCTAATGTGTCTTGTGACGTGACATTATTGTTCACATTTTAGTCTTTTCCTTAATAAAAAAAAAGTGTTAAAATGATAACAACATGTCACACCAAAAGACACATTGGTTCACAAGAGTCATCAATGTGCGTTTTGAGATGCATGCATACACGGATCCCTGGAAGTGTTATCTTACATCAATTCATCTTCATAATTGGTTATCTTACAGGTTTGAAATGAGCCATGCCCTGGAGCTGTATTTGACTTCGACATCGAGGAATCATTCTAATGGCACATTGCATAACTTGGTAAGTAGTACTAGCAATATTGAATAATGTCTAGTATCCATTTGTCACTTGTAGCTCTAGCACAAGAGCATAAATACTTAACACTTATTTAAAGTAGTGGAAAAAGAAGCTCACAAGAGTTATGCCCGAGTGAACCTTGGGCGCATGGTGCATTTTAGGCGCTTTTAACAATGTCTCATACTTTTTCATGTCTGGGTATATAGCTAACTAAAAGCACTATTTTGGCCATGTTTTTTTTTACATGTTTATTAGTGGGTAGGCAGTGAACCCATTAAAAAGGAAGTGTAGCAGTTTTGTATGCACCAAGTTTATGTTCTAGTTTCACTATTTCAAGTACAAACTAGGGTTTTTCATTGATACACACTCTTAAATCATTGATTCGTTTTTTTCTAACAATTTTTGCTTTAATATAACTCGGATGGATGTGGCCTAGTGGTAAGGATGAAGACGGAGTTGTGTGGGTTAGGCGCACGACCTTAATTTTGATTCCCTATAATAATCAAACACCGGGCCATTGGTGGTCTCTTTTCGCAATCCCAGAGCTCGTGGGACTAGTAGGACAAAGTGTTTGGTTACCCATGATTACTAAAAAAAAATTCTGCTTCAATATGCTTACTCTTGTAAATAATAATGCATATACTTTAATCCTAGCTAGTCTTAGAAATCACCTAGATTCAGATAACAACCCTACTGGTAATAAAAACCATGGCAAAGGCAAATGAGCTTCAAATTCATCATTCCTGGCAATGGAAGTGAATTGGATGTAGGAGACTTCAAGTATGTGATTGACCTCCCTACATGAGCCTCATCATCACTGCTACAACTACAACTATAGTTACTTCCTACCCATCTTGGCTCTACTAGGTTCGATGTCCTTATTCTTCCTTGCCTTATCGCCCTTCTTCTTCTTCTTCTTCGTCGGCTTTGACATGCTCCTTGAGGAAGTCTTTACTCCAACTTCACCCTTCAAGAAGTCTTAATAATCATCATTGCTGCTACTACTGCAACTACCAACTACTACTAGAAACCTGTCTTTCAACTCTGTTAAGGATCCTAACAGAACTGCATGTACTTAACATCTTCACCTTTCCTTGTATTAGAGATATAATTGATTGGACTAAAGTTTTTTGAGTGCAATTCGAATTAAAATTGTACTTCTATTAGGATTTGAAAAATAAAAAGACTTGTTTTTTCTTTTCACATTATCAAAGACTTCCACAAACATCGAATCAAAATATAATTTTGTAGAGCTTTAATGAAAATTGATTACATGCTGATTAATGCTCTGGAGGAAACTGGACAAACTGAGGAAGCTGTGAAGTTATTTGAACAGATGAACACCGACGGAATAAACCTCGACGTCATTCGGTTTTATGCACTTTTTGAAGCTCATTGCTAGGCTGCCAAAGTGGAGGAAGCCTGTAAGTTCATGAAGATGATGCTTGCTGCTGGCCTTACCATGAGAGAGAGAGACCACTACATAGTAGACATTTAATTCAGTTCCAATGTCAGCTTTGCATTGTTCTCTGCTAGATTATTTATCATTTCGAACTTTGGTGGCGAAGAATTTCACGAGGATGAGTGATGCAGTTCAAGTACCAGGGTCTAAAATCAAGGATTTTGAAGCAGGAAAAATTACACCTCGTCGTAGGATTACAGGATTTCATCTGAAGAACTTGTGATAGCAACTGCGTCTTCAGATGCAAATTACTTCTGCAAATAGATTTCTGCAATAATAACCTGCATGTCAACTTCATGTAACCATATTGAAAAAAAAAAAAAAAAAAGAACAACAACATTGCCACAATAAGGAGTGTAATACTTTTCTTTTTACACAATCAAGGTATCAACAATGCTTCACTGTCCCAAGTTTTATTCATGCTTATGTACATACATATTTTTGCATTATTTTTTGTATTTCTCACTTGATGCATTCATTCCATGCATATATTAAGCACAGTAACATTTATTTCTGGCTTTTAGAAGAAGCTATATTAGCATAGAATAAGAACCGAATGCACATCAAATATTTGAAGGGTCATTTGTTTCTAACTGTCCGTAAAAGTTATGCAAAGCCTTGTGAATTGATCAAATGGAACAACAACCACAACGACGATGAATGAGATTAAGTAAAAGCTTCCTTTTAGGATCGACAACTATGCACTGATGTCAATCAACCTGTACATCATAACATCTTTCAGGAATAAGTGGATGTTCTATGAATGAGACCTATCGACAAGATGAGAGAGAGAAATACTGAAAGGCTTATCTTCCATCAAGCTAAAACATAGAATGAACTTCTGCTCATTCATCTTACTCCTGGGCCCTTTTATAGATGGTCAAGAGCATCTACAGCAAGTTTGAATGGGATCCTAGAATGATTTAAGTGTGAGCCTGTGTGATTACTCCAATGAACCAAATTCTTGTCCTGTGCTTAATTATTTAAATGATTACAAGTTCATATGAATGATTTCTTCTTCTGAAACATTTTTAGATGTAAGAGGTCTTGCACCATAGAAATAAATGGAGAAAGTCAAATCCCAAAAAGAAACCAAAAAAAAAAAAAAAAAAACACCAACATGAAAAAGTAAACAAAACAGGATATAGATTGCCACTGCAATATTGCAACGAACACCCTCATCCACCTCGACAATGAACAAACCATCAGAGTGTTTGCCCTCACGAAAAAGAATTGAATTCAAGAAAAATACTAGGATGACCCAGTGAGGGGCACCCGCGATGGGCACCCGGTGATGGTGTCCATCCGTCGTGCATCGATGTGTGTGCACACATATCTCGATACCTTCACTGGGTGCCTCTCACCGGGTCACCCTAGCATTTCTCTTAATTCAAATACAACTACACAAAGAGAGTTAATAATCAGTAACATACAGTAAGAGAGTTTAATTGGTTAGAGAATGGTCAATAATTCTGTACTACTGTTTTCATGGAATGAGCGTAAGACCGCACCTTTGGAAGGGTCATTCATCCAAGTTAGAGAGAATGATAAAGGATGGAAACTTGAAAATTTGACACGGCACACTACATACATAAGAATTAAAGAACACAAAAAAAATGGATTAATGCGTGCCCAAACAACACAAATAATTTAAGTTAAAAGAGAAGGATACAGTGCTAATTGAGTATTTGTCACAGCATGCAATGTTATACTAGAGCCAAAGCAGGCAGGACATAACGCAAGCAAAATACAACAAAACGAATTCCACCAATTTGGTTAAGCAATAATTCAGCCTTTTAACATCACATAATCAAGCTTGTCTTGGGCAATCAAGTAAAGCTCCTATTGTTCTTCTCAAAAAAAAAAGTTTAGCTCCTACTATAAGAAGTACCGCTACTTACAAATGAGCAAACGCCACGCACATACATTGCAGAGGAGATGAGGGGTAATCAATACCCAATATCACTCGGATCACCAACGAATTCCGCCACTTGATCTAGACTAACATTGATCAATCCATGGCTATCCGCATCACGTACAACACCAGTTTCTTTCTCCAAATCCTTCTCCATGAGGTTCCCATAAACTCCTTTGTGCCTCCCGGATAGAATGAGAATAGGACCCTCACGCCTAGGAAGCGCAGTCTCGAGAAAATCCTCACGGACACCCTGAATAAGCTCCTTACTATCATCCATAGATATATCACAAACTTTAGGACCAACAACGTCGACAACAACACCCTTCTTGAGATACAACTTCCCCCCTTTAAAATCCTTGCTAATTATCCGAACCCGAATGTGGTTCGTTAACCAGGACCGCTTATTGTCCTTCTCTTCTCCCTTACCACCACCACCACCACCACCACCACCACTTCTGCCACTACTATCCTTATGTGTTCCATTTCTCCTTTTTTCGCTTCCTCCATTTTCGTCTACGCTCCTTCTTTCTTCCCTCTTCCGCTTGTTATCTTCTTTCCCTTACCACCACCACCACCACCACCACCACCACCACCACCACTTCTGCCACTACTATCCTTGTGTGTTCCATTTCCCTTTTTCGCTTGTTCCATTTTCGTCTACGCTCCTTCTTTCTTCCCTCTTCCGCTTGTTATCTTCTTTCCTCGAATCCTTCCTCCTATCCCCGTCATCCCGACTCGAACTCCGACTCTTCTCCTTCTCTTTGGAGTCCCCATTTTTCAATTCCTCCAATTTCTTCAAACACATTTCCTCCTCCAATGACCCCAATTCCGCGACCTCATCTCCACCAGCCGTAACCTCCTCACCACTACTCAAAAGCTTCAAAACAACTCTCAATCCCCGCGACCGCTCCTCCTCCTCCTCCTCCTCCTTGCCGCCCAATTTCCCAACAACCTTCCCCTTCAACCCCAAATGCCTCCCACCAACAACCCTCATAACCTTCCCAACCACAACCCCTCTCTCCCTCACCCTATCAAACCCTAACCCTTCCCTATCCCCCTCTTCACAACCTTCGCCACCTTCACACCCTCCTTCTTATCCTTCTCCTCACACCATCCATACGCCCGCAACACCGCGGCGCCGAACCCCTCAACCGGAGCGTCATTGTAATCCTCTAATCTCTCGTCAGGCAAATTACTCAAATCCTCTCTAAGTTTATGAAGCAACAAACTTTCAGTATTCTTAAAGGTCTCACCTTTTCGATTCCCATCTGTGTCGGTGTCGTCGCCGCCATTGCCGCTGCGGAGATTGAGGCCGAAGGAGATGTTGGGGCCGGAATCGGCGACGGCGGAGGGGGCTTCGGCGGGTTCGGCCTCGAATTTGAGATCGCCGCCGGCACCGGCGTTGCGGATTGGGAGGTCTAGGTTTCGCATCTTGGGTTTCCAGTTCCAGGTGTTCTCCAATTTAGGGATTTGGAGGTTGCGATTGATGGAGGGTTTGGGGTCGGACGGGACGAACTCGGTGAGGAATTCATGGCGGCGGTCGTGGTCGTGGTCGGTGTCGTGGTCGTCTTCTTGGGTGAATCCGAGAGAGGGGTTAGGGTTTGTGAGATTAATAGGTTTTGAAGAAGAAGAAGAGGATGGTTTTGAGGAGAGAGAGAACGAGTGTTTCTTCATCGTTGATGATTCAGCGATGTGGAATGAAGCAACGGGGCGCAACTGTGAAATATATTTGCCTTGAAATACAACTCACTCAAAAAGAAATAAAAAAAAAGAAAATGTGGATGTTTTTTTTTTTTTTGTAGATATCTGAATTATTCGACTACTCTGAATTTATTTTTGAGTCAATTGAGTTGAATAAGTGAGGGAGCTCTCTCGTTGGTGTTTTTATTCCAAGGAAGCAATTGTCTTTAGAAAAAATTGATACTTTTTTTTTTCACTTGAGAAAAATTGATTAAGAAAATCGAGTATTTATCACTCAAATCAATTGGATGTCTCGAATTTAAGTTTCGTAATAAAAAAAATTGGATTTAGACTTTAGAGGGTTATCGATTATAAGGGACCCGACAATGCTTAAGTGTAGAGTACTGGTGCGATTGATACCGAATACCAAGTAAGAATAAAAAATGATTACATTCTTAAATGAGATTAAGAATTTTTTTCAATAATAAATGAGATTAAGATTAGAAGTATGCCTTCTGATGAGGTATACAATTAAGCTATATGATTTACATCTTAATGTGTCAATTGCAAAGTATCTTACTAGATATGGACGAGACATCATTTGTAAAAGAATAATTTGGAGTAACTCCCAATCAAGTAAAAAAAAAAAAAAAAAGTCTCAATGTGTCAATTGTGCTTCCATAGTGGACCCCATTTGTAAGCGTCCGTACAATCATGCATATTTTGATGCAAAATAAAGGGATGCCAACATCTATAGGAGTTGTCATATACGCTTTAAGGTACACACAACATGTGTTAAACACCAAGAATTATTTTGCGCATACTCATTTTTACATAAGGCCCGCACGCTACGTTATAGAAATGTCACTTGGGGTGTCATTTTAGTATTTTCGATAATACCTTGTACCTATCACCACATTCATTGGATATTGTACAAGTTCATCAAGATACAGGGGAATATAAACCATTAGAACCACAATAAAGATTAATTTAGCTCATATCTTGTGATGGCTACAAATGACAAAAGCAACAGGGAGGAAACATCAGTGGGAACACCTGAAGAATTAGTGCATTTTCAATTAGTCAGTATGCTACAACTTCCGATAGAGAGAATAGAGAAATTCAGTCTCAAATTAGTTGGAGGTTGAATACCAACTTCCAACAAAGAATAGGGAAAATCTTACTAAATGTAGTTTTCTCCAAAAGCCTCATAAAATTTGAAAATGCAAATAATAAAATAAAAAATAACAGGTTTTATTAAAATTGTATGTTTGAAAAAACTCGACATTCTAATCATATATTCTTCTCTCTATCGGAACGATTGGACTGTTATCTATTAAGAACCAAGTGAAAGATCATTCTTCGAATAAACAACTTATTAGGGCGAGTAAAATCATCAACAATCATATTTGCAATGTAATGGATCAGACATAAATAAACGTGTTCCCACCTAGCAACATGTTGTATGAGAGCTTGAATGTAGTGAAAAATGAGCAAGAGTGTGTTTCACGTCACCGCCTGGGTGAAGTAAAAACAATTGAGCCGACCCAGCATTTGGCTAATTTGTTAGCTAATGGAGGGAAATAATCAATACTACTTGTGTAATTACATTGTGACCACTGCTGGAACTCACAGGACTCCAAGGTCAATAGGCCAAATATATTTCCTAAGCCCCATATGTACTCTTGAAGCTTCTGCCAATTATATATTGTTGAACAGATAGACAATGAGAGCAACAAAAGAAACAATAGAAAGAATAACAACCACCCATCTCTGACAGAAAGGAAACCCAAAGCCACTCTAGCAATCACATTAGCTCAATCTTTGAATAAAATCAATTTCAGTATATTATGTAATCACATAATAGTAACAGATGTTCAGTTATATATAGAAAAAAAAAATGTTGGAACCAGAATCCTAACTGCCTTGAATATTAGTGCCCGCATTTTTTTCCAGATTGAATGCTTGATATTTTACATAACTAATCCGATCAAATCAACATCGAACCTGTTTTTCTTCCTAAAAACAATCTGAATGTGCATTGAAGCTATGAAGTTAGCATCAACTCAATCTCAAGCCAGAGGCTTCAATCAAATTTCAAGAAGCTTTAATAACCAACTCAAAATATCTTTCTGTTGTGACCCTCTTCTTCCCTTATTGAAATGCTCAACACTTCGTCTCTTGAAACATCACCGGATAAACTGAAGCTACAGATAAGGTCCAGCTCAGCCTTGAAATGCTTCAATCAATGTCATATTTAAAGAAACTCCAACAATCGATTCACGGATCATACATATTCCAAGTGGTCCTAACTTCTAAGTTCTAACCCATCAGAACCTAAATCCTATAAATTTGGTTTGATGTACAACTGATAAAGATTGATGATGCATGGCGTGCTAAACAGACAAATCACAATTTGAGTCCAATTAGAAGTCTCAATTGGAGTCAATATCATGAGGATTGTTTTGGTTTCTTGAACTTTGTATGTTCAATCACAGGTTAGAAACGTGTTTCTTCAATTCAGTATTCGTGGAATCAACGAATTGTAAGAAAACGCTATCCTTTACTTTGTAGCAATAACCCTACCACTAAAAATGAATTCCATTTCAACACGGCAAGTTTTTGAGAACCCGTATATTGATTGTACAAGAAGTTGTGAATTACATGTTTCATGTACATTGTGACTCTAAAAGAATCTGATTCAACCCAAAACATTTCCTTCTTGATCATCAAACCTACATCTACAAAGCTAACATCTTTTCATTCCCAAAATGTAAACACAACATACACAATGAACAGATAACAAACAAATTGAAAGAATTATTCAATCAATTCAGAAACAAAGAACACCAACAATTAAGAAAGAATCATATCTCTTCTCGTTATCAACAACAATCTAAATACAGAGTGGAACAAAGAATTCGCCGAATCAGAAAAAAAGAAATACCTTTTTTGCATACAATGAACACAAAATCTCCTCCAATTCACCAAACCCCCAAATTGAGCAAACTCAGAAGATCCCAAACAAGACAGAAAACCCAATCACAATCAACCAAACAATGTGAACGAGGAGCAGAGCCTGACCGGAGACCGGCACGCTCCCGCCGTTACCAACCTCGCAAAACCCTAGCTTGGCGACGCGGGCGCCGGAGCAGTGCGCGTCGGCGCAGCCGCACCAGTAGGTGACGCCGTCGGCGCCGCAGACGGGGTCGGTGCGGAAGCAATTGACGGGGCAGGAAGGGGGATCGGAGCGGGGGCAGATCTCGGAGTCGTGGGATTGCGACGGGAGGCGAATCGACGGCTGTGATTCGAGGTCGGAGAAGGCGGAGAGGACGCAGTGGCCGAAGAGGAAGAAGAAGACGAAGATTACGGAAGCGAAGGTCGATCGAGACGCCATTGATGACGAAGATGGAGAGATCTCTTTGAAGGAATCGAAGAAATCTCGCCTTCTCGACCGCTCTCGTGAGAGGGAATTCTAGGGTTAGGGTTTGTGTTTGTGAATTTCTTCGAAGAAGAACGACGAAGGACAGCTTGTGAAGGAACGGTTGGTTTTTTGGTTGGAAATGACGTGTGGACGGATTCCGTTACAGTGCTCTGCTCCTCTGTAGCTACTATTATTTAAGATGCTTTTCTTCGCTTTATTACATTTTATTGTTATCATGTTCGTTGCCTAAAGTGTTGGATTCGAATATTTTTACTATTGTAACTTGGTGTCGAGACAGTGCATACGTGCATGCATCTCGAGACGCATGAAAAGGACGTGCTTAAGTACGTGCACGAACACTAACATTTTTCTTAATTTTTAGAAGGAAAAATGCTAGTGTAACATTGGGACAGGGCACAGAGGTTGGACATGCATTGTGTGTGTGTGTTTTGATTTTCTTGATATCAAGGCACATCAAAGGGATGAACGCAAGGACTTGCCCGACCTGCGTATATAAGACCGAAGTTATCATAGTATTATCATTTTTGAAGTTATGTTGAACAAGTAAATAAAATTGGGCTACAAACATATGTGAGATAGACAAAGCACCATTTGATAAAACTCGAAGATTTGAAGAGGTCTCAAGCTCAACTTAGAGTCATTTGTCATAAATAAAGTTTGTGGGGCACTTATTCTAGCCAGAGCTAGGTGATCTCTATGAGGAGATCATATATAAGGAAATGGTACACGTGCTTGATAAACACACTCATTTACCACACTTGCTTATGTCTCACATGCTCAAGATGCGACTTACGTGTCCCGAGGTGCCTAACACAATCATATACATATACATATACATGGGATTAATTTAATATTCTAGAATGTAGAATATAATTCTAATCTAATTCAAAATCTTAACCATATTGAACTCAAAAACTAAATTTTGAATTTTTTTTTCTTATTTGGAAATTTTGATTTCGTGTAGCTTTTGTTTGTCGTTTATGCTAATTTATTATTTGTTCTCATTAAAAAATTGACATGGATAAATACTTATAAAGTTATAATAAACAATTAAGAAGCAGTTTTTTTTTTTATATATAGTTTTGGATGTCGTATTGGCGCCATATCAAATAATGGCTAAATCAAAAATGTAATGTAAAGAGCCAAAATTCTTAATGCCTACAACAAACAATGAACAATATTATCAAGTTAAAGATAGCCATTATTAGATGTAACTTTCCTTCTAAACTACAAATCCAACTTATTCAAGTAAAATAAGGAGAACAATTACAATCCTCACTTTGCACTCAAAGCATCCCATATAATAATTATACCATATATATAAAAGACGCAAATTTTTGAGAGATCTTCTTTTTTAAATCAACGAATCCACGAACAACTCGATCTAAACTAGAACTTAAGCCAAAGTTCAAAAATTTTTTTATTTCAAAAAAATACAATCACCCAATAGATCGCTTAAATAGAGAAACCCTAAAATTTGCCAAAAATAGTAAAAAAAAAGCCCTAAATCTTAAACTAGGTGAAAAATATTGAAACGCCGCAAAAAGGTAAAAACTTGTAAATTCTAATTTTTAAATTTATAATTACAATTTTAAATTTTGTAAAATAAAAAATTGCATTTTGGAAGGCGAAACGATGGAATTTCGCGATCTTAAAACTAGTATGTATATATATATATATATAGTTTTGGATGTTGTATTGGCGCCATATCAAATAATGGCTAAATTAAAAATGTAATGTAAAGAGCCAAAATTCAAATGCCTACAACAAACAATGAACAATATTATCAAGTTAAAATTAGCCATTATTAGATGTAACTCCTTCTAATATTTTCCAATCAATTTTTCAAGTAAAATAAGGAGAACAATTAAATCCTCACTTTGCACTCAAAGCATCCCATATAATAATCATACCATATATCTGCAAAATTAAAGGTCTAAATAGGATCTTATCAGCTTCATATCAATCGAGGCAACCCCTGCTTAAGCAATGTAATCTAACTACCAAGATTTTGATAAGTAAATATATCAAGTACTCATGAGGACTTGCTTACTAGCTAGTAGATTTCTTGATCCATAGAACTTGTTGATCTATGGTGGTGAGGTGCTCGTCGTCAAGGCGCTTCCACGTTCTAATCGACTTAACCGCTCCCCACTCTCCCTTCTCCGTCTTTTCTAACGTCGCTAGAACCACTCTTGCTCTCCTCGCCCACCCCGCCTTTCCATAGGCATGGTACCCGAACCCGCCGCCATAACAAAGGTTAATACCTGTTAGCTTGCCGCAAAAGTCATTAAGGTGATCATGGCCAGTGAAAACTGCCTTAACATCCCCGGCTTCCAACATTGCCGAGAAGAAACCAGAATTGACAGAAGCCGAGCTTATTCCTGCTTCTTGTTCGACGCCGGTGAAGTTTGAGGAATCAAAGCTTGCGTATTCCGGCAATGGTATGTGGAAGAAGGCTAGGCCCGGCGCTGATTCTTTCTGCGGTTGCGGTTTACTCTTGAAGGCTTTCTGCAGGCATTAATTTCAATAATGAAATTGGTACAAAACGATCATGCTTACAAAACCAATCACGAATATGAATACAGCAGAAATTAAGCAACACTTAGAGGGAACATATAGATATGACAATTAAATTGATAAGAAACTTTTCGCAGCCGCTTAAGCTCAATTAGTAACATCACAATGAACTACTAGTTTTTCCTTTCATAATCATGAGCATCCGAACTTTTTTTTCGACCACCCCCTACTTAAGCTTAATCAGTAACACTAATATTAATTCTTTTTCTCATAAATCTTAGATGTCCAATTAAACTTTTTTTTTTCAGCCCTTCCCTACTCAGACTCCACTAATACAACAACAACAACAACAACAACAACATAGCCTGAAATCCAAATTAGTTGGGGTCAATTACATGAATCAAACTCTTTCATTGAGTTCAATTTTAGTATAATTGATTGTATGCTTTTCAAATCATTTAAATCATTCCTAATCAAACTCCACCTAAGTAGCTAAAATATTGCATGCACTACATAGCCGGTTTCAAATCCGAGTAAAGAAGATTTCAAAGTTCAAAGCCTATTTTCCATATCAAAAAAATGGAAGAAGAAGCTCCTAATCCTATTTTCCAATCCTAAAAAAATCGGAAGGGTTGCATAAGTTCACAATCAATATAAAATTTTGTCCCTATTTATAAACCTATCAAAAACAAATAAGATAAACATATTTGAAGATACCCACATATTAATTTGCTAGCTAGTTTTTTTTTTTTTATATATATATATATATGCGGATACTCAGTCGAACCTCACTATTCCTCTAAAAGACCCCAGTGGAACCTGAGCGTACCCTACTAGCCAATACAATTTTGACACTACAAAAATCGAACTTAAGACTTTGCAATGTGCCCGTATCTCACACAATTACAAGTCCGTCCTTGCTGTTGAGTAATGAAATGGACATAGAACAACTATATAAAAATCTGAGCATATATATAATATATATATATATATATACCTGAAGTTGGCGAGAAGTGATTTGAAACCAATACTGCTGAGAAGGCTTGATCCAGCCATACCCAGAAACAGAGTCCACAGTGGAGTAATCCCCACTATCCAAAAAGTACAAATTCATCAGAGTCTTGTTCTCAAACACCGACCCCTCAACCCCTCCAAGCTCCAAGTTGTAGTTCCCAAACCCATCCATCTCATCTCTAACGTCCACAACCGTCGGATTCATCTCGGACAGCGTTCCCTCCATCCCCACCACGTGCCTCATCACCCCCTCCCTCGATAGCGTCCCCTCCTGGTCGTGGTTCCCCAGCACCACCGCCCACGGTAATTTCGCCTCAATAGCAGGGGCAAATGCGGCATTCAACGACCTCCCCGAGTCGCTCGAGTCTAACCCGAATATGTTGTCGCCTGCAAAACACGTATCCCGATGCACATCAGTCAATTAGCAGCAAATTACTACTTCTACTCATTTATATAAATAATTTTAACAAAAAAAAGAAATTTTCTTGTAAGTCATTTTTAAAATTTAAAAATATATTTATTATATTTTTACTTATTTTATTTTTATACCATTCAAATATTTATAATTTTTTAATTTTTAAATTTTTTGATTCATTTAATCGAAAAAGATATATATGTAAATTGTACTTATAATTAAATTTATCTTAATTTTTATATTTTTAACTCAAAAAATTTATATAAATAATCGAAAGAAGTACAAGTCAAAACCCATCATTTAAAATATGTTTTGGCTAGATATATAATAATGGTTAATTGATTGACTTGATTTGTTATGGACGGACCTGTGAAGACGATGAGGTGGGGCTTCTCGGCGAGGATGGCGCGGCGGAGGAAGGCGGAGGTGTTGAGGTCGGAGCAGGTGGGGAGCTGGTCGGGGAGGACGTCGAGGCACTTGGTGGAGGCGCCGTCGGCGAAGTGCATGTCGGCGACTTGGAGGATCTTGAACTGCCCCACATTATTGGTGGGTTTGAACCGCAGCGGCGGCCGCGGTAGTGATGTCGAATGGTGATTTCGTCGTGCAGCACTGGCAGTACCGCAGAAGAGTAGTAGAAGTAGAAGAAGAAGATGATGAAGAGACGCCATGTTCATTAATTCTTCTCACGCTCTCTGTTCATGGTGGGTACCTAAATTTATGGATGGATGAGGAATGATGACACGTACACACGGAAGAGTGTGGGCCTGTGTTGAAAAAATAATTTTTTACCCCACTTTCCCCACCAAGATTCAATGTCAATTTATGAAAATGTGGTCGCGTGGGCCCTATATAAAAATGAGTGTGTGCAAAATAGTTACGCGCCTGTTTCTTATGGATGCCGTTAGGGGTGGCGAAAAATCGGGTATAGACGAGTACGGAATGGACACCCTTTTAATAACGACTAAAAATAGTATCCGGATCCGTACTCGTTTTTAAAACGGACACTTTTTTTTGTCCGGACCCGTATATTTTTAAAATATACAAGTCCCGTTTTTTTTCCGATCCCATTTTTTAATAAAATAAAATAATTTTTTTCACTTAATTATTAACAAAAATACATAATTTTTATATTGTCATGTTTAAATCCGGGTACCCGTTTTTAAAAAATTTCGTCCGGACCCGGAACCGTTTTTTAAAACGGACAAGAAAACATGTCCGGACCCGTATTAATTTTCAAAAAATTATGTCCGGATCCGTTTAAAGCGGGTCCGAACAAATACGGACAAACGGGACCAGGACACATTTTGCCACCGCTAGATGCAATTTTGCTCACAACGTCATAAGGATGTCACTTGAGTGTTATTTTGGGGTGTTATTGTAACATTTTCCTAGTCTAATTGGCAAGCAGATCAAGTTTTTGAAAAGGTATTTGAGGTTTTGACTGATAAAATGCACAATGCCATGCCTTATATATATATATATATCATATATATAAAAGCACGAATCACAAATTTTTGAGTGGTAATGAAATTTACATATTTGCCCATACTTCTTTTATCTTTAAATCAACATTTTCTTTTGTATCCAAATCAAAATCTAACTCCTTATCAATCCACTCCGCGTTTTCTTTTGTATCCAAATCAAACTCTAACTCCTTATCAATCCACTACACGTTTTTTTTTTCTTTATCTCCAAATCAATCATGAACTCATTCTCATCAATCCAATACTTTTTTTTTTGAGGAAGTAATGTACTAACATAATTAGCTTACTTTTTCATTCACATCTTATCTCAATCACATTAGAGAATATTGAAAAGCTAAAAAGATACTTGTATTTCTAAATTTTAATTTTTAATTACAATTTTAAATTTTGTTAATAAATTCTTAAAAATTAATTCCCGCGAGCGTAAGCGAACGGGGGAATCATGCGTAGCACGTCTTGAAACTAGTATATATGTATATATATAGTCATTGTGTGTTGCACGATGAGATATGTAAGCTTGCATTCTGAAGTGCGAATTAGGGGTGTAATTTCAACGCTTCATTTTTTTTGTTGACTGAGTGACTATATAACTAGATGGCCGATATAGTATAATGACATGGGCAACTTGGGTGTCATTCCTCATTTACTAACCGTGTATTGCACCAGTGCATGTACGATTTGGACGATTTGGGTGACTTGGGGTGTCCTATGTCAAACTTACACTACTATTTTTCAATAGAGAAGTGTTAGAATGACAATAGTAAGTCACACCACGATACATATTAGCTGACAAGAGTCATCCATATGCACCTCGAGATGTAGTTATACACTGATCTTAATGCATAACACGCGAGTCGATGTCACGTGGAAAGCTCTTGTGAGTCAATGCGTCTTATGGTGTGACATTATTGTTGTCATTATAGTATTTTCTTTTTTCAGAAAAATTCTATGATGATGACAACAAAGTCACATTACAAGACACGTTGACTTGAAGGAGTCGTCGATATATGTGACCTCGACTCATATGCTATGCATCGAAATCTATATATGTTTGCATCTCGAGGTGCACATGAACGACTCCCGTGAGCCAATGTGTCTTATTGTGTGACATATTGTCGCCATTCAAGCACTTCTCATTTTACTCCCTACGATCATTTATATAAGTCGTTTTAGTAAAAACTTATTGTTCAAAATTGTAAGTCCTTTTTGGAATTCAAGAGTGTATTTATTACAGTTTTACCCATTTACCCTCATACAATTCAAACATTTATGATTCTTCAATTCTTTAATGTCAAATGACATATATGTAAATTACACACGTAATTAAGACTTCTTTAATTCTTGTGTCCTTACCTTAAACGACTTATATAAATGATCGGAGGGAGTGTAATACAAAAGCTTGCATAGTCTTTTTCAAATAAATTAATAAGGTCTCCTAACCACAATTCTTCTCGTAATCAATGATGCGCATCATGGTTTTGATTGTGTTAAATAGGATTTGATTAGTAATATAGAAAAATAAATTATGATTGGAGACTTATTTAGTGCATTTTTAGGTGTATTACTAGATTCGAGGGACAACGCAATGGAGCGAAATCGAGTGGAGCGAGGCTAAAGAACAATGGGTGTATTAGGTTCGAGGTAACTTGCGCAGTCTGTTTCTTATGGATGTAATTCCGCACGTAACGTCACAAGAATGTCACTTGGATGTCATTTGGGATATTATTGTAGCATTTTCCTAGTCTGATATCAAGTTTTTGAATAGGTATTTGAGGTTTTGATTGATGAAATGCACAATGTCATGCGCTTTTACATATATATATATATATATATATATTTTACACGATGAGATATGTAAGCTCGCATCGTGCAGATTAGGGGTGTGATTTCAACGCTTCCCTTTTTTGTTGACTGAGTGACTGACTAGCTAGCTAATACAGTATAATGACTTAGGTGACTTGGGTGGCTTGGGTGACTTGGGTGACTTGAGCGTCCCATATCCGGCTTAGGTGGTGTCATGCCCCATTTACTAACTGTGTATTGCACCGATGCGTGTATGATTTGGACGACTTAATTAGGTGACTTGGGGTGTCCTACGTACGTCGATCTTCCACTATCATTTTTCAATAAAGAAGTGTTAGAATGATAATAGCAAATCACACCATGAGACACATTAGCCGATAATAGTCATCCATATACACTTCGAGATGTAGGTATACACTAATTTCGATGCATAACATATTAACATGCGAGTCGATGTCACGTGGAAGGCTTTTGTGAGTTAATGTGCCTTATGGTGTGATATTATTATTGTAATTATAGTGTTTTCCTTTTTTGAAAAATTTTATAATGACGACAATAATGTCACGTTACAAGACACGATATATATATGTGACATCGACTCGTATATTATGCATCGAGATCTATATATATTTGTATCCAAGATGCACATGAACAACTCCCCGTGAGTCCACGTATCTTGTTTTGTGACATACTGTACTCATTCTAGCACTTCTCATTTTATAATACAAAAGCATGCATATAGGTCATAGTCTCTTTCAAATAAATCAATCATGTCTCTTAACCACAATTCTTCTCGTAATTAACGACAATTCTTTGGACTTCATCTTAACAGTAATTCCTAGGACGTTGACAATTAATAGTAAATTAAAAATTGTTTGATTGATCGGCCCCAACTAATTCAATACTATCGAGGAAAGTCAAAATACAAAAAGTAATGCACAATGTTTTTAGTTACAAATTCTTTTCTTCTTAATATTCAAGACTTCTAGTTAATGAGGAGAGATCAGTATTAGGGATGGTAAAATGTGTCCATCTGTCCGGTTTTGTCCGGACCCATTTTAAACAGGTTCAAGCAATTTTTTGTGAAAAATATACGGGTCTAAAGAATTTTTTAAGTCCGTTTAAAAATACGAGACCGAGTTTGGACAAAAATTTCAAAAAAATAAATATCAATTTAGTGATTAATTTGAAGGGCATATATGTAATTTTACACTCCATAACCTAAGTCACCAAACCAAACAGCCCAAAGTCTAAAGTCCAAACATGTAATTTTCTTTGCAGTATTTGTTTACTGACTCAATCTCCCTGCATAGTCTGATAATGGAATTGCGGTTTTCAGGCGGTTGTTCAATACATGACTGAATATGTTACCAGAGGTAGTAATGCTCTGCTGCCGGTTAAGAAGAAAAAGACTTGGGCGTCTTGCTTTTGCTTTTCTCTACAATCAGAATAAGTCAAAGCATAAGATTTATGTATTTCTTTTTTGGTAATTGGTGACGTGTATACTTGTAGTTGAGGGCATATATGTAATTTTACACTCCATAACCTAAGTCACCGAACCAAACAGCCCAAAGTCTAAAGTCCAAACATGTAATTTTCTTTGCAGTATTTGTTTACTGACTCAATCTCCCTGCATAGTCTGATAATGGAATTGCGGTTTTCAGGCGGTTGTTCAATACATGACTGAATATGTTACCAGAGGTAGTAATGCTCTGCTGCCGGTTAAGAAGAAAAAGACTTGGGCGTCTTGCTTTTGCTTTTCTCTACAATCAGAATAAGTCAAAGCATAAGATTTATGTATTTCTTTTTTGGTAATTGGTGACGTGTATACTTGTAGTTGAGGGTTTTTTTTTAAATAATTAATAAATAAAATATTTAATCATATTTACAAAGATTAGGGAAGAGGCGGTTGCGATGATTTGGTCAAAAAAGACGGCTATAAATGCCCCAACTTAGAAAACTTGACTAATAGAAAGCTGTAGAAATTCGACGAGTAGGGGCGGACCAAAGTTAACATGGGATGCATTAATTAAAAAGGATTTGAATGGTTTGCAAAGCTCACCATCAATAGCACTTAATCGAGCACAATGAAAAAGTTTGATCCATGTAGCCGACCCCAGTTAATTTAAGACTGAGGCTATGTTGTTGTAAAAATAAAAATCGGACAAAATGGAGGCCACATGAAACATACGGTACTGGACAAAAAAAAAGTGCCCACATCAAATTTAATCATTATAGAAAGGGGTGTCCGATCCCGTTTATGTCTGGTCTCATATTTTTGTCAGCCCTAATCAGTATCAACCTATCCTATAACTACTTGATTACAAAAATATTACTATGTATTTGGGTCATTATTTTACTTGCCAAGAAAATTCAACATGCCAAATAAGAAAAATAACCGTGTTGTAACTCAAAAAAAAAAAAAAAAAAAATCGTGATCCTTTTTTGAAAGAAAAAGAAATTATCATAATTGACTATAACATTTTAAAATTTTTAAACTAAATAATTTGGGATTACTATATTATTTTAAAAAATAACTTTACTTTTTTGGTCTTTTTATGAAGTGTGATTATCAAGCCAACCCGCTTATAGCATAGTAAAAATTAACACCGTGGAAAAGGAAGTTTCATCTTTGTATGAGGTCGGGTGATGATGGATTCCAAATATCAAAGAAAAAATGTGATTTACTTTCTTAATTTTCTAACAGTGCAGCACAATTGCAAACCGATCCACCATAAAAAAATGTGATATTTAAGGCATTTGCATGTTTTCTTTTGTTTTGTTTTTTTTTTTTCGATTTAAGTGAGAGTTGAACTCACGACTTCTCTAAAACTTGCATTTTAATAAACGATACATCTATCATCTCATTACAGATGCTTTGGCAAAGCATTTGCATGTTGTGATGTGTCGTGTGCTTTAAGGGCAAGTACATATTTTTTGTTGCCAATTAATGTTGACTCCCCACATCATAAGTGATTAATTGCTCAACTAATAACTACTAGAGGAACCTTTAATTAATGAAAAACTTAATTGTAGTCCTTGTGGCCATAGTTTATTATGCTAGCATTTGAATAAAAATCTATTTTCGGTTAATTCTCATCTATTAATAACATAAATTCCTGTCACATCCAAAAATGGACAGCAAATCACGATATATATATATATATATAGCAGCCTCGAGATACTCACTGGTGCCATCCTAATGACATGAGGATCAGGATTAGTGAGGCACAAGAATGTAAAACATCTACAGCTACCTATTTCTACCAACATGCTTAATATGGTACCAAGAATAAGTCAAGATTAGAAACAAATTAAGGCTTTGATTTTTTTTTCTCTAATCAAATCCCTTAATTAGAGATGGTTTCCTAATCCTAGATATTGTACAACTTTGTTTTACAAGTATAGAAATGAAAAAATAGGAAATAAATAAAAAAAAGGTAAACAAATCATTTCCAAACCTTCTTTTTTAACTGTTTCCTTTATTGAGTAAAAACCAACAACATTTACTAAATAACTGTTGGTCATTATTGTATCTTCATTCATGTCTACAACTATTGTAAATTGTAATTGTATAGGGTCTTGTTGAAGGAGAAATTTTGTTTCAACAATGGGGGGCTGTGCAAGCAAACCAAAGGATTTGGACTGCCCTCCAGCTTCCCTGCCAAGTGAGAATCCAAGGAGCCAACAGCCCTCTTCGACGAATACCGGCGAAGAGACAACCGCCCAAGTAAGATACCGATCGCCTTTTCCTCGTTAATTTACCTGCACATTAAACTACATTTCATGTTAATTCTTTCAAGACAATAGATATATAAAGGCTTAGTCGATTCAATAATAGCATTGATAGAACAATGTGATGAATATAACAATCAGAGAGGCACAGATGGGTGTGGCGTAGTAGCGTTAACGGCGTGAGCATTAAGGCGCTAATTGAGGCAGAGGTCTAATGTTTGCACTGTAGTAGTTGTATTATTCCTTGAGGTTTCCCTGGGTTGTGGGGATGATTCTCCCATCAACCCTAGTGGGATTAGTCGGATTACAACCATAGACAGGAGGGGCTGAGACAGCTCAGACATCCACGGATACCCAAAAAAAAAAGTAAGAGAGTTAACAAACAACGACACATAATCCACGTTATAAGTAATAGCTGCATTTGTGGCATGGGTGCCCAAACTTTTTTCAGTCTCTCCTTACTTTGGTATGACAATTCTCATGAGAATTAGTCGGGTACTCCGACCAATAACCCAAGGAAACTAAGTGAATATAATGTAGCTACCAAAAATCAAACTCATGACCACCGCCTCAGTTGGAGTTTTTAGTGCTCTTTTCTTTGCCACCGCACCACACCCCCTGGGGGCGGTGGGGCGGTAGATATGAATAATCAGTAGCTACTTACTGACTATTTGGAATTTTGATGTGTAGGAAGCAAGTATTGGAGGTGAGAGTCAGAAAGACGAACCTCCCTTGGTTGATATATCGGAGCCCAGTGCCAACAAGACGGACGAAGATGAAACTACCGACTCGATAAATCCCATCCTTGATCTTGTTTCAGGAATTGAAGAAGCTCAACCTGTTGCAGATCAGGTGACTGAAAACCAACCGGAGGAGAGCAATGCTGAAGAAGTTGATGAAACAACAAAGCAAATAAAAGTTGAAACCGCAGAGGCAGAAGCCCCAGAACAAAAGGAGAAAACAGAAGAAACCAAGGAATCTAACATAGTAGAAGATGAACAGAAAGCGTCTACCTCGGTGGATTCTGCAGTAAATGTTGATTCGCCTCCCGTATCTGCATAATTGCATATATATATATATATATATTTGAAGCATTGCGTACATCTTGTTGGGACTTGGAGCAAATGACAATAGTTAAAGATGAGAGATAGAGTTGCAAGACAATGAATAAAAGTTTGTATTCTTTGCAATTGACTGTTTCAATTTCAAATGGTTGCATAATGAATTCATAAAAAGCATATATAGTCCTCATGTTGTTAAAAAGAGTGAATGTGAGAAAGCAAACAAAATTAACAAACGAACAGGGAAAACCTTGTAAGAAAATGTGTTGTCCTTGTTGAATTGTCGCTCCAACAGAGAATTAACAGCTTTAGATCAGTAGTTGAGCTTCGACGATCCCGCATGTTCGTTATTCGTTACCTTTGAAACATGAGCACTCAACCTCTTTTCTTGGTGTTCCAAGTGAAATAGTAACCTGTTCATGAAAACTGCATTCTAATAGGCAAAAAGACAAGACCAATTGTGGCACTACAGGAAAAAGAGAATAAATGTTGGCTTGCCAGAAATGCGATTTCATTGTTCGACATCATTTTTTTGGACCAAGTCACATAATCTCATGATGGAGGCATTGAACAATGCAAGACTCCACCATGGTTGCAGGCTTCTCTTATCAAATGCATAATATAGGTGGATTAGCTTGTTGCAGATGCAAACAAGTATATACACTTCATAGTTCTTGAGGAAATTAATTCAATGACATGAATCCAAGACTGACAATTAACAACATTAGTAGAGAATTTCAGGAAGAGTACACCAGAATGACAAGCAATAAGGACTGAATAAGAGGAAGACAGAATGTTTATTCAATCATCACGGAAAGGAGTATGCCATCAGGAGGAAAAACAACTTGATTTTATAGATAATAATTCCCACTCGCATATTTGCACCATACAAAGGTCAATTTTTCAATTTATACTAAGAGACATCCTCTAACACAAAAGATACAGAAAAGGCAGATTGATAAATGAAATGCAAAGACAAACAAAGCGAAATAATACAACATGAAGGAATAATTATGTTAGGCGTTCTTATCTTTTCGTCCTCCGGATGAGATTTTGAACCAAGGAATACACACTGATGTCGTCTTCATGTAGCGCCTATAATCCTCAGCTCTGTGCGCTTGTTTCAGCATCCGCTGCTCAACAAGCACCGTTACATATGCCAAGCACAGGCTGTTGATCAGGGAACCAACAAAGGTCCAACCATACCCCAAACTCCATCCAAAGATAACCAACCCCCACCACCATAATTGCTCTCCAAAGTAATTAGGATGGCGAGAGTACCGCCAGAGTCCTTTATCAAGTGTGGTCACAGTAGGCTCTCCAAGTTCTTTCAACTTCTTGTTCCTAACAATAAATTCTTGGAGCTGGGTGTCTGCAAAGTAGGCAAAGACAATCCCAGCCGCACAGACAACAGTAGCAACAAAATCATACACATTCAAAGGCTTCTCACTCTGGTGGATAGCATACATTGGGAGGCAAATTCCAATCAGAAATATCTGCCAATTCAACAAACGCAAATCTTAGAACAAAACTTTTATTTACAACAATAACAAAGCCTCAATCCCAAATTATTTGGGGTCGGTTACATGGATCAAACTCTTCCATTACGCTCAATTTAATGCAATTGAAGGTGTGGCTTCCAAGTCAATTAGATCCCTCATAATCAAAGTGTCCCAAGTTAGCTTCGATCTACCCCTACCAAGTAAAATTTCTTCAGTTTTGAGTTTTTCTAGTGGGGGCATTTATGAGCCACTTTTGGAGGTGTTACCGCCTTTTCCTACTCTTAGTGATTGTTGTTTCTTTACCACCCAACATTCACTTCCATAAAGTATAGCTGTTGGCCTTATCGCGGCCCTATAAGATTTTTCCTTTAACTTGATAAGAATATTCATATATCAAACCTGTTGCACTCCTCTTTTTTACATCCAGCTTGACTTTTGTGTGACATCATTCTCATTATTACCATCATTTTTTATGATTGATCTTAGATATTTAAAGTGGTTCACCTTAGGTTCGAACTTCTACTTCCCCTAATTTCACCACTCCATCAACTTGACATCTACTATTTCTACATAGATCAAATTCTTCCACTCCGCTTGAATTAATGCAAAATAGGCAAACTTAGAACTGATCTAATAAGATTAAAAATTACCTGTTGAGAAACATAGACAGCAAAAAAGGAAATCCACCACCACTGCTTCCCATACTGCTTTCTCATATCACTGAACCTCCAATCCTCTCTAGCCCCCAAATCCCAATTCTCCCTCCTAAAGTAGCTATGAGTGAGTCTGATGCTCCACACCCAAGTCAACAAAATCACAACCCTTGATCTCCAAACATTAAATTGGGCAAATGGGTGACTTGCATAGTAATGAACAAGCATCACAGGGATCACAGTCCAGTACAAATCTATTATCTACAACACAAAAAAAAACCCACCACAAAAACACAAATTTAAGACCCAAAATGAGCAAATTAAGGGCAGAAATCAAAAGGGTATCCACAAAATGGGGAGAAATCACATACCCAGTTGGTGTTTTGGGCAAGGCCGATGACCCAGAAGAGGAAATCGACATTAATGGTGAAGAGAGGTTTGCTAGCAATATTGGGTGGTTGGAGCACCAGATCCAGAAAGGATTCAGAGAAGAAACATCACTAGAGCTGTAATGGTGAAGGAATGTGAGGTAGAAAGCTATGGAGGGAAGAGGAACAGTGAGAGCTATCAAAGCGTTCTTCAAGTTCCCCATTGATTTGGTCTGGCAAGAGAAGTAACAAGGACTTGCTCTTTATACGGCTTTTGGTGACTTTTTTTACAGTTTTACTGGCTTTGTTTCGAATTTTATAGCTTTTTTACCATGTAAAATGTATAGTCTACTTTTAAGTAAATCCCCAAATCTATCTTCAATGATGGCAATGTCCAGCTTGAGCAATTTATAATAACCAAATCTATCCAACTTTTCTACTTAACATTAAATGATCTTTTTCTTTCTTTTCTTTTTTTTGATATTGTGAATAGATAGTTGGACCTTGTAGAGGCCATGAGAGCATGCTTTTTCGACGGTGCGACAAGCATGGTTGGCAACGTAGCAGTGTTAACATTAGGAGAACTAGGATGGGTTGGCCTAATGGTAAAGGTGAGCTTGTGATTTATTGAGTGTTTTAAGTGGAAGTTATGCATGGATGGTCAAGAATTTTGATAAAGTTAATCTTCTATGAGTCTATGAGGGTGTAACTAATTAAAATCAGTAAAATGACATTCAACAAAACACATCATGTGTTGAAAGTTGGAACCTAAACATTAATTATACTAAAGTTTTGGCAATCAATTTAGATTTAAATTGCAACACAATGCCCCGTAAATAATACCAAAATAAGTCATTGGATTCCTATCTATAAATGAGAATTATCTCAGGCTGGTGCAGCGAGACGTCAGGCGGCCAGATGGAGACCGCGAGGCTCTCAGTCGGGTGTGTAAGGGCTTGGCAGCGTTGTGTCTCACACAACGAGAGAGGTCAGAGTTGTGTCTCGCACAACCAGAGAGGACAGAGTTTGTCTCGCACAACCAGAGAAACCTACAGTTATGGCTCTGATACCATAATAATTCCTCAAGAGAATAAGTTTTATTGTGTATAATCTTGTGTATATGGTAGTCTATATATATACGCACAAGTCTTAAAATACAAAAGTAAAGTGCAATCATAAAGAGAAACTATTAATTACACAATATACTAATTTTTATAACTGCTAAATGTAATATTTAGTTTCCTTAACATAAACATTTCCTTAACTGGTAGTTTCCTTAACAACATTGTTTAGTAAGAACAGCAGTGGATGGAGAATATTGATTAATTACTAATGATCACGATACCCTCTCTACTTTTCATGCATGCAAATAGCCAGAGAATGTAAACAAGGTAGCTCACTCATTACTTTGAAGAAATTATTGGCAGCCGCTTCATTATGCTAATTTAATCAAAGAGTGAAGGTACAATGCAAGCATAAAAAATGGAGTAGTAATGATTGTTACAATTGATGTGTTAGTGTGGCTAATGATGATCATTATATCAAAAGACCTGCATGAAAGCATTTCCTACAACTGTATAAATAGAAGAAAAAGCATGCCATGCCCATGGTCCCTTCTTTTGGAGAGCACCACAACCGGAATCTGCGTTGAAAAGAAAGGCAGGCCTATGTTATTCCTATTTTTATTTGCTTTCAGGACCACAAAAAAAAAAAGTTTCACATTGCTTGACAAATTTAATTCAAGTCATTATGATCTCAAGTTTCACATTAGTAGTTCACCTTTGTTGAGTTCTTTAGTTGAGTATGTAATGTTCATCTATCCATGTACTTTGTAGTGCAACTAACAAAGCAAGAGACCGATCGCACCAACAGTAAGGGCGATCTCGAGCTTGGGATTGTGTGGGTTAGGCGCATGTTCTTAGGTTCAATTTTTCATTGCGTCAAGATCATCCAGATCACTGAGGCATGTTCAGGTCGATTGCACCAAGGCCTCGTTGGAATAGTCAGACTAATCTGGATACTCACGGATATTAAAAAAGAAAAAGAAAAAAAAAACAAAGCAAGAGGCTTGGTGGTAGAGAGCGCGACATATGTTTACATGAGTTCCATTGTTGCTGAGGGAGTGAAAAACCGCGATCGACAAATTGAGCTCCGAATGTATTGATGTAATATGATTGTAGCAAGGAGTGCTGTTAAATACAGTGAAGTTACGAAGGTGCAAAAGATGATGGTTTACTTCTTGTGCCAGCATAAGCAATATTTGATCAGAAAAAGCTAAGCAAAACATCAAAAGGAATCCACCAAGATTCCATACACCCTAAACACTTGAAGAAATGAACAGAAAGGTAAGCAAAAGAGATCCCCCACACAAAAAAAAATTGCTCATCATAATCACTAAATCAGCTTTACATGTAAACAAAATCTGCTAGAGTGCAAGGAGAGTCTAAAGAAAGAGACTGGGTTATCCTTGTACCTCTGTCACAATAAATTATGATGAGATGAGATTAAACAAACTGATTAGGTGGAAAATCAGAACTTAATCGATACCAGGATCGACAAGACAGCACCATAACATATTTGTTTATACATTAGGGACACATGAAACGGATTTTTCAACGACTGCGGTAGACGCCTAAACCTCATACATCTTTACAAGAAATTTCTCTGAATGTTTCCGGAGGAGAACCGGGAAGACAGTCCCTGCACCATGCTCTCTGAATCAAGATTCACCTTTTGCCGCCCAGCGGTTAAATCCTTCTCACGATCCCAAGGCTTCCATGGATGCTGCCCTTCCCACTCGCCTTTCTTCTTCTCCTCCTTTTTCGCTTTTCTTTTAGACGAACGCTCTTCATGGTGCTTTTGCATTAACGTTTTCGAACGTTTGACGCTATTGTACTGATCAACCAATGCTGCATCTGAATTGGTTCGCTTCTTTTCAGCACTATCGATCAGCAAGTGCAGCAGCTTCGTTATAAGCCTCTAAATAACTGCAACATGAACACATCACAAGTGGTTACTTAAAATGATATTTCTTGAGAGTAAGTTTCATAAATGACATGAAATAAAACTAATGACTAAATCTCCAGGAGAATACTTCATTTTTGCTTTTTGCGCCTTTTCTAAAGGCGTATCTGTCCAACTGCTAGTATCACCTCGACCATCTTTTCCACCCCTGCTAAAAGATGTGGTAGAATGTGTAAGAATGTATGAATTGATATGAATTTCTCCTCCCCTTGTTCATTCCTCTATACCAAATTTATACACAAGATAAATACATAAAGAATTTGGGATTGACCAGAATCATGCCATGAATCACGAGACCATGATTCATGGCATACATCTCGATGACACCTAACAATACTTAGCACTCCCCCGCAAATCGAAACGGGAGGTGGACGGATGTTGAGACTGTCACGAAAATCTTCAAACAATACGTGCGCAGACCTTTGGTAAAAATATCAAGCAATTTGATAACGGGATGGCACATGAAGGACACGGACCGGCCGCGCAACCTTTTCGCGAACAAAATGAATATCCATTTCGACATGCTTTGTACGTTGATGTTGAACTGGATTGCCCGACAAATAAATAGCACCGACATTGTCACAATATACTAAAGTGGCCTTCGAATCGGACAATGTAGTTCTAAGAGAAGATTTCGAGCCAACATGTTTCGGAAACCGCATTTGCCACCCCACGATACTCGCCTCGCACTAGATCGAGATAATGTGGGTTGACGTTTAGAAGACCATGAGACCAAGTTGTCTCCCAAAAACACACAATATCCGAGGTAGACCTCCTCGTATCGGGGCATCCACCCCAATCAAGATCGTTGTAAGAGACCATATCGTAAAACGAAGATGGGTACAGATGAAGACCATGATCTAACGTACCTGAACATACCGAATAATCCGTTTGAGAGCGACATATGATCAACCCTCGATCATGCATATGGAGGCACACTTGTTGGACGGCATAAGAAATATCCGGCCTGGTGAAAGTGAGATATTGTAGAGCCCCTGCAAGACTCCGATACAGAGTAGGATCATCAAAAACCGTACTAGAAGTAGCACCAACCTTAGGCTGAGTATTCACAGGAGTGGCAGACGGATTACACGATGACATTCCTGCACGCGCAATTATATCTTCAGCATATTTGCGCTGGGAAAGAAACATACCACCCTTATGTCGAGTAACCGCAATACCCAAAAAATAATTTAATGGACCAAGATCCTTCATAGCAAATTCAGAACTAAGAAGATCCATAATGGAGCACCGGAGAGCATGAGAAGAAGCAGTAAGAATGATGTCATCAACATATAACGTAATGTAAGCCATAGCGACCCTTTGTCAGAACGAACAAAGAGTTGTCACATCGACTATTAGTGAACCCAACAGATGTAACAAAATCCGCAAAACGCTTATACCAAAGCTCGGGGAGCTTGCTTAAGTCCATACAAAGACTTACGCAATAGGCACACATAACTGGACGGTACTATCCCCGTACCCCAAATGGTTGATGCATATAAACGGCTCTCCTGAAGCGCACCATGAAGGAAGGCATTGTGGACATCCAATCGATGAATCGGCCATGCCCGGACAGAGAAATGCTAAGAACAAGATTTAATAGTAGCCGGCTTCACAACCGGGCTAAAAGTTTCGCCACAATCAATGCCAACCTCGTTGAGTTTTTCCATCACCACAAGACGGGCTTTATGCCTCGCAAAATCACCGTTAGAATGAATCTTATGAGTAAAAATCCACATAGACCGAATAACATTAACATCCGTGGACGGGCACCAATTCCCACGTCTTATTGTTAATAAGAGCATTATATTCATCATCCATGGCCATTTTCCAATTCCGGTCACGAAGAGCATCCACCGGATTTCGAGGCAAAGGAGACCTTGAAACCGTGGCATGGAAAGCTTGGTATTTGGGATTGGGTTTAAAAATACCACGTTGACTTCTAGTGACAATAGTGGGGTTAGGAAGAGGAATAGTGGGGAGCTGGTGCAACTGGACGGGGCAGAGGGAGGGAGGTGGATCAGTGAAACCGGGTCTGGATCCGATCGGACAGGGGGGAGGCCTGGGTCGGTGTGTATGAGGAGGAGCGGACTCGTGAAGATGATGTTGCACATAAGGAGAAAGACCATTATCCAAATAATCATATGTATGGGATGATGGAGTATGTAATGACGCAAAGGGAAACACATTCTCATCAAACCTGACATGACGACAAATGATGATTTGGCGGGATGATAAATCGTAACATTTATAGCCCCGATGATTAGGTGGAAAGCCCAAAAAACACAAGGAGTCGAACGAGCTTGTAATTTAGTGATGGTGGTGGATGGAAGAAGAGGATAACAAAGACACCCAAAGACCCGAAGATGAGAATACGTAGGAACTCGTTGATACAAAGATTTGAAGTGGAGAAATATTACCCAAAAGTTTGCTCTAAGAATATTAAGGAGATAAGTTGCCATTTGTAATGCATGATGCCAAAAAGAAGGAGGAAGTGATGCATGAGACAAGAGTCCGAGTGATATTATTGATAGACCGAATTTTGCGTTCGGCCTTCCCATTTTGAGGAGAAGTATGAGGACAAGAGAGACGAAAAGACATTCCATTCGTCTTACAGAAATTCAAAAAATGTCCATTATCAAATTCCCTCCCATTATCACATTGCAGAGTTTTAAGACGACGTTCAAATTGGTTAAAAACATGAGCTTGAAAAATCAAAAATTTTTCATAAACTTCCGACTTGTGACCCAAAGGAAAAGTCCATAAATAATTTGAAAAATCATCTAAAAATAATACGTAATATTTATGCCCTGCAGAACTCAGAATAGGAGAGGTCCAAAGATCACTATGAATAATATCAAAAGGTAAAGACGTACTAGAACTAGAAGGCACAAAAGGCAACTTAATATGTTTTCCGAACACACAAGAACGACAAATACTAGAAGGAGAATTACGAGTACAATCAATGCTTCGATCGGTCCTAAGAGCATCGAAAACAAAGTGGCACCCGGATGACCCAAACGAGCATGCCAAATGGAGGAGAGATGGCGGCAAAAATGGAAGGAGTAGCTAGATGAGATAGAGAGCGGAGAGGATAGAGATCACCCCGGCTATCACACCTCAGGATAGGCGTCCCCGTCCGAAAATCCTTCACAGAAAACCCAAACGGATCAAATTCAACAGAAACAGAATTATCAGTAGTGAATTTTCGAACCGAAATAAGATTTTTGATTATGTTGGGAACATGAAGGACATGATTTAAGGACAATGGAGGATGAGGGGGGGGCAAACATGTATGACCATAACCATGAATAGGAATTGAATGACCATTGCCGACAATAATACCAGTATTAGGATTGCTCAAATTAAAATAAGACGAGAGAGTACCGTTCGAGGAGGTTATATGTGACGTTGCACCAGTGTCCATATACCAGGATGAATCGGACGGATTTAGAGTCATGGTGTGCATAGCCGATGCAATGTCTCAGGGAGCGTAAGAGCCAGCGAGAGAAGAACTAGACGGTCCATTAAAAGATGGAGCCATAAAAGCCGGGTAGGCTTGCTGTTGGGAGCGAGGACCCACCATACCAGGCCCACGAGACGAAGCCGGAGGGCGAGCCCAACCCTGAGTAGGCATGGGGCAAGGTGGAGCAGCCCCATCGAGGCCAACCCCACTTAGGAATCGGAGCCCACCCCCACCCGAAAACCGCCGCGATGACCTTGCGAGCCACCCCCGCCGACTCGCCGCCAGAGCCACCCTCAACCGCGAGCCGCCACCATTTCCGCGACCTCCGAATGGCGCCGCCTCGATTGTGCGACTTCCGACCAGAGGGTTGCTGCCCTTCCTTGTCCCGTAAAGGAAGCAGAAGCGCAACGTCTCGCATGCGAGGAAGCTACCATGGCGAGGCGTAGCCATAGTCGCCTCTTTAGCTAACCCGCACTCTTCAAGAGTCGATCGAGCGGGCTTGATAAAAAGTAGGAAGGGGATTACTTTGTCGATCAACGTACCCACACCACGCACGGAGCCGTAAGACCGGAGACCAAGCTGAGCACAAGACGATCGTTGGAGACCGAGCCCCAACATTCTTTAATTGATCTGGCTAGAGACTTTAGCCGTTGACAATACGCCGAGGCGCTTGGAAAGAGTTCCATCTTAGTGGTGGAGAATTCATGCTCAAGAATGACAGCACGAGAATGCTTATTATCTTGAAAAATGTCCCGCAGACGATTCCAAGCTTCCATGGCTGTAGCATCGGGTTCAAGAATGGTGTGCAAGAGGGTCGGTAGAAATGGTAGCGTAGATCCAGGATAAGACCGTGGCATCAAGGGTAGACCACATGCTCAAGATCGCCTCGCAAGAAATGGACCGTGCTTCGATCGTAGGGGATGATGTGATCCAAGACCCTGGTTGAACGTGCATGGACTTTAAATAACTCAAATTTCAAGTTGAGTATTGGACGTTCTCCATTTCAAGAACAATAGGAATGTGATTCCTAATGTTAGAGACAGCAAGAGCCGGGTGAAATGGTTTGGACTGAGACATTGAGGAGAGAGTCGTTGGGGTTTTTTTTTTTTTTTTTTTTTTTTTTTTTTTTTTTTTTTTTGAAAGTATATAAAGAAATCACTCCCTCACAACTCTCTCTCGGGTCCGCACACAAGCAAAGGAGAGGGCGAACAGGGGAGTTGGGCGGCGCTGGCGCGGAAGGCGCGACCGGCGGGCGGCTGGCGCGGAAGGCGCGGCCGGCGGGCGGCGGGCGCGGGCGGCGTGCGCGGACGGCGGCGGGAGGCGTGCTCGCACGGCGCAGGGGTCGCAGCGCGGGGCGGCGCTGGCGCGGGGCGGCGACGGCACGGGACGACGCGGGATCGGTCGGTCGCGAGCCGGGGGACGCCGATCCGGGTGGATCTGGCCTGTGCGGCGCTGGCGCGGTCACGGCGCAGGGGTCGCGGCGCGGGGCTGCGCTGGCGCGGAAGGCGCGGCCGGCGGTCGCGGACGGCGCGGGGGGGAGCGCGGACGGCGCGGGTATGCGCTGGTGGCAGCGGAGCTGGCCGGACGAGAGGCTACTGCTGGACGGGCAGACCACCGGGAGGAGGAGACGGTGGCTGGTGTCCGACAGTGAAGGCGCAGCGGAGAGGGAGAGAGACACCTAAAGCTCTGGTGTCCGACAGTGAAGGGCAGACCATGATTCATGGCATACATCTCGGATGACACATACTTAGCAGAATGCATACTCACACCTGCCTTCAAAGAGGATGAAAAGCGCGACTAAGTTAGACCAAGGAAAAACTAAGCGACTAGTTCAAGTTGTTAACCAAGATCAAAGATGCCCTCACTTTTCTTTCGGGAGGGAGTGTCGTCATCCATTCCTCTCTCTTTGGTGGCAACTCGGGCTCAGCCAGTAGCTCCTCATCACCCTCCATTGATATACCTGAGAATGTAACAGCAATTAAGATAATTTTAAACATGGATGAAAACTCATTTTTACAAACAATACATCCAAGTGTCACTGAAACAATGAACAAGAAGCTAACTGTCTGATACAAATTGAGATAGAATTATAGAATCGAATCTGAACAGGAATCATTTTCTTTTCACCCTTCCTTTCGGAGGGGATAGGGTGGGCTGGGAGTTAATATTTTTCCATTCCTTTTGTCCAACGATCAAAATTTGCTTCCATAAGTTGTTCATTTCTCACTTCCCATTGATTGCATACAATAGAACAATGTTAACCTTCTGTCATATGAACCATTAGAAGTGATAGGCGCGGCATAATTTTAACACACTTTTCATGTACAGTTGTTGGAATTAATTAGAAGAACATTAAGATATGCGCAAACACCTAGAAGTATAATCAAAATGGACACCAACAACTGTTTTGTGTATGTGCCTCAAAAGTATACAGGTGTGCCTTGCAATCCTATTCCATGGGCCATATCCCATGAATATTCAGTTTGCAAGACAATATTTTTCATGCGACTTTTGATTGATATATCTGATGACGTGCATGTTTCAAAACATGATTACAAGTTTGCTTCTCATCCAACTATCAAGTTGCTTCAGATTGGCCAAGTTCTTTCCTACACTGGATCTTTTTTATTGTTGCTGTTTTTCACTTTTTTGGTTTAATCCAAGTTCCAACTATGGCATATAGCTGCTTCTTTTGCCTTGATTATCTTGTTTTCCTTATCCAATTGTGGATGGCTTCTTCCTCTAATTCTTTTCCAAAAAAAAAAGAAAACCTTGTATCTTAACAGCTGGGGGGGTAGGGGGGGGGGGGGGATGGGGATCGGGTTATGAACGCAGTTAAGAAAGGTCACAACAAATTCGACAGTAAATAACCTTGCAATTTTCTCCATTGTGCAGCTTCACGCATTGCTCGCAACTCAGCCTAGAGAAAGCAAGAAAATAATTTCAGCAAGGAAACTCAATAACAATAGAAACAACCATATGCACTTCCTCTGACGAAATTAAGCACAGTTTAAAATGATTTATCCCGGGAATCTTAAACGTCCATGTACTAAAGATGACATTCGGAAAATAAATTGACTAAAATGTGCAGCAAAAAGTCACAAGGACTTTCACTACCTATTCAGCCATTGAGGAAATCTCGGGAAGAGAAATACTCTCTCTGGTCATTTTTATAAATCGTTTTAGCAAAAACCTCTTTTCCAAAATTATAAATCGTTTTCAGGATTTAATAGTGTATTTATTTATTTTTTTACCTATTTTACCCTTATACAACCCAAACATTTGTTACAATTAAGATTCTTCAATTGGGCTTAAAAAAAAAAAAGATTCTTCAATTATTTAATTCACTTTATATCAAAGGACTTATATATAAATTACACATGTAATTAAGGCTACCTTAATTTGTGTGTTTTATCAAAAAGACTTATAACATTGACCGGAGGGAGTACTAGCTAATCAAAATCAAAAGCAGGAAATGATAATCTTAATAATCAACAGACAAGCACTGAAGGAAGAGGGTGGAGATTTTGCACAAGCATATACCTTCATTTCTTCCTGCTCTTCCTTTTTCTGAATTTGGTCATCCAAAGCTTTTCTCTGACAAAGAGAGGGAGAAATGGCAACAAGGTTAGGGAGAAGTCAGCAAGGTAAAAAATTCATTCATTACATCTAGATTCATAGCAAAATAGATGAAAAAGAGGTATTTTGACCATGCGGAGTAAGATCCTACAATTAATATTTAGAACAAGAACCAAGCAGTACCAAATCAAGTTGAAAATAAATATTCAACTACAATGTGCACAAATATTCTAAATACTGCTCGTAAGGCCCCTTCATTATCTGTAATAACAAATTTATTCGTCGTATTCACAATCATTAATTTGCAAGATACAAAACCTCCCATTTTAATACGCACCATATCAGGGTCTTCTATATCTTTAAAAGCTTTGTTTAGCGCGACAAATGCTTGATGGGCCTGTGGGTGAGAGCATTTGTCTGGATGAACCATTAGAGACAACTTCCAGTACCTGAATAGACAAAAAGAAATGCAGAAATAGAATTAAAGGTACAGAGAATAAAGTCCAAGCATATAATAAAAACACTCCTTCCTATTCAAAACTTTTTTCCAGAGGGGGTCACATCGCTCTCAATCCTTCAATGGCAATGGAGAAATCATATACAGAACTGAATCCTACCTAAAGCCAAAAATCATCAAATAAGATTTCACTCCACTGTATTACTTAGCTACAAGGCGATGATGCTGTAAAAAATATCATTCTCTCCCATCACATTATTCAGATCACATGAAAAATCAAGCACCCACCCCGTGAAACCATAAGTCTGCCACCAACCCAAGCAGATTCCACAAACAAGGCACAGGACATTCAAAAGAATACAACCAATAACCACTATTTTGCTCATTACCACCAATAACCATCATTGCTAATAGCACCTAAAATCTTGTTTGCTGCCAGTTTCAGTACAACCAAATGAAAACTCACATTGCCTACTAATCATTGCCAACTACCTCCACCACCAGAATGCTTCTCATGGTTATTGGACTCTCGATTAACCTGTAAGTCTAACTAATAGGCATACAACATAAAAGAAAAAAGGAAAATTTTATCTAAAATCTGGTCCTTCTCGGTTAATCTTGAGCAATCTTGAGCGGCTATAATTCTTTCATTTCTGAGTGCAACATTGCATAAGGAAATTGTAAATCTATTTCAAAACATTTTTAGACTAATACTTCAAAAGAAAAAAAGAAAACTCCTTTTTAACAGATTACGAAATTTCAACAGTCAAACGTTAGGGAACAAGCTTGCTTTGTAGTCATATAATTCCAAAAAGAACGGAGAGAAAAATGGTCCTTCCAAATCCGTCTCTCATGGCAAACAAGGAAGCTTGCCAGAATTTATTATATCAGAGAGTAAAGCTTAGTGCAATGCAATCAAACAATAGGTTGGCTAAATCTCAACATATCAGGGAAAAACCAATGAATCGGGCTCCTTAGACAAATTAGTCGCAACATTAGAAACTCCTCAGCATTGTAAGAGAAGAAGCTACATGAATTTCAAAAAAAAATTCATTCTTTACCCACCTTTTCTTAACGTTATCAGAAGACACCTTCCAATTCACTCCAAGCACATCATACAAATTCTCAATCTCAACTCCCAAAATTCGTGTAATCTGATGATATCAATGAAACAAGAGAAAGCTAAGACAAATAAGGCAAGACAAAGGACCTTTTTTTATCTACACAGATAAGAGGTCGTAGATAATTATAAAATAAAATAGATAAGTTAATTTCTAAAAAGATTATCCATGGTATCGCAAACTAAGAAAAAGTAAGATTTAATTGGCAACTTGACTAACAATTCGTAAAAATATAAGCTCTTTACCTCGTCAAAGCGCTCAGCCTCATTTGCTGATTCAGCTTCTGCAACTATAGCAGGTGGTGGAGGACCAATAAATAAATCAGCATCAGTCTCAACCTCAGCTTCTCTAAATTGAATGTACATAGAGAGCAGAAGGACTAAATGTAAGCCTCAATAAGATTTAGATTGGGAAGTTGAATAGACGAAGTTTCAACACATATAAAGAAGAAAATAATAACAAAACTGAAAGAAAAACTCATAAGCGAACTTACGTCAACCAATTTCCCAACCATACCAACTTGCAAAGTATCAATCTTCTCAAGAGAACAAAAAGTACCTTAAGGCAGCCTCTGCTTCAGTTAACTTAGCGGCAGCAGCAAGCAACGCAGAAGATGGCATTTCAGGGCCAATCAACCTACAGTAGCCATTAAAAGACACTTATACTAATCAAGAAACAACACCCATAAGAAATAGTGAACGATCTTATAAAAGCATGTTTCCAGACAAATAAGTAGAAGAGTAAAAACTAAAGAAGCCGATCACCTTCTTCTTGGAGCCGGCAAGTCATCATTCACAGATGATTCTACACTTTTGCCTTCATCGGGTTTGTTCATAGTTTTTCCAAATTGTGCATTTGATGGCGTAGACTGCTCGTGATTCTGTGCTACACCATGAACAACTTGTTGCTCTTGAGATACTAGATACGTCAAAATCACAGGGCCAACTAGTTCCAATGTAGGATGAGCTTTTGAAGGTAGTAAATAGATGCCGGTTTCACTTGATTTAAGACGTAAAGAGGCAAAAAGCTTCTTCAATTGTTTGACTAAAGTTCTGTCCGATATCCCGCTAATGTCAACAGCCTGCCCATCATCAACCATTTGCAGTAGCTGCCACAATACACTATTCCATCAACACCAATTAAAAGACAGTAAAATTGTCAACAAGAACTAGTGCACACTTTACTTGATTAATAGAGTACTACAAGAAGTTAAAATGCTTACCAATTTAAAAAGCTAAAACTAGATCAACAACAACAACAACAACAACAACAGCAACAACATACCCTCAATTCCAAATTAATTGGGGTCGACAACGTGGATCAAACTCTTTCATTGTGCTTGATTAAGTGCAATTGATAGTGAGCTTTCCAAACCATTGAAATCCCTCCTAATTAATGTGTCCCGAGTTAACTTTGGTATATCTCTACCTCGTCGAATTTCTTCAATTTCTATTGGTCTTCCCTAATCTTTGAATTTATATATTTTTTATCCTATCTTTACGAGTTTTACCCACATCCACTTAAGCATCCTTATGTTCTGCTACATTCATTTTATGTAGTTATTAAAAAAGCTAAAACCTTGAATTTATATATTGGTCTTCCCTAATCTTTGTGTCAATTGGTGCTATCTTTGAATTTTATATATTTCTTATCCTATCTTTTTGTTGAATTTCTTTAATTTCTATTGGTCTTCCCTAATCTTTGTGTCAATTGGTGCTAATCTTACTTATCTTTGAATTTATATATTTCTTATCCTATCTTTACAAATTTTACTATACATCCACTTAAGCATCCTTATGTTCTGCTACATTCATTCATTTTATGTAGTTGATCATTGTGATTAATCATGAAAACCAAAATTTATGAAGAAAAGATGATACCTGCTTCAATTCAGCAGCTACACTAGGAAATGTTTGCAATATAGTCTCAATTATATTCTTCGCCGATTCTTGAGTTTCAGATGAAGTGGTAGAATCCCTCCTTTTCCTCCTCATTCGCAATTTCTCTTGTTTTTCTTTCCTCCTCTTATGCCTTGTCATTATCCTGTCCACCTTCCTTCACCCTCTTCCCTTTCTCCAACTTATTCACAATCCTCCCCTCCCCCTGCAAAATAAATAAATAATAATAAAAAAGGATTAAACCCCCTAAAGATAATAAGGTAAGTCTAATTAAATTGTATATGTACCAGAAAAAACAAAAAACTACATGTTAAGAAAACAAGAAAGAACATTCAGATCTAGCTATATGCTTCTACATACATACATACATAGAAATTATAGATATATTAGCTAGAGAGAGAGAGAAAGAAATTGAATGATTAGAAATTGAATGATTAGGGCATAGTCTAATGTTTGTATATAAGGGAGATTTTTTTTTATTCCTTAACTAATATTTGTATATCGCTTTTTTCAAAATGCGCTATTAACGAAAGACAATTTTTTTTTTACGTGGACACGTGAATAGCAACTTCTCAAAAGGCAATATCCATATAAATCATATAGATTATGCAAGTGGACTCACTAAAATTAAGTTTACACGAATAGCGCATTTTCTGAATGCGTTGTTCATGTAAATCGATCAGTCCACTTGGAGTGGACATTTTAAATATTTTATATAATATATCATATATATTATATTTATATATAATATAAAAAATATATTTTTTTTATATATATTTAGAATATAAATATATAATATAAATATATATTATATTTTATATATAATATATATTTATATATAATATAAATATATATTATATTTTATATATATAAATATATTTATATATTTATACAAATATAGAAAATTATAATTAGAATGTCACCCCAAGTGACACCCGGCCCTATTCAATTAATGACATGCATGACCACGTAAAAATGAATGTGCGTGGTACGTATCTCAAAGCGCGTACAACGTTTGCGTAGGTTGTCTACAACTCGAGATACGTATGTAACGTTTGCATGAGTTGTCAACATCGATATATGTGTGTGTTGTTTACATGGATTATCCACCTCGATATATGTGCGTGACGTTTGCATGGTTTTCATGGATTGCACGAGGTTACATGAGTTGTCTATCTCGATATATGTGTGTGATGTTTGAATGATTTGCATGGGTCGTCCACCTCGACATACGTGCATGGTGTTTCCATGCGTTGTCAACCTCGAGATACATGTGTGACGTTTGCATGGATTGTCCACCTCGAGATACGTGCGTGACATTTGCATGGTTTACTTGGATTGCACGAGATTACATGGTTTGTCCGCCTCGAAATACGTGCGTGACCTTTCTATAGTTTGCATGAATTGGACGAGATTGTATGAGTTGTCCACCTCGAGATACTTGCGTGACGTTTGTTGGATTGCACAATGTTGCATGAGTTGCACACCTTGAGATACTTGCGTGACGTTTGCATGAATTGCACGAGGCTGCATGGGTCGCCCACCTCGACATACATGCATAGCGTTTGCATGAGTTAGTCACCTCGAGATACATGTTTGACGTTTGCGGGATTGTCCACGTCGAGATACGTGCGTGTTGTTTACATGGGTTGTCCACCTCGAGATGCATGCGTGATGCAAGTTATCCACCTCGAGATACGGGCGTGACTCGGGTTATCTATCTTGAGACACGCGAGTGTCATTTGCATGGGTTCTCCGCCTCGATATGCATGTGTCGTTTGAATGGGTCCTCCACCTCGATACGTGCGTGTGTGATGGTACGCTAGTTGAACAAATAACTCATTTTTAGAATGATTAATTCATACACTTTAGTATTTTGTATGAATAGCTCATTTTCAAAATGAGTTATTTATACAAGTTTCTTCCACCTCATCAAACCACCATGCCATACATCCACCTCATCATCAATAACTCATTTTGAAAAGGAGATATACTTTAGTTTTGTAATTTTAAAGTAACCTTTCATTTTTTATGAATAAAAAGTATACCTACCTTATTTTATGAAAAACTCTCATGTTCATGTAGTCGACTACATCGACTCTGCTATCTGCTATTTGTTATCAACTACGTCGATTTCGTTATATTGCTTGGTTTAGGCCAAGTTTTTTTTTGTTCAAGGGCAAAATGAATGAAATATATCTTTTGGTCCTTCAACTTATAGTGTTTTTTTTTTTTTTCGCTTTTGATCTCCAAACTTTCATTAGTGTATATTGGGTTCTATAAATCCAGACTCGAGAAAGGTTAGCATAGAATCCGAAATCAAGACCTATGCTTAAAGAGACTCATGGGACAAACCACTTGAACAATCTTTTTTTTTTTTGGCATTTTATCTTCAGATAAAGTATCATTTGATCTTTAAACTTTCAAGCTTGTGTTGATTTGGTATTCCAACTTTTGTCGGTTCATTTTTTGTCGATGAACTTTCATTTCTCGTTATTTTTGTTCATTTTGTCAAGTTTGGAGAACAACGGTAGCTTATAAAGCTATTCACGAGCAATTCACTGGTTGTTCACAACTTACTCATTTGCCCAAAAATTTGATTGTGAATCTTTTAGTTGGTATTTGTTACTTTTCAAACTTAACAAAAAAATCAAAAGCTAGTGAAAATGAAAGATCAGGTACCAAAGTGAAATAATGAAAGTTTGATGATCAAATAAAGAAAAACGTGTAAAGTTCATGGACCAAATGATACCATTTGCTAAAGAAAAATAACCAAAAACTTAACCCACATGTATGCTCATCGTGCAATGCACCTTGAGAAGCATGCACATTGAGATGGGTGTGCAAACATGTAGGTTAAGTCTTTGGATTACAAAAGCTAGCATTTCTCTAAGTAAAAAAAAAAAATAAAAAATCACATGGTATGATTTTTTAATAAGTTACACTCCACGAGCATGACACGATGGCAGCAAAGCGAGCACTTAAACTAGGACTAAGATAAAGATCTTGTGTTGAAGTCCTGCCAGCTGCAAAATTTCTTCAAATTTACTTGAGTTGTGGAGATTAGTGAGTCTCAGAGCTCCGTGAGACTAGTCGTATAAAGCATTGGACACCCATAGACATCAAAAAAAAAAAAGGGTGAGTCGACTCAGTGAGTTCCTGAATTGAGCAGAATCGTTTCTCTTTGGTTTTGGTGCACAGAGTGCATACATATAAATCCCCAATTTCTGCAAACAAAGGAAGGATCTTGAAAGCTTGTTATCAATCCAATCTTCTCTTCATTCATTCATTCATTCATTCAATTCACACAATTAGGGTTTGTTCAGTAGAGAATCGAAGAACAACCATCCATCCATCCATCCATCCATGTCTGGGCGATTGCTGAGAAGAGTTTTGAAAGAGCAAGAAGAGCAGCACCAGCGATTGCCACGCCCAGATGAAGAAGACGAGGAGGAGGAGGAGGCCGAGTCGCCCGTTTCGCGAACCCTGCCAGGAATCTGTTCGACCTTCTCAACGATCAGGTCGGTTCCCAGATTAGGGTTTTGTGGAATTCAGCTTGTTACTTGTACATTTGATTTGATTGTTTGTGATTGTTATTGTTTTGGATGGTAGAAAGTGGAGTCTTGATTGGCTTTCCCAGTTTTTGTTGAATGTGAAGTGAGGGTTTTGATTGATTGTTGTGTTGTTGTTTGGTGTGTGCAGATCACATTTTGTGATTGTGTTTGTTTGTGATCTGTAATGTTGGAGAATGCACGCAATGAGACTGATTAGGGCAGAAGCACGATGATTATACGAGTATAGGATTAGTTTTTGATATTTGTGGGTATCCAGTCAAGAAACTGTAAAAATTCGACGAGCTAAGCCAAAGTTAACATGAGACTATTCCCATTTAAATGGCCTCACCATCAATATCAACATGTTGACGCAATGGGAATTGAACTTGGGACTGTGCAACTAACCCTTACAATTCTAAGCTCGCCCTTACTGTTAGGCCAACCTGTAGGAGTATAGGATTTTAGCTATGATGGGTAGACAAAAGAAGTCAAATCAATCAGGGATTTGTTCTGGTTTAGCTTCCATTATTGTTCCTTTATTGGCTTTGGAAATCAACCTATAACCTGTTGTGTTAAGTCATTAAGAAAAACGATAACAACGACGATGACAAAGCCTCAATCCCAAATTGGTTGGGGTTGACTACACGGATCAAACTCTTCCATTGCACTTGATTTAGTACACTTAATGGCATGCTTTCCAAATCTTTCATAATCAATGCATCTCAAGTTGGCTTAGGTCTATTACTCCTATGTCATTGAATTTCTTTAGTTTATATTGAGTTGTGCTTCCCAGGTCCTTTAAAGACTTGTCTAATAAGGCTCAAAAGATACAGTAATTAATTATCAATTGAGTGATAGTTTATTATGATTGAAGTTAATCTTTGTTGCAGGAAAATGAGCCAGAAATTTCTGATGAAACATCAGCTGGAGATGTTGATGAACAAGAATTGGCTATGCCGAAGAGTTCTGTGAAAGTACTTCCGGCATCTACCAACAAATCAAAGAAAAAAAAGAAAAAGAACAAGCAGCATTCTAAAACTAAAGATGAATCAGAAGAACAATTGGATGCTATTTTACAAGCTTTGAATCTTGAAGACCGTTTAGGCGATTCTGCAAATAGGAAGGCAGAAACTACAAGAAGTCAGGAAAATTTGACGAAGCAACAAAGCCCATATATTCTAACAGTAAATCCTAAACTTTTGAGGCCAGAAAATGAGCTGCGTAAGATATTTGGTTCCGATGTGGTAAGATCATTTGAAAATAGTCATAACAGCAGTAGTTCGAGGCAAGTACGTGGTGGAAGGCGCGGAACCTACACTGCTAGAAAGATGATTCTTGTTTCTCCGTCTAGTCATTGGCCTCGCTGGGATGGGTCTTTGTCTATGGAACACATTGAAACCAAAGCTGGAAAACACTTTTTTAGGTATGTTGCCCCAAGTTTCTTGTAGCATTATGTGTCTAAACTCTAGAGCACAAGATGTCAACTTTCTTTATTGACGTGTATTGATGCAATGCTACTTCGATTTTTATGACTATTTTCTAGGTACGTGCATTCATCTTCCTACAGGCAAGCACAACAAGCATTTGAAGCTGCAAAAGCAATCCATGATTTGAATGGTATAGCAAGCATCTTAGCTTACCATCCTTACCATGTGGAGTCCCTCTTAACCATAGCGGAGGTATTAAAGTTCTCTGGAGAACATGAATCTTCGGCCAATGCAATTTCTAAGTGTTTATTCGCTCTGGAGTGTGCTTGGCATCCCATGTTCGATCCATTTCAGGGAAACTGCGAATTGAAATATAGCCATGACACAAATAAGACATTATTTTCAGTACTTTTCACTCATATGCAAAACATGGATAGGCGTGGCTGTCATCGATCAGCTCTTGAAGTGTGCAAGCTATTACTCTCTCTGGATTCTGATGATCCTAAGGGTTCCTTGTTTTGCATTGATTACTTCGCCCTTAGATCAGGGGAATACTCTTGGTTACAACGGTTTTCTGAGGAGTATAGTGGCGGTAACTCCCTTTGGTTGTACCCTAATTTCTCATATTCCTTGGCCATCTGTCGCTTCTATCTTGAGCGTGAGGCTAGCTCTAAAAATGCTGCATTGGAGGATGATCAGTCTACCTCAGCTGATCTTATGAAGCAGGCTTTGATGCTTCACCCATCAGTCTTGAAGAAATTAGTAGATAAGGCTCCTTTGAAGGATCCAGCTTGGACAAAAATACTCAAGCATGCCTTTTTCGGGTCTGCTGATGCAGGTGGCCTTTCTCTGGAGCACCTAATTAATATATACATAGAAAGGAGTTACATCATGTGGAGGTTGCCGGAACTGCAGACGCTATTAAGGGATGCTGCCTGGCTAGTGATTGAAAGTTTAGACAGGAAAGAGAGCGATGCCAAAGATTTGGCTTGTGTGCGGAAAGAGTTCTTCTCTTCTGAGAAAAACGAGTATGCATTTCCCTTTGCTTGCAGATTTTGCTAATTTATGTTGGTAGATTTATCATTTATAATGCCTAAGAGGCAAGAATGTTAGTAATTCGTGTCGAAAAACAATGCTGGACTATTTGTAGTCAAGTCTGATGTGTTGATGTTTCTTTGAGGTGCCTTGCTCCTTTCATATTCTTTTTTAATTGACCACCTTTGGTTTGTCTTTCAGGTACTCGCATTTGCTAGTCTCGGACTTCTCTGGTTCTGTTCCGACAATGCCACCAGAGGAGCTGCAGAATTTTATGATTGACCCGCAAATGGCGCATGGCATGCAGAACGTCGACCAAGGAAACAACGTTGAACCAGCTCCTCAACCGCGTGAAGTTGTAAACCGAAATCCAGTGGCAGTCTTCTTGGAGTCGATGCTACCTTGGGTTGATTATGGGGTTGCTCACGACGACAACCATCTTGATGGGAACGACGAAGAGAATGAAGAGTGATTTGTATCGATTATCTTGACTTCGATCGGTGTAGAAGATTTCTAATGGTACGCTATCATGAACAAACAACTAATGCTGCACTGACCATCTTTTCAAATTTTGTTGTATTGTATATGGTTTCATTTGAATTCTCATGTTTCCATTCAACTGCATTCATATTCATATTCAGATATCTGTGCTCAGTAGAGGTCATAGCCTAAGAGCATGACTGCAGACATTTGATTAAAAATAACTGAGAGAATGATATGTTCTTGCCCTTAAAGCCAATGTTTACTCTCTTAAAATCTTATGCTTGCTGTCTTATAAACTTTGTCATATGGAGCTTTACATGGAATCCTGCTTTGATGGAACCTTTTTCTTTCTTTCTTTCCCAAGTTGTATAATATTATTCTTAGAATCTTTCTCCTGCACCTGGACCATTATTTTTCGAGTAATGGTAGGGTGAACTTTTTGGAACACCTGGAATGGACATCCAATTGTTGTTGTCTATTCAATACACACCAACAATCGGGTGTCCATTCCGGATGTCCCAAAATGGGTCATCCTAATATTTTCTTTTTCTTAGGTTTACTTTTAAGTGCAATCAACTCCTTCTATTCAAATAGATGTCCTTTAAAAGAGTTGATTGAGCATGCTTATTGAACTTTTTGGAACAGCTTATGTTACAGGAAAATATGTCACATAAATCATCTCAACTGTCACAAAAGTGAGAGATGTTGAACAGAATTTGTGATGTTTTACATAACTAATGAGATCAATAAAAACCTTCACTTTCTTCTTCATTAAAGCTCCAAATCATCCAAATCTGGCACCGGAAACCTCAAAACCGCGGCGACACCAGTCATCTTCCCTAACTCCTTGCCGTTCACCGTCTCGGAACTGAAAACCCTTACACTCCCTCCAGATTTCTTCACATCTTCCACCAAATTTTCGTACTTCCTCCTCTTCCCCACATCACAGCTCTTGTAAAGCTCATCAGTAATCAAAAGCATCTCCACCGCAACCAATTCTACCGCCATTTCCACGCTCCTCGTCCCATAACAAGCCTTCCCTGAATCCAAAGCATTGCTGAAAGCTCTGTAAACCTCTGTTTCCTCTGCATCAATCGAACCGCTCACCAGTTTCTTCACCTCCGACGACTCCACCACATCTTTCAAGCTCTGCTTCGAATTCACATTAATCAGGGCAATCTTGGATATGTTGTTTGTAATGGACATGATTCGCCTCTTCTTCGACTCCGTCACCAAGAACTCGAGAAATTGATTCTTTACACATCCATTACTTGCTATGATTGCGAACCTCGTGTTATCAAGATTCACAAACTCAACAAAATAATTCAAAACCGAAGTAAAGAACGTCGCAACGTCGTTCTTCTTCCTCTCAACTTTCGCGCAAAGTCTCGAGCCTGATGATCTCCCTATCAAATGCACGCTCGCGGTGCTCTCTTGCATGAGCACCACCGCGAGCTCCACTTGTTCTCCATTGCTGCGACCGGAGCAGCATTGCTTGAGCAGCTCCATTGCGCCCGAGTCCCATACTTTCTTTGTCAAATCGAAGGGAAGGTTCGGCTTAATCTCGATAGTATGGAACGTGCCCGAGGCTGCGCCGCCTCCAACATCGCATGACACGGTCTTGCCGCGGACGCGAAGGGTGGAGGCTTGTTTGTCATAGTCTATGGCCATCACCTTGATTGACATATTCACACGAACTCTAGTTGCGGTTTTGGCATTGTTTTGATAGAGTTTTCTTGATGTTTCCGATGAGACATGGTCACCTTGTTTGATCATATTGTAGAGGATCCAGAGATCGTCGGAACCGTCGGCGGCGAAGGTGATCGTGCCGGAGCTGTTGGGGACGTAGTCTTTGTTGAGCAACTTCATTGGAATCAATGGAGAAATCGATGATCGAACGTTGAATTATGGATGGAAGAAGAAACTCTCTGGCTTACTTTCTAGTAATAAAATGTCTATTTGGTTGGAGTCCTACTAGGATTATGATATTACATGTGAGCCGTCGGATTGTCAAGAATCTTAATAATGCAAGATTTGATGGGCTTGGGTGACGTTAACAGCCACTCGATTTCTATGGTTCAAGTGGCCCGGATAAGGGTGGCTACCCAATCAATCAAAATTTTTGTCTTTGTATTGGGGACTACAATATATACTTTATAATTTAATTAAAACACACAAAATATATATACTTAGAAACTTTTTAACACACAAAATGTAATTAGAAGCTTTTCTAAATTTTAGACTTTCTATTTATTTTGGTAGGATTAGGATTGGAGATTAAAATTAGCGAATATAAATGTTTTGTTTTCAAAATACTTAATTGGATTTAATAGTGATTAGCGACCAAATCAACAAATGAGATAATTGATAAGTAGCTCTCATACTATTGAAGCCTATCATATGCCAATGCAATAGATTAGGACAATGGTATTAGGCTATGAGATTAGGATTAGTACAACCATCCAAAGGAATTGAAATGCACTTTGGTGAGTCATGCGATAATAATTTGTCATCTTAGTATCATCTAACTTCAAATATGTTGATTTCTTTCAATTATAGGGTTGAGGAGCCCAACTTAATGTCGTAGAGTTAGGAGCATTACAAACATGTTCGAACACTCGCAATTATCAAAAGGATCAAAGACTTGAAACTTATATCACTCAATCTCATCACAATTATCAAAAAGATCAAAGCTTGAAACTAATATCACTCAATCTTTTAGAAGTATAAACCAAACAAGTTGACCTTGCGATAAGGGCGAATGCATGATTATGTGGGTTAAACGCACGATCCCGAGTTCGTTTCTTGGTATGTTAAGATCGTTCGGGCTAGTGGCGGAACGAAAAATCTTATTAGAGAGGGCGAACTTTAACCTTTTTTTTTTCAAACAAAAAAAATATATTAATTTAAAAACTAAGCATAGCAAAGATTTTTGTTGACAATACTACACTCAAAACACTTCAAATACATCATTTTTGGGTGGTGCAATGCTACACTTATTATATAAGAAGTGTCGACCATAAGAGGAGCAGGAAAAACGAATGAGCTATAAGATCATAGAAATACATAGGATACCATAGAAGGTCCCGAAAGTTAGGGGCGACCACACCCTTGCCCCCCCTCTAGATCCGCCAAATTCCTTGTCTATGACCATCAAGACTCTTGTGAAAATAGTCAGGATAGTAACCTATACTAAGGTTAGCAAAAAAAGAATTTGTTTAGAAGTCTAGATGGGCTGGAAAGGGTACAACTCGGCTGTAAAGATGAAACATGTTCATGTCCAAACAACTTATGCCCAAACTTATGCATGCCATTGTCAACCAAAAACCAACCATATGGAAAATAAAAGGGGCAGTGTTCTCACTAGAAATGAAATTCGAGGAGCATTTTAACGTTCAATGCAATTGCTTCGCCGAACTTTGATACTAAACTAAATGCTCAGGCTTTTCGTTTTTTGCGTCTTCTAATTCTCGACGCAGGCCTTCTTCTGTGTCTCTAGTTTCGCTTGCAAATAGGCGGCGGAAATCTGAGGATCTTCAGGCAGCGTGGTGAGGAGGAATTTCTTGTTGGAACCAACGAGATGGCAGAACTGTTTTAACATCTTCCTTCCTCTCATCCATTTCAGCATTAGCTTCATATGAGTTTTGCTGCTCAAGCTGTCAATACCGGCTTCCTATAGAAATCAAACCTTTTCGGATTAGAAGAAGAAAGCAAAGACATATGCAGCATTTTTATTTTTATTTTTATTTTTGGTGGCAGCACTAAAGAGCATAATCTAATATTTCGGGCTTGTCACAAGCAAGCATGAATCATCATGTTGAACATTTTCTTAAACGTTAAAATGGGAACGGCAGAGAAGATAGGCCTACCAAGCATAGCAAAAAGGATGCCGGTGCAGATAGTAGAGGTCAACAGTAGCATGCTTCCTATCATCAGAGACGGTGTATAATCCTATTATTTTTAATTTGAAAAAGTAAACACAATGGATTTGCCAAAAGTCACACTGATTGGTATAAACACATCACAAGGTCAGAAGAGTGCAGGTGATTAATGCATGGAGTGGTGATCTAGGAGATTTTAGAGTTTACATGAACATACTGTTACAGTGATTTTTTATATGTACATAATTTTACTTTCAAGGACCAATTCACTAAACTAATTGGTGAAATACATGACGATGTCTCCACTAAAGCTATTGAATTATTGTCAAAAATCACAAGCCTGCTGGATTTTTAGAGTTATCACAGACACTGAAATTCCCCAAATAAACTCTTTTACTAAATCTAGGCCAAACATAAGCATGTAACAAAAGTACTTTCAAGTACAGTCATACTGCCCTTATGCATGAGAAGGAAAAATAAGACTACCACTTGAGCTATAGAAGCCCCCTTACTGACTATCTAAATCTCTAGGGATGTCATAAGAAATTGCATTAAGGATGTTCAAACCCGAACGTTCGCAGCATGGCCCATCACACTGTTATCTGGATGGATAATTGACCGACTAAAACAAAAGACAGATCACTTTTGCTAATATATGATTACATATTAACAACAGTTCAAGCTTTTCCACTTAGTATACTGTGAACATAAGATTAGACGTGTATGGGAAGTAGGGAAGGAGGAAGGTAATGGTTGGAGGGAAGATCATTTAGTAGTGGACAAGAAAATTTTGAATCACATGAATTTTGAAATCGCAAGTTTGAAAAATAAAAAAACAATTCTCTAATGCCATTCTATATATAGGATAAGGTAAAGAGGAAATGATTACATGATGATTCAACAAACCAAAGATAGGTAATATATCCACATGTCTGAACTAGCTTACAGGTTGTCCACTTGATGTTAAATGCAGTTTTAGTAGGAAGTGATGATAACAAAGGGATGAAACTATACCTTCAGGCAAAAAATGTCCCAAAGAACCCAAACCATTGTTATGTCAATTTTTACATTCAGCTCAGAATTTACAGACAATACAACCTCACACTAAATACTGAATGTTAAAAAGAGTGTTGCTCAAGGATTGCTGTCGACTAATACCTTTTAGAAAATAATTCTTTCCAAAGCAACAATGATTTTGGATACCGAACATGCTGACCTTTTGAATCTCTGGCAACAGGAAAACTGAAACTTATTCACCTAAAAGTTGATGATATCGATGAGCGGACAGCCGGACATTGCCACACCGGTCAGGTGCAAAAAAGTCCCAAAGAACCCAAACCATTGTTATGTCAATTTTTACATTCAGCGCAGAATTTACAGACAATACAACCTCAGACTAAATACTGAATGTTAAAAAGAGTGTTGCCCAAGGATTGCCAGGATTGCCATCGACTAATACCTTTTAGAAAATAATTCTTTCCAAAGCAACAATGATTTTGGATATCGAGCATGCTGACCTTTTGAATCTCTGGCGACAGGAAAACTGAAACTTATTCACCTAAAAGTTGATGATATCGATGAGCGGACAGCCGGACATTGCCACACCAGTCAGGTGCCAGAAAAGTTAATACTAAAATGTAGAAATCATTCAAATTCCTAGTAGAAAAATAAGGGACTAAGCAACATGTTAAAAAAAATGACTCTCTAGTTACGAAAGTTCTAGATTCAAAAGTTAACTTTGTTGTCCCTAGCTTATTTTCCTTTCCTGGAAAATGGGGGAGGGTTGCGATAGGTTGGCAACTAGCACAAAACTTTAGTCATTCTTTATGATATGGATCAAACATATATAAACCTAACTCCATTGTTTGATATCAACCAACCACATAATCTACACACATAGAAGTTAATACTAAAATGTAGATTTTTTTGTAGATTTTTTTTCAAACAACGAATCTAGTTATCAAAGCTTTAGATTCAAAAGCTACAAATGAATTAGCCTCAGAAACCAGAAATGCCAAGCATTACATTCTCTAATGCTAGTATCACGATCGATTAGCGCGCTTACTCTTCTACGCAAAAGGACTCGCTCGCCATAGCTTAATTGGTTATTCTCTTCACTTAGTATAGTATCATTATCTTCATCAACACAATTGCTACTTGAAGAACACAACAAAGAGATGACATGAAAAACAGTGAATGAGGTTGCAAATACTGGCATTCTCACCAATGAAACCCTAGATTGATTCAATTTGAGATTCATCACGAAACCATCATCAATCAATCAAGACGAAAACTTTTTGATGTCACTAAAGAAGGCATCAATGAAAGATGAGAAATTTGTGACCTGGACGTGGTTCCAAGCATTGGAGATGGAGACGGCGCCCTTGTCCTTGATGACTTGGTAGACGCTCTGCGCGATTGACTTGGCTTCTTGTGGTGGCAATCTAGGGTTTATCTTCCGCAGATTCTCGGCCCTCGCGCGCGAGAAATGCCTCGCCATTAACCTCATCGCCCCGCCGAGTCCACCGCCACCGCCACCGCCACCGCTGATTCCACTCAGCTTGTTTAACAACATTTTCAGCAGTAACGTCAATCTCTCCTCTCACAACTCTTCTTATGCCTCACAAGTCCCCAGTTTTTTTTTTTTTTTTTTTTTTTTTTTTAATCAGAACTACTAATCCACGTGAAGAATATTTCTAATGATAAATGTGGATTATCCACGTTAAGTTTTATCATATCATCAACGTGAAAAGAATGTCATCTCATGTAGGGGTGGCAAAATGTGCCCGATCCGTTTAAAACGGTCCAGACATAATTTTTTGAAAATTAATACGAGTCCAAACATGTTTTCTTGTCCTTTTTAAAAAAGGGTTCGGGTCCGAACAAATTTTTTTTAAAATGGGTACCCGGATTTGGACATGACAACATAAAAATTATGTATTTTTGTTAATAATTAAGTGAAAAAATTTATTTTATTTTATTAAAAAACGAGATCGGATAAAAAATGGGACTTGTATATTTTAAAAACATATTGGTCCGGACAAAAAAAAAGTGTCCATTTCAAAAATGGTACGGGTCCGAACACTATTTTTAGTCGTTATTAAAAGGGGTGTCCGGTCTCATACCCGTCCATACCCAGTTTTTTGCCACCCCTAATCTCATGTGCCTCAAATAGACATTAGACTCTAAATTGATATTCAATGATAGATGTGGATTGAAAGTGGCCGACTTCAATCACACCGACTAATCCACACCGATGCACTATTTGACTTTATAAAAGAGTGGCCTTCCCAACTCGGTTAGTTCTAGTTTTTGTTTTTCTCTTTTAATAATGTAAGAAAAATGTTGGAGCAGCATACACAATGTAATCTACAAGGTAACGTACATATAAGTCAAAAAAAAGAAGAAAAAACAAGGTAAAAAAGCAACCAGAAAAAAAAAAAAAACTACTGTGGGCATCTACAATGGTTAATGTATACAATAAGGGTATTGATGCATGATATGTAGTAGTATAATCAGTTTGTTTATTCACTTCCTTGTCAACTTAAATGAGTCGAGAGAAGATATTATAATAAACAGTCTTTATCACAAGAAAAAAAAAAATTTGCAATGCTAATATTCTTTTACCAAAGTTACGCTGACTTCTAAAATACTCGACATAGCTAAGATATCTATTTGATAGAGTCCATCATGACCCATTGATTGAGTCTAACAAGTTTTAGGCTTAAATCTATTGACCTATCAGAGTTCATTACAATGCTACACAAAATAAGAAAAATGCGTCGATCAAACATAACACGTAACGCACATCCAACAGACTACGTCAACAGCTACTCCCTGATTGGCGAGGAAAGAAGATGAATGAGAGACTTTTGTTTGTCAATTCAATTTTGGATATGAACTTTGAATAGTTTACTTTGATTTAACACCAAATTAATAGTTACATGAAAATGAAAATTTACAAAAATTCATAGAGCGAGAAGGGTAAAAGATATTTATTATTTGCACAATTCAATACTAGTAAAAAAAAAAAAAAATACCAATGTCAATTGATTAACATTGAGGTTGAAGGCTTTTATACCATGTATGGTGGAGTGCAACATTCATTCATAGCAGTGGAGGCAATACTCACTTTTTCTTCCAAAGAAGCGTGCATGCTGAGATTTAACTTTTCTTTCACGTTCTTCCTCTTATTATTTTGTGACTTCCTAATTCAGCAAAACCAATCCAGTAACAAAAAAGTACATAATCATGTCATCTTGCACGCTAAATTAGCTAAAGAAATGAAGATGATTTACAGACAGATAAACAAATTAAGAACAGAAAGCAAAATAGACAAGCCAAACGAATTGAGCACTATAGATGAAACCGAACAACATGAACACCAAATTACATGTAAGAAGTCCCCTTTTTTTTCATTTAGAGATTGAATGAGATAGGAGAAACAAAAAAAGAAGAAAGAGCAATTGAGCAAAGTAAATGTTGTTTAGGCTCTTCGACATCATGTACGACTAACCAAACTAATTAATTCTTGTTTTTGGAATCACTGTCACCAACAAATGCCGGCGGAGCTGTAGGAGAGGCTTCTACGGTAGCAACTTCCTCAGACTTGTTACTGTCTTTGACAGCCAGCGCAACCAAGACTAGTAGCAGTGGATAGCTTAAAGTAGTGAAGCCCCAGTTCAAAAGTAGCTGTCCTAAAAAGGAGAAGTGGTGTGCATCAACTTGCCATGCCACAGCAGCTCCTGCACTCTGAATCCCTTTATAGAAGCCAACATACCTGAAATTTAAGACAAACAATTAATGCTTAGACATTTACAACAACAAAGCCTCAATCCTAAATTATAGATGAATTTGGCTACATGGATTAAACTCTACCACTGCAAGTCTCCGTCGATTTAATGCACGATGCTTAGATATTAACAAGGGTGTTACTTTTCTCTACCTATTGAAGTAATTGCTCATGAAAAGGGTGGTGCCCTCAAAGCAGAAGTAAAACATATTGGTGATGCAGAAAGAATCTCCCCCAAAAAAAAGTCAAAAAGGGGTATCCCAAATATGACATGCAAAGCTCATGTGCATCAGATCCTTAAACAGTTGATGCAACAAGAAATAACTATTGGTCCATAATTGACTCAAAAGCCCATTGCTTGGGCCCTTAAAATAGCTTGTTCATGGCAATTAGAACTTTATCAAGCACCAATTAAAACCCTTTTTTTTTTTTTTTTTGGGATACCAATTAAGAACTTAAAAAGTGCTGATGATTTTCACACCATATATAATTCGAATGCCCAGATGAACAGAACAAAAGAAGCTTCGGAAATACAACAGCAGCAACAACAACAAAATAACCTCAATCCCTAATTAGTCGGGGTCAGCTACATGGATCCAACGTTTCCATTCAACGCGACTTTACGCAGTCGATAAAAACTATATAGCATCACATGTATACAACAACAACAACAACATAGCCTCAGTCCCAAATTTAATGAGGTCGGCTACATGGATCAAACTCTTCCATTTTGCTCGATTAAGTGCAACTAGTATCACATGTACATACACTTAAAAAAGTGATAAATATATGGCTATAGAGTTAAATTACCTGCTAAGAATCTCGGAATCGTCGGCCAAAGCTCCTATGACCCAATAAACCAAGCTCTGAAACATGGAATCCAGCAAACCAAAACTGAAATACAACACAAAGGGGCCAGCAAAATCCTTCCCAGAAAGCTTAAAATCCAGCTTTTCAGGCTTGTCATTAAAAGAGTAATTCAACTGATTTGCAAGCCCTCCAGCCCAAATCCCAGTAGCAGCCAAAGCAACAATGACAATCCCCACAAACCCTCTCTTCCTCCTACTCTCAAAACTAAAATCCAACAAATAACCAATCCCAACAGACCCCACCATCTGTGCTCCCCAATAGAAGACATTGTTCAACCCTCTAGTCCTCAAATTGAACATCATAGCATTCACATTGTTAAACTGATAAGTGTAAAAAAAGTTACTAGCCCAAGCAGCAGGGACCATAAGCAACATCTTCCAATTCAAGAACAATTTAAGAATCTCAACAAATTCAGTGCTCACTTTGGAGTACTTGATGTTGGTGCATTTGGTCCCGTCGTCGCGAATGACTTTACTAGGCGGGAGAATTGCTAGAGAGAGGAGTGTCCCTGCAGACATGAAGCACATGAAGGCAATGTAGGTGCCATCATTGACAGACACAGCAGTCTGTCTATGGTAATTGAGAATGAATGGAATTAGGCCACCAACGACACCACCCATGTTGAAGATTGACCAGAAGAGTGAAATGTAGATGCCTTTACGTGAAGGGGTTGGGTAGGAGGTCATGATGGCGCCTTGGCCGGACCAGAGGAGGCCAGCGCCGATGCCGAGGAGGGCGCCGGCGACGATGGCGAATGACTGGTGGTGGTAGTGGTTGTAGTAGAGGAAGGAACCGGCGTAGAGGACGTAGGTGGAGCAGCCGGAGAGGAGGGTGAGGTGGGGGCCGAGGACGTTGTAGACGCCGCCGCCGAGGATGCCGGAGACGGAGAAGGCGGCGTAGAGGGCGGTGTTGGCGTTGTTGGCGGCCTTGGGATCGACCTGGCCACCGCCGCCCATGCCCGAGAGGGCGTTGAACATGCCCGGGCAGCAGAAGCAGACTAGCCCGATCAAGGCGACCTGGACTAGTGGGGAGTTGTAACGAAACCTTGTTGATTGTTTATTGGGGTGGTGGTGGTGTTGTTGTTGTTGAGATTGAGATTCTAATTCATCACCTACAATACCAACTCCCATGATTGATGATGAAGAAAGATTTAGTTGTGTGAGAGAGAGAGAGATTAATTGGAATTCGGGATGTGTTAACGTTCTTGGCATTTAAAAGGGGATACAATTATAATTACAACTCATTCGGGTTGCCCCAACAATAATGGTGAAGACAAGGTTGTGTCAATAGCTAAAGCCATTGAAATAGGCTCAAAGCCTCACCGCTAGATCCATTTAGATAGGCCCAGATCGATTATACTAAAGCACTGCCTGAATACTTGTGATAAGATCACTCGAGCCATCGAAATAAATCCAGATCCAATCCGATTATATTAATTTTGTGAAAATAGTCAAGTTCGACTTAAATCGATTATATTAGATTTGTGCCATCGAATAGTCAAACACTCGAGCCCCATTAAGATAGGCCTAGACCAATTATAATAAATTTTCGTAAAAATAATTAAACTCTGAATGTATAGCTATAAACGTCTCAAAAAAAAAAAAAAAAAAAAAAGAATACAATACAAAGAATCTATAAATAAATATGGGACATGGGACCTTTGCTTGGATTCTGGGAATTATTATATTTGGATAAGAACGAGGTAGACTCGTTCTTCGGATTTACAGCTATTGAGTCGTTGCGATGCGAGTAACGTTAAGGTTATGCACCGTTGGATTGGAACAGTAGTTTGTTTGTCATTGGACAGTAAATTAAGGGAGAGTGTTTAGTTACTACTCAGGCTTAGAAGTTGTTTGGATATGCATAGTTATGACTACTCAGGCTTAGAAGTTGTTTGGATATGCAAATCATAGATCAAACAAATCAATGCACACATTGAAGTACGCCAACCACTAAGCATTAAGGCATTGTTTGGTTAGAGGTGAAGTATATATGAGAGATAAGTTACAGTAGAATTCGGAACTAATTTTGTTTGATTGTCCAACTTTCTGCGCAAGTAATATCTCAACTTACATCATATGGTGTGAGATATCTTCCCACCCCCATAGAAAATTATCTACCAAAAGTTGTAAATATAATTACCCCTCATTAATAACTCATTTATTACTTATATTTCTCTTGTTTGAAGGTTATTTATGTCAATTCATATTTTTTATTGTTTAAAAATTTAAAACTTCCCTGCAAGTTTAAAGTTAAACCAAACATGAAAATATTAACTCTAAAAGATAACTCCAAACTCACGCGGTTAGTTTGGAAAAAAACGAACCAAACTAGACTTATGACCTCGTTTGATTCGTTTTGGACAACTTACAGTACAAGTGAAGATAACTCCATCTAGTTAACTCACGGTGTAAATTTATATTTCATATTTGATTGAACTTTAAACTTGTAAAGAAAGTTATAAATTTTTAAAAATAATAAAATATAAAATTAACATAAATACTTTCAAACATATTTTTAAAATAAAAAGATGATTTGTGAAAGGGGCTTGAAAAAAAAATGATTTGTGAATATTATTTTTTTCGTTGAACTCCTGAGAAATATTTCTATACGGGGAGATGAGGAGATAACTCACTCATTTCCCCATAAATTGAGAGATATCTCACGTAAAGTTAGACAACATCCAACTCACTCCCACGTACCAAACAAGGCCCCAAACACGGCCTTAGATATTTTCATAATTGTATTCATAGAATAAGAGAATCAAATGATGATGATGATGTTACGTGATCAATTTGTCAAACGAGGCCGGTCAGTATTTTGTACAGATATTCATATAGCGCCATGTGGCATGTACTCCGGAGGTTCCTAACTATAAAACAAATTTTGTGGTGCACGTGAATTGTGTGCCCGTGCAGTGAAAGAATTCTGAAGAAAAAACATAATTCAAGTCATGAACCAAAAATAAAATAAAATTCATTAGTACTGCTCTGTCTGCTCAAATTATTCATGATGATTGATTGTGTGCGTGGCCATGATTCTAAGAGGAAATATCTTTGAGTGAGATTCTCAAATTAACATGTTTTACAGTGCTACTTACTCCTTATCACTGTACACTTACAAGTAAATCTTATTACGTTGAAGAGTAGCTCCTTTCAAGTAGCTTTTGTTGTGACTTATTTTAAAGATTCCAGATATCTCTCCCACTAGTCCTTATCAAGCAAACTGGTCAAAAGAACAGGTTTGTGGTGCCTTATTTTCTACAATGAAAGATGAAAGAAAGGGACAGGCAGCAAATATCGTCTTGCTAAGACCTTGCCCAATACGGCCGGCAGCCGGCACTCATTCTGCTGTTCTTCGTATTCTACAAAATTTTATTACCAAATTTCACTGTGCAAATAATATGTTGTGACGCCCTTACATTGGTATGTCATAATGTTGATTCCTTTCCTTCTTAGGAAGGATAATTATATAAGACGAGTAAATCAATAGAATAAAAATTCACCCGTCCCGTGGAGAAATTGGTTCAATAGTAAAATTGTTGAAATGCGCTTGATGGTTGAGAAATAGCATACAACAAATGCTACCATCAAACTCCCTATATGGTACTCTCTCCCTAGTCATGACCAATGAGACTTGTGAAATTACTTAATTGAGCTTACGTAGGAACTAAAGAAAAAGGTTCGAACACACACAATTAATAAGAAAAAGCTTCAAACTTATCCATAAACCGCTTTGTGTCTTTGTTACAATTCACATTGTAGCTTGGACACTGCACATTAACAATAAAGATCAAGATGGAAAGTCTGAGCTAGTAGAAATAAGGAAGGCCGTGGCACAAGAAGACAGGATTAAAGCCAAAGTTTTTGAGGACAAGGCAATAGTTTTTGACTTGAGAGTTCGCATTCAGCACTCAAAGACTCTAAGCTTACAAAAAATATAAGAACTGAGAGCAATGACTTCATCATTTCTTCTTGACACTTTCCATGACTTCCACGTGGTGGAACGCTATTGATCAATTGGGGCTCTTTAAATTCAATACGCAACACTTCACTTTATCATCACCTTCTACAAAGGAAAGGTTCTAACAAACAAGTTTGATAAAAGAACTATTGAGGTTCATTGGCTTTATGTGCACCAGTTTTGTTTTTAAGATAATTGTAACAATAGCATAGAACTTAAACAAGAATAAAGCAATTGAACAAAGGAGTGATTGGCCAAAATAAATTAGTTGCAACTTGCAAGATGTCTGTCATTTTCATCCAGTTATGCAAGTTATAAGCAAATGAAAACAGATAGGTGAGACAGCATGAAAAATTGCGACAAATAGATGATAAATGGAAGATAGTAATAAATCGATTCGGACGGGGTCACCGAACCTTTTGCTTCTACTTCCCATCAATGTCTCCAAAAGGACCAAAACAGTCAGTCTACTAATTCGGTTTCCAGTTCAATAAAGTTCATCAAAAAAACTTACAGTTCAATAAACAATTCTAGTAGGAGAGAACTTTGTTTCTACCTATGTTGTTAAAGGAACTTAAGAGACAACTAAGAAACACAACTCAATCTTCCCAGTAACAGATTAATAATTGAATCGGACCAAAAAATTTAATATTTGGTGCACGCACTTTCATTGCCGCCTAAAAGATTTAGAGCATTTTGGTGGTCTAGTTGTCCAAAATTATGTTGGGGATTATACCAAGAAGCCTGTTTCAGAAACTTCTGAAATGCCTTGAATAATGAATTGATAAGATTTTGTTAAGGTTACATACCCCAAACGCTCGTTGATTACAAGTACTTGCTTAACTTTTGAGGCTGCCATACACATAAACCTGCATTAAAGATATAGAACAAATTTAGGGTTAACCTGCCAGTGTCCACTTGGGCAGCAAATACCTCATTTTAAACTACTTGTGAGTGATGCTAAATAAACTCAAATAGTTCAAGTCGTTTTTTCTACTTGCAGAAAATTACTGTTCACTAAGAAGCTTAACCACTATTGCTGTGGCTGCTTAATCTAAGTTTCACTCTTACAACCCTTTTCAACAACTTTCTGTTTACCTTTATTTGAAATAGATTACCTCCAAACTGTGCTACTCTTGTCACTAACATTCCTTGGTAGAAATATCATTGCAGTTGAAGGAGATCATGGATTACGAAGTCACCTTTTACGGCATATTGTCATGCCATCACCGATAGGTACCTGAAATTATTACCCAATTATAATCTAGTCAAGCTAAGGGGAGAAAAATCATCAAATGATGAAAGGAAATACAATATCAATAAACAGACACAAGCACAGAGGAAGATATACACCATGCTAATGCTAACACGCTCATCCTCCATTAGATTTTTGTTGAAATTTCTAATGGACTGAGTTTTTGGGTCATTGACCTGCTCAGAGAAAACTGCTATATTAAATCATTTCCAAGGAAACAGAAAACACAAACTAAATTGGTTTACCAGTGGGTCTGCAACTTTTCCATGCCATAGGACATTATCAAACACAATTATGCCCCCTACTCTAACCTGAGAAAGGAAGAATTAATTAGATTTGCATTCTACACAAACTGTAATCCTTTCACAGTACACATACATACAACCCCTTGTGAATTTACATGTATCTTCATTACATAAAGGTTTTTGTTTGTCTCCATTGTATTATCACTTAGCCACCCACATGCACACACACACACACACACACACACAACAATCATTGTATTAAAGATTGAAATAAAACCTGAGTTAGATTCCACAAATCTGAATCATGTTCAAATTAAAAATTCTTTTAATTATACCTTACCAATTGTAACAGTAACTCATGGTATTCCTGATACATTTTCTTCTCGGCATCAACAAAGGCAAAATCAAAACTGCATCAAGAGGAGATAACTGGAAAGAGTAAGTGAAAGTGGAAACAAACTACAAACTTCAAAAATAGTAATAGAAAATAATGACATTCATCTATCCAGTATTTCTGCCTGCTTCCCCAAAAAGACATGCTGTGTTGAAACGATGAATATTGCAAATAGAACTCAAGAATAAAATAGCAACAACATCACAGTGATGCACTTTCAAATACACATTAAACGACATTATCAAGCAATGCTGGAGAATGGAATACCAAAAAACATATAGCCAAAAGGCTGGCCATGCAGAAATTTTTTGAGCATGTCTATCATTAAGCAAACTTTTTCCAAATAAAATACCTGTCAGCTTCACCATGGAGAATCAACGAATTTAGAGTATCTATTGCCAGCGCAAGTCGTACATCCACCTAAACCAGTATTCAAAAAGAAATTTCTCTTAAAGTTGTGAAAGTAACTCAAGAAACACTAGGAATGATATATGTTTAAAATCTAGCAAATAAGCACCATGACGATCAATATAGTTAAAATCTTAAGCATAAATTGGATGTGAAACCATGAATTGGGAGTCCAAGCAGTTGTACGCCATGTGAATACGATAACAACTGTGGACCAGGACATAACCATGAATATACTTGAGGATACTCAAGGAGTAACTACAACAAACTCTTTCAATACAATCACAGAATGCCAAGTCGCTTAAAAGATTAAACTTTTTTAAGGGAATTGAACAATAGGCAGAACTGTAAAAGTAGTATGCAAAAAAGCAAATCACCTTGTGAGAGACACCAGCTTGCTTGTAATACTTCTTCGCAATCTCAAGAGATTGTCCATCTCTTTCGCAAGCAATCAAACGACCTGATTCAGGTAAAGCTAAAGCAATAGCCAAAGATGAATATCCCTAACTCCATCAAAAAAAAAAAAAAAAAAAAAAAATGAATATCTCGGACAAAAGTTTTGAAAATGAGAAACAAAATGATCAAACTTTCAAAATAACTACATGTGAATAACAAGAACATTTCATGAAGTGGAGGAAATAATTGCAATAGTGGCACAAAATTACATTAAGTTCAGCTATTCAACAACAACAACAAATCCTCAACCAAAAATTAGTTGGGGTCGGCTACGTGGATCAAACTCTTCCATTGGCTTGATCTAGTGAAATTGATGGTGCGCTTTCCAAATCCTTTAAATCTCTTTTAATCAATAAGTCCCAAGTTAGCTTCGGTCTACCCCTACATCGTCAAATTTCTTCAGTTTCTATTGAGTCGAGTTTTCTAGTGGGGGCATTTGTAGGCTGTCTTTAAAGGTATCCAAACCACTACAACCTCTCTTTCCTAGTCTTTGTGTCAATTGGTGTTACTCCTACTTTTCTTTGAATTTATGTATTTTTTGTTCATCTTTAAGAATTTTACCACACATCCACCTAAAGTCCTAATGGCCTGTTTGGTTCACATTTTAGTGAATCCTAATACATGGGATTAATTAGTGATGGGACTAACACATGGGTTTAGATAGTTTAGTCTCATTTGTGTATCTTGTTTGGTTGAGAGTATTAAGGTTGGGATTAAATGAGGTTGTACATGTACATTTACCAAAATACCCTTAGATTGGCGTAATACCAAAAATTCCCCCATTTCACACATTTCTCATCTCCTCCAATGAAGACCGCTACTTGTCTCTCTCCCGATTGTCTCACACTCTCATCTCTCCCAATCATATCTCTCTCGTGTCTGTGGTCTCTTGTCTCTCTCGCTCGTTTGGACTGGAGAACGAAAAAGAGCAAAACCGAGACTGTTAGGGGTACATTGATCAAAGGTGAGCATCGAATTTCAATTTGATTTTGTATTAAAATGGTATGAGGATTGTGAAATCGAAAATAAGAGAGAGGGAGAGTTGATTAACAACACGAACAACAATCAAACAGTTTAAAAAAAAAAATAGCAGCAGAGCTGCTGCCGCGGCCATTAATGGCGAGAGGAGGAAGGAGAAAAGAAAACAGAGAAAAGAGGGAGGTAAGCGTTAGGTTGAAGAAAAACAAAATGAAGGGAGGCGAGGTAGGGGCAAGGAAGAAGATGAAAAGAGAAGAGATCAGGGAATTGTGATTTGGTGGTGTGTTAATGTGAGGGGTAAAGTGGTAATCTCCTCTTTCACTTACAATGGATTAGCTAATCCCACCAAAAATGGTGGTATTGTTTAATCCACTCCCATGCCTCTTAACTAATCCGCTGGCCTAGTTAATCCTCCAACCAAACAGCGGATTAACTAGTCCAGTGTAGCTAATCCGGGCTAATCCCACGAACCAAACATGCCATAAGCATCTTCATTTCTCCTACGTTCATTTTATGTACTTGTTGTTTATTTACCGCACAACATCCACCTAAGGTCCTAAGAATCTCTAGATTCTTTTACATAAGAGAATCAAATGGTTGTGTTAGACCATATGAAGATGATACTAAAGAATACAATTACTAACCAAGAGGACATACAATTTCAATGTTTAACTATGGATTGGTGTCGTGGATCAAACTTTAGAATGTCAGTTGTCAATACTCATTATCAAAATAAGTTATCTTAGTCGGTCAAACACATTCTGTCATAAACTATTTGAACATGATCTAATAATGTCTGCCAATGCCTACAGAATACAACATTTAGAGAAGAAGCATCAAATGGACTATGATAAAAATTTTATAACTATCCATGGTTGACAAGAGACTTTCAACCATGGGTTACGCAATGGTTAAAAATTGTTGGTGTTTTGTTCCAATTCCACGTTGGCAAATCGCAATTCAAGTATAGAACATCTATCTAACCACATGTTAATTGCCACTCCTATTGAATATTTATATGAAATCCACAACCAGTATGGCTGAAGTCCTTTCATTCACTTTTGTTAAGACATAATTCCCCAGAGTTGTCATTGTGTGTCACATCTTGTGTATCTACTTCAAAGGAATGTATTTTGTCACTAACGTTTTATGAAGTTATTCCTTTGTATAGCCTTGCCCAAGATATCTTGTATGTGGGCCCAAGCAAAATATGCATATTCTCTACAAGATTTGAATCTTTGGAGATCACAAAGGATATTCTCACAATATCTTGTATATCTATCAAAGTTGGCATGTATTCAAATTGCATATTCTTGACATGATGCACAAGATCACAAAAGATATTCTCGTAATATCTTTTATATCTATCAAAGATGACATGTATTCAAATTGCAAACAAGGATTGCCCAAAGTACATCATATTCAGACTTCTTATTTCAAATGCAAAGGTGTAGAAAAAGGAAGGACGAGATTTGACAACTACTCTTTACATTTACCGGCAAGGTTCGATCAACATAGAAAGAAGAATATGCCGAAGATGTTTTGAAGATCGTTTGAACCAATACATTGTAACTAGTGGTTTAGTTTTCTTTATATATATGAGTAATCAAGGGTGTAAGGAAGATATTGATTATTCGATTGCTTTCTACGTTCAAGTGAGATAAGAGAACACATAAGCAATCTCTTTTCTTATACACACTAGGCTAAGGGACTTAGTCGAAACACCGAGGGGGTCTCGGGCATCAAGGGGACTTGGGTACTGTGTAGGTGCAAAGTGTAAGGGGAGTGACTAGTGTAATAGAACTTCGTGAGAGATCACTAGCTAGGTGAGGGATCACGAGTTATGAGTTCTATTTAAATCTGTAATCATTTTTTTTAGTGCATTTACATCTTCGGGTGAGGCACCACAGACGAAGGACAAGAAGTCCGAGCGTAAACAATCTTGTGTCTTTTGTTTATTGCAATTTATTTTTACTCATGTTATTCATTTAAGTCAAGACATGCAGCTTGTATTTGTGTCCACAACACCTATATATACAAGGCTACTATCTTTGGCCACAGCAGAATCTGTTGGGTAGAGATATTGTATTTACAACTTTTATATCTTATACATGCATACGCCCAACCCAGCCACTTAGCTATGTCACTGGCGTCCTACATAAAACATGGTGTTACAGAAACCAACTAAAAGAGGCTTCCCTAGTGCCTAATAGTGACTGGCAGTCACAATTGGAGGTTCAATAGTTACCCAATACTGCAAATTGAACAAAACTCATGGCTAAGCAAGGTCTCTAACACCATGTGCATTGGGAATCAATACATAACTCGAAAACAAGGAGACATTAACTTTTATAGTGTACAAGGAAAAGAAGCAAGTAAATACGAATCATAGAAACGATCACATGATTGATACATACAGTAAAAACCCCAACTTCAATGCACCGCTGAGCCCCAATAATATGAACAAGCATTGCAAGCAATTGAGCTTGATCAGGAGACACCTACAAACCATCCACATTCACCAATTAATAGTGTTATAGTGGTTTCCACCACAACACAACACAACAACAATCGAAACCACAAATCACTGGTTACCTGCATCTGACTCCCTCGCATATTCGCCGTCTCTTCTCGAAGCTTCCTCAGAACCTAAAACACCAAGCCATTCAACATCAACAATTCAAAACCACAAATCAAACAAACATCACAAACCAACCTCTGGTTCGCGAACATTGGCCAGAATGTAATCGTAGATCTGAGGAGTAACGCAAACGACCTCCTTGTTCCCGTACTTCTCGTCCTTCACAGAAACCACTGATGCCCTAACTGACCAATCCCGCCGATTAGTCGCTCCTGCGATGGATCTGATGTTCGAAATTGAAGGCGAGAATCGAGTCTTCGAAGGTTTCGAAGAAACGAAGCTCGAATTCAACGCTACAAGTATTGATATCGGCTTTGAGAAGCGATGGAGAAGAAGAAGATGACTCGCCATCGCCATGGCCGACCGAAGAAGCGCGAAATGAATGAACCACGCCCGCGCTTTTTCATTTCCTTCCTCGTTATCCAGCGCTCCCGCACGCACATACGTCTTCGAACTACTCTCCATATCTGAGCCGTCTATTTCTTTTGTCCATCCACGTGTATGATAAAAACTTGACGACAGAGTATCACTCGATGGAAGGTTGAACAGAGGAACAGTGCATTTTTGTAATTTATAGGAGAGAGTAGGGGGGCTTTTGGTAACTTCACACCAAGTGTTCGTATTTGAAGCTCTCGCTCTTGTTCTGTGTTTCGGATAATGGCTTCTTCGGCTTCGCTGATTTTCAATCCAATCAAAATCTTCTCTGCAACTCCTTCGTGCTCGGTTCGATTCAGGATAATCAAAACCAAAGCGGCGCTGAAGGCGTTGGAGTCGAATTCGAACGACCTAGCTCAGACCAAATCCACGATTCATCGCGACAGTTTGAGAGTCTTGGAGTGGGAGAAGGTCTGCGACTGTGTCGCGTCGTTCGCCGGGACTTCGTTGGGTAAAGAAGCCCTAAAAGTACGTATACGCCTCCCAATCTGAGTTCAGTCCTCAGTTTTGGTTGGATTTTGAGTTTGAATGTCGAATATTTTGGTTTTTCAGGAGCAGTTGTGGTTTCTGAATCGGAGTTATGAAGAAAGCAAGAGTCTTTTGGTGGAAACTAGTGCGGCGGTGGAGATCTTTAAGTTTGGTGGTTGTGGGATGGAATTCAAAGCGATTGATGTTGAATTGGTGAGTTGATTTTGGTTTTGCTTACATTTGGTGGTCTTTTGGGATTCAGTTATGAATTTGGTTTGTGGATTTCTGTTTGCTTTCATAGTATGGATTTGTAGTTTAGATGACCTGATTGTGCTTGCATTAAATAGATTAAGGCGTGTCTCGATCATAAGTGATTTTGGTTCTATTTGCTATAATATAAACGCTGGTTATCCGTAATCTTACTGATTGTTGAAATTCAAAGAAAAGTAGGAGAAGCATCAATTGACACATAAATTAAGGAAGGGTGATTGTGGTGGTTTGGACACCTCCAAAGAATGCCTGCTAATGCCCTCACTAGAGAACTTGACTTAATAGAAACTGAAGAAATTCGACGAGTTAGGGATAAACCAAAGTTAACTTGGGACGTAATAATAGGAGGGGTTTAAATGGTTTGTAAAGCTTGCCATCAATTGCACTAAATCGAGCACAATGGAAGAGTTTGATACATGTAGTTGACCCAACTAATTTGGGATTGATGCTATGTTGTTGTTTGTTTGTTTGTTACTGACTGCCATTTTGAATTCATTTCAAGTATGGTCAATGTTGCCGTTAAGAGCTTGTACTTAATAAAGAAAAAATATAATCTAGACGTCCATTATTTCATTGCTAGGGTTGCATTTAAAAATAAAAAATAAAAAATCTATTGTTCTTTTAGGTAAAGTCTGCGATTGGACATGCTTCCAGAGGTTTGCCTGTGGAGGGGAGTGAAGCACTTGCTGTCGCCTCTCTTTTACAATTATCTCAAGCATTACAGTCTAATTTAAGAGCTGCATTTAAGGAGGACACAGATTCTTACAACCGCTTCATGCCTCTTACAGAATGGGTAATTGTTTGGCAGTGTCTTAGTGGAGCATTGCTAATTTTTAAATCAGATTGTAGTCATATCCTGAAATGGTGTTAATTTTATGGCTTGTAGATAATGGACCTAATTACAAATCAAGCATTGGTCAATTCGATAGAGCAAGTAGTTGATGAAGACGGCTGTGTCAAAGATTCTGCGGTTAGTTTTCATGATTCAGAACCAGGAATTATCTTGGTATCCAATTTTTCCTCGCCAAGGCTCTAGAAAAGGCAGCTTGATCTTTTCTTTAAGTGGATTTTCTTTTCTTAACAGTTTGTTGTTTCATGGCCTATTTTTCGTTGAGTCTAGTGAACTGCAACTCAAGCCACCAGCTAGATATTTGGACACGTCCCACATCCTTCCTGCATATATTTTTTTATCCCAGTCTCGTGACAGCAACTTAATTTTTGTTCCAGAGTTCGAACTTAAAGCGATATCGTGATCAAATGCGGACTCTTGAGACAAAGGTAAAATGTCGTCTTTGTAATATTTTGCACGGTTCAAGTTTTGTTTTAAGTTTAACAAAATCAGATAAGGACGGGGTCGAATCATTAAAATTCACTATATATTAGCATTTTCTAATTGGTCTCTGTGTGAAATAGACATAAGAATTTGTTCCTACAATTCAAGATTGATTACGTAATTCTTGTTTGGCATTTGGATATTTTGCATAAATGTATACCTATACAAATTCATCTTCTTTTTTTTCTTTTATCTGGTTGAGATCTTAAGTTCCAGGGATGACTTCGTTTATGATCATATGAGATTCTAATTGGATGCAATCTTCACACGTATGTATCATTTATATTTATTCACATTTCTACTTGTTTTGTTTATTAGCTGTCTACACCTCTGTGCCATCGATGAAAACCTAGCGTAATCAGGAAGCTGTAAATCTTGTCTTGTGGCAACTTTGTATTGTTCATGTTAACTCTAATGGCAATAATGTCTTCTAAAAAATGTGCTTTTACATTAATTAGACATAATCTTCTAATGTAAATAAGATCTGACCCCTGTTCAATTCCTCCACCAGTGTCGTGATGTCGTGCTAGTTTGGGGTGTTGATTGGCAACTACATATTTACAATTAATGAAATATATTTTCTATATCAAGGAATTGTTCAGTGTCTTTTTAACTTCCACCTCTCTGATTTACTTCATGTTGGTTTTTTTTTTTTCACATCTCCAGTTATTTCAGCTCCTAGACAATACAATTAGGAACGAGATTGATGGTTCATCTTCAATGGTAAGTGTATGCTCAAACCATGTATTTCTGATGCATTACTATGATTAAGCTCTGAACCATTTTTCTTGTAACACCCCAGGAAGTTGGCAATATTGATGGAAGATGGTGTATAAAGTCAAGGTTTGATCAGATTACATCAATAAATGGGTTGTTGATGTCCAGGTATGATGAATGTGTATCATGCATCCTTAGATGTTTGCAACATTTTTCATTCAACAAAACAAAAACATTTTCATTTAAAAAATATGTCATATGTTACTGAATATCTCCATTTATAGTGTATATATCTAATATATATGTATATAATCGATTTCCTACTGTATGCCACATGATCTATTTATTCAACTAGAATATGTATAAAATATGTATAAAATGACATAATTGTTGTTTTCTTATGGGAAATCTAACGAAGTTATGTTGTTTCTAGAGTTTTAAAATGAGAAAAATATATAAGCTGCAGTTGAACAGGAAACTAAGAAGTAGCGGTGATATTCTGGCAATCGTCATGTTTAAAACCTAAGTATTGCCTTGGTAAATTGGCTAATGTGCTTGGAGAAGGAAGGAAGGTTTTTTCTTACATGGGAACTTTATTCTTGGCTAAGACTTTCTGTGAATGTGTTACTAAATGATTGTACCAAACCTTTTTCTGTTGTGAAAAGGCCGAACATGTTGGGAATTGACAAAGTTTCAAATCCACTTGTGAATAACTTATAGTTACTTTGGTTGAGACTTGGGATCTTTCTAGTGGTTCAGGTGTAGGAAGCTTGGTAGAGCCGTTCGCTGCTATTCCTCTAAACAATGAATTGCAACAAGCAAAGGCTTTAGTGGCAAAGGCTGAGGAAGAAGTGCTTTTGAAATTAACAGAGAAGGTTCGCTAAAACTTTGGTAGTAGAGATTGCTATCTTTGTCCTATATAGTTATAAATATTCGGTTCACTTTTCTCCACAGATTCAAACAAACCTTGATGGTATTGAACTCTTATTGAAGACAATAATTCGACTTGATGTGGTGAGCTTCTTCAGTTCACAATGTTGTTTATCTTATTATGGTTTTGGTTTTTATCCATTCATGTTTGTGCGATATGAAGTCTTATTGAGCATGGGAGTTGAATCAACATGCATAATGTCTTCCAAGCTCCAATTTGTCAAAAGTCGTTGTGTAAATTACTGATTTAAGCTTCGTTTTCTTCCTGGACTAAAAAACCTTCTAAAAAACCTTAAAACTGTTTAGGTATTCAAATCATGGCTTCGAGCCTTCGAGTGGCGAGGAACTCGGCTCCCGTTAACCAAGGTCTTGATTTCGAGTCTCATGGTTGGTGTAAACTAGATTGGGAGGGTGAACCAATGTATGGGGCCTGAAAGTGCCCAAGCATGGATTAGTCAGTGCGGTTGACACCAGATACAATGTGAGGAAACCACCACCACCACAACAACAACAACAAAGCCTCATTCCCAAACTAGTTGGGGTCGGCTACATGGATCAAAATCTTCCATTGCGCTGATTCAGTGCAATTGACCGTGTGCTTCCTTTTGTATGTCTATTTGGCATAAGTAGTTAATAACTTAATATACCTTTGTCCTGGAACGTGGGAACTTGAAATGTAATTTTAGTTTTATGCAATATTGGAAGCTTGTACCTTTTCAAAACCATAATTGTTGTTTTTTTGGTCTAAACCACAATCATTGTTTACAATGTCCATCCCAGTTTTAAGATTTATCTAGTCGATGAATATTTTGTAAATAAATAAATAAATAAAGAGTTTGTTTTATACATTCTGATATCAGTAATTCCATATTTATTTTGAAATACGGGAAGAAATCATTGTCAAACTCTTATGGTTTGTTGAGTTCGAATCTCGTCTTATGATTTGAATCATGGGATTGAGTTCTTTTGCAAGCGAATCCTGTGATTTGTTTGAATTATGAATCTTGTAACACATTTTTTGAATCTTTTTGCGGTGATTCAAATTTGAATCGCATTTGCATCATTAATCATATATGAATTATGAGCGACCCATAATTCAAATTCTTTTCTGTTTAGACCCCCAAAAAAATTTCTTTTATGTCTAAATTCTTTCTTGTGGTGATCCATTTCCATGTAACATAAGTTTCTTGGAAATATAGGTTGTTGCTCGAGCAAAATATAGTCTTCAATTTGGAGGCACATATCCTGATCTATTTTTGACAGAAGATGATGCTGGTGTTTTGACTGTCAAATCCTGCTCTCCGAGTAGTGGGACTTCGAAGGTGAATTTGTCATACCAAACCCAAAGGGAATGGGCGTTGTATTTACCCAAAGCCTACCATCCTCTTCTACTTCAACAACATCGACAAAATATGCAGCAGGCTAAAAAGGATATCACTAATGCCCGTGCCGTAAGTTCTCTTTTTCTTAATAAACCTTATTCATTTCCACATGCTTACTTGCAAATTGCAAACAGACTAGTGGAAAGTGTATGAAAGGAGGAATACTTTTTTGTGGTTTGCCTTATTACGTATGCTGTCTTTCTTTTGTGACAAAATAAGCAGTTAAAATTGTGTTTTGCTTTCTTATTGTCCATACTCAATGCTACTTTGAGAATTAGCATAATAGAACTTGAATCATATCTTAAGGCTTCCCTTCCAATTAGTAGTTTTTTTAATTGCTTGTTTTTGTTATATGTTAACCCAGTGTGTTACTGACAGGAGATTAGGCGGAGAAAAGTACAAGGGGAGGCTATGGACTCGAAGGGAAATTCAGACGCTGACCTCAGGTTCTTGGAAATGAAGGTAGCCACTAAATCTGTTGGACACTTTCACTTGCTGTCAATTGCTGATGATTTTTCAGAATTGTTGATGATCTGTCCAGATTATATTTTTTGAAATTCTACATTGTTTTTTCAGTCTATCATTATTTCCTTGTCAGGTTAGCAAATTGAAAGAGAGTTATCCTATACCAGTTGATTTTTTCATTGGTTCGAGAACCAGAGTTTTAGTTATAACTGGCCCCAATACTGGTGGCAAAACAATTTGCTTAAAAACAGTGGGGCTAGCTGCAATGATGGCAAAATCAGGTTGGCTTCTTATGATCTTATCTTTTTGACCTTCCTTTTTCTGTTTGGAAAGTTTTGTATACTGATTTTTTATTACCAATCTTACTTTTTTTATTGACTTGCAGTTTCCAACGCTATTTTTGCAAGGGAACTTGGTTATTGGTGTAGCTTATGAAATGAACCTTCCGTAAATTGCAGCTTGCCTTAACTGTGTTGTTTATTTTCTTGATTATGGAGTTTTACTATGAGAAAAATGTATCAAACGAAATTGGAAATTGAATGTCCTGGATTTGGTAAAGGCTTCTCTTCATAAATAGTTTCCAATACAGGTCTTATAAGTTATAACATTGGTCTTGTGTCGAAAGATTCGAAAGTTTTTCTCTATGGAAAAGCTTTATGTAAGTGGCTTTTAATGAATGCATACTTGCAAATCAGATTTGGGAAGCATGTGAGTGTACAGCCGAGGATTCTTCTAGAAGCCTGCAAAGGCATATGAAGAACTTTTAACTACTTCACAGAGATGACATTTAAGGTTTTGATTGTTATGATTTTAGTTCTTGACAAGAGATGCATGTAGTTGCTTGGGTAATATGCTAAATGTCAGAGACTGACATAGCTGAGAATCAATGGCTCCAGATGGTGTCTTTTTAAAATAAATTTTTAAAAAAAAAACTCAAGAAATTGGTTACTCTCTTATTCTAGTTCTTGCCATACTTCTAGATTGATAAATAATTGATTGCCATGCGTATCTCTTCTTCATCAACTATTTTTTATTATTTCTTCCCTTTTTCTTGTTAATGTGACCTCTAGATTATGCACAAGTTTAAAATGTACTGTATTTATCACTCCATTTCTTTTTGTTTCGTTTTCTTTTTAATATTCTTGGCAGTCAATTCCTTTTTGGTTGGCAGAAACTCCCGTGTATATATTTTACATAGTAGAGTTTGTTTCAAGTTTTGCAGTCATTTGCTTTTATGTTATTGACTCTCCTTCGTGAGTAAAATATAGTATATTTAGTACAAAAAGATCTAACCCTGTTACTCATCCTTCTCTTACTTTCATTTTCTTGTCCACAGGCCTTTATGTTTTATCTGCTGAACCTGTTAGAATTCCATGGTTTGATTCCATTTTTGCTGATATTGGTGATGAACAGTCATTGTCCCAATCTTTATCTACCTTCTCTGGCCACTTGAGGCAGATTAGTGTGAGTTGCTTGCATTTCCCTTTTTATTACGAATTTAATTGCCATGACTGAATTTGCAGGCCATACTATAACGTCATTATTTCTTTAAAATTTTCAGCCTCACGGTTAACGTGATATAGTTCTTATCTCGGAGTATATTTGTTTTTCCTGTAGACTTTCTAATTTAATGTCTCGGTTGCGTGCTAGTGTTAGGGTTTTGCCTTTTGGTTGCAATTTCAAGTCAAAAATTTATGTTGCAGATCACTGTTTAAGCAAGTTTTGCACGTGCATCAGCTGTCTGCAACAAAAGCCTTTTCCCTGACTATACGGGGTCAGCTACGTAAATCCGGTTCTTTCTCTACATCCATGATCCATATTCCAATTAGCTGTCCATGTTGCTGATAATTTTTTGCTTCTATCATCCTAGATCCCCCTCTTCATCTTGTTCTCCATTCTAAATCTATATTCCAATCAGCAGCATAGGTAGCTGATTGTTTTCTGCTACTGTCATCCTAGTTACTTCCCTTCATCTAGAATTATTGTTCATAGGTCATTTTTTTAACTGACGCATCAGTCAAGTCTTCATCATTCATGTCATAACTATCTTAATCATTTCTTCTGGGAACTATTTACCCTCTAACTGATGAGGCTTTTGTTTTATCTGTTCCCTCGCTTGGTTTTAATATTTTTCATGTTTGTTGGTTATGGATTTTATATGTTAATTTTTTTTATTTGCCATGGCATGTGTAAGAATTGTTGCTAGCATTCTGGCTAACATACAGGCTACAGCTTTTTGTTTAATATTATATGTTTCTCTGCTTTGCAGGCAATTCAAGCACGATCAACTAGCAAGTCATTGGTTCTTCTTGATGAAGTAAGTGAGACAATCAAGAACGAGGCCTTTATGACCTTAGATCTTAAGTATTTTTGGCATAATGTTGAATGCTCATTTTCCCGTTTAGTTGGTTTTACTGGTTTAACATTGAAAAGGATAGTTTTTATAATCATTCTCATTGTAGATGCTGAAAAGTTATGGAAAGAAGAAAACGAATTGTCAATATATTATTTATCATAGTTTATGGAATTTATATTTCTTGTCTTGGTTGTCATTATTCAGGTTGGTGCAGGTACAAATCCACTTGAAGGAGCAGCTCTCGGAATGTCAGTTCTAGAATCTTTTGCTGAATCCGGTGCATGCTTGACTATAGCAACAACCCACCATGGAGAACTAAAAACTTTGAAGTACAGGTATTCACAAATGAAAGAGTTGGATATAGTTGTCTAAAGTTCATTATTACGAGGTTTTTTTTTTTTAAAGAAAAAAGGGGAAATCCATCTGAAAGGTGAGGTTAAGTCCCACAATTCCTTTAGGCATGAGCCTGTGGGAAGTAATTCAGTACAATCACCCTTTACTACTAAACATTGATGTTTTGGCTTCAAAGCCAGTTTTGGTCCTCTAGGATGTTCCACGGTTCACCTTCTGGCATTTCCTTGGGATCCAAATTTCTGTTTGTTCTTGCTTTAGAAAATTAAAGAGCATATTCTTCAGGTGAAAATAATGAAAAAAATATTTTGAGTTTGTAGCAAACCATATTGCACCATCTTTTGAAGTTTGGTGCAAGTGCAACATTTGCTGTCATTCTACAATTCTAAAAAATTGTTTAAGACTTTCTTCTTGATTCTAAGTTGCTAAATATTGTGTTCATTCTATCTGTTCTATTAAATGCAGTACATTTATGTCTTGAGTTGCTAAACTTGTTTATTTTTATGTCTTTTTCTGCTTTTGCTTTGCTTATTTAACTATGTTTCCATTGAACATGCACCATAAATAGTCAATCAAAAAGATTAAAAGGGCCATTCCCATGCTCGTAAATTATGTGATTGTTCATTTGAATTTTATTTAGCAGTCTTATCTTCTTTTTTAATTTTTTGCTGTAATTTGGTTTTTTTAGTGTTGTGAGGATCATAGAGAGTATGGAAATATATGTATATATGTTTTATTTGCATAGTTTCCTCAAAACCTCATGCTCTTACTTCCGGAATTTATTCTACAGCAATGATGCCTTTGAGAACGCATGTATGGAATTTGATGAGGCAAACTTGAAGCCAACGTACAAGATACTCTGGGGGATACCAGGTTTTCTTTGTAACAATTAAAAGGTTCTTCATTCATTTTGTTTTGGCAACGTCATGTGCATGAAAGGCTATGTTAATTTGGGTAATCATTTTAAAGAATTTGATGCCACTGGGTAACTTTGAATTTTCAGGTGAAAACAAAAGTTAGCAGTCAAATGAATTTTTTTTTTCTCATATTAAATTCTTGCTTTTGTTATTTCTTTTTTTCTCATGCTTGAGTTTGCTAATAGGAGTTTGGAACAATTCACAGGTCGTTCAAATGCAATTAATATTGCCAACAGATTGGGTCTCCCCAAAATTATCATAGATGATGCACTTGTACTATACGGAACGGCTAGTTCAGAAATTAACGAGGTATGTCAATATTCATGGCTGTTAGGTGTAAGGATTGCATTTGATAAAAGTTACTTCGCGCTTCAAAGTTACTGAAATTTCTACACCATGCAGGTGATAGTTGATATGGAACGGTTCAAGCAAGATCTGGGGGAGCATGTAGTTGAGGCCCAAAACTACCTTAAGTAAGCCTTACCTTCAGCATAATTGTGTTGATGTGCATTCAGAGTCCAATAGTCTTAATTCTTTTACGTGATTTTAATTTTGAAGAGAGAATTTGTGTTGATCATGTGGTAACAGTATTGAGATGATGTTATTTTCTGGTTGACTTGAAGACTTAATTTTATTATACGGAGGTCTGCATGCTATTAGATAATGGGCTACCTGTGGAAAATCCAAATGTTGATTCATTTGTTAGATGCTTCAAATTCACATCTAAATGTACCTGTAGATCTTATTGATATGGCATGATGGGTATTTTCTTGCATTTCTTCCTTGAGTTGTAACTTGTAATTCCCAAAATTTAAGCAAATAGAACACATCAATGGGCATCTCATATTCAATAAAATCAAAATAAGCCCATTAATTACTGAAAGTAAGGATTTTGTGCTGTGACTTGATGCAATTCTATCACTTCTTCTCCTCTCGTAATTTTCTTAATTCATATTGTGTCATATATTACTTGCATTCCTTTTGGGTATCTTATCCATCATTCGCTCGCATAAGTGTGTTAAGAAGCAATGGACATTTTTTAAAGCCCACTAAACATCCAACCATGCTAGATTCCCATACTTCTTTATGGAGATTATTTCATTTATGGATGTTATGAATTTTGTTGCAAGATATTATATTATTTTTATGAAAAAGCAATGATATTATTTGGTTAGTTCACGTCTTACCTTCTGTTTTTATGATATGTAGCATGTCAAGAGGGCTATATGAAAAACTGTTGCATGTCAAACAAAAGATTGAAGAAAACCGAATTACTCAAAGATACAAGATGATGAAGGAACTATCTGAGGCTTCAGCAATGGCACGATCTCTACTTCATCAGAGATTGAGACAGGCTCGTGCATTAGCTGTTGAGCGTTCGCAGAACACCGAGAAACTTAGCAATATACATACCATAGCTAAAAGCAAGCAGCAAGCTGCACAAGCTGCTCCGGCGTCTCCAGCAAATCACAGCAAATTCAAAGTGGAGAAACCACCATCATCTGGTATTATCTATCACTTTAAACAGTATCATTTTCTCCATTGCAGGGCTCCAAATTTTATTTTTTTTTCGGAGTATTGTTAGAGCTTATTGATGAAATATAATTACCTTGCAGAGAAACCGGTTCAAATTCCCAAGATTAGTGATTTAGTGTATATTTCTTCGCTTGCTACAAAAGCAACTGTTTTGAAAGTGGAGGCGTCTAAGAATGAAATAACAGTTCAAGCCAGAAACATGAAATTGAAATTGAAATTAAGTGACATCCAAAGATGACAGGTACAGGTTTTATTCATCGTTTCAAATTAAGTGAAGTTAAGAAATGGCAGGTAGGATTCATTGATCTGATGATTTTTGGCAAGCTATAAAGGTTCATCATGGTGCATCAGAGAGGAGTGAGCTTCTGTACTGTAATGTTTCCCCCCGTTTATGTGACCTTGGTGAAAATCAAAATTATTGGAATAAATTTTGTTACATCTTTGCTTCTTCACACTTGTCACCGACGCACCACTTTACAAATTTAGTGGAACTTAGCATCTATTCTTTGCAGCCATGAACAAACTTCCTCGCAAAGTATGTGTCCATATTTCTCCTTACTCATGTTTCATCATAAAAAAGTGTTATCAGTGCTCTAGCTGTAGAAAATCTTCAGATAATACTTGGTATGAGAAATATGCCTTGCATTGTTGATAACAAAGGTAAAGAAAGGCAACTGGATTTGTAAAAATGAAGAACAATTAGGAGCAGCTGGAACATAGCTCTAGTATTATGCGGTAACCGTGCACATTTGCTGTTACGATTTCCATATCTAGCAGAAAATCACTTGGTTACTTGGTATATCCCAAGAAGGTGTCCTCACAAAATCCATTGAATAACCTTTATGAATTCTAAGAGGCAAAAGAGCTTCAATCTTTTTCACTTGTGCTTAGCATATATTCTTCTGCATTACCTAAATGATCCTGTCAGAGTTCTTTATCCTCGTTGTTATTTCAAGAGCTTCATAGAACATCGATACATAGTTAGATTCATTTTTCAGCCAAATGAAGAGATAAAAAAGAAACAAGACCTAACTCATGTAAGATGTATTAAGGACGAAAATCAAAATGTTTTAACCCGCGAAGATGATATTAAGGAGAGATGGAGAAGCTACTTCGATAGTTTATTTAATGATGGCCAAGTTAATACTATAATAGATGAAAACCCACACCAAGAAAGAAATGTAAAATATACACGCAATATTAGAATTGTAGAAGTTAAAGAGGGACTCTAGTTCAGGACATTTATTTCGGCTAGGTATTATTAGAAAAAACTGGGGAAATGAAAAATAACATATTATTCCCTCTAAATCTTGTGTGAGTAATAAATTAGTAGTAACTCTGGCACATTCTTTTCTTTCTGTTCTTGTAAGTTGTTTAGCTTTTCATACATGTAAAACAATTACTAGCTTTGCTCTCGCTGACTTGTGAAAACAGTGATTCAACTTGGATTTAATTGAAATTCAATGTTTGTGCATGGGATCTCTTTGGCCTAATGAACATCATCAAGCTTGAAATTTGGCGACTTCCTTGTCGTCTTGACTCTCAGCTGCAGGACCAAACTCAGGAGACATGTCAAGTGAATAGAGCATGAGAAGAAGCACAATGCAGCAGAGGAACATTGGAATAGGACCGAAGAGCCACAAGAACAAAGGGAAGGACAAGTAGAAAGCTCTGGAGCCAAGTGACCAGAAGTAACTCCCTCTGTTAACACATCTCCCGACGTAATCCATTGTCAGGCTCGGCGACCACGACAAGATCTTCTTGCCGGGTACATTGATGAGGATGCTGGCTTGGCTGTAGTACCTGACAGACTGCACGTTGAACAGGAAAGCAACCAAGAAGCAGACCAGGATGGAGAACACTTTGATTGAAAAACCAAGGTGGCTGTTGTCACCGTAGAGGAAGAGTGACGATTGCGCACTCGGTTTGCTCATCAACATTGCTATCACAGAGCTGAGCATGATCACTGCAGATGCTAGCAGTGATGAAGCCATGATGTTGTTTCTCAGTGTCTGCACTGCCAATACTCCATTCTTCGAAGGGTCCTGCATCATCATCAACAAGTGAGTTTTTCATTCATAAATTATTATAAGATCATATATCATTAGTCAAATAGATTAATTAAGTATGATCGTACGTAGTTATTTGCACTTAATCGAGCACAATGGAAAAGTTTGATCCATGTAGCCGACCCCAGTTAATTTGGGACCGAGGCTATATTCATACGTAGTTATATAAGTACATATATATATATACCTCCATCATGGCTTGTACCCAGATGAGTCTATGAATGCTGTTGATACCGATGACAGTCTGTCTCGGGCACCTTTTGATCTGGTGAAACAGCCAGAAATGGTAGCCCACCATTAGAGCAAGACCAAGGGGAACCAAGAACAAATCGAGAGTACCTTCCTTCATCAATTCAAACCAAACAAACACAGCCACACCACCAAGTTTTAACTTGAACTAGAAAGAAAGCACTAGAGAGGAGTCTCTGGGTCTCTCACTCTCTCTTATATCCTAATCTGGTTTGTTGTTTCAATGGTTGGTAGGTCTGGTATTTATTAGGCAAACCTTATTTGTTTTGAAGGGTATTGGGCAGACTTTAAGGTAGTGGAATCCATGCCCGTGGAAATGACAATATCCTTGATGCTCTAAAGCAAGTATTGAAGATTAAAGCATGGTAGAAATTAAGTGATGCCTAGTCCATCTCGCTAGAGATGCATTGACAAGCGGGGAAGGGATTTACTAGCATTAGTGTTTACCAATAGTAAAGTGTCGTGATGTACTTTTACTCTTTCATACGTATGGCGTTTTCCTATTGGTTGATGTTACAAACAACATGTGCATTATTATTGTTAGAGATTAGTACTTTGGAGGAATTAATTAATGGTGTCTCCCTCTTATGTTGGTAATTAAATAGTGGAAGAGCAATTAAAAAAGAAAACATTAGTGGGGGTTACTAGCTTAGCATTTGCATGACGTCTCATCTCTTTACTGCTAATATTGATGTTGCTAGCAGATACCACATTAGCAAACGTATAGAGCCAACCAAGTGCAGATTTGGCATGTGCTCACATGTTTTCCTTTTTTTTTCCTAGTAAAGTGAGTATGATAGCATTGCTAATAAAAAAAAAAATCTGTACATACAAAACTTACATAATTTACACAAAATATACAGTTTTAGATATCAATTTAGCCCATTCTATCTTCACCAATCAAAATACATGGTCACTGTGGCAAATTACTTGGTGATATAATCTACCTGCCTGCCCAACCTCTATATTGAGAACTGATTAGTAGATATGACATCTTATTAGCCTCTCTAAAAATATACAGTACTCAAATATGTCAAAGCATCTTGGTGAGATGGATGAAGCATTACTTGTCAAAATGCAATGTTGGGGGAGGTTGTGGGTTTTCTCAATGAAATCTTCATCATAATAATAATAATAATAATAATAATCCTTAATATATATATATATATATATATATATATATATATATTCGATTGCCTCTCAAAGAGGTTGAAGGTTTGTCTAGTGTGAAAGTACTAATATAATTTATTTTATTTTTATCAAAACATGATTGTGTTGTTGTTTTTCTCTTTGCATACTAACTTTTCTTTTTAACTGGTACTAGTGCTCACAGAATTTGAGATTAATGTTTATGAGAGAAAATGGATTAAATGACTATTTAGTGCTTTTTTTTTTTTGAAGCCAAATGGCTTAACACTAGGTTGGTGATGTGCATATATACTGAAAACTTTATAACAAAAGATAAGTAAGGATTATTCCCCAAACAGTAGCAAAGCATTTTGGTGTAAAATTTTACACATGTAAGTTGGGGTAATTACTGATTGAAGAAAAAAAATTGGGGTAACACATAAGATGTGGGTTTTTTTTTTTTTTTTTTTTTTTTTTTGACGGAAGGTTGTTTTTTCATACTGTATTCAGCTCTAAAATCATTTAGTATAATCAAAGTTATCATTTGGAGGTTGGCTCCATACGATTGGTTAGCATAAGTGGTGAAAACCGCATCAAATACATGAGAAGCCTCATTCGCTTGCTTACTTGCTTACGTACAAAAAAAAAGCCTTCAAATCTTAGCATTTATAGTTCATCCCAAAATCGAAAGTTGTCAAATCAGTAACTAAATTTGTATGTGAGTTTTTGCAACTGCCTAAGAAGTGTTTTTATAATTTTTTGGTTCAATAATATTTTTGTAACTATAGTAACATGTATTACCACATGCCTAAGAAATATTTCTTATATTTTTTTTCAAATAATGTTTTTCTTCCCCTGTTAATTAGAAGGTTTTGATTGTCTTCTTAGTTGGTTGAAAGTTTATCTCTACTTTGTTAAAAATTTTATTTTTCCTTATATTTCAAGTAATGTATTTGTGTATTATCCTGTTTCAAACATTTGTCAAGAAAACAGACACTGATTGTCAAACTATTATATTGTTACAATCGTAGTTCTTGAACATTAATTTTATGTCAGTTGAATATTTTTTGAACGATTAGAATTAGCGATTCAATTTGTCTAGATGATTGATATTGATTTTTGTCATGTTCCATCAAATGCATACTGAGAATCATTATTGATGATTAATGAAATTTTGTTTTTTTTTTTAAATATATATTAACCTAACACGAACTCTGTTATTTATAAATATTAAATATATTATTTATCATCATTTTTTCTAAAGCCTATTTATGATCATTTTACCTTGAAGTGCTACCTAGTGATTCTCAACATATTCACTTTTAAATAGTCTAAGAAGGCGTCTCCCTCAATATATGTTAGTGGATGCAATCCAATTGGCTTGGCCACTAAAATTGGCGACATTTTTTTTTTTTCAAAAAATTCGTTCATTAACATGGATATAACTGTCAACAAGTATTATTTTCTCCTCCACTTTCACTTCCACGAAGATAATGGCGACAAAGAATTTTCACACCAGCCCCCACTTGCCAGTTAAATTTAATACCAATTAATCCAATCAAAATCCCACTTTCATATATAACTTACAGTAACTTAATGATAAATAAATTTGCAAATTAATTTGTTTCACTATTCAACTTCTTATATATAATGGAAATACCCCTAGATCTTATCGAAGCCAAAATAGCTTTATTAACCAAAATACTCTTCAATGTTAAACATTTGATTGGATGAAAAATCTTTGAAAAAATAGAATTATGCGTGTTTAGGTAAATTCGACTTAACTAATATAAAAGTGAGGATTTAAAAGTGATACTTAATAGTTATTTTTTTCTTTTTGTGGATATAAGTAGTTATGTAAATTCAATCTTTTGATTTAATTAATCAAGTTGCTAGAAATTAACATTCCCTCCCATTAGTCACTATAAAATAGAGATTACATATAGACATAGCTACAAAATTAATTGGCTTGTGTTATGATTTAATCTACTCCACTCATATATCACACTAACTATTATTATATTTTCGATGTGGGATTGTATACTTCAACAAGGTAGGACTAGTGTAAAGACTCGAAAACGTGACCTCTAAATGAGTGAAGAGGACTGGACATATATAGAAACCGACAAGTTTTTCATGTGAAGAAATATATATAGGCTTGTATTTGTTACCCTTTTGGTTGAGAATTTCAGAATAGATTCAAGAATAATTTGTACATGTATCATATCTATTGTACATTTGTATTGCGTTTGCCTAGCACTAACGCACTGTTTTATTGAGTGAAAATCTTGTCCTTAAGTTAATTGATGAATTACTAATGTTGTTTTTATACACCTGAAAAACTGTGCATAATCAAGTTATATATGGTTCTAAAAATTGATAATTTGGGGGCAGTGGTGATTATTAACAGCAGGAAAGAGGTTGGTAAAAAATTGAATCATTGTGATGGGAATAGAGTTGTCGATTGGATGGCGAATTGCACACGCATAGTCTCTTTTGCTTTCAATTTTTTGGCATTGTTTCCTCCAGATATTACTTCTACTTAAGAGGACGATGTAACCGGAGTTTCTTTCTCTAACTCGTTTTTATTAAGAATAAACTAAGCATCTAGCTTCCCTGCTTTGATAAAAAAAAAAACTATAGGCACATAAAATTGTGAAAAGAATACTATATGTGCGAAATCTTGGACAGCTAATTAATTTTGCGGATGTTCCCAATTCATTACAAGTATATCTAGATAAGGAACTTTTGAAACAGAAAGCATATTCATTAAAATCAATATGTGCTTTATATATTCTTGGGTTTGGTTACTCCTGATGCAGCATCAATTGATCATCAATTTGGTGCAAACCCACTAAGCATTAAATAATTAACTGATTATTAAGGTACTTTTATGTGTAATGCTGCATGGGCCCATCGTGCCCAATAGCTCACCTAAGTTTTACGAGTACATTGTGACTTGCTTTCGCTTAGCTAGCTTACATGTATGTGTACGTTTACTAAGTGTAGTTAGACGCGTAAATTTGTAATTAAAACAAAATTGACTTTCAAATGAGCGTAATATTGCTGCTGAGCGTAATATTGCTGCTCGTGAGCTTGTATTAAAAAATATGAAACTATGTATATTAAAAGAAAGAAAAAGTGATTGTGCTGACATGATATTGCTGTATGAGTAGGAGATGTGTAACATTTCATTACAAGAGCAGAACATGCTAAAGTGGGAAGTCCTACGCAAGGCTTATAATTAGTGCGATTGAGGTCCCTGAGAGCAACTTGTATTGTCCAACCTAATTACCTACCATGACAAATGTCACGTCATCAAATTACTACTACTTTCTAACACCAATGCCATTATATTCATATTGTTTTGTACACAAATAGATGTCTCGGTTTATGTCATTAGCAAACACAGGAACAGACATATATTCTCTTTGTACTTTGTACTTCTTAAAAAGTCTTGAGTGGGACGCCAATAATAAAAACACTGAAAAAGGGGAATCTTTGCACACTGAATGAGTCGAATGCCGTAAAATATGCACCGAGATACATATGTGTGTGCATCTCAAAGTGAAATACACGATATTTGATTGCGCACCAATCCAATTTGGAAGCCGTAAAATACGCGCTGAGATATATGTGTTTGCTTCTTAAAGTGAAATACACGACATTTGATTGGTCATTACGTATATTCTCTTTTTGTACTTTGTATTTTGATTTGAACATGGATTTGTGCTTGTGACTGTTGGGCTAGTAAAAAGTTCGGGTCAGTCTTCCCTACATCAACACCACAAAATGTGAACATGAAATACTTTTATGTTTTGCAAACAAGGAGACACCAAAACTAGAGGGCATTAAAAGATCACTTATAAAGCTCTAACCGAAGCAGATGTCATGAGTTTGATACTAGATAGGTATGTACATTATATTCTTTTGGTTTTTTCAAATTATGAGATTAGGACATTCGACTAAATCCTGTTATCAGATTGGATTGGCAAAAAATGGTTCGAACACTCATGCTTATATATGTATATAAACTAGAGCATATAATGCAAGCATGAAATCTTAATTTGAAAGAGAAAACACACACTACTCAAAACTAAGTCTCCATTTTATTTTATTTTTTTTCATTTCCACACAATTCCATCAACTTGGGATTGAATTGAATTGTGCTCAAAATTAAAAACCTACCAACACTTCTCCCAATCAAACAATCAAGGCAACCCACTTTCTTCTTCATCACTGATCTTATGCTCTTCACTAACAATTGAGACATTACACTGAAACGCAACATCAAGAAAGTAAAACAAACACACAAGCGCAACACAGCACACAAACATAGGAATAGGCCCAAAGATCCACAAAAACAAAGGAAAAGACAAGTAGAAAGCACGCAGACCAAGTGACCAAAAATAGCTCCCTCTGTTCACAGCTCTGCCCACATACTCAACAGACAGATCTGGAGACATTAATGGGATATTCTTCACTGGTACATTGATGAGGATGCTTGCGTGGCTGTAGTACCTGATTGACTGAACGTTGAAGAGAAAGGCCACCAAGAAACAGACCAAGATTGAGAAGAATTTGATGGAGAAACCGAGCTGGGTTTTGTCACCGTAGAGGAGGACTGATGGTTGGGCACCTCTGTTTGTCATTAGAACTGCTATTAGTGAGCTCAGCATGATTGCTGTTGATGCTAACAGCGTTGAAGCCATTATGTTGTTCCTCAGTGTTTGCACTGCCAACACACCATTCTTTGATGGGTCCTGTTCAAAAAGATCAAATCTTTTTTCATAAAAAAAAAAAAAATAAGTTCAAATTTTTCAACATGGGTGTTCATCAAATGTTCAAAAAAATCAATTTTTCCAATATGGGTAGGCACCAAAAGTTCAAAAAATCAATTTTTTCAACATGGGTGTTCATCGAATGTTCAAAAAGATCAATTTTTCCAATATGGGTAGGCATCAAATGTTCAAAAAAAAAAAAAACAAATTTTTTAATCTGGGTGTTCATTAAGTGTTTAAAAAGATCAAAATTTTCAAGCTGGGTGTTCATCGAATGTTCAAAAAAATCAAAATTTTCAATGTGTATTCATTGAATGTTGAAGAAAAACAAATCAAAAAAATGGGTATCAAGAATTTGGTTGCTTAAAAGTCAATGAAATTAAAGAAATCAAGCAGAATCTGGTATAGATATTATTCTGTTGTGTTGATTCTATTTGACCATTAATGCCCAAGTGAGAGGTGTTGCTTATCAAGACTAATATATAACACTTGGCGGCCAAGAAATCTTGGGAATCGAAAGATTTCCCATTTAAAACCTTGTTTGATTTCAATGGATTCTCAGTGACAGATGAGCATTTCAAATTAGTCATGACTCATGAATTAATTAAGCAATGAATGAATGCATGAATGAATCAATATATACCTACCTCCATCATTGCTTGAACCCAGACTCGCCTGTTAATGGTGTTGATGCCAATGACGGTCTTGGTGGGCTGTGTTCTGATTTTGTATAGCAACCACGCTTGGTAAGCCAACATCACAACCAGCCCAAGAGGCACCAACACCCAATCCAAAACAACCCTCATTGTAATTAAGTGTCGCGTCCGGGATTAGTCGTGATTATGCCTCAAATACTCCAACGACAATAAAAAAAGGTGTTTGGTTTTAAAGAATCAATCTTTCATGTATATATAAGAATAGAAGAAGTCGAATAGATTTGGAAATCAAAGATGGTTTTTTTTTTTTTTTTTTTGGATGTCAAGGAGAAGAGGAGAGAAGAAAAAAAAAGGAGAGGGAGAGGGAGATTTGGGACAGTAGTGCGGATGTGTGAGGATGTGAGTTTATAATGGGTGCTTTAATGCTCTCGTGAGTTGGTTCGCTATTTTGACTCGACTTACGAGGGCTGAATCGCGCACACGTGGCTGAGTTGGTTAATTGGTTTAAAAGTCAAGATTTGGAGTTGTAGATACCTATATTAATCAAACACCCAAAAAATGGTTGGGTCAAATGTGGAAGAGTTGTGTAAATCTCTTCTCGGAATCGCTTCAGCTCTTCGTCTCTCACCGTGAGAGTTGGGACTCGGGAGTCGGGAGAGTGAGAGGCGGAGCCGGAGCCGGAGCCGTGCGTGAGGCAGAGAGAGTGAGACTCGGGAGTGAGAGGCAGAGACGACTGTGAAGGCGTGAGGCCGAGACGACTGTGAAGGCGTGGCAGAGAGAGAGAGGCGGACGGAGAGAGGCTGACGGAGAGCCGCGGTGCGTGGCGGAGGCGCGACGGTGGCCGTGAAACGCGAGGCGATGAGAGACGACCGTGAGGCGGGTGTGAGGTTGCGAGACGCGAGGCGAGACGACGACCGTGAGAGACGGTGAGAGGCGGAGTGAGGCGGAGTGAGGCGGTGAGAGGCGGAGTGTAGGGTTTGTTGAGGGAGAACGCAGTCAGAGAGCGGGAGGGACTGGAGGGAGATGAGATAAAAACTTAAAAACTGAAAATATATTCTGAAATTACCTATATGCCCTTCAAATTAATCAATAACGAGTATCGATTTTTTTGAAATTTTTTTTTCCGGACCCGATCTCGTATTTTTAAACGGACATAAAAAAAATTGTCCAGTCCCTCCGAATTGATCTCATCCTTCAAAATTTTCATTTTTCTTTGTTCGATAATAACTGAATCTTTTAATTCAATAAAACACTCGTTGTATCAATAAATTTCGATTCATATCTTTTTCTTAATCAAAAGAATTCGACATTCTACTTAATTATATTAGTATTAGTATTAGTTTACGAATCAGCATGGAATTCTTATTCTATTAATATTAATATATTCTTATTCTATTAATATTAATAAATATTATTTTATTTCAATTTAATTATTGATTTTATTGATATAAATAAGAAAAATGAATATAATAACTAAAGTTCATAAATATAAGTATAAGTAAAGGATTACTTCGTTCCTGATAGTCATTTCTTTAATCGGTGGATAGGAGCATACATACTCTGGATCAGGATCGTATGTTTTTTACAAAAATATTAATACTACTTTCAAACCTCCAAGTTTTTTAAGATGCAATAAAAATAGAATAATTAAACTTTTGTTGCTATATTGAATGTTTTTTGTACTGTATTTTCAATTTTTTTGGAATTGTATTAATTATTATTATTATTATAACCATTAATATTTTAAATTTTTAATAATATTATTATTGATATTAATTTTATTATTACTATTAGTAATATAATAATAATAATAATAATAATAATAATAATAATAATAATAACATTTATAATAATAATATTATTATTATTATTACTATTATATCGTGGGATACGGATGAAGGTGAAAAGACTAGTAGCGTAGATAAATATCTCATCTTAGTCATCTCTGTGCTCGCACAATAATCAATTATGATGTTCGTCTTATATTCGCTCCTTGAAGATCAACATTAGTGCTATTGATAGCATATTTTTCAAATTCGGGTCCGCAAATACTTGGTGCGTACGTCAAGAAATGTTTTGGAGAAGCCAAGGATGCGCCCTCAAGAGGCGAGAGTACTTCTATATGACTCTCCATGCCTCTAGGCGAGATCTACGCTCGTTTGAGTCCTTTATAGGCACGCCTTAGGCAAACCTTGACAAAGCGTTCGACACAACAATGCAGAGGCCTAGCCATGCCGTGGGCCCTCCCCATATATGCCTTGATCACCTTAATTCAATCCAATAATTCTACTTGGACTCATGAGTCCGGACTCATGAGTCCAGACTTATAAGGAGATTTTTTAAATTTTTGTAAGTATTTAAAAGGTATTAAAAGAATTTTACAAGTGATTACGGTTGCTTCATTAATTGCTCGAGGATATATTTGAAATAAAAAAAAGTTTTGAGTCCAGATTCATGAGTCCAAATAGTATTATCCAACTCAATATCATTTCCATGTATGCATAGATCTCGAGAAAAATTTAATCACATATCTACGTATGTAGGGTCTTGAAAATTAAATGGCACGTATGCACGAATCTAAAGAATTAATGAATCTGGAGAATTAAAAAACATGTAAACCAATCTCGAGAATTTATAGAGCATTTATGCATAGATAGTGAAAAATATAGAGAGATAATTAAAGAGACAGAAAAATATAATAATAAGAAAAAAAATAGATAAAGAGAGAGATAATTAATGCAAGTAGAGAGGGCACGCGGAAAGAGAGAGATAAAGTATTCATTTAATGCTTTAAGAGAATCAAAGTCACATTTAATGCTGGGTGGGTAGGTAGATGACCATTTTATCCTTCATTATTAAATGTGACCCACTTTTTATTTTAAATTATTTTGTAGCCCTTAAAAATGTTAAAAATTATGTAAAAGTCCTTTGAGTCTAGACTTTTTGGGTCCAAACAGCTTTTTTGATATAAGAATAGAAGAAGTCGAAGAGATTTGGAAATCAAAAGATGGTTTTTTTTTTTTTTTGATGTCAAGGAGAAGAGGAGAGAAGAAGAAAAAAAAAAAGGAGAGCGAGGTTTGGGGGATTTTTTGCTTGATTAGTACACTTAGAAAAAAAATTTATCAACCCAACACATCTTCAAAATTTATTCCCCAACTAACACATTTTTTGCCCCGTCAGCGCCACCTCACTGGGTAAGGTGGCCACATGGACAAAACGTGACATGGGGTCACGTTTTGCCCCCACCCCCGTCTCTTCCCCCGTCTCTTCCCCACACCCCCGCACAAACCCTAGTCCCCGTCAATGCCGCTGCCGGCCGGCCTCGCCCCCCCCCCACCCGCCACCCCGCCCACGCGCATCCCCTCATCGCAGCGCTAGCCGCCTCGCTCCTCTCTGCTCACTGGCCCGTTCTCGCTCCGTCGCCCGTAACCGCGCAGCCGCTCCCGCTCTCTCCATAGATTTACCCGCGTTTGGGCGGGACGCGATTTGCGGCGGCTGGCGGCTGGCGATTTTTATCAACCCGTTGAGGAGGAGATGACCGAACCGACGGACGCACGCGCGGGCATTCGAGAGCGGGGCGGCGGCGACGACGGGAGCGGGAAATAAGTGGCGGGTTGATGGGAGCGGAACGGTGGCTGAGCATGAGCGGCGGGGCGATTTTTATCAACCCGTTGAGGAGGCAATGACCGAACCGGCGGGACGCGATCGCGCGGGCTTGCGAGAGCGGATAACGATTGCGGCGGCGAGCGGGCGGCGGGCGATGGAGCGGAACGGTGGTCGGTGGGAGCAGAGAGCGAGCGGCGCGGTGGGGACGGTGGCAAGGAAGCGCAGCGGCGGCAGCAATGGCGGGAGCGGGATTACAGGCAAGAAGCGGCAAGAAGCGGCGATCGTCGAAGCGCAGCAGCGCAAGCGAGGTCGGGGAAGAGACGGGGGAGGGGAGACGGGTTGGGGAATAGACGCGAGGGGACCCTAGGTCACGTTTTGTTCACGTGGCGCTGACGGACAAAAAATGTGTTAGTTGGGAAATAAGTTTTGAAGATATGTTGGATTGATAAAAATTTTTCCTAGATGTACTAATCAAGCAAAAGGGTTATCAAAAAAAAAAGTGTTAGATAAAACTATGTAGCATATGGAACAGCTTATCACTTTCCGGTAGCTAACTTGCCGAAAAGCGCGGGAACTTGTGGATCCTATCCTATGAAATGGCGTTAGTTTACACCACACGATCATCACATCATCGATCACAAAAAGCCTTTTAAACCAACGGCCCAAATTCATCTACAACTCCAAATCTTGACTTTAAACCAATTAATCAACTCAGCCACGTGAGCGCGACTCAACCCTCGTAAGTCGAGTCAAAATAGATAACCAACTCACGAGGGCATTAAAGCGCCCATTATAAACTCACCTCCTCACTCATCCGCACTACTGTCCCAAATCTCGGGTTTTTTGCTTGATTAGTACATCTATGAAAAAAATTTATCAATCCAACACATCTTCAAAACTTATTCCCCAACTAACACATTTTTTGCCCCGTCGCACCCACGTGAACAAAACGTGACCCGGGGTCACGTTTCCCTCCCAAAACTCTCCCCCCAACCCCGTCTCTCCCCCCCCCTCGTCTCTTCCCCAACCCCGTCTCTCCGCCCCCTCCCGTCTCTTCCCCTAACCCCCTGCGCCGCCGTTCCGCTGCCGCTGCTGCTCGCTGCTGATTGTGATCCGCTCACTTGCCACTGCCAAGCCCGCTCTCGTCGCCCCGCCACCGTCCCCACCCGCGTCAGCCGCTCCGCTCCCCCACCGCCCACCGTTCCGCTCCCATCGCCCCGCCGCCGCTCTCGCTCTCCCCCGCCGCCCGCGCTCTCGCGCCGCGCGAATCCGCGTCGCGCCACGTTTGGTCATCGCCTCTCAACGGGTTGATAAAAACGCGCCGCCGCAAATCGCGCGTCCCGCCCAAACGCGGTAAATCTATGGAGAGAGCGGGAGCGGCGGTTGACGACGGCGGACGGAGCGGAACGGCAGCAAATGCAGGAGCAGAGCGGCGGCAGCATGGTACGGTGGGCCAGGGGGGGACGATGGGGCAATGGCAAGCGCAAATGCAGCCAAATCCAAATACACGATATTTGATTGCGCACCAATCCAATTGGAAGCCGTAAAATACGTGTCGAGATATATGTGTGTGTGCTTCTTAAAGTGAAATACACGACATTTGATTGGGTCATTATTCAAAGTGAATTACTTTTGCATTTGTTTTTTAAAGAAAGTTTTTGAGTGAGAAAAATGAACATTTATGTTATATTCTCTTTTTGTACTTTGTATTTTGATTTAAACATGGATTTGTGCTTGTGACTGTTGGGCTAGTAAAAAGTTCGGGTCAGTCTTCCCTACATCATCAACACCACAAAATGTGAACATGAAATACTTTTATGTTTTGCAAACAAGGAGACACCAAAACTAGAGGGCATTGACCTAAGTGGTGTGGTGTATATATATTAGTAAAGAAAAGAGTATTTATAAAACTCCGACTGAAGCAAATGTCATGAATTTGATTCTAAACAACTATGTACATTATATTCTCTTACGGGATTAGGACATTCGACTAAATTCAGTTATCAGATTAGTCGAATAAAAAAAAAGGAGTGGCAGAAAATGGTTCGAACACTCATGTTTATATGCATATAAACTAGAGCATATGATGCAAGCATGAAATATTAATTTGAAAGAGAAAACACACACTACACAAAACTAAGTTTCCATTTTATTTTATTTTTTTTCATTTCCACACAATTCCATCAACTTGGGATTGAATTGAATTGTGCTCAAAATTACAAACCTACCAACACTTCTCCCCATCAATCAATCAAGGCAACCCACTTTCTTCTTCATCACTGATCTTATGCTCTTCACTAACAATTGAGACATTGCACTGAAACGCAACATCAAGAAAGTAAAACAAACACACAAGCGCAACACAAAGACACAAACATGGGAATAGGCCCAAAGATCCACAAAAACAAAGGAAAAGACAAGTAGAAAGCACGCAGACCAAGTGACCAAAAATAGCTCCCTCTGTTCACGCTTTGCCCACATACTCAACAGACAGATCTGGAGACATTAATGGGATCTTCTTCACCGGTACATTGATGAGGATGCTTGCGTGGTTGTAGTACCGATTGATCAACGTTGAAGAGAAAGGCCACCAAGAAGAACAGACCAAGATTGAGAAGAATTTGATGGAGAAACCGAAATGGGTTTTGTCACCGTAGAGGAGGATCGATGGTTGGGCACCTCTGTTTGTCATTAGAACTGCTATTAGTGAGCTCAAGATGATTGTTGTTGATGCTAACAACGTTGATGCCATTATGTTGTTCCTCGGTGTTGCACCGCCAACACACCATTCTTTGATGGGTCCTGTTCCAAAAGATCAAATCTTTTTTCGTCAAAAAAAAGTTCAAATTTTTCAACATGGGTGTTCATCAAATGTTCAAAAAAATCAATTTTTCCAATATGGTTAGGCAGCAAATGTTCAAAAAATCAATTTTTTCAACATGGGTGTTCATCAAATGTTCAAAAGATCAATTTTTCCAATATGGGTAGGCATCAAATGTTCAAAAAAAAAAAAAACAATTTTTCAATCTGGGTGTTCATTAAGTGTTTAAAAAGATCAAAATTTTCAAGCTGGGTGTTCATCGAATGTTCAAAAAGACCAAATTTTTCAATCTGTGTATTCATTGAATGTTGAAGAAAATCAAATCAACAAAATGGGTATCAAGAATTTGGTTGCTTAAAAGTCAATGAAATTAAAGAAATGATGCAAAATCTGGTATAGATATTATTCTGTTGTGTTGATTCTATTTGGCCATTAATGCCCAAGTGAGAGGTGTTGCTTATCGAGACTAGTATATAACACTTGGCGGCCAAGAAATCTTGGGAATCGAAAGATTTCCCATTTAAAACCTTGTTTGATTTCAATGGATTCTCAATGATGATGATGAGCATTTCAAATTAGTCATGACTCATGAATTAATTAAGCAATGAATGAATGCATGAATGAATGAATCAATATATACCTACCTCCATCATTGCTTGAGCCCGCTACTTTGTTAATGGTGTTGATGCCAATGACGGTCTTGGTGGGTCATGTGTTTTGATTTTGTATAGCAACCACGCTTGTAAGCCAACATCACAACCAGCCCAAGAGGCACCAACACCCAATCCAAAACAACCCTCATTGTAATTAAGTGTCGCGTACGGGATTAGTCGTGGTTATGCCTCAAATACTCCGACGACAATAAAAAAAAGTGTTTGGTTTTAAAGAATCAATCTTTCATGTATATATAAGAATAGAAGAAGTCGAAGAGATTTGGAAATCAAAAGATGGTTTTTTTTTTTTTTTTTTTTTTGGATGTCAAGGAGAAGAGGAGAGAAGAAAAAAAAAGGAGAGCGAGATTTGGGACAGTAGTGTGGATGAGTGAGGAAGTGAGTTTATAATGGGTGCTTTAATGCTCTCGTGAGTTGGTTAGCTATTTTGACTCGACTTACGAGGGCTGAGTCGCGCACACGTGGTTGAGTTGATTAATTGGTTTAAAAGTCAAGATTTGGAGTTGTAGATGAATTTGGGCCGTTGATTTAAGAGGCTTTTTTTTGTGATCGATGATGTGATGATCGTGCGGTGTAAACCGACGCTGTTTCATAGGATAGGATCCACAAGTTCCTGCGCTTTTCGGCAAGTTAGCTACCGAAAACTGATAAGCTGTTCCATATGCTTAAAAGTCAATGAAATTAAAGAAATCAAGCAGAATCTGGTATAGATATTATTATGTTGTGTTGATTCTATTTGGCCATTAATGCCCAAGTGAGAGGTGTTGCTTATCAAGACTAGTGTATATAACACTTGGCAGCCAAGAAATCTTGGGAATCGAAAGATTTCCCGCTTAAAACCTTGTTTGATTTCAATGGATTCTCAGTGACAGATGAGCATTTCAAATTAGTCATGACTCATGAATTAATTAAGCAATGAATGAATGGATGAATGAATGAATCGATATATACCTACCTCCATCATGGCTTGAACCAAGACTCGCCTGTTAATGGTGTTGATGCCAATGACGGTCTTGGTGGGGGTCATGTGTTCTGATTTTGTATAGCAACCACGCTTAGTAAGCCAACATCACAACCAAATTTCAAGAGGCACCAACACCCAATCCAAAACAACCTCTTATTGTAATTAAGTATCAGCCCCCGAAATTAGTCGTGGCTATGCCTACTCCGACGACAATAAAAAAAGGGTGTTTGGTTTTAAAGATTCAATCTTTCATGTATATATAAGAATAGAAGAAGTCGAAGAGATTTGGAAATCAAAAGATGATTTTTTTTTTTTTTTTGGGATGTCAAGGAGACGAGGAGAGAAGAAAAAATAGGAGAGCGAGATTTGGGACAGTAGTGCGGACGAGTGAGGAAGTGAGTTTATAATGGGCGCTTTAATGCCCTCGTGAGTTGGTTAGCTATTTTGACTCGACTTACGAGGGCTGAGTGGCGCACACGTGGTTGAGTTGATTAATTGGTTTATAAGTCAAGATTTGGAGTTGTAGATGAATTTGGGCCGTTGGTTTAAGAGGCTTTTTTTGTGAACGATGATGTGATGATCGTGCGGTGTAAAACGACGCTGTTTCATAGGATAGGATCCACAAGTTCCCGCGTTTTTCGGCAGTTAGCAACCGGAAAGTGATAAGCTGTTCCATATGCTACATAGTTTTATCTAACACTTTTTTTTTTTTTTTTTTTTTTGATAACCTTAAGTATCCCAATATATTTTGTTGTGCCACTTTTGCATATATACCTTTCAATAAGAGTTATGGTTTTCTGATTGGTCGAAAAAAAAATTATGGTAGTTGACAAAAAAATGAAAAAATAATTATTTTTTTTAATATATATTAGACTACTAGTACAGTTTTTTTTTTTTTTTTTGAAGTACTCCATTACAAATTTAAATTGCTTTAGCTCACTTCCCTTGTTAAAAAGTATAAGTCGTTATCTCATTCTCAAACATATTTTACATATTTTTCCTTCATCGATGAGCTTTAAAAGTTGGATTAATTTTTGTCTACTAATGTTTCAACTGTTAAGTTGGATCTTTTTCATTTCACTCAAAAGGACATTAATGAATGTAAGAGTAATACAATACTATAGTTAGGGGTGTCAATTTTTTTTTCGGCTGCGCGGCCCGATTTTGTTCAGCTTGAGAAAAAAAAGGTTCTTACGATAATTTTTTAAATCCGGACCGAGGCAAAGCTTTGATGTTCAAATTAAAATATAGGTCGAGTCTGGACAAGACCCTCTTGGGCCCCGTTCGGTTCATAAAATAGCATGGAAAAAGTAGTGGTACTAAATAATATTGATGTTCAGTTCGAGTTTTAAATTGTTCATGGGATTATTTTAACCCACAAGAGTGGGATAATTTAAAACCATAAAATCGATGGTATAATTTAATCCCATTGTTGTTGACTTCGAAATGACCAAAGTACCATCATGGCACGGCGCGAAGAAGGTGCCCTGAGAGAGAGAAAGAGAAAGAGAGATGGAGAGATAGATAGATAGGAATACCTAGTTTTGAGGATTCCATATGAAGAAGGTATGAATAGCACAGAGGAAGAGGTGGACGCGCGAAGAAGATGAAGCAAGGGGGATAAAAGGGAGTATTTAGTTTTAGGGTTTAAAGGAATGTTTTTTGTTGTTGATATAAAATGGCAATTTAGTAACTTTACCTATTGAAATCATGTGTAATCCAACCTCTATACCCCCAACCGTACATGTCCTCTATTGGGACTAATACCCAAACTCATGTTATAATCTCAATGTAAAATAATCTCATGATCATAGGATTATTTTTCTTGCGAACCGAACTGGTCATCTAAGCTCAGACCGGCTTGAATTTCAAAAGATAGAGTACCTATTTTATTTTGAAAATATAGTTCCATACATAGTATAATTCACAAAAACAACAATAGAAATAAAGAAACTACATAACTTATATAGAAATGTATTATTTTAATTTTGAGACTTGGCTAAATTGCTTGAGACAACATTATGCATTTTGTTTTTAAATTAAAAAATATTATTATGTATTGTAATTTAAAATATTAAATACAACTTGAGCATTACTTTTTAAAATTATGCTAAACTAGATTATATTATGAGGACTTTACAATGATTTTAATAATAAAAAAAAATTTAAAACATAAAATGATTTTTAAAAAATTTGACAAAATTTGGACATTCGACAACCGGATTAAAAGTAAATCGTGTATGGGAAAGACATATTTGTTCAAATTTAAAATCGAGTTGGATCTGAACAATGTCAATGCTCATTTATATCAAAGGCGGCCCAGACTTGGATCCATTCGACTTGAAAAATTGACACCCCTAACTATAGTAGTATTACTTTACAATCGTCGAAGTGGATGGGATATACAATTGATTAACCACCAATTTAATTGTCGAAGTGATTTATTTTTTTTTTTTTTTACTTGATATTTGATGCTAACCGTACTAAGTAATCTACGTTGTTGGTATAAAAAACGTTTGGATTATTTCTTATAAGAAAAGGACATGAGCTGGGCCGAGTTCATATATTACATGCTGAGCCCACTGACCAATCATTTTCGCGCGTGGCCACGCGGGCCCATTTTCACGCTTTTATGACGAGTTCCAGACACAAGGATGTACGTGTACCAAATCTCATCGCATGCCACGTGTCTCCCGATTATCAACTTAACGTTCGACTCAGATGGACTCGCATGTGTCCATTACGTTTCCAACGAAAAGTCAAACTATCACGCGAGCCCCACGTGTACGTCCCCAGTCCTCTGTTTCTCGTCTTCTCCAACTTTCCTATATCATGGTTATAGCTAGCCAACACGTATCTGAAAACAATATCTAGGAACAATGGACGGCTAGATTGTGGTGAGTATGGAAATAGTGGGAATTGCAGGAGTACCCAAGCTTTGCCTTCCGAGTGTCGCATCACGAGAAGAACGATGAAACGCGGTCGAGGGTTTTAAATTCAGTGATGGGAAGTGGATTTGGTGGGTAGCGTCAATAACATCTCCATGAAACGTGAATTGGATATTAATTTGTGATATTTATGATTAAATAAATATTAAGATAAAAAAACTTAATCAAATTTATAGCTACGTTAACAATTCTTCTACGGCATATAAAAAAGTAATAATTTTTTAAAATAAAAAATGTAATCCGCATTTATCATTGAAGATCACTTTTGAATTTTAATATCTATTCAAACTATGTTTACTCTACGTTGCTGACATGAGCTTTGTCTTTGAACGGGCCGACTCGGAGTTTGAAGTAGTTGGTTAAGTCTGAATAGAAGACGATGAAAAGTGTGGATCATGAAGAAGTGGATTTATCGGTCACCACAAAGAAGAGACAAATTTGGTGTCATTTGAGGGTAATTTGAGACGCATTTCATTTAATTTCGGATCAGGTCGGTCTTCCTCTATAAATAAAGAACAGAGTCTAAGCCTGAACGCGCGTTATGCTGTGCACTTGGCGAGCAAGGCGAGTGGCTCTGCAGCTGTTTTAGGGTTCGTCGTTGTTGCGATTTTGGAGTTTTTTGGTTCCTCTGCGTCTCTCTTCAAGCGCGTACGTAAGCTCTTCAGATCTTCTCTTTTGAAGCTTCTTTCGTTGATTCCTGTTAGGTTTTGTTCAATTGTTAGAGTTAGGGTTAGGGTTGGGTTGTGTTTCTTGGTCATCTTCGTCAATTGAGCTGTGAAGTGACGATCTGTAAAAAAGTTCATTTTTTGATGTTTCTTTGATGATGGTCTTGTGTTGTTGTGCTCTTAGATCTGTGAAATTCACTGTTTGTGTTGTTGTAGTTTTGTATAATCTGTGTTTGAATGCTTGGTAAGAAGCGAAGTTGGTGTTTCGAGTTGTTAGGGTTAAGTTTTGGTTGTGTTTCTTGATTATCGCATCAATTGAGCTGCCAAGTGATGATCTTTGAAGAAAGTTCATTTTTTTGCTGTTTCTGTGATGATTCTTGTGATGGTCAGCTCTTAGATTTGCGGATTTCTTGTTTGTTTGTTAAATTTGTGTTTGAATGTTTGGTAAGAAACAAAATTGGTATGATTTGGATTTGTTTCAGCTAGTTTGGATGTGGGAGTGTGTGAGGGAATGATTGTGTGGTTTATGTAGACGGTTTGGCTGGGATTCTGACTGATTGTGTGGTTATGTTGGGCTATGCAGAACAAAGAGGGGCAAAGAACTCTCTCTGGTGTATAGAACCCGAAAAAGTGTGGTTTTTTGGGGGGATTGTTGTTGAGAATCGGTTGGTGAGAGCGGGCGACGACGCAATGGAGGTATTTGGAAAATCTGTGGTTGCTGCACCCACGAATGTTATTTACTTGTCGAGTATTCTGGGTCGTGATGGGGCTATTCCAAGTCACAAGTGTGATTGGAAATGCCAAAATGAACATGTGTGTGGAAACATGTATCTCTGCAAGTTAACTGGAGTCACACATATCTGTGACAAAAATTGTAACCAGAGAATCCTCTATGATAACCATAGCTCCCTTTGCAGAGTGAGTGGGCAGGTTTTCCCTCTTTCGCAGGTGGAAATGCAGGCAGTGAGAGGTGTGCGGAGGAAGTTTGAAGCTGATAGTTCCTCTTCCTCCGATACTTGTGGTTTTAAGCGCAGGCGCGATGCTCAGTTCCATCCCTCCCCGTTTGAGAGGTCTTTCCATACAGTTGCTCCAATCTGCAGTCCAATTGGGGATGGCATGGACATGAGCTAGCTAACTAGCTTGCTGGAGCCTTTGATGATGTCCCTTTTCAATTTTACAACTCTCTTTTCCTCTTTTACTCCTCCCCCACCCCGCCTGCTATCTTCTTTTCATCTATCTCTTTCCGTAGGAATTAGATGAAAGAACAGGAAACTCGACTTTTATGTGAATGGACCTATGTGTTCCATTAGGAACGGATATTATTTGGTCTCGTGTAGCTCCAATGACTTGACTATTACATGGCGACTTTACTTTGCTCTAATTACTCCTTCAAATGAAGGGACTTCTTATTCATTGTCTTCTGCATTCTAGTTTCTTTCTATAACCTTAATTGATTAGTATCATGATGCTTGAGCTCTTCTTTAGTCTACTTACTAGTAACTGTATATTCCTTTGGTCCCTTTGTTGACTTTGTTAGTATTTGTGCTCTTTCTATTATTAGAATTGTTTTGTTTTTATTTACTTATTTTATTACTTTTGTTGGCTTGATGTCTCTCTTTTTGGTTATATAAATATAAATAGTTGGGATTGGTTATTTTTGATAGGTTGGGTATCTATGAATTGAGGAATTCCCAAGGAATGTATGACATAAATTTAATGTATTTGTATCATTTTAAGGAGATTGTACTAGATGGATCATAGTTAAGTGAGCGTGGGTTTGTATGCGAGTGTGCGTGTGTGTTTTGAATGATGTAGCGCAGGTTCCTTGCTGGTTCAAATGAAGGGCTTGTGTGTAGATGATATAATTCACGGGTAGAAGCTAATCTTTAGTTATTTCTGATTCCTTATTCTCTTGGGTATCACATTGGAGACTTCTGATGCTTTTCTTTTGTTTGTCTCAATTCGTGTTAATTTTGCAGGAGTTCAGGGTACCGCTATCAAGAGTGCTGATAATAATACTTTTTACAATATTGATCTCTTATGTTCTTATATTATGTTCCTTTGTGTGATTGACTCCTGATGTTCATTTTCCTTTTTCCCTTGCAGGATGTCTTACTGAACTAGAGTATACGGCGCAAGCAGCCTCAGCAGCAAGAAGAAGGGTTGCTTACAGTCAGCGAAGAGTTCAGACTGAAAAAGTCACTACTCCGGCTGTGAACCGATTCTGTCCTAGGAGTGCTGGTTTTATGTAGCCACCTGATTAACGAGATAAGTTCTGGTACGAGCGGATACATGTTTATCGATTTTGGTTAAATTAAGAACTGATCGACGATTACAATCGCTCCCTTTGTTTATGTGTCAATGTCACTACTGACTGATAAGTGTAAAGTTGTAAACTAGTTCTTCAGTCCAACTACTGCCTATGTATGTAACAAAAAAGATGACATTGTGTTGTTTATGTATCTATTCCATGTTTGGCATGTCTTGTAAATTTGACACCTGATGTTGGTTTCAATTACTTTATGGATTGAATACATTTGGCTCTCAGCCTATCACTGTTATTGCTCAAGAGGAAATGCTTCCTGTACTGAATAATCTCTTCCCTTGCATGCTCTTGAATCTTAAGGACTCGTGTCTTTCATTTTCATTCTAATTTCTGAATCTTCGAGGAAGTGTCATAAGATACGAGTTGAAGACTGACAATTAGTTTATTTTCTGTTGCTATGATTGTCAACTAAATCTTCATACGATTGGCTTTGGCTCCAACAGCGTGCAAGTACATAAGGGAGAAATGTCAGTGTTAGGTGGAGGCAGTTCACTGGTTTCTATCACCATTTTTGCCTTGACTACTAGAATTTGAATCTTTGTTGAATAATCAAGACATTACCTAATACCTACTATTATAATAACTCTAACAAGTGGCTCTTGCTAATTTGTTAATATTGTTGTACCTTGGATTTAGAGTAAGGCATCTTACTTTGGTTTGGTGAAGGCTTTTTACTTGGTTTTTTGTATTTCCACTATGTCTTCGTTTTGTGTGTTCACAACTTCACATGACAACCCACATTCTAATTAACAAATTCAATCCACAACTCCCCTTCGTATTTTAGTGTAGGGTGGGGATTTGCTAATGTTGGAAACAATATAATCTTCAAAATCTTTCACGATGGTTGTGAAATATGAAAACAATGTTCTTAGCTTTTGTCGAGGACTAAACGGAGTATTATTTGACTTTATTAAAAATTTATATTAATTCGAACAGATTTTTTGTAATAATTACGTGAAAGTGAAAGTTTCTTAATAAGATTTTCTCGAATACCACCATTATTGTTGGATATGATTTCATGAAATCATTTAGACAGTTAAAACAGTAAGTGTCTATGTGATAAGTTAGTTGCAAGTTAAAAGTGGTTAAGAAACCAATGGCTAGTTGGCACAACCTTTAACTGGTGATTGAATTCGAGTCTTGAGAATGAAACATCAATGTTAACGTTGGGAGCTTCCTCATTTATAAGGTCCGCAACTCATGGCGAGCCCGAAGAAATCGGATATTCTGGATACAGGGTGATTTGGACGAAAAAAGAAAAAATGGTCATGTAGTTATAATGAGTCAGTGATTTGTGTTCAATCAAGTTGGATTTTGACACCAAAAAAGGTTGGAAAGCTGAACCTCAATGGGCACCGTGGCTGCTGCTTCTTCTCTAGCCCTTTATAATCCCATTAGATTGCGAGAGAGACGCCATGCCCGCGAAAGCTTCTGCTTCAACAACAACAACAACAACAACAACAACAAAAACTCATTCAAATCAAAAACACTGATCAGAAAACGCCCTTTTTGTATTGACACAATTGGGTGTTCAGCAACCACCACCAAAAGCACTGTAAGTTCTTCAATTTTAGTTGTGTGTAGTGATTTTAATGCGTTTTTGTTTAATGGGTATCTTCAATTGGTGCTGATTCTTGTTGGGTGTTTGTGTTTTAGACAATTGGGTTCGAAGTTGAAAGCAAGAAGCACGATTTGCTGAGAACAGTACAAGATACCCAACGCGGCCTTGTCACGACAGCTGATCAAAGATCTGAAATTGAAGAGGCACTGGTTTGTTGATTTTTGATCTTTGTGTTTGTTTGTGTTTCTGTTATATGGATTGGATGGAGATTTGAGGGGTTTTGATTGTGTGTTGAAATGGGTGAAGGTTTGTGTGGAGGGTTATGATGCAGGTTTGGCTGTTGATTTGGGGGAATTGGATGGAACATGGCGTTTGCAGTACACTTCTGCTCCTGATGTTCTTGTTCTATTTGAGTCCGCGGCGCGCCTTCCATTCTTTCAGGTTGAATTGGACTCCCCAGTAATACATTTTAACTACATTGCCTCTGGTTATGTGATTTAAATGTTAGAATTGTCCATGCCCAACTGTTAGAAATCTTCATTGATGGTCAGTTAACTAGATTTTTTACTCTCTAATTGAATTATGATAGTAAGAGCCGCCTGTGTTTTGGCCTCGAGGCCTTTGGCTTGTTTTTGCTTTGGCATTTCATAAATTTTGTATCGGAAAATGCTGTGCCAGTCTGAAATGAGATTGAACCTTTCCTTTTTCTCTTGTGAATTTTGTAGGTTGGGCAAATCTTTCAGAAATTTGAGTGTCGGGATCGAACTGATGGAGGCATTGTCCGCAATGTTGTTCGTTGGAGCATTCCAAGCTTATTAGAGGTTTGTTTTCCTTCACAACTAGTAAAAAACTTTCAACTCAAGTAAAATGATCAGCAATTTAGCTTCTTTATTTTGTGAAATTTGGCGTTAAGAGCGTTTGATCAAAGTGCAGCCATGAAACAACTGCATTCGAATGGCTAATATGGCCCACAAGGGAAAGGTCTCCACAAGCTACACATAGCATCCACTTATATAGACTCAAATGACTGTGACTCTCAAACTCTGAAAAGAACAGGGAAATTGTTCTTTTCAAGGTTCGGATTGAAATAATGAGATCATGACTTGCTTGTGGAATGTGTCAAATCTTTGGTCGTGGGGTCAGCTTCAGAATATATGTACATACTATTAACCAGCCTGAAAGTTTGAGAATTTAATTTACAGTATCATATGTTATGTGGCCACCATCCTCAAGGTGTGGACTTGTTGATGTCAATCAATACAAGCATATCATGTTAAATTGACATGTCACCATTATCACAAAAAAGACTAAGCAAAACAAAGAATTACATATGTCACCATTTTTCTTGCATTTTATTGCTTGTTTATTTTGTTATGTGATCCTGGTAGATGATATACTGGTACGCCCATCGTAGGTTGTGGAAAAAAAAACTATTTTTGATTTTTAAGAGGTCTATTATCAACTTGAAGCTCTCTAAGATATTTGTATATTAATATTATGTGGACGTTCTCTATGTTAAATCCTGTTTAATTTAAATTGTTTTCCATATTTCCACTTCTTCTTGATTGGGAGGGAGGTCACAAGCCCATTATCCCCATACTTGAAAAATTGGGGGGGGGGGGGGGTTGCGATAGGTTGACATCCAACGTAGAACTTTTGTCGCTCTTTAATGAATCAAACAAATATAAATGTTGGGGCGTTCCCACCTAGCGACATGCTTGCACTAAATTGAGCGTAATGGAAGAGTTTAATCCATGTTTCCAACCCCAACTAATTTGGGATTGTTCTTGTTCTTGATTGTTATTTTTATTTCATAATTAAACAATTATAATACGTGTTAAGCGTTAACAACCTAATTAGCTTTTACAAACTCAAACCTGGTCTGCCATGTTTCTTACAGGAGCAGGAAGGAGCAACTCTACTTGTTTCTGCAAATTTTTCTCTTTTTCTAAGAGGAACATATTTCTTCAGTTTGAAGAGGTAGGTTCTTTTTCTTATTCTTTTTTTTTTTTACTTCTTTCTTGTTCTTATTTTAGTAATAATCTTTGAATAGAGGAAATTTTTCCAAACAATGAAATGCAAATGAGCCATTGGGCATTCATATGCAAGTGATTGCTCTTCCACATTGTAATGATGAAACATGAAACCCTATCCATAATTGTAAATTTGTAATTGGCGCTTTCTACTACAGTAATAATTGACTATCTCTATTGATGTTACCTCATTTCATGGTGTGCTGCAATTTTTTGCTTTATATTGCTGATTAAAATGGCTAGTATGGTACGAATCCTCCAATATCTGTTTTCCTGCTAAATATTGCAACAAGTTGAATTTATGTTTACATCAATGTCTTTCTCTTAGGAGCCTAAATGAATTTAGTTAAAAAAAAAGGAGCTTGAATGAATTGAAGTGTAGGGACTGATTATTGGAACTGAGTTTTGTTCTGTAGTAACTTGATCTAATAGCACTTATAATTGACTGTTTATGAAGATTGCAGTAATATATATTTTGTCAGGTATCTATTCGAAATATTAAAATCAGTGAGGAGCTGCAAGCGCTGATTGCTCCAGCAATACTGCCTCGGACATATTTAAGTTTACAGGTACAGAACATGCTGAATTCTTTTTTTACCATGTCTTTTTACTTTTATAATTATCTGTGTTATCATGTAATGTCTCACTTGCATTTTCTTAGAATTATGTTGGCGCATTTACCTCAACACCTGCATGGCTGCATATCTATTCTGAACACACAAGGAAGCACGGGCCTTTATTTTACCTTTTTTTTATATATTTTTATGAAGTTTAATTTTGAGAATAGATTGTCTTCTTACCAACTTGGTTAAGAACCAATTTGGTTTCATGTCATGGGAGGTCAACTATGGAGGTGATTTTCTTGTAAGACGATTATTAGAAAAATATAGAGAAAAGAAAAAAGATCTTCATATGGTATTCGTAGATTTAGAAAAAACATATGATAAGGTCCCTAGAGATGTTCTTTGGTGGGTTCTAGAAAGAAAAAGAGTGCATGCTAGATACATAGACACTATTAAGGATATGTATGATGGAGTAGTAACGAGTATAAAGACATTTGGATGAGCTATAAAAGAATTTTCCATTACGATAGGACTACATCAAGGATCGGCTTTAATCCCATATCTATTTACTTTAGTTATGGATGAACTAACAAGACATATTCAAGAGGATATACCATGGTGTATGCTATTTACAGATGCTATTTACAGATGATATTATCTTAGCGGAAGAAACTAAAGATGAAGTGAATAGGAAATTAGAACTCTGGAGGAATACATTAGAATCTAAAGGCTTTAAGTTGAGTAGGACGAAAACCGAATACATGCACTGTGAGTTTAGAAACACTAGACATCGAGATGATGGAGTGGTAAAATTAGGGGAAGTAGAAGTTTCTAAGGTAAACCACTTTAGATACCTATGATCAATCATACAAAATGATGATAACATTGAAAATGATGTCACACATAGAATTCAAGCTGGATGGAAAAATGGTGGAGTGCAACAGGGGTGATTTGTGATCGAAATGTTCCTACTAAGTTAAAAGGAAAATTTTATAGGACCGCAATTAGGCTAGCTATGCTCTATGGAAGTGAATGTTGGGCGGTGAAGCAACAACAATTACATAAAGTGAACGTTGCAGAAAATGAGGATGCTTAGATGGATGTGTGGTAAAACTCGTAAAGATAGAATAAGAAATATAGAAATTCAAAGACAAGTAGGAATAGCACCAATTGATACAAATATTAGGGAAGAGCAGTTGCGATGGTTTGGTCACCTGCAAATACGGCCTACAAATGCTCCAACTAGAAAACTTGACTCAATAGAAACTGTATAAATTCAACGAGGTAGGGGCAGACCAAAATTAACGTGGGATGCATTAATTAGGAGGGATTTGAATGATTTGCAAAGCTCACCATCAATTGCACTTAATCGAGCACAATGAAAAGTTTGATTCATGTAGCCGACCCCAGTTAATTTGGGACTGAGGCTATGTTGTTGTTGTATTATCTTCTTACCAACCAGAAACTCTAGATCAGTAGTTCATTATCATACATACATGTACAAAGTTGTACAACTAAGTAATATCTCGTGATTGTCTATCTCTCCTTTTTGTTTGAAAGGAGTACGAGAGTCTTTGATCTAATTTTAGTTGAAGTAATTGTCTTACAAATGAATTTGGATGGATGTAATAATTTGCTTGGTCCTACTTGTGTACCTTTCATCAGTTCATTCTAGTTCATATTTCAACAGTCGATCATCCTTGAAACAACACTTTGGTGATATTTCTCAGTATTTGACTGATATGGCGCGATGGTGATATGAACTACTATTTGCAGATCTTGCAGTTCCTTCAGACTTTCAGTGCCCAAGTTCCAGTGAATAGCCCGGGGAGGTATAATGCATTTTATTGCATTCATATGATTTTATACAAACCCAAGTCAAATGCTAAAATTCAGATGAACTGCAGGCAATCTGTTGGAGGACTGTACTATCTTTCGTACTTAGATCGCGACATGCTTTTAGGGCGTGCAGTTGGAGGTGGAGGAGTGTTTGTCTTTACGAAAGCTCAACCGCTTACATTGTGACGTAGAGCTTCACTTCTTTCATACAAAGACTCAGTTCATGATCCGCCCGGGAAGGTATTAGATGCAAGGTATAACTTAATCCCAATTACTGCAAATTGGATATCTGCATATACATCGTTATAAACATAATATGCGTTCAAATACTTGATCAAGTTTCTCATTCCACGTCATGATCAGTTATCTAATATCACGCCATCATTCCGATGTTGATATGTACATCTTTCACTGACATGATTCATTCATCACTTCCAGTTCTGCATCATCACGAGCATGACTTCTCTTCGTGTTTGGTCCTACTTTGTCAATAGAAAAACATTTGTGTGACTGAAGATTTGAATTGCTGTTTAATCCTATATATGGCTATGACTTCTTTTTCTGCATTTTTTAACTTGGTCCCTCTAGCAAATGATAGCGTGGAATTTCGGTTACATATATTTCTAAGTTGCCTCTTCAATCCTTGTATGAGCCAACACCAATTTAAATTCATAGAGAGCATAATAGAAGGAATATGCTGTCTAAAAATGCTTTTCGCTATTATATATGAACAGTTAGCTCAGTGTTGATTTGGGTCTAATCAGATTGGACTCAAGCTTTTGGATCAGCTAAATTATATTGTAGAACTTTTTCTTCCATGACGTTCTTACTTTTACCAAAAATTTGTTCTTGAATATGACTTGCGGGCGAGGGTGGTTCAGTCCGCAGTCCGCAGTCCACTGTTAATTAGTGCTACAATTTGGTTTGTTTGCAAAACACTTTGACTTACGAGAGTTGTCCATGCACGCCTTGGATGTGGGCATATACAGATCTCAACGCATAACACACAGGTTGATGTCGTATGTACGGCTCTTGTGAGCGAATCTGAGCATCCTAGTGCTGTTGTCTGTTTTAGTTAATTAATGATCAAATCTTATAATGTATTCAGTTTCATGTGTTAACAATGAAAAAGATCTATCGCTCTAAGGAGAAAAAAATGGTTTAGGTAGACATACTTGGCTGAGATTTACTGAAGAGATTATGGTTCTATCTCACTTGGCAGCACTGATTTATATATTTATATATACTATGCTTAGTATGAGTACGCATTGCATGCTGATCAACCAATGCACTAATCTTAAGAGGTTTGATAGCAACATCGCCAATAATAACAGGCCTGCCCACATGGCCTTTCTCACTTAAGTACCCAATTAGTTTCACATGCGGTATTTGGCGCCAACTGCGGTCTTCAGTTCATGTGCATTGTGAACAAGATGCTACCACGCCCGCTGAAGAGAAACTGAGTCTCTTTTCATTCAGATCAACCGGTTCTTCACGCCATCGCTTCTAGAATGAATTCTTAGTCTCACTTCATAGAGAGGACCCAGTTGGCTTTATTGGTGGGCAAGGTTAACCAAGTCACAACTTCCATCAATTCACGCTTCCAAGTTTCAACTTTGAATAGTGACCTGGTTTGGCGGATTTTCTCGCCATTATAGCGATGGATCTGCCACTTTTGGTACAAGAAAACGTCTGTGAATATATCAGAGTTGGAGCAATTGATTCACATGTGAAACCGATTTGATGCCCTTTTGGTTTTCTTTAATATTGAATTCAATCTCTATGCAGTGGCAGAGAGACGAGCATCATAACTCTCTGATTGAGCGAGAGGTTTGGTACCATTCATTTGTTTCTCTCTGGTTATATATGCGTGTTGAGGCGCTTGACGAATTATCATATGTAGTTAGCGAATGATATGGAGTTGGAAGTTTATGGAGATTGATTCTGACATTTGATGTTAAATTTAGAACTTTCATCACAAATTCTGCAGAGAGAATTAAGTTTATTCTGTCAAATACATAGATAAGAGAAGGGACTGAGAAGACAAGCATGAAACAACCAAGCCTATTTATATACAAAAGACATATATAACATAGAGACTGAAAGCATATTGATTGTCTAAAGAGTGGTGATACTAGTAGTAGTAGTGTTGTTGGAGTGGAGAAGATTGTGAGCATGAGAGAGCTGATCGGTTAACGACGTGATCTTGGCGCGGTAATAGCGAACCTGTTGAAGAGCCTCGGCTTCGAGTTCACCCATTTGAGAACATAGCATCTCCTCTGCTTCTTGTAGCAACAACAGTCTCTTAGCGGTCCTCTTCAACTCGTCTCTCATCTTCTGCTCTCTTTCCATGCTTTTCTTCAGCTCTCTCTCTAGCTCCATGTTCTTCCTCTTCAAACTCTCCTCCTCTACTTCATCATCTCCTGGTGATGATGATGATGATGTTGATGATGGTGGCGGTGGTAGTGGTGGTGGCTTGTGATTCTTCAGACCAATATAGTTGGCTATGCCTAGAACCATTGATGATGCTGCTTCAGCTGAGATTGTGAAGAAATGATATATGTTGGATTGCCAACTAACAATTCTAGGTGCCTTTATATAGTGGAAAAACTGGGGTTTATTATTTTTTTGCCTTTTTTGGGGAGGGGTCAAACATGAGAGTTGTTTATTGTTTGATGTGGTCTTGCATCATAGTCTCCCTTATTTTTGAGTGACTATTCTAATTAGTTCTTAGAATTGTTGTTGCCACTAAGTTGAACAGAGAATATTCATTCATTTGAAAATTAAATAATTGACTTTTGCTACATAAATATGATAAATCTAGGTATAAATATTTGATGTCAACATGGATATCTAGTAATCTTCTTATGTAACAAGATTTTCTTTATGTTATATAGTTCTTTTACACGTGTGATGTGATGGGATGTGTGATTGAACTATTCACGTTAAGATAAATGAGAAATTTTACAAGTCTTTAATTAGGCCACCTATGCTTTTATAGTGACACAGTGTTAGGCGCTATAAAGAATAAACAAACAACACTAATTTTAGTTAGTGTGGCAAGAATGAGTTATGCACAATTGAATATGTAATAAAATTTGTAAAGATAAAATAAAAAATACAAAGCTTTAAAAAAGTAAGAGTGACATCAATCGATGCAAAAAACAGTGAACGAGAGTTGCAACGTTTTTTTCCTGAGATAACTTAAATGCATTGATTAGGAAAGATTTAAAAGATTAATAACTATACTTAAATCATCGAGTAGATTGTATAGTTCGATTCATTTAGTCAACCCTTGTTCTTTTGTTGTAGTTAAGGGTGCAAACTCTCTCTTTTAGCACAAAAAATGGATGGAGGATTATTGAGGCCTGGGTTATTCTTTCTTTTTCTTATCATGGTTTTTTATTGATCATTCGAGCATTATATTCATCAAATTAAGATTCCACATATACATAATAACACAACTTTTTATACATTATACATCACAACCATATAGTTATACAGTCCAGCTACCAGGCTTTTCCCAAACCTAGGAAGCAAATTAAGGACCACACCATGCAAACCTGCAGTCTCAATCTTAAATAAAAAGCAACCAAGCAAACACTGTCACCATCCATTGTTCTTCACATATGTAGACAGCTTATTCCACACACATATACTTGTCATTGTTTTCTCACATGTTGTATCACAGAACTGAAGACAAGCTTTATTAATATAGCACAAAAACATTTATGTATTATACCATGTAGTTCCAGCAATGGTGGCTAGCGGCGGAAGCTCCTGATCGGGCGAGGTGGGTCGACCTCTTCCTCTCTGAGCTTCACGGCGGTGTACACTGCCGCACCGGCTACAGCCCCAAGAGTAGGAGCCACCAAGTAAATCCAGAGGTGACTGTAGTTGTTAGCTGCTATCGCCGGACCCAGAGTCCTCACCGGGTTCATTGATCCACCACTAGATGGTCTGCACCCAAAAATCATCACAAGTCATCACTCTACTAGCCAAAACAAGAACATCACTAATTCAAACAATCTGAGTTGATGCTATGAGTTATAATTATTTGTCTTCCCATTAGTATTGCTAAGGATTTGGGGCTCTTCATCATTAGTACTAAAGCCTGTAGAAGTATTCTTGGTCTATGGCTCTGCTTGGTAATACTAATTGATAATCTAAAATCTAGATTGGGCCCTACATTATATACAACAACAACGTAGCCTCAGTCTCAAATTAACTGTGGTCGGCTACATAGATCAAACTTTTTCATTGTGCTTGATTAAGTGCAATTGATGGTGAGCTTTGCAAACCATTCAAATCTCTTTTAATTAATACATCCCATGTTAACTTTGATCTGCCCCCTACTTCGTCGAATTTCTACAGTTTCTATTGAGTCAAGTTTTCTAGTTGGGGGCATTTGTAGGCCGTCTTTGCAGGTGACCAAATCATCGCAACCGCCATTCCCTAATCTTTGTATCAATTGGTGCTACTCCTACTTGTTTTTGAATTTCTATATTTCTTATTCTATTTTTACGAGTTTTACCACACATCCACCTAAGCATCTTCATTTCTGCTACGTTCACTTTATGTAATTGTTGTTGCTTTACCGCCCAACATTCACTTCCATAGAGCATAGCTGGCCTAATTGCGGCCCTACGTTATATAGGGTCCAAAATATTTAACGAATGACTAACTAGTGGTAGCTCAATGATTTGATATGTGATTACTGACCCGGCAACGAGGATGTTAAGCAAGACGGTAGCACCAACTGCAATCCCAGCCAGTTCTCCAACCTGAGTGAAAATCAAATCGATGTTAGAGAACATACAAACTAATGTTACCAAAGTAAAGTAAGGTAGTTTGATTGTATAATTTACGTACCGCTCTAGTATCGGTGGCCACCGCGGTGACAACAAAGAGAAGGTTGAATGTGATGATGAACTCTAGGAAGAATGCTTGAGCAATGGAAACAGAAGGCACAGTGACACCGCCGGAGAGGAACGGGTGGAAGACGCCCTTGAGAGCGAAGGAGGCGCAAATGGAGCCGGAGACTTGGGCAGCAATGTAGGCTGGGACTTGAACCCAAGGGAAGTGGCGAAGAGCGGCGAAGGCTATGGTGAGAGACGGGTTGAGGTGGGCGCCGGAGATGTGGCCGGTTGAGAGGATGACTATCATGACTGCTAGGCCTGCGCATGATGCGTTTCCTATAAGAGTCTCAGCTCCATTGTATTTTTGGTTCACAATTGGACCTGCTGTTGCTGCGAATATCAGGATGAATGTGCCCACGAACTCTGCTCCTAGCTACATTTACATAATTGTTTTAGTTCATAGGATCACATCATTGTAATTTAGATCGATTTAATACAATAACAATGACAACAAATTCTAAAACTCAAATTAATTAAGGTTGGCTACATAAATCAAACTACGTCATTGTACTTGATTCAATGCCCATTGATTCAATATTGACTCCCTACTTGGATGCCCATGAATGTTCAATCATAAATAAGTAAATAAGACAAGTCACTTGTATGCCATTAGATGCATTTCGAATCACAAAACACATGATTTGAGGTGCCTTATACAATTAATTAACACATTATATATTTTTTTGCCTTGCCGGAACATCTCTGGCGAGATGGATGAGGCGTCACTTGCTAAAAAAAAAACAAGGTCTATGAAGATCATGAGTTCGACTTTGGCTAAAGTACAAAAAAAAAGATGTTATACATGTTTTATGTAGAGACTGCAAAGTAATACCTGATGAAGCACTTACTACCCAACATAAGTTAGTAGTACTTGATATTAAGCTAACACGACGACATAATATGAATAAAAGAGTTAGCGACCCTAGAATAAAGTGGTACGGTGGAACCTAAAACATAGTAAACAAGTAGAGTTTAGAGAAAAACTACTAAAGAAAAATGTTTGGAATCTTGACTTAGATGCTAATACAATGTGGCTAGAAATGAGTGGTTGCATAAGGAGAGTGAGATCAAACGTATTAGGTATATCTAAGGGCTTGGGACCTCCAAAGAAGGAAACATGGTGGTGGAACGAGGATGTCCAACGAGCAATTAAGACTAAAAGAGAGATGTATAGGAAAATACATAAATGTCAATATGAAGATGTGTACAATCAATATAGAGAAGCTAGAAAACAAGCTAAAAAGTAGTTAGTCAAGCTAAAACAAATTTCATATAAGATCTATATACGAGGTTAGGTAATAGAGATGGCGAAAAATATATATATATAGGTTAGCCAAATTAAGAGATAAAAAGAAACAAGACCTAAGTCATGTCAAATGTATTAAGGACGAAAATCAAAATGTTTTAACGCGCGAGGAGGATATTAAAGAGAGATTGAAAAGTTACTTCGATAGTTTATTTAATGATGGCCAAGTTGATACTATAATAGATGAAAACCTACACCAAGAAAGAAATGTAAACTATACACGCAATATTAGAATTGTAGAAGTTAAAGAGGTATTGAAAAGAATGAAAATAGGGAAAGCATGTGGCCCGTATGAAATACCCATAGAGGTTTGGAAATGCTTAGAAGAAATTGGAGTGACTTGATTAACAAAACTTTTCAATAAAATTTTAAAATCAAAACGGATGCCAATGGATTGGAGAAGAAGCACGCTTGTGTCAATCTTCAAAAACAAAAGAGACATTCAAAGTTGCTCAAACTACCGAGGAATTAAACTTATGAGTCACACTATGAAACTTTGGGAGAGGATAATTGACAATAGGCTAAGGAGAGAAACAACAATATCAGAGAACCAATTTGGTTTCATGCATGGGAGGTCAACTATGGAGGCGATTTTCCTTGTAAGACGATTGTTAGAAAAATATAGAGAAAAAAAGAGATCTTCATATGGTATTCGTAGATTTAGAAAAAGTATATGATAAGGTCCCTAAAGATGTTTTTTGGTGGGTTCTAGAAAGAAAAAGAGTGCATGCTAGATACATAGACACTATTAAGGATATGTATGATGGAGTAGTAACATGTATAAAGACATTTGGAGGAGCTACAAAAGAATTTCTCATCACGATAGGACTACGTCAAGGATTGGCTTTAAGCCCATATCTATTTACTTTAGTTATGGATGAACTAACTAGACATATTCAAGATGATATATCATGTTGTATGCTATTTGCAGATGATATTATCTTAGTGGATGAAACTAAAGATGGAGTGAATAGGAAATTAGAACTCTGGATGAATACATTAGAATCTAAAGGTTTTAAGCTGAGTAGGACGAAAAACGAATACATGCACTGCGAGTTTAGAAACCCTAAACATCGAGATGATGAAGTGGTAAAATTAGGGGAAATAGAAGTTCCTAAGGTAAACCACTTTAGATACCTATGATCAATCATACAAAATGATGGTAACATTGAGAATGATGTCACACATAGTGGATTGAAGAAATGGCGGAGTGCAACAGAGGTGATTTGTGATCGAAATGTTCCTACTAAGTTAAAAGGAAAATTTTATAGGATCGCAATTAGGTCAGCTATGCTCTATGGAAGTGAATGTTGGGCGGTAAAGCAACAACAATTACATAAAATGAACGTAGCAGAAATGAGGATGTTTAGGTGGATGTGTGGTAAAACTCGTAAAGATAGAATAAGAAATATAGAAATTCAAAGACAAGTAGGAGTAACACCAATTGATACAAAGTTTAGGGAATGGCGGTTGCGATGGTTTAGTCACCTGCAAAGACGACCTACAAATGCCCCAACTAGAAAACTTGACTAAATAGAAACTGTAGAAATTCGACGAGGTAGGGGCATACCAAAGTTAACATGGGATGCATTAATTAGGAGGAATTTGAATGATTTGCAAAGCTCACCAACAATTACACTTAATCGAGCACAATGGAAAAGTTTGATCCATGTAGCCGACCCCAGCTAATTTGAGACTGAGGCTATGTTGTTGTTGTTGTTATACATATTTTATGTCTCAAATGATTTTTTTTTTAACTTGCCTCTAGTAGGGTTTTAACCGATAATTTTTTTACTCTCAAACTCCGTACCAAATTATCGAACCACTTAATTGATTGGTTTCGATGTCTCAAATGATTTAGATGAAACATTAGTACTAATTAACAAAATCCCTTGTAACTTGTAAGCAAAAAAAAAAAAGAAAACACGTGCACCACACAAATAATTCTTGTGCATTATTCACCACGACCAAGATTTTGCAATTTCTTGTAGGTGCATTAGCTAGTTTGTGATCGAAATGTTCCAACTAAGTTAAAAGAAAAATTTTATAGGACCGCGATTAGGTGAGCTATGCTCTATAGAAGTAAATGTTGAGCGGTAAAGCAACAACAATTACATAAAATGAACATAGCAAAAATGAGGATGCTTAGGTGGATTTGTGGTAAAACTCGTAAAGATAGAATAAAAATTATAGAAATTCAAAGACAAGTAGGAGTAGTACCAATTGATACAAAGATTAGGAAAGGCGATTGCGCGTGGTTTGGTCACTCCGCAAAGACGGCCTACAAATGCCCCAACTAGAAAACTTGACTCAAATAAAAACTATAGAAATTCGACGAGGTAGGGGTACACAAAGTTAACATGTGATGCATTAATTAGGAGGGATTTGAATGGTTTGAAAAGCTCACCATCAATTGCACTTAATCGAACACAATAAAAAATTTGATCTATATGTAGTCGACTTTAATTAATTTGGGACTGAGGCTATGTTATTGTTGTTGTTGCGGCTACATCATAAGCTAGTTTGGGCCAAATGTAGAAATGACATTTTTTTTCACATATGTTGATTATTATCTTTTATTTTTGAAAAACATTTGTTGAAATTCAATGCTTTGAAATTTCATTTATTAATAGGATGTGTGGACCCTTCTTAGTTCTTATAACATATTGACACGTACGTAAGTATGATGAGATGAAGTAATAATATTACTAAAAATTGAAATAGACCGTTGACTATCTCATGAGCAAAAATTTACTCTGCAATTGGTTTTCATAAACCAATGATTTAATACTAATTAAAAGAGATTAAAACCAAAGAGAATGATCAATATTTAACTAGTTCAATTTTTACCATAAGACGGATTTCATATAGTTCCAACTAAAGTGATTTTTTTTTTTTTTTTGTCAAGCAACTAAAGTGACAATTAAAACAAAGATATTCCATTCACCAAAAAAAAAAAAACAAAGATATTCTTTCGACAAAAAAACAAAAGAACCCCTTTAATCAAATCAAATAAAAACAAAGAAAGAGAAAAGAATCCAGGCTTCCATGTTATAATTAAATCAATAATGGTACGACATTTACATTATTTTTTTAATTTTTTTGTCATGTCGGCATTGATATATATTAATTAGTTAGGTATGGTATAATGTACTTTAATTTCTTTTATCGGGCCAAGCCAAACCAACTCTGTCACAAACAAACAGTGGTCCAACCTTCAATGCTGGATTTACAACAAATTAAGGGGATCAAAATTGGTACCTCACCAACTTGTACATAATTAAAACTATAGAATAAACTCAAACGAAACCCATAAATAAAATTGTGACATGCATGTAAACAGTAATGTAACAAACAAAAAAGTTAAAGAGAGGGAGCAAGTGAGACCTTTCTAGCAAGAGAGACGTCAGATGGGGCAGGAAAGTGAGTGAGGCAGGTGTGTTCGGGAGTCCATGAGTTCAATGGCAAGCACTTGCCGCAGCTCGGCACCTCCTTCCTTTCATAACTCAGTGAGTCCACTCGGACCGACGAGAACAGCGGCGCCGGAGTCCCCGGCGTCGCTGGAGCCGACGCATTCGGCGTCCCGGGATCATACTCAGTAGCCATTTTTTTTTCTTCTTTTGTTGAAGATCTAACTTACTAATTAAAACAATATAATTAAAGGTACGTAGTACTAGAGAATGATATTGTTGCCCATCATGAAGTGGGTCAAATATGATCAAATACAGATTTTTTTTATTTTTTTTTTGGAGTGGAGAATTGAAGAGTGAGATGAGCTTAATTACATGTTGGGTAGGTTTTTGTAAATGTTTTTTTAAGGAATGGGAAGTTGATATGCCAGCCTAATTAAGTGGCACTCTAGACTGATGAAATTTTGTTCTCCAAAATAATGCTAAGGAGAGTTTTTTTTTTTTTTTTTTTTTTTTTGATAGGAGTGACTGATGAAATGGAGGAAACTAGATTTACATATTGGGGAAGTTTTTATGAAGGTGTGATCAAGGAATAGAGAAAATCAAGTTTTCCAGATTGAAAAGCACCAAAAAAGAAAAAAAGTGTACCCTTAATCAGATGGACATATAAGAAGAAGGTATAAATACCAGAACTACACCAATTGATGATGATAAATTGTAGGAATCAACTACTGCTCAGATGATGATGATGATGATGATCAGAGGGGTTGATGCACACAAGAGATCGATTTCGCAGTTGAATAGGAGGAGAAATGAAGGTAGGTGTGGAAGGAGTTATAAGGGCACATTTATATATATATACAAGATCATAGGGGGAATCATGAAAATTGAGAAAAAATAAAGCGAAGGTCAATGCCTTAGTTTCATCACATTAAATTAATTGTTCTAGTATTGTTATTTTAATAATGATAATAATACAGCAATTCCTCACCGTCTCACCAATAATAAATGAAGCGTCTCCATCCTCTCTATTTTTCGCACACATATATATACATGGTTGACTGCCTATTCAGTATACTATACATCATGAGGTTCCACATTTTCTTCACAGTTATGTCCAATCATGTATTGAATAAGCTTGGAAATATGCAAAAATAAGTATTAGGCCTTCACTTAATACATAATCTTAATTCGTCACGAGTTTTTATTGAATAATTCAGATCTAATTATATGGGTATTGACAATTGCGTGGGTCTGTCACGTCTATCAAGCTCTATGTCTTTGTTTTGACCTGATAAGGTTTACGTGGTTGCTATGACCGGTTATTTTTTGTCTACTAAACAACAGTAACTTTGAAATTACTCCTTCTTACTTTTCGTTGGTTTCTAATACCTATAAATTAAAAATTGGTGTTTTGAGTTGAATTTTTTACCAAAGTACAACTGAAATTAGTTTAAAAGACGGAAATGAGGGTTTTTTTTTTTTTTTTTTTTTTTTTTTTTTTTTTTTTTTAAAACTAGGCAATAACGCCCAACGAGAATGCGTTATCACAATGGACCATATTTTTGGCTGACGTAGACACATGGATAGCGTATTTTCAAAAGGCATTATCTATGTGTCCTGGCCACGTGAGCACATAGATAGCGTTGAGGCTGACGTGAACGTAGCCGAACGAATAGCGCCTTCTCATTGTTGACGTGGAACTAACGAAAATAAAATGTCACTGTAGGATTGTTACGTTGAAGACAACAAGCGGAGGAAAATAGTAAGTTCACGAATTTGGTATTTTTTCTAATTATTAATCGTTTGTTTTCGTACAACACTCATTTTCTTTTTGTAACTTTCATTTGTAGTTGTACAACAATGGATCCACGTCCCGCAGGGACGTCGCGGACCAGCGGCAGTGGCGATCGCGGACAGATCGACGAGTCCAATTGGTGACGTGACGGTGAGGTGGCGGTGACGTGGCGACGGCATTGAATAGATAGCCTTTTCAAAAGACACTATCTATATTTGGCCTGACACCTCACTGCCACGTCACCGCCACCTCACCAACTGGACTTTTAACCAATAACGTCCTTTCAAAAGGCGTTATTAGATGTTGGTGAGGTGGCGGTGAGGTGGCGTAACAAATGTACAGATAATGTCTTTTCAAAAGGCTTATCTATAAAATCGCTGCCACGTACCACGTCACCGCAAACCAAACCAACCACACCCAATAACGCCTTTTCAAAAGGCATTATTACCTACTTTGGTAATTAAAAAAAAATTCTCTATTTTATGAAACAAATTGTAAACCAACGCTACTTTTGAAAAAACCCCAAGATATAGATTGAATGGTCTACAATAAACAAGTTATAAAAAAAACAAAAGAAAAGGTAGCTGAATATCAAGCCATCAGGTCAGGTCATGTCATCTTCTTTAATTTTAATTTTTTTTTTCCGAAGTCATGTCATCTTCTTTTCTTTTTCGCAAGCATGTCTATCTCTATTTCCGTAGTGGCCGTTCGTATAATTGAGCTTGCTGAGTGCAATATAGACACTTTGACGGACACCGGCATTTTACAAAGTCAACTTAGCAGGTATGTTATGTATTGAAAATTATGTATATTTATATCTCGAGATGTGCATGAATGCTGATTATTGATGCAACGTACCCGTTTGAGTGTTTCCCTAATTATTGATGCAGGTAGCACTACTTGGGAAAGTGCATGTCTGCGTGCATTGTATATGAAGGAAAATGTCAACACCACAGTGGGCATAATTGATTTTAAAAAGTGTTAATTAATTCAATTAGTGGCACGCCTTAATTAATTAATTAATTAGTTTTTACTTACCAAATAATTAAAACTTAATTTTAATTAAATATATAAACTGATGATTGAAGCACGAATTAAGTTTTACTTGAAAAAGTACAAATATCAGATTGGATGGAAGAGGTTAAATACGTTGTAAATGTAATGAGAGTGGATTACTCTTTCTCTTTGTATTCTACTAACTTCATGTAACACTCATTTAATTCATGTATTAAGTTGTTGTAATATGTAAATGTAACTTGTGTCATTTGGTCTTCATCTCATTAAAACCAAATGAGCTATATGAATGGATGAGATCCATGTAATATATACACCATTTTGAAATGAAATTCTCTTATTTTCTCCCAATCTCTCATCTTGTTACATTTTTCTAGTTCTTTGTTTATTTTTCATAGCTTTGTTCAAAGTAATTTTATAACACATTATCAGCACGACTTCACTCTATATAAAGTAAATCTTGAGATTAAGTGTAATCTCGTAATCAAGCCTTAATCATAATCACAGAAGACTTAATTACGTATTAGTCGGTCTTTCGTCCCTATATCCCTCAAAACTTACGTTCAGATATCATTAGATTTCAGAGTTAATTAAAATTTCTAATCTCGTAATCAAACCTTAATACTAATCACATAAGACTATTCACTCGACCTAATTACAACCCAAAATGTACATTAAAGACATAAACAATAATAATACAACAACACGAGACTAAGTCGAGATGATCTACGTCCGTTCGGCGGTGAGAACTATCACATAACCTTTCCCACCACTATATGGAGTTGTGCTCAACATATTCCATACCAAAAACAGAGTTGCGCTCTACTCATACAAATCATCTATCTCATTTTTGCAGATCACACCAAGTCTCATAACTCGTGTGTCGCGCAAGTGTAGTGGTGAGTACCCCGGTAGACCTATGTCCCCTGTGAACCGCGCATCTCTCGTGCAATGGAAAATAGATAACCCCTACTTTAGTTTTCAAAGACAAATAATTCAAAATCTCTAGGATTCCAAAACTAGATAGGCTACAAAGCCCAAAGGAATAGAATAAAAGTCTAATCAAATCCAAATTATCTTAATAACATGTTTTTCATCAATTCTTTACCAAAAATGACTTCAAAAGTAGGAGTTGGAATCAATGAAATACGTCACAAGGCGTCATGTCACAATATTCAATCATGAATAGAAATGAATAGAAACAAGAACAACATGATGTGAGATTACAAGTAGCAATGTCTACAAATAGGCCATAAACTAATAATAGTGAATGAAATGAAATATAGAATTCTCACAGCTTTACTTACAATTCACATGCTTGTCCTAACCTATCCAATCTTTCGACACTCCGAAATGCATTTCCAAACTCTCGAGATCTCTCATTAGTTCCCTAGAGTTGTTAGATAGGTTTTAGAGTGAGTTTGGACCCATTTATAGTGTTTAAACCATATTTAGACTTTGTTGATTTTTGTACTAACAAAGGCAAATTAGCACGATATTTTACACCTTTAGCGCGTTAATCAAGATTAGCGCGCTAGTGTTCGACATTAGTGTGCTAATTGAACATTAACGCGCTACTTCACATATCTAGAGCACTAGATTATCGACCTAACGCGATATGTGCTGCAGAACCCAGAATTCTTGTGACGATCCCTTCTTCAAATAAGGGCACCGCCCAGCCTAATCCCTTAATTAAGCCATAATCTTCCTTATAGGACCTAACAAGGAACTAGTCAACCTTATTTAAACACTTAAACACCTACCAATTATGATACCACCTACAGTTGACTAGATAGTTCTACTGACTAATCTGTGGTTGTCTATAAATAAGAGTTAATTTAAATTTTCTATCTACCAAATTATTCAGCGGAAGTCTTATATTGTTACTAACTAACCTAAGGCCTAATCTATTGTGGAAAAATCATAAAATAGATATCACATACATATACACACAAAAGTGGTTATATATACAATATGTGTCTGGTTAGATGTTCCTATCACTCAACCCAAAGTAAAAATATCATGTATATATCAAGTGTAATACAAAAGAATGCACAACATACAAAAATATGTCGTAGCAGTCATTTACTGGCTCAGAAGTAGTCACTAATCTTCTCTTTGCCTGGTCTGCTACTCGGCTGATCTGCACCCACCGTCACAAACTAGACGGTGAGTACATAAAATTATTTAAGTAATACTGAGAGACGTTGATCCACGTTCCCAAACAGGTAACAAGTATCAAATGACATAATTTAAATAGCAACTATGGTGAAAGAAACATCATGCAAAGATATACTTGAGTTAACCAAATATGAAACTGACTCAAGGCTAAGTAGTAATGGATTAGGATCGAACTGGCGTGATTTTCATCACATCAGCCTTTCCGCTACAATTTGAGCTCTGTTCTATAACATTGCAGTACAAATCGAGATATATATCATAATTTAAAAATGTCGCACTTACGATTACGCATTTTCTATTCCAAGTGAATTAGTCGTCACCGGAATGTATACTTGCTAACATACCCGAGTTTTAGAACTCATCATGCTCACCCAAGTTATTCTTGCTCTAACAAACCCCAAGGTCCAGTTACCCCATTCGAGGCACGTTACCCCGGGTGTCATGCATATTATATATATATATATATATATAATATACATTTTCTTTTTCTTTTCTTCTTTTCCTTTTTGTTTTTATTTTTCATCAAAATGTCCTCGAGATTCATGCAACGCACAGCTCGAGGCACCAACCCGCCTCAATTCATAATCTCGATACTCGCATTGAATTCGGACATACGTATTTCGATGAGTGGGTCCCACATACGACCTTGACTTGACACGTGGCTCAAGTCAAATTTTCGGGTCGTTACGGTGGAGAAATCCCCTGACATCCTGGAAAGTCTAGTGATCCCCATATGAAAGCTGAATTTCTATCATCAAATGACCTTAACCACAAGAACCACTTTCACTTTCAATAGTGACTCGGTAATAGAGTCCAAGAGATATCACTGCATACTAATGCACAAAGGATTAGAGTCAAAATAAACAAACTAACCTAATAGCATGCTATATCACTGACTTCCAAACACAACAATCAACATGTCAAAGTATAGGAATTGAAATCAAGGATAGTATATAAACAACATAGTATATTAGAAATAAACAAGTCATAGCATATGGATTTCAAAGGTAAATTCAGCTCGAATAACTGAGAATGCATAAATAAATGGAATGAAATGTAAATAAATGTCTCACTCAGTTTACTTACAGTCCACAACAATTCCTAAGCTATCCAGCTTCTCGTCGCGTCGATGTACGCACCCAACGCCCCATAATATCTCCTTTAAGGTCCTAACATTTGATAATTTATCAATTTAGATTCAAGTTTAATTATTTAAAATTCATAAATTGGTCAAAATCGGTCGAAATCGAATTCGATACCAATTTGTCAATTTCACGCTTTTCGAGGTAAAAACCTTGTAAAAGTCACGTCCGAAGTTTCAAATATTTTAGTTTTCTTAGAAATTTATCAATTTCTATTTATTTTGTCGAAATATAATTTTTCAAAATTTCTCCTAATTTTTCTGAAAATTTTCCCCAATTTTTTCTCCTTTTTTTTTTCTAAGGGTTTGGGTTGAACCGGGCCGAACCGGTTTCGAACTGGCTCGGTTCACCCAACCCATCTCCTCTTCTATTTGTTTTTTTTTTCTTCCTTTTTGGGCCTGAACCGGGCCGGTCATCTTTTTCCTCTCGAAACAGAGCAGTTGCTCTGTTTCGAAAAAAAATTTCTCTTCGCTGAGGTTGGGCGTTCATCCCTAACCCCAGGTTGGGTTTCCTATGTAGGGGAGACTATTCCCTTGCCTTCCTTGATCTCGGATGAACTGCCATGGAAGTTCGTCCGAGTTCTCCAACTCGAAACAACAACAACGACACAAACAACAACAACAACACACTACACAACCGAATTCAACTACAAACCACAAAACACCACAACACTTACCTTTCGTTACTTCGAGCTCTCTCTCTCTCTCTCTCTTTCTCTCTCTCTCTCTCTTTCCTTCTCGATTTTTTTCGGTTTCTTCTCTGTTTGTTTTTCTCTCCCTCCACCGACTTTGGAGATCAAAATGATAAACTTAGACTTTGGGGGGTAAATTTTACCATAATTATATGATTTGGGTTGGTTTGAATGTGAGCCACACATCTCAAACCACACGCGTATCTCTAGGCACATCATGTGGTCTTGCTCACACCACTTGTCCCTTGTGTCACTCTCAAGTGACTGTAATGTGTGACACCCTTTCTAGAGATGTGTGGGTGTGTATATCCATGTCTATATAGTGGTGTGTATGTTTTAATGCTTTACTTTAGGCCCATTTAATAAATAAATAGATGTGGCTACATTAAAACCACTAACTTATATCATTTTTCATTTTTCATTTTATGCAATATAATTGAGCTAGTTACGCTTACCCCATGAATTACTACCTCGGGCCCGCCTCAGCACGCGGCACGAGGTGCGTCCCCGCTCATCTCAATACCTGCATACCCGTAGAATTGACTTAGTAGTCTACACATATGCGGTACACTAGGCACACAACATACAAATATAACATTTACCTCGGCCACCGTGCCTCGGTAGTGAAACGTATCTCGCTGCGGGTCCCACGTCACGGGTCATTTTTTCATGATTAACGAATTAAACTCGTATTAATTATTTGGGCCGTGACAATTCTGCACTTCGAATTCTGGGTTTTTAGCACACAAAGGCTTTGTTATTGCCTTAGGGACCCTCATACATATTACAAGAGGTCCCTAACACCCATCCCAACGTAAAACAACAACAACAACAACAACAACACCAAATCATGAATTCACAAAGGTTATGGTGTGGAGAAGTTACCTAGCTTGTTGAACTCCATATTTTTCACCAAAGCTTCAATGATTACACACCTTCCTCCTCTCCAAGCACTCTAGAAATTTCTCTTCTTTCTCTCCTCCTTGCCTACCGATTTGGCGAAGAAGACAAGAAACCAAAATCTTGACTTATATGCTTCATTTGACCAAAGTGATATGTTTTAACTTTGGCCCTCGATCATGATATGCACGCGTATCTCGAGGTTTATCATATAGATCACCTTATCCCATTTGTCCCTCTAGTCATTTTTGAGTGACTCAACATGTTGACTCACTTACCCTCTTGATGGGTCAATACGTGTCTCGATGCACATCTAATGAACATTGTTTTATTTTCCTAACTTTATGCACTTAATGTTTATATTAAATGTGACCACATTAAGCCACTAAAGCCACTTCTGATTTCAACATTAGATCAAATTAATTAAGGTTACCCCATAAGCCGCTAACTCGGTCCTACATCGACATGCGACTCGAGATACGTCCCCGCTCGTCTCCATACCTATACACCCGTATAAATTGACTTAATAGTCTACACATATACAATAAACTAGGTATACATCACAACAAATATAAAATATACCTCGGCCTTTGCCTCGGTAAATGGACATATCACGGTGTGGATACCATAGTACGGGTCGTTAATCCTATTTAAAGAATTAAACACGGTTAGCGATTTTGGGTCGTTACATCAAGAAAGTTTTCTGCGATAAAGCTATCAAAAGGTACAAAGTTATGAATTCTATTAATTTTTGTTTTATATATAGATTGCTTACATCATTTGAATTATATGCATGACACTAATATGAGAGGGCACTTGCTTTGATCATCAATTTAAAAAGTTTACACATGTAACTGATATGTAATTGTGAAGTGTTCATGGATATATCCATGTTTATCTAATTTTGTTGATAAACAACCATCTTGATTCCTTGTGATGAAAGCATATATATTCTAGTCTATAATTTGTTAGAATATGAAAGCATGCACTTCGTGTCAAAAAGATCATATAGTGAATTTGTAACGACCTATTTGCCCAAATGGATCGCCACAGGGGGCGATGCCAGCCTACAACCTGGCCTATCAGCGACAGTTGTATCCCACATGCCATCTCATCCCCCATTACATCATTATTCACCTCAAAAGATGTAAGTTAATATTTAAATTGTTACTAAACTCAAGTCATCTATTTTGATCATTTTCAACACAAATAACTCGCAGTGGAAGTCATGAAATTAACTCTGATACCTAGTGTGGAAAACTCATATGTCATATGTACCTTATTGTATAAAAATATCAACATTACAAAGTCCTAGTGTCTCACAAAAATCTCAAATCCCAAAACAAAACAAAATAAGTATATACAAACGTACAAGCCTAGCTAAATATATCTGTATTCCGACAGCTTGCCCTTGCCCCGGCTCGTACTAGGATTTGCACTCAAGTCATCACAAAAAGACAAATGACAAGTCCAGAGTGAGTATTCCCAAGGAAATTAAATGAGCAATACGGAAAGTAAGTACTGGAATTGAAACAATACTATTGAATAAACAGGCGGAAAGAAAATACATGCAACTGTATAGGACCCCTTCGAGACCTCCAAGGCAGGGTCATATCCCATCAAGGCAGGGCTCCTCCGTGACGAACTGGGCTCCTTCGAGACCTCCAAGGCAGTGTAAGATCCCTTCCCACACCATTTGTGTCCCCTCCCCCCCAATATATGTCGGGTCAACACCCTTGAAACATATATTGGGCACAATCTTTCACCTCCCTCGATTTGAAATCGCGCCTTGGAGGATTAAGTACGCGATTTTCACGAATTGAGTACCAATTGAGCAATAAAAGAGCTTCAACCAGACTCTGATACCATAAAACAAAAAATAGAAGAGATGAGACTGCTGCAATATGGAATCAAAGAAAAACAGTAGCGAATATTGGAGAAAGATTTTAATTTGAACTCAAAAAATTACAGCATAACATAGCTAATTTATTGGCTAACAATAGTAACTAACTGCCCCTAAAAAACCGCCACTAGTCAAAACTAGTTCTTCCTTAATTTACTGCTGAAATTTTTGGAATTGATTAAGTATCCCACAAAATATAAAACTGGATTATTTGACTAAAACAGAACAAAACAGGATTTAAGTAAGATGCGCTAAATTTTTGACAGGATATATTGACCTGCACAAACAAACTCTCAAAAAAACAACAATTTAAGTAAGATGCGCTAAATTTTTGACTGTATATATTGACCTGCACAAATAAACTCTCAAAAAATAAAATAAAAAATTTGTATCAACTAAGTGGATGACTCATTGATTTGGTATGAGGTTACTTACGTAAAAGATTGGGAGTTCAAGCCACATGCTTTATTTCTTATAAAAAAATACATAAATTTGTGTCTCGTCAAGCGAAATTAAATTTAATTTGATCCTTATTGAACAATTGACTGAGTTCTCATATTAAATATGAAAATTTAGAGACTTAATTTATAATTAACAAAAGGTTAATTATATATATACTTTCTTTTCTGAATACTTAAAAAGTTAAAGATTAATTATATAGTCAAGTGGCATGCATATGTCATTTATACGGTCTCTCTTTTTCTCTGCAACTCCATTTTAGTTGGAATTCATCTATCCTATAATTAATTTGGTTGAATATTTGTTAAGGTCGAATGCATGTTACAACCACTATTGATTGAACCGTACTTTATGCTACGAATATATACTTTAATTATGCGCAAGTTAATACGCACTCCTACACTCCTACATTACTTAAATTTCTAATTGCTTCCATGAAATAGCTAAGACACGTGCAGTTGGCTTGTACAGTTGGTTATACGAGTTTCTCCGTAGCTTCGTTAAATTTAAAAATGCCCACGTAGAGGCAAAAAGCCTTCTCAAATATATACGTGACCAGCTAGCACATATATGCAATAGCCATGAATTTTTTTGCTAGCTTACATAGTTAGCTATATATACATATATATACGCACGATCCTTAGAAAATGCAAACCATGCATGCATAATTAACAAGAAAGGAATGAAAAACAAGAGGTCAAATTTTGAGATATTTCTTCTTCCTCCCCAAACCTCTTCTCTTATAGAACACCTTTGGTCAAAACCAATAATTGGGGAGTTAAATCTATATTAGATCATCGAATTTAGGCAATCAATTTGATATATATATACTTAGGACACTCAACTCGATCAACCACTACTTTTACACTAGAGCGCCTCTCTCAGACTCAACATTTACAAACAGTTTTTCGAAAAAAAAAAATCTTATTACGGCATTTTTATTTGTTTTTTTTTATAAGATAAAAAAAGTCAAATCAAGTGGATAACTCACTGATTTGACATGAGACGGATCTCTTGTGTGAGAGATTTGGGCTTTCAATTTCAATAGAAACAAGAAGTTAATAATTAAATAAAAGAAAATACTTCTACCAAAATTCAATCTCTAGCTAGTCCGAAATTAAAATAGGAAGTTAGTGATTTTTTTATATAACTTACCTTAAATAAAAAAAAAGTTAATTATGAGAATATCCATGATGGGACTCGAAGGATTTGTTCATCAAATTAATTAAAGATTGAACTTTTGCCTAACTTTGTAATTTATTTTGTCCTATAGAATCAAATTAAAGGAAGCTAGAGAAAGTGGGCTCATCATGTATCTGTATCATGCTGTACAGTAAAAGGCAAAAAATAAAAATAAAATGAAACCACATAAATAAAGGGAGGTGAAAGTCAATGAGAGCTTATATTGCATACAATATTATTATGGACATGGAATATGATCGATGTCTCTCCTCTAGCTTTTTCTCATTAAACTTGAGGACAAGGTTTTGTGAATGTCCCTTTCATGAGGATTCAATGATGAAAACACCACCAACCACCACAACATATACTTAGAATACTATCTTCACCCCAAAAAAAAAAAAAAAGAAATACTATATAGACATATTGTTTATTCTTTGCGATCGAGAAACTAAAAAACAAAAAAGAAAAAGTCGCATATGTGGCTTGTGGAAGCCATGGCCACCACTACCACCTTCTCTACCTCCAAAACCTTTTGACTCTAAAAGCATCCATTTAAATTAGCTAAAGCAACATACAACCATTACAATTAATAAATAAATATTCATTTGCTTCCCTCTTCATTCATTAATTAAGTTCGTCATCTTTAGTTTGATTAATTAGCACTTTTGTTGAATATTGAGAGTATGGCTAGCTAGCTAGTAGAATTCAAGTAATGCAAATTGCATAGTGATGCATGAACACATATATTATGTACGACAAATGGAATCTTAATGAAGTCGCACACTCACTCGAAGATCATGGTTTTCGCGCGTGTGAAAAATTGAAAATCATGTGTATATATAGGTTGCTTGAAGGAGACGACAATGTGAAAGTGCACCTCAAAGGGGCTTGACGACGTGACAAACGCAATGCCACGAGTGTATGTTTTGAAGTCCATCTAACGAATGTCATTGCTCCATCTTTTTTGTTTGAAGGGAAGCTAGCTAGAGACATTATAATTACTCCATTCAAAGAGAAATATATCATCTTTGAAATAAGTCGAATTAACGGCTTCCTAATAAATTGAATCTATATATAATATACAATACCACTTAACGAATTAGCTCGTATGACTTCACATAATGATGGCATCTCATCAAGCTACCACTAGATCAATTAGGCTGACTCTGCAGTACGTAACAAGGTGATTAACGTCCCTTGACTCTTTTGTAATCAGGTTTTCCTTGACATTAATTATCATGTGCTTGATTTTAATTAGAAAATCAAAAGAGATTATGTTGAAGAGTGGATTCATTTAAAACTATTGCACTTGCTATGCTTTTTTGGCAAAGAATACTAATCATCTTTACACGATATGACAACTAGGTAACAATCATGATTGATTCATTAAATTGTATATGAAGCAAAGCATCAAAGTGTACATATATTGTTTATGGGATCACTGGAATCTTCCATTGAATTATTAATTGTTGAAGCGACCTTAGCTTGCGCGGATCCCATTTAATTTCTTGCCTTTGGGGCCGGTGCGGTCAATTAATCATCTCCTAAGTACATAATGCAAATTAATCATCATCAAAAACTATAGCAAGCGAAATAATTAAAAACGAAAAACATATCTTATCCGGTTCAGCGTATGTAAAGGAAAAAAAATCCAAACCAATATCATGAGATATACTGTATATAATACATTCTCCCTTAAAAAAAACCATTAATTAATGATCAACTGAAAATATAGTATATAAATTAAGTTGATCAGGTACTTGTGGCCAAATGCGCAATTAATGTAGACCGGATCGAGCTAAGGTTTAAATAGTTATGGTGCTTTTTTTTTTTTTTTTTTTTATTTCTGACGTAGTATCTAGCACCTACTGAGTTATGGTGCTATTTGATTATGGGTGAGTTTTGACGCCAAGGTCCTTCTTTTTTCATTATCAATCGATTCTCCAACACATTCAACTTAATTATGAAATAAAAATAAATAAATAAAATTTTCAGCTAAATTTAAATGCATAAAAAAATTAAAGTATGTGAAACCATATATTGCATCACCTTTTATATTTTTTATATACAAGGCATTTGTAAGTATATAACTAGCTCTACTACGCCAATAACTGATCAAAATATATTGTATTTCTATTTATAATTAGTCGATGTGGGTTTATCCCATATCTCTAGCTAATAGCTAGTTCTATCTAGCTAGTCTTTCCTTAATTCAAAAATATTTGAAAAACAAATAAAATTCTATATGTTATGAATTGAATTGAAACTTGCTAAGAATTAGAGAAGAAAAATAAAAGACTAAGAACTTCTACTACTACTACTACTACTACAAAAGAAAAGAAAAAAAATGAAATAGTTGAAATGAGAAGTTTTCATTCAACTTGGTGTATAAATTACAATGGGGTTGACACCCTTTATATAGGTCATTTGGTGATGATGATAATTGTACTTATACAATGTGTACAAGTTATACATACACCACAAGTCACATAACACATCACAAGCAACATAGACAATACATGGAATAGTTGGTGTACATTGGAGAAGATTACAAGTTACATGACAATACATGGATAAGTGATTATACATTAGAGTTGAATATAAGTTATGTAGAGTGTACAAGTTACATTCAATGTAGAAGTCATGCTTGATGTTACAATTCAATGTGAGAGTCATGTTTGACAATGTGATCATTCATAAGCTTGGTTAAAGGGTCATCCAATTTACAACACTCCCCCTTGAATGACACTTGCTGAGAGAATATGTCTCGTTCAAACATGTACTAGAAAAACCCTGTGGGAAAAAATTTAGTACATGAAAAGAGTACAATGTTCTCGTCAATCTTGATTTGCAGTATAATATTATTGATTGTCTCATTAAAAACCTTGCTAGGAAAACCCTGTGAGACAAAACCAAAGCTAAGGAAAAAAGTGCAACAAATTGATACACTTTGAGAGAATATATATGCCTCATTAAAACCTTTACTAGAAAAATCATGTGGGAAAAAAACCTAGTATAGGAAAAAGAGTACATTGCTCTCATAATTTTTTTTATACAGAGTATAATAATGATCGGATTGCCTCTTTAAAAACCTTGCAAGGCAAATCCACTGGGATCAAACCAATAGCGAAAGGAAAATAGTGCAATACACTAATCAACCTTGATAAAGAGTTTTAGTATTGTCAGAATTGCCTCATTAAAAACCTTTGCATAGAAAACCCAGTGGGATAAAACCATAGCAAAGGGAAAAAGAGTGCAATACACTAATCAATAACTCATTTTGATTCTCCCCCTCATGTTCACATGTGTGAGACATTTTGTGCATTTTGTTGCACATGAACATCATTTTCTATATGATCCATTTAATGCTGAAGCATATATATGATTGTCACTCTTTTGTATATAGTACTTGCATCAAGTAATTGATTCATAACTTTGTTACTACTGAATGATCATTTGAACTTCGAGTTCATATTAATTTATACATGGATCATAATACAACAAATTTAATGCAATTTGACGTGTTTCAAGCAATTTCACGTCATTCCTTTTGAATTGGCTTATATATCCCCTAATGGTGGGAAAATTGCTTCATCAAAGTGACAATTAGCAAAACTTGCTATAAATAATTTTCCTATTAGGGATTCAAGGCATCTTATAATATGATTAATGGAGAGTAAATCAATATACGTCTCCTATTGATTTGCCTTGAGATAATCTCCAGCTGAAAAAAAAAATCCAGTTCAATAAAGGATGTCCGTGCGAATTTATGATATTTTTCGCATTATTGATGATTATGGATAATCAAATAGATCTTTCCACATTATGAATGTCATTTGATTTATGACGACATTCATTTTAATGTGTCTTATATATTCCAGAAGTTAAAGCCGAGAATATTATACACAGATTAAATCATATAGATATATTTTCTATTATTCTGAGTAGACTTCTTCTGAACAAAACATTAACAATAAAATTGTTGTATTAGATATTGTCTGAACATTAGCCACCGCTAAGTTCGAATTCTAGAAATATTCATTTTTATATTATAATGTACATGCAGGTAGCACGATAAATAAACTCATCGCCCATATTTAGGTCACGATTTAAACACATTTCGATGTGCTTGTTTTATCGAGCCATTTTCAATGATAAAATTCATTATATTTTGCCTTTGATTTTGAAGGCATGGTAAATGTCACAAAAATATTCGGATATATATATGACAATATTTAGACAAAATAGTCTTTCATATATGACCAAAAAAATGTCACAATTATGAGCGCTCATTGTCAATAATTATTTTCCCTTTGTAGTGGTGCACCACTTTTGTTCCAATTTTTGGTGGAATTGTTAATACGACATTTACCTGATATTTTTACATTTTCCACGTCCATAAATTTATTATTGCGATCATGATCATTATATGCAACATACGCTTCTTAATTTGAAGCTGAACTAATTGGACGGGAGCGATATTATATTTATAATATCTCATTATTTTACTCAGCTACCATGAGACAAGAAATCAATCCTTAATATTGACTCGTGCATTCGATATTTGTTGCAGCAATAAATCGAGGCGGGCCATGTGACCTTATTTTTATTGTCTCATCAGTCATATTTCCACATAGCCTCAACATAGAGGTAATTAAAATTGTGAAATTATAATTAATATTTGACTGATTAAATTTTGTAGCATGAGACCAAGCCGCTCATTTTGAGCTTTTGGAACATTATTCTTTTGGTATGTATATATATATAACTCCATAAGGTGAAAAGATATATAAAGTGAAATATTCACTTTTCAAAACTCTAAAGAGAAATTGGCGAATGATTATGTATAACACACAGTTTTGCATATATGCTTTATTCGCAAATTGTAGTATCTAATTGTCATGACAAGTAATTCTTGTCGGTAATATAATAAGACAATAAGTTCAACTATGGTTGAATAATATTTTGAAAATAAACTTAATATAAAATATTTTTTCCCTTTTTATGTAAAAACATAAAATATGATTAAATATATGTTCACAACTTGATTCATTAATAAACAAAATATATTATTCGTATGAGTTTGTGGGGCAACCTCCAGGTTGGGTGGCGAGACATAGTCTACTTAATATCATACCTCCTCGAACGGGATAACCCATCTCCCTTTCAATGTTTAGCTTTACCGGGGACAAGGCTTACCCACTATCAACTCAAACTTATAGCATTATTTGTATTATAAAATCAAGAATAAAACATTAACTAATCGTTTGTAGTTATAAGAGAAAAATTATATGTCACACATTGAATTTTGATTTCTGATGTAGAAGATCGTACAAGACGCAACTACAGAGCATACTTTCGCAATCAGTGACGTTATAATGCATAGTATATGAATAAAGTATGCATATATAAGTGATGCATGTAATAAAAGAAAGCAATCATGATAATATAGAAATAAATTGAACTTATTTAAATAACAAAAGTTATACATTCCTAGCTTCGTCTTCTTAACAAGCCTTCTTGAACTTCAAAATCTCCTTAATGCTAGAGCAAGCTCGTGCTGATAACGTGTTGTAAATTGAGTTGGAACTTGCTAAGAACTAGATAAGGAAAATAAAAGACTAAGAACTTCTACTACTACAAACTACTACTACAAAAGAGAAGATAAGAAATGAGATAGTTGGAATGAGAAGTTTTCATTCAACTTGGTGTATAAATTACAATGGGGTTGGCACTCTTTATATATGTCATTTGGTGATAATGATAATTGTACTTATACAATGTGTACAAGTTATACATACACCACAAGTCACAGAACACATCACAAGAAACATAGACATTACATGGAATAGTTGGTGTACATTGGAGAGGATTACAAGTTACATGACAATACATGGATAAATGATTATACATTAGAGTTGAATACAAGTTATGTAGAGTGTACAAGTTACATTCAATGTAGAAGTCATGCTTGATATTACAATTTAATGTGAGAGTTATGCTTGACAATGTGATCATTCATAAGCTTGGTTAAATGGTCAATTTACAACACTATAGACTATATAATTCTAGGTGCCAAGTTTTCATACATGGACCTTAACCTTGGTGAATGGTGAGTAGTACTACGTTTGGAATTCGTAGATTGGGCCAGCTTTAGTCTGTGGAGCCCATTATTGATGGGCTTACTCAAATGCATTCAAGCCCATTTTTAGTTTTAGTAGAGCTTTTTCTTGGGAAAAAAATAAAGGCCCATCTGAATAAAAGAACGATACAGAGGAAAATTGGTACTTTACAACTTGATTTGGTAACCTAAAGTTGAAGTAAATATATATATATATATATATATATATATATATATATATATATTGAAGACTATATTTTTTTATTTATTTTTTTAATAATTATGGGTAGACCAATTTTATGGGCATTGGAATTGTGGAAAGATGCCAGCAGAGGGCTCGACATTTAGCTTTCTCGAAGAATCGAAACCGAAATTGTACGCTTAACTCCTATAACTTCATCTTCGCTTTTATCAATAGATTACACTCGTCTAAGTTTCATATATTGGCCTAACTATTCAAGTCCTGAACAAAATGAAATAAATATAGCTTTAAATAATTGGAGTTGTATAATATATATATATATATGACATCCATCATTCAGTGTGGCTACAATCGATATTTAACAGAATATCAGAATATGCCGGATGTCTTAATCTCAATATATATGCATGTGATGTGATTGTGACGTCCTAGTTGCGTAGCTAGTAGTCCTTATCTGTTTGTACTTTAACAATTTTGCACCTCACATTTCGTCACTTTATGTTTTATAGATATTCCTCTTTGGAAAACTTGCCGAATATGCTTTAGCAAGCAAGGATGGTAAGGAATAAGGATGGCAAAAAAAAAAAATATATGCTACTACATATATATGTCAAACGTTTTTTTTTTTTTTTTTTTTGTCAAAGCACAGTAAGTTTTATTGATAAGATTTGTGAGATTTCATACAACAATAATACAATTTTGAAGATCAATTTCCATGAAAACAACATAGTCAAATAAAGCCTCGGCATAAACCATCGGGCCTCTTGAGCATAATAGATGGAGAAGAACACTGGTTATACATCGAGAGAAAGCCTTGACAAAAAAAAAAAATAAAACAGTCCTACAAGTGACAACAAGACATACACATAAATCCTAACTATTGCTTATAGAAGAAGATTAAAAATGAGAAGAGAAACCACAAAAAAAAAACCAGGATAAATCTCAAAGAACTCCACTGTGATGGAGTGCCTTTCTTTTACCCAAATCCTCTTATTCAAACTCTGGCTCCATCTCTAGCAGCTCCCTTGAAGTCCATAGCCACACCTTTAACTCCCTCATTCAAACACACAAATGTAGATCTAGAAGATCTCTTGTCACTAACCACTAACAGCATATCTACTTTAAGAAAACCCTAATTGAAGAGAGACAACGAAGCTAGCTTTTGACGAGATTTCTAATTAACACAACAACGTTCTCATTAAACATCTAGGGCTATAGAGTTTAATTAATTTTATACCTATTTTATGTGTATGAAATGTATGTTTTATTTTGTAGGAAAGTCATGTAATTAATCTTCCTAAAAAAATTGTATTTTCGATATAAAAAAAGAAGAAGAAGTTCGTGCATGTGATGATATATTGCATATCTATCTTCGATGAGTCTATGACAATTATAAGAAGAAATTAAGTAATATTAACCGATATCAATCATAGCTCAATAAACTAACATTCGGGTGTTAAAATAAATGTGTTCAATAATTATGTTCAAATTAAAGTTGTCCTCCATATAGGGTTCGATAGTGTTCGAGTATGAATTTATACTAAATACTATACTAAATAGTGCATAAATATAGACTTATCATAGCCTAATAACCTGAACGGCTTAATAGTAAGGGCGAGTACGAGATTGTGTGAGTTAGATGCATGATCCCAAGTTTAATTTTCGATATGTAAAAAACATCCGAACTATTTGGGCGTTTGAATTTATAGTCAATGAACAAGAAAACCTCGTGAGAATAGTCAGGATAGTAACTTGAATATCCACAGTTATATATATAAGCTCAATAAATAAGGTTTTTGAAAAACACCATTTTTTGTGTAAATCTTTTCATAAGATTTTTTTTTTGTTTAAGTATGTAAAACCTCACATGCAGAGCATACAAAACGAAATGAAGATGCTAAAGCAAATCACTTTTGACGTGTACTGGTTGGATGTCCTTCATCAAATGTTTGGTCTACACACATGGAAACACAAAATCAATAGACACCAACAAATTACTTTGTCACAAATTGAAGTGGATTATAAAGTATTTTTCTGAAAAAAATAGTCGCCCCACCAAAAAATATCATAAATCAGACAGTGAACCCAAATATCATTAATTAGACAATGGACCCTTGCCGGCCCCATGCGGATGAATCAATAAGTGCACGTCAATTTTTTAAAATCGATTCGAACCAATTGGATTTGGTGAAAATGTGATGATTCATTGATCATCAACCACATGTGGACAAGTATATTACTTTGAAAAATGAAAGCTTACAATAGTATCCAATTTGCTAGCTAAGTTGAAAAATGAACCCCTTAATTTTGACATACAATTGTGTGTATAGATTTACTAGTCATTGGTACCGCGTGATGTTGCAAGTCAAATGTCAAGAGGTCTTGCAATTTGAATTGTTCCATGTCAACCAACAAGACTTTTCTTCTAGCTGCGATCTAAGAAACCTTCTAATTAGCTAGGTTCTAAAAAAAAAAAAAAAAACACCGAATCTCAAATTAATCAAGATCTGTCACTGGTTTGATCCGTGTAACCGTTCGCAACTAATTAATTCGAAATTGAAGTTTTATTATTGTTGTTGTTGTTTCAAAGTTTGACGGCCCTATTAATTCATTTTTTCGGTTTGGCATATGCTTTGTGTAAAGTAAATGCATGTAGAGAGATTCTCTTTATAATCAGTAGTTTTAGGTTTTAGCAATGTAACCGAACATACAAAAGCTGCTTATTAAATTTGGCATCAACAACTAGCATCAGTAAAAGCTAAACCAAACATACCCTATTACTTTATGTACATCGATATAACATACAGATCGAATTTGCGTATAAAAGTTTTCGCGAATCAATATTTCTTATAGTCTGATATTATTATTATCATTTTAATATTTTTTTAATATAAAATATAACCAAACAATACAAAATTTTATTATTAAGTGTCACGTCAACAATAATCACCGAACCAAACCGAACAGGGCTTATAATTTTTTTTTTTCGATTTTTATTCCATTACATCCAAAATTTTACAAGAAAATCCCACAATAGGCTAATATACATATTGATACAAAAATATATATAAAAGAAATCAAACGAGAAGGTTGAAATTAAAGGTTTTTAGAGGAGATGAGGCAGAGCTTTTGATGAGCTAGAGATAGCTGGTCCTTCAAGGACACAATCTGAGAGTGGTAGAGGCGAGCCTGATCCACGGCCTCTGCCTCCAACTCACCCAGCTGCGTGCACAGCCTCTCCTCGGCGTCCTCCAACAACGCCGCCCTCTCCGCCGCCCTCCTCAGCTCCCCTCTCAGCCTCTCCTCCCTCTCCGCGCTCTTCCTCAGCTCCATCTCCAGCTCTCTGTTCCTCCTCTGCAGCGCCTCCGCCTCCGCCGGAGCCGCCGCTGCGAAACTCATCACGCTTGGGGCCATCACCTCAGATCCCACCAACGATTAGTTTAGCCTTTCAGATTTGTTTGCCTACAAATATGGGTGGAACTGCACGATACAACGTTGCCCGGCTTATATAGGCCTCGTAATGCTCAAGTGTCCAGGTTCAATGTATCTAGGGGCGTGACGTATTATATTACGTATCGTATATTGTTGCTAACAATAGTAATATCTAAGACGAGACATGAATGGACTATTTGTTTTAGTATCGAGGTTGAGACTTACTGATTATTTACTTTAAAACTTTTTTAAATTTAATTTTTTTTTAAAATTTTATTTGGATAAATTTATCAATCGAGATATTTCTATTAAAAAATATATTTTTATATACCTGCAATTAAGCTAACTATATATATATATATATATATAAATATATATATAAAAAATAATGAACGATAAGTACATATATAAAATGAACGTAGAAGAAATGATGATGCTTTAAGTCAATATATGTGTAGTGATTAAGTAAAACTTATAAAAATAAAGTGATAAATACATTTTTTTTTAAATAGCAGTGACATGACAGTAATTGACATAATAATTCGAGAATAGAATTGCAATGATTTAAACGCTCTTAAGATTGCGTACAAATTTGATTGTCAGTGTTTAAGGTTTAGAGTCGACTCAATAAAAATTACAAAAAATCTATTTGGACTTTTAGAGTCCGGACTCAAAGATTTTTTTGTTAACAATTTAAGATATCTACCTAAGTAAAAGACCTAATTACTATCTACCCCCAAACACTAATAATGAATTTAAATTAAAGGTCTTTAGAAATTCAACCCTAAAAATTAATCACAATATGGGTAGAAACTCTAGAAACATTGATTATGAATGATTTAAATAATTTTAAAATGCACTATTAATTAATTGTACTAAAAATCAAGCTTCTCAACGAATTTGGGAGGCTATGTTTTCAGGATTTAAAAAGAAATATAATAATAAGGGCGGCGTAAGGCCCAAGGCCTGCTAGGCCCACGATATAATAATATCAGTATTATTTTAATTGTGGCTTTTGATGGTCGTTAATTGTTACACGTGGTACGAAAACTCGGAAGAGCCAACCGTTTTGGTGGGAGAGACTTCCAGCTTTGATTATATTATCCAATCCGCCATTACTACAAACAATGCTTCCCGCTCAAGCTCCTTCAACTACAAACCAGCAATTTAGGGTTTCGTAGTGATGTTGGCTTCGCAAGTCTTCGCGAGTCTCAACATTGCGTCTACTCGCTTGGCTCATCAGCCCAGCAACTCGGATTCGGTCCCGCGCAGTGCGAAGCTGTGTTGCGCGGTCAGATGCCAAGACCTCTCTGTGGAGCCATTGGAGCTGGAATCGAAGAGCGGAAGCGAAAATGATGCCGATTGGCGCGAAATCGAGGCCGATTTTGATCCCAAACGGACTCGGTCGAAATGGATTTCTGGAATTAGGGTTCCAAGGCAGAGGTACATCCCGGTCTCAAAGGCGCAACTTTTGGACGCTATAACGTCTTCGTTTGAGTCTCAACAAGAGTCCGACGAGTTCCTTCGATTCGCCTCGTGAGCTAGCCCTATGTGATTGTTGATTTTTGTTTGGTTTTGGTTTCTGACTTTCTATGTTCTTGATTTGGTAAAAAAGAATTGAATTTGTGGCGTTGCTGTGAAGGTGTTTGGATTTGATTCTTCACGCGGAGCATAAAAGCATTTTGGAACAGTTGAGAACAGATTATGCGATTTTGAATTCTGACGAAAGTAGCAGGGGTGGCGGCTATGGTGACGCCGCCGCCGCGGAGATTTCGGACAGTTCTGATGAGGAAGGCTTTGTGAATGGAGTGAATTCGAGAGAAGATGAGGCCTCTGATGAAGAAAATAACAAACCAACAACTCTTTTCAGTTACGACCTTGACCTCAGCTTCTTCTTAGGCTTGTCGGCGAAGAATGCGAAGAGGGATTGGTCCAGCGAGTCGAGGCGTGTATTTCAAATGAAATGTTGTTCATTGGAATGATTGTGTTTTTTATTACATAAATTTGTTTGGGATCAACTTATTTAGTTTAACTTATAAACTCTTGTAGCATTGCTGTTGCGACACGATTTCAGCGCGCCTTCTTGAAACTGCTACGAGATGCTCAGTTCGAAGAGCTATCAGCAAGGGATTTGTTATTAACATCTGCATTGAACACTGATTATCTGCTTACATTGCCAATATATGTTGATTGGAAGAAAGCATTAGAATCCAATGCTATAATATTCAGGTTTGCTTCTGTTTATATACCTAAATGACTTCTCTTCCGCACTTATTCTTATTGTCAGGCTTGCGTGGAATTCACTGTCGTTGCATAAAAAAAAAACCTCAGTTTGAATCTGTGTGTATGAACTTTAAAAATAGTACAAATATTGATTAGAGATGAAGCACTTAACCGAGCACAATGGAAAAGTTTGATCCATGTAGCCGACCCCAGTTAATTTGGGACTGAGGCTATGTTGTTGTTGTATTGATTAGAGATGAACATACAACTAAGCTTGATTTTGCCAATAGATGGTGGGAAGCGGCAAAAACTTATTACTTTGCAATCTATTTGCTAAAATTTTGACTGCTTATTTTTTTCAATTATTAGAAAGATTTGAGTTTGGGGACGAGGTAATTTTGGTTTTAAACGATGTTTGCCGATATAAGGAGTATTGAAGCATTTCCACAAGCCACTCAAGGTATCAATATATAATCTGATGCCAAGATGCTATTAATGTGGTTAGTTGACATGCTCATGGCACGTTATAACGGATCATGTGAGCGAACCATCTCATGTTTTCAAACTTGCTTTGCTATAAACTGCTAATGTAGTAAGTTTTTCTCATATGATCGTCTCTCTTTTACTTGCATAGGCGAGGTTATGGTACTGAAAAGCAGAATGGATTTTTGATTGTGGACAAGCTGGACTATCTGCAGTCAAAGCTTTTGCAAAGTATTTTCTTCATTCTAGCAAAACCATTGGGAAAATTTGGCCTGTGGATAAATGAGGTCAGTGGTTTTCTGTGAAACTAGCTATTCTCGTTCGGAAGCTTCATATGTTATCATTGGTTACTCTCTGTTTATGTACTTGTACAGTCATACAATATCACAAATCTTTGACATATTACCGTTGGAAATAATGCTATCACTTAGCTACGACTCTTAATGGAGTGGAATGATAGAACAGGGGCAATGTACTTATTCCTGGTAGTGCATATCAGCATTAGTTGTGGATTGTTGTTGCCATGCAAAGACATTTTTATATTACAGTGCAACTATTAGTTGGGTTCGGCATTTCCCTTTTCTGTTGGCTTTTTCATAGGCACTGGATAGGGCTCTCCAGTCCCAAGAAGACCAAGTTTGGCTTATGAGAGTAATTCAGTGGTTCAAGGAGTCAATGTCACAACAATCTTATTCTAATCTTGAAAGGCAATTCGACAACCAACTAGAAGCTGATGAACTTTCAGGTCGTGTCCCGCCTCTATGGCTTGCTGCACAAAGAGCGGTGCCTCGTTATGAAGGCCTTCTATCACCCGTTGGTCCTCGTGGAAGGCTATTCAGGAGGTTACTGATGTGGATTGGACTTCTCCCTGCCACCCCAGATACATCATTGGAGCCTGAAAATGATGATCCCTCATGCGAGCTTTATTTAAGGTTTTTACTTTTTACGTCCTTTAGATTATTTCTTTTTAGTTAATCTTTCAATTTAGACTCTCAAACTGGCTACTGCCTCATTATTCAATGTTTTGCTTCACACTGTTTCTGTTTTTTGAATTGTGTGCGCTTTTTTCTAATGAAGTGTCCATTTGACTAACCATATGTATGTATTGTTTTATGTTTGCTTTTGCCTTGAATGTGCTATAGTAATGTAATCACAAATGCGAAGTTATCGGTTTTCACACACCAAGTATTCTTTGCATTCATGTGAGATAGAGAACACAATTTTCTTTAGTTTTTACACACACTAGGCTAAGGCAACTTAGCCTAAACTCCGACGGGATCTCGGACGCCAAGGGGACTTGGGAATTTTGTGTAAATGCTAAGTGTAAGGGGGAGTGATTAGCGTAGTAGAACTTGGTGAGGGATCACCAACTTGAGTGAACACAAGTTAGGAGTTCTATGTAAAACTGTAATCATCTTCTTTAGTGCATTTTACACCTAGGCGTGGCTCCGCAGATGTAGGACAAAGTCTGAACTGCGTAAACAATTTTGGTTTGTTATTTATTTATTGCAAATCTGTTTTATTCCCTGTTATTTATTTTGTGCCAAGACAATAGTTTGTATCTGTGCCCACTACACCCGTATATACAGTGCTACTATTTGTGCCCATAGCAACATTCTATGTGAACAGAGATAGTATATTTTTTCAGTTCTCACCGGTGGCTACCCATACACATGTAGCCTTCACCTTCATTATGCTTTCTTGGTCTATGTCTGTGATCTTCTGCATCATTTCAATTCTGTTCTTATCCATAAATGAAAATTGTATGTCAAATTTAAAACAAAGACTAATCAATGAGATACATATGTATATGAGTGCTTCCTCAAAACAATATAAAAAGCTAATCCCGATATCAGATTTATCTTGAGGAAGTGAGATTTATTAATATTTATTGGTCGCAAATGTTTCTCATAATAGAAAGATAGTCACTGGGTTGGCACACTAGGACAACATATCTTTTGGTCCTTGAACTTTGAGTTTTTTATGCTTTTGATCCTTGAACTCTATGAACTTTTATTTGTGTACATTTGGTCCTTGAACGTTTGAGTTTTTTTATGCTTTTAGTCCCTAAACTTTGAGTTTTTTATGCTTTTGGGGAAATTGAGTTTTTTTAGGTTTTCGTTGGTTGAATCGAATTGTCCGATTCAGTAATATAAACCATTTTACTCCTCTTGGTTAGCCACGTCAGTGGCATTTAACACCTTAAACAGCGGAAGGATCAAATGTACATCTTTATGAAAGATCATGGACCAAATGTGTAGTAATAAAATTTTAGGGACTAAAAGCATAAAAAACACAAAGTTCGAGGACCAAATTATGAGTTTTGCCTTCTTTTTTCTTTGATTTTTTTAAAGAATTTGTACACATATTTAAGTGAGCATTGTTGACTACACAAATACTATCTTATTTATGACAGGCCGACTTTTCTATCAAGGATATCACTTGGTGATATTTGGAAACCAGCTACATGGGAAACCTGTGGAAATAATATCTGGAAAATATTAAAAACTGGTGTATCAATTCTTTTTTCACGTTCTATTCTTCAGGTATTTTTCCCTTTCACTTGTCTTTTTTCCTCTGTAGGAATAATTTAAAATAATCAAATAGCTTGGATTTGTGGTAAAACTTGTGAAGATAGAATAAGAAATATAGAAATTCAATGACAAGGAGGAGTAGCACCAATTGATACAAACATTTGGGAAGGGCAGTTGCGGTGGTTTGGTCACCCGCAAAGACGACCTACAAATGCCCATACTAGAAAACTTAACTCAATAGAAATTGTAGAAATTCGACGAGATAGGGTAGACCAAAGTTAACATTGGATGTATTAATTAGGAAGGTTTTGAATGGTTTGGAAAGCTCACCATCAATTGCACTTAATCGAGCACAATGAAAAAGTTTGATCCATGTAGCCGACCCCAATTAATTTGGGAATGAGGCTATGTTGTTTTTGTTGTTGAATCAACTAGCTTGGATAAGATTGAAAAGCTTTAAATCTATGTAGCTAGTTTCAAGCGGTTGAGGTAAGGCCTTTTTCTATTGCTGTTGCTGATGTGAATTTATTACATAAAAATAAACCGTTCAGGTCAAATTTGTTGCTGATGCTAAGAATTGCTTCTCCTAGAATAAAACCAATTCTATTGTCTTCTAACCTATGAGTCATTGTAATTAGCTACATCTCGAATGTTTTTGCTTATGTGTCAGAAATCTGTATTCCCATTATTGCATGTCAAGTTTGTACTGATGCATATCGCGTAAAAATATTGGTAGTATAGTTATTTCCCTTGAAATTTTTTTTCCAATGCGGGAAGCATGATTTATGAGTTCCATATCCTATGAGTGAAAACATGTATTGTACCTGGGAGCTGCAATGAGAGGATAAACATGGAACAATTAAGTATCTGCACTCTATTTGCTTGGCAGATGCCACCAAATCTAGAATTTCTGCTATATGAATGTACTAATAATCACCACAGGCAGCTCCACGGTCTCCCTTTTCTAGGATTTGTGAATTGTGATGTATTATGTATATATAATTAAAATTTTCTATAATGAGACAACTAAAATATTTATTTTAATTTTGGCCTTCTTGCATTATGAAACTATGGTTTATATGTGATTTTCTTAGTAATTTCATGCGGGCTCTTTACCTGATCTTAATTAGGAGCCAGCTTTCCAAGAGTTGATTCTGCTTTACTCCGAAGAATCTGATCAAGATGGAACTAAAAATAAAGTTATAATGCCATCACTGAAGTTGAAGATCTATGAGAATATCCCTATTCCAGATCTACCAGTAAATACGTCTACCACATGATGTTTTGTAATCCTCTCAATTCACATATATTCTATCCTATGATTCTACTTTTACTTTTAACATTGTGATTTTCTTGCTGCAGGTTATTTTTCCACACAAAAAGCTTTCTTTTCGCATCATAGACACAGTAAGATTACCATACTTCTCTTTGTTATTGAAGATGATGCAAGTGGCATTCCATTGTTAAACATATGTAGTTTTTCTTGATGTCTTCTTAATTATATATCTTTGGCTTTTCCTTACATTGAAGACTAGTTCTACTCAGAACCTACTATGAAACTCTTGTTTGGGCCTTGTCACATTTTACTGGAAAATAGAATCTTTTTCTTAACCAAATACTGCATGTTGCTGTGCAGGTACGCTTAGATGTTGCAAGCATATTGGGACTTTTGGCATTTTTTGTAAATTACAAATTCGAGGACATCCTTTCATCTCCGTAAGTCATCTTATTGATTCCATCTACACAAAAGCTGAAAATCATATTACAACTCTAATTGGAAAGATACATATTGTAACTTGTGCCACTATCAGCAATATCCTCATTCAGCTTTTTTTTTTATTAGAAGAAAGAATTACCATGTGAAGTGTTATTGTGAGGCCTATGCAGTTTATATTACTTAATAAAATGGTGAATTGTAAACACATATGACATATCGTAGCCAACAATGGAAATATGATTACTAATGTGGATCTATACTCTCGTGCTTATTCTTTCTCAAGTATATAGTGGCTCTGTGCGTGTCATCAATTCACGACTATTTCAGGAGTCATTTATTTCCAACAAACGGAGGTCTCTTTAAGTCAAGTTTCCCATTTCCCATGCAATTCATTGTATATGTATTGAGAATAGAATATAACTCATTTTTTTTTTAATGCAGATCAGCAATCTTGCTGGACATTATTGCCATCAGTGCACTTATAATATACGTGACACGTGTAGCTCTTGGGTACAAACAGACATGGGATCGTTATCAGGTGAATGGTTTGAAGATTGGTTTTCAGTTAAATTGACCTTTTTTTTTCTCGTAAATATGACACTAGCTGTATGTTTTGAGCATTTATCTTCAAACTTATCAAAATATTTGCTGAAGCCATGCAAATGGTGTCTCACTAGGCCGCTTTTACAGCTACTGGTTAATCGGACGTTATATGAGAAAACTTTAGCAAGTGGCTTTGGCTCAGTTCATTTTCTTCTTGATGCTTCTGAACAGCAGCAAGTAAGCTGATTCCCTTGATTCTTTGTTATTCCATTAATAACAGAACTTTGTATGCTTAAGCGCAACATTCTCTTACAGTACAAGGAGGCTATTTTGGCATATGCTGCTGCTTCAAGCCAGTCAGCATCAGGTTCGTAATTCCTGTTCTGTTGTTTGTTTCAAGTTTTCTGTTAGATGTTAACGACATCTTTATGGCCGCAATTTTAAAACTTCCGATGACTAAATCATTTCTTCTAGTGTTTGCTGTTTTTACTTTTTCCTGTTTGCCTGTTGTATAAATGCCGTTTCAATAGAACTCAAAAATTGCCTATGCGCAATTTTCTGATCACCAGTCTCTTCGTGGAAAATAATCAGCACATCATCCAGTTAACATAAATAGCACTCCACCTAACTGTACGGGCTTTTATTATCAGCGCCCTTAGGTTCTTTCATGGAAAATCTATGCTGTGCTGCTTCTCTAGGTCCACCTATCAGTCCTTTTGTGTCACTGTGAGTGGATGTCATTTCATATGATTGCCAATTTGCCGTACAATTTTGTATACACCAACTCTGAAATGCAGCAAGTGACCTTGCTTGTCATATCTTTATCTTCTTAACTTTCATATATGCTCTTGCATCATAGACTACTACTATTTTTCTTTTTGCTCAACTGTTGTAAGATGCAAATGTTTTCAAATTGCAGATACCTAGTCACAACAGCATTGGGAATACATGTGAAAGATTCTTATTTGATAAATTCAAGGAAAAGGTACTAAGTAAACATTATTTTTTTTTGAGAGAAAGTAAACATTATTTTAATTAATACGTCAATGAAAAGCAACTAAATGTCAGCTCAAAACTCAAAACGCAGGTTGAAATGCCAATTTACGAAGCCATAGAAACACTACGCAAGCTGGGCCTAGTGATAGAGGTATCTTTTGATGGAACCTTTAGACTGCAGGCTCTTTCATGTTCTATGGCATACCAGGCTCTCAAACAGCGTTGGGAAAGCTTGCTTAGCTGAAGAGACAAACCATATTCACTTTATTTATAGTGGTACGCATGGATCTCATAGGTCCTCTTTTTATTGATGACGTGCTTTACTTCTGCTAATAAGATTAGAAAGATTTGGTAGTTCATCGTAGCGTCTGACCTGGTTGCAGGCCCGTCGCTAAGGCTCAAACCCCTCAAACAATTTCGTAAGGCTAGGCCAACTTTCAGCCCTTCAGTCAACTCTATCTTGGCGAACACAACCAACACATTTGATGCTTTCAGCGTTAAAGTGGCTTCTTTGGCACTGGGTAGCTTGACAATGTGAAATTCATCTATCAGTGTAGCTTGCATGCTTGGCAACAATTTTAAAATTTTGAACTGAAACTTAGGTAGCAATTCTTGTGCCTTACCCTTCCTTTGAAGTCAGTGACACATTTTGGTACTTAACTGCGAAGGATTTCACTAGCTCTGGTGCCTGCTGGGAATTCTGTCTGTGTTGTTGTTGGAGCCCACCATGTGATGTCACGAATGCTGAATGTATATTGAACTGGTCTTACAATGAAAGTGAAATGTTGGATTCCATTTCAGGTTTGAGTCGCCTGCAATTATCATGCTTCAATAGTCGTTTTCTTCTTTCAAATCAAGTGTTTTTTAGCTGCTCTTTTCATTAGCTTCCATGTGGTGTGCGTGCATAAAGGCAAATTTGCACCAGCTTGGGATCATTTGCCTGGACCCATGTCGTGTACCAAAAATGAATCCAACCCACCAAAATGGTAATCTTCTCTTCAAAACTTTTTTTTTTTTTTTTTTTATATTGTGGTGTCAAGGATTACTCGTGACTATTACGCAGGACACACACTTTGCCCTACAAGAGATGCTCAGATAATTGAAAGATTCGAACCAATGGCGACAAGGAGGCACATGTCTACCCAAGCAATGGTAATTGGTAGTCTCCTCTTAAACTTAGTTATCAATAGATGTTTGTTTTTACCGGCATGAAATCAAATGCTTAAACTTAGTTTGATATCAGTGCTTGAATACACATGGATAGCAATGAGGTTCAAAATCTATTTTTTCTTGATTTCATCTTTATCTTTAATAAAAATAGCAAGGTTGCCTTTGCATTATTCTGATACACTTTATTATTATTATTATTATTATTATTTTTTCTGTATGATCCCTTGGTGTAGTCAACTGAGAAACCTTTCCTCCTTTCGATGAGAATTTAAAGATGCATAAAGTGCAATTAGGAGGAAAAAAAAGGGAAGCATTGTTAGACACCAGTTGTTAGGCATGGACATGAACAACTGGGTGAGGACCCCCATTGGCATTCATCCCAATTAAAGTGATACCAGTTATTGTTGGAGATGAATTCATCAATCAAGGAACCTTTTTTCTTTCTGGTTGTCAATTAGATTATGGGCGGAGAATGATGGGGGAATGGAGAATCCATGAGATGGTGTATCAGAATGTTATATTGAGCTGTTACTAGGGCATGTATACACCTCAAAGTTTTGGACCCCATGGTTCTCTTTAGTAGGGCAATTAGTGTCCAATCAAGTCTGGCTCTGTCTATTCCCAAAACCCAAAGTCCAAAAAAGATGGATGATAAACAGTCTGAACAGATCCGCACCCACATACTTGTTGGGTGTGTTTTTTCTAGCAAATAATTATGAATAAATCAATTTGAGTGGAAGAGTTTGACCATTGCAGTCGGCTTCAATTAATTTGAGATTGAGGTGTTTGAATTGTAAAGGATTTGAAGGATTATTAGAGCACATCATCAATTGCATTAAATCGAATGGAATGAAAGAGTTTGATCGTTATGATATTTACATGTATATAATTTTTTACATATTTTAGACAAGATGCGTGCACACAAATCTTGGTGTATGCTCTTGAAAATGATATTTTAATTACCTTGGATTCAAGTAGTTAACATAATTGGTTTTAGATATGTTTGCATGGAAAGCTTTTGTTTGTTCCTTAAATGGTGGACAATATGATAGTCTTCTTATAAACTAAACTAATTAACCACTTTCTTCTTCTTCGCTTCTACTTCATGCAGCTTCTTTAACCGAAACTTGTGGATAGTGGAAGTTGCTTACATCACCAACATATGATATCATGTGGTCTTAAATTTTATTTTTATTATGCCTAGCTGTAATGGTACTGAAGCAAAGAAATTTATAGCATCATCACATTCCTATTATTTAAGGTTTGAAGACACAAAGCATGTGAGGTGAATAATGAATTTAAGCGTGGTTAATTATTCAGTGCACAAAGTGAAATTAATACTTGAAAGAAAAAAATGTGGACAATCGGGAAAGTTATTTTGGAAATGTTGGGATTAATCCTAACTTAGGTAAAAGACTATATGACTTATGATTTATGACTTATAATTTTGAAGTGGGAATCTTTCTTGTCTTGACATTTTCGAATACTCTTCCACTTTTAAACTAAGTTATACATAAATTAACTAGAATAACCGTACTCTCTCTTTCCTTGGACAGGGCTTAATATTACAAAAATTATACATGGTATAGAATCAATGGTGGCTAAAGAGCCAATAGGAATATTGGATATCTAAGCTCCAAGAGGATAAAAAAGAAGAAAATAGTGACAAAATGATAAAGCTAGATCCATCTTCCTCGATGCTAATAAGTTTGGAGTGAGAACTCCGGGGTTGTCATTTTGTAGTACTTTCACACTTCCAAACTAAACATCACACATAAACTAATCACCACGCTTTCTCTTGCTTTGAAGTCTATACCGACCCTAATATTACAAAAATTTTAAAGTCTTGACACCTTTTAATAGTTTATATTGTATCGCTAAAATGTTTTCCAATGAGACTGATTTGTCTTCATATAAATTGCTTCCATTGTATTTTTTTTGTTGGATCGAAAAAATGACTTCATTTATGATAAATATTGGAGGAAGAAAGGTGACTTGTCATTCTAAGCAGCAGCTTAGGCACATCCGCACAGCCATATATATATAGGGCCCCTCGACACCCCTCATGACTCATACTATATATCCTTGTGCAATTGTCGTCTCTATAATAAGATCCTTGACAGCCAAAGTCATCTAAAAAGACATGAACTGTCCACTTCCATGCCAAAAACAATTTCTCTAATATGGATACCAATAATACCGATATTCTATTTTCTTAAAAAACAGTGTATATATATATATATAATCTATATATGACTTAATTAAGCATAAAAGTTATACATTTTTTATTTATTTTTTCTAACAGTCAATATATAACTTGCAAATGCGATAAAGCCAAAGGAAATGATAGCAAGTTTAGTAAAAAGCAGTTCTTGACAAAGAAGCTAGGTTGATCAGTTTAGAAAAGAAGAATATTGCTATACATAGGCTCAAACACTTTCGTATCTTTCACTTCTTTATTACATTCATTTGTTTGATCATTACACGTGCATGCATTGGTTGCAACGAATTAAGATCAAAAATAGAAAAGATACATAAGTGAAGCCTAGCTCTAGCTATGAGAAAGTCCATACATTTCATTATAAATGAATGGACCTATTTGGACTCAATTGATTGAATATTATCGCATTGAATTAAGACCAATATATGGTCCAAAATGTATTGTAAACTTCAGAATTACGTAGACCAGGAAATTCTATATGGATAAAACAATTGAATGATTAATATTGTAACACCTCACAAGTAAGATCATGAATTATGTCTTCGGTTTCATTTCCAACAAAGACAACACACTTCAAGAGTACAAAAACAATAAAAAAAAATCAATGGCTACAAATTCAACTGCAATTAAAGTTGATTAGATCCTATGTAGAATTCTATTACATGTTCAAGAGGAATGAGGTTGGTTTAAGTAAAGAATTTGGATATCCTAGATTACATTTCGGGGATTGTAAGTTTGATTGCGCAACTCCTAAATATATAGTAGACTTAGAGCACCAGAAATAGTCCCAGCGCGCAAGAAAATTAACCAAATTAAGAAATGATAAAGTAACTCACTTTTGTCACCTACATCTAAAACACTAATGTTCTAGGCCCACTTACTCAACTTCAAAAAACATGATGTACATGTCTAAATGCAAAATCTAAAAGGCTAACAATCGTGCATGACTCCCAAAAGTTGTCTCAAGACGTGTGCCTCTATAATTAAGTGAATTACCGCGCGCAGCGGTGCCTAAAAATCAATAGAGTCGTGAAATTGAGGCGCCCGATTAACTCGATCTCGTGGGAGGAAGGTGTTATTTGTAATTTTTAAAAAATGCAAGGAGGGGACTACAAAATATGAGAAAGAACACGTGCAGAGCCACAAATAAATGAAATAATGAACAAGAATTAGTAAGCAATGACTAATGAGATTGGGATGCACTGGCAGGCTTGACATGCACTCCACTAACTCACTCACTCACTCACTCTCTCTTTCTTTAGTCTTCAACCACCAACGTGTCCGAATTATGAGACCACGCCCGCATACACCCCTGACAACTAAGCCCCCCCCTCCCAAGGGCATTCTCGTCCAAACAAAAGATGGAAAAAGGAGTAGTGGTGGTACGCACCGTCAAAGCTGCCGTCCATCGTGTAGGCTTTTTGGTGATGTCAGCCCCCCGCCCGACCCCGCTCACTTTCATTTCAATTTCATTCGCGTTCGCATTTGCATTTGCGTTTCATTTGTTCGTCTTCCCTGTCTTTATATTTACGTGACGATTCCAACATTTATTCTCTCTGTCGATATCGCAGTGAGCAGTTCGAGGAGCGGAGGCGGTCGACTCGATCTGCTGCGATTCATCGATCGGTCGGTCGATCGGTCGATCCTCTGCTTCGTTTCAGCTTCAACAGGTGATTCATGATTCATGATTCATGATGAAGATGATGTTCATGATCGGCCGATTCTTTGACCGTCTTGTTTCGTTGTCTTTCTTTGCTTCATTAGTTTCAGTTTCTTTGATTTGTGTTATGTGGAATTGTGTTTTGTTGTGCTTTTGGTGTTCATTCGGATCTTTGTTTGCTTGATTTGGTCTTGTGGAGTCGATATAGTGGTTTGATTATGCGGCCTTGAGTGGCTTTGTTGATCTGCTATGTTAATTGGCTAGATCTAGGGTTTTGTTTCTTCATTTGTTGTTCTTCAGTTTTTTCATGACGCGGCGTGGCGGGAGATCCATCTTCATGTTGATTAATGTTGTTTTGTTGAGTTGGCGGGTTTGATTTGATTTAAGTGCTTATGGGCTGAATTTGGTTTTTATAGCGTCGAAGACATAGGCGATGGATAATGTTTATTGGTGTATTTGTAAAGTTTGTTCATTTGTAATCCAATCTTTGTGGATGTTGCTCTGCCTTGAGATTTAGGGCTGAATGAGTGCTTCTTTAATTGGGGACAGCTTTTTTGGGCACTTTTTGCCACAGTTTATATAAATTATGCAAATAGGGAAGACTCCAGAGATATAGGGGGATAGTTGCTGTAGGTTGTGATTGATTGGATTAGCACCATTGATGCCATTATAAAGTCGATCCTGTCGTCATGCGGAAAGACACTAGCTCTAAGTGGTCATTTAGATATAATTATAGGAAACTGCTTTTGTAACTCACAAATTTAACTCAGGAACAACACGCACTTGTCTACGTGTCGTGCGATGCGCCTTGAGTTGTGTGCACCAAGTGAGTGTGGTTTCTGAGTTAAGTTTGTGGGTTACAGTAGCAGCCTCTATAATTATAATATATGATCAACTAGATGGAATAGAACTAATGCTAAAAAGATCATCTCCAACCATCAATATTGCTTTTGACACCAAGATGGTGTTGATAAGTGATAACACATCAAACACTAGTCATCCTCAACTATAACATCATTCTTGACACCAATTTTTTTTGTATTCGTACGTATTCCTTTTTATTTTTAATATTGTTAATGTATATATTAATATAAAAGTATTACTTTAATGATTGATAGTAATGGAAGAACTTTGAAAAACAATATAAAAAAGAAACTAACACCGTTTTTTTTTTTTGTTGTGTTACAATAGGACATCGTAAATGGGATTAGGTTGGGACACCATCCAACTCCATTTGTACCAATGCATCATCAAAATGGTGTTGCGACAGGCGAGCAGCTTCAACGCAATGCCATTTTGCATTTGTACGAATGAGTTTGAGTTGTCTCTATCCCATCACCATTTCTGTGCTGTCCTGTAGTAGGACTCCAAATTTGGCACCCCACTTAGCAGCACTCCAAAAATTGGTGTTAGCATCTATCTTTTTTTTTCAGTATTTTTTTATTTTTTATTTGAAGAAGAAAAATATTATTTGGTGTGTTGAAAATTTATAAATTTTTTAATGATTAAAGCAATGTATTTATATTCCTTAAAAAAGTAATGTATTTATATTAATATAATAGAATATATGCATATGTATAATAAATAAGAATATAGAAGAAATGGTGTGAAAATGGTCTTATGGTTGGAGAAGATGTGGTCTTGGATGTGAAATGAACACCATGGTGTTGATGGTTGGAGACTTCTACTGTGTTTAGTTTTATTCCTTGTAGAGTTATTGTTTTCTTTGTCACAGTGTCGATGATCATTGATTGCAATGGGAAAATTTCTACCCTCCAGTTTTGTTTCACTGCTTAATTGTAGATACTGGGAATCTTATGAACTTTTTGAATAAAGATAGATTCTATGGACAAACTTTTTGCATTGAATTGGGCATTTAAACTTTCTGGCATATTCAACGTTGTATAAAGGCGATTGTAGTTTTTGAGTGAGACCCATTTTTCAGAAATACAGTTACTCTTTTATTCTTTTTCTTTGGTCTTTAGAATTCTGTGATAATGCTAGCTATATTTATCATCTCCTTTCTGATTTGCTGATAGTTATGTGTTATGCTTGAGTTATCTTGGTGCACATGATATGCATTGACATACTTTGTATATTGGATCAGTGGATGCTATTGCCATGTAGTTTGGAAAAATCAAGATCGAAAACAATATGGTCCTTTTCTTTTTGTTGCAATGGAATTATACAAAGCGAATCAGCAGTCAGCAGCTAATCTTAATAATTCTCTGGTGAATGATTTTTTTTTTTTTGGTAATCTGGTGAATGATTTAACCTTACAGAGTTATATATGTCAAAGATTCACTCCAATAAATTCACATGTGCTGTTATTTAGCTTATTTAATTACACTTTATCTGCGTACTCTCTTTAGCCCCACAGTATCCTGATTTTATGGTATTTTTTTCCAGTTGTATTATAACTCATGGCGGACGCAGAGGATATTCAGCCCCTTGTCTGTGACAATGGTACCGGAATGGTCAAGGTGAGACCACAATTTCATAGCACATTCTTTTTGCTGTTCCATGAATTTGGCATGTACATATTTTGTATTCATGTGTGTTGGCTTTTGGATCACAGGCTGGATTTGCTGGAGATGATGCTCCAAGGGCTGTGTTCCCAAGTATTGTAGGTCGACCAAGGCACACTGGTGTTATGGTTGGAATGGGACAAAAAGATGCATACGTTGGAGATGAGGCCCAGTCCAAGAGAGGTATTCTTACATTGAAATATCCCATCGAACATGGAATTGTCAGCAACTGGGATGACATGGAGAAAATCTGGCATCACACTTTTTACAATGAGCTTCGAGTTGCTCCGGAAGAACATCCCGTTCTTCTTACTGAAGCCCCTCTTAACCCTAAAGCTAACAGGGAAAAGATGACACAGATCATGTTTGAAACTTTTAATGTACCTGCCATGTATGTTGCAATTCAGGCTGTACTTTCTCTCTATGCCAGTGGGCGTACAACAGGTTAGTATAAGTGCGCAACTTTTCGTTCGTTCATTTTCTTTAGCATTGTATTCTGCCCACTGTATGATGGATAAAAGTTTTCCCTCGAGTTGATGAAGTTATCAAATTTTTTATGTCATCCTTCCTTAGGTATTGTGCTGGATTCTGGAGATGGTGTGAGCCATACGGTCCCTATCTATGAAGGTTATGCACTCCCCCATGCTATTCTTCGTCTTGACCTTGCTGGACGTGACCTTACCGATGCACTTATGAAGATCTTGACCGAGAGAGGTTACTCTTTCACAACCACAGCCGAACGGGAAATTGTCCGTGACATGAAAGAAAAGCTTGCCTATGTGGCCCTCGACTATGAACAGGAGCTGGAGACTGCAAAGAGCAGCTCATCAATTGAAAAGAGCTATGAATTGCCTGATGGTCAGGTCATTACCATTGGAGCTGAGCGGTTCCGGTGTCCAGAGGTGCTCTTCCAGCCATCGCTGATTGGGATGGAAGCAGCTGGAATTCATGAAACTACATATAACTCGATCATGAAGTGTGATGTCGATATCAGAAAGGATTTGTATGGTAACATTGTCCTCAGTGGTGGTTCTACAATGTTCCCAGGCATTGCCGACCGTATGAGCAAGGAGATCACTGCACTTGCCCCAAGCAGCATGAAAATCAAAGTGGTGGCACCACCTGAAAGGAAGTACAGTGTTTGGATTGGAGGATCTATTTTGGCATCACTCAGCACATTCCAGCAGGTAAATTCTAGCACTTCTATTTTTATGTTACGCAATTGTGTGCGTTTTAATGGCGAAGCCATTGGTTGCAATGGAACGAATTTGAGGCTTTCTTTGTTGTTGTTAGGATGAACTATATTTACCTTGTCTTGGATCCTGTTGCCTGTTGGTTTGAAAATCTTAATTGGAATGTTTTGTTTTGCAGATGTGGATATCGAAGCTGGAGTACGACGAGTCGGGGCCATCGATCGTCCACAGGAAATGCTTCTAGATTTTTGTGGGCTTTTTCTGGGGTTTTGTTTGCTGTGTTATTTCCATATGTTATGGTCTCGGTCTTGTATTGTCTGGTCTGGTTGGAAAACGGTCAGATTCTGTTTGGTGGTTTTTTCTTTTGTTTGGAACTTTGGAATTCTTTTTCATTTCCCTCTCTTAATCTTTGGTCCCTATAAATATTTATGAAAGCAAGATTAGTCTGTATGTGTACTTATAAATGTAGTACTAATGGTTTTTCGACATATTGAAGATGTCCTGGAACACTAGTCGGCAGTGATCATTAGATGTTGCTTGCCCATTAATTAAATTTACTCTGCCTAATTTGTCTAAATTCAGTTGGAGCAATACTTGTTTATTCAGGACTTGCAACAACAGTTACAAAACAATCACAATAAAGCCTCCGCTTCCATTTTAATTTAGTCAGGATCAGCTACACAGAGCAAATTCTTTAATTGCTATTCTTTAATTGCGCCCAATTTAGTTGGGGTCCGCGGGTACACAAGATTGGTGTCGTTACTTAGCACAAATAATCAACAAACAAAAACATACGAACAAAATGGGTTACATACAATTACCCAGACATTGTTGGGCCTACAACTGTTCCATGGTTCGAAATGCTTGTGAGAGTTGCTGTCTATAGCGTGATGAAGATAAAATGGCAAGCTTCAGCCAATTTGCATTTAATCTCAATACGAAGAGACGTGTTAGTAATTCCACTCAATTATTATTTTTTTTCTTATTAAAAGTTCCGCAGTCTTATGTTAGACTATAAAAATTAAAGAAGCGCGAAAGTCTTTGATTTTGTCTACTTCTTGTCAAAAAAATTTGTTATTCGTTTTGTGGTTCTAGTAGTTTTGTGTATCGTCGTGAGTTTTAATATGTAAACAACAATCCTTAATTGTCAAATTATTTCAGTTTCGCATTTACAATCAAATGAATGACAGTTTGTTTAAACAAATAGAATTAAGAAATCAATGTATTTGATTATATATCTAGTCCGTTATTATTGAGCCATTAATGATTAATAAATTTCTCTTAAAAAAAAATGGGTATCTTATACCGCAAGATACACATATTGGCTCACCAAATCTGTCCACGTGCAGCTCAAGATGTTGGTCGAGGCCGCACGGAAAACTTACGTGAGCCAATGTGTTTTAGAGCGCCACATAAGGTTGTCGTTATCATATTTTCCATAAAAACACACATGCAGGGAATGAGTGTGGCAATAAGATATCCCCAGTAATAATCCGGTGTGAAGATAATAATAATAATGTGGCATTCCAATTTGGGTGGTGGGTGGCCAGGTCTTGACTCTGGAGAGTATTGATTGGGAAATAAATAAAATTAGTAACAAAGAAGAAGAAGAAGAAGAAGAAGAAGAAGCATATTGATATGTTAATGAGTATATAAAAAGGCAGAGTTACGGTGTTGGTGTTGGTGTTGGTGTTGGTGTTGGTGGTGGTTTGATGGATCGTTCGTGTGCTGCGGTTGATGCTTTCGCTGCTCATACTGGTCGAAAACCCCCCTTTTTGCTCTCCGATTCACGCAACCCTAATCGGTGAGTCCTTCCTTCTTCGATTTGCTCTTCTTATGCTCTCAGATCCTCCGATTTCGATTGGTTGATTTGCGATTGTTTGAGGGTGGGTTTTGGTTCGCAAGATTGGATTTTTCTTCCTCATGCATTCGATTGTTGAGATTGATGAAATTGGATGTGGATTCGGATTTCTTCTTGAGTGCACTAGTTAATTTGATTGATTGAATGAATGATTGATTAATTGGTTGGGATTGTAAAAATTATTATGGCCGCGGTGGCGCCGCAGTTTGAGTTCCGATCCGAGCAAATTATTTCTCAGTTTCTGTTGAAGAGCTTGCACGTTATTTTGGATTCTAGAATTCCTTCTCATAGTGGAGGTGGTGGTGGAGGTGGAGGTGGAGGAGGAGGAGACCTCAACCTCAATTTTGCTTCTAATCTTGCTAGGAAGAGCGATAAATGGTTTCACTTGGCGCTCGGGGATCGCCCCGCCGCCTTGGAGAACTTGAGTTTTTGGCATAGGAGTGTAATGGATCCAATGATAATTGACATTATACTTGTTCATGACAAGTCTAGTTCCTCTACTGCTCATGACCTCCTACACGATCACGCCGCATCTAATGGGAGTGGGAGTGGGAGTGGGAGTGGGAGGGGAGTGGGAGCGGGGGTGGGAGGGCGCCCGCCGAGACTGTGATAGAGAGATGGGTTGTGCAGTATGAGACTCCTCCTAGAATGACAGTGGTTCCTCAACAAACTTCAGGGCCGGCTGCATTCAAGACTTATAAGAAATCGATTATACTTCTGCGTTCTCTTTATTCCACAATGCGCCTTCTGCCTGCTTATAAGATCTTTCGAAAGCTTAGTTTGATGAATCAAAACTACAATTTTGATATTATTTATAAGGTTTCTTCATTCAGCGACCCATTTACGAGAGCAGAAGAGACTGCCATGAAGCAATATAGTTTTAAACCTGTGGAAGCCCATCCGGGCCGTCTATGTGTTTCTGTGACATTTCGTCCGACCTTGTCTGATCTTAATCTCCAGCTTTCCACATCGGTACTGCCTCATATAATTACTGACTATGTAGGGAGCCCCGCTGCTGATCCGCTGAAAATATTTCCCTCCGGAGAGAAGGGAGCCCGGGCCATATCATTCCCGTCGAGAGGAATTCAATCTCCTTCTTCGACAGCATTTCAAAGGCCACATAGCTGGACTAGTGGCCTTCATAGAGGAGCTACGTATGCCCAAACTTGCTCCATAGTTGGATCACCTCCTGGTTATTATCGCACATCTTCTACTCTGGATTATTCACCTTCACCTCCTGATATTTGTGGGAACAAGTTTCAAGGTTACAGGATGCCAACTGATAAAAAAGGTGCAAGTTTGGATGAGTACCAGCCTTCACCGCCATTTTCCTCATCACCATCATTGTCGCCCCCTGCATATTTCCCGACTGGCAGTCCCTTGCAAACACGTTTGTATTCGGGAAGTTCTCCTGTCAATATTCCATCACCCATAATGAGCAAAAATTATAGATATCTTTCGCCAAGTTCCTCTGATCCAAGTAGGACTTCTCTTCCTCCATTTTCTCCCAGAAGCACGAAGCCTGATCTTTCTTCTCAGGAGTCTCCGTCGGCAAACAGGTCAGTCAGGAGGATCGATTCATTGAGATCAGGAGAGTTGTCTACTGGGATTACTGGTTTGAGCCTTTATTCAGGCTGCAAGGTACTGATCATTGTCTGCCAATGATACCTTGATGATCCTATAATACAGAGTTGTGTTATGGACGGATCCTTTCAATCTTCTGCTGACCTTTCCGCTTGTTGTTGTAGGTGCAGAAGGATAGCAAAGATGACTCTGGACGTTTCTCAGGGCTAGTGTCTTCTAGTGGTTCCCCAAGGATTGGATTTTCCAGAAGCTCGAGTAGATTGTCTTTCCAGGATGACTTAGATGATTGTGAATTCTCATGTCCTTTTGCTGTAGATGATGTTGATTCATCTGATTCTCAGCCCAGGTACTTATGCTTCACTCCATTGCATATATCAGTGTTTTTATATGTTCTCTAAAAAGTTGCGGTATCATTATATCATTCTGCTGCAAAGACTATATCATTTGGAATATTCATGTTCTTTACCCCCACCAAACTTGAATTTAAGGATGCAATATATTCTAGAGTTGCATCCCATCTCACGATTTTCACCACCTAGCTCTAGAAATCAAAAATAAAAATAAAATAAAAAAAGAACGGGGTGGGGGGATCAAGGATGTCATATAATTTATGATTCAGTACATAGTAATCACTTAGCATGGGACTTGCTTACATTACCAACATCTCATTCATAAATTGGAAGTTGACAAAAGTAATTAGAGCTGAGGTTCTTGCACTTTGTTCTCTGAAAATGTAGTAGTTTAGATATGTTGTCTGTACTTATTTTGTGCTGGTGTTCATCTAAGGAATTCAAAATATTTTTGGATGGCCCAGTCTTCTGGTGGTTTTTCTGTTGTACTGTGTTGAAGTTGAACTTTATTTTACCAACTAAGTGGGTGGCCCAATGGTTTGGTATGTAGTATTGTTGCAAGAGGGCGGAGTTCGAGTGTCATAGGGGGTAAGAAAATTTGGTTTCTTACTTATCAAAAAAAAGTTGGACTTTATTTTATTTGGGATTTTTAAGTAACTAAAAAGATAACTTCGCTTTTCATTTTCATATGGTTTCTCCATGATTATTAATTCGTTTGCAAAACTTGATCAATTTATTTTTTAATCTGATATAAAAGACCATCCCTCAACTTAGTTATCTGCTGTAGAGTTTATAATGTGTGAGTGTGAGGATTGAAGGTAGAGTGGTTTGTGGACAGTGGAGTAGTCTTTTTTTATTATTTTATTTATACAGTAATGGTGGAGTAGTTAGATGCTCTAAAACGTCCATATATGATTGATTTTTTTTTTTTTATCACTTGAAACTCTTACAAAATTTTATGTGCTTACAGTGAGTATCACTTGGAGTCTTCTGCATTGAATTAGGAATTCCCTATGTTTTTTGTCTTCTTTCATTTTTTCAATGCTGTATCCCGCGACAAGTGTTTGTTTTTGCCCTACTTTCTATTTAAAGTTGTCTTAGGCATCATTAGAAGGCTTGTGTGGTTGCATTGTTATTTATGACTATATTGCTGCATTATGTTAGCCTTTTGAATCATTGCAGATAGCATGTGTGTGATTGGCTGCTTATGTACTAGGACTACCCTTGTTGGTTCCTCAGCTACAAATTCTTGAATCTCACTTTTAGTATCCATTTAAATTAAATCGTGAGAAGAAATGATGAAACTTATTACATATGACTTAGTCTATATATAAATGCAGACCTACAGTCGTCTGTTGTAACCTTGTGAAATAACTAATTTTTTTATGAGTAAAAATATAAAAATGTAGCATGCCATCATCTGTTGTACGTCAATTTGCATTGATATACTAAAGGAAAAGACAATTCGATTCTTAACGGAGCCCTGTGATTGAGTTTTATGTGTTCAAATGCTTGGCATATGTGTAAAAGGAATAGAGTAACTAGGAAATTCATCCATTGTTTTGTTTTGTAGATTATCATAACTTATGCTTCCTTTCCCCTTTTCATGTCCTATTCAGTGTTTCTATCCATGTGTAGGTGAAATTCGGATAAAAAAGTCCATATATACCATTATAAAAATATGATTGATGATGAAATACTGGTAGATAAGAAGTTTGGAGACTTATAACCGATGCCATGTAGTTCGGAAAAGGGCTTTTCTTTTGTTTGTTCTTAAAAAAGTAAATACTTAAGCACAAGTATTCATCGGTGATTGTTGTTTGTTTCATACATGAACAATCTTACAAGGAAACTAGACGTATCTGTCCCAACAAAGGGGAAAGCCCATGAGTGTGGTACGCCAAACTTAATCTAAGAATCGCATTAAAAGACTGAAATGGAATCTAGTGTATTTGTATCTGCTTAAGAGGGGCACCCTTGTGTTCAGCATTTCATGATGAAGAGTGAGATGACAATCCATGCACCACAAAATTGACAGTTGTGGCAACCTAGTTGCAACGCTGCAATTGCCAATTAATATAGCAAACCATGATTTTTAGAATATTGCGTCTTTCGCGTGTGGGCTTGGATATTTAGTTTGTATGTCTTAGCGTTGCCTATTGATTGTAAGGATGTATAACAGCCTATTGCTATTAGCCCGCTGCTTACTTTCCATAACCATTCCTAAATTTTGCAGGGTCGTTGATGGGAAGGAATCCTATGAGTCTGGTTCACAGACTATAAATAGAAAATCGCAAGATGCTGCTATTGGTGTTCTTGTACATATGTTGAGGACGGCACCACCATTACGCCAAGATCACAGCTGTTATTCACCTCAATCTAACAAAACCGAAGCAGAGGCAGGATTTGGGACGGCTTCCAGTATCTTCTCGCCCCGAAAGACAGTGGATGCACTGGATGAGCTGAGGAGTTACAAAGAAATTAAAGAGCTGCTACTATCTCGCAGCGGAACTCAAGTGGCAGGCAATAACCAAGCTAAACCGACTGCGTTTATCGGGTGATCGCAAGTGTATAAAGGGATCAAAATCCTCATGGAAGAAAATGGACTGATGACTAATATTTGTTTCAGGTACCCCCTCTAATCTTTCATGTATTTAACATGCATTATCCACGTACTCTCGAAAAGATAATCAATCCTGTACATATCATGAATGAAAGTCTGAAACTATCCATTTGTAGTTAAACACTACAGCTACGTAGTGGATTATAAGTTTCATAAAGGAAATTGCGTTGCCTTAGTTGGGAATTCTACGTCCATGTTGCCATCTATATTGCTTGTACAAATGTACTAACTTGGTGACTCTTAATGCTAGGTTACTGCATTAGGCTTGCATAATTCACTAGAATTTTGGTGCTCAATGGTTAAATGGTTCAAGTTTAAAAAATCGACAAACTTCGGCAAAGTTCGGAGAAATTTGTCAATTTTGAGGTGAGCAAAGCGAAGTTCATAGGCAGTAGAAAAATTGTAAAACTTCGACTCAACTTCGGCTAACTTCGATCGAACTTCAAAAAGGTCAATGGAAGTTAATAAAACATGAGTAAAATTGTTATATTTCGTGGAAGTTGAGCAAACTTCGACCGAAAACTTTGACTATGCTAGAAATATACTTAAACTTCGAGTGAATTCAAATAAAACATAGTTCTAGCATCTCTAAGAAGAAACTTGAGTTTTCAGCATTTAAAGTGAAATTTCATAAACTTTCATAAATCGGTGAATTTTTATCAAACTTCCATCGTCGAAGTTAACTTCCTCGAATTAATTTCTAAGAGCGAAGTCATAGGCGAAGTCGAAGTTTCAAAAACCTTGAAATTGTTTGCATTGTGTTTTAATGGTATGAACTCGGTTTATTTCCTATTGAACCAGATAAATGCACAAATTAGAACCCTCACTTTTTTTTTTTTCAGATGTCTTACACACTCTAACAATGTAGAACATTATACATACTATGTAGCCGGTCTCAAGTCCAGGAAAGAGGAGGATTCCTAAACTCATTTTTCATACTGAAAAGTGGGGGAGGGAAGCCCCAAGCTTATTTTAAAGATCAAAAATATTAAATCGAGCATAATGAAAGAGTTTGATCTATGTTATTAATTTAGAACTAAAGTTATATTGTTGTTTTGATGTCATACGTGGTATCAGACGTCAACTACACCATGAGAGGTTGTTGGTCCCTATTGTGGGCCAATTTGGTGGATGTGCTAAATGTACCCAGGCATCTACTAAATGAGTCACCTGCTCCTCTTTGAAGTCTTCACGCTGTGTGCGCGTGGGTACGTATCTGAAGAAATGCCTAAGATTAGCTGTGAACCCAACCAAATGACCAATGTAAACACTAAACACCAAAAAGATTAGCTTAGCTAAAAAGGGGCAGCTTTACTTGTGCAGCGTTGGATTCTTGCGTGGTTGTCAGGCCAAGTAACGTCCAGTTCTCATGGCTCATCTATGTATGCATGTCCCACCACCACCACCCCTAAAACCTCCTAAGCGTCACAAAAACAAACCCAATAGCAAACAAACAATACTGATCAATACTGTGGGTGTGAATGAATTATGGGGAGGGTAGTGTTGTATATGTAAGTTACAACAACAGCACAGCTAGACCTCCCCACCTCTCTGCATCATCATCTGATCCTGATGAAAGCAGACTAATTCTGCGCAGTGTCGTCATCTTTCTTTTCCACTTTCACGCCAAACAAAGCCACATTGAATTGTGGGCGCAACACCACCAACACTACACTACACTACACTACACTACACCAGCACAAACAAAAATGCTTCAGTTTCTGTTATGCTTTTCTTTCTTTAATCCTCATGATCACCTTCTTCAACCACATCACTGATTAACTTGGTCTCTTACTTAACGTCAAAAACTACTACAACAATTGATATCACCAAACCAAACAAAAAAAAAAAAAGAAAAAAAAGAAGCAGATTAATTAAGCAAGACAAGACAATTAATTAATTAATTTGAGTAGTACCACACTACACAGTTGTCTGTCGTTCAGCTTCATGGCTTCTTCTCTGCTGCTGCTGCTGCTGTTCTGTTGTTGTTGTAGTTGTAGTTGTTGTTGTTGATGGTGTGGATGATTCTTCGATGTGAAGAACAACTTCTTCAGGAGCAGTAGATGTACCAAGCGTGGTGACAACAACTGGGCTTTTGTCGGGGGAGCTAGTAACCAAGCAAGAACTCCGGCAAGTTGGGCAAGAAAAGTGAGCAGAATTAAGCCAACCTTCAATACACTTGACATGGAAGCCATGGTTGCATCTGGGCAGGACTCTAACCCCCTCCCCATCAACAAACTCACACAAGCAAATTGCGCACTCCGCCGCAGCGCCCGCCAATTTCATCCCTGCAGAGTAAATCATAGTGGGTGGAGAGTCTACCGCAGCTGAGGCGGCGTTAGCGGGCTTTGCAGCCTCCTCAGCAGTGTTAGAGGAAGAGGGAGAACGGCGGAGGAAGAAGCGGATGGCAGCGTTGAGGGCGAGTGCGCAGATGAGGGCGCAGAAGAGGAAGATGAGGATCATGGCTAAGTTGGCGTCGAAGTGGCCCGTCCCGTTGTCGTAGGGATACCAGGGGCTCTCTCGAGGGTCTGCTGTGGCTGTTTGGAGAGATGGTGATGGTGGTGACTCTGGGTGCATTTTTCTTGAGCTTGCTTCGCTTTGTCTTTGTGACTTTGTGGCCTTGTGGGGGAGAGACAAAGACACAAAAAGTGTGAGAGATTGTGTTTGTTGCAGTGGCTTCAATGATATATATGATGATTCACTAGTACTTGTATATATTATGTATATACATATGGGAATATTGGGTAGATATTGGGCTTGGGTAGGCTAAGAGATATATGAGGAGGGGTTAATATATAAGGATGAGAACAAGAGTTTGACATGTAAAAAAAGAGTAGTAGTAGTAGTAGTAGTAGTAGTACTGTTGAGTGATGCTGATGTCCACTCAGTGGACATAACATTTGACTCGATCAGAATCTCGTATGATACTCGTCTGGAAGATTTTTGGTTTTTCCTTTCAACAACAAGAGACCCGACTACATGGATCAAGCTCTTTCATTGCCTTATTTTTTATAATTGATATTGATTTGAAATTAAGGATGTAACAACTGCTTTAGTGGGAATTTTTGGGGGATTCATGATGAAGAAAATATCTAGCTAGAGTTTGTTTAATGATACCTTGGAAGAAAGTGTTTCACTTGGAAGAGTTTTATAGAAGAGAGAGACAAAGGAGGGTAAAAAGCAAAATTTCTCTCATGATTGTTTTGTGGAGGTCCCTACTTATCCTGATTTGTGTCTTTATCAATCAAGTGAGATCTATTATAGTAACTGCAATGGTGTTTTCTGTATTTAATATTGTGATTAATTAGAATCTTATCTCTTTAAAAGTTGAGATACATTTCAAAAAAGGTAAGGTTTAATTTCTAAAAGAAAATATAAAACAATCTTGAACAAAAAGTTGTAGCTTAAATTAAAAAAAAAAAAAAAATGATGCTCATCATGCCTACTAAGTAAATACAACTTTTGTCATTCTTGCTTCCTTGACTACACGACATGGATACATTACATGCATCACATGATATATATCTCAGCATGTTAGCCGGATAAGTTGAGCACACACTGCAGTAAAGGTTGTTTTCTGGGGCCCTTGGCACTCAAATTAGACCTTGCTCTCTGATAAGTTTTCGTCGCTATTCGAGGCCAGATCACTTGTGTATATAGTACGTGTTCTCCTAGTGAGGTCTCTGAGATTGAGTGAGTGAGTGAGAGACAAAGAGAGACGTAGACACTTGAATTAAAATTGAATTGCAGAGAGCCAGAGACAGTTGAGACTTGAAGCACTGGTGGTTAAGTTGTGGCTTACATTCTCATCACAAGAGAGAGTGTGACCCACATCAGTGATGGCACCTGTCGTGGACCAATCGAGGCTTTGTCGACTAGGCAATGCAGTACACATGTGCTCTCTCTCTCTGCCACTCGAACCCTGCTTGAGTTTCCCTCGTTTATAGGCAACAAGAGTACAATTCCTTCACCAACTTGACATCTTAATGAATGGGGACATGTGCATTGCCTGCTTGTGTTATACAACGTACATCTACATAGTCGTGGAACCATCTCCCTCGTTATAAATTCGAAACTGCCTTGACAATATGAAATTCTACATTTTTTGGACTCATTGCATTTAAAACATATATGTATATAGTCGAAGCAGCATTGATTTGTCAGTGAAATCATGCAATGGGTCCACCAGTTTTTAAATTATTGGGGTTGATCATTGAATCAAATCTTGCAATATTAATGAGGTCTTCTTCCAGTTCTTTCGCGATTTGTTCAGGCTTGCAAAGTGAATGTATATATTTAAAGGGAATGAATGGAAAGAAAACAGCCAAATTCACAGCAAGTATATAGGCTACACCAGACTGATCAAGAGACTGTTTTAAGAGGAAAATTGGCTTTGTAAACCAAAAACAAACGAAGAACATCACTAACAACACTACGTATTGAGTAAAACAACGCAACACATTGTCACATACTTGGAAAGTTCTTACTGAAGCTTATTTTAGTTACAGTGCAAACCAATACTCAATATATAAGGTGCACGAAGGACTTCTGCTAGCAATCCCAGTGAAGATATTTATTCAATTATCCCCCTAGGAGTATATGACAACAATGAATTTGCCTTTTTTTTTTTTTTAACATTTTTCATGGATGACATGATCTTGGATCCTTGGTATCCAATATTCGCAACAATTGCTCTTCCAATCTTACTGGTTTCCAGATATGGGCGTGTCTCGTCCCTTCTTAAAATCATCCCATCCTCTCACCCATGGTTGTCCAGGTTCCGCTCGTGTCTCAGGAGAGGCGTGGTTCAGATTGTGCATAACCCTATCACGTACAGCTGAAAATACCTACACATATAAACATATAAATGGAAGTAGCATAAGTACCCAAACAAGTAAGTGAAGGAGAAAGGAAAGCCTAAGCTCTTTACACCTTCAAAAGATATCCTTACTGGATTGCTGGTCACTTCTTCAGGTGGTGACTCTTGGCTAGTGAGCCATTTCCACAAATCCGGATTCTCCTGGAAACATATATGCAAAAAAAAAAAAGATAATTAAAGAGAAAGAAGAGGAAGAAAATATATGAACCATAAGGAAACAACCTAAAACTTTTAGACATTTGATACATAGCCAGTGCACCCAAGTGGTAAGCCTATACCACATAAAGTGGCATTATAAAGAGGCATTGTAATCATTCGAGTTTAAAACAAGGAAAATTGCGAACTCACAACCACATTTTATTAGAAGCTTGAAGTTAGAAACATTTAAAACATGATGCTGAGAACCGAAATATCCAAAAATAAGAAGGAAGAAGTCAATATATTTGAGTCATGATTGATTATGCCATGGAGATCCATGACAAACAGGTTTAACTAGTAATCAAATAATGTTGTTTATACGCTGATTTCATCTAACCACTAAAACATAAGCTAATTTCAAAAAAGGAACTCAAAACCTTGAAAGCTTGAAAAAAAACTCAATAACCAAATAGTTTTGCAAATAAGCATGGAATGATAATTGTAACAACAAAATGTAGATTTCCAAGTTCTTGCAACCAACATTGTTGACCTAATTTTTGCTAAACATCCTCAACAAGATCATTGGTCAGATAGATGTTATTGTAGCTATATCGTACTTGAATCTCAAATCCTTGGTCACAAAATTAAACATTTATTGCCACTTCAAATAGAATTGATGCTAAATATTCTTTGACTTGCAAAAAAAGGACCAAGTGAAAGAAAGTGGCAGGTATTCCATTGAATCATATCAATCTCGCATAAGATTCCAACAAAAATGATGATACATGTTTCATCTATGCTGTACCGTCTACTAGTTGCCTTTTTTTTTTTTTTTTTTTTTTACTACCAACAACAACAACAAAGCCTCAATCCGAAATTAATTGGAGTCGGCTACATAGATCAAACTCTTCCATTGTGCTTGATTTAGTGCAATCGAAGGTGAGCTTTCCAAAACATTTAAATCTCTCCTAATTAATGCATCCTGAGTTAACTTAAATCTACCCCTACATCGTCGAATTTCTTCATTGAATCAAGTTTTTTAGTGGGCATTCGTGTGCCATCTTTGCAGGTATCCGGATATAAGAGGAGAGTTCCCAAGCTCATTTTCCACAACCGAAAAATGGGGAGGGTTGCGATAGATTGACAGCTAGCGTAAAACTTTTTCACTCTATAAACGAAATGAATTGACACATCAAATAAATGGTAACAGCATTGCACAAGTAAAAATCATGATTTTTTTACCAAGTCAAGAACTTCGACGAGCGCTTTAATTCCGGAGTCGTCCATTGAATGAAGATGCTCCTCCACCCAATTTCCTAATACCAAATCCAACTCCAGAAATCCACTCTGTCTGCTTCGATACAACAATCTGCACACACACAAACACAACAAAGATGGCAAATTTTCTAATGATCAATAACATGCATTCAAGCAACAGTAGCGAACAAAAGACAAACTCAACCTGTTAAAAATGCGCCTTTTGTTTTCTTCATTGGAAAGATCTGTATCGGACGATTGACGAGCAATTGAGCAAAATGAATAACCTAATCGAGACCTACATCGATCGAGCAAGAACAATCAAAACCCTAATTGAAGCCCCAAAATTTAAAACCAGAATACAATGATTCAGTGATTGAGACGACCTAACCTTGAAAGTGCTTCTTCCGATCGAATTGGAACGGTTTCTGAAGAAGCTCGAGTAGCTCCATTGATTGAATTTAGGGTTTGACGGAGACAAAGCAGAGATCTTCGCAGCGTCGCCATCTCCACTGCCACCTAAAACTCACTGTATTGCAGACTCACAATGCCAAGAACAACAAATCTTTTGTTTTTAATGAGTACGTGGCGCAATAAGAACCGACAGATCGATATATGGACCAAATGAACGGTTTCTGTACTTTTATTAGTCTTCATTTGGTACTGAACTTTCATCAATGGTCGTTTGGTCCTTGAACTTTCATTGTTGTACATTTGATCCTTCAATTTTTGAGTTTTTTTTATGCTTTTGATCCCTAAACTTTGAGTTTTTTTTTTATGTTTTTGAGAGAAATTATTTTTTTCAGTTGTTGTTGGTTGATGTGAGTCGTTCGGTTTAGTAACATAAACTATTTTACTCTTCTTGACTACTCAAACGTGTCACTCTTGTTACTCACATCGTCGGTTTAACACTTTAAATGATGAAATAACTAAATGTAGATCTTTGTAAAGTTCAAGTACCAAATATGTAGTAATAAAAGCGTAGGGTCCAAAAACATAAAAAACACAAAGTTCAGGACCAAATTATAGGTTTTGCCTTAATCTATCACTGAAGTTGATCAACCTTAGCCATGTGCTTGAAGATGATAAAATCAATCTACATCTTATTAATAGAAAGAACGATTCTTTCAACTATTTATTTGCCAGTGCTATATATGTTTAATTCATGGCCACAACATTCATCAACTTGTATTTTATTGGCCTGTTGAGCTTATAATATGTCAGTCACTAGCTTGGAGGCTCTCCAAGAACTAATTAATTAATGACATAGTTGAAACTTCTATACATATCCACTAATATCCATAATGTCTTCCATCTAGTGAAATCCATCTCATTCTCCAATTAATTAATTAAACATCCATCAGCTATTAAACTGAATTAATCAAATGCATAATTATTGGTGAGTGATCTCCTTCAACTTTTAATCATATTTGTTCTTCTTCTTATTTACATATATAATATATAGTTTCTTGCTAGTCTAAATTAAATAATTTTAGGAGTAAGACTGCAACTTTGATTGTAGACATTTTATATGGACTCCTGCTTGTTGCCTAGTTTTGAAGATCAAGGAGTCTTGAATACACTCCATTGGTTGCTTTAATCAAAGTTGAGTGTGAACCAACTTCAACAACCTTCCCTTGGTCCATGACCAAGATTATGTCTGAGCTTTTGATTGTGGAAAGCCTATGAGCAACTGTAATCTGAGTCATACAACTGGATGATTCTCTCATGAGCTTCAATGATCCTAGAGCATTCATTACAGTCTTCTCGGAATCCGAATCAAGCGCACTTGTTGCTTCATCTAGTAACAAAATGGCTGGTCTCTTTAGCAGTGTTCTAGCAATGGCAATTCTTTGCTTTTGTCCGCCGGATAACTGGCACCCGTTTTCGCCTACAACCGTATCGTAACCGTCGCGCAAATTACTAATGAAACCATGAATGTTTGCTTCCATGCACACCTCAATTATTTCAGCTTCAGAAGCAGCTTCATTCCCATAGCATATGTTTTCTCTAATAGATGAGCTAAACAAAAGAGGCTCTTGCTGCACCCAACCAATTTGTCTTCTCAACCATCTCAAGTTGTACTGTTTTATTTCTTTTCCATCTACCAGTATTTTCCCTTCTGGTGGATCATAAAATCTTAGTAGAAGAGCGAAAACAGAGGACTTACCCGCTCCACTTGGCCCGACAATGGCCACCTTTGATCCTTCTTCAACTGACAGACTGAGTTTTCTCAGTATGCTAACTTGTGGCCTTGAGGGATAGCTAAATGTGACCTTTTCGAACACAATTATGCCCTTTAGCCTTAAGTCGTCGGTCGGGCTTATTTCGGGTATATCCGGATCAATTTCAGTTTTTCGATCAAGGGTAGAGAATGCAGGCCTTAGGACTCCCATTGCAGCTACGACAGTTGGAATCAATGTCCATAGCTCAGTAATCGAAGGTACTGTGAGAGAGAATATTTGATAGGACCTGATTCCATCTCGAAAAGTAGCTTGATCTCTCTGAATTAATTTTGCTGTATACCACAATGCAACAGCATGAGCAATATTCCACAAGCAAAGAGATATCCCTTGATTATTCCATATTTTATGCTTGTTTTTTTGCTCATTGCCCTCAACTGTTGAAGGGAGAATCTGGCTTTCTCCAATACCTGATCTTCGTGAGTAAATGAAGCGATGGTTCTTATATTTGTTGTGGATTCAGAAGCTAGAGAGACAAGTTGTCGATGAGCCGTAGAAGAGCGATCTGAGAATCCTTGAGCTGACTTGGCTTGGATCAAGCCGCCGATGAAGTGGCAAGGCATGACAGCCCAAGCAACAAGGCTCATTCTCCAGTTCACAATCAAGCTAACTATAGTAGCTATTAGGATGGAGGATATGCACTGGACAATGATGGCCATACGATCTGAGATTATGACTTTGATCATGGAGGTGTTGTTAACTATCTGAGAGGTGATTGCGCCGACATTGTTCTCAGGTTTCTCAAACCAAGCTATCTCATTCCTTAGTACAGCTGTGACATTCAAACAAGCGAAAGAAGTTAATTAATAGTCATGGACAACCTCTCTAGTTAGGAAGTCTATTCGCAAAAATTAGTTAGGCCTATTGTCTTTATTAGTGATTCCTATTAATACAATGTCAACTGACAGACACATGAACAGAATCTGAATTTACCAGAATATAAGGCTTGTCGAAGGTTTGTCATGGCTTTCTCCCCAGTCACTCCATAGAAGAAATGTTGCAGTGTATGACTGAACAGCGAGAGCAGTCCAATGATAGAGAAGGCTATTGAATACCAACCAACTTCCCTTGTTGAATGTGGCTTAGTATATGCCACCCCTACTGTAATAATGAAGAAACCAAAAACAGGTTTCGAGATTCCTGAAAAAGCTGCTGCGAAAGAGCCAATTAGAATCTTGAAAAACTCAACTCTTCCCAAGCCGAACCAAACTCGGAAGAATTGGACAGTTTCCCAGTCATCTCTCTGTCTTTCTCCCTTGGGAGACTCGTCGAAATAATCACAAGCATCAAAATACTCGCTAAATTCTATAGACGACGTCTCTAGATGCTCCAAGTATTGAGAAGATATATCGTGACTATTAACACTGGACTCTTCCATGGAGTCCAAATGCCTGTAATTTGAAAAATAACCAAATAGAAAGTTTCAATTCATCAGGGACAAATGGAAAAAAGTTAGAGACATGCAGATAGCTCAAGTGTAAACCGACCTCGAGTCGGGTTCATTGGAAAGATTCTGCAGATTGAATAAGTTGGAGTAGAATTCACTGGACTCGAGCAATTCTCGGTGCGTTCCTGTCTCCGCGACTATGCCATTGTTTACTACAACTATCATGTCAGCATTGATAATAGTGGACATTCTGTGAGCAATTACAATGACTGTCCTCCCTTGCATGGCCTTCTCAAGAGCATCTTGAACTAACTTCTGTGATTCTGAGTCAAGTGCACTGGTGGCCTCATCTAGCAATAGAATTGGAGGATCCTTGAGAATCGCTCTTGCAATCGCGATTCTCTGCTTCTGTCCTCCCGATAATTGCACTCCCCTTTCCCCTACCTGAATCCCAATAATCTCATTGTCAGAACAAGATATGATCATATCACAGAAACGTACTTTTATTTTCTATTTCAAAATTGCCTCTATGTACTTCTATAGGAATACGTTTGCGCCAAGATGGAGGAGGTTTGTGTATCAGTTTAAGAAAGGGAATGATGCTTAGAATTATCTTGCTTGAGCTAAGTTTCTAATTATTAGGATATATGCTTCATAGCCTTCACTTGAAGTAGTGGATGGCGCGGTCATGATATATAAATGGAAAAGAACAAAACACGATGAAGATCATGGCTATTGGCTAGCGTTATTGACAATGTTAATTCCTCCTTATGCTAACAGAGATCTGCATGAAGCTTCAGCAATGTTTTAGTATATTTTTGCACTAAGATGATGAATAGTTATGGCGTTGACCTCTGTCGAATATTGATCTGGCAGGTTGGATATGAAGGAATGTGCATTTGCCGTTTTCGCTGCTTCTTCAACCTGCTGATTGTTGGCTTGCAGGTATCCTACCATTATATTATCTTTAATGGAACCAACAAAGAGTGATGGCTCTTGGGAAACTGCACCTATGTTTTTTCGGACGAACTTCAGGTCAAGATCTTTAATGTTGTGGTTGTCAATAAATATGTCACCTGCTTTGTTGGAATCAAAGTAAGATTTCTAGTACTTTACAAAACAATGCTTGGAACATCTGAATTTAAAAGCTCATAGGGCTCATCATATTTAATTACTCATTGATCCATCAAATTAACATAAATGCTGACAACATCAAATAAGGAAACAAATAAAATCTCCAAACCTCTACTTGGATCATAGAATCTCTCCACCAGTGAAATGACAGTGCTTTTTCCACACCCGCTGCTTCCGACTAACGCCACAACCATGCCTGCTGGAATTGACAAGGAAAATCCTTGAAGGACCAACTTGTCCTCCCTAGATGGATAAGCAAAATACACATCTTTTATGTCTATGCTACCACTGATTTTCCTTAAGATCGTTCCCTTGGTTTCGTAACTTATAACTGGTTTTCTTTTAATCACCTGGAAAATTTCATATCCTGCTGCCTTTGCTTGATTAAAGATCTGCATGTCTGGAGCTGCGTAAGTAAGAGATCTGCAATTTAAGAATTCATTTAGATTCTGTAAGAAAACAAACCGAAGACAAAAGAGGCGTTGATTTAATCAGAACTTTCAACAAGACTATATATTATAATTGAATCTCACATACATTGCTCCAAAAAGAATGCTCATTACTGCTGCTATAGTTTGCCCTGGACTTGACCTCTTTGCATCCACAGCAATAGCTCCAATCCAAATTATTAGAGCCCAAGACGTACACGCCACAGTTTGAAGCATGCCTGTTCCAACACCTTTAATGAAAGCCTCCTTTTTACTCAGTTTAAATTGTTTGTCCAAGCGCTCTACGAACAACTTACTAGCGGAATTCTCTCCAACAAATGCAAATACAGTTTTTACTTGAGATATTGTCTGCAAATTAAAACAAGAAGGTCATGAGAAATTTATAGTTGAAAGGGTTTAGGTGCTTGAAAAAAAGTCCCTCTTGATCAAATTAAACTTATATTACTCAGCTGGATTAAATGGAAACATTAATTAATCATATGCTGCATGTACTAGAATTCAAAAAAAGTAAAAGTAGAAGCATTTGTATTACCTGTTTCACCATTGATGTTGCTTCTGATAGATGCATAACCTTCACAGTGGAGATTTCATTCATCATTTTCGTGTACACAATTCCGATAGCAGAAATCAAAGGAACCACTGCCAAGGTGCACAATGCTGCTTGCCAGCAACTGATGAAAGCAATCACGATTCCAACAAAGAAGGTCGCGAAACAAGATAAAAAATGGCCTAACTGAAATTGAGTAGGAAATACAAACAAAAAAATATAAGATATTTAGAACCACTTATATATGTAGTGCCGACGCCTAAAATGCATAAGTTATTCAGATCCAATTTTGAGTCTTCTTTCATTTTCATGCTGTTTGGTCATTTAATTGCCAAAAATCAGATAATTCTTTTTATAATTCTAGTGGGAATTTCTAGATAGTAAAACCATATACAAACTTGCAGATTCATGTACTAGTCTGTACTATTAATTAGTGTCGTACCTTCTCGCCAATAGCATCTTGTATGACATTCATGTGATTTGTAATTCCAGCAATGATCTTTCCAGTAGTGAGATCAGTGTCAAAAGCTCCAATATCCTGACTTAAGACTGCTCTTAAAAAGGCCAACCTTAAGCGCGCTGCTTGTCTCTCACTGGAGTACATCCAACATCCAATCTCTATCCTCAGGAATCAAAGAAGAAAACAAATCAATCAAGTTTGAGTGTTTGACAGATGAGCATGATAGTCTAAAATATCTATAATTAACTACATGAATTAAACAATGGTAAGTAACTCTGATATAATGCCACATGAACATGAATATTATCTCTAGATCTTTATGAATTTATATCATGTTGAAAAAAGGTAATTGATCTTTTAGAGTTCATAAGTTGAAATTCTCTTGTTTGGAAAGGTAAACTCATTGCAAAGTTAAAAATGGAGGTAATTTATGAACTAAAGACCAGTTGTCAATCAATAAGGTGAAAATTAAAAAGAGAGCTAGCTTTGCATATCGAGAGAGAGCATGGAAGAAGGACCAACACCAACCTAATATCCCTGCAGGGAAGGTAGCTAAGGCCATGTACCACACAAAAGGAACAATCTGCAAATTGATTCAAAATTTGCAAGAACCAATTAATTCGTCAGTAACGCCACATTATAAAAATTGAAACATTTTTTAAAAACCGATAGTCATTACATGGAGTTCTCTTGATGTATCTAAAACTAAAGTACCTTCATGATACCATCAACAATTGCGACTTTGTTGTTAATGTTTTTTCCAAAGGCATCGAGCGCTTTGCCAAGCAAAAGATAGCCAACAGGTTGAGCCATGCCATGGACAACAGAACCTATGGTCCCCAGCAGCATAAGAAACCAGTCCAACTTGTCTGCATAGCTCAAGAGCTTATGGAATGGCAAAGATAATTCCACTACTACATGATCCTTAATAGTTTCTTCTTTGCTTTCATGTTGGCTTTGTTGTTCACCATGCATGGACTCTGGGTGAGAAGCAGACAATGTTTTTTCATGCATAATTGAACAAGGAAGAGCAAAGTTTTGACGACTAGCTAGATAGTAATAATAAAGGGGAGTACTTGAGTATATCCCTATGTTATATAGTTTAATGAAAACTATGGAGTAGAAGAATATTAGATGGATATACCTTGCAATGTGACTTATATGTATATAAAATGGAATGAGGTTGATGGCCCTGTTCTCTTGGTTTCATCTGCCGCTGCATTGATCGAGTGCAACTTCCCTGCAAAAAGACGTGGAGAAGGTCCGCGGAATGCTTTCATTTTTTCTCCCCTCCCTTTCTCTTTGGCTTCTTCTCTCTCTTTCTCACACACACATAAGCATGGGTGCATTTTTTTTTTCTATAAATATGTTGGTGCATGCCATATATCTCTACATATATCCTTTGCCATGGAGGACATGAATGGTAGTATATATTGAGAAGCAAAAGAGTAAGATGTATTAATTTTCCTTATAAAAATCATCAAATACAAGCATGTTTCTAAATTTCTAATCATTAGTGGTGTGAAGTTTTGAAAGTTTAAAGTAACTCTCGACTATTACAACCACAAAATCTCAGGAGTCCCAATATTTTAATTTAATAGTTCTCAACATTAGAACAATTAATGCTATATAGAAGATCAGTTCTACATATATATATATATAAGCTTCAAAAAAAATACCATAAACAACAAATGGCAAAATTAAAGTCTTAATCCCAAAACATAATAAAGGAGCAATTCGTTAGTTTTATTTTCATTCTCCAAAAGACTAACAAGAATATCTGGTTAATTCTAGTCACTAATAAATATCGGTATAAAAGTTATAAAAAGAAAATTCGGTATAGATTGTTAATTAATGTTCCGCTCACGAGCACATCATGCACCCGCAAGCAGTTCTCGAGCTTATAAATTGTTCTCAATTTAACCACTTGGGGCTTTTAAATCGAAAGGTGTGTATACTAATTGAAGAGAAATTATCAACTTGTATACTTCGTTACTAAAGATGCTTTTGGCGCCTAAGTGAAGAAGTGGACCGAGAGAGCGAGCCCTTGTTATTTCTCCTTTAGCGACGACCATCATCTCGCTTCGTCGTCGCGATGGCTGCTTTCGTTGCTGTTGGTTGGGTTTGAGATCGAATCGTCCGTCGCTATGGCTTCCGGTGATTCGGTGGTGAGATCATGGAGGACGGCGTTCCTCACCTTGCGAGACGAAACCCTAGCCTCTCCCCCGTCCCTCTCTCTCCTTCAATCCCTCCTCTTCTCCCAAAATCAAGCCTCCTTGATCGCCGCCGCATCAGACCTTTCCCCTCACGAGCTCGCATCAGATCTCATCTTCCTGCTCGAATTGACGACAAAGGCCTTATCATCGAAAACTGAAGAAGCGGATGATCTGGCCGACGCTTACATCCGTACTTGTCACCTGGTAATCGTTCATGAATGATTTACTCTTCAATTTGTGATGTTGACGATGATGATGATGATGATGATGATGATGATGATGAAATCACTCTCTTTTTTCATGTCCAACGCAGATTCACGATGTCAGCTACCGAGTGTGTTTGGAGATGAACTCACTCTCCTGGTCACTCATGTTGGATTTCCTTCAAAAAATGCTTCATTTTTTCCTTACCAAACCTTCTTCTTCTTCTTCTTCTTCTGCCAATGCAATTTCAGTGAATGTCGTAATGGAGATTTTGGAAATTCTAAGGTTAGTTGTTTCTATGATCATAAAGATGTCGATTTTGTATGGTCAAGATTTCCTTTTTCATTGCTTCTATACTAATTGTTTCAGGCGTGTGGAAAATGGATATGGTAGAAAGTGTTCCATTTCGGAAACTGAGCTTTTGGTTAAGCTCATTTTGAACATCATTGTAGCCTGTAATGCTGGAATGTTTACTTCTTGCCACTCGACTGGCAATCTGCTCCTTAGCGGTGTGGATACTGGATCGAAAACAGCCAAGCGCCATAATTTGTGGGATTCTCAAACGTCTGCCTTTGTCATGCTAGGGGAATTGTTGTTGAAATTGGGGTCGTCAATGTCAGCGGAAATCTGGCAATCGGCGCTTGAGGTATGGGAGTAGGATCATTGTTTTTTTCCTCTTTGAGTTTAATGTTATTTAAGGAAAAGTAGGAGTAGCATCAATTGACACAAAGATTAGGATTAAGGTTTGCTAAGATAGACCTACAAATGCCCCCACTAGAAAACTTGACTTAATAGAAACTGAAGAAATTCGACAAGGTAGAGGTAGACCGAAGTTAACTTGGGACACATTAATTAGGAGGAATTTAAATGGCTTGGAAAAGCTCACCATCAGTTGAATAGAGCACAATTGAAGAATTTGATTCATGTAGTTGATCCCAATTAATTTGGGACTTACGCTATGTTGTTGTTGTTGTTTGTTTGTTTAATGTTATTTAATTGATTGAATGCTATATGTATGTTTTGTTTCAAAAAATTAGGTTTTGCGGAAAATATTGGATGCATTGGCTACAAAAAACCTTTTAGTAGAGGACAACATTATGTCAAGGTGAGTTGTTTTCAATTTCTAGGCAACTTATTGCAATGTCACTGTCTATACTCTTTGGATGTGAAAAAGAAAGCCATTCTGGTTTGCAGGTTTTATGCGTCTCTACTTCAGTGTCTCCATTTAATTCTTACAAATTCAAAAGGCTCTCTCTCTGATCATGTAAGTGTCTACAATTTGTATGGCAGGAATTACTTGATTAGACTTCTTTTTTGTGCTACTTTTGCTTATTTGTCCAGTTTAATGAATTTTATAGGTTGCTGGACTTGTCGCAGCATTGCGGATCTTCTTTATCTATGGACTTACCAATCATTCCTCGTTAGCTTCTCGAGATGCTAGCTTTGAAGTGAAGCCCTGTTCTCTGAGCACGAGAGCTAGTTCAACAGATTCAACAGCAATAACTGACCGTGGTCGGTACAGACCTCCTCACCTACGGAGGAGAGAGGGAGCAAGTATTTCTTCATTGAAAGCTGATTCTCAAAGCTTCTCTGAAGATGAGAAATCAGCTCATGGATTTACATCATCAGATTCGGAGCACAGTGATAGTGATGGTCTAGGGAAAAGCTTAGACTATTTTCGGAGTTCTAAGACTAGAATCACTGCTTTCCTCTGTATACAAGTAAGTTTTGCATTCATTCTTTCTTCATTTCCTTCGTTCCTTTTAAAAATAAAAATAAAAAATAAAAAATGGTAGGACTTATTGACCCTTACTCTACTTGACAATAGGCTTGGATGATGGATTGGGGAGATGCTCATGTTTTGAGTACTCCTTTTTAGAACTTCAATTTTTATGCCTTTTTATAATTGTAGATGTTACTCTACCTGACAATAGGCTTGAAACGTGTAGCATTTGATGCTCAAAGTGCTGGATTCAATACAAATACAACCTAAATCCAATGATGAAGTAAGGTAAAAATAATAAGCCTAAGCGCATAACGGATTACTCCAAATTAGAATGATCGAAATTAAGTTTTAAACACATCCAGGCTTCAAGAAGAAACTTTGTCAAATTATTAGGCAGTGCAGCTATCATTCCTCATGAAATGAACACATCATTTCTATCCTATCTACTATTTTAGAGGCTCCTTTAAAGGTATTGTTATAATTTCTTCATTTGAAGTCTTTAAAATCGTGATCATTTAATTTTGCTTATGGTGTCCATCTTAAGTTTCCTTCTCTGAGCTTTTTAGACTGTCAAAAATCATTTAGTTGCTTTGTTTTAGGCTGTCTTGGACATTACCTTGATGCATATAGATGGTCAGTCTTAAAGGGAACGTGAGTGAATTATCTGCGTAGTTTAAATGTTCACTCTTTACCCATTACTATTTAAGTGGTAGAGCTGTCATTTGGTTGCTGATTTTCTAAGCTTCATTTAACTGCCAGGATCTTTGCCAAGCTGATCCTAAATCTCTAATTGCCCATTGGACTTTGTTGTTGCCAACCAGTGATGTTTTACAGCAAAGGTTTAAGAGGCACACTTCTTTGTTTTATATATATATTCTCATTCCTTGAGTATTTTCTCATGTTATTTGGTTATTCTGCAGGAAGTACGAGCCAACGTTATTGACTTGCTTGCTATTCGATCCTATTCTTAAGGTGTTTTTTTTTTTTTTTTGGCTTTCTTCCCTGAATTTAAATGGTGCACTGTTTCTTGTAGGGGTTTCTGTGTTTCACAGTCATTCCGTAAATTCATTTTCGATGACTGCCTCTTGAAATTTAGCTTATGCCTACTTCCTCCTGTATATCTTTAGGCACGGGTGGCAGCTGCCTCAACTCTAGCTTCTATGTTGGGGGGACCATCATCAGTTTTTCTGCGAGTTGCAGAGTTCAATGAATCCAATAGACGTGGACCATTTACTTCACTTTCGAGCTCCCTTGGACAAATGCTTATGCAGCTTCATACAGGTAGAGGAAGAAGAGTTCCTTTAATATGTTATTCAGTTGACTGCTCTGAAACTCTTAGATGATCCATTTATCAAGTTTTTTGTTTATTTTGTAGCTTTTGTTGACATATCTGATTATCCATTACATGTTGAGGGGATTATTGTATGACTAAATCTGATGTACAGGTATATTATATCTGATTCAGCGTGAAGCTCATTATGGGATGCTTGTACCCTTGTTCAGAAGTCTCGTGCTTTTGATTTCTGCAACTCCGTATGTTCTATTCTTGAATATACTCTCCTATTACTTCCTTTCAAGAAAAAAAAACCTTTCGTATTATAATGTTCACTGATGTATTTCTGCCAAGTGGCATTCGGCGCTTCTTAAGATTTGCAACTGTTATAGACATAAAGAGGTGTTACGATTTTTTTTTCAGAAGAAAAGGCCAAGTGAATATTGGTTTTCCCATTCCATTGCATGATATAGCATTTTTTTCCCTTCTTTGCTTATATTTGTCTCACAGGTATGCTAGAATGCCTCAAGAGTTATTGCCTTCAGTCATTTCGTCAGTAAGTTCAAGGATGATGAAGGGGTTCCCATCTAGAGCAGATCAAAACGGCTTGCTGGTTAGTTTCATTGGTCTTGACTTTGGAAGCTACTTCATTGGAACTCATTGTGATACTTGGACCACATTCCATTGACAGGCCATCTGTTTTAATTGCTTGGGAGCAGCTTTCTCTACCTCACCTCCTTCATCGCAGGTTCAAGCAATGCTTCAGGAAGAAATATCGGCAGGTCATATTCTATATCACTAGTTAATTCTTTTGTGGTTCCTTGTCCTAGATTCCGAGTGAATACTTAAAGGGCTCTAAATGAGACTTAAGTTTTAAATTGTTGCAGTCAGTGGCGTTTAAAGTTGGACCATATGATTATCTTGCCAAATAAATATTCTTACGTGTTAGCAATTTGAACAACTGGTTACTTATTGATAAGATTCAGATACAAGTCGGCTGATCGGTTAAATTTTCTCAAAGTTCCTATTCTCTTTTCCAGAAATCTTCAGTCGCAAGCATCCCGTTAAAATTTCTATTTCCAGTTCCAAGCTCTTTAATGGAATTCTTTTGTCTTGAGCATGGGGTAATGTATTCTTAAGATTGATGTGCAAATTGACTGGTTGATTAAATGACCTCATGCTTGAGTTGAGGGCATTGTAATAAACCCTTGCATAGTTGCAACTCATGACTGTGACGTGGATTGTCTGGTTGGTTTAATAACCTCGTGTCAGATTATTGCTTTAAGCCTTTGTACTCTCATACTTCTCTCAACATTTTGGATTATATGATCTATAGAAAGAGGTGGTGGATGGAATATGTTCAAAGATTTTCTCTTTTCATAATGGCCTAAAATGTCATTATTCTTGCATTTACAGGTGCCATAGGACTGCCTGGTGATGAAAGAGTGCTTTCATTGATTATTCAATTCTGTGAGAGAATAATAAATCCCGGTATGAGTTTGGAAGCTCTGCAGGTGATTTTTCTTAAAATCGTGGTTTCTTGTTCCATTCATAATTGCTTTTGGTGCATGTCTTCGAACTAGGAAGTTCTTCATGGACCTTGATCAGTTATATGGCAAAGGGTGTGAATTTTGATTTTGTGGTGGCGATAGCTTTTGATGCTGCTGTATCTTAATAATGTAAATGGTAAATGTTCTAATGGGTTGATACAATTCTTACCAAACAATTCAACCATGCTGGGAATCTATATAATATTTGTTTTTTGTTTTTTTTTTTGGCATTTTTTGCTTATTTCTACATATTTTATCTTCCGAGGGTGCACACGTTCGATAGCTTTGCATTAGTATGTCCTTTCTGAAAGTCATTTCTTGTTGAAAAAAATAGGTTCTTCTGTATGAAAACAAATGCATGTAATCTATATGATGTTATAAATACTATAAAGAAAGATATAATTAGCAATAAACTCTTAGAATATGCTTATAAAGCCTGGAAGCAAGTTTATTTACTCCTTGTCAAGTCTCTAGACTCTTGCTATGCTTCGTCATCAATGATCCAAATAGTAGTTCAAAGATGCATTTTTTTATATAATGAGTTTGTCAATTGTTTGGCACCAAGTTTGTCCATGTAGCCAACCTCCGTTGTAAGTTTAGTAAATGCAGGCAGTCTTCCTTCCATTGTTCTCTGAAGAGTTCAGGTTGTGTCTGTCTGGACTAAGAAGGTTAATTGTGTATATACATAAGGTGATGGAGTCCTGCTCAAGAATTCTCCTAAATGTGTAGTATTTCGCTCTCTTCTAGTGATAAATGTCTATTTACTTCGGAAGTAGTGAACAAGTTTGTGAAGGGATCCTGCATGATTTACATTTTTTCTACAGGAAGAAATGAGAACGAATCAGAGAATATTATGAGCTCATAAATAACCATTGATCATACTACGTTTCTTTATAGTTGAATAACTTGAGTTTGACTTGTAATCATCTCTTGATATGGAAGAGTTAAAAACAATAACTAGCTATTACATCCATCAATAAGTGGGACTCTTATCCAATGTAGGTAAACAATATGCGTGGAGGATATAAAAGGAGCTTTATAATGTTGACTGTGGATGATATGAAATTTATATTTATGGTTTCTAAAAAAAAAAAAAAAAAATTATGTTTAGATCAGCCGCTCTATGGGTCAGATGTCCATGTTCTTAGAAAAATTAATTGATGAGTCTGCTTGAAAGCCTTATGTTGTTGTTATCTTAGATAAAGCACTTGAGGCAACTTGATACCGCTGCAGCGCTCTCTTTATTCCTGATATGGCATGTGCATATTTCATAAATTTGAAGAATTTGCAAGCAATTGATCAATGAAAGTGAACACATTAATATTCGTTTTTCCCACTTCTTATTCCTAGGATTTCTTTCTGCTTGCTTTCTAAGATATCCTTGAAGTCCTTGTTCTTTAAGTGTGATTTCATATCCTTGGTTTGAAGGTCCATTGAGAATATTTTGGAATAGAAATCAGGTGGTTATTCCCTACAATTGGTATATCATATTTATGGACAACAGTTTTTTTTTACAGGTTCTCAGGGCTGTATCACATAACTATCCAGCCATTACCGTTGTTTGTTGGGATCAATTTTCTACTAGTATGTATGGATTACTTAGAGCAACCTTTCCTGTTTCAACTTCATCTGCAAGTCCTTCCAGGCTGTTGAAAGGAAGTCTTGGAAACAATGTAGATCAACTTGGCGAAAGGTGTATCTTGGCTACCATCAAGGTAGAAGCGTTGTGCAATTTTAGTCGGGATTAAAGTATTTTTTCGCTATCGTTTTTTTTTCTTGAATTCCCTCGTCTTGTTATGAACTTTAGACGCTATGTTCTCTTCTTTTAATTACTGCACAACTATCAAAATCTTAACCAAATTGCCACTCAGGTTTTAGATGAATGTCTTCGTGCAATATCTGGATTCAAAGGAACTGAGGATCCATTTGATGATGGATCACTGTACTCTCCATTTACATCCGATTGTACCAAAACAAAGAAGATTTCATCAGCTCCTTCATACGGTCTAGATGCTCCAGAAGTTACCAAGGCTATTGCAACATCAGATTATTCAGGAAGTGTGCAGTGGAGTGAAGCCATTGATAAGCACCTATCTCTGACTGTATTTCATAGTTCTGCATCGGTTGGTTAATTATTCTCTATAACAGTCAACCTTCTATGCTTTTTACCTTTTTAAAATATTTTCTTTGGTAAATTGTTTATATGCCTTATCTATGCATACGAAATCTATTATAGGTATCACATTCAGTAGTTAGTTTGAAGATCATGCTACTCGTACTTGTGAATTTCATGGTCAAGATTTTAGTAAAATGTCAAAGGTTAAAAAAAACAAACAAAACAAACGAACAAAAACAAAAAACAAAACAAAACAAAGTTCACACACTTTGCCATATGATCAATGTACCAAGTTTGGATGGAGGAGGAAAACTCTAACGCCCATTTTTTATACCTCAAATGGGTAAGGGAGATCCCAAATCCATTTTTCGTACCCGAAAAATAGGGAAGGAGACCCCAAGCTCATTTTCCATTCTAGAAAAATGGAGTGGGTTGTGATAAGTTGATTGCCAACGTAAAACTTTTGTCACTCTTCATGAAATGGATCAAACACATATAAACGTTGGGGCGTAACTAAATCGAGCACAATGGAAGAGTTTGATCCTTGTAGCTGATCCCAATTAATTTGGGTGAGTCGAACCAACAACCTCCCCAACCTTGCTTTTGGCAAGTGATGCCTCATCCATCTCACTAGAGATACTTTGGCATGAGATGCGATTTTAAGTTTGCTTACATTGGTGTCAATGACCTGGACAACTTGTATTTTGAAAGGACAACGTCTCCACCTGGCAGCATCCTTTGAAAAAAAGATAACTTTATATTTTGTAACCTATTCAATATTTTAGCAATTTTGTTGCTTCTGTCCTGTATAACTGGTTCAGATTTTGGATTGAAGGAATCATTTAATAATCTGTCCCATGCTTAAAGAACTCATCCAAGAATATGATCAGTTTCAAATTCTTAATCTCATACAATTTAGGGGAATGTTTATGCTTGTAGAAGATTGAATGATTGGAAAAAAGTTAGTACAAAATTTTTTGTGGATTAACTTTTCATAGTTATTCGTGACTTAAGGAATGATCTCGCAAGCAATTACCTTTCGTTCTTCAATCCATTCATTTATTTAGGATGCAGTTGTGAGCGTGCTTGTGAAACATTTTGTTGTGCGCATTTGCATATATTCATGTTCCGGCCAGATTATTTTTGTCTCCATTTGGTTTGTATTTCTTTTGCACTTAGAAGTAATTAGTTAGTTCTTTTAAGGACCATTGTTCTAATTTCTTAAAGCTTGACCTGACAGGTGAGAGCAGCATCAGTTACATGTTTTGCGGGAATAACATCCTCTGCCTTTTTCTCTCTTCCAATAGAAAAGCAGGACTTTGTTCTTTCACATTCAGTAAGTGGAGATAAAATTGTCATTTTTGTCTTTTTTAATATTCACACAAATACAATGTTGTTCTGACATGCGGTACATGTATTTGCAAATTAAACTTTGTAGATAAATGCTGCACTAACTGATGAAGTTCCTTCAGTTAGGTCAGCAGGTTGTCGAGCCATTGGTGTGATTGCATGTTTTCCACAAATTTCTCACAGGTAGATATGAATTTCTGTTTACATACATAGAATGGTACTTACCATTTGAACCTTAATGCCAGCATCATTCAAACACTTACCTGAGACTCCATCTTGTAGAGATGAGATTTTGGACAAGTTCATCCGTGCGGTGGAAATTAACACTCGTCATCCCCAGGCTTCGGTATAATTAGCTATTCCCATGTTCTCTTTTGTTTGAGATACAGTAATTTTTAATAACTAAATCATACGCTTGTGGCATGGTTCCCTTTCTTTATACATTTAGGTTCGGATAACAGCATGCTGGGCTTTAGCAAACACATGTGATTTAATACGCCACCGAGCAGGTATGTGGTTGTTGGATAATAGTTCAATTCTTTTCTTTGAAATAGAATCTATTTACAGTTATTTATCTCATTGTAGTTACATACTTATATGTTACTGTAAAAATCGGTGTTTTTCTTTCCAGATGTGGATTTGAAGAGTGACTATCATTGGACAACTCTTTTAGCTGAGTGCAGTTTGCGGTTGGCAAAAGATGGTGACAAGGTAAAGTTATGCAAATGATGTGAACATCTTGCTATGTCATTTGGCTTCATCACTCAAATAAATGAGAACTGTTTCTGATTTTAAAGAGATATTAAACATGAAAGTGAGCATCTTTTGCTATGTACATACATGCTAGAATGGTAGAATGATCTGTATCTATTTGCCACGTCATGAGAAGAATGTCCCGTGGCAGACCTGGACTCATACTGTTTGGTGTGATGGTCACAAAGAAAATAATCCGCATGTCATTACTCATATTTTCTTGTATAGAATTGTGCATTGGACCCATTGCCGATTATTAGCGAAATACCTTGGTGAATGGATAGCCAATGATGCAAGGCTCTTCCTATGCTTAGACCAGGTTAGTGGAAAGGAATAGGAAGCCCTTGTTTGTAAACTGATGCAAGAACCGAATCTGTGCCATTCATGCATGAGTGCAAATGTATATGGATGTATGGCTTGTTGTCCATAAGGTCTTAAAAATGGAAAACCTTATGGTCTAGTCTTACCACCAAAGAGCTTGACTGACTTCGGGTTCCTTTAACACTTCTTCCTCTGCTATTCATTTTTGTTCAATAAAATTCGGTAAATTATCTATCAATGAATGCTATGTTGTTTTATGGTTGCCCGGTCCATCTATTTGTAGTTTGTGACCTTGCATCCAGAATTCTACATCTCTAAGAATCTTTGGTTGGGTGGTCATGAAGTCCGTCTTAAAAAAAAAATGTCAATTGTCTCGTGCTGCATTTATGAGAAAGTAATCTTATTTGAGGGTTGTCGCCTTAACCTTTTCTTGATTTGGATCTCATGAAACTAAATTTGGTGCTGACCAGATAAAGTCGAATGCTGTGAGGGCACTTGGGAACCTTGCAAGATTTGTTAGATTTACCAATCTGCCCTCTGCTCAATACAAGCAGAATCTTGGAGATTCATCCACAGCTATCGACAGCATCTGTCATGGTCCTCAAACGATTTGCATCTCTAAATCAACTTCTTTGGGACATCCTCAATGGTTAGGGCGAATGGTTCAAGCATTTGTCTCTTGTGTAACAACTGGAAATGTGAAGGTATTTATGTATTACTATGTGTTATTTTCTGAAAAAAAAAAAGCTTATTATACTTGTTTTGATAAGAAAGAAATTACAACTTGCCCTCAATGATGCTCGAACCAATAGTTATCTTATTTATATTTATTCGCCGTTCACTTGGGAATTTAAATGTCTTTGACAGGTGCAGTGGAACGTTTGTCACGCATTGAGCAATTTGTTTCTGAATAAGAATTTGAAACTGCAAGATATGGACTGGTAAATGAAAATTAATTCTTGCGCAGTTTGGTCACGTAGAGAATGAGTAAGGAAAACATAAGATAATATAAGAAGGAATTTCTTTATAGCTGTTCTGCGTGAATGCTGAGTCATTCACTCAATGTTGTGGCTGCTATATAGATGCCCATAGATGTATAATCAGGGAAAATCTACATACAGCAAGAATAAAAGAATTAGAATACTGGAAACTCATTGTATTTTTTCCTCACCTTTGCTCCCTATTGTGTGGATTCACAAGCTTGACGTTGCTTCTTTCTCTTTCCTATTGAATTATTGTACGTAGTTCTATTCGAAAATTTATTTGATCATGTGCCTAAGGTGATGTATGTGCAGGGCATGGTTTCACTAATGTGAAATAGATGCCCACTGTCACTTTTCTATTTTCATAGTGTGTTAACTTTAAATTTTGGTTGCATTATTACAGTTTTAAATTTGGAATTATGTATATAATGGATCCATCCGTTGTTTGCAGGGCTCCTTCTGTTTTCAGTATTCTTCTCCTGCTACTTCGGGATTCATCCAACTTTAAGATCAGAATACATGCCGCTGCTGCGTTGTCTGTGCCAGTATCTAGACTTGGTGATTAATAGAACCTTGATCTTGTTTTCTATCTTAATTTCTATATTTTTTTTGGTAAATTTCTATACTTTTTGATGTGATTCTGTACTTGCAAGTGATTCCATATCATCTGGTAACTGGTTTTGCTTTCGTTTTTGTTTGTCAGCTTTGTAAGTTATACATGCTTCTTTTGTCCCCTTCTTCGGGTTCTCATGTTTTTCATTGTGCTTTTTCCCCTTGATACCTTCCTGCATGTTGTATGATGTTCGTCATGATATTTTTTTTTGTTTGTTTGTCTATGCAAGTCCAGACTATGGCAGTTCATTTGCTGATGTTGTTCAAGGTCTGCAGCACGTACTTGAGAATATAGGTTCAGACCAAATAACGGCACCATCAAGCTTTAGATATAGAGAAGTCCTTCAAAAGCAGGTTAGGCCTGTGACTTATTAGAACTAGCACATGCTCAATTATATTTTGTTTGTTATAAACCGTTCTTTGCTTTCTCACATCACTTTATTTCTCTGGTTTGTACAGTTGACCACAGCAACTTTGCATGTGTTTGGCCTCGTCGCGTTTGTTGATCATGAAGCTCTAAAAGATTTCCTTGTGAAGGCAAGTATTTTATATAATTGATCCCCTTGGATTTTCAAGTCTTTGAAAAAATTATTTTGGGTTGTCACTTTCAAACCAATTTCAAGAACTGATCAAGGTTAGGTCGGTAGACATTTTATGTTCTTTTGGGCCTTGTTCGATGATTTTGAGCTTCTATGAACGTCTCAATCAAGCAAAGCAGTTCAGATTTGGAGCAACACCTGTTGTCTTTGTGCTTTCTTGCATCTAACATTTTCTTTTTCTCAAAACTCTTTTCAGAAATCATCTTTTCTTGAGAATTGGCTCAAGTCTTTGTGCTCATCTATCCTAGATGAAAGCAACCAACCTGCGGTTGAAGCTTCTTCATCAGTCGAAAATCAGAACAATGCATCCTTCTTTTTGGTGCAGAAGAAAGAGATGATATCTAAAGCTATAAAGGCACTGCAAGAGTTCTATGCATGCAATAATCACCAGGCAATAGCAGGGAGGATTGAGAAGCTGATCGCTTGCGTGTCCTGAGCAGTCTTTTCACATTTTCTTCATTATGCAATATGGCCGATTTTGCTCCCAAATCTTACCTGCTTGTGAAGAGGATTTGGATGATAAATGGTGCTTTGCACTCAAATCCTTAAGTTTGCTATTAGTGAAGCGGTGACCACTGGGCCAAATTGGTAAAAGGCATTTGGAGTAATTAACACTGGTTATTGTACCATTTTTTGTACCGTTTTAAGCATAATCCACTCTTATATATTTATATATGTCTCTGCAGGTGATATGGAGATTGCAGAGGACCTGCTGGTTCAGGGTGTTTATGGATGGGCGTGACCGATTGAGCAATTCTCTCGTGAGCCAGGTGAAACACCGCACCTGCATAAATGTAGTCCGGCTATATTTCGAGCCACGTCTGATGGACATGCATAAGGAGGCACCCCATGGAGTAAGTCAATCAGATCCCCTCCCTCATTGTTAACTTATGGCTGTGGAAAAAAAAAACATTTTTAGTGCTTAATTATAGTGGTTTTTGCAGTTATAGTTTCCCACAGTTGGATGTATTATGCATTAAAACAGTGTTTAACCTGCATAATCAAGATGTGTTTGGCTTTGAATGTATCTATATATCATGAGCCAAAGAAAGAGAGGTAAAAAAAAAAAAAAAAAAAAAAAGAAAGGTGAAAGTGGGTATTATGTATATCAACTCTAATGTTTCTGACCTTATTTAATATTTTGACATGTTCGTCAGCCCATTTAATATGTTGGTGGTTGGTGCAGCTATACGAGTCTATAAGTAAGCCTCTATTTGGATTTGTTCCCTCCAAAAACCCCAAAAATGAGGAATGAAATGTTTGGGTGATGATGATCATACATACATTCATTAATGAGAGACACAAACCTCACGAGTCACAACCCATCCATCCGAACATGTTAAATAATTTGTCAGGACTTGGCACGGGTAGTCACCTACCCCGGATAGCCCTACCAAACAATTGATCCATGTCGCCGTATTTTAATTGATAGTCCTGTGTGACACCACCTAGGGACCTGTATGCATGTATGCAATGCAAATTGATCCGCAACTAGCGGGGTTGTCATTGTTGTGGATCATGTTAGGGTCACTTTTTTTGGGACACTTAAATATCGATATATCAACAATTGAGTGTTCATTTAACGTGTCTATTTTTATAAAATCTTAAGCTAAACAGGCATCAATGGAACACCAAATCATTTTATAGAAAATCTTAAGCTAAACTGGGATCAATGGAAGAGGACCCAATTACAGTACTGTAGTCTGTAGTAAAACTTTTATGTGAGTTTTTGAAAAAGTTTTGTAAGTAATGCATTAAGCTGATGATGGTGATGTTGAATTACATTTTGTGAGAGATATATATATATGTGTGTGTGTCACTTTCAACAACGTGGTCGATGAAAAGCTAGGTTGTTGGGAGATTGGCTTATCTTTGATCCTCTTTTTAGCTAGGGAGTCAATAACTTCCTATAATTGCCAATTGAGAGCAACATATGGGCTGATCGATCAGATTGCTACATGTGTGGATGCCCTACTGCATTGCATGCTGCGTGGAGGATTGGCTCAAGTATAGATATATTATTAATTTGTCTCACTCGAATGCCTTTTAAGTTCTAATCCTTAATTTAAGTACAATGCACTTCTGTGCTTGTCCTCTCTTTGTTCATCACTAAAAAATACTACCCGCCCATGTCTTCAAATGAATAAATAAATAAAAGAGTAGTTGTACCATAAGATATATATATATATATATATTTTTATAAGAGACTAATGTTTAATTAACTTCCAAGTCAACATTTGAAGATCGAGGTATATCATATATATATTAATAGTGATCCCAGATCCAGAGAAACACTAGATCGAGTTTTTTTTTTTTAATTGCATACATAACACTTCAGACTCTAATATATATATGAGTCAAACCTTCAAGCCTATTGCCTTTAGTAAGCGAGGCCTCATCCATTTCACTAAGACATGTTTTGACATGAACTTAATTGGATTAAATTTTGAAGGTATTATATATGATATAGAGAGAGAAAGAGAGAGCTGATGTTCAAATTGATTAATAAGAAGGTGGATATATAATGTACACATTTATGCGTGTAGTGTGAAGCGTGACAACAAAAGAAAAGCCATCAAGAGTCCCTTTCCTTGACCCCAATATAAGATATATGTATATGCCAAGTTGTTATAATATTGTAGGCTTGAATATTTGCATGTCCTCGTCCTGACTTGCTGATGGATGCTCTGGGACTGGGACTGGGACTGGGACTGGTACTGGTACTGTGTCCCGCCACTCCTTCAATTAATTTAGTTTGGAGATGGTGGCCGGTGAGTGGTGATGCGTCGACCGTCCAGATTTTACTATGGCTAATTGCCATGGGCCTCCCCTGCCATGCCCATCTCTCCCTCGCTGACATCTATCTTTTGTTGTTTATTATGACCTACCAACGTACGCTCAAATATCCAGACCTATCTGTCACCTTTATCTTTCATATATATATATATATATATATGCATTTGAAAATACATACGTGTGATGGAGACGGAGCTAGTGGTATGATCATTTTCTTCCTTATCAGGAAATATGTTTTAAAAAAAAGTTAGAAGATTCAAATGTGTATACGTAGCTAAAGAGGTCTAGTAAACAATTAGCTATAATAGGTCTACATGCACAAGTCCAGTAGCCTTCAATAGATCTTGGTATAGTAATTTTGATCCACTATTCGGGCCATTGTATCTCACTAAGCTATGTTTATGAGTTCGCTTTATAATTCACTTAAATTTTATGAGTCTACTTTAACTAGTTATTAGTTAGGTCTTTTCACTAATATCATCAATTGAGAGCTTGAAATTCTTATTTGTGGACTTGTAATTGTGACAATAATACACATTAAGGGTCGAAGGCGAGAATTGCTCATTGTGTCATTGTAATAAAAATATATATAGTAGTATAATGGCACAAAATCCGAATGCAAAAAAAATAAAAATAAAAAGGCACAAAATTCATGATATTAATTAATGGTTGAACATATATATGTCTTAATTATATACATACATCAAACTTTAGCACATTCGTAATATATATATAGTACTCCGTCCATTCTATATTATCTGTCACATTTGAGCTTGTGCACATGAATTAAGGTGATGATTAAAAGTCTTTAAAAGATAGACATTAAAACTAAATTACCCCTCATTAATAACCTATCTTTCATAAGTTTTTGTTTCGAAATTAATGTGGAACCTCCAATTGCCATTAATGACATAACTTTAAATTATGAGTAAAATTGAAAAAACGACCATAAAATACACTCTTAATTTCCTAATGTGACACATATTGCGGAACAAGAAAAAAAAAATTCAATGCGAAAGATAGTCCAATATGGTAAGGAGGGAGTAGTTAATAAATGTACCAAAATTGCAGTTTATGTAAGAACACTATAAAATGTAATTGTAACGCTTTAGTATTGACAGATGCACAACTAAGGAAATCACACATGCTTAGGAGGAATCGTGCTTGATTACCATATTATGTACGTAGTGTTTAATTTATTAGCAGTGATGGGCACCTTAATTAATTATACGTGTTTTCGGATTTGAAGTATGTAATGTCGGTATAACGGTCGTGTAAATTATATGATTAATGCAAAATCAGCAAAAGGAAATAATTAAATAAAGGTAAGAGAAAGAAGAAGCTAAAATATTGAAACATTTAGTGTAGCAATCGATCCCATGCGGTTACTTAGGCATGAAGTTGAAGCCAGACATCTCTTTCGTTCTTAATTACTTTTTGAGTCTCGACTCATCCGGTCGACTTATTAATGAATAATAATTAATAAACCATATTCGAGAAGATAATCATAGTGATTAAGAGGAGCGTTATGTCACATCACATATATAGGCCGAGTGTCACCTTCGTTAATTAAGGATCAATAGAAAGTTAGAAACAAAAAATAAAAGTTAAGAGAAAAAGATACTTTCAAAATTGGTGGTTCAAGAATATCAACCAATTGATGATTTTGGATTAGCGTTGAATCAAAGTGCTTCAACAAACCTTTTAATCACTCCCCTTTACACCATTTGCGAGGGTTGTAGGCTAATTGTAGTATTTTCTACACATTGCGCGTACGCATGCATGTAAATATGATATTACTAGCTACTGCATCAAGACTTGATCGAACCCCCAATCTGTTACACAAGTGACCAAGCACCAAATTAATTAGTTGTTTAACTTCATTGGATTATTACATACATTAACACTTGGTTTATTTTTTTTTATTATTTTATTATAAAAATTGCATTAAATTGGACGCAATAATTAAATTAATTAAAGAGTTTGATCCATGTAACCGTTCTCCATTGATTTTCAAATATAGGTTATGTTGTTGTTTTCGTTCTTAATAATGTATTTATATACACACTTATTAATATAAAGTAATTTGTTATTGTGAACTCGGGCGGGTTGACCTAGCGGTAAGAGCGAAGTCGAAACTGCACGAGTTAAGCGCACGACCTCAAATTAAATTCTCTGTACAACACCTAATTAAAATGTCGAACTACCGATGATCTCTTTCCGTAATCTAAAAAAAAAAGTGGTTGGTGTGTGTATTTAATTACGGGTAGTGCTATTTGGACTCGTGAGTCCGGACTCAATTTTTTTTTTAATTTCAAATACATCATCGAACAATTAATGAAACAATCATAATCACTTGTAAAATTACTTTGATGCCCCTTAAATATTTATAAAATTTTTAAAAATATCTCTATAAATCCGGACTCATGAGTCCAAGTAGATTTATCGTTTAATTATTACTGATTTTGATTTTGTTTTAGAAATTTGGAGAGTAGGAAAGATAAATGTAAAAAAAGGTCCTACATGCGAGAATGTGTATGATTGTAAAAAAAAAGGTCTGGATTCCCTGTGTTTTTCTTGTGATTGGGCCCCATTCTCTTGTAAAGTATAGTAATTATACGTGCTCCAACAGGCAGGCAAGTCTACGCCCAAATTTGCGGTCTGGTCAGTGTGATTCACTGGTCCCTCTCCTACCTACGTACGCACCACAAATAATCCTGGTCGTCCACCTATTCTTCAAGTCCGCATGATCAAACAATCAGTTGACCAAAATCCCTTTGATGGCGCCGCGGCATCTCTCTCTCATCTATGGAGAGATGCTGACTATTGAGCTCTCTGCGCTACAGGATCACGTATTGAGAGAGAGAGAGAGAGAGAGAGAGAGAGGGTGCGTTTACCGCTGATTAATGACCCTATTGCTCTGGATCGCCATGTTTTAATTTCATCCCTATCATCAATCATTCACGAACGCTCTTTCTTGGATTCCATTCCATAAAGGATTGATCTTTCATGGAGTTTCTCAGATTCACCACCTTCATCATGCCTCCTCCTCCTCACCACCACCACCGCCACCACAAATAAAGAAGAAGAAGAAGAAGAAGACGACCACCGATTAGTTTATACATACAACAACAACAACAACAACATACAATACAATACAGTTGTCGTCGTATGTCCCCTGCTCTTAATACAAACCTTATTGGTTTCAATCACTATAGTATTTAATTTATTATTATTATTATTATTATTATTCGTCTCCTCTGCTGGCTCTCCCACTCCCACCCTTTTTGATTCTGCATCAAAAAAACTAATTTTGAGAAGATGGGCGTGTTGGACTAATTGCTTCCTTGCTTTTCTTATTAAAGCTCTCTCTACGTACTACTTTCTCCTTATTCATTCATTTCATTTGAGAATTTTTTATTTTTATATCCATTTCTAGTTAAAGACTAATTTTGAGAAGATGGGCGGGTTGGACTAATTGCTTCCTTGCTTTTCTTATTAAAGCTCTCTACGTACTACTTTCTCCTTCTTCATTCATTTCATTAGAGAATTTTTTATTTTTATTTTTATTTTTGGTTTTGGGTTTCAAATGAATGAATGAATGAGTCTGTAGCTGCTACCACCTTAATTTCTTCTTCATCCCATTATTCACTTGATTATTCACAATCAAATAAGCTCTTTCTTTCTTTCTTTTTTCTTTTTTTCCATCAATCTATCTATCTATCTATCTTGTTGCTGTGGACCACGCCCTTAGCTGTTCCTCAGATTCTTTCACTCCTGCCCATAATTCAAAAGCCAAACAAAAACTTTGTTTCTGTCTTTCAATCCAACACTAATAAATAAATAAATAAATAAATATATATATATATATATATATATATATATATATATATATATATATATATATATATAAATAGTAGTGACTTATCTCTTTTGTCAGTGTTTTCTTCAGCTCCCCTAATAACGGAACCTAACCTAACAAGCACCAACAAGGCCGGCCTAATGGCGAAAGACTATGGAGGTGGGTCTCCCAAACACCACCAATTGGAGGCCAAGAAGAAGCGCCTTTCATGGATTTTGGGTGTTTGCGGCCTCTGCGTTCTCTTCTACGTATTGGGTGCTTGGCAAAACTCATCCTCCACCACCACCACCTCCTCCTTGTACAATAAAGCCGGATGCGAAAATGGGTCTCATTCTTCCTCTTCATCATCCTCATCGTCGCCGGTCTCTCTTGATTTCGAAGCTCATCATTCGGTGGGAATCAACGAATCGGGGGACAATGCTCAGAAAATCCCTTCATGTCAAATGGCCTACTCTGAGTACACTCCCTGCCAATACCCGCCAAGGTCTAGGAAATTTGATAGGAACATGTTGAAGTATAGAGAACGGCATTGTCCCGACAAGAATGAGCTCATGATGTGTTTGATTCCCGCGCCTCCCAAGTATAAGAACCCTTTCAAATGGCCTCAGAGCAGGGATTATGCTTGGTATGATAACATCCCTCATAAAGAGCTCAGCATTGAGAAGGCTGTGCAGAATTGGATCCAAGTTGAGGGAGATCGATTTAGGTTCCCTGGAGGAGGTACCATGTTCCCTCGTGGCGCCGATGCCTACATCGACGATATCAACAAGCTCATTCCTCTTACTGATGGGAGTATCAGAACTGCCATTGATACAGGATGTGGAGTAAGTGTTGTCAATTATTATATACTACTCATCTTGCTTACATTGGGATAGATCTAATTAAGCTAGTGTTTTTTATACTTTTTTCTTATGAGACTATTGAGTGAGCTAGTGTTATTAAGAGTACAAATACAACAAAAACGACTATATAGCCTTAGTCCCAAATTAAATTAATGCATAGATCAAACTCTTCCACTGTGCTGGATTAAGTGTAAGAGTACAAATGAGAAGAAGAAAAAAAAATCTAGCTAGCTAGTTAGTTATCATCATGTGTATATGCTTTGCCTTTGGTTTGGTTTTCATCTGGTATGTATGTATGGCAGTGCTGAGATCTCTCTTTCTCTCTTGTTTGTGTATTGGTTATTAATTATTGGAGGTTGCAAGCTTCGGTGCTTACTTGCTGAAGAGAAACGTACTGACAATGTCATTTGCACCGAGGGATACTCATGAAGCGCAGGTGCAGTTCGCATTGGAGAGAGGTGTTCCAGCAATGATTGGTATCATGGCGACCGAAAGGATCCCTTACCCAGCAAGGGCTTTCGACTTGGCTCATTGTTCGCGCTGCTTGATTCCCTGGAATAAATATGGTGACCTTGTTTTTTTTCTTTCTATTCTTCAACAACATTCATTCTTAATTTCCTTGTTCACCAATGCTAGATAGAATTTGAATTAATCTAGCTAGTACTCCAATGCTTGCGACAGATGGGATGTATCTAATTGAGGTAGACCGGGTTTTGAGACCTGGAGGTTATTGGATTCTATCTGGCCCTCCAATCCACTGGAAGAAATATTGGAGAGGTTGGGAGAGAACTCAAGAAGATCTAAAGCAAGAGCAAGATTCAATCGAGGACGTTGCCAAGCGCCTATGCTGGAAGAAAGTGGTTGAGCAGGGCGATCTTGCAATCTTTCAAAAGCCTCTCAACCACGTCGAGTGCAAGAAGAGCAGGGCGATTTACAAAACACCACATATCTGCAAATCACAGGATGCAGATGCAGCATGGTATTTTGGTTTCGGTTTTGGTTTTCTATGCAGTGAGCTTTTGAGCATCTTATTTGAGTGCATTCGATGCTTGCTCAACAGGTACAAACAAATGGAGACTTGCATAACTCCTTTGCCGGAGGTGAACAGCTCAGATGAAGTTGCAGGTGGAGCACTGGATAAGTGGCCAGAGCGCGCCCTTGCTGTGCCTCCTAGAATTAGTAGCGGTTCAGTTCCCGGCGTCACAGTTGAGAAATTCGAAGAGGACAATAAGGTATGGAATGATAGGGTGAGACATTACAAGCATCTCATCAACTCTCTCTCCCAAGGAAGATACCGGAATGTAATGGACATGAATGCTTACCTTGGAGGATTTGCAGCTGCTTTGGTCAAATATCCGGTATGGGTGATGAATGTGGTTCCTGCTGGTTCAGACCAAGACACTCTCGGTGTGATTTACGAACGAGGTCTCATCGGCACTTACCAAGATTGGTGTGAGGCTTTCTCGACATATCCAAGAACCTACGATCTAATCCATGCCGCCAATGTAATCAGCATCTATCAAGATAGGTAACAGTTCAAAATCAAACCCTCAACACAAGTGAAGATAATGTATATGAAAAAACTAAAACCTCATATTCTCGATACATTAATATGTTTCTGTTTTGTTTTGGGGGGTGTGCAAATGATTGCAGGTGTGATATCGCGTACATTCTGCTGGAGATGGATAGAATACTGAGACCAGAAGGAACTGTGATATTCAGAGACACAGTGGAGGTGCTTGTGAAAGTGCAAAGCATAACAGACAGGATGAGATGGAGTAGTCAAATAATGGATCACGAGACTGGTCCCTTCAATCCAGAGAAAATTCTTGTTGCTGTGAAAAGCTATTGGACTGGAGAAGCCTCTGCTCAGCAACAACACTAGTATTTATTTAGTGAACTAGCTAGCTAGTTGATTATATATCCCTCTCTCTCTCTCTCTCTCTCTCTGTACTGGTAAGTTAATTTTGTGATCTTTTCTTCCATTGGTTGTCCTTTAACAGCAAGGTTCCCGGGCAGTATATTTGTATAATTTTACTATGTGACAGTTTTTTTTTTTTTTCCTTCTTTTCTAATCTGCATTTTAATTCATTCAAATGATATAATAGGAAAGTTATGATGATGGACGTATGATCTCGTAATTAAGACAGTTGGAGATGGATGGGGTGGTTGTGTTGGTAGTTAGTTTACATTCTCATGTGATGAGTTTGTTCAAGTTGGTTATCTAACATATGTAGCTTGATTCTCAAAAATATGCAGGTTTTAGTCTTTCTTTACTTGGCACATATATCTTTTGTTTTCCATCTGTACACTGCCAAGCTCTAAGATTAGCATCGAAAAATGTAGTTATAGGCCTATTGCTGTTCATTAAAGGGAAATGAAGAGAAGGACATGAGAAACGAAAAGAGGGCCGCTAAGGGCACCCCACCATTTAATGAAGGCACCCAAAGTATTTGTAAAAATTTTAGCAAAAGTGGAAAAGACTATTTTGCCCTTGTATATATAGTGATTCCAACCTCACAAATCATTTTGACAAAGAAAATGAGGTATTTTTGAAAATGTTTTGTGTATTCGTTGCGGTTAACCGAAGGTTCTGTGCAGGTGGTGCGCGATTGTTTCGGCCTCGCAGACCGAGATGTAATGTAATCTCTCGTCGTAGAGGACCGAATGTTTCGCGTATCCGACGGAACCATTAAACCCGATAGTATTCGTTGACTCTCGGTCGTACGTGAGCGATACCACTAAGATAGTTGCGGCCATGTACGACCGAAAACATGTTTTTTTGGATGTTATTTTTATTGTCTTTGTACATTTCGGTTGATTATAATGTTACACTTGTTTGTATTGCGAGGTAATGCGGTTTACCGCCTTATTTCCGGACTACACGGACACGTTTACACCTTGTAGGCCATTTCCAAGTAGAGAAGCGGCGCTTTCATGGCTTGAAATGATAGGCGTGAGAACATGTTCGTGCTAGTGACAACGCACTCGACGCCGGTGGCATTAAGCGCAGGGTAGGGTGAAAATTGCTGTGAGAGGTCGGGGACTTACAGGGGAATGTCACAAAGAGTTGGTAAGGGTAAAGCGGAAAAAATAGCTTCGAAACCAAGAAATGAAGAAGAAGACGAAACGGGGAGGACTCAAACAGTACGAAGAAATGTGGATGCCCTTTCCTTATCAACGTAAAGGAAAATGCTTGACTCGTTGTGGTATATCATCATTATATGTGGGAGGCACAATCACGAGCCCGCAAAACACTTGGACGGCCATTCTTTTGCCGGAGATTGGATAAGGCGGAGCGGAAGTTGTGGTGCAAATGACAAAGGGAATGTGAAGCCAAGGGACATCCTAAATACGTTGAAGCAAAGAGACGTTGGTAACGCATCGACAATGAGGACTATATATAATGCAAGACAAAAAGCCCGAAAGGAGGATGCGGGTGGGAGGACTCAAATGCAACAACTCTTGCACACTTTGGAGAAGAATAAGTGGTTGTCATGGCATAGGAAGGATCCCGATACGAATGTTGTCACGGAGTTATTTTGGTCACATCCCGACTCAATAAAGTTGGTCAGGTGTTTTCCATCGGTTATTTTGATGGATTGCACGTACAAGACAAATAGGTACCGAATGCCTTTGTTGGAGATTGTTGGCATCACTTCTACGCACTTGACGTTCTCCGTTGGGTTCGCATTCTTATCATCAGAGAGTCATGGGCATTATGTTTGGACACTTGAGAAGTTGAGATCCATATTGGATGGGTGGCCTAAGCCTGACGTGCTTGTTACCGATAGGGACTTAGCCCTTATTAGTGCAATAGAAGAAGTTCTTCCGGCCTCGTCTCACCTCCTTTGCTCTTGGCACATCAACAAAGTTGTTTTGTCTAAGACTAAGAAGATGTTTGGGGAGAACGATGGTTTTGCGCGTTTTATGGGTAGTTGGACGAGCGTGATGTATGCCAAGTCGGAGGCGTTATTTGAAGTTAGGGTGAATGACCTCCGTTTTGAATTTGGGCATGTAAAGGGTCTAATGGAGTACTTGGACAACACATGGCTAAAGAGCTACAAGGAGAAATTTGTCTCGGCTTGGACAGATAGACTTATGCACTTTGGGGAAACGACAACTCAGAAGGTGGAGTCTGCACATTCTACTCTGAAGGTTCACCTTGGGAACAGTCAGGCTAATTTTGAGACTCTATGGAATGTGGTTGATGGACTCCTTAGAATCCAACACAACAATATCAAGGCATCGTTTGAGCTAAGTTTGAATGTCGTCCAACATGAGTACGTTGATGAGTTGTATCGACGATTGCGCGGTTATGTGTCTCAACGGGCGCTTAGGCTAATTAGAGATGAATTGGCCCGGGGAGAGGATGTTGGTCACGATTCCACTCGTTGTGGTTGCGCGATACGCACCACACATGGCCTTCCTTGTGCACATGAGCTTAACCATCATATATTTGCTGGGACGCCCATCCCTCTCCAAGACATTCATGTTTACTGGCGAAAGTTGAGTATGATACCTGAGAGTCCGGTGGACTCGTCTGGGTACAACGTGCACGATGAGATTGAAAGGGTGTTGGCAAAGTTTAATGCATGCGATAATGAGGACGATCGACTCAAGATTATTCAAGAGCTCGGGGAGATTAGTCGACCGTCGTCTACTCTAGGTGTTGTGCGCCGGCAAAAATTAAGACAAAAGGGAGGACACCGGGGTCGTTGAAGAGAAAACACGAGTGTCCCGATTCTTCAACGAAACGGTTGCCGAGTGAGTTTGAGTACGTGCTATCGACTCGGGAGGCCTCAAGTTCTAGGCGAAGAGAAGTAAAGTTGTTCCTAAACGCATTGTGGTAGTCGACGCAAGCACAACGCAACTAACATGGCTTACGGTCATTGCGTAGATCCGGATTTGTTGCTACATGTTGAGGGCATCATCGATGTGCTAGCCGATGGGAATTGTGGATATAGGTGTCTTGCGCATGGGCTTGGACTACCGGATGACGACGGGTGGCGGATCGTCCGTAGAAGGATGTACGATGAGCTTATCGGGCATGAAAACCATTGGCGCGAAGTGCTAGGTTCAGTTACGAGAGTGTGAAGATTGCGGTGCATTGCGTAGATAATCAAGTTGGTGCAACTTTCCAAGAATGGTTCACACTTCCGACATGGGATTGTTAGTAGCCACCGCAGTCAATGTGGTTCTCGTCAACCTATCGCGTGGGTGTGCCTCAACATTTCTACCTCTACGTAATGCTCCACCATCCACCGGTCACAGCAGATCTGTCATTGCCATGATTAATGACAGGAATATACATTGGCTTAGGGTATGTGATGCGAATTTGGTTGAATTGTTATGTTGTTTCCCGACAATATGGTAATGGTGTACTGGTTCACCTTGACGGTGTTGCTGAGCACGAATGCACCCTTGCCATCCGTATACCCGTCGTGGGTACGGTATGCTCAGGATAGTGCGAAAGGTTGGCGAGACAGATTCGTATTCCGAGACATCGCGCCCGTTGCAACTCTACTTGATGCCACCATATCCGTTGTAGATTTGGGTACACCGTAGTGTTACAACTGGAACAATGCAAATAGTTTGGTTGTACAATTTGTAATTTTCAAAGTTAGGATATAAAATGATTGAAAGTTAGTTTCATTTGTTGTTCAAAATGGTTACTGGCACATTCGTTTCGGTCGTGCATGACCGAAACGCATGTTCAGCTCGCGGTTATTCGCCACCGTAACTTAACGGTTAATCTCGGCTATGAGAGACCGTAACCGTCCTTATAGTCTCGGCTGATGGGTACCGAAAGTTCCACCTGCCATTCGGTGCTGAGTGACCGACACAACATGAAAAAATTTCTTCGAATTCCAGCCACAAACATGGACAATGAAACATCATAAACAGTCATGATAATGTACTCAACAGGCAAAGGAGACATATAAACCATTAAAAAGTGTATGTAAAATGTAATACAAATGTCTATCCCTCCAACATTGAGGGTTGGTCATTGCTTGGGTTTTTTCACGTTCTTCCTTCGATACTCCTTCCCATGCATTCTCTTCTGGGTGCCACCATCGGCCGAGGCGGTGCCGAGATGTGGCCTGGGTGAGGGTGTGGAAGTGCTACCATGATGGGAGTGCCTCGGGCCTGGTTCGGTAGGGCCGGTTGTCGCGGTAGGGCCGGTTGTCGCGGTTGTGCTTGGTTGCGGTCGCGGAAATGTACTCGTGGGGGTGGGACTTAAATTCCTTCCCGAAAGGAGGTTGACCACTGCGATCAATGTGGTCCTAGCCGAGTCCAAAGTAGACATCTCTGGGGGAGGTCCATCCATCGCAACGCCGCGTCCAAGGCTCGCCTATTGCGCGCCGGTGAAAAATTTCGGTTACTTGTCAATTACTCAACATTGCGGAAATAATTATAAGTGCCATATTACGTATAACCATTCCAATACCTCAAGTATCTCGTTCTCTGCTATGGTTGAGGCGACCATTACACGGTCCTCAAAGACCGGATTCGTGATAACAGGATGAGACACGTTGACGAACCAAGGAGGTAGTCCGGTGTAGCCGAAACTCAAATCTCGCCTTCTCGCCCCTAACTTCAAGCAGCCCAACACATGGTTCCTCCATCGCTCCCAATTGTCTTGTTCGAACCCATACTTGACGGAGTACTTGTTTGCAACTGGGCCTCTGTGTGCTTCCAATGGACGGTAAGGAGGATCTGGTATCGACTGCACGTGACCAAGCTGTCTTAGAATCCTCTCCGGGTGGTAGGGCTCCACTACATCCATGTACTTGATCTTCCCACTGTAAAAGGCCATCGCTTGCACAACGCCATTTTCCCTTAAATTCACATATGGGTCCCAAGTGACCTACAAAATATTCAACATATAAGCGCGGGTGTAAAGTAAATTACCAAATTTGAGTACGTGCTTAAGAGGACATCAGAGGTAATGGATAGGCAGCTCACCTCACTTGGTCGCAACCTATCCAAGGTTCTCCTAATGGCCCCGAGCTTGTCAACATTCGCAACCGTCTCGTGCTTTTGAATCCATCCTGGAGACACGAGGGTGCACGTAGTCCACGTACTTCGCATTGGGCGTGGCTGCACCAAGTTTGAAATGGTCATACACCCATCCCCGCATATAACGTTACAATGTTAGTTACTTGCACAATTGCAATTTGGGCGAATCGAACAAAAGAATGCCTATTCCGTATATTTAAAAACAAACCTCAAGCAATGTGAGGTAGCCAGCAATCTGGGACACTAGGACTCTCGTGGCGGACCCCAAGTGTCGATACAAGTAGGCCAACGCAGCCGCTCCCCATGCGTAGTTCCCTACGTCGTCCAAGTCCTCAAGTAGCTTCAGCAGCGCGATCGACACCCGAGTCCCACTCTTATCGGCAAAAAGAGTGCACGACAACAAGTACAGCAGGTACGCTCGGGCTGTGCATTCCACAGGAGGATAATTTCTTGGTATCGAACCAGCTTTGGGGCACCATCGACTCTTCAACCAATGTTTGCGCACTGTGAGCCCCTTGGTGATATTCACCTCCTCCTCCGCCTCCTCGGCGCTAACCCCAAGAAGGTTGGAAACCATCTTGATAGCGTCGGAGCGAGATTCCTCCGTGTACCTAGCAAATTTGTCCACTTCTACAACTTTGCCCGTCACAGGGATCTTGAGGAGGAAGCTGACATCCTCTAATGAGATAGACATTTCACCAAAAGGTAGGTGAAATGTGTTCGTCTCCGGCTGCCACCGCTCCACAAATGCGAGATCAACTCCTTGTTGGCCTTGCGGTATGAGCGATCTATCGCCGCATTCAACCCGAACGCCGAATAATCCTCTGAGTCCCGCCGTGTCCGGGTGACACGATCAGAATCCCATTCCGCTATTTGAGCTCCGTGATTGATACACTTAAGAACGGGCCGCTCCCCGCAAATGTAAAAACATTTCGTCATTATGTGAAGACATGAGTGTTAAGTTAATAATTTCAATGATATTGAAATTACCTCATTCCTCCATATCGATAAAGCCACATGATCCTTGAAGCTCTTCGAAGAACGCCCCGTCTATAGGACCACCGGGAATGGAGCACGCGCCTCAAAATCCACTTCGGCTCTCCTTCATCATGGCCGGCTCCACCTCTTCCGCTCCCCCCACATTACGATCTGTGTCTATCATGGTTGTCATGGCATCCGAAGAGTCACCGCTACTTGACTCCGATGCATGCCCTCCTCTTCCTCCTCAAGCAACAACAAGATCCTCGGTCGCCCGGCATTGAGGGTCGAACCCTCATCGTGCAAATGTAACCTTCCACGATTGCCATCTACCTTCGCCTTGCCCTTACCATCCCGATTCTCCTTCTCTTTCTCTTTCCGTCGATGTTTCTCGGGGTCTCCGGCCACCTCGCCCTCTCGTTCGGCCTCGGGACCTCGGCTCCGGCCTCTTCCCTAGTCACCGTTGCTTGGACGAGCCATACCCGCATAAATTACAACATATAAGCGCATGGAACAGATCCCAACTTAAATTTACAAAAAAAAAGTCCAAATCATCCATTTCTTATGTCGCGGTCAAGCGAGGTTTGTGAAACGACATATATTTTCGGTCACCCACGACCGACAATTCCTCCAATGTATCGACATTGAACAACCGAGTCTAATGAAACGGTCTCGGTTTTGCGCCACCGAGATGAATTGACCATTCGAATTCTACAAGCTCTCGGCCACTCACGACCGAGCCTACCTTTACACTCACGGCATGGTACAACCAATAGTACGCCCAAATTCTCGGTTGTACACCACCGCCACCACATTACCTAGAAGTACTTCCATCTCTCGTCACATTTCGACCGAGAGACCTATAGTCATCTCGGTGGTCAGTAGGCGAGACTGTGTGATCTTTGTCGGCCTTTGTAGCCGACAGTTCGATTTCCCCAAAATTTGGCTACTCTCTCGGTCATCCTTGTCCGAGAAAGCATAACCACATTCTCTTCCCTGTGGCCGAGAACTGCGAATTCCCGTTCTTACACTAATGAACAACCCACCACCGCGAAAACTTTCAAGTTCATCATTTGTTAGGACTATCATTCCAACGGAGTCACACTCCACCTTATAAGAGACATGTATTCGAAAACTAGACCTCCGATGAACAACTAGCTAGTAAGGACTGAATGTTGCACCAAGGCAATAAAGGGAGTTGATCAAGGATCTTGGCAGGACTGTTGTGTAAATATTAAACCTTATTTTTTTATTTATACTCTCTATCTATATAAGACTCCAGTATTTATTTCTGAAATTATTTTGCAGTTGAAAGTAGAAAGAGTTGAAGTGCATGACCAGTAATCTGATTCTTATTCTTTGTTGTGGTTGGTGGTTGGCGTATAGAGTATCAATTATGTTTTAAGAAAGGTAGATAGTATAGTGCTCAAGAAGACTTGAAATGCCACTTTATTAGAATTGAAGGTGGATGGTGGGTTTTACTTTTACTCCATTCGTTTCTTTATAAGTAATTTTTTAACCATTTCAAAATATTTCATAATATATGTCATTTGATAGTTTCAATATACATTAATTACTTAATTGACTTTTATACTCTTTATAAAAAAAAAAGGATCTATTAATTACATGTTAATAACTAGTATATATAGAAGTGATGAGTTAGAAGAGATAAATGGTGATTTAGTAATTTAACTGTCATTTTTTCGTCATTCAAAATAATTAAATGATTTTTTAAAAAATTGTAAACACTTTAAAATAACACTTAAATAAAAACGAGGAGTATTTCAGAAACTCAAGAAGCTACGCGCATTGTATTTAGTGTATTTGTGAACATTGTGACTATAAATTCAAACACCATCATATAGTGGAGATTAGGAAGGGAAGGTTAGCTTGTAAAGAAATAACACATTCACAAAACGGCCTGTTAATATCAACCAACTTTGATGACGAATGAATTTGTATTTTAGTGAATAGTCAGCAGTTGAGTAGTAGATCGAAGGGCTTAAAATTGGGCGATGAGATTGTAAAGTACGCCGACAGCGCGTGCGTGACACGTGGCGCGAGAAATTAATTGATCGCGCGTTACGATATCATATCAGTCTCCACTCTCCAATAAAAATGAGATGCGATGGTGTGATAATTCAATAATTTCATTTTCTCTATTCAATGAAAGTTGGTTGGCGCTTATCCATTGCATAACTTACATTTTGATTTATTTGTGTATTACCTCTCCTTATAATTTTCAAATATAATCTTCTTCTTTTCTTTCGCAAGGTATTTTTATTTTTATTTTTAAAGTAGTTACGTAATCCAAATACGCAATGATTTAAAAAAACGAGAGAAATTTTTATTTTCAAATTTGTTTTAGCGAATATATTTATTTTCAAATTTTTTTGATAAAAAAGAGAAAAAAATAAAAAATAAAATCTGAATGACTCGACGCTCGAACTCCTTCCTTTAAGTAACCATCTCGAGCCCTATTTAATGAAGTCTCCATTGTTGTTAGGAGAGCAAAAACTATTAGAGAGACAACTACGGTTCGAACGCGAAGTAGTACCGTAGTCGATAATTTACACCAAAAAAAATATATAAAAAGAAAAGAAAAGGGGGATTAATTTCCCTTATGAGATTAGAGGGAGTGGAGTTGAAGCGAGAGAAAGAAAGTAGAGGAAAGGAGAGGAGAGAGGAGGGGAGGGAGGGGATCGAAAATTGGAAGAGATGGGAGAAGAGTCTTCGTCGGAGAAATTAGAGGAAGAGGTGGCGAGGTTGGTGGAGTTGGCGAAGGAGTTGGAGGATTCGGCCTCTTCATTCGTGGCGAAGACTTCCTCAGAAGAGCAATCCCTCCGTCAGAGAGCCCTCTCCATCGATTCCTCCATCAAGAAACTCCGCTCTTCCATCCACTCCTTAGATCATAGCCACCACGCCCTAAAACAAAAGGTAACCAACCATCAACCATCATAATCATCATCATCGTCGTCATCATCATCTTTCATTCATTCTAGTCTTGTAGGCGAGGCTAGGGTTCCTTCCTTCCTTATTAAATTATGATTTGTACATGCATGCTGTGTTGTGTTAAGGTGGAGGAAGAGTTGTACAGATTGAGATGTAGTTTGAACGACGGCGACTTGGCTTCTTTTCTTCCTAACAAATCTCATGGTATTAACAAACTCGTTGTTTTGCATCTTCTTCTCTATCAAAAAAAAGATAGGAGTAGAAACAAACTAATTCAAGTGCATGAATGAATGAATGCATGAACAGGAACCTTTCTTAAGAAGTTTCTCGGCCCCATTAGCGTACGCGCAACTAGAAAAGACGTTCAATTGAAAGTCAAGGAGGAGTATAACAGCTACAGAGTATGTGTCTCTTTGCTTTCTCTTTTATTCTACTATTCATGCTCATGCTCTTGCTCTTGCTCTTGCTCATGCATGTCTTAGCTCTGGACTCTGGAATTGTGAATGACTGGTTTTCTTGATTTTGTTTTAGAATTGTGAATGTTTTGAGACACAGAATAAGAATGAAGAGTAATGAGAACATGGATGAGGGAGAAAGAACATAAACAAGTATGGATAAAATTTGTTTCAATGATGTAAAAACTCAAACTTTTTCAAGTCTTGCAATGTGAAATCTCTTAATGAGTTGGGAAGGGTTGAAGTGGTGGATGTGATTCCGGAACTCTCATAAAGAAATGATTGGTGATAGTGGATTGTCAATCGGTTTTTGGTTGTAAGTTATGCCTACGTTATGGGTCAAGTTCATATTTTCATGTTGTGCCAAGACTCGGAACGGAATACCTGATGTCACAGTTATCTACTGAATCAAAGTGCCAGTATGTATATCTAGATGCATTCTAGGCGTTCGAAGCATTGTAGGTGATCATTGATCAATTATCAATACAGTGAAGATGTGCCACACATTTTTCCTAGTGTTGTATTGACCTGGATTTTCTTTTAAAACTATCAAAAGATGAAAGATATATCTCCACCTTTTTCAACTTTTGATAATATGAATGAAGTCATGAAGTCGTATTTTTTGCCATTAATGATCCTGCTCTGTGCGCTCGCGCGAGCGTTTTTGATTTTGTTGTATGCCTCTAATGATTACTGGTTTACTTAATTTATTGGATGGCTATAAATGATTTTATGGTTCACTTTGTGCCAGGATGATGAGACAGTTTTGATACATGTTATTTTGATGATTATTGTTTCTTTTAGAACTTTATGAAATGGATTTTTTATTCTGTTGAGAATTAGTTAAGAAGTTGTAAACTTCTCACAACTTTAGTTTAGACTAAACCAAACTGTTAGTGTTGCTGTTGTTTTCTTTGTGATTGCAACGCATCACTTTAGCATTTTGGGGCAAAACCGTTCAGGTGATAGACTAGGCGGCCGTTATCCTTCTAAATAATTTCCGTAAAGTCGAAGGGACTCATTACAATTAATTTTGTTGCTATGAATGCCTACCTAGCAAAATCCCAAATTAGCTAGATCAAACTCTTCCGTTGCACTCGATTTAGTGCAATTGTCGTTGTGCTTTTAAATTCCTCCTAAAAAATGCATCCCATGTTAGCTTAGTATTCTTGAAATATATAATTGATGTGGATCACAAATTAATTTACTTAAGGACCTCTAATTAAATATTTGATTATTCAAGAACCTTAAAGTAATTTTTTTGTTGCCTCGGCAACGCCAAGTGCCGTCTAGGAATCGCCTTGGAGTCTTGTAATCCTTGGGTTTTGTTTGGTCTTATGTATTTCTTAGTCTTTTTTAGACTTCACAAAAAAATGAAAGCTGATATTGCAAAGCACTGCCTAAGCATATTGATAAAAACAGCCTAGAAGTCTGGCTAGGCAGACGATGTCCTTCTAATATTTTTAAAAAAATTGAAGGGGCTAGTTACTATTAAGTTCAACAATATGAATACTTACCCAACAACAATCTTAACACCATTAATGCTACATAAGGATCTAAATCATCCTTGAAGTATGTATTGAATACAGATCATGGTGAGCAATAGAAAATTAGTGTTACTTAAGGACCTATAAATGAAGGAATATTTAATTATTCAAGGGCCTCTAGATAAATATTTTCTTAACCGCCTAGGCTCGAGACACAACCTCTCCTTGGTTAAGGAAATCACCTTGATGCCTTGCAATCCTTGTATAAAATTGCTTTGTGTAGTTTGTTTTTGGACCTTTGGTTTTAACTTTTAAACAAAGTCCGAAAGAAACCACACTTAATTCTCTCTCTCCCCTCTATCTAGAAACGAACAATGCAGCTGTGCTAAAAAAAAAAAAAAAAAATGCAATTTGTCATTTTGGACTCGGATGTTTGCTTACAAGATCCGGAATTAACTTCACATTTTTTGAGCAGGATAGAACAGCATTACAATTTCTCCTTTTTCCATCTACTTTACTTTTATTGAGGTCGTGGATTTGGAATGGATGCTTGCCAGCATTACCAGTTCAGTTATACCAGGTAAAGAAAATGCTTAGTGTTGCAGTTCTATTTATTTGTAACCAGAGTTTTGTTTTGCATTTTGCCGACATTCATTAACCTTGTGTATCATTGTTTCAGGCCTGGCTTTTGTTTCTCTATACAAGTTTGGCTTTGCGAGAGAACATATTAAGAGTGAACGGCAGTGACATTCGTTCCTGGTAATTGGATATGCTAGAAATGTAGTCTGGGAACCACTGAATGCATGAAGGACTCAGCACACATGTTATTATCTATTATATGGAAAGTCGATGAGGCAAATCCATGGTTTTCATCTGTCTGTGCTCTCCCCCTTTATTGCCTATGGATGGTTTCCTGGTTCTTATTTCAGCCTTATACCAACTTTATCAATCCTGTCCATAGAACTATGGCAATAGATATCTTATCTTTTAGTGGCAAGGGGCTAAATGTAGGATTTATCTTTTTGTCATGTGGAAAAGGCTCTTTCTCCTGAAACTTATGACCAGAAGCTGATTGGGATTATTGGCCTCCCTCTCTAGGTTTCTGTTTAAGTGGATTTATTATTGTGGTTGGTATTTATCAAAATCAAGGGTCTATTTGTTTTGGTGTGGGGTGAAGTTTGCATGGGAGGAATATTTATTTCTAAGACCAATTCTTCTGATCGGAAGTAATTATACATAGATGATTTAAATAGGGAGTCTTAAATCATTTTGATATGTGTTATTGCAGGTGGATATATCATCACTATTGTGCCATGGCAATGGCAGTTGTCAGTCTAACGTGGGAGATTAAAGGACAACCTGATTGTGACCACAAGCAGGTTGCTATTTACTTTTTTTTTTTTTTTTTGATAGGAAGGTTGCTACTTACTTTATTGAAGTTCTATAGTTTTAATTTTTACTTGATCCTGATTCCTAAGTTCTTGCAATTCAAGCAGAGAGGCGTGCAATTGTTCCTTTTATGGGCTGTCATGCAAGGAGTGGCAATGCTTCTACAGAATAGATATCAACGCCAGCGATTGTACACTCGCATTGCTTTGGGGAAGGTGCCAGCAATTAAAACTTATTTACTTGTCTTAAGTTTGTGCTTTGTGTTTGCAAAAGTTATGACACATTTAACATAGATTGCATTTTGACCACCCTTGTCACTGAAATGGCTTGTTAACTTTTCTCTCGCTTCTTTGGCTACTGCAGGCAAAAAGAATGGATGTTGTATGGGGAGAGACTGCTGGTGTGGAAGGCCAATTGTGGCTGTTGTGCCCCCTGCTATTCATTTTGCAGGTAAACTGAATTGCAGATTAATTATTTGCATCAAGTGCATTGTTTAGATATTCATTTATGTTTTCCCATTTGATGTTACTACCTCACTTTAATCAAGCTCTCCTTTGAGTCTTTTCAACATATTTGTTTCTAGTAGGATTCGTGTATGTTGTGCATCCACATCATCAAAATAGCTTTTCCTCAATATAATGTCATAGAGATGTGTCATTGTTTATAGAAATATTATTCAAGAGTTCATTGATAATGGTTCTCAAAGATTGTTAAGCTGAAACTAATTTGATCCTTAGTCATGGCTATACTGTTTCATTTTCTTGGAGTTGCATTCACAAGAGTTGCTACATATTTAAGAGTGCTGCCGTCGTCTACATGTGTTTTCAGGGTTTTGAAGCATATGTTGGACTTCTACTTCTTCGAACTGCATTTGTTGGTGTTGTTTCCGAGTGGCAGGTAAGAGCTTCAACAGCCCTCCTCATTTTTGAAGGTTTTCTTAAATCTCATACTTGTCAATCACTTTCCTACTAAAAAAAATGCACAATTATTACTGGTATATGTTTCCCAGGTTGTATTCTGTGGTATCCTCCTTGTTGTGATGGCGGCTGGGAATTTCACAAACACGGTACAGACGCTCATGTCAAAGTCAAGGTTTAAAGCAAAGGTGAAAAGGTCTAAAAGCAAGCAGGAATTGAGTCTGGGATCCACCGCGAAGAACTTGTGATTTTGCAGCACGCTAGACACCTGGAACTCTGTTGTGGATGCTCAAGGTGCGTTTAGATTTTCTATTTCAGGATTGTTCTATGGAGCAAGAGAAAAATAGGTTATTTCTCTGTAAAATTTCCTTTTTGAGGTGTCAATGAATACCTTTTGGTTTCCAACATGCCAATAACATAGATTGCATTGTTTGTTTCTTTCGGTTGAATGTATGAAAATACCAGAAATAATCACTCCTGAAACAACGGTGATTAATTAGTTGTTGCGGCTATTTGTCAAGAACCTGTCATTTGTTGAGGTTAATTAGTTGTTGCGGCCGTTTGTCAAGAACCTGTCATTTGTTGAGGTTTTTCTTTGTAGTATTTGTGACTCTATTACAACGTTTGTCTATGCTATGAATTATGAATTGTGTTGCACAAAAACTCAATCCAGTACGATTTGCGGGAGAGTAAATTGATGTTTGTCTTGCATTCAGTATAGCTTTTGTTTTTGGAGGGAAAGTTTTCGAAACTCTAATCTCTTGTTGTTGTAATTTGTAAATGCCAATACGTACGGCATTTTTTGTTTGTTGAAGAAGACTAAGTACTTAAAAGAATGTCCTTGCCAAAATTTAGGCCCTCTGCTTGACGCCCACAAGTCAGATGCAAGATTTGGGCATGAAATTGAGGGATTTGGCCGACGTCACTAGCTAGCTAGGGTGATTTGTGACAGTCAAATCACTTGTGGTAATTGAAAGGAAGAATTGATGGCATGCAGTGAAGATAATTTAAGGAGTAGTTGAGGAAAAAAAAAATGATGAGAGTTGGATGCAACCTCTCAACTCCAACAATTGACGTGTGTTCCACCGCACTGGTCCCTCTCTTGCTCACCAAACTAATCATCGATCCAGACTACAGTCGTGGTGGCTTCGTTGTGTATTACGTAGTTATATATCTTAGTCACAGTGGGCACCGACCCATTATATGCTTTTTTTTTTTTTTTTTTTGTTTCTCGGCAAATGTACATCATCAATCATGGACCATGGTTGTTGCAGTTCACATCACCCACTTAAAAAAGGTGGGCATATTCTAGCTAGGTACACCCATGCATGTATATATAAGATTGTACACACTACACATATATTGTACTGGAAAATGCTTATGTATGAATCATATATATGTACCTTATGCCTGTCTTTATAATGCGACCTAGCTTGCTATGTAACTAATAAGATAATAGCAGCTTTTGTGTGTAAGCGCACTTGAGGTTGGCACGCTCGATTAGATATAGTGAAGGTCAATGGACATATGAAGTTCAAGTTAAGAACTGACCTAAATGATTAGCTAGATTTAAAAGGAAGAGGAGAGAATCTTAGTTAGCGTAAGTGGGAAGTTTGGTTTGGGTTTGGGTTTGGTTTTGGTTTTGTTTGGGGGGGGGGGGGGGGGGGGGAAGTTGTTGTTGTAGTAGTAGTAGTAGTAGTAGTAGTAGTTGCTGCTGTTGGTATTCTGTGCGAAATTAATTACTACCTGTACATATATGTGGGGTAGCTACTAGGCAGTGGGCAGAGACTGTTGAGTTGAGTTGAGTTGAGTTGAGAGAGATAGAAGGGTAGTAGTATATGGGGGGCCAATTAAGCCAGCTAGTAAGTGTTCCTCATTTAGGAATTGAGGTTGCTTAGTTTGAGTACAAATATATGTTGGTGGATCTGTTGATTTATAGTATGTTTGTTGTAATTAGCATCCATTTGAAAGTGACGAGTCAGGAGTCACGAGGGAGAAGTTATACATATGCAAGTTAGTTTTGATGCATGAAATAAGCTTTGTTTATGTTATTAAGACCGATGATATTAATTAGGTAGGTAGAGAATAGAAGAGGCAAGACATGAAGGAGTAATTGATTAGAAAAGTGAGTTATATACTCCTACAGTAGTACTAGTATATGGGGGGTTGTGAGTGAGAGTGATTGATGGGAGAATGGTGAGGAGGGGGGATTGCGTTGCTTGCACGAAAATGGTGTAATAGAGGTTGAATGTATGTAAGAAAAAGAAAAAGTGCTGCGTGCGTGCAGCAGAGAGAGGGAGTTGTCGTCGTGAAACAAGGTAATAAGAAGATTTAAGCAAGACACCTGGAGCTTGCTAGCTGCTTCATTCACAAAACTAACTCCGATCCTTAATTGCATTGCAACAACCTCTCTCTTACTGCCTCTTAAGGAGTTGGTATTTATTCCCATTTCAATGCATTGCATCAGTACGTAGCAGTAAAATAATGAAGAGGAAAAACAAGAGAGAGTGGGTGGTGTTGGTGGGGGCTCTGGTTAAATGATCCTGGTATTTACCAGTTACCGTATAATTCATGGTTATTTGAGTGAAAAGTACGAATGGATGATAAACCAACCATTTGGTTCTATTTAGTATTTAGTATTTAGTATTTAGTATTTACCTTACCTTAGCTCGGCGGTAAAAAAAAAAAAAAAGGAAAAAATCTGGAGTGAAGGGTAAATCTGGAGTGGGAAATGTTTGTAAGAAAAACAGAAAATCAGACATAGAGTAATTATAAGAAAGAAAGAAAGAAAGAAAGAAGGAAAGAAAGTCCGTCTCTCTCTCTCTCTCTCTCTCTGTCTCTGTGTCTCTGTGTCTCTTTGGGTCTTCTTGGAGGGGGAGGAGGAGGAGGAGGAGGAGGAGGAGGGCCTACCAGTTCTATTATCATTTCGATCTTCCCCATCCAGCGAGCGACCCAGCGACCTCTTCTCTGTCTTCTGGTTTCTTCTCTTTCGCCCTTCCTTTCCATCAATCTCTCAATTACGCACGCACGCACGCACCTTGCTGGTATTGTGGGGTTTTCCGGATGATCTCTCACCGATCTCATCTTCTGCTCTCTTCATTTCCGCCAGGATTCTCCGGATCGGATCTTTCTTCAGGTATCTATGCTCCAATCAATTTTTTCTAATTTCATTTTTGGGCGTTTCGTTTTGCATTCATTTATTTCCTCCCATACTCATCTGCTCATCTCCTACGTTTGCCCAATTTATGTTATTTATGCTATTCAGCTGCTGCTGCTGCTGCTGCTTAGGACAATTTAACTAGTTTGTTCATCTTGGTCTTCACGGTTTTATTTACACAATCAATACTTCTTCTACTGCTCTACCTACCTACATCTTGCACTACCTTCCCTGCAATCTTCCGTTGATTTTCTTTATTTGTTCCTCACCTTCTTCTTCATCTTTTCTTCACCCAATAATTGATGTCCTTCTCTTTCCATCTCAAACTGCTCATGGACCCCTTTCTTAATCTTACCACTTTTTCGCCTCTATATCATATTACTCAATTCAAGTTTACTACTGTCATGATTTTAATACTTTTATGACTCTAAGTGTTTTCCGTTTTATTCAATGTTGACATGGTTGTTGCACTATTCATATAATGCATTCTAACATGGTGGCCGGGATACACTCGCGTACCTTCTTCTTTATTCAATATAATCGACTCTTTAATTTGTTCTTTGTCACAATTTAGAGACTTTGCTATTGTTTAAATTCTGTAGAGGAAGAAGACATGAAGTAGGATTCAATTTTGGGACTTCACTATTATTATTATTTTAAAAAAAAAAACATAAAATTGCAATTACGTCAACTATGCTTTGTAGGAGTCAATGTTGGGTGGTAAAATAACAACTCACGCTGGAGATTAGGATTTTTAGTTGGATGCTTGCGAAATTCCACAAGGATAGAATAAGTAGAGAGATTCAAATAAAAGGAAGTAGCACTACTTGAGGAAAAGAATAAGAGAAAGGTAGTTGCGGGTGGTTTGAGCACTCCTAAGACAACCTGCCTAATGCCCTCAATTAGAAAACATGACGTGCTAAAAATTGAAGGGATTCTTTGGTATAAGGTTAGACTTTAGATAACTTGGGATGCAACAACTACTAACAGATTATAAGATTATCAAATCACATCACCAACGAAATTAGATCAAGTTAAATGGAAAAGTTGGATCCATGTAGACGACCTCAGCAAATTTGAGACCCTAAATCCTAAACAATGCAAATAGCCTTTCTTCACGCCCCCGTCATCAAAATCAAAATTAGAATTTATGAATCATGTGATTGATGATTAAATGAGGAAAACCATTTGGGTCTTTCATTGGGATTATCTTGCTTTAGAATCTTTATCATGACTTATGTGCATTCTAATTGAGCTAAGGTAACCCAAACAGCACACTGTGCCAATCAATTTGAGCTAAGGTAACCTGTAACTCTCAACACAATGTACTAGCTGTTAGGGGTTATGCTCAATTCATTTTAGTTTGCTTCTCTAGTTACATCCAAATTTGCTTTCAACCTGCCATTGTTTAGTTCTTAGAAATCTTGAAACCAAATGGTTCAGTGTGTCAAAAAATAATAAAAATTAAATAAAATTGGGTTGAGTCCTAACCAAATTACAAATAAGTGCTTATGTTCACTTTGTCTTGATCTACTTGAATTACTATTGCATCCACAACTATTATAATGTGCATGCAAAAGCGCAAAGAAATACAATGCTTGACTTCCATAATATGAGAATGCCCTATAAGACTAAAACAATGAAACTTTCATGTCACCCTGACAAAAAAAAAAAGTCTACTGCAACTCATTTTGTAATGCATCACGTATATAATCTCAAATCAAATGTCATCAAGATACCAATAAAATGGAATTGATACAATAGAAGAAGTGGATTGTACCTTTTTTTTTTAATAAGCACCCTGCTCTTGCACCATCCCTAACCAAGGCTCCAATTCCCACATAGGAAAGTTGAAGTCTTAGCGTCTTGTTGAGCTGAGCGTATTTGTCCTTTTTGGTTTTTTTAGCTGTTTTCAATTATAAAAACTGCAAGACAAATCAAAATAATCTTTTTTTCTTCTTAAATTGAGATAGAAGTGGACATCCAATTGCTTGTTTTAAAAGCCAAGTCAAATGAAAGCTTCCAACCTAGTTTGCATTTGCCTGTTATAACGCAATACATCAAACCAAACAGGATTTTTTTGTTGACCAAATGGGTTGCAACTTATGTGTGTGTCTCAGTGTGTTTGGGTGCATCCTGATGTTGAGAAATGGTTGTCTTTGTTTATATCAATGCTAAAAATATGATATGAGTAGTCAATCAATTCTTATACATTACTAAATACGAAGACACACGCACGCACACACACATACGCATATAATATTCTAGATATGTATGCAGACATTCCATTGATTATGATGATGAATTATTTAGATTGTATTTCTTAATGTAATTCTTTTAGTATTTTTTTTTTGTTTGAACATTTTGCTAGGGTAAAGTGTTATGCCAGATCATATTGCCAGGACTTTGAGGACAGCTAGTCTCTATTTTTCTTTACAAGAGTTATGTTGTTTCATGCAATTTGTGGGTCATAGTTTCTCCAATTGACTGGGATGCAGAATAGTGGCAGTCTTTCCCAAAATATAACTTCTTTGAAAGTGATGCCACAGCAGTCTATTCGCCGTCTTAGCAGTAGGTGCTCTCAAATGGTAACTGGCCAGCACTCACCAACTGTCTTTCCAGAAAAACGTAGCAAGGTGAAGTCTTTGAAAAGAGGTGATGTTACCACCACCAGTGATGATCCAGAGAAAGCAAAGTCCCAAGAACATAGGATTGACATAGGTGATGAACAATCCGATTTGTTGGGCTATGAGGTGGTCTCTGGTAAACTAATTTTGGATAAGAAAACGAGTAAAAAACCTGATGTACAGACTTCAACAGAAGCTAAAAACCAAGATGCAGTGGATGCCCGACTTACAAGTAAGGCTTTGATCTGGGGATCCCATGTGCTAAGCCTGGAGGATGTGATATCTGTAAGTTTGGTGGGAACAAATTGGTTCTATTTTTTGTCTAAACACTGATGTCCTATTGACATCTTTACCGTTGACTTTGGCAGGTATCATATAACGTAGGTCTCAGATATTTTACTGTGCACTCATACCCATTGAGAAAGGGATCTTGCCTTGCAGCTTTCACCACACCAAGAAGAACTAGGAAGGACTTCCGCTTTGTAGCAACTAGTACAGAGGAAGCTTTTATGTGGGTAAGTGGGTTTGCAGAACAGCAGTGTTTCGTGAATTGTTTGCCACATCCCTTGGTCTCCTCCAAGAAGGAAGCTGCAGACGTTGGTGGGAGTGATTTTGTATTTGAACAGCATATAAAATGTAAAAGTCCCCCGAAAATGCTTGTGATACTGAATCCACGTTCAGGGCGTGGTCGTTCCAGTAAAGTTTTTCATGGGAAAGTGGAACCAATATTTAAGGTTTGTACTTCATGCGGCATACTCAAAGGAACTTCATTTAATTTACTGATTGATCTTCTTTGCATAGATTATTTTAGTGAGAAGCTTTTTGTGGTTGTAGTCTATGTACTGACTGAACAAACTTGCATCTTGCGTGTGTTTTAAACCTGTAAGGCTTCAGCCTGGAACCTTCACATGATATTAGTTTGTTTCTCTATTTGAATGCATTCAGTGTTTGTGATTGCAATATTCTTGTAAAGATAGTTTTCATGCAAGTTTCTACATCATATAACTTTTAAAATCTTTTATCCGAATTCTGAAAGTATTACCTTTGTTATCTTGTCCTCTACGTCTTAGAGCATTTTAAATTTTTATCCCTGTGCTGAAGGCATCAACTTCGATATCTTGCAATCTCCTTAAACATAGTTAAAGTTTATAGATGGGGAAACTGTTCTTTGTGGCAAGGAAAATTAAGTTTTTATCTTTCTTTTTTGTAACAAATTAATGAAAACATAAAATATTTAACGTTTTAGCAGCATTTGAAGCGTTAGATTTTGTGCTGTATTGGCTATAGTTTGGTAACGTGGAATGGAATAAATGTTATATCTTTTTTTACCATAATGGTAGCAGCAGCCAGAAATTATGGAAATGGCAAAGACTCTGGCTGTCGGGTGGTTATTAATAGCAAATTTAGTGTAGGTTGTACTTTTTGACGAGTGGATAAGCAATTGGGCTGTGTTGTGATGCAAGTATTGTATAGATAGTAGACATGGTTTTTCTTGCTGAGGAGAACCCTCAGGTCTCCTTGTTGGAGTTTCTATTTGATGAAATATAGTCGAGTCTCTCCTCAAAAGTAATAATTAAATTAAGATTAAATAAATGAAACATTCATTTGTTAGGTACAAACCTCTATTTGGTGAAAGTTTATTTTCTTATGGTCTTCCTGATTGTATGATAGAAACCAATAACTGAACAATTAACCATGAATGGGATGCAAACCCACGGAAAGGGAGTTAATTATTGGTGATGTAATCATTGGTTGCCATTTAATCCTTCTTTGCATTACCAATAGAAACCACAAAACCTATGTAACTTAAACTATATGAAGCATCTTCAAGCTTTTATTCAAGTAGGATGCTAAGACTCAATTGATTATGAAGTCCATAAAATTAAATTCTTGCAAGATAACACCCTAACCTGTATTTAATTTGATCTAATCACAATTATTACAGTGAGTTTTTAAAAACACGATTTTCTTCCTTTGACAATTGGGTAGTAGACAAAGGTGTTCTTACTGAGTTTGTTGTGAGTTGTTGAGCATACTTGAATCTTGACCATCTTGGTAGGGTAATAGCAAGTAATTGGAGTTTTTGAACATTTTATATTTCATGATGCGTTCAATTGCAAAATGGCGGCAGCTTGCAGGTTTCAAGTTGGAGGTGGTGAATACAACATCTGCAGGGCATGCTAGGAAGCTTGCTTCAAGTGTTGACTTCAGTGCATGCCCTGATGGTAATGTTCCGTGTTTATTATCCATATTGTACTTTTTTTCTGACACCTTTGGTTACATATATTTTCCTTTAATCTTTTACAGGAATTATATGTGTTGGAGGCGATGGGATTGTTAATGAGGTTGGTATTTTACTTGCTGCTCTTTACTGATAGATATATATATGTATGTATATAACCTGTCTTTTTTTGTTGTCTTTCTTTCTTGAAAATTATTTGAATGCGTTGAATGGAGTCTATTTATTTTTTTGCATTTTTTGAGCAAGTAATTAAATCACATGGATATATTGTTGCGGGTGGATCCTAACTAAAAGCCTCGCCTTGGAGCTTTTGGATGAATTCGATACAGCAATTATTAATTTGTCATATTCATTACTTTACTTTGTGGCAATGCGGATGTATTAGTTGCCGCTACTTTCAGTGTGTACTTTAAGTGTGTAGGAGCACATGATTGTGGCTCGCCATATAATATTAGCATTTTCATTAGTTTTTTTCATAATACAGCATGGCTTTCATCTCTCCTCTTCTCTCATTTGAAACTTCCATTCTCATATTCGCTACTTGCACGTACAGATGCATGCATTTTTCTTACCTGGTTAAATCACTTCAACTAACTTCACATCATTGTTGATAAATAGTGAAACTTCCTTTATCAAAAAAAAAAAAAAAAAAAAAAAACTTCATATCATTATGAGAACCTATTAATGCTAGTATAAGCGCTTAGGGTAAAATATATTGATTCTGTTCTTTTCCTTTTATTTAATTTTGTCACTCTTCTAGTCTCAACATAATGTTAGACCTGCCATTTTATGTTATTTGTTAGTTTAACACTATTTTATTAGATGCCTGATTCTTTTTAAAGTCTGATGAGATTGTTTGTATAGGGTTCCTTTCATTGACAAATAATACATGTTTGAATTGTTCTTTGCTTAAATTTGCACTTCATTTGGTGATTATGTAGGTTTTGAATGGTTTACTCAGTCGAAGTGACCAGAAAGAAGCAATTTCAATTCCAATTGGCATCATTCCTGCTGGTTCAGATAACTCATTAGTTTGGACTGTTCTGGGAGTGAGAGATCCTATTGCTGCAGCTATTGCTATTGTAAAGGTATCCAGATTGTTCTCTCTCTCCCCATACTTTCTCTCCAAAGGAGTTTGCATTCATTTTTGCATTCATTTGCTGGGATAGATGGATTAATAATGCGGCAAGGGAATTTCTATACAAGAGAATACTCTCGCGGCTACGAAAAAATGAATTTCTCAGTTTGTTTAGTTTGCGAATACCTTAGCAAAAGAACAAAACCATTTCATTACTTGTGTTTTTCCAAAAACACTCGTATACAAGAAACAAAGGAGACTTCACCAATTCCCAAAATCCCCTTTATATGTTATAATCAAGGATTAAAACTTTGATTTCGCCTTATAATTTGCTCTCTTGATAATTGGAATTAATTAGAAGAGGTTTAATTCGACGTAGAGAACTTTGGTAAAAATTCACTAATTTTGAGAAGTTTAAGAATTTTTTATTTAAATGGTTACTAAAACTCATTTTATGGGATGTCAAAACAAGCACAATTATGCATCTGTAGCTTAAAAACTCACAATTTAATGGTTTTAAGTTAATTTTATTAACACTAGTCATGCATATTGTGTATGGTATATCACTTTTGAAGGATAATCTAACTTGATTCTTCTCACTTATGTGAGGTAAGTACAAACCTTCACTGCCCTACACAGTTATTCGATTTTTTGATCGTAAAATTTGCAATTTCTCCTTGTTTTTAGCGATCCATGTCAATTTGTATCAAAGTTGTCGATTTTTAACATAAGCATTAGTGAAATTTTGTAGTTTTTAAACTAGCTGTGAACTTCTTTCCGATCTCTTCAACCTTGATAAACTTCTCCCAAAATTCAACTAATTTTATTGAATTTTCATTCCTTGGTTATAACTTATAAGTACTTTAACTAGAATCCTAAAACAAATAGAACTTCTAAGTTAAATAGCAATACAACAACAACAACAACAACAACATAGCCTCAGTCCCAAATTAATTGGGGTCGGCTACATGGATCAAACTTTTCCATTGTTCGATTAAGTGCAATTGATGGTGAGCTTTCCAAACCATTCAAATCCCTCTTAATTAATGCATCACATGTTAACTTTGGTCTACCCCAACCTCGTCGAATTTGTACAGTTTCTATTGAGTCAAGTTTTCTAGTGGGGGCATTTGTAGGCCGTCTTTGCAAGTGACCAAACCACCGCAAGCGCCTTCCCTAATCTTTGTATCAATTGGTGCTACTCCTACTTGTTTTTGAATTTCTATATTTCTTATTTTATCTTTACGAGTTTTACCACACATCCACCTAAGCATCCTAATTAAATAACAATAAGGATTCCATAATTTTTAACTCTTAGTTTGACTCTATATATTATCTAAAATGTAATCCCATTACACTTGAAATGGACTACAAATAAAAACCAACAAATTAATATAAAATAGAAATAAATTTTTTTAAAAAAAATTTCTCTTGCATTTTGCATCAATTAATTTGTAGGTTTTTGCGCTGCTGCATCTTATGTAGTTCAACCTCTCATTTGTCTCACTTCATGCTACTACTTGGTTTTTTGTAGCCCTTGTGTACCCAATATGGGTGGAGATGGAAACATTAAACCGTGAATGATCCGCTGATGAAAAAAAAAGTGTATGTCAATTGGCTATAGCTAGAGTAGGGTGACAGGACATAGAGGGATGCATCATTCCTAAATCCTATTTGGAATAAGTAACAAAGAAAGCTTGGCTGGGGGTGTTGTTTTCTTTTTGCTGCCCATCCCTTTTGTAGTTGCAGCTTGTGATCTCTTATTGCATCAATAGCAGTTACTGGTTACCTTTTGCTGCCGGACTTCACAATGTTTGATAAGATTAGGTTTTTTCCAAACAAGTTGTTCTTGGAAGGGGTCTCCAGGTGGTTCATTGGTATCGATAACTATTTCCTCTAGAAAAAGAAAATATTCTCATGCCAAACTTTTTTCAACACCTCACATAAGCCATCTGGTTTTTTAAGGGGGCAGCAACTGCACAGGTGGTTCAATGAAGTCAAAAAGAAAGAGAGAATTTCTTTGTTATGTCTTTTTTGACAAACCTCCTTACTGATGGGTGAAGATATTGTAGCATAGCATTGTGACTACGCTCTTTGTTTCTCTTACTTATTGCTCTTTATGTTCATTCATCTCAACCTTTGTATTTGTAAAGCCTCATTAATGATCCAAAAGAAAGCTTCTTATAAAAAAAAGAACTGTTTACCTAAGCTTAGAATAAACTAGGTAGTTTTTTGCAACCATGTGGCTTATTCTATTCAAATAAGTGGTTAACACTCGAACCTGCTCCGATTGGATTGGTTTATTTACTTCTCTTTGGTAAACTTTTAGTGGTCTTGTGTATTCCTGTCCTTGGCACTCCTGGTCAAAGTTTGTGAAGGGTAGCATTTGGCAAGCAATTGGTTGTATGTGGGTTTTAATAAGTTAATGATGCATGTAATGTAATCTCTATATCTCCATATCTTGTAAAATTGCAATTTGATTTAAGCAATTGAATGAACTTATGCTTTATCCTTCAATTTTCATTATTTTTATTTTTGATTAGGCGTACTTCCAATTCATTCCTCTTGGGTATTGCATTACTTTTTTTTCGAGAACGGTATTGCATTCGTAACAATCTTCCTTCTTTTTCTTGTTTTATCCAGGGTGGCCTTACAGCTACTGATGTTTTTGCTGTCGAGTGGATACAAACTGGCATCATTCATTTTGGAATGACTGTATCATACTTTGGTTTTGTTAGTGATGGTAATTTTTTTTAAAACCGAGACTCCTTGCATATGCTTTTTGCTTTTATTGATTTCTATATTTTTTTGTCTCTGTGAGTGGTATATATGTACCTCACAGTCTTGTTTAGGCAATTTAAAAATCAATTTAACTTGAATAAATTATGGCTCGTGACATACACTTCCTGGTCCTTATTTGCAAATTTTATTTGGGACTTGGTTCAACTTCGTACTGTTTTTTGTCCAATTAGAAGGCAAGAAGCACACAGATGTATACTGCATCTAATACGTAAAACTGGGAGGGGTTTTAGCCAAACTGCGATAATTTCATGTAGGGAAGCTAGAGGTGTCATCCTAACTGTAGACGCAAGAAAAATCTCAACAATCTCAGCCGTACACTCCCATGAACCAGCAGCAAATATAATATATTATCATCATGCACAGTTTTTGTTGCAACTATTGTGAACTCGGACTTTGAACAGTTTTGCATGTATAGTTACATATGAAAACACCAAGAAATGTTCCTTTAGTTGTAACCCATTTCTCATCATTACTTGTGTCACTTTCCTTCTTCAACCCTGCCTCAACATCAACTGGTCATGGTAGTCCATTCTCCACATCTCAGTTAGGCTTGGTATCCCATTTTGGCTTCGCATCCCATATGGGACCTGGATCATACATTGTTGATGAGATATGCTCCTTGTCGTTGAGTGCTGCATTTCCTCAAGACGTTTGTTAGGATCATGTGTAGTAGTCAAACCACTCCATCCTCTATTGTCCTTGACCTTGATTTTGTCCTTGGCCAGTTGGGAGTTGCTGACATCGGAAGTTGTCTTTTGTGTATTGGACCTCCAACACCACTTCCCCATTTCAGTTCCTTTCCTGATCATCTCTTATTTTCTTTGCTCCCCTAGATCTCTTTTTATGTTCTTTCTTCTATTCAGTCTGCCAGCTTGAAGTCATTGCCCCTTGTCATGCTATCTTAATACTCTTATCTGCTGCTGCATATTTCTCCTGATGCCGTGGTTCAGTTCTTATTCTGCTAGCTTCTGTTAATGAGTGTTAATTGTGTTGAAGATGCTTGGGCTGTGTCTAATTCTTCTATACCTGTTGATTTTGTTGGGCTTTTGCTGGTAGACCTGTTTCTGTGGCCAAGTTGCCATAAGAATTTCCCTCCAATATGAAGGTTCTATGGTTGGATGCAATTTACTCACCCAGTACGCTCTTCTGTCACACATCTTTTTATAGGAATGTTTTCAGTTTGCCTCTGCCCAGAATCGTCATCATCTCGACGCATGATCACATTGGCCATTGGATGAGTTAAATCTTTTTCATATTTATCAACAATTGATGATCACCACTTTCTTTTATCGGTAACTCTGCCATCTTACAAATCTAATGGTAAAACCCTGGTCTTGTCTAAACTATGAAGAGCAGAATCACTCTTTGACAGATTAAAGTAATGTGATGTGTCCGAAAAGTGTATAAGTTTTGCTCCCCATTGAATGTTAACTCTTTGCAAGTTTTGGATTGAAAATATGAATTTAATTTGAGCATTGACTTGGTATGGCTTGTTGGACTGTTCATGTATGTTACTATTGTGATTTTATGTATTATTGTTGTTGCATATTGAAATTTTAATATAAAGATGCTGATCTTTCTGCAGTATTGGAACTCTCTGAAAAATACCAAAAGCGTTTTGGACCATTACGCTACTTTGTAGCTGGTGTCCTCAAGTTTTTATGCTTGCCAAAGTACAGCTTTGAAGTGGATTATCTTCCTGCAACGAAAGTATTCGATGCTGAAGCGAAAGTCTCAGGAGACCATGAAACCCTTGATATGCAAGACCTATACACGGATATCATGAGAAGATCGAGCAAAGACGGTATTCCCAGAGCGTCCAGTTTGTCGAGTATAGATTCAATAATGACCCCTAGTCGGATGTCTGGAGACTTGGACACAACTAGCAGTACATTTGCTTGCACAGAGCCTTCTGACTATGTGCGTGGTCTGGACCCAAAAACAAAACGCCTGTCGTCTGGGAGAAGCCATGCAGTTGCTGAGCCAGAAGAAGTTGTTCATCCACAACTTCCAATGTCAGCAACTCCCAACTGGCCAAGGACAAGATCAAGGTCAAGGACGGATAGAGGATGGAGTGGCTTGACTGCTACACATGATCCTACCAAATGTTCTTGGGGAAATGCAGCACCTAATGACAAGGAGGATATCTCATCAACAATGTCTGATCCAGGGCCCATATGGGATACGGAGCCAAAATGGGATACCGAGCCAAACTGGGATGTGGAGAATCATATTGAACTGCCAGGACCAGTCAATGATGATGTCGAGGCAGGGTTGAAGAAGGGAAGCGAGACAAGTAACGAGGAGAAATGGGTTACAACTAAAGGACCATTTCTTGGCGTTTTGGTATGTAACCATGCATGCAAAACTGTTCAGAGTCTGAGTTCACAGGTAGTTGCACCAAAAGCTGAGCATGATGATAATACATTGGACTTGCTGCTGGTTCATGGGAGTGGACGACTGAGATTGTTGAGATTTTTCGTGCGCCTACAGTTAGGAAGACACCTCTCGCTTCCCTACGTGGAATATATTAAGGTTCGATTGGCTAAAACTTCTCTTCCCAGTTTTATGTATTATTAGATGCACGCATTATATATCAGCAATCCAAACACAGCCTCTCTAACCCAAAGATGATGTAATTGCAACGACTGGAGATGTTTGGGGGATTAGTATTTGGGTGTGGTAGAATGCATTTGAGTTTTGAAGGTGGTTGCTTTCCCCTAATTCAATTTGTACTGTACGTGATGCAGGTGAAATCGGTGAAGATAAAACCTGGTAAAACCGCCCAGAGTGGCTGCGGTATTGATGGAGAACTTCTACCAGTCAATGGGCAGGTCATATCATCTTTGCTTCCTGAGCAGTGCAGACTGATTGGTCGACCTCCAAGCAATCGCGCATGAAGGCACCGCCACGTCCATTGTAATGGTGTGGTTGGCCTTGTGAGTTTTCTTATGCTCTTGTTTCACTTCCGACATCTGGTAGTAGCTGCAGAAGTGGAATATTCAGAGCATTCCATACTAAACCAAATATATTTCTGTTCCTTTTTTTTTTTCTGAGCCCCCATCGTCTCCCAAGTCGTCTCAGATTTGAGGTCTCTGTATATTTTATGAGTTATCCTTGAGTATCATTACAAGTTAGTTGTACTTGTGTTGAAATCCCTTTGATCTGTTCAGTACTGTAATTGTTCCTCCCTTTTATTTTTGTGCGTGTTTGCAGCGTTTTGTAAGAGATCGAACACGTTAGAAGTGGATGGTGGTCCATGAATTGTATTTTTTGAGATATGTGTTGTAAAGCATGCATGTAGTTCGGTTCGGAATTATTCTGATGATGATAGCTTAAGCTTGGATATATTGTAGTGATTAGTCCTTGAATTTGAAGGTTGAAGTTTATATATATGCTTGGATACAATGTGTACGTACGTGAGGAGTTCTTCTGATAGTTAGATTTTATATGTAGAGAAGTGCAAAGTCGGAAGTGAAGCTACGGAAGAGGAAATGTTGTTGCATTAAGAAGCAAGCAGCGGTGGATGAAAGGAAGAGCATGATCAACATTAATAACAGTGACGATAATCAAGTATTCTTGTTTGGTTTTGATAGCTAGCTAGAGATGGAGTTTAATTTGGGACCGACCAATGAATGAACCTACGCTTTTCTTTCTTTCTAACGGAATGGGAAATATCAGTAAAGTAAATAATAAATTTATTTGGACTCATTAATTACTTGAGAAAGACTTTGTAATAAAAAACTTTTTGAGATTAAATAGCACTACCTGTAAGTAAAAAGCTTGCTGAGGCAAAGCAATAATTAATTAATCTTATATGGATAAGTAATTATTTACTAATAAAGAGATTAATACAAAGGGAGACAAAAGTAGTACTTTTCAATCGATTCCATTCCACTAGTGACTCGTGAGAATTTATGAGAATAGTTTCATTAGTGCCTCGTGAGAATTTATGGGAATAGTCAATGCTTGCCAGAACATCCGCAATATATATAAAAAAAAAAAAAAAAAAAAAAAAAAAAAACGAAAGTGGTGTTGTATATAGGTTGGTGTTGATGGGGACGGGGACAGGGGTGAAGGAGACGTGTTAGTTAACTCGTGCACGTAACCAAGTGGATGTCGTCAGATGTGGCCGCCGCCAGCCACCTATGCATTTTTTTTGCTTTCATTCTTACTCCATCTACTCTAGTAACTCTAAGTACGCCGCCGCAAATCACATACACACAACACATTGCAACAAACTACTTACTAATCAGATAAGATCAAACTCAATTCTGATAATACCTAGCTTACCTAAACATCAAGAAACGTTACGTCTCTTTTTTAATCAATCAATTAATTTGTTACACTTCAAATGGTTGGACGCACCCATCCTTCGTAACATATGCTTCCCTACATTCTTTTTAAAAAAAGAAAAAAAAGAAAAAAAAAAAAAAAAGGGGGCCTGGCTTAAAGCTAGGAGTGTTAAAAAACATAAAATATCAACCGACATCTTTATCGTTCATAAGCTGTCAATCCATAAATACATCTATAGGTAATGTGGACATCAAATAATGATCGATATGTAAGGTGGTTACATATATAGTTACCTATATATCGGATAAACATATCGATCCAATAATTAATTTGTTGATGACAACAACCTACATATTAGTTGGTAATAACAATTGGAAACTTAATTATCCCCACTCGTCGATCTGTGTCGTTAATTAGGACTGGCAAAAACATGCGATTTAGTACATTTAATTTTGACAAAAAAAATGTATATATTTTTTCTCTAGTAGGATATAATTTTATACGCATGTCTACCATAAAACTTATTATTTGTATATGACCTTTTTGTAGACATTTTTTTCTTTTCTTTTTTTTGTAAATGACTTTTTTTTAAGTATTCTAGTTCATAAACTCTTATTTCCTTTGAAGTATTCTAGCTAGTTTATAAACTCTTTCTAACTCTACAATAAAGAAAGCATAAATCTCGATCCCAAGCAAATCATCATGATTCATGTAGATTCCTAGAGCCAGCTATATAAATACTTATCATGATATTAAAGAAATATGGTGTCTTGTATGTACTGTACTAAGTTTATATATGATCGATGAACACCCTTTTCTCAACAACAACAACAACAATAACAATAACATAGCTTCAGTCCCAAAATTATTAATTAAGTACACTATACATAAATTACATTTTCTTTTCTTTTCTTTTTCTTTTTTTTTTAATAATCGTACGTGGACGTAAGAACCTTTTTTAGACTTTCTTAACTTTAGTTTAATTAGTTTTATGAAAGTTAATCAAGCCCCTCAGCCTCTGATCAATCTAAAAAGGAATTAACTAATTAATAGAATTTTTTTTTAAGAAAAGTTTGGTAGAACCAATAGAATAATTTAGCTATCAGAAATTATGCATCAATTATAGTTATGATGCTCATTTTTTTTTGTCACTGTGTCACATTTCTTGGGGTTATTAAATACAATATATTACATTGTTTTCAAAAAAAAAGTACAATGTATTACATTAATAATGAGCTATTGAGTACAAGCAATTAAGTTAAAACGCGCGTACTTCAGGAAGAAAAAAAAAAGAATGGAAAGCATGCATGCATTAGAGACTTCAGGCTTGAAAAGTGTAAACATGGATTAAGTGGATAGGCAACTAAAAAGTAAAAGTTGAGATTATATATTTTGAGTGAATTATGGTTCTCTAGGTAGCTATGTATTTATGCATATGATTGATGCATACAAAATTTTCCTCGATTCATACTTAGTGTCTCTTAATTATTGGAGGGTGTATATATATGAGTTAATGTATACAAATTTCTTTACAAGCTATAGCTAGTAGTCTAGCTAGGAAAAAAAAAAAAAACCATTCAATTAAAAGATGACTCAACGTACGCGCACACCACATGTCTTGTTAATCATGTGTTACTCTTTAACCAGCAACAACGCCTATATCTCTTTAATCATATGGACCATCCTCCATGTGAATCCCCACTGTATATGTTCCTTTGTACTCAATTATTAATATTCACATATAGTATGTAAAATATATATGTGTGTGTATATGAGTATATGTATATATGTATGCATGTATCTTGTATTTTATTTTAGCTATATATGTTTTATTGTATATATATTTTGGTAGCTAGCTAAAATAAAATACAAGTTACATATATAAACTCACACACATATGACATATGACATATACACATATATATATATATATATATATATATATTAGGGTAAAATATTTTAGTATATATAATTAATTATATTACTTTGGCAATTAATTAATCAATTAATTAATTAAGACACCGTTAGGTAGGCCCTGATGGCCTATGTATATTATATAATGAAATGATGAGATGAATTTTCAAATTTGATGTGCCCCTGACGAAGTATCACTTGGGCCTAGCAATTTACGAATTCATGAGTTAAATAAATGACAGGGAACTAGCTTTGCATATATATTATCGTACGTCGTCAAGCAATGATTAAAGAACTCAATTACTGATGAGAATCGATCCCATATTAATTCCAGGTTGGTTGTTGAAGAAATTGTTCTACGTGAAATGTTGGAATGTGTGGATGAATCGAAAGTTACTCTCACATCGAATAAATAAAGAGTAATAATGCTTAATTTGCAAGTTAATTACAACTTAGTACGTAAATTACACATGCACCACAATTGAAGATGAGAAAGTAGGATGTAAACAAATTAAAGATGGGAGAATTAGTACTCGTATCATAAATTTTAAAGGGAACCCGAGGTAATCCTCAAGTAATTAATGAAGTATACACAATCACTTGTAAAATTCATTTATTACCTTTTAAATATTTGTAAAAATTTGATAAACCTCCTTAAGAGTCCGAACTCATAAGCCCAAGTAAATTTATTGATATATATATATATATATATGATCAAAATGCATATAAGTATTTAATTTGTAATTTAGGGCGATTACTGGTCAGATGCATCTATATATCTTTGATTAATTAACTCTCTCTCTCTCTCTCTGTGTACGTGGTGGACCACATGCATGTACATGTAAAGGAATCTTTTCTCCATTAATCCTAACGCGCGCATAGCACATGTGTACAACTACATAAATATGATGTGGAATCAAAAACGCCTCCTTCTGATCATTTTACACCCTGTAAAATAAAAAAGGAGATCATCAGCTCTATAGAGATGGTGGATCCTCCATGTTTTTTATTTTCTCTTTCTTTCTTGCTAGCTGGTTTTCTTTTTTCTTTTGTTTTTTTTTTTTTTGGTGGGTATAATAGTGTATACATGTATTCATCATCATCAACATGTTTACCATTTTCTTTATATCTTAATTAACCATTCAAAAAAAGGGCTTGGGGGTTTGACGGCAACCCTCCATATATATGGAGTCTGACAATGCCCGGACGTAGATTAATTAGTCGGTATGGTTGGCATCGCAAACCACCTGAAAAACCAAAAAATAAAAAAAGAAAGCGTAAGGTCGATGGCTAGTACTTATAAACTCCTTTAATTTTTGGCCTCTATATATGTACGCATCTTTTGAAGCACAATAAGAGGAATCTTTGTGGGTGATGTGGGTTTGATCCAAAGGAGAAGCCAATTAGCTATTGTGGTAGGAAAGACAACTATATTTGGGAAGTCTTTTTGTGGGATGTTCCTTCTTTTTGCGGAGTTATATTAGAGAGGTGAAAAGATTGCTGATGAAACTAGCTAGTGGTGATGGTGACATATAATATAATATAATATAATATATATATATATATATTGGGACCCATATTAAACATATGAATGAAAAGCGTGAGTAGATTAATTCATTGAGCGTGTGTTAATTGTCAAAATGACATTGAGTGCTTGTTTGTCATCTTAAAGTGTAGTACATGTAGTGATGATTAGAAGGCTTGGATATCATGTACTAACTAACGCGCACCAACCAAGTGTCTAGCTCAATAATATATGATGGTGGTGCCCGATATATTGTTGTAAGAGAGTGAGGGTTCGAGTCTCTTAAAAAAAAAAAAAAAAAAAAAAAAAAAAAAAAAAAAAAAAGGGATGGCGGTAGCTAATTGCTAGCTGATGATGGAGTGATTGGGTGATGGATGATGAATCCTGCAGGTCTTCTTAGATGGATGAGTACTTAAGGATTTGACTGTTGAAAGTCCATGATGTCCTCATGTGGTTGGGTTTGAAAAAATTAAAAGGGCTCCTCACATTTAATTTAATAGTAAAAAAACATATACCACTTGTGTATAATATGCGGCTTTTAGTGATGTCTATTCTTATTCCTCAAATGGCTAGCTGAAACTGAAAGAGAAGATGTAGAACTCAAGCCAACAAATCCTTTTATTCATCATCTACTACATCTACTAAATTAATTTAAAGAGGATTCCCCTGCAAACTACAGTACTCGCTATATTTGGTGACGAGAGAAAGAGAGAGAGAGAGAGAGTGTGTACATCTATTAACATGTGTCATTTGTGTATCTGATTAAATAGTTAATCTGATCATTAATTAAGTTTGAAAGTATGATGTATAGATTAGATGAGTGAGACAGGAGTGAATGGGACCTCCATTGATATGACTTGTTGGTTGTGTTTTACCATTACACCCTCGCGTGGGCGCGGGCGTGGCCCTGCCTTGTGAATAAACTACTACTACTACTAAAAAGAGATCAATTAATTCTTCATTTATTTGTTTAGTTGGGTTTGTTCACATTAAATACGTACGCAGTGAACTGATCATCATTTAGATGATGATTATCGGAATTTCATCGATCAACAGTAGTTGTGTAAGTGCTGTTAGATGCTCCTTAATTTCCGCACCCGGTTCGTCATCCAATGGACGTGGAACTACCTCATCTCATCCTTGTATATACAATATGAAGACAAACTTAATTAACCGAGATGATGTATATATTAAATCTAATAGAGTAAAAATTACTTGTAAATTGAATACATATTTACATACATATACATATGTGGTGATGCATTGACTTGTTAGTTGTTCCTGTTCAACAGCCTCTTAATTAATTCACTGATGCACCTGATCGATATTGTTGCATTAGCTAAGCTAGCTATGTCTTTGTTTGTTTTCTTACAAGTTACAGATTCCTTCCTACCTGTGTTTCCCTCCTCTCCATCGCTTTCGTGCAGAAATAAAAAAGATAATAAAAACAAGAGAAAAGAAGAGAGGGGAGGAATCCTAGGCAGCAAATTAACAGCACAGAAGCAGGTGATGATCGACGGATGATTCCCTCCGCTCATCACAATTTCTTCGCTGAATTCCTTGCAACTCATCATCATTAAATTCTCCTACTGCTACTGCTACTGTTACTCTTTATTTGGTTTCGTTTCCACCACCAAAACTCCTACCTACATGTATTTACTAAGATAAGAAAGAAAGAGCACGCAGTACTTGATCCTGATTCATGACTAGTTGATGCAATCAAGCAAAACCAATTAGTGTGTAAAGAGGGCGTAGATGTAATTCTAGGCAATTGCAGAATGGAAACAAAAGGAAAAGAAAAGGGGTGGTGCAGGACGCTTTAATTAAAGAAGAAAGAGATGGGGAGAAGGAGACATGCAGAGAAAGCTACTTTTGTAAGGAAGAAGAAGGAGAAGCTAGGACCGATATCACCACAACACTGGCACTAGCATTTTCAATCACAGATGCATATATATATCAACATCTCATCATCATGAATCAATGAAATAATATGAAATTAGTCCATCCATCTCCCTTCCCATATCAAGAATTTCTTTCCCCTGCATATTTATGAAACATGCATAAAGCTAGATGAATAAAAAATAGATTACAAAATGAAATAAATAATGCACAAACAAATCAATTAATTTGGAAAAGAAAAAATGAAAATACTTCTTTCTTCTGTTAAAGAAAAGGAAAAAGAAAAAAAAGAATTCCTTGAGTCAAACCAGCCATAGCCATGCACATAGTAAAGATAGAAAGATGGAATGAATGTCCCTGACTGACTTCCTTCCTTCCACCTCTCTAGCTATATATATATATATATACTCTCTTTGGCTTCTCTTTGGCTGTCTCCGGCCCCCACCTTCTTCATTTAAACAACAATACAAGTGCTTATTGACAAGCTTATTATTTCCTTCTCTCTCTCTCTCTCTTCTCTCTCTCTCTTTCTCTGCTCTTACATACAGCCCATTTCCCAGCTTTTAAGCCAGCCTGAAATCGACCCTTATTCCACAATAAATCAATAAAATAACACGAGCTAGCTAAGGGAACATCGATTCATCCCCCCCCCGCCACACTTCTTCATCATACCATTTTTCCTTCTTTTCTTTTTTTTTACCACCTCTAAGGCTGGCTAGCTAGCTAGCTACCTTCTCTAGCAATGAATTAATAAACAGCATATGGTTGAATATTAACTAAAAAGGGAAATTTAAGTGAGGAAGCCCAGCTTCTCCACCTGAACCTGAATTATGAGTAACTAACTTAGCTACTCATGCTTTTGTTGTACGTGAAGAATGAAGCAGCTCCCCGGTCACTTCTTCACATAGTTACATATGGTACACTGCGATGATGATGATGAGGATGATTGGATGTTGTTGTTGTTGTTGTTGCTACTGTTGAACCATGGCCAAGAAGGAATTGGTTGGAGCAGCACTTCCTCCCCCATTACTAGACCCGGCAGCATTCTGCCTCGGCTGAAATTGAATCTCATAACCCCATTTTCCTCTCTTCCTCCTCTGTCTCTTCCCCGTCCTCCTCCTCCTCCTCCATATCGTCGTCGACATCATCATCATCATCATCTTCATCTTCTTCTTCATCCTCTAGATCTATGTTGTCGCTATCCCCAGCTGCTTCCATCGCTAGCTGCCTGTGCCCCAGCAGTTCCTTCATGATGTCTTCTGGCTTCAATACAAAAACAAGAATCAATCCACCGGCACTCATCACATTATAACACAAATAAAAGCAAGAGCAAGAGCAAGAGCAAGAGCAAGCGCATTTGTTATCATTCAAGATTCACACCAAGGCTGGCTGGCTTACTTTTTTCGTCCCTCTTGCTCCGCCGCCACCGCTGCTTCCCTGAATATCCTCGAACAGCCCTTCCTTGGCGCCCGACTGTAGTACCCCCTCCATGGTTCCTGTATTTTTGCTTTTGCTGCTCTCGCTATTCTTCTTATTGCCCTCTGTTTCAGTTGGTTGCTGGGTCGGCAGTGGGGCTGCTGCCGCTGCTGCCAGCGATTGCAATGTAGCTGCTGCGGCCGAAGTGGGAGGGGCATCCAAGGGTGCTGGGATGGTCTGCTCAATCATCTGCTGTTCTTGGCGGTTGACAAATCCACTACTAGTACTGCTGGTGCTACCGCCACCAGGGGCGGAGGCGCCCATGCCCATGCCCATGCCCATCTTCTTTCGATAGAGGGCATCCAATTGGTGAAAGTAGGGGCAGGTCTTGGCATCTTCAGGGCGCTTCTTGTTGCTCTCCTTCACCTTCTTGAAGTACTTGTTGATGTTCTCCCACTTCTCCTTGCATCTCTTGGAGCTCCTGTTGTAGCCCAACCGGCGCATCCCAGCAGAGATCTCTTCCCAGAGTGGACCCTTTGGACCCGCTTCCTGGTACCTAGTCTCCAGCCCACTCCTCAGGTTGATGAGGGCCAGAACCTCCGCCTTGGGCCACCGAGAAGAAGTGGGATCGAAGGAGCCGCCGCCGCCGCCGCTTCCCCCCACCATCATGTCCAGGAGCGGCTGGTGCTGCTGCTCCGACGCCACCACGATTTCTGTAGAGGGGTTTTGGTGGTGGTGGTGGCGGTGGTGGTGGTGCGTGGCGGGAGGAGGATGGTGAGGAGGAGGAGGAGGCGTGGAGGAGGAGGTCTGTTGAGGAGTGACAGTAGCAGCAGCAGCAGCAGCAGCGGGTGCCGGTTGAGGCGGTGGGGCGGCGGGGATGACTACTGCGGGAGGCAACTGAATGGTCTGGCCAGTGATCTTCTGAAGGAAGGCGATGATGGCGGCGTCTCTGGAGGCGGAGATGGCCCTCTCTTGAGCCATGAGGTCGTGCTCACGAGCGAGCCTGGCCATCTCCTGGCGCTTCCAGGCCTCTTCTCTAATCATGCGCTCCTGCTCTCTCTTCTCAATGGCCTCAAGGAATCTCTGCTGCATGGCCTCCTGCTTCTCCATCACCTGTTTCATCAGCCCCTCGAAGAACTCCATCATCTTGCGGCTGCTGCTGCTGCTAGAACTCTCTCCTCCTCCTCCTCCTCCGGATCCCCGCTTCCGCTTGCGACTGTGGGTGTTGGGCGGCGCTCCCTCTAGGTGGTGGAGGTGGTGGTCGTGGTCGTCGTCGTCTTCTTCCGAGTCGGAGGAGGAAGAAGAGGTGTTTGAGGAGAAGCTGATTGCCCCAGCGGCGGCGGCGGATCCAGACGGGGCGGGATCTGGAGGGCCGAGTCGGGGAACAGGAATATTCTGGGAGGCGGGGGCGGAAGCAGTGGTGGGTAAATCGGGGGGAGGGGTTTGCATTCTGGAGGAGGAACCGGGGGCGACCATGGAGATGCCGATGGAGACGGGCGTGGCTGCGAGGTTGACGGGAGGGGCGGAAGATGGGGCGGAGGCGGGGGCGGAGGCGGAGGCGGAAGCGGCGGAAGTGTGTAGGGCTTCAAGCTGAGAGAAGAAGCGGTAGGTCTTGCCGTCTTGACGACCGGCTCTGCCCTCTTTAGTGCGCTTGTAGTACTTGTGCACGTTCTCGAACTTCTCTTTGCATTTCTTAGCGCTCCTGATGTAGCCTTGTTCGCCCAGCTTCCTGCGTTTCACACCAAACCCAACACACAAGTGGAGAAACCCAAAAAAAAAAAAAAAAAAAAAGGGGGGGAATTAAGTTTAAGGGAGACCCAAAAACACAAATAAGTAAATAAATAAATAAATAAATAAATATTGGAGTGAGTGTGAGTGTGAGTGTGTATTATTATTATTATTACTATTATCTACTACTCTATCATTCAAGATGAAAAGAAAAGAAAGCAAAGCGCTCTCAAGTCTCAGCTCAAAAAACCCTCTCTCATCACAAAAACACACCCAAGGCCAAGGGCCAAAGCCCAACCCAACAAAAAGTATTAACAAAAAACAAAGAAAAAAGAAAAAGACAAAGAGCGAGAAAGAGAGTTCCAGAGAGCAGCTTGTGTTGTGTGTGGGTGCGTACGTGCAAGATAGTGTGTTGGCGCGTGTGTGGGAAGGGATGGGATGATGGGATGATGGGATGATGGGCTGGTATCCTGTATGCCTCAAAATGCGTGCAACCACACGCACTTGTATCCCCTTCCTCCCATTTCCCAAATCAAAACACAAATAACAACTTCTTACCCTAAACTCACTTTCACATCATTGTATCTATTACATAATAATAATAATACTACTACTATTATCTAAGTGTTTTAGTAATTTCTAAATTAAAAAGATCATTTTCAATTATAGGTGCTCTCTCTCTCTCTCTCTCTCTCTCTATTGCTAAGAATCTCTTAAATAAATAAAGAGGGAATAGATAGAGATCGATATATGATTGGGGATTATTGGTGGGAGGCAGTCACATCTAATGCCCGAATCATGAAGGAAGGAAGAAATGAGTCGTCGTAAAAACAAAAAAAAAAGGAAGGGAAAGAATGAGATTTGATGATCGAATATCTCCATCTGGATGGATGGATCATCAAAATTCATTATAAGCAGTAGTTAGCTAGGTAGGCGAGAAGCAGTAGTAGTGGAGTAGCACAACTCCAATATCAGTGCCTGAAATCCGTGGTACGTACGAACCCAGTGCGCAGCACAGCACAGAGATGGATAGCGAGAGGAGGAGACGGGTGGACTGTTTTATTATGGGATGGGATTGCTACCGGGCCTCCTCTTTTTCTTTTTTATAATACCCAAAAAAACAATACAAATTAAGCATGGATTTAATTAGTGACCCAAGTTAAACAAAACAAAACCAAACCAAACCAAAGATGCTCTCTTTCTCTCTCTCTCTCTCCCCCCATCCCCAGTAGTAGTACTGATCTGATCGACCATCCCAACCAACAACGACTGCTACGCTGGCACCACTGATACGTACTGTACTGAATTGAATGGAATTGAATTGGATTGAATTGAGTTATTCAATATTTGGTTGCTGGGGGAGGTCGATCGTGTTGGATACCGTTATTGTACTGCATGCCTTGGATCATATCTTCTCCACACCCACACTACCCTATGCTACCTAGCTACCAAGGAATTAGCACAGAGATGCATGAATTTGATGAAAACAAGAAATACCATCCCCATCCCCATCCGCCATCCCCACCCTTATGACGTCGTCTTCCTTCCCCAATTAGCTTGATGACCAAATGTAAAATGTGGTTGGATCTTAATTAGGGGCGGGGGAGTTGAAGAAGAGGACGACCGGGGACCCAATTAATTTGACAAATTGATCAGGAGGATGGATCATGCATATAATTAATTAATTAATTACAATCATCATCATCATCATCATCATCATCATGACCTTACTGTGTTTTAAATTGGTAGTGTTGCTGTTTGTTTAGCTAGATGTACGTAGTAGCTAGGTAGCTAGTAGTAACTAGTAAGTGATGATGGATGGATGGAGTGAGTGAGTGAGGCTTAGCTAATTAATTGGGTTAATGATGATGATGATGATGAGGAGGATATAAAAAAAAAAATACCTGGAAACATCTTCCCATAAAGGACCCTTGAGAGTGGCATCGCGAAAGGCACCATCCATCTCCGACCTTATCTTCAGAAGAGCCAAAGTCTCTTGACGCGGCCATCTGTTCCCCCTCCGCTCACTCCCCCTCTATCTCCTGCTTCTTCCCCACCTCCCAGCAGCCCATCGTCGTCCCCAAACCCACCACCACCACCACCGCTCATCGACAATTCCTCCAAATTCCCAGGCGCTGCTGCTGCTGCTGCTGCAGACGGTGGTGGGGGTCGGCTGCTGATTGGGGAGGCAGCCTCGGCCACATCTGAAGACTGGTGATGATGATGATGATGATGATGATGAGTGTGATGGAGCTGATGGGGTTGTTGTAATACTGGAGGCAAGTGGTGGTGGTGGGGGTGGTGGTCGGCATAAGATGTGGTGGTGGTGGTGGTGGTGGATGAGGAAGACTGGGGTGTAGTAGATAGGCCAATAAGCATGTGGGTTCGGGTGGGGGTGGTGCTGGTGGTGGTAGTGTTGGCAGTGGCAGGAGCAGCAGCAGCAGCACTTGTAGTAGTACTGAAAGGAGCGGTCGTCATCTCCGGTGACATCCCATATTGGGACCCCCCTTGCTGCTGCATACTTGTTCTATAATTAGACTGCCCGGCCTCCACCCTCTCTCTCTCTCTCAATTTGCTTGCTTTCTCCTTTTTTTTTACTTAGTTGTAGTAACTACAATTATATATCTTCTCCATCTTCAGCTTATCGAATTATAATTATTTGAGATGGGACTCTCTCTCTCTCTCTCACTCCCTTGTTGTTGAGAGAGGGAGAGAGAGCGCATGTGTGTACGTGTTGGGGGTGGGGGGAATTTGGAAGTAGTAATAGAACAAGGAATTTAAGGGGGTGAAAAAGATAGAGACAACTGGAAAGATGGTGGGGGGAGAGGAGAGAAGTAGTAGTGGATCGACAAGAATTAAAACAATAAGGGGTCTGGGACTGGGAGGGACTCAGACTGGGAGAGGAGTCCTACGACCTGCCTGCCTGGATGGATGGATGGATGGATGGACAATTTCAATTTTATGCTTTCTTTATATATATATATTAATAATAAATAATATTCAATCCAATAACAAACATGACACACACAGTAAAAGCATTGAAAGTAGAGGAGAGATGAATTCCCTTTGAAAATTAACAAAATTGATCGATATATACGATCGAGTACACAGTACTAGTCCCCCAGCCCAGCCCAGCCCGCCCCGTCCCTCTTAAGCTACCCGACACTGCGCACATAATAAACAAGAAAGAAAGAAATATACAGCAAGCAGAAGAGAAGAGATGAGACGGTGATGATGATGACGGTGATGATGATGATGATGAGAGAGAGAGAGAGAGAGAATGGGGAAATGAAAAAACAAAGGAGATGCTGCGTTGTCACCGGCTTACTTTGCACCTAATAATAGTTAAAACCGAAGATGGTCTCTCTCTCTCTCTCTCTCTCCCAACACACCCATCACGTATACGCTCCCTCTCTCTCTCTCTCTCTCTCTCTCTCTCTATTCTGCTGCTGCTGCTTGCTGGAATCAGAATATCTTCCCCTTAACCAACCCTGGTTACTTCTTTAACCCAACCCTCCCTCCTATACATACATACATACATCCATACATACTTTCATTATATATGTAGAGAGAGAGAGAGAGAGAGTGAGAGAGTGTGTATGTGTCTTAAATAATCCCAATAATTAATTCCTACTGTTCCCTTAACAATAATAGAACCGCCCAAATTCAAATAAACCATTTATTAAGTATATACACAAATTGATAACTTTATTAATCATGCAAAGCAAGGGTGGCAAAATGTGCCCGAACCCGTTTGTCCTCATTTGTCCGGATCCGCTTTAAACGGGTCCGGACATAATTTTTTCAAAATTAATATGGGTCTAGACGTGTTTTCTTGTTCATTTTAAAAAATTAGTCCAAGTTTGAACAAATTTTTTTAAAAAATAGGTACTCATTTAGCGATTAATTTAAATAATATTTATTTATTTATTTATATGAATGTTTTGAAACTTTCATAATGTTAATTGAATTACAATTTCACTAATGATGATGTTATTTTTATATGAAAACTCGTAAGACTTAAATTTTGAATTTATAACATTTTTTTTTGTAGTGATGGAATGCATGACAACAAAAAAATTATGTATTTTTGTTAATAATTAAGTGAAAAAATTTATTTTATTTTATTAAAAAACGAGTTCGGACAAAAAATGGGTCTTGTATGTTTTAAAAACATACGGGTCCGGACAAAAAAAAGTATCCGTTTCAAAAACGGGTATGAATCTGGATACTATTTTTAGTCGTTATTAAGGGGTGTCCGAACCCGTACCCTTTTTTTTTTTTTTTTGCCACCCCTAGTGTAGAGGAAGAGGCCTTTTTTTTTTTTTTTTTTTTTTTTTTTTCAGTCACGCTATGTGCACCCTAGAGCTTACTCAGGGCAACCCATTTACAAATGCACCAATCGAATTTGTCAAGGCACCCCATAAAATGGACGAAATTGCCCTTGTCCTTTAATTTAGTGCACCCCAATACCAAATCAAATCAAATATCTATTTTCTCTTCTTCCGCTCTCGGTCCCATTACGAATTAATCAAGGCCTCAATCCACCAAATCCCTTCATTTTCATAAAATTTTACTCATAATTGAGTTTAACCCCAATCACGTATGATTTGGCCACACAGAGCCGTGATTTGTGTTTTAGTCTCAATCGTCCATTGTCGAGACCATTGAGTAAATGTCGGCTAAGCTCAACCGAGTGCCGTAATAAGGTGTGTTTGATATTAATCTTGGTTGGTAGTCACCGAGATCTTTTTGCATCTTTTGGTTGTACCATATCGAGACTATGATTGAAGTATCAATCCTCAAAAATCGAGGCAACATAATAAGTCTCGATTCTGCGAGTGAGACATTCGTGTACGTGATATACATTCAAATATGAGGAAAAAAACATAAAAAATTCTAAATAACGCGACCCAAAAAAATATCAAAACTCACTTCCCAGTGTGCCGCTCCGCCCCTTGCATTTTCTTTATTGATTAGACCCTAAAAACACCCAACGAGTCGTCGATGAGGTGGGGTGCGCAGAAATAAGAAGGAAGAGTTGGTAGTTTGGGTTGAGAGGGGCATTTGAGTCTTTTCAAGTTGAAAACAAAATAAATGGAATGCCTTGAGTAATGAGTGAGGTGCACATAGCAGGAACCTTTTTTTTTATACTATATATTTTTTTCTTCGGATTAATTAATTCAGTAAAAAAAAAAAAAAAAAAAAAAAAGGGAGAGGAGAGGAGACAAGAACACATTGCACCAGCTATGCAGTGGGACCCGCAAATGAGAGGGGCGGAACGTGCCGGGCGATTTTCGCGGATCCCACAAACCCCAACCGCCAGGCATTTCATCCCATTCACCTCGCTTTCTCTCTATTTCTTCTATTATCTCCAGGAGGGTTAGGAATTTAGGAGAGACACATACATTTTATTTGTAATTCCTTAAAACACAATAAAAAAGCCCTCCCTCCTCGCTCTTCCCTTGTAACAAATAATAATATAGCAAAATTTACGCTTCCTCATCTTAATTAATTATATATGTATGTATATATGTATTTGTATGCCTTGCTTGTAGCGGTAATTAATGACTCACTTCATGAATCTTAACCTAGCCTTTAACATTTAAGAACAATAAAAATTACTTGAGGCACAAGCTCCACACCTTCAATACTCAATAATAATTTAAAGGAGTGGTCAGATCATAATTACTTGATCCACCAATCTTAAAATTTTCATTCCTCACTTGAATGTACATGTTTGCCCTTATTTAATAATAGTTATTAATTATATTCGATTCTTTTTTTCTAGCAAAATTAGAATCAATCATAATAAATAAAGACAAAATTAAATTTATAATAATTAGAATTACTAAGTTGTTTATCTCAGCGACCTTGATTGATTGATTGATTATTTGGATGAGATCTCCTATTAATTAGGATATGATCAATATATATATATAACTATGTATGTACACGACATATTATAAGGATTAGTGTTGTAGGTTTTTATTTGATTAATATTTAAGGTTTCATAAAAGTAATATAATAAACACCAATCTTCAATTTTTCCTTCATCACTTTAGAGTTAGTATTCTACCATTGCATAACCTTTCGATGAACACTTAAAATTAATATTCTACCATCGTATTACCTTCCAATTGTATTGCTTTCCTTTTTCATCTATCGAGTGGATACATCAATTAAACCTCTTATTTCTTTCAAAATCTCATCAACCACTGATGCCACAACATGTTCTCCACAATCCTCATTTCATGTTTGTGTCAATCACGGTTATCATAATCCATGTGAACCACACACGTTGCAATGATGATGATGATTTTGATACTTATTTCCCTACATCAATTTTTTATTTTGTTTTTACTAATTTTATTCTCTTGTTACTAATTTTAGAGAAAGTTTAACAATGTTTGATCGTTCTCGATTGAGACCTTATTAAAGAGAATTAATAAAGTAGTATTGATTTATATGTAACTGATATTGGAGTAGTACATTATTATACTAGCATTGCAACCTCAATTGCAATGATCTTCATATTTAGAAGTGATTAAAATCTATTACATCATAATATAATTGGAGTAGTATATTTAGTTTAGATCGGATACTAACATTTAGAATTATATTCTCGCGAGCGTAGCGAGCTGTTTTATTGGTGCGTGCGTAGCACCTTAAAAAACTAAGTATAACCACATATACAAATAATACGTAAGCAGAGATCCATGAACTGTAAATTACCTCGAAAAAAAAAAAAAAAAAACTGTAAATCTCAGTAACTAGCAACTATTTAATTCATTGCTTATTATGGTCATAGATCACATCTAATTACTTCTGCATTCTCTCCGCTCTTTTCTTTTATTTTTTTGACTTATTAATCTGATCCGCGTATGCATTCGATGATGATGATGATGATGATGGGTACATGATATATTTGCACATACATATAGTGGACGACATGATCGCCAAAAGAACGTGGTGCACATGCACAGCGACCCTCCCCCCACATGCCTCCCCTCCCCTTCTACTTACCTCCTTTTCTTTCTTTTCTTTCAATATTAATTGTTTCCTCTCTTTTCTTTTCTCATCAATAAATATTCCATTTCATCTTCTTTTACACATCATTTCATTTTATACACCCCCTCCCTTTCTTATGCTCTATAAAAATTAAATTGTATCCTTCTATCTATCTCTCTATCTATATATTATATCTATCCTCCAACTGTCAACTCAACTCAACTCATCCCACTCAATTAATTCATCCCCATTCCCCTATTTAATGAAAACTAATTTATATATATTTAATATATGTTTATGTATTATTAATTGTTACTATTAATTTTTAATTGTGGCTCTCTCTCTATCCTAACTTCACATATGGTACAAAGTATTTATGCCTACTTCCATGCCAAACGAACACCTAATCATCCTCCCCACCTCACATGTCCACCCATGTGCATCTCCCCATTGCCATGCATCATCATCATCATCAATCCCTTCTTTTAACTTCATCCATCTTTATATGACTTACCTCACAAAATTCTCCCATCTCCATCCTTCCAGTACTTTTCCAATACTTTTTGGTGAATCCTTTAATTTAACCTACCCATCACAATTCTCCATGGACATTGCATACATAGTACCACAAAATCTTGAGCGAGCAGTCTTTTAATCATCTTAATTAATTTGTGTAATTAATTGTGAGCTACCTTGCACGTGCATGGATGCACTTACCATAGATGATGCTAACCACCGAATTATTTCTGGCTTCTTACTGATTAACGATGAAGAGGCCGTCTATTTTATTTTTTTTATTTTTTATTGACCATCAATATACAAACATATGACTAGTCTCAAAAGAGACCTGATGTTTGGCTATAATGGTATCAATAAATCTATTTGGACTCATGAGTCCGGACTCATAGGGAGATTTTTTAAATTTTTGTAAATATTTAAGGGTATAATAGAAATTTTACAAGTGATTATGGCTGTTTCATTAATTGCTAGAGGATGTATTTGAAATTAAAAAAAGTTTTGAGTCCGGACTCACGAGTCCAAATAGCACTACCCGGTATTATTACGAATGAAATAGATGGAGAGCAACACCTACTAGTAAGATAAATTCACATGTAAATTAAGTTGACAGTTAATTAGGAAGCTCTGAAACATAGGAATCAGTGGGCCCTGCTGTTTAATTGTGGTTCACATATATAATATACTAATCGATTTCCTGCGCTGCGCAAGATTTAAGATGAAGTTAATAAATAAATTTACATAAATATATTGTAATGTTTTTTACAATTAAAATTATAATTTACAATAATCAACTCATATTTTTTTGGAAAAAATTATACAATAGAGGGTAAAAAACTGTTTATTTATAAATCATTGAAGTAACCCTTTATTAACAAGAAAAAAAAAAACTCAAATAAACTTAATTGTTATTTTAGTAACCTAAACAGTATATATAAATAATGTTGCAGTAACCAAATTGATGGTGTAAGGTTCAAAATAGAGACTTAATGCATTGATTAATAATTTATTAATTAGACCCATTGTTTGGTTATTCAAAGTTGAATTTTTCATTTTTCAAAAATATGGGAGATGAATATATCTTAAAACAATAAATAACACAAATATACAAATATCTTAAAATTAAAAAAAAAATTGAGAAAATCCTTAAAATGAAATGGTGGAAGGAGAGAGCATGTGAAATTTTTGTTTTAGTCAATTAATAAATGAAGAAATTAATATATTCCTTTAAAACAATCAAACACTAAAATAGGTGCTTAAATATTTTTTTTTACTTTAAATAAAAATAAATATTCCTCGAAACCAAACACCTTAAAATAGAAAAAATTAGAAAATTAAAAAATTAAAATGATGAAAGGAGGATGCATGTGAACTTTCTCTCACCTCCAAATTATATATATATATCTTATATCTATCATATATATAAAAGCACGAATCACAAATTTTTGAGTGGTAATGAATCATATATATATCTTATATCTTATATCTTATATCTATCATATATATAAAAAATTAGAACAAACTCTAACTCTTTATCAATCCACTACACGTTTTTTTTTTTTTTATCTCATAATCAATCATGAACTCATTTTCATCAATTCAATACACTTTTTTTTTGAGGAAGTAATGTACTAACATGAATTAACTTGTTTTTTCATTCACATCTTGTCTCAATTATATTAGATAATATTGATAAGTTACAAAAAGTATTCCTATTTTTAAATTTTAAATTTTAATTACAATTTTAAATTTTGTTAATAAATTCTTAGAAATTAATTCTCATGAAATGAAGCAATAATGAAGAATCGCAAGCGTAAGACGTCTTAAAACTAATATATATATATATATATATAGATGCTCACCTCAACTCAATCGAACTACGGTTAAATGCTGAGGAATTAAGCATTTTCAAGCATAGCTCTACCAAACGACAATCAATTAAAATGTATCTCGTCATTCTGAACTTACATATTGACAAATAATTTCTTAAAATCGGTCTAATTAATTAAATAACTCTACAAATTCTGTTACACCTAAATGTTTTAGCAAAAAAAAAAAAAAAAAAATTGGTAGAAACATTAGTTCCATTTGTATGTTTCTTTGTCAGATAAAACCTTTTGCGTTGAGGTATCCAAATATTAAGGGTATTAAGTCACCATAACAATTCTCTTTTTTCAAGTTTTTTTTCCCTATAGTCTTTCTACTATCAACTTCATTTCCCCTAGAGTAATTAAGAAGAAAATAAAATATTCTTAAAAGAAAAAAGAAAGAGAATTTATTACTTGAATCAGAAGAATTGCAAAGTATTCTGATCAATTAAGCCTACTAATCTTAATCTTACCCGCTTCAATATATATGCTTCTGATATGAGTCACTTCGTCTATTAATTAATAAACTAAACAGGACTTAATAATGACAATGAGAATGGGGGGACTTTAATGAGGCAAAGACAAAAAAAAAAAAAAATAAAAATAAGACTTAAAAAGAAGCAGACTAGCTAGACTTGAAATGAAATGGTCCAGGCAGGATGTGAAAAAGATAGATAGATAGATAGATGTAACTTTCAGAAATAACAGCACACACCATCAAAAGCGTTTACTTTAATTCATTGATAAGAGGGGGAGTGTTGAGATTAAAAAAGGCAAAAGAAGAGGGTTGCGTAATTCAGCCTATGCTTTGCTGCTTTTTAACTCAATTCTCATTATTATCTCAAGAGTCAAGAGTCCCCACACCTCTCAAGTCTCATCAACTTCTTTATACACACACACACACACATATATATATATACTCCTATTATTTATGCATTCACCAATCCCCACTCTTCCTTACCTCCTCGTAATAACACTATCTTGGTAAACACTTATTAACCTATTATAATCAACAAACTTATATATGCGCAATCATTTTGTTTTCACTTTTCTTCGTGTCACTAAAATTTTCTCTTGGGTGTTGGGGTGTAGTGAAAATGTTGCTTCAAGAAGTAAGCTCACGCCATGTTATGTTACAAATTATAAAAAAAAAAAAAAAGGAATAAGACATGGGCGATGATCATTAATTAAATGTTATATAGGAGTAAAGGGTCAACTAGTTTGCCTAGTTAAAGAAACAAAAATTAAACCAAGCAGCAGCTCAATTAGGAAATAAGTTGGGGTTGAAGGTGTAAATAATTAAATAATGATACACAGTTGTAAACTCATAACATCATCCCCGGCCCTAGCTAGTCTCTAGTATAAACTAGTATTTGTTTCAGATGATATGGATGTTGTAAATATTCGTTGCAGAATTAAAGAAAAGTCAATATCAATCTAATGAGGAGTAGCTACAGATTTCACAGGCAGACAGTCACAGAAATGAATGAGGAGATCAACAGCGTAAGGGAAAGGGAAGGTCTAATTGTTGTTATACTGTGCTTTACCTTGATCGCTTTTCGCATTTAAATTGATTGATACCATCACTGACCAGTGATCACCACCCCAAGAAGGCCAAGTTAAAAAAATGAACACAAAATGTGAATTGTCGGCACAGTTGTGGGGTGGGTTGGCAGTGGGCCAGGAGAAGAGGGGCATGTGCACCCATTAGGCTTTTAATTAAGACAACATGCACACTATTACCACCTATGCATATTGGGTCCCATCTCACCCCATATGCAACTCCCACCACTACTGTTTTAGTTTCCTGCTTTGGCTCCTACAATTATCTATTAGGCCCTCACATGTTCTTACCCCTCTTATTATAACTATATATATATATATATACAAGTACTTCTCTTTCTTGATGTCTGTATTGTGTACCCATACATGCATGTATACATACATGTGCAAATACATACACCCATCCTCACATGTCAACTAACCAGAGCCCAACCCAGAACTGGCATCTTTTTCCAAGGTAAAATCACCTCTTTAATAAATCATCCAAAGAAATTTACCAGCATAAACTTGTTAATTTTGGAGCTAGCTAGAAGTAGAACACGTATATTATATATATAGCTCATCTACTCATGACTTCACTTTTGGACATCAATGTCAAGGTCCAATTTATATGTTGTACAAGCACACTGGTCATTATCGAACTCATTTAGAAACCTAGGGACCCAATCCCTCAGCCTTAGTCCCAGTCATCATCAACACCAAGCCAAGTACCACGTAAATTGTAGGCTTGTAGCCTTAGTTAAATGCCGTTGCCTCTCAAGTTCCTACTTCATTGACTAACAATTCAATTTGTACGCTCGCAGTATTTAGTGTATTGGGTGGTGTTGCCTATCTCATTCATTCCTTAAAAAATCTGGGCCTCCCAACAACAATTTGCCTTCCGTCTCCCCCAAAAATTCACTTCTCTACCCTTGCAATTGCTATATATATATATATGCATATGAAGGGGATCAAAGGCAACCCACAAGCCCAAGGAAGCTTTCACAGCGACCACTGTAACTTCTGAAACACCAATTTACACTCCCAATCACTGTAACACCTGATGCCACTCCTACGTCCCATTCATCTAGCTACGCACGCTCCTAATCTTATTTTATTTTTTCAACTAACATACACTTCATTCAATTATTTCCTTCAGTGAAAAGGCATCAATGAGAACCTCTTTTCTCCCCCATTCTTTTTCCAGCGTATGGTCAACCATCAACATAACGCCTTCATTCGCATGAAAAATAACAACCCCAATAACCTCACCTGTAAAATTTACTGATCACCAACCGAAAAGACTACCCCTTAATAGCACTACTTACAGAAAGAAATCAACGTCGGCATCAGCATCCCAACAGTTATATATGAGAGAGAAGGCCTGAGAGAGCGAGCACTTTGATGTAACTCACATTTAATCGGTATCTCAGTTGTGTGAAGAGTAAGGGCTACTACTGTATCAAGTATCCCCACCACACACCCTCACCAATTGTTAAATGAAACCCAGAGGTATTGTCCTTCTCTAACCTCTTCTTATACCATGCCATGCCACTAGGCTTTGGCATCTTGGGTACTTGGAAAAGCAGTCCCTTAGTTTTGGCTCACTGGACCCACAATTCTACAACAGGATTGTAACCATCCTCTCCTGCAAGTCAAGTTATACTGCGACTCCAAAATAAAGATGGGTCGTGATAAAGAAGATGACTGCAGCGAGAATTAAATCTTATGCCCGTTGATATCAATACTTGGTAAGCAAACGGGCCCATAAAAAAGAAAAGGAAAAAGATAGGAATTAATACCTCATTCACACAGAAAGATAAGCTTCCCCTAATTCCTGAAACACAACAACAGAATTACGTGAAAGAAGGCTTGTACAAGTGGTTGTAGTTGTCACACGAATCCACACACAAACCCACAAACAACATCAACTATGAGCTAATTAGGTAACCATGATTAGTTACTACTATTATTGCTTTCATAATTCAAAGCTCCAACAGAAAACAAAAATTAGCACTCATATTACATAGACACAAGAGGAAAGTGGGAGTACACATGATTTAATATCAAATGCATATTGGACCATAAACTTGAAAGAAAATACAGGTACTTAAATTCAAGGTACAGCAGCCGTAGGTCCCCGTGTAACCACCCTGACAATGATTACCTTCTTAACATCAATCAGCTAGAACAATCCCAAAAAATTCAATTTTCCCCCGTTTTGTCAATGTTGATTTATTTTCTAACAAATGAACTACCCCATTCAACCTGACTAACTAATTAACCATAATCTTTGGCAATAGCTACGTTTAATATGCAAATTTAGTGACCCGACAAGAAACTTCAAATTGGAAATAGGGATTGAACCCGCCTAACATAAAAACCAAATAAGATAGCATCAAATAAATTAAGTTGTACTCATGCATTCCCTTCGTGGTTTTTGTTGCAGGGTTCACGTCCATTGCCTATTGATTATCAAACCTTGTAAAACAATTCAAGCTCCAGGAAAAGAAAAGGCCTAGAGAAAGAAATTTCTCATGAACAGAAAATTGGAGCAGCAATAAGCTGTTGAGCTGAAACGCCTTCGTTTCATAAGGTTATTGTGCATAAATGAAGACCAAAACATGCCCATCCAGTGTTTGCCTCTAACCTCATGCAATTTGAATCGCATTCCAAGTAATCTACCAACTAGCATCTTTCCCCATCTGTTGCGGTGATCACATTCCTTTGCTCTTCAATCTAATAATTGCGTAAAATATATTAAATATCATTGAATCTGAATCTCATGATCGCTACCTTCATAGTGACTTCCATTTTTATGGGCCAACTCCTGGAGGGGTCAGAATTCTATCCTTTTTTTCAGGTGATTGATGTTGTAGCTCTGTGTGTGCTTTCTAATCTAAACTCATGTTCTTCCTGAAAATTTGAATTTTTTTCCTGGCAAAGCCAAAAGTTGTTTGTACTCAAGTGGCGTCTCTCAGCTGTTCTTGCTGATGTTGCTTTCATTTTGACTTGTCACACACACACACGCACGCACACGCACACGCACACGCACACACACATTCTTGCTGATGTTGCTTTCATCACACAAAAAAAAAGAGCTCTTGCTGTCCATTGACTTGCTCTGTGGTGGGGGGAATGAAAAACAACTTTTCGTAATGGATGAATACTCAAAATGGATCACCCAATACATTGCCCATGGGGTTCACCACAGTTGCCAAGATGAACATTACCCTAAAAGTTATGGCAAAAGGATGTTCTAAATCTTTGGTTGAGCTAATAACAGTAGGCAATTATAGAAAGGAGAAAGCCTAAAACAGACAGAAAAGCACTCGTAGCTTTGATCTAAATGGAGATAGTATGAGCATGTCATGATTTGCAAGTCTTTTAGTCAGAATCACAAGTGCTTTACGAATAAACAAGTCAAAAAAACTTCTTAACAATGAAAAAACAAGCATTTAACAATCAAAAACAAGGAAAAGAAAATCTACAATGGAAGATTTTAACAATGAAAAAACAAGCATTTAACAAGTCAGAATCGCTAACAAGTCTTTGATCTACTACTACTACTACTACTACTACTACTACTACTACTACTACTACTTCTACTACTACTACTACTACTCAATCAAAAACAAGGAAAATAAAATCTTTGATGGAAGATTTTAACAATGAAAAAATATACTACTACTACTTACTACTACTAATCCTTATGGTGTACTACTACAACAACTAATAAGCATTTAGAAGATTGATTTATTGAAACTCTTCACAACTTGATTACTATAATATAGTTTGCCACAAAGATCTGAAATCTTGCCAAAGCTATCCATTTAATCACTAACATCCAAAAAGCAACAAGCAACCAAAATCAAAACCAAGTGCCCAAGATGAAGTCACCATCGCAGAAAGAGAATGACAATTCTGCATGCTAGATGTGGCCTAGCAATCCTTAAAGTAAACTAATGAGGACTAGGCCTGTTTGCTTCAAGTGTTACCATAGCTAAGCCTTGGCTTAACTTTAAGAATGGTGTTTGGTTTGGGTTTTAGCTAGCACTTGGTCTTGCCTAAACACTCAAACTCCTCACCAAAAGACACACCTCCCCCTATCTTTAGGTAACCAGAAGTCTACATTAACTTCACGACATCGACAAAAAAACCTAGCTGCTACATTAGTTATATTTTGCAAAGGAAGAAAGTAATCTACAGTTGCAGAATCCATTATCTCAACTTGTCCCTTATGAGTACTCTATGAGTTTCACCTGATAATCTAACTTAGAATGACGTTTTTTTTAAAAAAAAAACTCAGAATGTTTGAAAGCACTAACAGAACCTCACTCTATCAAAACACTACTCACATAACATCGGCTAACATGAATTGTCTTAGCTGAAAATTCAGGAGACAAATAAGAAGGGTTTGAAATTAAGCAACAAAACAGGTACACGCTATCAAACAAGAAGTCCACACTGAGGAGAGAATCACTCCAGTAGATCTATGTACAACTACTCAAATAATGGCCCCAAATCAAACCCAAGAAAATGACCTTAAGGTTTATGCCCCCCAAGTATGGGAAACTTGCAAGAGTAGAGATAACTCATATTTTGGCTTGATTGTTCCAGAATGCAAGTCTTTGTTACAGGACATATCTTCCTGCAGATTTTATTATGTAAGAAGATTAGCGAATACGGCACCTTGCTAGAGAGGCGTGTTCTTTGTCTAATCGGTATGAGTGGTATTCGCCACCATCTTTTCTTACCAATGTATTTGTTGATTATTTGAAATAAAATATCCTCGAGGTTGTTAAAAAAAGACTACCACATTCGCAAGATGTCCTTGGTGTGTCCAAACCACTGCTCTTCTATAATTTTTGCATCTATTTGTCATGTTTCTCCTACTTTTCTTTCTATCATTGCATTTTTTATTCTATCTTTACGAATACGAGTTTTATCACACATCAACCTAAAATCCTCATTTCCGTGTTAGGCCAGTGATTAAGTTCACTTATCAGAAGAAGAGAAAGAAAGGTGGACTATTCCAGCAGGACATGTCAAGGCCCGGTAAGAGTTAAGCCCAATAAGATAGGCATCACATTAGATGGCTTGAAAGTTTTAGATACTATTCAAATACGAGACCATATGAACCTTAAGCTCTAATAGGTGCATAATGTTCAAACAAAAACTAAGAAAGAGATCGTTCTTTCTTTACATTATGATTTCCCCAAGCCTTAAATTGAATTAGATGTTTTGTACGATACGCGTGAACCACATGCAAGACAGAGACTTTATGGCATTATGCTTCTACAACAGTTGTGGAGCATATGACGAGAATGAAACAAGAAATGCTTACTAGATACTTGGAAGATATGGAGATGGCTTGTGGCGAGAATGAAAGAATTGATTGATGATCGTTCGATCGATTGATGATTAATTAGTTGGTTGGTTCAAAAATCTTTTTGGAAGTTTCATAATTGTGAATATCCTAATAACTTTTGTCAAAAAAAAAAATCCTAGTAACTCCATAAATATGGAATGATTGTATCTAGTGAAGCATGAATGAAATCACTCTCTCTCCGTTATCCCGTGGATGTCGGTCATAGAATCAAACTACGTAAATCATTATGTCTATCTTTTTTATTTCTCTATTTTTTTTTAAAAAAAAAATCCATGGTATCAGAGCTTTAAGGCTCGATTAGGAATTTGTTTATGGTCCTCATTGCCAAACACACTTCATCTTTATAGCGAAAATTAATTTTCGGCCTTCATCGCCATTTGCCAAAATCATTATTAGTGAAGGGAGTACAATTTGCAAACTAGACAATTGCAACAAATCCTTTTGAAGACATGGATTTCAATAGTGATTAGATAGAAAAGCTATGTACCTTACTTGACCGTTTGGATAAATCCTTAGGTACTAACTCATTGGTTCATTCAGGTGAGTTTCCATTGGGTTTAAGGCCTCAAATATATCATTTTCAAATTTTTAGATTCTACATTATGGAGCAACTGACCACATGACTAACTCTCCAAATGTCTTTCGCTGCTAGCTATAACCCTTGTTCAACTAATAGGAAAATAGCAACTACAGATGGCTCATAAACCACAGTTGCAGGCATAGGAGACACTCACTTGACTCCAACATTTATACTTTTTTTGACATATCTCCAACATTTATACTCAAAGATGCACTTCACGTTCCGAAGCTCTCAACGAACCTTATCTCTATACACAAACTTACCTAAGATTCTAATTTAACCATGTTGTTTCGCCCTATTCATTATGTATTTCAAGATCAAGACTTAGGAAAGACAATTGGACTTGCTAAGGAAAATATGGACACTATTACCTTGAGTTACCAACATATTCTACGCGAAACACTAGCTCATTTCTTTAAGATCACAACCTTTCTAGTAAAGAACATTTTTAGTTTCATCATCACCAACTACGGCATCCCACTTTTAGCACCTTTAAAGTCATGTTTCCTCTCTTGTTTCAATCACTAAATGATAAAGATTTTCATTGTGAAGTGTGTTAACTTGCAAAGCACAAACGTGTGTCTTCGCCTTTAAACAATAATAAAAGCTTCACTCCTTTTGACCTAATTCATGGTGATACTTGGGGACCTACACCTACTCCGACTATTTCTAGTGTACGTTGGTTGGTTTGTATCATTTACTGATGATTACACTGGAGTCTTTTGGATTTTCTTACTCAAAAACAAATCGGATGTGGGACTCATTCTCCTACAATTCCATATGAAGGCGCAAACTCAATTTGGCACTAATATTAAGAAGTTTCGATCAGATAATGTCAAAGCCTATTTTAATCAAACTCTCACATCATAGTTTCAAAATGAAGGAATCATTTACGAAATCCTCATGTGCTCACGCCCACAACAGAATGGAGTGGCTGAAAGAAAGAATGGTCACTTACTAAATACAACATGTGCTTTCCTATTTAATCACCATGTACCTAGGTCCTAACTCCTAAGTCATATTGGGGGAAGCAATCCTAACAACTACCAATCTTATAAATAGATTACCTTCTCGTGTCCTCGACCTTAAAAGTCCGATGAAAGTACTATCTCAATTTTATCTTAATCTTAAAATTTCGAACAATTTGGTTCCAAAGATGTACGTATTTGTCGCATTTGTTCATATATACCATTTGAATAGGGGAAAGTTAGATCCGCGAGCTCTCAAGTGTGTCTTCATAGAGTATTCCTCCACTCAAAAAGAGTATAAATGTTATTATCCACCTTCTCGAAAATTCTTTGTTACATTAGATGTGACCTTCAATGAGCACAAGTCATACTTCCCCGGTCCTTCTTTTTAGCAAGAGAATTCCATAGTGGAAAACAAGGATCCGGTTGAACTATCCTTTGCCCCTTTAGACATAGATATATCAATTGAGCGACCGATCGGGTCTAAAATCTCAAACCCTAACACCTTTGAGCCCAAAGCTAATAAATAAGAGTCAACTACTCTTGAGGATTGCATGGCAGAGTAGGTCTACTCAAGAAAAGAGTCACCCCTCTTGAATCAATACAAGTCCAAGAATCTAAACCAACTAGTGAAAATGAAGTATCGATTTTTGAGTATTGAATCAGTGCAAATCCAACAATTTGGAGAAGTTCCTAACAAAGAGGCACCAATCCAAGAGTCTCGACAAATATGTTGACTTGAATCTCTCTCTATGACCAAAAGAAAAGGAACCAAAGCATGCAGAGAATGTCCTGTGTACCCTCTCTCCCATGTCGTGTCATTCAAGAAATTTTCTTCCACTCGCAAGAATTTTCTCATAAACCTGAACAGTGTTCAAATCTCAACCACCTTATTTGAGGTCGTATCTAATATTATAATGAATATTGGATATAAACCATGATTATGAAAATGAGGCCTTCCAGAAGAATGGGACATGGGATTCATGGGAATTAGCTACTCTACATGCAAGTAAGAAGCCGATTGGATGCAAATGGGATTATACATTGAAATACAAGGCGAATGGGTCATTAAAGTGAGATAAGGTAAGATCAGCAGCCAAAGGTAATGCTCAAACATAAGGTGTGGACTATTAAGAGAATTTGCTCCAGTTGCGAAGATGAATATAGTAAGAATTTTGTCGGACTCGGCAGCAAATTATTATTGGAATTTGCAACAATGTGATGTAAAAATGTGTTTTTTCATGGTGATTTAGAGGAAAAAATTTATATAGAGGTAAATGAAAGAAGGCGTTGTACGAGCTAAAGCAATCTCCAAGGGCATGGTTTGGTAGAATCACCAAATTCATTACCCATATGGGATATAAAAAATAAAAGTCAAGGAGATCATACTCTACACTCGTCTTTAAAGGGAGTTACAACTCTTCTAATTTATGTGGATGACATTATTATAACTAGGGATGATGAGGGTGAGAAATCGAAATTAAAACAATCTTTGGCTAAAGAATTTGGATTTGAAGAATTAGGAGTGTTGAAATATTTTTTGAGAATCAACGTAGTAGAACATTCGAAGCAGGAATTAAAAAAAAAATTGGCTAAAGAATTTGGAATCGAAAAACTGGGAATGCTGAAATATTTTTAGGAACCAGCGCAGCATATTTGAAAGAGGGTATCTTCATATCTCAACAGAACTATATTACATATCTTCTTAAGGAGACAGGGAAGCGAATATGCAAACCGGCTAGACACCCATTGATCTAAATCACAAACTTGTAGATGCAGAAGAAGCTACACCCGTGTTCGAAATATGTATCAAAGAAAGAATTAGGAGTGTTGAAATATTTTTTGAGAATCAACGTAGTAGAACATTCGAAGCAGGAATTAAAAAAAAAATTGGCTAAAGAATTTGGAATAGAAAAACTGGGAATGCTGAAATATTTTTAGGAACCAGCGCAGCATATTTGAAAGAGGGTATCTTCATATCTCAGCAGAACTATATTACATATCTTCTTAAGGAGACAGGGAAGCGAATATGCAAACCGGCTAGACACCCATTGATCTAAATCACAAACTTGTAGATGCAGAAGAAGCTACACCCGTGTTCGAAATATGTATCAAAGATTGGTTGGAGAATTAATTTATCTCTCACACACTAGACCTTGCATTACGGATACAATCAGTGTGATTAGTCAATATGTTAAGGTATGATTTGATATTGTCGTTTATTTGCATACCCTTGATATGGTAAGTAAGTGGATATAATGTGATCAACTATAAATAGTGGGTTAAATATGCAAAACTGTGTTTGTTGGTTCTGTGCCCACAAGCAGTCTGTGGGCACAATCGGAATATTTCAACAGCTATGCAGGATATTTGACAGATGTGAGAATATTCTCCAACGGACAGAATATACAGTTGGGATATCTTCGAATAGATTCCCCACTATAACCAGTGCCGACTTTGGTTGTCAACTAGGGATGCAAGGGGGGCGGGGAATCCCCGTGGGGAACGGGAAATCCCCGCAACGAGGATGGGTACAGGGAATTTAAATGAGGATGAAAGCAGGGATGGGGAGGAGATCCACGGGGATCCCCATATATTAATTTTATATATGTATACATCCATACCATGTGATACATCATATATTATGTGTGCGTGCGTGTGTGTCTATACATATATATATATATATATATATATATATATATATATATATTCCATGCTTTCTACCTCATAACACTAGTGATACACATAACAAACAAACTTTAATGAGACTTATAATTTTAACTTATTTAGTTAAATAAATAAAATATTTTTATTTCCAAACTACATTAAATTTAATATTTTGTTTGAATTGTTTGCAACTATACTTACATTTTACAAATTTAGAATCAACAACAACAACATAGCCTCAGTCCCAAATTAACTGGGGTCGGCTACATGGATCAAACTTTTCCATTGTGCTCGATTAAATGCAATTGATGGTGAGCTTTTCAAACCATTCAAATCCCTCCCAATCAATGCACATCCCATGTTAGCTTTGGTCTGCCCCTACCTCGTCGAATTTCTACAGTTTCTATGGAGTCAAGTTTTCTAGTTGGGGCATTTGTAAGTCGTCTTTGCAGGTGACTAAACACCGCAACCGCCCTTCCCTAATCTTTGTATCAATTGGTGCTACTCCTACTTGTCTTTGAATTTATATATTTCTTATTCTATCTTTACGAGTTTTACCACACGTCCATCTAAGCATCCTCATTTCTGCTACGTTCATTTTATGTAATAGTTGTTGCTTTACCGCCCAACATTCACTTCCATAGAGCATAGCTGGCCTAATTGCGGTCCTTTAAAATTTTCTTTTAACTTAGTAGGAACATTTCGATCACAAAACACCCCTGTTGCACTCCATCATTTCTTCCATCCAGCTTGAATTCTATGTGTGACATCATTCTCAATGTTACCATCATTTTGTATGATTGATCCTAGGTAACTAAAGTGGTTTACCTTAGGAACTTCTACAACAACAACAACATAGCCTCAGTCCCAAATTAACTGGGGTTGACTACATGGATCAAACTTTTCCATTGTGCTCGATTAAGTGCAATTGATGGTGAGCTTTGCAAACCATTCAAATCCCTCTTAATTAATGCATCTCATGTTAACTTTGGTCCGCTACCTCTTCGAATTTCTACAGTTCATTGAGTCAAGTTTTCTAGTTGGGGCATTTGTAGGCCGTCTTTGCAGGTGACCAAACCATCGCAACCGCCATTCCCTAATCTTTGTATCAATTGGTGCTACTCCTACTTGTCTTTGAATTTCTATATTTCTTATTCTATCTGTACGAGTTTTACCACACATCCACCTAAGCATCCTCATTTCTGATACGTTCGCTTTATGTAATTGTTGTTGCTTTACCGCCCAACATTCACACCTTAGGAACTTCTACTTCCCCTAATTTTACCACTCCGTCGTCTCGATGTCTAGTGTTTCTAAACTCACAATGCATGTATTCGGTTTTCGTCCTACTCAACTTAAAGCCTTTAAATTCTAATGTATTCCTCCAGAATTTTAATTTCCTATTCACTTCATCTTTTGTTTCATCTACTAAGACAATATCATCTGCAAATAGCATACACCATGGTATATCCTCTTGAATATGTCTAGTTAGCTCATCCGTAACTAAAGTAAATAGATATGGGTTTAAAACCGATCCTTGATGTGTCCTATCGTAATGAGAAATTCTTTTGTAGCTCCTCTAAATGTCTTTATACTCGTTACTACTCCATCATACAATTAACAAGATAAAATAACAACATTAGACAATGGGCCCACATCTTAGCTTTAGCCCCCACCTATGTTATCCAAACCCTTCACTCTAGTCTAAAGTATCCATGTCAAACACTTGAAACAAGTCACACTCAAAAATATAAAAAAAAAATTTGGACACCTCAATTATAAAGCTCTTCATCCACCCTCATTGTGAAACTTTTGGGTCCTAGAACTTCATTAACATCACAATTATTTTATGCATTTTTCACTTTATCCTCAATAAAAACTCACTTCCATTGTAAATTTTGAGCCTCGCTAATTGGCAACAATCAAATGACATCCACCCTCATCACCCCTTGAAATGTAAAGATATTTAATAAAAGCTAGTGATCTCCTGCTCAATAAGAAAAGGAGGTGACTATTAGCACCCATGTACCCTATATAAACCCCCCCCCCCCCCCCAATTTAATGCTATTTATAGCCCCCAATAAGTTAGTTCATGTTCTAGGCATCCCCTTAATAGTTACTAAACTCCCCAATGTCCCCCACACTCTCCAAAGAAGACTCTTATTACATTTTTGTGATCCCCAACCTCCAACTCCTTGTTGCACATCATCTTTTTCTCCTCCTTACCACAATTTGATCCATGTTGCATTTCAAGATTGATTCTTTGATCCTTAAAAGCTAAGATTCAACACAAATAAATGTTCTAACCATTCAAGAATGAAAATCAAATCTCAACCAAATACTATAAGTCTTTAATCATGATGTTGCATTTGGTAGTGAGTTGTTGAGTGTATGGACAAATAGATGGGGATGGGTGTAGTAGAAGAGAAAATGAGATGAGTTTATGGTTTAATTTGGGGTGGGGTATAGAAAGTGAAAATAAGTGGAAGAGAAGAAAGGGCAGGTTTAATTTGGAGTGGGTGTAGTGAGTGGGATAAGAGTTGAGGATGAGTTTGAGGTTTCATTTAGGGAGGGATTTAGAGAGTGAAAAGTAAAGTTGAGGAGGGGTGTAGAAAGTGGAAAGTAGAAGGGGAAAAGGAAATAAGTTCACGATTTAATTTAGTGTGAGATTATTTATGTAATTTTTCTTAAATAAATTTTAGTTTAAAAATGTATTAAATTAAATGGTGGGCTAATATAGGGTATATGGGTGCTAATAGTCGCTCCCTAAGAAAAAGATCTGACTAAAACCTCATTCTAATCCTCAATATTAATAATGGCATTGAGCTCTCTAAATCGATGAAATAAAGCCGAATCAAAATCACCACATAATTGTGCAACTCTGAAATTGAAAGAAATGTCACCAAAACCATTCAAAAAATCAATTTTCAAATACAAAACTGCTTAATACAGACATTCATAAATGTATTGCATTCGCTATCTATAAACTTTTGACAAGGCCCAATATCAACAAAAATACAAAATAGTTCTTAAGGATCAATATCTTGTAGATTTTTTCTTCGGCATTGAAAGAAGATCTTCACTATTAGTTTTTGCGATTCCCGTCAAAATAGCACTAGTTATGCAACTTCCTCTGTCAGCTTGAAAGAGGAAGATCCCTAAACCACAACTAATATGGCCAACAAGAGAAACTAAGATAACTCCATGAAAAGACATTTGGTTTCAAACATCAAAATAACAGTGACTAGCAATTAAAACAGCGGTAGAAAAGAAAAGGAAAAAAAAATAGTAGATACGAAAAGATCAGCAATATGTAATTAATTAAACACCTATCAGTATTCCTTTCACTGCACAGTAAACTGTCCAAAATCATATCATAATTTATGACAAAATACCTTCTGAGAAAAAAGTGAAGGCAAAGAATATGACTCCCTAGCTTGATGTCTGCAATCTGCATGCTTGCCCGTTAACTGAAATCCCAATCCTAAAGGTCCTCCAGCCATTCTCAACTTAATGGCAAGGCAAATAAGTAAGGCACGTCCATGGATGCCAAATACCAAATAGGCAGGCCTAAAAAGAACAGCAAAGATCAAAATCAAACTGAATAAGTCATTTGAATAGAAGGAAAAAGGCCCTCCTACGTAATGAATTGTGTAAGTACCAGAAAACGAGTAAGCGAGCCCCTGAAGCTTTCCATCCAACCCTCAAACAAAAGCACCAACAGAACTGAAAGCTCCCGTTTCACACTGCCCGACAGTTAGTAGAAGTTGTTCATTTGTTCGGTTCATATTGCAGCAAAGCCTACGTGGCACCTAGTTGAGAACATGGAATAGAGCATTATGATAAGTCTTTAATTGCAGTGAAATGAGAAGAACATTGAATGGAAAGATACTAACAAGGAGCCATTTCTTGGTCAATGGATAGGCCACCACATGGATGTTCTGTACATGAGGCAATGGAGGTTGTCGTGGAAAGCAGAAGACTTTCCTTTTAAAATCATCGATCCTCTTTGGCCGCGCATACGTACCAATAGTGTTGTTGCCATCTTTCCATACATCCTTCAAGAAAAATTGGATTGGCTTTTTACAAACTGATCTATAAGCCTCTCTAGTGTCAAAATCAAACTCCATCCTTTCACTAATTCCATTCCAAGCCGAAAAAGTTTGCTCCGAACGTTCCAATTCTCTGGGGAGCACAATGTTAGGAAACACTTGCACGACATAACCCAGGGAGACCGAGAATGTGAAGCGGTGAGCATGGTCGTAGCACATTGATCGCTGTAAAAAACTGTGGGGGTCAGTTGTCATTGCCTTTGTAAAAAGTTGAAGAGCCTCTAAAGACTTCAAACCAGGATAGATAGGATCGACAGCCTCGACGTGATGAATTGAGACGAAAGGCGCAATGGGGTGAGCCGCCAATAGGCCATGAGCATTGCCCCTAATATCCCACTGCAGTAAAATAGGGAAATGTGGGCGATGAAACAACTACTAATTTAAATTGATTTGGTTTGATTTGGTTTGATAATAGACATCCATTCATGAGTATACAAGGAAATATACCTGATGAAAACCAGGTTCTCTAGTCAAAGGGACCCCCAACTCAGAAATGCAAGCATGGAGACGATCATCACTGCCATAGAGGTTGGGATAGCGATCCAAGCAGTCGTCCTGAATCCGGGAAAGAGCTTCGGCGAGGGGGTAGGTAATGGCGATGCCCCCGCCGCCGAAGGCCATGGAATGGCTGAAATAGGAATTAGCAGAATGGCTCTCGGAGGGGCTTCCGATGTAGAGCATCTGAGAGGAGTCGTATTTGGAGAGAAGGGCGAGGAGATTGTCGGGGTTGAAGATGGTGTCGTCGTCGCCGAGGACGAACCAGCGGACGTGGGGCAAGCGAAGGCGGAAGGACTCGGAGATGATCCTGGAGATGCGAAGGCCGGAGGGGTGGCCGGTGGGGTTGGTGTAGCGAAAGGCGGAGATGTCTTCGGAGACGATGGTGGGGGGGAGAGCGGCGTCATCGTCGGAGTCATGAGGAGATGGAGGGAGGTGGTCGTCCAACCAGACGTGGCCGCGCATTAGGTGGGGGCGCCACCACAACCTAATGAACTCCTTTCGGCGCTTCCAGAGTTGGGAAGAACCGGCAATGCCGAAGAGGATGTGGTTCAACTGGAGAGCACTGGAGGTGTCGTTGTCGTTGATGGTATTGGGATGATGATGAGGAGGTGGTGGTGGTGGTGGGCGGCCGTGGCGGTGTTGTCTCCAGGCGTAGCGGTGCCAGCATCGGGTGGTGGTGGCGGAGAACACGAGGGAGAGCCATGCGGCGGTGGAGACGAGGAGAGCCAAGACTGCGACGACGGCAGTGGTGATGTGGCAGCGACGCCATCTTCGGCACCGAGTGCCTGAGAAGGAGCGATTATGGTTGTTGGGAGGCGTCTTCGTCATCGCTCCCCAACGCTCATTGCCGCCACTCACTCTTCCGCCCAAATCAAATCAATAAAGGCAGAAAGAAAGGCAGAAAGGCAGTTGGTTTTGTTTTCTTCAAGAGAGAGAGTTGCAAGAGATCGATCGGGACTCGGGAGGCGGTGATCGGTGTGATGTGCTTGCTGCTGCGTGCTGCCGCCTGCGTTTGAATTTTGAACCCGCAACCAGCCGATGGTGTTGCTGTTTAAGCATCCCATCCGAATCGCCTCGCTCGCACCTGTGCCATGACCAACAACACGCGTCCATGGAATCACGCATGCCCACCTTATGCGTTAATGTTTTCAATTCTAACACGTGTATCACTTTTTCTAATGTTGGCGTGGATGCATGTGCGTGAGAGTTCAAGAGGAACGGCAGGCGCAACAGAAAACTGCGCGCGCTGGGCCTTCATAACCACCTGTATTGCCCCTATGTTTTTATAAAGCCCATCTACTTCCCTTTGGGCCCCGATAAATGTCCCAATCTAAAGACTTCCTTCTTCCTTGTTGCTTTTGGTTGCGCCCACATTCTCATTAAGCATGCCACTTCAAATAAATAATCATTATCAACAACGGGGACTCGATTTTTTTTAAACGAGGTTCTGAGTACAATTCTCTTTGATAAACCAAAAAAGAGTTCAGAGTTTGAATCTCGTGAATAGAAAAAAAAAAAAAAAAAAAAAATTGGAATGGTCACCCCTTATATGAAGCCTGATAGTGTCTTAGCGTAGATAATAGTTGATGTAGTTAGAGTCATAAACCACATGGAAAACAAAAAAAAAAATCATTTAATCTCTACCTTAATTTTTTAAATTTATAATAAAAATTGACCTATAATTCAAAGTTTTGTAAGTATGTATTGATTTTAATTACAAACTTACTAGCTAGAGCAACAACGCTAAAGACGTATTTGCCCAAATTATAAGCTCGCCATGAACAATCTCAGTCTTACTTAAATTCAATAAAAAAAACCAAATAATCTGCCATAATTACATGACTAATATCGTCATATGATTGGCGAGAAAATAAATTGGCGGCTTGATGAGCAAAATGAAAATGACAAATGCATGTGATGCTCTTGCATGCCCCGCCTCCGAGTGGATTCTTGGTGGGGCATTACATTCCTCGTGGTACCCCATAATCTACAGCCAATTCAATCAGATATTTTTTTAAGACAAATGATGTTTGATCAATGGCTTAAAAATAATGTTTGCTCAATTAACAATGACATAGAAATATGCAATGTAATGATTTTTAAAGATCATAATATGTTTAATGCGTAAGCAAGCATTTAATATGTCCTATATTTAAATAATGTAAGATCATAATTAATCGAGTTAGGCTTGTGATTAAGTTTGACGTACTTCGATTGCGTTTGCATGATGATGTATTGTGTTTGGTTGGATTGTTAAATAAAAATAAAAATAGATTGTGATATAATAACGGATTATATACTACCTATAAAACAGAAAATACCCAATAAACTACGATTTATTGAGACACCAAGCGTGGCGAGGAAGAAGTGACATGAATGTGCACGCTCAATGACACTTGTAAGCACGTCCGGTGAGTTTATTGGTGAAAAATACACAATATATATATATATATATGTTTTTGAAATATATAAATATATATTGAAAAATAAAAGAATAATAGAAATATATGGATTGTTTGATCGTCTCGAACAGAGTGTGAGTGTGCGATGTGTCCAAATTGGTGTCATGATAAAGTGTGTCAATTTAACGCATCAACTGCTCGAACAATCTTGAGATGACGTGATGCGTATCTCAGGAAATTCATGTATATAAATCAAACTCATGTTTATCTCCTTAATTCATTTCAATTAAACGAAACCGATGAGGGTTTAGGTTTTGATTTCGATAAAGGGAAGTCGTCCAAGGTGTCGAATTGATCGTGATTGAAAAGCTTCATCGAATCAACAACCCGAGAGCAATGCTTTGGTGTGATTTGTTCATGAGTTCGTTGACGTTCAATTCGATAGGGATGATAGAATCTTTGTGAATTATGTATTTTAATGATTGGTTTTAGTGTATTACTTCATTTGAGGATGTTATTGATCGATTATGATGGCTTATATAACTATTTTATGTGATTCGATGAATTTGTGGGTGAAACAAGGTTGTTGTCTTGCATTATGTTGAAGACAACACAGGGTGGAGCGCGCTCCACCTAACAGAGGAGTGCGCCCCTTCATCAATTGGGATGAACCCAGTTGATGGAATGTGCCCCATCCACTGAGGGAGCGCACTCCCACCTCATAAAACAACTAGTATGTTGTGATTTCATGAGGATTTCTAAGGGGCTTAAGGGTGTTATTAACTGTTTTAGTTAGAGTATAATGGATCTATATTAACTATAATTAGTTTATGATAGGTGTTGGTTACTCGAGAAAGAGTTATTAGCCCAAAAGTTAGGAAATTAGACGAAAAACTTAGATCGAGGTAAGTATGAATTCACTTATTTATCAATATTGCATGACTATTTAATATATATAGCTCATGTAGTTATTGGAATGGAATGAGGGATTATGTGTACTGTGATGGTTTTCAATAAACGGAAAACAGTGTGTAATGTGACCATGTTATAACTCCTGATTTTGAGAATAAGTTTATAGGAGATGGGTTCCCTTCCCAGCCTATATATAACTCCTGCTTAATTAGATAGGTTGCATTGATTACATACACACTAGGGGGTTTGGATAGAACCATTAGGCATTAGTGGATGAACTAGAGAGCATATCGGCCAATATTTTGGTCTAGCAATCTCATTAATGGCATCGGTGGGTAATCTGTGACAGCCCCAACTATTAAACAGGGCACCGCCCCCGCTAATCCAGTAGTCAAGCCTTAATCCAAATCACATAAGACTTAATTACGTATTAGTCAACCTTTCGTCCCTATATTCCTCAATCACATGTTACAATATATTATTAAAGTTAAAGTTAAGTAAAATTCTGTTATCATGTTATGCGTAAGCTTTCATTATCCAAAATCTTAAATGTGGAAAATCCAGGAAAATACAACATCAAATGCATGTATATATATGGATCTAGTCACTCAACCCAATGTACAACCCAAAATGACATGAACAATAATAATACAACAAAAGTCGAGACGTACAAAATGAGTGAAGAGAGTCACCGAATTGCTCAAAGAAAGTCGCTAATATTCTCTTTCATTGGTCTGCTAGTGCTCGACGAACCTACACCCACTGTCACAAATTAGACGGTGAGTATAGTGATTAAGTAATAACTGGAGAATTATATGCCACATTTCCAAAATAAACGAATGATATTTAAAAGCATAAAATAGCGAAATAAGTAACCGAAACAAGTAATGCAAGTAAATACCACAGTTAAAAATATAGAGACTGACACAGGCTAAGTCGAGATGATCTACGTCGGTCGGCAGTGAGAACCTATCACCAAACCTTTTGCACTATTATATGGTGTTGCGCTCAACATGTCCCTCATAAAATAGCAGAGTTGTGCTCTACGCTTATACAACATCAACCTCGTTCTTACCGACCACCCCGAGCCCCATAACTCGTGTGCGCGCAAGTATAGTGGTGAGTGCTGGAACCCGATAGACCCATGTCCTTGTGAACCGCGCATCACTCGTGCAATGGACACTAGATAATCCCTACTTTAGTTTCAAAGACAAATAATTCCAACTCTCTAAGATTCTAAAACAAGTTAGGCTACAAAAGTCCAAAGGAAATCGAGTATAAGTCCAATCCAATTCAAGTTATCCCAATAGCATGTTTTTCATCAAATTTTTATATATAAAAATGACATCAAAAATAGGAATTGGAATCAATGAAACACGTCACAAGGCATCATGTCACAATATTCAATCATTAATAGAAACAAGAACAACATGATGTAAAATTACAAGTAGCAATGTCTACAAATAGACTAATAAATCAATAAGAGAATGAAATGAAATATAAAATTCTCACAGCTTTACTTACAATTCACACGCTTGTCCTAGCCTATCCGATCTTTCGGCACTCCGAAATGCGTTCCCAAACTCCCGGGATCTCTCATAGTTCCTTGGAGTTGTTTTTGATAGGTGTTAAAGTGTGTTTGGACCCATTTATAGTGTTTATATCATTTTTGGACTTGGCTGATTTTTAGTACTAGCTAGGAAAATTAGTGTGCTACCTCGGCTGTCTAGCGCGCTACTCAGTGTTAGTGCGTTAACTTTTGACATTAGCGCGCCATTTTCGATCTAGCGCGCTATGTACAGCAGAACTCATAATTTTGCACTTTGAATTATGGGTTTTTACTACATATAGGCCTCGTTTTTGCATTAGGGTACATGTTGCATGAGGTCCCTAACACATATCCCAACACACAGCAGCAACAACAACATCAATTTGGATGAAAATCACAAGTATATGGTGTGGAAAAGTTACCTAACTTTGTTGTTGTTCTTCTTCCTCACCAAAACTTCGCCAATTCCACACCTTCCTCCTCTCCAAATCACTCCAGAATCTTTTTTCTTCCTCGTTGATGTTGTTTAAGGAATTAATTAAGAGAGATTTGAATGGTTTGCAAAGCTCACCATCAATTGCACTTAATCGAGCACAATGGAAAAGTTTGATCCATGTAGCCGACCCCAGTTAATTTGGGACTGAGGCTATGTTGTTGTTGTTGTTGTTGTTGTTGATGTTGTTTAAGGAATTAAACACAATTAGAGATTTTAGGCCATTACATATATAAGCTATTACCCGAAGGGTGGTATATAGGCCAATGTGTGAAACGATTAAACGACGACCAATAAGGGTAACACCGATGTATTATGTGTACTGACCTATTATATGAGGTCGATATGCCTTGTTTCACAACTAATAAGGAGAAGACCTATGCATAAACGACGACCAATAAGGATAATACCGATATACTATGTGTACCTTGACCTATTATATGAGGTCGATATGACGTGTTTCACAACTAATAAGGAGAAGACCTAGGCATAAACGATGACCAATTAGGGTAATACGGATGTACTATGTGTAACATGATATTGATATGCCGTGTTTCACAACTAATAAGGAGAAGGCCTATGCATAAACGATGATCAATAAAAGTAATATCGATGTACTATGTGTACTAATAAAAATACTTAACGCCCATTTAAGTCGATGACGTACCGAGCCACGAACCACTCCCAACTTAGTCGTGTGATATTTGAACTGAATTGAATTAAGGCGAAGGGGCATTTTCCTTCTCGTTCGGTCTCTCATCGGAGCATCTCTCTCCGCTGTCGCTCTCGCTCTCTCTATACTCTCTTTGTCCTCTCGATCTCTAGATACTCTCTACCCTCTCCCTCTCTCTCTCTCTCTCTCTCTCTCTCACACACACACACACACTCCGCTCCGTACCTCCGATTTCGAAGCCCTAGAGAAGTTCGCGCCGCCATTGAAGATCAATCGTAATAATCGGCGCGCTTATCTCCCTCAGGTACTGCTTCTACTACGTTGATTTCAAACCAGATTAGTTGTTTGTTTGATTTTTGAGAAGAATTGTATGTCAGTTCGAAGAAAACTGAATGTTTGGGTCGGACTGCTTTGCACCGAATATCATCTGTTGTTCAACGAGGAAGAAAGGCATCTCTCTTCCTTGAATTCTAATCTAACTTTACTCTCTCAACATTCCGTGCACATATGCCTTCTGTCGTGTTACACGTCCTGGTTACACAGAATTTTCACATCAATTCTGTGTTTATTATTTTGGAGCGACTTCTTATTCTTCTAACAATGGCTACATGCATAAAGAACAGAAAAACTAAAAGGTTAATAATCAACTATTGCGTCATTATTTGCTTATTCTTGCGATTGTTTTTTCAGGTTCTTAGCATTGTTGACTTCTTTAATTACCAGCCAGTGTTGTGCAAGTTGACATTGATTGGCATTTAATATCTGCAATGCTTGTGGAGATAGGTGCAGCGAACATCACTCTTTCAGGTTCCAAGTTGAAACTTCAATCTTTGAGATGGTTGAAGGCTAGGAATTGAGTGTGCTACAGACTTTATACAATGATTGGAAAACAGCTTGTGCTAACTTATGTATACTTGCTAAATTACATAATATTTTCATCAGGAGTGATATTGTACAACAAAGTAAGCCATCTTCATCTTTTCAATTTTATTTCCGTAAATTCTCTTACTTATTTCATCTGTATTTCGAATTTCAATTAGATTGTCTTTCTTCATTTTGTGGATGCAATGACGTTGTTATTTCTTTCATGCAAAAAAATACTGAAGCTGGTTGGATTGGGACTAGTTAGGATGAAGGTCTCATGTGTATTGTATCAAATCATAGAATTGGATTTGTGTCATATGATTCTTTTTTCCGAAGTCCCCACAGGACCATGTCATGAGATTTTAGGAACTGCATACTGATTGGATTCTAAATGTTTTGATATTATATATTAAAAAAAATACATAGTAGGCATTGCATGGGGAAAACAAACTAGTTTTTAGTTGTTGGGCAGGAAAACACCCGTCGAATTATTTTTTTTGGGTTTTGGATATAGGTTCATCTGCCCAGGACCCTAGTAGATATCGACCTTCTAAAACCGGTTTCATGCAAAGCATGTCAAATTTGGTTGTTCTGGGATCATAGTTACTATCTACTAGGGTATTATGTGGGTCAAATCATATAATTGAAGTTTTTTCTAAATTGCATCCTCATATATATATATATATATATATATATATATATATATATACTAGTTTCAAAACGTGCTACGCACGATTCCCCGCTCGCTTCACTCGCGGGGAATTAACAAAATTTTTATTACCTATTTGCAAATTTTTATTAACAAAATTTAAAATTGTAATTAAAATTTAAAAATTAGATATACAAGTACATTTTTTAGCTTATCAATATTCTCTACTATGATTGAGATAAGATGTGAATGGAAAAATAAGCTAATCATGCTAGAACATTACTTCCTCAAAAAAAGTGTATTGGATTGATGAGAATGAGTTCATGATTGATTTAGAGATAAAGAAAAAAAAACGTGTAGTGGATTGATAAGGAGTTAGAGTTTGTTTTGGATACAAAAAAAAAAAAGTTGATTTGGAGATAAAAAAAAAAAAAGAAGTATGGGCAAATAGGTAAATTTCATTACCACTCAAAGAGTTAGAGTTTGATTTGGATACAAAAGAAAAAGTTGATTTGGAGATAAAAAAAAGAAGTATGGGCAAATAGGTAAATTTCATTACCACTCAAAAATTTGTGATTCATGCTTTTATATATATGATAGATATATATATAAACAACATATGGTAAAAAAAATATTAACATGTAAGAAACATTTAGATGCATGTTTGATGGAATTGATTATACAACAACAACAAAGCCTCAATCCCAAATTAATAACAATGCAAGGAAAAAGTTGTGAAAAGATAAGTAGAACAATAAGAAATTGCATCTTCAAATACTAAAAGGAAAACAACCGCAACCAAGCCTCAATTCTAAATTATTTGGGGTCAGCTTCATGGATCCTATGTTCCTGTTTGGCTTTTTTTCTGGAAACACTGTTTGGCTATATTTAATCCAAGAATAATTATTTAAGGTGTTTGTACTTGGTCTATTTTTATGTAACTATACCAATTTTGCTGCCTAACTTCTAGGTTTTAGTGGAATTACGTAATTAAAGAATTGGATCCTGGTTTTGACTGATTCTGACTGTCACGTTGTACATGCATTGCGCTTTTATACTTCCACCATTTTGTGTCTATTCTCCTGCGAATGTCCCAATTGGTGGCTTTGTTTTTATACTACTTGCTATTGTCCAGTTCGATGATTTCATGAAGTAAATTATCAATAGACCGAACTGTTAATGACATCTCTCTTAATAATAACCAAAATATTCTTGGTAAAAATAAGCTTTAGCTATGTATATACTGGCTTGCATAATTTCATTACAAGCTGATTGGAAGCTTTTGATCCATGTAGCACTGTAGCTGACCTAACAAATTTGGGATAGCGGCTTTATTATTTTCTTATCTGACTCTCATTTAATGAATTGAATTGAAATCTTGTATCCATGTAGCCGACCCTGGCTAATTAGGGACTGAGGCTTTGTTATTGTTGTTGTTGTATGTGGTTTCACTTTCTCCTTTTATAAGAATGATCGAACTAAAATTCTATGTAGGGCCGTAGTCTATGTAGTTGATTTGAGATTTGCTTTAGTATGCTGTTTGGTGAAGCATATTCTTACATATATATGTTTTTTTTTTTTTTTTTTCAAATGTTGCAGTGGGTGCTATCTCCAATGTACTTCGACTTTCCATTTCCTATAACTCTTACTATGATTCACATGGGATTTTCTGGTTTGGTAGCATTTCTTCTAGTCCGTGTGTTCAAGGTACTATTTTGTATAAACCTTAAATATTTGCATCTGTGGTGCTTTTGATGTTTTCTGGATATTGGGTAGGTTTGCTATTTGGTTTTACACATTCTTGAGAGAAACTTGTCTTTCTTTCTGATTGCTCTGTTACTTTGGCTTCGATGAATCCAAAAGGGAAATTTCGTGCCAAACCTGAAAGAGAGTTTTAATTCATGTATTTTAACCTACTTCCTATGCAAGCTGGAAAAGAGGAAGAACTTAGTAGTCTTATGGTTAGTTTATTCTGCTTTTCTAATAATTAGATAAAATGCTGAATGTAATTTCTTTGGAAGAGCATATTCTGCTTGGGCACAACTGAGGGGACGGCTTGACACAGTTTTGCTTCATTGTTGCTACAAGCGACCGTGTAGTCAACATTTTTTTTCTTGCATTTTTCTGAAACCAACTTGTATCGTTTTAGTTAACAACTTCCCCTCATCTTATTGATGATATGGATAAATATTCATATGATATTCATGATTTTATTTTTCTTAGTTTCTCCTTCCAAGGAATCCCTCATATTGTGGATTTCTACATTGGTCCTTTTTCTTTTACGAAAGAAATTCCGGTTCTTTCTTGCCTGGCAATCGTCATAATGTTTTTATTCTTGTTCTTGTAAGGATTTTATCCTAACATTCGGAAATTGTTTTAACTGTGTTCAAGGTGTAATTGCTTTTAACATTGTCCTTTTTTTAGAACTCCCTATTCATAAATTTTATATTGGTTCGATAAAGTCATAATTTTGTATTTCTTGTTTGGGTTCTCAAGCTTTATCTTCATTTCTATTTCTCTCCACTAAATTTTTTTTGAAGCTATGTTTCATTGAATATGTTGGTTTGGTCTCTCAAATTTTTAATTTGATGGTTTTAGTCCTTGCAACAATGTTACATTGTTGAAAAATTACCAGCCTTAATTCCAAATGAGTTGGGGTTGGCTACATGGATTAAAATCTTCCATTGTGCTCAATTTTGCGTAATTGATGGTGTGCTTTTCAAATCATCCTAATCAATGTATCTCGAATTATCTTCAGTCTACCCCTATCTCATTGAATTTCTTCAATTTCTATTGAGTCGAGTTTTCTTGTGGGAACATTTGTAGGTCGCCTTTGAAGGTGTCAAAACCATTGCAACTGGTCTTCCTTAATCTTGTGTCAATTGGTGCCACGCCTTTTCTTTGAATTTTTTGTATTTCTTATTCTATCTTTGTGAGTTTTACCCCACATCCACCTAAACATCTTAATTTCTGCTACTGTCATTTTATGCACTTGTTGTTTATTTACTACCCAACATTCGCTTCCATAAAGCATAGCTGGACTAACTGTGGTCCTATAAAACTTTCCTTTTAACTTGGTAGGCATATTTCGATTATAGATCACACCCGTTGCATAGTCGCACTCCTACATTTATTCCATTCAACTTGAAAAAATTAACAATCAAATAGTTTTATCATGTAAATATGTTGATATCAGTAATTTTTTGAATTATATCTGATTTCTTAACGAGTTAAAATCTAATGATTGGATATACGAGGGGCTTGGACGATTATATTTAAATTTGATGGCCAGACCTTGGCTTTTCATACTTGATGGAATTAATTCCGAAACCACCTTATGTATGATTATATTTTAGTTTAACTTGCTTAGAATGTTTCAATATTAGCATCTTGTTGTCTTTATTTGACAATTTTTTTCCTTTGATCTTGATTATTTAGTAGATGCTTAAATCTTTGAACCTTTCTTCTAGTACCTTTTCTTTTGTCTGTAGTTACTGTCTTACTCTTGGTTCTGAAAGTGAACAAGTTCTATTAACGGACTTGACAATTACACAGTATTACTTGATAGTGGAACTTGACAAAGACGAAAAAAGTAAAGCAAGCACACATAGATAGAACACACAAAAATTGTTTACGCAGTTCAAACTTCAACCCCACATCTGCGGGGCCTTGCTCAGAGCAATTTCACTATCTCAAATAGTGTCTACAAGACTCTAATAAACTCAAACAATTTCCCACACTCGAAATTGATGCCAACCTAGAACCTATACATTGGTTTTTATAGAACTCAATCTTATATTATAGGAATTCAATTCTAGTTGAACTATAGACCTTCAAGTCTATGTTCTTATCTCGCAGTCCCACTTGACTCGTTCTTATAACCTCACCTTAGTGCCTTACCATAAAATATGATTTACATAAAGTGCCTAATGTTCATTGTCATTTCTTTGGCATTGCATGATTATTTCCCATGAATATAAGAAACTCTTCTTTCTTTCATGAACTAAATGGTGAAATGTAGAAAATCAAAAACTTAAATAAAAATGGTGAAATGTAAGGTAGCATTTGAAATACCTTGCCAAATTCTCATTTCAAATCGTCTTGTGCTAATTACATGTTTGTTGTCTTTTCTATTTTCTTGTTGAATTTATGCAGGTCGTGTCACCTGTCAAGATGACATTTGAAATGTAAGACTCGAGGCAATACCCATATTCTCTTTGTTCTTCTCTTAGCCTTGCTAATGTTTATTTGTTTAACTGTCTCTTTGCTTTGCAGATATCTCACATGTGTGATTCCTATAAGTGCTTTCTTTGCATCTAGCCTGTGGTAAGTAAATATGTTGAGAAAAGCGAGATTGTCATTGAGAACCCTCCCGCGCCTCCATTTGTCGCTTTGTATTGTGTGCTTTTGGGTGAGATTGTGTAAGGTTATTTGTTTTGTGCATGAATTGGTTTCTATATGGGTCCAAATTTTGTTCTAGGTCAAGATCAAGTAGCATCTTCTTAATAGGAGCGCACATTCTAGTTAATAGATTCGCTTCCTATCACATTGTTGGAGATAAGGAAATAATCCCACATTGACTAGTTAAAAAAAATACAAAGGTTCTAAGTTTGGGAGTAAGAACTCCAACTTGCCTTGACATTTTGGAGAACTCACCTACTTCCAAACCAAATTCCACACATTAAACGAGTTGCTCCTACATTCTCTCATGACTTGGACGTAGGCCCATTACAAATAATAACATGGTATCAGTGCCCAAAACTGGCCTAATAGTGCTAGCCTGTTAAAAAGATTCAAAGTCCAAGAAAAATAAAAAAAATTGTAAGGGCTGGCAAAAATAAAAAATGATGTAGCTAGACCCATGTTGGAAGACCTGAGGCCTCTTAGGTTCGAAAAGAACACAAGCCTGGGCTTCCCAATGTTGGAAGACCCGTGACCTCTGAGGATTGAAAAGAACACAAGCCCAGGCTTATCCAACTGAAAGCAAGTCACAGTTGGCTAAAAACCAGTTGGACTTGAAAAAAGGATAGGAGGGGAAGGGGGGTTACTGGAGAGTATTGGAGATAAGGGAATAATCCCACATCGACTAGTTAAAAAGAAACACAAAGGTTTTAAGTTAGGGAGTGGGAATTCCAACTTACCTTGGCATTTTGGAGAACTCTTCCTCTTCCAAACTAAATCCCACACATTATTCTAGTCACTCCTACACTCTTTCATGACTTGGACTTGGGCCTATTAAAAATAATCAGTTAAACTTTGAATTATAAACACTTGTTTTAGCTCTATTACTTCCATTTGAACAACTAGACATGCACAGTTCATCATTATTTCTCTTTAACCAAAATCGTAGTAAAACATGATTTTGAGCCATAACTTGCTTCATTGATGTATCCAAATACTCTTTGTGATTAGTCAATGATGCATATGTACTTCAAACATCACTTGCTTACAGTTCTCATGAAATTAATAATATGTTGCTTTTTTCTGAAATTAATATTTTTTTTTCTTGTCCGCTTGTCCTTTCATACTTTTATTCTTTTTAGTGGCGTTGAAGATCTCTGAAGGACACTTCAAAAGTATTTCAAGTTTTGGGTTGCATGTTTTTGCATTCAATCTGTCTTGGTGCTATGCAATTTTTATTTTTTATTTTTTGGTTCAAGGATGCTTTGATCAACTTTTACGATTTCAACTTCGAGGCATTGTTCCCCCATTGAAACACATGAAAGATATTAGGTTTTTTATTCTTCCCTTGTTGCATGTGTACAGTGCACATTTTTGGGAGAAGATATATATTTCACAAAAAAGTATCAGTTCTCTGTTTGCCTTGTTTCATGTAATCTGAACTAGTACTTTCTTCTGTGGTTGATTGCAGGTTTGGTAACACAGCTTATTTGCATATTTCTGTTGCTTTCATTCAGATGCTTAAAGCTCTAAGTATGTTCATATTATGTGCATGTATTTTCATAGCTCCATTACTATCCAGTAACAACTTATTGAACATTTATTTATTGTTGACCTGTGAAATACGCAGTGCCTGTGGCAACATTTCTCATGGCCGTTGTTTGTGCAACTGACAAATTAAGGTGGGATGTATTTTTGAACATGGTGCTGGTTAGCGTTGGAGTAGTGGTATCCTCGTACGGGGAAATCCATTTTAATGTCATCGGTACAGTTTACCAGGTCACAGGCATATTTGCTGAAGCTCTCAGACTGGTCTTAACTCAAGTCCTCCTCCAAAAGAAGGGATTGACATTGAATCCTATCACCAGCTTATACTACATAGCTCCTTGCAGGTATCCTATTTTGGGTTAATGAATTTTCATTGTTTTTTTTAGATAACCTGCTCTTACACTACCTCATACCACAATCCAAACACCCGTACATGTGGATTTGTACTCTTAAGGCTAATCCTCCTCATAGGGAGATGAATATGTGATGCTAAACTTGGTAATGGCTTTGCTAGACATTGAAAACATCATATTATGTTTTGGAGGCCCAAGACATGAATTCTTTTTTGGAGCCTGCTTGGGTAAGCCCGATAGGACATGCTGATAGGACATGCTCTTGTGCGTATCCCTGATCAGAAAGCAGAACTGCTTCACCGTGCCAAACAATGTTATCAAAGATTTCAATTTTGTTCATCAACTCATGCGGTGCTTACTTACTCATATTTTCCTTTTGCAGTTTCCTATTTCTTTTTGTTCCGTGGTACTTATTGGAGAAACCAGTTATGCAAGTTGCACAGATTCAGTTCAATTTCTGGATATTCTTTTCAAATGCTCTCAGTGCACTAGCCTTGAACATTATAATTTTCTTAGTAATTGGTAGAACTGGGGCAGTCACAATCCGAGTTGCTGGTGTTTTAAAGGACTGGATACTGATTGCCCTTTCAACAGTGATATTTCCAGAGTCATTAATAACTGGGTTGAATATCACAGGCTATGCAATAGGTAACAAAAGATTCTAATGCGACTTTGCATTTGCAGTTTGCGACAATCCAAAAATCATGGCTAAAGTTTCAATTTTTTTACAGCTCTTTGTGGTGTTGTCATGTACAACTATTTGAAAGTGAAGGATGTTCGCGCATCTCAAGTCCTCGTGGAAAGCATCCCTGAAAGAGCAGTAAAGGTGTTTTCAATCTTTCCTGTCATCTTTAAGTTATTTTACTTGGCAACATTATCATCTGGCTCTCAATCTGATGTCACTGAAATTTTGTTTCCAAATTACTATCATGGCAGGGTTGGAATTTGGAGAAGAAGTCATCTGATCTGTACACTCCTGACACTACCAACGATGATAATGTCAATGGTAAAAATGGTTCTGCGTACGACCAAACTGTGGACGAAGAAGCACCTCTGATTCCACCTTCAAGACTCTCACACATTGGACGAAGTCAGCTCAGCAGTCACACCACATGATTATTTATTTTTATTTTTTTTAAATTTTCCTCGGCATTTTAACGATTTATCGTGAGCACCCTCTTGCGGAAATGTTTTAATTATGAATGGGAACAATGGCAACACCGGGTGATGAACATGTTGCAGCAGTACTTTTGTCAAAATCTTGTCATTCTTTTTTACTAATGGCATTTTGCAGTAAAGTAATGTGAAAACGTTGACATAATAGAGATATAGTTTGTTCCAAATTGCAAGCCGTGTTTTGGTTGGTTTGCATACTTGAAAGTCCAGCATATATGAAGCAAGTTTGGCGCATTTGATAACTCTTATTTCCTGTCCATCTCTCGTGAATTGGGGGCTTTTTCAACTCAGGCGGCCCAGAGGTTCACAAAAGAAGTTGACGAAGTCATCACAGAGAAAATCAAGTAGTTAATAAACAGTTTGTATGTGTTTGTGAATCTCTTCCTAATCTTATGAGCTGTATATTTTTAGATGAAAAATGTTAGGATGACTCGATGTGTGTGCGCTCATTTCCAATTTCCCGATGCGTGAATGGACCGAGGTCATCCTAACATTTTTCACATCAGATAAGGTTAGCTCGTCTCTTGTAGAATGGTAAAGCTTTCATTAATTAAGTGGTAAAGCCGGTTTCGAAAAAAAAAATAAAAAATAAAATTGGTAAAGCGAATACTCTAGTATTCTAGACTAGAAAGGAGGGTGCAGTAAAACGATACGATCCCATAATAATAATAATTGGGGGCAGTGCATTTAACGCCTTTAGAAGAAGAAGAAGAAGAAGAAGAAGATTGATCGATTGGGTGGTGCGGAGTGATGAGCGGGCGGTGGTCTGCTTTGTGGACAAGATGGTTGATGGATTCTCCACCGTCGACGGCTTCATGGATGGTATGCTACTAATTCGATTCCTTCCTTCAATCCCTAATTCATTCATTCATTCATTCTTTAATTGATTGATTCGATTGTTGTGTCTGCGTGTGTCTACACAAGTGAACCAAGGGTTGGCGGAGATGATAAAGTACGCCGCCAACGAACCCTCCGTCGGTCTTTATTACATCCAACACCACACTCACGCTGCCGTCCCCAATCTCCTCCACCTCAATCATAAGGTTGTTGCTAAGTCTCATGAAACCACTCTCCACACTCAAGACTTGGAGGATTCTATCACCATGCTCAAATCAATGAAACAATGTGGTCTCTCTATTGTTGATCCCATGATTGATGATATCAGCAAATCTTTGCTTCTCATCTCACCATCCCAACCACAAAGAGGGTCAGTTTCTTTCTTACAATTATCATTCTCATTTTTTTTATTATCCTACAATGCCAATCGATTCTTTCTTTTCCAACCATAACCATAGCAATCAATTCAATATGGATGAATGATTTGACGTTATTCTCGTAATAAGGTCTGCCTTTAGTCTTATTTATGAGTTCTACAGTTTGCTCATAAAACGCATTGATACGCATTAACAAGTCAAAATTTTTGTTGTTTTCGAGATTGTTAACAAATACCCAAGTTATTGTAGGAGATTTTTTTTTCCCTTATCGACATTATTTTTGTTAATGAATTCAACAAGTGACATTCATTTTCTTAGCACATCCTTCATATATTCAAATACTCGGCTTAATAGAAATTGAAGAAATTCAATGATATAGATCTAAGCTGTCTTGGGATGCATTGATTATGAAGGATTTAAATGATTTGGAAAACACGTCATTAAGTGTACTAAATCAAGCGCAATGGAAGAATTTGATCTGTATAGCTGCCGACTAATTTGAGGTTGAGGCTTTTGTTGTTTAGAATCGTACAAATATGAACTACTAAATGATTTGGAAAGCACGTCATTAAGTATATTGAATCAAGCGTGTGGAAGAGTTTGATCCATGTAGCAGACTCCCAACTAATTTGAGGTTGAGGCTTTGTTGTTGTTGTTTAGGATTGTATGAAGTATGAACTAGTAAAGAACTAGTAATGTGTTTCAACAGCCTCATCAAGTAATGTGTTTTCTTCTTCATCATCTTCTTCCACATTATCGCTTAAGCTTAGCTAATTTCCTTCAAGGAGGTTGATATCTTCGTCTTTAGTGTCAATTTATATTGAACATCAAAGAGAAAGAAAAGACAAAAAAGACTATAGAAAAAACAAAGAACCAAGAAATTAAATATTGATAGTAGAACTTTGTTATCTTCCACCAACGTTGATATCTTCATCTTCAATGTCATTTATATTGACACTGCGTCTTTCCTCATGTTTGGTCTATAACATGATTTGAACAACTTTTTTGTTAACGTAGTTATTATGTTAATGTGTATGTGTATGTGTGATATCAATTGACATGCTTGAGTATATAGATATCTTTATGTAACACGATTTGAACAACTTTTTGTTAACATGGTTATTATGTCAATGATATCAATTGACACGCTTGACTATATAGATATCTTTATGTAACCCCGGACTTGGGACATACGGTTGGTGAGAGATTGAATCTTCTAGCTTGGAGAAGTTACATGTGGGATTAGAATTTAAGGAGATTGTTCCTTTATTTACTAAATATTGATAGTGCAACTTTGTTCTTCCCCTTAAGGTTGGAACTTTTTGTCATAACTTTTGTTTCCTAATTTTTCTGTGTTTCTTTTTGTCTGGTAAAACTTAACTTTGATCTTGCAATTACAATATAGACATATTCCTCGTTCTCCTTCAAAATTGCTTCTTCCAAATAGGTTTTCTCACAATTGACAGTTACTTTTTAATACTTAATTTAGACCTTATGTTTATGATGGTGCAGTGTCAATAGTGCCATTTAATATGATCATATTGTTGAATCTTTTAGGGATCAATTTTGTTACAAAGCATCTTTATGCATCCTTTTGCACCCTTATGGATTAAAGTTCTTTTGTGCAATGGCTCCCTTTTGAGGACTGCTTGTTGTCTAGCTTAATATTTTGCTTCTTTTCCAGTATGTTTCAGTTTGATTAACACGAAAGAAATATTCTAGTTTGTTATTCTAAAGAAAAGAGAACACAGTGCTTGGGAGAAGTTTTAAATGTAATTTACTGAGGTAAACTAGTGTTAGAAATAGCCATAACATCTCTTGTTTTTCATCCATAAATTCTGAATCAGGTTAATCCAAGAAAAGAATTCACGCTTGGAGATTGGTAGAAGTAGCTCTTGGGGGCCAACTGCTTTTGGTCAAAACATAACCAACCAGGATGGTGCAGGCAGTGTAACTTATCTTTCCACCATCCTAAAGACAGCAAAAGAAAGAGCAGCTAGTATTAGATGGCCCCAACTAGATGCAAAACAATCAAGCACCAAGCAACCTGCTAATGCACAATTCCATAATATGCCTACCAATACCGTCTTGGATATGCCAGACAAAGATGCTGAGGAGCTGCCATTATCAAGTCAGATCACAGAGGATCAGATTGTTGGATCAGTGCCAGTTGATGGAGACCGACTTGTTCAAGATTTATTACCATTGAGAGAGAACTATGAAGTGTTCAAAGCTGTTAAAGAAGCCAAAATGGAAAAATGGCTGGAAGAGTAGACAAGGAAACTTGGAGGGAATTAAACATGGGGAGGTTTACCATTTACGTTAAAATTTACTCTTCCTGGGTAGTTGCTGGGCTATTTCGATCATGATGCATGGATCACTGGAGCTGGAGGTCTAGTATATGACGTTTGCTATTTAATCTATCTAACGCATCAAACCTACTTCTGAGTTCTTCTGCTGATGCGGTTTTTTCAGCAGTTACTCGAGTGGTTATGGGCTGCATTTGCTGTAACAAGGTGCTTCCCTACCTTCCCCTTGTGTTATTTTTATTTTTTCTTTCTTTCTTTTTTGTCATAGACGTCCCACTTCACTGAGTTGGTGACCTGTATTGTTTGTAAACTTTTTGACACACAATTAGTATGCTGGAGTCCGTATATTGCATCACTCATCGCGTGCTCTTACATTTTAAAATGAAATATTCAATGGACTACAGTAGTAAACCAAACGTGTGTGTCACAATTATAGATGTAGCACATTCTCTTTTTTTAATTTAGAGTCGCGCTAAAGGCACCCAAGCTATGCATCAGGGCAACCGATCGATTTAATTTTTTTGAACCCTCCTTACTCTTATGCGCTTCACTAAAATATATACGTTGATTTGCTCTTATACACAATTGGGGTGCCTTTAGTACCTCTCTTAATTTATTGGCCGGCTGATTACATTATTTTATGACCTTAGTTTTGTTTATACAATCAAGTTGTTGCCTAGTTGAAAACAAACTTGGTAGAAGGAGACTTGGGAGATGCTCAACCCGGCCAACTTCTAGTATTATTGTTAACCGGACTAAATTATTGTTGCTTTAGATCGATGAGTTTTACTGTTTAAAAACCCAATAGAGACCCAGCAGAGAGACAAGGCTTCTGAAGGATGTATCTATGGAGATTAAGATAAGAGGCTTGTCAGTGGATTGGTGGTGTTGGGGGTAGGAATGTTTTTTGGCACTAGAGTATAAAATTGTAGATTGCTAGGTAGCTAGGCCCCCCGGCCGATGTGTGGAGGCAGAGGCAGGGACCAACAATAGCATCGATCGGAAGTAGTTGGGTGGGTGCAGTCTGGGGAGGAATCGTTGGTCCCTGTTATGATGTTGATGAATGGGGAAAGGACAAGGACCGAGCACCGTGCCCTCATGGGTGTCTCCCTCGCCCTGTAGTTCTCAAGATGTGGAAATTTTAGTAAATGCAGACTTCTCTTTTTGTGTATTTTTAAGATGACAATATATATACCTTGAGATTCCGGCAGTAGGGTGCATGGTAGGGTCATCCTCATGCATACTATATGTTTTTGGAGACCGTGGTCCTTCATCTTATCCTTAATTTGGATGTGTGCCTGGCTTCCTAGCTGCTATATTCTGATATTGTTTCATTACGTACCAATCAGCCCCAGATATCCTTGGCCCACCGAGGAGGAGGAGGAATTTGAGATTCACCCAACAATATCTTGGGCACCAAACTATAAGGAGGAGTTTCCTTTTGTGTGTATGGACCAAAGCGTCTAGTTCTAAAACTTGCATGGGGGAGACTCGAATCCTCAACCTTATTCATAGTAGTGCAACATGCCATATATACCATTTGGTGCTAATTTATTGTTTCTATTTGCAGTAAGAAATTGCCATAATTTAAGTGAACATTAGTTTCAGATTCTTAAAAAATAATACGTTTAATTAGGATGGACTATCTATATATGTATAATATAGTGATGTGAGGGCTAGGCAAGCATGGGCTGAGTCTGGGTGGGTTCCGATAAGGATATTAATTTGAAGGGCTGAGGTTGAAAGTTGAGAGGGTGGTGCAGACTGGGCTGCATACTCACTGCAGGTGCTGCAAGTGAGATGGGGACCCAACTCACGCGCTTAACTGTCTTTGCAAATTCAAATTTTATACAATTTGAAGCGAGCGAGCGAGATTAATTCATTTGAAACCCACATAATTATGGTATATAATTACATGCATGCATGAACGATTCCTTGTTTCTTTTAATTAGGTTGGCAATTGGCACCACCATCATTCATTCTACCTAAATTTGGACTCACCAGTTGAGATCATCGAGTATGCGTCCGATAAGGGAATCTTATTCTTGTTTAATATTAACCAGACAGTCAGTCTACCTGTCTCCTGGCTCTGTTTTTCACTTTAAGTAATTAATCTATGTCATTGCAACATTTGTTGTCCCTTAATTTTACTGTGGAAAATTTTATAAGCTAGCTCATCCTGTGTTGTCCCTTATAATTGTGTTGCTTGTAACAGTTGAGAATCTTGCGTTTTGTCAAGTGATATGCCTCATCCGCCTCTCCCAAACAGGGATGCTTTAGCAATTTTCTATATATATATATATATATAAATAACTTTTTATTATTTTTTTCTTGAGTAGGTAGCTATGTACTGACAGGGCCTAGCTCTAGAAACTAACTATTGAGTTTGGGCGCGGCTCGCCTATAAATTTGAAGTTTGGGTCTGTTAAGGAACCACCCTGTCAATTCTAGCTAGCTCTCAAATCATCATCATCATCATCATCCGGTGCACATGCGAGCGCGCAGAGGATGGGAAAAGCCATTAAAGCCGTGCAAGAAGCTCTAATAAATTTGGGAGTAACTGGGCGCAAGTCGATGACATGGGTGTGCGTCCAGCAGGCCAAGACTAACTCCTTCAGAGAAGCAGCGCTTTGCAACAGCTTCAACTCCCTCTATTATTCTTTCACTTCCAGCTCATCATCAAAAGGAGAAGAACTGGAAAGAGTGATCATATCTGCAGCAGATGATGATGATGAGGGTGGAGATCAGTCTTTCTCCAGCACTACTTCCATGAATGTGACGTCGTCGCCCTTGTGGACTACTACTGAGTCACCCTACGACGACTCCAGCCAGATCACTGAGACGTCCGAGTTAGCCACAAAAAGCTCAATAAGCTCAAAGAGGTTCTTCTTCTCGCCTTGCACCACAAAATCCATAATGGGGGAGGAGGAGGAGGAGGCAGCAGCTCATGATGATGATGATGATGATGATGATGATGATGATGAGGTAGAAAGCAGGCGGATGAAGTTGACGAGCATGATGAGTCATGATGGTGTGACGATGGCAGTGGCATCGGAGAATCCATACCAAGATTTCAAGGAGTCGATGGAGGAGATGGTGCGAGGGCATGAGATAAAGAGCTGGAATGGATTGCAGGAGCTCCTCCATTGCTATCTCAGCCTCAACGACCGCACTAACCATCAAACCATTCTGTTGGCCTTCGTGGACTTGCTCATCAATCTTGTGGCGTCCCGGTCCCAACGTACAAGCAGACCATGCACCTCAATATCACCGCCGGCAGAAAGCGGACACTAGCAAGGAGTACAACATATATATATTATATTATATATAGAAGGTAGGTAGGTAGCTAGCTATTAACAAGTCTAACATATATGCTAGCTTAATTCTCAACATGCCATGCATCGATCTTCAGGATACGAATTTAGTGTCTCAACACTCAATTAAGTCGCATGTATAGCATTCAGCAACGTCTATTTCACTGCTGTGCTAATATATATATGCTTTGAAATGGAGCCAGTGTTCTCAATAGTAGTTTATATTAATTATTATATCGATCAGCTACAAATTAATTAAGACTTGATCGATTAATTTAAGTCCTGCGACTCTGCTCTCCTTTCCTCCTCGATCGATTCTAGCTTGGCAAACCAAGCCAATATACACAGGCCAATGTATGTATGTATGTATGTATGTATGTATGTGTGTGTGCACTCTGCATCGCATATGTAATAGTAATACTAACATCTACTACTACGTAGTACTTCACAAAGGAAATTAAGCAAGTGTTATTTGGTACATCAGCAAGTGTTATTTGGCTGAGATGACCAGGAATAATTAAGGATGGTGAAACCCTAACTTGAAGATGGTCGCCTCCCTGTCAGAAACCGCGGTATGATTAATTGCACTGATTGCTCGATCCAGCCTCCAATGGTAATTGTTTGGCATGTACTGACAAATAATTATAATCCACCCAGTCCTCTTGTCTTCATCTTCATCTCTCTTTTCAACCTTATTAATCTGCACATGGATGATATGTACTCCTATATATGGCTATGTGTGTTAATTTGTCTTGCCCGCGCGCATATATATAAGTTTATACACGTTACAAATTTGTAGATAGGAACACGGTAAAAATTAATGAAAGAGCAGCGCTATTAGTGTGTTCTTTCTCAACAGGAAAACAAGAATAGAGCATTTTTAAAAAACGTTATTCTTGTTTGTCTTTCTTGCGTGTCATGTCCACATGAACCACTCTATAATATTTACACGAATAACGCATTTTTAGAATGTGCTATTTGTGTAAATTTGTTCCAATCAATCCATGTGAATGTCCACTTGGATTGATATATCCAAATAACACGAATACGCTATTTGTATTATGTGTTCAACGTGGATCGGAAACATAAATAACGACTTTTGAAAAGCAAATGAGGGGCCAAGTGTTGAGTTGTTTATTTTTTGAGGCTAATTAGAGGGCGGATGCTTCCAAGCGGCGGCTACTATACACTTCTCAATTGTACACGGTTGAGAATTTCCCCCCATTTTTAAAGCTTTAAGATGGGGCCTTTTTCTTTGATTTGTACATTTAGGGGTAAAAATTATCAAGCTTTTTGAAGATGGGGATTTGGTGTGGTCCAAAAACTTCCTGCTGAAATTTTTTTTTTTATGTTGCCAACGAATACCAGATTGATGGTAACTGAAGTTTGGAAATCAAATTTCGCACCTGAGCACTGCTTTTGTATTTCCACACATGTTTTACATCTCAATATGGGTCAATGACATATATCTACACTAATTAATGTATACATTGTACTATATATATATATATGTTTTAAGATTAAACTTTCTAGCTATTTAATTAAAAAATTGCGCGTATTGATTTTTACAAGGTGTATAGAATTAACATCAAGTAATTGGAAAAAAAAATGTCTTGTGGAAATCGTGAGCTCGGGTCACAAAATCATCAATTAAAAAAAAAAACAGTTGTCTTCATCTTTTTTAATTCTTTAATTTTGTAAATATGGCCCAATAGTAAATTGCCACGTGTACAACTGTACACTACCGTACAAATAGGACTGTATAGTAGCCGCCCACTGACTCAAACTCAAGGCTCAAGTAGTATGGGCCGCAAAAAAAAAAAAAAAGTATGGGCCGAACTTGCTTTAATCCATGTATATAAAATTGGACTTAGATTTTGCGTTGAATGGGCTGGACAAGACCATATATAGGTCGGAACTATTTTGTTGTCACGTATGGTGTAAGCTGTTGTTGTCTAGAAAGCAAGACATTCATCTTTGGGTTGAGAAGTGTGTACCAAAAGACGTGTTAAGAAAATGCGCAGCAAATAAAATTCTTTGTTGTTGTGTAGAAGAAAAGGAAATAATTATATATATATATATACAGTACTACAAGTAGTAGAGACAGAAAGGTGAAGGTGATACGCCGCCGGATGTATTGCTTTCAATTCACATTGTTGAAAACTTGAAAAGGAAAAGAAAAATTAAAAGAAGGGAAAGGGGTTGGTGTGGCATTCATATTTATATATAAGCCTTGTTTGGTATGAGGTGAAGATATTTTTAAAGAGATAACTCATAGGGAGTTATAACTAATTTTGTTTGGTTGTCCAACTTGTCTGCAAGTTATCTCTCAATTTACATCCTAATGTGTGAGATATTTCTTCAACACCCCCAATAAGTTATTTCACTAGAGTTGTAGATATAAATACCCTTGTTAATAATCTTTTTAATATCTCATCTCTTTTTTGTTTAAAGACTATTCATGTCGATTCAAATTTTTATTTTTTATTTTTAAAAACAAAAAAATATTAACTCGAAATGGATAACTAGCAACTAACCAAATGAGATTATAATTGAACAAATAATAAAAATATTAACTCGAAATGGATAAGTAGCAACTAACCAAATGAGGCCGATAGTGATGAAAGTGGGTGGGCGTGCATTTCGATGACATTTTGAAGGACACTAATAGGGATGGTGCAAATGTACGTATATGATGGAGTTGGCGACCCTGACCCATCGTCTTAGAAATAGAGGAAAGACAAGAAAAAAGTAGAAGAAAGGGAAAGGTTTGGTTGACTGGTTAGGAGAAGGAAGTGTGAACCAATTGAATAAGAAGTGATGAGATGAATTAAAAAAGAAGGGAAATGATGAGGATGTGGCACGAGCAGCACGAGAAAATGAAGGGTTCCGAGTTCCGACCCACTAATAAATAAGCAGCTAGCATTTTTAAAAAAAATTAATGCCGCATCAGTAGGACGTGTGGAAGTAGAAATGTATTTTATGTGGCTAAGTATCTTTTGTCATATCTTGAATCGACGGTGATAGGTGATGAAAGAATATAATACTAGTATTAGCTAGCGTTGACGAAAGAATGAATGAATGAATTAAGAAGCCCATCTATTTATTTATACTGTAGACATCTGTATTAATATTAGATGGCATCGTGAATCCGTGATGGATGAAGTGGGATCCATATCGATCATCCTTAATTAATAAATGGATTGGTGAGTCAAGTCAACGGTGCAGCTGGGTGGCTCTGGCCCATGGTGTGTGTTGATGAAGGTGTAGGCCTTTAGGGTGGTAGGCAGGCGATGTTAAGTCTTAGCATTTAAGCGCTGCTTAGTGATTAGCCATATATATATAAATGCAACTTATTCAATGCCCCGGCCAAGCCATGTGAATCACGCGACGCGATGTTGTTGTACGTGCTCAGTACTCTCTAAAAATCTGTGTGAGTGTGAGTCGTGAGGGGAGTTAATTAATCAAACGATAAAGGATTAGTGTACTAAACATGGATTGGCATTAATTTAGAGAAGACAAGCCCCAAAATAAATAAAAGGCAGGCAGAGGCTGTTGTTTTGTGCTCTGTTGCGTTGTGTTGTGTTCCCAATACTCAACTGATAAAAAAGCAGCAGCTAAGCTAGGTAGCAAGCAGAGAGTGTGTTGTTGGTGTTGGTGTTGGTGATGGAGATGGAGGGAGCCTTACTGAACCCTGCACCAGCAGCTGCTGCCGCTGCTTTCAACTCCTTGAATGGAGAGGGTAACAGCGATGGCGGAAACGGCAAGATTGTTGAGGAGGGAACGCATGCAGCAGAGCCCACACCCACGCCCATACATACACATACACATGGACATTCTCTCAAAAGTGTCTACCTTGACCGACAAACTGGTATCTCTCTCTCTATTTTTTTTTTTTAAATTACTAGTTCAAAGGAAGAGGGACAAATTAAGGGAAAGTTACTAGACCTCCCTTCCTTGATATCACCTTAGCTAGCGGCCCCCCTCCCTTACGCGATCTATCTGCAATTCCTTACCGCGCGTGCGTCCGTAAAGCCTATCCTACTCATCATGCTTGCTTGCTTCTCTGTGTGACTGTGACACTATGTTTTTTTTTTTTTTTCAGGTTACTACTTACTACACCCTACAATTCTTCTTAATAATGTAGTTCATTTCTGTGCTCTTTCAAATCTAAACCTAATAACGCAACAATCATTCATTCCAGCATCAAACCGAGAAAAAACCACAAAAAAAGGGGGATATACACAGATCCACTTAATTTCATGCTCCTCACTTACTACTAGCATTGTTTTGCTTCAAATATATATTGTTCTTCCAACAATTTCTTTGTTTGCTGTACTACTAATCTTTTCATTCTTAATCTTCACTCATCTTATATAAGTAGCATGTATGGAAAAACAGTTGGGATAAATTAATTAACTCAATAGTTAGTTTTAAGGAAACCGAAATCAGCTGGATCTACCATTACAACATGTTTGGTTAGCAACTTTGCTTTACTCTTGCCTTTTATTTTATTGTCTTTACTGAAGGAACTTGGAAGTGCCACCACTGCACTTGGACCTATCCAATTGGAAGTCCTCCTGCCTTTCATCATTTGGAGCGTATGAATTCCAAAACCATAACAAAGCAACAACCGATTCTGGATTTAGGAAATAAAGGTTAGTTGATGTTAACTAAAACATCAAAACTCAATGATCAAATCCAGGACAACTTAATCAACCCGCAAGCACCCATATATAACTTCTCTCAATTTTCATAGCCCACGCACAATGCTTACTTGGATGCTCTTAATTTTGTTTGCTGCTCATAACAAAACTTGCTTACTTCGAATGAAAAGAAAGGCACTTTTTTGGCAAGGAAAAATGGACATATATAATCACTTTAGATTATGTAACAACTGTAAAACCTGCTAAACTTCGTTGCTCTATTTTTTTTTTTTTTCATCTTTGTTTCTTCAGCGGCACCCAATCCTTAATTCAAAGGCCAGTACTTATAGATGTGAACTATAGTACTATTTCAATGACATTGTGTAAAATCTTTTCTTCCTCATTTTTAGTTACTTAAACTTCAAATCTGTTTAGCTGCACTGCATGACAAGTGGCTTCAATTCATTTTGCTTATGGCAGCTGTATGCGACGAGCACTTTTCACCTCTAACATTTTCTTCATGATGGGTGAGTGTAGGTGCTGCATTCAAAAATGGAACTCTCGGGAAAGAGATTATGCGAAGCGAACCATCTGATTCTCCACCTAGCAGTAGTAATTCTACAAAGATACTAACTATTGGAATCACCAACCGACAGTCTATTATAAATTCAAAGGAAGAGGGACAGTCTGTGCATCTTTCGCTTCCCGAAAAATCTGCTGGAAATGGAAGTGCTGTGCCACTTGATATAAATGATTACATTAGTGAAGTGAAAGGCCAGCAAGATTTTGTAGAATGGGATGTTGAGAAGGTGTTGGAGGAGCAGGAGACGCACGATCTTATTTGTCCTGAGTGCAAGAAATGTATCACAAAGAGAGTTATTCTACGCAAAAGAAAACGGGGAGGTCAAGATGCAGGAGATGATCCAAGGCCCAATAAACTTGGGATACCAGGTGAATCCCCTATACGAAGCATTAACCAGGGTGGTACTACAAATGAATATGACGGGCCTGATATTGACAATGGTGAAGATCGTGATGCAAGGCCATTTATATTCAGATGTTTATCATGCTTGAGCTTTTTTTTTCCACCAGGTATTGGCTTTATCCCAAATCTCTTATACATTTCTATGTTCACTGTAATCGTGGTTTTTTTTGTAATCTTTTATATACGGGTAATTCTGCTATGTTGTTTTTTTTTTTTTAAATCACCATCCATCATGATTTTTCTTTTTGACTATTGTATCGGAACCCAAGGAAAAGTAGGAGTAGCACCAATTGACACAAAAATTTGGGAATCGCGGTTACAGTGGTTTGGAATTGGACACTTACAAAGACGGCTTACAAAAGCCCCCACTAGAAAATTTGACTTAATAAAAATTGAAGAAATTTGACGAGGTAGGTAGGGGTAGACCAAAATTAATTTAGGGTGCATTAATTAGGAGAGATTTAAATGGTTGGGAAAGCTCACCATCAATTGCACTAAATCAAGCACAATGACAGAGTTTGATCCATGTAGCCGACACCAATTAATTTAGGACTGAAGCTATCTAATGGTCATTTTAATAGCTACATTAATGACTCTTAAATGTGTTTAAAAGTGCCAAGAAACTATATCATATATTGGATTTAGATCCAATGGTTAAAAATAAATATCACCATCTCTTGTGATTTTCCCAATCACCATTGTAGAATATATAGACACACACATACACACATAAAGAAACCTATTCTAGTTTAGTTATCTTAGTTTTGTGTACGATTGGTCTTGAACTGGGATAAAACCTGTTCATTAAGTAGCTAAGGTCCTTTGAACTTTTTTTGGTTATTTGTGTTAGACCAGAGGAATTTGCAACGACTTCAAAGCGTGTAACACTGCCACTTTCTTGAAGGAAATTTTGCTAGTCAGCAAAAATCCTAGAGGCTACGATGAAGCAAGCTCAGCTTGCACTTGCAGTAGTGAAAGATGAAACGAGAGCAAATTCTGTTTTAATTTCGAGATGATCTTCTTCTTCCCCAAACTTTTTCTAGTTTCAACTGCATCGACTCGGTCAACATTGAATGGGTTCATTAACAAGTTTTACCCATGGTTAAGCCCACACACAATACACACACACGCACGTGCCTCGTGCTAAGTGCGCCTAAAATGCGTCATGTGCGCCGCGCGCGTGTGGCACACTTTGCATAGCACTTGTGATTTTTCTTTTACACATAATGTAGTGCAAGAGTATATATACTCTTTAAACTTGAAGTTTCTAACCAATGTGGGACTAAACATTTCTTTTGAAAATGTCCAACAATTTGGCCGAATGGTGTAACAGGAAGGGGAAACAACCGGTGATGCCACCAATAGTACTTAAAGGTGTTTTTTGTTAAATGGAGTATTGCATCAACTACAACACATAGCACACACATCCCATAAAAATTGAAAGGAAAGTTTATAGGATATTGATATGGTAACTTGGCATATTATTAAAATATCAATCGTGGAATTTAAATTGAGATGGATTTGTACTAAGTGATAAACCGTTAGATAAGTCTCTAGTGAAAAATTGGAAAATGGCAGAAGTTATCTAAATTGGAAATAAATGATAGAGAATTAATGAATATGGTCTTAAGTCTTAACTTGTACAATAAAAAACCTATCAATGTGTCAATTAAGAAAGGGAATATAATATTAACAGTGAAAGGATGTTTTTGGGACAAGTGAACCGATGCGTGTTTATGGTAATAGTGATGGAAATATACTTGTAAGTTGTAACTAGTGTTACCATAAATGTAGCTGGCGAATGGAGGGGAGGGAGGTAGTAGATTCATTCAGCCTGCTCCATATTGTTTGGAAAAAGGTTTTTGTGGAGTTGAGAAATAAAAAGGTGCATATGTAGAATTGCTTTGGTCCATTTTAAAGTGCAAGTAAAGAAGTTTGTATAGGGGAAAATTCTTTTTCCTGTTGGAATTAAGAAATACTTTTCCTATTGCTAATATTCCAAGAGATGGTGATAAAGAGAAAATTCATTGATGGATGAATTGTTGAGTGGAGTGCATAAATTTATTGGTATATGACGCGCCGAACGCGTTAATCAAATATAATTTCTAGACCATCTATTTTGTAGATAGTGGTAAATGGTCGATCCCACAGAGATTGGTAATCTTTATAAGGTTCTAAAAGAAAGAGAAAACAAGGGTTTGATAACGTATGTTGAGAGAATTCAAATAGACATGGAATTGGAAATACTTTGTAATGAAATCAATTAGCGAGGCAACCTAAACCTTTGGTATCACAAGCCTAAAACCAAACTTATTCAAAAGACCACCCGGCACCAGATTCTCCCTCACTTCTGGTGCATAATACACGTTAGTGAGTGTTACAATTTTGCCATAAGTAAACTTCAGATCAACACTACCTATGCCTTTAACATGGACAATAACATCATTTCCCATGTACAAGACAGTATTTTCATCTGCTGCCTCCATGGTTTTGAAGAACCTCTTGTTCTTGCATACGTGTCGAGTAGCACCAGAATCAACCCACCAAGCCATGTCATTTTCAACAACGTTGATTTCAGAAATCATAGCAATGAGATCATCATTATCGTTTCCTGCACCTTTTGCAACACTTGAGGAAGCATGATGTTTTCCTTGCTTCCTCTTCCAATAATGACAGTCGGACTTGAAGTGGCCATCTTTCCCGTAGAACCAGCAAGTGACTTTATGCTTCATTTGATTCTGGTTTTGGTTGTTCGATTTTCCCGAACCAGCAGGCTTTTTGAAACTACCAGGCTTGTTGTGCCTGTTCAGCAGGGGCTTTTTGAACTTTGCTGCTTCCATCACATGCACCTTTGAAATCTCTTGAGCATTCTGCTTTTTTTCATTTTCCTGCATGCGAGAATCCTCTTCTACACAAAGATGGTTAGCAAGTTCATTAAGAGTTATGTCATCTTTTTTATGCTTTAGAGTTCGTTTGAACTCCTTCCAGGATGGGGGCAGTTTATCAATAATCGAAGACACAACAATGGTTTCATCCATAACAAGATTGTGTTGAGAGAAATTATTCCTAATTCTCTCAACTTCTCGAAATTGTTCCATGACAAACCATTCATTAACCATTTTAAAATTAATAAACTTTGATATGAGGAATTTTTTTACTCGTCGCATCCTCCTTATGGTACCTTGTCTCCAGTTTCTTCCACTGTTCCTTGGCAGAGGGGACGTCATGGTAGATGTCGAATAGTGAGTCCTTGATGGCGTTCAGAATGTGACCTCTGTAGGTGTGGTCATTTGTCTCCCATTTCTGCCTCTTCTTGATCTGCTCGATAGTTTCATCGTCAAACTCCATAGGCTTGGGTGTATCCAGAACATACACCATATGAAGCGCCACCAACATGAATTTGCTTCTGCCACCTCAGGAAATCTCTTCCATCGAATCGATCCAGCTTCACAATGTTAGCCGACAGTTCTTTGATTGACGAAGCCATTGCAACAACAAAAACTTCCTCTTGATTCTTAGACCTGAGGAATTTGCAACGACTTCAAAGCGTGTAACACTGCCACTTTCCTAAAGGAAATTTTGCTCTTTAAACTGCTAGAGTCAGCAAATATCCTAGAGGATATGATAAAGCAAACACAACTTTCACTTTGCAGTAGTGAAAGATGAAACAAAAGCAAATATTGGTTAATTTTTAAGATGATGTTCTTCCTCCCCAACCTTTCTCTTATAGAGTTATGGTGAAAACTAGTTGGAGGAGAAAGGGGGGTAGTGGGGCAGTTTTAACAGCACCCACTCAGTCAACATTGAATGGGTTCATTAACTATCCATTCAATGCTGAATGGATCAAGCAAATAACTGCTCACTTAGTAATTCGAAAATGGTAAAAACTAATGGTAAAAAGTTTTACCTATGGTTAACCCACTTGTACACATGCGCACCTCGTGCCTCGTGCACCGCATCTCCCGCGCGCTCGTGTGGCTTACTTTGCATAGCACTTGTGGTTTTTTTTACACACAATGTAGTGCAAGAGTATATATATTCTTAAAACTTGAAGTTTCTAACCAATGTAGGACTAAACATTTCTTTTGAAAATGTCCAATAAACTCAACCAATCTGAATATAACTGTAGTTGTATTATGACGTTTTAACATATTATTTGTTAATTTTTTTTCTTGTGTTAGTTATGTTAGTAATGCATGCTGTGTGCTGATGATGCAGGAGTTGTTATTATTTGTTAATTTTTTTTTTCTTGTTAGGCCATTTCATAACAGTTATAGCTTCTAAATTAACTATATTCGACATGGATGAAGTGTTGAGTTTTGGGGTTCAGACGCAGCGGGAATTACAAAACAATTTTAACAAAAACCCCAACAGGATCCGAATCTAATTCCATTAAAAAATGTTTAAACCATGAAAAGTTAATCATACATCAGTCGCAATATACCTTTTTGAAGGTTGATCGATCTCTAAGACGCTGCCAACGACGAAAGCCCTCTACCAGCATTCCACACACGAATGACGGCCGAGATTCGAAGTGCTAGATTCGAGAGAATACCAAACCTTTTTGTTTCTCTCCAAAATAATCCAGAGCGTACTAGAAAACCCTAATTCGTTTCTAAAACGAAAATAGAGTTTCGGCCCTTAATCTTTCATACGTGTGTTCTAACTTAAAGCTTCTATTTATACAACCCTTGTATATAGACGGTTAAGTAAATTACACATATATCACTACTTAAAGAAGTATACGTGTAATACACCACAAGAACGTTTCTGTCATAAATTTTATCATATAAAATTCGTTTTTCTGAACCATCTTAAAATCTCGCAGAAACATTCTTAGCGTGCGACCCAATAGGCTCATAAAACGTTGACAATGTACCAAAGCACATTTTGGTATACAAGTCATAAGCGGCCTCTAGCAAGACATTATGATTACCAAGTTGTACGAATATCAAATTGATACAACCTAATCAATAGCGTATATAACATCCTTTTGTCACACGATATCCTTTTGATCAAACATAAGGCATGAAATTGTCATCCAACATGTTCAATCGTATTAGTCTCGATCTCTAGGTAGACTGAAAACATCCAAGTGACATTGATCAATATCAATTCACTTAGACTAGGACTTTTAACAGTCTAACACATCGAGGGATCCACTGGATATCTCTCTTTATATGAGAGGGACAAATTCTATCTCGATTACACAGCTTCATCACATTGCTCACACAGTAACCAATCACGACCTTTATAATCGTCCGGTTAAAGACAACGGTTGATTGTGTCAAATCACTGTGTTCCCAATGGTGAAGTCTCTGGTAATTTCAAGTCAGAGGACTGAAAAATATACCTATCATGAGAAACAACTATGACTTAATCCATGTGATGTTTCTCATAGCGGGTCGGTCCAGTACTTTGTTCCCTAACAAGTACTCGTGATCTTGATTCGTATCCATATACTTATAGTCATCATATGATCATCAATCAAGACTCACACTAGTTTTAATTCATTATAGTTCCCAATATAATGATCGACTAGGACATTTATGATATTTCTGTAAATACCCATAGATCTTATTATAATGTAAACATGCAAATTAATTATAATAAACAACAAATGAAATCCTCTATTTTATTAACTAAAAGTATTTATAAAGACAATTAATGGATTGACCTAGGCCACATGCCCCAACATGAAGTTCCCAAGGTGTACCATTTTAGATATCTAGGATCATTCATACAAAAAGGAAGTCACATTGAGAATGACATTACACATGGAGGGATTTCATAATCTTCTCCTACTGCTTCCCACAAATCCAAAGCTTCCAAGTAAGTCTCAATCTTCACCGTCCTCACTCCTCCTTACACTTTCCACTAACACGAAATCCCAAGTCCCGTTGGTGTCCGAGATCCCCTCGGTGTTTCGGCTAAGTCCCCTTAGCCTAGTGCGTGTATAACTAAAGAGAATATTTTCCCTTATCTCACTTTGAATGCAAAAAACAATTAATTTCTCAAAAGTTACTTTGCATCTGTGATAACTCTACTATTTATAAAGGAAGCCTAAGATCTCTAAATACATTTGTTTCAATCTTCTCTCGCCATCAAAGTATCTTGCCCATATTTATCTTTCCTTTTAATCGAGATTTGATGGCTTTAGGAAAGAATTTGATGTTAAATCTCCGGTTTCCTTTTTTTGCATCTTGTTTGAAATAAGCAATCTGAGCATGGATATTCTTTCCTTGTGTTGTAAATGCTTGCCAATCTTTGGTAGATACGCGGGATATTGCAAGAATATTTTTGTGATCTTCAAAGATCGTGAGTTGTACATATATTCTCCGGGCCTACGTGACGATGTCTTGGGCAAAGGCATACAAGAAAATAACTAAGTGGACCATTAGTGACACAAGATGTTCCATTGAAAACCGATGCTTAAGGTGTGACAAACAATGACAACTTCTAGGGAATTTATGTCTTAACAAGTTTAATTTACAAAATCTAATAGACTACTAATTTTTTAAAAGACTTTAATTCTGGTTGGTGCATGCAATTGTGAGATGTTAAACTCATTTTCTTTTTCAGACGACAAACTATCATATGGGACTGGCAGTGGTACTCAAGCAGCTTCTGTTACTGAAGATCCCTACATTGGAAAACATGTAGACAACCAAAAATTAGCAGAGAAGCCATTGCAGCCTGGAACGACACTTAATAGCATTGCAGACTCTCCAGGTACAATTTAGAATTACTAGTAACTTTTGAATTGCATTTATGAATAGCATGCTGCTTTGAGCCATTTTATAATGTTGAGGAATCATGCTTATAAAGACATCATGGATGCACCCTCAATGCAGTCTAATTGGTTGGGTCAATGATGTTGATTATGCATGTCAGAAATCTTCTGTGGATTATGCTTGCACATATTGGTTTCTGATTCTGGTTCAGGTTGAGGCTTCAAGCGATGTGATCCACTACAGCATAGTTTGTTTTGAACCTTCTTTGTATATGATAACCTTTATATGGTCTTTCATCCCTGAATAACGTATGAAAGCCTTTAATATGATTAACAATGTGCTTTACTTGCATGATTATTTTCATCATTCGCTGTAACCGCATGGGGTAATTGGCGGTTCGGTTGTATTGGATCAGGTTTAAACAACAAAACCTATCCCTATTAGAGTTGCAACTACGCTCCCAATGGTCGTGTCACCTTATGTTTTACTTGTTGGCCGTTACTTGTCCTTCAAACATCTGGATGATGCTTCAGAAGTGTTATATCCCCTTCTCTTTTCTTATTCAAGTTAGTGCCATCGTGCTGAGTTACAGGAGGATGAGGGCGGTGACATGGGAGCTTTTAGGCTTTTAAAGCTCAGGAAACTCTGCACATAAATCAATTATGGCCATCAAACTACTTTTTTGTTCTTCTGTTGCCCGAAAAAGCAAAGTAAATTGGCTCAGTTGTATAATCTATTTCTTATTCACTTACTATTGAACGGTTGATCCATAGAATCACTTTCCAACGGCCACTTGGTAAGCATAGTTTTACACAAAAGTTCCCCCATCTCACTTGAGAGGGAAATTATACAATCTTCACTTATCTTTTCTTGGTTGGCATTATAACGTTTTAACAAATTATTTGTTAATTTTTTTTCTTGTGTTAGTTGGGTTAGTAATGCACGCTGTGTGCTGATGATGCAGGGGTTGATATTGTTTGTTAATTTTTTTTCTTGTTGGGCCATTTCATAACAGTTATTGCTTCTAAATTAACTATATCCGATAAGGATGAAGTTCCCGAGGTGTACCATTTTAGATATCTAGGATCATTCATACAAAAAAGGAAGTCACATTGAGAATGACATTACACATGGAGGGATTTCATAATCTTCTCCTACCGCTTCCCACAAATCCAAAGCTTCCAAGTAAGTCTCAATCTTCACCGTCCTCACTCCCCCTTACACTTTGCACTAACACGAAATCCCAAGTCCCATTGGTGTCCGAGATCCCCTCGGTGTTTCGGCTAAGTCCCCTTAGCGTAGTGCGTGTATAACTAAAGAGAATATTTTCCCTTATCTCACTTTGAATGCAAAAAACAATTAATTTCTCAAAAGTTACTTTGCATCTGTGATAACTCTACTATTTATAAAGGAAGCCTAAGATCTCTAAATACATTTGTTTCAATCTTCACTGCCATCAAAGTATCTTGCCCATATTTATCTTTCCTTTTAATCGAGATTTGATGGCTTTAGGAAAGAATTTGATGTTAAATCTCCGGTTTCCTTTTTTTGCATCTTGTTTGAAATAAACAATTTGAGCATGGACATTCTTTCCTTGTGTTGTAAATGCTTGCCAATCTTTGGTAGATACACGGGATATTGCAAGAATATTTTCGTGATCTTCAAAGATCGTGAGTTGTACATATATTCTCCGGGCCTACGTGACGATGTCCTGGGCAAAGGTATACAAGAAAATAACTAAGTGGACCATTAGTGACACCAGATGTTCCATTGAAAACCGATGCTTAAGGTGTGACAAACAATGACAACTTCTAGGGAATTTATGTCTTAACAAGTTTAATTTACAAAATCTAATAGATTACTAATTTTTTAAAAGACTTTAATTCTGGTTGGTGCATGCAATTGTGAGATGTTAAACTCATTTTCTTTTTCAGACGACAAACTATCATATGGGACTGGCAGTGGTACTCAAGCAGCTTCTGTTACTGAAGATCCCTACATTGGAAAACATGTAGACAACCAAAAATTAGCAGAGAAGCCATTGCAGCCTGGAACGACACTTAATAGCATTGCAGACTCTCCAGGTACAATTTAGAATTACTAGTAACTTTTGAATTGCATTTATGAATAGCATGCTGCTTTGAGCCATTTTATAATGTTGAGGAATCATGCTTATAAAGACATCATGGATGCCTCAATGCAGTCTAATTGGTTGGGTCAATGATGTTGATTATGCATGTCAGAAATCTTCTGTGGATTATGCTTGCACATATTGGTTTCTGATTCTGGTTCAGGTTGAGGCTTCAAGCGATGTGATCCACTACAGCATAGTTTGTTTTGAACCTTCTTTGTATATGATAACCTTTATATGGTCTTTCATTCCTGAATAACGTATGAAAGCCTTTAATATGATTAACAATGTGCTTTACTTGCATGATTATTTTCATCATTCGCTGTAACCGCATGGGGTAATTGGCGGTTCGGTTGTATTGGATCAGGTTTAAGCAATAAAACCCATCCGGATTAGAGTTGCAACTGCGCTCACAATGGTCGTGTCACCTTGTGATTTACTTGTTGGCCGTTACTTGTCCTTCAAACATCTGGATGATGCTTCAGAAGTGTTATATCCCCTTCTCTTTTCTTATTCAAGTTAGTGCCATCGTGCTGAGTTACAGGAGGATGAGGGCGGTGACATGGGAGCTTGTAGGCTTTTAAAGCTCAGGAAACTCTGCATATAAATCAATTATGGCCATCAAACTACTTTTTTGTTCTTCTGTTCCCCGAAAAAGCAAAGTAAATTGGCTCAGTTGTATAATCTATTTCCTATTCACTTACCATTGGCCGGTTGATCCATAGAATCATCACTTTCCAACGGCCACTTGGTAAGCATAGTTTTACACAAAAGTTTCCCCCTCTCACTTGAGAGGGACTAATTAAGATATACAATCTTCACTTATCTTTTCTTGGTTGGCATTATAACGCGTTTTAACAAATTATTTGTTAATTTTTTTTCTTGTGTTAGTTGCGTTAGTAATGCATGCTGTGTGCTGATGATGCAGGGGTTGATATTATTTGTTAATTTTTTTTCTTGTTGGGCCATTTCATAACAGTTATAGCTTCTAAATTAACTATATCCGATAAGGATGAAGTTCCCGAGGTGTACCATTTTAGATATCTAGGATCATTCATACAAATAGAAAGTCACATTGAGAATGACATTACACATGGAGGGATTTCATAATCTTCTCCTACCGCTTCCCACAAATCCAAAGCTTCCAAGTAAGTCTCAATCTTCACCGTCCTCACTCCCCCTTACACTTTCCACTAACACGAAATCCCAAGTCCCGTTGGTGTCCGAGATCCCCTCGGTGTTTCGGCTAAGTCCCCTTAGCCTAGTGCGTGTATAACTAAAGAGAATATTTTCCCTTATCTCACTTTGAATGCAAAAAACAATTAATTTCTCAAAAGTTACTTTGCATCTGTGATAACTCTACTATTTATAAAGGAAGCCTAAGATCTCTAAATACATTTGTTTCAATCTTCTCTGCCATCAAAGTATCTTGCCCATATTTATCTTTCCTTTTAATCGAGATTTGATGGCTTTAGGAAAGAATTTGATGTTAAATCTCCGGTTTCCTTTTTTTGCATCTTGTTTGAAATAAGCAATCTGAGCATGGATATTCTTTCCTTGTGTTGTAAATGCTTGCCAATCTTTGGTAGATACACGGGATATTGCAAGAATATTTTTGTGATCTTCAAAGATCGTGAGTTGTACATGTATTCTCCGGGCCTACGTGACGATGTCCTGGGCAAAGGTATACAAGAAAATAACTAAGTGGACCATTAGTGACACAAGATGTTCCATTGAAAACCGATGCTTAAGGTGTGACAAACAATGACAACTTCTAGGGAATTTACGTCTTAACAAGTTTAATTTACAAAATCTAATAAACTACTAATTTTTTAAAAGACTTTAATTGTGGTTGGTGCATGCAATTGTGAGATGTTAAACTCATTTTCTTTTTCAGACGACAAACTATCATATGGGACTGGCAGTGGTACTCAAGCAGCTTCTGTTACTGAAGATCCCTACATTGGAAAACATGTAGACAACCAAAAATTAGCAGAGAAGCCATTGCAGCCTGGAACGACACTTAATAGCATTGAAGACTCTCCAGGTACAATTTAGAATTACTTTTAACTTTTGAATTGCATTTATGAATAACATGCTGCTTTGAGCCATTTTATAATGTTGAGGAATCATGCTTATAAAGACATCATGGATGCACCCTCAATGCAGTCTAATTGGTTGGGTCAATGATGTTGATTATGCACGTCAGAAATCTTCTGTGGATTATGCTTGCACATATTGGTTTCTGATTCTGGTTCAGGTTGAGGCTTCAAGCGATGTGATCCACTACAGTATAGTTTGTTTTGAACCTTCTTTGTTTATGATAACCTTTATATGGTCTTTCATCCCTGAATAACGTATGAAAGCCTCTAATATGATTAACAATGTGCTTTACTTGCATGATTATTTTCATCATTCGCTGTAACCGCATGGGGTAATTGGCGGTTCGGTTGTATTGGATCAGGTTTAACCAACAAAACCTATCCCGATTAGAGTTGCAACTACGCTCCCAATGGTCGTGTCACCTTATGATTTACTTGTTGTCCGTTACTTGTCCTTCAAACATCTGGATGATGCTTCAGAAGTGTTATATCCCCTTCTCTTTTCTTATTCAAGTTAGTGCCATCTTGCTGAGTTACAGGAGGATGAGGGCGGTGACATGGGAGCTTGTAGGCTTTTAAAGCTCAGGAAACTCTGCACATAAATCAATTATGGCCATCAAACTACTTTTTTGTTCTTCTGTTACCCGAAAAAGCAAAGTAAATTGGCTCAGTTGTATAATCTATTTCCTATTCACTTACCATTGGACGGTTGATCCATAGAATCATCACTTGAGAGGGACTAATTAAGATATACAATCTTCACTTATCTTTTCTTGGTTGGCATTATAACGTTTTAACAAATTATTTGTTAATTTTTTTTCTTGTGTTAGTTATGTTAGTAATGCATGCTGTGTGCAGATGATGCAGGGGGTGATATAATTGTAGATGTCGACGAACCAAGTGCTAGAGAGGGGGCTAGGGAAATAGTGGGCGCTGGACTTAATCGGGGTGAACATATAGTGGATGGAACTCGAAGAATTCATAATCTGGAGATTGTCAAAAGCATTGTATATGGTGGTTTGATTGAGTCAATTACAAGTCTGGGGGTTGTTTCATCTGCAGCTGGTGGTGATGCGTCTACACGTAAGTTTGAAGACCTTTCTTTATTTGAGATCAGGACAGTTAATTCATCATGCTTTATAATTACGTACCTTCCACAATTGCAGTTATGGATAGCTTTTTTATTATTCTATATTGGCGTTTTAAGTTATTGGTAATCATTTAAATGAATTATCATGTAAGCTAGCATGTAGAAATAGGCTAAGGTCATCATCTTTGATAACATTGTTTGGCAAGGTGAAGCAGTTCTGCATTTTTTTATTTATCAGAAACAAAAATTAAATTTTACTGTAATTAATGTTTTTTTTTTCTTAATTTATGTTTCTTATTTGTTAGAGAATGGAGGTGAATTTAAGTATTGTGATTCATGAGTATATCGGGATCCAATCATTTTGATAAACTTCAATATTTCAATTAAATACTGTTATTCATATTTCTTCACCCTTTGTAACACTATCAATAGCTTGCACTTTTAATGAGATGGTTGCTGGAGAACAAGAAGCAGACAATTCAAATACCTTGATATTCATTGTTGGGTCATTTCATTAACAGTTATAGCTTCTAAATTAACTATATCCGACAAGGATGAAGTTCCCAAGGTGTACCATTTTAGATATTTAGGATTATTCATACTAAAAGAAAGTCACATTGAGAATGACATTACACATGGAGTTCAAGAAGGATGGAAGAAGTAGAGGAGCGCAACAGGTGTAATATTTCATTGAAATTTCTCTGTTGAGCTAAAAGGAAAATTTTTTAAGACCGCAATTAGGCCAACTCTGATTTATGAGAGTGAACATTGGTGGTAAAGAGAACACATACATAAAATGGGTGTAAGTGAAATGAAGATGCTTATGTGGACGTGTGGCCAAGAAGTAAAGATAGAATAAGAAATATTGTCAAATAATATGAGTAGCACCAATCGACGCAAAAATTAGGGAAGGTTGGTTGCAGCAGTTTCATGCCTGTGGGAGAGGATAATTGACAATAGGCTAAGGAGAGAAACAACAATATCAGAGAACCAATTTGGTTTCATGCCTGGGAGGTCAACTATGGAGGCGATTTTCCTTGTAAGACGATTGTTAGAAAAATATAGAGAAAAGAAAAAAGATCTTCATATGGTATTCGTAGATTTAGAAAAAGCGTATGATAGGGTCCCTAGAGATGTTCTTTGGTGGGTTCTAGAAAGAAAAAGAGTGCACGCCAGATACATAGACACTATTAAAGATATGTACGATGGAGTAATAACGAGTATAAAGACATTTGGAGGAGCTACAAAAGAATTTCCCATTACAATAGGACTACATCAAGGATCGGCTTTAAGCCCATATCTATTTACTTTAGTTATGGATGAATTAACTAGACATATTCAAGAGGATATACCATGGTGTATGCTATTTGCAGATGATATTGTCTTAGTGGATGAAACTAAAGATGGAGTGAATAGGAAATTAGAACTCTGGAGAAATACATTAGAATCTAAAGGCTTTAAGTTGAGTAGGACGAAAACTGAATACATGCACTGTGAGTTTGGAAACACTAGACATCGAGATGACGGAGTGGTAAAATTAGGGGAAGTAGAAGTTCCTAGGGTAAACCACTTTAGATACCTAGGTTCAATCATACAAAATGATGGTAACATTGAAAATGATATCACACATAGAATCCAAGGTGGATGGAAGAAATGGCGGAGTGCAACGGGGGTGATTTGTGATCGACATGTTCCTACTAAGTTAAAAGGAAAATTTTATAGGACCGCAATTAGGCCAGCTATGCTCTATGGAAGTGAATGTTGGGCGGTAAAGCAACAACAATTACATAAAGTGAATGTAGCAGAAATGAGGATGCTTAGGTGAATGTGCGATAAAACTCGTAAAGATAGAATAAGAAATATAGAAATTCAAAGACAAGTAGGAGTAGCACCAATTGATACAAAGATTAGGGAAGGGCGGTTGCGATGGTTTGGTCACCTGCAAAGACGGCCTACAAATGCCCCAACTAGAAAACTTGACTCAATAAAAACTGTAGAAATTCGACGAGGTAGGGGTAGACCAAAGTTAACATGGGATGCATTAATTAAGAGAGATTTGAATGGTTTGCAAAGCTCACCATCAATTGCACTTAATCGAGCACAATGGAAAAGTTTGATCCATGTAGCCGACCCCAGTTAATTTGGGACTGAGGCTATGTTGTTGTTGTTGTTGTTGTTGGTTGCAGCAGTTTTGACACATCTAAAGTCGACTGGCAAATGACCCAATTAGAAAACTCAACATTGTCCCTTTATCCAAAAAAAAAAAAAAAAAAACTCAACATTGTAGAAACTAATGAAAGTCAACAGTATAATGAGTAGACCTAAGATTACTTGAGATGTATTGATTGGAAAGAATTTAAAAGGATATGAAAGCACGCCATCAACCTCATTAAATCAAGAAGAGTGGAAGATTTTGATCAATATAGACCAACTAAAGTGGGATTGAGGTTTTGTTGTTTTTGCATTTAGTTTGCAAATTTAAACAGAGAACTTCCTTCTTATACGTTTAAGTGTATTTCATTATTTAATCTCCAATAACTAGAAAGAATTGTCTCTTTTTTCTGATAAAAATGTCTATGAGTCTATCCATTGGATAGGTTATATTAATAACATTAACAACGGTTATGATAAGTTTTTGCTTAAACCATGTAGATAACAAATAAAAGTAATAGTTGAGAAATTGGGAATGAAACTAGTAGAAGAAGTCAATGGCTCGAGGCACATTAGTGCAGGATTGATACTGTGATTCAAACGTGAGTAATGCAGAATGTCTCATGAAATGGTGGCACGTTCTAGATTAGTATCCCTCTTCAAACTCCAACTTTAAATTACTGTTTATTGATTTTAGATTGCCTAAAATCATCATTCTACCTACTCTTTCCACACATTGATCTCTAAGGGTCTCGAAAGTTAGCTACAACAGCTTCAATCAATAATGACTATACTTTCAGAAGATAAAGGCAAAGTGATCATAATCCAACCATGATTGATTTATAATAGATCCTCACAAAAATATTACATGAATTTTTTTATGATGACAAAATGAAGCTACAGAGATTAATTGAGCTTCTATGGATCCAAAATTGTGATTCACTTATGTGATGGCTTTGCAGTGAATATCTTGGCTCTTGGACTAGCAAATCTTGTTGCCGGACTTCCCATTATTGCTCATAGTGTAAGTGACTTTTCATGCCTCAAGTATAGTTAGATGGCATGATTTTTATTTCGTTATTATTATTTTTTTTGATAATTAAGCATTCATTACCAGTCACCATAGTTATAACTTTTTGAATCATTTATGAATTATTGGTAAATATTATTAGATTTTTATGTGTGCTTTTGCTTGAGAGTTGGTGTTTCGCCAAAATGCCAAATCACCTTGAAGGGTACCCCCTCAAAACTTATGACCTTTTATTGTTCTTCTCATCTAATCAATGTGGGGTTTTTTTTAATACTCTAATCTCCAACATACCCCCCTCAAGTCTAATTGGTTTGGCCCTGTTATGACTTGCCTTGAATCTTCAACTTGGAGGTTTCCTTTTTACTTTGTTAGCCTGAGGTCTCTTTTTCTTCTTGGGCTTACTCATTAAACCTCAAAGGCTCTCAGGTGTTCAATTTATTCTGGGTCTTCTACACTGAGCGTGCTCTTTTGCGCTTAAGATCTTTGGCCACAAGACTTCAACTTGAGTTTGTATTGCCAGCCCAATATTTTCTTTTAAATGAAATTGATAATTTGGAAGATCTTAGTGTGGTGCTTGATACTTTTGATGATCTCCTCATATATCTCTCCTTTTTTTGGCTGTAAAATCATGGGATGCATTAATTAGGAGGGATTTGAATGGTTTGAAAAGCTCACCATCAATTGCACTTAATCGAGACTGAGGCTATGTTGTTGTTGTTGTTGTTGCATTGTGGCTGTAAAATCTTTTTTTTTGCCCCGGTTGTAAACTCCTTTTGCAGCTATTTTAAATAAGTCAGGTTTCATATTAAAAGAGAATAACATATCAGCAAGTGTCTTCGAACCAAACTATTTCCCATAAAACAAGCTTTAACAGTCTATGAATGAAGCTATAGTTCTAATTAAGATTTCGTCACAAATTTTCATGTAATCAGAGGATAGGCCATATAGTGCTTACTTTTTTTTTTCCCCCTTGCGATTTGGTGATTTCTTACATGGTGCATAAATGCCAATACTTTCAGCTTGAAGAACTAAAAAAGGATCATGATAGAGGCAATCAAAGCAACTACAAACGAGTGTTGGGGCAGAGAAGGAACTTCTGGATCCATGCTGTGGTTGCCGTAATATCATTCCTAGTTTGTGGGATAGTGCCCGTTGTGACCTATGGCTTCTCATTTCGGCAGAGTGATAACAAGGAATACAAACTGATTGCTGTTGCTGCTGCTTCGCTTTTCTGTGTGTTGTTACTTTCAATTGGCAAGGCCTACATTGAGAAGCCACCAAATCCATACGTGGAAACTATGAAGTTCGTCATGGCTGGGGTGACGGCCTCAGGATTATCTTTTGCAGTGGGTATTCTTGTGAAGGGAGTCTTAGAGAAACTCGGTCTGTTTGAACCAAGCCCAAGCGTAGCTGCCCCTCCACCCCCTTCCCTGCCATTTTTTGAAGTGACGACATTCAGGAATCCAGCATGGGCATCTTATTAATTAATTACTTAGTTCGGTAAAGGCACTAGTACTGTACGTGGTTGGCACGGCCAATTCAGAACACTCCCATCCCACGTCGTAAAGCATCTGATCGAGACGATGCTGTTAATTAAGATGAATGCTTTCTATTTTTGAATTCCTGATTGACTTCTTTGATATTTCCATGTATGAGCAAGTGTTATTTGGACTCGAGTTATTTTGGTTGAAAGGGTTTCTGGAATCTCGATTTCATCACCCAAATGGATCCTTTTCTATTACATGGATCGATATATGTGGGCAAATTCTGAATGCCTTACTATTTTGAGTGACTGACACACCTACAACGCATGCCCGAGTGTTTTGAATTTTGGGATGCATAAGCTTGCATTGTTCTATCAATTATCATCTTCCAAAGTTTAATTAAGGAGCCAATGAAGAGAACGTGTCTTGTAATCATGGGTAGTGGATGGGGTTGGATGTGTGAGCATTCTTTTAATATAAAGTTAGATCAAATAGAGAATTACTTACATAAGCGAATATCTAATTGAATTTTTTTTTAAACTTTACACCAGAAGACACGGTAATTAATGAAAGTCAAAATGCATTAAGTTCATACGTTGCATAATTTATTCATTGTATAAATTAATAACATTATGAGACACATGCATTATGGTCTTATAGGATGAAGCAATATCAGGATCACTTGATATCATTACATCGATTGACTGTGATGTATAATTATTGTAAGGCACACCAATTTTTTTTTTTTTTTTTTTTTTTTTTTTTTCTCTCGTAACATTGTCTTTTGACAAGTGATGCTTCTTGATCGAGATGCTTTGGCAAAGGTACATCATTTAATTATTACTTCCTTTGATCTAAAATATAATGCGTTTACTATAAAACACACGTATATACCCACTAGTACACGCACTCGTTTGTGCATCGGCCGATGTGTGCCTCGAAATATTTGCGTGTATCGATGACAGTGCCCAAACAGGTGCATGTACTTAGAGTTGCAATAGCATTTTTCTTTTTAATCGCCTTATATTTTTTTTTAACATGGGGGAGTACTTTTTTGTTAATTATTTTTAAACAAGTTTATTATTAAGGCCCCAACTTCCTTACTTTTCCCTAGCCTATATAGCCTCAATAATGTGAGTGAGGACCTGCAGCGATTTGTGTTAATGTGATGGAATTTTTAAAATAAATGGTGTCCACGATTTTATTTATTTATTTCTGAAATAAAATGTCAATGTATATATCAATAAAAGTAGTGGAAAAATATTGTATGTAGTACTGAAGCTTTATATTTCCGCATCCATCCAAGTCATCATAAAAGCCACCTGACCCTGATGAATTAAATGTCAAAGTTAGTGGGCGAGATTGAAGAAGAAGAAGAAGCAGCTCCACCTTGTCGAAGTGAAAGAGTTGTGGTCGGATGTGTGGTGCGGTGAACCAGTTTATAATGAACTAGCTAGCTAGCTAGTAATTAATATTTATTGGTATCAAGTGAATGATAAATCAACAAATTAATAATGTAGCATATTTACAAATTAATAATGTAGCATATATTAAAATCATCGATCAGCGCGCTGGTCGCAGGCAATTAAATGAATTAAATCGACTCTTTCTTTCTTTCTTAATTTGTGTGCTTAATTAAACCAATTTAAGTAGGTAGCAAGCAAGCAAAAATCAATAATTGGATCCTCCGGCAGTCCGGCCAGTCCGGGCATGGCAGTAGAATGAATTAATGGCGATCGATCGTTGTGTCGTCGATGGTCGTCATAATAATCCCCACAATATCAGCCATGGAAGGCCTTAAGGTAGGTTGAGGTAGGATGCAGTGAGCTGCTAAAGAAGTCATGGAAAGAAGTTGGTGATGAGGCGGAAAACCTCCGGAGGCAGCCAGCCGGGGATCCGTCATTTGAGACATGAGGTTGTCATTTTTGAGGATGGCGGGGGTGAGTATTGATGTCAAAAGCTTTTGGTTGAAAGCTTCCATTCCGGTGATGAGCTCCAACAGGATGACCCCGAAGCTGTAGACGTCGTTCTTTTTGGAGGCAATTCCGGTCCTCAGATAGTGCGGATCGATGTAGCCGGGGGAACCCGCCAGAGGTAGCATTGATGATGATAATGATGATCTGTCTACGTCGTGGTGGTGGTGGTGGTGGTTGACGGAAGAGGAGAAGCCCATCTTTGCGGAGCCAAAGTCGCAGAGCCTACAGTTGAGATTGTTGTCGAGGAGGACGTTGGAGGATTTGATGTCTCCGTGGACTATTTGGAGGGGGCAGCTGGAGTGGAGATAATCGATGGCCTCTGCCAATTGGAAGGCGATCTGCATTCGCTTATTCCAAGGCAAAGCCACACCTATGCCTATGCTGCTGCTATTGTAGTTTTTACTGTAGTTTTCATCATCATCATCATCATCATGATGGAGTTTATCGTGTAAGCTTCCATTGGGAACGTACTCCAGCACCAGGGCACCTTCTTCTGAGAATACAATACATGCATACATCATGTTTATAATAATTCATCCATCAACAATACTAATTGATTAAGAAAACAGCTACCTAGCTTAGCTACTGTAACAAAATTAAAATTAAACAATTCAATTATGAATCAAATTAAGAAAATCAAATGCATATATGCATATATGCACGCACTAGGCACTAGGCACTAGGCACTAGGCACTAGGCAGTAGGAAGGTAGGTAGGTATGTAGGTACCTCGTTCATCATCACTGCAGTAGCCAAGCAGTTTGACAATATTGGGATGGCGCATTTGAAGCATAATCTGGAGTTCCTGCTTAAAAAGTCGGGAGAGACGCTGACTACTACTAGTGTTCCTATGAATCTTGACTGCGAGAGGATATTGATGATATTGACCCAGATACACAGTGCTAAACCCACCCTCACCAATAACACTGGAGAAATTGTCAGCTATTCGATGTATCTCTGCCCAAGAGTATCTCTTGATGATCATCACCTCATCATCATCGGCGACCTTGACCTTGAGGGTTGTCGACGGATCGTTATACGTGGTGGAACAATAATCATCATCAGCATCAGCAGTAGCATGATCATCAACTCGTTTAGATCTGCGGCGCCCGCTGCTTCCCATCTTGAATTTAAGGCAATTTAACAGGGCCATCATCGATCGATCGTATATATAACTATATAGTTATTGTACCTTCTCTGATGATCGATATAGATGATGAATGAGAAGCAGTACGTACCTACTGATCGAGGGGGATCGATCTTAATTCCTTTATATATATGAATGCATATGATATGATGATAGCCCTGCGCGCAGGCACGCAGGCACGCAGGCTGTCGGTGGTCGCAGTAATTAGTTAATCAGGCAGCTGGTTGGTAGGTACTATATATATGATTAAGGATTGGTGGCCATCGTCAAAGGCACGCACGCACCTACGCACGTTCTTGGAAGCTGCACAAGGAACAGGGGGACCGGAGCCGGATCATATCAATCAATATTCAACAGTGACTCACTCACTCAGCGACCACCAGCAACACCACCACCATGATCCATCCAGATTTGTTTTCCTCTTCACTAAAAAAAAAAAAAAAAGTATTCTTGTTCAACAATCCATGGCAAAGCGAGCAAAAAAAAAAAAAAAAAAAAAGGTACTCTAACTAATTAATTCTCTACTATCCCCAGTTTAAGTCACATTTCAGATCTAAGGTGCCACTGACCAATCAATTACAAAGGCTTTGAGGAGGAAGCACAACAAAAAGTGAGGTTACCCTTGCTTTTTCGTTTAACTTTTAACGTCCGCCCGACAACTTAGCTGTAACTATTTTAAATTTTCTTGTTTGCAAGAAACTAACTAGAAATGGAGGAAATTTTAAAAGAAGCATGTGCTTCATGCGCTTTTTATTGCTTACTCTATCTCCATCCATCCATCCATCCATGAATCAATTTAATTATGATAAGTGCTAAAATGACAACAACGTCACAAGACACATATCTCACAAGAGTCATCACATTTGTGTCTCAAAATGTTAGTATACACATATCACTATATATAACATGTGAGTCAAAGTTGCATGAAGAGCTCTTGTGAGTTGGTGTGTAATATCGTATGACATTGTTGTTGTCATTCTCGTATTTTCCTTTAATTATAGACTTTGGTCTTCCCCATCACCCCACCGACTGAATAGCTATGATGCTGAGTGTGCTAGGGCCGGTCCCATGCCGACCCATCCCATGCATGTAGTGTTATTTTCCAAATCCTCCGTTGACTCCTTAAATAGCAAATTACACTATCTACGCAAATGCTCCCCTCCACTCCCCTCCCAAAAATATTATGAGAATATAAAATGAAGTAGCCTGTACTTGGAAAAAAAAAAAATGCAGCAGCAAGTATACATAGTATTATAATGATTGGAGTATAGTAGGGCCATCCAAGGAAACATCGGTATGCGTTCGTTGTAGATTACGCTCACCCCCACGAGTGCGCTTCAAGGTGGTTGGGATTCCTTTGTTCCCTGCCTAACTCCACCCCCTTTTTTTTTTTTTTTTTTCAATCCAATGTCTTTCTGGTGTTAATTGCTTACTAAACAACTCCCATGGGTGGAATTGACGTCGAGCCAACAACAAAGAAAGAATCTACCGTCCCCTCACCCCAAAATCAAACCATAAAAAAAAGAAAAAGAAAGAGAGCATACTCCTCGTCTCATTTCCGTGACAAATGAGAAATTTCACTATGAAAACATCTTAGTAGTACTTAGACGAGTGAGTCCAAAGCGACTCACTTCGCTGTGTGATGCAGTTAGTGAGGAATTTTATGGTTAAACGCCCTTGCTCCGCTCTTCACTGTTCTGTCCATCTCCAATCTAAATTACTGGACTTTGCAGGTTATTTATATACAACTGAAATGGTCTATTAAATGAACTGTTGCTCTATTAAGTGAGACATAAGCCTGTGAAATGAGAGTAACGACCGCTACATCACCAAGGCTTGCTATTAACTTCACAAAGGAAAAAGGGATTCCAACAATCTGACGTACACTTCCTTTGAGTTGCTTTTGAGTTTTGACACTTGGCAAGGGGCATGGGAAACTGGCATGGTATACCGCAAGGGCGCAAACCAATACAAGCCTGTAAGGTGAGGCAACATTTGTCAATAAGAACAAAACTTTGGCACGACAAGCTAATTAACAATTGAATGCTCAGACTCTTGCATCCCGTTTTGCTGCAGGAAAAACATTCCATGTATTGTGACCAGAGCTTGGCATCTCCATCTCATCACAGTACAACAATTTTCTGTTGCAATTCTTGAATTACTGAAGAATAATTTGGATGATTTGCTCTAGTCGCCATCAACTCAAACAATGGCAGAAGACACAGCATCACATGAATCCGCTTCTACCTGTTACCAGATAAAATGCAGGAATTAAAAAGTAAACGAGGACAGTCGACGAACTAAGTTTATTTGCAATGTTTACCTGTTTCAGATGGTTAGTCAAGGCTCCACGTAATAGCCTTTTCAGCTTATCGCATTGATCAGTAATGTGACCAGAGCTTGACAACTCTCCCAGTTGGCACCACAGCATCTCAATGGTTGTGAACGGGAACCAAATTGCAGACATCTTTTTCCGGTTAATTACGTTGGCAGGTTTCTGTTGAAGAGGACAAAGCATAGTCATCAAGCATGTGAAAAAAAAAAGAATAAAAGATGCCTGAATAAACTACGGACCCAATAGTGGAGAGAACTGTTAGACAGTAGAAGAACATTCACCAAGTGAAGAACACTTACCAAGATGGCGACCCGACAATTGTTCAAGAAACATAACAAATAGAAAAGGAAAAAGAAAAAAAAAAATGTTAAACCAGCACGCTTATGCACACATGGGAGTTCCATAATACTAACCAATGACGCAAAAGAGTCCATATACTCAAGCAAGAGGTTGATCGCTTCCACAAAATGACCACTATTAACATATAATCGAAATAAAGATGCAGGATCTGATTCCTGGCCAGTCATTCCCCAAGCAGTTGCCCTTCGACCACCCTGTTACACACATGCCTCTAATTTGAGTATTCAGAATTAAAAAAACAGAAAAGGTACAGGAAAGAGAACAAAAATTATTTCCGCATTATAAAATGTTTCGTACCTGCCTAACGACTACAAAGACAATTCTAAAAATGGCATGCACTTGGTATTATATATCCAGAAACAAAATTCATAAATAATAACTAATGTTGAAACTTTTTGTCAAAAAAGATCAACTTAAAAGTAAAACCAGCTGTTTCCTTGACAACAAAATTTGTTACTAAAATCCTTAATGGAATATATCTTAATGACAAGAGAACTAACCTTGAACATGCGAACCAGCCAGAGAGGCAATTCAATCTGAGGATCTGTACGCAAAAGTGTTTCAGCAACAATGGTTGGTAGTCTTGGATGCATGCTCTTATATTTTTCCTGAAAATGAATCATTATTCAAGTTTAAAGAATGCAGATGTAATATATAAATTTATTAAGAATGTCACAATTTGCAGTTAGAAGCAAACATTCAACTATATATGAAGAATTAAATATGACCATATGGTAGAAGATGCCATATGCAGAGTTTCTAAGGAGTTGCCCATGAGGTTTTGAGGCCTACCACCAAGGACATTAATTAGGCAACTCGTGGGCCTCTTATTAAGTACAGTAATAACAAGTTTAGGAGGGTCTTTGTAAATGTTTTAAAAAAATGTTCGCATAAAAGCCAAGTTTTTAAACCCCAAGTCCAGCAATAAACACTCACATTCCACCAGAATCTCCAAAGCAACATAGCAACGATTCTGGCAAGAGCTCCAACCTTCTTTGTGATTTGTATAGAATATGTGACTTATTGCATTGTTGAGGGCTTCTGACTATATTACATAATTCATAGGGGCCTCTAAATAAACGTCTTGCCTAGGAATGTACCGCCTAGGGACCACCTCAACGCCTTAACAAAACTCATTTCTAAGAACACAAAGTAGTTGCTTCCATTCCTTTTCCAAGGATACAATGCAACTGTCGGTGCCATGAAAAATGGATTTGCGACACCGTATGAAGTGATAAATGTACCAAAAAATGGAGCCCCTCGAAAGACACTTTTACACAAAAGGACATTAGTGTCATAAGAGATGATTTTTTTTTTTTTTTTGGGAAAGAAACTTGCTTCTTCACGGCCCCAAACAACAACCGAAACTCCCCCACATGGGGGCCCAGGTGCCGAGGTAGTGTAAAATACTTGTTTGTGAGCTCTTGTGACATAGGCATATAACTTGAGAACTATATGATTGTCTCATGATATTCATATCGAATCTTGCATTGGCATTGCATGCTGAGTCCCCTTCAAGTCTCATATGCAATGACGAGGCAATGAAGACTCAAACTCTCAACCTCATTGATAGTTGGAGGTAAGAAGTTAGAACTTGCCTAATCAATCGAGCTACCACTCGGCATCATGTTCCCAAAACATAAACAATTGCTAAAAGATAAGAATTTAAATAACAAAATACGCACAAGATAAAGCTCAAGTGTTCCCCATTGACCACTGCCTTTAGTTTGAAGAATTGCTCGGCTTGTTTCATCCTCTGCTGAAGTCAGTAGCAGACGGTGGGTAATGACACTATTCCTGAAAACATATTAGTTTCTCACACCTAAGAATATTATCCACCACATCCATCACTAAAGAAAAGAATTTTGCATAACATATGAAAGAAAAAACAAATGTACAAATAGAGAATTGAACTCACCTTCCAAGTGGGGATCCTACGGTATTCGGACAACATTTCACAGACATAGCAATGAAAACTTGTTCTAGTTTCCTACAGAAGAAAAGAGTTATTTAAAGCTAACACCACACGATTACATGGATCCAATTCATGCAAAAACATATTATATAGAGCTGATGATTAAATGCTACCTCTCCAATTCTGAACCCACCCAAAATCTCAGAATAACGGTGAATGCCATATCATACAAGTTTTCCTTGACCAATAGATCAACCAACTCTGATGGTAGTGATTCCTTTTCTATAGAAAAAAATTGATAATGGAAGTGTAGTAAAGTTAGAAGGAAATAGATCTACTACTTTGATCGAAGCAAAGGCTGATGTAGAAGCAAAGAAGATGCAACAGGCAGAAAAATTTACAATGATGGCCTTCATTTCTTACATTACATTATTCATTTTCTCAATAGTTTTAATGTTAGAATGTTTTTTATCAATGCTTGAGGGCGGTCTTCACAAGAAAGCAGCATGTTCATCAACTAAGGGAAGTCATTGAACACAACAACAACAACAACAACATAGCCTCAATCCCAAATTAATTGGGGTCGGCTACATGGATCAAACTTTTCCATTGTGCTCGATTAAGTGCATTTGATGGTAAACTTTCCAAACCATTTAAATCCCTCCTAATTAATGCATCCCATGTTAACTTTGGTCTACCCCTACCTCGTCGAATTTCTACAGTTTCTTTTGAGTCAAGTTTTCTAGTGGGGGCATTTGTAGGCCGTCTTTGCAGGTGACCAAACCACCGCAACCGTCCTTCCCTAATCTTTGTATCAATTGGTGCTACTCCTACTTGTCTTTGAATTTCTATATTTCTTATTCTATCTTTACGAGTTTTACCACATATCCACCTAAGCATCCTCATTTCAGCTACGTTTATTTTATGTAATTGAATGAGTGAAGCAAAACAGAATTCTCTGGTGGTTTATTCTTCTCTTCTTTTCTATCTTCACTCCAAAACTACAACATGGTATCAGAGCCATTTTTCTTAAGGGACCTATGTGAGATGAGTGAAATACCATAACCCATGAACCTAGATTTACAACCCTGACTTACAACCTCGATTTACAACCATGACTTACAACTTTGAAGTACAACCTCGAATTACAAGAAGTACAACCTCGAAGCACAACCTAAATTACAATATTTTTAAGCGATGGATTCGAAAGTTTTCTCCATTCAACTTGCACCTCCAACTTTCGATGAACACAAGCAACCACGGGTGGGTTGATTAGATGTAAGTGTATATTGATGGAAACAACTTACGAGAAGCTATTGAAGATAAATGGGGGCACATGGGGAAGATTTGCAAATCACAAGAAGAAGGAAAAATTGCAGCAGTGCAAAATCAAGAGGAAGAATTATTTTGATAATTATGCTTACCCAATTTTGAATCAAGGAGGAGTGTTGAAGATTGATTCAAATTTAGATTAGTCAATAAATATTTCAGTTATTGTTAAGATTTTTCTCCATATTTTTCTGTTTTAGTTAGTCAAAGTTAGGAGCAAAATATCTGGTTGTAGTTGAGTAATTTCAGCTTTTAGTTAATTGTAAGCCTATAATAGGCACTACCAATTCAGAAATTGAATGAATGAAGCAAAACAGAATTCTCTGGTGGTTTATTCTTCTCTTCTTTTCTATCTTCACTCCAAAACTACAACAGTTTTATCGCCCAACATTCACTTCCATAGAGCATAGCTGACCTAATTACGGTCCTACAAAATTTTTCTTTTAACTTAGTAGGAACATTTCGATCACAAATCACCCCTGTTGCACTCCGCCATTTCTTCCATCCAGCTTAAATTCTATGTGTGACATCATTATCAATATTACCATCATTTTGTATGATTGATCCAACATATCTAAAATGGTTCACCTTAGGAACTTCTGCTTCCCCTAATTTTACCACTCTATCATCTCGATGTCTAGTGTTTCTAAACTCACATTGCATGTATTCGATTTTCTTCCTACTTAACTTAAAGCCTTTAGATTCTAATGTATTCCTCCAGAGTTCTAATTTCCTATTCACTTCATCTTTTGTTTCATCCACTAAGACAATATCATCTGCAAATAACATACACCATGATATATCCTTTTGAATATGGTTAGTTAGTTCATCCATAATTAAAGTAAACAAATATGGGCTTAAAGCCGATCCTTGATGTAGTCCCATCGTAATGAGAAATTCTTTTGTAGCCCTCCAAATGTCTTCATACTCGTTACTACTCCATCATACATATCATTAATAGTGTCTATGTATCTAGCATGCACTCATTTTCTTTCTAGAACCCACCGAAGAACATCTCTAGGTACCCTATCATATGTTTTTTCTAAATCTACGAATACCATACGAAGATCTTTTTTCTTTTCTCTATATTTTTCTAACAATCGTCTAAGTCATTGAACACAAGAGCAAAAAGTAAATAAAAGGCTCTTTAACAAAGGGTGCCCACGAGGCCATGACTTATTGTCGTTATCGACTAATTAGTACAATTGAGAAGGGAGATTTTCTTGAGCCACTGAAATTTTTCACCTTCTCACCACTAACGGATAGGTAAGCTGATGAGATACCGCAACCACACTTGAGCCAATTAGGATTTTCCCTTTCATAAATAATTGCTTTTAAGGCTTAATTAAGCATTAGCTTCGTTTCAACGCTTTATTCACAGTGTGAGTTATTCATGCAGATCCATGTTTGACCATCTTACCCACGTTGATCATGACCTACCTTATTGACATCACAAATACATTTGGAAAGCACATCCATACCTCATAAGAGTAAAGTATTCGCTTGATTGGTGTCTCTGAAAAAAAAAATCAATAGATGCGATCGACTTCAAAAAGGGCGCCTCATTTTACACTTTTCCTAGTTGGTGTGTGCTTTGCAAGGGGGAGAATGAGGCTTCGGAGCACATATTTCAGGAGTGCAGCTTCACAAAGAGAAATTGGAGGACAATGCCCATGGTTGTTGGAAAAGAGGATGATGTTATAAATGATAGAAGCCATCTTTTTTCATGTGGCACATTCAATACTAAATCTTCAAAATAGCTTGGAACGCATCTACACTGGCGTTATTTGGTGCGTGGCTTGAAAGAAATAGAAGATTAGTTTAAAAGAAAAGCAATACAACCATGACTTATGGGAGAGCATTAAACATAATGTTGCAATGTGGATGGCCACCTCCAAAAATCTGGGATTCTCAATTCAGGAATGGGAGAGAAGTTGGAGTTCCTTAGTAGAATGAAGAGTGCATAACGTTGCAAGGAGAGGGGCTAGTTGTAAATCATTTGTCTTTTCTTTGCGTGCCCAATTAGTTTCCTATATAAAAAAAAGAACATAAAGAAAAAGAGAAGGGTGATTTTCTTGGAACAATCAATTGTTAACTGTGGGCCCACTAATGAGTGGCACCTAGATTCGAAGACGAGTTAATATTGCTTGCCTCCAAGAAACTAAATAGGAAGGAGAAAAGAGTAGGAAAATAAGAAATACAGGGTTGAAATTGTGGCACACCAGCATAGATAAGAAAAATATTAATATAGTAAGCGCCTATGCACCACAAGTAGGATTAAACAAGAGCATCAAACACAAATTTTGAGATGATATGGATTGACTTATTCAAAGAACACCCTTAGATGAAAAGATTTCTATTGGAGTGGATTTAAATGGTCATGTACGACCAAGTAATGATTGGTTCGAGAGAGTTCATGACAGATATGGTTACGGTAATATAAATGAAGGAGAATCCATCCTAGAATATTGATGCGTAGCATATTTTAGCACCTTTATAAGTAACATTTTGTTGATAATTTAGGCCATTAATAATGATTTTCCTGTTAATCCGATATGTTTTGTTGGTTTTTAGGTGAGGAAAGCAAAGTTGGACCATTCATGGGTTATTTTGAAGATTCGAGAAGATTTCCCTCAAAAAGCGCGTTTGTGCGGAACACAAGGCGAAGGAAAACAAGACTGAAAGCGAGTGATGAAATGATGATATTTCACATGGTTTCATGTGTTTTGAAGATGTTTGGAAGTTTTGGGATGAGAATACAAGGTTCGGGCAAAGAACGACATCAAAGTGGCTAAATTTCAACAAAGTCTATTTTGACCAAGCTTCAACTTTTTAGCCATAACTCCCTCATTTCAAGTCCAAATGACTTGTCGTTTCTTCCATTGGAAAGTAGACTTAGAGCTGAACGTCTTCATATCTCACGAGCGAAGGCAAATTCGGCCTCTAAGTGGTCCAAAATCTAATTGCAAAGTGAACTATATGCGCAGGATTCTGATCCCGGCGCCGCAGCGCCTACTGCGGAAAAGTGCATAAAAAGTGATTTTTGGGGGGGTTTTTGGGTAATTTTGGGACCAAATTGACTTGGTGGTATAAATAGAATTTAAAATTTGTATTTCCTCTCAACTTGAGGTTTATATTCATGTTTTCTTGTTTTTCCATCATGTTTTGTGCTGAATTGAACCCACTTATGGGGTAATCCCTTTTGTTCTAGAGGTCTTTGGACCCAAGTTGGATTCCTTTTGATTTCAATGTTGGATTCCTTTTGATTTCAATGTGAATGTGTTTGTTCTTTCAATTCAATGTGTTGATTTGTGTATTGTCGTGTGCTATGCTATGCTATACTTACCATGTGATCAAGTAGGTGTAAAATTAAAAATTTGAGGGTCACCATGACCACTGGGGCTTTTAGACCCGGATTTGGGGAAACACAACCTTAGAACATATGGCGCATCGACCGATGGTCATTGACTAGGGAGGCAATTGAATTTGATGTTTAATGTGATATCCCATTTACGCTATTCACGCCGACTGACGGAGTTCGAGTGAGATGCTAGAATCTCCATCACTGAGACCTCGGGATGGAGTGGATATTAGGAAATTCGCTTATTATCGCACGAATTTAGTTAGATTTACTAAGACCTCTTTTAATTACTTGCATTTAGTTAGATTTACTAAGTTATTACTTTTCGTTTACAAAACCCGAAATCAATGTGCCTAACTCTATTTCTTAGTTAGACTAAACATTAGTGCATAACCGTCCTTGTGGATACGATATACCCTGACACCAATACGAGTTGATGCCACTATTACTTTGACGATTGCCGTACGCTTGCCGTCACTGTCAAATATGCATCAGCATATAATTTAGTCTTAGCTAATACTAGTTTTAGGAAAATGGGCACTTGGTTACTTTTACTAGTGGACATAGCAAGAGTCAAATAGATTCCCTTTTAACAAAAAAAAGAGATATAAAAATGTTTCGAGATTGTATACTAATACCTGGTGAAGCACTAACTGCTCGACGTAGGTTAATAGTACTCGATATTAAGCAAAAACAACGAATTAATAGGAATACAAAATATCAAAATCCTAGAATAAAGTGGTGAAACCTGAAAATAATAAACAATAAGACTTTAAATAAAAATTACTAAAATAAGCGGAGTAGAAGAGTTTGATCCATGTAGCTGACCCCAACTAATTTAATATAGAAGGTTTGTATTTTTTCACAATTCTATAAGACCATAATAGTCACCAATAGCTCTAAATCGAGTGCAATGGAAGAGTTTGATCCACGTAGCAGACCCCAACTAATTTGGGATTAAGGCTATGTTGTTATTGTTGGTGTTGTATAAGACCATAATTAGAGTAACTATGCTTCATAGAAGTGAATGTTGGACGGTAAAGAAACAATACATATATAAAATGAGTATAACGAAATGAAGATGTATAGGTGGATGTGTGATAAAACTCATAAAAATAGAATAACAAATAAGAAGATAAAAAGAAAATGAGTGGCACCAATTGATACATGAAAACATGGAATGGCAATTGTTGTGGTTTGAACACATCCAAAGACGACATGCAAATACCCAATTTAGAAAACTCAACACAATACAAATTAAAGAAACTCAACGATACATAGGGGTAAACCTAAGGTAGCTTGAGATGTTTTAATTACAAAGGATTTAAAGGATTATGAAAGCACACCATCAAATGCATTAAATCTAGCAGAGCGGAAGAATTCTGTTCTAGCCTTGACTCCAAATAATTTGAGATTAAAGTTTCTTCTTGTTGTTCCATACAACATACATGCTTTCTTCCTTACAATCTTTATATTTTGTCAATATCGCTTTTGGGTTTCTTTTTTATTATATTTTGGCTCGTACCTTTTAGGTTTCTTTCATTAGTTCTTTTAGGGTACATTTTTTAATTTTTTCATAGATAGAATAGAATTAATTCATACATACATAAAACAACATAGCCTCAATCCCAAATTAGTTGGGATCGACTAATTTCATAAACACATTTATGATACAAATCATATAATTAATAAATCAAAAGACTTTTTTTTTAGGTATAAAGCCTATTATATGAAGTTTTTACATATTTATAGAAGTAAGGGAAAAAAGGAATAAAATCTTACCATTTAAATTTTGAATCAAAACCTAAGCCTACCAATTTAAGACTCAATTCGAATTAGACAATTGAATAAAACATAACCGTATAACATACCTGTGACTTTAAAATTATTATTAGCAATAGAAAGAGAGTATTCTGCAGAAGTTACTACAAATTCTTTCTCAAGTGCGTCAACATCAATAAAACAGTTCGCCCTCCAATATTTAAGTTCGGTAGTTGATGGTACTGCAAAATAAAAAGAAAATATAATTACAGCTAATGCAAGAACAAAAGATCAAAACATCACCTCCTTTAAAAAGAAATGGAAAAATAAATAACAAATCATACACAAGAAAATTACTTTTGATTAGGAATTCATCTTTGACACAAGAATGGCCCGATTAGTAATAGGAACAACAAAGCTTCAAACCCAAATTAGTAAGGGTCGATTATGTGATTTAGTAATCTTTTTTTATCTATTTACAATTAAGGTGTCCCAAGTTAATGGTCTTTAGAGGGAACATGAAGACTCACATTTTTCTTCACCATCTTTTCGAGCCTTTTTATTTGGATAATGTCCATCTTGACAACTATTATTGTCAAACTGGGGATCTATCCAAGCATAAGCAGCATGGACAAGATTAAGAGCATTGATTGCAGCAGAAAGTCCATTGAGCCTCTCTTGCAGTATCAAGGAAATACGATGTTGTTCTTTTGACACCAATTCTCCTCTCAAGCGAACTGAATAACGATATATGTAACAAGCTGCCTTTCGCCAGTTGTGTCTATGCATTTCAAATGCATAAAGCAATTTGTATGGACTTGGCGTCACTGCAACATCTGAGCGCTCTGCCTGCAAAGTACAGAAGTTAGCCTCACTTAAATTTTAGTAAAGCCTTCAGTATCCAGGAAAGATTTGTCTGCATGCATAGGCTAGAAATCTGTAAGGGTTACCTTCCAAGCAAGCTCCTGCTCTACTTTCTCGATTAGTCCAACAAAGGGTATTCTGCCGTTGCAAAGGGTCTATAGGGAAAAAAATATGGCCGTTGATAGAAATATTTCATAAAATGAAGCATGGCATTTTCACAAACCATCATATCTCAAATTTGAATCTTACCACAAGTGGATCATCAAGTTGGACATGAATGATTATTAGCAGAAAGAAAACTTTGGAAAGAATTGCTTGTGGAGCAACTAATAGTTTATTAGATTTCTAAAGATAAGTATGATCCACCATTTCTATCTACAAGCTCTCAACATTGCCTCAAAAAGATCTTGCAGTTTGGTTCCATTAAAGCATAAATTGCAAACAATGGAATGATTCAATGAGAGTTGGGAAATTTCAAGGCATACCTTAGAAGCACCATGCTCGATAAGAACAATAACAAAGCGCCTCAGGCAGAGGTACTTGCTTTCTTCATCGGGATTTGAAATTATAGCACAATATGCATCATAATATAATTTAAGATCTAAGGTAAATTTGAAGACATTTGCCCATAGCCTTCCTCTGATAGTAGTTGCAGATTCATGAGATAAATCTCCAACAGAGTTATCATTGCCCGTATCAAGAACTTCATCAACTTGCTCAAGAGCAGCCAGAGCAAACTCGCATGCTCCGTCACTCCAATTATATTGCTCAAACATTTGCATGACCCATTGATAATAATGAAGCTTCCATGTTGCTTCAGAAGCAAGTCCATCTGCAAAAAGAAACTAATTAAAATTTCCAGCAATGATCAATATTAATAACATTATGATTGTACTTACTAAAATATGATTGTAAAGGTCCATGGATGGACAAACTTTGCAATGCCTGTGATGCTCCTTGGCAAGATGAAGCTCTGAGAACAAAAAAATTTAAATTATAAGGAGAAGAGAACTTATGTGGCAGTGGCACATACAAGCAAACTTGCGCTTCTGTAGACTCTAAAGAAATATTTAAAAGGAAAATTCGAAGCACCAAAAAGTTTACAATCTCGAAAATCATGAGTTAGCAGCCATCCGAAGGTTATCCTAACAAAAAGAAAATGAGTGCAAAAGCATTGTATGCAAAGAGTCATTGCCAGTAACCAAAAGAAAAAAAGAAGAGTCATTGCCATGTGATAAGGATGTAAAATATATTTGTACAAGACAAATATAATGTGATACCCAGTGAAGGCAGTTTAGAGAATGGGAACTGTCACATGTTAGAAAAAGATTAGATTCTATAGTTTGCAATAAGATTTGGATTGAGTTTCAACAACCGAAATAAATTTTAATCTATCAATTCAAATCAGCAGTTAGGACTGTGATAAGATCCCACATCTAGGCCTTATAGAGTTAGTGGGAATAAGATAGTATAAATAGGGGTGAGTGAGTAAGATTAGGCATCTTTTGAAATTGCATTGTAATTGGGGCACTCTCTGAGTGACTTGGGTTGAGAAGGTTTTAAGACCTTTCTCTGGGGTTACCTAGTGTGATCGTTGTTGTTTCTCATAATTCAAACAAGCGATATTGGTATTCTATCAGTGGTATCAGAGCATCTCAACACGATTCGGATGGCTCCAAAGGTAGACTCCCGAGTCGATGTGCTGGAGGCGGAGATGAAGAAGACGGAGGTATCCATGGGAGAACTTCGATCGGGCTGTCGAGGCACACGATCCACCATGGAATCACGCTTTCAAGCCTTGTCCCGAGAAGTTGGAGGCGCTGTTTCACCAACATCCGGCCGGTGGAGGCGAATCTCACCAGCCGGCGAGACTAGCGGCGCCAGGAACCCACATCCACCCGATCCAGGGATACAATCGGAGCCTCCGATGGACGAGCGACTGGATCGGCGAGGAAATTCGTACAAATCTGGTCCGGAGGTTAGGAAGATCAAGATGCCGACGTGCGACGGAGACGATCTCGCGGTTTGGCCGAACCAAGCGGAACATTATTTTGCCTTGCACGAGATGACGGAGATGTCGAAGCTTCGAGCCGCTGGATCCGTCTCGTGGGAGCCGCTCGATCTCGGTTGCGTAACGAGGAATTGGAGACGCCATTCGACAGCTTGGACGGAGCCGCGCTCGCGGTTGTCTTGGAGATTCACGAAGCCAATCCATTATACCTTCATCAACAATTCTTCGCGATCAGCAGAGTCCACTGTTGTTTAGAGTATCGCACGAGATTCGAACCGTTGTCACTATATACAAAGGGGCTACCTGAATCGTTCAAAATCGCGGTGTTCATCAACGGCCTCAACGATCGCATTCGAGTGGAGATGTTGGTCGATCCGCCGGCGACGCCGCAGGGCGGTGGTGGAGCGCGCGCGCAGACTCGGATCGAGAAGAAGATCAGCGAAGGAGATGAGTTGGGTGGGGGTTTTCGAGTTGGGCCCAGCCCGCTACCCCTTTGGGCCTTCCCAAAGAAATCGATGGGCGTCCGCCCACTGGGTGTCCCACACCATTTCGGGGCCCGCTAAGAGCCCAAATGCTCTCCAACGAAAAACCAGCTTACGTAATGAGTTCGGCTACCAAAACCAGTCCCCACCTCGTCGATTCGTCAAGCCCTAGCTCGTCACCGCGCTTACGCCTCATGTATCTCCACCGAAGCTCAAGCGACTGACCGAGACGGAAGCACAGGCTCGCCGGAAGCTAGGGCTCTGCTACCGCTGCAATGAGAAATGGCATGCCTCACATCGTTGCCGGCCCAAGGTGCTGAACGTGATGTTGGTAAACGATGACACTAGCGATGAGTTCAACGAGTCACCTCCTGAGAGCCCGGGGGAACAAGGGGAGTGCGCCTGAGTGGGGGTGCCCGAGTACTTGTGAATATGAGTCGGTCTCCTTTTGCACTCTTGGCAGTACACAATAGGTGTTTGTTCACAATAAGTCTATGTTTCTAGTGTTCTTCAATTTTTCTTTATGTCTCTTTTTTTTTTGTCCACCTTGAGGACAAGGTGGATGTTTTAGGGGGGGAGTAATGATAAGATCCCACATCTAGGCCTTATAGAGTTAGTGGGAATAAGATAGTATAAATAGGGGTGAGTGAGTAAGATTAGGCATCTTTTGAAATTGCATTGTAATTGGGGCACTCTCTGAGTGACTTGGGTTGAGAAGGTTTTAAGACCTTTCTCTGGGGTTACCTTCGAGTGTGATCGTTGTCGTTTCTCATAATTCAAACAAGCGATATTGGTATTCTATCAGACTGTTAGTTATTTTTCCTTGTATGTATATATGTATATCTAACCTCATTTAATCAAATAAGAAAGTTTTTATTCTTGAAACTCATATACGGTATGAGTGCCACCGCGCTTCATCCAATGCTGCCACCGGTTTTCTTCAATTCTACCAAAGTTTTTCCCAGTTTTAGAGCTTTTTCTCTTTTCTTTATCCAACATCAAAATGACTCTTTAACAGATTAACTTATTTACAAAGACAGTTCTATGGGGACAAAAAGCATTGAATTCCTTGTTAAATCAGCAGGTTCCCATTTCAAGAACACCATGATAGACGATGTTAACTATGTCCTTCAAAATTCATCCGTTAACAAATTTAAAGACAGAGATTAGCTAGACCGGGCTCAATCTACGAAATAGGTTACTGATAGTTAAGGAAAACACGAACAACTTAACTGTTCAAGTGAAGAAACAAGGCAAATGATCCAAACCTCTGAGGAAATCTGCAAACTCATTAGCCACTGCTCAGCTCATTCATGATATGGGTCAACCATAGGTAAGGTCTTATCTTTTCTTACCTCCAACTATGGATTAGCAGAAGACTATCATGGCATTTATTCAAATCAAGGAAATTCATTTTAGATTTTTGACTCATTTAAGGAGGCAGAAACGTGAAACTCCGCCGAAGATCAAGGGGCACTTGAAAACATTTTAAAACTTGTAATTAACGATTCTTCTATTTGTGTTCTCAAAATGTCAAGTCACTAATTGTTTTCTTCACAAAACATGTGTAGCTACAAGTCGTCGTTAAGTGATTTCTTCATTAACTAACAAAAGAAAGTGACTTCTTCAATTTAGATTGTAGACCATTCGTTTCAAATTTCTTACAACACGAGAAGTATTTGATGATGCATCGTACGAGGATTATTAATTTCATATCAAACATCTTCAGATCGAATATTTAGTTTCGTCTCTTTTAGTACTCTAGAGCAAGACTTCTCACACATAGGACGTGTGTGGGTAAAGACGCAAGTCCCTTCACATCGTCGCCCGAATGTGAAGAAAAATGAGTAAGGGTTCCCACACAGAGAACGGGTGTGGGTAAAGAAGCTAGTTCAAAACAAACACTAAAACAAAAACAAAAACATAGACTACGGAGACTAGATCTTTTAGAAAAAATAGAAATAAAAAAGGAAAACAAACACAAAAGGGAGAAAAACTCGTTTAGGAACATGAAACATAAGAACACTTACAGGGAAGTCAATAGAACTAGTAGATACTATGATTAGAAGGAGAACCAATATTTCTTGCCTCCAAGAGACAAAATGGGTAGGAGAAAAAGTAGAGAAATAGGAAACACAGGGTTTAAAATGTGATACACTGGTATAGATAGAAAATGCAATGGAGTAGAATTCTTGTGGATAATGATTATAAGAATAAGGTCGTAGAGGTTAAGAGAATGCAGGTACTGGAGACGAAAACATTAAAATGCTTAGCACCTATGCACCACAAGTAGGATTAAACGAGACCATCAAACACAAACTTTGGGATGATATGGATGGATTTAAGCAAGGTATACCATTAGATGAAAAAGTTTTTATTGGAGGAGATTTCAATGGGCATGTAGGGGGCAAATAATGAGAGAGTTTATGGAGGTTTTGGTTACGAATAGAAATGAAGAAGGGGAATCAATCTTAGAATTTGCTTCAGCATAAGATCTTGTCTTAGCAAATACTAGTTTTAGAAAAAAAGAGTCGCACATGATTACTTTTAGTAGTGGTCATAACAAGAGTCAAATAGATTTTCTTTTAACAAGAAAAATAGATAGAAAAATATGTAGAGAATGCAAAGTAATACCCGGTGAAACGCTTACTACCTAACATAAGTTAGTAGTACTTGATATTAAGCTAAAATGACGACTTAATACGATTAAAAGAGACAACTACCCTAAAATAAAGTGGTGGAACCTAAAAAATAGTAAACAAGTAGAGTTTAGAGAAAAACTACTAAAGAAAAATATTTGGAATCTTGATTTAGAAGCTAATACAATGTGGCTAGAAATGAGTAGTTGTATAAGGAGAGTATGATCAAACGTATTAGGTATATCTAAAGGCTTGAGACCGCCAAAGAAGGAAACACGGTGATGGAATGAGGATGTCTAATGAGCAATTAAGACTAAAAGAGAGATGTATAGTAAAATACCTAAGTGTCAAGATGAAGATTCGTACAATTAATATAGAGAAGCTAGAAAACAAGCTAAAAAAGTAGTTAGTCAAGCTAAATAAAACAAATTTCATGAAAGATCTATAAACAAAGTTAGGTAATAGAAATGCGAAAAATATTTTTATAGGCTAGCCAAATTTAAGAGATAAAAAGAAACAAGACCTAAGTCATGTAAGATGTATTAAGGACGAAAATCAAAATGTTTTAACGCGTGAGGAGGATATTAAGGAGAGATGGAGAAGTTACTTCGATAGTTTATTTAATGATGGCCAAGTTGATATTACAGTAGATGAAAATCCACTCCAAGAAAGAAATGTAAATTATACATGTAATATTAGAATTCTAGAAGTTAAAGAGACATTGAAAATAAAGAAAATAAGGAAAGCATGTGGCCCATATGAAATACCTATAGAAGTTTGAAAATGCTTAGGAGAAATTGGATTGACTTGATTAACAAAATTTTCAACAAAATTTTAAAATTAAAGCGAATGCCAATAGATTGTAGAAGAAGCACGCTTGTGCCAATCTTTAAAAACAAAGGAACCATTCAAAGTTGCTCAAACTACCAGGGAATTAAACTTGTGAGTCACACTATGAAACTTTGAGAGAAGACAATTGACAATAGGCTAAAGAGAGAAACAACAATATCAGAAAACCAATTTGGCTTCATGCCTGGGAGGTCAACTATGGAGGCGATTTTCCTTGTAAGAAGATTGTTGAAAAAATATAGAGAAAAGAAAAAACATCTTCATATGGTATTTGTAGTTTTAGAAAAAACATATGATAGAGTTGCTAGAGATATTCTTTGGTGAGTTCTAGAAAGAAAAGAGTGCATGCTAGATACATAGACACTTAATGTGACGACCCATAACCCAATAGACCCGACCTAGGGAAAGTTTAGTAATATCTCAAACCCTACACTAAATTAACCCTAATATAAAAATCATATTGTAAACCCTAGCCCCTTTTGTTCAAAATCAACGCGTCTGAGAGAAAGGAGAAATTGGTATCGACTGGATTTGCTAACTCAAAGAGACACCACTTAGAAGGTAACCCTCACCCTCATCTTCTTCATCATGCTATCTTTTTAAAGTTTTCAATGGTTTATACATGTTGAATTTGTACAAAAGAAGAGAAAACCTTATCTAGAGGCGGCGCCACCGCGACGCAGCCACAAGTGGGCGGCGACACCATCGTCGCTGCTGTCGGAGGAGGGCACGGCGACAGTACAAAAGGGGCTAGGGTTTACAATTTGTTTTTTATATTAGGGCTAATTTAGTGTAGGGTTTAGGATATTACTAAATTGCCCATTTGCCAGATCTATGGAGTTTTAGGTCGTCATAATTAAAGATATGTATGATGGAGAATACATCAAGGATCGGCTTTAAGCCCATATCTATTTACTTTATTATGGATGAACTAATTAGGCATATTTAATAGGATATACCATGGTGTATGCTATTTGCAGATACTATTGTCTTAGCGGATGAAACAAAAGATGGATTGAATAGGAAATTAGAACTCTGGAGAAATACATTAGAATCTAAAGGCTTTAAGTTGAGTAGGATGAAGACCGAATACTAGCATTGTGAGTTTAGAAATACTAGACATCGAGATGATGGAGTGGATTAGGGGAAATAGAAGTTCCTAAGATGAACCACTTTAGATACCCAGGGATCAATCATACAAAATGATGATAATATTGAGAACATAAATGTTAGGATGACCCGGTGAGGGTGTCCATCCATTCACGCATCGATGTGTGTGTGCACATATCCCGATGCGTGAATGGATGGACACTCTCAGTGGGCGTTCATCCCGAGTGCTTGGCATCGAGTCATCCTAACATTTTTCTATTGAGAATGATGTCACACATAGAATTTAAGTTGGATGAAAGAAATGGCGGAGTGCGACATGGGTGATTTGTGATCGAAACGTTTCTACTAAGTTAAAAGGAAAATTTTATAGATCGCAATTAGGCCAGCTATGCTCTATGGAAGTAAATGTTGGGTAGTAAAACAACAACAATTACATAAAATAAACGTAGCAGAAATGAGGATGCTTAGGTGAATGTGTGATAAAACTCATAAAGATAGAATAAAAACTGTAGAAATTCAAAGACAAGTAGGAATATCATCAATTGATACAAAGATTATAGAAGGGCAGTTGCGGTGGTTTAGTCACCTCCAAAGACGACCTACAAATGCCCCCACTAAAAATCTTGACTCAATAGAAATTGTAGAAATTCGACGAGGTAGGAGTAGACCGAAGTTAACATGGAATGCATTAATTAAGAGGGTTTGAATGGTCTAGAAAGCTCACCATCAATTGCACTTAACTGAACCATTATGAAAAAGTTTGATCCATGTAGCCAACCCCAATTAATTTGGGATTGAAGCTATGTCGTTGTCTCTTTTAGTACTCTAGCAATAAACGACTTACTCATTTTGGTGAGTTAGATGGTGCAAACCCAAAAAAGCCCTCAACAACATAAATAACAAATTACAAAGTACAAAACGTTTATTGAGTATCTCTTTGAGATTGTAAACCATTATCTCTTATTTAGTTTGTCAAGCTCTCCCTTGTGGCACTCTCGGACTTATCAAGCTCTCTCACTTACAGGGTTTTTCAACCTTATAGCTTTGTTTTTAGGTCTTTTAATCTAGGGGTTAAGTTTCTCAAATCAATTTAGAAGGTTTCCATTTCTTGGTTGGTAATTTTTAATTGTGCATTCTTAGTTCCCTATCCATTGAGTCAACAAGAAAAAAAAACGTCAATGATCTTCATTCGTAAATGAATGATTAATAGTATATACCTGAAGAAACAACGAACGGCTTCATGAACCTTCTTTTCTTTTGCCTTCTCTTGCAATCCACAGCGGGACCGTGCAAGAAGGCAAAGTCCCAGAAGATGCAGGTGTCTACACCACTCACCGTTGGTACTCTGAACGCTCTGCGACGTCTTCTCTTTACGCGAATACACATCAATTACAGCAAGCGGTGCCCTTCAATCACAATGAAAATTACATTTTAATACAAGCACCAAAACATTATTAACAAAATAGTCAAAGCTCAAAGCTGATTCTGAATTAAAAATTCTACCTCCTTATTTTTATTATATAAGAAACAAAACAACACCACCTATGTTGTACACTATGTGTGCTACATAGCCGGTCCCAAGTCCGGATAAAGGAGGAGGACTCTGACGCCCATTTTTCATACCGAAAAATGGGTAAGGGAGGTCCCAAACTCACTTTTCATACCCGAAAAGTGAGGGAGGGAGGCCCCAAGCTCATTTTCCATGCTTGGGAAATGGAGGAGGATTGCGATAAGTTGACAGCCAGCGTAAAACTTTAGTCACTTTTCATGAAATGGATCAAACATATATAAACGTTGGAGCGTTCCCACCTAGCGACGCGCTGCATCGGAGCCCGGGTGTAGTGAGAAATGAACAAGGGTGTGTTTCACATCGCCGCCTGAGTGTGAAGAAAAATGAGCAAGGGTTCCCACACATAGGACGTACGTGGGTAAAGAAGCTAGTCCCTTCACATCGTCGCCCGGATGTGAAGAAAAATGAGCAAGGGTTCCCACACAAAGGACAAGTGTGGGTAAAGAAGTTAGTTCAAAACAAAAACGAAAACAAAAACAAAATCATAGATACGAACACTAGAGCTTTTAGACAAAATAGAAATAGAAAAGAAAAACAAATACAAAGGGGAGAAAAAATTCGTTTAGGAACATGGAATATAGGAACACTTACGGGGAAGTCAATAGAACTAGTAGATACCATGATTAGAAGGAGAGTCAATATTACTTGCCTCCAAGAGACAAAATGGGTAGGAGAAAAGAGTAGAGAAATAGGAAGCACATGGTTTAAATTGTGGTACACTGGGATAGATAAAAAATGCAATGGAGTATGAATTGTGGTGGATAATGATTATAAGGATAAGGTCGTAGAGGTTAAAAGAATGGGGGATAGATTGATTCTAGTTAAATTAATTATTGGAGACGGCAAAATAACATACTTAGCGCATATGCACCACAAGTAGGATTAAGCGAGAGCATCAAACGCAAGTTTTGGGATGATATGGATGGATTTATTCAGAGTATACCATTAGATGAAAAGGTTTTTATTGGAGGAGATTTAAATGGGCATGTCGGGGTAAGTAACGATGGGTTTGAGAGAGTTCATGGAGGTTTTGGTTACGGTAATAGAAATGAAGAAGGATAATCAATTTTAGAATTTGCTTCAAGCATATGATCTTGTCTTAGCAAATACTAGTTTTAGGAAGAGGAAGTCGCATATAATTACTTTTAGTAGTGGTCATAACAAGAGTCAAATAGATTTTCTTTTTAACAAGAAAAATAGATAGAAAACTATGTAGAGACGCAAAGTAATACCTGGTGAAGCACTTACTACCCAACATAAGTTAGTAGTACTTGATATTAAGCTAACACAACGGAATAATATGAATAAAAGAGTTAGCGACCCTAGAATAAAGTGGTGGAACCAAAAACATAGTAAACAAGTAGAGTTTAGAGAAAAACTACTAAAGGAAAATGTTTGAAATCTTGACTTAGATGCTAATACAATGTGGCTAGAAATGAGTAGTTGCATAAGGAGGGTGGGATCAAACATATTAGGTATATCTAAGGGCTTGGGACCTCCAAAGAAGGAAACATGGTGGTGGAACGAGGATGTCCAACGAGCAATTAAGACTAAAAGAGAGATGTATAGGAAAATACCTAAGTGTCAAGATGAAGATACGTACAATCAATATAGAGAAGCTAGAAAACAAGCTAAAAAAGTAGTTAGTCAAGCTAAAACAAATTTCATGGAAGATTTATATACAAGGTTAGGTAATAGAGATGGCGAAAAATATATATATAGGCTAGGCAAATTAAGAGATAAAAAGAAACAAGACCTAAGTCATGTAAGATGTATTAAGGACGAAAATCAAAATGTTTTAACGCGCGAGGAGGATATTAAGGAGAGATGGAGAAGTTACTTCGATAGTTTATTTAATGATGGCCAAGTTGAAACTATAATAGATGAAAACCAACACCAAGAAAGAAATGTAAACTATACGCGCAATATTAGAATTGTAGAAGTTAAAGAGGCATTGAAAATGAAGAAAATAGGGAAAGCATGTGGCCCAGATGAAATACCCATAGAGGCTTGGAAATGCTTATGAGAAATCGGATTGACTCGGTTAACGAAACTTTTCAATAAAATTTTAAAATCAAAACGGATGTCAATGGATTGGAGAAGAAGCACGCTTGTGCCAATCTTAAAAAACAAAGGAGACATTCAAAGCTGCTTAAACTACCGGGGAATTAAACTTATGAGCCACACTATGAAACTGTGGGAGAGGATAATTGACAATAGGCTAATGAGAGAAACCACAATATCAGAGAACCAATTTGGTTTCATGCTTGGGAGGTCAACTATGGAGGCGATTTTCCTTTTAAGACGATTGTTAGAAAAATATAGAGAAAAGAAAAAAAGATCTTCATATAGTATTTGTAGATTTAGAAAAAGCATATGATAGGATCCCTAGAGATGTTCTTTGGTGAGTTCTAGAAAGAAAAAAAGTGCATGCTAGATGCATAGACACTATTAAGGATATGTATGATGGAGTAGTAACGAGTATAAAGACATTTGGAGGAGCTAAAAAAGAATTTCCCATTACGATAGGACTACATCAAGGATCGGCTTTAAGCTCATATCTATTTACTTTAGTTATGGATGAACTAACTTAAATTGTGGTACACTGGTATAGATAGAAAATGCAATGGAGTAGGAATTGTGGTGGATAATGATTATAAGGATAAGGTCGTAGAGGTTAAAAGAATGGGGGATAGATTGATTCTAGTTAAATTAATTATTGGAGACGAAAAAATTAACATACTTAGCGCATATGCACCACAAGTAGGATTAAGCGAGAGCATCAAACGCAAGTTTTGGGATGATATGGATGGATTTATGCAGAGTATACCATTAGATGAAAATGTTTTTATTGGAGGAGATTTAAATGGGCATGTCGGGGTAAGTAACGATGGGTTTGAGAGAGTTCATGGAGGTTTTGGTTACGGCAATAGAAATGAAGAAGGAGAATCAATTTTAGAATTTGCTTCAAAGATATGATCTTGTCTTAGCAAATACTAGTTTTAGGAAGAGGAGTCGCATATAATTACTTTTAGTAGTGGTCATAACAAGAGTCAAATAGATTTTCTTTTAACAAGAAAAATAGATAGAAAACTATGTAGAGACTGCAAAGTAATACCTGGTGAAGCACTTACTACCCAACATAAGTTAGTAGTACTTGATATTAAGCTAACACAACGGAATAATATGAATAAAAGAGTTAGCGACCCTAGAATAAAGTGGTGGAACCTAAAACATAGTAAACAAGTAGAGTTTAGAGAAAAACTACTAAAGGAAAATGTTTGGAATCTTGACTTAGATGCTAATACAATGTGGCTAGAAATGAGTAGTTGCATAAGGAGGGTGGGATCAAAAATATTAGGTATATCTAAGGGCTTGGGACCTCCAAAGAAGGAAACATGGTGGTGGAAAGAGGATGTCCAACGAGCAATTAAGACTAAAAGAGATATGTATAGGAAAATACCTAAGTGTCAAGATGAAGATGCGTACAATCAATATAGAGAAGCTAGAAGACAAGCTAAAAAAGTAGTTAGTCAAGCTAAAACAAATTTCATGGAAGATTTATATACAAAGTTAGGTAATAGAGATGGCGAAAAATATATATATAGGCTAGCCAAATTAAGAGATAAAAAGAAACAAGACCTAAGTCATGTAAGATGTATTAAGGACGAAAATCAAAATGTTTTAACGCGCGAGGAGGATATTAAGGAGAGATGGAGAAGTTACTTCGATAGTTTATTTAATGATGGTCAAGTTGATGCTATAATAGATGAAAACCCACATCAAGAAAGAAATGTAAACTATACACGCAATATTAGAATTGTAGAAGTTAAAGAGGCATTGAAAAGAATGAAAATAGGGAAAGCATGTGACCCAGATGAAATACCCATAGAGGTTTGGAAATGCTTAGGAGCAATCGGATTGACTTGGTTGACAAAACTTTTCAATAAAATTTTAAAATCAAAACGGATGCCAATGGATTGGAGAAGAAGCACGCTTGTGCCAATCTTCAAAAACAAAGGAGACATTCAAAGTTGCTCAAACTACCGGGGAATTAAACTCATGAGTCACACTATGAAACTGTGGGAGAGGATAATTGACAATAGGCTAAGGAGAGAAACAACAATATCGAGAAACCAATTTGGTTTCATGCCTGGAGGTCAACTATGGAGGCGATTTTCCTTGTAAGACGATTGTTAGAAAAATATAGAGAAAAGAAAAAAGATCTTCATATGGTATTCGTAGATTTAGAAAAAGCATATGATAGGGTCCCTAGAGATGTTCTTTGGTGGGTTCTAGAAAGAAAAAAAGAGTGCACGCTAGATACATAGACACTATTAAAGATATGTATGATGGAGTAGTAACGAGTATAAAGACATTTGGAGGAGCTACAAAAGAATTTCCCATTACGATAGGACTACATCAAGGATCGACTTTAAGCCCATATCTATTTACTTTAGTTATGGATGAATTAACTAGGCATATTCAAGGGGATATACCATGGTGTATGCTATTTGCAGATGATATTGTCTTAGTGGATGAAACTAAAGATGGAGTGAATAGGAAATTAGAACTCTGGAGAAATACATTAGAATCTAAAGGCTTTAAGTTGAGTAGGACGAAAACTGAATACATGCACTGTGAATTTGGAAACACTAGACATCGAGATGACGGAGTGGTAAAATTAGGGGAAGTAGAAGTTCCTAGGGTAAACCACTTTAGATACCTAGGTTCAATCATACGAAATGATGGTAACATTGAAAATGATGGTAACATTGAAAATGATGTCACACATAGAATCCAAGCTGGATGGAAGAAATGGCGGAGTGCAACGGGGCTGATTTGTGATCGACATGTTCCTACTAAGTTAAAAGGAAAATTTTATAGGACCGCAATTAGGCCAGCTATTTGATCCATGTAGCCGACCCCGCTTTAATTTGGGACTGAGGCTACATATTCAAGATGATATACCATGGTGTATGTTATTTGCGAGATGATATTGTCTTAGTGGATGAAACTAAAGATGAAGTGAATAGGAAATTAGAACTCGGAGGAATACATTAGAATCTAAAGGCTTTAAGTTGAGTAGGACGAAAACTCGAATACATGCACCGTGAGTTTGGAAACACTAGACATCGAGATAACGAGTGGTAAAATTAGGGGAAGTAGAAGTTCCTATGGTAAACCACTTTAGGTACCTAGGATCAATCATACAAAATGATGGTAACATTGAAAATGATGTCACATATAGAATTCAAGCGGGATGGAAGAAATGGCGGAGTGCAACAGGGGTGATTTGTGATCGACATGTTCCTATTAAGTTAAAAAATAAATTTTATAGGACCGCAATTAGGCCAGCTATGCTCTATGGAAGTGAATGTTGGGTGGTAAAACAACAACAATTACATAAAGTGAACGTAGCGAAAATGAGGATGTTTAGGTGGATGTGTGGTAAAACTCGTAAAGATAGAATAAGAAATATAAAAATTCAAAGACAAGTAGGAGTAGCACCAATTGATACAAAGATTAGGGAAGGGCGGTTGCGATGGTTTGGTCACCTGTAAAGACGGCCTACAAATGCCTCAACTAGAAAACTTGACTCAATAGAAACTGTAGAAATTCGACGAGGTGGGGGCAGACCAAAGTTAACATGGGATGCATTAATTAAGAGGGATTTGAATGGTTTGCAAAGCTCACCATCAATTGCACTTGATCGAGCACAATGGAAAAGTTTGATCCATGTAGCCGACCCCAATTAATTTGGGACTGAGGCTATGTTGTTGTTGTTGTATAAGAAACAAAACAAATTCTATTTATCAAGAAAAGAGAATCAGGGATCCTTATCAAAAGATCAAGCTTCAAGTGGCTGCATTCAGTACCTGAACCTCTTCTAATGCATTTTGACCAATATTCTGAGTTCCACCAAAGTAATGACAGCAACGTAAAAGCATTTTATGTTAAAGAAAAATCAGATGATGCAAACCTCAACAGCTTCATATTGGCCACGCTTCATTAGAACAACAGTGAGATCGGTTGAATGACTGAAGAAAGAAGCATATTCTTTGTGGGTCAAACCCCAAATTATCCAGCTGCTAAAGGTCCTTACAGACCTTACAATGTCATTTGGATTAGGCAATGAATGTGAAGATAGATAGGCATGATCTTCACCATAACATCCACGATCAACAAAAAGTAAACAGGCCAATGGGAAATTACAAAAGCCAGGCTTTCCATTCCATGATCTGTTATCACTGTTGCCATCTGGAAACAATGTGATTATATCAGGAAAACAGTTGGATATGGCAAGTTCCAAATAAATGTTACAGGATATTAAACAAACAACAAACAACAACAACAAAGCCTCAATCCCAAATTTGTCGGGGTCGGCTACAAGGATCAAACTCTTCCACTCCGCTCGATTCATAACATCTTAATGTGTTGCCATAACATGGATGATGGACCAAAGTAAGCTATGAGACAACACAAGCAACATCTACTGTCACAGCGAAAATGGATAATCTAATTGTGGAATGATATTGTTGCATGCTAACTACTAAGTACTAACCAATATGCAGAGATGAAAGTTGAGAACTAAAATCTTCCCAAGATGGTGATTCACAAGGAGTAGTTCCCAAGAAATGGAGAATAAGCCACTCTGTAAGAATTTCTTCAATTAATGGAACCAATTCAAGTTGTATTCTAGAAATATCCTCCTGCATCATGTGAACCTGCAGAAAAGTAACGGAAAAATAAAAAATGTAAAAAGCAAGCCTTCAATACAAGATTTAGTGGACTCTGAATTTATTGGATTCCAATCAAGAAAACATGTAAAAAATAGAAATTGATATCAAAAGTGAAGTTATCTTTTTTAATGTGGACAGAACTTCTCATAAAGAGTGAAAAATCTGCAGTCTATTTCCAATCCACGATAAACTACGGCAAATGTTTTAACTTTTGGCCAGAAAAATATGCACACAGTTATTCAACAAAATCTGTAAGAAGAAACCATCTCTCAGATCCCATGCTAATATTGCCATGCTTCTTAAAAAAACACAGTTAATGTCATGATTGAAAACTAAAATAATCGAAGTATCAATAGTGTAAGCCACAAGTATTGATCCACAAGTATATTCGTAAAATCAACAGTATAAATATCAAGTCAATACCGCAAACTTAAGCTGTATTGATTTGCCTTTTGAGAGCAGTATTCTGCATCTGTCAAGGCAGTTAAAAGTGTAAGGGAGGTGATGAGGTGCTCTGTGCACAACATAACAATACAACATAGCCTCAATCCCAAATTAATTGAGGTCGGCAACATGGATCAAACTCTTCCATTGTGCTCGATTAAGTGCAATTGATGGTGAGCTTTCCAAACCATTCAAATCCCTTCTAATTAATGCGTCTCAAGTTAACTTTGGTATACCCCTACCTTGTCGAATTTCTTCAGTTTCTATTGAGATAAGTTTTCTAGTGTAATATTTGTATTTGCAGGTGACCAAACCACCGCAACCGCCCTTCCCTTATCTTTGTGTCAATTTGTGTTATTTCTACTTGTCTTTAAATTTCTATATTTCTTATTCTATCTTAACGAGTTTTACCACACTTCCACCTAAGCATCATCGTTTATGCTACGTTTATTTTATGTAGTTGTTGTTTTACCGCCCAACATTCACTTTCATGTGTTTGAACCATTTCATGAAGAGTGACAAAAGTTTTACGATGGCTGTCAACCTGTCGCAACCTCTCCTCCATTTTCCAAACTTGGGGCCTCCCTCCCCATTTTTCGGGTATGAAAAATGGGTTTGGGACCTCCCTTATCCATTTTTCGATATGAAAAATGGGCCTCGAGTCCTCCTTTATCTGGGACAGGCTATATAGCGCACATAGTGCACAACGGAACAATATGAAAAGAAAAAAGAAAATTTTTTAAAATCTTTCAATTGGATGAAGTGTTAAAAAATATAAGAAAAAAATGAATAACTAAAAGTCAAATTACTACCAGATGTAGATATTGCATGTATTTGGCACAACAAACTAATACCTGCCCACTGATGTTCACTAGATAGCCAAGAAGCAGAAGTACGTCCAAGGCTGATTCAAACATCACTTTTGCTATTTGAGAAGTAGACTGAACCATTATGGATGTATTTACATTGAATTTAACTTCTGATTCCATAATTTGATTGATTTTACGCGGTACTAGAAACTTCAGATAGTTCTCTAAAACATCCAAAACTTTGGCCCATGAGTCAGCTTTACTATACAGAGTATGGAGTGTCAATAGCATGTCAACAGAGAATTTTCTTTGATTTTTGTGATCGGATAATTCCTTCTTCCAAGCATTACCAGATCCGAATTGTGATACGTGATATTCTGCAACAGCTGAACTACATCCTGTTTCCAAAATCTTCACCAAGTGAGGGACAATTTCCTCAGAGGAGAGAACCGGTGCACTGATACGAGACTCGCAGAAAATGGCAGCAGCAGCTTTGCCCAATTGTTGACTTATACTGCTAGCACATCGTAATAACTCAAATAAAATTTCACGGTCTAGATCATTTTCTGGCAAATCCAAATCACGGATTTCATCAAAAGAACCTGAAGAACAACCAGTACGCAAGATCAAGATTCTTCATAGAATCTGAACAGTATGAAATACTCTTGATAGATACGCAACAATTATTTTGAAATAACAACTTACCATAAATAAGCATCTCAATATCCTCCAGACCACGAAACAGTGATATTGAATTTTGTCTAACTAGACCAACTGCACCTGTAGAGGTGTCAGCAAACAAACTATACGGAAGGTTGCTCTTACACCAGTTGCAGAAATAACGATGGCAAAAGTTTTTCCACCAACAAATAACAGAAGTTTGATTTCCTGAACCTCCCTGGCAAGGATAAACCATCAGTAATCAATAACAGCAACCAACCAGCTACAAGATAAAAGTTGGTTATTAAAACCATTTTTCAAGGAAAATGCTAAAGTTACCCAGATAGGACACGCACTTGTGCGTGTTCCTTGATTTTCGCCAACATGTGTGTGTGCACACATCCCGAGGTGTGTCGAAGGGACGCACACAAGTGAGTGTCCTGCCCGGGTTACCCTTGCATTCTCCTTTTTTAAATTCCTTTTCCAACGCCCACTAATAGGCCTCCTATCACTTATTACCGCAAGAGGAAGAAAAGCTCAGGGACTGCTGGAGCAAAGGACCCAAATCCTTAGTCAATCAGTTGGTCCAGTTCAAGATTGTAGGAAAAGGGATCAAACGTAACAGCGCAAAAATATTAAATAATCGTGTGCTGAAGGGTAAAGGGGGAGTAGTGGGCTAGTAGCTGGCAAATTGGAAGATTTTTTGGGGGCTGATATGTTGTTGAGAGTCAGGGACGTGGAGTATAACTGTAACTAAGAATTCCTATCAATCTCAAATTAATTGGGGTCGGCTACATCGATCAAGCTCTTTTATTGTGCTTGATTAAGTGCAATTGATAGTGAGTTTTCCAAACCATTCAAATCCCTCCTAAATAATGCATCCCAAGTTAACTTTTCTACCCCTACCTCGTTGAATTTCTTCAGTTTCTATCGAGTCAAGTTTTCTAGTGGGGGCATTTGTAGACTGTCTTCGCAGGTGACCAAATCACCGCAACCGCCCTTCCCTAATTTTCGTGTCAAATTGTGTTACTCATATTGGTCTTTAAATTTCTATATTTCTTATTCTATCTTTATGAATTTTACCACACATCCACTTAAGCATCCTCATTTCTCAAAATTCATTTTATGCAGTCGTTGTTTACCGCCCAACATTTACTTCCATAGAGCATAACTGACCTAATTGCGGTCCTATAAAATTTTTCTTTTAACTTAGTAGAAACATTTCGATCACAAATCACAAATATTGCACTTCGCCCTTTCTTCCGTCCACCATGGATTTCGTGAGTCACATCATTCTCGATATTACCGCCATTTTGTATGATTGATCCTAGATATCTAAAGTCGTTCACCTAGGAACTTCTACTTCCCCTAATTTTACCACTCAATCATCTCGATGTCTAGTATTTCTAAACTCACAGTGCATGTATTCGATTTTCGTCCTATTCAACTTAAAGCCTTTAGATTCTAATGTATTCCTTCAAAATTCTAATTTCTTATGCACTCCATCTTTTGTTTCATTCACTAAGACAATATCATCTGCAAGTAATATACACCATGGCATTTCCTCTTGCATACGTCTAGTTAGTCATCCATAACTAGAGTAAAGTGATATGGGCTTAAAGCAATCCTTGATGTTGTACTATCATAATGGGAAATTTTTTTGTAATTCCTCCAAATGTCTTTAGTTACTACTCCATCATACATATCCTTAATAGTGTCTATGTATCTAGCATGCGCTCCTTTTCTTTTTAGAACCTACCAAAGAATATCTCTTAGGAACTCTATCATATGCTTTTTCTACAACTACAAGTACCATATGAAGATTTTTTTTTCTCTATATTTTTCCAACAATCTTCTTACAAGAAAAATCGCCTCCATAGTGGACCTCCCAAGCATGAAGCCAAATTGATTCTTTGATATTGTTGTTTCTCTTTTTATCTATTGTCAATTATCCTCTCCCAAAGTTTCATCTTATGACTCGAAGTTTAATTCCCCGATAGTTTGAACAACTTCGAATATCTCCTTTGTTTTTGAAGATTGGTACAAACTTGCTTCTTCTCCAAACCATTGGCATCCGTTTTGATTTTAAAATTTTGTTGAAAAGTTTTGTTAACCAAACCAATTCAATTTCTCCTAAACATTTCCAAACCTCTATGGGTATTTCATCTGGGCTACATGTTTTCCCTATTTTCATCCTTTTCAATGCCTCTTTAACTTCTGGAATTCTAATACTCCGTGTATAGTTTACATTTCTTTCTTGGGGTGGGTTTTCATCTACTATGAAAACAACTTGGTCATCATTAAATAAACTATTGATGTAGCTTCTCCATTCTCTCCTTAATATCATCTTCGCGTGAATTTTGATTTCTGTCCTTAACTGAGAATTCCTATCAAAAAAAAAAAATGTAAATGAGATTGTGAGAAAAGCATAAGCTTGATGTATTTGAGTGATTGGGTTTTGGAGAGAGGCAACTCTGCAGTATTGCTAGTATCTTGATACAGTTTTATCAGTGAACATCATACTCTCTCTTCTCCACTTATTAATCTTTTCTCAAGTATTTTTTTGTTCTGCTTTATAGTTTCCGTTGGGATCAGTTTCTACACTAGAATTCCTCCTCGGAATCCTTCACCTCTCTCCCCCCATCTCCAACAACAGAAAAAATGCCGCACATCAAAAAGAAGAATGCAAGAAGAATGAAGCCGCAAAGAGTAAAAATTACAAAAGACACAACAACTAATATGGTCCAATTAAAAGAAATAAATGCACAACCGTCAATCACTAATGAACATAGAGTAATAGGCAATAATGGTCCAGTATTACTCAGAAAATAAGGAGAGCAAAGGAGAAAAATAAGAAATGTTAGACAAATTATTATTTGAAAAGGTTGATTTGGATGATGAAAATATGATTATGATAAAACAATCAAAAGATAAAAGAATAGTTTGCCATTCCTCTTAATTTAATGCAGACGACAATGTAATCTGATACTACTTTAAATATTTTACGAAAATGGATTCCAACTTCCAAGTTACCCTAGGACTACATCTATACCTTCAAATTCCTTTAATTTTTAGCGCATCAAGTTTTTTAACTGGGCATTTGCATGTCTTTGGACCTGTCTAAATATTACAGCATACCTTCTCTAATTTGTTTTTCCTTTATAGGTGCTACTACTTTTCTTTGAATCTCAATATATCTTGTTCTATCAGTTTTGCCACACATTCCCCTAACTCCCTAAGCATCCTCATCTTTGTTGCGCTCATTCAAGTGTTATTTTTCATCTCCCACCATCACTCACGAAAAACATAGCTACCCAAATTGTGATCTTATAAAGTTTTCTTTTGACTGAACAAGGGGTATTTCGGTATCGCATCATCAAGTGCATTAGGAAAAAACAACAAAAACAAGGCCTCAATCCCAAATGAGATGGGGCTGGCTACATGAATCAAAGTATTCGACTCCGCTTGATTCAATTCCTTCGATGGTGTGCTTTCAAAATCCATTAAATCCTTGCTAATCAATCAAATGATCAACTAAAACAAATAAATAAATGAAAGAACTGGTTTGACTGTAGTAACGGTAAATAGTGATAATAAGGTCCATGAATATGAATTAAAATAGATCACAAATAGATAATATACAACAACAACAACAACAACAACAACAACAACAACAACAACATAGCCTCAGTCCCAAATTATACCTACATGGATCAAACTTTTCCATAACTGAAAGATAACTTTTCTTCTCTTAAACCATGGAGAGTCAAAGACTGGAAATCAGTGTCAGCACATTGCTTGTTGTATCCCTTTATGGTAGAAATTAAGGGAATATTTTGAAGAATTCCAGGTTGAAACAACCTACGAAGGAAAATAGAAGAGACAAACGGAACAACTTGACCCTGTGAAACAACATTATTACATCAAACAAAGACCACAAATTAGAAACATTTGGGGAAGAGGGGGAGAAAAAATAATAGTTGAATGTAGTGTTTCAAACATGTCGGACACAAAAAAAAAAAACAGGAAACAAATCTACAATTAGTAATAAAAATTTAAAGGTGCAAAAGCATGAGCAGTGAAAAGGGATGAAAAAAGCAATGCAAATGAGATAGCAACACACAACCTACCATAACTCAAGTCATTTTCTAACCCACTCATATATTAAAAACCCAACTTCTTGTTAGCAATCAATCACATAGTAGCTTTTGTGTTTCACTATTTGTAACATTCTCAAAATTTGAAATAAATAGATTAGGATAAATGAATGAATTGTAGGGACCATTTTTCCAATTTACTTATTACTCTATGGTTGGTGATCTTTTATGTGGATACACAAAACTACAAAACTTATGCTCATTGTTCTGACCCATGTTAAGTTCTATTTGTGGGCTTGTAGTCCAATTAAGGAAAAGCCCAAATACTTGAACTAGTTCTCATGATAAAAGTTTAGGGACTATATGCCTAGGTGCCGCCTAGACCTTTTGGGTACCGCCCAAGGTTTTAAAAATTGACAAACTTCACCAAAGTTCGGGCGAAGTTTGTCAATTTTGAGGCGAGCGAAGCAAAGTTCAAAGGCAGTAGAAAAATTGCAAAAATTCGACACAACTTCCGCTAATTTCGACCAAACTTCGAAAACATCAATGGAAGTTAATAAAACATGAATTAAAATTGCTATGTTTCGTGGAAGTTAAGCAAACTTTGACTAAAACTTTGCCTATGCTAGAAATATACTAAAAATTTGGAATATCCTCCGATGACATGAGTTTATGCATTATTGTTGTATGATTAAATATAGTTTTAGCATCTTTACTAAGAAACTTGAGTTTTCTAGCATTTAAAGTGAAATTCCGTAAACTTCCTTACATCGGCGAATTTTTGTCAAACTTTCATCGTCGAAATTAACTTTCTCAAATTAATTCCGAATTTTAAGTGAGTGAAGTCATAGGTGAAGTCGAAGTTTCGATCCTTGCCACCTAAGCGGTTGTGTCATATGACGCAGACGGAAGACATAATACCCAGGATTCCAATTTTTATAAACCTCTGTTACCTGGATTCGACATAGTTAGTTGAAGTATCTGTGTCAACACGACATGACACGCAACAGAAATCCAATCCTCCATCTGAGATGAAAGAGAGAAAGAGAGGTTTGTAGGTTAATCGAGGAGAGTATCTATATCGACACAACACGACACGCAAGAGAAACCCAATCCTCCATCCGAGATGAGAGAGAGAGAGAAAGAGATGTGTCTCGTACTCCTAAAAAGGTAAACTATAAAGTTGCCATGATTTATAGTTGTTAACACCCGTGTCATGATTTACAGTTGTCAACCCTATCAACGGTCAACACACCTTTTGTCAAAAAAAAAGTCAATACACCTTCACGAATTTTGTGTCCGAGTGTTTGACCCATGACCCATATCCAACACCCGTACCCAAGTCCAGGTAACCTAGTTAAAACAAAAATAAAATAAAATAAGAAACATCATGAACAAGGTTCTTCGATAAGGTTGTTGGGATCTGGAACGCCACAACCCACACAAGGATTGAGCAATTCTTCACCATAAGGGTGTAAAATTCCTTCGCGGAGAATAACGCAAAACTCAAAAATCGACCACCTCTAATTCAGTAGAAAAATGACTTTTATTGGCACATAAATCTCAACATCCTAACCTAACAATAAGGAAATAATAAATTTTTGTCCTAAACAATTAAAAATAAAACTAAAAAATCACAAAATATCACAACAATTTTGGTGATTTTAGAATAGCTTTACTAGTTTTAACTATAGACGTTATTGCAAATTTTCGTGATTTAACAACATAATTACATAACGCTCATTTTTATTGAACCAATTTTCGTTGAATAACGTCTAAATTCGGATTCCAGATCTAATGTCGAGATTCTTGATCTTCAAAGCATCTTTAATAGATTGTATCTCCCATTCTTCACGATGAGTGTCCTCAAATCATAATCTTTCTTCTTCAAGAATATATTGCCTCAGATCTTAAGATTTTGTGCATTTTGCCATTTACAATATCTCCCTCGGTCACATGAATGCACAATCATGAATATAAGACTGATCAAGGTTTGAAAAATCGATAAACTTTGTCGAACTTCAGTGGAAGTTTGTCGATAATGAAAATGGGGAAGCGAAACTATGTGGCAATGTAAAACTTGCAAAGTTTCGTCTGAAACTTCAACATGTTTCACAAAACTTCAATCGACTTCGATGTTTTCCATCGGAATCATTAAAAAAAGACAAAAAATGCAAGAATTCAAAGAAATCAACAAAGTTTTTGGAGAAATTACAGAAGTTTTTGGAGAAGTTATCAAAGTTACCCCTAAATAAATAAAAAAAATGAAAAATTAACTTATTTTCACATCAAGTAGCAAATAAGGTCAAAGCTTATCATATAAAGCAATACAAAAACAAATATTAATGCCGCATATGTCGCGAATTGGGTGTTTATCGCAAAATAACGATTTAAACAATTGTATTGTGACTATTATGCATTATTGTTGTACGATTAAGTATATTTCTAACATCTTTAAGGAGAAATTTGAGTTTTCTAGCATTTAAAGTAAAATTCCATAAACTTCCAAACACCACCGAATTTTTGCATCTAGTTTAATGGAACTTGCTTTCGATCATGTCCGTGTTTCTCAAAATTTGTTTTGAGTTTTCCGTTGCGTCCCCCAAAACCCAAGTGAGATTGAAAACATTTTTCTTTCTCTCCCAAAATCCAGATAACTCAAAAATAGCAAAAACAAAAATCTAATATCACTTTAGGGTTTCACCCTTTCTTTATATGTGTACATAAGCCCTCACTTAAAATTTTATTCGTAATACAACTATTGTATTTAGGTAGTTTAAGCAAATTAAACATACGCCCCTATTAATAAGTTATCATATAACAAATCGTAAGGGATTTTATGTCATGAATTTTATCATATAAAATTCATTACTCTGGAGTCTGAACTAATTGAAATTGCGCAAAGTCATTCTTTGTGTGCGACCCAATAGGTTCATGTGACGTTGGCAGTGAACCAAAACCATTTTGGTACACCAATCATAAGCGGTATCTAGCAAGACATTATGACTACCAAGTAGCATGAATATTAAAATCGATACAACCTAACGAATAACATATATCATATCCTTTTGCCGTGTGATATCATTTGATTAAACATAAGGCATGGAACATCGCCCTTAATGTTCAATCTTACTAGTCTCGAGCTTTAGGTAAATTGAAAAACATCCAAGTGACCTTGACCAAATCAATTCACATGGATTTGGCCATTATCAGTTTATCATATTAAGGGATCCACTGATATCTCTCTTTATGCGAAAGTGACATTATATCTTGATTACACACCTTCACATATTATTCACACGGTAACTAATCACAATTTTTATAATAATTCGGTTAAAGACAACGTTTGATTGTGTTAAATTACTATGCTCATAATATTGAATCTAAGACAATCTCAAGTCGAAGGACTAAATGATATACTTATCATGAGTAACACCTATGACTTAATCCATGTGGTGTTCTCATAGCGGGCATCCAAGACCTTGTTCCCTAACAAGTACTCATGATCTCGATTCGTATCCATATACGCATGATCATCACATGACCATCAATCAAGATTCACATTAGTCTTAATTCATTAAAGTTCCTAGTATAATGACCGACTAGGGACATTTAAGATATTTCAACAAATACTCATGAATCTTACAATAAGGTAAACATGCAATCACTTATAATAAAACAACAAATGAAAACCTCCATTTCATTAACTAAAATTATAAGATAAACAATGTTTCTGGATTAACCTAGGGCACATTCCTCAATAGCCTCGTCGAAGTTAACTTCCTCCAATTACTTACGAATTTAAGTGAGCGAAGCTTAAAGCGAAGTCGAAGTTTTGAACTTGAAGCTTTGGACACACTCTCTTCAGGAATAACAAACTTCATGTGTTCAGGCATTATCATGTGACTTGTGATCAATTAAACTTTATTTTTCAAACAAATCAATGGTTGAATAATTTCCAACTTAGTAGGCATAACTTCAACACGATCAACTTGATCCCTTGCTTTCAAATGCGCGAGCTTTGTGAGTACTTTATCAAGTTCCCTTCCTAGCTCATTTATCTTTATCTCTTGTGCAACAAACGTTTGATCAATTGCATTCCTCAATTCCATCTGCTCTCGCTCGCACCATTGAAATCATTGAACCATGGTTTGCTGCTGGAAATCCTTATCTTTGCTACGTTGGAGAGATTTGGATTCTCTCTTTGACATCCTTAGAAAACTCACAAACCAAACTTTAGATAAGTTGCACTCTTATAACACTTTATGCGAACGTTAAGAGATGTGCTTGATACACCAAGGTTGGAAAATCAAAGAGGAACGTCATGAACAAGGTTGTTCAATAAGCTCATTATAGAGATCTAAAACACCATCATAAAGATTGATAAGTTCCTCACCACAATGGTGTAAAATTCTCTCACAGAAATAACTCAAAACTCAAAAAAAACACTAACATCTCATTCAATAGAAAAAAATCCTTTTATAGGCTACACAAATTTGTCTGATAAAGATCTGAGTTTTTTTTTTTTTAAATATAGAAGAAGGTGCGCAGTCCACCATTGGAAATTGAAAGAGGACCCATATATGGGTAGGTTGGGCCTTTGGCCCAACCGCATGAACTGCCACCAAGCAGTTCGTGCAGAAGAAGCAAAGGGGGAGGGAGCGCAGCGACATGCGCTCCCACCCCCCTGTACACCAGGGCCTGGGCTAATCCCAAGCCCATTCTACCAAGTTGGACAAGCGCTCCCCAAGGTCAACCAGTTGGGCCGATCCAACCCAGTGGATTGGCCCAACTACCCAAACTTTAAAACAAAATAATAAAAAATAACATAATTAAAATAATTAGAATAATTAATTGAAATGAATTGAGTTTTCAAATAGGAATAAAGAGATAATACTTAAATTGTTGTGAATAAACATAAAAGTATTTTTCGAAAAGAATTTCGAAATTAATGTTCTTTCAAGTTAACTTGTTTAGTTAATCAACACTTAACCTATTTAAGTTGACTGAACTTCAGAGTATGCTCATGAGTGCCAATTAGAGATTTTTGGAAATTAGCATACCAGGTAAGTTGGGATTTAAGTTATTGGTTTTATGATTATTACCTTTTTACTAGACTATATGATAGGAATCATGTAAGTAGGACATACGGGTAGATTGGAGGGCATTGTTAGACATTGTGTGTAAATAACTTAGTGGAGCTCGCTAGGAGTCCTTGCACCAGATACTACAAGTTCGGGACAGTTGGACCGTACAAGTAAGAATAACAAAAAGGCAGTCACCCAGAAGTATTATTTATTAATTGAGAATTCGATTAACTCCAATGTTCTCAATAAATGTTTGGTAGTAGGTGCTATGTCCAGTTGGACTAGTTTGTGGACCTGGTAGGTAAATCTTTCACAGTGTAAAGGAATGGAGTGTTGATATCGATATGGCCATAGCAGGGTCAATCTTCACGAACTGAGGAGTCTATCACAGTAGCTCATACATGTCTAGCATTTGCACATTTTGATGCATTATTAATTATTTGGTTTATATACTTTCTTGTTTATTCCCTTCGCATATTAAATATTTGCAAGTCATGCATTTTATTTATTGTTGCATCTATTATATGGAATGTTCATAACGCCAATAATTTAACCTGAACTTATTGAGCACTGTTGCCCCTTTGTGCCACCCAACAATTTTCCCCCACAAGTTCTTCATCGAGAGTTGATAAAGGGAAAGGAGTAGCTCCAGCTTGTCTAGAGGATTTTTCTAACTGTTGATTGGTATGGTTCAAGATCGAACCAATGTTTTGTTTTTATTTATATTATCTATCATGGGTTTTGGGGATTTGAAATAAACCAAACTAGAGGAGTATTTATTCTAGTTGATAACTCTTGGTTTCCAGTATTTGCCTTATGTGGAAACATTGAAATAAGTTTTAATTTATGATATTCTGCGCTGCATTTATGATTACTTAATTTAAATTCCAATTGCTAATGAAAGATAATGAGTTGATTTCGAAAGAAGGCTTACTAGTTAGGTTCTTAACTCAGTGACCGAGTTGGTTAGCGAGTATATGGATCTAGCTAGGCCGGTCGGGATTCATTTAGGAAAATGGGTCCTGATACCTAACACGACAACGGGCCTCAATCCCTAGTTGTGGTCGACTAAATGGATCAAACTCTTCCATTGTGCTTGATTTAGTGTAGTTGGTGGTGTGTTTTCCAAGTCCTTTAAATCTCTCTAATCAATGCGTCCCAAGTTTCAACTCTTAACGTCATTACAAAATCATGTGATTTAATAACGCGACGCAATTACATAATACCCATTTTTATTGAACCAATTTTCCATAAATAATGTCTAGATTCGGATTTGATGCCAAGGTTCTCGATCTTCAATACACCTTTCACGGATAGTATCATTCTAAGTAATTTATAGAAAATCAAAGGGTTGATTACAATTAAGTTTGTTGACATGAATACCTATCCAACAACAAAATTGTAACACAATTAGTATCATATAAAAACTTAAATGCTTATTAGTCTCGTGAATATACATTGAACATGGATCATAATGGCTAATACACTCTTTATGTTTACTTAAGGACCTATAACAAAGCTTCAATCCCGAATAAGTTGTGGTCAACTACATGGATCAAATTCTTCCATTGTGCTCGATTTAGTGCAATTAAGTCAATTGATGGGAATTCATAAAGAGCTACAAAAGTTTTAGGTTGTCAACCTATCGCCGCCCTCCCCCATTTTTCGGGTATGGATAATGAGCTTAGGGCTCCATTCCCTATTTTCAGGTTTGGATAATGGGCTTGGGATCTCATGCCCCCATTTTCCAAGTATGGGCAATGGGCTTAGGACTCCTGATTTATTCGGACTTGGGACTGGCTATGCAGCACATACAATTTTCTAGATAGGTGTTCTTAAGGACCTATAATCAAATAGTTAATTTTTAAAGGATCTCTTGATTAAAAAAAAAAATTGTTACCAAGACGCCATCAAGGCACTCCCTGCCTAGGTTAGGGAAACCGCCTCGAGATCACCTTGCAAACTTACAATTCTTGATAAGAGTCGAATCACAAAAAAAAAAAAAAAAAATCTCTCACATTAACGCCCCTTGAAACTCTTGGTCACACCTCACTTCACTTGCCTCAAGTCATATAAAAGTACACCCTCTTCGCTCCTAATCAACCTCACTCTTCTATTTATTCAACATATTGTATAAGAACCTTGCATGGCCCCTCTACTTATCCCCCACCTCAAAACGTCCCTAATAGTGGAGTAACTGGATCACGTCCAATCTAAAGACCAGTTAAATGTAGAAACTCCAATCTACGAGCTTAATTAAGGTATAAAGATCCTAGAATTTATACTCAAAACTTTTCTCTTTAGCTAGTTCAAGATTTGATTCAAATCAAGAAAACCATGATCTGGTGCATTAGACCAGGTCCCTTTTAGTTTCATAAGAGTCTGCACATCAAAACTGCGTGATTGGAGCCCTATATGATTGCCAAAAGTCAACGGAAAAGCCAAGAAAATTGGATGAACAAAACTGAAGACTGCCGCATCTTGCTACTACAACCCACTCCCCTAATTTTTATTTTTATTTTTTGATAAGAAAGAAACCAACTTTTCTTGCTCCCTACGAGATTCAAAGTCCCACCCTCTTGCAACAACACCACATACCAAACCATTGGGACACCTACTCTGTTGGTCAGCCCACTCCTAAATTAATTTGCAGCAAATTTAAGCAACATTGAAGCCCTTCACGAAAAGCTGCCTACTATATGGCACCACTGTAGTCAGATCCTTTGTCTCTGTGACTACTATATGATTACTAAATTTTGATCTAAATTTTGATATTTGTACATGTGTGAGCAAGGACCTTGCACGTGTGTGAGCAAAGATGATATCATGTACCAATTATGGATCACCTCGGTTGTGCCCCAACAATGTTACTTATCAAAAAAAATAGTTGCTTGAAGAGGGAATGCCTAATCAACTTGTGTGTTCTACTACAACATTCTGGTAAATAAATAGTGACGAGTAACGAATTTGATCCACCGACGTTTTAACAGAAGACTTCACAACTATATGAATCCCATCACATCATTCAATTCTACATCAGCCTAAAAAAATTAAAAATATTAAAAAAATCGTACTTGTGGTTTTTAAAATAAATGTATTCATAAGCAAATATATGTTAGCTCAAAGAAACCCAAGGTACCTTCATTGAGGAAAACAATGCTTGATTTGTCCAAACCAGATCATCTAAAGAATTTTCAGAACCCTGAAAAAGTTGATCCGCAACAAAAGCTTCATACAGCCCATAATTCATTACTTCATCAGCAACGATCGCACTTCATATTAACATAAATGAAAGAAAATCAGCCCTAGAACACAAATACTTTCTCGAGACAACAACAAAAGATTGAGCAAACTAATTTAAATTTGGCTAATTGAATGGAGAACAAGTAGAAAATGGCAATAAACCAACAAAAAGGGTAAATTGGATGACGAATGTGTACAAAATAATGTGAATAAAAAAATAAAATCAAAGGAGTAGAATATTGATCAATAAAAACCTAGATTCTATGGCCGCCTTTGATTCACGACATAGTGGCCTACAACTTCGAGTTTGCAAAAATGAAGGGAATAACCAAAAACTCATGATGTGTGAGAACCAAAAAACATACTTAGATTTATTGAGCAAAATCAAAGAATAACTGTTGAGAAACCGGAAAGCTGGTAACTTTCGTTTTCATGTTTCCATTGTTAAATGGTGTTTGTTCGTTGTCAAATCACGAAATGAACACGGAAAAAGATTCTAAATACAAACACACTTAAGAATTGAAATAACATTAAATTAATTAAATTTGGATCACAAGCCTCTTGATGCGCCTTTATTCCTCTCATAGACTCACAAGTACACGATTTATATTGATAAAAATAAGAGAGAATTAGTGGAGAAGAGTAACACTTTTTAGGCAATGTCGTAATGGTATCCAAGCTTATTTCCAAAACTACTTATTGTTTAGAACTAAACCTAGTGGATCCCATATGATCTGACAAGTCAAATTAGGCAAGCTAAATAACTTATTTACCCTTCACACTAAAACAAAGACTTAGTAGTTACATAAAGCATATTGTATCAGCACCTAACCAATAATTAATCAATAAATTACCAATATTAGTAAGTTACTTATGGCATAACTTACATAAAGGCCCTATAGACACATATATCCTAACATTTTGGGTTTTCTACAAAAAAAAATTCCAAACGTTTCACTTTTGGAAAAAAAAAATCCTAACATTGCAAATTGACTCAAACTGTATCCTTAAGACCTAATAACCCGATTTTGCCCATGTAACTAATGATGAGGCAGTGGCACAAAAAAACTAAAAACATTGATCATTGTTTTATCATGGTTTTAGAATTTAAAACCCTCAAATCATCTTATCTCTACGAAACTCATATTTCTGCCACTGAAGAACCAAAATAGAGTTTGATCTTGCCATGCACTCAACTCCTCTATCTCAATTCAGAAGAAACCCATAGCTCCTTTTTTAAAATATGAAAACTCATAGCTCCTTCAACGAGTACAACAAGCCAGACGTGGCAAAGAAGATAAAAGAAGACAAGCTGTTGATGCACATCATTGCAATCTCTGCCATTGTGTTGGACACGGCCATTGTGGTGGCAATTTGCTTCACAAAAAACAGCAGTGCTCCCAATTCATCCATGTTCACCTTTAAAAGCTTGTCTTCCATCAAAATCAATCTATCCACTTCAATCACGGCCATCTACAGAAAAACCCTCAACTCATATTCATCTTTATAAGACAATAAGAAGTTTGACCAAAAAGAAATCTTCAAGCTCTTCATCAAAATCATGCAATCTCATTCCCAAAACAAGTTAAACCACATCAATGCAGGGAGAACAAAATGGTGGGGGTGAGGTTGAGATGAGCAGTGTCGACTCAAATTTGGGAAAACTATATTAATGTTTTTCTTTTTGTTAGGATTCAAAAGGGTAGGAAAGAATCTGATTTGGGTGACTTGAAACACAACTGTTGTGTAAAATTATTATGCAAGATTATTTAAGTAAATTTGAAATGTTGGGATATTTTTGTCAAAATTGAAACGTTAGGGTTTTTTGCCAAAAACACGAAATGTTAGGATATATTTGCCTAGTAGTCCTTGATATTGATTAATTATCAGGTATTTATTGGTTACATAAAGAAAAAGCATGTAGCGCATGTATATAAAATTATCACTCAAACCAATACCCAAAAGAAATCACTCAAACATTGTTTAAAATTGTTCATGTTGTTGAGTGAAGTTTATTGATAGGATTAAGGGTATTTTGGACACTTCAATGCCTTTGGTGGGAAACCTTATTAGGGTTTAGAGAGAGTATTTAGATAGATACAAATTGTTAGAAGTATCATGGTATTCTTATTGTTAAGATAGGGAACTCATTAGAGTTAGGAGAGTACAACCTACTCATTATGAGTTGCTATAAGTCGATTGTTTCAGAAAATGGATGAGTGGATGCAAGTCCAATCTCCTTGTTGGAATATATAATCTCACATCGGAAATATAATAAGAGTTGATGTTGTATATAAGTGGAGTAGATTGGATCCTAGCACAAACCAATTGGTTTTGTGCAAAATTGTTTCCAACCCCATTTATAATACCCACATGTGTGTATTGGGACAAAATTGCCTAGGCGGTGCCTTAGGCAGACAGTGTCCTTCTAAGTAATTTTTAGAAATTTGAAGAGGTTATTTACAATTAAGTTTGATAACAAAATACCTACCCAACAACAAAATCTTGGCACAATTAATGTTAAAAAAAGGACCTAAAGACTAACTAGTGTTTTTTAAGTATATATCAAATAATAATCACATTGATTGATAGAAAATTAGTGTTATTCAAGAACCTTTGAATAAATTACTAATCCGGGGACCTCTAAATAAATATTATTTTGTTCACCTAGGCGTTGTCTAGGCACCACCTCACCTAGGCGAGGGAAATCGCTTCGGAATCGCCTTGACGCCTTGCAATCCTGGGGTATTAGAGCGGGATAATCATGGGCTCATGTTTGAAGACCTGGATAGGCTAGTAATAGAGTTTAAACTCGTTTGAGGACCTAGAGCCTCTAAGGGTAGGCCTACGCACGTTTGTACGAACCTCTAAAAGTAGTTCTATGATTGGCAAGTGACAACAGATATAGGCCTAGTTGCACTTAGGGGGGAGATAAGAGATGTAGTAAGAGTTGGTGTGGTATATGAGTGGAGTAGATTGGATTCTACCAAAAGCCAATTGATTTTGTTTACAATGGGTTCCAACCCCATTTATATACCCACATGTGCATGTGTGGCCCAACACTCTCCAAGCCCATTGATTTCTACATTTTTCAAGTCACAGCTTCAGTTTTGAATCTTTCATGCTCCACTTCCATATATCTAGATCTTGCGAATCCATCTCAAGTTGCAGACACACCCTCTCCTTCCCACTCATATCCCACACAATTGATTCACTACCAATGTTTGATCTTCCTCCAACACACCATGATGATTGCATTTTTTTCAAAGTGGAAAGTCCAACAACGATGGAATCATCAATTGATGAGGTGGAAGTGGACTATATTGATAACGGAAATAATGATGCAGATCTCATGATTTTAGAAACTCCTATTGAGAAGGAAATCGAAAGACGAGCGAGATTGAAGGTGGTGAAAATATTACAAAATGGGAAAGAATCAGATGAAGCGACGTCAAAAAGTATTGATAAAGAAAGTGTGGTTGTGGATTTCCCTACAAAGGAAGGTTGTTTCAAGAAAGAAAGTGAGGTCGCGTATATGGCTTACAAAGGAAGGTTGTTTCAAGAAGAAAGGGGGATCGCCTGCAAAGGAAGGTTCTAGATGATATGCTTATACCACCTTCAAAGTGTTTGGAGAAATGGCGGCAGACTTGAGCTTTCAGATTACATATTCTAGAGAATCAACAACAACAACAACATAGCCTCAGTCCCAAATTACATATTCTAGAGAATCACCTTTGGTAAATCCCTCTTATTCATGATGAGGCCATAGCAGACGTCTATCATATTGAGTTACAACTACTTGAGTACATTAGAAAATCAGCATATTTTACCTCTGAAACTACTCTAATCATGCTCTGGTGGTTCCAACTGGAGTCCTACAATTCAGCATTATTGTGTGCATTGTCCATTGTTGGATTGGTGTTGGTGAAATTGCTCTCTACTCTGCTACCACCATTTTGTTCTGTTCATGCTTTTTCTATACGTTTAATATGGGTCCCAGCATGGTCATCCTAATGTATCTTCACTCATATGTTTCTCTATACATGGGTTTACGATTCGAGCATCGTGGCATGGCCATTGGGTGTACTCCCCTTTGAGGACAAGGTGGATTTTAAAGGGGCGAGTAATGATAGGACTAAGGGTATTTTAGGCACTTTCATGCCTTTGGTGGGAAAGAGTATTTATATAGAAACAAACTGATTATAAGTATCATGGTATTCTTATTATTAAGTTAGGGTACTAATACATGCGCGCAATCGAGATGGACGTGAGTTGTTTGTGTTTTGTGAGTTCCTATTTTGTCAACTTTGTGTCGTTGAGTTTTAGTTTATCTTACTTAGTAAGATTACATAACATTTGTTTTATATATTCTAGTCATATTAGGAATATGAGTCAGTAGTTTTATTTATGTTAGGTTAAGAGTTCACATTGTGTCAAATTGTGAATAGAGGCATCGATATACTTGTGCTCTACATTAAGTTAGTATTTGGGTTCAGTTGCGATTTGTGAGTCATAGTGACAATTTGTGTTAGTCATGGTTAGAGTAGATGTTTGGTCTTTCACTAGTGCCTATAAAAAAGTTCAGTGGACAATTAATTTCGGTGGTTGATTTGATTAATAAATGTTTGTGTTTCGAGAGAGTTTCTTTTTGTGTGTTTTTGGTTTCTTGAACTTTGTGTGTTCAAAATCACAAGTTAGAAATAGATTTCTTCAATTCGAGTATTCACAAAATCAATGAATTGAAAAAAATTCATCTTTTTTTCATGTAGCTTCTAATTCTCCAATCCTCGCTACATCAAGAACTCATTATGAGTTAGGAGAGTACAACCTCTTGAATGTTGTTGGTTGTTGTGTTTTCTTGTTCTTGGTAATAATACTTACAATCTCTCTCTCTCTTATTTGTTTCCCTTAGTTGTGTGTATTCGGTGCATTGATAGCACAAGGTTCCATCATTTACATAACCAATAACTAATTGACAACCAAATTTGGTTCGGCATGCTATCCGCAATTAATTCCTAATTGATTGCTAGCCAATGCTAGTAAGAAGGGCAAAACAGACTTTTGTTCATTCAATCTAGTTTCTTAAAAAAAAAAAATAAGTAAGCTAGACGTGCACCCACCATTCATGTGAGGGGAAAATTGTCCCTTGTGCTTAATATTTTTGTTTTTAGTTCCTAATCAAAATCTCAAAACGTTTAGCCCAGTACTGTAATTTGGCCTAAAACAAAATCTTGACAAATGGAAGAGATTGAAATGAAGTATGGGCATGACAAAGCCATATGAGCTGCACAATCTAGTAAGAATTCCAACCTATAAAACAATGAGTATCACTTACTTTTTTACTTTCTCCAACGAAATATCGTAGAGCAATAAGCCATTTTCTTTGAGTATCCAAAGCTTCTCAGAAACAATTTTTAAGTCAACGACTTTGCTCTGTACAAAAACAATTTTTACCCAATCAATAAACTAACTTCCATGAAGAATCATGTCCTTGTTAATACAACAACAACAACAACAACAACAACAACAACAACAACATAGCCTCAGTCCCAAAATGCCTCAGTCCCAAAATGTCCTTATTAATAAGTCATAAAAAGTTCTTAATATTTATATATTGCAAATATGGATTTTGATGGGTCGGGATTCAAGATTAGTCAATCAACTGACCCATCGATGGATAGTTGCAACAAAAATAATCAAGCCTCAATCGTAATTAGTTGTGGTTGAATACATGAATCAACCGCTTCAACTCAGTTCAATTTAAAGCAATTGATGATGTGCTTTCACCAAGGATATTTGTCAAAAGGGTAAAAACCTGAACGTTGATGCATGACTCTTTGAATTATAAACTTCCTAATCCAGCCTAAACCACTCAAGAGGATGCAAAAGCTCATTACTTGGGGGAAAAAAAAAAAAATAGATCTTATGAAATCATATTGCATATGACACACTTGGTACCTAGCAAGTAAACTGAAATTTGTTAGCCAAAACAACTTAAATATTATTTCATAAGTGACCAGCTCACTAGATAAATTTAACATGAAGAAGCAACCAATACCTCAGTCAAAGGAATTTCCAGCATCAAAGGCTCTGATGAAAAAGTAATTTTGTCGCCAAGATCAAAATGAAGTGTACAAATCCCAATCATCTCCATGTTAATTTCCTTCAAAATTCAATTGAACCAAGAAATTAGCAAATCGTGAGTAAAAACTTCAAAGATAAAGAAATAGAATAAATTCATTAGATACATACAAGAATAGAAGTGTTATGAATACATTGGGAAATACCTCCATGCGAACTTTAACAAAATTTGTGAATAGGATAAATATTGCAAACAAACGAGGAATGTTTAAATGTTATTAACTCGTTTCAACCATAATTGTAATGAACATGTTTATTTGCGCTAATTGACAACAAGAATGCAGCAAAAGAAAACCAACAATTTGAACAAAATAGACGTATGTTTAGTAAAATTACTAGCTATTTGTCTTTACTCTTGCCAAAGGGATCATAGACTTAAGATCAAAGAAGGCATCCTTATATGCACGGATTTAGTTTACATACAAATAACTGTAACGCCCCTAAATTCCAAATCTAGTAATTAGTCCTAACATAGGGGTATTTTCGTAATTTTCATGTCATGAATGAATGGTGTGCGTAATTCGGTGTATTATGTATATACTTTATACTCTAATATATGAATTAGAGTTAAGTTGATGAATTAGGCCTAAGCTAAAGTAAATAAAAGACCAAAGGATGAAAAATGACAATTTAGTAATTAATGGTCTTAGAATAAACAATTTATCTATTTACTTTAGTTATGGATGAACTAACTGGGCATATTCTAGAGGATATAACATGGTGTATGTTATTTGCAGATGATATTGTTTTAGTGAATGAAACAAAAGATGGAGTGAATAGGAAATTAATAACTTCGGAGGAATACATTAGAATCTAAAGGCTTTAAGTTGAGTAGGACGAAGACCGAATACATGCACTGCGAGTTTAGAAATACTAGACATCGATATGATGGAGTGGTAAAATTAGGGGAAGTGGAAATTCTTAAGGTGGGCCACTTTAGATACCTAAGATCAATCTTACAAAATGATGGTAATATTGAGAATGATGTCACACATAGAATTCAAGCTGGATGGAAGAAATGGCGAAGTGCAACAGGGGCGATTTGTGATCGATATATTCCTACTAAGCTAAAAGAAAATTTTATAGGACCGCAATTAGGCCAGCAATGCTCTATGGAAGTGAATGTTGGGCGGTAAAGCAACAAGAACTACATAAAATGAACGTAGCAGAAATGAGGATGCTTAGGTGGATATGTAGTAAAATTCGTAAAGATAGAATAAGAAATTCAAAAACAAGTAGGAGTAGCACCAATTGATACAAAAATTAGGAAATGCCGATTGTGGTGGTTTGGTCACTTGCAAAGACGGCCTATAAATGCCCCCACTAGAAAACTTGACTCAATAGAAACTGTAGAAACTCAACGAGGTAGGAGTAGACCAAAGTCAACACTTAACATGGGATGCATCAATTAGGAGGGATTTGAATGGTTTGGAAAGCTCACCATCAATTGCACTTAATCAAGCGCAATGGAAAAGTTTGATCCATGTAGCCGACCCCAATTGATTTGAGACTGAGGCTATGTTGTCGTTTGTTGTTGTTGGAATAAACAATTTATTTAAAAGAATAAAACGAGGCTCCCAGATATACTTCGAGATGAGATAAGTAAAAAGAAACTTTCCATTTTAGTGGATGAGATGTGGACGAATATATAAGAACAAGGAGTGCTTGTTTGACGTGGATGAGATGATAAGATTCAAATTACTTTATTTGCTTAAAAGGAGAAACATTGACTAAGTAAAAAGAAACTTTCCATTTTAGTGGAAAGTGACATATATTTGAAATTTGTAGAAATTTGTATGGACCATACACCTACCTCGAAATATGAAAAGGGAAATCGCTAAAACAGGTGAGTTAGTAAGATATGAGTTGGTATTACACCCAGTGATTGCAAGGCCTAGGCAATGAGGAGGTTTCTTAGCATCTTTTTAAAGTCTTGATGGAGGTCTAACTAAACTTTTATAAAGATAAGGAACCTCTTTATAATTAAATGTTTATATATATATAAGAGAGAGAGAGAGAAGAGAGAGAGAAACAACAAGATTTAACCTTAGTCCCCACCAATTTCGCAACCATTCCTGTAGCGACCCGAATAATCTAATCCTAGTCAATATGTCTTGTAGGACAGTGACCTAGCGGCCAATCTTACGTGGCATTCTAAGCCACAACTCGAGCATCGACACCAAGATAATTATTAAATTAATTATTTATATTTGTGTCCGATGTCATGTAATATATTATACAAATGGTACTAGCTCTAACATTGGACAAGCGAGCTATAGTATATTGAGATGCGTGCGCACAGGTATTTAGATGAGTCGATGTGCTAACGGGGGACTTGGGTGGGCTTACAACTTAGGCTTTTATTTGAGAATTGGGCCTAAAATATTTTGTGAAATCAAAATACTCACCTAAGTTATGAAATTAAAATGAAATGCTTATCCTAGATACTAATCTAAGTTAAATGATATGCCAAGCTACTAATTATATGATTAATCCTAGGTTGGTTTATACAACCTTGGGTAGATTAACTAATTTAGTTTATAGCATCAATTGTCTCAAGTTAAAAATGCAAGTTCCTAAAATCTTAATAAAAATCCCATGAAATATGAACCATGAGATCAAGTTTATGGATGAATCTTAGGGTGGGCATGTTTTAATTTAAACTCACCTTAGATCCACATAGAAATGAGTAATAAGTGGGATGCTAAGTAGATGCTAAGTAAATCCTAAGATGAGAGTTTAGACATCTAAAAGTCTATAAATTGAGGACTTAGTGGAGAGACCACTAACATCACCTATAATGCATTTTCTTGAGAGAACAAAGATAGGAGACTAAGAGTGCTGGAATTTAGAGGATTAGGTGGCTAAGGGAATGATTGAAGCTAAGATTGAAGAAATTTCAGCCCTAGAAGAGTTCATGACTTAGGTACTTTCTTTTCTCTCTTTTTCTTGCTCTAAGAAATGGAAATTGGCAGTTTTGGGACCTAATTCCAATTCTGGATTTTTAGAGCTTCAATTCTCTTTATAATGCAAGGATTTTGAATCTTAAATGGGGTTTTCAAAAGTACTTTTATGGGATCAAGTCTTTGTTTTCAAACAAGCCATGTTTCTTGTTCAAATTTGGAGTTTTAGTGTTCAAATTGATAATGGATTGTTCTTTAAGTTGTGGAATGTTTACATCACTCATATTCACTTCAAAAATAAGTATATTGATTGAGTTTCAATTATGGACCGCAACTTCTTGGAATTAGATTCATGGTTGGGTTTATATTGTTCATGAACAATGCATGTTTGATGAAATGCCACAATGAAGAGTTGCATTGTATTAAGCGTTGGGATTCATTGATTCTTATTTTTTAGGTTAATTGGTTAATTTAAAGGGATTATTAGGACCTTAATAGAGTTGAAAAATGGATGGAATTGTTGCCATGAGTTGGTATCTTGAATTGAGTTGAATGGATGAATTGATGCCTTGAATTGAGCTAAAATTATAGCTGAACTTTTAGATAGCATAAGTCCTTCATTTCTTCTCAGAATTGGCTGATTTTTTTATGTGTTATTCTTGGATATTTGAATAAGCTTCTCACCAAAAATCACGTTTTTTGGATGTGTGATATGAGAGTTATGAATTTCCTAACACTGCTGATCTGAAACTCTCTCAAGTTGAGTTGTTTTGGTATTTTGACTTAAAGTGTTCCGGGCATCAAATGATGTCGGAATCGAACCAAAGTTTCCAGAATGTGTTATTATATCATAGTAAAGGTGTCCACTGAGTTGCATGATTTTCTGGTGTGTCTAACTTAGTTTTCAAGTCATGCTTCAAATAAGAAATCAATAATTACAAATAAGGACTTAAAGTTTTACGTAGAGTCTCAAATTTGGTTTTTAAACATATTGATGAGATTTTATCACTCAACAACTTTGGTTTAAAGTTAATAGACTTCAATGAACCAACACCGAGAATTTTGAAAATTTCTATAAGTGTTTTAGCTGCATTTCAAGTTGCATAAAAATCAAGTTCTTGGAAATTATTTTAACATCCCTAAGGGGCTGTTTTGCAAACCAATGCATTACAACCTTATAACACCAAGTTTGGATATTTTGGCCGAGTTAAGGGTTAAAGGGGTATTTAAAATGATTAAAAGAGACCTCTCGGGGTTACTCCTTCACATCAAGACTTTGTATATGGTAAGAATAAGTGAATAAGGATTCCGAGGATATAGCATAAACTTGTTTAGCACACATTGAAGTTGTGATTTGGTCTAAGTTAAATAGAAAAGACATTAAGACAAATAGTGGACTATTTTATAATGAACTGAGATAATCAAATTTATATAAGCTCTAACACATACCAAATGAACTTTAATAAGTACTAGGGGCCTAGAGCGTCAGTGTCGAGTATCGGGAGTGTAGTACGGACGTGTGGGAGCCGCATTTATCTCAAATATTATTGCATTTTAAGGTAAGTAAACCAGTAAGAGCGTCAACATGATTTCTTTTTCACTTCTTATTGTTAATCTCTTGAAAGGCATGTCATACTTGTATTCCATTCTTGTTTCAAGTGGCATAGGGTCTAGGTATTCCACCCGTTGTGTCATCTCGCGGGTTAAGCATCCGAAGTCACCGTGGCTTCTCGTTGAGGACGATTCAAAGGATAAAGCATCCGGGGCCACCGTGGCTTACCTTGATAGTTAAGGGGCTGTTGGAAGTGACTTAATGAGTTCACAGTGCCTAGAAAGTCATGTCGAGGCAGTTGGATGTGGCCTTGGGCCCGCTGTGTCAACTTCAAGATGTGTTATGATCTAAAGACCCGCAGTTTGAATCGGATTACCTATTCGCCATCTTTTGCTTCCTTGCCACTTGATTTTCATTGCTTACTTGATTAGTCTATTTATCATGCGCTTTGTCATTTTATTTACAACTTTCTTTAAATACCCGCATAATTTAGAAACTATTGTAATTTATTGCTCGGAAATACTGTTGAATCTTTTTTTGGCTTTACTCACTGGAATTGTCTCCGTTGTTGGTGACAATTGCAGATCCCTCGAGCAGTAAGGGGCGGGAGCCTGTACTTGGTGATTTCCTTTGAGCTACCCACAGAGTCAACTCCATTACTCTTACTTTGTAGGTTCTTTTGTGATTTTGTTATATATATATAACTATGTATTCATGATGTGTTGATGATTTTGGGTACTTGGGGATGTGAGATACACTCGATGAAACATATATATGCCTATTGTACTTTTTATCACTAGTTATATGCATGATATCACACCGTTTGCAAGATTTTCAAGCCTAGGACTTGTCCCGAATTCAGTTAATCTTTTTGTTGCTTTAAATTACTTTCCACTGCGTAATGAATATTAAGACTTGTTAATCTAATTAACAAACTTAATAAGCAACCACTAAAGAAAACAAATATCAAATAGAGGCTCACTAGGCATGCGTTGACCTGACGGGAGTTGACAGGGGGTCCACGTAAGACTAGTGTCGGGCGGGGCCCAGTTTGTTGTGATTGGGGCCACAACAATTCCCCACCTCACCATTTGTTGTGCCCCACCACCATCCATTTTTCGATCTTCGACGAGGATACCGACAAGCTTCCGACACTCCGACAAGTTTCCAAGGACTCTCCGACAACTCCCAAAAAAATTCGTCGAATTTTTTAAAAATTAATTTACTTACTTAAAAAAAATATTTATTTATGTTTTTTTTTAAATTCAATTTAAAAAAAAATTGTTTACTTCAATTTTTAAAAAAAAACAAAAAAACAAAATGTTAGTTTATTAACTCATGTTTATTACTTCTTCTTTTTTTTACTTTTGTTTGTTAATGAGTTTTATTCATTCTTTGTGCTAAGACTAAAAATTTTTGCGTTAGATAATTGGTTGCTTGGTTTGTTGTTAAAACTTGAAACTTGAAATTGTGTTGTTGTATGAGTTGTAATGTCCTTTATTTTGTATTTTTTGAAGAATTATTTTATTTTTTATTTTTATTTTTATTTTAAAAAAGAAGCTTTAATATTAATGCTTGTGATGTAGTAGACAGACAATGATTAGTAGTATTATAAGCAAGAAGGCATGCATAGAAAATTAAATTAATTTCAGGGGCCTCTAAATAAATATTCTTTTGTCGCCGGCACCTCGCCTTAGCAAGGAAAATGCCCAGACATCACCTTGACGCCTTGCAATCCTGAATTACACCAACGAAGGATGAGCCTCGAGATACGAGATCGAACATGATGGCTTATGAATGAACAAAATAAAGAAGGATGGAATGAATACTCTTAGATGGGCCTAAATCTAAGGCTAGATGAAAGAGATATAGAGTGGAGATTAATGCTCCTAAAAACCTAAGATCTAACTTAAAGTATAAATAGTCCTTATGAGACTTATGCCTTCATTTTTACAAATCAACAGAAGAGGCTAGGGCTTCCTGTGAGAAGAGAAGTTTGGATGCTAGAGGTGGAGCTACACCAAACCACATACTCTCCATAAGCTTGAGATTCACTCAAGCTAAGTAAGAACCCTAATCTAAATTGTTAAGCTTGAACTAATTTTTTGAAAATGGGATGTAATTTTCGGATTTGATGTTAAGCTAAAGTGTCAAGCTTGATCCAAAAAATTTACACACTAAGTCATCGATTCGATCATTCCATGGATGCTTGTATAGGTTTGGGGTTTGTTTTCATGTTTTAGCCCCAAATCTTGATGAACATATGACTTTCTTGAAAATCTTTGGTTTATTTTCATGGTTTTGGTCTCAAATGGCTTCTTATTGCGTTTTCCACACTTAGTAAGTTGGTTTGAGCTTATGAAGCTAGATTTCAAGTTGAATGATTAAGCTATATAGGTTTGAAATGGTAAAACATTACTTGTATTATTTTGGGGTTGGAGAGGGACTTGTATGTTTTAAATGGTGCTTTGGAGTCCTTTCCACCTCACTTGAGTAGTCTTATTGTTAGAATCATGATTTCAATGGGCTTTTACTTAATGCTTATGAATTTCATGATTTCCTTACATGTAATATTTTATGCTCAAACATGGAAGAATGAGATATAGGTGTTGGATGAAATGCCTAAAAGGTGACTTCACTAAAAGTTAATCCGATTAAATCATGAATTTTCGACTAAAAGTTATGAATTAGAGATTTTAAGTCAAAACCGACTTTATGCGGTGATTTGGAGTTCTTTGGCCAAAATTGGTCGATTTGAATCGAGTTATGCAAGAAAACTAATTTTATGGACTTTTCTTTATCTTGCCTCGATGAATCTTTATTTCATTTGAAAAGTGGTATTAGTCCATATAGTTGGTTTTGATGCCGAGTCTAATTGAACTTAAGAATAAAGATAAGTTCTTAATGGTCTAAGACACCTAAATAAATTACAATGAGACTAAATTAAAAGTGTTATACTTATACGCATGTAGACACTTAAGGTAAGTAGGGGTCGCTTTATTATCAATCATGACATGCTATTACTTAATAGTTTCACGATAACAATTGTTTATACTTGCTTGGAATCTAACTTGATAATCTTGAATTACTGCTTCTTGTCTTATCCTTTTGAGCTCTGTATTTATGAATGTCAGTTGAACTTATATGGTTGAATGACGAATGCATGCTTATACCATTTGGATTGAAGGGTCGGGGGCCACTTGTGCCTTCCTCCATGTTTATTATAAATCCTTATCTACGAGGCTCACATATAATAGCGGTAGGATGATTGACATGTTTCCTTGTTGTTGTGCTAGATTCATATGGCCTCATGCTTTCTAGGCTATGGCGGTGGGATTCGTGAGTTACTTATATCAAGCTTCCACTTCCTTTGACTCTATGTCATTCATGTTATCCTTGTTTCTTCTTGATGATGTTATCATGTTTAGGCAACATTTATTTATAGTGCATTATATAGTACGTTTGCTTATTATAGTTGAAATGCCCAAAATGATAGTAAGCTTCATAAAGTACAATTGTTGCATGCTAGTTATCTATGCATTTAAGTACTACTTCGATGATTGATGGTAAAGTAGTTCGCCACTTAACTGAGTCCATTGTTTATTGCTCACCCCCACTTCTCCCCTCCAGGTACCTCAGTTGTTGCTTCAGGCAAAAGAAAGGGAAAGATTATTGTCTAGGAGAGATCCCCTTTCCTAATTGTGAGTTGTAAGGCATTATTATCTATCTATTTTGATTTGAGACTTTTATGATTTAAAACAAGGGTTTTTGTTTAGGTAGACTTTTGGAAACCTATAGTTTATTTTCGGTTATTGTTGTAAGATTCTACTTTTATGTGACGACTGAATTTAATTAAACCATGTTATGCCCTAATCACTAGGATTAGCAAACCATAATTAGAGACAACATGTGAGTTTCGAGTAAATCTCGGGCGCAAGAACCGAGGGTTTAAAAGTTATATTTGTGTGATGTTATTCATAAATTGTTGTATTACTATTTAAATTGCGTCACACTGGTTTAATTTCCATTATCGCGTTGTGAGTTGAGAGCGTGGGATGCCTTGGAATAGGCGTAGCGCGGATATGGGACGAGCCAATAATTTAGACAAATTAGGTGGCTTATTGAATAACTAAATTTCGTGAATTTCTACAAAATTATGGCTAATAAATTATCGAATTTGTACAAAGTTGCTAATTAAAAACCTAATAAATGTGGCATAGAGCACACCTCGAGATGCACGTTGGTACGCAGCACCCGCTAGCCGAGTAATCGGCGACTTAGTTTGTGAATAGAGCTTAATTAATGCCAATTTCATAGACTACGCTAAGTATTTTTTTTAATGTGCCATACTATCAAATGTGGCTAAGTTATGAAAATGAATTAAAGCAAGCATAAGTTAGAGATGATTAATCCAAGCCATGAATTTTGTCCCAGTGATGATAAAGTTTGTAGGATTCCTGGGATCTTAAGTGGAAACCAATGGAGTTTCGATGAAAACAACTTGGTTCCTTGATGTGTCTATAGATGTGCAAGTGTGGCTTGATAAAGGGTCTAGACCTGAAGTTCAAAAAGGGGTGAGAGTATAAATAACTAGACTTCATTGAAACATGCAAAACAAAGCTCCAAATTTATTTCAAGAGAGAAGAAAATTAATAGTAAGGGCTGGAATCGTGGTGGAATTGGTAGGATTGAAGCTCAAATTGGAGATTCAACCAAGAAAAGCAAGAATCATGGATGTTAAACCCTAGGTAGCAAATTTCTTTTTTAGATGGTTTTTCTTGCTTTCAATGCATAAAATTTGGGGTTTAATCTCAAAAACAATTTCAACATGTAACTTGGATTTCTCTTTTGATTTGGGACTTAAAACTTACATCTCTAACTCTGATTTTTGAAAGTTTTTGGTACATCAGATCATTTTGAAAAAAACTCTCTACTTTGAGCAAGAACACATTTTTGAGGATTTTGATGTTCTTGAGGTCGACTGGTTGTTTAAATTAGGATCAATTGAGAGGTTTTAACGATGGTGGTGTTTGTTATTGTTGATGATGATTTAGTTGGTTTTGCAGTTCGTCTCCCCCAAATTTCAATTTGGGCGGGGTGGAGGCTTCGCACGCACGGCAGGCCCAGCCTAGTTAGGCCAAACCGGGCCGGTAAAGGTGGCCCAACCCCTATTTAAATATTAAAAAAAATTAAATACAATTTAAAATGAAATAAATTACAAAACAAAATAAGATAAATAGATGAAAAATTATGAGAAAATCCAAAAAAAAAACTAGGAAAAATATAAAAAATTGGAGAAAGAGTAGGAAATTTAACTTTGAGAAAATTTTGGAGGTTTTGCATCGGGCGTGTAACTTGTAAAGCGTGTCGCCGCTAAATATTTGGACTAAAAATATTTATTTTTGGTCTCACATTATAAACCCAAATTAATTTGACTCTAAAATATTTAAAATAGTATATTTGGACACCATGAACTTCAGAGACTACAATCAGGTGTTGGATGCGCACTTCGAGGCGTGAGCAAGACGTTTCGGAGGGTATTTGCAATTGTTTGAAGCACAGTTTGAAACTTCGACTTTGTCTATGACTTCGCTCACTTAAAACTCAGAATTAATTCGAGGAAGTGTAATTCGATGTGGGGGATTTTGGTAAAACTTCGACATTATACAACAACAACAACAACAACATAGGGGGATTTTGGTAAAACTTCGACATTATAGAGAAGTCTAAATATTTCATATTTTTCTCATTCTGTACTTGATCTTAAGTTTTGAAAACCTTAATTTTGACGAGATTGATCAATTTTTACATTATTTTTTTCTTTACTAGACAATATATTAGAATCCATCTCTAATAAGTGAAGTAAAATTGTGGTTTTGTTATCTCATAACATGTTATTCTTTGGATTATATTCTAACAAAAGCTGACCTAAATGCATTTCCCTTTTCTTACAAGTGAGCATTAAAACTTAAAATGCTATTATTTTTTTAACTTCGATGGAAGTTTTGTAAAACTTCATTTACACTTAATTCTTAATTCGGTGCTTCTAAAGATCTAATTAATTCGGAAAAGTTTGAAAAATTTTCAAACCATGGTTTGAAGTAAATAAACCCACGAGAAACTCTTTTAGAATTCATTTAAATGCTTATCAAATTTACCACTATCGTATGATATAAATTGCACCAGTTTTAGGATTGCTTATATTCCATTCCAGCATGTGTCTGTGTATGGTCGACGAGGCGGGCATGACACTGATCCCGACACCCCGTAGATGGCAATCCGAGAGTTGTCGTGTGGTATGTGTCATATTAGTGACTAAACTTGAGACTTGTCTCCGCAAGTCCAGTAGGTACGAGAAGTAGTTGGCGTGAGGCTTGCCTCTGTTACGGGTTTCTTCTCGAGGGGCGTTGGTCGGAAGTCTAACTTCCATCCGCGGGGTTCCGACCACGGGGTACTCTTTGGACTGTGAAGCGTTTGGTGGGAAATACCTCGCCAATAGGGACTTCTCGGTTCAGTGAATCCAATCCCCGGGTTCAACAGACATTCACCGCACATGCATTCCGACTTTACTTGTTCATTGCAACTTATATTCATGCCTTTTTTTCAGTTTTACTTTAATTATCCACATGAATTGTAGGCACTTTATTGGGGATTCTTGCGAGTACTAACTGATTCTCTTTGGGATTTACTCACTGGAATTTATTATTGTTTTGATGACAAATTGCAGATCCTACAACGAGCCGAGGGAAGGCGGTACTTGGCGATTACCTCTGATCTATAGAGCTCCCCACAATTAGTACTCATAGGTGTTTTCACTATGTTTATCTAATGTTTTCCTTTGGGATGTATGAGAGGTTGTTTATGCTAGATGCATGTATATTGACTCTTTTTTGTTGACTTGTCGCCTTGGTATGATATACATGGAATCCTTTTGTCGGGTTTTCACCACGTAGGTTTGTTATATATGCAACTCATAATTTACTTATTTGCATGCCATTCTAAAGACTTCCGCACTTAAAAACAACTAACTCGAAATTATTAACTAAGTTGTAAAACTCTTGAACTAAGTTAACTTCATGAAACTTCTCATTTAAGACTTGAAATTGACTATGTTGTTGTAAAGATTAAAGGAAATGGTAATAACTCGCATGTCTTCATGGATAAGCGTGCAGTGAGGTGACATGACTTGGTGACGTATCCAACGATGTGGTGGTGCTTGGTTCGCCTTGGAGTTTGGGTTCGTCACATTTTAATTTCGGAACTTGTTAAACATTGGAAGGTTTTGTTTTCTGCACCTTATATTGTCTTAATTGTCTATATGTAGAATGTCTTGTTGTATATTCCGCAGGTTAAGGCTTACCGGATCATCGCCCTACTCACTGGGTTATCTCGAGGGGTTCGACGATGGATCGGGTCAGACAACTCGGGTCCGCGGGATACAGATTGTCACAATAACATTTGAAACTTCGACTGCACAATAAACTTTGCCTACTCAAATATTCATAAATAATTTGAGCAAGTTAACTTCAACAAGAGAAAGCTTTGCAAAAAATTCACCGAGACGTTTATGGAATTTTAAATGCTAAAAAGCTTAAATTTCTCCAAAAAGATTTTTTTTTTGGAGAAAGTCTACAAAAAGATGTTAAAAATACAATTGATCATTACGATACCAATAATGCATATGAATCACCATACTATTGTTTAAAATAATTATTTTGCAACACTTGTGACATCAATGTAGATTTAGAAAAGGCATTTGATAAAGTTCTTGGAGATGTTCTTTGGTGGGTTTTTTGGTGGGTTTTAGAAAGAAAATGAATGCATACTAAGTATATAGACACTATTAAAGATATGTATAAAGGAGTAGCAGCGAGTATAAAGACATTAGGATGAACCACAAAATAATCTCGTTACAATAGAACTACATCAAGGATAGGCTTTAAGCTCATATCTCTTTACTTTAGTTATGGGTGAACTAATTAGGTATATTCAAGAGGATATACCATGGCATATGTTATTTGCAAATGATATTGCCCCAGTGGACGAAACACAAGCTAAAATTAATAGAAATTAGAACTTTGGAGGAATACATTAGAATCTAAAGTCTAAAAGTTGAGTAGGACGAAGACCGAATACATGCACCGCGAATATAAGACATCAAGATGATGGAGTGGTAAAATTAGAGGAATTAGAAGTTCCTAAGGCAAACCACTTTAGATATCTATGATCAATTATACATGATGATGTACGTTTTGACATCAATTAGTATTTTTCCTCGGTGCATATCACATTTTGTTGTCTCATAAGTAGACAATTTGTCACATATTATTCTCATTATCTTGTTTTCTTAATTGTAGGAAAATGTATGTGATGGTTGTGATTGCATGGTGAAGCATGGAGCGTTGCAGGATCTTGAGGATCAATAGACAACATTAAAGATGAAAGATTCTTTACATAAAACTTATGGAGACTTTATCATCATTTAACTACGGATCACAAGACAAATCTTAAGGTGGAGTTTCAATTTGTGAGAGACATAGCCTTTAATGCTCTCCCACCACCTACCACCTACCTTTCCTACTCTCATTGGTCACTCTTCTACATATTGGACACTTGGCTCATCAGAGCCCACTCCTCATCTATAAAAGCTCACCATCTCTACACTTGTAAGCACACTCCCTTTTCACTCTCCATCTCTCTCTCTCATTTCATCTCTTCTTTTAGAAGTTTCTTTTGTAATTTTCTTTGTTTTGCTTTTTTGCCTCCTATTATGGAAGGCTAGATTTTTGTTGGAGATAAGGAGAAACCCTTCCCCACTTATATGATTTATTGAGTATTATATCTTACTTGTCATATGTGTTCTCTCTTACTTTCCAATAGATGTTGATTTGAATTTATATAAGATGTCATGTATATTGTATTGTTGATCCTGCACATCTAATGAAAGTTGAAGTATTTCTTTTTAGTAAGTGTGAATTTTATCAAGAGCTTTGGCAAATTTTGACAAGTTTTTAGATGCAGTTGGGTTTTGTTTCTCCTATTAAGATATCAACAAAATTCACCTAAAATTCAGGAAGGCGTGTAATTACAATTTTTCAAATCTTGGCTAAGATCGTCGAAGGGAACATGGTTGGTCCTGGCAAACTAACACTAAGTAACACAAAATTAGTTTTTCAATGAATCAAGAACTCATAATTCTTTTAACTTATCCTATCAACAGAAAAGAATTCTTTTTAAAAAAAATTCCATCATAGAGAAAATTCACTCTAAAGATGAGAAAACAAGGGCACATCTATATCTACAAATAATAAAGAAAGTATCAGCTAGAGAAAATGAATTATTGGGTCATTCAAAAACATACCGCATTATGGCATAAGATGGCAAGAAAGATCAAACGTGAATTGGCATCACTTACACACAACCGTGAGACTTTTGTTCCTGACAACTCAAAAAAAAAACATAAATAAGGCCAACAATTAAAAAAATGAATTAAGAATAAGAATACAAATATGAAGTTCTTTTTTATTAATTTAAGAAATAAAATACACATGCATAAAAGCATATGCTATAGATGTGAATGCGTAGGTGGATGTGTGGTAAAACTCGTAGAGATAAAATAAGAAATACAAATATTCAAAGAAAATCAGAGGTTTGGACAACCATCAAATACTGTTGTCAACAAAAACTTGACATATTGAAGGAGTTTGACAGTAATAGGGGTAGACATAAGATGGCTTGGGATATAGTAATTATTTAGGATTTAAAAGCTTATCAAAGTTCATGATTAACAACACTAAATCGTGTTGAATGAAAGCATTTGATCCATGCAGTTCACCCCAACTAGTTGCAACTCTAATCACTATGGTATGCAAATTGCTCCAAAGTTCTTGACCAACAAAATAGGTATATGAAGCAAAAAGGATGGAATTTCTCTGGATTCATTGATCAGTGTCAAAAAGTATATACAATCAAAAGAGAGAACAGCCAAGGAAATATCATATACAACAACAACAACAACATAGCCTCAGTCCCAAATTAACTGGGGTCGGCTACATGGATCAAACTTTTCCATTGTACTCGATTAAGTGCAATTGATGGTGAGCTTTGCAAACCATTCAAATCCCTCCTAATTAAGTGAAATAAAAAGGAATAAAATAAGAAATACAAATCAAGAAGTGGAATAAAAAGGAATAAAATTGTAAGTCAAGAAACTGAAGCATTAGGTTATTTGAAGGACACCTGGCAGCTAGCCAAATGTGTAATGACTATATCTTGGCCGGTTAATTAAGCTGTTAAGGAAACAGGTATCCATTATGTCAATGGATGTTAAAAGTAACCTTTTCTATATGTTTTGTTCGTAGCTTTCGAGGAGAATTCTGAATCGTCCATTATATTTTTGTGAATGCTTCTTTATTCATATTTAACATACATTTGTGCAAATACCATTTTAGTCTCTACATATTGAAGATGATTCCTTGCTATTTATGAGGATGAGAATTTCTCAATTCTTTAAAAAAAAAAAAATCTTGTCAATCAAGGTGCATAGTAATTAAGAACACGCGCATCAAAAGAAATCATATCCAAATAAAACCAACAAGGCAAGGAAGAAAATAAGCAAAACAACTCTACAAGAAAGGATGGTTAATTAGCAAAGCGATTAAAGACACTTCATTTCTTTTGTCGGCAAATATAAATGCCCGAAACATTTCCTCTCTTTAATATTTCTTCAATATCAACAAGCACAATTTAGAGCGCGCGCGCGTTTGTTTGTGTGTGTGTATTTCATCAACGCGTCAAATGATATTGAAGTGTTCCACTGTTCCTTTAAGCAATGCGGATATGCCATTAAAGTAATGGACTCAAGTATATTTATGAGGTTTTCTTTTCAATATCCACCAGGTCTACCCATCCAATTAAGATCACTCAATAAACAATTAGGTCGCTCAATGCTCAAGCTTTTCCTTCCCATTTATTAAATGGGCGGACAGTTAAAAAGGCCTAATCCGATGGTAAAAAAATCATAATATGATGGAAAACAAAGATGCCGATCTATAATTAAGACAGTTGTATAAGGATCAATGGATGCAATTAGAATTACCTGGAGATGATCTGGGACTAATAACATGATTGAAAAGTCTAGTATGACTTGAAAGATCCCATCCTCGTAAGCTTCCATCTAAATGAAGCGCTAAAAGAAGTTTTCTTCCGCATACCTTGGATATTAGCAAATCTTGCACAGGACTGACACCACTCCTGCCCCTATATTGCATATTGGTGCATGTAACATTTGAGAATTTCAAGAGAAAAAAAAAATGATATATAAAGGTAATAACACAATAGAGTCAAAATATATACTCATGCCATGAGAACCCCTTAAAATGTGTGGTGCATATAACATTTTGGGCATTTATTACTCATATATTTAATGTGTTGGATTAAAATCCAATGGTTGTAAATGATATTCCAATGACATAGGTATTTTATGGTTTCCATTGTAGTGTATATATCATTTAAGAGGATAAAAATGAGACTAGAGAACATATATCATTTAAGTAAATTGCAAAAGAATTTTTTTTAAAAAAAGACACAACCAAGGCACCGTTACTCGGCAACTAGGTAATCATATCAATATGAACACTAAATAGACCAAGCTCGACATGTCTTAATGCTACATGATTTGGACTTGCCATGTCCTCGGACTAGATACGACCAAGCTTGCACCATCATGAAACCACAGAAGCTTCAAAGGGTGAAACACTAAAATGCAATTTGCCGCCAAATATCTACGGCTTTATAGTTCGTAACTTCATATTTCCTTTAGCGCTAATGTAACGACTTGTGTCCTTAACTTAGTAATTAGCACTAATCTAAATAATCACCCCGAGTTAGGCTCATGGTTAAGCCCGACTTGTGTAGATTAGCGTGCGTGTGCATTTATGCATTGTTTGGTGTGTTGAAATCAAGGAACCAAAATTCGATAAAATTAGCCGAAGTTTAGGCGAAGTTTATCGAAGTTGAAGGGATCGAAACGAAGTTCACGGGTAGTTAAAAATTACAAAACTTCTTCGTAATTTATGTTAAAAAACGACAACATTGATACAAATTGATATGGATTGCTAAAAGTAATGAGAAATTGCAAACTTTTCGGTAAAAAAAACCAAATAAATGCCTAGGAGACAGAAGAGTTGAGTGTTGTAATTGATGGTGACTTTTGGGGGTTATTGAGAATTTGAGAGTGGCGCACTTTTGTACACACATCTTTACAACACTTTGTCATTTTTTTAATCAATGCATAATGTCAAAAAGTATATATTTTCTTTTGCTTTAAATATTGACCCATATAAAAAAGCATGCTTCATAATTTTAATTTTAATTGTGTAAATGTGCAATTAATAAACTCCACCTATGTTGTACACTATGTGCGCTACATAGCCGATCCCAAGTCCGATAAAAAGGAGGAGGACTTTGACGCCCATTTTTTCATACGGAAAAATGGGTAAGGGAAGTCCCAAACTCATTTTTCATACCCGAAAAGTGGGGGAGGGAGGCCCTAAGCTCATTTTTCATTCTTGAAAAATGGAGGAGGTTGCAATAGGTTGACACCCAGAGTAAAACTTTTGTCACTTTTCATGAAATGGATCAAACATACATAAACGTTGGGGCGTTCCCACCTAGCGACGCGCTGCATCAGAGCCCGGGTGTAGTGAGAAATGAACAAGGGTGTGTTTCACATTGCCGCCTGGGTGTAAAGAAAAATGAGCAAGGGTTCCCACACATAAGACGTGTGTGGGTAAAGAAGCTAGTCCATTCACATCGTCGCCCGGATGTGAAGAAAAATGAGCAAGGGTTCCCACACAAAGGACGAGTGTGGGTAAAGAAGCTAGTTCAAAACAAAAACAAACACAAAAACAAAAACAAAATCATAGATACGGACACTAGATTTTTTAGACAAAATAGAAATAGAAAAGGAAAACAAATACAAATGGGAGACAAAATTCGTTTAGGAACATGGAACATAGGAACACTTACGGGGAAGTCAATAGAACTAGTAGATACCATGATTAGAAGGAGAGTCAATATTGCTTGCCTCCAAGAGACAAAATGGGTAGGTCAAAAGAGTAGAGAAATAGGAAGCATAGGGTTTAAATTGTGGTACACTGGTATAGATAGAAAATGCAATGGAGTAGGAATTGTGGTGGATAATGATTATAAGGATAAGGTCGTAGAGGTTAAAAGAAAGGGGGATAGATTGATTCTAGTTAAATTAATTATTGGAGATGAAAAAACTAACATACTTAGCGCATATGCACCACAAGTAGGATTAAGCGAGAGCATCAAACGCAAGTTTTGGGACGATATGGATGGATTTATGCAAAGTATACCATTAGATGAAAAGGTTTTTATTGGAGGAGATTTAAATGGGCATGTCGGGGCAAGTAACGATGGGTTTGAGAGAGTTCATGGAGGTTTTGGTTACGGTAATAGAAATGAAGAAGGAGAATCAATTTTAGAATTTCCTTCAGCATATGATCTTGTCTTAGCAAATACTAGTTTTAGGAAGAGAGAGTCGCATACAATTACTTTTAGTAGTGGTCATAACAAGAGTCAAATAGATTTTCTTTTAACAAGAAAAATAGATAGAAAAATATGTAGAGACTACAAAGTAATAACTGGTGAAGCACTTACTACCCAACATAAGTTAGTAGTACTTGACATTAAGCTAACACGACGACATAATATGAATAAAAGAGTTAGCAACCTTAGAATAAAGTGGTGGAACCTAAAACATAGTAAACAAGTAGAGTTTAGAGAAAAACTACTAAAGTAAAATGTTTGGAATCTTGACTTATATGCTAATACAATGTGGCTAGAAATGAGTAGTTGCATAAAGAGAGTGGGATCAAACGTATTAGGTATATCTAAGGGCTTGGGACATCCAAAGAAGGAAACATGGTGGTGGAATGAGGATGTTCAACGAGCAATTAAGACTAACAGAGAGATGTATAGGAAAATACCTAAGTGTCAAGATGAAGATGTATACAATCAATATAGAGAAGCTAGAAAACAAACTAAAAAAGTAGTTAGTCAAACTAAAACAAATTTCATGGAAGATCTATATACAAGGTTAGGTAATAGAGATGGCGAAAAATATATATATATAGGCTAGCCAAATTAAGAGATAAAAAGAAACAAGACCTAAGTCATGTAAGATGTATTAAAGACGACAATCAAAATGTTTTAACGCGCGAGGAGGATATTAAGGAGAGATGGAGAAGTTACTTCGATAGTTTATTTAATGATGGCCAAGTTGATACTATAATAGATGAAAACTCACACCAAGAAAAAAATGTAAACTATACACGCAATATTAGAATTGTAGAAGTTAAAGAGACATTGAAAATAGGGAAAGCACGTGGCCCAAATGAAATGCCCATAAAGGTTTGGAAATGCTTATGAGAAATTGGATTGACTTGGTTAACAAAACTTTTCAATAAAATTTTAAAATCAAAACGATGCCAATGGATTGGAGAAGAAGCACGCTTGTGCCAATCTTCAAAAACAAAGGAGACATTCAAAGTTGCTCAAACTACCAGGGAATTAAACTTATGAGTCACACTATAAAACTTTGGGAGATGATAATTGACAATAGGTTAAGGAGAAAAACAACAATATCAGAGAACCAATTTGGTTTCATGCCTGCGAGGTCAACTATGGAGGCGATTTTCCTTGTAAAACGATTGTTAGAAAAATATAGAGAAAGGAAAAAAAATCTTCATATGGTATTCGTAGATTTAGAAAAAGCATATGATAGGGTCCGTAGAGATGTTCTTCGGTGGGTTCTAAAAAGAAAAAGAGTGCATGCAAGATACATAGACACTATTAAGGATAGTATGATGAAGTAGTAACGAGTATAAAGACATTTGGATGAGCTACAAAAGAATTTTCCATTACGATAGAACTACATCAAGGATCGGCTTTAAGCCCATATCTATTTACTTTAGTTATGGATGAACTAACTAGACATAAACATATTCAAGAGGATATACCATGGTGTATGCTATTTGCAGATGATATTGTCTTAGTGGATAAAATCAAAAATGGAGTGAATAGGAAATTAGAACTCTGGAGGAATACATTAGAATCTAAAGGCTTAAAGTTGAGTAGGACGAAAATCGAATACATGCACTGTGAGTTTAGAAACACTAGACATCGAGATGACGAAGTGGTAAAATTAGAGGAAATAGAAGTTCCTAAGGTAAACCACTTTAGATACCTATGATCAATCATACAAAATGATGGTAACATTGAGAATGATGTCACACATAGAATTCAAGCTGGATGGAAGAAATGGCGAAGTGCAACATGGGTGATTTGTGATCAAAATGTTCCTACTAAGTTAAAAGGAAAATTTTATAGGACCGCAATTAGGCCAGCTATGATATATGGAAGTGAATGTTGGGCGGTAAAGCAACAACAATTATATAAAATGAACGTAGCAGAAATGAGAATGCTTAGGTGGATGTGTGGTAAAACTCGTAAAGATAGAATAAGAAATATAGAAATTCAAAGACAAGTAAGAGTAGCACCAATTGATACAAAGATTAGGGAAGGGCGGTTCCGATGGTTTGGTCACCTGCAAAGACGGCCTACAAATGTTCCAACTAGAAAACTTGACTCAATAGAAACTGTAGAAATTCAACGAGGTATGAGCAGACCAAATTTAACATGGGATGCATTAATTAGAAGAAATTTAAATGGTTTGCAAAGCTCACCATCGATTGCACTTAATCGAGCACATTGGAAACTTTTGATCCATGTAGTCGACCCCAGGTAATTAGGGACTGAGGCTATATTGTTATTGTTGTTGTAAATGTGCAATTAATAAATGGTTAGACAATCAAATTAAGTGTAATTATTATCACTAAAAAGTGATCTACCATACACATGACTAGTGCCAATAAAATTAACTTGAAACCATTAAATTATAAGTTTTTTAGGTATAAGTGCATAATTGTGCTTGTTTTGACGTCCCATAAAATGAGTTTTAGTTTATTGACCATTTAAATAAAAATTTCTTTAACTTCTATAAGTTAGCGAAGTTTTACCAAAATTCTCCGTGTCGAATTAAACTTCTCTGAATTAATTCCGATTATCAAGAGGGCGAATTATAAGGCGAAACCGAAGTTTCGATCCTTGGTTGAAAGTCTAAAACAAGTAAAAATCGAAATTATACAAAGTTTGATCAATTAAAAATCACAAACCCTTTGACAGACTTCGAGATATGTGTGTGGTAATGATGCGTGTCACACTAGCATATGTGTCACTTTAAGTGACTAGACTCGTGATAAACCTCGTAATGTGTGCACGGACGTCTAGTAGATGATCTATGGATATGCATGAGAGGATGAGGTGGATGCATGGAAGCACCTAGGTGGCAACTACTTAAGTTGGTCAAGACACAAATAGGAAACAAAGATGAGATTAAGGCCTCCTTTGGTTCATTTTTGCCAACTTAAAATGTGAGCAGAGTTAACTCACAGTGTAAGTTCATATTTCACGTTTGGTTTAACTTTGAACTTACAGGGAAGTTGCTAATTATAAAAATAGTAAAACATGATAATTGACATAAATACCCCTTCAAACATAGTTTTTAAGATGAAAAAGAATACATTATTATTTTCACTACATGCACTACTATTTATTTAATTACTCATTAATAAAAAAATCTGAACTAAATAACAAACATATAAAATTATTTACAAATATATTAAAAAACTTTAAATAATTATAATTATTTTTATAATCTTCTTGAAATAATATTTTAATAATTATTATTATTAAATATAATAAAATACAAACTAATGATAAATTTTAAAAATATTTCTCTTACTTGAAAAATATTTTTTTAATAAAAAATACTTTCTTTTAAATTTATTTATTTAATCTTTATATTCATGGATTAAAAACAAACATTTTAGTTCTTCTAAAAAGAATAAAATGTGTTTAGGATTAAAAAAAATAAAACATATTAAGAGGAGAGCAGGATGTGGGCAGCCAAAAAATTAAGAATTTATGAGGGGCAGTAGTGTCATAATTTTCCAGGGAGATAACTCCTCTAGGGTGGGTGCGGGGTGGGGGGTGGTATCTCACACTCTTGGGCAACCAAACAAGCTCAGTTCCAATTCCCCTCTCCAAGTTATCTCCCAGGAGTTAACTCCACTTCCAACCAAACAAGGCCTAAACTCATCTTGTCCATATGAATCAAACCAACAATATATATATAGAGAGAGAGACAGAGAGAGAGCTTGGTGAAGTTAGAGAGAAGAGTGGAAAGAGAAATGAGCAGTTATTGGAGCTTGAATTCCAAGATTGAGCCATATTCATCTTCTTCCTTGGTTGTGTTTGGTACCACTACATCAAGGATAAGTCTTTTTAATAAGCCCATATCTATTTTTTGTTCACTTTAGTTATGGATGAACTAACTAGACATATTCAAGAGGATATACCATGGTGTATGCTATTTGCACAAAAAAGAGAGATGTGTGTGATATTGTCTTAGTGGATAAAATTAAAGATGGAGTGAGGGATATGCATGAGAGGATGAGATAGGAAATTAGATTAAATAAAAAGGATTTTTAACTTATTGAAAATGGGAGAACTACTTAAGGAGGAAATTGTGTGTGGTAATGATGCGTGTCACACTAGCATGTGTGTCACTTTAAGAAACTAGACACAGGATCCACCTCAAGATGTGTGCATGGACATCTAGTTGATGATTTAGGGATATGCATGAGAGGATGAGGTGAATGCATGGAAGCACCTAGGTGGCAACTACTTAAGTTGGTCAAGACGCAAATAGGAAACAAAGCTGAGATTAAACTCATCTCGTCAATTTGAATCATTAGAATCTAAAGGCTTTAAGTTCTTCCTTGATGTGTTTGGTAACACTTATATTTACCACTTATTTGTGAAAATCGAATATATGGCTTCCCGTAGAGTTTAGAAACTTATTGAAAATAAGACATCGAGATGACGAAGTGGTAAAATTAGAGGAAATAGAAGTTCTTAAGGTAAACCACTTTAGATACCTCAGGATCAATCATACAAAATGATGGTAACATTGAGAATGATTTGTCACAGAATATGGAGGATAAGAATTCAAGTTGGATGGAAGAAATGGCGCCCGCGGGGATTCCCATGTGCAACATGATGTGATTTGTGATCGAAATGTTCCTATCTAAGTTAAAATATGAAAACTAGATTTTATAGGACCTCTCCCGCAATTCCACCTCGGTCAACTATGTTCTATGGAAGTGAATGTTCAACTACAAGGGTTTCCTCGTAAAGCACCACATACCTCCTCCGGTCCCGCCGCCACCACCCCCTTGCCCTCCACTCCCGCATCGTCGATGTCTTCTCCGTCGACATCCACCTTCCGCCCGCCTTGGCAACGGCATCCTCTTCGACCACACCACCGGCATCGGCGGCGGCGAGACTGCTATCGTTGGCAACAACGATGTAGGGACAAGTCTTTGAATAGGGAGGGGTAAAATGGGCATTTTCATTAAATCACTTAAAACTCTATCATGTCAACCGAATAAGTCTTCAAATTCGGATTACCCCTAATCCATAGCAATATAATCTAATGTTTGTTAAAAATTGGTCGATAGGAAACCCAGTATCAATATTTTGATCACCCTAATTGATCAATAGATCAATAGAATTTTAGTTCTCAATTGATTCAATTAGGATACCCTGTAATAGGGGTGGAGATGGGCAACAGTGGGTTTAGTGTAATCTATGACTCTATGATTTCCTACAAAGCGTTCCACACATTCACGATGAACTCCATTGCCTTTTTGTTTCCATTGTGCAATCCTCTTTAAACCGAAAACCCAAGTGAGAGAAATTGAAGGAAAGAAGATGAAGATGAAGACAAAGACCATTGTGGGGAAGTATCGCTCAAGTCGTCACACTACAATAAAAAAAAATGACAGAGATTGCCCCCACAATAAGATAAAATTAAGAGGTTATTAAATATGTTTATCAAACGCACTATTCTTAAATAAGAGAATTTGTATTTTCATTAACAAACACACTACAATAAATAAGCTCTTATTTATCAAGCTCTGAAATAAAAAGACTTCACAACTAAGTACTTATCATTTTAGAAGTAGAGTTACCAAACACAACCTAAGTGGTAAGCTCTCTCATCTCTTCCTCAACTTCTCCTTCAAATGAAAGGGTTTAAGTAGGGTTTCAATTGGGACAGTTGTGGTTAGGAGTTCTGATAAGTGGATTGGGTGATAATTGATAAAGATAGGTTCATTAGAACCCATTTATGATGAGAAATCATGTGTACATGTTGTTCGTCACTGCTGACACACTTTATGTGTGTTTCAATGCATGAATTGAGACTATAAGTGATGGAAAATGATGGATTGGGGGCAAGGACAGCATTACCTGATCCTAGAGTGGATTGGGTTTGGAGATATTATCACTAGGGATATAATTGAGACTATAAGTGATGGAAAATGATGGATTGGGGCAAGGACAGCATTGGTTTATTTGAAGCCAGTAAACTGTAAAGTTGAGAAAAACAACTTAGGAAAGCTGCCCTAAGTTATGTCCCATCTTCATAGTATGTTCTTCATGTTTTGGTTCATAATGAGAAGAAGTTTGGACATCAATCCTATGTTTTAATGATCCAAATTGTTGTTGGACCACTTGTACATACGTTATACCCTCTCTTTAGATGTCATAGACATTATGGTGATCTTTGGAGGGTTTTTAATGGGGCTAAGGGCTGATGTCCTTAGACAGCAGCCTTGCAGATGCCCAATAAATTTTTGACATTGTGGCTGAATTTTTCCGGGGTATTAATCGAGAGTAAGGAATTTTTAGGTCCTTAATCCGGGGAAACAAATCAAGACGTCCGAGACTTAGATAAAATCGGAAAAACTTGGAAGTGCGACCAAGGTAAGTGGAAATTCACTTAGTTTATCTTTTATGTCATGTCTATAGTTATATTTAGTTTCATATAGCTTATGGATTGGGTTTGGAAGCTTTTGTACTGGAATCGATGTTTTACAAACGTGTAAAAGTGAATCTACAAGAAAGGTTTGTGACAAAGCTCCTGCAAAGAGTTCAGTTGTGGATACACAATCAAGCACGCAAAGAGTTCAGTTGTAATCCAGTGTAAACCCGCCTTTGCAAGGGTTCACGGAATGATTGAGGTATCACTAGGGATGTTGGAGAGCTAACTTACGCTGAAATACATTATCTGAAACACACAGCGGCCACTGTGTGGGTCAGGTTTTGGTATTCTTGTGTAAGTTAGTTTTCACTCCTTGTTTTCTAACTTCTTTTCAAATGATTGTCAGTACGGTAGCTAATTTAACTGTTAATATGCATCTCATTCTATCTGTTGTTTATAACACTTTCATTATTACCTTTTGCAGCTATTATTGTTCACTTAGTTATTGCAAATGAGGTAATAGTGGATAATGGATTATCAAGGTGGAATTCCAGTTCCTGAACCTGTTGAATGATCACTCCCTTTTCAACAATCTCAGGTACCTCGGCTAGCGCTCAGGACAAGGGAAATGGCACAGCTTAGGAGTGTAATTGTCCTTTCATTGTATGTGGTGAGACTCTAATTGTTTATATATTGTTTGAAGTTTCGATATAGTACTATAATTATTATCACAGAGATGGGACTGTGTATCTCTTTTGTTTCATCGTGTTAATGATATTTTGGACATGGTTTGAAAATTCTCCAAACTTCTCCGAATTAATTAGATTTTTTGAAGCAGCGAATTAAGAATTAGGTGTAAACAAAGTTTTACGAAACTTCCATCGAAGTTAAAGATCGAAACTTCGACTTCGCCGTATAATTCGCTCTTGTGAAAATCAGAATTAATTTGGAGTCTTTATACTCGTTACTACTCCATCATAAGGATATGTATGATGGAGTAGTAACGAGTATAAAGACATTTAGAGGAGCTACAAAAAAAATTTCCATTACGATAGGACTACATCAAGGATCGGCTAGGACTACATCAAGGATCGGAGTGAATAGGAAATTAGAACTTTAAGCCCATATCTATCTATTTACAACAACAATTACATAAAGTGAACGTAGCGATGGAAATGATGATTTGCTTAGGTGGATGTGTGGTAAAACTCGTAAAGATAGAATAAGAAATATAGAAATTCAAAGACAAGTAGGTGTAGCACCAATTGATACAAAGATTAGGGAAGAGCGGTTGCGATGGTTTGGTCACCTGCAAAGACGGCCTACAAATGCCCCAACTAGAAAACTTGACTCAATAGAAACTGTAGAAATTTGGCGAGGTAGGGGCAAACCGAAGTTAACATGGGATGAATTAATCAAGAGGGATTTGAGTGGTTTGCAAAGCTCACCATCAATTGCACTTAATCGAGCAAAATGGAAAAGTTTTAATCCATGTAGCCGACCCCAGTTAATTTGGGACTGAGGCTATGTTGTTGTTGTTGTTGTAAATTTGCTTCAGAGAGTTTTTGTAAAAATTCGCCAAGTTAGAGAAGTTTAGAAAATTGTTATTTAAATGAAATGCACACATAATTTTATTTTATGGAATGTTGTGCAAACGATCTCTATGCAAATATCAAACGATTGCTCAACAAAGTGACGTTTATGTGTGTCCCAATGTGTGTCACCAGATTTGCCCCTAATTAAAAGGCCTTTCAATGCTTTATGCCTTTCATTCACACAAGACCACTCCATTTTCCTCTTCGACCTCTTTGTCTTCGTCTTCATATTCATCTTCACCAACTCCTCGACTCCTCCAGCAGGTTGCAGGCTCTTTTCTTCTTCGTCTTCACCAACTCCTCGACTCCTCCAGCAGACTGCAGCAGCATCATCGAGTCTGACGAGTGTCGACCTACTCAACCTCTTCATCCTCTATGCATTACTCATCTCACATGAGCCCTCCTCCTTCCTCTGGCTCTTCGTTTCTCCAACCCTCCGCCTCAAAGGCTCCTTAGACTCCTCTTCACAGACTCAAATCTCATGTTGAGGTGAAAATGAGGGCACTACAGTGCCCTAATTTTTGTAGTATTTTCAATCTTCTATTGCTCGAGTTGAACTGTTGACGTGTTTTTCAACCTTCGGCCCTTCACTGAGGAGGTAAGTACGAATATTCCCTAATTTTTAGGGTTTTTTCTGATTATTTTGATTTTATTGGTTGAATTTTTGTAGTTTCTTTTGTGTTTTTGTTCACCCGTGACGGAAAAAACCAAAAAAAATCGAAGTTTATCTAAAACATCGCCGAATTTTTGCACTTTTGAAACTCACTTTGAGTTTTATTTCACTAATATAAAAATCGACAAATTTTGCATAAAATTCAGCGAAATTTGTCGATTTTTTGATCCTTGAGATTGCCTAATGAAGGAAAAGTAATGTAAAAATTGATTAATCCCGTCAAAGTTGAAGTTTTGAAAACTTAAGATCAAGTATAGAAAAAAAAATATGAAACATTATAGAAAGTAGAATTTTTAGTGTCATTTGATGAAACTTTGATGTTCTCTAGCACTTAATGAAATTATTTAGACTTCTCTATAATATCGAGGTTTTACCAAAATTCCTCACATCGAATGGCATTTCATCGAATTAATTCTGAATTTTAAGTGAGCAAAATCATAGGCGAAGTCGAAATTTCGATCCTTGATTTTGGAAAACCTTGATGTTTAAGTCTTCCGTTGCTGTTTACTTTTACTTACATCGATTTTTCGAGATATATAAGTTGTGTTTATTAGGTACTTAAGGTTAGGCTTCTGACATGGGTTAAGTCAAGTGGTTTACTAAGGCTTAATCTATGTTTCAGGCTGAACGATTCCTAAATCAGGACAAAGGTCGTTAGAACTACCATGACTTTCTTTAGTTAATTTCTCTGACCATTAAAACATACAACATGAACAAATAAAAAAATGCCATGAATACTTTTTCAGATTGAATTATTTTAATTTATGTCTTTCTAGATCAACTGGGAAAGGAAACGATACCTAGCCATTAGACTCCATATGCGGCCAATCCCACCATCATCTCGCAACTCGTGCATGAATCCTAGATGTAGAATATTTTATATAGTGTACGTGACACAAGAAAAAAATGCAATATTATCCATCAAATAAACTAAAACAAAGCAAAATTAGTTTACCATTTGCAGCCAATACAGGTTCTTATCGAAAAGCAAGATAGTATGTGTATGTAAGAAAGAAGTAGTAAACAGATCAAGTAGGGCAGAAGGAAGCCCACATTTACTTTGTTCTCTCTGCTTGAGCATACCTGGAGCATCTTTGTCAAGTGTACCAAGTCGGAAGCAATTGATTGTTCCGTCTGGTCGTCCAATGAGTAGACATCCCTTTGTAGCCGCCACAGCAGTTATTGCTTCAGCCTGAGTGATAGCTTGCAAATTGACGCCTACAAATTTATTTTGCGGGAAGGTGGAGCAAGAAGCATAATCACAGACATTTTTGAGTTGGAATACATATGCAATCCCTGAAACTGTTAATGCATACAAGAAATACGGGTTCCCTGTGGAGCTTCGAGACTGTAAACAACAACAACAACAACATAGCTTCAGTCCCAAATTAATTGGGGAGCTACGAGACTGTAAAAGGGAAAAAAAAAATCCACTATGAATCACTATAACTGCTTATTGAGCTATGAGTACTGAAAGTAAAAAAAACCAGCAATCAACTGAAACTAGTATAATTGCAGCTCAGACTCAGTTGGCCAAACCTCGTCTTGCCATATGAAAGCAAAGGGGCAGAGTGCATCCTGGAATACGAGTCGCAGTCCGACACTGGGAAAGTCATTGCGGGGAGAGAACTCCAGTAATTCCAGTACGTGAGGCAGCTTCTTGTGGATTCTCCTGTGACAACACAAGACACGGATTAAGAAGCAAAATCAACCGAGGATGTATATAATCTGAAGATAGAGAGAGATTGTAGGGGAGAGGGAGCCGAAGTATTACCAAAATAGATAGACCGGAGGGTCCCCGATTATATGACAGGACGCTGCGTCTTCAGTTGGAGGAGCGAAAGGTTGGTGAGAAGAGTGATGGGGAGGGGAAGAAGGAACCACAGAAAGGTCGAGCCACTTCAAAGCATCACTTCCAAGGATTGGAACCTCCGTCCCAGCGAGCGATCCCATCACCATTTCCGACCTAATTCAATTACTTCTGATTAACTCTGCTCCTAGCATTTCAGTCCTCTTCGATCTTTGCCGTTAAGTAAACAGTGTGGCCGTAGCTCTGTCGACATTCGAGGCAGTGAGGAGGTGAGGAAGCAAGGCAGCGGCGAATGCGTGCGACGAGAGTTGCAGAGGTGCAGGCGGGAGAGGGCGGCTTTGCTTACTGACGATATGAAATCACTTATAGGGGTATTCTAGACATTTCCAGTGTTTTAGATCCCAAATCCCTAACCCCACTAACATTCAACAAGACTCGTTCTCACCTCTTCTCAGATCTCTCGGCTCTCATCCTCTCGCACACAGATCGCTCACTAACACAACTCTCAGCATCATCAACGCTCAGTTTGCGCTTAGAACTCAGGTTCTCCTAAATTCTCGATCGATCTATGGCGGCGTTATTGTAATCGTTGTTATCAAAATCGTGGATTTGAACAGCTAATCATAACCGATGTGGTTTGTGTTAGGTGAATGTTGTTGGCAGCTAGGTGTTTGAAAAAATTACTAAGAGAATTGTTTGTTCTATGTATTATGCGTTGATCGATGACGCCGTGATTAGTTCCTTCTGTTCCTCTTCAGTTATTTTTAATTTGCTTTTTGTAGGTTACTTGAACTCATTGTTTCATTTGTCGACTTTGTCAGCTCACTCGCTTCATGCTCTAGTTTCCCAATTCACAACTGTTCCTCTGCTCGGAGTTGTTGGCTTATCTTGTCCGTTCTTCGTGCAATCCCTCTTTTTTTTTTTATGCACTGTTTAAGATCCCATGAGAAGAAACTTCCAATGGTTTACTGTTTCTTTCTTCTTCATTTTTTGTTATTTCTATTTTCTCTAGTCAAGGTTTCTTGGTTCCAGTTGAATAAGTCATATCATCATTGCTGGTGTTTGGGATCACCTCTTGTTTATTCACTTCAATTATCTTTGACCTCCCTTTTTCTTACCTGTAATTGCTTGTCATTTATATCTAAAAATAGTTCATTTTCTTATTTCTAGAGGGGAGATATTCAAGTTTGAGAGCTTGGTGTTCCTTTGAGTTGAGTTGACTTGACTTGACATGTTATTGCCTTCTTCTATATAAACATTTGCTGCTCTACAGTTATTTTCTCTACAAGGTTCTGCCATAAATGTAATGCTGCAGTCATAAGAGTAACGTTAGTTCCTTCTTAATTAATTGTCTATGTACAGGTAAGATGCAAGGAGTAATTCAAGCTGTACGCTCACATGGAAACGTTTTGAAATACATGGTTCTTCAGCGCATCCATATCAGGGAGCCTATAGTTCAACCATATCTCTTCTCTCATTTCAAATCTGTTTCATCTGCTCGCTTAGAAGAGCATGGTTTTGAAAGCACAACTATCTTAGACATTCTAAAAGTCAAAGGTAAAAGTGACGATGGTTCTTGGCTTTGGTGCACAACGGACGACACTGTTTACGATGCTGTAAAATCAGTATGTGCCTCTCTCTGCTTTACATGATTTTACTTCTTATCTTTATTACATATACGATTTTGTTGAGCATTGGAAGAAATCATATGTTTTCTTCTGATGTGTTTTATGTTCACCTTAGATGACACAACACAATGTTGGAGCTCTTGTTGTGGTTAAACCAGGAGAGCAAAACTCTATTGCTGGGATTATCACTGAAAGAGGTAGTTATGAACAGTTGAATTCTTTAGAATGTTTTCTTTATTGGTTTGTTTTTAATTAGTATTGATGTGGTTCTGATCAAAGAAGTATCAATGCGGTTTTCACTTGATGTAGTTGAACATCAACAATTAATGTTGTTTTTCAATATGGAAGTTGATGATTAAGTTTGAACTTGAAAAATGAAGTTCCAGAAGCTTATATTAGCATTTTTAATGCGAGGTGGTTTCATTTTTATCTTTATATTACTTGAATGCTCTATCATATGCTATGAGGAGAATATTTTAATTTGGAGGTTCTTTGGTGTACAACTTATGGCGAAACCATTCAACCAATATATCAAAAACAAAACCTTAATCCCAAACTAGTTTGGGTTGGCTACATTATTTGTTGTTGTTTGGCTAATGATTTCACCATAAGTTATGCCTTGGATTCAAGCGAGATATAGATGAAAATAATTAATAACATATCTTGGTTGGCCTCTCCTGTTAGAGCGACCTCATCACTTCAAGAAGTAGGATTTTGGCACATTAAAACCTCCGTATATGAGAAAAGTGTTAAGTCACTGTCCATGATGAAAAAAAGTAGTGATTGCAAGGCGATGCCTAGGCGGTCGCTTAGGCATTTTGGGGCAAAACCACCTTGGCAATTCTAAATAATTTTTAGAAGACTGAATGGGCTAATTACAATTAAGTTTGGTAATATGAATATATACCCAACAACATTTTAACATAATTAATGTTACATAATGATATAAAGGCTTAATAGCATCCTTAAAGTATATATTGAATCCAGAATATAGTGACTAATATAAAATTCTCGTTACTTGAGGACCTATGAATAAATAAATCTAGGTACTGCCTCGCTTCAGGATTGCCTTAGCGCCTTGCAATCCTTGACTAAAAGGCAACTTATTAAAAAAGGAAAATCTTACAAAGTGTTCTACTATCCATAAAAATCACACTCATGTATTCGTGAAACAGCAAATGTAAAGCTCATGGGGATCTAACCTTCAAAAAAAAAAAAAAAGCTCATGGGGATCTACCGAGAGATGGAGAAAGTATGAAGGATTTTGCCTAGTTTTAACCTTAATGAATGATGCTATTTGTTTGAGAGTCTGTTTTTCATTCAGTTCAATCTAAATTCGGTAATTTTGTCTTTTGACATACACATTATTTGAATCACAAATAAGACGTATTATATATATAAAAGCTTAAAAAAGAAAGAAAAAAGACGTGTGACTAGCACGGATGATGACATGCCCTTCATGGAGTCTGGATTCATACAAGACATGAAGAAAACATTTGATCTGTTGTCTTTTTCTCATATTATCAATTTACTTATTTGTTATTTCTTGTTTATTAATGTTTGGATTAATTGTTGACTATCAATTTGTAGTAGTAGAGCTTTTCATACCAGTATACTGCCATGGATGAAGCACAATCAGTCTCCACGAAAGACATGTTTCTGATATAATGTTAGTGAAGAATGATGGTTAAAGAATGCTATAGCAGGAGAAGAAAGGATTTCATGGTTGAAGCTGATTTGTAAAGCTTGTGATAAGTTGAATGGATCATAGGGTGGGGTAAAGTTATGAAGAAAAGTGGCGTCACCGGGTCTGGGTGATAGGTCATACTAGAGCCCCTTGTAACTTTCCATTAGAAAGAGGTAGAGGAGGAAGTAAGGAGAGAGAGAATTCTGGGAATGCATTTCTATGTTTTGCTTTCCTGATTTACATTTTCTTATAGACTTAGTAGTAACCTTGACAACATGCAATGATATCTTCCTTTTTCTTTTCTCTGCCATCACACAACTACCGTTATTCCATACTTCTCATCACTTGTAGATGCAACATTATTAGTTATTAGCTTAAGTAGATGGGCGGATCTCTTTGCAATTAACTTGTAAAATTTTGGAATTGTTCACGCGTGGTTCCATTGTTTCCAGATTATCTCCGGAAGATCATTGTGCAAGGAAGGTCATCAAAATCAACCAAGGTTGGCGATATCATGACAGAGGAGGTATTTACTTTGTCAAGGGAAATTTCTATCTATCTCTATCTCTATCTCGATCTCAATTTCGATCTCAATCTCTCTCGATTTCTGTATATTAACGTTTGTTGAATTTGGATCTCTGGTGTTATTCTTATATTGTGTCATGAATGTAGAACAAGCTTATCACAGTGACGCCAGATACCAAAGTTCTGAAAGCAATGCAGCTGATGACAGGTAATAGTCGTGTGTTTCTAGTGCAAACTCCATTCTAATTTTTTCTTTTTAAAAAAACTCCATTCTAATATTCGTGACAAATGTGTTGACAATACGCGTGGTGCTCAATTATGAATTGGTAGATAATCGCATCAGGCACATCCCGGTGATTAATGATAAGAAGATGATAGGCATGGTTTCCATTGGAGATGTGGTTCGAGCAGTTGTCAGTGAACATCGTGAGGAACTGAACCGTCTGAATGCTTACATTCAAGGGGGTTACTAGACAAATATGGAATGGCCGACGACCTAGTTGAAAGATATGTCGGAAAGGAAACACTAAAGCACTGGTGTGTTTGTGGGTGGTTCTTACTTCTTAGTTCCACATGTAAATTTCTCCCGTTGCTTTGTTTGCTTGATCATGTTTTGCTTAATGCAGGGCACTGTTAAATAATAAGACATTAGCAACGACAATTTGGCGCCAAATAATTTTGTTGAAAATGGAACTTGTGAATGACAGACGTTCAATGCTTCAGGGTCTAGTTAGGCTTGTGATCCTGCCCTGGTTGAATTCGATGAAGCAAGCAGGGCTGCATCCCTGTTTGCAATGCAAGGTTCCTCATTATTAACTCCGAAGTATGAAGTTTTTTTTTCTAAAAAATAAAAATAAAATAAAATAAAATAAAAAAACTCCATAGTATTAAGATGGTTCCTTTCGCCAAGCTTGTAATGCTAGTATGACCCCAAATGGACATTTGAAATGGACAAAGTAGTGTTCATATGACTAAAAGACATCAAATGTACAAGTTTCACCTCTTATGCTTACACTTGCACCATGTCTTAAATCAAGTGAAATGAAAAAATCCCGCCCAAATCAAGTGATTGATATGAAAGAGAGAAGCATCGAGCAGGGAGTGGTCATAAGTTTTAGTCCTTCTATATAAGAGTTTGTTGGAGTATATAATGTCACGTCAAAAATGAAATAAGAGTTGGTGTGTTGTATGATCTAAAAATTCATGGGCTCAGAGAGTGTTTGGCCACACATGCACACATGGGCATATAAATGGGATGATCTAAAAATTCATGGGCTCAGAGAGTGTTTGGCCACACATGCACACATGGGCATATAAATGGGATTAGAGCCTATCTTGCTCAACCAATAGGCTTGTGTTATGATCTAATCTACTTCGCTCATATACCGCATCAACTCTTATTACAAAAATATCGACTAAGCTAATTAGCTACCAAAACCTCTCCATGTACTGCAAAATTGTCTAGTTACCATATATCGGGGCAAGAAACTACTCCATCGGTCTCAAACGAATCTCCATAGGGATGTACTCATCATAGAAGATCTGTCAAAATTCCTCCCATGTGGTCGATTCTGGGTGAGTCTCATTGTAAGCAATCCACCAAACTGCGCATCTCCTCGAAAGGTGAACCCAGAAATTCGCGCATATATGTTTTCATTGATACGAATCAGCTTATGGAGCTGTTGGTGTCATAGTAGCCACCTCCCGTCTGCCTTTGAATCTTCGTTTCCGTAAAAGTATCTCGACAAAAATCGTAGAAAATTCCCTAATTAATTTGGCCTCAATTGTCAAGGACCTTTCGAAGACTGTAGTCTAAGGCTAAGTAAATGTTAGCATGTGTAACAATCCTAAAATTCTAACCCGTGCCACGTGCCGTGTCAGGACCCTCATGTGGACTGACAATGCAGCAGCTGGCAAAAATCTCCCTCGAGAGCTTCTCGGGCAAAGTGAAAGAGAGAATATGGTTGCGCTGGAAGAATTCTAAAGAGCCAGGTAAGTTTGCAATAAACCATTAATCCATTCATCTTTTTTTCTAGCAATGCTAATCATCCTGCCTGATCTACGCAAGTATATCTTGACATTTATAATGTCAAATATTTGATATGGTGTAATTCTTTCTTTGTACTAATTTGCATACTTTATCACTTGTGCATAACCTCCAAGTCTCCATCAGATTTGCAATTCATCGTTTGTAATAAACAGGTCACTCGTTTGGGAACCATATACCTGGAAGGAATGAAAGATGTGTTTAGTTTAGAATTTGGAATAAAAAGTTGCAACACGATTCTTAACCAAAACTCGGAAAGCAAATTTGTATTATTTTTGGGAGCAGCTTATTGTGTAAATTTTGAAAAACTGTGATATTTCAACAGTCAAAATCTTTTTTCATTTTTCCACCAGCTAATTGTTTTCTAGTACACGCCATGTGATGCAAGCCACCTTTTCAACCATCATCTGCATCCCCAAGATTAGATGGCCGACACAATCCAAGCAAACAGAGAACATCATTAGTATCGAACAGAGCAAAGCAAGTAAGCCTCAATATGAATTCGGTGAAGAAGGCGATCCAATGGTATTTGGAAAAAATGAAGCCGTTGTATATTTCTATTGATGTGGATTTAAAGTCTCGTACTCTGGAAATTTGTTGTACCCAATGAGATCGAGCTGCCCGTCATCGATTCCTCTTCGCCTACCAACTGTTGGAGTGCTGTTCGAGAGTGGATTGGTGTGGACTATTTTCTAGAAAAAAATATTAAAGTTGTAGCATGGCAAATGAGTCTTATTGCACAAAGATCTCTGCGCCATTGCACGCATGGAGGAAAGGAGATTTCTTGTGCAATGACGAGTGAAATCTTTAGAATTTTTGACAACCAAGTTGGTAGTGTCTATGAACTAGACGAATGAAATGTTTAGAATTTTTGTAGCAATTAATTTGGAAAGTTTGTAGTGAATAAATTGGTAAATACTAGTTAAATTAACTTCATGCCACGATTTTTTTTTTTTGAGGAATGATTCCACGATTGAATGGAAGCAAAATTTAATTTAATCACGAATTATTACAAGTTATTTTCTTCTTTTCCTTTTGTCTCAACAACAACTAAAAGGACTCAATTTCATTTTATTTTGGGTTAACAGCATGGATTAAGTTCAACCATTCTTCTTGATTTAATATATTTTGATAGCGTGTTTTCATTTTCTTTTGTATCAAACCAGAGAGATTTATAAAGTATTATGAATACTATATTATTATTATATTTTATTAATAATAATAATAAAAAAACCTACACCTTTAAGTGTAAGTGACAGTTTCGAGCCTCTAGGGCCACATACTATTTCATATCATTGGCAACAAGGTTTTCAATTCATGTTCCTCCCACATTAAACCCACCATTGAATTACCTCATTACATAGATGTTCAAAGAGATAAAATCTAAAAATTATATACCATTGAAAAATTCAAGCAAACCATCCAGGTTCGCTTTTTTCGAAAGATCTTACTTGCTTGGTGTGTTTTTCGTTTTGTTGTCTTCGATCTGTGCCTGCTCCATCTATCAGGTTCGCCTTGATTTCTTTGATTTCAGATCTCATTACGGTTTTCGTTGTACCGTTTTCTTTTCTTCCTTTTCAACTCACTGTTGATGCGATTGCCGTCGGATTACTTAAAGTTTGGGCGAAAATTGGATGTTAATTCTGGTCAATTTTGTGTTTTTGTGTTGCGATTTGAAGACAAAGCGTGCGCGCTTGCGCGTGTGAATGAGAAAAACTTGGCAAAATATGGGTGTTTTGTGGCTTGTTGGAACCTTGATGCAGAATTTTCTTAGTAGGTAGGGTTGCGATGGGGGCGTCGGAAGAGAACAGCTCACTTTTCCCAATCTTTATCTTGACTATCATGGCACTGCCTTTGGTGCCTTATACAATAGTCAGACTCTGTCGGGCGGTTTCGAAGAAGACGAAGACCATTCACTGTCAGTGTTCTTCGTGTTTGCGCTCCGGGAAGTATCGCAAGTCTATATTCGAACGGGTGAGTTCTCCTTTTTCTTTTTTTTCTCTGTTTACAACTTTCACTTATTTGATGGAATTCGTAGAGCTTATAGTTGCTTTTGCACTGGAAGCGTATTTGCGTCGCAATTCAATATTAATATTCCTTTGTGCCACTGCAGATCTCTAAGTTCTCGACTTGCACCAACTTGACCATTGTGCTACTTTGGATCATCATGGGGATCTTGGTTTACTACATTAAACATATAAGTCGCGAGGTATTTTAGACTTTCTTAAGTGTTTCACATTCTACGTTCACTTTTATAACAAAAAATCCATGAAAGGTATTGCAAGTTTTCTTTGCCATGTAAATTCTTTGTTAGAAGTGATTCTCGAGCAGCTTATTACTTTTTAGATAATGGAAAAGTTAGTAAAAGAGATTTCGTCGAGAATCAAAGTAGAAAGGACTGGCCTAAGGCTCTTGGTCTACTACATTAAATATAGAGTCGCAAGGTGGATTTCATTCTAGCACTTCATTGCTTGTGTGTTTCCTGTTTTAGGTACAATCTGAAACTAATAACATAGATGGGAATTGGAATTATTATGCAAAGTTTTGTTAGCAGTTCTGACTTTTTTTTTTTTTTTTTTTTTTTTCTTCAAAGGTGTCCGAGTGTGTTTAAAAGAGGTTTCATGGAGAATAAAAAATGAAATGACATGTAGGGTACTCCTAGGTAGAAACTAATGGCTGAGAACAACGGTCCGATAGGATTTAGAATAAAATTTTGGGTCATACGAAAAAAAATGGAATTTCCATGAACTTCGCTATTATGTATTCTTGTGGTCCATTTAGCCAACCCCTTTACTTTGAACTATTCCATTTAAAGTGTAATTTGCATTTCACCACATTCCATTATCGCATTATTTCACTGGTTTTGTTAGATATTAAATAAAATGATGAGCCTTATTTCCACAATTGAGATTGGTCACACTGGCACGCAAAATGTTCTTTTTAAAAGTACATACAAATATCATAGACTTTCTTCTTTGCCTGTCATATTTTTTTCTTTTGTTTCTTGAGAGGAAACTTGTACTGTTGCTTGATTATTAAGCGCAAAAAACATTTCAATGGAAACACAAGTAGTCCTCTTTAATGTCTCTTCTCAAAATGCTAACCTTAAATTAAATCAGCGTGCTGCTCATCAATTGAGCTATTGTAAACCCATTTCAATATTGACTACTTGCTTCCCACTCAACTCCGAATAATTCTTCAATGACAAAAATATTTTCATTTGTCCCTATGAGTTATCTCCCTCTTTTACTCTTTTGCACAATATGCAACAATGAGGTGATAAAAACTATTTTAGACTTTTTTGTTGAGGAAAGTCCAATGTGTTCACTCTTCTTAGCATGACGAGTCATCCAAATGTACTTTAGTAGAAATAAAGGCCTTCCACAAAGTATTAAGGTTTGAGGATATATTGGGATAGTAGGATATCGGTTTTTACTTGACATTCGAGATTCTATTAGGCCTGGTGGTATTTTCGCGAGGTTAAGGAATCCTATTCCATAATCTTCCTAATACCTGCCCCTTGCTTTCATATGTGACTTTTGAGAGAAGTCTGATTAGAGAGGAGTAAGATTGGGTGCAAACAACTTCCACTACTAGGCTCCTGTGTGTAATACTGTGGAGCTGCCTTAATTAACCTCTCAAGTATCATGCTTGCTTTCGAAGATTAGTAATGGCTAAATTGCCCTTTTAGATTGGTTTTGGCATGCTTTTCCATTGTATTGTATGTGTTAATTTGTTCCCTTCATCCCCTCTCCATAGAGAGCTTTTGATTATGCTTTCAATCGTGTTGGCCGTCTCATAGGTAATTTGATAAGTTGGTGGTGGGGCACTCAAACCTCAAATCATTGATTGAAGGTTATTAAAAATGCTACTGCTTGTTTATCAGTTTGAGTCTTTTGATTTGCATTCAATATTTTTTCTTCAAATGTAATGAGATATATAATATTTATAGTGCATTTACGTATGTGGTATAGGTGGGCAAGATTGGGCTGTTGCTGCACTCCGACAAGCTCTTTTAATTGTTCTTTGTTCTTTTTTTGGTGTGAATTATTTTTTTGTTCCTTTACAACTTACAAGTGTGTATTTTTGCGCAAAACATCGAACATCTAATGTCTCTACATATTTTAGGCATTTGATAAACATTAGAATTCAGTTCTTTTCATCTCTTTTACTGTCACTGCTGGTGGGTTACTATTTCTGATGTTATATTTTTGAAACATCAAAAGAACTTGAACCACAAAAGAGATACTGTCTATATTATTAATTTGCATTGTTACAGACCCAACCATTTGAGCCATTCAATATTCTTGGATTAGAATCAGGCGCTTCAGATTCAGAAATAAAGAAGGCATATAGAAGGCTCTCTATTCAATATCATCCCGATAAGAATCCAGATCCAGGTAGTTACTTTTTATTAATCTTAAACTTTTAATTTGAATGCATTTTTCCCAATCAGAGGAATGACAATTTTCTTACTAATGGTTGTTTTCTGCTATCAGAGGCCAACAAATATTTTGTGGAGTTCATTTCTAAAGCTTATCAGGCATTGACAGATCCAGTATCACGTGAGAATTTTGAAAAATATGGCCATCCAGACGGCAGGCAGGTAGTTTATTTTCCTCTCCTGTGAAAAATATCTTTTATGGGAAATATCTAGATGACGTTGGATCTTAAGAAAATGCATTTAAGATAAGATGATTGCTTCATGAAGTTATAATATTTATAAACAACGTGTGAAAAAAAATGATCTCTTTGTCTCTCATATGCAGGGTCTAAAAATGGGAATAGCTCTCCCTCAATTTTTACTAAATATTGATGGAGCATCTGGTGGAATACTCTTGCTTGGGATAGTTGGAGTGTGCATTCTCTTGCCCTTGATGATGGCTGTTATCTATTTATCAAGGTCATCGAAATTTACTGGCAACTATGTCATGCATCAAACACTGTCCAATTACTATTACTATATGAAACCTTCTTTGGCCCCAAGGTATTGTTTCCAGTCCTCGTTTCATGTAGTATATGTTCATCATAGTATTAATTAATTGGAACCAGAAAGAAAAACCTATTGTACTCAGTCTTGTGCATGTGAGAAGCAGTGTCTTGATTCATCCAATATCGTGCATTCAGTACTTTGTCTTTTACTTACAATTTTTTTTTTTTTTTTTTACCTTTCAGCAAGGTGATGGATGTCTTCATTAAGGCTCAAGAATATATGGAAACTCCAGTTCGCAGGAGTCAGGATGAACCTCTTCAGAAATTATTCGTGTTAGTGAGGAGTGAGTTGAACCTGGATCTTAAGAACATTAAACAAGAGCAAGCAAAGTTTTGGAAACAGTATCCTGCCCTAGTAAAGGTAATTTTTTGCTCAATTTTTTGGTGTACGACCAATTTACGTTCTCATTTTAACTTCTAGTGCTGTGAGATTTACATGCTTTGTCAATTATTCCTTGCAGACAGAATTGTTAATACAAGCTCAATTGACTCGTGAAGCTACTGAGATATCAACAGCTTTGCAGGATGATCTTAGACATGTGCTTGAATTGGCACCTCGTCTCCTCGAAGAACTGATGAAGGTCATTTTATTTCTTGCAGTTCAAGAATAAGATTTGTGATCTCTTCATGAGTAAATGAGGAAATGCCTATTTGATTTATTATTATTATTTTTTATTTGGCTTCATGGATTATTTTTAATTTGGCGCTTTCAAAAGAAAAGATAGTTTTTTTGGCCAGAAATGCAAGATTTTTGGTGACCTATATGTTTTATTTTGAGCAATTAGAGCTATATTCTTCAAGAAACACTGTCATAATGTTAGACATATCTGACAGAATATTGTGGGAAAGTGTTGTCTGTTTATCGTCCTATCAAAAATTTTGTGGAGCTCATGTCTTGGAGAATATTTATGTAAAATGACTCAGGCTGGGTAACTAAATGCATAGCGTGATTAATAATTTTGTAGGGAGATCTGGATAATTTATTCAGATATTAAATAAAAAACTCTAGGCTTCTATACCCTGAATAATCAGACCCCAGTAGACAATTATTGCGTGACATTTCAGAAGGAGATCTAGATGACTTGTTCATATATCAAATTAGGAACGCCCAGCTGTATACTCTAAAAATTTTGTACCAAGTAGAAAAAATTGTATAGCATCTCAGCAACAGCTGTTGTAGCTAACTGATTGTTCTCTTATTTCCGTAACGAGTGAGAATGAGTATCAAGAGAGAGAAGACTCCTGTGGAGCTTGGGAAGCTGCATAACTTGGACTATGATATTTGCTTCTCAAATACCAGAATTTACTCCTCTTGTGGCTGGATGCTAAATTTAGATCGGGTTTCTTTTCATGTTTCATCTCTAACAAAGTCCTGATTTTCTTACTAAATTGAGCATAATCACATCATTTTGTATGAGATTCTCTTGCTGTCAAGTGTTGAAGTTTCAACCTGGCTTTTCTATGCTTTTACTTACAACTTCTCTATTCCTATGGTGATTCAGTAGTGTCTTGACTATTACTTTCTTCCATACAGCTGGCTACTATACCTCGCCCACCTCATGGCCATGGATGGCTAAGACCTGCAGTTGGGACTGTTGAGCTTTCTCAGAGTATCATTCAGGTGCTTATTAACAGATCTGTCTGGCTACAACAGGAATATAGGGATTTTGCTTGCCTATTAGATTTACAACTGCTGCCATTTTAGATTTTCCTCAGCCTCGAGGTCAACACTGGTTTTTGGGGATGGTCATTTATGCTGATTTATCATTAGTCCTCGATCCATGTTCATTTTTGTACTGTTAAACAATTAAAATTTGTTTTTCTTTGAGATTGTAGTACAATTTAGCAACAAGTAATGACCGAATGGAACTACGAATTCCTTAATTTGACATGTAAGTTCTGATTATTCTTTTAGACCCTCTGGACTCAAGATTAGTGGTTGCTTTGAATCTTGTAATGTTACAGGCTGTTCCTTTTAGCGCAAGAAAAGCATCTGGTGGATTTGTAGAAGGTATTGCCCCATTTTTGCAGCTTCCACATTTTAGCGAAAGTGTCATAAAAAAGATTGCTCGCAAGGTAAGCAGTATTTTTATTTGCTCAATTTCTTCAGTAACTAAGGAGTTGACTGTCATCTCATTTCTTCAGTATTTTATTTGCCTATGACTTCAATTGTTTAAAAGTTAAAACTTGAAAGTAGTTTAGGAAAGTCTGATTCAATCTTGGGAATATTGTAAAACTTCGATAATACAACAACAACAACAAAGCCTCAAACCGAAACAGTTGGGGGTCGGCTAGTAGTTAAAACTTTTCCAATCCACTCAATTTAATGTAGTTAATGGCTACCTTTCATAATCCATTTAAAGCGTCTGAATTTACCATAGGTCTACTCTTATGCCGTCGAAGTTCTTCAGTTTCTAACTTTCTTATGTGTCAAGTTTTCTTTGTGGGGAATTTGTGAGACATCTTTGGATGTGTCCATGATAACACAACCACCCTTCATAATTTTTTTTGTGTTGATTGGTGATACTCCTATTTTTCTTTGAATTTAAGCATTTTAAGAATATAAGTTTTGTCATGGAGCAGCTTGTTTTTGTTCTATACAACAACAACAACATAGCCTCAGTCCCAAATTAATTGGAGTCGGCTATATGGATCAAACTTTTCCATTGTGCTCGATTAAGTGCAATTGATGGTGAGCTTTGCAAACCATTTAAATCCCTCCTAATTAATGCATCCCATGTTAACTTTGGTCTGCCCCCTACCTCGTCGAATTCTTACAATTTCTATTGAGTCAAATTTTATAGTTGGAGCATTTGTAGGCCGTCTTTGCAGGTGACCAAACCATCGCAACCGCCCTTCCCTAATCTTTGTATCAATTGGTGTTATTCCTACTTGTCTTTGAATTTCTATATTTCTTATTCTATCTATACGAGTTTTACCACACATCCACCTAAGCATCCTCATTTCTACTACGTTCATTTTATGTAATTGTCGTTGCTTTACCGCCCAACATTCACTTCCATAAAGCATAGCTGGCTTAATTGCGGTCCTATAAAATTTTCCTTTTAACTTAGTAGGAACATTGCGATCACAAATCACCCTGTCGCACTCCGCCATTTTTTCCATCCAGCTTGAATTCTATGTGTGACATCATTCTCAATATTCCCATCATTTTGTATGATTGATCCTAGGTATCTAAAGTGGTTTACCTTAGGAACTTCTAATTCCCCTTATTTTACCACTCTGTCATCTCGATGTTTAGTGTTTCTAAACTCACAGTGCATGTATTCGGTTTTCGTCCTACTTAACTTAAAGCCTTTATATTATAATGTATTCCTCAAGAGTTCTAATTTCTTATTCACTCCATCTTTAGTTTCATCCACTAAGACAATATCATCTGCAAATAGCATACACCATGGTATATCCTCTTGAATATGTCTAGTTAGTTCATCCATAATTAAAGTAAATAGATATGGGCTTGAAGCCGATCCTTGATGTAGTTCTATCGTAATGAGAAATTCTTTTGTAGCTCCTCCAAATGTCTTTATACTCGTTACTACTCCATCATACATATCCTTAATAGTGACTATGTATCTAGCATACAGTCTTTTTCTTTCTAGAACCCACCAAAGAACATCTCTAGGGACCCTATCATATGCTTTTTCTAAATCTACGAATACCATATGAAGATCTTTTTTCTTTTCTCTATATTTTTCTAACAATCGTCTTACAAGGAAAATCGCCTCCATAGTTGACCTCCCAGGCATGAAACCAAATTGGTTCTTTGATATTGTTGTTTTTCTCCTTAGCCTATTGTCAATTATCCTCTCCCAAAGTTTCATAGTGTGACTCATAAGTTTAATTCCCCGGTAGTTTGAGCAACTTTGAATGTTTCCTTTGTTTTTGAAGATTGACACAAGCGTGCTTCTTCTCCAATCCATTGACATCCGTTTTGATTTTAAAATTTTATTGAAAAGTTTTGTTAACCAAGTTAATCCAATTTCTCCTAAGCATTTTCAAACCTCTATGGGTATTTCATCTAGGCCACGTGCTTTCTCTATTTTCAATATTTTCAATGCCTCTTTAACTTCTACAATTCTAATATTGCGTGTATAGTTTACATTTCTTTCTTGGTGTGGGTTTTCATCTATTATAGTATCCACTTGGTCATCATTAAATAAACAATCGAAGTAACTTCTCCATCTCTTCTTAATATCCTCCTCGCGCGTTAAAACATTTTGATTTTCGTCCTTAATACATCTTACATGACTTAGGTCTTGTTTCTTTTTTATCTCTTAATTTGGCTTGCCTATATATATATTTTTCGCCATCTCTATTACCTAACCTTATATATAGATCTTCCATGAAATTTGTTTTAGATTGACTAACTATTTTTTTAGCTTCTTTTCTAGCTTCTCTATATTGATTGTACATATCTTCATCTTGACACTTAGGTATTTTCCTATACATCTCTCTTTTAGTCTTAATTGCTCGTTGGACATCCTCGTTCCACCACCATGTTTCCTTCTTTGGAGGTCCCAAGCTCTTAGATATACCTAATACGTTTGATCTCACTCTTTTTATGCAACTACTCATTTCTAGCCACATTGTATTAGCATCTAAGTGAAGATTCCAAACATTTTCCTTTAGTAGTTTTTCTCTAAACTCTACTTGTCTACTTGTTTTTGTTCTATAAGAGTATTTAATTATGCAATAATATGCTTTAGAATTAGATTTATCATTTATATAATCCTCTACAAAGTACATTCAATTTGAAGCAAAAGCATGCATATCAGTAGGCCCGCATGCATGGCTATTCAATTGGGATTATGACGTGAAAGGAACAATAGGCATGGTTGCTAGATGGGTTGAATGTGAGAAGTATTATAATGGTGATTGTGTTCACTAAGTAGTTGTATCGTGGGGAATGGATTACCTTATTGTCGGTTTGATCGGACACATCAGATCAGATCAGATCAGTTCCAATTTTTGGTTTTTTTGTTTTCCTCGTGATGGGAGATTTTTAGTGTCTGTTGTTATTAGGTTTCATTGTTCGTTGCTTGTGTTAGTTCATGAAGGCAATGTTCAGTTATTAGGTTTTATCCTCTCTGTAAGCATCTATGTCGGGGGTTGTTTTCTGTGTATTTTCTGTTTTTGGAGGACTCCTGGTCCTTTTTTTCCTTCATATCAATTTAATTTTCTTTTACTTCAAAAAAGGACGTACAATTTAAAGTAACGATCCCTGTAATTTTTATTCTTAAGACCTACTTTGGATGTAGGTGAAGGGACTACATGTTTTTACAATATTTCATATCATTGTTCTTTTTTATACTATATTATACAACAACAACAACAACATAGCCTTAGACCCAAATTAATTGGGGTCGGCTACATGGATCAAACTTTTCCATTGTGCTCGATTAAGTGCAATTAATGGTGAGCTTTCCAAACCATTCAAATCCCCTTAATTAATGCATCCATGTTACATTTTTCTTCACACCTAGGCGGCGATGTGAAACACACCCTTGCTCATTTCTCACTACACTTGAGCTTCGACGCAGCGCGTCGCTAGGTAGGAACGCCCCAACGTTTATATATGTTTGATTCATTTCATGAAAAGTGACAGTTTTACGCTGGCTGTCAACTTATCGCAACCCTTCTCCATTTTCCAAGAATGGAAAATGAGCTTGGGGCCTCCCTCCCCCACTTTTCTGGTATGGACCATGAGTTTGGGACCTCCCTTACCAATTTTTCGGTATGAAAAATGAGCGTCAGAGTCCTCCTCCTTTATCCGGACTTGGGACCGGCTATGTAGCGCACATAGTGTACAACATAGGTGGATTTTTTTTTTATACTATACTATATATATTTGTAATTTTTTTTTAAACTTCAATTTAATAGTTATTGTCTATCCTTTTGTGTGGTAATCGAGCTCCTATTATTATGCTCGCTATGAAGTTTGTTTGATTAAACCAAACTACATATTGTCCTCATTTTATCTAATTTCAGCGAATATATGACTCCTCTTATCTATATTTTTCTTGGCATGTTATTGATCCTGCTAGATACTTATAAAAGCATTCTTATTCTCTATTATGCCAAATACAAAAGTTGGCGTGTTGTCACTATAAAAATGTGTATGTTTATAATCAAAATAGAATTGTATCTTTTTGCTATCATACAAGAGATGAGATTGTGTTTGTTAACATTGTCCCTTACTTGTAACTCTTGAAATATTTGCAGAAGGTCCGCACATTCCAAGAACTACAAGACATGACACTGGAAGATCGGGCCTCACTTCTGACTCAGATAGCTGGGTTTTCTGCTGCTGAAGTACAAGATGTTCAACATGTTCTGGAAATGATGCCCTCTATAACCATTGAAATTACTTGTGAGACGGAAGGAGAAGAGGGAATCCAGGAGGGTGACATTGTCACAATGCACGCATGGGTCACGCTAAAACGTGGGAATGGCCTAATTGGTGCCCTTCCGCATGCTCCATTTTTCCCATTCCACAAAGAAGAAAACTTCTGGGTGTTGCTTGCAGACTCTCTCTCAAATGACGTGTGGATGTCACAGAAGGTTAGTTTCATGGACGAGGCTGCTGCTATTACAGCGGCATCTAAGGCGATTCAGGAAACAAAAGAGGGTTCCGGTGCTACCATGAAAGAAATCAATGCTGCAGTCAGAGAAGCCGTTGAGAAAGTTAAGAATGGATCGAGGTTAATTATGGGCAAATTTCAGGCCCCTGCAGAAGGCAGCTATAATCTTACATCCTATTGTTTGTGTGATTCATGGATTGGATGTGACAAGAAGAGTGGCTTGAAACTAAAAGTTTTGAAGCGTAGCCGGGCTGGAACAAGAGGAGGTGCTGTTCTTGAAGAAGGATTTGCTGTGGATGATGGAATCGAGGAGGAAGAAGAAGATGATGATGAGGTATACGATGATTATGAAAGTGAATACAGTGAAGATGAGGATGAAGGGAAAGGTGCGAAGAAGATTGAAGGGAAGAATAAAAAGAAAAATGGTGCTGTAGCTAACGGTGTTGTGGAGGGAAAAGGCGAAAGTTCCGGTTCTTAAGTTCAGATTCTGAGGATGAGAGAAATACTAATTCTCCAACTACCCATGAAAGCCTGAAAACGCCTCTCTGCGCACAGGTAAACTGGAGTTTTGCTCTCTTTTGTTTGGTGGACTCATTTACGGCCACCATAACTATAGTAATCACATCTCTATATTTGTTTTAGATGTTAACATTAATAAGATGTGTTGTTTTGCATGTTAGAGTACCATCACTTTCTTCTTGGAGTAACCTATTTGTCTTTCTGCGTCATCGATTTTTGGTTGCAGTTGCATAAGAAAAAAGTCTATTCTCATACGGAACTAGTTACGTTCTTGTTTAGCGCATTTGAGGGGATTTTAGTCAGAATTGAAGATGTTGAAGTTAATCACTAGGAAAACATCAGAATGACTCTTGATGTGTAGGCATTTGAGGATATTCTAGTCACAGATGGATCATCCGATCATCCATGATTCCATCAGAGCATGTTGCATGTTGTCAACTTGAAAATCAAGCGCAACCTCTCTAGAGATGATAAGCAAATAATGGGTAAGATTTTTTATTTTTTATTTGCACAAAACTGATGTACTTCATTGCAAATCAGACCAGACAAAGAATTAACTTCCCGAGAAACAATATAGGCTTAGCTGGTATATGAATATAAGAGCAACTTCAACCATTCTTTATTTTAGAGTTCGACTCTAAAATAGAGTTGAAACAACTCCAAATATACTCTATTTCCTCTCTATTAAAGAGTTCCTTACTTGTTTGTTTTTTTATTTTTATTTTTCTTTTAAAAAATTATCAGTAATTGTTTCTTTTTCAAAAAAAATATGAATATGTTTTTTTCTTAATTTCTTGCTAATTAAATAATTTATTAAAATTAATATAAATAAATAACAAAAAAACTAAAAATAAGAAATAAAGTTTTGGAGTATAAATATAGTTTGCAGTTAGAGAAAAAATAGTCTATGTGACAGAATCGTAAAATAAAGGGAAAATAAGTATTGTGGTTAGAGATGGTCTAAGAAACATAATAGAACTTCAAATCCGTTGAGGATGCTTTACAATCACTCATTAAGGAACCAAAATAACCCTTAAACGCTTGAATAACCAGCTGTGCATCTACCTCAATAGACACATGAGACACTCGCCTTCCTTTAAGCCAATTGAACGCTTCCCTAACTCCCAGTGCTTCTCCCTCCGATGGTTCAAGTAGACCCTCAACACGACCCCCAATAGCTGCAACAAACACTCCTGTTTCATCTGGGATAACTGCACCATAGGAACTTCTACCTGTCTTTAAACACTACAACATCCACATTGCAAGTCACCTCCCCTACCCTCTTCCATTTCTCACCACTGCTTGTCGAGAGGTGTTTCACTCCATCCCTAGTTCCTCCAGCACATGCTTGTTGCCACTCCAGTAGACTAGCCCTCGCCCCCATGGACAATTTGAGGCGAGGTTAAACTTTTATTCCTAACCTAAATTGAGTGGCTAACACAAAAGGACCTCCAACCCGCTTATACTAATTTTTACGTGCTTATTTTAGGTCTTAAACTCCTAACACACCAAGATGCGAATAAAACACGGTCAAAAGTTGCAACATCCACCTGCATTTTTTTTATTTATTTAAGATTTTGTAATCTTTGTCTTTGGATAAATTAGAATAAAATAATGATAAAAAGTTGAATACTGTAAAAGATAATGTTGATGGGTTGGAGACGTGAATAGTGTTGTCCCTATTTACTTTAAAATTGAAATGAATAGTATTAAAGTGACTATTTTAAAATTTGTAGATTGAAGATGCCATAATGTGCTAAGCAATTTAGGTTATGCTAAGCGTTGGGATATTCTAATGTGCTAAGCGAACGACATACGTGTTACATCGCACTGTCCTATTGCTAATTTCGATAGACACTATGTATGGATTTTTTGCTTGATTAGTACATTTAGGGGAAAAATTTATCAACCCAACACACCCACCAAAGTATTTTCAAAATTAACACACTTTTGGCAACGTCACTGCTACGTGACTGACACGTCACGTTTAATATTATTATTTTTTTTTTAAGGAGAGAAGTCGTGACTTCGGGTCACGATTTCACTTTAAAGGAAGTCGTGACCCGAAGTCACGATTTCCACCGAAAAAAACAGAGACGACAGATCCAGATATGTTTCTCACTTTCGTTCCTTTCCTTCCTCACATTCTCACTTTCGTTCCTTTCCTTCCTCACTTTCGATCCTTCCTTCAACTCCAGCTCCACTTTTCATTCCTTCAACTCTTCGTTCGTTCAACTCCACCAAATTGGCTCCATTGGTGCAGATCTTCTCTCCATCTTCAACTTCAGATCCGAACCGCAACCCACCCGAACTCAAGCTGTGTATACAACTCTGTAAGATCAACTTGTTTGGGGATTTTGTTTGTTTATGCTTCATGTGGTTAATGTACTGTTGGTTGTTAATTTTTTTGATTTTTTTTTGTATCCGGGGCTGTTTTTTTTTTTCTATCCGGTTGATATTTTATTTTTGCCAATTAGTTGATGTGAGTTCTATAATAGATTTTTAGTTTTTTTTTCCAATTACTTGATGTTAATTATATACACCTTGTAAAAATCAATACGTGCAATTTTTTAATTAAATAGCTAGAAAGTTTAATTTTAATATAGTACAATGTGTTATTCCAATTAGTGTGGATATATGTCATTGTCCCATATTGAGATGTAAAACATGTGGGGAGCCCAAGGGGTGGAGTAGAAATTGTTTGATTTGGGATTTAGGGGGTATGGTATTAATCAAACAAAAAATCCCACATACATGTCAATACTTTAGTAGGAAAAATTGGAAGAACATTAGGCGTGCGCTTAAGAGATGAGACATTGGTGGTGGTCACTTTCTAAGGTTGCTTTAGCGGCTGTTATATTCTAAGCTCGCTAGGGAAGTTGTTTATAATATATAATAATGTGTTGGTAGTGACTGCAACATCACCTACTTTAATTTGATAAATATTTCATCAAGACTTTAATTCTATTCAATTTTTTATTTTATTTTTTATTTGCTTTTATATATTTGTCTATCTTTTTGAGTTAGATATAAAGACTGTGTTGCCCTTATAAGTACAAAACCCATGATTGTATTTTCTACTTTCTCATTGTTTGTGGCCTCACTTTTCATTTTAATTATGGGATTCTGGTGCATTGTATGTTGTCTATAAGAAAAGGTCCATTTTATGTTCACATGTAGCCAGTTATAGTACGAGAGTTCTCAAAGTTGCTTGTAATAAAGAATGTCTCATGACATTCTTCATCTTAGTTCTTTGCATATAATAGTTTCTTTGTTGCAGAATAAGGTACTTAATTAAAAAACAATAAAGTAAAGGGGTTTCGATAAAATAAATAAAAAGATTGGATGGTGTACGTATATAATACTCTCCCATCTCTCTTAATCAGATGTCATGGTTTTGAGTTATATAAATGAAACAATTGAAAATTTTTAACTAAAGGTTGTCAGTAAATGTATTATATAACTATATATATATATATATATATATGCTAGATCAAGATTGTGGATTAGTGATATATAATAGATATTAAAAGATTGTTGTCATGCATGTCGTAACTTTAGATTGTGTACTTGTTTGTACTACAATGATTAATTAAGGTCATATTTTTTTTGAAAGAAAAGTGATTTCATTTATAATTAATTAAGGTCATATTTATTTGAATTAAATATAATGATTAATTTTATATGAGTGATTGGATGATTGCGAGATTTATAGCGCATAGTCGTAACTTTAATTAGAAGGTCTTTATCATCACTTCTATTGAGTAACAATTATATTCTACGTATATAGATTCAAGAATGGTTGATCGAAGAGTATCGTTGTTGTGTTATATAAATGGAGACATGGTTGATGGACCATCAGGGATTTCGTACACGAAATCGCCCATTCGACATCTTAGATCGAAGATGGGTTTATGGTACGATGAACTTGTGCGTTGTATCTGTAATTCATTGCAGATAGACAATGAATTACAAAGATTAACCATGACATATCGATATTCAGCGTACATTGGAAGTGGATCGGCCAACTACGTCCCTTTGCGAATAGATGATGAGTCGAGTCTCAAAGATGCTTGGGAGATTGTGGCAGAATTACCACCACCAAATTGCATGGAGCTTTATATCGATTTAGTTACGAGGCAACCGTACAATAGTTCCAATTGTAATGTAGTGTTAGATTCTGGAGCTGGACCTAGCACCCAACCAATTTATGAACATAGTCATTGTGCATCGCCTTTGATGACCGCAAATCCCGAAATGGACGAGGATCCTCGTTCCTGTGATGATTCGAATACTAGTGAAGATGATGACTATTGTGACAGTGGCGGGGATACTAGTGAAGAGAGTAGCGATGATGATGCAGACGATGAAGGGGATGATGGTCATCATGTTGATGATGGCATGATTCGATATACGTTAAATCGAGTTATAGCCGATGATGGCTCATTATCTTGTCCTCCAATTTCGAACATTAGTAAATCGTGAGAATGGTACATTTGAAGTCATCACTGCACCACGTGGGTATCATTTGAGAAAGGGGTGTAACAAGCAAGTTGTGAAATTGGAGGCCTGTAGATGGACTTGTAAGAAGTGACAGTGTTTTGGCATTCCATGTTCCCATGTTCAAGCAGTTTGCGCTAGTGTTGCCATTGATCACTGTCAGTACATCGAGTCATACTACAGATTGTCCGTGTATAGTCAATGTTATGCCGCGAATTTCCAACCCATTCCTCACGAAGATTATTAGCCTAACGCCAGAGTTCCCCACACGTTGCTGCCCGATCCATATCGGAAGCGAGTCAAAAAAGGTCGTCCTCAAACAAGCCGTTTGCGCCCTGAGATGGATTGGAGAGGCAATCAGAAATAGCCACGGCATATGCAGCGAGAGAAGGAATGGAGAGAAACCCCAACAACGCTGCGATGTAGTAATTGTAAGCAGGATGGACACAATAGACGCACTTGCAGTCGTCGTCAACAAGGACAACCGTCTAATGCTTCATAGTGAAAAACTATTTCAAGTCTTATGTTTCGCACTCACCTATATTTTCCTTGTATTTGAGAACTTTCTTATGAGATGAAAATCGCATGCTCTTACTTTCAATGTGAATAGTGACTTGTTTTTTCTTCTTTGTCATATTTTTTAGTAGTTCAAGGCTAATATAAGAATGCCATATATTTTTCTTCTTACTTGTTCGCACACAGTTTTTTCTAACTACTTTGACGTTCTTTAATGGTGGGTATATTCTTTACCATTGTTTCTTCATTGCTTTATGGAACTAATGACTACATTGCTAATGATTTGGGCTTCAAGCGCGATATGGATCCTGGCCCTATAGATGATTCAGTGTTGACTATGCAAGCTTTACATAGATCTACACGCGTTTGGAATGGTCCGATAGTACTTCTTTTCGTCTGTTTCTCTACTATAATAGCTGCGTAGATACATTTTAACTAATCTCACTTAAATCACGTATCTCCATAGGAGCCTGGTATATTGACTATCAGGCGTAATTCAGCTGCACTTCATCGGTTGGTCCCACTGGATGAACGCATAGTTGGGCATCTTCAGGAAGCTGGATTTTACGGGACTGCTCGAGTAGGCTTCATATCTATTGATTGGCATCTCATAACGGCCCTTGTAGAGAGGTGGAGGCCAGAAACTCACACGTTTCATTTCCCCGTCGGCGAGATGACTATAACCCTCCAAGATGTACAAATCATCTTGGGGTTGCCATCCGATGGATTACCAATTACTGGCCGCGTCGACCAAGATTACGATGCCTTGTGCTTGACACAACTGGATTCCCTTTCCCCGAAAATAACAGGACTGGAGGGCGGATTCAAATTTGCCAACTTTCAAGGTGGTTTCCAAACCTCCCTAACGATGCTAATGATGTGGAAGTGCAACGCTATGCGAGAGCATACATCCTACAACTTCTAGAGGGAACGTTATTTGCAGACAAGTCGAACAACCTCGTTCACATCACATATTTGCATTTTTTGGAGGATTTCGAGGCGGCAGGACAGTACAGTTAGGGTAGTGCAACTCTGGCTCACCTATACAGACAATTATGTCTTGCAGCCGACATTGATGGAGCTGAGATTGTAGGTCCGGTCATCTTATTGCAATTATGGGCATGGGATAGGTTGTCGTTTCTTGCACCAATAATGGGAAACGTTCTTCGAGACGACATCTTACAAAACGAAGAATTATTTCCACTTCCTCCATTTGGTCATAGGTAATTACTATTTTCTCACCTAATAATTTCAATTTCTTCATATCTATGTACATGTGCCGACATACATGCATTGTGTGATTTTTTTTTTCATTTGTGCTGGTGGAAACATGCTTTGGAGACCACGGGAGCATCAATGCACGTCCTGACAAAGTACAGAGAAATGATTGACATGCAAGCACCCAATGAAGTAAGAGATATACAGAATTACTTCTCCATGTAGTGCTTTGGAGACATCATCGAAAATGCGTTTCTTATTCATTTCAAAATGTTTTTATTGCCTACAGGTAATATGGGAACCGTATCCTGAGGCAGTGATAATGGACCTACCTGCGTAATGTAGCAGTGGTCGTGCTATTTGGCGAACGAGGGCACCTTTGATTTTTTTATGTGTAGTCGAAATGTATCATCCCTATAGAGTCATGTGACAATTCGGTCTCAGACAAATGATACCACCTTTACAGAGCCCAAACATGCAACTACATAGGATTGACTTGAGAGGGAAGACGGATAAGGATTGAAGTGCAGAGCATAGTGCTTATGTCTGCATGTGGAACGAACGTGCCTCCAATATTGCAACTGATGAAAGCTTAGAGGAGTCAATGGACTTTTACAACCCGTATATGCTATGGTATCGTCGCATTACACGACGATTCATGTCTCCCCGTGGAGCTATTGCTGAGGCCTTGGTAAGTACAATTTCATTTTTTTCAGTCATCAATCCTTGCCAAATAGTTGTTTTCCTTGTACTTTCGCATAAAACTTCATCAATATTTCATATGTAGGCACATGGAATTACTTCAATTCATCAGTTGACACTGGGTGATGATGTATCTATTGCACGTATTAGAGATGTAGTTGCATCGACTTTGATTGCTGCAGTACACGCAGATTATCGGATGCATAATATGCCCAGTTCATTTCAAGCTTCTCATCATTCTTCCCATGTTGATACACCTTCGAGGCATAACACTCCATTATATACTCCATCAGTGCCTCTCAACGAGTTTAGGACTCCACATACTCCTTCAGTTCCTCCCAACATGACATTCGAGGCTACGGAAGCCTTTCCATTTGACAGGGCACCTACATCTTCGCGCCATTTTCATGCAAGTCCAATAATGATGAATTTATCCAGGAGTACAAGTACTCATGATGGCGGAATGCGTGACAACGATGATATTCAACCAGAAGATGCTCAAAATCTGGCTGATGTGGGTCATTCGGATATTCCACTTGCTTTAAACCGTAATGTCCGAGTCGTCAAGAGAACACGATGTGGGACTGGAAGTCATTATTTGGGGTTAGACTAAGACTTTTTCTATACTGTTATTAGACATTTTCTCCTTATTCATTTTTGCTTTGTAGTTGATCACCTACCAATTTCATCATTTATATCAATTCAACTTTCAAATTCTTTATTTTTTATGGGTTTTAACTTATTTTTTCTTGATGTGTTGAACCTCTTGTATTGAAACTTTGTGTATGCTATTATCGACTTTGACAGCACCATTTAACCTTGCACTCCCATAGTTACAATTTATCGATGTTCTCTACCTTCAAATCATTTGAAAGCTTCAATGTTAAGAGAGACACACTGGACCCACAAATCATGTGCACAACCAATCAAAAAATGGAGACAACAATATGTGGTTTGATGGGTAGGTGAGAACAATCCAAATGCTCTTTCTAGTCTCAATCATGAAAAATTATTTCATCTTCATTACTCCTATCGAATTGGTCTTGTACATATTGGGCATTTATGCTGCATTGTCAATGTTAATTTGCTTACCTTTTATATGCCATTTTTTAGATGTTTTCAGCTTAGCATGTGAATTGTTTGAAGGGAATTCAGTTCACTGCACGACAAGGGAGATTGTGGTTTATGGTCACACTAATTTGTGATAGAAGCTTTGTTGTTAATTATGTGTATGAAAAAGGTACTACATTTTTTGGATTCTCACTGATCTCCTCTCATGAATCATAAATAGCTTTGAAATCATATTTCAGGAATTAGTAGAGTGGGAGCACAAGAGAAAATTGGAAGGGAAAATGCATGCTTGTGGACATGATGCACATGTCGCAATGCTCCTTGGGGCTGCAAGGATACTACATAGCATAAGAAGCACATTGCAGGTATACATTGCAAAATAAATTTACAGTGAAGTGATCATAAACAAGCCGTCAGCTAAAAAAAAAAAAAAAGTTGAAGGAAGTCGTGACTGCAAGTCACGACTTCCATCCACTGGAAAACGTGACTTTAAAGAGGGGTTACAAGTGTGTTAGTTTCTAGTGACCAAACGAACTCTTGATGTAGCGCGTGATGTGGCGCTGACGTGGCTACAAGTGTGTTAGTTTTGTAAATATTTTTGTGGGTGTGTTGGGTTGATAATTTTTACCCTAAACGTCTAATCAAGGAAAAAGGCCCACTATGTATTGTCAAAGTAAAAAAATGTGTAAATTCTTACCAACATTAATATCTTTTTTACGTACATATTTTTTCATTCATGCTTGACTTCTCTTTTTTCAGCGGGTGGGAAATGAGTAAGTAGAACTGTCACGTGGCCAATTAAAGAGGGGTTTTTTACTAGGAAAATTTTCTCACTCAATCAAATCCGTGGTGCCTAAGGGTCACTTTAGTTTAGGACACCAATACTCGAATTAAAGGGACAACAAGCAATGACAACAAGGAAACGTTTTTACTAGCTCTCAATTGGGAATACAACACTGAACTCTATGCTTCCCAAGCTTAGAGTCCTTGGCTTTATAGACCAGCCAACAAGTAGTTACATAACCAACTAGGACACATTTCACGTGTACATCGATCCATAGACCAAGTAAAACACCATTTCCTTTATGGTCTAGGCAATTACCCAACTGCCTTTCTCCCTTGCTGCCATATCGTTCCATAACCGTCACCACTATAAGGTCAATTGCAATATGCTCCATGTATTCGGGACTTCCTTGGTCGTGCCTTGATCATGACCCCTGCCCATGACCAATGTAGTTTCTCAACCGCTTGGAACCGTCTTGACTTGGTCCATCCACGCCTCAAAGGACGTGGCCCATGTTTCTCTACGGGACAGGGACTGCTCGGTGGTGCTTGATTGTGCCTAGGCACCTCGGGTGCTAGCCGGGGCTCGGTCGAGTCCCACCGGCTCGGGGTGGCCGACGACATGATCCGTCCATGGGTCGTGCCTTGGCATTGCGCCCAAAGCATGTTCGAGGGTCCTTGCTACTTCGCTCATGCCGCCTCAGGGAGAGAGCACACCTCTCCATATAGTAGATGTTAAGTCGTTTCCTCATCTCTAATAGCAAACATCCCAAAATGAGACCAAGTGTACTTTGACTTGGTCAACGCCCAAGTCAAGATTTGTCAACTCTCGCCTCGTGCCAAGGCGCGACCTTGCTCGTGCCAAAGAATCCGCCAAGTCTTACCCGTGCCCGCGCCAAGGCGTCGTGCCAAGGTGCGCCCGTGCTTGTACTAAGGCGCGTGCCAAGGAACGCCCGTGCCCTGCGCCAAGGTGTCATGCCAAAGCGCGCGAGTCCTTGCCCCAAGGCTCGTGCCAAGGCGCGCGCGTGCCTTGCGCCAAGGCGTATGCCAATGCGCGCCGTCCTTGCGTAGGCGCTGTGTCAGGGCACGCGAGTCCTTGCGCCAAGGCATTGTGCCAAGGCACGCGCATGCCTTACGCCAAGGCGTTGTGCCAAGGTACGCGCGTGCCTTGCGCCAAGGCGTTGTGCCAAGCGCACGCCCAAGCGCAACCCCCTTTACGCTTACATATTGTTTTGCATGTTCTCCCACGACCGAACCTTATGGAACCAGCCAAGCCCTCCTGAGCTCGGTCATTGGCTAGGTTTCTTGCTGCCTAGCCCGGTCTACTCCGGTCACGCTATTGAGGGGCTGACAAACCATCTAACCATCGTTTTTATCAATTATCATGTTTTAGGCATTAGTGCATAACTGATTTTTTTTAACCTCGTCCTGATCCTTTTATGTCTTGCTTCCTAATTTTACATTTATCGTAGTACATAATCCCACATCTGATATATAATAAAAGTTGGTGTGGTATATGAGTAGAGTAGATTGGATCCTAGCAAAAGCAATTGGTTTTGTGTAGGATGAGTTCCAACCCCATTTATATGCCACGTGTGTGTCTAGACCCATGCATGAATTTCTAAATGGTATTAGAGCCGACAATCGAGAAAAAATCCCTTGGATAAAACTTCATGAAGTGTTAAGATGTGTGGATCGAAATAATAATCCCACACCGATTAAATAAAACTTCATGAAGAAATATATAAGTGAAGATCTCAACTTAACTAGAACTAAGTGCCTTTTACCAATTTGGACAGGCCCATCACGAGCCAAGTGGTTTATTTTAATTTTTTTCTAATATTGTGATTAACCTTGCTTGTGAAAATAGGTGATTAACTTGTGTTGGAACATGCTCTTGATGTCAACTATAGGAACAAACTTATTCAAAAGGAAAAAAAAAAAAAAAAAATAAAAATGGTAACACCAAACAAAGACTTGAAACGCGTAATATCTCTTTAAGACAAATTGAGGGGCACAATTTTTGTATTTTGTAAATCACCTCCAAATCGTGAGGCTTGAAATTCAGACCAAACAAAATCTCTTTGGTTGGTTTGAACGATTTTGAGTGATTTTGCGAAGATCGCTATCCACCCCTATCTTCAACACTCTCTTTCTCTCGTTTGAAGGATATTTATGTCAATTCATATGTTTTATTATTTTTAAAAAATGTAATCCACCGTAAGTTCAAAGTTGAGCTAAACATAAAAAAACTAATCTACAAGCCAAATCTTATCAAAAGAGAAAAACTAATCTCCATGACCAATAAATAAAGAAAACACCTCAGTCACATCCAAAGTTACATTGTGTGACGTGGTATGCAAGCCAATATCCTTAAGAGTTGTCTGTGCATGCCTCAAAATAAACACCCCGCACGTATTATCCATCGAAAATATGCATGTATATTGTATAATCATTTTCACATGAGGTCCGCACACTACGTCACCTTGGTGTGACTTGGGGTGTCATTTTATCATTTTCGTACAAATCACTTTCATTTATTTTTTATTTTTATTTTTATTTTTGTCAACAAATATACAAACTGTTGTGGAATATGGATGACCATGCATGTACACCAACATATTGTGTAGTCATGTAACTTGTATTTTTCACTTAATAGTACCTCAACTTGTCTATGTATTGTCATGTTACTTATAAACATTTCCAATGTACACCAACTCTTCCATGTTTGTCAAATTACTTGTAATGTGTTGTATGACATGGGGTGTATGTGTTACTTGTACACATTGTATAAAATACATTTATCATCATCACCAAATAACATATATAAAGGGTGCCAACCTCATTGTAAAAACACACCAAGTTGAATGAAAACTTCTCATTCCAACTATCTCATTTCTTCTCTTCTCCTTTGTAGTAGTAGTTTGTAGTAGTAGAAGTTCTTAGTCTTCTATTTTCCTTCTCTAGTTCTTAGCAAGTTTCAACTCAATTTACAACACGTTATCAGCACGAGCTTGCTCTAGCATTAAGGAGATCTTGAAGTTCAAGAAGGCTTGTTAAGGAGACAAAGTTAGGAAGGTATAACTTTTGTTATTTAAATAAGTTCAATTTATTTCTATATTATCACGGTTGCTTCCTTTTATTACATGCATCACTTCTATATGCATACTTTATTCATATACTATGCATTATAACGTCACCGATTGCGAAAGTATGCTCTGTAGTTGCGTCTTGTACGATCTTCTACATCGTAAATCAAAAGTCAATATGTGACATAACTAGTTTTCTCGCTATACTACAAACGATTAATTACGCTCTATTCTTGATTTTTTATATTGCTAATAGTGTTATGAGTTTGGGTTGATAGTGGGTAAGCCTTGTCCCCGGTAAAGCTAAACATTGAAAGGGAGACGAGTTATCTCGTTCGATAAGGCATGGTTTTAAGTTGACTTCGTCTCGCCACCTAACCTGGAGGTTGTCCCACCAACTCATACAAGCAGTACATTTTGCATATTAATAATCAAGTTGTGAACATATAACTTTAATCATATATTATCTATTTTAAATAAAAGAGAAAAACTATTTACTCAATTTTTTGACATATTTTTAGATTATAGCAAACCTTAAAAAATTGGAATTTGTTGCTCTTGATATCACTGGAAATAATTATTTGTCATGACAACTGGATGTCGAGATACATCTTCAAGCTAAAGACTTAAGAGAAACTATTATAGGAGGAAATGAAACAACAATGCAATACCGTGCGAAAGCACTGATATTCCTTCACCATCATCTCCATGAAGGCCTGAAAAGTGAGTATCTCACTATAAAAGATTCTTTCACATTGTGGTTAAGCTTGAAAGATCGATATGATCACCAAAAAATGGTGATATTTTCAAAAGCTCAAAACGACTGACTGAATCTTATGCTACAAGATTCCAAAACAATCAGTGAGTATAACTCAACCATGTTTAATATTACCTCTCGTTTGAAGCTATGTGGAGAAAATATATCTGATAAGGCAATGATGAAAAAAAAATATTTAGTACTTTTCATGCATCGAATATGTTGTTGCAACAGCAATATCGAGCGCGTCAATTTAAAAAGTACTCATAATTAATTTCTTGTCTCATGGTGGCTGAACAAAATAATGAGCTTCTATTAAAGAACAACAACTCCCGTCCAACTGGTTTCGCTTCAATTAATGAAGCAAATGCAATATCCTATAATGACCATAAAAAGGGTCAAGGAAAGAAAAACCACGGATGTGGAAATGAGAAAGGATCAATCAGCAAAGATCGTGACAATAAGTTCCAAAATAAATGGAATAAGAATGACGCAGTTCAGAATAAGGGAAAAATACTATTGAAAATGGGCATGCTTGTAATCGTGACCAGCCATGTCACATGTGTGGTCTAAAAGGCCACTGGGCTCATGTATGCTGCACGCCTAAGCATTTTATTGATCTTTATCAAGCCTCCTTAAATGAGATGGCTCGTCGGACATCAATTATATGGATGTCCCGAATTTTCATGATGATCCAAACACTAATCTCGATATTTTTAATGATCATATGTAATGATTTTCAATAATTATATGTACTAGTTTTTGTTATGCTTCTTAGTTATATGTAAGGGTGGGCAAACCGTGGTTTGGTGGTGAAAACCACCAAACCGCAACCAAACCGAGGGTCTATGGTTTGGTGATTTTTTAAACCACCATCAAATCGCGAACCACCAAAACCGCAACCAAATCGAACCGCGTTATGCGCAGTTTGGTCGGTTTGGTTTCGCGATTTTGGTGCGAGGCGGCGATGGACGCAGCGGCGGTTCGTGCGGTGGAAGGCGACGACGATGGCGATGGATTTGGCGGAGGCGGTGAGACGGGGAGTGAGGATGATGAAGGGCGGCAGTGCGGCAGTAGTGAGACGGGCACTCCGCGACGGCCGACGACGGTGAGAGTGCTCGAGAGGAAAAGGAGACGGCGGCTGTGAGAGGAGAGAGGAGACGGGAATGACGGGAATGAGAGGAGAGAGGAGACGGCGGTGAAGGAGAGAGGAGCCGGCGGGGAGAGAGTGACGGGAGTGAGAGGAGAGAGGTGACGGGAGTGAACGAGAGGATTTTTTTTTTGGATATGTTTAAGCCTTTTAGGGTTTTTGGTGGTTATTTACTAAAATACCTTCGATTTGGTGAAACCACGATTTTTTCAAATTAAAACCACGACCAAACCGCGCTTCTGCGGTTTTTACATTTTCCAAACCGCACCCAAACCGCGAGTTTTAAAAACCAGACCAAACCATGCGGTTTGGGCGATTTTTCAAAAACTGATGCCCACCCCTAGTTATTTGTACTAGTTCCTTATTATGAATGAAATATGACTCTTTTCTAATTTTTCAAATATTATTTGTCTAGATGGATCAACAAATCAAGTGTTCAAATCATGAATCAAATAAGAGCGATATATGTCTTGTCGATTGTGCTACAACGCACACAATCCTTAAAAATAGAGAATATTTCTCCAATTTGAACATAGCTGAGGCTAATGTTATAACAATATATGTTATCTCCAATTTTATTAATAGCTCTGGAAAAGCAAATATTATGTTGTATGGGGGAACAACAATTCATGTTGACAATGTTTTATACTCTGAAAAATTCAGAAGAAATTTACTATGCTTAAAAGATATTCGACAAAATGGATATCACATTGAAACCATGAACGAAAATAATAGAGAGTTTCTCTATGGCACATTGGTTTCAAATGGGAAAAAGAAGTGTTAGAAAAATCTCAGCTTTATCCTTTGGATTATATTTTACTCATATAAAACATGTCGAAACGAATGTCGTCTTAAATAAGAAAATTAATGATCCAAAGATATTCATTTTATGGCATGACCGGCTTGGTCATCCAAGATCATCAATGATGCGAAGAATAATTAATAATTCGCATAGACATCCTTTAAGGAGGCACAAAATTTTTTCAGCTTCAGCTGGTGATTATAATTGTGCTAGTTGTTCTCCAGGTAAATTGATAGTTAAACCATCCCCAAGTAAAATTATTGTGGAATCCCCAGTTTTCTTATAACGCGTTCAGGGAGACATGTGTGGACCTATTCATCCTCATTGTGGACCATTTAGATATTTCATGGTTTTGATAGATGTATTAACTAGGTGGTCACATGTTTGTTTACTTTCGACCCGCAATGTTATTGTTAAGTTAAGAGCACAATTCCCTAAAAACCCAATCAAGACCATCCGTATTGATAATGCCGGAGAATTTCAATCTCAAACATTTAAAAATTATTACATGTCTATAGGAATTACCATTGAACATTATGTTCCATACGTGCATACCCAAAATGGTTTGGCAGAATCTCTGATCAAACGCATTCAATTAATTGTCAGACCTTTAATCATGAGAACTAAGTTATCAACTTCAGTTTGGGGGCATGCAGTTCTTCATGCAACATCTATCAACCAAATATTTCACACTTAAAAAATCTTGGTTGTGCAGTGTATGTTCCTATACCACCTCCCAATAGAAGTAAGATGGGTCCACAACGAAAACTTGGGATTTATGTTGGATTTAACTCATCGTCCATTATAAGATACCTTGAGCCTTTAACAGATGATTTATTTACTGCATGTTTTGCTGATTGTCACTTTGATGAAGCAATTTTCTCATCATTTGGGGGAGATAAGAAACAAATTCAAAAGGAATGACGCGAAATTGCTTGGAATGCATCAACTTTATCACATTATGGTCCACGCACAAATCAGTATGAACTTGAAGCTCAAAAGATCATTCATTTGTAACAAATCGCAAATCAATTACCTGATGCATTTTATGATGCAAAACAAGTGACAAAATCACATATTCCAGCTGTAAATGCTCCTGCAAGAATTGATGTCTCTGTGCAATAAAATGCACAAGAACCAACGAAATGTTTAAAGCGTGGAAGATCGGTTGGTTCAAATGATACAATTCCTCGAAAGAGGAAAACAAGAGTAAAAATAAATACAAATCACAATACTTCTGAGAAAGCACAAGAATCATTTGATAAAGATTTATCATAACAAGTGTTGATTGTGACGAGGAACAACTGCCTCTAGAAAAAGAGAAAAAAGATAAAAATAATGAGATCTCAATAAATTATTTAAACTCTGGTAAGATTTGAGATCGAAATGAAATTGTTCATGATGATATATTTGCTTTCAATGTGTCCTTTGAAATATGTGAAAATGATGATGATCCAGAACCACGATCAGTGGACGAATGTCGAAAAAGACCTGATTGGCAAAAATAGCAAGAGACTATCCAAGCAGAGCTAAACTCGTTAAGAAACGAGAGGTTTTTGGATCGATTGTCTAAACGCCAGATGGCGTAAAACCTGTTGGATATAAATGAGTATTTGTACGAAAGAGAAACAAACAAAATGAAGTTACAAGGTACAAAGCAAGACTTGTAGCTCAAAGTTTCTCACAAAGACCTGATATCGATTATGAGGAAACATATTCTCCTATTATAGATGCAATCACATTTTGGTTCTTGATAAGCCTTCCAGTTTCTGAAGGGCTTGATATGCATTTAATGGATGTCGTTACAACATATTTGTACGGATCCCTAGACAGTGAGATATATATATATGAAAATCCCTGAAGGAATTGTAATATTCGAAGAAATAAAATCAAAACCTCATAACATGCATTCTATAAAATTACAAAGGTCTTTGTACGGATTGAAACAATCCGGATGAATGTTGTACAAACGTCTTAGTGATTATTTACTGAAAGAAGGATATGTAAATAATCTGTTTTGCTCATGTGTCTTCATTAAAAGATCATCAACATGATTTGTGATTATTGTTGTATATGATGATGATTTAAATATAGTGGGAAACCACGACGACATCGTTAAAACATCCGAATACTTGAAAAAAGAATTCAAGATGAAAGAACTTGAAAAAACAAGACTTTGTCTTGATTTGCAAATTGAACATTTTTCAAGTGGACTACTTGTCCATCAATCAAATTATATTGAAAAAATATTAAAAAGATTTTATATGGACAAGAAACATCCATTGAGCTCTCCAATGGTTGTCAGATCACTTGAAGTGGATAAAGATCTATTTCGACCTCATGAAAGTGATGAAGAGCTAATTGGTCCAGATGTACCATATTTAAGTGCAATTTGTGCACTTATGTATCTTGCAAATTGTACAAGACCTGAAATTGCTTTTGCTGTCAACCTACTTGCAAGATACAACTATTCACCAACTCGAAGACATTGGAATAGTGTTAAACATATTTTTCGATATCTTCAAGGAACAAGTGACATGGGTTTATTTTACTTGAGATGGGTAAAATTGAATCCCAATGTTATGCTGATGCTGAATTTTTATCTGATCCCCACAAGGTCCGTTCTCAAACGGGATATGTATTCATCTATGGTAATACTGATGTGTCACGGAAGTCAGTACTTCAAACTATATTTCCTACTTCTTCCAATCATTCTGAAGTACTTGCAATTCATGAAGCAAGTCGTGAATGTGTATGGTTGAGAAACATGATTGAACATATTCAAGAATAATGTGGATTGCCTTCAATAAAAGATTCTCCAAAGCATATTATATCAGGATAATTGTGACGTCCCCAATTTCCCAAAACTTGGCACCGCCCGGCCTAAGCCCACGTGGACTCCCGAGCCAGTCTCGCAAGGTCAACGCTGGCCTAGTCAGCCTTCCAATCCATCATTACAAGTAAATTCACAATTTTAAGTTGAGTTATTAGTATTTTTCAAGATTTACCAATTTATGCGGAAGCAACTAATACATTAAATAACTCAACAATAATGTAGGAAGTTGGACAACCTAATTGTGGAACCCAGCATAAATATATCACCATCAAATGAGAGTAAATAAAAGATATACAAAAAAATTCACCTAGCTATGGAGCTTTCCCTCTGCTACTCGTCTGCGACTTTGCACTCAGTCAAACACGAGATTGACGAGCACAGGTAAGTAAAATCCAGTAGAATCTAAACCGTAATTCAAGATAAAATGAAACAGTCTAAAAGTCGTGCAGATAAAAAGAAAACGGTACGGAATGCATGATCACGAGACTGTAAAACAATAAAAGTACAACGAAAATGAGTGTAGTCTAAGAACTATAAATTTGAACATTGAAACATTATCTCATTTTACTCAAAATGAATTGTTTCATTTTCCATTGGCTTCACCAAACCAACAATGTTATTTATCTCAATTTATCAATTGAACTAACTAAATTCTAGTTTTACATATTGTTGCCATTCTTTCTTTTCTTTTTTTCCATTTTCCACAATGTTGTAAACAATTGGCATGAGCTGTTGATTAGCCAAAAATGAAATCAAATAGGCAAATGAAACATCAATCACTAACTGATTCCATTTGAAACAGAACAAAGTGGTTCAACTGCCTTTACCAAACCTCTCCGAATGAGCCTTCCTCTAAAGAATACCAAAAGCTCATTTTTATAAACCTTTGTAAATACAATTCTTTGTAAATATTGAACTATAATAATGAAGTCTCGTTCCTATCAAAAATAAATATATATACTTATAGTTTCTATCCAATTAATCATTACCGTCAATCTTCTTTGAATCCGATAAATTTATCGTCAATCTTTTTCAATTTTTTTACTCATCGAGTCTTACGCGATACATAAGAGTGACTATCGTATATCTATCGATAATAATATAATACAACACATCAAATATCACATATAGCTCAAATTTTAATTTCTCCAACTCTCCTCACTTCCCAACGAAGATTTTAGTCATGATCATAGGGTTCCACTCTAAGTCCAGGGTTCCTAACTTCCTCTGGTTTATGTCTTATGCTGGTTGTGGGTTAATTAAGAGCTAAATGTAAGAATTTAGGCTCTAATACCAATTGTGACGACCCCGATTTTCCACAAATTGGGCACCGCCCGGCCTAAGCCCACGTGGACCCCCGAGCCAATCTCGCAAGGTCAACGCATGCCTAGTCAGCCTTCCAATCCATCATTACAAGTAAATTCACAATTTTAAGTTTAATTATTAGTATTTTTCAAGATTTACCAATTTATGCGGAAGCAACTAATACATTAAATAACTCAACAATAATATAAAGTTGGACAACCTAATTGTGGAACCCAGCATAAATATATCACCATCGGAGGAGAGTAAATAAAAGATATACAAAAAAATTCACCTACCTATGGAGCTTTCCCTCTGCTACTCGTCTGCGGCTCCGCACTCAGTCAAACACGAGATTGACGAGCCCAGCTAAGTAAAATCCAGTAGAATCTAAACCATAATTCAAGATAAAATGAAACAATCTAAAAGTCATGCAGATAAAAAAGAAAACGGTACGAAATGCATGATCATGAGACTGTAAAACCATGAAAGTACAACGAGAATGAGTGTCAAGGAAACAATATAGAAAGGTGCCCAAGTAGTCTAAGACCACCGAATACGGGTGCCACAGGGTCGGGGTGGCAGAGTCGTGGCAACGCCAAGCAGACTCGGGTCATTGGATGCGGCATCACCGTACCTAAAATGTCGCGAATGAGGGATATCAATGGCGCCCCGGATAAAACACATTTCATTCTGACCAAATACTGTGACTCGAGGTCATGGCCCTGGTTGCGAGCCGGCAACCACTCTAATCAGAGACACGAGTACGACTCACTTGGCCCTCGGACACTCATAAGTGAGTGAGAATCCAAGAAAGGGACATGGTTCAACATCAAACAAAAATGCAAGTTGAATGAACTATTGTACATTTTCTAACTGGTTTACTTACCTCGAAATCTGTAATTCGTCCTCAAGACGTCAGCTCATGCCTCGATTTGCGCCCGACACCCGACTCTTACGTCCCTGGTGTCCATTTATACCATTTACGTTACTTACGTCATTCACATCAATATATTTCATAATAAAGGCAACGAATTTCATAAAATGGTGTAGGGCCTCACCATGATATTCAACTCTATTCGAAGCTATTGTGTCGTCGCATGTCGTCGAATCACACCCCTCGTCGAGGATTGATCGGTCCAACGACGTCATCGCGCCGTTTATCGCGCCAACGTCGAAGCCACGCCACCGCCGCCACCGCGCCGCTGCCAATACCACCGTCGAGACACCGCTGCCACTCGCCGACGTCGATGTTGTAACGACCCGAAAATTTGACTTTGACTACGTGTCAAGTCAGGGTCGTTTGTGGGATCCACTCGTCCAAATGCGTATGTCCGAATCTCGAGTGGAGATGATAATTGTTGAGAAACGTATACGGGGAGAATTCAGGGAGTTGAAACACGAACGAGAATGCGCCTCGAGTCGCGTGTCGACGTGGGATCAAGATAGTGGCGTAATATTTATGTTGGATACGCCTCGTGATGCGTGTAGCACGCGAGTATCGAGATTTTGAAAAGAGGCGGGTTGGTGCATCGAGATGCGCGTTGCTCGGTTGTTGAGTTGTCTCGAGATTCGTGTTGCACGAATCTCGAGAACATTTTTTATTTGAAATTAAAAGAGATAAGGATAAGAAGAAAAGAAATAATATATATATAATTAAAAAAGGGATGGGATAAGATTGAAAAAAAAATCGGAAAGAGAGAAAGATAGGGAGAAAGAGTGGTCGGGAGGTGAGAGGAAGAAGAGAGGGAGAGGACGATGATGATCGGCGGCTCTGGCGCGACCACGGCGGATCGGCTCCAGCCCGGCGCGGCTCGCCGCTCGTCGGTGCAGCGGCCACGCGGAGGCCGCGGAGGTGAGCAGTGGCGGTGATCGCACAAGGCCGCGTCCCAAGAAGACGGCACAGCGGCGCGCGGCGAGAGGCGAGGCGCGGCCAGCAGCGAGGGGCGTCGACGGCCGCGGCGAAGCACGACGCGCGTGGTGGCGGACGATAGCTGCTGCGCGGGTGGCGCGGACGGCTGCGAGCTGGTCGCAGCGCAGCCGCCACGACGACGGCGGCGGATCAATGCAGCCGGCAGCGGAGCGTTGAGCGGCGGCGCAGACAGCGTGGCGCGCGCGACGCCGGCAACGGAGTGACGACGGCGGTAACGCGACTTCGACGTCGGCGCGGCGCGGTGAACAACGCGATGGTGTTGTTGGACTAATCGGAGGTGCGAATCGACGAATGTCGACGACGCGATGGAGGTGAGATGCACTTCATCGAATTTTAATTTCGATTTGCATGATTTAGTAACTTAAATGTCTAAATGGATACCAGGGACTTAGGAGTCGAGTGTCGGGTGCGCAAATCGAGACGCAAGCGACGTTTTGGGTACGTGATTTCTCGAGTAAGTATACTAACTAGGGAATTATACACTATTTCATTTCTTTCCATTGGTTGTTGTTTAATGTTTTGTGATAGCTTTATTATAGTTCACTGCTTTGTGATGATATCTATCGTTGAAATTGTTGTCGATCGAGTGAGTCCATTGGCAAGTGAGTCATGGTTACTATTTATCTGCGATATAAGTACTTTGCCTATATGTGTGTGCTCGCAGAGCTTGCTCGCGCTGCACATATGAGAGGGTTAGGGCTGGAGGCAGGGGTCTCGTCCCAAACCCGAGGTTTTTCCTGGTAGTCCGTTGATACTATCCAGGTCCATGGATGTTTTCATAGTCATACGGGCTAGGGCTGGGAGGCAAGATCTCGTCTTAGATCCGGGTCTATGGATGTCTCATAGTCGCATGGGTTGGGGTAGGCTGGAGGCGGGGGTCTTGTCTAAACTCGAGTATCTTTGGGCTTTTGTCGCGACTCAACGATCTTTTGGTCGGGACTTCTTGTTATTTGGCATCACTCATCGATGGATTGGTTACAGTCTTTTATATTCATGCGTTTCTTGATTCCTTTCGTTCTATTTGTATGAATTCGACTGCTTTGGATATCGTGAACTGTTGTTTTGGATATTGTGAAATGTTGTGTATATGTCCTACTGGATTTACTTACATGGGCTCGTCATTCTTATGTTTTGATGAGTGCGGTCATGACAGTAGCGAATGGAATGCTTCATAGCTAGGTGATTTTTTGTATATTTTGTATTTACTCTCTTCTGATAATATTTACTGGGTTCCACAATTAGGTTGCTTAATTCATTGATCTCTTTGTTGGGTTATTTAATGTATTAGTTGCTTCCGCTAAAATTATAAAACTCGAGAAATATTAATAACTCAACTGTAAAATGTTGAATGTACTGAAAATGATGGATTTTGAAGGCTGACTAAGCTCTCGTTGACCTTGCAAGACTGGCTCGGGGGTCCACGTGGGCTTAGGTCGGGCGGTGCCCAATTTTTGAAAAAGTGGGGCCGTCACAGCCGTTGTCGCTCGTCGGCGGCCAGCTCCGCCGTCCAACCATCCGCGCCTCCCCGCTACCGGCCTTCAGGCCATCTCACCACTGCCGTTTCGCGCCACCGAAATCGCCACTGCCGACCTCGCTACCGCGCCTGCCGCTATGCCGCGAGCCGCCGTCCGCGAGCTGCTCGCTGCTGCTGATCGGTGGTCCGTCGCTGCTGGAGCTCCGCAACGAGCTCCCTTGCCGGTCGTTGGCTCGCCGCGCTGCCGTCGTCGCGTCGCAGCCGCTACGGCTGGCCGCTGCTGCTGTCCGCCAGCTCCGCCACTGTCGATCGTCTCCACCTCGCAGCCACGCTGTCATGCAGGTACCGTGCTGCTGTCTGCGACCTCTGCGTAGCCGCGATCTGTTGTCGGTCGACCGACTTCACCGCGCTCTGCTTTGCAGAGTCGCCGCACGCCGTCTTCGTTAGCACCGCCAATCTCTCCCGCCGACGCTCTCCCACACCTGCCGATCACTCTCTCCCCTCTTCTTTTCTCTCCTCCATCTGATTCTTATCCAAATCTTCTTCTTTTTTTATATACATATATTTACATATTTATATACATATATATAAACATTTTAATTAGAAGACTTACTTCTACTACTTACTACTACAAAGAAGAAGAGAAGAAATGAGATAGTTGGAATGAGAAGTTTTCATGTTGTGTTGAGTCGTTAATTATGTAATATTATATATAGTTTATTTATATATTTTTATTTTCAAGTCTCCAAAATACTAGCCTAATTATGTTTATTTATTATTTTCAAGGTTAACAGAGTGTGCGGTTGAATTCGTGGCGGAAAAATACTCAAAATGAAATATTTATATGCAGTGATCAGATGCTAGAGGATTTGCTTCGAAATACGCAATGGACAGTTGATTTGGTGTGAGATTAGTTGAAGAAACGCAGCTAGGGACATGGTCAACCTACTCACGTACAACAGTTGTTGGTTTGTCCTCGAGATACAAGCGTTATATCTCCCACATATGTGCCTCATTCACGCGAGCTTCTACTCCGTCCCCACTGCTGCCAGGTGTCGCCATTCTGCTGGTCAAGCCTTGTCACTTGCAGCCGTCCCAACCAATAGACACTCGCCACGTCGTTTGTCAGCAGCTCCCACCAATGCGAGCACGCCACATGTCGTCTGCACAGCTGCCATGCTGCAGCGTCTGACCAGCCCACGTTCACAACAGCTTCTCCACCACTCACTGCGCGACACGTCTCGCATGCCAGCAAGCTCGCCCAATCCATGTCCGCCACGTGTCAGAGACCTTGCAACAACCTCCAACAACCACCAGATCCTCGTCGGCGCACATGTCACGAACAAAACTCCAAATTTGGCATTCTTTGGAGAATTAGAAATTGAGGAGGATTATAAAGAGGGACCGACTGATATTTTTAACCTCTCTCTTGGCCAGGGGGCCGAACTCTCGGTTCTTCTCTTCTCGCCGGACAGCTCCTCTCCCCCCATTCTTTTTATTTTTTATTTCTTTTCTTTTGTGTTCTTGATGCGAGGCTAAAACCTCTAGCTTAGGTAAGACTGCGAGGGAGGTTCGAATGCGCGTATTAATGGATTTGTGAGATTTATATATTTTAATTTCAATTTTTTCATTATTATTTTATTTTCTTTGGTATTGTTTTAACAATCGAGGTTAAACACTAGTTTAAATCTTGATTTACGTGCCAGTAGGTCGTACGCACCCGTGCTTGTGCAATAAGACCACACTAGTGGCAATCGACCATACTGATTGATTCGACCCTTTTGGGATCGGTTGAATACCTTAGGGATCTAGGCTAAATTGGACACACTAGTGATCCGATTGTCTAGGTGTAGTGCCTTCACAAAGCCCATTGCGGTCAACGCATTAAACCTAATTCACTTGAATTGTGGTTATGTGTTTGATTAGGGAAGTAGTCATCGTCGTACCTTGGCTATCGAGACAGGGAAGAGCAAGGAACTGCGTACGTTACCGGGTCTATAGCTACACTAGGATATTTTGATTTGCACATTTTACATAAATCGAAGACCAAATCCAATCTTTTACCGAACCGAACTTGTATGTCTTGACCTAGGTATTTTTATTAATTATTTGATTTTCAATTTTATTTCCTTTGCTTTCATTATTTTATGATTAGATAATTAATTCATTTTCTATTAAACCCCGATTTCTCTTTTTGTTATTTTTTTGACCTTAGAAAGATTACCAGTCCCTGTGGGATCGACCCTTTGCCACTATTCTACAAAATAGTTGGTTTAGGTAATTATTTTTAATTTTATTGACGCGTTCGGCGCGCGTCAAGTTGGCACCCTTTATATAGGTCATTTGGTGATGATGATAATTGTACTTATACAATGTGGACATGTTATACATACACCACAAGTCATACAACACATCACAAGCAACATAGACAATACATGGAAGAGTTGGTGTACATTGGAGAGGATTACAAGTTACATGACAATACATGGATAAGTGATTATACATTGGAGTTGAATACAAGTTATGTAGAGTGTACAAGTTACATTTAATGTAGAAGTCATGCTTGATGTTACAATTCAATGTGAGAGTCATGCTTGACAATGTGATCATTCATAAGCTTGGTTAAAGGGTCATCCAATTTACAACATAAACATATATATATATATATATATATATATATATATATATATATATATATATATATATATATATATATATACATTTTAATTCTTACTTTCTTTTTGATGTGACCACATTAAAATCACTATAGCCACCTTACGCCGCTATCTCCGTCCACGTCGACATCCGACTCGAGGCGCGCCCCCATTCATTTTTCGGCTCAACGCATTCCTCGCATATACTTTTCTCAACAATTAGCATTAATAATCTTAAATTGAACATTCTCGGTGTCTCCACTCAATATTCGAACATACGTATTCGACTAGTGGGTCCCACATACGACCTTGACTTGGCACGTGGCACAAGTTAAATTTTCAGGTCGTTACAATAATGCAACACGTATTGCACAATTAAGTGAAGGATTCATAAATGAGGACAAAACAAAACGTATTTCACCAAAAAAAATTTATGCACATGAGCTTCAGAAGAATTGTGAAATTGATGTCAAACAAATTCGATTGAGTGATAATTTTGCTGATTTATTCACAAAAGTCTTACCAACTACGACATTTAAAAGGCTTACATAAGGTATTGGCTTGCGTAAACTTAAAGACATTGCAAGTAAAGAAACTGAACAAGTTTCACCCATGTTCACATGAGGGGGAGTTATTGATTAGTGTATTGCACTCTTTTTCCCTTAGCTATGATTTTATCATATTGAGTTTTCCTAGCAAGGTTTTTAATGAGGCGATCTTAACAATATTGTACTCGTCTTAATATTTATGAAAATAGTGTACTTTTTTTTTCCACAGGGTTTTTTCTTAGTAGAAGTTTTGACGAGGCACAATCTCTAAGCAAGTGTCATCCAAAGGGGAATGTTGTGGAATATGGATGACCATGCATGTACATCAACATATTGTGTAGTCATGTAACTTATATTTCTCACTTAATAGTACCTCTACTTGTCTATGTATTGTCATGTTACTTGTAACCATTTCCAATGTACACTAACTCTTCCATGTTTATCAAATTACATGTAATGTGTTGTATGACATGGGTGTATGTGTTACTTGTACACATTGTATAAAATACATTTATCATCATCACCAAATGACATATATAAAGGGTGCCAACTTCATTATAAAAATACATTAAGTTGAATGAAAACTTCTCATTCTAACTATCTCATTTCTTCTCTTCTCATTTGTAGTAGTAATTTATAGTTGTAAAAATTCTTCTCTTCATTTCATTGTACAAACACACAAACATTAGTTTAGCTTCTTCTTTTTTTTGTCAAATAGGTACAATCATTGATTGACTTGCAAACAACCGTCCATTAATTTCTTTGGAACATGACACGTCTTAACTTCCCTTTTCCTGTCTAAGCCAAGTGTTTTGTGGACATATATTTCTCAATGTCATCCACACCTCAGTTACTTAGTGCCATGCAAACAACCAATAAAGCAACAAAAAAAAGGAAAATGCATTGGTAATCTTTGGGCCCATATAGGTGTTCCTTTATATAATATGCTTCGAGGACTACGGATACACATCTCGAGGTATATTATATAGATCAACATCCACTTGAGCCCGCACTAGTTGTCAAAGTGGGTTATTCTAGTATCTCCCAAAAAAAAAAGCTTTAAAAGCTTCAACCCAAACCTAAATTAGATCGATTTTTTCCCATAGTTGATAGCGCTTAATTTAGAATTCCCTCTGTTTCACAATGTGTCACGATTTTGTTGGTGCAGAAGAATTATAAATATATAACATAGATATTGTGTTAAAAAATAGATATTGCGTAAAAACAAGTGATTGATAGTGTCATTAATTAGCTAAATAAAATAGGGTTAGAATTGAAAATAAAGTATTTAATGCTATCTTAATTTTTGTAAGAGAAGTGCTAAAATGATAACATGTCACATCAACGACTCATAAAAGCAATTCATGTGCGCCTCATGCATATACAAATCTCGATATATAACATACGGGTCGAGATCGCATGGAAGACTCTTATGAGCTAATGTGTTGTGGTATGATATTATTATTGTCATTATAATATTTTTCATTTTTTAACAAGACACAAAAAGAAGTGCCAAAAAATGTGACTAATATTGTGGAACCGAGGAGTACCGTATACCATTTAGATTTGTTAAACTTCCAAGCTTCAGTCTAGCGTTAGATCAGTTCTGCATATCACTCAGCTATAATCTGGAACACTTTCTGAAAAAGTATAGTATATTAATTGGCGTTGTCTTCTCTTGATAATTTATCTGAGAAGATTCACACGGATTGCTTTTTCTTTAATGCTCTTTGCCTTTTGTTTTTTTCAACCCATGCACTTAATGCTTTTTGCTGTTTCCAGACCCCTCTCTCTGTTTTAAGAGGCATGCCGGGACTCTGATCCCAACACTTCAGAGCAAAAGGAAAAAAAAATTTCGCAATTCGCAAGAATATCATATCGAACTCCTAATTCATGGACTCGAACCAATCCTTGCAATTCCAGTACTCTTCTGGTCTCTCTCATCATCAGCTGCCCCAAGTTCACAACTTCATGCAAGTCCCTCCTCCTTGTGTGCCATCCCCTTTATTACCATACAATCAATTCACTCATTATGAGGTAAAAATATATATCCTTTAATATATACGGAGTATATATCAATAAGTTTCACCTCATTCTTTTTTTGAATTGTGAAATGCTAGACTGACCACAGCGGGAGACCCGCCATCGTAGCATTTTTCTTTTGAATTACAATGCCTATGTGTATTTTAAGGAACATGGTATTATGAGGTATTTAAAAAATAATTCTTTTATCATAACCCCTAGATCTAATATCGTGTTTCTCACGAGCGGCTCAATTGCTTGATTAATTTGGCTGTTGTGAAATGTTTTTTCTTTGTCAAATAATTTTGATTTAGATATTTTAGATCTTATTTTGTTCTGCCCCACTAAATAATCAAGCGCACCTTTTGTGAGCTAAGTATTGTTAAATCTTAATTATAATTAAGATAGATGTTGAGATCTATTATCTATATATACACTAACTAATTTAGATGAATACATGTGTATCCGTAGCTAAAAGATTAATCACTCTCTCAATTAAATATATAAATATCATTTCTTTTCATCTTTGAAGATGAAATATGTCGGTGGTTCAATGTTTTATTGCAATTATTTGTCAGGTGGGAGAAGGGAGTTTGGAATCTCGCCTCATACAGATGGAAAGGCAGAACTTGCAGCTATTCTGGCGCCAACAGATGATAGAGCTTGATCAAATTTCTGGTTCATTATGAATTTATATATGGATTCATATACAATTATGCATAGCTTGCCTCCTCATCTTATGTTTTTTTATAAACTGTCTAATTAAAACACATTAGGCACCTTAGAAATATATGTTTTTTTTTAAAAAAAAATTATTATAATATACGTACCGAAATTTGTTGGCGTGGAATAAATATTTTACGATTAATTGACCGACCAACGGTACATATATTATAAGAGTCATGAAATCCGATGAAGAAATTAACCAATTGATTTGATCTCTAAGAGAATTTAATAATTAATTGAAAGTAGTGTTTCAGATTTCAGGCAGCATCAGCTTCCCCTCGCAAGGATTAAAAGAGTCATGAAATCCGATGAAGATGTCAAGGTTAGTGGATGGAATAATATTATTTACCTTATATAGAATGCCTATAATGAATTCATGTTGAATTTCATTTATATAATTAAGAACATAGAGCTTGCACTGATTGGGGTTTGGAAAATAAAAATAAAAAAACATCTTTGGTTTAGTAATTTGTCTGCAATGTAGATGATAAGCGCCGACGCGCCAATTCTATTTGCAAAGGCATGCGAGCTTTTCATTTTGGAGCTCACTCTGCGCTCGTGGTTGCAAACTGAAGGAAATAGAAGGCGAACACTGCAAAGGGCAGATATTGCTTATGCACTAAGGCGCGGAGAAGTTTATGATTTCTTGCTTGAAGTTGTTCCTAAAGACGAAATGGAGGTACACCACACATGCTTCTCAAAACCATTATTAAGAATATATTTATGCATAATCGTTTAAGAGAAGAAAAGAATTGTTCCGAACAAAATCAGTTGAAAACTCTACCATTTTACCGAAACAATCAACAAACCCTCGAAAAATTCCCTCCCATTTCCTCTCTCATGATCCTCACCACACAAATGAATCCGTCCAAAATACAACAAAAACTCCCAAATTAGAAGACCAAAATCTCTGAATTAATTGACCAACCAACAACAATCACAACACAAAATGAAACCATAAATTCCCTTACGGACTTGGTAAACCCTTGGGGTCGTCTTCCCATCTTCCATGGAGGTGGCTCTGCCGCTCGGATCCGAACCCAGCGGCCACTTACATCCCTTCCTCTTTGTCTCCAACCATAACTCAACATCCCTTAAAAAAAAAGGTGACACATATTCACATCCAATAAAATGTATTGGATGTCAATCCAATAAAATGTAGATTGGATGTTAATGTGTGCCACTTAAAGACTAAATAGATATTGAAGTAAAAAAACATATCCAATATAATGTGCATTATAAATATCAAGATGACGTGAATTGATATTGTTTATTTTGAATGTCAACATTTAAATTGATATTCTTGTTCATGTTCGATAATAAGATTTTTTTAAATATTTACTTATTTTATTTACATTTCTATTTTTACATTTTAATTAATAAAGTTACAAAAAGAAATGTCACTGAAGGTCACCCAAGAGGGGGTGAATACAATCATTCAAATACAATAAATTTGTTTGAAAAGCGAGAGATACACTTTACAATACAAAGTGGTATCAAATTCAAACACTAGCAAGCCACCTAGAGCCTAACAACTCTTATGCATGCAAGTGTGAGTATAAATGGAATATGCAAATATGTCACCGATGTTGTTGCAAATTCCAAATCTGAAATCGTTTCAAAAACTTAATATATTTGTGTGAAACCGATTTCGAGTCTAAGAACAAAAGTTTAGCAAGAATCAAGTTTAAGTGCAACACTTTTGTTCAAATCAATCTTAGGGTTTGATAAAATATATTTCAAGACAAAAACCCGTAGAAGATGTTCAAACACACACCAAAATGATTTTCAAATCAAACACACAAAAATATGTAGATTGAGCACAAGTAAGATTGTAGATCTAGAAATTTCTTACAACCAAAAGAATGACAAAAGAGATCAGCTCTGAGTGATTCTTGAACTCCTTTGAAAGCCTCAAATGTCTTTGGATTTGTGAGCTAAAGAAACAACCTCAAAGATCTCCCTTTTTCTTCTACACAAAAATCGATTTCTTCTTTGTAGATTTTTGGTTTTTGAGTGTGTATCTTCTTCTTTTTATTAAAACCATGTTCTTGGTGGTTTTATAGTGCTAGGTATTCCAATATGACAGTTTATGACCGTTCTAGGGATCCAAGGGTCCAAAATAGATCAAGAATTCAAATTAAAGTGTGTTTTCCAGCTTTTTAAAAAGGTCATCGATTTACGAACTTAGCGCGCTAATATCACAGTTAGCGCGCTAACACTGCCTTAACGCGCTAATGATATTATTAGCGCGCTAAATCTGCAGGGACTTGAATAATTATTCTGTCCCTTTGTGTTAGCGACCCTTAAACTCGTCCGGGACCTAACCAACCCTTATATAACATGTTATACACGTTAATTATGAGTCATTAAGCCTAATTGGGTGGTCCGGATAATTTTACAAACCCCGAAAACGGAAATTCAAAGTTTCACAACTTATTAGGGGCTTTTCTGCAAATTTTCAGTTTTCTTTTTAAATACCTTTGAAAAACGAGTTTTTCTTTTTCGAAAACATTTATAATGAACTCTAATATGCAAATGACTATTCACACAAAGTTTTCACATTGTTTAAACTCATAGACCTAGTTATGTGTTTAAATTCCATTTTGAAACTTTGAAGTAAACTTGTAACTTTGAAAAATGATTTCGAAAACTTGATGTATGCATGAACTAATGCATTTGGCTTGCGTGAAAGAATTTGTATACCTTACATTGATATTACAAATTGCGGCTTGAACTTTCATCTTCATTTCTTCATTAATGCCGAGTCTTGAACTTGTATTTCTTGAGAACTCTTGATATGTTGTTTTGCATCCTTTAACACAAACTGAAATACACTAGATGTTTATTAGTACATTTTCACCTTGTTTGTTTCCATCAAAATCTCGGTCGGAAAGTGAGTGACTAACCACTTAGTCCAACAATCTCCCCCTTTTTGATGATAACAAACAATGTGAACTTTAAAGGTGTAAAAACACAATCTAAATGTATATCGCATTCAACACATCAATCCTTTCAAGTTCAACACCACCTTTCAAGTTCAACATCACATTTTTCTCCCCCTTTTTGATATTATCAAAAAGCGGGGTCAAGCACCCACAAAGATAAACACGATTTAAACAAGTATACCAATAAAAACCAACAACTTTTTCAAGTATACCAATATATGCGAGTTAAAATTGTCAACTTGATATCGCTTACAAAAATCAATAATATTAACGTATCAACCTCGATACCAAAAAATGAGAATTATTAACCCGATACCAATATATACCAAGGAAAATATCACCCTTTCATATCATCCTTTCAAAAAATATCACAATATCAAAGATATCACAATATTATTCTTTCAAAAAATATCACAATATCAAAGATATCACAATATCACCCTTTCAAGTTCAACCTTTTCTCCCCGTTTGATAGACATGATTTAAACAATATACCAAGATAAAAGCATTCTTCCCCTCATTTTAGGCATAAGAATAAAATTCTCCCCTTACTTTATGCATATCAATAAAATTCTCCCCTTACTTTATGTATATCAATAAATAACACAAGTATACCATGATAAAAATATTCTCCCCCTCACTTTATGCATATCAATAATTATACGGAAGCGATACACATGCATAGACTAGAAAACATAGTGAAGCACAAAATAGCCATAAAGAAAACTCAGAGATACGCAAAAAATCATCATATAAATAGCAAAAAGTAATGAGATAGCATAAGTGTTGCATAACATAAGTTAAAAAATCGAAACACCTAAGACTAACATGTGGGAGCCTAGTGCGTGGGCATCGCGCGTGGGAATTGCACACGGAGAGTGGATTTGGAAGAGGAGAAGAGAAACTTGTGTGTGTGAGGTAAGTTTTTGAATAAAAGTTAGGTTATAAAACCCTCAGCCGATCGACATTAGCGCGCTAATAAGGTTTTCTTGGCATCCCATTCCTTAGGCAAGCCTCTAAGGAATTTATACACTGAGGTCTCTTGATCATAATTCTTTCCTAGATTCTTGATCTCATTTAATAGCTTTGTGAATCTAGTGATGGCTGTGGCTATGTCTTCATCAGCCCCAACTCGGAAAGTTTCATAGTGTTCCTCAAGAATTCTCAGCTTGGTCTTCTTTACTTGCATGGTACCTTCATAATGTACCTCAAGCTTCTCCCATACTTCCTTTGCCGTTTGACAAGCACTTACTCTGTTGAATTCATTTTCACTTAGTGCACAAAATAAGTGATTTACGGCTTGATCATTTGAAAGCTCAAGCTTTATCTCCTCTGTGGTGTACTCTTTCAATGGCTTATCCGGTGGAGTGTAACCATTTTCAATTGCGTCCCATAAAAATCTATTTTGTGCTCTAATATAAAATTTCATTCTTACTTTCCAATGAGCATAATTGATTCCATCAAAATATGGAGGCCTACTCGAAGTGGTGCCTTCCCGAAGGCGAGCTGGATCTAAAGTTTGCATCCTTGCACAAAAACACTCAAAGATACGTTAGTAATACTTTGAGCAATAACCCGCTTTGATACCAATTGAAGGTCACCCAAGAGGGGGGGTGAATTGGGTTACCGAGTAGTTATTGCCCTTTTTAAAACTTTATGCGCAATTTACAACTATGATGTATATATATAAGCTATGCAAGTAAATGAAATGGAGGAAATATAAAATGACACACGATTTATAGTGGTTCGATCCAACGATCTACATCCACTACCTAACCTCCCCGGTTAGGATTTCAAACCCCACTTATATTATCAATAAGTGTTACAACCTAAGCCTACAAGCCTAGAATGCCTAATTACAATTAGGACTTCCCACCTAGCCTCAACTAGGATTTTCCCACCTAGCCGCAACTAGGATTTTTCCCACCTAGCCTCAACTAGGATTTTTCCCACCTAGCCTCAACTAGGATTTTTCCCACCTAGCCTCAACTAGGATTTTCCCTTTTCGACTTAGATTCCACTAAGTCTTACAATCATTCAAATACAATAAATTTCTTTGGAAAAGCAGAGATACACTTTACAATACAAAGTGGTATCAAATTCAAACACTAGCAAGCCACCTAGAGCCTAACAACTCTTATGCATGCAAGTGTGAGTATAAATGGAATATGCAAATATGTCACTGATGTTGTTGCAAATTCCAAATCGAAATCGTTTCAAAAACTTAATATATTTGTGTGAAACCGATTTCGAGTCTAAGAACAAAAGTTTAGCAAGAATCAAGTTTAAGTGCAACACTTTTGTTCAAATCAATCTTAGGGTTTGATAAAATATATTTCAAGTACAAAAACCCGTAGAAGATGTTCAAACACACACCAAACTGATTTTCAAATCAAACACACAAAAATATGTAGATTGAGCACAAGTAAGATTGTAGATCTAGAAATTTCTTACAACCAAAAGAATGACAAAAGAGATCAGCTCTGGAGTGATTCTTGAACTCCTTTGAAAGCCTCAAATGTCTTTGGATTTGTGAGCTAAAGAACAATATGCAAATGACTATTCACACAAAGTTTTCACATTGTTTAAACTCATAGACCTAGTTATGTGTTTAAATTCCATTTTGAAACTTTGAAGTAAACTTGTAACTTTGAAAAATGATTTCGAAAACTTGATGTATGCATGAACTAATGCATTTGGCTTGCGTGAAAGAATTTGTATACCTTACATTGATATTACAAATTGCGGCTTGAACTTCACTAGATGTTTATTAGTACATTTTCACCTTGTTTGTTTCCATCAAAATCTCGGTCGGAAAGTGAGTGACTAACCACTTAGTCCAACAGTCACCTCATCAATTTGAGCCACAAATTCACATCAACTATGAGTGGACTTAGTTCACTAATGTAAATGGTCAAGCTCTTTTTTGAGTTGTTTGGTCTTTTTGACCTCTCCTTTTCAACTTCTTTCCTAAGACTTATGGAGACTTATTTTGAAGTTTCATATCAATTTGAGTCACATGTGATGTACATCCTCTTCACATTGAAAATCCAAATCTACAATTTATATTTACCATTGGAGATGCTCTTAAATTCCGATGACAACGCGGATATATATGTTACTTAAGCAGTAATGTCTATCAATAATAAAATGTCACATGTACAAAAGAGTAAAAGTGAGAGAACAAAAGTCCAAAAAAGTACATCATATATTACACAAGTAGCACTTTGCTACAAGTATATCACATTCCTAAAACATTAGCAAATCATCTCCTAGGTATTGACGGTAAGTTTGTGACTTAAGTATGTCACTGTAGCATTTCCCTTGCATTAATTCATTGCCAGACTCAATTGTGTGCATAATATAGTAGCTTTTGTATTAATATTTCTTTTCTAAAAGTTTTTCACATCTTTGATTTTTTCAAGGAGGAAGAGGGGATGCTGGGAATGAACGAAGGAATCGTAATCAAAACTTTACATGGGTTGCAATTTAAGATGATGAATGGAGACCAGGACTACCAGAACCATAATGCAGTTAGTAACAATTGTATGCTTGGTAATTAGTGAAGGATAAAGTAGGCATGTCCTAACAAGAAATGAGGACTTGATGAGTTGACGAAGGTCATGAAACTTTCGTTGAAAAGAATGTCAATGAATTGCGCAAGCTATTTTAATTTGTTTTCAATTTTTTTATATTATTTTTTTTAAGGAAGGGAAGACGTGCTCCCTAAAGTTGCAATTTTCTTATATTATTTATGAGGCCCGCTATAGGCACCCCACCAATTCATGAAGTCACTCATATTTTTTCTCATTTTCCCATCTAAAATGTAAATGTTTATTTTGCCCCTTCATATATACTCACTCAAACCCCACAAATCATTTTCAAAGCAAAACCGGGGTACCCCACCACCTTGGATCACAAGTGAAACTTAAAGCCACAATTGTGTTTCTCGAACGTATATCGATTCTTGCGTCTTGACATCATCTGAAAGTGAGGTAACAATGTTTGACAATCATATGAAGCTTTGAAGGAACTATTTTTTGGATAAAAAACTGTGAAATTGATGATTTGGTTTGTCAACGTATGGTTTCTCAAATCTTCAGACGTTTTTTCACGGGCGTGAATGATTCGGCCTCGCAAGACCGAGAGTTATGCAAACGTCTCGGTCAACATCCACCGAGAAAGGAATAAAAGTCTCGGTAATGGACAACCGAGAGAAATGCTACGTTCTCGGTTGTACATCACCGACTGGACATAAACTGTACACTTCGACTTACTCTCGTGATGTGGTGACCGAGACGACAATAAAAGTCTCGGTAACGACAACCGAGAGATATTCTACATTCGCGGTTGTACATCACCGACATGACATAAACTATACACTAATAGTTACTCTCGTGAAGTGGTGACCGAGATAACACAATTACTCTCGACCATTCGTTGCCGAGACTGTGTAAACTATTATGGTCTGTCTGGCCGAGAACCACGAGTTCTCAAAAATTTCCCCTCAGTCTCGGCCATGCTTGGCCGAGACTGTAAATAAACTCTCTGGCCTGTGTGGCCAGAACCACGACTTTCCAATAAATGAACCATTGAATGCACCGCCACACAAACATAACAACTACTCTACCAAATGCAACTTAATTAGACTATTAGCGTACCTTCAAACGATCGATTTCACGACTTGAGTATGTGAACTGAACTTGAACCGAGCCCTAATGTGGAGACGAAATCGACCAATATCCAGAGCCTTCAAACTCGAAAAACGTCCTACAACAGAGGAGAGAGACGAAGAGGAACGAAGACAAATGACTCTCGGGATTGCTTGTTCGTTCGTTCAAGAGAGTATCGATTGCTTCAAGAGGACGGTGGTAGGGTGGTGAGGTGCCTCTGTTTTGAACGAAGAGGTATTTTCGGGATTTCGACCTTAATTTTTGGGTGCCCTTGATAATATAATTTGTGCCCTCAACAAGAAGGTGCCTTCATGAATTGAGGAGGTGCCCATAGCAGGCCTCTTATTTATCACTGGCGCTTTAGCAGCGCCTACATTGGCGAGTGCCGACAACAAACTTCTCGCGATGCATACATATAAAAAGTATAATACATTAAAAAATATTAAAAATATGTGGGCCTTCAAAGAAAATGTAATATATAACGGCTTGCTTTGACTAAAAAAACATACAGATGCGTTTGGTCTGTCAATATTTTATTTTCTTTTATCCAAAAGGTGGTTTCCACTATCCATGCTATAAATAACTGCTTGGACATAATTAAATATTATATATTAGTTAATTAAATAAGAAAAATTTTACAATAGAACTCAACTAATATCATGGAACTCTTCCAAAATATATTATGTATTAAATATTTTATATATTTATGACTCATAAATTAATATATACGATTATAATTTAATGATTATAAATGTGGTTCTCGACACGAGTATTTTTGTGATTTTTTTTATGATAGTAGTGCCCATTAAATAATATGTTATTTAAAATAAAATAAAATGTGCAAGTATGCATTTTAATTAGTATGGACGTGTCTTTTTATCATGTTTGATGAGAATTGAGATCTCTTTATCGAATTCTTTATAGCTGAATGCTTTTCAAGATAAATGATTGTTTCCTACAAAAATATAATCGCAGCTAAATGCTTGTTTCCTTTTAAAATGAATATTTGTACTTAAATACTCCATGTAGTCCCTCGTTTTGTTTGACAAAAAAGTTTAGTAGCTCCAATAGAGCAATTGCTTTTGTGTTCAAGGGCAATAAAGTAAATTTATACTATAATTAAAGGTTTAAAGCTCTCCTTCTTTTCTTTTTCTTTTTTTTGTTTGATAACAAGATACTATTTTGCTCAAAGTCACATATATTGTTTGATTAGAGGGAGTAAGTTTTATAGTTGAATGTTTTTCAAGATAATTACTCCATCCATTCCATATTATCTGTCACATTAAATATTTTTCTTTCTTGTTCCACAATATGTGTCATATTAGGAAATCAAGGGTGTATTTATTATCTTTTTCTAATTTTACCCTAAATTTAAAGTTACTTCATCCATGCTAATTGAATGTTCCACATTAATTTTTAAAATAAAGACTTATGAAAAATAAATTATTAATAAGAAGTAATTTAGTCTCTATATCTATCTTTTAAAGATTTTCAATCATCACTTTAATTTTTGTGGATAAGCGACTGATAATATGGAACAAATTGAATATTTATTTTCTACAAAAATAGTCGCAGCTAGATGCTTGTTTCCTACAAAAATGAATGATCTTCAAGTTATGGATTCTGTGGTATTGATATTACCTAGGCGTCCCTCCACTTCATTGTGCCACCTACATGGCATTTTCTACTGGGGAAAGTGAAACCCACCTTTCAAACCAAAAAACCATCGCTGCTGCCATCACTTCTTTGTCTACGAGGACCACTAACACCACCTCTTCATCTCAGTCAAGAACTTAATTTTTATAGAACAAAACACACAACAAGATCGAAAAAAAAAAAAAAAAACATGATGAAATCTTGGATAGAAATTGAAATGCTGCAGAAAAGATTTTGAAATTTTGGGGTGAAACAGGGATGGGTTTGGACTAGAAAGAGAAATGGTCCAAAATTTTGAGGGGAGTTGCCTTGGGTTCCTAATGTTTGGCAAATAAAAGTAGGAAAATACTAAAATGACAACAACTATATCACACTACAAAACATGTTAACTCACAAAGTTTTTCCATGCTACCTTGACCCTCGTATTATACATCGAGATAATTGTATGCTCGCATCTCGAGGTATATATGAATGACTCTTATAAGTCAATATATCTTGTAGTGTGTTTAGGGGCAAAACTATTATTGGGGATTGCTCTAGGCAGGGCAACCCCAAAAAGACAAATTTTTTAGTCGTGATCAGCTTCAAGAAAAAATAGCTCACCCATAAATGTAAAGCCCAGCCCACCTGATGGCCATCCCAACAAAAAAACCCAACTCGGCAACTCCAACTAAAAAAAGTAAAATGCAAATAATTATAGAAATGCATGAGCTCGTGGGGTGAGAAAAAAAAAAGCAAATAGAAAAGGACTTGCTATACATATGATACACCCTAAAATGCCATTTACACAAGCCACTTTTTTCCTAAATTTAACCAAATTGATCTAGATTATTTAGATAAGCTTTCAAAAAAACCAAGCACCCCCCTTGAGTGTTGTCATTCTACGAGTTCTCAAAAAAATAATTGAACTGTATTGAGTTTGGCCGAAAGCAGAGCAACACGGTGCTTCCCCAAAGTGTTTTTTTTTTTTTTTTGTCAAGGCCCAATCCACAACGTTAACATAAACAAAATTAAAACCCCACATGATTCCCAAACTAAAGTCATCGAGTCAAACAACATTCCAAACAAAAAAATGACCCACATATCGAATGAAAAAAATAATACGGGTAGTGCTATTTGGACTCGTTAGTCTGGACTCAATTTTTTTTTTAATTTCAAATACATCCCTAAGCAATTAATGAAACAATCCTAATCATTTGTAAAATTTTTATTACATCCTAAAATATTTATAAAAATTTTAAAAATCTTTTCATAAGTCTGGACTCGATTGTAGATTTATTGAAATAGTATTTTGACTTACTTTCGTACATTTGCTACTAACGGGAGCCTTCCTCTCCGATTTCTTTCGACGTGTCGCGTCGGCGTCAATCGATGAGTATGGTTTGACAGCCCAAAATTCAAACTTTTTAGTTCATCTATGTCAGCTTCAGTGTACGAGTACGGATAGACAGCCCAAAATTCAACCTTTTTAGTTCATCTATGTCAGCTTCAGTGTACTAGTACGGATAGACAGCCCAAAATCCAAACTTTTTGGTTCGTCTGGTAAAGCAAAATTTGTAGGTTTTGAGACCCAAAAACAGAAGGTGGTGGGACTTGGCGAGGGAGAGATCGACATGGACATGAGGCTCCATGAAAGAGAGACCGAGTGCTAAGTGCTTAGCACTCGATCAAGAGAGAGCAGGGGGCCAGCGGGACAAAACAAAGAGAAAGAGGCGTTTGCTGCGAGCGAACGAAGCACAGCTTCAATGGCGAAACCCTGGAGGAAGATACGCACGTGGTTTCACCAAATCCAGCTTTCGCTGCAGGTCGCATCTCTCTCTCTTTCTCTCTCATTCTCTTCCTCTCGATTCGATTCTATATTTTTTTCGTTTGTTTGGATTTCAATTTTTTTTTTCATCACTCTTCGATGAGTTCGATCGAAGTCCATTCTTTTGTTGTTAATTTGGAAAATCTGTGCAGAGTGTGGGAACAAAGCGTTGGAATTCATTGATTACGAGGACTAACAAGTTGTTGATTGTTGAATCGAGTTGAGGTTCTAAGCGTTCTGTAACACGTTAACTTGGTTTGCGAAACCGATTGATGGTTTGGATTCTAGCTTTTGTTGATTCGATTTTTATTTTTCAACTGTGTGATAGTAATGTTTTGTGTGGATTGAGTTCTGGTTGCTTCATTTAACACTTGTGATGCAGGCTCAGGTCCTGTTGTGTTTGCAGCGTGTGAACGAATTTTATGAAAGGCCAATGAGCCAACTATGTATAGTAATGTTTGCATGATAAAGTAGGGACTGATAGAATATTAACCTTTCTCTTTCCCTACTCTCTTCACCCTCACTTGTTTTCGGAGAAATGTTAAAATAGATGCCCTCAACCTTCAATCTTTCATTTACAAGACGAAATGCAGGTAAAACACTGGATTGTCAATACTATTTGATAGATTTTAAAGATGAGATTAAAAATTGTATTAATCTGGATTAACTGAGTATAATAGAGTGTTTTTATTTATAGACCTGAATAAAGTATATAAGAAATTTTTTTAATACTACTTAAATATCAAAATATAAAAATTACTTAAATACTTAAACTGATATAATTTCTTTTAACACTTTTTAAGTTTGACCATGCTCATTCTTCTAAGTTTGATAGGGAATTTACAAGTTATTTTCGAGAAACCAAGGTCTACGGATAAACCTTATAGCATTTGCTATCGCAGACTCCAAATTTCCATGGTGCTGGTAGTGTTGAAAGGAAAGTTGTTTTTTTTTTTTTTTTTTTTTAGTGTAAAATAAAGTTGCAGTCAATTAATTTGCCCGCATGTTGGAGCAGGACTTGTTGCCATTCCTCAACAAGTGATATTGGTTGTCTCGTGTAGAATTAATGGACAAGTACCAAAAAAAAAAACAATAAATGCTAATCCGACCGTAATGTGACAATCCTCAACAATTAGAGGGGCAAGGGCGACTTTAGTTAAGCGTCACTTGCACTTGAGGGAGTATGGCAACAGAAACATCACAATAAATGCTAATTCGAAGGAGTAGTGTTCGTGCATCAGGTCGCAATGCACATCACGTTTTGATGTATAATTGAAGAAACATTGCACACACAGCAAAACATAATGGACATTCTAATGTTCCCTTAGTTTTTTTTATAAAATGAATAATTTTTTTTAAGATAAAATAAATAGTTCATAAACATATTAATGTATTTGACAATGCTTTCCCATCAAGTTTTTCTAAAATCAAAAACATATTGCATAGGTTAATGTATTTGACAATGCTTGCACGTCACATCATGCGTTCTCTAGTAAAGTCCAGCCATATCTTGGTTTCAATTGAAATTATATCGGGTGGGACCCACTATTTTTTTTAATCAGTCACGTCAGATCGAAAAGTAGGAAGGTGGGTCCCGCAACAGCCACATCACAAATTCAATTAATGGACATATACTTTATGCTTTTGGTATCAATAATTATATTTAGACTCAAGTCGGATGACAAGAAAAATTTTAAATTTTTTTTAAATATTTAAAATGTATTAAAATTTTTTATAAGTTATTATGATTGTTTTATTAATTAATTGGTAATGCATTTAAAATTAAAAAAATTAAATCTGAGCTCACAAATTCAAGAAGTACTATCCGTTTGGTATTATGTCATGTTAGTTACTGAAAGTCTATAAATAAATGAGTAGTGGTATTTGAACTCATAAGTCTAAACTCAATTTTTTTTTTTTTTTAATTTTAAAGTCATCCTTAAATAATTAATGAACCAAACATAATTATTTATAATTTTTTTTAATATATTTTATATTTTTGTAAAAATTTTAAAATACTTTTAAAATTTTAATAGTTTATTGTAAATAAATATAAAGTTACATGTCAGACATTAAAGTTAACTGTGTTCATGTACATTTGCTTTGAATATCTATATGTGACAACTGACAAGATAGCACTAATTATGTGCCGCCAAGGTGTTCTATTCGAGCTGCACGCTCCATCCCTTCCTTATAACCCCAAAGTTGAGTAACTTGAGTCGTCTTGTCACATATTATCAAACTTTCTTTTCATTTTCTTACCCACTCATCTGCTCACCTTCGATCTGTTCGCTTTCAAGCTCAGACCTTCAACTTTCCACAAGACTTCTCCAACTGCTCGTTGTCGTGATCTTACCCATTTAATGGCTCGATTTATTACTCGCCTGGTCTTTTCATCTTCTTGCATGCTCTCCTTCTAGCTCAAAAACCTTCAGTAAACTGCTCCAGCTTTACACCGTCGATATCCATCCCCATACAGTGGCCAGGTTTGTTGCTCGAATCCACGAGTTAGTCCTGTGCTTGACCAGTTTCTAGATGTGTTGCGTCGTCCATAATCGGTTCTCGAAGAGTCTAGCATTTCTTTCTTCCGACAAGGTCCACAACAATATTTGTACACCACTCCGCCACAACGCCTTTCTCCAGGCTCCCAAATCCGAGAAAGCTGCATCGGTGAGACACAGTGTAGGTGATGTCGGTGAGGGCACTTTTAAACTCTTTGCATGTGACGCTATCTCTCTTGGGACAGTTGATGTGCATGTGGAAGCAGGTTCTTCAAGTGGTTTTACCAAATAACCCATGTACATAATGCTGTCAGTCAAGTTTTTTTGGGTCATGGTTGGGGGGTTGCAGTGAATGTCAAAACAGTTGGGCATCTCAAATTTTTACTATTCAGAATTCCTATTTGTTTCATCAGGTGCTCATCAGCTGTCTTTAGACCTTAGAGGCTTGTGGTCTTCAACGATGCGAACGATTTCTCAGGTATGTTACTTCTCTTTAATATATCTATTTCTCCATTACATCAACTTTTTTCTTCTCTTTAATATATCTATTTCTCCATTACATCAACTTTTTTAGTAACCTTTTTTGATACTCTTATGGGTAGGGATACATCATCCTTCTAGTAGCTTTCATAGTTGTGGCGGCGTCTCACGTGGTTACCAATGAATTTTAAAAAAAATATGGTGTGGTGTGTCGAGTGGTTCTCATCAAAAGATTAAATGACAAATTTTTTTCACTGATAAAAAATCAAAAAATTTATTTATTTTTAAATATTTCATGTGTGATATATATATATATATATATATATATTAGAAGCATTTTGTTGGTTATTATTTTTAAGAAACGCATATATCAATAGTTCTTTTGTTTCTTAAGTTTGGTTTGTGTTGGGACTTTGGGAGATCCCTTTCGTGGTTGTTCAGTTATGTATGGCAGGTATCTCCAATCTTTGTTTTGTGTTACTTTCACTTGTAAATCTAAAGATCAGTCCATGAAGTTAAAATTTAGAACTTGAGATCGGTTTTAGAGATTCGTCAAACACTCCTTTAGACGAATATTCAAAATATGGTATGATGTGTCATTTGGTTGCCATCAAAGGTTTAACACAAAAATTAAAATTTAACATAAAACATTTTTCTCTAATTAAAAAGTAATCAATTGATAATTTTGTTTTTAAAGTACATGTATATAAATTGTTGTTTTTGTTTTGCTGTGTTAGGTGTTTTTTAATCCATTCTTAGGTATTTTCAATATTTTAGAAATTTTAATTTTTTATTCTTTTTTAAAGCATTGTTTTATCATTGATTTTTATTGTGAAATATAATTTCGAAGTCATCTTTAAGCAATTGAAAAGTCAGGCATAGAGGGAATTATTTTTGTTTCGGTGAAACCCAAAAAACAGCTGGAAATATGAATACTTTGGGGCCTCAAACCAGATTTAACCGGCCCAATTATTAGCCAACAAGAAACAGGTGTCCAAACAAGGCCCAGGAGGCAGCATATTGAGTTTCGCCCGGCCCAACCGGGTTCAACCAGGTTCGGTCCGGTTCAGCCGAACCAAATCCGCAAAATGCTGAACCGGACAAGTTGCGAGCGGTCCAACCGGACCGGGTCTGACCGGGCCCAACCGGGTCCAGCCGGGCCCGACCGGTCCAGCCGGGCCCGACCGGGTCCGACGGCCGGGGTCCGACAGGGTCCGACCGGGCCCGACCGGGTTCGACCGGGCCCGACCGGTACCGACCGGATTCGACCGGGGTCGACCGGGTCAGACCGGGTCCGACCGCGGTCAATACGCGTCTGACCCGCGGTCAATACGCGTCTGACCCGCGGTCAAACCGCGTTCAAAACGCGGTCAAACCGCGGTCAAAAACCGCGGTCAAACCGCGTTCGAAACACGGTCAAACCGCGTCCGAAACGCGGTCAGACCGCGTCTGAACCGCGGTCAGACCGCGTCTGAACCGCTGTCAGACCGCGGTCAGACCGCGTCTGAACCGCTGTCAGACAGCGTCTGAAAAGCGGTCAGACCGCTACTGAGTCGCGGTCAGACCACAGTCTGACACGCTGTCAAACCGCGGTCAAACCGCGTATGAACCGCAGTCAAACAGCGGTCAAACAGTGACTGATCCGCGGTCAGACCGCGTCAGACAAGCGGTCAGACCGCTACTGACCCGCAGTAACACCACAATCAGACCCGCAGTCAAATCTGGTCAAACAGCGGTCAAACCCGCAGTCAAACCGATGTCGCGCTGTCAAATCTTGTCAAAAAAAAGGAATAAACAAGGTTTATTGCATTTAGCGGTGTTCGGGTTTTTGGGGTATGGGGTTCAGGTTTTTGGGGTTTATGGTTTTCATGGGTTAGGGTTTGGGGTTTTCATGGGTTTGGGGTTTTCAGGGTTTGGGGTTTTGGGTTTTAGGGTTAGGGGTTTAGGGGTTTGGGGTTTGGGGGGGTAGGGGGTTAGGGTTTAGGGTTTAGGGGTTTAGGGGAGGGTTTGGGGGAGGGTTTGGGGGGTTTTTTTTAGGGTTTTAGGGGTTTTAGGGTTTAGGGGTTTAGGGGTTTAGGGGTTAGGGGTGGGTAGGGGTATAGGGTATAGGGGTATAGGGGTATAGGGTATAGGGTATGGGTATAGGGTATAGGGTATAGGTATAGGGTTAGGGGTTAGGGGTTAGGGGTCAGGTTTAGGGGCATTAAGGGGGGGCCAGTGGGTAGGGGTTAGGGGGTTTAGGGTTTGGGGTCCTGGGCTCTTAGGGCCTAGGGCCTTGTGGCCTTAGGGCCTTAGGGTTTGTGGGCTTTGGGCCTTGTGGCCTTGTGGCCTTGGCCTTGTGGCCTAGGCCTTAGGGCCTTGTGGCCTCAGTGGCCTTAGGGCCTTGTGGCCTTGTGGCCTTGTGGCCTTAGGGCTCAGGGCCTCAGTGGCTTTAGGGCCAGGGCCCAGGCTTTCCAGGGCTCAGGGCCTTGTGGCCTTGTGGCCTGTGGCCTGTGGGTCCTCAGTGGCCTTGGCCTGGCCTTCCTAGGCCTTCAGGGGCCTCAGGGCTCAGGGCCTCAGGCCTGGCCTTGTGGCCTTGGCCTAGGGCCTTTGTGGCCTTGTGGCCTTGTGGCCAGGGCTCCAGTGGCTCAGGCCTTGCCAGCCTTGGGGCCTCAGGGCCTTGGGCCTGGGCCTTGGCAGGGCTCAGGCCAGTGGCCTCAGGCCTCAGTGGCCTCAGTGGCAGGGCCAGGGCCTGTGGCCTAGGGCCTTGGGCTGGCTCAGGCCTCAGGGCTCAGGGCTCAGGGCCTAGGGGCTCAGGCTCAGTGGCCTGGGGCTCAGGGCTCAGTGGCCCAGTGGCCTCAGGCCCAGGCTCAGGGGCTCAGGGCCCAGGGCTCAGTGGCTCAGTGGCTCAGGCCTCAGGCCCAGTGGCTCAGGGCCTGGGCCTGTGGCTCAGGGCTCAGTGGCTCAGGGCCTCAGGGCCAGGGCCTCAGGGCCTCAGTGGCCTTGTGGCTCAGGGCCTGTGGCTCAGGGGCTCAGGGCCTGGTGGCCTCAGGGCTCAGGGCCTCAGGCTCAGGCCAGTGGCTCAGGGCCTCAGGGCCAGGGCTGTGGCCCAGGCTCAGTGGCCCAGGCTCCTGTGGCCTCAGGCCAGGCTCAGGCCAGTGGCAGGGCCTCAGGGCCTCAGGGCCTCAGGGCCCAGGGCCTCAGGGCCAGGCTCAGGGCCTCAGGCCTAGGGCTCAGGGCTCAGGGCCTCAGGCCAGGCTCAGGCCAGGGCTCAGGGCCCAGGCCAGGCCAGTGGCTCAGGGCTCAGTGGCTCAGGCCCAGGCCAGTGGCCAGTGGCTCAGGCTCAGGCTCAGGGCTCAGGGCTCAGGGCCCAGGGCCCAGGGCCCAGGGCCCAGGCCTCAGGCCCAGGGCTCAGGGCCCAGGCTCAGGGCCAGGGCTCAGGGCCTGGTCAGGGCCTGTGGCCCAGGCTCAGGGCTCAGGGCCCAGTGGCCAGTGGCCCCAGGGCTCAGGGCCTCAGGCTCAGGGCCTGTGGGCCTAGGGCTCAGGGCCTCAGGGCTCAGGGCCAGGGCCTCAGGGCTCAGGCCTGGTGGCCCAGGCCCAGGGCTCAGGGCCTCAGGGCTCAGGGCTCAGGGCTCAGTCAGTGGCCTGTGGCTCAGTGGCTCAGGGCCAGGGCTCAGGGCCAGGGCCCAGGGCTCAGGGCCTGGGCTCAGGGCCTGGCTCAGGGCTCAGGCCTCAGGGCTCAGGCTCAGGCTCAGGGCCAGGGCTCAGGCCTCAGGCCAGGGCCTGGGCTCAGTGGCTCAGGGCTCAGGCCTCAGGGCTCAGGGCCAGGGCCTGGGCCCAGGCTCCTGGGCTCAGGCCCAGGCCAGGGCCTCAGGGCCCAGGCCTCAGGGCCAGGCTCAGGCCTGGGCTCAGGGCCAGGGCCAGGGCTCAGGGCTCAGGGCCTCAGGCCCAGGCCTCAGGGCCAGGCTCCAGGGCCTGGTGGCCTCAGGGCTCAGGGCCCAGGCTCAGGCCTCAGGGCTCAGGGCCTCAGGGCTCAGGGCTCAGGGGCTCAGGGCCCAGGGCTCAGGCCCAGGCTCAGGCCTAGGCCTCAGGGCCAGGCCTCAGGGCTCAGGCCCAGGCTCAGGCCTCAGGGCTCAGGGCCCAGGGCTCAGTGGCTCAGGCTCAGGCTCAGGCTCAGGCTCAGGGCTCAGGGCCTCAGGGCCAGGCTCAGGCCCAGGGCTCAGGGCTCAGGGCTCAGGGCCCAGGGCCTGTGGCTCAGGGCTCAGTGGCCTCAGGCTCAGGCTCAGGGCCCAGGCCTCAGGGCCTCAGGGCTCAGGGCTCAGGCCTGGGCCCAGGCCCAGGGGCTCAGGGCTCAGGGCCTCAGGCCAGGGCCAGGCAGGCCAGGCCCAGGGCTCAGGCCTGGCTCAGGGCCAGGCAGGCCTGGCTCAGGCCTCAGGGCCAGGGCCTCAGGGCTCAGGGCTCAGGGCCTGGGCCCAGGCCTAGGGCCTCAGGGCTCAGGGCTCAGGGCCAGGCTCAGGCTCAGGCTAGGGCTCAGGGCCAGGGCTCAGGCCTCAGGGCTCAGGGCCAGGGCCTAGGGCTCAGGGCTCAGGGCTCAGTGGCTCAGTGGGCCTCAGGCCCAGGCCTCAGGCTCAGGGCCAGGGCCTCAGGGCTCAGGGCCTAGGCTCAGGCCTTAGGGCCCAGGCCAGGGCTCAGGCCAGGGCCCAGGCCTGGCTCAGGGCTCAGTGGCTCAGGGCCTGGCCCAGGGCTCAGGGCTCAGGGCTCAGGGCCTGGCTCAGGGCTCAGGGCCCAGGGCTCAGGGCCAGGGGCCTGTGGCCAGGGCCCAGGGCCCAGGGCTCAGGCTCAGGGCCCAGGGCCTCAGGGCCCAGGGCCTGGCTCAGGCCCAGGGCTCAGGCTCAGGGCCTCAGGGCCCAGTGGCTCAGGCTCAGGGCCCAGGCCCAGGGCCCAGGGCCAGGGCTCAGGGCCCAGGGCTCAGGGCCTCAGGCCCAGGGGCCTCAGGGCCCAGGCCAGGGCCCAGGGCCCAGGCCAGGGCTCAGGGCTCAGGCCCAGGGCCCAGGCCTCAGGCCTCAGGCCTCAGGGCTCAGGGCCTGGGCCCAGGCCCAGGGCTCAGGGCCTCAGGGCCTCAGGGCTCAGGCTCAGGCCTCAGGCCCAGGCCCAGGCCCAGGCCCAGGGCTCAGGCCTGGCCTCAGGGCCTCAGGCTCAGGGCTCAGGCTCAGGCCTGGCCTCAGGGCTCAGGGCTCAGGGCTCAGGGCTCAGGGCTCAGGGCTCAGGCCTCAGGCCAGGGCTCAGGGCCTCCCAGGGCCTCAGGCCCAGGGCCTAGGGCCCAGGGCCTAGGGCCTGGGCCTCAGGCCAGGCTCAGGGCCTCAGGCCAGGGCTCAGGGCCTGTGGCCTCAGGGCTCAGGCCAGGCCTCAGGCCTCAGGGCTCAGGGCTCAGGGCCTCAGGGCCTGTGGCTCAGGGCTCAGGGCCCAGGGCTCAGGGCCAGGGCCTCAGGCCAGGGCCTCAGGCTCAGGGCCTGGCCTCAGGCCAGTGGCTCAGGGCCCAGGCCCAGGCTCTGTGGCTCAGGGCCTCAGGGCCCAGGCTCAGGCCTCAGGGCCTCAGGCCCAGGGCTCAGTGGCCAGGCCCAGGCCCTAGGGCTCAGGGCCAGGGCTCAGGGCCAGGGCCCAGGGCTCAGGGCCAGGCCCAGTGGCCAGGCCTCAGGGCCTCAGGCCCAGGCTCAGGGCCTCAGGGCCTAGGCCTCAGGCCTCAGGCCCAGGCCCAGGGCTCAGGCCAGGCCTAGGGCTCAGGGCCAGGGCTCAGGCTCAGGGCCAGGGCCTAGGGCTCAGGGCCTCAGGCCTCAGGGCCTCAGGGCTCAGGGCCAGTGGCCTGTGGGCCCAGGGCTCAGGGCCTCAGTGGCCCAGGGCCCAGGGCTGGCCCAGGGCTCAGGGCTCAGGCCTGGCTCAGGGCTCAGGCCCAGGCTCAGGGCCTCAGGGCTCAGGCCCAGGCTCAGGGCCAGGGCTCAGGCTCAGGGCTCAGGGCCCAGGGCCTGTGGGCTCAGGGCCTCAGGGCCAGGGCTCAGGGCTCAGGGCTCAGGGCTCAGGGCTCAGGGCTCAGTGGCTCAGGGCCCAGGGCCTAGGCCCAGGCCTGGGCCTCAGGGCTCAGGGCCCAGGGCTCAGGGCCCAGGGCCCAGGGCTCAGGCCCAGGGCCTGTGGCCTCAGGCTCAGGGCTCAGTGGCTCAGGGCTCAGGGCTCAGGGCCCAGGGCCCAGGGCCCAGGCCCCCAGGCCTAGGCCCAGGCCTGGGGCTCAGGCTGGCTCCCAGGGCTCAGGCCCAGGCCCAGGGCTCAGGGCCTCAGGCTCAGGGCTCAGGGCTCAGGCCTCAGGGCCAGGGCCTCAGGCCAGGGCTCAGGGCCTCAGGCCCAGGCCTCAGGGCTCAGGCCCAGGCTCAGGGCTCAGGGCTCAGGGCCCAGGGCTCAGGGCCTGTGGCTCAGGGCTCAGGGCCTGTGGCTCAGGGCTCAGGGCCAGGCCAGGCCAGGGCCTGGGCCAGGCTCAGGGCCCAGGCCCAGGGCCCAGGGCCAGGGCCTCAGGGCCCAGGCCTGGCTCAGGGCCTAGGGCCAGTAGGCCCAGGGCCAGGGCCTCAGGCTCAGGGCCAGGGCTCAGGGCTCAGGGCCAGGGCTCAGGCCAGGGCAGGGCCCAGGCCTAGGGCTCAGGGCCCAGGCCCAGGCCCAGGGCCTGGCCCAGGCCCAGGGCCTAGGCCTGGCTCAGGCCTGTGGCCCAGGCTCAGGGCTCAGGGCCTGGGCCTCAGGGCCCAGGGCCCAGGGCCCAGGCCCAGGGCCAGGGCCAGGCCTAGGCCCAGGCCAGGCCTCAGGCTCAGGGCTCAGGGCTCAGGCTCAGGGCCCAGGGCCCAGGCCTGGCTCAGGGCTCAGGGCCTCAGGCTCAGTGGCTCAGGGCCTAGGGCTCAGGCCTGGGCCAGGGCTCAGGCTCAGGGCCTCAGGCCTAGGCCTGGCCCAGGCCCAGGGCTCAGGCCTCAGTGGCCAGGCCCAGGCTCAGGCTCAGGCCAGGGCCCAGGGCTCAGGGCCCAGGCCTCAGGCCTGGCTCAGGGCCCAGGCCAGGGCTCAGGCCAGTGGCCTCAGGCCAGGGCCAGGGCTCAGGCTCAGGGCCTCAGGGCCCAGGCTCAGGGCCAGGGCTAGGCCTGGGCCTGGGCCAGGCCCAGGGCCAGGGCCAGGCCTCAGGGCCAGGGCTCAGGCCTAGGCCTCAGGCTCAGGCCTCAGGGCCCAGGCTCAGGGCTCAGTGGCTCAGGCAGGCTCAGGGCTCAGGGCTCAGGGCCAGGCCTCAGGCTCAGGGCCTCAGGGCCTGGGGCCTCAGGGCCCAGGCCCAGGCTCAGGGCCTAGGCCTGGGCCAGGGCCAGGCCCAGGCTCAGGCCTGGCCTCAGGGCCAGGCCTGGGCTCAGGGCCCAGGGCTCAGGGCCAGGGCTCAGGGCCTCAGGCCCAGGGGCTCAGGCCCAGGGCCCAGGCCAGGCCTGGGCCTAGGCCTGGGGCCTCAGGCTCAGGGCTCAGGGCTCAGGCCCAGGCCCCAGGCCCAGGGCTCAGGCTCAGGCTCAGGGCCTAGCCCAGGGCCTGGGCCTGGCCAGGCTCAGGGCTCAGGGCTCAGGGCTCAGGGCCAGGGCCTCAGGGGCTCAGGGCCAGGGCCTGGGGCTCAGGGCCTAGGGCTCAGTGGCTCAGGGCTCAGGGCTCAGGGCTCAGGGCTCAGGGCCTCAGGGCCTCAGGCCTCAGGCCTGGGCCTGTGGCCTCAGGCCCAGGCCAGGCTCAGGCCTCAGGCTCAGGGCCAGGGCCTGGCCTAGGGCCTCAGGGCCTCAGTGGCCTGTGGCCCAGGCCTCAGGGCTCAGGGCCTCAGTGGGCTCCAGGGCCTAGGGCCAGGGCCCAGGCCTAGGCTCAGGGCCAGGCCAGGGCTCAGGGCCAGGCCCAGGGCTCAGGCCAGGCCCAGGGCCCAGGCCCAGGCCTAGGCCTCAGGGCCAGGCTCAGGGCTCAGGGGCTCAGGGCCAGGGCCTCAGGCCAGGGCCAGGCCCAGGGCTCAGGGCCAGGCCCAGGGCTCAGGGCTCAGGGCCAGGGCCAGGGCTCAGGGCCCAGGCTCAGGGCCTCAGGCTCAGTGGCCTGGCTCAGGCTCAGGCCTCAGGGCCAGGGCCCAGGGCCAGGGCTCAGGGCCTCAGGCCAGTGGGCCCAGGCCTCAGGCTCAGGCCCAGGGCCCAGGGCCAGGGCCCAGGGCCAGGCCCAGGGCCCAGGCTCAGGCCCAGGGCCTGTGGCCTGGCCTCAGGGCCTCAGGGCTCAGGCTCTGTGGCCAGGGCCCAGGGCCTAGGGCCCAGGCTCAGGCCCAGGGCCAGGCCTCAGGCCCAGGCCTCAGGGCCAGGGCTCAGGGCTCAGGGCCTAGGGCTCAGGGCTCAGGGCCTGGGCCTCAGGGCCTCAGGGCCCAGGCCAGTGGCCTCAGGGCTCAGGGCCTCAGGGCCAGTGGCTCAGTGGCTCAGGGGCTCAGGCCTCAGGCCCAGGGCCTCAGGGCCCAGGGCTCAGGGCCAGGGCCAGGGCCTGTGGCTCAGGCCAGGCCCAGGCCTCAGGGCCTCAGGGCCCAGGCCAGGCCTGGCCTCAGGCCAGGGCCCAGGGCTCAGGGCTCAGGCCTGTGGCTCAGTGGCCCAGCCAGGGCCAGGGCTCAGGGCCAGGGCTCAGGGCTCAGGGCCTCAGGCCTCAGGCCCAGGGCCAGGGCTCAGGGCTCAGTGGCCTAGGGCTCAGGGCCCAGGCCAGGGCCTCAGGGCTCAGGCTCAGGCCTCAGGGCCTCAGGCCCAGGCCTCAGGCCCAGGGCCAGTGGCTCAGGGCTCAGGGCCCAGGCCTGGGCTCAGGGCTGGCCCAGGGCTCAGTGGCCAGGGCTCAGGCTCAGGGCCAGGGCTCAGGGCTCAGGGCCCAGGGCTCAGGCCAGGGCTCAGGGCTCAGGCCAGGGCCCAGTGGCCTGGGCCCAGGGCTCAGGGCCCAGGGCCTCAGGCTCAGGGCCCAGGCCTGGCCCAGGCCTCAGGCTCAGGGCCTCAGGGCTCAGGCCCAGGCTCAGGGCTCAGGCCTCAGGGCCTCAGGGCCTGGGCCAGGCCAGTGGCTCAGGCCTCAGGGCTCAGGGCCCAGGGCCAGGGCTCAGGCCAGGGCCCAGTGGCTCAGGGCCAGGGCCAGGGCCTCAGGCCAGGGCCCAGGGCCTGGGGCCTCAGGCCCAGGCCCAGGGCTCCAGGCCTCAGGGGCTCAGGGCCTCAGGCTCAGGGCTCAGGGCTCAGGGCCTGTGCCAGGGCCCAGGCCCAGGCCAGGGCCCAGGGCCTCAGGCCTCAGGCTCAGGCCCAGGCTCCAGGGCCCAGGCCTAGGGCTCAGGCCTCAGGGCTCAGGGCCTCAGGCCAGGGCTCAGGCCCAGGCCAGGGCCTCAGGCCTCAGGGCTCAGGCCAGGGCCTCAGGGCCCAGGCTCAGGCTCAGGGCCTGTGGCCCAGGGCCTCAGGCCTCAGGGCCTCAGGCTCAGGGCCCAGGCCCAGGCCCAGGCCTCAGGGCCTCAGGCCAGTGGCCCAGGCCCAGGCTCAGGCTCAGGCCTCAGGGCTCAGGCCTAGGGGCTCAGGGCTCAGGGCCCAGGGCTCAGGCCTGGCTCAGGGCCCAGGCCAGGGCCCAGGGCCCAGGGCTCAGGGCCTGGGCCCAGGGCCCAGGGCCCAGGCCAGGGCCCAGGCCCAGGCCAGGGCCCAGGGCCCAGGGCCTCAGGCCTGGGCCCAGGCCAGGGCTCAGGGCTCAGGGCCCAGGCCTGTGGCTCAGGGGCTCAGGGCCAGGGCCTCAGGGCCCAGGCCTCAGGCTCAGGCCCAGGGCCCAGGGCCAGGCCCAGGGCCTAGGGCTCAGGGCTCAGGCCTAGGGCCTAGGCCTAGGGCCCAGGGCCTCAGGGCTCAGGGCCCAGGCCTGTGGCCTCAGGGCCTCAGGGCCTGGCCTCAGGCCCAGGGCCCAGGGCCCAGGGCCAGGCCAGGCCCAGGCCTCAGGCTCAGGGCTCAGGGCCTCAGGCTCAGGCCTCAGGCCCAGGCTCAGGGCCTCAGGGCCCAGGCCCAGGCCTCAGGCCCAGGGCCCAGGCCCAGGCTCAGGGCCCAGGGCCAGGGCTCAGGGCCTGGGGCCCAGGCTCAGGGCCTCAGGGCCTGGCTCAGGGCCCAGGCTCAGGGCTCAGGGCTCAGGGCCTCAGGCCCAGGGGCTCAGGGCCCAGGCCAGGGCCTGGGCCTCAGGCTCAGGGCCCAGGCCAGGGCTCAGGCCCAGGGCCAGGCCCAGGCTCAGGGCCCAGGCCCAGGCCTCAGGGCCTGGGCCAGGCTCAGGGCTCAGGGCTCAGGGCTCAGGGCTCAGGGCTCAGGGCCCAGGGCTCAGGGCCCAGGGCCTGGGCCCAGGGCCCCAGGCCCAGGCCTGGGCCTCAGGCTCAGGCCCAGGCCCAGGCCCAGGGCCAGGGCCCAGGGCCCAGGGCCCAGGGCCCAGGCCCAGGCCCAGGGCTCAGGCCTCAGGGCCAGGGCCCAGGGCCCAGGCCTGGCCCAGGCCCAGGGCTCAGGGCCAGGCTCAGGGCTCAGGGCCTCAGGGCCAGGGCTCAGGGCCAGGCCTGGGGCCCAGGCCCAGGGCCCAGGCCCAGGCCCAGGGCCTCAGGGCCTGGCTCAGGGCCCAGGGCCCAGGGCCAGGGCTCAGGGCTCAGTGGCCAGGGCTCAGGGCCCAGGGCTCAGGGCCTGGGCTCAGGGCTCAGGGCTCAGGCCAGGGCCCAGGGCCCAGGGCCCAGGCCCAGGCCCAGGGCCCAGGCCTAGGCCCAGGGCCCAGGGCTCAGGGCCTCAGGGCCCAGGGCCCAGGGCCCAGGCCTGGCCCAGGGCCAGGCTCAGTGGCCTCAGGCCTGGCCTCAGGGCCTCAGGGCCTAGGGCCAGGGCTCAGGGCCCAGGGCTCAGGGCCTCAGGCCTGGCCCAGGGCTCAGGGCCCAGGCTCAGGGCCCAGGGCCTCAGGCCTCAGGGCCTCAGGGCCAGGCTCAGGGCCCAGGGCTCAGGGCTCAGGGCTCAGGGCCAGGGCTCAGGCCTCAGGCCCAGGGCTCAGGGCCCAGGGCCTCAGGGCTCAGGGCCCAGGGCTCAGTGGCCTGGCCCAGGCCTGGGCCTGTGGCCCAGGGCCCAGGGCTCAGGCTGGCTCAGGGCTCAGGGCTCAGGGCTCAGGCCAGGGCTCAGGGCCTCAGGCTCAGGGCCTGTGGGCCTCAGGGCTCAGGGCCTGTGGCAGGGCCCAGGGCTCAGGCCTCAGGCCCAGGGCCCAGGCTCAGGCCAGGGGCCCAGGGCCCAGGGCCTCAGGGCCAGGCCCAGGGCTCAGGGCCAGGCCTCAGGCCTCAGGGCTCAGGGCTCAGGGCTCAGGGCTCAGGGCCTCAGTGGCTCAGGCCTCAGGGGCCAGTGGCTCAGGGCCTGGCCCAGGCTCAGGGCCCAGGGCTCAGGCCCAGGGCCAGGGCCTCAGGCCTCAGGGCCAGGGCTCAGGCTCAGGCCCAGGGCCCAGGGCCTCAGGCTCAGGGCTCAGGGCCTGTGCAGGCTCCAGGGCTCAGGGCCTAGGCCTCAGGGCCTCAGGCCTCCCAGGCCTGTGGCTCAGGCTCAGGCTCAGGGCCAGGGCTCAGGGCCTGGGCTCAGGGCTCAGGGCCTGGCCCAGGCCTCAGGCCTCAGGGCTCAGGCCTGGCCTGGGCTCCAGGCCTCAGGCCAGGGCCCAGGGCCAGGCCCAGGCCCAGGGCCTCAGGCCAGGGCCTCAGGGCCAGGGCCAGGGCCCAGGGCCTCAGGGCCCAGGCTCAGTGGCCTAGGGCCAGGGCTCAGGGCCAGGGCTCAGGGCCAGGGCTCAGGGCCTCAGGCTCAGGGCCAGGGGCCCAGGGCCAGGGCCCAGGGCTCAGGGCCAGGGCCAGGGCCAGGGCCCAGGGCCCAGGGCTCAGGCCTCAGGCCCAGGCCCAGGGCCTGTCAGGCCCAGGGCTCAGGGCCTCAGGCCTCAGGGCTCAGGCTCAGGGCCCAGGCCCAGGCCTGTGGCCAGGGCCTCAGGGCCCAGGCCTGGGCTCAGGGCTCAGGGCCCAGGGCTCAGGGCTCAGGCCCAGGCCTGTGGCCCAGGGCCCAGGGCCAGGCTCAGGGCCAGGCCTCAGGCCTCAGGGCCCAGGGCCTCAGGCCTGGCCCAGGGCTCAGGGCTCAGGGCCAGGGCCTCAGGCCTGGCTCAGGCCAGTGGCTCAGGCCCAGGCCCAGGGCTCAGGGCCCAGGGCTCAGTGGCCTGGGCTCAGGGCCCAGGCCTCAGGCCTCAGGGCCAGGCCTCAGGCCTGGGCTCAGGCCTCCAGGGCTGGCCAGGCCTCAGGGCTCAGGGCTCAGGGCCTGGGCTCAGGGCTCAGTGGCTCAGGCCAGGCCAGGGCTCAGGCTCAGGGCCCAGGCCTGGCTCAGGGCCTGGGCCCAGGCCCAGGGCTCAGGGCTCAGGCCCAGGCTCAGGGCCTGTGGCTCAGGGCTCAGGGCTCAGGCCCAGGCCAGGGCTCAGGGCTCAGTGGCCAGGCTCAGGGCTCAGGGCCAGGCTCAGGGCTCAGGGCCTCAGGGCCAGGGCCTCAGGCCAGGCCAGGGCCCAGGCTCAGGGCCCAGGCTCAGGGCCCAGGGCCTAGGGCCAGGGCTCAGGGCTCAGGGCTCCAGGCTCAGGGCTCAGGGCCAGTGGCCTGGGCCAGGGCCAGGGCTCAGGGCCTCAGGCCAGGGCTCAGGGCCTGGCCAGGGCCTCAGGCCCAGGCCTCAGGCCCAGGCCAGGCTCAGGCCTCAGGCCCAGGCCTGGGCCAGGGCTCAGGCCAGGCTCAGGCTCAGGGCCAGTGGCTCAGGGCCTAGGGCTCAGGGCCTCAGGGCCTCAGGGCCCAGGGCTCAGGGCCTCAGGCCCAGGGCTCAGGGGCCTCAGGGCTCAGGCTCCAGGGCCTCAGGCCCAGGGCTCAGGCCTCAGGCTCAGTGGCTCAGGCTCAGGCCTGGGCCTAGGCTCAGGGCCTCAGGGCTCAGGCCTCAGGCCCAGGGCTCAGTGGGCTCAGGCTCCAGGCCCAGGCCTCAGGGCCTCAGGGCCCAGGGCCTCAGGCCTCAGGGCCCAGGCCCAGGGCCCAGGCTCAGGGCCCAGGGCTCAGGCCTCAGGCCAGGGCCAGGGCCAGGCCTCAGGCTCAGGGCTCAGGGCCAGGGCCTGGGCCCAGGGCCTAGGGCCTAGGGCCCAGGCTCAGGGCTCAGGGCCAGGGCCCAGGGCCCAGGGCCAGGGCTCAGGGCCCAGGGCTCAGGGCCAGGGCCTCAGGCCCAGGCCTCAGGCCTCAGGCTCAGGGCCTCAGGCCAGGGCCCAGGGCTCAGGCTCAGGGCTCAGGGCCAGGGCCTGGCCCAGGCCTCAGGCCTCAGGCCTCAGGCTCAGGGCCTAGGGCCCAGGGCTCAGGCCCAGGGCCAGGCCTGGCTCAGGGCTCAGGCCAGGCCTCAGGGCCAGGGCTGGCTCAGTGGCCCAGGGCCTGGGCCCAGGGCTCAGGGCCTTCAGGGCCAGGGCCTAGGCTCAGGCCTGGCTCAGGGCCCAGGGCCCAGGCCTCAGGCTCAGGGCCAGGGCTCAGGGCCAGGCCCAGGGCCAGGCCCAGGCTCAGGGCTCAGGCTCAGGCCCAGGCCTCAGGCCTCAGGCTCAGGGCCCAGGCCAGGCCTCAGGCCCAGGCCCAGGGCTCAGGCCCAGGCCCAGGCCCAGGCCCAGGGCCTCAGGGCCTGTGGGGCTCAGGCCTCAGGGCTCAGGCCTAGGCCAGGCTCAGGCCTGGGGCTCAGGCTCAGGCTCAGGCTGGCCTCAGGCCCAGGCTCAGGGCTCAGGCCAGGCCAGGCCTGGGCTCAGGCCTCAGGCTCAGGCCTCAGGGCCAGGGCCTCAGGCCAGGGCCTCAGGGCTCAGGCCTCAGGGCCAGGGCTCAGGCCAGGGCCCAGGCCCAGGGCTCAGGGCTCAGGGCCAGGGCCTAGGCCCAGTGGCTCAGGGCTCAGGCTCAGGCTCAGGGCTCAGGGCCTAGGGCCAGTGGCCTAGGCCCAGGCCAGGGCCCAGGCTCAGGGCCAGGCTCAGGGGCTCAGGCCTCAGTGGCCCAGGCTCAGGGCTCAGGGGCCAGGCCAGGGCCTCAGGCCAGGGCCCAGGGCCCAGGCCCAGGCCAGGCTCAGGCCTCAGGGCCCAGGGCCAGGGCTCAGGGCTCAGGCCTCAGGGCCCAGGCTCAGGCTCAGGGCCAGGGGCTCAGGCCTAGGGCCAGGGCCAGGGCTCAGGGCCTCAGGGCCAGGCCCAGGCCCAGGCCTCAGGGCCCAGGGCCCAGGGCTCAGTGGCCAGGGCCTCAGGCCCAGGCCCAGGCCAGGGCCCAGGGCCTCAGGGCCTCAGGGCTCAGGCCTGGGCCTAGGCCCAGCCCAGGCCCAGGGCCCAGGCCAGGCCCAGGCCTCAGGGCTCAGGCCCAGGGCTCAGGCCTCAGGGCCAGGGCCTGTGGCTCAGGCCCAGGGCTCAGGCCAGGGCCTGGGCCCAGGCTCAGGGCCCAGGCTCCAGGCCCAGGCTCAGGGCCTGGGCCAGGGCAGGGCCCAGGGCCCAGGGCCTCAGGGCCCAGGGCTCAGGGCCCAGGGCCCAGGGCTCAGGCCTCAGGGCCCAGGGCCCAGGGCCAGGGCCTAGGGCCCAGGCCTCAGGCTCAGGCCCAGGGCCCAGGCTCAGGGCCCAGGCCTCAGGGCCCAGGGCTCAGGGCCCAGGCCCAGGCCTCAGGGCCAGGGCCTCAGCCTCAGGGCCCAGGCCCAGGGCTCAGGGCCCAGGGCCCAGGGCCCAGGGCCTGTGGCTCAGGGCCCAGGGCCAGGGCTCAGGCCCAGGGCCTCAGGCTCAGGCTCAGGGCCCAGGGCCTCAGGCCTAGGGCTCAGGGCTCAGGGCTCAGGGCTCAGGGCCCAGGGCCTCAGGCCTCAGGCCCAGGGCCCAGGGCCCAGGGCCTGGCCCAGGGCCCAGGGCCCAGGCTCAGGGCCCAGGCCCAGGGCCCAGGGCCAGTGGCTCAGGGCCCAGGGCCAGGGCTCAGGCCTGCAGGCCCAGGCCTGGGCCAGTGGCTCAGGGCCCAGGGCCTCAGGCCAGGCTCAGGGCCCAGGCCCAGGCCTCAGGGCCCAGGGCCCAGGGCCTGGGCCCAGGGCCAGGCCTCAGTGGCCCAGGGCTCAGGGCCCAGGGCTCAGGGCCAGGGCCTAGGCCCAGGGCCTAGGCCAGGGCCAGGGCCTCAGGCTCAGGGCCCAGGGCCTCAGGGCTCAGGGCTCAGGGCCTCAGGCCTCAGTGGCTCAGGGCTCAGGGCCTCAGGGCCCAGGCCAGGGCCCAGGCCCAGGCCCAGGGCCCAGGGCCAGGGCCCAGGGCTCAGGCCTCAGGGCCTGGGCCTCAGGGCCAGGCCTCAGGCCTCAGGCCCAGGCCAGGCCTCAGTGGCTCAGGGCTCAGGGCCAGGGCCAGGGCTCAGGGCCTCAGGCTCAGGGCCCAGGGCTCAGGGCCCAGGCCCAGGCCAGGCCCAGGCTCAGGCCCAGGGCTCCAGGGCCAGGGCCCAGGCCCAGGGCTCAGGCTCAGGCCTCAGGCCCAGGGCCAGGGCTCAGGGCCAGGGCCTCAGGGCTCAGGCCCAGGCTCCAGGCCCAGGGCCAGGCCCAGGGCCCAGGCCTGTGGCCCAGGCTCAGGGCCAGTGCCCAGGCCTGGGCCTAGGCCAGGGCTCAGGCCAGGCCAGGGCCCAGGGCCCAGGGCTCAGGCCTCAGGGCTCAGGCCTCAGGCCCAGGCCAGGGCCCAGGCTCAGGGCCCAGGGCCAGTGGCCTGGGCCCAGGCCCAGGGCCCAGGGCCCAGGCCCAGGGCTCAGGGCTCAGGCCCAGGCCCAGGGCCAGGCCTAGGCCTCAGGCTCAGGGCCCAGGCCCAGGCTCAGGGCCCAGGGCCCAGGCCCAGGCTCAGGCCTCAGGCCTCAGGCCCAGGGCCCAGGGCCCAGGCCCAGGCCAGGGCCCAGGGCCAGGGCCCAGGGCTCAGGGCCCAGGGCCCAGGGCTCAGGCCTAGGGCCCAGGCCTGTGGCCCAGGCCTCAGGGCTCAGGCTCAGGCCCAGGGCCAGGCCCAGGGCCCAGGCCCAGGCCCAGGGCCCAGGCCCAGGGCCCAGGGCTCAGGGCCAGGCTGGCTCAGGGCCCAGGGCCCAGGGCTCAGGCCCAGGCCAGGGCTCAGGCTCAGGCTCAGGGCCAGGGCTCAGGGCCAGGGCCCAGGGCTCAGGGCCCAGGGCCCAGTGGCTCAGGGCTCAGGCCTCAGGGCCAGGGCCTCAGGGCCAGGCTCAGGGCCCAGGGCCCAGGCCTGGGCCAGGGCCCAGGGCCCAGGGCCCAGGGCCAGGCCCAGGCCCAGGGCTCAGGCTCAGGCCAGGGCCCCCAGGGCTCAGGCTCAGGGCTCAGGCCCAGGCCCAGGGCCCAGGGCCAGGGCTCAGGGCTCAGGCCAGGCCTGGGCTCAGGGCTCAGCCAGGGCCAGGCCTCAGGCCTCAGGCTCAGGCCAGGGCTCAGTGGCTCAGGCCCAGGGCCTCAGGCCCAGGGGCCTGGGCCCAGGCCCAGGGCCAGGCCCAGGCTGGCCCAGGCTCAGGGCCCAGGCCTCAGGCCTAGGGCCCAGTGGCCCAGGGCCCAGGCCCAGGGCCCAGGCCCAGGGCTCAGGGCCAGGCAGGGCCCAGGGCCCAGGGCTCAGGGCCAGGGCTCAGGCCTCAGGGCTCAGGCTCAGGCCTGGGCCCAGGGCCCAGGGCTCAGGGCTCAGGGCCTCAGGGCCCAGGCCTGGCCCAGGCCCAGGCCTCAGGGCCAGGCCTGGGGCCCAGGGCCCAGGGCCAGGGCCCAGGGCCCAGGCCCAGGCCTGGCCCAGGCCCAGGGCCAGGGCCCAGGGCCCAGGCCAGGGCTGGCCCAGGCCCAGGGCCCAGGGCTCAGGGCCTGGCCCAGGCCCAGGCTCAGGCTCAGGGCCTAGGCCCAGGCCTCAGGGCCAGGCCCAGGGCCTCAGGCCTCAGGCCCAGGGCTCAGGGCTCAGGGCCCAGGGCCCAGGGCCCAGGCCCAGGGCCAGGCCTCAGGGCCAGGGCTCAGGCCTCAGGGCCCAGGGCCCAGGGCTCAGGCCTCAGGGCCCAGGGCCAGGCTCAGGGCCAGGGCCAGGGCCAGGCCTAGGCCCAGGGCTCAGGGCCAGGGCCCAGGGCCCAGGGCCAGGGCCTCAGGCCTAGGGCTCAGGGCTCAGGGCTCAGGCCCAGGCCCAGGGCCAGGGCCCAGGCCCAGGCTCAGGCTCAGGGCCAGGGGCTCAGGGCTGGGCTCAGGGCTCAGGGCTCAGGCTCAGGGCCCAGGCTCAGGCCTCAGGCCCAGGGCTCAGGGCTCAGGCCTCAGGGCTCAGGGCCCAGGCCTGGGCTCAGGCTCAGGGCCCAGGGCCAGGGCTCAGGGCCTCAGGGCTCAGGGCCAGGGCTCAGGCTCAGGGCTCAGGCCTCAGGCCCAGGCCCAGGCCTGGCCCAGGCCCAGGGCCCAGGGCCAGGGCCCAGGCCTAGGCTCAGGGCCTAGGGCTCAGGGCTCAGGGCCCAGGCCCAGGCCTCAGGGCCCAGGGCTCAGGCTCAGGCCTCAGGGCTCAGGGCCCAGGCCCAGGGCCCAGGGCCCAGGCCCAGGCCCAGGGCCCAGGCCCAGGCCCAGGGCCCAGGGCCCAGGGCCCAGGGCCCAGGCCCAGGGCCCAGGCCCAGGCTCCAGGGCTCAGGGCCCAGGGCTCAGGGCTCAGGGCTCAGGCTCAGGCCTCAGGGCCCAGGCCTCAGGCCTAGGCCCCAGGCTCAGGGCCCAGGGCCTAGGCCTGGGCCCAGGCCTCAGGGCTCCAGGCCCAGGGCCCAGGGCCCAGGGCCCAGGCCCAGGCCCAGGGCCCAGGGCCTAGGGCCAGGCCCAGGGCCCAGGCCCAGGCCCAGGGCCAGGGCCCAGGCCTCAGGGGCTCAGGCCCAGGGCCCAGGCTCAGGGCCTCAGGCCTCAGGGCCCAGGGCCCAGGGCTCAGGCCTCAGGGCTCAGGCCTCAGGGGCCCAGGGCCCAGGCCCAGGGCCCAGGCCCAGGCCCAGGGCCTGGCCCAGGCTCAGGCCCAGGGCCCAGGGCCCAGGGCCAGGGCTCAGGGGCCCAGGGCCCAGGGCCTGGGCCCAGGCCCAGGGCCCAGGCCCAGGCCCAGGGCTCAGGCTCAGGGCCAGGGCCCAGGGGGCCCAGGGCCCAGTGGCCCAGGCCTGGGCCAGGGCCCAGGGCTCAGGGCCCAGGGCCCAGGGCCAGGCCTGGCTCAGGCCCAGGCCCAGGCCTGGCCCAGGCCCAGGGCCCAGGCCTCAGGGCCAGGGCTCAGGGCCCAGGCCTCAGGCCTCAGGGCCCAGGCCAGGCCCAGGCCCAGGGCCCAGGCCCAGGGCCTGGGCTCAGGGGCCAGGGCCCAGGGCCCAGTGGCCAGGGCCTCAGGCCCAGGGCCCAGGCCCAGGGCCTAGGCCCAGGCCCAGGCCTGGGCCTCAGGGCCTCAGGGCTCAGGGCTCAGGGCCCAGGGCTCAGGGCCAGGGCCAGGGCCAGGGGCCAGGCTCAGGCTCAGGGCTCAGGCTCAGTGGCCAGGGCCCAGGCCTCAGGGCCCAGGCCCAGGGCCCAGGCCTAGGCCAGGGCCAGGCCCAGGGCCCAGGGCCTCAGGGCCCAGGGGCCCAGGGCCCAGGGCCCAGGCCAGGGCCTGTGGCCCAGGGCTCAGGCCCAGGGCTCAGGGCCAGGCCAGGGCCAGGGCCAGGCCCAGGGCTCAGGGCTCAGGCCCAGGCTCAGGCCTCAGGCCCAGGGCCCAGGGGCCTAGGGCTCAGGCCCAGGCCTGGGCCCAGGCCAGGGCCCAGGGCCCAGGGCCAGGCCTCAGGCCCAGGGCCAGGCCCAGGCCTGGCCAGTGGCTCAGGGCCCAGTGGCTCAGGGCCTGGGCCCAGGCTCAGGGCTCAGGGCCCAGGGCCTCAGGCCCAGGGCCCAGGGCCCAGGCCCAGGCCTCAGGCCCAGGCCCAGGGCTCAGGGCCCAGGCCCAGGGCCTCCAGGGCCAGTGGCCAGGGCTCAGGGCTCAGGGCCTCAGGGCCCAGGCCAGGGCCCAGGCCAGGCCAGGGCCAGGGCCCAGGGCCAGGGCTCAGGCCCAGGCCCAGGCTCAGGGCCCAGGGCCCAGTGGCCTAGGCCCAGGGCTCAGGGCCCAGGGCCTCAGGGCCCAGGCCTCAGGCCCAGTGGCTCAGGGCCAGGGCTCAGGGCCAGGCCTAGGGCTCAGGGCCCAGGGCCCAGGCCAGGGCCCAGGCCTCTGGGCCTCAGGGCTCAGGCCCAGGGCCTAGGGCCCAGGGCTCAGGGCCCAGGCTCAGGGCTCAGGCCAGGGCTCAGGGCTCAGGGCCCAGGGCTCAGGGCCTGTGGCCTAGGCTCAGGGCCAGGCCTGGCCCAGGGCCAGGCCCAGGGCCTCAGGCCTCAGGCCTGGCTCAGGGCTCAGGGCCTCAGGGCTCAGTGGCCCAGGGCCCAGGCCTGGGGCTCAGGGCCTAGGGCTCAGGCCCAGGGCCCAGGGCTCAGGCCTAGGGCCTCAGGCCAGGCCCAGGCCTAGGGCCCAGGGCCCAGGCCCAGGCCCAGGCCCAGGCCCAGGCCTAGGGCCTCAGGGCTCAGGGCCTGGCCCAGGCCAGGGCCCAGGCCCAGGGCCCAGGGCCCAGGGCCTAGGGCTCAGGGCTCAGGGCTCAGGGCCTCAGGCCTGGGCCCAGGGCTCAGGCCTAGGCCCAGGGCCTGGGCCCAGGGCCTCAGGCTCAGGCCCAGGGCCAGGGCCCAGGGCCCAGGGCCCAGGGCTCAGGGCCCAGGGCCTCAGGCCCAGGGCCTCAGGGCCCAGGCCCAGGCCTAGGCTCAGGGCCTCAGGGCCTAGGGCCTCAGGGCCAGGCCTCCAGGGCCTCAGGGCCCAGGGCCCAGGGCCTGCAGGCCTAGGCTCAGGCTCAGGCTCAGGGCTCAGTGGCTCAGGCTCAGGCCTAGGGCTCAGGGCCTCAGGGCCAGTGGCCTCAGGGCCTCAGGGCTCAGGCCAGGGCCTCAGGGCCTCAGGGCTCAGGCTCAGGGCCTGTGGCTCAGGGCTCAGGCCCAGGCCCAGGCCAGGCTCAGGCCCAGGGCCTAGGGCCAGGGCTCAGGGCCAGGGGCCCAGGCCAGGCTCAGGCCTCAGTGGCCCAGGCTCAGGCCAGTGGCCCAGGCCAGGGCCCAGGGCCCAGGGCCCAGGCCCAGGGCCTCAGGCCCAGGGCTCAGGGCTCAGGGCCAGGGCTCAGGGCCCAGGGCCTCAGGGCCAGGGCTCAGGGCCTGGGCTCAGGCCCAGGGCCCAGGGCTCAGGGCCCAGGGCCCAGGGCCAGGGCCTCAGGGCTCAGGGCCCAGGGCCCAGGGCCCAGGGCCTCAGGGCCTCAGGGCCTAGGGCCTCAGGGCCCAGGGCCAGGCTCAGGGCCCAGGCCTCAGGGCTCAGGGCCTGGCAGGCCTGGGCCTCAGGCTCAGGCCCAGGGCCCAGGGCCAGGGCTCAGGGCCCAGGGCTCCAGGGCCTGGGCTCAGGGCCAGGGCCCAGGGCTCAGGGCCCAGGCCTGTGGCCTAGGGCTCAGGGCTCAGGGCCCAGGGCCAGGCCCAGGGCCCAGGGCCAGTGGCCCAGGGCCCAGGGCTCAGTGGCCCAGGGCCTCCCAGGGCCCAGGGCTCAGGGCCCAGGGCTCCAGGGCCTCAGGGCCCAGGCCCAGGGCTCAGGGCCCAGGGCCTAGGGCCCAGGGCCCAGGGCCAGGGCCCAGGCCTAGGGCTCAGGGCTCAGGGCCAGGGCTCAGGCCCAGGCCTAGGCCCAGGCCCAGGCCTAGGGCCAGGGCCTGGGCCCAGGCTCAGGGCCCAGGGCCCAGGGCCCAGGGCCTAGGGCCTCAGGGCCTCAGGGCCCAGGGCCCAGGGCCCAGGGCCCAGGGCCCAGGCCAGGGCCCAGGGCCTGTGGCCTGTGGCCCAGGGCTCCAGGGCTCAGGGCCCAGGGCCTGGGCCCAGGCTCAGTGGCCTCAGGGCCCAGGGCCTAGGCCTAGGGCCTAGGGCCAGGCCCAGGGCCTAGGGCCCAGGGCTCAGGGCCTTAGGCCTAGGCTCAGGCTCAGGGCCTGGGCCTGTAGGCCAGGGCCCAGGGCCTAGGCCTCAGGGCCTAGGCTCAGGGCTCAGGGCCTAGGGCTCAGTGGCCTAGGCCCAGGCCCAGGGCCCAGGGCCCAGGGCCTCCCAGGCCTGGGCCCAGGCCCAGGCCCAGGCTCAGGGCCTGGGCTCAGGGCCTTAGGCCCAGGGCCCAGGGCTCAGGGCTCAGGGCCCAGGCCTAGGCTCAGGGCCCAGGCCCAGGCCCAGGGCCTCAGGGCCTAGGGCTCAGGCTCAGGGCCTAGGGCCCAGGGCTTCCAGGGCCTCAGGCCCAGGCCCAGGGCCCAGGGCCCAGGGCCCAGGCCTGTGGGCCTGTGGGCCCAGGGCCCAGGGCCTAGGGGGCTCAGGGCCAGGGCCTCAGGCCTAGGCCTCAGGCCCAGGCCTGTGGCTCAGGGCTCAGGGCCTGGGCTCAGTGGCTCAGGGCCCAGGCCTAGGGCCCAGGGCCTGTGGCCCAGGCTCAGGCCTGGGCCAGGCCCAGGGCCTCAGGGCCTAGGCCCAGGCCCAGGCCCAGGCCCAGGCCCAGGCCCAGGCCCAGGCCCAGGGCCCAGGCCCAGGGCCCAGGCCTAGGGCCCAGGCCCAGGC